>OX336390.1:304536208-307259805 GCA_946902985.2 Meconema thalassinum
CCTGTCGAACACATAGGCCGAAGAGGATTGGATGCACTTATTATAGGTCCAACGCACGAGAAACGTGATCACCGGGGGGATCAGGGTAGACATGGTGTAAGTCATAGAGACCCAAGTTTCATATACAATTAACAGTTTTTCCAAAATATTTTATTTTATTTTTTATTTTTGGAATTTTAATTCATTTTTTTTTCATAGATTTCAAATGTCATGTTAATGGGAATTAGGTAGCTAACACTTCTTTAAAAAACACTACGTATCGATTTTTCAGTAAATAATTTTTATAATTAGATATTATAGTACTAAATTTGTGTAATTTTTTGTTCAAAAATTTTGGACTTTTAAATCCCTACTACTGGGAAGAATTTTGCAATCACTAATTCCATGCGCAGGTTTCCTAATATAGCTGTGATACATATACCATACAAATTGTGTTACATTTGGCAGAATATTGTGGGAGAAAATGGGATTTAAATGTAAAATTACTATTAAAGCAAAGTTCAAGTGACGTTATCTTCCTGATCCATTACCTAGAAGTCACCAGCACCGTATGTGTTTCCTTCCTTTTGTTTCTTAGCAGCTTCTGTACGAATATTGGTAATTCTGGAAGCTTGTCTAGTATCTTGATACACAACTACAAGAGGTTACTTGCGCTCGAACTTCACAAAAGTAAACAGCCTGCTACCGCCACAAAACTCACAAGAAAGAGGAAACATACAAGAATAACAAAACTTATAGTTATCGGCATTATTGTAGTGACATCAGGAATACCAATACAAGCATACAATGTTGCTCAATGACAGTAGAGTCAAGTACTGAAATATTAGTCCTTTGCAGGCTTTATAAATTCATTCAGAAACATGGTAGATCTTACAGCTCGATTCTGTAGAAATTTATGCGGGAGGGGGAGCAGAGGGATGTGGGGGGGGGGGGGGGGGCGGCTTTTGGCCCATCCCCGGGATGCGTAATTGCAAATAACAGGGATATTTTATTGATTTGATTGAATGAAAACATGACAATGACATCATAAATAATCTAACCAAGCAGTTCAGCAGATGCCTCACCCATTTCTGCTGTGTGCAGACTGACAAACAAAGCATTATTAAGGTGACAAATTGTTTGAATTCAACGGAATAACTTTGTGACCAGAAAGAAGAAACCCTATCCTTCAATTTCAGTCATTAAAAAAATGTCATCAAAATGAACAACAAAATATCGACTTTTATCTCCGGAGTATCGCCTTAAACTAAGGAATAAGTACATCCAGACTTACGTAAACTCGTGATTGATTTATTTAAAAGTCAACAAACCCCTATCCTAGTTCGGAGGGTTTGTCTCGGCTAATCCGCAAGCTAATAAAAAATATAAATAAATAAAAAAGGTTCAAAATCCTACTCTGAATGAAGTTTAAAAAAACCTCTCGAAAGATCTAACACACAAATGAAAAAAAAAAAAAAAAACAATAACAACGCTTAGGTAGTGGTACGGAAAAGTGAACCCTACACTATCAGAAATGGTTTACTAAAAGCAGAATCTAGATTTAGCAAAGCAATAAAATAAGCAAAAGATATGGTGGTACCACTCTGGTATTTACAATTACATTTAATGAATTTAGCTAAGTCCTGACAATATTACAAACATATACGGCGAATGACGTCCGTAATCAAAACATAACATCAAAAGCTACATGACAACCAGCACAAAAAAAACACATTAAATTCACTCCTAGGACTAGAATGTGTTCATCAACACTACAGGTACATGAGGAAAACATAGCATTCTTCTTTCTTTCTTTCTTTCTTTCTTTCTTTCTTTCTTTCTTTCTTCCGAATTTGGCCGCCTGTGGACCGCATGGAACCTAAGGCTTTCTGGTTAATCTCCTCTTCTCTTCCCAAAACCTCTTCATTCGTTCACTTCTGATCTTTCGCTCCTCCTCGGATATTACCAGTTTGGCTCTAATTTTAGGTGTTTTCTCCTCGAAAATCTTGATGTTGTCAATTCGGTTTCTGAACTCTTTTCTGTTGTGGATCACATCCACTGTGAGTCCACTTTCCTTGGCGTCTCTTTTAACCTCTTCTACCCACTTAGTTGTAGCCTTCAGCTCTGTAATATACTTGAATATCCTCTTAGTCAGTCGGTTCTCGTCCAGTCTCACCAAATGTCCGTAGAATTTCAACCTTCGCTTCCGCATTGTGACAGTAATTTTTTCAGTATGTTTATAGAGGTCATCATTCCTTCTGTTCTTCCATGACATAGCATTCATGAGTAAATAAATCAAACACAGCATCCAATCATCATCTTATTAAACCCTGCCTACACATTCTGGAGTACTCTTTGTATCCAAAAGCCATCTGATCCTGTGCTCATTACGTTGACAACTGCGTGTACAATCTCAAACGTTAATATTTCAATGCCGAAGCATCTGTCAAAAGTAGTTCAAGTTAGTCTTACAGTACAGCGTGGTGCTTCATGGGTTACAATAACCTGTTCTGACTGGCGTTTGCAACACGCTAACTCTACTGCGTTAGGCAGCTTGTAATCACAATAATGCAGGCAGCATTATTCACTAAATAAAGTCCTGATGTGAACTGTGCTGATACAATCTTAAACATATAATAAATAACAGTAGTTGTACCACGTAAAGATACGGCGTACGATGATGTGTCATGTGTGGCATTCAAAATAGTATTAATAAACAGATATGTCACTCTCATGGAATGCTTTGGTTTCAAAGACATGCCACTTGGCTATTTACATTTTTCATGATCAAACCTTCTCGTGTTCCACACTCGACACAAATAAATGAAAATACTAACGACAATCTCACTTCTGCTGAGATGTAGAAAATGATACGTGAGGTACCAGGGTTCGATGCTATGTTAGCATGGTTGACTAGAATCCCTGTACGTTCTATCTACAGAACAAATATGGCTTCATAGCTTCACATAAACTGATATAACAAAAATTATACATAACAGTGATGGCATCTGTCGATCATCCAACGATACGAGCATCTTAAGGAGTAGTGGCGTGACAAGAAAGTTACAAAAAAAGGGGTCACGGCCTAAAGTTAAAATAAGGAATGGCTGTCCATCCTTCCTGCAATTAACCCATGCTAAGGGTTGACCAAAAATAGCTAAGAAACCATGGTCGTCTTTAGCAAGTAGTAGGAACACCACGTTCTACTGACAGTCAACAGAGTGCACCAAACGGTGTCTCATACTGAAAAATAATGACAATAAGATGAGTGCAAGCTATAAAATTCCTACCTAGGCTGGTCATCAAGGAGTTGGGTTGAATAATCTAATCTAAATCTACCACAGCAAAGACCCGTACAATAGAGAGATACAGACTCACAGCACTATCGCCTCACCTCATTCTCACAAGAACTGAGGGGTATTAGGCATCTGGACGATTCTCAGGGTAGCTCCAAAGCTAGGCTTGTCAGGTCAAGCCTTTTCTGGTCCAGGCTTCTACTGCGGCCTCGTGGTCGTTTCACGTCCAGTTTCTCCTCCATGCGGTCGGTCTTTGGGCTGGTGGGCATCACGTCTCCATGTCCCGCGTGGTTGAATGGTCCCTCTGGCATGATGAAGCCTCTTCTTGAATATCTCCTTCACGTCATGAGTGTCTGCTCCATATTACTCATGGTGGAATCTTGTAGAATATCGCTGCACATGTGGTCGAAGTTACACATTTTTAATAATATTTTCCACACGTGGGTGAGCACAGAATTAATCTAAGCGTCGAAGCGATTATGTAAATTCTCTCACAGGCTTTACACTGTAATATGACAGACTCCAATGCAAAAATGGCCTTCACTGTCTGCATTCACTGGCTCTATTACACGCATGTGGTATTATCTCACTGATTCTAAAACTGGTGAAAATCACACTGTATCCTCGCAATCTGACGTATGAAAATACTCGCGCTACACGCGGCGATAAAACATTGCACTGTGATACGTTAACACATTTAACGTAGGATAATTAATATTTCAGGTCTCACATGGACTCTGGCTATAAGTGTGTTCCTCGTGGTAACGATGGCGTTCCACGTGATTATAGAATCACTCAAATTACTCACTTGGTCGAAATAACGTGACCAGTATTATTATATCTGCATTACCGCACACTACACGGTGCTTAAAACGAAGGATGTTCTCGGATTATTTCACTTCTTCGCCTCGTGGGCGGACTATTACATCGTCTCAACGGCCGGACTTGTACTGATATCGCGCCAGGAGATGGCAGTTGGGTTTGAACTGCATAGGTCTTCCCGCTCACTGCGTATCGCGCATTCCAAAAACGTTCAGTTGGTCACTACTTGCTTCGCTCACTCAGCGCATCCCTTCTTTCACTGGCTGCGTGTCGTCTGCTGCAATAATAACCATTGGCATGCGCGAAGCCTATATATTTAAGTTTGGAACAGCCGGACCGCGCATGCGCACTGCAAGACCCCCTGCACCCCGTCACAGCGTGTTCAACTGACATCTCCTGCCCCGATGACAGTACACACGTCCACTTTGGACAGTTCCAAACTCGGGTGTGTCGAGCCTCGCTTCGCGTGCTGGATCCAAGCGTATACTCGAGTCGTTGAGAGTCTAATGACTTCCTCTCCGCTTATCTGCGGTGTAAATTACCTTTGCCAAAAATGATAGCATAAATACAATGTTTAATTAATACTGCATGACGATATGGTGAGTTCTGAGGCTTTTAAGATCAAAATGTGGGATAATAGTTGCTCAAAAAATCTCTAGGATGAATGTCCAAAGTCAAGACAACATCCTTTCTTGTGACAAGCCATGAGTTGGTTCCAGGGTGCGTTCAGTGATGAAGCATGGCTCGTACATTAACATTTCAAAGAAATATCACCGAGCAATGAGCTCAGGCGGGCTCAATATGTTGTGCGGTTTGCGGTCTATTTTCTGTTGCCCTGCTTATTCGTTACTTATGCTTAACTTTTGGACACTAGTGTACTGTACTTCTTTGGCCCATGTGTCCTTTTGCATCTCACCATTGATCATGTTTCCGTTTATTCATTAGAGAACAGCATATTCTCGTGCTGGTACATATTATTTTGTTAGGTAGTATCAGTATTTTGTCGCCTCAAACTTTCGAGGATCAGTTGAACAACACAGCTAGATGGTTTGCTGCCGTAGGGCAAGTAGGTACGTTACTTGTACAATACACCGCACTCTGTTCGATAGTCCAGAGGTAGAAAGTAAGTTGTAAGTTGTACTAAAGCATTCTGCAGTAAGTACTGTACTTTGAAAGAAACTTTACTTCCATGGAGAGGACCTTCAGTTTTGTTACGATGACACATCTCAGTTTTACAGGTACTTAGACGACCTTGTAATCTCAATATAATAATAGCTTAAATGGGTTTCGTCACATAACGTGGGAGGAGATCTAACGTTGATGCTGCAAGTCATTGGTTCACAGTATACTTTGTCTTAAGGTTACGAGCATACCTTTAATGAAACGCCTATTCAGATGCCACTCGTTGCCAAATAACCAGGTAAATTAATTCAGGCTTTGGCTATTTTTGAAGTACATTCTTCAGAAGACGAGCATTACCAATCAATCCGTGATTCTTGATTAAATGCAGTAGATGTTTCTGCGAGGTATTTTTGTCTGATACATTGTGAACAACTTTTCCTACTGGATGTTATTTAGTCCAGCTTGCCCTTCCAACCCTACGCAGTGGCAGATCTTTCAGCCTCTTGATAATCCGACACCTTAAATACAACATATAGAGTTCATCCTGCGTTAATATAGTCATAGGTTCGCTTCTCTTTGGAGAAGGGTGTCTACATAGGTCCAGATTTTCATATGCTTCACTCATACTTTATTAAGTACCCATTGAAGACTAATGGTGTTGTATAAGACGCGTTCAAAATGTAACGAGCCGGAGGCTGGAATGCGCAAACCGGTGACGACATCAGCTAATCGTGGCTTGCGTAACGAGGTGTGGTTCCGACCAGAGCGTGGAAGGTCACAGCCCGTCGCTATAGGGCACGCGTGCACGTCATGTGACGATACAAAGCGAGCAGCAGCATGCATCAATCGTCCAACGCTGCCAGTCGCATTGCAAACAGTGACATGGAGGCGTCGAACGAAGAACAGAGGTGTTCGGTTTCTGACAGCGGAAGGAGTAGGGGGAACGGACATTCATCGCCGAATGTCACAAGTGTACGGCGAACACTGCATGTCCCTTTCAAGGGTCAAGGCGTGGCACAAGCACTTCAGAGAAGGACGGGTGTCGTTAGCCGATGATGTCCGGTCTGGGGCACCCCCCTCCATTACAGATGACAGTCCAGCTGGTTGATGCACTCATTACCCAGGACCGCCGAGTGACAGTGAACGCCATAGCCGCCGTGGTTGGATTGAGCGTCTGAAGTGTGCACACCATCATGAAGGAACGACTGCGCTTGCGCAAAGTGTGTGCCCAATGGGTGCCCCACAGTCTTCAACCACACCAGGAAGCATGTGTCGAATGGCCCACTGTCTAGGTCATCTGCAGCGCTATGCGAGGAAGGGAATGGGTTCCTGGCACGAGTGGTGGCTGGAGATGAGTCATGGTGTCATCGCTTCGAACCAGAATCCAAACGACAAAGCCTCCAGTGGAATCATCCAGGGTCACCACCATCAAAAAAAAAAGGTGATACACTTCATGCCGTACGCGACAACAGTGAATGCCCAGCGTTACTCGCAAACCTTGACCACCCTTCGCCAAGCAATCAAAACAAAACGACCAGGCAATCTCACCCGTGGGGTCATTCTGCTCCACGACAATGCACGACCTCATACGGCCAACACAGTCGCGGCACTCCTGCAGAAATTCAAATGGAAGGTTCTCGGTCACCCTCCATAAAGTCCAGACCTCTCTCCCTGTGATTACGCCATGTTTGGTCCCTTGAAAAGGGCTCTGTGGGGCCAACGATTCACCTCGGACGTCGACATCCAGCTGTACGTGCGGAACTGGTTCACATCGCAGCCCAGGGAATTTTATGAGACAGCCATTCACCGCTTCGTGTCACAATGGGACAAGTGCCTCAACAGCCAGGGCCAATACTTCTAACATACAGGTACTGGTTTCTGTAATTATGCCTCCGGCTCGTTACTTTTTGAACGCACCTTATAATTTATTCTACATTCCATTCACTTTCATAAGATAATATTGTAGTTAAAATTAGATTACCTCTAATAGGCCTACGTGTAAAACTGAAGAAAATGGAATCCACTCAGCCTCGTGAGGGGAAACTGAGGAGAGATGGGTTCGATTTCCACCTCAGCCATCCTTGAAGTGGTTTTTCCTTAGTTTTCCCCACTCCTACTCCAGGCAAATGCTGCGATGGTTCCTAACGTCAGACCACGGCCGCCTCTTTCCCAATCGTAGAAGGTACAAATGCATATACTACTACAGAACAGTAACACAGGTTATCAGACAAATCCAGTAAGTATATACACACATCAAAAAAAGTTTTGCATCACCTCGGTTCCCAGATCTCCGGCATATAGACGTTGACTGTGTATATTGTATCCAAGATACAGTCCCTTTGACTGTTCATAGATGTCACTAAAACTGCTCAAAGATGTAAACAACCATGCATGAGCAGGGCCTATTAGACGGAGGGGGTACGACAGCCGATCAGTTCCAGTCATTCCACCAGGACGAAGGTACGCTGCTCATGTTGTCTGTAGTTCTACCATGCCTAGAAGGTCAATACCGCAGTTCGATCGCGTCCGCATTGTTACTTTGTGTCAAGAAGGGCTCTCAACAAGGGAAGTTTCCAGGCGTCTCAGAGTGAACCAAAGCGATGTTGTTCGGACATGGAGGAGGTACAGAGATACAGGAACTGTCGATGACAGGCCTCGCTCAGGCCGCCCAAGGGCTACTACTGTAGTGGATGACCGCTACTTACGGATTGCCGCTCGGAGGAACCCTGACAGCAATGCCACCATGTTGAATAATGCGTTTCGTTCAGCCACAGGACGTCGTGTTTCAACTCAAACTGTGCGCAATAGGCTGCATGATGCGCAACTTCACTCCCGACGTCCATGGCGAGGTCCAGCTTTGCAACCCCGACACCATGCAGCGCGGTACAGATGGGCCCAACAACATGCTGAATGGACCCCACGGAATTGGCATCACGTTCTCTTCACCGATGAGTGTCGCATATGCCTTCAACCAGACAATCGTCGGAGACGTGTTTGGAGGCACCCTGGTCAGGCTGAACGTCTTAGACACACTGTCCAGCGAGTGCAGCAAGGTGGTGGTTCCCTGATGTTTTGGGGTGGCATTATGTGGGGCCGACGTACGCCACTGGTGGTCATGGAAGGCTCCGAAACGGCTTTACGATACCTGAATGACATCCTCCGACCCATAGTGCAACCATATCGGCAGAATATTGGAGAGGCATTTGTCTTCATGGACGACAATTCTCGACCTCATCGTGCACATCTTGTGAATGCGTTCCTTCAAGATAACGACATCGCTCGACTACAGTGGCCAGCATGTTCGCCAGACATGAACCCTATCGAACATGCCTGGGATATGTTGAAAAGGGCTGTTTATGGACGTCTTGACCCACCAACCACTCTGAGAGATTTACGCCGAATTGTCGTTGAGGAGTGGGACAATTTGGACCAACAGTGTCTTGATGAACTTGTGGATAGTATGCCACGGCGAATACAGGCATGCATCAATGCAAGAGGACGTGCTACTGGGTATTAGAGGTAGTGGTGTGTACTGCAATCTGGACCACAAATGCTGAAAGTCTAGCTGTATGATGGTACAACATGCAATGTGTGGGTCTCATGAGCAATAAAACGAGCTGAAATGTTGTTTGTGTTGATCTCTATTCCCTTTGTATTTAACGGTTCCGGAACTCTTGGAACCGAGGTGATGCAAAACTTTTTTTGATGTATGTATATAGGCCTATACAGGGTGATTCAGCTAAGAGGGCCATCTCAAATGTCTACTGAACCGTTTAAGATATTGTCATTCTCTTTTCAAATTCTTAAGTTAAGGTGCTGATACAACATGGTCCATTTCGCCCCCAGCACATAGGTATTTACCGAGAAACCGGTAGCAACTTTGGTTTTTTAAATGGGACTAGAGTAATTATACCCACTGGATCAACTAAGAATCAAGTGACAAGTTCAGTGATGTACTTACTTTGAAAATCCGACGAGTACTTTTTGAGATATTAAAGGTTTCCTTCCATATGTGTCGGCATTAGACAGAAAGCGATGCTCCTGCCGCTGATTCTCTTGCGTGACCCACTCCTTGTTGACAAACACACTTATTGAATTTATTCTCTTCTATGCATAGGCTACTGTATTGTGTATATTTTCAAAATGTTTGATGTTTGACCGGACTCGTGAACATTAGACGAGATGTTCGCAATGAACTAAATGGGCGAGGTTTGTTACATTTCTGATTTTAATATGTACATTGTCGCAGGTCCACCAGCACTAAAAAAATCCGTACTTTATTTATTCTCTGCATTGAGGTATTATCAGATATTTCCGCAAGGATTCAGATATTTCCGCAAGGATTCTGGACGAAGTGGAGAGGGAGAAAGGCACACGTACATACGAGACTGGATTTTGATTATTTACACATTACAGTATACTATGAATGGAATAAATTCGGTATATAAGTTTAACAAGGAGTGGGTCACGCGAAAGAATCATGCACTCCACATTCCAGCGGCTAGCGCATCGTTTCTCTAATGCCGACACAATATCTCAAAAAGTACTCATCGGATTTGCAAAATAAGCACATCACTGTACTTGTCACTTGATTCTTAGTTGTTCCGGACGGTGAAATTAGTATAGTTCCATTTAAGAAGCCAAAGTTGCTGCTGGTTTCTCGGTAAATACGTATGTGCTGGGGGCAAAATGGACCATGTTGTATGAGCCCCTTAATACGATTTTAGAATTTGAGGACAAAATGATGGTATCTTAAACTATTCCGTAGATATTTGAGGTCACCAGCCCTTCAAATAAAACAACATGGTTGGCATAAGGGAAAACATGATGCTACACGGTCACACTAACTGAAGCACTGGATATGCAACATGCAGTTATTAATTTAACTTGCTTATCAAATAAGTTACGGAAGGTTGTAGAGTCAAGACCTCATCATTGGTAACCATTTCTCTCCAACTTATCTCTAACTTATAGCACCAAAATTTGGGTCCGCGGTAGATCCATCGCTGTATGTAGACTATTTGGCTCTGCATTACAGCTCTGGAAGTATGGCAGTCGTGGAACGGCGATTGCAGCTAGCTATCAACCGGATCGACAGGTGGGCTCACGACCGGGGTTTTCGTTTTTCAGCAGCGAAAACCTCCGTCGTCCATTTTTGTTGGCTCCGGAGGCTACATTTACACCCTGAACTACATCCATGGGATGCTGCGTTGCCGTTGGTTGACACTTATCGCTTCCTGGGGCTCGATTTTGATATTAAATTAAAGTGACAGCCCCATATACGACAATTTTACAAATGATGCGTCTCAGGAAACTGAACATGCTCAAGTTTCTTAGTGGCACTAAGTAGGGGGGCTGACCGTGCGGTGCGGCTACGGCTCTACCAAGCCCTCGTCCTGTCCCGGTTAGACTATGGATCTGCGGCATACGCTTCAGCAAGGCCCGCAACCTTGAAAATGCTGGACAGTATCCACCTTAGTGGCGTTAGGCTGGCTGGTGCCTTCCGGACCAGCCCGATACCCAGCCTACTCGCCGAATCGGGTGTTCCACCTTTAAATTATAGACGCCAACATATGCTTTTAGCATATGCTGCCAATGTGCGTCAAATGCCGCAACACCCGACCTATCAAGCTCTCTTCGGTACCCAAAACCACCAGTGGTACGCCAACCGGCCTCGTGCCACTCGGCCGGTTGTTATTAGACTTGATGCTCGTGTACTGAAATAGGAGTGGCTGTAGGTCCCTGTATGATCCGGACATATAGCGAGGTGCCTCCATGGCAAGTCCCGCGTCCGGAAATTCGGTTAGATCTGCACCGAGGTCCTAAGGTGAACACGGATGCCTCCGTTTACCGGATGCTGGCATTCTCTACACGGATGGTTCGAAGGTGGACGAGAAAGTGGGTTGTGCTTACGTTATTGATGGTGCAAATACCAAGATCTCTTTGCCTAAGGCCTTTAGTGTGTTTACTGCGGAGCTCGTTGCCATCTATGAAGCTCTGCAGTTTGCACTACAGGATGCACGAATCCACGTTCTCGTGTGTACTGACTCTTTGAGTTCGTTGCAGTCAATTGCTACATGTTTTCCGCAACACCCCCTAGTGCAGCCAATCCACGACCTACTAGCCGGGCTGTGCCACGCTGACACACGAATCACCTTTCTGTGGCTTCCAAGCCACATGGGAATTGCGGGAAATGAGTTAGCTGATCAAGCTGCAAAAGAGGCGGTATCACTACCACCTCGACCAATGGAGGTACCTGCTAGAGATATTCGCTCTCAGTTACTCCTACAAGTTCTGACTTTTTGGGAGAGTCAGTGGCTAGCTGACCCACTGCCCAGTAAACTGAGAGTGATTAAGGGAACTACTTGCGTGTGGCGGAGCTCTTTCCGGTCACGGAGGGAGTCCGTCATTTTGTGTAGGCTAAGGATAGGTCATACAAGATCCACCCACTCGTATCTCATGAGAAGGGAAGACCCCTCACTTTGTACCTTAGGAGCCGTTTTCACCGTGGCCCACATTTTCACCGAGTGTGTGGATCTTGCTGACTTACGAAGAAACCTTTGTTTGCAGATGTCACTCAAACTTATATTAGCCGATGACGCGGTGGCTGCTGATCGCGTTATCCGCTTTATAGGTGAGAGTGGGTTAGGGCCAGCAATCTAAATATTCCAGTGCACATTGACTCAACGACTTGTTCGTTTTTGAATGATAATTTTTTGTTTTTGTTTTATTAATTTTTGGTCTTTTTAAATTTAGACGTCCACCTCCAAATTTTAAATGCAATTCAAAATTTGTATTCTTTAATCTGTGTTAAGAGGGGCAGATGACCTCGTAGTTCCTCCCCTTAAAACAACAATAACTGACTAACTAACTAGCACCAAACTTCAAATGCAAGCAGTCGCTTCCAATCCCTTTTGCAGATGGTCCACGTCTCACTTCCATATAACGCAATACTCCATACATAAGTCGTCAACAGTTGTTTCCTCGCGTTAGAATTGATGGTTTTTGGTATAAACAGATGTGAATGGCATTCTTCGCTTGAGCAATCCTGCTTATTATATCTCGAGAACTTCCACCATCATTTATAATTTTACTTTCCAAGTATGTAAATTCAGACACTCCCTGTAATGTTTCACCCCTCAATTTTAATTTTGTACGTTGAATATTTTGTCTACTGCATACTAAAATTTAAGTTTTGTTCATATTTATTCTCATATTTATGAAGTATTTTAAGTTCTTGTTTATAAATATTGTATATTAATCTATCTCGAAAGTAGACACCAATATCTCGGAGAAAGCGAAATAAGATATCCCAATTTACATTGTCGAATGTCTTCTCGAGGTCAATAAAAGCCACAGACGTTGTTGTATCCTTCTTAACCCTTTTTCTAATATTTGCCTCAATGCTAATATTGCTTCTTGTGTTCCCTTTCCTTTACGGAAGCCAAATTGATCTTCTGATAGTATTATGAACGTGATATTTCACTTCGAAAATTTCACATGCATTGATCGGGTTTCGGTTTGGCTTTTGAATGGTTTCATTCGGGGGCTTGAACATTGCGGTCATATGTCTCATCTACGTGGGTGTGGCATTGGTCTCATAGCCTGTGTTATTATGGTGCGTGTAGTAGACTAGTGTGTGTTCTTGCAATTAGAGGAAGGATTTGGAACGAGACGGCCGAGGCTAGAAGTTAGGTGCCAACCCAGCATTTGTGTGGAGTAAGTGTGGGAAAACAGGGAAAACCAATTCTAAATGGACGGGGATTCGAAACCAACTTTTCCCAGTTTTGCCTCATAATGCTTGGTTTACCCATTTCAAATCCTCAGAGCACAGTTAAGTTTCCTGGCAGAATCGGAAATTGAATTCGCGCTTATAATAATAATAAGAAGAAGAAGAAGAATAAGAATAAGACTTTACCAAAATGTGAGTGAGTTTTGATCCGTTGACAAATCTCACTTTGCCATGACCTTATACTGACCTGCCACATAGAATAGACTTATGTGCAGTACTGTGGGCGGGAATCCAACTGGCACTGGTTACTCGGTATTAAAGAGTGATAAATCGGAAGGAAAAACGTGTCACTGTTGAATAATATTATGTAGAGAGATAGCAATTCTGAATACATCCCACACGCTTTGCCTTCATCCTGTTATGGGATACATTGCTCCATGCATAAAGGCAGTTGAATACTGGCACGATGTCACAGCCAATACCTACAGTATGTGATGCAAAGTAATCCAGGACCCCTACCATTCCTTTACCATATATGGTATGTGTAGCCTCTTACAAATGGATCCATTGTGGATAACATAGTGCATACATGCGAGTGGTAACTAATTCATACGGATATCTAAAAGTGGGAGTATCGTGTATAGATGTCACAGCATCGAAATGGGTCTGGAGCTTTTGGAGTCATTTGGTTCTTTCCCTGATTTTAGAATTTCATTTACTCTTGCTTTCGTCCAGAACTCGCAAAATTCTTGAAGTGAAGTGTACATGAACATGATTCATCTCCATCTAACTCTGTGGACGAGTGGGTTTAATTCCACCGTTTGCCATACAAATAGTTTCCCATGGTTTCCTTTTTTAAACTCTAGGGAATGTATCTTCTAATGGGTCACGGCCGATCCCTTCCAACTTCTTGCCCAGTTACATTCATCTTCATCCATTTAATTCTCTCATGAGGTTGGCGTCAGGAAGGGCTTCTGGCCGTAAAAACTACCCACCACGTAGCATTCATTGCATCTCGTTCCCGACATCTTAGAAACGGGAATTATAAGGGTTAGACATACTACAATCACCACAGAAACACAGGTAATCAGATAAATTCCACGCACCCATAAGTGCATGGGTCTGATGACTATGTCCCAAGCCCCATAACTGAAATAGCGACATAAATGCAACACTTGCTCGGATGTTAAGAATGACTATAACTGGGGAGATGTCCTGCTCAGATATTAAAGATTAAATACCAGCGCTGACAGCGTATTAGTGAATGTATAGACCTACTGTATTTTCTCCGGTGCTGCTCCCCTGGCAGAATCATGCTGGTATTGCACCTTTTTTTTAGGTCAGTTCCATGTATTACTGCCGAAGTGGCAGTGTCACCGCCTAACACATAGTACTGATTACCGCGATCTCCTAGCTATTATAATGAATCTCTCTGAGGATTATATTCATTTTATGCTTTTGTTATCAAATGTAACCCACCTCCGTAAGTGAGCGCTCAACGACTGGAATGGAAAGCTGCTGCTTCGGAGATGCGAGGTTTGAATCCTTGCACTGAATGTGATTTCCCCCAAATTTTTCACTCTCTTAGCAAACTACGGAATAGTTTCTTGCGAAGTTTCGGAGCATTTATCTTAAAGCCTAAATCTAATAAATCACAGTTACGCACACTATCAATGTCATTATGACAGGGCTTGAGACAGATTCCTTCCTCTCACACGCACAAATGGTTTGAACACCAGATATGTCCTTGAAACAACAATAACAACAAAAAACATAAAAATGTAATTGTTGGAATTCGAACCCGAATTACCCGATATCCGGCAGGCGTGTTTACACACTGCACCCACGGCACCACTTGAGCTAATTTCCAAGCCTTAAAATGAGAGGGCGCAGTCTTATTTTTAAGTATAACTGAATAGTTATGACTGCTCGTAGAGCAGCTATTCCCTAAATCCCTTTGTGTGTTAAAAATGTAGTTTGGCAGCTACATAACGTACATAATATATGGACCGGTGAATTTTCAGACTGGTTATTACTTGAATTATGCCCTGGGGTTCTAAATCTGCCAACGTCTGTGTAGCTGTAGTTATTGCTGGTGCACGACTGGTAGCCTTGCCACTTTACCTGGCCTGGATTCGTGTTGATAACGGCGAGTACGCGATTTAGTCTACATGTTGTCATAACTGACAGGACACGACGAACGAAGGGATAGGTGAGATGCTTTATTTGGAGCTGGCTAGCCTCTCCTAAATATGGTAATGCAAGTTCGAAAATGCGGGTGCTCTTCCATCGAACACAAATCATCGTTCTAGACATCTCCTGAATCCATGGTAAACATTCTATACACAACGAAGCACTCCACCTCATACCTTTCTTATTTACGCGTGTAGCATATAAATCATTTCAATTATAACTTATTCTTATTCGTTCTCCTTTAAGTTTGAAGTATTACTATACTCAAATGGTTGATTCTTCGATCATTACCGCACGACATGTCGTTTTGAAGATTCTTAGTGTGTGTCTTTCTTTTCTTTCGTTCTTTCTTTTAGAAAAAATATAATTCATTTACCCTTTTACCACAGGCAGATTTGAAACTCATGAAAACCATAAAGCTTGTTTTGGTGTGGATTAACGTT
Source organism: Meconema thalassinum (assembly GCA_946902985.2). NCBI lineage: Eukaryota > Metazoa > Arthropoda > Insecta > Orthoptera > Tettigoniidae > Meconema > Meconema thalassinum. The sequence continues at coordinate 304,551,796 of OX336390.1, forward strand.
TTTGTTTCCTCTATCAACTGAACCGTATTTCCCTACGATGAGGGGTTGAAATCCGGATGTTGGTTAGGAGAGGATACACTAGACAAGTAGTAAAGATCCTAAGTTCTTAGAGCTCTTGTTGCTTGTTGTATAGAACAAGAAGTTCCGTCACGAACTAAAGAGCCTACTTTTCATGCCAATGATTAGCCTATCTATCTAGAAAAATTACGAAATTAAGTTGGTAATATCGAAATGTCTAATTAGTTCGATATATTCCTGGTATAATGTAGCCTAATAGAGCACTACAGTTGGCAGCCCTGGTGACTGAATATATTCTTAGTTCCATATCTTAAGGTACAGAATACAAAATTTGGTTGAAGTCCAATGGACGTTACATGCAGTTAGACATTGGATCTATCAGCACGCGTAAAAGCATGTTGGCAACAATGCCATGCGTGTGCTGGTTAGACATAATCGAAAATATTATGATATCTTGTGCCAATTTTGGAAGAAATCCATTTGTTAGTATTGAAGTTACATGTATTTAAAAATTGGTCCTATCAGCAGGCTTAGAATCATTTTGGTAGAACTGAAGTATATAAGTTACTCCAAATTAATCTAAAATGTCAGGTTCTATACGTGTGCATAGTTTAACGCTGTCGGCTTGCATACTTTCAGATATATTGGTATTTGGATGAAGAAAATAGAGAGAGCAATTATTAACAGTTGGCAGCCCTGGTGGCTCTTAAGAATACACTCAGTCATATCTGTTTATGTACACATATTACATACAAAATTTGGTTGAAATCCAATTAATAGTGTAAAAGTTATACGCATTTAAAATTGGACCTATCAGAAGGATTAAAATTATTTTGGCAACACTGTCATGTATGGCCTCCTGGAAATTAAACTGAAACAGTATTATCTACATGTGTGCCAACTTTGGAATAGCTCCCATGCATAGGCTACCTTCCATGATATCCAACATGGAGCTCAAATTTCTAGTGTTTTTTTCAGCAGTTGGTAGCACTGACATCATTTTCAAATACGGGCATGAGATATTCCTGTATACATCTTTACTCATTCTAAATTTGGTTTCGATTGCTGCAGCCGTTTAGGAGTTGATAGGGGTGGGGGGGACAAACACACACAGCCAATCAGACAGAAGGACAGACAGACCGGATCGATCTCATAAGTTTACTTTTTCCTCATTTTTGCAAAATGTGAAAAGTAGGCTAATAATTGTTCAGTGTAGTCTTATTCAGAAAATGTTTATGATGAACTTATTTTTTCTCCGTATTGTATGCACATTTATTTATTTATTCATTCACAAGCGACAAAGCCAATAGACAATATGTTATTATGCACAAGTGGTTGTAGCTTTTCATCATATGTAAGTTTCTCCAATCCATTCTAATTTCCTTTAAAAATGATTAACATATATTTTTGACATCAAGTTTTTTGCGTATTGTTTCTTAGCAAGCATTGTTGATACAAACGGACTATTTACGAATATATATTTTTAAATATTCGGCATGAGCTTTCGAGCGACATTACACTGTTAAAATCGGCAAGGTAGATAAGACATTAGACGTTTTTCCACTTTTCCGGCAATTAAAAAAAAAGACTTCCGTTCGGCAAGAGCTTTTGAACGACCTAAAAATTATTCAAATGTAAGTCTTGATCTATTACAGCATATAAGTAGATAGTTGCACTGCAAGTACCTGCATATTAAGCCACATTGACGCCATCTCTCCTAGACTTGAACTCCAGATTTGCTTGCTGTAAGTCCTTGTGATATCACGGTGAAATTTGCGGTGTTTTTAAATCCGAAGTATCACCTTTCTAATGGAGTGTCTCGTAATTACTGTACCTTGCTCCTAAAATGGTGAGGCAGACATCTCGTAAGATCGCTAGGAAACCGGTAAGTGTAGACAAGCATGAAGCTGCGTGTTAGTAACAGTGTTCCGAAATGAGCACACCGCGCACTTGCCATGTAATGTAGACCTCTCGTTACTACCGTTGTATTTAGTATCGGCTGGAGCTGCAAAACCATTGGGACCAGCTCGTGGTCCTGTATTCATGTACAGTGGACGCTTTTTAAGTCAAACTTCAAGAGGAGTGCAAACGCCTCGAATTAACCTAATGATGCTAACAGAATAGAATCTATACCACAGGTGTTGGGCAATCAGCACGAGAAAATCATTTCTAACTGTATTCTCATTATAATAATTTATATTATCCCAATAATTCACATTTATTTGGTAAACATTCCAATTCTCCCTTAAAGTAGTTCGCGATTTTATTTTTCGTCGTCTCGTTCACACTTAGGAGGCAGCTTCGAGTTAGTTGCATGTGAGTCTGGATACATCTACAGAAAGGGCGGATGAATAACTCATGCAAATGATGTGTAACTAGTAACTGACTATTCTTCTCCTTTAACCTTTTTTTTTTACCAACATCAGTTTATAGAAAATTCTCAATACATCTGTATCTGTTAAACTACGTAGCATAACGTACACATCCATCATACAAACTGAATTAATGAAATTATTAACAATTAACTGGTGTTTACACGAAAGACTTTTGATTTTTATTGTTCACTGTCAATCTATTCAGTTTTCGACATACGTAATTTTGGCCTCGAATTATCCTCATCCAAGCTTTGAACACTGGAATAATTTTCAACATTGATTTAAATAACAGTTTCAAGGGGAATAACATTTTATTAGTTTCTCGCAGACACAACTGTACATTCGGGAGCTCATCGAGTGCAAGTTATACAATCCTGAAAGCTGTTTGCTTGTTTGGCTAACGTTATTCAATTATGGGCAGTGATATGACGGAATGTAATGAAATTACGTTAAAATTAGCTCTTTTTAATAGTTAACGTAAAATTAAGTAATATATTGGGAAGCATCTATAGTAATATGTGGGTATCACTTCATTATCACGGACGGACAGAGGAGAGGGGAGGCATCTAAAAGGTGGACGAGGATTGTAGTTGTAAACTCACTGCAGATCTCCTCCACTAGCAAGTCGCAGACGTCTGTCGGTTGATGTGTGTCAGTTTTGTATAAATGATGACGAAGGCAAGTGTTTTGCCCAAGACATGGCCCAGTCAAACGATTCTTGTTATCGATCTCGCAGGCGAGAAGGGATAGCGGTACGATTAGTTCGGAAAATATACACAGTGTTACAAGTAACGTCGATTAGAGAGCAAGTCATCCTCGACTGTCTCGCTTGGATAAGAGGCTAGAAGAGACTGATTTCTCTGTACCGATGATTTAATGTAAAGGTATAGTAGCTCAAGTTGTACAAAGACCACTGGTTGTTGGAATATGTATGTTCAATAGTCGTCGCATGAGAGCTTATTTGTGTTGTACTGTACTGTAAAGTTTTTTTTGTCAATGTTCTGCTTAAATATTATCATCGTGGTCATCATATTGCAATGCATTAAAAGAAGAGATCTCTTTGACGAAAAAAAAATTAAGGTAATTCATGTCAATACACAGTCAAACTTAACTGATTGTAAGTAACATTTCCAGAATCTTGCCAGAAAGGATTAATCATTAAACATTCTAGTCAGAACTATTCAGATTCGATAACATTTAATTTTACTGAAAGATTTGTACAAAAGAAAGCACTGTTATTGATGACAGTAATAATGGTCCTATTGTGAGAAAAATGCGCTGTGTCTTCAGATTGAACCTTCCGCTTGCAGGGATGACTTGTTAGGGTTGAGTGTGATCTTACTAGCAACACTTTTTTTTATAAACCTTTAAACTTACATGTTTTTTTTAAATTTTAGGTTTATAAAGTACCGCACTGTATTCTTCGTTCACAAATTATTTCAGTTCTGATCTTATTCTATAGTTCCTACTAATTCTGTCGCTTCCTGCACAGCTTCCTATGTATACCAGAAATCGGATCTCCGTAGCTATTATTCTACTTCCTGTTGATAGCCATGTTTCAAAGCCACATGGATAAAAGCAGAGATAGCCTTAACTATTCTGAGTTAGACTTCTTTTTTCTTCCTAATGTTATTTTCTATTTTATAGCCCGTAGGGGGGATGCGTAACTCAATCAATAGAGGGGCTGAACTTCTAACTGGAAGGGATTTTACACAGGTAGTGGATTTTAGAAACAAAATTGGCGTATCTAAGAACGCAGAAGACCATAGGGTTCACTCAGGCTACTATACAACAGGAATGAGTACCAGGGTAGGCGGCAACTCCATCCCATCTAGAGCTGATGTCACGAAAAGCCTGAACCTTCAATTATTCCTCGACCTGCATGGAAGATTGGCTTTGCTTTTTCTTTTAGTCTATTTCAAGGACCCTTCTTTTCTGTGTGTTCCAGCTCTTCGCTCTGGAACTGCTCAGACTGACAAGAATAACAATTACACTACGGTACTACAGACACCAAAATTATTAATTTATTTCTTTCTTTATGAGTTATGCGACCAGTTAAGATCTGAAAATGAAGCAATTCCCTCCTACGTCGCCGGTTAATGCTGTATTCACGTTGCTGCGTATATGTGAGTTGAAATAAGACAGTGTCTGGCACAATTACTGCTAGCATCGTTATTAATCCACCAGCTCCTTTCTGAAATGGCCTTAGGTGCCTGACACGCAGCACTTGGCTGATCTGTGTAAATGTGTTAATTCTATTAAAAATAATGATCCACCAATTTATTTGATATAACATAAAAAAATAAAGGACTATAAATTAAGCTGGGTTTAATATGAATCTTGAAGTTAGTTGTGGTTTCTATACCGAGCAGTACGTGGTGATATTGCATGGAGATGATCAATATCTAACGCTGAGGGAAATGGAAATTATTCGTGATTAGGGAAATCAAAGATCAAACATGAGTAAAATAGATTAAATTGCATGCACATTTAATAAATCTGTTCTTTCTCTTGCTGACATGCCTTTCATTTTACTAAGAGGAAGCTGGACTCTTTCATGTGTGTAGGCCTATGTGTCAGTAATGGTAATGAGATCGGATTACATTGAAATGGGCTTGTAGGTTCCAATTAAGGTGGGTAGAATTATTAAGTAAATGCTCTCTCTGTTTGACCCGTATGCTCTTTCCAGCAGCTAAATATTATATAAGCAGTGGCTTGTTTCTACTTTGTTCCGACGTCCCTTTTTCAGCTATTTCTGCTCGCTCACGTTTGAGAAGTGAAGTGATGTTTTTTACACTCGCAGTTAGTTCAAACCCAGTGCTTGTAAAACTTTTTAATCCCCCACCCTTTCCACAGCTCGATGAAATCTCGTCCATACTAAGTTCAGTTTAACTCACACTACCTTTAACTACCATTTTTTAAACATATCGTTCATGAACCAATAGTTAAATCACGAACTATAACTGATCATACTTTGAATGCCATATTTTGAAATAAGTTGTGAACATTATCGTGTTCGAAGGCATTTTTTTCATGTTGGCTTAGTAATGGAAATTAATGCTTTACAGTCGGTCAACATAATGGTAGGGGCAGATGACCTCGTAGTTACGCCCCTCTAGACAACAATAACTAACATAATTGTACCCAATTTTGAAAGCTATTTCCCTAAACCTGAAAAACATATACATGAGATTAATAAATTCTCTTGGATGACCAGTTTCGATCGTCAAGCGATCATCATCAGAGCCTTTAAACTTAGGCCGTTAAATTTATGTTGGGTACAATCTTGTTGACTGATTGAAAATATTAATTTAGATTTTGAAATGAGGAAAACAAGTGAATTCGGAACCGACCCCCCTTCTGCTTCTATTTCCTTCACGAATCTTGCTTCCTTCAGTGTACGCTACTTACCAAAGTTTGAAACCTGGTCATGGTTGTGCCTAACATTTGGCTCAGTCATCATGCTAAGCAAATAACCGACAACAGTAGCTACGCTCGCTAATGTGCAGCTCTAGTCCATGGCGCCAAGCTATCCGTGGTTTCCCAATTTTCAACTCCAGGCAAATGCTCGGACGGTACCTTCTGACCACCTTGTCTAGTCATCGCATCTCATCCCTGGCCCCGTGAAAAACGGGAAAAAAGGGGTAGAAACTTGTCTACAATTGTATTTCTCCTAAGTCGATATAGAAAGCTTAAAGCCATTGATTCAGTGTCGCCTTTTAGAATCTAATTATTTGATCATTTAAGTAGTTAAATGTACAAATTGTAAAATGTTTATTTTATTTCAGGTATTGTTTGGAATATATTAACTTTGACCACGCTAGATAATTGGATTTCCCTATTACGTGTTGACCGACGAGCATTTTACATAGATCCTTGGTGAGACCATTTCTAACCTGCCGTGAGTTCTTAACTACAATCCATCTTCATTTTTATATTCATATAAATTAGCGTTGCACGTTTGGGTTCAAGAACGTTGATGGAGTGGCAGCGTGATTTTTCGCACTAGGTGTTGCGGCTCACATTGCCGGAGAATGAACAGAGCGTGGAGGCAGACTGCGGGATGTAATTACACGCCAAGGTCTTGCTGCCCGGAGAGGAGACCATTGCAGCCCTTGTAAAGTGTTCACCATTTCTTTGGCACAAGTGCCAAGAGATGAAACCTGCCTTTGGCGTTCGTTATTCTTTGGAATGTGTTTCATTGCACGCGACACATTTGTGCGAGTAGGAGGGGTTCAACAGATTCATACCAGACCAAAAAGTTACTCGAGTTTTATTTGAATATACAGTGAAGAAAATGGAAATTGCAACACCATGAAGGCATTGGTCGTTAGTGTTTATTTTCAAGACATGGAACGATGCCATGTAGGTATGTAAACGATCAAAGTTTCAGACCCATTGGATTGTTTCTACAGGTCTCCCCACGTGATTGGTCGAGGAGAAATCAACTCCACTATACGGACTTTGTTGTAGCGTAGTTGACTTGCAGTCTGTGCAGTGAAGTGTTCCCCGTCAAATATGCCTCGTCGACAGAGAAGAGCACGCTATCAACAACTGTCGCCGTTTGAGAGGACTCGGATAATTGGGCTGTGTGAGGCTAGATTATCGCTAAGGACTGTTGGTCGACAGGCATCTACGGTACAACGTGTATGGCAGCAGTGGTCAAATGAAGGTACCCACACTCGTAGACCTAGCACAGGCCCAGCGCGACAGACAACTGTGAGAGAGGATCGCCGCATCATTCGGATGGCCCGAATGGAACCCCATGCAACAGCAGCGCAAATTCGAGCAGCTGTGGCAACCTACGTCACACAGCAAACAGTTGGTAATCGCCTGCGTGCAGCTGGCTTACGATCCCGTGTCCCTGCAGAAGGTGTTCCATTGACCCTACAATAGCGACGTGTAAGGCTGGCCTGGTGTCGAGAACGATCGACGTGGGTCGACGAATGGCATAGAGTCGTCTTTAGTGATGAATCGCGCTTCTGTCTTGCCCACAGTGATCGCCGGAATCGTGTGCACCGACGTACCGGGGAGAGGGGCCGCCCATACCTTATTGTCGAGAGGCACACAGGGCCAACACCAAGCATTATGGTCTGGGGAGCTATTGGCTTTAATGTGTAATCACAATTAGAGCTTGTTGAGGGCACTATGACTGCTCGACAGTACGTTGATAGGGTACTCAATCCAGAGGTTGTCCCTATGATGGCGAACATTGCTAATGGGATGTTTCAGCAGGACAATGCCCGGGTTCACACTGCACGCATCTCCAGAGAAGCTCTCCATGACATCACAACCTTAGAATGGCCCGCCAGATCCCCGGACCTCAGTCCTATTGAGCATGTGTGGGACATGATGGGTCGACAACTGGCCAACCGTCCTCAGCCACTCACAACTCTGGAACAACTGACCCGTGCAGTGCAGCAAGCATGGGCCACAATTCCTCAGGAAGCGATCCAGGGCCTTATTGACTCCATGCCTCGCCGAATTCATCAATGTATTGCAGCTCGTGGTGGGCACATCCTGTATTGATTGTTGTCCAAACTTACGATCAGAGGGACCTGAAAGTGTAATCATCGAATCACAACCGAACACTCGTCCTGCATGTTCAATTGCAGCAATGTAGCACCACTCCTTCTGGGTGTTGCAATTTCCATTTTCTTCAGTGTGTTTCATTGCACATCTCTTCATCGTTCATTATTATAAACTGTATTTTAGCCTATTTTTACACTACTTTCGAGTTATGCAAAAAATGAAAGTAGACTTATGAGATCTACACGGGCCAAAAGTTGTCTCTGTGCGTGTGCGTGCGCGTGTGTGTGTGTGTGTGCGTGTGTGTGTGTGTGTGTCCCACTATCAATTCACACGACGAAACCAAATTGAAAATATTTAGTATCGCCGCCATCTTGACCAAAACTGATTGGTGGCCACTTAAACGTTCAAAATGTAAAATCAAATTAGGACTAAACTAATCATCCGTTCTCTACCGAATTTGGTAACATACCTACATATACCTTCATATGGGACCCGTCTTACGCCCAATCTACAAGGTCATCAACCGGTCAATTTCAAGACAGCGGCCGTATGAATTGTGCAAGCATTATAAAGCATAACTTTGAACCCACCATTTCCAATTATCGAACCGAGAATGGTTTAATCTGTCCTAAAGGACGTGGCCCGTTCGGTATTTTAAGCTCATATTCTAATATTCACGGTAGTAGTGACTTTGAAAAGCCGAGCCGTCTCGCTTACAAGACAAGATGGCAGCTGATATCTTGTGCCTCGCCTATATTTCACTAGTTTGAGTATTGCATGCAATATAGCCTACTGATAAAAATAATATAAACTTTGTATGAAATGCTTAATAATTAAAATATACACTACTGAAAAGATCGTTCAGTCCAAATCATTATTTGCTAAGACGTTGTGTGTAAGTCAATTGATAACGATGAATTTCGCTGGACATATTTGGTTGTGTGGTAAAGCGTTAATCTTTTAGACTACTCTTTGGGCTGGGGTTCAAAACCCATCAGAGTTGGCTTTTTTGCTTGAATTTTTTTATATTTATTGTTTTGTAATTACCCAGAATTTATAAAATTAAGCATTTTATTGTGCATATTACAATGGAAAATATATATTTAAATAAAACAACATTCACCAACGGATCTGCACGAGAGACATCTAACAGCAACCAGATGAACTATGAGGGTGACAAACACGGCCAACTGGATGTGAGCTGCGTACCGGCCTGGACTTTGGAACAGCTGTAATTGAAAAGTTTCCTATTATGGCCGCTAGAATGCCCTCGCCCTATTAGGATTATCTTATGTGAAACTTTTCCGCCAGATGTTATGACTGGTCTATGTGGGACTCCATTGGTTTGCCTTCCGTTGGCATCCATACGCATCGAATTTGAAGAATGACAAGTTGATAATACGATTTTTTTTTATTTTAAAGCGTTTGTAACGGCCTTTTCTGTGTTATTTGAAAATGTTATTTGAACTAAGGAACAAAACGATCCCACATAGTACATGTACTCTAGCTGTTGGTGCTAGTTCAGGCTATTAATTAATACTTTTATTGCAACCTAATAGCAATCGAAAACAAAGAATGAACGTATACACTAAAATTGTGCTCTGGCGATTTGAATTGGATAGTCTTTGATTGGTTGTTTTCTTTTACTACAGAGCTCTAAGTGGTAGCGTTCACATGCTTGTCCACTTAGTTGGCATTCACACGTCTCTGTAGGGTCATGGAAAGATTTGTTTATACAATTAAGGTGGTGAAAGCCATGGACAGCCAGACGTGTAAACACATGCCTCAAAAGTTGGATGTTGCCCACGTCCGGTCGATCATGTCTCAGGGTCCAGAAAATTCTTAGGTATGTCTTCTCTTTTTTTTTTTTCTTCAATGAAGAGTAATTTTTCGGAGGATCTGGTGTTTAGTCGAGGTAAATAATTTCTAAGGTCTCCAACCAAGAAATGATTCTGTTATACTCCTTGATAAAGACAAAGAGTTAGAGCTATACCCATATATTTAGGAGAAAGTAGGCTATATGTTCTTTACTGAACTTTTTTTAAAATTTATTTATTGATTTTCATCTTGAATTCTTTCCTCAAGACTGAGTCGAATTTTACGGGTACCGGTATATAAATATATTTCATTCTTTTCATTATAAGTTTACTGTAGTGCGCTTGTCAATTCCTCAAACATGAATTCGCCTTATTTATCACTGAATGATCCAATCACAGTAAAATATGGCATAGTGACGAACCCCTACTGCATTCTAAACCTCCACATGCATTGATCTACTGCTTTATTCCCACAAATTATTAATGGCACGGTTATCAATCCCTAATACAGTATTTTAATTCCTTTATCTCGTCAAGGAATCTTTGTGAAGCTTGGTATAATGAACCGTTACTATGCGGTTGCAAATGAAGAGTACATGTGGATACAGAGCGTATGCGGATGAAGCGCGTGCGATTATAGAGCGGATGTTCTGTGCAGTCGCGCTGGGCTCTGCTGTAGTGGCGATACATAACCGATGTGCTTTAGAGGAGCACTGCTCGGGTATAGTATTTAATTGGACTACTCTGATTCTTTGTACACCTACTTATTGGCTACTAGCAACGCGACCCGGCTTCGCCCGGGAACAGTTATGAATGCATTACATGATAAGCGCTTTTTTTTTTTCAATGTCAATGAACAACGACCAAGATCCGTTTTACGTCTCGGCATGATGGGTTAAAATCACTGACTGGACTATTAATTATATTATCATGGAGATGCATGTGCAACAAATTCTTGTCAGACGTAATTTAAGAATGGATGATAATGATAATTGTTGTTTTAAGGGGCCTAACATCGAGATTATCGGCCCCATAATTTAAGAATGGCGAGGTGCATGAAACACAAATCCCCCTTCCGTCCAATCTTAACTTGACTGTGAATTTTGTGTAACGAAAGGTTCACCGACGAAATTAATAAAAGCCGAGTTGCACTTCCAGGGAAACTCCAAACACAACCACTCTTCTCTAAAGTTTTTAACTCAACACGACTCGGCAGTTTGCTGCTGGCTGTATCTGGGGCAATAAGATCGTCCGCTAGCTAAGCTGTAACTGGGGTGATAGATGTAAACAACGCTCTTAGGTTTCTACGTTCGTTGCCAAGCGCTGACTGCGGTGGCGTCTAGTAGCTAAGTTCTGAATTAGACCTAGTAGTCGTTGACGGTGGCGCTTGGCGGCAAAAGTAGGAACTATTTGAAAAATTATAAGTTGCAGTACTTAAAATTAAAAAACAGATACACACACTAATACAGTCATCACAATTAACACCGGTTATCAGACAGATTCTACACACACCCAAAGTACACGGGGCTACATGACCGCGTTGTCGCAGCCCCTAAACTTAAGAACCAACCAACCAACCAACCAACCAGACTCGCCCCTAGCTAGCTCGTAAACTGTCGCCTCAGTTACTGAAAGGAGTTTGTTGGAAGAAATGAAAACGTAAAAACACTTATCGTAGGCGATGTATTGAAGATAGAGATATGCTCTCCTGGGCTTTTTTTTTATAGAATTTTTCATGCTGAATAATTCTTACACTCATAGTATACAGATATTTTTAACGGTTTGCCCAGCGTAAGCTTAAAAAGCGCACGGTCGCCAGTTTTTTTTTCGACTTTTTCACTGAAATCGTTAGTGCTTGACTTCCTTTGGTCATAAATAAATTATTTTCTATAGAAACCTTCCTCGAGATATCCTTTACAGAATGGTGAAAACCGCATCAAAATCCATTCAGTGGTTCTCGAGATTACCCGTGACATCCAAGAATCGGGGACTTAGATTTATACTAAGTAGAGATGACTGCGCTTGCGTCCGATATTTCCTCCTCCCGTCGACATCTTAATCATCAACGGGTCTACTTAGCTGTGTGTACCTCTCAGCGTAGCCGTGCGTGACAAGTCGCACACCACGACTGCAAGGGGTAGTTGGAAGTACGGACATTGCAAGTTCGAATCTCGATGCTGACAGTGACCATCTCGAGAGTGGATTCCCGCGATTTTTCAACGCTTCCTCTGTGCAAACTCCGAGATGGCCCTGGTTCACGTACGTCAATGTATGTCTACCCCTTATTATTCCCGTTTTCCAACGGGGTCGGGGATGAGATGCGATGGAAGTCTGTGTGGCGATGGTTTTTACGGCCGGATGCCCTTCCTAACGCCAACCTCATGAGAGGTGTTAATGAGAGATGAAATGAATGATGGTGAATGAAACTGGGCAAGGATGTGGAAGGAAGCGGCCGTGGTCTGTCAGAAGGTACCGTCCCAGCATTTGCCTGGTGTTGAAAATGGGAAACCACGGAAAACCATTTCAAGGACGGCCGACGGTGGGGCTCGAACCCACGCGTCTACCGAGTCAGCAGAGAGCTTGGCCCCATGACCAAATGCTGCGCGTTAGCCAGCGTAGCCACTACTGTCGGTGGTTCACCTACGTCAATATTAGGCCCTATTGTAATTACAATTACATACACTATTACAGACGATAAAAAACACACAAGTTATCAAATAAATTCAACACAACCCAAGTACAATCGGCTGATTACCATGATGTCCCAAGCCCTGAAAAAGAATAAACGGCAACAGTAGTGTGTGGAACTGTGAATAATAAGAACAATAATTGAGGTAGGTAGTCACGAGATTTGAAGTAAGGTACCGGCCCAGGATTTGCCTCGCTGATCTCTGTAGTTCAGTATACTTGAGTGCACTAGACTATTGTGTGGAAGGCGGTTAGTTGCAGTATACCACGTGGTTTTTATTTGAAAACAAGCTGGGAGTAGATGCCAGATGTCAGGTTCTTAATATAGCTACTTAAAGTTATATAACGTGCGAACACAAGCGCGGTAGACACATTCGAGCTGCGCTTTTAAGTACATTAACCGCTCCATAAATCACTCGATATCAGGCATCGCGAGGTTTCATCCCACTGGGTCGACTCAAACTTTATTCTTGCTGTTTCATTTAGGGTCTCAGATTATCGTTGTCATCAGCCCCGTATTCTTCAGTGTGTGTCGAATAGGTCTGATGTGTTACGGTTTTGCCTCTACTAGTGCTCATTCTAATTGTGGTCAGGGTTAAGAAAGTGACCGTCGTTGACTTACAGTACATACGGTACCATCCTGGCATGTATCTGAGGGAACAGTAAAGTGGCTGGGATCGAATCTACCTATTAAAATTAGTATTTAATAGGCTCACTGTCCTCAGTTCCCCAACCCTTCTCCTTTGACCAAATTTATATTGCTCGATAGAGCTGAAATCTACCCACGACCTTCGAAACGGGGGAATCAAGACGTACAGTCGCTCAAGCTTAGATTGAGCGCGCGCTTAGTAACTGGGCATTTTTTTTCTTTCTCAACCAGCGAGTGAAAACTCAGAGAAATGAATTGAACTTTCTTATAATCCCTGTAGCCGCTGGAGATGTCACATGTAATTATTTGAACCCTGTTGGTGCTTGTCCTAAAACGTTACCAGTTGACCGGGTATCAAACCTGCTATCTCGTGATTGGAGAATATACACTATCACTGGGGTAACTATTATTACTATTTCCGGTATTGTATATTTCCGAAGCATGTGAGGAATGCAGTTAGAAAAACTATTTTAACGATTAAATTGTACAGAATTAAACCGCAGCCTAGTTTCAAAATCGTAGTGATGAAAGAAGCCAATACTATAATAATAATAATAATAATAATAAATCACCATCCCATGAGTAGGCCTATATATGTGCATAATTTCTAGTACAGAAGATCCCTCCGTGGAGGGAATGAAATAGTGTATCCTTGCCTGTCTGCCGTAGAACGTTGCTGCGCTGTCATAATTAACATGTGCGCATGAGAACATCATAGCGAGTACGAATGTGTGTTGTGTTGTCTCCAGCTGTGAGCCACTTCGCTGGTGATATGCTTTGCCATGTGTTGTTAGCTGCCAGATGTGCTGTGTTTTAAATCTCAACCGGCCCGGCCCCACCCAGCTGAGGAAGGGCGAGGCGACTAAATAATTACTTTGTCACTCTCCATTTCACTGTCTCTAGCCCATACTTCTTTTTCTCACTCCCAATTCGGATTTGCTCAGATTGGTGCAGATACATCGGCGTAGCAGACGCCCTGGCCTTCCATGTTGTGTCTGTTCCGGGCCCCATATACAATAGCTCACAATAATAAATCATTTTGTTATCTTCGTTTCATAGGCCTACGAGTTATATAACAATATCTTTCAGCAAAGGGTGCGTGAGGGGCTCCGGAATGTCCTATGCTGCCCATGTTACAATGTTAAATTGTAACACACATAATGAGGAATTACTTCTAAAATTTTCAGCTGTGTATGTTGAGACATTCCTAAAATAAAGAGGATTTCCTACTAAGAAATACATTATAGCGAGAAATTGGAATAAAGTTTTTTCCGGTTTTTAGATCATGCCTGTACCATGGGATTCCTCTCCTTCGATTTGAAGCACTAACATCCATTTTGCTTTTCTTCCATGCACTTCTGCTCTTTATTTTAATAATAATAATAATAATAATAATACCGGGTGAGTTAGCCGTGGTCGTTACGGCATGACTGCTGGCAGTCACTCACATCCGGGAGGCGAGGAGGTTCGAATCCCCCCCGCCGGCAACCTTGAAGATGGTCTTCTGTGGTTTCCCATCTTCCTTCCAGGCAAATGCCGGAGTTGGTCCCTAACTATAGGCCACAGCCGCTACCTTCCAACTCCTCGTCCTTACATTCAAACTTTCCTCCCCAGACAACACTCCACACGCGACGGTACTAGTAGCTCACCCATTGGGTGTCCGCCTCGAAGCTGCTACAAAAAAAACTGGCGAGCCGAACATGTCCTCGGACACTCCCGGCACTAAAAGCCTTTCGCTAAAATAATAATAATAATAATAATCTTATTTGATTTACGTCCCTTTTAACTACTGCGGCATTTAGAGACGCAGGGGTGCCGGAATTTCGCCCCGAAGGGGATCTTTAACGTGCCAGAAAATCTACTAGCATGGCTCCCTCGCATTTGCGCACCCTCAAAATGCCAGATGACTGCGCCGGGTTTAGATCCTGAAACCTTGGGTACAGCAAGCGAGAACGTTACCGCTAAGCTCTTGCTTTGCGGCCTCTTTTTTAGAAAATGTTTTTTTAGCCTAAATGTTTTCTGTCCGATACAAAGAAAAATTAAAATCTACGTTGGTGGGTTTAGTAATATGATGCATGTTTGTGTAAAGTATCAGGAAAGTAGCCTTAGTATTGCTATGAAAAATACAGGGTCTCCCAGGTCAAGTCAGACCGTCAGGCGGCGTTTTCACTCTCCACTAAGGCAGCTGCCCCAGCCGAGCTTTGTCGCGACCTCGACCGGGCTTATGTCGCGCATTATCTTACTTACAGTTCTTACTGAAACTGAGCTACCGTAGATTATTCAAGCGTACGAAACAATACCGTGTTACCGAATAATAACAATATCAACGCCAAAAGAAAAGTTCTGTTTGTTGCCATTAAATGCCGCCAGTTTCTCTTACACTGCTGTATTGTTGCTGTGTTCTTGCCGGTCTGAATCGCAAGCCACTAAACATTCAGCAACTAGGGTGTGAAGTGTCAGCGCACAGATAAGCAGGTAACATAAACAACAGCTTCCTTCAAGATTTAATTAAAGAAGCACAGATGCATTTTTATTTAATTTCTTGGTAGTCTCCTAGATGACCTCACGTCACCAGTTAAGGTTTTAAACGTGTGCAGAACTTACTCCAGTCAGCCAAAATGTGGTTACCAGGTACAATGCCTGTGTAAACCAGGAAGGATGACACTTCCAGCATCTTTTATAAGGTAAGATTTCATATAAGATTGTAGACTATACTTTAAGGATTTGAATGGGAATTACATGAACATTCGGCCTACTTTCCATATGCTTTTCACATTTTTTGATGACCTAAAGAAAGACATTCGTAAACGTCTCTGAGCAACAGACAATGACGTATGCAACTGGGTACCCGTAGGTTACATTTGTGGTTCCTTCAGTTGCCTCAAGACTTCTGGGAGAAGGGAATTAGCCGCTTTTTATATCTATAATTCCCTTTGTAGTTCCTACCTCAGCCATCCAGGTTTACAGTATACTTTGAAACCCCCAGGGGCTCACATATAGTGGGACGTGGATTGGCGACCACGGGACCCCTGCTGAGTCCGACATTGCTTCCACTTACTTGTGCCGGGGTCATCTCCGTCTTCTTTCCTGTAGACCTCTCTTAGTCAACTGTTGTTCTCTGCCGACCTCGCCGGTATTAGGGTATCCGAGGCCTGGAGCGTCTCTTCCTTTCCTGCCTTAATTGCCCCTTCTCTCATCTTTCCTGATCCCTCATTCTTCTAGGAATCAGCCTTCTTTTTCTTTACATTATATTTCCTTTTCTCTTTAAGATTCCCACACTGTTTTTGTGAATTGGTTCTCCATGTAACTAAATTCCATTTTGTGAATATTTTGACTCTACACTACATTTTGTAGGTATTTTCAATCTAAGTTGCATTTTGCAAGTATTTTCAACCTAAACCGCATTTTGCAAGTGTTTTCAAACTAAATTAAATTTCGTAGGATGGGCATTTTGTAAGTATTTTGATTCTCAATTGCATTCTGTGAGTATTTTGAATCTAAATTATATTTTCTAAGTATTTCCAATTTCAATTGCATTTTGTACGTACAGTATTTTGAATTTCAATTACATTTTGTAAGTATTTTGAATTTCAATTGCATTTTGTGAGCATTTTGAATCTAAATTATATTTTCTAAGTATTTCCAATTTCAATTGCATTTTGTACCTACAGTATTTTGAATTTCAATTACATTTTGTAAGTATTTTGAATTTAAATTGCATTTTGTGAGTATTTTGAATCTGGTATGGCATTATCAATATAAATTGCATTGTGTATTTTCAATTTTAATTGCATTTTGTAAGTATTTTGAATCTCATTTGCAAACAAAGGTTTAGTGCTTTTCAGTCGGTCAACACGATTGTACCCAAATGAGATGGGTTATTCCCTAATCCTGAAAAAAAAACATGAGATTAATAAAATCACTTGGATGACCAGTTTCGATGGTCAAGCGATCATCATCAGATCCATTACACATAGGGTATAAAATCTATGTCTGAAAAATATGGGTGAAAATATTTACACTTTATTTAGTTGCAGTATTAGTAATGCAACTCGTCAGTATTTGTTAGTTGTAGTCTGTGTGATAGTTTGTTGAGATACTGGAAGTGGTGATTGACCTCCGGAATTTGCCTGTTTAGAGTAAATATCTGATTGTTGTAAAATAGTCAATTCTGATTGTACTGTATTGTACAGGCTACTTAACTGGTTAGTGGTCCTTTTGCGAGCAGTTCACTTGGACTCTTATTGCGTTTTGTAAGTATTTTCAGTCTAAATTGCATTTTGTAAGTATTGTCAAACCAAATGAGTATTTTGAATGTAAATTACATTTTGTAAGTATTTTCAATTGCATATTGTAGCCTACGCATTTTCAATTTCAATTGCATTTTGTACGTATTTTCAATTTCAATTGCATTTTCTAAATATGTTGTGAGTATTTCGAATCTACGTTGCATTTTGTAAGTATTTTGAATCTAAAGTACATTTTGTGCGTATTTTTCCATCTATTCCTTTTGTGAGTATTTTCCTTCTAAATTATCTTTTGTAAGTATTTTCACTGGAGCCTCCGTGGCTTAGGCGGCAGCACGCTGGCCTCCCACCGCTGGGTCCGTGGTTCAAATCCCGGTCACTCCATGTGAGATCTGTGCTGGACAAAGCGAAGGCAGACAGGTTTTTCTCCGGGTACTCCGGTTTTCCCTGTCGAAATTTCATTCCAGCAACACTCTCCACTATCATTTCATTTCATCTGTCTTTCATTTAATCATTGCCCCCAGATGAGTGCGACAGGCTTCGTCAGCCGGCACAGTTCATATCCTCGCCGCTAGATGGGGGCTTCATTCATTCCATTCCTGACCCGGTCGGTCGACTGGAAGCAGGCTGTGGATTTTCATATTTCAAGTATTTTCACTCTACATTTTGTGACTCGTTTCAATGTGAGTTCCATTTTGTAAGTATTTTCAGCCTGACTTAATTTTCGATATGGTTTCATTTCATTGTCATTTTCGCTATCAACCAGATCATTAGGGGCCGATAACCTAGATGTTGTATCTGTTAGGTAGTCAGCCCAGGGGCTGGTTGGATCCTCATAAAGTATCACCATAGGTAGCACTATGATTAGGCGTACTAGGCAAGATGAGGAGTGAGGTAGTTTCCCATTGCTTTCCTCACAACCTAGATGTTAGGCCCCTTACAACAACCATTATCATCACCACCATATCTATAAAACTACCTCACTCCTCTTCTTGCCTAGAACGCCTCAAAATAGTGCTGCCTTGGGTTTTTGTGGGTATCTACTCACATAACGTAACGGCGGTACTTTTTGAGGATCCAACCAGCCTTCAGGCTGACTACCTAACAGACAGACATATCTATAATATTTGGGGTAATGTACTATAGCGACGGGGTTCAGGCAGAAGTTATAGTCCTGTCGATTCATTGGCACATGAAATATATCCCATTTGTAATTGCGTTGCTGCAGCCTTTCTGACATCATGCGTGGGAATCTCTATCTCTTCTTAGTATAAAACAAAGTCCCCGATTCTTGGATGTTACGGGTAAACTCGAGAACCACTGGATGGATTTTGATGCGGTTTCCACCATTCTGTAAAGGGTATCACGAGGAAGGTTTCTGTAGAAAATAATTTATTTATGACCAAAGGAAGTCAAGCACTAACGATTTTAGTGAAAAGATCGAAAAAAACAAAACTGGCGTCCGTGCTCTTTTTAAGTTAACGCTGGGCAAACCGTGGAAAATGTCTATATACTATGAGTGTAAGAATTGTTCAGCTTGAAAAGTTCTACAAAGAGCCCGGGAGAGCATATCTCTATCTTCAATACATCGCCTAATATAAGTGTTTTTACGTTTTCATGTCTTCCAACAATCTCCATTCAGTTATTGAGGTGACAGTTTACGAGCTAGCTAGGGGTGAGTCTATCACCCCAGTTACAGCTTAGCTAGCGGACGAGCTTATTGCCCCAGATACAGCCAGCAGCAAACTGTCGAGTCGTGTTGCGTTAAGAACTTTGGAGAAGAGTGGTTGCGTTTGGAGTTTTCCTGGAAGAGCAACTCGGCTTTTCTTCATTTCGCCTGTGAACTTTTCGTTCCGCAAAATTCACAGTCAAGTTAAGATTGGACGGAAGGGGGATTTGTGTTTCATGCACCTCGCCATTCTTAAATTACGTCTGACAAGAATTTGATGTACATGCATCTCCATGATAATATAATTAATAGTCCAGTCAGTGATTTTAACCCATTATGCCGAGACCTAAATCGGATAGTGCTCGTTGTTCATTGACATTGGAATAAAGCGCTTAACACGTAATTCATTCATAATAATTGTTCCCATGCGAAGCAGGGTGGGTTGCTAGTATAATAAGTGCGTATCTGAACTTAACATGTTTGCAGTGGGGAGCTGCAAGTACGAAGTTGGTGGTTCAAATTTCGGAGCTGAACATTGTGAGTGTAGTCTGCTCCTGTGTATTTCCACTCGTCCTTCGGAGCATTTACTGCATTCCTTGATTTTTAATAATTAGGCCCACCGCTAAATACTCTTAATTACAGCCAAGTATAAGGGACTGATAGCCAAGATGTTCCAACCCCCTAAATGAAGTAACAATTTTGAATAAATATATTAAGGCTCGGTAGATTTGCTGAAAGTAAAGGGGAAGAAGAATATTAGAAGGATAATGAGCTCATGAGCACGGGGAGTCTTTCTTTTGCAGGCCATGTTTCATGGTAAATGTGCCATAAATATCACGCCGCTGCGGCGGAAATGCTAGAGCGCGTCGCTGGAGATTTGTACAATTGGAGTGTATGCACAGACCACATTGTGCTGTGCTGACGTAGCCAGTATTAATGGGTGCAAATTAAGTTATGTTTCCAACATCCCCCATTAGAATTTTTACGCGCTTTTTCTCTTTCATTAAATTTAGATATAGCAGAGAAATACACTTTACTGTGACGAATGAGCAATGGTAATAATATAATTAATAACTCCGCCTTTTGTGATCTATTAGTAGCAGACACCCATGATTTTGCGACCTACTTCAGTGGTCTAGGGGTATACAGTATATTGAGATCTTTGTCTGAAAAATTCTGAATTCGGTTCCGGGTTGTGCCAATTCAATTCTGATCTGAGGGCTGGAATGGGGTACACTCAGACTCATTCGGATAACTGAGAAGAGGTGGGTTTGGTCCCCACATCAGCCAACATAGAACTGGATTTTCATGGATTCAACCTGCGACGTAGCCGTGCTCGTCAAATCGTCCACCACGATCGCGCGCGCAGCTGCAGCAAGTCCGGAGATCGTAGATTTGAATCCCAGCGCTGACAGCGCTATCCTGAGTGTGGTTTTCTCTCCCCTCCCCCGGTTTTTTCTCACACTCCCTCGGGAAAAATGCCATGAAAGTACCTTATTTCAAGTTTCTGGTATAGCTATACACACTACTACAATTATCACATCAATACAGGTTATCTGACAAATTCAACACACAAACTATAGATGACCTCGCTGTTCCGCCCCTTGAAACGACGACGACGACACCAACAACAATCAATAAATAAACTACACGGGCCTGATGATCAAGATGGCCCAAGCCCAACTTCTTTCGTGGATTTGCACTTCTACTCCGCGAAAAATGCAGGAATGGTACCTAACTTATGGCTACTTCCGCTTCATTCTCAATTCGAACCCCATTACTCGTGCACACAAAAACACTTAAGTACGTGGGACTGATGACCACGATGTCACAAACCCTCAACTAAAATTATAACTGCTAATTTAAACTCTTGACTACAACTAATAATTATGTCAATTAAGACAGATGTACGGTACCGTTTTTACTAGCATATCAGCTGCAGTTTTACGTCAGTTTCAGGCTCCCTAAAAAGAAGTGCGACTAATTGTCTGGGGTTAATACTATTACTGGATGATACCACGGCTTTACAAGTACGGTGTAATGATCAGGCATTACAGAATGAACAAATATTGGTACACCTGTAGTCAAATTGATCGCGTTAATAATCGGAGGGGGAATGCGGTTAAAAATAGGTCGCGATTTCATTACAACCTCGTTTCTTGCCCACTTGTCTCTCAAGTTTGGAGATGGCCTGGCCCTATTGCCTAGCGCCTTGACGTGTGTACCTGCACAGGTTGGTTCATTAGTGTGTATTGATATCAATACACTAGTGTATTAACCCCCTCTAAAATTGTGAAACAAATCGGAGAGTATTTTTTCGACGTTGGAGTTTAAAATGGTCCATCTTAAGATAATGCGCCATAGAAAAGCAGTATAACCCATCCTCCCTTGTTAATAATAGTAAATTACTGGCACGTTAAAGATCCCCTTCGGGGCAAAATTCTGGCACCCCGGCGTCTCTAAAAGCCAGTGTAGTTAAAAGGGTCGTAAAACCAATAACATTATTATTATTATTAATAATAGTAATAATAATAATGTCACTTAATCATTGTGCTGCTGCTGTTCGCTGTCCTTGTCCTTATTTGTAACCTGCTGATATTAATCAGCTGAGTGGATTCTGTTTGTCCGAGCTCTGTAATTATAAATCCGCTTTCTTTATTATTCTATCCTGAGGCAGCTGCTTCAGAAAAACTTCCGAGATGAATGTTTTCTAGGTTTCAATTTCTAACTCTTTAGACTCCTTTTATTAATATTCTTCGGAGCATGCTGTTCTTCATTGACGTGTAGATGAAAGACTTAATGAGTTGACTTTATAAAATACTTCTAAATTAATAATCTGAACCGAACTTTAAGAACGATATTGTTTCGTTTCTTTGCTTGCCACGTTGAGGTGATCGGTTGGCTGCATGGTGCAATGGTAGGGTTATCGCCTGCTGAGACCAAGGTTGCGGGATTCGATCCCGGCGCAGTCAGTTGTCACTTGAGGGTGCTTAAATGCGCGAGATCCTTCCTTGTCAGTAGGATTAGTGTCATTTTAAAGATCCCCTTTTAGGTGAGATTCTTGTAACATAATAATAATGTTATTGGTTTTACGTCCCTTTTAACTACACTGGCTTTTAGAGACGCCGGGGTGCCGGAATTTTGCCCCGAAGGGGATCTTTAACGTGCCAGTAAATCTACGGACACGGCTCCCTCGCATTTGCGCACCCTCAAATGCCAGCTGACTGCGCCAGGATACGAACCTGCAACCTTGGGCCCAGAAAGCGAGAACGTTACCTCTGAGCCACGCAGCCAGCCGATTCTTGTAACAGCCGCAGTAGTTAAAATGGACCATTATTATTATTAGGTCTCGGGTTTTTAGGTGCTACAAATCGAGAAAATATTTATTTTTATGTATTAAAAATACCTGAAATATGTGACAAAAAAGGAAAAATATGTAATTATAATTTAGTTCATTTATGTGAATATAAACAATATGCAGTACTCACGAATGCAATTTATACTATGCCTCACTGACTGCTGAAGAATTACAATACACAACGAGATACATCTTCAGGTTGTCCATCACAAATGACCGAAGATTATCGCGAAGCACTTCTTCTGTAGGGGCGAAACTGCGGCAATATGTATCTAGCCCTTGAGGTGTTGCGTAACTTGAGATCACTGTTCAGCCTTGATTGCTTTCCCACATGGTTGGCAGAACAGAATGCCCACATCAGAAGTAAAATTATCTTTACATTCTGCGACATACTGCTGCAGACGATAACTTGTAGTTGCTTTTACTTTAGGCATCGTAGATTAGATAGCACACAGGTTCTTTCCCGTTAAAGTAACAGAACAAAAATGCAATAGACTGAAAGAACTAGCATACTGATCTGTAAGAAAATGTAAATATTATGTCTTTTTATGTACTAATAGGTGAAAAGCAGGAATTTATGTATTTATAGAAAAAATGCTTAAAATATATATTTATATAAAAAAAATTATGTACCTAAAAATCCGAGCCCTAATTAGTATTATTATTGATAATCACATTCAGATGATTCCACTTTCTGACGATGTGGAAGACGAGTGGTGCAATTTAAGTTCAGCTCTAAAACAGTCAGCATTTGAAAGTTTGGGAGAAAAAGGAAGATGGAAAAAGAAAAAGGGTTTAAGAATTTGGGATGATGAAATTAAAAAAGTAATCTCCGAAAAAAGAAATTCATATAAAAAGTTTCTGTCAACTGGTTAATTAGAAGATAAAATTGAATACCATCCATCATAAGAGAGCAGTAGCAAAAAGAGAAGTTCGGAAGAAACACAGGGAAAGTTGGGAAAACTTTGTCTCGTACCTGGAGACTGACATAACAAGACCACAACCACAAACCTATAAAATTTTGAAAAAACTAAATAGGGAAGTAAAAGAAGATGTAAAAATTAATGCAATATCCCACAAAGAATGGCTTGAGTATTTTCAGAGCCTTTGGTCGAGTCCAAATATTGAACAACTTGTTTTACAAGCATCTAACAACAAGACATCGGAAAATATTACTCTCGAAGAATTAGAACGGGTCTTGAGGAAACTTCGAAATGGGAAAACACCTGGAGAAGATTCGATAAATGCAGAAATGTTAAAATATTCAGGCGATGCCTTCAAGAAAAGATTTCTCAGATTATTGAATTTAATCTGGATGGGTAACAGGCCTCCAGAAGATTGGCAAAAGGCAATAGTAGTTCCTCTTCATAAGAAGGGAAATATGAAAGTTTTGGAAAATTATAGAGGAATAAGTATACTTAACTCTGGATACAAAATTTTTGCAAACATTGTTAAAGAAAAATTACTGAAACATTACTCTGAGTTAATAGGAAATGAACAACATGGGTTTAGAAAAGGTCGCACATGTGCAGATGCCTACTTCACCTTAAAAATTTTGATCGAAAAACGCAGGGAGTTCAATTTGGAAACACACATATCATTTGTTGATTTTAAGAAAGCCTTTGATTTTGTTGACAGAAACAGACTTATTGACATATTGGCCAGAGATGGTGTCCCCCAACAGTTAATTGATAACATTTCCAACATGTATAGTGGTACTCTTATTCAGTAAGGTTAAGTAATCATAAATCCGAGTGGAAGCCAATCAGCAGAGGGGTAAGACAAGGCTGTGGACTCTCTCCATTGCTATTCATAATCTACATGAATGCTATAATAAAGGAATGGAGGTGTGAAAGACATGGTTCAATACCTATCAGCAGGCATCTAAAAATTTAGATGCTATACTATTTGCTGATGATGTCGCATTGGTAGCAGCTTCTGAAGATGATCTGCAGTGGTCAGTTTTCAACCTCCAGAAAGTGGCATCAAAATTCAGCATGTGCATTTCTACTGAAAAGACTAAAGTAATGGCCTTTAAGGGTAAGGACCCTATCCCCAGTAAAATTTGTCTGGATGGTAAAATTTTAGAAAGAGTTAACGAATTCAAGTATTTAGGATATCATTTATCATTTCAAGAAGAACGAGACATAACTGCAAAAATAACTAATTATACCAGAACAACAGGAATCATCAATCACGTCATGAAGCCATCTCTTGTCCAAAGGCATACACGCTTGCGTTTGTATAACACATTAGCCAGACCAACCCTATGCTATGGCAGCGAGGCATGGACAATAAGATGCCAGGACATCTCCAGACTCACAGCACTCGAAATGACCTTTATGCGCCGAACGGCAGGCTATACTAAATGGGATCATAAGAGAAACGAGGATGTGCTGAAGGAACTAAAAGTGAAACCAATAACTGCCTACATTTGTGACTACCAAGAGAACTGGAAGCATCATGTCCAAAGGATGGAACCTGGAAGATTTCCAAAGGAGATCCTTCGCTACCAGCCACGGGGAAAAAGATCGATAGGACGTCCGATGAAGAGATGGAGGGAAAGTGCAAGACCGTAACGGGACATTTGGCCCAATACTTGGAAGGAAGATGATGATGATGATGATGATTATTATTAATATTATATCGATGCTCTATTTCGTTCGCAATATGTCTAGAGCCCGGTTGGTAATTTTTCATTTCTCTCCTGTGTGAGGGGTTGCTGACACATAAGCACTCCGGATGGCGGGGACCAAGAGTTCACCATATCACAAAATTTGGAACGATCTTGGACATCAAGGCCAGAAATCCATGCGGAATCCAAGTTCTTTAGTACTTAATTGATCCACAGGCTTCCAGTCATCCATTGAAAAGATCATCTTGGCAAGTCTGTTGTTATTATCTTATTAAAACCGCCTAGTCAAACACTAAAGAAACGTTTAATTACATTATTAAACGTACATGTTTCGGTATTTCATTGATACGTTCCTCAGCGTGATTGATATTAAATCTTAAAACTAGTTAACAAAGACAAAAAGAAATGGATATCCTTACAAAAATTGTTTTAAATCAAAAATGGAAAAGCTTGCAAATAATAGTTAAATGCCATGTATTAAAAAATTATAGTAAAATGATGCTATTACAATAAGATATCTACCTTATAAACTGCCTACGTCAATACTCCAATAATTTTGATCGAAAACTGTAGTGACAGTAGATGACGCTGTCAGAAGAATGAAGAAGCGCAAAGGATGTAGGTCAAATTGTCGCCTCAAACGGAACAAACATTTTGTAATACAGTCCTCCAACCCGAAACTTCAGTCGATTCCAACTTAATGGCCCACTTTGTTGTTTTAGTTGCTTAATGGGTAACGCAATGTGCAGGCTATTTACTAAACACAGCAATTAAGCATATTATACAGTGTCGTCTTCAGGTGGAATACTGTTCCGAGAAAAGTAATAGTTTACGGTATTGTTGTTTGAGTCTTCAGTCTTTTGAATGGTTTGATGCAGGTCTCCATGCCTCCCTGTCCTGAGCTAATCGTTTCATCTCTACATAGCTACCACACCCTACATCCGAGGTAATCTGTTTAACATATTCTAACCTTGGTATACCCCTACAGTTCTTGTCCTCGACCCTTCCTTCCATAACTAAGTTTGCTATTCCTGGGTGTCTTAGTATGTGTCCTACCAACCTATCTCTTCTCTTCATTAGCATTCGCCAGAAACATCTCTATCTACCCATCTGATCTTCATCATTCTCCTGTAACATCACATTTCAAACGCTTCAATTCTCCTCTTTTCAGCTGCACTAATAGTCCAAGTTTCACTTCCATCGAGTGTGACGCTCCAGACAAAGGTTTTCGAAAATGTCTTCCTAATACCTAAATCTATATTCGATGTCAACAGATTCCTTTTCTGTAGAAATGCTTTCCTTGCTTGAGCCAAACTACTTTTTATATCCTCTTTGCTTCGTCCATCACTGGTTATTTTGCTTCCTAAGTAGCAGAAGTCTCCTACTTTAGTTTCTCCCCTACCAATTTGATGTCCATAGAGGTTTCTGATTTATTGCAACGAGTGTACAGTGGAGGTTTCACACAGAATTTGGCAAAGACCCACCCAGCAGACCAACAGTGTACAAATGGCACCAGACATTTATCGAAACAAGTTGTTCTGTGCTACACACAAAGGCTAGGCCGCGCACCTGTGTCTGGCGATGTGGTGGAAACAGTTAGGGAGAGGTGCGTCCTCAGTCCGGAAAAATCAACACGGCGTCTGTCACTCGAAACTGGTATCCCTCAGACGACTGTTTGGCGGGTGTTGCGTCGACATTTGGCCACGAAAGCATACCGATTGCCCTTGATTCAAGCACTAAGTGAGGCGGATAAACATACCGGTACCCGACATGAATTCTGTGTTGACATGTTGGATCGCATCAGGCGTGAAGAGTCATTCTTGAACAATGTGGTCTTCAGAGAAGAATCAACGTTCCACCTTTCTGGCAGAGTCAACACACACAATTGTCGTATTTGGGGCACGGAAAAACCACATGGGCACCACGTGCAGTTGGTTCGTGACAGCCCCAAAGTGAACTTTTTCTGCGCAGTTTCGAGAGAAAAAGTGTACGGACCTTTCTTCTTTGCCGAGAGAACCATCACCGGCATCATTTATCTGGATATGCTACAGAACTTCCTTATTCCGCAGTTGGATGATGATGACCGCGATGGGCGCATGTGTTGGCTACAAGATGATGCTCCGCCGCACTACCAGCCAGACGTCAGGGAATTCCTAGATCAACGTTTCCCAGTTAAGTGGATAGGTTGTGGCGGACCAATTACCTGACAGCCACGGTCCCCAGATTACACACCACTGGACTTCTTTCTGTGGGGCTTTGTGAAAGATAGGGTGCACATCCCTCCCCTACGTGCAAATCTTGATGAACTGAGACATCGCCTCTGTTACCCTGGAAATGCTGGTTCATACGTGGCGGGAAATCGACTTCCGTTGGGATGTGTCCAGGATGACAAATGGTGCACACGTTGAGCCAAAATGGATTTGTCAAAATAACTTGAAGTGGTTTGCTATGTAATGACATATAAACCAAGTCTGTAAGCGGTTCCAATAAATAATTACACATTATTGAAGTTGTAAACTACATAGAGAATCACCCTGTATGTGTATTGGGCAACACAATGTGCAGATCATTTATTTAAAACTATAAAATAACATGTTGGTAGAATGTGACAACAAATAAGATACTATCATTCAACACGGTTATTAATTATTACCATTGCCATAATAGTCAATGTTTACGCATTTTTAAGTCTGTTGTTGTCCATTCGTAGCAGGTGCCAGCAGAATTTCAGCAGCCTACGTCACATGCTCTGAGCTTCTTTGCACAAGATCGTGTGTTCAAACCCGGCCGAAGTTGTCTGACTTTTAAAGAGCTTTAAAAATCCTTCAGTATGCCTTCCTTCGGTGGGGAAGTAAACGCGGCGGGCCCATGTCATAGATGTATGGCATGTAAAAGGACCTTCCACTAATTACAATTGTGTGACGCTAAATTTGGTTAACGCTCTATTAAATTCCAACGGTCGTCGCCAGTTGGCGGTTGCGGTGGCATCTAGTAGCCAAGTTCACAGCTAGGTGTCGTTGACGGTAGCATTTGGTAGCAAAAGTATGAACTACTTCAAATTGATCGTCTGCAGTCCTTTCTTGAATTACCGATAACTCACACTAATACAGCCATCACAATTAACACCGGTTATCAGACAGAATCTACACACACTCAAAGTACACGGGTTACAGGGCCGTGTTGTCGCAGCCCCTAAACTGAGGAAGCAACCAACGTACGTCGCATGCTGGTAGTATCGGTTTCTAACTGTCGCCCGTCTATAAAGTTTGGATATTGGTTTCAGTCGGTAGGGTCCATCTGAGGGCAACCTCGGCCCATGAAATTTCCTTCGGATACGTCTTTCGACCTTTTCCAGATCATCCATTGTGCCTTTCCTGTCCATTATTATTATTATTATTATTATTATTATTATTATTATTATTATTATTATTATTACCGGGCGTGTTCTAGAAACATGCCGCAGGTTCCTGGGTAATGAGGTCAACTTAGTGAAAATTAGCGAAGTGGTGAAGATGAGGCTATTTTGATCGCAAATGATAACGTCTTTTAATTGGACGAGTTGATAACCTGCTGCGGGCTCATTTTCAGAAGCGTCGCTCCTTCTCCGACGCTTCGTCTTGAGGTACCAAGTTAATTAACATTGCCACCTCTCACTCACAGGGTATCTAATTTCAAGTTGACGAAAAAGGACTCATTTTATTTGCTGTCGTTTGATGGATTCAAATTAGCCTTTTTATCCTACCGTTCATATGTTTTAGAACTGCAGTAATTTCGTAATCCAGCGTACTGTACGTCAGATTATTCGTGGGGCTTTGCATGGAATGTATTCATTGGAATTACTTGGACTCTCATAAAGTTGCCAGCATTTCTCTCCGGTGTGCCATAAGGCTCATATATTAGTATGCCGCACCTCACCAAGATACTAAGCCTGTAAGTACATCCTGAAAAGGCAACAACGTAACATTTTCAAAATAGAACATTTGTTTAAGAGTGTTTCACGACAAATTAATTAGACTGAATTTTGGAAATGCTACGGATTCTGAACTAAATTTAGTAAGATCGACGTTCTGTATATATGAGCGCCGTACTCAAATAGCGTTAGTGTTGTCAATTACTTAGACTCTGCAAACTAGGCCTATACATAACATTCTGAACTTAGTGCATTATTAGGATTCACCATTTCAGAACATTGTTGATGTATCTTATCAATGTACTGTGTTACCAACATGAGGGTTAGATGCCAAATAAAAGCAATGTCTTATATGATACGTCGTCTGTTTTACGGGAGAGAGAAAGAGTGAGGGAGGAAGGGGAGGGGGGGGGGGGGGGGGGGGGTGAGAGGAGGGCTTAATCTCACAAGTATTTAGTTCAAGGAATGGAAATTAATTTTGGATTAGGATGTTAATTTTCGTAGTTATTCATTGGTAACCGGTTTTTCGGCTATGAGCTCGTAACTTAAAATTATTTTGTCTTATGCTTCGAACGTTCTTAGGAACAGGTTACATCGTTGTTTAGCCTTCTAAAACAGCAATTACCACCATCATAATTATGAAATCACGAGTTTATATTCAGCGAGAAACCGTTCTAATTTATCCAGTGATTTATAGCATTGAATGACGTTTTATAAGTACCAATATTGTTGTAGTTAGCCTCAATCCATGTTATCCATCCATAGATGATCTTATTCTGGCTACATGGTGCAGTGGTGATGTTCTCGCCTGCTGTACCCATTGTTGCAGGATCGAATCCTGGTGCAGTCACTTGGCATTTGAGGGTGCGAAAATTCGTGGGAGCCGTGTCAGTAGATTCACTGCTGGCACGTTAAAGATCCTCTTGGGGCAAAAGTCTGGCACTCCGGCGTCTCTAAACGCCACAGAAGTTATAAGGGAGTAAAACCAATAACATGATCATGATCATAATCATCTAATATATGATTATTCAGTTACTTTTTACTCCGGAAATAGTGATTTTGAACTTGCAGCTACTAAAAAAGACGTGATAAACACCATATTGATATGTTGTGGATCCATACTGGCTTTGGTAATTAAATATAGGCTAATAAAAAAATCTTATACTTTTCAGAATCTAAAAAGAGACAGCCAGTCTGAAAGACTGGACTTTATATCATTTTAAATGCTACAAATGCTGAAAAATGTTAGAAAGGCCGGAGGCTGCCAAAGACTCTTGACATGTTAGATGATCAAGAAACAATCAGATCGCTAGAAAGTCATGAGGGTGCTGGAGCGTGCGGTGAAAGGAGGGAGTTGGCTGGATGACGCCACGCTCGCCGTGTCGTTGCCGTCTCGTAACGCCAGAGCTCACCAGTGAACTCAGTACACATGGACCAAGCGATACTATGACGTCACACACCTCTATGCATTCTCGGTACATTTCGTGACGTCGCCGTAACGTAACGACGAAGTCGACTAGATCATTTAAAATGATAAAATATTTAGTAAAAGGAAGGTAGTAGTTTTCAATATTTAGTAAAAGGAAGCTAGTAGTTTTACGTGACCGTTAATCTCGCGATCGTGAGCCACACTCGGTCTGCCTGGGTGTCAGGCAAGCAGCTTAACCACTGCGCCATCACGTCCCCATAATATTTAGTACATATACTAAGTTTCGTTATAAATATTTTGGTGTTAGGCCTAAAAGGTGGAAGATTTTTAAATTATATTTAGGCGACGCTCGTAGTAAGATAGTATTTGTACGGTAAGTGAAGGTTTCTTTTATCGTTTTTATCTACAGAACGGAAAAAGAACCCTCATGGGAAGTGTGTCGTTTAATGAAGTGTAGAGCAGCCTGTCACCGAGTTTATCAGACTCTTGCAAAGAAAATGTCTTAGGGCGTTACTTCTTGCCCGCGGATATTTTACGGTCTATTGAGTTTATTGGCAAGTGCTTGTCTGGAAGTCATTTATCAAATTTCCCGTAGCTTAGTGTTCCCGTAGCTGTCTATTTGTTACGGCAACGCATTAGTTGAAATTCGCTTTGGTGATGGTGTATGGGTTTTGAAGTCGTTGGCTCTCGGGTCTATGTATAAAACAGCAACAACAACAACAACAACAATCATTGCTGTAGGGTACTGTTCCGAAACTAGTGTACCATACCTTTGAGCAAAGGAGGTGTGTTTGAATACCTTAATAGTTATTTTGTTTTTGTTCGTTGAAATGGAGTAGTGGCACACACCTTCTACATCTGCATGTTTTCTTTAGTGTTTTACTGTTAGTGTGTTGGGGATAATGAAAGCTTGTAAAGGCACATCCAGATTTACGAGCCGCTCGTGGAATAAATAAATGACCGAGCCTGCCCTGATCACTGCTTGAACCCTTGATCGCGACTAGGATCAGTTTGTGTATTGTTTCCAGAAAGATATCTTCTGAACTAGAAACTCTGCTTGCTGTGATGGTAGCAAGTGGTGCAGTTATGATAATGGCCAACTTATATAAGGGAAAGATATCCCGTCTGTGTTAGTGTACAAAAAAGAAAGGGCCTGATCTCGCCTAGGGTTCCGATAGTTACTATTAGTGACAGCACATCTTCCTCCGACCAAACTGCCATGCATTGGCTCTCAAAAGCCGGTACAGACTTGCGATCACGTACCTTTGCAGTCTACACCATTGAACGCCCCTTTGTGCTCTCCGAGAAACGGGTTGTGAGCGCCGATGTCTGCTCGAACTAAGCTGAGAACGTCATTCACACTGGCGACGCATGTTATGTGAGCGGCTAGTCGCCAGCTCGTAAATTGTACGCACATTAACCCGTTAAAAGGGAGGTGTCAGGGCCCAACTAGGCTTTAGGTTTAAGAAGAATTGCAATTAATAATAGTAACAATATTACCGTGAATTTTCCCTTGAAAACGTGTGTGAGAACTTTTTAACGTTTGAATCTACCTGTCTACCGCATCAAAGCATCCTTGAATACCAATTGACTGTGCTACGCAACTGGCAACATATGTTTGTGACGTCAAGACGAATAATTCTTTTCCTTGGAGTGTGATTTTCATAAATATATGCCCATTCATTCTAATGGAAACAGTGGTCTGCAGTGCAAAATAATGAGAATCAGTCAAGTCTTTTTTATGTCGGTGGTGGCAGAATGTGTATTTTGACCAACTCTCTGCACTCCAAGACATGCACGGTGTTTGCACATCGTATTTACTAAGCAGGAATCAAGCGCATTGGACATTTATTGAGTGGTGTAACACTCGGCTAAGCTAGTAAGTGGAATGTTTACTCTGAAGATGACTATTCTAATGGAGAAAGAATGAGAGTCACGCCTTCCCGACAGGTGAAGGATACATTTTAACGGGCCATCAAGGGTAAATTTAACTTCCACTGTTCGAAAACAACGGTCTTTGTTTAGCATCGTCGTGTTAACTTGACTGTACTAATTATGAAACTAGCTACCACATAACGAGTACAGAGCTAAACTGAGCTCAAGGTTGGCAGGCCTTGTGTTTACACCTTCGGCTAATGAATAGTAGTTGGTGTGGCTCTTCACACTTCCAGTGTCGACTAGTGCTACTGTGTATATTACGGTAAATGTGGTTACAGTGTGCCGCTTATTATATTTAATCACCACTAAACTTGGTATTCGAGTGTGTGGATCTTGCTGACTTACGAAGAAACCTTGGTTTGCAGATGACACTCAAACTTATATTAGCCGATGACGCGGTGGCTGCTGATCGCGTTATCCGCTTATAAATGAGAGTGGGTTAGGTCCAGCAATCTAAATTTTCCAGTGTAAATTGACTCAAGGACTTGTTCGTTTTTGAATGATGATTTTTTGTTTTTCCGTAATTAACTTATTGTTTATTTTTATATTTTTTATTTTTATTTAATTTTTTGTTTTTGTTTTATTAATTTTTGGTCTTTTTAAATCTAGGTGTCCACCTCAAAATTTTAAATTCAATTCCGAATTTGTATTCTTTAATCTGTGTTAAGAGGGGCAGATGACCTCGTAGTTCCGCCCCTTAAAGCAACAATAACTAACTAAACTTGGTATTGTTGAATATTTATCAAATTAACCGGCGAATTTATATAATTCTCAGCTCGTAATGGCGAATGTAATAAGTCAGTTTGAAATGTTAAATTCTAAGTGTTAATATTGCTTTACATACAAACACAAACCTAACCCCTTGTAGTAAGTTACAAGCAGTAATTTTCGTCCAGATATTGGTCTTAACTTGTAGCGACCAAAGGTTTCGCCCAACATTTAACCTACCTGCGACCAATTATTTTGTCTCACCATGGCTTTAAAAAGAGTGAGGTGCAACTTTTCAATTAAATTATTCGCCATGACAAGTAGGGAATTACATAAAATCGCCGGTTAATTTGATAAATATTCAATATTTGTTCACATTGCCAAATTTAATTGTAATTGTATACAATAATCGGCAATAATACATAATCTCCAGTTTATTACATTTACCATAGAAAATTGATTATTTAAGGAATAATGTATGGGCAAAATGCAAAGTAAAAGTGGTATCAGCGAAGAGTAGAACTCGTAAGAATTTTGAAGTTAGCGATAACCGACCATGGTTGACACCAGTCTTCTTGAGGTTTCAAGCTAGCAAGACGACAGGGCAGAAAGTAAAGTCAATAATTCTCCCTTTTTCGTTCAAACTTTCTTCCCTCGACCTCCTCTTCGCCTCCCTCTCGAATACATGTATCTTTTCATCTTACACCATGTCTAACGTCCTTTTGAAGACTGTAAGAGAGAGCCCAGAATGGATGAATACTGATGCTGTAATCTTCAAACTGTGTGATACATAAACATGGCCGGGGATTTTCTCGGAAATGAGAAGACATCTTCTTTTGCTTCACACTCTATTAGTATGTAACGATCTCCCTTGTGAATTGATAATATTTTGTATACATTAACATCTCATTCTGCAAGCATGGCACATCTTAAACTTCATTAGAGTCATCTTTGTTCTTGGATTCTTTCGCCTTTCGCGTTGCAAAACGTTAGCTTGTTCAGTATTCGGCGTGTTACTACAGACCGTGGTGGTTTGCACGCCCTTCAAAGGAATACTGTCTTGTGTTTTCATCATTCATCTCCGTGTTATCACTCACCCAAATTCACGGGGTTGGTAACCTAAGCACCAAAATGAAACAGCTATTGCTGTCATTAAGTTGGCTGAGGCGCTCGTCGCCATTGTTCCGTGTTTGCGGGAAAGAATCATAGCTAAGTCGTTTGGCATTTAAGACTACTCTATTACGTATATTCTTTCATTTGAAATAGATATCATAATCATTAATTATTATTACTATTGTTCTTACTGTGTTTTTGTTGGTTTTACCAACTACGTGCGCGCTAATAAGGCATAATCCCGCCAAACTATCTCCGGAAACGGTAGACGAAAGGGTTTGAACCCCACCATCGACCGTCCTTAAAATAATTTCCCGTGATTTTCCTTTGTCAACTCCAGGTAATAGCTCGAATGGTACCTTCCAGTGGGAAACAGACACTTCCCTACGTACCAGGAGTTTTGAATATATGGGGGATTCTTGCCACAATGGTTGTCATATTTACACTTGTGTGAAGGATTGGGCTAGAGGCCCACGCACTAAAAATTATTTATGCTGTGTTCTCTGAAAGACCTCAATAAATGAGAGCCTACTTTTGTTTAGAAAAGCAGTTGAGCTATTTCTGAACATTTATTGTTGGCTTTTGGAATGTTTTCTTATTTCAAGTGCCATAAATTGCTTGTTATCACGTTCATTTGGACAAGGGGGTATTTATAACCGCCTTTCAAGATAACCGTTACAGGATGGAATGTCCTAGCTGGGCGAAAGTCGAATAACTACAGCTAGTAATAATAACTCTTAGCTGACACCCCTTGTCAACAATGTAATGTTTACAGCTGGTGAAGCGCCCATTCGGCCTATGGTAATACAGTATATCAATTGCGACATGTGCTCTAGTAGCAACAGAATTCCATAGTTCGGTTTTTAATTCCATCTTTTAAATTAACACAAACCGCTAAATGTTTTGTAAGGTTCCGAAGTCCTGCCCCTTGGCCAAATGATTAACACGCTAGGCATAGGCCGATGGGCTGTGGGTTAGGTTCCTGACCGCGGTCATTTCTCCTAGTTTAGGGATTGTATGTTAGTGACTTCATCCTTCATCCAGTGACTCACGCTG
Organism: Meconema thalassinum; assembly: GCA_946902985.2. Classification (NCBI taxonomy): domain Eukaryota; kingdom Metazoa; phylum Arthropoda; class Insecta; order Orthoptera; family Tettigoniidae; genus Meconema; species Meconema thalassinum. The sequence goes on from OX336390.1 coordinate 304,586,938, forward strand.
AAAGTGGTGCACCTAGTTCGAACTGATATTTGATTGGAAGTGAATGTTCCCTCGAACTGATATTTGATTGGAAGGCAATGTTCCCTCTAAATAAAAATTACTGGTAACGCAGTTCATGTAATTCGTTATATATACAGCTTTTAGAGTCTATAAAGACAAACTTTATTTCTGATTGTATTTGAATAAAATAGAAGGCACTAAAGCAACTGAAGAGCAACAAGAGCATTTGTTAACTTTTTCAGTATTAAAAGAAAACGTCGTGTGCCTAATCTAGTACGGAGATATGTTAAATACTGGTCTATACATTAAAGTTGCAATCCTTCTTCCAACACTAAGGGACTATATTTTTCTTAAATGGCAACATGTAGGACTCACCATGATTTTAGTGCAGTTCCCAGCAAGAAAGTTGTATATCACAACATAGGCTACCTAGAACGTTGTATATCACAAGCCATTTTATATGGATACCAAAAAAAATATAATGCTCAGATACATATATATACTATAGTATAACAAGTAGTTCCGTGACGAACTAAAGAGCCTACTTTTCTTAAAATTTCAGATTGATGCCAATCTATAGAGACCGATCTAGAATAATGACGAAATCAAGTAATAGAGTAAATTACTACAGTAGGCAGCCCTGGTGACTCTGAATAGTCTTAGTTCCATCTCTTAAGGTATAGAATGCACATACAAAATTTGGCTGAAGTCTAATGGATAGTATGGACGTTACATGCTGTTTGATATTGGATTGATCAGTGCGCGTAAAATCATGTTGGTAACCATGGCATATATGTGATGCTCAGAATTAATCTGAAATATTACGATCTATTATAGTGTCAATTTTGGATAAAATCCATTTGTTAGTATAGAAGTTACACGTAAATAAAAATTGAAACAATCAGAAAGCTTAGAATCATGTTGGCAGCACTGAGGTATATTAGTTACTCCAAATTTATCTAGAATGTCAGGTACTATACGTGTGCAAAGTTTAGAGATGATGACTTGCATGCTTTCTGATATATTGATATTAGGATTAAACAAATAGAGAGAGTATTTATTAACAGTAGGCAGCCCTGCTTGTTCTTGCGAATACGCATAGTCATAACTGTTATGGTACACAAAGCATATAGGAGATTTGGTTGAAATACATTTGTTAGTATAGATGTTATATGAATTTAAAAACTGGACCTATCAGCAGGCTTTGAATCATGTTGGCAGCATTGATGTATATAAGTTACACCGAACTAAGGTAGAATATCAGGTACTATACGTGTGCAAAGTTTAGAGCTGTTGGCTTTCATACTTTCTGATATATTGACATTAGGGTAAAAACATAGTGAGAGTATTTATTAACAATTGACAGCCCTGGTGGCTCATTAGAATACGCACAGTCATATCTGCTGTAGTACACTTAGTACATACGAAATCTGGTTGAAATCCAATCGATAGTATAGAAGTTACATGCATTTAGAAATTGGACTTATCGGCAAGCTTAGAATCATGTTGGCAATACTGGCACGTATGGTCTTCTGAAAATTAATCTGGAATGCTATTGTCTATGTGTATGCCAATTGTGGAATAGTTCGCTTGCATAACTTCTGAGATATCCAACATAGAGCTCAAATTACAGTTGCGATTTTTCAGCAGTTGGTAGCACTGACGTCAATTAAAATATGGCCGTGAGATATTCAGGTATTGATCTTTGCTCTTACCAAATTTGGTTTCGATAGCTGCAGCCGTTTAGGAGTTGATAGGGACACACACACACACACACACACACACACACACACACACAGACAGAAGGACAGACACACACACTTTCCCGGATCGATCTCATAAGTCAACTTTTCCTCATTTTTGCAAAATGTGAAAGTAGGCTAAAAATATATTACTTACAAGGCACATGCAAAACAAGAAAATAAAATGGACATTTTATTGAGAACCGTCTAAATATTTCGGATGGTCACCATGTTATGTAGGACATAGAGTTATGCACTATTAGATGACGATTATTGCGTAGTTTCATTATTCAAGCGTTGACTTCGATCGCATGATGAGGACAAAAGAAGTAAAAACTTAATTTTAATATTTCGCACAGCCGCCAATTTTAATATTTCGCACAGCCGCCATCTTGAGGTTATGTAAACAATTGAACTAAATTGGATGCCAGTGCATTACAATGTGTATAAAAAATTGCTGAACCATGCTTCATTGCGCACGGGTGGTTAAATCGCGAGAAAGGTCGATTTACATGTTTCAATTTTGCTTGGCCACCATGTTCGTTTTGTACTTAACAGGTTTTTGAAGGTCTAGTGGTGGTCTTTATCACCATACAAAATTTCAGAGTGATATCAGTAATAGTTTCGGAGATATAGAGTGTCGGTGAAATATTTCGCACATCCTCCATGTTGGATTGGTGAGACGTAATAAATTGTGAAGGGCACGGTCTGTGTCGGACAGAATAGTACTATGACGTTACAGAGTTTCATCGAAATCGGTCCAGCCGTTTGGATTTTATAAGGGGCACACACATGCACACACACACACACACACGGTCAAAAGGTGATCTCATAAGCCTTCTTTTTTCATAAATGAAAATAGGCTAAAAATAATACTGTGATAATCAAGGGATTACATACAAATTATAGCAGCATTATAATTAAAACACGTTCCTCGAGGTGCTATACTGCCACCCAGCTGATTGATATACAACGTTCTTCTCTTACCTGACTTGGACGATATTTTTGTTCAACTGCACGACCTATGTCGCTGTATAAGCTTTGCCACTATTCTTCAGTCGCTTGCGCACATTTTTCTTCCACTGAAATTGTTTTATCTTCCTTTCCCAGCTCTTATTCAGTTCTAAAGATGAGCTTGGTGACACATTCAAATTGCCAACCTCCGCAGTCTTTGTCGATACACAACTTTCTTGCAGGGAAGCTAACTTTCGAACCCAAAATTCTCTGTGATTTCTTTAGATATTGAGTAATATTAGGTTTGCAATGTGTCGGTGTGATGATATCCAACCTTCTTGACCGAAAATCTCAACATGCTCAATTTTTGATATACAACGTTCTTGTAGGGCAGGCTTCAACTGCAGATTGTAGACATGGTGATTTGATTCACTACCCATTACATGCCCCCACCCCATTGGACTATGAGACGTGCCATGTCTGGGTCACATATTCTGTACTACCCATACCCTTGTTATGTGCGTTATAATAATAATCATAAAGTAACCGCTCTAGTATCCCGGGTGCTGGTATAATAATATTCAGCCTTCGTAAATCATTATAGAACATGAAAGAGGCCGGACACATGTGGCGCTGAGAATCCTCGTAATCTTGCTTTATCAAAGAGGTAAATCTCTGCGTGACGTCGGCAAAATTGCGGATCGCATTCAGTTTACTGTGTAAAATATTGTTAGTTAACTTCGTCAGTACTGAAGAATAGAGAAGCGTAGTTAAGACAAATATTCACTGCCTCTGACGAACGATGGATTCCACGTCAAGTCAAGACAAATCGCACGTTAAGTGTACCATAACTTGCCAAGGAAGCAGAAGCAGGAAATCATGAGGAGAGTCCTTCGCACAGAGGACTTCAATGATCCAGTAGGGCCCAATAAACCATACACGAGCAAGAGGAAGAAACATCTAGGTTGGTTCCAGTTCGCCACAGATCACACCGATAAAAAGTTTCGACTGCTGGAAAACAATAGTCCAATATTTACCGATGGATGTAATTAAATTCTTGTTGATGTTGTTAATTCGTATTAGAGGCTTGGTACATACTTTGCCATCTGCCCTGTGTACTTGGGTGTCTGTTCAATTTGTCTGATAAGCTGTGGTTTTGTTGTGACCGTAGTAGTGTGTGTACCTGCAATTACACTGACGAAAATGGAAATTGCAACACCCAGAAGGAGTGGTGCTACATTGCTGCAATTGAACATGCAGGACGAGTGTTCGGTTGTGATTCGATGACTACACTTTCAGGTCCCTCTGACCGCAAGTTTGGACAACAATCAATACAGGATGTGCCCACCACGAGCTGCAATACATTGATGAATTCGGCGAGGCATGGAGTCAATAAGGCCCTGGATCGCTTCCTGAGGAATTGTGGCCCATGCTTGCTGCACTGCATGGTTCAGTTGTTCCAGAGTTGTGGGTGGCTGAGGACGGTTGGCCAGTTGTCGACCCATCATGTCCCACACATGCTCAATATGACTGAGGTCCGGGGATCTGGCGGGCCATTCTAAGATTGTGATGTCGTGGAGAGCTTCTCTGGAGATGCGTGCAGTGTGAACCCGGGCATTATCCTGCTGAAACATGCCATTAGCAATGTTCGCCATCATAGGGACAGCCACTGGATTGAGTACCCTATCAACGTACTGTCGAGCAGTCATAGTGCCCTCAACAAGCACTAATTGTGATTTCACATTAAAGCCAATAGCTCCCCAGACCATAATGCTTGGTGTTGGCCCTGTGTGCCTCTCGACAATAAGGTCTGGGTGGCCCCTCTCTCCGGTACGTCGGCGGACACGATTCCGGCGATCACTGCGGGCAAGACAGAAGCGCGATTCATCACTAAAGACGACCCTATGCCATTCGTCGACCCACGTCGATCGTTCTCGACACCAGGCCAGCCTTACACGTCGCTGTTGTGGGGTCAATGGAACACCTTCTGCAGGGACACGGGATCGTAAGCCAGCTGCATGCTGGCTATTACCAACTGTTTGTTGTGTAACGTGGGGTGCCAATGTGGCTCGAATTTGCGCTGCTGTTGCATGGGGTTCCATCCGGGCCATCCGAATGATGCGGCGATCCTCTCCCACAGTTGTCTGTCGCGCTGGGCCTGTGCCAGGTCTACGAGTGTGGGTACCTTCATTTGACCACTGCTGCCATACACGTTGTACCGTAGATGCCTGTCGGCCAACACGTGCAGCGCCAGTCCTTAGTGATAATCCAGCCTCACACAGCCCAATTATCCGAGCCCTCTCACACGGCGACAGTTGTTGATAGCGAGCTCTTCTCTGTCGTCGAGGCATGTTTGACGGGGAACACTTCACTGCATAGACTGCAAATCAACTACGCTACACCAGAGTTCGTATACTGGAGTTGATTCCTCCGCGACCAATCACGTGGGGAGACCTGTAGCAACAATCCAATGGGTCTGAAACTTTGATCGTTTACATACCTACATGGCATCGTTGCATATCTTGAAAATCAACACAAACGACCAATGCCTTCGTGGTGTTGCAATTTCCATTTTCTTCAGTGTATTTTAGTTGGGGTTGGTGTAGGTACCCCGGGACTTGAAATAAGGTACTATCTCAGCATTTTCCTGGATGGAGTGTGAAAAAACTCGAAGAAAACTAATTTAAATTTGAACTATGAGTTGGATTTCTCAGTAGGTATGCATGAGAACCATTCCAAAATGGGCACACATACATAACATAGTATTTCAAATTAATTTTCAGGAGTCCGTATATGACAGTGCTACCAACTTGATTCTACGCATCCTGACAGTCTCAATGCTTAACTACATGGAACGTCCATACTATTTATTGGAGCTCAACCAAATTTTGTACGAGCACTGTGTATCGTAAGAGCTAAAATTAGGCATATATTCAGTCTCCAGAGTCACCAGGCCTGCCAACTGTTGATAAATGCTCTATAATTTTGAACCCAACTCTCAATATATCAGAAAGTGTGCAGGCCCACAGTTTAAAACCTCGCACACTTATAGAACATAAGTTCAGATAAATTTTGAGTAACCCATAAATGACAGTGCTGCCAAAATTATTATACGTGTCCTGATAGGCCAATGTTTAACTGCATGTAACTTCCATAGTATCTATTGGACTTAGTATGTGCATAGTGTAGGGGAAAGTGAGGTAAAACCGGGTGGCTAGACTTCGACGGCTTCCTGAAGCTATGTTTATTTTCAGATAACTATTAAAACCTGCATACATGATCTTTGAATAGTTTTATTTCATAATATAGCCATCATCAATAAACGAGAGAGTCGTTCTGTTTATTATTATAAAAAATACAAAAGAAGTCAATTCACCCGGTTTCACCCCACCGGTGGGGTACAACCGGGTACACATGTTGACTATATGGAAGATTAGAAAACACATTCTTTTCTTCATTGTCTACCTTATAATGGTAAACGGAGATAACTAGTCATATTTATCAACTAAATAGCGTACATATTATAATATAGTTGTGAACAAAATTATTGATTATGGTGATAAATTGTACTTTTTTTGTTCCCTTATGTAAAAACATTAAACAATCATCTTAGTTTGCACAAATCACACAAAAACGAAGTCATCGTCCTCCTCATCCAATCCACAACAATCTTCGTGTGCTCATCCCCGGCATCCTGTGCATTGTATCCAAGCTTATTTGTCTTTTGAATTAGAATGATAGTCACTGCAGAAAATGAAATAGCAACACAACATTTTTTATAAAAATGAAAATCTTAAAAATCTAGGCCTATACATTGTTTAGTTGTATATCAAATAATAACACTTATATCCCTCTCTCTCTCTCACACTCTCTTATCTAAAAATCGATTTATTACCTATTATTGTGGATTGCTGAATAGATGGGGTAAAATCGGGCACCACCCGGTCCTGCCCCGCGCGTCATACCCGGTTTCACCCCACTGGTAGTTGTAAAGAAAAACATGGACTAGCCAAACAAAATCGATTTTAATCTTCAATACACCCATACCATCGTAAGCCTAAAGAAATAAGCTACATAGAATGCACTTGCCTTCACTCTTACAGCTGTAGTACTTCGGTAGTAATCAATGCAATTTAACAGAATGTTGAAACAAGAAATCACAAAAATACAAAATCATTCGTCGAAACTGAACAAATCTCCACAGTGGAATGGCGAGCTCCCCGCAGCTTCACCTTGGCCTTGGTAAGTATGCTTGGCTGTCGGCCGCCAGTTAGAAGCAATAACTGAGCCAGAATTGGGGTACCCGGTTTGAACCCGACTACCCGCTTATGCCCCACTTTCCCCTACCTTTAAGAGATGAATCTAGGCATAAATTCCGAGTCTCCGGGGCTGCTAACAGTTGGTAAATGGTTTCTATATTTTTGAACCCTAGTCTCAACATATCAGAAAGTATACATGTCAACAGTTCTAAACATTTGTCATTTGTAGCTCTTCAGTCGGTCAACACGAATTTGCCCAATAGGCGGGGTAAAAAATATAAATATGTAAATGCACTCCTTGGAAAAAATTCGTGTTGACCGACTGAAGAGCTACAAATGACAGTTTGTATAGGCAACACTGAAAGAATGGCTTAACATCTTTACATTTCTAAACATTTCAGACATAACCTAAAATTGCTGATTAATTTTGCGTAACCCTTACCTGACAGTATTGGCAATACGATTCTACGCGCATTGATACTTTTAATGTTATAACTGCGTGTAACTTCCATACTAACGCATGGATTTCATACAAATGTTTTTATGTGCAATACATGATTTAGAACTTGCAACTGTGGTTAATATACATGTCACTAGGGCTACCAATGTGTTTTAATTATTTCGAGACTTTTGAATCTTAAGAGTCAATATCTTGGATTGGTGTACGGAAAGTCCCTGAAATTTTAGACACATTTAGAGTTAATCGCCAACGTTAGAGTCACCAACATAATTCTATGCAAGCGAATAATGTTCAATGTTCAACTGCATGTAACTGCCATACTAATTTATGGATTTATGGCTAATTTTGCACGTCCAATGTATGTGTGTATTTGTATGTATGTCTTAGCAGATTTGCGTACGCCTATTTAAAGAGTTCAAACTTTGTATATACGGTGTACAAACTTTGTATATACAGTGTACAGTATGTCATAAGAGATATTATGGACATTCTCAGTTCTACCAACTGCCTAGAAAGTCTCTCAATATATCAGAGTCCATGTAAGGAAACGGTTTCGAACATGCTGTACTGCTCTATTAATGCAAATCTTGAGCTAATCTTATAATGTCTGTGTTACCAGCATTCTACACAGGTCTTATTAGAGGAATAAGGATTCGAACTTAAAGTTTAAGAATGGTAGGCTCTTTAGTTCACGTAACTACTTATTCTATTACTTCTGTGGAGGTTTATAAATTTAGATTGCCTTTCTAGAATATTGAATCACTGCGCTAGTCTGTAGTCTACAGAGCCATACATACATTATTATTATTATTATTATTATTATTATTATTACTACTAAGCGCTATAGAATTAGCTTAAGGTCACCTCAAATGTACATAAAACGGATATATAATCTGACGAAGCTTATTTCTATCGTGCTTAGTAATGGCACAACTAGTGCCTGTGCGTACTGTGAAAGGTGCCACTCATAGGGTCAATGCTATTGTTCTGACTCGGTGAGGAAAGGAATGGCATACTACCTCACTCCTCACCTTGCCTAGTACGCTTCATTATAGCGCTGCCGTGGGTTTTTGTGTTTTCCACCCACATAGGCGGTGCTTTATGAGGATCCGACCAGCCTTCTGGTTGACTACCCAACAGTCAGTATTGGCATGGGAATGCGTGTCGTTTAAGATGTGTGTGCTAAGAATGTGTTGGGTTAAGGTATTTGGATTGAAGACTCGCCTCGCGAGTGATGTTGCTGCTTAAGCTCGAGGCCCAGAGGAGCGGTCTACCAGTTACTTCATTACACAGTAAACGCTACCGTCTCGCGAAAACCACCTTCCTGCATTATGACGTTGTTACGTACAGTCTTAGACATTGCGAGTGTCCCAAATATTCCTTTACGACACTAGAAGCTTCCCACACACGTGGCCAAGATACTGAGACATAAGATGAAGGCCTACGCTGGGACAGCAGTGACGTCTTTACAGTAGGTAAGACCAGGCTGTAGTCTGGCACCTGGCTACAGTACTTTCTAACTTTTCAGTACACGGCAAGCATACAAAAATAACCACGGAGTTTAAGTTTGGGCACAAAAACAAAGAATCACTTTTATTTTATTTTTATTTCTTTGTAACATGCAGATGACACTGGTGTTAGTTTATCAAAAGTAGTACCGAGGGAGGGTTTGTCCATTTACTCTGCGGGAAGGGAGCAAGGCAATTCGAAGGCCTGTTATACCCAGAACCATGTAAGTGTGCTATGTATCGAGAAAATGTAGTTGCCATTACTTGAAAATCAACCAGTGTACAGCACATTTGGAGCGCAAGTGTACTATAGCTGCTCTTATTTCCAAAACCACTTCCATAATGAACGAGAAGTAATATGATACCGGAGCGTACTAGGCCTCATGACGTCAGTGAGGCATTGATAATAGGGACACTGCATTAATCTCGTTTGTTATTTGCTTCGCAACGTACAATACATATTTGACGTGTAAGAAGAAATCTCTGAATCTAATAAACATATTCCAGTTTGGAGTATGTATTGTTGATCGAGTACAATGGGTACTTCAGCTTCAGGCGGACATATTTCTGGGAAGTAAATAAAATCTATCACTTGTCCGAACGGACCTTTCCGATATGGTGTTTGAATGAAAATAGTCAATTTTGCGGTTGGTTTGGTTGCTGCTGTATTGTGTAATTACTTGTGCTGATAGCGAACGTGTTGCGTCAACTCGGAGATCTGCTAATAGCCGGTTACCGTGTCACCAGAAACAAACGTATCTCTTGCATCCCATTACTGGACTGGACTGGCCCAATACAATAGCAACAACGATGCATATCATTGTAATTGACGAACACGTTCAATGGCTACAATCAAATTGTTCTTCGAAGCTCTGTCCATTGTAGAAGATGTGATCGAGTATTATATTATTTTTAGCCCACTTTTCACATTTTGCAAAAATGAGGAAAAAGTAGACTTATGAGATCGGGCAAATGTGTGTCTGTATGTCTGTCTGTCTGTCTGGCTGTGTGTGTGTCTCCCCCTATCAACTCCTAAACGGCTGCAGCAATCGAAACAAAATTTGGTCGGAGTAAAGATCTATACCTGAATATCTCACGGCCATATTTGAAAATGATGTCAGTGCTACCAACTGCTGAAAAATCGCAATTGAATTTGAGCTCCATGTTGGACATCCTGAAAGGTATGAATGGGAGCTATTTCAAAATTGGCACACGTATAGATAATAATATTGCACTTTAATTTCCAGGAGGCCATACATCGCAGTGTTGCCAAAATGATTATAAGCCTGCTGATAGGTCCAAATTTTAAATGCATATAACTTCTACACTATCAATTGGATTTCTACCAAATTTCGTAAGTGCTATGTGTACTTAAACAGATATGACTGGCCGTATTCTTAAGATCCACCAGGGCTGCCCACTGTTAATAAATGATCTCAATTTATTTTATCCAAATACCAATATATCAGAAAGTATGCAAGCCGACAGCTTTAAACTATGCACACGTATAGTACCTGACATATATTAATTTGGAGTAACTTATATACGTCAGTGCTACCAACATGATTCTAAGCCTGTGGAGAGGTCCAACTTTAAATACATGTAACTTCTATACTATCATTTGGATTTCAACCAAATTTCGTGTGTGCTATGTGTACCATAACTAATATGTCTATGCCGATTCTTAAGAGTAACCAGGGCTGCCAACTGTTAATAAATACTGTCTCTATTTTGTTACCCTAATATCAATATATCAGAAAGTATGCAAGCCAATAGCTCTAAACTTTGCACACGTATAGTACCTGACATTCTATATTAATTTGGAGTAACTAATATACGTCAGTGCTGCCAACATGATTCTAAGCCTGCTGATAGGTCCAATTTCAAAATGCATGTAACTTCTATACTAACTAATGGATTTCATAAAAAATTGACACAACAATAGATCATATTCTTTCAGATTATTTCTGACCAATACATGTATGTCATTGTTGCCAACATGATTTTACGCGCGCTGTTAGATCCAATGTTTAACTGCATGTAATATCCATGCTATCCATTGGACTTCAACCAAATTTTGTATTCTGTACCTTAAGAGATAGAACTAAGAATATATTCAGTCACCAGGGCTGCCAACTGTAGTTCTCTATTAGGCTACATTATACCAGGTATACAGTATTTCGAACTAATTAGAAATTTCGATGTTACCAACTTAATTTCGTCATTATTCTAGATAGATCCATATAGATTAATCATTGGCATGAATCTTAAAATTTAAGAAGAGTAGGCTCTTTAGTTCGTCACGGAACTTCTTGTTATTCTTGCCAGGTGGTTTTCATTGCCGCCAATAATGTCACGTTAATATGGTTATTTTTTAAAATAAGTTAATGGCATGTGACTTCCGAGCAGGCCTGGTTAAGTTTTTGTTTTGTTTTTACGTTCGTGGGTGACCCGCGTGCCGAAATGATCATGAAATGAATGATAAAATCTGGAGGGGAGCTTTTCCGTGCCCTTAAATCTTTCAATTAAGCACCCTTATCAGCCATCGTACTGAGTTGGGATTGAACACAAGATCATTGGTTTACAAGACGAAATTTTTAACTGACAAAGAAGCACCCTTATCAGCCATCGTACTGAGTTGGGATTGAACACAAGATCATTGGTTTACAAGACGAAATTTTAACTGACAAAGTTTATCGGGTGCCGAGGGTACGTGCATATGGAAACTCAAGAGTGGTGCACATAAAATTTGTATAGTAGCCTAATACTGTACTTCAGTTTGGCATAGACGGTAAGACATGTATTTCTACCCCTTAATATTCCTGTTCTTACCGGATCGCAGATGACTTGCGATGAGTTTCCTATGATGAAGGATATATTTTACGGCAGGATGGCCTTCTTGATGCCAACCTAGTCATAGGTGTTAATGACAAATGAAATTAGCTAAGACTAAGGAAACTGTGCAATAATTCGGAAGAAAGTTGCATTGATTTTGAAAGAAGCGGCTCTGGCCTGTTAGAATGTACCGTCCGAATATTTGCCTGGGCTTGTAAATGAGAAACCAAGGGCAGCTGACATTGGGAACCGAATCTGCTAGTCTTAAAAGTCCAAAGTAAGCCTTGGCTCCATAGCCTTGTTCCTTAGCGCGCATGCCTACCCCGTTTTAGTATTTTGAAACTCTTCGTGTGTGGATACTCCAAAAGCAATCGTTGATATTCTCAATGATAGTCTGCTACTACTTGCTGTCTCAGCCGCTACTCTGCACGTTTCTAACAACACCCTCCTTAGCGTGAGCAATTTTGGGCTACGGCTCGTTAACCAAGTTTACCAAGTCGGTTGCAGGAAGTCAAGTGCATAGGAATTGTAGGGACCACTCTAGCCTGACTCGATTATCTTCGGTCTGGCTCTTGTATCCGTCTCCACCGTTTCTCTCCCTCCGTATCTCCGTCTTGTCAAAAGGTGCTGTCATGCGGCCAATTTAACTTGTACCCGTAATTCTGCTGCTTGACCAATTCTAACCTCCCTTAGCTTCATCCATGTCACTCAATCCTCACACTGCAATTGCCAAGTGGTTCAGTCACAATAACGCCAGGCTATTTACTGTACTTGTGTACTCCTGAATTAACCAAGATTTTCCGGAAAAGAACGAAACTAGCGAAAATGTACTGATCGACATTTTTGTAACGAAATGTTACGTGTTTGTGGTTCGGATTCCTCTTGAAATTGTAGATCTCTTGGTTTATAACCTGTGGATTAACAGTGAAGTAAAATTAAAACCTTTGCGTATTTTATACCTGATTGTTTAGTCATTTGATAAGTGGAAATTTGGAGGAATTATGTTCGTACTGTAATTTAATTTTAAATACAGTATTAATAAAAGGGGTAGATGACCTCGATACTCCGTCCCTTAAGGGGATCGGTTTTCCGTTTTTTTAATACCCCTATTCTTCTAGTTAATTTTTGAGAAAGAACTTTATAAATACAGTACCTGCATTCATTTAGGAGTTTTGATTTTAAAGGTTAGGCTGGGCTAAGCATTGCACAGGCTGTTTAACTTAATGAGTCTGATAACTTGGTCGTTCATTTTCTCAAAATTTTGTGTTCAATCCGTATCCCTTATAACTCCTTAAGTACGGCCATTGGCTGCACGCATTAAATTATCATAAACTGACAATATTGGGCTATTTAGATATTATTTTTTTACTTATCTCACGTAAAATATTAGAAATTAGAAAGCCGTAACCTTCAGTGGCATTCATGATATATTTTATAGTAGAGCTACATTATGAGCAAGATGTTAAGATGAGACTTGTGTAGAACGGAAGGTATCGGAGAAAAACGTTGAATACATTTAGGTCAGTGAAATGGCATCTAGTCCATCAGATTATATTTCCATTTTTTTTTCTTGGAACCCGTACTGCAGGCAGGAGAATTTTCTGCTGAGAGGAATAAGACAACTGATCTCATTCTGGGAATACAGTGTATCATCGACTGAAATTTGCACCACTCTGTGATGTGGAGACAATCATCTCAGCTCATAAACTGATTTTATGGGATTGGTGACATGTGATGCCCCCGAGAATGTCGAAAAATGTAAGATTTTTAAGTACATGTTATAACAACGTAAGAAGTGAACAATTTAGCACTGTACTGTATATGCAATTAATATTTTATTTTTGTCTTTAATTGAGTTCTTGTGATAGTGATTAATGTAATTACGTCTGAAGAAGGGTTTGAATCCCCACAATTTTTTTCTCACACAACTCTATGTATATGTATACTTGTATACCAGGGGCAGATGATCTCGCAGTTCCGTCCCTTAAAACAATAACTAACTACAGTCGAAATTCGATATCTCGAAGTGCTTTCGGAAATAAAAATTACTTCGAGTTATCGACATTTCGAGATAAAGAAATGTATGAAAAAATGAGGTTCTATTATCATAATACATATATAGTCAACTGTTGCTAAGTCATGTTGTTATTGCCACTAGGTCTACTCGTGCAGGTCTACTAACTAGGGTTAAATGTTGCTGTGCAAATATTGCAAATAAATGTTGATTAATTTTACTGTATGCATTTTACGTTCCTTTCAAAAACGTGGCTCCTGCATAGCGCTATAGATCTTGCTTATTTTTCATAATGGCTGCCAGCTGGAATTCCTAGCATAATAAGCTGCTGGCAGAAATTATCAGAAATACACAGTCCAATTACCCTACACAACTGAATCGATATTTTAATTCCCATGCCACACCTAAAGGACGTAATTCAACTGCTTTTTCACTCCAAATTCGAGTTAAAGACACACATTTTATGTCTGGGGAACAAAATAGCATTCGAGATATCGAAATATTTGAGCAATAGAACTTCGAATTATAGAAAAAAACATGACATATGAACTGTGTAGAACCTCGCCGGGAAATTAAAATTACTTCGAGGTATCGAAAATTTGAGATATAGAAGTTCGACTGTATATACAGACATGCATTGCACTGTTGTGTAATGAAGGCTTATGGGTCACCTTAAGATAAATTATTTAAGTTCCTTGCTTTTGACAATACCTATATATTCCTATTATTTCAATAGGCCTACATATTTTAGTTATTAACATTATTTAAGTTTCAATATGTGTATTTCATATATGAGTATGAAATCTCTGCCCTCTGTTTATCCTCTCAAACATACTGACAAATGTGAGTAACTTGTTGCGATAGACATAGCCATGGTCAACGCACTTGTGGGGGCCGAGTTCCGCAGTGGTGCATTGAGTCCTACGCCTTGACCTGACCGGAGAGTTGCCGTGATCATCTTACTGTACATGTTTCTAAGAAGTGGAAGGTCATAAGTTTCCGTGTTACAGCGCAGTCATAACTTATCTGATGGGGTCACCTTTGTTCGATCGTTACTAGCACCCCGCTCACTTCGTCACCGACACACACACTCCTTTCAATATCATTAGAGACCGTAATCTATCATCTGTTCTTACAAAAGTTGGCCACAGGGTTGTAGATAGTATGATAAGCATAAACGAAAATATTGCAAACCCTATTAGATCATCAGTGTCTCCAAAATTAGAAAAGTGACCAATGACATTAAGCTAGCAGTTCTAGCTCCGTAATTAAGGTCCTCAGAAAGTTATAATTAATTCCTAGAACTCCTCCAAGAACCTATTGCCTCTAATGAGTTTTTTTTTTCATAACTTACATGCGTTAAATAGTTGTTGCTTCATTTGAGGGGCCTGGATATCGCGGTCGGTCAGCTCCATGTAGAATTTGTCTGATAACCTGTGTTATTGGGGTGTCTGTAGTAATGGGAGTGTAGGCTATTCGTAATTCAGGTGAGGATTGGGAAGGAAGCGGTCGTGGCCTAAAGTTAGGGACCATCCCGGTATTTACTTGGATTAGAAGTGAGAAACTATGGATAACCACTTCCAAGGTGGCTGAGGTTGGAATCAAACTCACCTCTCCTCAGTTTTCTCTCGCGAGGCTGATTGTACCCCGTTCCAGTTCTCATACCAGAGATAAATTTATTGACAAGATCCGGGAATCGAACCTGGACCTCTTGAGTGCGACACCCGCTACACCACCAGGTGGTCGTAAGCTTTAAATATGTTGTCTGTTTAGCTCTCAAACCCAGTGTTGTGATTATCACGTGAAGGTTCTGGTTCATCGGAGTTTCTTTCTTATAGGCTACATACTGTATGTTAACTTCACCGTCACGAGAGAGTCACATCCACCCTTCCAATGTTGACGACAGGCTGATTTGCCTCGTTGAGTGATCCTCCAATGATGGTGGGAACCGTTAGCCTAACGCTTCCCCTCCTTTTTGCAACCAGACTTGGGACCGGCTAAGGCAGAGTTAAATGTAGGGGAAGCTCGGCTAAATCTGCAGTTCGGCTAACTCCGCAGTACTTCAAATAAACCTGTACTGCGGTGCTACCCCAGTGGGAGAGACGAGTTTATCACACCAGTTTTGTTGAGTGAAATATTCGTTTCCCTTGGGTATGAATTTCGGAACGAAAGGTGCCGCCATCTGGAGGTAAAATGGTCGTAAAATTGTGAAAACCTGTAGCTGAGTGTTGTACTTTGTTCGTGATGACGTCGTGATAAAGGGCAATTATTTATAAATAATTTTACTGGTATTTCGGTAATGCATTTATGCGGTAGCGTTAGTAATGAATCATTTTATTGAAATAATGCAGTTTTACCTCAGAATATTCATGCAATAGATGGTGATGAGCTTAGCTATAGCGGCAAATGACTCTTAGCTTTTACCTCATAACTTGAAATTCAAGAGGCGCGCTGTGATTGTGCCATTGAGAAGTATCGCGATCTGTTGCCGTAATTAGGAGCTCAGTGATGGTCCAGTAAAAGTGCAGCTCAGAAAACAAAAGTGTTCGATGGCCTTCCGAGTAGTGAAGCACAAGAAATTGATCCTGAGGCTCCAAGCACGTCTGGTCAAGGAGTAGAACAAATTTCCAGCTAAAAATAATTATGTTATTGGTTTCACGTCCCTGTTCAACTGAGGCTTTTAGAGACGCCGGAGTGCCGGAATTTTGCCCCGGCTCCCACGCATTTGCGCATTCTCAAATGCCAACTGACTGCGCCGGGATTCCATCCTGCTATATTGGGCTCAACAGGAATAGTCACTTCTCTATCAAGAATTAATTGATAAATTTATTAATATTCAGAGGATTCATAATAAGATTCAAGGACTTTATCCCACTAACTTTCATTGGTATGCACAGGTCTGATCTGTTACGGAGGGAAGGGAAGGGATAAAGAAGAAAAGGGGAGAAGGGGAGAGTGGGTAAGGGGAGGGATTGATTCATTAGTGTTGTATTGAGTTGCTTACTTAGTTATTTCTTATATTTTTAAAATAATATTTTCCTTTTCTTGAATGGGCATGGACGTAAAAATTAGTGCGGAATTAGACTGATCATATTTCGGATGTAGACCAGTTATTGCGGATTTACACTGAATGCCACTTTTTGTATTAAATGATTTATACAACCCATGAATGATAAAATGTCATTTTTAAGAACGGAAGTTATGTCAAAAATAATTATTTACTATAATTTTTATGTTAAGTTTTTGAAACCCTTTCCCTTAACTTATCATACTAACCATAATCCCCTTAATATAGCCGAGCTTCCCCTATAATGGAAATTTGTGGAGAATCGTGGAGAATTTTTCGTGAAATTTCTCAAAATATTATTTGTGAGTTGTATATTCATGTTCGGTTAAGCCAGTAATCAAGAATATGGAATAGGTAAGGTGTTCACAAGTTGTAAATATGGGTTCTCACTATTCATGGTGAACTACGTATTACAGGTATTACAAGGTCTGAAATCCTGTCCTTCAGTAAACAGAACAGTTTTCTTAACTTGAAGAAGGCCGGCGCAGTGAGGGGTGGGGAGGTGAGGTGAGGATGCTCAGAACATCAGCCCTATTCCTCTTATTTCATCGAGGTGGTGTTTTTCTTTATAGAATGGTACCCTTGGGCTGTATATGTTCCCTTTCTTGTTATTGATTTACCCTGTGGTGTAGCCGTGCTCGTAAATCGTGCACCACGACCGCGCGGGCAGCTGCAGCAAGTCCGGAGATCGGAGGCTCGAATCCTGACGCTATCAGTGGCCATCCTGAGTGTGATTTTCCCCGGGGTTTTCGACATTCCCTCCAGTCAAATGCCGGGATAGTATCTTACTTCAAGTTCCGGGGCACCTGCCTCTTTCCTAATACATGAATCATAAGCCTATACAATATTAATATGATAGACACACGAAATATAAATATAGTACGATGGTGATAATGAGAAAGGCTGAATAAGCGTTTCTCAAATACAGATACGCACGCTTAGCACTGTCAACCAAGGATTTCGGCAGAATCGTGGACTCATAAAGAATACCATAATGCATGGAGGTATGTATAGGTGTGAAAAGAAAAGAATGACATAATGTATGGAGGTATGTTTTTCAATAGGAGTAGGAGAAAAGAAGAATGACAGAATTCCTAGATGTGTAAACTATAAACTCAACATTTCTGGATTTGCCGCAGTATATACCTCTATGTACTCCCACGAAGAAACCAATTTTCCTTTGCAAAATGAAGAGCTGTCTCCGAATGTATGCAATATAAGAGGAAACCACCACATGGAGCAAACAAATGGAGAATGCAGTGGTGTTAATATCTCAAAAATGTAAAACTGGAGTTCACATACTGGATCTCGGAGGTACGGATGTGGTCTGCAATGAACATGTATGGTGGGTGTCATTCACAGCTTCTAATCATTTAAATTAGCTTTCTTGTGGATTGCGACAAGTATTGTAGGAGAAGCAATTTAATGGAATTTTACGGAGATATTCCACAGTCACGTTTCTCGCGACTGCATCGAAGTGTTGGTTAGTTCCCTCAATGATGGGTTCCATGAATTTGTGCAAGCAGTTGCTTAAGATGAGATACTAATACATTAGACCACCTCGTGGTGTACCGGCTAGCGTGCTTGACTGTCGCCCTGGAAGTCCGGGTTCGAATCACGGCTCTGCCGAGAAATGTAAATCTGGTCTGGGGGCTGGAACGGGGCACACTAACACTCGTGAGTTAAACTGAGAAGAGGTGAGTTCGATTCCTACCTCAGCCATCTTGAAAATGGTTTTCCGTGGTGTTCCACTTCTATTCCAGGCAAATGCCGGGATAGTTCCTAACATTAGACCACGGCCGCCTCCTTCCCAATCCCCACTTGACTTACAAATACACACACTAGTGCAGCCTTCACAATAAGACAGGTTATCAGACAAATTCCACACACACACACACACACACACACTCACCCCAGTACCTGGGTCTACACTACAACTAACACACTAGTAACCTGTGTTTTCTTTGATTCGACGTTATCACTATGTAACATACATGTGGGTAATGCAGTTTTGGTGTTAATTCTTTGTGTCCTTAATGCGCATTAATATTATTATTATTATTATTATTATTATTATTATTATTATTATTATTTGCAAAACATGTCACTATTCTACTGCATATGCCGCCTAGTGGAATATTTCAAGAACTAAAGTCATGAACTGGTCCCTTTCCATATCTAGCCCTATGGTTAAATGCGACATTCCTCTGACGGTAGCTTTATCCACACGTTATAGAACCCCTTCAGGACAAAATTTGATTCCGCACAGTCTCCAAACCCTATAGCAATTAAAAGGGACGTAAATCATAATAATCATAATGCTTTCTGTAGGGTAATTCAGCCATCCATGATTTATGAATACACAAGCTACAGGACTTCGTCGATCATAGATATGCACCCTTTTCTTTACATTCCCCTCCGTCGTTCGCACGCTGATATGTTCCTCAGTTTAACAGAGTTATCAGGAAACTATTGTTATTATTATTATTGAAATTTGTATCTTTCACGACCGTTTATATATCAAATGCAGTTTTTCACCTACTAGTTCGTGTTGTGCTCATGAAGTACGATCCATCAAGATACTAAACAGAGAGCATCGGGCCGGAAATCCGAAGTTCCCATTTTTTGTCCTGATCGCGTCAGACATTTAACTCTCTGTTTAACATCTAGATGGCGTGTACTTGAAGTACACAACACAACCTAATAGCTGGAAAACCGCATTTTGTATTATTTTTGGAATTATTATTTCCATTTTGAAGAGAGAAAGCAAGTTAAGAGAATAGAAAAAAACTGCATGTCGGCTTGAATTACTAGACTACTATTAAATACATCGTGAAAACTCGTGCATGGATCCGTATGTTAGTTCCGAAGAATAATCAATCAATTCATTGTAATATTGTCCGTGCATTAATGCTCTGTGTGGCAGTGAAAGCTGGGTTGTGCTAGGTTACGTGTCATCTGAAGCAGAATGGGCCCGCTCCCTCCATTAGGTTGTGTGTCTTCTGCTTGTGGCAGTTTATTTCCGCATGTCGGCCCGCATCAAGCTTGTCTTCGTCAAGCATTTGCATTATTTTAATCCAGTGGCACGTCATCTAGGAGGGGACGCCGCTCAGAGGGGTCTACAGAATAGTTAAACCCGTTCCACGAGTCTGTGGTGGTGACAATGATTAGGACTGCATGTTTCCATTTTTGTTTGTTGTTGCTTCAGTTAGGAGTTTGACATCATTTGTCATCAGCTGCCGTGTATTTGATAACTTGTGATGACTGTAGTAGTGTGTGAAACTGGAAGACCAATATTTGGATCTGGAATATGGTCAGGTGCCCCTGGACTTGTAATATGGTACCGTCCGAGATTTTTCCTGAAGGGAGTGTTTGCAGGCTTCAGTGCCAGAATTTGAACCTCCGAGCTCTAGATTTGCTGTATCTTCCCATTCCAGTCCGACAAAACGAGTTCTAACAATCTTTTCGAGTCCCGTTACTACGTAGTCTTACTACTGGGTATTGTATTAAGATGTAAAATTCGGCGTGTTTTCAATTAATACAGGGTCTGCCTTCAAACTATCTTCTACTCATGTCTTGTTGTTGTCGTCGTCGTCGTCGTCGCCGTTGTTCGTATTTTAGGGGCTGCGACATCGTGGTCATAGAGCTCCTTGTATTTGGGAGTGTTTGTGTACAATTTGTTTGATAATCTGTGTTATTGTGTGTATTTGTAAATTATGAATAGGATTGGGAATGAAGCGGCCGTGGCCTTCAGTTAGGAACCATCCAACTTACCTGTAGTAGAAGGGGAAACCACTTCCAGGATGGCTGAGGTGGGAATCGTGAAATCTTCTCACGTTTAGACGAGACCGTTCCAGCCCTCTTACCATAGTTAAAATTCGTTGGCAGAGCCGTGAATCGAACCCGGACCTCTGAGATGACAGATACGCTACACCACGAGGTGGTCTTATTCAATGTGTCTGCTTGATATGAAAGCTCCACCAAGCAAACAACTATTGGATGAGTCGCTACGGAAAGTCCTAGATTGAGTAGGAATGCGGTAGCCTACTTCCGGGAAAGAGCTTTATGAAGAGATCAAGGGATTTCGTGCTAGAAGGCGGCCCCAGGAGTGATGGTCATAGAAGTACAAACAAGGCAGAATGTACGGTAGTTAATATTAGTGTTTATTCTAGTTTCCTCGTTGTCAGTTGTAGTGTGTCCGCTTCATAATCTCATTCCTGGCCGAGGAGTTATATTTTTGAAGGGCGGCAAAAACCCATGGCACTCAGTCCTACTCAATTCCTAGTTGGTGCACGTGACATTTTCGAAGTGAAAAGTTACTTCCAGTAGTTCTAATTCTACGTAAAGTCTCGTGGCTTATGACTGCGAGGTTAAGTGCTACGTAAAACTAGAGGCGTTTTTCTTTTGATTTTGCAGTATGTCGTATTCATGTCCGGATTCACGACTCATTCATAAGCAATAACTTAGGTAACAGGCATGAAAGCAGCTCTAGAATTGTTTTATGAACTCTGCTAAAGAAGGTGTGTTCAACGTTATTTAGGTTAGAGATATAGTCCGTGTTGACAGTTATGCTAATTGGAGATACAGTATAGACGCCTCCTTCCGAATTGCAGACTACCTATACCTTTTTGACTTCAAATAAAAACCAGACACATTCAGATTGAGAATTAAGATGTATGAATCGGTGTAGCAGTGGTGCCTTCATTCCTACCTCCATTGGCTGGCTGCGTGGCTCAGTGGTAACGTTCTCGGCTAGTGTGCCTAAGGTTGCAAGATCGAATCCTGGCGCAGCCAGCTGGCATTTGAGGGTGCGCAAATGTGAGGGAGTCGTGTCAGTCGATTTACTGGCACGTGTAAGATATCCTTCAGGGATAAATTCCGGCACCCCGGCGGCTCTTAAAGCCACAGTTGTTAAAAGGGACGTAGAACCGATATTATTATTATCCTACCTCCATTATGACCTTCTCGTTCTTCATCATATCGAACTTGGCCTTGTGGATGTTTGACTTAATCACTGATGCCTCGAGTACTGAAAGATATATCCTGGTGAGGTTGCATGATTCATTACAGTGTATTTTATAGAAAGCTTTTCAGTCGGTCAACACAAATTAGGCGGGAAAGGAAGTATTTAAACGCCCTAACCTGAAAGAAAAATTACGTGAAATATTTACGTCCACCCCGTTTTTTTTGTTGTACATAATAGCCTGTTATTTTGTGATAAATATCTCATGTAATATTTATTTCAGGTTAGGGCGTTTAAATACTTGTTTCCCGCCTAATATAATTAGGCAAAATTTGTGTTGGCTGACTGAAAAGCTTTCTATATTAGAAATAGGCAACACTGATAAATGGCTTCTAACACTTAAATCATTTAAAGTTTGTCAACATTGTCAGAAAGTAGCTGTTAGGCATTAGTTTTACACCTACTATAAAAAGAATCTTGTGTAACCAATATCAATAATTTTGAACAGAATTTAGTGCTTTATCAAATTGTTGCTCTTGAGACACTCTTGACTCTCTAGGGATTGCTTGAATAAAAGACGGTTGTATGATTCCTAATATCTGTAATTAACTGAATCTTGCATTGGTATGAAAGCGATTGTAATTTTGAACAAATTACCTTCGCGGCATCGCATGTGTTTGAAATGGAGTAATCACAGAATATCACTTCTAGAATAGTCGGCTGTGGAATTAGAGCCCAACTGCCGAAGGAATCGATTTTGGATTTCGTGCCATCGCATATCGAACTAGGTACTGTAGTTGTAGATGTATGTGGAACGGTAAACTGTGTGACTGTGTGTTACGAAAGAATATTAATGATGAGTCCGGTTATAATTGTGTAATGAACGTGTAAAACGATGTCGGCGGAGTATACTGTAGCTGAAAAAAAAGTGGAATATAATTTGCACAAATATTTGCATTTCAAATGCTATTGATCATTGACATTATCATTGCTGTGATTGATTGGAATGCACCGTGACTGGAGGTTAACAATTGAAATACAGTGCAGTACGTGATAACGAGTCTAGTTAGCGCAGTACCTTATCCGTGTAATGAGTGTAAACAAATTATGCGGTGGAATTTCGCGCAATTTGTCTTAGCGACAGTGCGTGATGTTGGGAATAGTTAGCTTTATCTGGCTAACTGGGTGACAAGGTGAACATAACCAGATACATTCTCGAGTAACTGTGTAGTTCATCGTATTGCGGGCTACCTACACAGGGTGATTTATTAAAATGCAACTGTGGGGTCCTGAATTAGGTCTGGTATTAGTTCCATAAAGTCGTACCAGGAATGCCATTTTATCACATTTCTCTTTTGGCCTTCAATACAGTAGTTGACGCCTGGTTCTAAGCCAGTCCCGAATCCCTATCAATAAGTTTTGGCCTAAGAGGCTTCCGAATTTAAAATGTAACCTCTTCATCCTATGCTTATCCGTTGTGCTGCGGTTTTCAGGTGTAGATCTTACGTTTTGAGCATTTTACAGCTTACAGTAATTATGTATTAATTCGTTATATTTAATTTTCAGAAATGTACTTAACGATCGATCGGCGAAGCTACGTGGTAAGACGCAAGGCCATGGTGCCAGCCTATCTGTGGCTATCAAAAGACGAGTAGGTTCGAATCCACCATCGGTCGCCCTTGAAAATGTTTTCCATGGTTCCCATTTACAATTGAGGAACAAATGCCTGGACGTTACCCTTAAACAGGGCACAGCCGCTTTCGCTTTCTTGCAATTCCTTGGCCAATTCAATTTTTCTTTATTCATTTCATAACTCCTCTCAAGAGGTTGGCGTTATGAAAAGCATCGGACTATAAAATCCATTGTCACATCTCAACTCATCTCCGACGCCGTAGAAACAGGAATAGTAAGGGGTAGGCATACATTAACGCCAACCAACGGGATATTGGTGTCGGTGACTATTGTTTTATGGGCGGAATGTTGAGGTTATCTATCTTTTAACGGGCTATTATCGATTCGCTATTTATACCTGTCTTTCGCAGGTTTATAAGAATAGAAACGTCACAGAAAGACAGCGGGTATAAAACACCTCGCTATGCTACCATCTGAAACATACAGTAGAGTTGAGAACGCAGTGGAAGGAGCAGAATGGTGAAATGCTAACCTTCGCTGGACCAAGAGTCCAGGCCAGTTGCTCCGCAAAACGTTTATAAACAAGGAGCCAAAAATTATAAACCGAACTCTTGTTAACGCGGAATCTAAGAAGTAGCGAAGATGACTCGTTGCTCAAGAGTAATTCAAATGATAGGCTAGTCACCTCATATATTCACCATCATGTCCGCCACGTTGTTTAGTGGTTATCATTCTTGGCTGTCACCGAAGAGGTCCGGGTTCGTTTCCCAGCTCTGCCAAGATACTTAATTCTGTTCTGAGGGCTGGAACGGGGTACACTCAGCCTCGTGAGGCAATACTGAGAAGAAATGGGGTCGATTCCTACCCCAGCCATTGTGGAAGCCTGTGGTTTCCCACTTATACTTCAGGCAAATGCCGGGATGTTACCTAACTTAAAGCCATGGCCGCTCCCTACCCAAATCCTACCTCAGTTACTAATACACACTCTAGAACAGACATCACTGAGACATAGGCTATCAGACAAATTCTACACACCCAAAGTGCACGGGGCTACTTAGCCACAACGTCGCAAAGCCCCTAAAAGAATCATTCATGTTGAAGCCAGCACTAGCGAGAAGTTGGTGCCCACATTTACCATAGGACAGATGACCTCAGTGTTCCGTCCCTTAAAACAAAAATAACTAACCAACATTTACCAAAAGAATATTAGGCCCGTGAACAATCAAGGACACTTCCAATAACACCAGCTACTATAGCTATCAAACATCATTGGTCCAGCAAGGAAATATAAACAAGGAGGGCGTGGCACCGAAAACATAGCAACCGTATGTAACGGGCTCAAGTCTTCATGAATCCAAACAAAATATTATAATGGGAACAATATACGGTAGGCTAAAATTCAAAATTCAAGGGAAATTCAAACGGCAAAGCCGCAAGATCGAAAATGTAAAATAAATACTCGTGGGGAATCTTCCGTATACGTACACATACACATTAATATTAATACTAGATTGTTGTTCGGAAATCGACGTAAAAATCGACGTTAAACTACAAGCTTCAAATAAAAGTTTTAGCGTACCGGTAACACGCTAAATACTGTATATTCTCCCACATGCAGTAGAGTTTGATTAGAGCTCGAAAGGGTTCTACAAATTACGTAGCCACCTCCAGCTCATTTGCCCAATTCATAAAATTAGGGAAATATATTCAAGCTTTAAAAATGACGTAGACTTCGGAGAAGGGTCGCATTGCAAACGAGGGACCCTTTACGGGAATAGACAAAGAGAAAATACCATTACAATAACACACGTACGCACATGATCATACAATATGACATTTTCCTCGGTCACGAACGTTTTAATTACATATCAAAATGTAGCTCCAAATCAAAAACAATTACGGCTAGATGCGGCCAATATTACGATCGCGCATTGAAAACTTTGGACTGTATGCTGACCAAAAAGACTTCTTAAAGAGTCAAAACAATAACATTAATGAGACAATTACAAGAATTGGATGTTAAGACATCGGCGTGAAATTTTGCATTTAAAACCCTTAAAATGCAAATATTTTGAGTTTCTGGCACTGACACGTCGGCCAACACATCCGATAGCTTGGCGTCTAACGGTATCAATTTTATCTTTCAGAGTATACGTTACAAAATGGGTGCGTTCATATTAGATATGGCTCAGAATCAAGGACCGGCTGCTCTACATTCTACTGTAAAATACGCTATTTGGCTCATTCCTGTATCAGTAGTTTTGGCAATTGCACAAATAAAAGTGAGACGTTCTCGTGGTTGTGGTAGGACGACGACTGGTACTCCGTCGTTAAGCAACCCCTCTTCAAGTTCGTATCTTCTCTGGTTCGTGATTTGCGTTGTATGTGTCGGGATTGTAGACCTCAAGCCTATTATTTCCCTCAATTAAGAGGAAGATCTTGAGTGGATTGGTCCCAAAGTTCGACATCCATAAAATGGCATAATTAATGCCGTAGTTAACTTCAGTAGTTTGCGTTTCATTACGTTGTTAGTTACATCTCTTGCTGCACTTGCCATGTGTATGTGAACACCTCAAGGTTAGTTTAACACAGCTGGCTGAGTTTTCTCCTTATCTTCCGATTATCGGTTTAAATGTCAGTAGCTGTCTTGCCGTAACTTGTGTGAGTGCGACAGCTGTTGTAGTTGTGGCTGGGCTATGCTGGGAGGGTTCCAACTCCGCCGCTAACTTTCTAATTAAGGGTCATTAGAGGGTGCTTTACCTTCCTGCAGTTGTCCTGACTCGGAGTTGACGTACGACTGGACCTCCCAGCCTCGAGCAAGATACATTCTCTGCAGCTTTTAATTTTGTTTTACAACTCTGCATGAAATCTTGAAAGCGGGTCGTATTATTTCTTCGTCTTTCTATTTTTAACATTTTGAAACTATATTATCGAGAATAGGATTTATGGGTATTGAAATAGGCTAAAAGTCGATCTGTGATAAAAAGTTTACGAGTAAATTGTCCACCATAATGTATTTTTACATTACACAATTGTAATAGTAAGTTTAGTGGATAAAGCAATAAATAAGTACTGCCTGGCAGTCAAGATTTAAAGAAGGGAATAGAAGGGGGCACATACCAGACGTAGCATTTCACCTCAAAAAAAAAAAAAAAAAAAAAAAAAAGCTCACAGCCTTAACTTGAATTCGAATGCGGTCCACCTGGATGCTCTGCGATTTAAAGAGAAAAATAAATTGTCTGCTAACAAGCGAAACTCACTTAAGTCGGAGAACAAGTTCATGAGGAAATTAGCTGTACATAGGGATACTCGAGGTTCATCTTCTGAAGAACGCGTTCTCTGACTGCGGCTTTCATTTGTAAGGCAACGATATCTTCGTCTGTATTTCAACTTTCTATACAGATAAGAATAGCTCAAGTCTGGTTTCGTCTGATTTTATCTGACAATAAAGCGAATAATTATTTAGATTTTAATCACATTCGGGTTAATAGTTAAGAATTTGAGGAGGCATTAAAGTGAATGTTATTACGGATATTTCTTACAGGACGCATCGAATTATCATTAATATTTAATGTCCATGGTACTCTACTATAAGAGGTGATTGAGAGGGTGCCACTCCCAGGGTAGCGATAAGAGTTCTTTGCTCTTACGTCCCTTTTAAATACGGTACTGAGGCTTTTAGAGATGCCGCGGTGCTCTTTGGTTTTACGTCCCTTTTTAATACGGTACTGAGGCTTTTGGAGATGACGCGGGGTCGGAATTTTTCCCCGATGGGGATCTTTAATGTCCCAGTAAATCTGACACTGCTCATGCACATTTTTGCACCCTCAAAGCGCCAGGATTCGATCTTGCAACCTTGGCACTGCAGGCGACAACGTTACCGCTGCGCCACGCAGCCAGTTTCTCGAGAGACTTGCTACTAGAGAGTTCGAGAATTGGCGATCCCAAATGATGACCGATCTGTGCTCTGGTATCTTCTTTCTTTTTAGGGAGAATGGTGTGTGGTCTCCGAAGAGGTCTGATGCAGGTCTTTCGAGTTGTCCGAAAAGTCTTACGAATTGACCTGCGCGCCGTGATTAGGATTACGAGACGTTACCAACGCCCATTTTCACCGATGTCTCAGTCTCACTCATGGCTGTGATTATATGGAAGCTACTGAAGTATGGGTGGTGCTTAGTAATTACATTCTGGGCACAGTCAGTGACTGTGGATGCTGTGAAAGGTTCTACTCATAGGGTTAGTACTACTATACTGACTCTGTGAGGATAGCAATGGCAAACTACCCCACTCCTCTTCTTGCCTAGTACGCCTCAATATAGCGCTGCCTTGGGTTTTTGTGGGTATATACCCACATAACCTAACGGCGGTGCTTTTTGAGGATCCAACCAGCCTTCGGGCTGACTTCCTAACAGACACAAACGCCCAATTCGCGATTGAGGGGAATTAACTACACCAAGTTGAAATAAACCACGACCTGGACCATAGTCTAGCGTGCTATCCCACAAACAAACAAACACAAACAAACAAACAAACAAACCAATATTCAACTGTTAGCCTCGAAGCTGGACTTTCTTAAAATAAACTCTCTCTCTCTCTCTCTCTTTCTTGCCTTCCTCTTTTAAGATTTATATTATCTCAAATTCATAGCATTGAGGGTATTTCTTTACTCTATAGTAGCTTTTTGATCATACATTGAAGGAAATGACCAAACAACCAGTGCCCTTCAAACTATAATCATAATATTGGAATCTTAAAGAATTTAGCGGTCTTTATCATGAAGTTGTAGTGTTAATATGCCTAAATATAGGCTATATTAAGTTTATATTGTACACACTTCATTGCATCATGTTAATTATAGAGTCAAGGATTCGTATACTTCAAATGTTTCTTTATTAAGTCAACCAACTAACTGATTCCCCAGTGATTATAAGCTATGTACAAGTTATCCGTCTCCCTACAAGCCCGGACTACTTGTACATAGCTATGAACGCCGGACGTGGAAGCCTGAGCTGTTACATCCCCAGTGATTCATTGTGACCTTAGGTTGAACTTGCATTGACATTCACGTAAGACGCCGTTTATTCTCTCAACAATGAGCCAGCCGTTAGACATTCCTCAAGGAAAAAGACATGACTAGCGTGAGGTAAAGAGGCTATAGTCTATTGGCTGCTGGGGGAGGAAGCTATGGACATGCAGAAAGAAGGGGGTTGATGGTGTTATGAGCCCATAATATGTTTTAGTTTCAAACATTATTATTTGGAGAATGGATCGGGATAAGGAACGAAAATCTATGACACACCACCAGCCCTCGGCAATCTAAAGGATTCGGGATCGGAAGAGAGGGCGGAGCAGAAACGAATGTAGTCTTTAATATGTGAGTTGTTTGTTAGTGTATTTTCAAAACTCCAAGTTAATGAGCTTTTTTTCTTTTCGTGCGACCACTCTTTTCTCAGTATCCTTGTTTTACGTGAAGGAAAAGGGTCCCTTTTAAGGAATGACGACTTTCCGATGTCTCCTTTCTCAGAGCTTTTCAAATTAGCATCGAGTGTTGCATTAATCGTTCGTGGTAAGTGCGAATACGAAGAAACCTGACATTATTCCTTACATGGCATTATTAGCATACAGAATAACAACGACGATGGTTGTTCTACGGGAAATGTTTGATGTTAAAAGTGTTACTAATTGCGTACCGTACGCTAAAACCAAAGTTTATCTTCTCCAAAGAGACTCGCTTTCCTTCGCTTTGCATTTTAATAAGTTTTCTAGTTTAAAATAAAGTTTTATTCCTTTAGTAAACTGCGAGATGGAGAGATACAGATTGGGATGAGAGAGATAGAGAGAGGGGGGGGAGTGAGTTTGGAGAAGTATCCTTTTAATTAATGTTTTTGTGAATTGTGATACACTGGTCAAAACAATTGGGGGATCAGGTCAGATATCATACACGAGATACATATGGTAACGTCTTTTATTCAGAGTTCGGTATTTGTGTGTGCTACAGTACGATATTGTGCTGTCTCAACTCTTTACTGGAGGTTTACATGGCGTTGACTTCGAGCGAGGCACCATGGGGCTACCATAATAGTGGAAATGTCATTCTCGTTGCCCTCTAATATGGTGTGCGATTACCTCGAACGGCCAGGACAGTTGCACACCTGCGTGGCATGGACAGTATGAGGTTATCAATCAGCTCTTGGGGGATATTGGGTCATTCTTCCATGAGTGCAATATCCAGCTCAGCAAGCGTTGTGGGAGGTGTTGGACTGACTGGAATGAGTCTGCCAAGTGCATCCCAGACATGCTCAATCTGGTTTAAGTCCGGTGAACAAGCTGGCCCTCCATTCGATCAATGCCCTCGTCATCAAGCATGTTGTCCACCAGTGCAGCTCCGTGGGGACGTGCTCTAACGTCCACCAGAATGAACCCATCGCCTATGGCACCAGCATAGGGCACAACAAACGGTCGAAGGATCTCGTCTCGATACCTCTGAGCAGTCAAAGCGCCATTCTGAACAAGGTCCGTACGTCCGCCAATACTGACTCCTGCCCACACCATTCGTCCACCACCATGATATGGTACTGTTTCCTGCACATAAACGGGACTGTTCCGCGTTCCACGTTCTCTCCAGATGAGGGAACAACGATTGTCCGGCTGAACACAACATCTTGACTGATCTGTGAACAGTAACCGGCGCCATTCGTTACGACGCCAATCCTGATGTTCCTCCGCCCAGTTTCTGCGGGCTAAACGGTGGCGTGGTTTTAATTGGACACACACCATAGGTCTCCGTGCGTAGATGCCACTTTCCCGAAGGCGATTTAGGACTATTTGTGTTGATATGGCGCGCCCTGTTGTCGCCTGGAGGGTGCGTTGCAGCTGAGTTGCATTCAGCCTTACGTCTCGACGGGCTGTTAACCGGAGATAACGATCATCTCTTGGTGATGTTACCCGTGGACGACCTTGACCTAGCCTTCATTTAACGGTTCCTGTTGTCTGAAATCGCGTCCAGGTCCTGGAAATTAGACTTTGGGTCACTCCAATAGCTGCAGCCACCTCCCTCTGTGTCTGTCCAGCTTCCAACCTTCCTATGGCTCTCCATGCAATACCTTCGGGTAAGTCACGTTGTTACTGCATTGCACTACCTGCTCACTACACCATCTGAACCCAACTGCTTGTGTCATTCACTTGGTAGAGTAAACACACGTCCACACCAACCCCCTCTGCTGCAACTTTCTGTTATTACCACTATTTCGGTTGCCGTAATGTTGTTGTCTCCACTACGTAGAAACGACGGAAAGACGTCGAACCATTTTAGGTCGTTCTGCCGATAACAATACGTCAGAACCTAGATATCTCAACTGATCCCTTAATTGTTTTGACCAGTGTAGTTATAAAAATGTAATAGGCTATATATTTAGTTTAGTTAGAGAATGGTAGGAATTTCTATGTTTGGCGGAGTTGGGGTGAATTATTATTAGTCTATTATTATTATTTTTATTATTATTATTATTTTCTTCAATTAAGCAATTTGGAAGAGGAAATGTTGGAAGTACAACAAGCCTAAAACTGTCACTGAGGAAAACATCATGTATGAATCCACTATACACACATCAATTAATTCGACCAAAAGATAATAAGTGATTTAGGATTGGCGTGCAACGCACAATATAGAGGAGAATATCCAGGAAAAATATCGTAAATAGGTTGATTATTCTGATTACAGTAAGTAATAGTATTATCTGTTTTAAGTTTTATATGGCGTGTTGTTAATCTGATGATATATTTCACGATTACGCCAGTACATTTTTAAAATTCGTAGTCTTCGACAAATCCAGACGTGGCTCTGATCACACATTTTTCTTTTTACATAAGCAGAGAGTTATAGATTTATTATACAGTGTTTAATTTTATATTAGCCCCTTTCAATTAAAAACAAGTAGTCCCGTGAAGAACTAGTATTGCCTACTTTCATATACGGTACTCGACTGCTCGAGTCCAAGCTCTGTGAACCTGAGAGGAATGTGGATCGTGGACGATGAGGAGAGATGTGGAGGGGGATTCCGGTCCATGCCTAATAACAGAACCAAATACATTGGTCGGTCCCTCGCTCGCTCATTTGCAACACCACACTGGTATAGGCAATGACCCTATGTTAGCAGTATTTGAATAGTCAGGAATTCCAGGTAACACGGCGAGCTGTTGACAGGACCTTCTCTTCCCGCCTCCCACGTCACCTCACCCCGCAAGTTCATAGAGCTTGGACCCGAGCAATACTTAGGTACTGTTCCTTTCCATCTCAAAGCTGACCCTTCTGATAAACAGATTTTCCGTGTGATGATTTAAATAACGTTTAGTTTGTTACCTAATTGAGATGAAATAAAAGGAAACAATTTTACTCATTGCTAGATATACAAAAAAATACTTTGGACAGTAGACTTACAATTTAATTTTTTAAGATAGCAAAACGGTCTTACAATGGTGTTAGAGCTTGCCAGTCTTCACCCAAAGTTACCAACATTAGTTAGTTAGTTAGTTAGTTAGTTAGTTATTGTTGTTTTATGGGGCGGAACTACGAGGTCATCTGCCCCTAGTTACCAACATTGTTAAAGATAACGCACTTGAGCGCTGGAAAACATGTTTCTGAAGTTGCATAATTAGGTACAAGTTTGTTTGGCAGTAATTCGTTACTTGTAATGCAGTTACTAGTGTGGTAACCGTTACTTTATATGTACGGTAACGAATTGAAACTCTAGCTGTGGCGCCGTTCGTTTTAATGAGTAACGAAATTGCTCGTTTACTTTGAGCTTCAGCCGAAGTTATGAATTATGGTCTTCTTCTTTCTTCGATTCGGCCAACTAGGGACCACTTCTGTTCAACTGTCTCTTCTTCCGAGCTCTAACTACCGCCCAGTGTTCCCGCATTCGTCTTCGGTGTTGTTTTTTTTCTCTCTTGGAACCACGCCTTCCCTGTCTTCAGCTTCGGCTTTTCCTGGAAACCTTTGTGCGTACGTAGTTTTTCCTGAAGTGAAACACGCTCCTGGATATCTTTAGGGGAAATTTCCATTTCACGTAGATCTTTCTCAACTTCCGTAAACCATGCCCCTTTGGTTTTCTTATCTTGGAAGTACATCAATATCCGTTTTGATATCCTGCCTGGGCTCATTCGTGTCACGTGGCTATAAAAAGCAATCCTTCTTTTTCGAATCGTGTCATTGATTTTCTCCACGTGCTTGTACAATTCGTGGTTGTGACGCCTTCTGTACTCGCTGTTTTCTTTGATGGGACCCAGGATTTTCCTCAAAATCTTCCTTTCTTTAGCCTCTAGTTTTTCCATCAGACCTTTCTTGTTCATTATTAGAGTCTCAGCCGCATACAGAGCCTCTGGTCGAATAACAGTGCAGTAATGTCTAATTTTGGCGTTTAAGGATATCGATCTCTTATTGTAGATGTCTTTCGTCAGGTTGTATGCCATTTCCATTTTATTAATGCGTGACATGAAGGCTTCCTTCTCTGATAGGTTAGGCTCTATCCATTCACCGAAGTATTTAAACTTTTCTGCCTTCTGAACTTTTCCTAGTCCGACCTCCAGTTCCCTGGGCGCTGACTTTATGTTTGTCATGAATTGTGTCTTCTCAAAGGAGATTTGAAGCCCAGCCTTCAGTGCTTGATTTTTCAGCGTGTTAAGTTGTTCTTCTGCCATATCAATGGAATCTGAAAAGATCACTAGATCATCTGCAAAGGCTAGACAGTTGATTGTAAGATTCATATACTTGTACCCTAGCCTTATGCCATTTTCTACCCTGGAATTTTTCATTTCCTTCCGCCATTCTCGGATGACCTTTTCTAAAACACAATTGAAGAGAAGCGGTGATAGCCCGTCTCCTTGCCTCACTCCTGTCCTGATTTCAAAGGCATCAGACATCTCTCCTCTGAACTTCACTTTGGAGGTGGTGTTGGTCAGGGTTTGCTGGATAATTGATTGTGTCTTGTTATCTAAGCCAAACTCTTCAAGGATTTGCAATAGGGTGGTTCGATCAATTGAGTCGCACGCTTTCCTAAAATCAACAAAGGTCATCACGAATTCCGTGTTCCTGAGTTTCAGATATGGAAGGATGGACTTCAGATTCATAATCTGCTCAGCACATGATCGTCCCTTTCTGAAACCCCCTTGGTATTCCCCCAGTTGTGGATCGATTTGTTGTTCCGCCCTATTCTGCAGAGCTTTTGAGAGGATCTTGTAAGTTATTGATAGAAGAGAGATGCCACGGTAATTGTTCACATCGGTTTTCTCCCCTTTCTAGCCTACTTTTCACATTTTGCAAAAATGAGGAAAAAGTAGACTTATGAGATCGATCCGGGAAAATGTGTGTCTGTCTGTCTGGCTGTCTGGCTGTCTGTCTGGCTGTGTGTGTGTGTCCCCCCTATCAACTCCTAAACGGCTGCAGCAATCAAAACCAAATTTAGTATGAGTAAAGATGTGCACCGGAATATCTCACGTCCATATTTGAAAATGATGTCAGTGCTACCAACTGCTGAAAAAACGCACTAGAAATTTGAGCTCCATGTTGGATATCTTGCAAGGTATGCATGGGAGCTATTCCAAAATTGCCACACATGTAGATAATACTATTTCAGTTTAATTTCCAGGAGGCCAACTATGACAGTGTTGCCAAAATAATTTTAAGCCTTCTGATAGGTTCAATGTTTAAATGCATATAACTTCTACACTATCAATTGGATTTCAACCAAATTTTGTATGTAATATCTGTACATAAACAGATATGACTGAGTGTATTCTTAACAGCCACCAGGGCTGCCAACTGTTAATAATTTCTCTCTCTTTTTTATCCAAATACCTATATATCAGAAAGTATGCAAGCCAACAGCTTTAAACTATGCACACGTATATTTTGACATTTTAGATTAATTTGGAGTAACTTATATACGTCAGTTCTACCAACATGATTATAAGCCTGTTGATAGTACCAATATTTAAATACATGTAACTTCTATACTACCAGTTGTAGTTTAACCAAATTTCGTATGTGCTATGTGTACCATAACAGATATGGCTATAAGTATTGTTAAGAGCAATCAGGGCTGCCAACTCTTAATAAATGCTGTCTATATTCTTTTTACCCTAATATCAATATATCAGAAAGTATGCAAGCCAACAGCTCTATACTTTGCACACGTATAGCACCTGCCATTCTAGATTAATTTGGAGTAATTAATACAAGGCAGTCCTGCCAACATGATTCTATGCCTGCTGATATGTCCAATTTTAAAATACATGTAACTTCTATACTAACAAACGGATTTAATCCAAAATTGGCAAAACAGATATCATAATATTTCAGATTATTTCTGACCAGCACACGCATGGTATTGTTGGCAACATACTTTTACGCGTGGTGATAGATCCAGTGTCTAACTGTATGTAACGTCCATTGGACTTCAACCAAATTTTGTATTCTGTACCTTAAGAGATGGAACTAAGAATATATTCAGTCACCAGGGCTGCCAACTGTAGTGCTCTATTAGGCTACATTTTACCAGGTATATTTTGAACTAATTAGATATTTCGATATTACCAACTTAATTTCGTCATTATTCTAGATAGGTTCATATACTGTAGAATAATCATTGGCATGAAAAGTAGGCTGTATAGTTCTTCACGGAACTTCTTGTTTATGTAGTGGATGAATTACGGCAGAGGTCCATCCACTTGGGAGTGTATCGCTCTCCCAGATCTCTTGAATAATTGCAACAAGCTTGTCGACTGGTTATCAATTATGGTATTATTATTATTATTATTCTTTCTTCGATTTTGGCCTACTTCGGACCACGGAATACACTTTACATGCTGGTTAGTCATTCTTCTTTCCCCCCCAGAACTTCATACTTTTATTTATTTATTTATTTATTTTATATATTTTTTTTTCGTGTGGTCTCCTCAGAGACCTAGTGCAGGTCTTTCTATTCGACGCCCGTGGGCGACCTGCGCGTCGGGATGAGAGATGGAATGGATTAAGGTGAATGAAATTGGAGAAGGATGTGGAAGGAAGCGGCCGTGGCCTGTCAGAAGGTACCGTCCCAGCATTTGCCTGGTGTTGAAAATGGGAAACCACGGAAAACCATTTCAAGGACGGCCGACGGTGGGGCTCGAACCCACTCGTCTACCGAGTCAGCAGAGAGCTTGGCCCCATGGCCTAACGCAGCGCTTTAGCCAGCGTAGCCACTACTGTCGGTATTTATTTTATATGTTTATTATATATTTGTTTATTATTTATTTGTCTATTTATTTATCTATCTTTTTTTTTAATGTTTGCTGTATTGTATGAGCCTGTGTGAAATGTGGCTCGCAACTGGTTTTAGATACGTTACAAAAAATAGAGCATCTTGCAGGTGTCTTTCGCAAGGAAGTAAGCTACCATCGTATTCATTATTTTATAACAATGTACCGGTATGCTATAAACTAAAAAGTATTTAGTCCATCACATGACAGTCGATTTAATTGAAGAGAGCGTTTTGGAAAGTGAAAAGGCCTAGCACAATATATGAAGGTACTGTAGAATTTTGGTTCTTCGCGGAACTGCTTAAGGATACTTTAAATGTTACTTCGAATTGTGCCTATTGTGAAATAGCTTCCTCTACGCTTTACACACTCGCTATCTTAAAGGCGCCTACAATCACTTCTGCTTTGGTCCAGTCTGAAGGAGGAATTCATTTGTGTTGGCTGCACTCGGAGCGTTTTTAAATAGGTAAAACATGGAACGCTTACATTTTTGCGATCTTCTATAAAAATAGAATAATAATAATAATAATAATATATTTTTAGAATTTGTGCAATTTTCTATAAAAATAGAATTAAAATTATCCTAATGCGGTGCTTAGTGTTTATTTTAGGGACGAAACAGCAAAATTAACTTGAGTGATCTAGGCTACTTTGAAACAACGTATTAACCTTGTATAATTGATTTAAACTGCTTTTCACACTTACAAGGTGCAATGAATGCTCTGTACGCGCGAAGAAAGTGACCCGCAAATTACCAGTTACACCCAGATCCCCAATTCATAGGTTGGCAAAGAAAGTAAAGTAAATCGGGTCATTATTTTGACAAGAAACCGCAGTTTAAACGCCGAATTTTTACGCAGGATAAGGTGGATGAAATCCGTGCTGCCTTTGAAAGTTCTCTCGGGAATGTATCTGGCGTACTGTATTGTTCAGCAGTCTGGAGTAAGTTCATCGTCTGTTCGAACCGCCACATACGTCACATGAATCTAAGACAGTTTTGTTGGAAGTTTTCGAAGACTGTAATTACGGATAACGTGTGGCCTACTCGATCTGAAGTCGAACTGCGTCGAGGAAATGGTAACTTTGTCCTAAGGTGTCAGCAATGCCAAAGTACATCATTTCCAACTTATTCTGTGAATTGTAGGCTATGTATCTTAGGCTGACAGCCGGCAGTGCGTGGCACGTAGCTCGGGCGGTGAGCCGCTAACACCCGGCAAGGTGGCTGCGTGAAACCCGTCGACCAAGGTAAGATTACCTTGTTTCAAGTCACGGGGCACCAATAAAAATCCTTCCTTATGTAAATTAGTCACACACACTTCTACAATCACAGCAGAAACACAGGTTATGATAAAAATTACGAAGTACACGGGACTGTCGACTAATATGTTCAAAGTCCCTAAATAAAGCCAGCTGAGCATGTGGTTTGAGCTACTCTGTTCTGTTATGAAAGATTTGACGCGACTTGCAGCACATCCTGTAATATTGCTGGAATGGTTTCTTCTCATGCTATGCCCATATTTCGTCTTCACACTCTGTGTAATTAAATTGTATTGCTAGTTGCACGGACATCTGAGCATTACTAAATTTTGAAGGCTCCTATCTCACTTCCTACCTTCACGCTTCGTGCTTGTGACTGGCAAAAGGCCGTTTGGTTTGCCATGTTTGAGTGGATGTACCCGAAGTCCAGAATAAAGATCTCAATAGTATTCGGTATACATCAGTTAAATTATTTTGTGTACATAGAGTTGCTGTTTTCACGTTACTTTGATATTTTAATTTAAGTCTATTAAGTTGATAGCTGCCTTGTCGGATCAGTGGTGGAGAAACAGCCTTATGATTCGAAGGTTGCGGCGTCGGAACCCGGATTTTTGAAGGGTGGGAAATATCCACAGCACTCAATTTTCGATACGTTCTCAATTTTCGATACGTTCAAGATCTTTCGAGTTACAGTTGATGACTCCTATCAGCCCCGTGAATGTATCTAATCACCGGTGTTTCTGTGCTGCCTGTAGCAGTGTGTGATATTGCAATTATTTGGGCATACGATTGGGGGTAGGTATCCCGAAGCTTGAAATAAGATACTAACTCGCGATTCGGCTCGAAACGCCGGGGTAAAGACACACACTCATGATGACCGGTGTCAACACAACGATTCAAATTTTGATATCCGAACATTTTGCCGCTCCCCGTCGCAGTCAGGTGCACGAATAAACTGTCGAGGCTACGCCGCGGGGTCACCTCAAGATATATACACCAGATAGTTGAGGCCATTGTTGTTATTATTATTATTATTATTATTATTATTATTATTGCTGCATTAAATATGTTTGTTCAAGTAGTATGGTCCCCATATGAAAATCCACAGCCTGCTTCCAGTCTCCGACCGGGTCAGGAATGGAATGAATGAAGCCCCCATCTAGCGGCGAGGATATGAACTTTGCCGGCTGCCGAGGTCTGACGCACTCCTCTGGGGCAATGATTAAATGAATGACAGATGAAATGAAATGATAGCGGCGAGTGTTGCTGGAATGAAATTTTAACAGGGAAAACCGGAGTACCCGGAGAAAAACCTGTCTGCCTCCGTTTTGTCCAGCACAGATCTCACATGGAGTGACCGGGATTTGAACCACGTACCCAGCGGTGAGAGACCGGCGTGCTGCCGCCTAAGTCACGGAGGCTTAGTATGGTCTCCATGTAAGTTTCGCATTTGTTTCGTTATGCAAGATTATTGGCATTTTATTAAAACTCTACGAGGGTATCCCTATTATGCTTGTGACCTCTGGAATGCTAATTTACATGAAGTGACTTCAGTTTTAACAGTATTTCCTAGATGAGTTTATGTCCATAATTCAGGGGTGTCAACTACACCTGGCGTAAGTAAATAAATCCTGTATTGAGAGGAATTGAGACAAAATTGACAGTTGATTACGACTATTGTTGTAGGAAATTAAATTTGCTATTATATTTGGCTTTTTTTGCCTCACTTCATAAAAGACGCCATCAGCTACAATCTAGATATTTTCTAGAACAGACTTCGTCAAACATCCCAATTCGAGCGCGGGTCTACCTGGCTGACAGGCAGCTCTTGCGCCGTATACTGTAAATCCGATGCATATACGATGACGTCATCTATAACTGCTATTAGCTCTCTGAGAGAATTAAGCATGGCAATGTTGAGTGTAGGAGATGGTTTTGGGACAGAAACATTACGAGTTGCACGCATTAAAGCAAGCACTACACTATCGGTACACTTCATAAATCCTGCTCTAGACCTCAGCAGTGAAAACTCCCTTGGTGTTTGAGGACTGTGTTAATCAAAACCAAAATGGTACTGCGAGGGGAACGTTTCATATGTTTAAACAATTCGAGTACAATAATGATCTCAGATGTGATACTATACAATATCGAAGGCTGGACTCGGAAAGTTTCCTCGATAATCCGGTTGGAAAGTTTAGAGATGTGGATATTTCTCAGAATGTTGAAGATCATTGGGTTGGACCTCACCGATAAAGAGGTAATTCACCACCTGGGGAAAGAAAGCATGCAAAGTTTTTACTAGAGTGAAACGGAAGAAATCAACAGTATTTTGATTGCATCATTCAAAACGAAAAGCACAACCTCATAATACTCAAGGAAAGATGGATGAGAAATTAGACCTTGGTTGGAGGTGGTTATCGTGGAATGACTTCATTAGGCTATTCTGATCAGTCAGGAATAAACTATAAACGGCTACTCGTTGATGGCCGCCATTCGTCGCACGCAGTAGTTTAGTATGCTAAATAAACAGGTTTACTGAACACTATTTTCTATTTACCGATGAAATGTCTGTATCCGGACCTGAAGCTGATAACCATCTAGTTCTTAATAATAATATAATATGAGATTTGTTCCCCCTGAACCACGCCACGGTGTGAGAAGTGCTCGTCCTTGCGTGTTTTGAGTGCCCTTGCCCCAGTAACCTGCTACATATCTGGGTGGGGCTGACACTTGACACCTAATACCACAACTCTCAATCACAGTCTCTCATTCTAAAAGCCGATGTGTCAATATTTTGCTGCTCGCCGCGTTATTTGACTGTCAGCTTGAAGTGCGGGCCAGCCACATCCGTCCCGGTAAGCCACACGGTTCACTCCACGACAGCTCGGTTTTATGTGCTAATTGACGTGTCATTGTGTATCGTGAGGTTTCAAATATTCCATGTTTTATTAGCAAACTTCTTATCATTGTGCAGTGATCAGCATTCTTGACTGACGCTCTGGAGGTCCGGTTCGATTCCCGGCTCTTCCAAGAAACTTTAATTCTGGCCTGTGGGCTGAAACGGGGTACACTGCCTCGTGAGTTAAAACTGAAAAGAGGTGGGTTCGATTCCCATCTCAGCCATCTTGGAAGTGGTTTTCCGTGGTTTTCCACTTCAGGCAAACGCGGGGATGGTTCCTATCTTAAGGCCACGGCCGCCTCCTTCCCGATCCTCAACTGAATTACAAATGCACACATCATTAGAGTCATCACAATAACACAGGTTATCAGACAAATTACACACACACAAGTTCACGAGGCTACATGACCACGATGTCGCAGCCCCTAAAATAAGCAACAACAGGTTTAGCAGGGGAAAATGGTTCGTTAAACATGTCTAGCAGTCCTACAGACTTAGTATTTACACTATGTTGCACAACGTAACATAAGTGCTGACTGCTTATACGCGTCTTACAGTTCACGCCACGGTTTTTACGGTTTTTGGCCGGTCAATCCCGGTTTCAAAGTCGTACAGAGAACAGTCGGTGAGCTTCACTCATGTGCAATTTTGATACGTGAGTTTTCAGTTGCGCGGAAAGCTACTCTCATAACAATTGCACATGCCTAAGTTTCGCCACCTATAAGACCCTGAAACCGGGGTTCACCGGCAAAAATCCGTGGCGTGAACTGTACATGCAGTAGCAATGGGGTTGCCGAGTGCGATGTACTATTCCTTCCTTCTGGTTTCTTTTAAGCCACGCACATTTTATTAAAACGTTTTTTCACGTCTTTCTGAGCTACCTACTGTAGCTTGAGGAATCGTATGGTTCTGGCTGTCTAGTTACAGCATTCTTGGCTGTCGCCCCGAAGGTCCGGGTTAGATTCCCGGCTCTGCCAAGAAATTTGATCTGAGGCATGGGACGGGGTACACTCAGCCTCGTGAGACTAAACTGAGATGAGGTGGGTTTGATTCCCACCTCAGCCATCTTGGAAGTGTTTGTCCGAGGTTTCCCACTTCTACTCTATATACCGGGATGGCTCCTAGCTTAAGACCACGGCCGCCTCCTTCCCATTCCTCACCTAAATTACAAATACACACACTAATACAGCCATCACACTAACACAAATTATTTGACAAATTCCAGCCACACCCAAGTACACGGGCTACATGACCACGATGGCGCAAAGCCCAAAATAAATCAACAACAACTGTTTAGTCATACCCAACCCACCTACTGTATGTAATCTTTGCAATCAGTATTTTTGTATGGTTGGAAAGGGAGATTGGACGCAAATACTCCTTATTTGGAGTAACTCCAGTCGACCCAATTGTAGAAATTGAGTCACAAGATGAAGAGGAGAGATCCTGAAATTTTATAAAACACGCTGCAGTCAGCCAGTTCTCTCCCGCGGGAGAGAAGCCGCCTGTCAGGAAAGTGACCGAAGTAAAAATAAAAGAAACAATTCGAAAGAAACAATTCGCTGAAGAGCAACAACTTTTATGAATCGGATGCGGGATGCAATGATGGTGAACCTTGAGGTGGTAGCGTGATCGTGCCATGCTGCTCTCAGCCACTGTACTATCGCCTGCAAAAATAACGGGCCGTCTTGCCGAGCGGGAGTTGAGTTTTCGTGCCAGCAGGTTGCTATCACTTGGTGTGTTCTCGAGAGGGGAAGGCTGGGAGCCGTGATTGGGCAGCTGTCCTTGTTGGTAAGGGGGGAGAGGGTGGGGGGGGGGGGGGGAGTGTGGATTCACCTGTTAATGGCAAGAGGCTGACAGTGGCTCAGTAACACGCGAGCGAACTTGTGTTAAGTTTAAATTTGACTGACATTTTCGGTTGAAATTATTTACACATTGAAAAATGGCTTTAAGTTTAAATTTGACTGACATTTTTGGTTGAAATAATTCACTCATTGAAAAATCGCTTTAAGTTTAAATTTCACTGACATTTTCGGTTGAAATTATTTGCTCATTGAAAAAACGCTTTAAGTTTAAATTTGACTGACATTTTTGGTTGAAATTATTTACTCATTGAAAAAGCGCTTTAAGTTAAAATTTGACTGACATTTTTGGTTGAAGTAATTACTCATTTTAAAAAAATGTTGACTGACATAAGTTAAATCTGTGATTGCCTGGTATGACCAGTGTTATGTTTTGTTACTAAATTTCCTATAAAAATAAACGTCTAAGAGACGGCTATTTTTACGATTCTGACAAAGTAGCAATGGTTTTTCAAAATTGCAGTAAATAACTTAACTTAGCCTCGGTTAGACTATATGACAACATGAAGTAAACTTTTAGCTTATTCAAAAGTCTTCACATCGCAGAATGACGTGTCATAACCCGCTTCATAAGCCTAATCCAATGCCATTTTGCAGGGTCGAGTTATCTGAAGCTTAGATGTTTCGAAGGTTAAAATAAGCTAGGTTGCCTTATAACCTAGGCTATTAAATATTTATTATTTCAAACATGGTTGAAATAATTAATTTTTGCTGAAAATGTAAAACTTTGACGTCTATAAGACGAATAGACGTCTATTTTCTACAAAGCACTGTCATTTCTTGGTGGCTAAATTAGCACTTTCTTTGTCGCTTCGCACAAGATGCTTTTTAGTGTCTTGATAAAAATGATTTCAGACACATATGGAAATTCTGTCTTACTTTTGAGATATTTAATTTAAGACACTAAAAAGCATCTTATGAAGCGACAAAGAAAATTTCTTAGTTTAAGACAACAAGAAATGAGAGTGAGGCTGTGGTTTCGGTTGTTTTAGGTTGGAATTTGTCATTATTAATATTATAAAAACTGAAGTGGTAATAAAGATAATGAGCTGTTTTTTCTGTTGCTTAATATTTTAATGATGTTTTTTTCTGTCGCTTAATATTTTATTGATGTTGAATAATAAAAAACATTTTGCTGCTAACAATTGCCTCCTCTGATTTTATTCATGATACACGAATCAGAAGCTTACGGTATGTTGAATCATTTTTAAAGATTCTCTGCTACACAAGCATCGCTTCAAGTTCTGTTATTTGATGTAACAAACCTCCTGTTAACGTGAGTGCTTTTAAAATTACTAAGGATTAGTTTGTCTTTTTCTTTTCAAAACTTATTTCTTATTAAGAAAAATGCTTAAAAATATAACTAGTTTAGGACGTTCGCGATTTCCTTATTTTTCTTCTTATTAAAATGCGTTTAGTCCCTAACTGTGAAAACTCGATTCTCAAAAACTTTCACAGACAGTTAAACTCAACAGTGCCTTTCTAACGAGACTTAACAATTAATGGGTTACTTGGCATTTCAATTTAGATTTATTAACACCGTCTCATCTGTAACAATCTTCCAAGCGCGAAACTAAAGAAAATCAAGGTTGGCGCTCCCCTCCTCTCGCCCTTTGCCAACAACGACAGGTGCCCAATCATGGTTTTCAGCATTCCCCGCCCGAGAACGCCCCTAGTGATGCCAACTCAACTCAACTCTCGCACGGCAAGACGGCCCGTTATTTTTGCAGGCGATAGTACACGGCAGTATCTTGCTCGTTGAGAACAAGCCTACTAATTTAAGACAACCTCGTGGTGTAGCGGCTAGCATTCTTGGCGGTTACTCCGGAAGTCCGGGTGCAATCCCCCCCCTGTGCCAAGAAATGTAATTCTGGTATGAGGGCTGGAACGTGGTACGCTCAGCCTGCTCAACATGAATTCCGGGAGCCACGGTCGCCTCCTTTCCAATCCTCTCGTGAATTACAAATGCACTAATACAGCCATCACACTAACACAGGATATCAGACAAAATTATATACACACATCCAAGTACATAGGGTTAAATGACCACGATGTAAAAGCCCCTCAAATGGAACAACACTACTAATTTAACTGTTTTTACTACAGCACTCGGTGTGCTAATGGCGCATGTCCTTGGTGTCGACCCATGCGATGAAACCTTATAAAATATGGTCACTGAGAATTGACTTCCTCGGAGAGAAAATACACTTTGTAGGCTACTGTTAGGAGGAAGTTCATGGACTGGCTGAAGATTCTCACGGTAGATTAGATTTCAACGGGTTGTTCGGCCCACCACTCGATAGATCATAATTATGTAAGTCACTACAGCTGCGCTCATTTTCTCCAACCGTGCTTGTCTGTTTTTCAAAATAATTTTCAAAATATTTACATGGCTGAATTTATATAATTAAGAATTGCTGTGCTGGCGAAAGAAATTAGTACAGTTCTATATAAAATATCTAAAATTGTGTGACAGAGATTAATAATGTCACGGAATAACATTGCGCGTTGTTATATGGGCCCATTATTGCCATTAATCAGAGTGAAAACATTAGATATATCCGACAGTACAGAATATATTTGGGGGTGACTAAACCTGTATATTTTGTTAAGTATCATGATATTCATTAGGGCATACATTCTTGGAGCCTTTCCTAAATATGTGTGTGTGAGCATTGGGTTGGCGTTTTACATGTGAATGCAGAAATTGCAGCAGTGAATGGGTTTAACATAATTAAATACACCCAAAGCGATAAATATAAAAGAAATGCAGTGGACTGTTTCCAGCGGACATTACCACATAGTTTAGCAGGGGCAGAGACGTAGATGGATGAATGGAATGCATTTAACTGCACATCGGATGGCGGGTCAAGCAATAAGTTACTTCACGAGATGTAAAGCTACTCTCACCA
This sequence comes from Meconema thalassinum, assembly GCA_946902985.2. Taxonomy (NCBI): domain Eukaryota; kingdom Metazoa; phylum Arthropoda; class Insecta; order Orthoptera; family Tettigoniidae; genus Meconema; species Meconema thalassinum. The sequence continues at coordinate 304,631,596 of OX336390.1, forward strand.
TAGTGACCACCATAGTATGGTGACCCGTACCCTTGCATAGTTGAATACGGTTAATCGCAGTACATATTACGCTATACGTTCGGGCGTCCGAGGTTCTAATTCCAGTGGTGACCGAGGTTATCCTGAGTGAGGTTATTATCCGGCTAAAGTGTGCATAATACTTTATTAATGATCCACCTAGTTTAAGAGTGGATGATCTCGATTTTCTGTCCCATAAAACAATCGCATGAAGTACAAATATCGTCAGGAATAAAAGTATAACGTGTGTATCATACATGGCTTGATTAACTGATGTTAAGTCTACGTGTTGTGTCATCAGCTCGGTGGATGGTTGCATCCTGAGAAAGCAATTCTGTAGATTATGTGGCTAGAAATTGAAACATCAAGACATGAGGAGGAAAAATAAGGAGTGAGGTAGTTTGCCATTACCTTCCTCACTCAGCAAGTGGAACAGCACTGGTCTTGCGAGTAGCAACTTTCACGACATTCACAGGCACTGCTAGCTTACTCCGATTGCCATTGCTTGGCACTACCCATACCTCAGTAGTTTCCATATATCACAAGTCTTAAATATGAACGAGTCATCGATGAAACGCCACATTTTTCTCTAGCCTGTGCCAAGAGATCGATGCAAACATTCTGTATCCAACAAGAAATCACAACTGATCATTGATGTTAAGTAACGAAGGGACTAATATATGTGTGTAGCCTACTAAGACTTGGAATTCATTTTCCTTTGGACCTTAAAAACAATGTATAGACCGTGGCCCAACACAGCCACACGCGACGGTGTAACGTTAGGGCCAATGAACGTTGATTACCGTACGGAAACATTTCTCCCACAGTGAACATGATTTTCATTAGTGGCTACTGGGCGAAGAGTGAGTGCGGTGTGCAGATTGCAGCTTTACCTTCTCTCTTCGGGTTTATCACTCGCCCATCTACGTACAGAACGTACAGATTGCATGAAGCCTGTCTAAACCGCCCCTGTGGGATTGAAAAAAGTGCAGATTGTGTAACAAACTACTAGTACATTGTCACCGTAAGCGAGAGAACTGTAGGCCGAATTCCACATTGACTATTATATTAGGTGTGAGCCGCTTTATGGTGTAGTTGGAAGCGTTATAGGCTACCCCAAAATACCGGGCTAGATTCCCGGCTCCGTCAAGAAATCTATTTTCGGCTGAGATATTTGATCACAGTATGTAGACTATATATACACACACACCCAAGCACACGGGGTGCATGATGTTTCTCCCCAAGGGGCTCACATCTTGTGGGACGTGGGTTGGTGACCACGGGACCCCAGCTGAGTCCGGCATTGCTTCCACTTACTTGCGCCGGGCTCCTCTCCGTCTTCTTTCCTGTCGACCTCCCTTGGTTAATTATTGTTCTTTTCCGACCCCGACGGTATTAGGGTATCCGAGGCCTAGGGAGTCTTTCACTTGACCGCCTTGTCTCATCTTTCCTGATCCCTCCTTCTTCGAGGGGTCAGACCTCTTGTTTTCTTTTCATTATATTTCCTTTTCTCTTTAAGATTCCCGCACTGTTTTTGTTACTTGGCTCCCCGTGTATCTAAATTCCCTTAGCGATTTTTTTTTCATCTACACTACATTTTGTAGGTATTTTCTAATCTATGTTGCATTTTGTAAGTTTTTTCGATCTAAATTGCATTTCGCGATTGTTTTCAACCTCAATTGCATTTTGTAAAGATTGACAATCTAAATTGCTATTTAGTAAGTCTTTCAATGTAGGAGCAGGGCATTTTAGTGAGTATTTTGAATTTCAATTGCATTTTGTAAGTATTTTCAACCAAAACCGCATTTCGCAAGAATTATAAATCTCAATTGAATTTTGTGTGGTGGGCATTTTGCAAGTATTTTGAAATTGCATTTTGTGGGTATTTTGAATCTAAATTACATTTTGTCAAGTATTTTCAATCTAAATTTCATTTTGTAAGTATTGTCAATCCAAATGAGTAGTTTAACTCAACCGTACATTTTGTAAGCATTTTCAATTTCAATTGCATTTTGTATGTATTTTGAACCTCAATTCCATTTTGTACGTATTTTCGATCTCATTTGCATTTTGTAAGTATTTTGAATTTCATTTGCATTTTGTAAGTATTTCGACTCTGCGCTGCATTTTGTACGTATTTTGAACCTAGCCTACATTTTGTGCGTATTTTTCAATCCATTCTTTTTGTGAATCTTTTCGTTCTAAATTCCCTTTTGTAAGAACATTTTGTGAGTTGTTTCTGAGTTCCTTTTTGTCAGTATTTTACGTCTCACTTAATTTTCGTTCTGGTTTCCATTTCATTGTCATTTTCGCTATCACCCAGATCATTAGGGGCCGATAACCTAGATGTTAGGCCCCTTAAAACAACAATTATCATCATCATCATCATCATCGTCATCTATTAAAGGCAAGACAAGGTGCATACATTGACGTAAATCTATAAATAATTGCAGAGCTAGTTCTACCAACTTCCAATTTTCTAAGAACTCTACTACTTTCTGCCACATAGGCCTACTACTGAACTATTTAATATTATCACGATAGGCATATAGACTAAGCAAGTACTGTATTGAAATGTGCTAGTTTTCAAACCTGGCATCGCACTGGAAGGATGTCTGAATTGGAGATTGAAACACGCATGTACTTCGGATAAGTCACTGCTCAGCATCGTTTATTTCTCCTTCCGATTACTTCACAGTAGGCATGATAAAAGGAGACTCTTGGTGCGAATATCGTACTGTGACGTCACAAGTTCTTGTCTTGATAAGCCTCTTGCACAAGCTTGCGATATTGATTGAAGAGTGTAATCATTACAGTGCAGTATCGGGAGCGAGAATGTATTTGGTAAAATCACATAGTGACACGTTATTCGTAATTTTTTTTGTTCAAATGTCGCAACGAACAAAATTGAGTAAAATGTATAGTTTTTAATGCAAGTTACGTGCAGGCATAACAAACAAAACTACGCATTTTACGTTAACATACTCACACAAATTCTTAACTCTCAATTTATAACACAAGGTACTGATAAGTTGATAACATATAGCCAGTTCAATATTTAAGGGGGAAAAAGATACGAGCCTTACAGTAGTCGCATATGATGTGTAACATCTGACATGTTACCCTACTATGAAATTGAGATGAAATATATGTGAAGTCAATTTATTCGTCATATTATTGGTCGAATATATTCTAAGCATGGAAATATACGTAATTCTGGATATTTTGCTGTCTGGTACTACTCATTAGGCTTCATTAACACATTTATTATAGTTTGATATAGTCTGAACATTTAGACATGTTAAATAATTTGTAACTAGTGTCTGATAGTGACTGATAATGTAGATGTTAGGCTCCTTAAAACAATCATCGTGATCATTCATAACTGTAATACTGTATAAACCAACTGTGCAGGCATGTGAAATGTATAACGTAAGTGTACTGGTGGTTCTTAGGGCAGGCCACAAAGGTTATCAGCTGCATAAAATGATCGTGTTTTGAAATTTTCATTGATGGTAGTTATAATTAGGTTAATGGATCCGATAGGGTGATTATCGGCCAACATTCTTGATTTATAAAGCATAACCAGCATAATAGTCATACATGTTGCTAGTAGGCCTATGCTTTGTCGAGTTTATTACGGTTCAAAATTACACGTAAAATATTGTATTCACCGTCTTATAATTTCCTAACCATGTACACACGTCACCATTTTATGCATTCCAACACTGATATGTCAACTCGCCAAAATATCGCATATAGTGATGATACTTCACACTTTTCATCGAAACAAAAACAGCAATATTCAGAAGGAATTGTATTTAACGCCACCTTCAACAGAAATAGTCGGTTAATCACAAGGAATACGCTTGAAGCGGAATTTAAAGTCACTTCATAATGCTATTCTTATGGGAGACAACTTTGTTTTGTCCAACATCAGCTGATTTTATTTTGGCCCCACTGAAATGTTATATTTACTGAAATCGTGCAGGCAGTGATATATCTGTATTTGGTTAGCTTCATATTCTTTGCGATTGTGGTGAAAGGTTGAACTAGATTGCTAGTTAGCCTATTTTCAATTTTGAAAAAATAGGCTTATGAGATCACCTTTTGTCCGTGTGTGTGTGCGTGTGTGTGTGTGTGTGTGTGTGTGTGTGTGTGTGTGTCCCCTAATAAAATCTAAACGGCAGGAGCGATTTCAATGAAACTCGGAAAGTTCATAGCACTATTCCCGGCGACCTCGACCGTGCCCTTCAAATTTTGTTACGACTCACCAATCCAACATGACGGCTGTGCGAAATATTTCACCAGCATTCAATATCTCCGAAACTGTTACCGATATTACCCTGACATTTTCTATGGTGATAGAGGGAACTTCTATAAGTTCACTTATGTAAATTTTGAAAACCTGGTAACAACAAAACCAACATGGCGGCCAAGCGAATTCGCGACGTTTAAATAGACGTTTCTCGCGATTTGACCAACCAAACGCAATGAAACTTGGTACAGTATATGTTTATATACATTGCAATGCACCGACATCTAAGTTCGTTCAGTTGTTTACATAATCACAAGATGGCGGATGTGCGAAATATTTCACCGGCATTCTATATCTCTGAAACTATTAGCGGTATCTCCGTAAAATTTTGTACGGAGATAAAGGGCACTACTGGAAGTCCATCTATAAGATTTTCAAAAACCGGTTAACTACAAAACGAACATGGCGGCCAAGCGAATTTGAACATTTTAAATAGACCTTTCTCGCGATTTAATGTTCCAAGCGCACTGAAACCTGGTACAGGAAATATTTATACACATTGTAATCCACTGGTATCTAATTTAGTTCAATTGTTTACATAACCTCAAGATGGCGGCAGTGCGAATTTTAAAATTAAGTTTTTATTTCTTGTGATGTAGTCATGCGATCGAAGTGAAAGTTTGAATAATGAACCTACGCAATAATTTTCCTTTAATGGTACATGACTCTATGGCCTATACATTTAACAATCCAACATGGCGACCATCCGAAATATTTAGACGATACTGAATATCTACGAATCTATTTTAGCAATCAAACTGCTTTTTTTAATGTTCATAGGGGCTATGAACTTAAGTTCACCTATAGGACTTTAAATAACCTGCTGATCACAAATCCAACATGGCGGTGACGTGAATTATAAATATTCACATGGACGTTTCTCGCAATTTAACCATCCGCGTGCAGTGAAACTTGGTACAGTAAATCTTTATCCGAATGTCAATCCACTGGCATCTAATTTATTTCAATTGTTTCCATAACCTCAAGATGGCAGCTGTGAATTTTTTTTAAATCTCCTTGTTTTTTCTTGTGTCCTAATTATGCGATTGAAGTTTGAATACTACACGTTCACAATAATCTGCATGTAACAGTACATAACTCTAGGACCTACATATATAAAATCCAACATGGCGACCATCTGAAATATTTAGTCGGTTCTCAATATCTACGAATCTATTACAGCAATCAAACTGAAATTGTGTATGTTGATAGTGGCAATTAATATAAGTAGGATATATGAAAATAGGCTGTATAGTTCTTCACGGAACTACTTGTTTTTGGAAGCAAAATGGTTAGCGCAGGTTGGAGCGCTTGTGTGGTTGTAAGTTGAACTAGTGGAATAGGAGTGCTTACTCTAAAAAAATTCCAGAGATAGAGAGGGACAATGAGAGTTAAACAAAAAAAGAGGGGAGGTTAGAGGTTATTGGCGGTGATAAAAGAAAGCTATTGTATGAAAGACATTATATGAAAGATGAACGTGAAGGAAGTTATAGATTGAATCATTCTGTCTTCTTTATTGCATCGTAATGGTTATATGACGATAGTTTCTAAAATAATTTGTTCTAAGAAGGGAAACCAGAATAAAATGAGTATTTGAACGATGGTATGAAACTGGAAATTGTATCTGGTTGTGACGACACTATTGATACAATTTATATTTACATCCTTTGGTGCTACAAAATAGTAAGTGGCATTACGATGAATTGTGGTTATGGTACTGCTTACATTAATCTACCCTGTTGACTGTAGTGCCCTGGTTGGTGTCGGAGACACGTCACGTCTGGGGATAAGAGTATTCTCGTGCAGCATATTAAAATATTTTTCATAGTGTATAACCTATGAAATGGCGCCCTCCCGGATTATATCTTAGAGATATCTCTTTGATTTTTAAAACATTACACCACGGTCGGCCGGTAGAAGCATAGCGGGCGCACTCTCTATCCTATTGTATGCTCGAAGCATTCCACAGCAAAAGTATAAAGGAGAATGTAATGGGAACTTACCAAAAAATACTGATATCAAAACAGTTCTGTAGGAATACTATGAGCTTTTAGTACCTGGGATATTTCGGCGCCGACATACACCTTTGCTCTACTAAGACGGTCAAAGACAGTACCGATTGACACTGATATAAATACAAGAATAACAAAGAGCAAATGCTGAGTCTTTCGTCGGAAATCTACAATTGGGTCAGCGATATTTCCTCAATTTCGTAGACACCAGAGTTCGCATTAGCGTTTACCGTTCAGTATGTCATATACATTCCTCATTGTTTCCTCTTACCACTGCCAGCGGGCACACTTCCGTTCGATCCACCACTGCCAGCTAGATCGTTCCGATCCACTTCCGTCCCATTTTTCAAAATCACTCCCACAAACATAGCCAGCAACCGAGTGGAAAGATGTTACACATCAATAATAAAAACAAGATGTTCAGTAAAGAACATATAGCCTACTTTCTCCTAAATGCATGGGTATTGTTATAACTCTTTGTCCTTTTCAAGGAGTATGATTGAATGTTGGTTGTAGTAGCTTGTTGAAATACAACGTGCTATAGGGATATTAAACATGAATATGAGGTGCCCTTTGCTAGTGCTACCTCTGTACCAAATTTCGTTCAATTCGGTTTCACCGTGTTTGAATTGATAGGGGGAATCGATTTTCACACAAAGATGGCCGCCATCCGCAAACTATTAGGCTAATGGCCTATTAGATTGGTCAAAGGATGCTCCCTCCATAAAGGTATGTAGTTGCAAAATTTGGTAGAGATCGGATGATTAGGTTAATCGTAATTTGATTTAAGCTTTGAACATTCGTGTGGCCGCCATTACGTTTCAGTCAAGATGGCGGCGATATAAAACATGACACTGAGGTGCCCTTTGCTAGTGCTACCTCTGTACCAAATTTCGTTCCATTCGGTTCCACCGTGTTCGAATTAATAGGGGGAATCAATTTTGACATAAAGATGGCCGCCACCCGCAAACTATTAGGCTAATAACCTATTAGATTGGTCAAAGGATGCTCCCTCCATAAAGGAATGTTGTTGCAAAGTTTGGTAGAGATCGGATGGTTATGTTAGTCGTAATTTAACTTAAGCTTTGAACATTTGTGTGGCCGCCATTACGTTTCTGTCAAGATGGCGGCGATATAAAACATGACACTGATGTGCCCTTTGCTAGTGCTACCTCTGTACCAAATTTCGTTCCATTCGGTTTCACCGTGTTTGAATTAATAGGGGGAATTGATTTTCACACAAAGATGGCCGCCATCCGCAAACTATTACGCCGATGGCCTATTGGTATGGTCAAAGGATGCTCCCCCCATAAAGGTATGTTGTTGCAAAATTTGGTAGAGATCGGATGATTAGGTTAGTCGTAATTTGATTTAAGCTTTGAACATTTGTGTGGCCGCCATTACGTTTCCGTCAAGATGGCGGCGATATAAAACATGACACTGAGGTGACCTTTGCTAGTGCTACCTTTGTACCAAATTTCGTTCAATTCGCATTCACCGTGTTCGAATTGATAGGGGGGGACAGACATTCAGAGTACACACACACACACACACACACACACACACAGACAGACAGACTCACACACACACATACACAGACAGACACACTTTTTTCGCCCTGTGTTGATCTCATAAGTCTACTTTCATTTTTGCAAAAATCGAAAGTAGGCTAATAATACGACACCCATTTTGTGAAACTAGTAAACTAAGCTATATTACGTTGCATGTATTATTATTGAGAGACGAGAAAGCAAACAATATGTAGAAGTGTAGGCTTCTGAGAGCCTGTGAAGATTGTGATGTGTGGAAGCCACCCGCAGAACTGACAAGGCAATACACGTTGACCAGTTATATTTTGGTGGAGAGTTGTGCTGAATTTCTAAGCGGTCACCTATCACAGCAGCAAGGTAACCTGTTGTTCGGGAAAGCACGACGTCGCCATCGAGCGCTCCCGCTGTAAAGGTATGGACCTGGAGGTGTATGGGTTATTGAATCCTGCCGCTAAGGCACCGATGAAAACGTGCAAATTTCGAAACATGTTTATTACGCAAACAGTACATGTTTGTAAGGAAATAATTATACCGTTGAAATGCCAGCTTAAGTACTGATTTGCAGGTGGCAGTAATTAGATTAGTTCGTATTTGGAAATCAAAGTTGGTACGAATAGCTCCGTGATTATTATATACCGGATACCAAGTGAAAACATAATATCGATGTCTTCAAAGGGCCAAAATATATGTGAATTGGGGTTTTTAACTGCCTCTTACTGAACATGTGCTGAAACTGTTCATTCTTGCATGTATACTCACGGAAAGCAGTACCCAAACTTTGCTCTGATTGCACCGAAAGTAAATACGCTTTGCAGTACAAACTCGGCACCATGGAAGGGAATTCGGGGAAGAAATACACCCACAAAAAGCCTTCCTCGTAGACTCGCCCACATGTGAGCAAAGTTTTCCACAAACGGGGGAGTTCACGCACTCCAGGTTCCCTTGCAAGCGTTTACAGTGTTCTTGTAAGTTACGGATATGTAATATTTGGGTCTTGTCTTACCAATCAGTATAACTCTGTGGTGTCGGTGTATTTGACCCTCAAATTGTTGTGGCGGATTATAGCATTCTGGAGCAAGTTGACAGCTCTGGTGACTTTAATAATACCTAGGTGAATGTAGGACGACAACCAATGCAACACATATATTCGGTAGTGTTGCTTGCGTAGCTGCCAGTTGCCACTGCACCGCCAGGGTAAGCTAGGGCCAGCTGGGACAATCTTGTACCTCGGATAAGCACGAGGGCAGATACCTGTTTTTAACTCATCAGAGACGTAGCACTGTAAACAATTACCAGCTACCACTTGGTCTTCCCAGTCGTATTTGGATGGTTCCGAATCACACTCAGCTAAGTTAGTTCAGGTATCTCGTCGCATGAAAAATTATTTTCATTCATGAGTGTTGCTTTCTCAACATTTTGTCGTTGTGGGTATTGCGACTTTTGTAGTGCACTTTACTTGTTTTGTTGACGCATTCCGAGAAAAAGAAACGAGAGAGAGATGCAGTCAAGCGTTTTTTTATTTAAAGCCAAGGCTGTCACTATGTTCCCGCTTTGATCAGCCGTGCATACAGTCTCTCTCGCTTTATGATCGCGTACTCGTAGCCTTTCACCGTCTCAGTGTCCTTCAAATGAAATGCTGCATAGTGTGTAGGCCTAATGTAATATGCGGGGGAGAGAAACAATGGCCAGTCGCGTAGAGTTTGAATTTGGAGAGACCTCCCTTACTATGAATAAAACTAGTCCCACTCCCAAGTCCACAGTGAAGCGAAAATGCTATTGCCTGAACTGTCAGGTCGAACCTTACTGTTGTGAGAGGCTAATGCACAACGGCAATGATGTTGGAAATGCGAGATTACTCGCACGGGTCCCTTAGTTATTAGTATTACAACAATGTAATCTGTAGGTCGACTGTGTTGCGCAGTGGATTGGACGCTCACTTACTGTGACAGACACAAGTGGTCTGTACCGTATTTAAAGGTGTTAAAATGTATCACCCCCGCGGTAGTAGATTTACAGACACGTTAAAAAACGAAGTGTACCCTGACGCTTCTAATACCACGACAATTTAAAGGGACGTTGAACACATATCATTCATTTTCTGTTTAGGGTAGAGTGACCTCGTTCTATGTATTAAATTCAAATTAGACTGATTTAAATTAAATGGGTTGGGATTTTGTTGAAGTAGTCCCAGGACTTTAAGTGCGATATAGGCTATATATTTGTTACTGTGGAAAATCTCAATGAAGACATGCCAAGGATAGCTCCTAAGTTACTGCGACACGGGATCGAAGCAATCTAATTTGCCTTCCTTGTTGTTTCTCTATACGTGCATTGGGTCACGCAGCTAATAGACGTAGGTAGAATTGAACACAGGTTAGTGCTTCAGGCTGTTGTAATTCGTATCAGCACTTGGAGATTTTCACTTTACATGCAGGCTATATAGACTGCTAAAAACCATTAGTAACTGTGCAGCTCGGAGTATGTTGCGTGAAATGCATTATTCTATTACAGGAAGAGGATAATATCGTGGGATTCCCAATCGTTTCATCTCGTGAAGGTAGAGAGCATATTAAATCCTTGCAAGCAATTAGAACTAAGATACAGTGGCGGTGATTCATGGCTGCTAACTCAGTGTGATGGCTTAACTGACTTCCTCGCTTCCCAGCCTTATTAATCGCCCTCATTAAGCGTCGCCCGTGCATTTATTAGAGTGGAGTGGCGCGCGTGTGTAACCAGCGATCCTTGTGGGAAGGTAAGTTGCTATGAGGCTAATTTACATTCTGGAGTTCCTCAACGTTCGAAATTTTCTTCAGATTTGTACATAAAAACTCAATATCGTCATGAGGTAATTACAGAGAATGCTTTAGCGCATTTGAGTTATCAGTGCCTCTGAAAGTGGCTGCGCTGCTGCACTGGTATGTTTCATAGTGGTTGTTCGTCAGTGGGGAAGGTGGACCACCGTGCAATGCAAGCTTATGCAGCCGGGGTTCGCCGTGAGCAATCTATTTTATACATTCAAACCTGGCTGCTCAAGAACGCATGACTTGAATAGAAGTTGCTGTGTCTTTGTTTGGTGGTGTTTGACGAAAGTTCAATACCACGAGTTGTTTGAAACAATAGCCTATCCGTTGAATAGTAAACAAAGAGGAAAGTTTAAACTATTTAAAGATTCCTACACAAACCATTTCTATGAGTCGTATTAGTGCCAGCGCCACATACCATATCGCTTAAAGGTAACACATTGAATCCGTACATGTAGGCCTACAATATGATTCTGGAAGGGAAAACGGGTAACTTTTAAAGCTTATCACGACGTTTCATCCTGGGTTAAGAAGCAAAATAAAGGGTACACATATTTTAAAGGCATTGCCATGGTTTTGCATTAAAAGGATTGTCTAAATCTAGCTGTTGACTCCATTCATAACTCATCAGCGGTTATTTCAACCATTTTCTCCATAAAGGAGAATAACAGGAGTAACTTGAAAAGGGCGTAATGGTTAACTTGTATTTTCAGAATATTCAATACTCGACTGAACCTGAAAAATTTAACGAGGTCTGCAATGGGGTAGCAAGTGTTGAAGGAAATGCAAGAAATTAGCCCACCACCGGCCCGTCATTGTAGTCTCCTTGCTATAGATAACTATATAAAACTGAAGCATGTTGATCTATATAGATCATTCATTAATTCATTCATTTTTCGGGTAGAAAGTATAGCAACATTTTTAGTATACAATGCAGTTGGACCTAATGCGCGTTGTGTGAAACGAAGTGTTTGGGCATTTACTTAACGTATCAACTGCCGTAGTAGAAGTAAATAAAAATCAACGTAGACGTGCTTTTGCAAACATTTAACATATTAAAGGTATTGTATGGACAGAATTGTAAAGCTTTCCACACCGGTCATTTCTCTATGCAATATATGGTTCTAATCAAATCTTATTGTTAGCTTTCAGCGACATGCTGTAGCTCGTAGAATAGTCAGTTGTCGGGATACTCGACTCTCCGAATCCTGTTCTTTGTGGCGTGTGCATTGGTGAATAAATAGCAACGATAAGTTTTATCTTTATTTAGCATCTGAGGCGCATATATTCTAGAATATTTATTCACTGTGATTCAACGACAAAAGCAAGTGGGAGAATAGGAGCTGGTCAGTGACGAGCTTTTCTGTTGTGGTTGGTTCTTTAGTTTAGGGACTGCGACAACGCGGTCATATAGCCCCGTGTACCTTGGGTGTGTGTAGAATCTGTCTGATAACCGGTGTTATTTGTGATGAGCCTGATGACTGTATTAGTGTCTTTTCTGTTGTCAATGTGTTATTGTCGACACGGAAGGCAGTCGAGCAACAATGTCACCTGATTACCTGCAATGACACTAAATAGCAAATGTCGTGGCTCGAATGGCGAAAATTATGTAGTACTGTCACGCAAGCGCGCTTGTACGAGCGTAACTAAAGAGCCAGGACATGAATAAAGAAACAATATTTACGCTGCAGAATGTTTCTCGCTACATGATTATCGTCTCTGTGAGTGACAGGAAGGATGAACATAGTATGATAACGGACACCACTCCAACATACTTACAAGGGAATACGTACCTTCGAGACTTCAAAAGGTTGCGGTTTTGAAATGTACAATTTTCAGTAGCCTATTATATTTAATGTGAAAACAAGTAAAGTATTAATACTGCGATCTTTTAAGGTATCTAAGACTGTCCACTTTTCACAGGATTTCACGTGATTGTCCGTCCTTCATTAAAGTCACCAGTCTACATCTGTATTCATCATTCATACATTATTTGTAACGTCAACACTGGTCAGTAGGCCTGGATACGACCTGTACGCTTGATATTGTTCGTTTTTTATTTACACTCAATTCTTAAAGTGCTATTTTTAAGAAGCTTGGTACTGTATTCAATAGGAAAGCAATATGTATACGGTATTTAAAATGGGTTTAAATATATTAACTTCAATATTGTTTTTCAATTGGATAACATGTTGATGGGAGCTTAATTGTCTTGATTAATCTCTATAAAAAATAAATAAGCGTTATGTCTGGAAATGTGGAATTTTCGGCTGAAACTTCGTTTTCATCCCGGATGTGTACAATGACCAAATATAGGCTACTCGGTATAATTTTTGTCTTGTCTGTTACAGGCTGACGTCAAAACTATTGGAGTGAATGCATGAAATTGCTTATTTAAACAAAAGGAATTCTGAATATAAAACTTGGCTACAAATTATTAACATAGCCCTAAAGTATGAGAGGGGGGGGGGAAAGGTTGGTTAAGACTAAGCCCTTCCCCCGCTGAGATAATACGAATTATGTCCAGGGTCGGATGACTTAAGCAGGCTTCATGATGTAACAACTGATCACTAGTAGCCTATCACTTCTCAATCCACTGTACGCCAGCGAAGACTTCGAGGCAGCAATTAATAATTCAATTCTAACAAGTCTCCACGCACAAGCGAATGGCGGACAGGTTATTTAACTACTACGTTTCAAAATTTTTGTGTGGATGTTTGGAGAGGGAGTGATGATACAGTGACGTAGCTGCTTGCTTTTGACACGGACGGCCAAGGTTCGAATTTGGTGACTGTAAAATGGAATTTTCACCTGAGAAATCACTTGGTGTCAGGAACGGCAAACGGCATCTGGTCAAAACATTGGCCCTCAATTCCCGGCTTCCACGGCCCCAAAGAATTGGATTACACTAAAGAACCCGAAACCCCTAGAGGGTGGCGGATAGGGGTGGTGAAAGTACAGAAGTGCAATACTGCTATCCATGAAAAGAAGGAATCTTGATTATTTTGGATACGTGATGCGGATCAATAAGTACAGGGCTTTATAACTGACGACGCAGGATAAAATATAATAGGACATCGGAGACCTGGCCGACGAATAACTTTCTGATTTCAGAACCTCAAAGACTGGTGCCAGACGACCACGGGAGAACTTCTCCGTGTGGCAGTATCCACATCTCAAGTAGCCATGATGATCGCCAGTCTTCGTTAGATGACGATAAGAATAAGATCGGGTTCATTACGTGAAATTACTTTTAAGCCCATGGAACCAGGCTCCTTCCGGACTTGGAACATTTAAATCACCATCATTTTTCTAACAAAATACGAATTCACATGGGTCCACTGAATTTGACAGCGGGGCCACGGCTCGCAGTCAGCAATTTTGTATTAATGTGCATTTTATTTTTAATAAACATAGATAACAAGTATAACGTTTTACAAAGAGAAAATGGTATATTTTACGGATTGTAATGTTTCACACTTGCAGGCTTAGACCTCGGAGGCTTGGTTTGGTGGTTGGAACCGCGTGTGTTATACATCGTGAGGATGCCATGCATCACGTGGTCTCGACACTAAACCAACTTTAATGCTCACAATATTAGCTCATCTAAATTAAGGCACCGTTTCATTAGCATAATTGCGCTGTTATATTTTACGCCTATGGTACTAATCTTGGTTATAAATCTGCTACCTTCCAGGAAACTGTTTTCCTTGGGCATAATATGTCTTGAATGCTTGCTTCTTGTTCGTTATGCCTTCACAGTGGTGTGCACTATGACGCTTTGTTCTTATGACAGGACGATTTTAAACCCGAACCATGATGCATTGTATTCTTTTAATACGATTATTTTTGTCCTGCTTCCGAGAGATATCTTGATCTTCAGCCCAGTCTGAGTGTGTATAGAATTTGTTTGATATCGTATGTTTCTGTAGTGACTATAGTGGTGTGTGTAGCAGTAATTCTTAGGGTTGAGGATGGGAATAACTGTCCCATGATTTGAATTAGGTGCCATCCCGGTATTTGCCTAGAGGAAGTGTGGAAAACCCAGGTAGAAAGGCGCATTCAGGAAATCCGTTGTGGTCAGTGCCAGTATTTGAACTTTGGATCTCTAGTTTTGCACCTCCTCGTTGCAGTCGTAGAGCGTGGCTACAACACGCTTGGCTACGCAGCTGGGTATGAATGGTATGGAAGGTTAAATAAAACATGTTGACAATGAAAAAAAAAGAACACTAGCGTTGAGGGTGGTTTTGAAGGCAATTCCTGGTTTACCGCGGCGGCAGATGTGGAAATGGCTAAGTGCACAATTGTGAGGCTGAGTACATTCGTTTATTGATTTGTTATGCATCAAATTGCCCTGTTCTTTAAATGAATTTGCTTGTTTATTTCCAAGTATCCTGTCATTGAAATGCAATACCTCATTTCTACAGTTCCCTTATGAAGTATGGAAATTGGGTTTTGTCAGTCAATGCATAAAAGTCAATTCATTACTCTTAATTTAGAACAGTCTTTTGCTGGCACGACCTAATAAATTTATTCAGTCGATTCTGACCGTAGTGTTTAAATTAGGTCTACATAACATTTTAAACGGTTAATCGTTTGACATTAATATTTTACTCCCTCTAAATATTCTTAAAGATTCTTTATCAGTTGTTTATCTCCTGTAGGCTATAATATATCTCAATGAAGTTCCCCAATAGGAGCCGTCCTCAGCCAATTGATCATAATTCTTCATTTTAGATGAAGTTTACTTTGCCTTCTTCTCTTTATTGTTCATTGTTTAGTTCTCTTTACAGTTTTAGTGGTAGTATTTGTTGTTGGTGGAACTTCAGTATATTTTTCGTTAGTAGAATTTTGGTATTTAATTGTTAGTAGAATTTTGGTATTTAATTGTTAGTAGAATTTTGGTATTTACTTATTCTGAAAGGGAGTAGCAGCCTTTCAGAATAAATCAATTCTTTACTTGTCTTATAGACGGTTAAGATATTGAAAATATAAGCCAACTAATGGCTACACTGCGTTCTGCTGCACGGCTGAAAGCAACGGGAAACTACAGCCGTAATGCTATTCCCCAGGATATGCACCTCTCTATGCATAATTACATGTGATGATGGCCTCCTCCCTTGTAGAATTTCAATCCGGAGGTAAACTAGTCCCCCGTTCGGATCTCCGGGTGGGGACTACTCGAGAGAGGGTTAAAATCACAGAAGTGACAAAGAGGAAATCTGGCATTCTACGGATCGGAGCGTGGAATGTTAGAAGTCTGATAGGAAGTGGAAGGTTAGAAAACTAAGAAAGGGAAATGGATAGGTTGAGGTTGGATTTGGTTGGGATTAGTGAAATGCGCTGGCAGGAAGAACATGACTTTTGGTCAGGTGACTATAGGGTTATTAGCACTAAATCCCACAATGGCCAAGCAGGGATTGGTCTCATATTGAGTAGAAAACTTGGACAGCGGGTGGAATATTATGAGCAATACAGTGAACGGATTATTGTATCAAAAATCAATACTAAACCTACGTGCAACACAGTGGTACAAGTCTATATGCCTACCAGTCAAGCTGATGATGAAGATGTTGAAAAGGTCTACGAAGAAATAGATGAAATTCTGAGGTATATCAAGGGTGATGAAAATGTTATAGTAATGGGAGATTGGAATGCTGTGGTAGGAAAAGGAAGAGAAGGGAAGATAGTAGGAGATTTCGGATTAGGTGAAAGGAATGATCGAGGAAGCAGGCTGATGGAATTCTGCACCGAGCATGAGTTGGTCATAGCTAACACCTTATTCAATAACCACAATAGAAGAATATACACATGGATGAGACCAGGTGATACAGGGCGTTACCAAATAGACTTCATTATGGTCAAGCAGAGGTTTCGAAACCAGATTTTGGATTGCAAAATATATCCTGGTGCTGACATAAACTCTGACCACAATCTGGTTGTTATGAAATGCAGATTAAAGTTGAAGAAACTGAAGAAAAGTCAAAAGCCAAAAAGGTGGGCAATAGACAGACTGAAAGTGAAGGATGTAAACGAAAGATTCAAGAAGAGTATAAAGGAAGGACTAATGAAAAACCCTAAACAAACGCCAATTGCAGACGAATGGGGACTTTTGAAGAATGAAATAACAAAATCCGCAGAAGAAAACATTGGTAGGAAAGAAAGAATAGGCAGAAAACCGTGGATCACTGAGGATATACCAGAATTGATGGATGAAAGGCGGAAACACAAGAATGTAAGAGATGAAAAGGGGAAAGCAGAATACAGACGTCTGAGAAATGAGGTTAACAAGAAGTGCAAGGAAGCGAAAGAAGAATGGTTGAAAGAGAAATGTGCTGGTATAGAAAATTGTCTGAAATTAGGAAAAGTAGACACAGCTTATCGAAGGATTAAGAATACTTTTAGGGAAAAGAAGACTAAGTGCTGTAATATTAAGGACACAAATGGAAAGCCTCCAACAGATAGGGAAGAAAAGGTTGAGAGATGGAAACTTACATAGAGTGTTTGTATAAGGGAAAGGAGATTGAGAATCATGTAATGGAAAGGGAAGAGGAAATTGATGAGGATGCAAAAGGAGATTTAATACTGAAATCAGAATTTGACAGAGCATTGGGCAGGAACAAAGCACCAGGCATAGATGATGTACCTATTGAGTTGCTACGCTGCATAGGAGATGAAGGTCTGATCAGGTTATTTCACTTGGTGTGTAGGATTTATGAGACAGGTGAGGTACCCCCTGATTTAGAGAAGAATGTTATTATCCCTGTATCAAAGAAAGTGGGAGCTGACAGATGTGAAGATTACCGTACAATCAGCTTGATTACTCATGCTTCAAAGATCCTGTCTAGAATAATATACAAGAGGGTGGAATGCCAGATAGAAACTGAGTTGGGTAAAGGTCAGTTTGGTTTCAGGAGAAATGTAGGAGCAAGGGAAGCTGTACTAAGTCTTGGGACAAACGCTGAAGAAAAAGAAGAAGAAGAAGGAAAGATAATAGAACGTTTATGTCATTTGTAGACTTAGTAAAGGCTTTTGATAACGTTGATTGGACTAAATTGTTTGACATTTTGAAATCTCTTGGAATTAAGTACAGGGATAGGAGGGTGATATACAATCTATACAGAAACCAGACAGCAGTCATTCGAGCTGAAGGACATCAGAGAGAAGCTGGTATTCAGAAAGGTGTAAGACAAGGCTGCAACTTATCACCCATACTTTTCAATATTTACATCGAACAAGCAATTGGAGAAAAAATTAAAGTGGGAGTGAAGATTCAAGGAGAAATAATTTCAACTGAGAGTTGCTGATGACATCGTCATCTTGGCCGACACGCCTGAGGATTTGAATTAGTTTTTGAATGGTATGGACGCCGTCTTATGGAAAGAATACATGATGAGTAAAACAAAAATACTGGAATGCAGCCGAAATATATCAGAAACCTCTATGGACCTCAAATTGGCAGGTGAAAAGCTGACGGAAGAAGAAGACTTCTGTTACTTAAGAAGCAAAATAACCGGTGATGGACGAAGCAAAGATGATATAAAAAGTAGGTTGGCTCAGGCAAGGAAAGCATTTCTACAGAAAAGGAATCTCTTGACATTGAATATAGATTTAGATATTAGGAAGTCATTTTTGAAAGCCTTTGTTTGGAGCGGGGCGATCTATGGAAGTGAAACTTGGACTATTGGTGCAGCAGAAAAGAGGAGAATTGAAGCATTTGAAAAGTGGCGTTACAGGAGAGTGATGAAGATCAGATGGGTAGATAGGGTTACAAACGAAGAGGTATTAAGACGAGTGGGACAGGAGAGATGTTTCTGGCGACTACTAATGAAGAGAAGAGATAGTTTAGTAGGACACATACTAAGACATCCAGGAATAGCAAGCTTAGGTATGGAAGGAAGGGTTGAGGACAAGAACTGTAGGGGTAGACCAAGGTTAGAATATGTTACAGATTGCCTCGGATGTAGGGTGTGGTGGTTATGTAGAGAGGAAACGATTAGCTCAGGACAGGGAGGCATTGAGAGCTGCATCAAACCAGTCAAAAGACTGAAGACTCAAACAACAACCGTTCGTTGTTCAGCTGAATTGATTGGTACGATGCATATTTATGTATGGTAACCCTTGGCTACGGACAGCTCTCAGTTTTGGGCTTCTCTCTCTCCATTTATACAGTATGTATTTAGTAGATAATTCAGCTTACCTTCTCTTCCCCTTAATAATCATATTCGTCGTAAAAGACTCTAATTTCTTGTGATGTACCGGTATGCCTATTGAATGTCACAACTAATTAACTAATAAGCAGTATTTCATAGAGAAACAGAGAAAAAAACTACAAGATTTGAGGAACAAACGGTTCCAACATATTCACATCCCCTTGCACGAGGACTTGAAATCATGGCTATACGTTAATATGCTCTATCTCTCCCTTTTCCGCTAGTAATAGTTTTATACACATATACTGAGAAAAATCCGTTTACAATGATTATAAGAGCTCTCCAATACCAGAAACACCAGTGTCCACTTATGACCTGTCAATCATTCGAAGTTCAAGCGTCTCACTCACTAAATTGTGTGTTCTACACTACACAATATTTCAACGAGAAATTTGTTAAACTGACATTCGTTCGTTGCCCGGTCTAAGCCCGTAAGAGGACAATACAGTACAACTTCTTGACCGGTTAAATAGGTCGTGACCGGTTAAAAAGGTCATTTACGAGCCATTGTTTCTTTGGAGACCATTTATTTTCCCTTCATCACATGTTAAATTCAAATTAGTTTGGTTAATCGATTGAACTCTTTTGACTCAATCTACCAATGGCGGTTGCATTTAACCGGACCCGTAATTGAAAGACCTCTTACCTACGTTTTGTCTATCTTGCCCTTAGTTGTTCGCTTGAATATTTGAACAGATTATTTTTGTTTCTTTTTTGACCCTTCTCAGACTAATATTGTTTCTGTGTTTGTTTCAGGTAAGTGTGTTACAACCTCTCTTGAGACCTGTTGTCTGTGAGTACAAAACATTCAATTCAAATATTGCATGCATTCCATGGATAAATTTATTTTTTTGACTTCTGGTTTTGTTAAGCTATATTGACTCTTCCATTGTTTTATTTCACTTGTTTCCTTGTTTTTCTATCTATTAGTTGAAATATATGATCTAACTTCGCTGCAACTCCTCACCTGACGAAGATTACAAACACGATTATGCCATTGCCTATAGCTTACTGAAAAATGGTTAATACTTCGAGCCGATTTGTTGGGGGTAGTTCATCCGAAATGAATAACGTATGCATAACGTAAGTAACGCCAAGCATAACGTATGCATAAACGACGATATCTACGGCTCAGAATTTCTTGCCCTTAAAAATATGCCCAAATTTGCATGCATTTATAAATAAAATAGCTTCAAGAATCACTAAATACAAAACATCATGTGCATTATAACATGGAAGCCATTTTTCAGTGTTGCCTTAGTAAACTAATTGTTAATGTTTTGCAGTTGGTCAAACGATTGTACCAATTGTAATGGGTGTTATTCCCTGGCCCTGAATAGAAAAAAAGATTATTCACTTGGAATACTAATTTCGATTCGCAAGCGATCATCACATCATCAGGTCTGAGTTTAAGGGATGTGATGACGATCGCTTGACTATTGAAACTACACGGCTAGCAAACTGAGAATGCTGCTGGGAGCCAGGTACAAGGTCCACTCACACACCCGCAGACCGCACACACACAAGCACAAGGGATTAGAACCGGGCGTACTTCCACCGCACGAGTCACCTAGTGGACTGCGGCTTATCAAACGTTTTTTAAACTTATTTCATCGTAAAATATTTGATATATATATATATACTAGCAACCCGCCCAGGCTTCGCCCGGGATCAGTTATGAATGCATTACGTGATGAGCGCTTTTTTTTTCCGATGTACTACGACCTATATCCGTTTTACGTCTCGGAATGATGTAACTGTAACTGGGGTGATAGGCTTGCCCCTAGCTAGCTCGTAAGCTGTCGCCTCAGTAATTGAATGGAGATTGTTGGAAGAAATGAAAACGTAAAAACACTTATAGTCTAGCGGGCGATGTAATAAAGATAGAGATATGCTCTCATGGACTTTTATGTAGAACTTTTCATGCTGAACAAGTTTTACACTCATAGTATATAGATATGTTTGACGTTTTGCCCAGCGCAGCGTAAGCTTAAAAAGCCAGTGTTTTTTTCCGGCCTTTTCACTGAAATCGTTACTGTTTGGCTTCCTTGATCATAAATAAATTATTTTCCACTGAAACCTTCCTCGAGATATCCTTCACAGAACGGCGAAAACCACTTCAAAATCTAGTGGTTCTCGAGATTACCCGTGATATCCATTAATCGGGGACATTGTTTTATACTAAGTAGGGAGATATATAGCCTATACATACATTTTCTTCCTTTTAAACAAGGAAAACCAAGTAACCCTGGTTGAACACTACCTAGGAGGAGGGATTACGCATGAAGACTACCTGGAACGTATTACTCTCCAGAAGAGACTTCGAGCATATCAGCGAATCCAAGAAAAGCCAAAGCTGAAAACAGGCAAGAGGTAGACTGGTGATTAAAAAAAAGGAGGTTCGTGTACAGGCTCTCATCCCCCCCCCCTTACCCTTTTAATAACCCAAAGATGATAATAATATTAGCATATCAAAAATGCTTTATCAACATGACATTACCATACCAAAAATTAATAATTTAATTACTCGCTAGGTCTGCTGAGTTCACAGCAAAAAAAAAAACCCTAGGAGTGAATGTTCCAAAATTTCGTGGTATTCAAGAACACCCTGATTTGATTTAGAATAAGAGATCAGGCGGGGCGAAGCTAATGTCAAGACCAGCTTGTTGAATGGAAGGCTGGACGTACTCAGGAAGGCCGACAATTTTAATCTTGCCACACATGGTGAAAGGAATAGAAACAATCTTCCTGCTGACTGCCGTCATTAAATAAAAAAACAACATCAAAATGTCAAGGTATAATAAGAATCTAGGAATGATACAATTAAATTACAATTAAATTACAACTAAAACCCTTAACCGCTTAGGCTAATGTTTAAAGGTAATGCGGAAACAAGTTCCGGGTAATACTGTGAATAAAATAAAGTCAGACATTGCCCAGTTGGCAATATTACATTTCCCCATCATACGATTAATTGAATTACTGAATTGAGGGTAGTATCATCCGCAAGGATAAAGGAAATTTAACAACATGAAATTCAGGCCCGGTGCCGTTTCACAAACAAATTGCATAAAGCAACAAACGCGTTCCTTAGCGAAAGCGTCTGAGAAACTTCAGAGTCCAGCACAGACTGTTCTTTGAAGCCTATCTGACTAAAATTAAGTCCACGAGGTTCCCATCCAGCTAACGGGAAATAGGGCAATAATAACCCACCCTGCAGTAACTACATATAAAGGTATCACCAAATTATACAAGACCCTCCAAAAGATTACATACTAAAGTGCTAAAATAAAAATGTCAGTCCGCTCAAAATATGGTCCACCGACACATGGCCTTAACGACATTCCAAATGACACAGTTTAATGTTCCATCGAACGGTTGCCCCTTCTAACAAATTGAGTTCATACCACCTGGTGTATTTCCGCCCTCCGAGGAAACTGCACTATTTGTTTCCCCGGAGGCAACTGCTTAAGAGTGTTTATGCCAGCAAGGTCCTCACCACAATGTCGCCCCAGTCACAGATCGCACCCCTGTATTCCAGCGTACCCCCACCACAACCCTCCAGTAGTAGCAACTGCGACTAGTGGTGCAACCGGCCAAAACAAAGCCAGAGTCCAAGGTTTGAGTTGGTACTATCGAATATCACCCCACACAGCGAGCGTTAGTCAGTTGTTCTATGCATCGGGATAGTGTTGCACTGGAGATGTCGTGCTTGTTCTGGAGAAATTTGAGGTATCTATTAGTTGGTGAGCTAACTCTCGTTCTGTGTAAGGTGCATTTTCTTTGGGGACTATTAACCACCTTTCCCATGTGTCGGATACGTTGGGAAACTATGTGACTAGTGCCATGTGTGAAGGTTGGAGTGTGGAGAGTTTTATGTCCGAGGTGTTGCGAGTATTTGTGCCCATCAGGTCGCTCGATACTGTGAAGGGACGTTACCTGTACCGAGCTCAGGGTATTAACGAGCCGTTAAATTCATACATTGTGGACATATCCAGCAGCTTAGGCCTCCTTCCAGATTTCTCTGACACGAGCAGGAGAGGGTTGGTCAGGAAGCAGATCATGAAGTGACCACAGATTCGTTAGAGGGGAATTTGGGACGAACGCATACATAAGTGAAAACGGCGTTTTCCCATGGGATTCATGCTCAGCAGTATTGAAAGCGTAGGGTAACCAATGTAATGACGAATCCCACTTGGCATGATTGGCACGATGATATGCGATAAGTGCAGCTCTCAAATTTCGGTTAACTCTCTCTGCCAAACTAGGGTTGGGGTAATAGGGTGTCGTGGTGACATGGGAAATAGCATAATCAAAACAAAATTTTCTAAACTGATGAGAAACAAAAGCCTTGGCATTATCTGACACCAAGTATTGACTAGGACCAAAGGAAGAGAAAACAGACTTTAAACATCTTATGACAGTAGCAGAGTCACAATTTCTAGTGGGAAAAATCCATGAAAAGCGAGAGAAACCATCAACACAAACAAAAGCAAAACGGTTACCCAGTTTAGACCTCGGCAGGGGCCCAACGAAATCCACATACAAGCGTTCCATGGGCCTAGACGCAGATTCTGTAATGAAATTAATGTTTTTGTATTAGGTTCATAGTTTACTGCCAGCGAAATACACCTAGTGGCATGGCTCGACTCACTGCGCGTCAAGTTCCGCAACATATCTGAACGAGGTAGTTCCACAATTCGTACATTCTATTAATATATAAAGATATAATAAATATATTTAAAACAAATACTAGCATCGATCAGTTATTTGGTTTTTGTGGATAAAAAGGACGTTTCCAATTAAAATTCAACAAGAGCTTCATCTTGATTATGTCCCAATGTGACAACTGATAACCGCGCAGCATATTCGAATATGGTGTTGGAATACTTGAGTACCCACATATGCCTAGAAAATCAAGAAACCATTAACTTAAACTGCATATACAAGGAATGTCCTCTGCCAACACAATGTACACGCTACTACTGAGTAAAAACTCAGTTGACACCCCTACTATCTGCCTGCAGCAATGACAGCTAACTCATGCACCATCGAGGGGAAGAGAGAAATATTATCGTGCTAAAATGTATTTTTTCCTATCTATCTCCCTCCAAATGCCACCACCCGCTGCCGCAAGGGATCACCGTAATGCTGACAGCATATCATCCCCTATGATTGAGAGGTACAATCATAAGCACTTTACCAATACCCCTAGTGTCTTCAGGAACACCTAACTTTCGTATCTCCCTCGGACAACCAACTGGCAACAGTGCACCGAAATGATTTTGAATACCGATCCGTAAAACGTGTGACGAACACCATTATTAATCATTTCATCTTCAGAGTCTTTAAAACAGACGTTTATGGATTGACAAATATACTCGTAAGTTGCCAAAATTGAGTTGTATCAAGAGACCTATATCAGGTAGCCGACATTAATATTATTATTAGTGGACCACGTTACTTGAACCGATAGAATCCTTGAGGTTTAATTCTTCCCCAACACTCACGCATTCAGAAGCTAACTTACCAACCTTACCACTGACGGTAGGCTTACTTACTTTACAATCATGACACCCCAGCACGAACTTTCTCACATCCTTATCGAGACCCTTCCAAACAAAAGACTGCCTTATTTTCTGTCGAGTTTTGAATATTCCTAGGTGGCCTCCAGCGGGTGACTCGTGAAAATACATTAGCATGCCATTTATCAGCTGAGTAGGCAAAACAACTTTAGGCTTTTTATCACGCCTAGTTACACAACATAATACACCAGACTTTAAAATATAAGGCTTTATCTCTTCTCCAGAAACTAATCGAGCAATTAAATCACACAAAACGGGATCTTCCTTCTGATCGTCAGCAATGTCTCCAAACAATAACGGTGAATTTACTAACATGTGTTGAGCTGAATTAGCCCCAACAACAACAGGTTCCTCTAAAGAGGGAGTTTCACACCTGTCAGGAATTTCTCCATAGAGACGCTTATGTGACACAGCACAAATATTTTCATGATTTTCCTCGGGAACGAGATTTTTACATTTATTAGGTACTTCTTCATACATGCGGCTAGGGGAGTCGGCTATGACATTTTCACAACCCTTTATATGACGAACGGTGAACTGAAATGATGAAATACGGGTTGCCCACCTGGCGATTCGGCCAGTGGTTCGAGGTCTAGCCAGGACCCAGCTCAGGGCCTGGTTATCGGTTTCAAGTTCGAAAGGAACATGTTCGACATACATTCGGAATTTCTCCAGTCCAAACATCACTGCGAGCCCCTCAAGCTCATATACGGAATAATTTACTTCAGCAGGGGACAGAGTTCGAGAAGCAAAACCAATAGGTCGTCTACCTAACTCACTTTCTTGTAACAACACAGCAGCTACAGCACCGAGCGACGCATCAGTCTGGATTATAAACTTCTTACTGAAATCAGGGACAGCGAGGACAGGAGCGCTACACAGTGCCTCCTTCAAATCGTCAAAAGCTGCTTGCTGCGACGGACCCCATTCAAATTTCACGTCAGACCTTCGCAGATGATTAAGTGGCAACGCCCGCTGTGCAAAATTGGGTATAAATTTGCGCAGAAAGCCAACCATTCCCACGAATCGGGCTACTCCTTTCACATTTCTAGGGGGTGCAAAATCTCTAACTCCTTGGGTTCGGGAGTCATCGACGGAAACACCTTCAGCAGAAACAACATGTCCAAGGAAGGCAATTTTAGGTTTAGCAAGGGACACTTTAGACAACTTTACGGTTAGACCAGCAGATTTTAACCTCTCGAATACTTCACGAAGATGACGCACGTGGTCTTCGAACGTCTCGCTATAAACAACAACATCATCCAGGTAGTGATACAAATAATCAAATTTGATGCCAGAAAACACGTGATCAAGAAGCCTACTAAGCACAGCGCCCCCTGTAGAGATGCCAAAAGGCAATCTGCAATACTCAAAGAGATTCCAATCGGTGGCGAATGCAGTCAGATGCTTCGATTCTTCAGCTAACGGAATTTGGAAATATGCCTGCGTCAGGTCAATGAGGCTATAATAGGAGGCGTTTTTGAACCAGGAAAAACAGCTATGTAAATCAGGAAGAGGGATGGATTCTAAAACAATCTTGTTGTTTAATCTACGATAATCTACGACTGGCCGAAAACCACCATTTGGCTTAGGTACTAAGAACACAGGTGAGGAATATGCTGATGTGGAGGGTCGAATCACTCCATCTAGTAACATTTGATCGATTAATTTCTTTAATTCCAACATTTTGGGTGGACTCAAACGGTAGGGAGGATGTCTGACGGGTATAGTATCCGTTACTTCAATTTTATACTCCAGGATCTTAGTCATTCCTAATTCGTCAGTGAACACCTCGGGAAAATACCCACACAAATCTCGAATCTCTTTAGCTTGAGCGTCAGATAAATTACTTAAATCCAAGGATTCAACCCCGGTGGACAAGACGGGTTCAGCATCACGGTTGACAACATGAGCACTCACGCTAGGGACAGCAGTAGCAAGAAATTTAAATTTTACCTCTGAACAAAACCTGAACCAGAATGATTCGTGTTGCATATCTAGCAGTAAGCCAGTATGAGCAAAAAAATTAGCGCCCAGAATTATAGGACATGACAAATTCTTAATGACCCAAAAGGAAAATTTCCAACAAAATTTATGAATCCGAACCTTAAACTTCACAGAACCAAGAACGTCCAATTGAGCACCGTTGGCAGAAACCAACTTAACATCTACATTTGACAGGTTACTGAATTTACAAATGAGTTTCATAGACAAATACCAATTCTCGCTAACCAATGAAGCAGCACTTCCCGAGTCTAACAAAGCTATTACACATGCGTCATTAATTGCAATTTCAACCATAGGAGAGGGTAGAACTACATTAGAAACTTTAGAACAGACACCATTTGCTCCGATAACTTTGGCGTCATCCCTCGTCATCTCATTTTCCAATGCACATCGCTGATCCTTGGCAAGGTGGATTTCAGGATGCTTGTCTCGGAATAGTCAATTCCTTTTTACCGGACAGTTCCATGCTATGTGGCCCTGCTGCCCACAGTTGAATCACGTCACAAGACGATTACTACTACTCCTAGGCGAATTATGGGATGGACGGCCGGCCCCGGGTGGTGGTCGAACCGAGGGAGGTCGAACAAACGGAACAGGGTTAATGAAGGGAGGGGGCATGCTAGTTGCATACCTTATGATATCAACCGAACGCACGGATTCGGCCTGAATAGCTGCTTCACGCAGCTCCCTAATCGTACTCGGATTAGTTCCAACACATAGGCAATTCTGAAATTCCGGCGTAGCACCGGCCAAAATAAGCCTTACCACTTCTGCCTCTGGCATATCTACTCTAAAGACTTTTACAAACCTGGATATGTCCACAATGTATGAATTTAACGGCTCGTTAATACCCTGAGCTCGGTACAGGTAACGTCCCTTCACAGTATCGAGCGACCTGATGGGCACAAATACTCGCAACACCTCGGACATAAAACTCTCCACACTCCAACCTTCACACATGGCACTAGTCACATAGTTTCCCAACGTATCCGACACATGGGAGGATATTAATTGAAAGACCACTTGGTCGCTGACACGGAATTGGATAGCACATTCATGAATATCAACCAATATTCTCAAAAAATCAACGACACCTTCAACCGTGTCCATACTTCTACCCGATAACTTTGAAACAAAACCCAAAATGGGGTGACTGACAGAACCAAAGCTGGTCTTAGAAAAAAACAGAATAATTAGAATGCTCATCATTGGACACGTGACGACCTGGCATTTCGGCACATGGATTTCCTTGCACATAATTTTGGTTTCCGGAACAAGATGAAGAAACGAGGTTACGCCCTGAATTTGAAACACTCCCCTGAGAGTCTCGATAAACAGAATTTAAATCCCTAACCGGTTCGGAAGGAGAATTTTGTGTCACTGTAGGCCCCTGATGACCTGAGTTACCCGGCACTTTAAATGATGAAACAGACCCGGAATTATCTCTAGAATTTACTTCTCGAGCACCGACACTAACAGGATTACAACTAGATGAGGGGAAATTTAAGACAGACTGGGGTTCGATTACCGACCTCCTTACACGAGGCGAGCCGACAACAGCAGAGAAGGAGTTACATGTTACACAGTTACAACTGCAAGTACAATTTTCACGTCCGGGGAGGTTGAAGGTTACGTTGCTGGTATTATTTGGCACAGAAGTCATCACAGCATTAGGGTTAATGGTATTCGAAACTGGTATCACCGTATCAGGACCTAACGCTGCCTGGTCAAGCCCAGAATTTGTTGTCACAGTTTCATGATTAAAAGTACGGTTACCGACAATAGGAAGAATCTCTCGACTCTCACAGCTGTTGGGCAGGCGAGCTATTCCATTGCCACGGAACGCGGCAGGTTCAGCGACACGATTACCAACTTGGCCAGTGGCATTTTCAGCCAGACTGGCGCCTAGATTTGTCGAGACATTACGGCTACATGCAGGAGTTGAATTCAATAAATCCCCACTTCCACTAACACGATTAACAGTGTCCAAGGTCTGAGCACATTCCACTAAATTAACTTCAGCCTCTAATAAACCTTTCAAATCGGCGATGGGACGTTCGTCATCAGATTGCAACAAATCCACACATCGAAGATATAGGTAATCAATTCTAGCTTTCAATTTGGTGAGATCAACAGGGCTACATTCTACTTCACTGAAACAATACTTAATTACGTTACAAATTTCTTTAACTGCGTCACATAACTTTGACTCACCGAGTTTGAATTCAGCAGTTGACAGCTTTGGAAGGGTTGCTGCAAAATTCACGGCATACTCTAGACTCTGGCGCGCTAGTTCTGCGTCCCTGGGCACTTCAAGGTTACGTAACAGCAATTCGTAGGTTACCTCTTCATCTGATAAGTATTTCTCGATGATTTTGCGGGAAGCCATCGTACATAAATTTCATGTAACAGAACACAAATTAATCATTACACAGAGTTTGAAACAATCCTACCTATGCGGAGAAAAGATTAGTAAGTAGGAGGGCCCAATCTACGTTAATTAAGTTACTGAATTTAATTGTAATTAATTACTGCAATCAGTCAGCAGGAAAGATTATTTGCTAATGGCAAGATCACAGAACAAACCATGCTCCCTGCTACCAATGTACTGGCTCTCATCCCCCCTTACCCTTTTAATAACCCAAAGATGATAATAATATTAGCATATCAAAAATGCTTTATCAACATGACATTACCATACCAAAAATTAATAATTTAATTACTCGCTAGGTCTGCTGAGTTCACAGCAAAAAAAAAAACCTAGGAGTGAATGTTCCAAATTTTCGTGGTATTCAAGAACACCCTGATTTGATTTAGAATAAGAGATCAGGCGGGGCGAAGCTAATGTCAAGACCAGCTTGTTCAATGGAAGGCTGGACGTACTCAGGAAGGCCGACAATTTTAATCTTGCCACACATGGTGAAAGGAATAGAAACAATCTCCCTGCTGACTGCCGTCATTAAATAAAAAAACAACATCAAAATGTCAAGGTATAATAAGAATCTAGGAATGATACAATTAAATTACAATTAAATTACAACTAAAACCCTTAACCGCTTAGGCTAATGTTTAAAGGTAATGCGGAAACAAGTTCCGGGTAATACTGTGAATAAAATAAAGTCAGACATTGCCCAGTTGGCAATATTACATTTCCCCATCATACGATTAATTGAATTACTGAATTGAGGGTAGTATCATCCGCAAGGATAAAGGAAATTTAATAACATGAAATTCAGGCCCGGTGCCGTTTCACAAACAAATTGCATAAAGCAACAAACGCGTTCCTTAGCGAACGAAAGCGTCCGAGAAACTTCAGAGTCCAGCACAGACTGTTCTTTGAAGCCTATCTGACTAAAATTAAGTCCACGAGGTTCCCATCCAGCTAACGGGAAATAGGGCAATAATAACCCACCCTGCAGTAACTACATATAAAGGTATCACCAAATTATACAAGACCCTCCAAAAGATTACATACTAAAGTGCTAAAATAAAAATGTCAGTCCGCTCAAAATATGGTCCACCGACACATGGCCTTAACGACATTCCAAATGACACAGTTTAATGTTCCATCGAACGGTTGCCCCTTCTAACAAATTGAGTTCATACCACCTGGTGTATTTCCGCCCTCCGAGGAAACTGCACTATTTGTTTCCCCGGAGGCAACTGCTTAAGAGTGTTTATGCCAGCAAGGTCCTCACCACAATGTCGCCCCAGTCACAGATCGCACCCCTGTATTCCAGCGTACCCCCACCACAACCCTCCAGGAGTACCAACTGCGACTAGTGGCGCAACCGGCCAAAACAAAGCCAGAGTCCAAGGTTTGAGTTGGTACTATCGAATATCACCCCACACAGGTTACTGCGTAGAAACCTTCCAGGAGCTGAGGCGTTACACAATGTTCTTGTAAGATTGTTCTCAGAACAAGAGCTTGGCGAATGAAACTGACAGGAAATGTTCACCTTTCAAATGTTCACGGATACAAGGCTTGATTTATCTCCCTTCCATCAGCGATAAGCCTTTAAGTGACAGCACACACAAGGGCACAAATCCTTGCAGAAAAGGGGCTTGGCGAACCCATTTCACCATCAGACAGGCGCCAGGGAGACGAAATTAATTCCCAGAAGGGCTTGGTGTATGCTCTCATGATAATCCGGACAGACCTGGAGTTCTTACTGCGTCTCGAAGATAAGATGAACATGTACTGATTTGCAA
Organism: Meconema thalassinum; assembly: GCA_946902985.2. Classification (NCBI taxonomy): domain Eukaryota; kingdom Metazoa; phylum Arthropoda; class Insecta; order Orthoptera; family Tettigoniidae; genus Meconema; species Meconema thalassinum. The sequence continues at coordinate 304,662,312 of OX336390.1, forward strand.
AATCGGTACAGTTCGCAGAACGCGAATGCGTGAGTGTTGGGGAAGAATTAAACCTCAAGGATTCTATCGGTTCAAGTAACGTGGTCCACTAATAATAATATTAATGTCGGCTACCTGATATAGGTCTCTTGATACAACTCAATTTTGGCAACTTACGAGTATATTTGTCAATCCATAAACGTCTGTTTTAAAGACTCTGAAGATGAAATGATTAATAATGGTGTTCGTCACACGTTTTACGGATCGGTATTCAAAATCATTTCGGTGCACTGTTGCCAGTTGGTTGTCCGAGGGAGATACGAAAGTTAGGTGTTCCTGAAGACACTAGGGGTATTGGTAAAGTGCTTATGATTGTACCTCTCAATCATAGGGGATGATATGCTGTCAGCATTACGGTGATCCCTTGCGGCAGCGGGTGGTGGCATTTGGAGGGAGATAGATAGGAAAAAATACATTTTAGCACGATAATATTTCTCTCTTCCCCTCGATGGTGCATGAGTTAGCTGTCATTGCTGCAGGCAGATAGTAGGGGTGTCAACTGAGTTTTTACTCAGTAGTAGCGTGTACATTGTGTTGGCAGAGGACATTCCTTGTATATGCAGTTTAAGTTAATGGTTTCTTGATTTTCTAGGCATATGTGGGTACTCAAGTATTCCAACACCATATTCGAATATGCTGCGCGGTTATCAGTTGTCACATTGGGACATAATCAAGATGAAGCTCTTGTTGAATTTTAATTGGAAACGTCCTTTTTATCCACAAAAACCAAATAACTGATCGATGCTAGTATTTGTTTTAAATATATTTATTATATCTTTATATATTAATAGAATGTACGAATTGTGGAACTACCTCGTTCAGATATGTTGCGGAACTTGACGCGCAGTGAGTCGAGCCATGCCACTAGGTGTATTTCGCTGGCAGTAAACTATGAACCTAATACAAAAACATTAATTTCATTACAGAGCTAAGAGACGCGTCTTTCGTGTCGCACTGTCAGCTTGTGTGGGAGGATATGCAGACGTTCGCACGAAAGGAAAGTGTTGGGATATGTATGCCGCAATTGTCTTCTAAAATTTAATTAGAGCATAATGGGACACTGTATTTACAAAGAGACTGGCTGCGTGGCTCAGCGGCAACGTTCTTGGCCTCCTGTGCCGAAGGTTGCAGGATCGAATCCTGGTACAGTCAGCTGGCATTTGAGGGTGCGCAAATGCGAGGGAGCCGTGTCAGTGGATTTACTGGCACGTTAAAGATCCCCTTCGGGGCCAAATTCCGGCACCCCGGCGTCTCTAAAAGTCGCAGTAGTTAAAAGGGACGTAAATCAATTATTATTATTATTATTATTGTTGTTATTATACCGACAGTAGTGGCTACGCTGGCTAATGCGCTGCGTTAGGCCATGGGGCCAAGCTCTCTCCTGACTCGGTAGACGCGTGGGTTCGAGCCCCACCGTCGGCTGTCCTTGAAATGGTTTTCCGTGGTTTCCCATTTTCAACACCAGGCAAATGCTGGGACAGTACCTTCTGACAGGCCACGGCCGCTTCCTTCCACATCCTTGCCCAGTTTCAATCATCTTCATCCATTCCATCTCTCATCCCGACGCGCAGGTCGCCCACGGGCGTCGAATAGCAAGACCTGCACTCGGCCTCTCTGGAGGCCACACGACAAAAAACAATATTATTATTATTATTTATAAATAAATTAAATATAAACGTGAAATTTTTAACGATTAATCGTAGATCAATATTCACGAGTAAGATTTTAACTGCCCAGCAGCACCAAGAGGGCTTACTTGCGTGGATTCGCTGCTAATTGTCATTTTATTATTAATATACATCCTTGTTATGCTAATGATGTCTGATGCTGTGTTACTGTGACGACTGTGCTGGTGTGCGTGATTGTCATTATTTCGGGCTAGGAATGGAGAAACTGGCTTCGTGGCTCGACTGTAATGTTCTCGCCTACTGTGCCCAAGGTTGCAGGGTCAAACCCTGACGCAGTCGGTTGGCATTTGAGGGTGCGAAAATACGAGGGAGCCGTGTCAGTAGATTTATTGGCACGTTGAAGATCGTCTTCGAGGCAAAATTCCGGCACCCCGACGTTTCTAAAAAGCTGCAATAGTTAAAAGGAACGTAAAACCAATAACATTATAATACAGATGGAGAAGGAGCCTTCGAAATTAAGTGAGTATTAGTATTATATGTGTGGGGACGGAATCCGTAGCAATTATCGTGAAGTATTTTCTTCTAGTAAGATCAAGAGGGATCTCGAAGAGAAATAAATATTTGGCACAGCTGTGCTCATTAAGACGCGCACCTTGGCTCCACGGGAGATCCGAATGTTTGAATCCCGGCGCTGCCTACGACCATTCAGAGTGAGGTTTTTCTCCAATTTCCCAAGAAAATGCCAGGGCAATACCTTGTTTCAAGTTCCAGGGCACCTACCTAATCTCTTGCCCCAAACTTAGACCCTACAAATTACAATTACACATACTACAGTCTTTGAAGAAACCCAGGTTATCAACACAACACCCAAGTACACAGATCTGATGACCAAGATACCCCAAGCCCCTGAATTTAATTAACGAAAAATAAAAAATCTGGCGTAAGCTTTAGCATTCACATACAGAACTGCAATAACTACCTGCCGGTATAACCGAACGTGCTGGCACTCGACCAAGATAACGAGGTCGAATGATTATATCCTGCGACACGACACTTGCGTAGCTGCCCTGACAGTTGGTTTTCGCTTCGAGTTTTCCGCATTCCAGGAAGTCCACGTAGGACACATCTTAGGTCTAGCAGGCTGATTCGCTGATCAACTGGCCGTTTGGGGCTTAATTTAGTGTCGATTGTGTTCGTTTCGTGAGCGGTATTATTTAAAATGACTGACATCAAATACGTTGTCATTTTCTCCATATAGAAGCCTTTCTGAAGTCTGGGGTGTGATTTACTCAGGAGAGCCAGGTCATCGGAACACGACTTCTAAAAATATTTTCCTGAGAGAAATCGGCCGACGTAAGAATATACTGAAATGCTTTCTTTCCTTTGTCTTGCCGGAAATGTGTGAAATAACATGTCCATACTTGAAACTGACACGATTAAGTTATAATCATCCAGGAATGTATTTTCACAATCTCAAATGAGATTCAGAATATTTTAATACATATCAAAATGTTGTATATTGATGATATAGATTTGATAGTTTTAACGTTAATACTTTACAGTATTCTATACAAATTTGTTCCTTTAAAAAGTTTATTCTAGTAATTACAATTACACACGCTGCTACAATCATCATAATAGTTATCAGACTAATTTCACACACACAGAACTAATGACCCCGATGTCCTAAGCCCCTAAATGAAACAATCTACCCTAGCAAAAAACACAATGTTCTTCAAGGAACGATGTTGCAGGCGAACATGGATTCCTGTCGAGTTGGATTGCATGATAAGTGGAGTAGTGGCAATGAACCAACTTTGCCTGTTTGTGGTGGGTGGGGTCACTGTACACGTCGGTTCACACCAGTTGACACTAGATATCTAGGATGTGTGGTTGAAATGGGATACAAGGGCAAGTATTACAACTTTCTTGCATCCCAGCTTCTTGGCAAATTTCATTGAGGCCTACAAACAGAGGTAAAAGCGGGCGAATACAGGATGAAATATGAAAGGTGTTAGGAAATGTTTGCCGCAAGTTTTCAAGGCCGGGCTCACCCCACCTACGATCCAGCAAAGTAATGATCGGTTCCCCTTACATTTGACCGCAATTTTGTCATACATATATCTACTTGTACATTCAAAAAAAAAAAAAAAAATCAACCCCTGGCACTATACAGCCCATGACGGGCTAAGGCCGACCAAGCGACCGCTGCCCAGCCATTCGGCCTGCAGATATTGGGGTGACTCGTGATCAGCGCATCGGGTCCCCTCGGCCGTTAATCTTGGTTTTCGTGATCGGAGCGCTGTCTCACTGTCAGGCAGCTACTCAATTGTCCTCACGAGGCTGAGTGCACCCCGTTCCAACCCTCACGTCAGTTTTAAAATCTCTGGCGGAGCCGGGGATCGAACCCGGGGCCTCCGGGTGAGAGGCAGGCTCTACTTGTACATTGTGGGAGGAAAATATTAATCTCAAAAGAAATAAACAAGTCATTGTTACCGGTTTTGTTTTATTTCTATCACTACTCCACCGGTTAACGCTCTACAATGATCTACAGTAGGAGCAAGACATTCTGTACATTTGCTCTTCCAAGACGGATCGGGTTCGGTTCTTGGTTATTGTATGTGACATTTTTGGAAGTTTCGAAGTAACGTCTCTCGGTTCGTATTCCACGTAAAAAGGAGGTCCAATGGCATACGATCGCGAGGTTAAGAGCCACGCAAAACATGCTTGCTTGCATTTGCTCTTATGAAGTGAAGTGTGTGATCGATTTAAAATATCGGAATGAGTCTTCATGCTTGTTCTTTTATTAGATACCAATGCTGGTACTTCGTTGGGAGAGGTGACCTCGCAGTTCATATCCTTAAAACCACAATCATCTCCTCCAACAATGTTGTCAAAATTGTGACATGGTAATGGGAACCTATCAAAAATATGATGCTCTCTGGATAGTAGTCGAAGTGCGAAGGGCCTTTGAAACACGTCGTCGTACCACTTGTAGTCCTTTCTGTGCTACCATTCTCAAAACACTACGCTTATGTCCCGTTACGTAGCCGTGCACTGCGGCCGCGCGAGCAGCTGCGGCAAGTCCAATGGGTTAAGAGCCACGCAAAACATCTAGTGGGACGTGGGTTGGCTACCACGGGACCCCAGCTGAGTCCGGCATCACTTCCACTTACTTGTGCCGGGCTCCTCTCCATCGTCTTTCCTGTCGACCTCCCTTGGTAAACTCTTGTTCTTCTCCGATCCCGACGGTAGACTATTAAGGTATCCGAGGACTAGGGAGTCTTTCACTTTCCCGCCTTAATTGGCTGCCCGTGTATCTAAATTCCCTTTAGCGAATGTTATGCATCTACACTCCATTTTGTAGGTATTTTCAATATACGTTGCATTTTTTAAGTCTTTTCGATCTAAATTGCATTTTGCGAGTATTTTCAACCTCAATTGCATTTTGTAAGGATTGACAATCTAAATTGCTTTTTAGTAAGTCTTTCAATATAGGGTCTGGGACTTCAGTCAGTATTTTCAATTTCAATTGCATTTTGTAAGTATTTTCAACCTGAACTGCTTTTTGCAAGTATTTTCAATCTAAATTGTATTTTGTATGGTGGGCATTTTGCAAGTACCGGTATTTTGATTCTCAATTGCATTTTGTGGGTATTTTTAATCTAAATTATATTTTGTAACAGTATTTTCAATCTAAATTGCATTTTGTAAGCATTGTCCATCCAAATGAGTAGTTCGAATCTACCATACATTTTGTAAGCATTTTCCATTTCAATTGTATTTTGTAAGCATTTGGAATTTCAATAATTGAATTATTGCACTTTGTGAGGGTTTTGGATCTGAAATGGGAGTTTTTCAATATAAATTGCATTGTGTACTTTCAATTTCAGTTGCATTTTGTAAGTATTTTGAACCTCAATTGCATTTCGTGCGTATTTTCAATCTCATTTGCATTTTGTAAGTATTTTGAATTTAAATTGCATTTTATAAGTCTTTGGACTCTACATTGCATTTTGTACGTACTTTAAAACTAAACTACAATGTTGTGCGTATTTTTCAATCCATTCCTTTTGTGAGTATTTCCCTTCTAAATTCCCTTTTGTAAGTATTACCACTCTCCATTTTGTGAGCCTTTTCAATCTGAGATACATTTTTAAAGTATTTTCAGTCTCCCTTTTTTTCGTTCTGGTTTCCATTTCATTGTCATTTTTGCTATCACCCAGACCATTAGGGGCCTATAACCTAGATGTTAGGCCCCTTAAAAAATCTTCATCATACGATGCCCCAAGCCCCTAAAACGAATTTACTATTGCTACTACTACGTTTATACTTCAGAAAGAAAGACACAGTGCAATTGAAACGTATTTTTTAATCTGGATCCCCAATATGTAAGAACTAACTTACATGATTTGAAGATCTTAAATACTGTTGCAAGGTTGTTCATCTTTTTACAGTATTGTATGTGAAAGATTGAAAACTACTATACACGTGAAACTTTTAGATTTGAACTCTGTAGGATCTGTTAGAGAACACTGCTGGTTCCCGCGATTAAATGCCCTACGACTTTCCTCTGCGACTGCGTTCCTCTTGTGGATGCCTTGTTGTGTTATCAGTGTTGCAACCATTTTCCACAAGGCAGAGCAGCTCGATGCATTGATGTTTGCCATTCAGTACAGATGTTCAACACAGCCATTTAGGTTAAATTAGTACTGCAGAAGCCTATCATATTGCACTAAAGGAACCGAATATAGGTTCTTAGCAATTGAAATAATAACAATTGCTCTCTGTGTCTTGGTTGGCTGCTTGTGCAGTGGCAAGGTTCTCGCTTGCTAAGACCAAGGTTGCAGAATCGAATCTCTGCACAGTCGGTTGGCATTTGATGATGCGTAAATTTGAGAGACGCGTGTCGATATATTTACTACTATGTTAATGAGCCCCTTTAGGGTGAAGTTCCGGTACCCTGCCGTCTCTAAAGCATCAGCCATTGCTGTGGCTTAACACACTGTTTAAAACCCCGTGCAAGACACACAAGAGGCCTCTGGTGAAGAAAGGTGAAATCGCTCATAAATTACACTGGACGTATGTTTGAATAAAATCAGCTAGCAGCAATTTCTAAAGAATATGTGACATTAATGGATTCGGAGTATTGTATTTTTTCACGAATAGGCTACTTTAATACCAAATGAGTCTGCCTGGTGGTGCAGTGACTAGCATTTTTGGCTCTCCCCCCTGAGGTCAGAGTTTGATTCTCGGTTCTTCCTAGAAATTTAATTCTGGTTGGAGGACTGGAACGGGGTACAGTCAGCATCGTGAGGCAAAACTGGGCTCTTGGAAGGTCGCGGGAACTGTTACTTCGCCATTCGTTCCTCCGTTTCAGGAAACATTCATTTAATTTCTGTGAAATCAAGTTGTTATAGGCCTACCATGAGTAACTGTAGACGTAACTGTAATTGAGCCCAAAGAAATATCAAGACACAAGGCATTCATCTAATGCCCGGAGATGGTGTTTTGAGTTAGAGAAACCACGTCGTGGATCGTGACTTATTTCGCTCTGCTACGCAGGAGAGTTCTCCATTAGTGAATGTACACTAGCTCCAGCCTTAAAGAAGTAGAGCTATTGTGATAAATGATAGGGGCCGGTCAGAAGAAAATTGAAAAGGTTGTTAAAAGTACGCAAATTGCTATGGATAAGGCTTGAGCGTACAACATGGCGGGGAGTTTGATGGAAGTAGCTAGAGAGGGGGTTTTGAATGGAATTCTCAAGGGACTTGGTAGGGTCGGGAAAAAAAAAAGCGGAACATAAAGGAGGCCGCAACCGTAAAAAGAAACTCAGATATCATACCGCCTTTTCTATGCTGCACATTATTAGGCTCATTTCCTGTATTATTTTGATACACCCTAGCTGGAATAAGTAGACTATAATTTTTATTAATATTATCTTAAATTTAAAATAAACTAGCTATACCCGGCATGCGTTGCAATGCCAATCAAAGACAGAGAAAGAAAGGATAATAATAATGTTATTGGTTTTCCAAGCTTGAGTTCAGTTTCAAGAACCCCCGGCCAAAAACCGTTGCGTGAACTGTTGTGTTATATAAATAACTAGCAACCCGACCCGGCTTCGCCTGGGAACAGTTATGAGTGCATTACATAAGCGCTTTTTTTTTCCAATGTCAATGAACAACGAACAATATCCGTTCACTGACTGGACTATTAATTTTATTATCATGGAGATTCATGTGCAACAAATTCTTGTCAGACGTAATTTAAGAATGGCAAGGTGTATGAAACCCAAATCCCCCTTCCGTCCAATCTTCACTTGACTGTGAATTTTGCGCAACGAAATGTTCACAGGCGAAATTAAGAAAAGCCGAGTTGCACTTCCAGGGAAACTCCAAACACAACCACAACTCCAAACACAACCACTCTTCTCTTAAAGTTTTTAACTCAACACGACTCGACAGTTTGCTGCTGGCTGTATCTGGGGCAATAAGCTAGTCCGCTAGCTAAGCTGTAACTGGGGTAATAGACTCGCCCCTAGCTCTATCGTAAACTGTCGCCTCAGTAACTGAATGGAGATTGTTGCAAGAAATGAAAACGTAAACACACTTATAGTAGGCGATGTATTGAAGATAGAGATATGCTCTCCCGGGCTTTTTTTAGAACGTTTCATGCTGAACAATTCTTACACTCATAGTATATAGATATTTGTAACGGTTTGCCCAGCGTATCGGACGCCAGTTTTTTTTTCGACTTTTCCACTGAAATCGTTACTGCTCGGCTTCCCATGATCATAAATAAATTATTTTCTACAGAAATCATCCTCGAGATATCCTTTACAGAATGGTGAAAACCGCATCAAAATCCATCCAGTGGTTCTCGAGTTTACCCGTAACATCGAAGAATCGAGGACTTAGTTTTATACTAAGTGGAGATTTTTAGCTAGAAACCTTCCCTGGAGTGCACACAAACACTCGCCCAAGTTTCATCGCAATCGGACGAATGGTATATGAACGCATAGGGTACATACAGACAAGACAGACAGACAGACAGACAATCACGTAACATTGATCTTTATATACATAGATAGATAGGTTTAAGATAATATGGTATAAATCAGTCTACAAGATACGGATTTCACAATCAAGTACCATGTCAACCTTACTGTGATAAAAATAGTCTTGTTGTTGAGTCATCAGTCTTTTGATTGGTTTGATGCAGCTGTCCATGCCTCCCTGTCCTGAGCTAATCGTTTCATCTCTACAAAGCTACCACACCCTACATCCGAGGCAATCTGTTTAACATATTCTAACCTTGGTCTATCCCTACATCCCTTCCATAACTAAGCTTGCTATTCCTAGTGTCTTAGTATGTGTCCTACCAACCTATCTCTTCTCTTCATTAGCAGTCGCCAGAAACATATCTCCTCTCCCAATCATCGTAATACCTCTTCGTTTGCAACCCTATCTACCCATCTGATCTTCATCATTCTCCTGTAACACCACATTTCAAACGCTTCAATTCTCCTTCTTTCTGCTGCACCATTAGTCCTAGTTTCACTTCTACAGAATGCCACGCTCCAGACAAAGGCTTTCAAAAATGGCTTCCTAATACCTAAATCTAGACTCGATGTCAACAGATTCCTTTTTTGTAGAAATGCCTGAGCCAACCTACTTTTTAGCCTATATCCTCTTTGCTTAGTCCATCAGTTATTTTGCTTCCTAAGTAACAGATCTCTCTTACTTCCTTTAGCTTTTCACCTCTCAATTTGATGTCCATAGGGGTTTCTGATTTATTTCGGCTGCATTCCAATATTTTTGTTTTACATTTATTAATTTTCATCATGAATTCTCTCCTCAAGACGGAGTCCATACCATTCAGGAACTCATTCAAGTTCTCTGACGTGTCGGCCAAGATGACGATGTCATTAGCAAATCTCAGAATTGAAATTATTTCTCCTTGAATCTTCACTTCCACTTTAAATGTTTCTCCAATTTCCTTCATTGCATGTTCAATGTAAAGATTGAAAAGTATGGGTGATAAGTTGCAGCCTTGCCTTTCACCTTTCTGAATACCAGCTTCTCCCTCATGTCCTTCAGCTCGAATGACTGCTGTCTGGTTTCTGTATGGATTGTGGATCACCTTCCTATCCCTGTACTTTATTCCAATCGTTTTCAAAATTTCAAACAATTTAGCCCAATCAACGTTATCAATAGTCTTTTCTAAGTCTATAAATGTCATGAACGTTCTTATCTTTCCTTATTCTACCTTCCAAAATCAGCCTAAGACTTGGTTAAGCTTCCTTTGTTCGTACATTTCTCCTGAAATCAAACTGGTCTTCACCCAACTCAGTTTTTATCTGGCTTTCCATCCTCTTGTAAATTATTCTAGACAGGATCTTTGAAGCATGAGTAATTAAGCTGATTGTTCGATAATCTTTGCATCTGTCAGCTCCTACTTTCTTCGGTATAGAGATAACATTCTTCTTGAAATCTGAGGGTACCTCACCTGTCTCATAAATCCTACATACCAAGTGAAATAACATGATCAGACCATCATCACCTATGCAGCGTAGCAACTCGATCTATAATCATCTATGCCTGGTCCTTGTTCCTGCTCTTCTAATGCTCTGTCAATTTCTGATCTCATTTTTGAATCTCCTTTCCCTTATTCACACACACTATGTAAGCTCTCCATCTCTCAACCTTTTCTTCCCTATCTGTTCAAGGCTTTCCATCTGTATCCTTAATATTACAGCACTTACAAGGGAATGGATCGCGGTGTAAAATTCTAATCTGGTTGAAATTTAGTACACAACATTCCTACAAAGCTTTACAATGGCGTAGTGAAAATCGCACGGGCCACTTTCAAAGTTGAACGCCAATAGTGAACGCCGAAAACCCTCCGGGCGAAGGCATGAGCGAGGAGGTGGGAAGAGGTAATAAAGCTGACCTTGAAGCCTAGCAGCACGCGATGGCTCCCGGCCACAAGGCATCGACCTGCCGTGCTGCCTTGCATTCCCCACCGTCCACCTTCCCCTGATCCCGTCACTACCTTATCAGTTCGGTAGGACTATGCAAAAAAAGTGATTTTTCGGATGAACAGGTCCCAAATCGTTCAGTCATCATGCCATTTAAGTGTGACACTTTTATTTCGTCTGTTTTTTATTTTACTAGCACAGAAAACAATTAATTTTAAAGCTGGTGGCCGCAACTCCCGTGGAAAAATTCTCATGCCTTAATGTTAAAAACCTCACTTTACGGTCAGAATACTTACAAATGTCAGAAAGTGATAACGACGATTTTCATTTGGAACATCTTCCAAATTTTAATGCTTGGAATGTGGTAGTTTGTCCACAAAGCTGCTTTGCTGAAAGTGATCGCTATGAAAGCTGGTGGCCGCAACTCCCGTGGAAAAATTCTCACGCATTTCAGTCCCCATAATTTTCTTATTTCCTCAACCAACGGTGCGTACTTGTTTGTTTTTTGAGCATGGGTAGTTGGCATATTTTGGCTAAGTGTGACAGTACGTCTTATCAAGTAGGGCTTTTGCTTTCTTTTATTGAGGTAGACAATATCGGATCGATTTCCAAGATTTTCTGGTCGGTCTAGCCCAATACATTTTATGATTATTTTCAAGCACGTCTCAGGCTAGTATATGTAGTTCACCACGCTCGTCTCCAGAAGTCCACATTTTACCCCAAGCTCTTGATGCAAAATCTTAGCAACATCACTGTGCCTTTTGGTATACTCTATACCAGACAGCGTAGAGCAGCCACCGATTACGTGATCGAGAATTTCTAGCGCTGAGGAGTATCTACGACATCGATCATCTGCTACATTCTCTTTTAGGGTGTTTGCTATAATTGTTTGTTGTTTTGACACGGTGTTCCATCCAAATTATAAAGCCCTCAGTTTCACTGAAGAGTGATCCATGCTTCAACCATAAGTTCGACAATGATCGGCCGATATGATGTTGGCAGAGCATGTGAGGGTGCACACCATGTAGTTATTTTCGTAACCATGCTATATGGCGCTGCTGAAACGAAGTAACGTGCTCTTTTGTGACATATTGCATGTCTGTAAGGCGTAGTGGTGTGCATCTATCAGTTATTATTATTTAAAAAGATGCGTACATCGACTCTTTTTGGCTTCTCTTCGTTTGGCTGGAAGACCTTCACGCTTGTAAAACGTAGAGGTTGAAATGCCGAAAGCATAATGCAATTTGTGATACCACCCCGTTATTTAATTGTCTTGACAGTGTCTTGATCTATTTCACTTGTATAGTGTCTTTCGTGAGTCGAATTAACACCAACCAGTGACCATATTAAATCAACGTGAATAATTGGAGTTTAATCGGGACATGATAGTGGGTACCAGACGGATGAGACATTCCATTCTTCAATCCATGGTGTCATGTGTGAAGCGGTAAAACTTCATGTAAGGCATTACCACCCACACACCGGCTCTGACTGAAATTGCATCCATATTCATTGTAGGAATCCCTACACGCATATACAGCAGGTTAATGCAGCGTTCTTTAGCGTTCATGGTATATAGGAGCAGAAAACCCCGCCAGAAGCTTTGGGGTTCAAATGGCATGGATTTGGTCCGCCGGTTACACTTCACTGAGTGGTGAATGCTACGTTGCATCCTTGGTGACTATTAACCCTCCATGAACTCCTTCTACACCCCCCAAAAAGTTTGAATATTCATTCGGGAAAATTCATCAAGCTATTTCACCAGGCATACGTTGCCCACTTGGTGTTCGGGAGATTCTGGATTATGATGAATGGTATGGCTACCATATTCGCCTGATGTAAGCTCAGTCGGACACTTCACTTCCTTCCGTAGGGGGAATCTACTGTATACTATGCCAAGTTGCCGCCTTTCGCTGCGCTCCAGGGGATGCTACTTGATAAAGCGCGCCTAGTTTTTAGCCTACTGTTCACATTTTGCAAAAATGAGGAAAAAGTAGACTTATGAGATCGGGCAAATATGTGTCTGTCTGTCCTGTCTGTCTGTCTGTCTGTCTGGCTGTGTGTGTGTCCCCCCTATCAACTCCTAAACGGCTGCAGCAATCGAAACAAAATTTGGTAGGGGTAAAGATCTATACCTGAATATCTCACGGCCATATTTGAAAATGATGTCAGTGCTACCAACTGCTGAAAAATCGCAATTGAAATTTGAGGTCCATGTTGGATATCTTGGAAGGTATGAACGGGAGCTATTTCAAAATTGGCACACGTATAGATAATAATATTGCAGTTTAATTTCCAGGAGGCCATACATGGCAGTGTTGCCAAAATGATTATAAGCCTGCTGATAGGTCCAAATTTTAAATGCATATAACTTCTACACTATCAATTGGATTTCAACCAAATTTCGTATGTGCTATGCGTACATAAACAGATATGACTGAGTGTATTCTTAAGAGCCATCAGGGCTGCCAACTGTTAATAAATGCTCCCATTTTTTTTAAAATCCAAATACCCATATATCTGAAAGTATGCAAGCCGACAGCTTTAAACTATGCACACGTATAGTACCTGCCATTCTATATTAATTTGGAGTAACTTACATACATCAGTGCTACCAACATGATTCTAAGCCCGCTGATAGGTCCAATTTTAAAATGCATGTAACTTCTATACTATCAATTGGATTTCAATCAAATTCCGTATGTGCAATGTGTACCATAACAGATATTATTATGCGCATTCTTAGGAGCAACCAGGGCTGCCAACTGTTATTATTATTATTATTAATCGTATGGCATTTACACATCACTTTTTGGAACACAGAGAAAATATAACCATAATTTACAAATTTACAGACATATTATTTACATAGTTTAACACATTTGCTGTAGAAAACAAAAAGTCAAAGTGGTTTCCAGGATATAAGTTCTGAGGGCACTCTTCAACTATATGCTTGATGGTCTGACACTGGAAGCCACACGTGCACTCTGGAGAGGTGATCTTTCCCCATTTGTATAGTAGATCACCACATCTCCCATGGTTGGTGCGTATCTTGTTCAGTGTACACCATGTCCTACGGGGCAGATCAAGTTCCCATGGATTGTTGTTACTATGTAGAAAACTATGTAGCTCTGGTGGAGTGTTTGTGTACCAATTTTCTGCCCAGGCTTCATGAAGATTGAAGTTATGGTCTGTCAGGTTGTTGGCTGTTCTGATTGCAGGGTGTCTGGAGCGGAGTCTATTGATTTGGATTGCAGGTATGTCCTCATGGATTGGCAGCTGTTGGTTGTTGCAGATTTTGTTAAATTCTCTCAGGAGGATATTCTTTCTTCTCAGCGTAGGAGGTGGAATACGGCTCAGGACAGGTAGCCAGAAAACTGGTGTGGACTTGATTGTACCAGTAATTATCCGCATAGTTTGGTTTAGTTGAACATCTACTAGCTTCGTGTGACTACTGTTTAGCCAAACAGGGCTGCAATATTCTGCTGCTGAGTATACAAGACCTAGGGCAGTTGATCGGAGGGTAGACGCAGTGGAACCCCATGTTGTACCACACAGTTTTTGTAGGATGTTATTTCTTGACCTCAATTTGGCTGCAGTGTTTGTTAGATGTTGTTTAAATGACAGTGTTCTGTCAAGTGTCACTCCAAGGTACTTTGGGTATTTGTTATGAATCACACGTTTTCCATCAAAATATATGTTTAGTTCATGGTTGGCTAGGATGTTGCTCAGATGAAAGCACGTGGATTCAGTTTTATTAGGGTTCGGTTGAAGTCCCCATTTACGGAAGTATTGAATCATTGCACATAAGTCCTTCGTTAATATTTCTTCAGTGGCCTCGATTTGTTTGTGTTGAGTTGCTAACACCCAATCATCAGCATAGCCGAACTTCCTGAACTGGGTGTCGGGCTTATCTGCTATATAGAGACTGAATAATAGCGGAGCTAGGACTGAGCCTTGGGGTAGTCCGTTGTTAAGAGTCTTCTGGTCACTAACGGCATTCCCTATGGTTACCTGGAAAGGTCTATCAGTCAGCATGTTGTTCAGGAGTCTTGCTGTTTTTCTTTAGGGTATGACACGGAGAAACTTATTAACAATGCCAACTGTTAATAAATGCTGTCTCTATTCGTTTTTCTTAATATCAATATATCAGAAAGTATGCAAGCCAACAGCTCTAAACTTTGCACACGTATAGTACCTGACATTCTAGAATAATTTGGAGTAACTTATAAACATCAATGCTGCCAACATGATTCTAAGCCTGCTGATAGGTCCAATTTTAAAATGCATGTAACTTCTATACGAACTAATGGATTTCATTCAAAATTAACACAACAATAGATCATATTATTTCAGATTATTTCTGACCAATACATGTATGTCAGTGTTGCCAACATGATTTTACGCGCGCTGTTAGATGCAATGCTTATCTGTGTAACGTTCATGCTGTCCTTTGGACTTCAACCAAATTTTGTGTTCTGTACCTTAGGAGATGGAACTAAGAATATATTCAGTCACTAGGGCTGCCAACTGTAGTTCTCTATTAGGCTACCTTATGCCAGGTATACAGTATTTCGAACTAATTCGAAATTTCGATATTACCAACTTAAATTCGTCATTATTCTAGATAGATCCATATAGATTAATCATTGCCATGGACCTTTAATTTTTAGAAAAGTAGGCTCTTTAGTTCGTCACGGAACTAAACCACGGAAGGAACCACTGAAGTGGTTAAAATGTAGATCTTAGGCAATGCTGAAATGGAACTTGAAAAGTTAATTGATCCTTCTGGAGGCAGTTAACATTGTTGAGTAGCGTTCTTAAAATTGCTTATGTAAAATACGAGAAAATTTTTAGGTGGAGGGAATAAAATCTTAGGTAAAATGTGATTTTCGGGATTCAATAAAATGTTAAAATATTGTCATGAATACTTGGTTCATTCTCGCAAAAAGGAGTATTTTGCAATAAATCAAAGGGAATCGAAGTTTTGGTTACCGCAACAGAAGATTCGTGTTCGTCAAAAGTTCTAGATTGGTCAGTAATAAGTTCTGTGGTTTAAAAAAACTCTTGACAACTAAAAAGAGAATATTCTCGTGTTTTATGTTGTAGTCTGACGTCCAAATTGCCCTATGAGTTCGATTCACGATTGTAGTGCGAGAAGGAAAGGTGACGTTTTGATTCGTAACCCGACAGGAAGGATGCGTATTGTCTTGTAACTCTGTTATCCTTCACGGAACAACATAATCGCGCGTATTCCCCATTATAACATAAAATACATACAATTTTAGAAGGCCCGTTCCCATTCCTTGATGAATGGAGTACTCTTGCATATGACTGTTGGCACAGGTTAGAGCAAAATGGCCTTTATGGCTGCGATTGAATGGACGCTACTGACGTGCGTGTCCTGCCCAGTAAAGGCACTCCGGGCACAGCTACTGCCTGTTCATGCGGTAAAATGTGCTATGCATAGAGTTAGTGTTACTGCACTTGTTCTTGGGGGCTGCAATTGTAAACTCTCTCTGCACATCTTCTCGGGTATTCCTCATAGAGAACTGACTTCGTGTTTTGGCCTTTATACCCACCTAATATGCGGTGGTGGATTTTGAGGATCCAATCAGCCTCTGGACTGACAAACTAACAAACAAGTAGACAAGAGGGTCAAATTGTTGAAAATTCGGGAGTGTTATTCCGTAAAGGTTGTGTTTTTTTTTGCGAAGTCGCTAATATTTAATTTTGACTGTTTTATTGATGGCCTTCCAATGTTGCACCCCTGGCGTACTTGGGATTGTTGTACTGTAATCCTGAGCCTAGTGGAACTTCCACGCATCCGCAGGCAATTGTCATCTCCCTTTCGCTCCCTCTGTTCGTTTACATTTATTATCAGAAGGAAGGAAGAGCAGCGTGCTAGGGAGACTACAGCATCAGACAATTAAGAGGCTCCGGCATACATTCACTCTGTCACATGACTAGGATAATCCTTCGAGTTGTCAAAAAAAAAAAAAAAAGAAAAAAAAAAGATTCGATATCATTTTGAATCTAGCTAATGTGTTAACGTCGCGTATTAGTTTATTTCATTGAAATTGTCGAAAGATATATATGTCATCAGTCATTAATAAAATAATCTGGAGACAGGGGCGTATATTTTTTTTTTTTCGGGGGTGCTAGCTATCCTTGAAAATTGAGAGTATTATCAGGGAATTGTCACCGCAAAATGCCCAGAAATATCAACCAATATCTAGAGCATATAACTTTGTGTAATTATTTTAGATAAGATTCAAAGTTTATATAGCCTACAATTACTGACAATACCAAAATAAAAAAGTTGTAAAATACAATACAACACACAAATAAAATTTTATACTTAATGAATTTTCTATTATGGCCTATGTAGTATATATGAATGGCAAATATCTAAATATTTGTCAATTTACTAAGCAAAAAGGCAAACAGATTTTTTTTTTTTTTTTTACAAGTTGATAATGTATTTCTCAAAAGTACCGTACTGTGTAATTCACAGTTTTGCCTCACAAGGGTGAGTGTACCCCGTTCCATCCCTCAGACTAGAATTAAAATTTCTTGGCAGTGCCAAGAATCGAATTCGGACCTCTGGGGCGGCAGCCAAGAATGCTAGCCACTACACAACGAGTTAGTCTAATTTCAAACTTAATATTGTTTATAACTTAGCCAATAAGTTAAGATTGGGGTACAACCAAATTTACAATTATTTTATGCTCTTGCCAAAGCTACACTGTCCTAATTTTTATTGGCTTTTTCGGGGGGGGCTCTAGCCCCTTCAGCACCCCCTTATCTACGCCCCTGTCTGAAGAGCTCCATCAATAGGAAAAGTTTATAATAATGAACATTCGACTCGTTTGAATTGGCGGTTTCTTTTCCAAGGGCAGTTGGCTGGATGATGATAATATTAATAATTATGATATTAGTCTCTATACAGTAGATGGAGCCCATCACTTCCGAGCGAGGCGCGCCATGACGCGTGATGGACTCCATCTCGGCAACGCTGTACAGCTTTCCCCGGAGCGGGTAGCTGGTGAACCATGTCTTATTTCCCCGTACAAATACAAACCGATATAAAATAAGTGAATTAATTTACGTATTTCACAGTCATACAGCATAACCGTTTGATGTATAAGGATCACAACGCGACCAAGAACTAAATTTTCCAACCATCCCGAGCTGAGAGAAATTTGCCTTACAAAAATGATAACAACTTTGTTTCTTGGACAAACCGAATGTTGAATTTAATATACCAGTTATACAATATTGCAATGTATATTGTGTTAAAATTTGGATTCGATCTGATGACGGGTTTTTTGAGATAATAATTCTTAAATGTGACATATGGTTGAAACACGCTTAAAAACGGGCACTTTTTGTGTTCCAGCTGTGATAAAAAATATTAAAATATAAATTAAAAATTCCATACCTACATGAACTAACGTAAACTAAAACGATGCAAATGATGATGTTATTGGATTTTATGTAGGTCTGTTGGTTACTTCACAAACTACCTTCAAACTCGAGTACACATGTAAACATCCCCCACCCCCCACCCCACCCCGCCTAATAACTTCTAAACTGCTGGACCGATTTCAATGAAACTCTTCAATTTTTTTTTACAACTTACCAATCCAGCACGGCGGCTGTGCGAAATATTTCAGTTGCATTTTATATCTCCGAAACTATTACCGGTATCACGCTGAAATTTCGTACGGTGATAACGGGCACTACTAGACGTTCACCTATGAGACATTCAAAAACCTGTCAACTACCTGTCGCGATTTAACCATACAAACGCAATGAAATTGGTACAGAAAATGTTTGTACACATTGTAATGCACTGGCATATAATTTAGTTCAATTATTTACATAACCTTATGATAACGGCTGTGCGAAATTTTAAAATTAAGTTTTAATTTCTTGTGTCGTATTCATGCGATCGAAGTGAAAGTTCGAATAATGAACCTATGCAACATTTTTCATTTAATGGTACATAACCATATGGCCTCTACATTTAACAATTCAACATGGCGACCATCCAAAGTATTTAGACGGATCTCAATATCACGAATCTATTACAGCAATCAAACTGATTTTTTTGTGTTCATAGAAGCTATGAACATAGGTTCACCTATGGGACTTTCAATAACCTAGTGAGCAAAAATCCAACATGGCGGCGACGTGAAATATAAATATTTAAATGGACTTTTATCGCGATTTAACCATCCGAGTGCAGTCAAACGTGGTGCGGTAAATGGTTATAGAAGTTTTAATCCAAGATGGCAGCTGTGCGAAATGTTAAAATCTCGATTTTATTCCTTGTGCCCTAATCATGCGATTGAAGTTTGAATACTACACCTACACTTGTAATAGTAACCTAAGTCCTTCATTTATAAAAATGCAACATGGTGACCATCCTAAATATTTAGAAGGTTCTCATTATCTACGAATCTATTACAACAATCAAACTGAAATGTTGTATGTTGATAGAGCCAATGAACATAAGTAGGATATATGAAAATATGCTTTAGTTCTTCACGGAACTACTTGTTCTAACAATACTGTTTCTTGCAAAACAAAGAAAAACTTGTAATGAAAGTTGCTATTATAATTATTATTATTATTATTATTATTATTATTATTAGTGTAAGCCTCCGTGGCTTAGGCGGCAGCACGCCGGCCTCTCACCGATGGGTCCGTGGTTCAAATCCCGGTCACTCCAAGTGAGATCTGTGCTGGACAAAACGGAGGCAGACAGGTTTTTCTCCGGGTACTCCGGTTTTCCCTGTCGAATTTCATTCCCGCAACACTCTCCACTATCATTTCATTTCATCTGTCATTCATTTAATCATTGCCCCAGAGGAGTGCGTCAGGCCTCGGCAGCCGGCACGGTCCATATCCTCGCCGCTAGATGGGGGCTCCATTCATTCCATTCCTGACCCGGTCGGAGACTGGAAGCAGGCTGTGGATTTTCATTTTCATTATTATTATTAGTATTATTATTATTATAATTGTTTCGGTCGTCTATGGACCACGTTATTTCAACTGCCTTTTCCCTCTTTCTTTCACATTGGCCCAGTATTCGCGCATTCTTCTTCGGCGAGCTTCCTTCCGTTCTTCGGTCCACTTCTTGCCGGTTTTCAATATAGGTTTTGGCTGAAAACTCTGTATCTCCCCAAGTTTCTTCTTCAAAGAGTCACGTTCCAAGATGTCCTCATGTGATATCCCCAGTTCTTGTAGGTCTTTTTCCACCTCTGTAAACCAGATCCCTTTGGTTTTCTTTCCCACAAAGTAGGCACATATTCGATTGGACAATCTTCCAGAGTTCATTCGTGTTAAATGGCCATAAAAGGAGAGTCTTCTTTTGCGAATGGTGTCCGTTATTTTCTCCACATGTAGATAAAGTTCATCGTTGTGTCGTCTTCTATACTCTCCTTGTTCCTTTACCGGGCACAAGATCTTTCTCAGAATCTTCCTCTCTTTGGTTTCGAGTTGTTCTGCCAGACCTTTCTTATTCATCGTCAGGCATTCTGATGCATATAACGCCTCCTGGCGAATAACGGTAACGTAGTGCCTCAGTTTGGCCTTGAAGGACATTGATCGTGTTTTGTAAATGTCTTTGGTTAAATGGTAAGCCATTTCCATTTTGTTAATCCGTGCCACGAAAGCTTCCTTTTCACGAATGTTGGGCTCAATCCATTCACCCAGGTATTTGAATTTCTCTACCTGTGTTATTTGTCCTCCATTCACCATAAGTTCCCTGGATTCTGACTCGATGTTCGTTATAAACTGCGTTTTCTGGAACGAAATCTGAAGACCTGCCTTTGCTGCTTGCACCTGTAATTGATTGAATTGTTGTGTGGCCGTGTCAAGAGAATTAGAGAAAATTGCAACATCATCTGCGAAAGCTAAACAGTCGATTGTCAGGTTTTTATTCTTACAACCTAGTCCGACCCCATTCTCTACACCATCCTCATACAATTCTTGACGCCATTCTCGAATAACTTTCTCAAGAACACAGTTGAATAACAGAGGCGAGAGCCCATCTCCCTGTCTCACCCCTGTCCGAATTGCGAAGGATTCAGAAATCTCTCCCCTGAATTTCACTTTGGAAGCTGTATCCAACAGGGATTGGTGAATGATTGCTCTTCTCTTATTATCTAAACCAAATTCTCTTAAAACCTGGATCGGGGTACTTCGATCCAGCGAGTCGTAAGCCTTCTTGAAATCAACAAAGGTCACAACAAATTTCTTACTTCTCAGATTCATGTACGATAGAATTGATTTTAGATTCATGATTTGCTCAACACAAGAGCGCCCCTTTCGAAATCCACCTTGGTATTCGCCCAGTTGTTGATCGAGCTGTGCTTCCGCTCTCGTTTGAAGCGCTTTCGCGGGAATCTTGTACGTTATCGAGAGGAGTGATAAGCCACGATAGTTGTTTACGTCCGCTTTATCACATTTCTTGTGCAGGGGGTGAATCAGGGCCGATGTCCAATCACTGGGCAGTTTCTCTGTTTCCCAAATCTCCCGGATGATATCCGTTAGCTTGTCGATTGGTTTTTCACCTGCGTATTTCCAGATTTCGGCAACTATTGAATCCTCACCTGGTGCTTTATTGTTCTTAAGTGAGTGAATGATCTGCTTGATTTCTTCCCTAGTTGGTGGACTTGAGTCTGGATTGAGGTGCATATTTTTGTGAAAGGAAAATTTCGATGTTGGAGCCTCACAATTGAGAAGGGACTCAAAGTATTTCGCCAGGATCTGACAGTTGTCTTTGTCATTGTAAGCAACTTATTATTATTATTCTTCAAGTTATGAATCGTTCGTCAACTCCGATAAGCAGATTCCTGGTTCTAACACTTTGCACAGTGAAGTGTCGAGTACGTATTAGTGCATTCTCCCTCATCTGTCACTTCGGATCTCCCACTGCCCGCTACTTTTTATTATTCATATGCTGGGAGATCGCTGGAGCGTACTGTGTGGCTGCCGTCTTCAATGGACGCCGAGTTAGTTATGGTCCAATTAACCGCTGTTTCGTAACCAGGGCAGTGGAAATGTTTGAAATCCTCAAGGCTCGTTGTATTATTCATGTTTTAGTTATCTATTCAAGTTGTTATAAACAGTTCTGGCCTTTTTTACTCCTATGGACTTAACTCTATTTTATTAAAGCGAGAGCATCTGTAGTCTTATGCAGTCACTTCGTGACTGTCTCGAGTCTCGGATTAATTTCTGAACGGCTGGCTGGATGCTTTTGAAACTTGATGCGCTGAATTTACACAAACTATGTCGAATCGCGAGGAATCCTCTACGTTGTAGTTAGGCCTACGTATGCAGTAATGGAAAACATAAGAAAATTAATCCGTAAAGGTGGAATCGAAATAAGTTACAATCCAACTATGCGGCAACTCCGTTGGACTAATATCACCCTAAAATAGCGCAAATACTAAAAAGAATCCACTTCTTCCCCATTTTGCTTCACAAGACTGAACCCTCAGACTAGAATTTAATTCCTTGGTTGAGCCTGGAATCGAACCAAGGATCTCCTGTCCATACCCCGAAACACAGAAGGCGGTCGTCCGACTGTAAATTAAGGGTCAAAAATACCAACTGAGTTACGTGTGTCTGAAGAAATGTCGTCAGATAAACATATATCATACTAATTTACTGGTACAAAGCGTCGTTTTTAAATGTATTGTATTGCCTCTCCTAACCCGTTTCTACGTATTTTAAAGACGTATTCATCCAATAGGCCTACCTCCATTTATTATATTTTGCAACATGCGATATCAGAGAATACTTCCATTTGTAACATTTGCTCTTGAAGTATAATACTATTTAATCTTGCCAGTTGTCAGCTGTGAAAAATCGAAGCTTCTGTTTCCTCTAGAAATGATAATATTTGCCTGGAGAATTTAATTTAAAGCAAAACTTTCTCTTCGCCAACTTCTGTAAAAAAGGGATGTCGCTAAGCGCGGAAGAAAAGAGTTTTCATCCCGAACTCTCGCCCTCTACTTACTTAATACGTGCCTAAGAAATACTTCTTTTGAGTGTGCGAATAATTTTCACGTCTTACACAAGGAAGTAGATGGTAGAGAGCTGCTTTTGCTGAATCTGATACACCCTAGCTGGAATCTGAAAGCGTTCTTCCTGTGTATTCTTAAAGTTTCTTTTAATACTGCAACGCCGCTATTCAAAATAAAAACTTCCCTCTAGTTTTATAGTTGCCGTCAATAAATCTTTCAGTTGATATCGCAATTGATTGATTAATCTATAGCAGTCTATTTTTTGGCTGCGGCGTTAAATTATGCACTACAACCCGGATGGTTGGTTGGTTCCTCAGTTTAGGGGCTGCGACAACGTGGTCATGTAGCCCCGTGTACTGTGTGTAGAATCTGTCTGATAACCGGTGTTAATTGTGATGGCTGTATTAGTGTTTGTATCTGTTCTTTTTATTCAAGTAAGGACTGCAACTTTGAATTTTTCAAATAGTTCCTACTTTTGCCGCCAAACGCCACCGTCAACGAAGGCCTGATGGAAACTGCAGCGGCTATCCTGTGCGTGGCTTTCCGCTGGTTTTTCCCACGCTCCCTCCAGGCAAATGCCGGAATAGCTCCTAATTTTAAATTTCGAGGCGCTAACCCGATCTATGTCTCTAACAGTTACACACATTACTGTATTACAGTCATCACAGAAACTCAGGTTATTAGAAAAGTTCAACGTACGTCCAAGTACAGGGGCTGATGACGAAGATGACTCAAGCCCCTAAAATGAATTAACAACAATCTATTGGGCAGATAAAATTATACTTTAAACCATATTTTGTATTTAATGACAAACATAAAGACGTTTTGCTTATAAACTGGACGTCGCAAGGCGTAGCCGATGATAATGTTTGAACATTAGAAAAATAACTCTATTGAAGATATGTTCAGAATGCCGGAAAAAAGCACCTGACGACTCTGAGGTGATACAGCTGATGTATAAGAGTACTACGCTGCATTCTAACCATCCCGCACTGATGTCGTGCGTGTTGAATTGCGCACCACGACCGCGACGGGGAGCTACGACAAGTCCGGAGATTGAAGGTTCAAATCCCGGCACTCCAAAAAAATCTTGCGATAGTAGGCCTACCTGATATCAAGTCCCGGGGCACCAGACTCGAATAATTACAGCTACACATACTACTACGGTCACCAATGAAACACAGATTCAGACGGGGCTGATGACAAACTATGTCCGAAACCCCTAATAACGAATCAACAACACTAACAACAACCGAACATTCTAACCTATTTCCATTGTTAATACTTAAGTGGTTGAATATGCAAGGATCAGTTTCTCTGGGATACGCCCTGAAGTTTAGATTTTGTGGTAAAAGAAAAAAGAGAAGCTTACATGAAATGACTATCTTCTAGTAGTTTCGTATGTACCTCATAATGGGGTCCATATTATGTTACAATGACCTGGTAATAATGCAACTGTGTTGTCCATGTGTCTGTGTAGGATATATATTACTAGCAGGTACCCGCGGCTTCGCTCGCGATGAAGACAATGGGGATGATGCATTATTGCTGATAATTGGTCTATTCTAATACAGCCATCGCGGCTACAGGTGGGTCCATAATAATTCTGAAAATTCTGATACCGTACATACAATATGTTATGAGCAGCAAAGTGGGAATTTCATAGAGTTGAGAAAGTCTGCAGGGTACTATGTTACATTATATGAACACATTTTAAAATTACGTTTTAGGTTTTGCCATCTTCTGATGAGTCATAACGATTTTGTTGTCCGGATACTCGCGAGCACGCCACATACAGTTGCCCATGGGAAAAAATGGCTTTGTCTAAATGTACACCTGCTGCTGTTAAGTGTGTGTCAATGCGCTTTGTTAATAGAAATTGCGAACCTTGTTTGAAGAGGGAACTGCACTCTTGCACACTGGAATGGCAAATCTATTGGAATATGGGGAATTAAAAGTATTTTCCTTAAGCTATTTTGGGTGTAATTTTGACACACTTATTGATGATTTGAACGTCAACATGTCGCTATTAATAGACCTATAGTAAAATATCTCTCACCTTGGCCGCTGACGTACATTATACAGTCTCTTCCAGTGTTAAATCCCAGGGATTGAAATTCTCCAACAACCCTTTTGCCACACATGCCTCTCTAAGTAAAAAAAAAATCCTGATTAATGTTGATTGAGTCTTCAGTTTTTTGACTGATTGGATGCAGCGCTCCATGCCTCCCTCTCCTGAGCTAATCGTTTCATCTCTACATAGCTAACACACCCTTCATCCGAGGCAATCTGTTTAACCCTGGTCTACCCCTACAGTTCTTGTCCTCGACCCTCCCATCCATAACTAAGCTTGCTATTCCTGGGTGTCTTAATATGTGTCCTACCAATCTATCTCTTCTCTTCATTTGCAGTCGCCAGAAACATCTCACCTCTCCCACTCGTCTTAATACCTTTTCATTTCTTACCCTATCTACCCATCTGATCTTCATCATTCTCCTGTAACACCACATTTAAAACGCTTCAATTCTCCTCTTTTCTGCTGCACCATTAGTCAATGTTTCATTTCCTCAGTGTGTTACGCTCCAGGTAAAAGCTTTCAAAAATGATTCCTAATACCTAAATGTATATTCGATGTCAACAGATTCCTTTCTGTAGAAATGCTTTCCTTGCCTGAGCCAACCTCCTTTTTATATCCTCTTTGCTTCGTCCATCACTGGATATTTTGCTTCCTAAGTAACAGAAGTCTCCTACTTCCCGTAGCGTTTCGCCTGCCAATTTGATGTCCATAGAGGTTTCTGATTTATTTCGGCTGCATTCCAATAATTTTGTTTTAAATTTATTGATTTTCATCATGAATTTTTTCCTCAGACGGAGTCCATACCATTCAAAAACTCGTTCAAATCCTCTGGCGTGTCGGCCAAGATGACGATGTCATCAGCAAATCTCAAAGATGATATTATTTCTCCTTGAATCTTCGCTCCCACTTTAAATTTTATCTCGAATTTCCTGATTATTGTGTTCTGAGAGATCTTTGAAATGCGTTGCCCTCGCACATGGTGTGGATGCATTGTCAAAGGAAAGAAATCTGTGTTACGAACATCAGCCGCATAACCTGTACCGAAAGCTTCTGCAGATTTAACACAAGGCCTATTCTGAACAGCAGTTCCTTGAACTCAGATTTACCAACATTGTATTGTATCTTTCCATGTGGTATATCTCTGTACTTCAACATACAGAAGAGTGCCTTAAAAATTATGTCCGGTGTACATTTTGGAAAAGGTAGTGAGTGTGTTTTTTTTGCCGGAGTAGATACTCGCTCGTAGAAATTCTTTTCAGAAAAATAGACTGGTTCACTATTTTGTAAGTGCACATTGAGGTATGTGACGGCGGGATGCCTTAAGTGTTACGGAAACGGCAATAGCCGTCACAGAGCTTCGTTGCTACTGAAATATCGACCAGACTGATATTTGTACTAAACTATAGGTACGGGATTTGTGAGCCCAGTGATTATGAAATTGAACGTAGCTATATCGCAACATTTATTTCGTAGCCGCTACTGTAGTGTTTAAAAATTAAAAGTGGTATTAGAAGGCGCTTTCCCTAATTATTTTACCCCTGGCAATACAGCCCATGAAGGGCCTAGGCCTATCATGCGACCGCTTCCCAGCCATTTGGCCTGCAGATATTGTGGTGACGCGTGGTCAGTTCATCGTGTCCCCTCGGCCGTTAATCTTGTTCTTCCGGACAGGGGCGCTGCCTCACTATCAGACAGCTACTCAATTATCCTCACGAAGCTGAGTGCACCCCGTTGCAGCCCTCACGTCAGTGTCTAAAATCTCCGACGGAGCCGGGAATCTCAACCCGGGACCTCCGGATGAGAGGCCGGCGCGCTACCCTGTTCTTATTTTGTTTATATATATCTTGAAAAAGATAATAAATGGATTGGCATTGCCTCCTACAGGGATATATAGAAAATCGGACCTTGAGTTACTGTTGCCATGGAAACGGACTTGCCATTAGTTCATCAGTTTATCAGAGCGAGATAGTTTTCTGCGAATATCTTCGAAACTGTTGGTTTTAGGGCCTTAAAATGTGATTTTCGGTGTCCTCCGAGTTTTGTTTCTTGCATCGAGGGTCGTAAAATGAGCTTCGTCCGGTCTATATGCGACAACTTCGATATTGTGTCCCGTTTGAATATTTTTGGTGACTTTTCAGTTATGTTGCCCATTCCACGGGAACAATGATTTATTTCCGGATGAAAGGTAGCCTATATGTTATCCCAGGGTATAAGCTGTCTCCATTTCAAATTTCATCCAAATCCGTCCAGCCGTTTTAGTGTCAAGAGGTAACAAACTAACACACACACACACACACACACACACACACACACAGACTTTCAAATTATAATATATATAGGGGTTTCCTTCTTCATGTGAAACCTCTCAGCGTATCCGTGCGTGTCAAGTAGTGCACCACGACTGCAAGAGGGAGTTGTAATCAGGGCAGTGAAGGTTTGAGTCCCAGTGCTAACAACTACCAGCATAAATGAGTTTTTGCCGTTTTTATTTCACACTCCCTCCAGAGATTGTACCTTATTACAAGTCCATGGGCTCCTACCCCAATCTAGACCTTAATAATTTCCGGTACACACCCTATTGTAGTCACCCCAGAAACACAGGTTATGAGACAAAATTCAACACACACCTTAATTACACGGAGTTGATGACCAATGTGTCCCAAGGCACTAAAGTGAATTAAGAATTATAACAACTGAGATTTAGTAGTTTTAGAGGAGCTGCTCTTCCTATTGGACTAGAGCTTCGGGTGAGTTTTGAAATGTGATTTAAAATATGATTCTACAAACATCTTCTATCAGGAGCCGCTTAATCTACCTTAAAAAGTCGTTGGAAATGCCACAAAATTGTGAAGCGTCTTATTATATTCTGTAATAATTGCTTTGCTTGACTTATCGGTTTTTGTTCCGGCGCTCCTCAATTGAATTGGCCGGAGCCTTAGAACAGCAAAATAAAGAATTTGTCAGCCTTCTCTTTTTAGTGCGATCGGAGGAGAAATGTCAAAACGCCTTCCAGCGCCGTATTCCGTACTTAATGTTGGCCGCACTGTAAGATTCCCGCGTGTTAAATTACATTGTAAATTACATTTGTACAGGATTTAGGTCGTTTATAGCCTATTTTCATTTTAATCCACTGGTATTTAATGTATTTGAATTGTTTTCATGACCACAAGATGGCAGCTGTGCGAAATTTTAAAATCTCTATTTTATTTCTTGTGTCCTAATCAATCCAAAATGGCGACTATGCGAAATATTTCACCGGCATTCTATATCTCAGAAAATATTACTGATATCACCTTGGAATTTTGTACGGTGATAAAGGGCACTAAGTTACTATAAGTTCACCTATGAGAGTTTCAAAAACCTGTTAACTAAGAGAAGGCGTGGTGGCTCAGCGGTCTAGCTGTATGCCTCTCACCAAGGCGGTCCGGGTTCGATTCCCGGTCAATGCATGTGAGATTTTCGAAGTGAATTGCCATGTCCTGTGGTTCGGATTCCACGTAAAAAGGAGGTCCCGTGGCTCATAATCACAGGATTCACGTAAAACTACAATCTTCCTTACTAAAAGAAGAACATGGCGGCCAGGCGAAGTTGAAACATTAAAATAGACTCTTCTCGTGATTTAACTATCCAAACGCAGTAAAACTTGTCAAGTAAATGTTTATACACATTGCATTACACATTCTAATTTAGTTCAATTGTTTACATAACCTCAACAAGGTGGCTGTGCGAAATTTTAAAATTATTTGTTTATTTCTTGTGTAGGCCTACTAATCATGCGATCGAAGTGAACGTTTGAATAATGAACCTACGCAATAATTGTCATCTAATGGTACATAACTCTATGGCCTACATATATAAAGTGCCAACATGGCGACCATCCGAAATATTTAGACGGTTCTCAATATCTATTAATCTATTGCAGCAATCAAACTTAAATTTTGTATGTTGATAGAAGCTATGAACTTACGTTCACCTATGGAACTTTCAATAACCTGGTGGGCACAAATCCAACACGGTGGTGACGCGAAATATAAATATTTAAATAGACGTTTCTCGCGATTTAACCATCCGAGCGCAGTGAAACTTGGTACGGTAAATGATTTTACAAATTTTAATCCACTGGTATTTAATGTATTTGAATTGTTTTCATGACCACAAGATGGCAGCTGTGCGAAATTTTAAAATCTCTATTTTATTTCTTGTGTCCTAATCAAGCGATTGAAGTTTGAATAAAACGTCTGCACAATAATATTTATGTATTAGCACATCCGATATATTTAGACGGTTCTCAATATATTTAAACACAAATTGTGCTAAATGTTCCGGCATAACTCAACAAAATGACAGTGTTTCGCCCCGGTGTGCAATTGGGCTCTTCAGTTGGTTAATGCACACCTCACCAAGAGGTTATGCCGGAACATTTAGCACAATTTGTGTTTAAATATATAATGGCTCAACGGACAATACATATTTTTCTTTGGAAAATTATAAATAGGTTCTCAATATCCACGAATATATTACAGCAATCAAACTGGAAATGTGTATGTTGATCGAGGCAATTACTAGAAGTAGGATATATGGAAATTGGTTATTTAGTCGTTCACGGAACTACTTGTTATATTACAAATTCATTTTACAATAAAATATCATGTGAAATATTCATACTGGGTGGCTCTATGCCGTTTCTGAAATGGATTTAAAAATGTTTATTGCATTAACATTTATATTCCGATAGCACAAATATAACTTGAATAGTTGATTCACATTGTAGATAACTAATATAGCGCGTGCTTGTTAGTTATTCTTGCTTTAAGGGGCGGAACTACAAGGTTAAGTTATGTTCTGTCCATGACGTTTTTCTTTTCTCTCTCTCTCTCTTGAAAAGTAGTGAAAACTGACTTTATGCTTTTCAGTTCCGACTGATTCAATTGCAATTACGTACTTAATTCGGTTCCTTATAATTATTCCCAGTGTTTTTCTTGTCCTACAGAGTGTCTGGTTTCTACGAATGTTTTAGTTTCAACGTGTGGCTTGAATTAAGTTTAAGTTCCGAAAATACACAGTAAGCCTAGTTCCAAACACACTGTTAGAATGTGCTTGGGTATGTGTCTAATCTGTGTGATTGTAATTGGGACTAAGATTGGGAAGGGGATGGCCATAACCTTAATGTATCATCCTGGCAGAAGTGGTAAAACCACCGGAAATCACTTACTACACCCATCCTCCATTCAGTTATTCTCACGAGGCTGGGTTGAACCCTTTTCCTGCTCATCTACAATTTGAGTTTTGAATGAGTCGGGAATCGAACCCAGGACACTGGGAGCAGAAGTGTCAATTCATACCCCTGGACCGATGAAGGTTGCTACCGCAACGTTTCTTGGAAAATAGTGCGCATATTAGCTATTGGAATAAGTAGAATTTGACTCTTCTTGGTAGTTTCCTATATTTAACAACAATAATAATGATAATGACAAATGCATGCTTTAAGCCTTGTGGATGGAAGATACAGAATTAAAATGTCTGCCCGTATGTTGTGGTGGAGGTAGTAATAATAAGACCTTAGTGACGCTAGAGGGCCGAAAGTTTGCCTTTACGGGGATCTATAACGTGCCGGTTAATAATATTATGGACACAGGTGTATCACAGTTAGGCCAAGTACCTTACCTCGGCGCCACCTAGCCAATCGTTCCCAATTTTTTTAAACGTCCCACTGTAAACTGAACGCTCATTCGAACCCTATGGTCTTTATTATATTGGCTACATGAATCGTGGCAGTGTGAGAATACGGTACCACAAAAGGCATTCAGATGGTTTTATCAAAGATAGTTACTCCATATGACGAGCTGCGTATAAAGGGCTCGTCTCTCATGCGGCCGGTAAGAGTGGCTCCCCGCCACATGAACTTTCATGGTTGTTGACAGACTTTAAGATACAAGTGGTCCATAACCTGTTACGGTCGGCGTTCCATGAAATGTGCCTGCAGACGGCTCATCGTCATCCAGGACCATCTCAAAGTTTATTTGCTGCCGTACGAATAAACTGCTTATGCACATACTGTGTAGCTTTATGATGATTATAGTGATGACAAACTAAAATGTATCATTGAGTTCCACTGAATAAATGCGTGTGCGTGTAACACAAACGTAACATTCACCGCCCAGGTTTTGAACATGTACGTCCCCCAGGAGCTCACATCTAGTGGGACGGGGGTTGGCGACCACGAGACCCCAGCTGAGTCCGGCATTGCTTCCACTTACTTGTGCCGGGCTCCTCTCTGTCTTCTTTCCTGTCGACCTCCCTTGGTCAACTCTTGTTCTTTTCCGACCCCGAAGGTATTAGGGTATCCGAGGTCTAGGGAGTCTTTCACTTTCCCATCTTAATTGGCCCCTTGTCTCATCTTTCCTGATCCCTCCTTCTTAGAGGGGTCAGACCTCTTGTTTTCTTTTCAATATATATCCTTTTCTCTTAAGTTTCCCGCACTGTTTTTGTTAACTGGCTCCCCGTGTATCTAAATTCCCTTCAGCGGTTTTTTTTTCATATACACTCCATTTTGTAGGTATTTTCAATCTACGTAGCATTTTGTAAGAATTTTCGAACTAAATTGCATTTTGCGAGTGTTTTCAACCTCAATTGCATTTTGTAAGGATTGGCAATCTAAATTGCTTTTTAGTAAGTCTTTCAATATAGGGGTGGAACTTCTGTGTGTATTTTGAATTTCAATTGCATTTTGTATTTTCAACCTAAACCTCTTTTTGCAAGTATTTTCAATCTAAATTGCATTTTGTAGGGTGCCCATTTTGCAAGTATTTTGAGTCTCAGTTGCATTTTGTGGGTATTTTGATTCTAAATTACATTTTGTAAGTAATTTCAATCTAAATTGTATTTTGTAAGTATTGTCCATCCAATTGAGTAGTTTGAATCTACCATACATTTTGTAAGCATTTTCAATTTCAATTGCATTTTGTAAGTATTTTGAATATCAATTGCACTTTGTGATTATTTGGAATCTGAAATGCGCATTTTTCAATTTAAATTGCATTGTGTATTTTCAATTTCAATTAAATTTTGTAAGTATTTTGAACCTCAATTGCATTTTGTACGTATTTTCAATCTCATTTGCATTTTGTATGTATTTTCAATCTCATTTGCATTTTGTATGTATTTTCAATCTCATTTGCATTTTGTAAGTATTTCGACTGTGCATTTCATTTTGTACGTATTTTGAACTCAACCTACATGTTGTGCTTATTTTTCAATCTATTCCTTTTGTGTGTATTTTCGTTCTAAATTCCCTTTTGTAAGTATTACCGCTCTCCATTCTGTGAGTAGTTTCAATCTGAGTTACATTTTGTAAGTATTTTCAGTCTCGCTTAATTTTCGTTCTGATTTCCATTTCTTTGTCATTTTCGCTATCACTCAGACCATTAGGGGGCCGATAACCTAGAAGTTGGGCCCTTAAAACAACAATTATCATTAATTATTATCATCATGAACATGTACAGTCTCTCAAACAAACTTCGCAACTGTTTTGGCCACGTCCCAACGGTGGATTTACACTATATAACTGGCTGCGTGGCTCAGCGGTGATGTTCTCGCCTGCTGTCCCAAAGGTTGCAGGATCGAATTCTGGCGCAGCCAGTTAGCATTTGAGGGTCCGCAAATGCGAGGAAGCCGTGATAGTAGATTTACTGGCACGTTACTGATCCCCTTCGGGGCAAAATTCCGGCACCTTGACGTCTCTAAAAGCCACAGTAGTTAAAAGGGACGTAAAACCAATAACTTTATGATGGATTTACACGAGAACCTTTACAGCGGTGTCAGGGTCTTATAATTGTGCAGCTACCGGAGTTCTTTCTTTGGACGACTGTGCCTTCACAGGATGTCGTGTAGTCCATTTCATCGTACACGCGTATTTCAATGTCTAAGGTAACATTCTTCGTTTGGACGACTATGCATTTATGAGGTGCTGTGTAGTCAAACTCATCGTACATGCATGTTGCATTGTCGAAGGTCTTCCCTTCTTAATTTAATTTCTTAAAGGGCCATTTTTAGTAATTAATGTAATTACCTGACTTTCACGGAGACCAAACGTGTTATATCATCATCATAAATCAGAGCTGGAGGAAGATGGCCACGTTTTCCCCCAACCCTTTCCTTGTTATCTGTAGCCTATTTGGATTTATTTTCTGCCTGATGACCAGCCAAGGATATATACAGTATATTACTTTTATAGAGACTTACATTTAGTTCAATAAAAAAAAAAGGAAATATCAAATGATGTAGGAATAACACTTCATCTGTCTCTATGTGTCAACTTTTCCCCCTACTCGTGGCAAAGGGGCTTGCCTGAAGATAATTCTCAGCGATGCCGATGATCATGTAGGGCATCAGTTTGTTGAAATGAAATTAATGTAGAGCAAAGTAAAACAGTTTTACAGATTTTGAGAATCCTCACTATGAAAAGAGAAAGATGTACTCTTTCTAAAGCTTCCCATATCTACGCTCATTAATGTGTGCGAGAAATGCGCACTTTTGAGAAAATGCTCCCCACAACCGATTTATTTCTTTTCCCATTGTTCTCATTAATCGTGTTTAATTCGTGGGTGGCATATTTTATGTCGCCCGTGAAGGCTTCATGGACTGTGGGCCTATAATTGAGGACTACTGCATGGTCTGATTTTGATGTGAATTATGTTCCTTGATTTCGGTAGTCATTTTGGACGTATTTCGGTGATATATTTCCCGAGAAAATCGTGGATATTGATCACTTCATGTACTTTCGTCAACATAATACAATGCAGGAGGTGCTGCTTGTTAACGTTTAGACCAGTACGATAATACCTCTGAATAGGGAAACAATTCTCTACGTTTGCGGATCGCCCGGAATGCGAGAAAATTGAACGCACGTCGACCGCAGAGTTCAGATGGCTAGGGGTGGAAAACAGTTGACGTCCCTCGCACGCTGGGATGCAGTAAGCTATATCGGAGGGGGATATGCAGATGTCGAAGTATTTAGAAGTCATTCAAAAGTATGTACTGTATATTGCTGTATATATTACTGTAAAATGAAGTTACAACATCAAGAAACGTTGATAATTGGGTCTGCAGAAATAGGCGTAGGCCTATGCGGCGATGCTTCCTATAGGCTACATTTTATCCCTGTTCTTCGACATTTTGTGTACATCTTGCTTTAGCATCAACCGGTAATATTACTACATCCTTAAATTCTGTCCCGTAAGTGAAAAATGATTAATTTTACTTTTCCTAAGGAGTTCGTAATTGCGAATGGCTAGCTCAGAGATAGTTTCCTTTTTTTAAAATCGCTTATCCTCCCAGCTTTGCTTCACTCACGGACTCTGGGAGGGATCATTCCTCTACCGCCGCAAGGATGGTGTCTGGGAGCTGAACACACTTTGTCAGCAGATACAACTGAGGATGGTGACAGGTATCGCCCAGGCTACCGCTAACTTAGGTGTAATTAAGGAAGGCTCATGGAAGGGGTTTGAGAAGGAAGTCGACCGTGGGCCTGTTGAAAGGAACCGGTTTGGTATTTGCCTGGTGGTGAAAATGGGAACCACGGAAACCATTATCATGATGCCCGAGGTGGGATTCGAACTGACGTTCTCCCAATTCCAGCGAGGCACGAGCTAGCGCATTAGCGCTCTCTGCCACAGTGGCCAGTTACAGTAGATTATTTTGCCACCTAAAATCAAATCCGTAATGCTCATAAACTGGAACAAACTTCAGTAAATTTTCACAAATCATGAAATTATCTTACTTTTTTTTATTTATTTAATAATTATTAGATACAACCTTGAAAAGGTCATTTTACACTAATATTTTAACAATTTCAAATAATATTAACTAAGGAGCAGGACATTTGTGGTGACCTTCATTGATTTTAAGAAAGCTTATGACTCCATTGATCGGACTACCATAC
This sequence comes from Meconema thalassinum, assembly GCA_946902985.2. NCBI lineage: Eukaryota > Metazoa > Arthropoda > Insecta > Orthoptera > Tettigoniidae > Meconema > Meconema thalassinum. The sequence goes on from OX336390.1 coordinate 304,697,023, forward strand.
TTAAGATTCTAAAGGAGTTCGGCATGGACAACAAAACCAGAGCGATCATCCAACAGACTCTCACCAACACCACTTCAAAAGTTAAGTTTAGAAGCGAGATTTCCAATGCCTTCGAGATAAGGACAGGAGTTCGACTGGGAGATGGTCTCTCACCTCTAATATTCAACTGTGTTCTTGAGAAAGTTATCCGTGAGTGGAGTAAAACAATGTGAGTGATGAAGGAGTCCAAAATGGAATCAGACTTGGTCACAAGAATAAGATCCTATCAATTGACTGTCTAGCCTTTGCAGATGACTTTGCGGTTTTTGCGGATTCGTTAGATACGGCCAGGAAACAGATCAACCAGCTTCAAACACAAGCTGCAAAGGCGGGCCTCCTGATCTCTTTCGAGAAAACCGAATTTATTACTAACAGCAAAACGGCTCCAAAACACATTGCAGTGAATCATGGGAAAATCAAGCGGGTTGTGAAATTTAAGTATCTTGGGGAATGGATAGACCCTACAATGCCCGAAAACGAGGCTTTTGCGTCACGCTTGAATAAAATTGAAATGGCTTACCATCTAAGTAAGAATGTGTATAACAAAAGATCTATATCCCTGAATGCAAAACTGAAGCACTACTGCACGGTCGTCCGGCCAGAAGCTTTGTATGCAGCGGAAAGTCTCTCCGTGAATAGAAAATGCATAATGGAAAAACTGGAGACCAAGGAAAGAAAGATATTGAGGAAAATCCTGGGTCCTGGCAAAGAACACGGCGAGTTCCGAAGACGCCACAACCACGAGTTGTACACTCACGTAGAGAAAATAACTGACGTGATGAGGAAAAGGAGGATTTCTTTCTATGGACATATAACCCGAATGAAATCAACACGGCTATCCAACAGAATTTGTGCTTTTCTCCGTGAGAAAAAGACAAAGGGGGGCTGGTTCAGTGAAGTAGAGAAAGATCTGTTGGAGACTGGGATAACACGTGAAGATATCCAGGAGCGTGGCCCACTTAGGGAAAAACTTTAGAAACATCCGAAGCTAAAAACCGGGAAGGCGTGGACGACGGAGAGAAAGGTGCAACATCGATTGCGAATGAAGGAGTACTGGGCCAACATTAAAATGCAGAAAAAAACAGTTGACATGACGTGGTCCTTAGTTGGCCGTAACAAAGGAAGAAGAATAACAGGTAACAAATGGCAGTGATGGCAGCAAGGGATACATCTCGGGAAAGACGCAGGGAATGATTGGGGTAGTGGGTGATTAGGAGGGTGAGTGGGCAGGAATTGAGGATTAAAGGGATCTTCTAATGTTATGTTTGAATGTTCTCTAGGGAGAGAATATGTCAATATTTGGAAGGGAGTTGCTAAGGGTAGGTAGACGGTGGAAAATAGAGCGCTTCTGTACGTCAAGACGTGGGCGAGGTATGTGGTGTAAATTGTTCTGACGTGTTGAACGGGAGGGAACATGGTGTGAGAAGTAGCTTAGTAGCATGTTACATTTTGTGTAACCATTCATAATTTTATGTAGGAAACACAGGTCAGTAAATTGTAGACGGCTTCTCAGGTCGAGTACATTGAGCTGATTTAGAATGTCGGATTTGGCAAAGTGCCTTAGTGAAGGATTGCGAGCTTTCCTTAGTCTTCTTCACTATACCGAACTGATCTGCCTCATAAATATCAGCAGTTTCATCTTATCAGCACACGGTACTATTGTCTTCCCATATTAATAATGGCAAACCCGCCAGCGGTAGCTACGCTCGCTAAAGCGCAGTGCTAGGCCATGTAGCCAAGCTATTTGCGGACTCGGTAGTCGTGGGTTCGAGCTCCACCGTTGGCCGTCCTTAAAATGGTTCCCCATTTTCACCTCCAGGAAAATGCTGGGACGGTACCTTCTGAGAGGCCACGGCCGCTTCCTTCCTCATCCTTGCCCAGTTTCATTCATCTTCATTCATGTCATCTGTCATTAACTCCTCTCATGAGGCTGGCATCAGGAAGGGCATCCGGCCGTAAAAACCATCCGCCATATAGAATTGCATCGCATTTCATCCCCGACCTCGTTGGGAAACGGGAATAATAAGGGGTAGACATGTACATACATTAATTATGGCAAACTATCTATGGTCAGTAACTACATGAAATCGGAACAGATGCTTAGTACCATATTTTTGACGGAAAGATCTTTAAAGAGGTGAAATCGCATAGTTTCAATAACCCAACTCGATTTAGATACAAAATAATGATCATGGTTTTAATAAGCCGGACTCGTCGGGAGCAGAACCATTCACAGGGCAACACTGCAGGGTAAATGGAGGGGGATGTGTAGATCAGATGGTGTTTACCAAAGTTGTTGGATGTTTCATGCATCCTGGACACTGACTTTATTGCGTTTGTCGAGCTGATGAATTGAAGTAATTATCACCATCAATAAATAAATAAATAAATAAATAAATAGCCCACATAATACTGTGCATTTATATTCTCGAATTTCGGGCTGCATATTCTCTTCTCTGCTTTTCCACCTTGTCCCCCGTTATCGTCAACTTTCGATGAAGGTATGAATGGCTTGTTCTTCTTGTTTTATGGGGTATGCTGTCGTAAAATATCCTACACCATTCGTCCGCGAACGAAAAATAAGGTGCGCACGTGCATATGTCTCAACAGAATGTAATCTTGGCCAGTTTACGTTTGTTGAGAATGGGAGTCGGGGCGTGTTGGGTTGGCAAGTGTGGACGGGAGAATGATGGTGTGATGTTGTAAATCGGGAATGGAACTTGCATAGCAGTTAATGGAGTAGTGGTGTGCTCCCTCACACGTCATTTATTACGCTGGAAGCGAGGCGAGACGTCGCGTCTCCGAGAAGGGAGGGACTCGTGTTAAAAAGTTAAAACGGTTATGTGTTTGCTTCTTGTTATTTTATACTGTAGTTGCTAGGGGAAGGTTATATTCAATGTGGAGACGGACACCTTCAATTCATCAAGATCCTACACTGGCCCTTCTCATTCTCAAAGAGAGGGAGTTCAATATTTTATATGTAAAATACAACGATCATAGTCCTACTCGCAAGAAAATGGTGCAATATTATGGCCATCGCTGCCGTGTAAGGCTTCAAAATCTTCGGATTTTGGGAAAGGGAATCGTGCCAGTGCTGCAATATGATCTAGTGATATGACCTTCGCTGTGGTTTAAACTTTCAAAATCTTCAAACTTTGAGAAAGGAAATGATGTTATTCTCAGTCCTATACGATACAAATTGGTTCAGTAATATGGACATTGCATATTGTGTGAGACTTCAAAAAGGTTCAAATTTTTGAAACGAAGTATTACATTTTGTGGGCGTGAGTTGAAAATGAAAATCCACAGCCTGCTTCCAGTCTCCGACCGGGTCAGGAATGGAATGAATGAAGCCGTGAGTTATTATTTACAATAATATTTGTACTTACTCCACTTTGTAACACAACGGTAGGCCTTGCCTGTAGCTCAGTGCTCCCCCTGAATATTAAAAGTGTTAACTATTCAATGGTTTTATTCTGTATGCTTCAAAATTGTTTAATTTATAATACAATTTGTTAAAATTGTTCCCTCATTACTGCTATTTGGATTTATTAAGTTTCCAGAAGTTAACATTTAAGGCCTTTCCAAAAATTACCTAATACAACTATTACAGGTGACGTTGCAAGCCGAAACGAAGAGAATTGCATTAACCTAAAAATAAATTATTTTGATATGTTCTCATTATTTTAGAGATACAGTCTGTAGAATTAACGTTGAAAGAGGAATTAACTAAAACACATTATTTTTGCAACCTAAGCAACAGGAGTAGTAGTAAGAAGCCATAAGTATTCAATTACCATGTTTATTGGAAAATATGAACCATACAGGCCTAGTTTGATCATTTTAATTTAAAAACTGAGTTCATACAGTAGTTTGTAGCCATTGCAAAATTAAAATTTAATTTAAAGCAGATCGTAATATATAATTCAGAGTGTCATCTTTTAAAGGAACATTATAACTTGTTATATAACTTCTTGTGAACTGGCGTATAAACGCATGTTGATGATCACGCCACCACAGCCACCACTTGATCCTCAACATTGGCCAAGAATACAAAAAGAGTAGTTCACTATTTCTTTATACTTCTTGAAAGTGCTGTTATAACAGTTGGCAGGCAAGCATGCACTTAAGTCGCACTTTACACAACACATCATGGAGATGTGTACCACACTTCACCTCGCCATAATTCCTCCTGGGAGCCACCGCAGTCGCCGCCGCGCCGGCCGCGTCGCCTCGGAGAATAAATCGAAGTCGTCGTCGTTGTCCCCTCCTTGTCTCTACTCTACGAATTAGAATTGTTCTCACGCACCAGTTCGAGATACTGTAGCATTCGGTTCGTTGGCCAGGCTGAGCTCCGCTGCTGTTCCAAACGCAGATCTTCAACAGTCCCCTGCATATTCGTTATACTGTAGTACACGAAAATTATGTGCTGTATTTGCACTTAGTGCTAGGGTCTGAACATCCAAAGTCACCAAGAAAGAAGAGACCCCCAGCTCTTTGAAGAAGGGTCGTGTCTAGGGATGGACGAGTATAACTATCTGATTTCCGTCCCGTGGGTCCCAGGTTTGAGTCCTGGTCGCGTCAGACACTTTGTTTAAACATATTGGTGGTTGTACTTCATGTACACAATACAACCTAATAAGTGAAAAAAATGCATTTGATATTTAGGCTATTCATTCATTCATTTTTTTTCTGCCGGACGAGTTGGGTTCTCCTTACGAAAGTACTCTTATCAATTAGACGAACTTCATTATTTTTAAAGTGCATTTATTTTTATGGGCGTGAAGAAAGTTCTATTTTACTTTGAAGTGACGGCTGAGGTAATTTGAAGTCCCCTTCATTGTCAAATAAAGTGCTTCAAAATCTTGTTATTGGTGCTTTGATTGTTCGGATAAGTTCGTTACCATTCTGGAGTTACAAGTTTTCTATAGCTATCGTCTTGAGGAAATACCGTGTTCGAATGGAGGCTTTAGTGGCTTTAGCTTCAGTTTAATAATGAGGTATCCACTGTCTGCAAAACTGGCCTCTAAATTAAATCAACAGTGGTAAGTAGACTTCTTTCTGCCGACAGTATTTGCAGTGGGGAAACTTCTTATTTTCTGATTAATAAGCTCCTCAAAATAACATGACATTTTTCCACGGTGGTTTTCAGCAAGCATTATCATCATCAGAATTCCTCCAGGTACAAGCTGTGACCTATATCCGCTGGACCTTCACTAGAATAAAATACTGGAAATAATACGTCTGTCGATTGTATTATTGCTAACGAGTTACGCGTTGATATCCAGAACATGATTATATCCTTGAAATAATTACACTTGTTTGCAATACTGCACTAGTTCAGTTTGTCTCGCACTTTTTCTTTCTCATTGCTATAGTGAATTAAACCCAGTGACGGAACACAATATTTGTGGCCCGAAAACGTGAATTCCAACGTGGACCAAAAGGTTTATCTTTCCTTGCAAGGACCTTGGCAATGTTTTTACAAGCTAACCAAATTGTGTTACCGAAACTTTTCCAAATTATTAATTCATGTAAATCAGCGTAAATGCTAAGAAAACTTCAACAGAACTACACTAAAAAAAATTAGGTCAGTTTGAATGTGTAGTCAAGCCTTGTTATCTTGGCGATCTAACCACAAATTGTCCACCTGTCGTCATTTCCTCCTTGGTCAGCTAATCGCTATAAACAACGTAGCGTGCCATTGTGACAACAAGCTTGTCCAAAAGGCAGTGATGACTACCGCAGTTTGTTGCAGTAGACATTGATTACTGGTAGCAACTGAAACCTCATTATCGATAGTTTCTATGTAGATCAGGCTCTGATTAAACCACTGGTTTGGACGAATGAATAAGTTATTTTACAAATAATACCATTTTAATTGAGACTTTCGCGTCTAGAATTACAGTCTTCTTAAAACCATTTACAGTAGATCTATTCATTGTTTTCATTAAAATCTGTATCCTCCCTATCTGTGACTTAGTACTTCTTGGTTGTGGGGTGGTGACTGCGAGGTCTCGGATGAATCCGGCATTGATTCTACCTATTTACGACATCTTGCTGAAACGTTAGTGGGATGATCTAGGGAGCTATCACTTGCGACAAACGATCGCCCGTAGCCGTTATTTGAGCGGCACTTTTACGAAGAGTAGGCTACAATGACATGCGTAGAACTTCATGAGGCCGCATGTGTTACCATTCGTGGCAGAGGTGCCAAGAGGCATTTGCCAGTAGGATAGTAGTGGATCCCACATGGCAAGGCTTTATGAGTCAACGTGGTCCGAACATCGTCTGTCTCCTCGCTACCACAGTGTAGTGGTGGTAGGGGAAGGAGCACTAGTCTGACTGTCCAGTGCTCCCCGAGCCCGGCCGTGCTCCCGGAGCGCAATGACTGGATGGCCCTGTTCTAAATGATACATATACTGTACATTGATATTCCCATTATCATTCACATTTTTTGTAGTACGATTTTCAAGGTTCCAACAGAGCGAGTGGAATTTAATCTTTTGTTGCATAGTGTGGCATACAGTAGTTGACAAGGCTCTACCGTATACAGGGTTGCGGGATCGAATCCCGGTTCAGTCGGTTGGGTTTAATGGAGCGAATAAGACTCCCTCAGAGCGAAATTCAGACACCTCGGCGTCTCCAAACCGCTGGAATTATTATTATTATTATTTTAAATAATCGTTTCGGTCTTCTATGGACCACGTTATTTCAACTGCCTTTTCCCTCGTTCTTTCACATTGGCCCAGTATTCGCGTATTCTTCTTAAGTGAGCTTCTTTTCGTTCTTCGGTCCACTTCTTGCCGGTATAGGTTTTGGCTGAAAACTCTATTTCTCCAAGTTTCTTCTTCAAAGAGTCACGTTCCAAGATGTCCTCGTGTGATATCCCCAGTTCTTGTAGGTCTTTTTCCACCTCTGTAAACCAGATCCCTTTTGTTTTCTTTCCCACAAAGTAGGCACAGATTCGATTGGAATTATTATTATTATTATTATTATTATTGGAATTGTGTCAAACGTCCATGTTGATTTGCAATGCAAAATGCCATGCTGTTCTGGCAATAGATTTCAGTTGATTTCACTGAACTATGTGCCGTCGCGTCGTTTGGCTTGTTGTTCCCCATTTGGCAAGTAACTGAACAGTTAGCCACCAGCGTTGGTAACCGAGGTGGATGTGCGGTAGGCCGTGCTGTGATGTTACATGATTGGGGTATTAGACAGGGTCTAATCAATTAAGCGACCGTGACGAGTGACCGACCTTACCATTCACAGTGACAATTCCCAGCCTAACCGCTGCTGCCTGTCGTGGCCTTGTAGTTTGATCTGTGGCTTCATGCCGCTGGCATTCCCTTATTCACACACTAATTGGACATGCGAAGCTTAATACTGTGTGACTTATCACGACTATTATTATTATAGATTCCTCGGTAGTGGTAGTGCCCCTCTGCTGATACTAATATCGCGGGTTCGATTCCCGGCTGAAGAAGTCAGATTTGTTAAAGAACAAAAAATCCATGGCACTCGGAGTAGAACGATGTCTGCTCATAATGGATCTCTTGTTTCATATCTGATGATTGCATGATAAGAATAACTGATTATTATGAAATTGGTAAACAATGTTATAAAATGGTATTAAATGAATTGTTGTTCTAGCGAAGAAGCTAAGAACTGTATAAGTGCACGATCTGAGAGAGAGAGAGAGAGAGAGAGAGAGAGAGGTAGAGAGCGTGCGTGCGTGCGTGCGTGCGTTTGTTTGTTTGTTTGTTTGTTTGTTTGTCTGTCTGTCTGTCTGTCTGTCTGTCTGCCTGCCTGCCTGCCTGCCTGCCTGCCTGTCTGTCTGTCTGTCTGTCTGTCCAGGATTAATTGGGCAATACCGAGCAAGTGGCCGTACAGTTAGGATTTCATGCACCCTAAATACTTCCCACTCTTTCAAGTGGTACGTTATGTCCTCTCCTAAATATTTTAAGGTCACTAGCTGACTCTTCACATATCAGCAGGCCAAGTGGTACGTTATGTCCGGTGGTAACGTTTTGTCCGTGGTACGTTATGTCCTATAACCGTGTGAAGCTCGCACCGTGTGGATACCACCCGTAGAACAGATAAGGCAGAACAGGTTGTCTAATTCAGAAAAGGGAAGTTTGAGCTCGCTGATGTCTATGGTGAGACTCGGAGAGGCGGACGAGTGCAGAACACGCCCGGGTGAAGGTCATAAGTAGTGTACAACCGAGCGAGTTCGAGAGTGATTATTTAGAATTTTTCACGGCACTGGTATATTTTTTAAACTTACATTAATTTCCTGCTGGAAAGCTATATTTGCCAACCTCTTCATATCTCCTTTCCTTCAGCCATCACTCTTTCATGAGGCAGAAATATTGTAGGTTTCTATAGTAGGCTTATTTGCTTCGGAACATACGTTGACACGTTTTCAGGTACTTTATACCTGCAATGAGCGTCCATGCAACTTTGTACGGTTATTAGGAGAGATTTATAAGCGTCATTTGAAATGTTTAATGGACAAATTATTATTGTTTTCGTTTTGTGGTTGGGTTGAGATTGTGTGCGGCGTAAATGAAGGTCGTAAAGAGAATACTAACAGTAGTGGGATGATGACAGAGCTGTCTCACTTAGCAAGTTGTGAGCCCCTGCGACCTTGGAATGGAAGGAGCCATGCTAGGAGGGCGTGCTTGGATTGGTTTTTTTCGTCTCGTTGTGCTCTTTACGGGAATGTAGGTGTCGAAAAGGTGAACTTAGGGTTTTGGGTCAAAACGTGCGTTTTTCACATTTTTGCCGATTTTTGGAAAACGGGCCATGCTAGGAGGGCGTGCTTGGATTCGTTTTTTTCGTCTCGTCATGCTCTTTACGGGAATGTAGGTATCGAAAAGGTGAAGTTAGGGTTTTGGGTAAAAAAATGCGTTTTTCACATTTTTGTCGATTTTCGGAAAACGGGCCATGCTAGGAGGGCGTGCTTGGATTCGTTTTTTTCGTCTCATGGTGCTATTTACGCGAATGTAGGTATCGAAAAGGTGAACTTAGGGTTTTGGGTCAAAAAATGCGTTTTTCACATTTTTGTCGATTTTCGGAAAACGGGCCATGCTAGGAGGGCGTGCTTGGATTCCTTTTTTTCGTCTCATGGTGCTATTTACGCGAATGTAGGTGTCGAAAAGGTGAACTTAGGGTTTTGGGTCAAAAAATGCGTTTTTCACATTTTTGTCGATTTTCGGAAAACGAGCCATGCTAGGAGGGCGTGCTTGGATTCCTTTTTTTCGTCTCGTTGTGCTCTTTACGGGAATGTAGGTGTCGAAAAGGTGAACTTAGGGTTTTGGGTCGAAAAATGCGTTTTTCACATTTTTGCCGATTTTTGGAAAACGGGCCATGCTAGGAGGGCGTGCTTGGATTCGTTTTTTTCGTCTCGTTGTGCTCTTTACGGGGATATAGATATGGAATAGGTTAAAAGCTGGAAACATGGTTTTTTATATAATTAAATAGGGTTTTATTACAAAAAATTATGTTTATTGACCCATGAATTATACGTGGAAGGAAAACCTAACCACTTTACAAAATATTTTGCACCTTTGACTTTAATTACTCGTTCAATGAGATAATCGTTGGGATATAATGTTTTTTGCACTTCTTCATAATAGAATCGTCCCTGAATGGGTTGACCGCTCTGATCTTTTAAGAGATACGTCACTGGTTGACCTAGCTTGACTTGGCGAATTTTAAAAATTTCTGTCGACCATTGTGGAGTATACGATTTTGAAAACACACTTCTATGTTTACTAATGCGAACAAAATCTCCAATTTTAAGGCGATGTCGCCTTGGATCTACCCTTTTTATAGGGTTAAACAGTCTATTGAGTCTGGGTAGGTTCTTGGTGACGAGGCGAGGTTTCATGCCGATGGTGGAATGAATGGTGTTGTTGTAGCGAGACACAAGTTGAGGTAACCAGTCTATCCATTGATAGGAACCATGTATTGTAAACTCTTTCCACATATAACTTTTTAATGTTCGATTGAACCGCTCGACCACACTGGCTTTGAGATTGCTATAGGTGGCATAATGGTGAATATCCTTAGATTTGAGAAAACTGGAGAAATCCTTGTTGAAAAATTCTTTCCCCTGGTCGGTTTGTAACAAGTGAGGTTGACGTTTTGATTGTTCAATAATATGTTGAAAGGCCTTTGTGACTAAGATACCAGTTTTATTTTTTACTGGTTGAACAAAAGCCATTTTGGAATAGACATCAATGACAGTCAACATATAGCGTACACCGTCGTTAACGTTAGAATAAGGTATCATTTCAACCAGGTCTGCCTGCCAAAGGTCATCGATTCCTTTGGAAATGACACGACGACGTTCATAAATGCGTCGGGCTGGTTTATGCAATTCATGAGCAATGCCCACTTTGATGGGGGATGGCTTATAAGATAATTTTAGCATTTCGGAGTTGTTGTTCAACGTCGGCGATTTCCGCCTCATGTCCAGTGTGACCAGCTTGTTTTGATGCATGAAGCAAGTATAAGCGCTCTACTAACTGATTGGGATTATTCCAAAAGGTTATATCTAGGTAGGGTTTTAATTTCTTAAACCTTACACCAGAGGCAGAGTGATGTTTTTGCTTACCAAAGATGTTTGCAATGATGGTTTTATATTTTTGGGATATATTGGCATTGACCTGCTGAGAGGATTTATAGTTTCTTTTGTGAGCGTTGGTGTCTAATAAAATGGATTTATATTTAGCAAGGTCCTCGGACGTAAAATCTTGTGTCGAGGGGGTGCGAGAAAATAGCAGCTTTAACAGACCTGGTGTTAATTTATAGTTGATCTTTTTAATGACAGCTTTCGTACGAGCAAATTTAATGGATGAATCCCCAATTTTAAAACTATCATTCTCATAGCGAACACCATACGTGGTATCTGTCTTTCCAATAAATAGAAGGGTCAAATACGGTTCCAGGGTTGCCCCATAATGTTTGATTAAAATGTTTTTGAGTTGAGCTTTATTTTGAGGGGTTGCCAAGACTTGTGAAAACGGAGACGATGTGGAGGAAGACGGTGTTGCCGCTATGACGGAAGATTTTTGTTTTGTTTTTAGAAACTGTTGAAGGGGTGACGATTTCTTTTTTCTTTCAGGACTAAATACGCTTTCGCTGTCACTTTCACTTTGTTCATGCTCTTTTTATTCTTCTTTCTTTTCATGTTCTTGATGTTCTTGTTCACTAACATTAGAGGAGGAGGAAGAGGAGGATTTTACCTGTCGTGTGGATTCTGTTTGAGTAAATTTTGAACTTGTTATGGGTTTGGTTTGAGAGGTAGCAGTAGCAGCAGCAGTAGCAGTAGAAGCATTAGGTTTAAATCTCATGGGATCAACCGATGATGGAGCATGTTTTATCATGGGTAAAGGATTGACGTTTTTTAAACGTTGCAATTCACGAAATTTATGTCGAATCGTATTTCGTGCCTCAATAATACGCTGCATGATTTGAACATGTTTCTTGTACCCTATGGCGTTCGCCATGGTAAAGGTAAAGACACACTAACAGGAAATGTCCAACCCTAGGTCTTTTTAAACAGAAATAAAATGATCAAAACCCAAGCGATAACGTCCCTCACATCGTTCACTCTGTTTATTTATGACCAAACAGGCATGGGGATGATGGTTCCAACACGAAGCACACAATTGCGTGAAAGCTGTAAAGGACATATCTGGATTCACATGATCTTGAAAAATATGATAGAGATTTCTAGAGTCTTGGCGGAAGAGAACGATGAGATTGGCATTGTCACGAATCAACTGTTTGGGGATTTTGGAATAGGTCTGAGCTAGATAAAAACAATCCACTTGTTTATGGCGTCCCATACTAAAATACTCTTGAATAATGGCCTGTCGTTGAGTGGCAATATCATCAAAAATTATAATGGAATCTGGTTGAATGCGGTCTGGTTGAATGACATCTTGAGGTGAGGTGAATGTAAAATAGCCCATGGCTTCTTTATTTAACGAAGACATAATTTGTTCCAGATACACGTACAGAGGCTGGTACAAGGATTTGGCAAAAATATAAATATTTTGAAATCGTAGGCCATGAGGTGCGGTAATAATGTTCAGCAAAACATTGGTCTTTCCACAACCCGAAGGCCCTACCATAATACATCGAACGGTAGATGGGAATAGGGTGCCATGACGTTTAGGTTCGCACACGGACAGTGATAGCTCTGAAACCAAATCAGAGACGGGCAAAGCATGGGGTTGTTTCATTAATTCCATTGTGTCGATGACTGAGTTTTTTTCATGTGTGTATAAGGTTTATATATATAGGCAAACGGTGAGTAAGAAAGGTTAGTTAACGTCTATCACCATGGACGTGTTTGGGAGAGCTCGTGTAACCATGGCCACGGCCGCCTCTTTGTCAAAACAGTCACGAGAGGTGGCAACAAAAAGCTATGTCGATCGCAAAGTGCAAAGTGTCTATCACATGGCCCCGAGACTAACCGCTGAGGGCTATTCAGCCAATCATCATCGTATTATTGATGTGCAAGAGCCTCGAGACGAAAATGATGTCTGCACGAAACGTTATGTGACCTATCAAATGAAAAGGCTTTATAAATTTGTCCCATCTGTATTTTTAGTGTACCTGTCAAATCAAAAACTGGACAATGACGAAAACCATTCCCCACCACCACTACCACTGGTGAATGATGATCTTACCTATATGCTTGCTTCCGGTTTAAGTCGTTATCGACTGCATTATGATGGTGTCATTCATATTAAATATGCCATGCCTGATGAGAAACATTTAAAAATACAACTAAACGGTGATAGAGTGTTGGCCCACAACCATCAAAGAGTAAATGTGGGAGATGAATTATCCTTTCATCTTATGCTTACGTTTGAGGAAAAGGAAGCTGGGAAAACGGTGAATGATTTCCCGCTTTATATAGAATTGGAATATAGTGCTATGAAATAAGGTTCTCTACGTTAGTTGTTATCGAATGTTTGCTGTGAAAGGTTCACCAAGTAGCAGCATGGTGAAAAAAAGATATGCTATGAACATGAAAAAATCAAATCTCAAAAAGAGAAAAAAGCCAGGTCGGGAACCAAGTCGATCTGCCTCACACCCAGTGTTAAAACGTAAAAAAACTAAAAAAAATCTAAAAAGAGTGGCTATCGAAAAAGCTTTACAAGCGGTGCGATTGTCTACAGCTCCGAAATCGCAGCATTATGTATCGATAAAAAGAAAAGAAAGAAAGCAAAAACGTGGGCGAGTCATTCCTGTTGCTAAGCGTGGGGGTTTTTTGCCGGCTTTATTTGCAGGGTTGGCAGCTTTGGGGTCCCTTTTGGGTGGTGCCAGCGCTGTAGCGAAAACCATAAAAGCCGTCGAGCAAGGCAAGCAACAACTCAAAGAAAGCGAGCGACACAATAAAACGTTAGAAGCCATTGCGATGGGAGCTAGAAATGGCAACCCTTTAAAGCCAGTCTTTTATCCACAAGGTAATGGCCTACCGTCTAAGGAAAAAAAAAAATGTCCATCTTCATCGATAAGCGCTTAAGCCAACTGCCTCGTCATGCCATGACCCATGAAGAAGTGGAAAGCTATGCCAAACAACTAAAGATTTCTCATTTTCGAGGTGTATTTATGCGAAATGAATTACCTAAAGCACCGTGGAAAGAAGAACGAGCCATGATGAATTTAGATGATGATGCAGGCCCAGGAACCCATTTTGTAGCCTATGTGAAACAAGGTTCCACAGTATGGTACTTTGACAGTTATGGAAATTTACCACCCCCGATCGAGTTGATACGTTATTTGGGAAACCGGGTAAAGATATTCTATAATGTGAATCGTCAACAAACCTTTGACAGTCAAGAGTGTGGCCGTTTGAGTTTACATTTTTTATATAAGAGGTCGCGTTAAGCCATCAGTTTCATCATTATGAATGTCAACGCCAAGACCTTTACCGTGCACAGTCGCGGGCCTGAAGTGTCCCTGGATTTTTTCCCTCCCATTGAATTGCATCCCGAACAATCCTATGTGCTAGGATTAATTTCTTTGGAAAGTTACAACAGAATTTACAATATTCAAGTGGATATTAATGACAAATTTTATTATGATGATTATATGTTGACACTACCCCCTGGAGGTTATACTATAGACGATGTGCATGAGGCCATTAGCGTGTCGATGATAAAACAATTTGGTGTCAAACCATTTGCGGATGGGACACACAAATTTGAACTTACAGCCAATACAATAACTCATCGCTGTCGCATTTTCTCTACGTTTAACATTGACTTTGAAACACGAGTTCATTCTATTGGTCCTTTATTAGGATTTAAACCAAGAGTGTTGGCAGCTCAGCAACCCCATGAATCAGATTATCCAGTGAAATTCATCGAGGACCATCACATTTCTGTAACTTGCAATATTATTAGAGACGTATTTACGAATCAAGAACAATGCCATTCCCTGTATGATTTTATTGTCACCTCTCCTTGCGGCTATATTATTCGTGAAAACCCTTCAGTGGTTCTCTATCATCCTGTGTGTGTCAGTGATATTAGTAATATTACCTTACGCTTAGTGAATAGAAACCAACAACTGATTGCTTTGGACGCCAACACCCCTGTGACCTACAAGTTGGTTTTAAAGACGCTATGAAATTTATCTATAAAGCAACAACAACGTCTACGAGCTCGGTTAGTTGCCCGCCGTGTATGAAACGGTTGACACGGGTAAACCGACAACGCTTACAACGCCTTGGTTATACGCTACACCCCAATCATGAACAAAGAGCTGTTGCAAGTGTTAAATCCCATACAAGTGGAAGATGGCGTCGTGCGCATTGATATGCATTCCTATCAACCTCAAGCAACAGGTCTGAATAACAATGACGAGATTCAATTCATCATTAACAATCAAGATATTTTTACTCTACCTCATGAAAGTGTCCTTCAAATTGAGGGTAAATTAATGAAAGCAGATGGCAGTACGCCCACAACGTCTGCGTTGGCGAATCATGGTTTGGCTTTTCTGTTTTCTGAAGTACGTTATGTGATAAATGATATTGTCATAGATATGACTCGAAATGTGGGCATGACTAGTCTTATGAAATTATATCCATCCTATAGCGAGGAGGAAAGTAAAACGCTTTCTATGGCAGGATGGTGTCCCAACAGTAGCAATAACTGGCTAGTTCATACCGATGGCACTTTTACAGGCTTCCTACCCTTAAAATTACTCCTTGGCTTTGCCGAAGATCACAAGCGTATTATTTTAAACGCAAGACAAAGTTTGTATCTGGTGAGAGACCGCAGTGATTATAATGCACTGAAAGGAGCCTCTGACCAAGTGATAGACTCAAAAATTCAACTGCTTCGATTACTATGGAAAGTGCCCCATGTGACGCTATCGGATCGTAAAAAGCTAAGCATGTTAAATTTGGTGCAAAAAGATAAAGCCTTGCCTATCGCCTTTCGAAGTTGGTGTCTGCATGAATACCCCTTGCTACCTACCACTGACACTCATAGTTGGAGTGTCAAATCGGCTCGCTCTACCGAGAGACCCCTCTATGTTATTATTGGTTTTCAAACCAATAGAAAATACCAACAAAGCAAAGATGTCACCTTGTTTGATCACATTCACTTGAGAAATATACGACTATTTTTAAATAATGTTTGCTTTCCCTATGAGGGGTTGGAACTCAATTTTTCAAAAAATAAGTTTGGTCCCCTTTATGACATGTTCGCTAAATTTCAATCGTCTTATTATGAAAAACAGGATTGTCCTATGTTGTCGCCACAAGGGTTTAAAGCAAAAGCACCACTGATTGTTTTCGACTGTTCGTATCTAGAAGAATCTATGAAAATCACCACCATTGATTTAAGGGTAGATTTTGAAACACAAGAAAATGTCCCAGACCATACCAGTGCCTACTGTTTGATTATTCATGCTAGACAAGTGAAATATCATCCTTTGTCCAATTATGTCACCAGCATGTAAGCCATCTGTGGTCGAATGAAAACAAAAAAAGATCATCATTCATAGGATTGATGATAAGCGTCTGCATGCACAGTATCTGTTGCGCTCTGGCACTGTGCGCACATACGACAACAACAAACATCATGTGTCCCTCAATAAGCAACAGCAACAACAACAACGTGACAGACAAACCATGGAATTTAAAATGTGAATTTAATCGTTTGAAAACTTTTGAAGCATGGACAGTTCCCTTTATGGATTGTGGAGAATTGGCTGCGAGCGGATTTTATTACTTAAAACGTGGGGATGTGGTCAAGTGTATTTTTTGCAACATTGAAATTGGAAACTGGGAAATAGGGGATCGAGCCTTTAGCGATCATCAGCGATGGAGTCCATCCTGCCCTTACCTCAATCGCTATGATGTGGGCAATATTCCACGGAGTTTGAATTATCCGGTTATTGTACCAGACCCTACAAAACTAGGAGATACCTGTGGACCGTATGTGCAAACTATTCATTTGAATGCTGTTCCAAATTAAGCCAACACACTTGTTTGTAATAAAAGTGTAAGTTTTTTTTTGTTATGAATAAAACCTCAACAAATATTTCGCTGTTGTTCAATTCATTTTTTCCTTTTTTTCCCCTAAAGTCCTTTGATTTTGCCATGTTAAACCATGGCATGGGTTAGTTGTTGATTAGACGTCAATGAGGTAACAAGTAAAAATAAAAAAGCATGATGCGTACACTCATCGTGGATTGTCAGGGGTTTAAAATTGCAGACAACAAATTTATATTTAAGGAAGTTGCTTTTATCGATTGTAGTACGTTTTGGGTGTCTAACCCTATTCATTTGGTGTTTAAACCTCCCTATGCTTTCGAGTTGCTTAGTGAAAAAGATAAAAAACAGAGCCAATGGATTGAAAATCATTTGCAGTTAGCATGGAACCAGGGTGATATTTCTTACAAGTATCTTGACATTGTCATGAAAGCCCATTTGTCCTCGGCCAATGTCTTATTTGTTAAAGGGAGTGAAAAACGCCAGTGGCTTCAACCATTTCTACCCTCTCACTGTCAATGTATTGACCTTTTAGATCTGGGTTGTCCATCCCTGCAAACGCTCATGGACACTTGTCCTTGCGACAATATTCAGAATAAAGCCTTAGCGCATGCATGGCAATTGTTTCATTGGCTCACCACGAGTGCATGTTGGGAGTTGTTCAATAAAATGAAAACTGAAAGTGTATCGTCCAATGATAGCAGTGAGACGTGTACACGTGAGGTGATAACATCAACGTTATAGACATGGACGCCACTACAATCGACAAGGCTATTGGAAAGTTCTTTGTGTGCAAGAAAAAACTGATTAGCTTTACACAACATGAATTATTAGCACTACCTAAATCATTTCTTTTTTATGTTGCTGCCAACGCTGTCAAAGAAATTTGGGAAAAGGCGCCTGCCGAGTGGACTAACGACTCTGTATTGAGTGAACTACAACCATGCAGTCATTTTTCCCATCACAAGCAATTAACCATGGCAAAAATACCTTCCATTCGACAGTGTGCCACATGCCAATTAATGAAATTATATCATGGTCATAAAACTCAGTGTAAAGACATTGTTTCATCATTCCATGGCTGTCATGCGGAAAACAACCACCACCTACCATGCTCGTCAGGAGCTGCCGACAAACAACAACAGCAAGAACAAGAACAAGAACAAGAAAAAGAAGAACAACAAAAAAAGTGTTTTTCACCGATTGAAACCTCTATGTCCCAGGTGTACTGGCCGTGGAATTATTGATAACATTATTAAAAACTTACCATTCGAAGCTCACTTACCTGCTTACAGCTTTTGCGGCCCTGGTACTCGTCTTCAAGATCGTTTGAGGAGAGGGAATATGGGAATCAATGCTTTGGATCATGCATGTCTTAATCACGATAAAGCCTATGAAAACAGTGATCCCACACTAAGACGCATTGCCGACAAAGTCTTGTTAAGCATTGCCAAGCAACGATTAACAGCTTCAGATGCCAGTCTAGCAGAACGAATGGCAGCATTTATAGTGATTGGTGCTATGAAGAGCAAATTACTTTTATCTAGATATGGACTTTAACGTAATGAATTTATTTTAAAAAATGTATAGTATCACTGTTATCATGACAAAAAAATAAATAAAAAGACAAGAGTCCATGTTGTGTTTTTTTCCATTATTATTATTCACTCATAGTTTCATTATTATAATTATAAATGACAAACAATAAAAAAGGGACAGCAGTGCATCGTTAAAAATTATTACTAATTGTAGTAAATCTATTTTTTCAATCACAAACAATAAAAAAGGACAAAAGTCCATTATTTTAACTAATAGTTTCATTATTATTATTATAAAAAATTATATATACATGGTAATTGTACTAAACCTATTTTTTTTAAATCACAAACAATCAAAAGAAAGGACAAAAGTCCATCATTATTCATCAGCTTCAAATAGCAGTCTAGCAGAACGAATGTCAGCATGAAATCTTTATCTACTCTAGAACCAGTTTTTTTTGTTAAACGCTTATTATTGAATAAAATAACATGTTACTAGAATTTGATCATTATAAATTATAATAAAAATTGCATAAAAATTGCTATAAATGCTATTTTAAATCACAAACAATAAAAAAGGACAAAAGTCCATTATTTTAACTAATAGTTTCATCATTATTATTATAAAAAATTATATATACATGGTAATTGTACTAAACCTATAAACAAACAAAAAAATCTACCATTAAGCATAAGTTTTGAAAATTTATTTTTATTATTATTTATCATGGTAAACGTTGAGCAACAATTAATAAACGTCAAACTGTTGAACCCAAAAAAATAATTTTATTTTATTATAGTCATTAAAGAGTAGGGCATGAATAAACAAAAAAGTTACGGCTAGCGTACAATGATTATTCGTTTTCAATTTTTACAAAACGAACCATGCATCGATTATTTTTTTCACCCTCATAAATTAAATAGACAGGGTGAATACTGGAATTGACATCTTCCATAACATTATCAGGTAGGTTATTAAATCGTGTGGGAAGAAATGTCTCAAAGTCTTGACAAATGCAAAGAGCTCGTTCACCAAATTTGGTTTTCAGTTTTTGAATTTTATGTATGCGAAAGGGTGTTTGCGTAGGCAATTCACTCATTTTCTTGCGTGCAAAGCCACAATCTTGACCAATGGCGTTCAAGGCGTCCATGGTTGTCTATAACCAAAGAAAAGAGTGTTACTTTCTAACACTCTTGTTCTTATATTACAATAGCAATAACTTTGTACATTAAAGTGTGTTGTTGGTTTTTTTAAATCCTGAGTGTTTATGACCTGTAGTTGTAGATGGATAGTATTGGATAAATTTACAAAAATATTTTTTCAGTCAAAACATACATTTGGAAATTATTTAATAGGAAATGTTTTATCAAAATTAAGTGTGAATCTCTCTTGGAGGTAAATGCATGTCTCTGTTGTGAATGGGAATTAGCCTATCATTCCCTAGTCGAATGACTTGTATTCGTTTGCTCTGTTGTTGTGCAAATTCACACAACATTCTGTTAAATAAATAGTATCAACAAATACTAAGAGCAAACATGGAATGCTTTTGGTAACCTATAAAAAGGCAAAGTTAACACGCTATGCATTTAATAACCATGTCTACATCCAACAAAACAAAATTCAAAACTACAAATTTAAACCAGTGTGTATGTGTTTATCAACGTGAATACACGATAAACTAAAACAAACAAACAAACAAAATAGCCAAATGTATTCTAAACGTCAAGTATGCACCTGAAAGCCGAATGTAAACAAAAAAAAGCGATAATCATGACATCATGTGGTTAGTTTCTAACAAATCTCATTCTATGAGGCGAATATTGATTGATAGGTAAGCCAAGACAAAGTTGGCGAAATGCTTGTTGTCGATACGAAGTGATTGATTCCTCAGCAGGAAATTTATAAAAATGAAAACAAAACATTTGAAAAGTTATTGGAAAATAAACATTAAACAGGGGTTTTGTAAATATTGTACACCAGAAATCTGGAAAATGATCCTCGTCAGCTAATTTAACAATCACTTGATTCATGGTTAAACCGTACCATGCTTTATGAATCACTTGCGTGGATACATTATTTTCAAAGTCAAAATTTAGCATACAGGATTTACAAAAGTGATGCCCTGGATCATAAACTATGTCATCATCCATAATGATGTCATAAAACATGGTATCAATGCGTACTTTCGTGTTTCTATATTCTGAAGGATAGGCCACACGTTGAGGATTATGAGACATCATCGTGGCATATTCATTGAACGTGGTGTGTTTTGTGACGATAAAACGATCTTCATCATGGCTCATGATTGAATCTGAAAAGTAGTCGTTGCCGTTTACTAAGTGAATAAATAAAAATACTATGTACTATATACACTGTCTGTCCCCTAAGTCAATGGCAAAAATAAAATAAAAAATAAGCAAAACACAAATAAATAACCATCTGTCTGTTGACTTCTTTAGGTTAGGTTAGGAAAAAAACATGTAACAGGTTAAAGAAACAATTTCTGTTCAAATATTTCAAATATATCACCACTCATAACTCTAGCCATAAAGTGAGAGTTTTGTCCTCCGTAAAAGCAGCAGATTATTATTCTTTTGTTCTTGCATGAGACCTACTAAGCCACACCCTAGTGTGGCCTATTAAGCCGCATGCCTACTGAGGGTGAATGGTCACCTTGCCGAAACATGAGGCCTACTAAGCGACAACAATAGTGAGGGTGGCTACTTGTTTGTTTTTTTTTTCCTAACCTAACCTAAAGAAGTCAACATGTTTTTAATCTAGCCTGTGCACAGTGAACCATGCAAACGTTGATGCATGGCTCTCTTTATGCGTTGACAGGCAAATAGCACAAGACATACAGTTTATGTACAACTATTTACAGACATTTACACATCCATGCATACACCCATGCACACAGGTTAAAAAACAAAAATTATATGATACACTACAATTTTTTATTTTTATTCCGAGGCTCAAGATGGCATCTCGCATTTGATAGCAACCAAACCAAACACTTGCCGTGTTGTACAACAACAATAGCTACAACCACTACTGGTTGTAACCAAATGGGACGCTTGTCATCATATCCTGACACCACTGTCTCTTGTCGTCCAACAAAGCGAGTGTTTGTTTTCGCTGCTTCATTAAAAATAAATCATGATTTTTTGAGAGAATCCTAAACTGACTATGTGCCATGGCTGTGTGGGTCTGAAGGACATGTAAATAATCATCCACACAGAGACGTTTAACCACATGCTGGCTAATCCCTTTGGCTCGCATAGATTCGCATCGATCCACCTGTCGAAAACTATACATTTTCGGAGCGAGACCTACAAACTCAGTCATCATGGTGTCTGAACACTCATCTTTCATTAAACCAATTTCTTTTTTGTTCAGACGGGGGATATCGAACACGTTCTTGTCACTAAACGAGGACGTGTCAAACCATTTTGGGTTTTGTTTCATAACGACATACGGATCACAGTCACGGATATGGTAAATAAAACTATCCGTGTCTGTATATAACAAGGAAATGGTACCAAATCGCTGTATTGCAAAACCATAATGGAATTTATACATGTGCAATTTTGAAAAATCTAAAATGACTTGGCCTAAATAGATAGGCTTATTCATGACCACTTTAGTTTTGGCAAGTTCAATAGTCAGTAGATCATGATCAATAATGTTTAAAGATTTGAAATTTGGTTTTGCAATATATTTTTGAGCCCCCCATCTGCCATGCCATGTATTGACCAACTTAATGTCCCTATACTGCCGTACATTTTCCAAACTCTTGCCATAGATACAATTATTCATCAGTTTAAAAAAATTGATTTGAAATGGTTGAGTGGCACTTTGTCTGTGATTGGTATTTAAATCCATGTATGGTTTCAACCACGGTTTCTGACAAAAAGAAATACCTCTATGGATTTTTTTCAGGGTTAAGCCCTGAGCTAAACATTCTACCAGCATGTCAATATGCAACACATAGTGATTTTTATCATACAAGGTACCCATCAATTTCTTATGATTGCCCTTACTCTCGGGCGGCACCATTTTCTCTATGCAAAAGGGGAAATCAGCATGACGCTGTCTGAGATGGGGGGGATAAGCTAAGTCGACATCAAGAACATACCCTACGTCCTGTTGCTTGCTAGCGCTATGCACATTAAAATCTTTAATTTCATCCTCAGACAGCCAGACAAAGTTTCTGTACGGCAGTGGTCGACTCATAGCGTGACCGTATAAATTGTTTACGTCGAAATACATTAGATAGGATTCTGGTTCTTCGGGACAATAATCAGGCATGTAATGATTATTTGCCTTGGCATGTCGCTGATTGAGCGATACGAATCCCCCACGAATCCCTTTTTCCATCATGAGTACCATATCGGGATCCGTCAGTAAATCAAGCTCAATGTGGGTAAATTTGAGGGCGGCGTCCCAACTTAACCCTGGACTGGTATAGTAGTGAGCGGGGTCAAGGCCATAAATCCTGTGACATAGCTGACGAAACGTTTCAAAAACGTCGGTCAACAACAACACGTCTAATTTTAAGTAGTGCATAGCATACTGGCCCATGGTTTCTATGCCAAACACTCGCCAAACATGCTGTGCATGGGCATAGTCTTCTTCACTGATGGTGCTTTGTGTTAACTGAGAAAAGAATTTTTCTCTTGGCGGCAAAGTCGTTTCTTCAAGCACCTCGTAACTTTCCACATAATCGTATGGAAAATGGCCTTTACGAACACACAATTTAAATTGATTTGTATCCGTAAAGTGGGAATGGGTATGTTTCAACTCATCTTCGCTTAAGCCTTTCACAAGACTATCCAGCGAACTAGACATAAACTTGAATGAGTCGAGAAAGCGAATGCTCATGCTTCCTTTTCTCCATGAAAGTGAGGTAAAGCTCTCATGGTTCTTAGCCAAAATGCTGAATTTGCTCTTATCTACATGAGCAAATTGTTTTACAATGAAGTGAAGGTCATACCGGGAGAAATTGTGTAAGAAGACAGGGAGGAAGCGAGGTGTAGAGTACTTCAAATTGCATTCGTTATGGGCAGCACCTCTAAAATGCCCTGTCCTGTGGCAGTGGTCTCTTACTTTTTTTTCTCCGCCTAAGATTGGCTTTTCACATATGTGGCAGGTGGTGGCTTGATCATATTCTCTTTGCTGTACGTCATTCATTTGAATTGGTACAGGGTTGTTCAAAATAGTTTCTACTTTGCCTGCTAAAGCCGCCATTTGATCAACAAACCACCGCGCACAATCCTGACCTTTGTGACTTACATACTCACATTGTGAATTATCATAGTGACAGACAACATAATAGGCTACAGCAAAAGGCTCATGTTTCTGCACTGGATAGGTTGAGCTTGTATGGGGGCTTGGTTCACATCCCTGAATGGGAACAGTAAGGGCCTCAAAATCAGCGTAAACAGTAAATGGTACCATCTCTTGTTTATTAGTGGCCTTAAATTTTAAGACTGCGTCATTCCCTTCGGGCAAGACTAGCTTTACTGCCGTCTGCCCTTCACAGTCTTCCGTATGTCGTTTCAAAAGTTCATTAGTTGTAAAATACTGAAGGCAGCGCTCGCAAATATGTTTCTTACCATCATGATTAGACACTTGGCTGCTCACCAATTTACTTAAATTCTTTATCCAACAGTAATGGCTTTTATCCCCATCAGACAGGAAAAGCAGGTGAATGTGATGTTGCTTTACCTGTTTGGTGGCATACAAGGGGCCCACAATATTGGATCCTTCGATGCCATACACCATGAAAGAGAAATTTGGATTATCTTTCTCAAATAAATGAATTTTATCTAGAGGCATGGGAAATGAAACACGCTCGAGATTGAGAGTTTGTTTCATGCGGTTAAACAATTCTTTGTACTTCCCTGGTCTATCACAATTACTGCCCTGACAGGGTTGCAGGCAGCTCACTATACTCCACAAAAAGCAGTAATCGTCTTTGTTGCGTATGTTGATCACTGCCTTTCTCGAAGCGATAAAGCTCGGCGTGGCAATATAGCTACTTCCTGCATTCAATGGATTGTATTTACAAATATTGATTTGCAAATAGGCAATGCTATTGAGGGCCAAGCCACTGGGACCCTCTTGCAACTTATCAAATTTAGTGATAAGCGCTTGAATAGCTTTCTCCTGATACCACGTTTCCAAATTATCGGCTATCAGTACTTTCTCCATTTTTGTACAAAGGTTGAAGGTGTGTTTCTCTTCAACATTATTTTTTATCAATGTAAATTCACATAGTAGTTCGAAGTTTATTTTTAAAGCCTGATGCAATCTTAAGCCTTGTTCACATTCACTCAAAAAAATGGGAAAACATAATTCCACAAAATCTTTAGGCGACAGACAGTGATTCGCATTGTAAATTCGGCCTGAGCATACTCGCGTTTTGAAACATTTGGCCAAAGGCTGCCACACTAACACTTCACTCTCCGATATAGACATGATTATAAAATGGACAAATAAACGTGCAACCCTTACCTTAAAATAGGTTAATCCAAAATCTGCAATTCCAAACGACCACACTAATCGATTTTTTTACTGACTGGCACACAATCTCGTTCACAGGTACACAATGGTTGTAGCAATTTGGGCCCCCAGCAGGAAATGATCACCAACAAGGTTGATATAGTTTTAATATCAACGACAAGGTTTATCTTGTTTTTTTTGTTTCCAATGATTTATCTGAAAAACAAACCAATACAATCCGTTATTAGTCATGGTTATATACATTAAACATGTGCATTCATTCATTCATGCATTCATTCATTCATTCATTCATTCATTCATTCATTCATTCATTCATTCATAAGACTTACTAAAAACAAAAGGTTTCAAGTGTGCACACATAAATAAGACACTCACTCGAAAATAACAAAGTCATTTACAAAGACTCACCTCTTTTTTTTAATATCGAAAGCGTCAAAGTAGTTAAAACCTATTCACTCCATATATATCTTCATTCTGAAACAATAATAAATACACGCCATAAGTATATAAATTTCCGTGAAATAAATAACATACATTTAACAACAACAACAACAATAAAAGTAATGGAACAACATGTACTCACCATATAATGAATTATAATACTTTCAGCAAATGTGCTCTTTGCCGCCACTGTCACTGTCACTGTCTCTCTCTGTCTGCTTTCCCAGACTTAATAATGTTGTTTTTAAAAATCTGCAACAAACGAAATCCCCCAAAAATACCATCAGTCACTAACTTACTTTTCATGCATACACAAAATAACAATAAAACCAATCATGTCATAATTAACAATAATGAACCTACCTTAGTACAAGTATGGTCGCAGTTCACGTAATATTTCACAAAGAGCATAAGGCACTTGCATCCGTCACCTTCAAAGATGAACACGAGAATGATGAGTCTCTCTTACCCTCAGAACATATATGTCTCCTCAACAAGATGCAAAGTTAACACTTTACTTTTTTTTTGTTCCTACGAGTAGGATGTCATGGAGCGCACAAGTCAGAGCGATTCTCACAAGCTTTTGCAATCTCTGCATGAGTATGCGTGGGAATGCAATGATCAGCTTTTCGACAGAGCTGTATGTCCTTCATCGAGATATCGAGTAACACGTCTGGGTCAGATAACAGCCACCTGCATACGAACAACAGGCTGTTATCTCTCTCTGCTGCGAGGCACGTACGATGATAAGACCTGTGTCTGTCTGGATCGCCGTGGGTCAGTCTCAATGCTTTCAATTCTCATTGCATTAAACATGTTCTCTCTCTGCGTGTGAGCCCTGACCAGTCAAGACAAATAATAATAATAATAATGCATAAATGTTTTACTAACATCATAGCGCATAACCTAACGTGACTTCAAATCTGGTTTCTTACATTTTTCCCCGTTTTCCTCAACGATCTCGAAAAAAATAACGGAAACCATCATTTTAGGTTTTCCATACCTACATTCCCGTAAACAGAACGACATAAATACATCGACATGACCATCATAAAAATCGCCTCATTCGTTTTCCAAATAACGCGAAAATGAACAAAAAACACCTTTTCCATAAGAAAACCATGTTTCCAGCTTTTTGCCTTTTTCATATCTATATCCCCGTAAAGAGGACAATGAAACGAAATAAATACTATCACACACGTCATTCTCACGTTTTCGGTTTTCACAATATAAGGGAAAATCACAAAACCCATTTGTGACTAAAAAAAACATGTTTCCAGCTTTTAACCTATTCCATATCTATATCCCCGTAAAGAGCACAACGAGACGAAAACATACTATCACGCACGTCATCATCACGTTATCCGTTTTCCAAAAATCGGCAAAAATGTGAAAAACGCATTTTTCGACCCAAAACCCTAAGTTCACCTTTTCGACACCTACATTCCCGTAAAGAGCACAACGAGACGAAAAAAACGAATCCAAGCACGCTCTCCCAGCATGGCCCGTTTTCCAAAAATCGGCAAAAATGTGAAAAACGCATTTTTCGACCCAAAACCCTAAGTTCACCTTTTCGACACCTACATTCCCGTAAAGAGCACGACGAGACGAAAAAAAGGAATCCAAGCACGCCCTCCTAGCATGGCTCGTTTTCCGAAAATCGACAAAAATGTGAAAAACGCATTTTTTGACCCAAAACCCTAAGTTCACCTTTTCGACACCTACATTCGCGTAAATAGCACCATGAGACGAAAAAAAGGAATCCAAGCACGCCCTCCTAGCATGGCCCGTTTTCCGAAAATCGACAAAAATGTGAAAAACGCATTTTTTGACCCAAAACCCTAAGTTCACCTTTTCGATACCTACATTCCCGTAAAGAGCATGACGAGACGAAAAAAACTAATCCAAGCACGCCCTCCTAGCATGGCCCGTTTTCCGAAAATCGACAAAAATGTGAAAAACGCATTTTTTGACCCAAAACCCTAAGTTCACCTTTTCGATACCTACATTCGCGTAAATAGCACCATGAGACGAAAAAAAGGAATCCAAGCACGCCCTCCTAGCATGGCCCGTTTTCCGAAAATCGACAAAAATGTGAAAAACGCATTTTTTGACCCAAAACCCTAAGTTCACCTTTTCGATACCTACATTCCCGTAAATAGCATGACGAGACGAAAAAAACTAATCCAAGCACGCCCTCCTAGCATGGCCCGTTTTCCGAAAATCGACAAAAATGTGAAAAACGCATTTTTTGACCCAAAACCCTAAGTTCACCTTTTCGATACCTACATTCGCGTAAATAGCACCATGAGACGAAAAAAAGGAATCCAAGCACGCCCTCCTAGCATGGCCCGTTTTCCGAAAATCGACAAAAATGTGAAAAACGCATTTTTTGACCCAAAACCCTAAGTTCACCTTTTCGATACCTACATTCCCGTAAATAGCATGACGAGACGAAAAAAACTAATCCAAGCACGCCCTCCTAGCATGGCCCGTTTTCCGAAAATCGACAAAAATGTGAAAAACGCATTTTTTGACCCAAAACCCTAAGTTCACCTTTTCGACACCTACATTCGCGTAAATAGCACCATGAGACGAAAAAAAGGAATCCAAGCACGCCCTCCTAGCATGGCCCGTTTTCCGAAAATCGACAAAAATGTGAAAAACGCATTTTTTGACCCAAAACCCTAAGTTCACCTTTTCGATACCTACATTCGCGTAAATAGCACCATGAGACGAAAAAAACGAATCCAAGCACGCCCTCCTAGCATGGCCCGTTTTCCGAAAATCGACAAAAATGTGAAAAACGCATTTTTTGACCCAAAACCCTAAGTTCACCTTTTCGATACCTACATTCGCGTAAATAGCACCATGAGACGAAAAAAACGAATCCAAGCACGCCCTCCTAGCATGGCCCGTTTTCCGAAAATCGACAAAAATGTGAAAAACGCATTTTTTTACCCAAAACCCTAACTTCACCTTTTCGATACCTACATTCCCGTAAAGAGCATGACGAGACGAAAAAAACGAATCCAAGCACGCCCTCCTAGCATGGCCCGTTTTCCAAAAATCGGCAAAAATGTGAAAAACGCACGTTTTGACCCAAAACCCTAAGTTCACCTTTTCGACACCTACATTCCCGTAAAGAGCACAACGAGACGAAAAAAACCAATCCAAGCACGCCCTCCTAGCATGGCTCCTTCCATTCCAAGGTCGCAGGGGCTCACAACTTGCTAAGTGAGACAGCTCTGTCATCATCCCACTACTACTAACGTTTAATATTATCGTTCTTGGTTACAGCTATACAAAAGTAACTCAGTTGGTTTATTGTTATCACTGTGAATCACTGAACCTACCTCCGTCTGCTGTCTTAATCCGCGCTTCATCGAAAAATCCAGTGTCGTTTTAAAGTTCGGCATTGTGAAGATAAGTTATCAGCCTCGTCTGTATCGTTGTAAAACGAAGTATTGAATTTTACGAAGGGACACTCTGAGACAGTTAACTACTTGTTATTCTGGTGATAAAGAGGCCACGGCCGCCTCCTACCCAATTTCATACTACAGCCATCACAATGATACATACTATCAGACACTTTCCACATACTCATATACTCGGGGCTACATGACTGCGATGTCGCAAAGCCCCTAAAAAGGAATCAACAAAACTTCTCTCCGTGACTGAACTGGGCAGCTTCTATTTCGGAGATCCGACGTTTGAATCCCGGCGTTGGCAGTGGCCTTCCTGTTGTAGTTATTACTCGCTCACTCCAGCTAAATGCCGGGATGATACTACTTGAAATTCGTGGGCACCTTTTCAATCCCTTTCCCTAATATTTACAGTTGTAGTCACTAGCCATCAACACAAGTGCATGGGGCTGTCGAGCAAGATACAATAACATTAACATACTTTATTTTCAAGGTTGTGGTTGTGATTGTTGTTGC
Organism: Meconema thalassinum; assembly: GCA_946902985.2. NCBI lineage: Eukaryota > Metazoa > Arthropoda > Insecta > Orthoptera > Tettigoniidae > Meconema > Meconema thalassinum. Next base: position 304,726,045 of record OX336390.1, read on the forward strand.
TTTAAGTAGGGGTCTCGGACATCTTTGATAGCTTTAAGGTACATTACTTAGTTTTTGTTGTTTTAAGAGGCGGAACAGCGTTGTCATCTGCCCCCTAGCTTTAAGGTAGCTGGATTAATTGAAAACGAAGCAAGCTTGTATTTTTTTAACGTGACCGTCAATCTTCCGATTATAAGCCGCGTGACCTCTTTTTCACGTGACACCCGAACCACCCAGCGTGAAATTTCGCCTCGAAAATCTCGCATTCATTAACCAGGAATCGAACCCGGTGCGCCTTGGTAGGAGACAACCAGCTTGCCTGCTGCGTCATCACACTCCTTATTTGGCCCATTCGTAAGTTGACACATACAGTATTTCTAAGTGGAATACATGGTGTCCACAGGCAGGAAAAGTCAGGAATTTTGTTTTTGGTCAGGAAAAGTCACGAAAAAGTGTGAAAAAATGGCGTGAGTCAGGAAAAAATGGTGAAAAGTATTAGAAAGTCAGGAATTTTATATTAACCATACAGTATTTTGTGTTTTACAGCCATATTTTGGTGTTACTAATTCAACTAATCCCTGAAGATAAAAAGCAATAACTCACTGGACATTATGGTAAGTTTCCATTTTTACAGTACATCATAGTAAAAACCTCCTTTACCTATTTTTGTACGCTTTTTTGGAGTTGGCGTAGGGATGTGGCGACCCCATACGTATGGTTTGGGTTATTAAATACTTTGATTTATGAATTATTGCATAATAATTTACTTTATTTTGTATTTTAAATGAATAAAGAGGCAAGCATTGGGCAGCTATGGGAATGGTGGAGGCTGCAAATAAAAAATATACATATAAATTTGCTCTTACAAACCTTTTTTCCGATGTTACGATGTCTTCGCGAGTCAGGAATTTTGTTGAAAAATGGTCAGGAAAAGTCAGGAAAATGTACATTGAAAATTCTGTGGTCACCATGGAATAGCATTTTTTAAATTCAATGTTGGCATTCTGTATCCTCTATTAACTAGCACATACATCCAAATAGTTCTAAATGTACTGGCGAGTACGTTTTAAGCAGATTATATCTGCTACCGAATATTCCAACCTCGACCGAACAATCAATTCAATAGGATGTGTAAGATTTTGTAATATTTTCTTTTCACGCATTATTTAGATAACTGAGGTGTCAAGGACCGTGTTCGGCAGGCTTGACTCTTACTCGCCGAGCACACTCTCTCGCTTTGGCTTCGCAGTGCCAAGAACGTAAATGTTAATACATCGAACACATCAGATTAACATTGTCAGTAATATTAAACTAAAGTATATAAGGTAGTTTCCCTTCGTAAGCTGTTTACGAACAATCAAACTGAAACAAATATCCTCTCTTTTGTAGAAGATTAAAGGCATATTACACATCTTGTCGAAAAGAAAACCTGAAATTTGTTTCAACTTAATATTGTTAAACTTCTCTAGTCCACTGACCTGGTGCAAGTCTTTGATACCGTTCCGGTAACTCAAACCAGAATTACATTTCTAGAAAGAGCCGAGAAGTGAACCAGCTAACCTCGACACCACGAGATTACCACACTTAAAAAGATAGGAACTATTAAGACGAGACGTATATTTGCACATTTACAGAATGTTAACCTTACCTTTTTTTATATAAAACAACGTATTTTATTTTTCTTAATCCAATCACTGTATTAATATTTGCTTGCCATTTTTTAATATTCGTTCAATAAACGAGCAATATTTAGAGCGCATTTTAACATCAGAACTACTTTTCAGGTTGACAATACCGCTGTAACTGGGCGTTCAACAGCATGCTCTTCCCTGTATTCCAGTGTCTGTTGATTTTACTGTAGTACACAAGCGTGTCGCCGGCAGCAGGCCCACCGGTCACTGGAGTAGCACTAGCTTCAGTATCAGGCTTAACACGGTTTATGGGAAGATATAGTACGCTATGCCTCTGTATATCTTCCACAATTAATATTATTTTGGTACATTGAGGAATATCTCGCTCTGTTGATGTACGGAATGTAATCTTTAATCCTACACTATAACAACACTAGACTCTCGCTAATCCGGCCATTACTTGCACATAGCCTATAGTTGTCGGTTTATTGAGAATGTCTGAAATTTAGTTCAAATTATCTAAAATTTCGAGTTTCTGCTTGAGGTCGAGCGAACCGTTTTTCCTTTTAGATGATGATGATGATGATGATGGTTTTAATGGGCCTAACAGCTAGATTATCGGCTCTAAGCCATGATACCGAACTGTAAAAAAAACACAATAATTCCCAAAACTGTACTGTATGTATTCATTATTTAACAGTGTAATTAATTATTTAATTAAATTTAGCGAGATTTTAGTGTATTGGGATGGTGGAACAACAGAGGCTATTATTATTATTGTTATTGTTATTATTATTATTATTATTATTATTATTATTATTTGTTGTTGTAATCAATACGGATCCAATTCAGTAGAATTATTAATTTTATTTCTATGAAAGTTCTGATTTTCTACTTCGGTAGGATAATTTATGTTGGACTTGATGTACAGAATTTCCTATTAGCCATTAGAAGTGATTGAAGGAGGCTAGGAACGGGAAGTAGCCTATACAGAAGTTACCCGGAGCTTGTGCTAGAAATCACGTTATGATGGCCGAGAAAGGGTTCGAACCCACCTCTTATCAGTTGTTCTAACAAGGTTGAGTGAACCCCTTTATATCCCACATACCGGGATATGCATTCTTTATGGAAGACTAGGGAATCGAACTCACGCCATCTGGGTGGGGAAGTACTATGTTTGCCCCTAGACCGTAATGGTGGCAGCCTGCCATATTGAGCATACTAAATGTTGGTTAGCAAAATTGGAAGACCATGCAAACTACACTGCCATTTAATGTATCTTAATTTGATATATATTTTATAAAATACTCGAAAATCCACCTAGTCAATACATATGTTTCTTAGTGAACAATTACATTGTTTAAAGTAGTTTTTTTTAACTCATCTTCAGTACTTGCGACAATAATATAAACATCACGAAGTCATGCTTATTTCTAAATAAAAATATACAACTAAAAAAAATGCAATATGAATAAAATGTTAAAATGTTCTCTTACACAGTAAATCCATTGCACTTCGTCAATTATGAATGATAGGCTTGTCTAAAGTAAAAATGTGTGGCTTCCTTCGTATTTATTGGTATGGTAATGATGCATTCAATTCATAATTAGAGAGATGAGTCTTGTCAATACGGGACTTTAAAATCCTGTTGAATGTGCCAGCTTAATGTCAAAAAAATGTATTTTCTTTGTAATAAATGTATACAGGTTTTAAGAATAGGCTGACTTACTTGAAAAATGTTTGTGGTGTACAATTGGGGTTGAACTGCGTGTCTTGTCCACTCATGTCATGTTATATATTATGCAAACATTCGGACTTGAACCTGTGAGCAAAGAAAGTGATTTATAAAGGATGTTTGATGTACGAGAATGGTACAGTGTTTAAGGAAACATTGATTCTTACCCCAGCAGCAAAGTTACGATGCACTTGCACATTTGGCTGTCTTGCAGCCGACTAAGAATGTTCCGAGTGGGTACGTGTGGAGCGGGTTTATGCTGGATGTACTAGGGGAAGGGGGTAGGTTTCACGTGGGAGAGGTGAGGTGGTAAGCTAAACACACACACTAATACAACCATCACAATGACATAGCTATCAGATTAATTTTGTATATACACACACACTCAGATACACGGGGCTAAATGACCACGAGGTCGGAAATCTCCTAAATTAATGAATAACAATAATCTAAGTAAACCCTGCTTCACAACGCCCAGTTTCCAAGCCTGCGTAATTAACCTTTCGAAGTACTAATCCCGCGACCTATCCGATATTCGAACTCGAGGGCCTTTCTGGTCAAAGGCTATCTCCCTACCCTCTTAGCCACCACGAAGCCGGACTGTTGGAGAGTTATGGTACAGCTGTGGAGAAATATCCAAATCACCCAAAACATTATCATCGTCATCACCACCACCACCACCACCACCACCACCACCACCACCACCACCACCACCACCACCATCATTTAACCAGCAACTGGTGGAAGGATGTCCAATGCTGAAGGGATCACCCAATGCATGCTCAGACTGTATGGTATGCCACCTAGTGTACGAGTATATCTTATGACAGCTCGTCTGTTCCAACCGTATGGGCACGAGATAAATCTCCATGGCTACATTTACAAACTTGAATGAAATTAATTCTCACTCCGTTTCTACCACAGTGGGTAATGCGTAATTGCGTTACTGCGAAATGTAGGTCAAGCATTAAATCCGTTCTAAAATTATCACAAGTTGTACTCCAGTGATCTCGTTTTGCACTCTAATGAAGATGATACAGCAAAAGCAAGTGTATGCTCTCATAATGTAGATGAGAATCACGTTCTGTAAATGATGAACAAAGGCACCCACTCACACACATATATATCCAACTCTAGAAATTCAATTATAACAGCACAAGGGATAAGACATATATCATCACTTTTCAACAAAGTGAGAAAGCAGGAAACCTGAAGACCAGAAGGGATGAAAAACGAGAAGGGTGGAGGGAGTAGTATAAATGTAGCAACAGAGCAAGAGAAGCGTGACTTATTAAAACAGTAGGTAATTGCCCCAATTAGCCATGCGAAACAAAGGCATTAGTTAACCGGGTTATTTTGTCGTCGCCATTTGTTATGTGCTTGAGATGGGAAGTGACTAAATCTAACGGGACTAAATGTGCTTGTCCTCCTGTCAAAACATTGGCTGCATCAGAATTTTACAGTGGGAATTAGAAATGATTTAAGAGTTCATTTTTTAACCCTAAGCTCTGATAAATTATAATCTGATATTGTTTAAGGGGAGGACTGTCAAAATGGAAAGGTTATTCGACTTACCAGTTTACGTGTTTCAGCTGACTGTGAAACATAGCAGACCCAATATAAATTTTCTCAGTTCATCCTCGGTACTTTTAGATTATTTTAATATACCCATACGAGCTGTATGAACAAAAATAATTGCTACACAAAATTGGCATGTTGATAATTAAGTCGTTGTATAAAAAAATGGCCTGTTTGCCATCTCTTGATGAATGCAGTACATTTGCATTTGTCTGTTGGCACAGGCTAGAGCTAAATGTGGCTTTTCACCTATGTCTGTCTCACTAATGACTATGATCATATGGAAGCTACTGAGGTAGGGGTGGTGCTTAGTAACCACATTCAGAGCACAGTCAGTGCCTATGGAAGCTGTTCAAGGTTCTACTCATAGGGTTTAGTACTGCTGTTCTGACTCAGTGAGGAAAGCAATGGTTAACTATCTCACTCCTCTTATTGCCTAGTACGCCGCAATATAGCGCTGCCTTGGGTTTTTGTGGGTATCTACGCACATAACCTAACGGCGGTATTTTTGAGGATCCAACCAGCCTTCGGGCTGGCTGCCTAACAGACAGTATTCAAAAACCAGAGATACTCCAAGCACCCTACATGATAGGAAACAACGAAAACGAGGAAGGTGACCTCGCTGCTCTGCCTCTTAAAACAACAATCATACAACTAAAATAACAGCTTCAAAAAAATCGGTTCCTCTGCAACAACTGCAGAAAGGGATAGAATAATTCTCTGAAATTTGTTTTTATTGCCCTTTTAAGACGGTGTTCCTTTTTTTCTTTAATCAATGGAAAAATGTGCCCTCACTTGTGCACTATATTAATATAGTGGAGGTTTGTTAGCTATATGATTACTCAAATAAAACAAAGTACGCAGTTCAACTAATTAGGAAATTTCAACTTCTTGATCTGCCGTGATATAATAATAAAAGGTAGCGCAAATTGACGTTCATTTACATTCCACTTGGCCTATAGTTCAGTCACTCCCTTCAACTGATTGAATAGGATACGTCAGTTTTTATTGTATTCTTCGCCTCATGTTTTGGCCATTTTGCACTTCTCTCTGTGATATTCAGGCGTGTTCAATCCACCTTTTCTTAGGAATAGCTCTGCTTCCGACTAACTGTCACTCGTGATTTTAGACCAACTATTAGCAGTAGAATCTATTAATATGTAATGGTGACAATCTACTAGTATCATTGCGCCAAATTATACAAGGCACTCCTTGGAGCAAGTGGTGTTATCTAGCAACGTACTAGTGAGTGTAGCCCTGATAGGGAAGATACTCGGATTATCTTTTTCAGTTGATCGCTAAATTGACCTACACACTACTGCATACAGGCGCTTGGAGTTTCTTCCTTTTTTAAAACTTTGTGTGGGGTATCGACACTGTGTATTGCAACTCATTTTTTAAAAGAAAATTGATTTTCTTCCTTTTTCAACTCAACGATTCAATTGCTTCTGTAGTTCTCGAATCATTGTTGCCAACTTAAACGACTAGTCCCTAGATCTAGCGACTTTTATACATATTTTGCCGACAAAATGTTGTGAGTTATGTATTGCTTAAACAGAGTTTTAGTGGCATTGTAAAGTTTCTTTAGTGACATACTGTATGTATTTTCTCTCTATTGGTATCATAGGAATCTAGCGACTTTTTTTTTTCTCCCAAGTAGCCATTTTCAGCAAACATAAGTTGAAAACACTATTCCCATTATACATTATTTACCATTAAGTATTTCACAACTGCAGTATGTGAGGGTATGATAACCAATATTCATAAGTAGAATAGTATATGGTAAACATTGCTTGAAAAATTCCAGCTCTAAGAGTCATGATTCAACAATTAAAGTTTCAGGATTATCCAACTTTTACATAATTTTCTGAACTTATCAATAGCAAGATCAAATACCAATTAATTTTCAATGGAGTGTTCCCTTCTTTATGTTAAACAGGTAATAGGGCAAATTGTACTGCAGGTAATAAAGCTCCGGCAGTCTCTTTACCTAATTCGCTTCTCGCAATGCAACAACTTAAGCGTCAACGTGTTGCGGGCTGTATCCGTGCAGGAGCAAAACCTTGCGCATAAATCACTGTGCCTTGGATAAAATATACCAATATTAATAATATCATTAGGAATCAATTTGAATGTTCTGTTTATTCGCCTCTCTTAAGGTTGCGATATATGACTAGTAAATTGTGTATTGACGGTTGGCGCATCTTGCATGGGGAGCAGCCGAAAAAAGTCGTGAGGCGAGTTAGAAGTCCTGGTAATATTGATGTGAGTTTTATCATCCCTTTTTAACTGCTGTGTTTTTATAATCATGTTGTGGGTTTGATGTCCCTTGAAACTGATATGGCTTTCGAGACGCCGAGTGCCGAAATTTGCCCAGAAGGGGATCTCAACGTACACGTGATTCTACTGACTCGGGTCTCTCGCATTTAGACACCCTCAAATGCCAACTGACTCCGCCGAGATTCGATACCACAACTTGGGACTCATCAGGTGAGAACATTGGTGCTGCGTCACGCAGCAAGTTTACGGTTTATTTAACGAGCTAATATACAAGGAAGGAAGATTTTAGTTTTGCGTGGCCGTGGATCTTGTATTATGTGACACGGGACCTCCTTTTTACGTGGAATCCGAACCGCAGGACATGGCATTTCATTGTCTTACTTTTCTCTGCACTGATTTTAATTTCCCATTTCTCAATATTTTCTTTCAGTACATCCAGCCGTTCTTGAACTAGACCGATAACCTCGATGTTAGGCCCCTTTAAACAACAACGTTCTTGAACTAAATTCTCATTCTCTACTAGAATATGGTCCTTTATTTGTCCTGACAGCCTCCCAGGTGGGTCCTTACTTGGGGCCTTCTTGTACAGGTTTGAAGAAGTAGATGGTTGTACCTTAACTTTTTCTGAATGTTTAAGGCACAGTACAGCTTAACTGCATTAAATAATGCATAGTTCACTAGGTAGAACCCTAAGTTTTTGCTCCAATTGATTGTCTCAAGCAAGAGAGTAAAATAAGGTAAGTACTGGTCCTCTCAAACACCCCCCCCCCCCCCCTTCATATACATATTGTACTCAATTATTAACTTTGGATTCATAATAACTTGCTCAGTCATTCTGTCCCATTTGCCAGTACATTCCAGAGAGGTACCATTCTAATAATGCTTTTATCCTTCCGAACTATGAGCAAATTCCGCAAAAAAGTCATCTCCCCTTTATTCAGTACCTTGTATATAAATTTCACTTCATCTGGCAAACCACGATTCTCCCTAATTGTGCCACCAACTCGTTTTTTTTTTTTTTTTTTTGTGTGTGTTGCAGAAGGGTTTGAGATGTGACAACTCTTATAATAATCTCGGTAAGTGTGATGCCACATACCAAGGATAAGCCTCATATTGTTTCTTCCAGTTTCTTTACCTCCAGTATATATCTCCATAATGCAGACATAACCTGTGTCTCTCTCACATGCATTGACCGGGAATCGAACCTAGTCCATCTTGGTGAGAGGCCACAGCAAGACCGCTGCGCCACCACGCCCCGGCTAGTATACAGTATTTGACATAATTTTCAAATGTCAATTGATTTTCCGGGACTTGATCCCGTTGTGCGCGTAACCGAGAGTCTTACCACCTACACCACACAGCCATCCCAAATCTAAACTGGGACAAGATGCAAGAAATCGTTCTGGGTCATTGTTGTTTAGTGATTTTGTGCCTTTGGAATAATATTAGTGAACTGCACATTCCGTAAGAGTAACAGTTCACCTGCTCGATACTTTAGCAACCTGACTTGAACAGGTTTGACAATGGAATCTTATTTTCTATGGTCTTTGTTTTATGACATTTCAAATCACAAGAGTTAAGTGGCAAAAAGTCTACGAAACTTTTTCCTTCCATGCAAGTAATAATCAGAGCAATTACCGAATAGGCTACTACTTTTGCCCACCTCGTGACGTAGTGACTAGCATTTTTTGGCTGTCACCGCATAGGTTCGGGTTCGATTCACGGCTCTGCCAAGATACGTAATTCTGGTGTGACGGCTGGAATGGATTTATCTCAACCTCGTAAGGCAGAATTGAGAAGAGGTGGGTTCGATTTCAACCTCAGCCATTGTAGATGTGGATTTTGTAATTTCCAATTTCAACTCAAGGCAAATGCCGGGATGACGCCTAAATTATGGCTAAGGCCATCTCCTACCGAAATTCTAGCCCCCGTTATTAATGCACTCACTACTACAGCCGTCACAATGACTCGGGTTATTGGACAGATTCTACACAGAAGTATACGTGACTATGTCGCAAAGCTCCTAAATGAATCAACAATAATACTAGTTATAACTACCGATGTGTCAATTTTCGTAGATTTCTTATGATCTAATTAGCTAGCTAAATTTTGAACTGGTTCACTTTTCTATATGATGTGATATATCCGTTCGCGTCGTGATCTCGGGATTTGAATTGATATTCCTGTCCATAGACTTTCGGGTTTCATCATCTACTGTCCCGAGTAGTGTAGTCTTAGGACTTGAACCAGGTGTATTGGGTCATTTGAGGCCAACCGGGAAGATGTAGATTCATATTCGACCTCAGCCGCCCTGGAAGTGTTTACCCTGATTTCCACACTCCAACAAATACCGGGACAGTACATAACTAAACTGCCTCTTTCCCAATTCTAGCCTCAATTACTAGTAGACCTAATCTCACTAGTGTAGATAAGTGTCACAAGCTGCGTGAGTAGACCAGTGGTATTGTCTGCCTCATGAGCTCATGATCGCAGATTTGATTTCAGGTGAAATAGTGCCATTTTTGACCGATGGGAATAGTACAAGACATTCTTGAGTCGTACGATGAAGGCTCAATCTGTCACGTTTGTGGACTTGAAGACAAGATAAAATTTCATCCACGTGGACTTAGTGCGTCGAATTGGTAGGGTGGGTAGATGGATCATTTCTTAAAGAATCGGATGGCTGAGATAATTGTTATTAGTGTTGTTATTGTTTATTTTGCGCATGCGCTTACACATTCTCAGCATATTTGATGGAAAGAAATCCTTTACAATCCCAGATGCCGTATATACTGTATCATAAGGAGCAAATTATTGGTGACTGCATTGAGTAGTAGGTTTAGGCTATACTTATTATTATTATTATTACAAAATAACATACTTTTTCGGACAGAAGTCGAGTTTGACTGACTGAAGAGTTACAACCAGCAGACAGGCCTCACGCAAGAACACGGGACTAACGACCAGGATGTTCCTAATTGAAACAGAAACTAGTAACATTTAATATTGTCTATTAATGTTTTGGAGTTCGTTATTATCGTTGTTTGATTTTAAGGGCTAAAGATATCATGATCCACAACCCTGTGTACTTGTATGTGTATTGATTTCGTCTGAAACCCGGGAACAAACTACAGGATGGCCGCTATCCGGGTCAGGTGTAAAATCTCGGATCTCGAAGTGAACAGCTGCCTATTAGAGCCGAATCGTGTCTTGCACCGAATGTTTTTGTTGAGGGTGTTCCGGAGTTTAGGATGCAATTCGTAGATCATTTTGACATGAAACTATGTTAAGCAGATTTGCAACGGAACCTTTCTTCCGTTGAATGTTTTCGCTCTTTCAAATTTGCAGTACAATGGTTAAGACAGGGAACGAGGTTATGCCTGCCTCCCCTAGCACAGCCCTCAATCACTCGATGACACGTGATCAGATATTAACACGAGTTAACTATGATTGAGCACCCCCTCACCCCGCTACCTCTCTCAATGCTACCGCGTTCCCTTAGGATTATCAAACCAAAGTAGAGGGGAGGGAAGGCACGGGAAATTGGAACCCTGGGATTGGGGGTAAGAGATTTAATAAAGAACTAAATCAACATTTGAGTAAGCATCTCCGATCTTGTGACATATCAATTTTTGAAGTGGATTGCGTCAGAAAGTGATTGTTGTTAAAACAATAACAATAACTGAAATTCGTTTTAACTCCTGCTCGCTATCCACTACGCCTAGGAGTAGATGAATATGTCTCATTGTGAAACTTAGCTCCAATATTATTAGCGTTTGCCAAGGCATTTGAGGGCTGAAGCTCGAATACTGGAGGTACCCAACTATTTTAGATAAGCTCCACTCGGAGTATTCTGGATTATAAGTGGTTTCACTGTAGATCTATATAAAATTGCCAATTAATTGTGTGATTTCCAGTAGTATACAAAACGGATTCGCGTTAATGGGGATAGCTCATTCTTAACAGTGCTGGAGGGTCTTTGTTCAAATTCTGACCGCGGCATCTCTAGGTATTGTCTTTGAATGGTGTTTTTAGCCTACTTTCGATTTTTGCAAAAAATGAAAGTAGACTTATGAGATCACTACAGGGCCAAAAATTTTGTGTGTGTGTGTGCGTGTGCGTGTGTGTGTGCGTGTGCGCGTGTTTTTTGTGTGTGTGTGTTGTGTGGTGTTTTTTTTCTCTCTGAATGTCTGTCTCCCCCCCCCCCCCTCTATCAATTCGAACACGGTGAAACCGAATTGAACGAAATTTGGTACAGAGGTAGAACAAGCAAAGGGCACCTCAGTGTCATGTTTTATATCGCCGCCATCTTTACCAAAACTGAATGGCGGCCACTCAAACATTCAAAACGTAAAATCAAATAGCGACTAACCAAATTATCCGATCTCTACCAAATTTGGTAACAACATACCTTCATCTAGGACGCGTCTTGTGACCAAACTACAAGGACATCCGCCGTTCCATTTCAGGATGGCGGCCGTGCGAATTATGCAAACTTTATAATCCATATCATGGGACCCACCAGTTCCGATTATCGAGGCGAGAATCGATTTAACTGTTCTAAAGGAAGAGGCACGTTCGAAATTAAAAGTTTATTTTGTAATACTATAGTGCAGAAGTGATTTTAAAAAGCTGAGCCGTCTCGGTGAGAAGACAAGATGGCAGCGGATATCTTGTGCCTGACTTATATTTCACTAATTTGAGTATTGCATGCAATATAGCGTACTGATACAAAATAAATAAACTTTGTATGAAATGCTTTATAAATAAATAATATACTCCACTGATGAAATCGTTTAGTCTAAATCATTATTTGCTAACAAGTTATATGTAAGTCATTTTATATAGAGCGATGTTCGATGGCACATATGGCTCCGCGGTAAAGCGTTGGCCTATCACTCATATGCCTATGGTTCAAACCCCATCAGAGTTTTTTTTTGCTTGAAATTTTATATATTTATTGTTTTGTAATGATTCAGACGTTTTAAAATTAAGCGTTATATTGTGGATATTACGGTGGAAAAAATATATATATATATATATATATATATATATAATTTAAACATAATTCACCAGCAGATTTGCTCGAGACATCTAGCAGCCAAAAAGGTAACTGCACGCCGGCCTACTTATTAACTTCAAGATTTTATTGAAAAGTTTCTTCTTATGGCCACTAGAATGCACTCGCCCTGTTAGGGTTATATTGTTCGATACTTCTCCACTAGATGTCACGACTGGTCTACGTGGGACTCCATTGGTTAGTACCGTATACCATTTGCATTCTATGCGCATCGAACTTGAAGAATGGCAAGATGATACTACGATAAATTTTTACTTTTTATTTTAAAGGGTTTGTAACAGCCTATTGTGCGTTATTTGAAAATGTTATTTGAAGTACGGAACAAAACGATTTCACATAGTAACTGAATTCTAGCCGTTGGTGCTAGTTCAGGTTATTAATTAATACTTTTATTTCAGGCAAATAGCAATCGAAAATAACCACATAGTTTGTATACACACGTCTCTGTAGGGTCATGGAAAGATTTGTTAATTCAATTAGGGTTGTGAAAGCCATGCACAACCAGACGTGTAAAGACATGCCTCAACTCAAAGTTGGATGTTGCCCACGGCAGGTCGATTATGTAATAATAATAATAATGTTATTTGTTTTACGTCCCTTAACTACTGCTGCTTTTAGATACGCCGGGGTGCCGGAATTTTGGCCCGAAGGGGATCTTTAACGTGCCAGTAAATCTACTGACACGGCTCCCTCGCATTTGAACACCCTCAAATGCCAGCTGACTGCGCCAGGATACGAACCTGCAACCTAGGGCCCAGCAAGCGAGAACGTTACCGCTGAGCCACGCAGCCAGTCCGGTCGATTATGTCTCCAGATCCATAACATTCTTGAGATACTTCTTATCTATCTTTCTTCAATGATGGTAGTAGTTTTTTTCTAGGTTGTGGCGTTTGGTAGAGGTAAATAGTTTCTAAGGTCTTCAACCAAGAAATGATTCTATTATACTCTTTGATAATAACGAGTTATAACTATACTCATACATTTAGGAGAAAGTAGGCTATATGTTCTTTACTGAACATCTTGTTTCTTTGTTTTTTCGTAATTCATTTCTTGCCAATTTGTGTGGTTCCATTTGTAATTCCTGTATGACATTGGGGATACAGTACAATATTTAATATATCCTTGCACGGCAGACGGAGATCACATTTTACCATTGGCCTGTCTGAATGAAACACTTCAATAGATTTTGGAACACATGGGGTAAACCTTGTGAAAAGTTTGCAGTGGAATCTTGCATTCTCTATATCACTGTATAAATCCCTGGAACTCCAAACAGTTTTCAAATAAGGACAGCTTTTATAAATTTAAATATTCTCACTTTACTGTTAGCCTGTTCTAAGGCATTAATTTTTATTTCTTCATTTTTGTGCTATATCCTGCGTATATTGTGCAACATAATTGCGGAGTCTTCGATTAACTTTTAAACACAATATCATATTGTGCAATAGAGTTACCTTAAAATTTCAGCTCATGGAAAGAATTATACGTGGTATCGGGTAGAACGCATTCGGATGGTGATTTTCTCGAAATTCGTCACTGGTGGCTATTTTCCAGGCCATCTGTCACCCTTTGGGTTAAGAATTATACAGAGTGGTTCACCAGCCCCTTATTATTTAGTTTTATATGACACTAGCAGAAGTACCTGCTCTTCGAACGGTCTTCGGTATTAATAACCAGAGGTTATCAATTGAGCTACTGTTGCAATGGTTAGGGGCTTGTTATTCCTTCATATGTTTATCAGAGCGAAGTTAGTATTCTGGGAATATCACACACACTGTTAATTTAAGGGCCTTAAAATGTGGTTTTCGGAGACTCTTTATAGACTCCCGAATTTTGTGTCTTACATTGAGAAGCGCAACATATGCTTTGGTCGTCCTTCTAGGACAGGCTGTTCCAGGCGAGCAGCTCGCCAGTGACCAGTCGATTACTCGCCGCCTTGCGTGAGTAAACCTGCAACATGCAATACAGCTCTGCCGTGTGGGCTGCCGTCACTGCGCGGTGAATACCTCAAGACTGGCAGGAAGCGCATGCACTTGTGTTATGACCTTCGCCCAGTGACGTATTGGCTATCACCCCCAGTCCCTCCCCAGCCGTGCTCTGAGCATCGCTGCTGAGTACTCGCGTGTACGCATACTCAAACTCGTGGATTTGGAACAGCCTGTTCTAGGATATTTTTTATATTTCGCCTATTTTAGCATGTATTTTGAAAAGTTTCTTCCTATACCAATCCTTCTATGAGAAGTACGGTGAAGAGTTTTATAAATGATTAGTGTATTGACTCTCATGGATACCTAATTTTACGATGCTCCCAACATTCGAACACGAGTTGTAGGCGTACATAAAGATACACAGAAAGGCCGAAAATCCCTAAGTATGCCTTACTTCGGAGGGGAAGTAAAGCCGGCGGTCCCATGTCATAGATTTATGGCATGTAATAGAACCTTCCACTAACTACAATTGTGTGAAGATAAATTTGTAGGTTAGATTTGATTAACGCTCTAATAGTTCAAAAGTTTCCCCGGTTGCGGTGGCATCTAGTAGCTAAGTCACAGCTAGGTGTCGTTGACGGTAGCATTTGGTAGCAAAAGTAGGAACTACTGGAAATTGATCGTCTGCAGTCCTTACCTGAAATACAGATAACACACCCGAATACAGCCATCACAATTAACACCGGTTAGCAGACAGATTCTACACACACGAGGCTACGTGAACGCGTTGTTGCAGCTTCTAAACTGAGGAACCAACCAACCAACCTACAACATATCACCCAGAAGTCCGAATATGGATATATCAACCACACAGTTTCAAACAAAATCATCCTTACGATGAACCCGTTTGTCGAAAAAAAAAGTTAGAATGTGCTCAATCTAAATTCACCTAACGTGTACTTCCTGACGTAAAAATAAAATAGAAAACATCGTAGACGAAACGCAATACACCTCACATAAAGACTGACCCTCGCCGTTGTGTAAAGTCCCCATCCACAGGAAGACACCTTTAACAAATTATAAAGGCTTGTGGTGCATGGATATTCAGGTTTTTTAGCCTCCAATGGCCCAAATTCCTAATAGCCGCAAAAAATACTATTTCAATTGAATATTTTTTTGAAAATAATGTTGCCGTTTGGAGATACAATTCTGTACGACATATCACACGTGTAAATCACGTGAAAAAATCTAGGGTACCCCTTGACCCCTTATGCGCATTGATGAATTTTACAGTCTAAGTTGGTTCCGTGATAACCTTATAGCCATTTGCAAACTTTCACAGAAATGTAATAAGTGGAGTGGCATTGATTTTTACAGAAATAGATGGAACGTTGGATGTCTTCTCTTGAGAACCTGTTGTCATGGTTGCCGGCTTGCATTCCTTCATTAGTTTATTAAATTAAATTAGTTTTCTGGGAATATCTCTGAAACTGTTGGTTTTAGAGCCTTAAAATGTAGTTTTCGGAACCCTCATGTTTTGTTTCTGCCACCGAGGGGCTAATAATAAGCTTTGTCTCGTCGTTGTATGCCAAAATATAATAATACTACTACTAATAATAATGATAATCTGTCTGTTAGGTAGTCAGCCCGAAGGCTGGTTGGATCCTCAAAAAGTACCGCCGTTACGTTATGTGAGTAGATACCCACAAAAACCCAAGGCAGCACTATTTTGAGGCGTTCTAGGCAAGAAGAGGAGTGAGGTAGTTTGCCATTGCTTTTCTCACTGAGTCAGAACAGTAGTCCTAACCCTATGAGTTGAACCTTTCACAGCATTCACAGGCACTGACTGTGCCCCGAATGCCATTACTAAGCCCCACCCATACCTCAGTAGCTTGCATATAATCACAGCCATGAGTGAGACTGAGACATCGGTGAAAAGCCACCTTTTACTCTAGCCTGTGCCAACTGACAAATCCAAAAGTACTGTATTCATCAAGAGATGGCGAACAGGCCATAATAATAATGATAATAATATAATAAAAACAATATAGGGATAGGGATATAAAAGACCTTCCGTACCACACCCGCACGAGAAAATCGCATGACAAAATTCTAGTGTACCCCTTGACCCACTTAAGCTCATTATACGTATTGATGAATTTTACAGCTTAATTTGGTTCCGTGATAACCTTATAGCCGTTTGCAAACTTCACTGAAAATCGCGTGACAAAATTCTAGGGTACCCCTTGACCCCCTTAAGCTCATTATAAGTATTGATGAATTTTACAGCTTAATTTGGTTCCGTGATAACCTTATAGCCGTTTGCAAACTTCACAGTAATGTAATAAATGGAATTGCATTGCGTCTTACAGAAATAGATGGTCCTCGGAGATTTAGTTGCCATGGTTACCAGCTTGCATTCTTTCATTAGATTATTAAATGAAATTAGTTTTCTGGGAATATCTCAAAAATTGTTGGTTTTAGGGCCTTAAAATGTGGCGAGTTTTGTTTCTCCCATCGAGGGGTTGAAAATAAGCTTTATCTCGTCCTTCTACGCCTATTTCAGCATGTATTTTAAGGGGGTAGGCCCCCTTTTATGAGAGGTACGGAGATGAGTTACACCAATGATTAGTGTGGTGCTTCTGATGGATATCTGGATCAAATTTTACGTTGATCCACCCAGCCGTTCTCAAGTTATAAGGACACAAAATTGTCCACAAACAGACAGACAGACAGACAGACAGACTGACAAAAAAAATATTTTTGCGCGCATCCGTCATAAAACAGTCTGGAACGCGCAAATAACGCAAATTTCTTCTGAAATTCAGAAAAAACAGACAAACTTTTATTTTTATATAGAGATTACAAGTCTCCTGATGGTCGATATTGCTCTGCGCCCTGCCTGTGTGACAGCAATGTAAACTGAGTAATGGGCCTAGCAAAGGAAAAACGACCGCAATCACTTCCGCGCCAAATACTAAGGACCATTCTACGAACATGCGATTTATTACTCTTTGAAGAACACACGTACATGTAATACAATCGAATTAATAGGTTACGCCACGTGATCTGCAATAGTAGAACGTTAAATGAACACTATAAACTATGATTGAAGACTTTGACACGCCAGTGCTCGCATCGAAGTACCCTCGGTACCCGTATAACGCGCAATGTGTACGTTGTCTTCGTCACTGAGGCGGTTAATGTCCACTCTAACGTGATATGAGAGACCGAGCAGAATAGTGCTTCGAATCCAGCCGTAGGCAATTTATTTTGAATGAGAGCCCGTGCTCAATTTTAATGGGGATATAATATCAAGCCATTTGGCAACACCTAACAGAAAACTAGAAAGAGTGAAGGCATTATTCATTAAAAAAAAGCAATCGGAGTGTCAAAAACTACCAGGTCACGATTCGTCTACCTCCTGGCACGAGAATCATAGAAGACCTTAGAAACTATTTGCATCTACCAAATACCAGAGCCTCGGAACAGCTACTAACATCATTGAAGAAAAAACGAGAAAAGACATACCTCAAGAATGTTATGGAACCGGAGCCATGATAGACCGGACGTGGACAACAGCCAACTTTGAGTTGAGGCATGTGTTTACACGTCTGGCTGTCCATGGTTTTCACCACCTTATTTGCGTTAGCAAATATTTCCATGAACCTACAGTGACGTGTGTATGCCAACTATGTGGACAACCATGTGATCGCTACCACTTAGAGCTCTGTAGAAAAAGGACAAAATCAATCAAAGACTATGCAACTCAAAGTGTCAGAGTGCAATTTTAGTGTACGTTTTTATACTTTGTTTTCAATGGCTATTTGGCGGCAATAAAAGTATTATTAATACCGAGCCATACTTACAAAGTCACATTACCACATTTATTCACTTACGATGTATTCCTGTGCAGAGTACGTTGAATTTAGCTAATTTATGAAGAGAATACAATCGAATTAGTAGGTTATGTCATGTGAAAATGACAGAAAGTTAAATGAACACCGTAAACCATGATTTAAAACTCTTGACATGGAATTTAACATAGCGTATCGAAAGAGATTCTAATCGCCAGTGCTCGCATCGAAGTATACGTATTCCTTAGAATTTCCCTTGATTAAATTTTAACAAAAGAGAAAACTGTATTTGACGTGTACATATTAAGATTTTTTCGTGTAAAACCACATTCGAACACTATGTAACGTTCGTGGAATCCAGCCTGAAAATGCATGTGCTCGCTATATTATAGGTCTAGCGCCCCCACCCCAATAATCAACTGTGATCTCTCGTATCAATTACGTAGTAAGACATAGGTAAAGTGGTCGACACAGACGATGAAACTTAAGTAAAAAAAGTGACAGTCAGTCTGAAAGACTAGACTTTGTATCATTTAAATGCTACAGATGCTGAAAAATGCTATAAAGGCTGCAGGATTCTCGCTTCGCTCGAAGTCAAAGACTCTTGACATGTTAGAAAATTATCTGCATAATACTTATCTTGCTTTATAATACTTAACCTTGTTTCAAATTACTCGCGGACGGCAAGTGCAAACCAAGGGCAAAGCAAGGTCAAGCGCGCGGGATGCCGTCATGCTCACCAGAGCGCGCGGGGACGTGCCCCTTTTATCCAATCTAATAACACTTATAGTGGGCGATGTATTGAAGATAGAGATATGCTCTCCCGGACTTTTTTGTAGAACTTTTCATGCTGACCAATTCTTACGGTCATAGTATATTGATATGTTTAACGGTTTGCCCAGCGTAAGCTTAAGAAGCGCACGGACGCCAAGTTTTTTTTCGACTTTTTCACTGAAATCGTTACTGCTTGGCTTCCTTTGATATACATTATTTTCTACAGAATCTTTCCTCGAGATATCCTTTACAGAATGGTGAAAACTGCATCAAAATCCATCCAGTGGTTCTCGAGATTACCCGTGACATCCAAGAATCGGGGATTTTTGTCTTATACTAACGAAGTAGAAATTGTCGGGGAACACATGACCCAAGCGGTACTATGACGTCACACACCTCAGTGCATCTGGGTACATTTCGTCCCGTCACCGTAACGTAACGCCAGACCTCAGCGTAACGACGAAGTCGACAAGATCATTTAAAATGATAAAAATAATGTAGAACCTAACAAGTATCGAACTCCGAATCTTCCGATCGGGAGTCCAACGCGTTACCATTTCAGCCACGGAGACTTACAAATTCCAAGTAGTGCAGAATACATCACAAACATAGATTTTGAGAACTGTTGCTTTGGACACTATACTTTCTTTATCTAAAACGTTGTTGCCGATTCGAATACGATTTTAGTCGTCTGGCATTACAAATATCAATGTTCACGTTCAAGGATAAGATTCATTTTCGTTTCTTATGTTGTGATGGCTGTGAAATGTGCAGGTGTTCGCTTAACCCACGGCCACCTCGATCCCATCACCTAGCCACGTAAGTTTCCATTGCATTGTGGGTAACGGAAACTACGTGATGGAGCTATGCGAATTAGGAATATTGTAATGTTCTCGCGTTTATGGGCTGTTCTCAATGCATAATGCACTCTTTAACACTCAAACTGGCATATCATTGCAATTTTTAGACTAACCAGTGAGGCGTTTACACTGGTATGGTTAATATACCCTCATCCACAAATTGGTATTGCTTTCAAGCTAAAAATCGGAGTTTTAAGTAGCTGCCATTGGCTGGAAATTACCTAGTGAAATGTTTAGCAAGTGCATTTTCACCATCTTAGCCAATTTTAGGAAAATAGTTGCCTCTAAAAACAACCAGTTGCAAGTTGTAGAAGGTTCAAAGTTTTCTTTAATTCAAATTCCACGTCAGTAGGACTAATAGTTCTTGAGCCAATGCACATGAGACTTCATTTTGCTGTTTTCAGCGGCGTCAATATTTGAGATTTCTTTTCAAACTTTATGGGCTTGGAAATCGTGATCATTACATTCTTGTGTTCTTGTGTGTGATTAAATTTGTCTATTAACCTATGTTATTAAGATGTCTGTAGTAGTTTGTGTATTTGTAACTGAAGGTATGTGTGTTAAGGAGGTGGCAGCGGTCTTAAATTTCGAACCATCCCAGCATTTTATCTGGAGAGGAAGTGGGATACCACTGAAAACCACTTCCAGAATGACTTATAGGTTGATCTAGAGTAGATGTTAAAGATTTGAAAATCAATTCCACAAGTATGCAAACACGCTTTATTTTGTTTGTATAAAATAATCCTACCTGAAAATTCATTCAGCAGGCATTCATTCAGTTTGTAGTTTTCGTTTCTGATAATTTCAGTTTAACTCTTACCATATCTTTTGATGGTTGGTTGGTTTCTCAGTTTAGGGGCTGTGACAACGCGGTCGTGTGACCCCGTGTACTTTGGGTGTGTGTAGAATCTGTCGAATAACCGGTATTAATTGTGATGGCTGTATTAGTGTGTTTTCTGTTTTTTAATTCAAGTAAGGACTGCAGACATTCAATTTCCAAGCAGTTCCTACCCTTTCGCTACCAAACGCCACCGTCAACGACAACTAGTTCTGAACTTGGTTACTAGATGCCACCGCAGTCGCTCCTGCCGACGAACGTTGGAACCTAAGAGCGTTAGTCAAATCTGACCTATAATTTAGCTTCACACAAGTGTAATTAGTGGAAGCTTCTTCTACATGTCATAAATCTATGACATGGGACCGCCGGCTTTACTTCCCCTCCGAAGGAAGGCATAGTGAGGGATTTTTAACGCTCTTAATAAACCCGACGACTTCGGCCCGCGACCTTGGGCCTAGAAGCTCAGCATGCTACCAACTACGCTACCGAAGCCGCTTATCATAGGCTATCTTTAGAAAGGAAAGTCATGTTAACAATGGAATGAACACAATACGATTCGGATTTCCTCATTAGTGGGTCAATTATAGTACATTATGCAACGAGCCTATAATGGCAATAATTAAGACACGAGTATGTTTCTAAAACAAGCGAAGTGAGCTTTATAATTTCCATATGGGTGTCTTAATTACCATTATAGGCGAGTAGCATTCGACTGTTTATGTTCGACGATAATTATAACTTTATTATAAGTTTTAACATTCATATTCATAAATATCTGTGGGATTCATTCACTTCAGTTAGTGAACGGAGTGCGCTGGTTTTGCTTACTGAACAGAGCGCATGCGTGGGTCAAAGAACTTCGGAAGCAGAGACCATTTACTTTGCTTGGCAAGCTATTGTTTACAGCCTGCATGATGTCTAGTGCCGATCAAGAATAGCATTCACTAATATTGTCACCGAAGTCGTTTGAAAGCAATGCGCTGTGTAGGAATTGGAGTTGGGGATTTTAAGGTACAGTGCTATTTCTTGTCTCATATTCGCCAGTTTATTTACGCGCACATATGGGACGGTGCACTTTCCATGTCGGTAATTTATATAGAAGGATGCTGTGTTTCTAACTTCTGGACGTAGATTCATACGTTTCTTGCTTATGTCATAGTATTTTCTTGTCACCGTAAAGGTTCGTGCTGAATTTGTCTTTGTGTTTGGGATTGTAACTACAATGGTTGATCCGATATCCAATTTGAACTTTCAAATCATGTAATTCAAGTCCGACATGTTGCATTTTGTGTGCATGCGCGAAGCTTTCCTTACCTAATTGGTCAGTGAATGAGCTCTGATTGGCTAGAGAAACTGTTTCATAATGAAAAACAGTGTTGTAATGGCCCTCATGATGATACAATTTTCTGACTTATAATATTTTTATTTCGACATCGTCGAACGTAAATACTGTTTTAAGTTTGTCGAACGTAAGAATGATGAATGAGGATACAGAGGGCTTTGACGCGACACGTGAGGTGGCCAGATTGAGTCTGATTATCCCTTTAAACCAAGGTGGTCACATTTCGAATGCTTGAAACCCTGAATACTGTATACAGAGTACCTTGCTTTCGTTCTACAGATCATTATGTCGTCGTCCAACCTGGCTACGTGCCATCAGATAAAAACGGTCCTTCTCAGGACCAAATAAAAAAATCACTCGTTGGAACAGGTACATAAGTGGCCATAGTAGATCCATTGTAACCGGCATTAAGCGAAAAAACATGTACCAGCCCAGGAATCGAACCTGCTACCACGCAGCTTACCTGACACAACATCAGGAATGCATGATAAATAATAATGTTATTGGTTTTACGTCCCTTTTAACTACTATGGCTTTTAGAGACGCCGGGGTGCCGGAATTTTGCCCCGAAGGGGATTTTTAACGTGCCAGTAAATCTACTGACACGGCTCCCTCGCATTTGCGCACCCTCAAATGCCAGCTGACTGCGCCAGGATACGAAATGGGGTGCATGATTAAGCCACCTTAGCTACTGATAGCCATAGTGAATTGCCGACACGTATTGAATTTATTCGTAGCCCCCATAGACACCTGTCCAACGTAAGGTGGTGTTATTCGGAGCTGTGATCGTTTAAAACATGCATTATAGTTGAGGTCATTGAAATAACACTACCTACCGCTAATGATTTCTACTATATTCGCATACTTATACACATGTATCATCAGCTGATATCTTATTACATCGTAATTATTCGAAATCACCTACATACAGAGTGGTTCATCAGCCCCCCCCCCCCTTTTTTTTTTTGGAATGCAACCCAACTAACGTGTATATCATAGTCATCCTAAAATCAATACTACCTGCTCCTTTACGGCCTTAATACAACTTGACCGTTAAGTGCATGCATCTGGAAGCATTTTGTTATTTTAAAACATTAATATGATTGGATGATACAAAATAATGTGCCTCCAGAACGTAATAACTTTTCATTTGCGAAGGGAACAGATTTCAATATCTAATAATACGTATTTTATTCAACAACGCATTATATGAAGTCTTCGCGGGTTGCATACCAGGAACAAACTACGTCATGGTATGTTGAAATGGTTTTTAATAGGTAGTCTACCTAATATAATTTAATTTATTTGACAAATACGAATTATTTGCACACAAATACTGCTTATTATTTCAGTCTAGTGTGTCTCCCGAAATGTGAATATTCCAAGAAATAAGGGTTTAACAAAGTTGTGAAGATTCTCATGTCTTCGTATTCATCCTCACATTCAGTTCCGTTAATATCCAGTACCGTACGCAAAAAATATATCATAAACCATTTTAAATGTAAGAAAATGACTCCAAAACGTATAAAATATTCGAATACCATAAAATGGCATAATAATAACGCGAAAAGTGAGAAAATCACCTAAAAATAAAATACTTAGAAAAATGACCAAAAAATGACTCAATAAATAGCCTTTGTGTTTCTGTAATGTGAGGACCATGAACAGGATTTGTAAACAGGGTGTTTCAAATATAGGGGGCATAATTTCAGGTATGTATTTGTTATATGTAGACAATCAAAATAGTTCATTACAACATGTGTCCGGAAATACTTCATTTCTGAGTTATGGCCTTCACAACACTGAACTTCACTGGAACGTTTTTCTTCCGCAGGTCGTTGTCATTACAGAAGATGTTCAAAATGTCCACCTCCTGCTTGAATACAGACCTCACATTGATGTCTCATTGAACTCCCCTGGAACAAACGACGAGCCAATGGAGCATTGCCGTCCACCTTATCGCACATGAAGTGCATCTCTGCCAGATGCTGATTTGTGTACATGACGCACAGACGAACGCCAAACACAACGCTGAATTCAACCTTCGCCTCAGAATGAACCGTCAGTGTCCTCTTAATGTCTCCTATCACGGCAACGACCTGCGATAAGAAAAACCTTCCGGAGAAGTTCAGTGTTGTGAAGGCCATAACTCAGAAATGAAGCATTTCCGGACACATGTTGTAATGAACTATTTTTATTGTCTACATATAACAAATACATACCTGAAATGATGTCCCCTATTTTTGAAACACCCTGTATAAGTTAACAATGTATGTGGTGAATAATTTAAAATATGACATGTCACCAGAATCCGGGCTCTGATGTGATGATGTTCGCCTCTGTCACTGGAGACGTGGCATGCTGGGTGCTGGCGTGTTAGGAGCTCTTCGCACCACGGCCAGTAGAGCGAAGCTGATATAAGATAAGAACACAATTGATTGTGACAGGTGATGCACGGAGCGGTGGCCGTACATGAGGAGCTTGTTAACATCATGTTGAACAACAAGCAATAGAGATAAACTCCTAATTGGCGTGTTATTAATTTCTATAATCCCATTGACTTATTGTTACCCTTCATTATGTCTTTTGGCTAAGACACGAAAGTGCAAACCTTGTTGGACCAAATTAGCCCTAATTTCTCACGCAATTGATTGATCAGCTCTTGAATGGATCCACCACATCAAGTGAGTCCTTTGCGTTAGTGTAACGTTGTCCTCTCCCAAATCGCGTGGAGTTTTTGTTGTTGTTTTTGTAACAAACTTCATAGAGTTCGAGATAGTCTGTAACAATTACAGTGAATACCTACCTACTCTATACGTTGTCTCTTGTGTGTTTTGCGGGGTTCGTCTCGCATTCAGTATCCAGGGTCGTACAAGTTCCAAGTAAACAGCGATTCGCATAGAGCAAAATGCGGAAGTATGGTATTTTTGCCCGTAACTTCTAGTGCTGCATGACCTCTAATTTTTAGCATATTTTCATTTTATGGAAAAAAAAAAGGCTTGTGAGATATTTTGTCTGTGTGTGTGTGTGTGTGTCCCTCTAATAACTTCTAAACGGCTGGAGCGATTTCAATGAAACTCGGTAAGGTCATGGCACCATTTCGGCCGACCACGACAGTGTCCTTCAAATTTTATTACGTCTCACCAATATTTCACCAGCATTCAATATCTCCAAAACTATTACCGATATCGCCCTGAAATTTTGTACGGTGATAAAGGGCACTACTACAAGTATTTATGTACGTTTCAAAAACCTGTAAAGTACAAAACGATCATGGCGGCCAAGCGAAGTTGAAACATTTTAATAGACTTATCTCGCGATTTAACCATCTGAGCGCAGTGAAATATGGTACAGTATATTTATACATATTGTAATGCACTGGCATCTAATTTAGTTCAATTGTTTACATAACCTCAAGATGGCGGTTTTAAAATTAAGTTTTTATTTCTTGTGTCGTAATCATGCGATCGAAATGAAAGTTTGAATAATGAACCTACGCAATAATTTTCCTTTAATGGTACATAACTCTATGGCCTGTACATATAACAATCCAAAATGGCGACCATCCGAAATATTTAGAAGGTTCTCAACAACTACGAATCTTTTACAACAATCAATCTGAAAGTCTTAATGTTCATAGAGGCTATGAACATACTTTCACCTATAGGACTTTCAATAACCTGGTGAGCACAAATCCAACATGGCGCCTACGCGAATTATAAATATTTAAATGGACGTTTCTCGCGATTTAACCATCCGAGTGCAGTGAAACTTAGCAAGGAATACAAATAATGTTAATCCGCTGATATCTAATTTATTTCAATTGTTTTCATAACCACAAGATGGCAGCTGTGCGAAATTTTAAAATCTCGATTTTACTTCTTGTGTCCTAATCATGCGATTGAAGTTTGAATACTACACCTACACAATAATCTTCATGTAATAGTACATAACTCTTAAGACCTACATATAGGCTATACAACTCCAACATGGTGACTATCCGAAATATTAGACGGTTCTCAATATCTACGAATCTATTACATCAATCAAACTGAAATTTTGTTTTTTGATAGAGGCAACTAACATAATTAGGAAATATGAAAATAGGCTTTAGTTCTTCGTGGAACTACTTGTTTTCCTAATACATCCTACTATTGAATATTTATCACTGCAAAACATCTGGGCAGATTTCGACCTGCAACCGTTGCAAGTTTCCTTGTGCTGACAGCATAGGTACCAAATTCTGAAAGAGTATTGGGGGTGGGAGTATGGTTTCAACTCAACTTCCATCCGAAACGTACAAATGAAAGATCAACTACATAACTCATAATAAAAATAATAACATTGTATGTGATAATAATTCAAAATTCAGCGCAAATAAAAAGAAAGCTCCGGTGCACTAGGGACGCTAAAAGTAGACTATACGTATTTAATCGTGGTCTTGGTAGAAAGGTATGCAAGAACTGTTGTCACCAATATCATTCCACCAGGACATTGTTATAACTTTTAATTATTTTTTCGGGGACCCTGTTTCGCCCCCTTAAAGCAAAACTAACTAACTATACTGGACAATGTGGCTGCAAGGAAAGCATTATATGTGTGATGTAGCCTGTAAACAGATCAATTCTGTTATCTCGATACAGTTGTCAGATAGAAAGTGATCCTGTTATTTCGGCGAATGTGAGAGCATAATAATATGTTCGGTATTTGTATGGAGCTATAACTTGCCATTCGCACTAATTATAGACATTACGTTGTGTGTGAATTGACAGCGTGGATTCAAGCTTATTATTGGAAATAATATTATTGAATACAAATGGCATGGCGGTAGTAATGACTATTTCGTCGGTCATGGTTGGTGGGGCTCGTGTTGTTGTTTCAAGAGGGAGGAAGACGGTTGTTATCGTGTCCACAAAAAAGTTATACAGCCTATCTAAGGGTACAATATATCTACACGGTATATATAAACTTTTAAACTGACAGTGGTTTCAGGGTCTGGGGTATGTGAAACGCGAATATATCTAAAATTTTCTGGAAGTCGTGACATGGCACCCATTGCAATATCTAGCTTTCTAATGAAATCTATCCAACAGTATCCTCCTCCCAATATCCCTCCTAGTTAGAGGATTTCATTTTGGATCACCGTATTTATTAGACCATCCTGGCATTTTCCTGGCGTAGAAGTGGAAAATCACGGAAAACTACTTATAGTAAAGCTGAAGAGGGAATCGAATCCACCTCTTCTCTGTTTTGGCCCACTATTCCACCCGCCTTCAAACCGTAATTAAAATATTCTTAGCTGAGCCGGAGATCTTTAGAGAAGGAATCGCGATACGTACTCCTAGACCTATACAGGAACTCTGCTTGGTGTGTTATTTTTCACCCAGTGCTCTGGAATAAATGGAAAGCAATTAAAAACCTTAACCCCACCTATTTGTACTAGATTACAAACAGAGCATGTTGTTTGTGCGAATAAGAGAGGGATCGAGATCCCATCTGGAAGGCTCAGCTACTTCCGCCTTGTCTTATGACTCATTCTGTTTTACAGCTGCGTGTGATGTCATTGTGGTAATGGCGAAAGTGCATCTCAGCCTCTCAATTAGTTCACATAGTGTAAGCAGTTGACGTAACAATGTGACCCAAATGGTGCGGTGGATGTTACAGTACTTCCGCTTGCTCGTGTTGCTCTAGTTTAATCCCTTACCAACATTAGTATGTGTGTAAGTACTGCAGCGATACCGTGGCACAGGGGAATCCAAACAGTGAACGAACATCCAATTCAGACCTTACGAGTGATGTCAGTGGCGTAGCCAGGCTGGGGGTTAGAACCCCCATCCCCATTGGAAAATCGGCATGGTTGTGATTTGTGTCTGTTTCACCACCGTGCCGGCTACTTGGTGATGTACAGTTGGCGCCCTTCGGCCCGACTCCACATTTGAGGCTAGACACGTCTTCATGACAACGTATAACCACAGTATATCTACACAGTCGCGAAGCTTGGTTAACATTTTCTACCGCCGCGCTTCGCGCGTCAACAATGCTCTTACGCAGCCAGCAATCATGTGCCGACTGCGCTGTGTAGATGAATGTTATTGTTGCTGGATTTACTGTATGTAAGCAGTGTGTAACAGTTATATCTTTAATCATGTGTTTTACAAGAGGAGATGTGCAGTGCAATAAACATATCAAATATTAAAAGCCATATTTCAGTGTTGCTAAGTAGCGGCTTCGGTGGCGTAGTTGGTAGCATGCTGAACTGCTGTGCCCAAGATCGCGGGTTCAAACCCGGCCGAAGTCGTCGGATTTGTTAAGAGCGTTAAAATCCTTCAGTATGCCTTCCTTCGGAGGGAAGTAAAGCTGGCGATCCCATGTCGTAGATTTATGGCATGTAAAAGATCCTTCCACTAACTAAACTTGTGTGAAGCTAAATTTCTAGGTTAGATTTCGTTGAAACGCTCTATCAAAGTTCCAACGTTCACCACTAGGTGTTATTGACATCTGGTAGCGAAAGTTGGAACTACTTGAAATTGAATGGAACTTGTAGCTCACCACACGGGTGTCCGCTTGAAGCAGCTACAGCCTCTGGCAAGTCGAACATGTCCTCGGACAGTCCCGGCACTAAAAGCCATACGCTAAATACAAATAAAGTGTTGCTAAGTAACCTATAGGATCGCATTTCAGTCGGTCATCGCGAGTGTACGGTACCCAATTAGATTAGGCGGTGCCGGAAATAAAAATCCATGAATTGTTTATACACTCATTAAAACATTTCTCGCATAAAGGGCGGAAGGGGTTTGTGTGAGAAACGTTTTATTAAGTGTATACATAATTATTGTATTATGAATTACACAGGGAAAATAATTGTTGCTCCTCACCCAATCTATTGGGTGTATTCGTGTTGGCCAACTGGGAAATCATTCTATTAATAGGCTATAGACTGATCAAATAGCAATAAGAAGACACCCGAGTTTCAAAAGGACCCTAAAATGTAACACTTGAGCTATGGATTTTAGGCTAGTATTATAAAGCTTTTCAAACAAACAACGGAACTAGGTCTTTAACCGGTTATAAATCAATAATAATGTTATTGGTTTTACGTCCCTTTTAACTACTGCGGCTTTTAGAGACACTGCGGTGCCGGAATTTTGCCCCGAAGGGGATCTTGAACGTGCCAGTAAATCTACAGACACGGCTCCCTTGCATTTACGCACCCTCAAATGCCAGCTGACTGCACCAGGATTAGATCTTGCTACCTAGGGCACAGCAGGCGAGAATGTTACTGCTGAGCCACGCAGCCATTCGGTTATAAATCAGAAGCATGTCTTGGAAGGATATCTATGTATGGCTTCGTAGTCAGTAGCATGCTGAACTGCTATGACCAAGATCGTGGGTTCAAACCCGGCCGAAGTCGTATTTTTAAGAGCGTTAAAATCCTTCAGTAGCCTATGCCTTCCTTTGGAGGAGAAGTGAAGCAGGCGGGCCAGTGTCATAGATTTACGGCATGTAAAGGAACCTACCACTACAATGGTGGTATGTACCCAAAATTTGTAGGTTATTTGTTTAGAAACGCTCTATCAAGTTCCAACGTTCGCCAGTGCTCGGCTTCCTGTGGTCACAAATGAAAGTTTTTCTACAGAAACCTTCCACGAGAAATCCTTTACAGAAAGGTGGAAACCGCATCAAAATCCATCCAGGGGTTCTCGAGATTATGCGTTACATCCAAGAACCGGGGGGACTGCTATATACTACAGTATGTCGAGATGCCCGCGACTATCTTTGAAACAAATACATGAATTTATAACTAGTGGGCTATTAATTCTACGTAAGACTCATTAAATACGTCATACAACTGTACCTAGGGATACGTGTAGAGGACTGAACTAATAAAAACAGAGCATTTTTATGTTCCCATATTCTTAAAACCCCTACAAAAGTGAAATTATCAGTTCCGCGAATAACACGCTCAAGTCAGTTGCCAGCTTGCTGGCCGCCGCGAGCGCTAGCGTCGCTCCATCTACCGAAAGAATGCAATTTCGTAACGCAGCGTGCTTCGTGACTGTATTTTAGACTGTGGTAATACAACTCCAGCCTCCCAGGTTGGCCAATCTAACTTTTCTCCCGCGAAATATAGCTTATTTAAACTGAGGCTAGTGCCAAATAAGTTTGAATCCCACATAGCGGGACAATATTAGCTTTTTTTTTCTTTTCTTGGCGGGAGATAAGTTATATGTAAATTAATCTAGTTTTTATTAAAAATAACGCGTTTTAATAAGGACTTAGAACATTCCATGGGTACATTAACACTATTTCTGGGATCGTTATTAACTTATTGAGTATGAGAACGCCGGCAGCAGAGTTGCTTCATATAATGTTAATACAGTATACTGTAGGCCTATGTCCAACAATTCCGGTTATCTCCTGGTTGCGAATGAGTGAAATTTGTCGCATGTGTAGTGTAAGCTACAGATCCTTTTTTTCCGGCTGCAAGTAGTATTTGTAAGGTAAAATGGACTTGGTAGGTGACCAAAAATCTTCGATAATGATATTTTAGGCGTTCAGGGCTAATTTTGTGTGTGTACATGTATCAGGGACAGGTATGGGTTAGACGCTCCGGGACTTGAAGTAAGACACAATCCCGGCAATTTCCTGTAGGGAGTGTGGAAAATACCGGGAAAAAACACACTCAGGACAACCGCTGTCAGCACCGGGATTCGAACCTATGATATCCGTACTTACTGCAGCTGCCCCCGTAGCCATGGTGCACGTTTGACTAGCGCGGCTAAGCCGCGGGACGAAATGCTTGTAGAATTTGGCTTCGAGTATCTATACCCCCCCCCATCGGCCGATCCTGGCTACGCTACTGAGTGATGTATTCGCCAACCAGCTTGACCCTGATTAGGCGGTGAGACAGTTCTGTCTTCAAACACTTGCTCGCGGATTTCTATCCCATGTTCCGCTTATCATATGCGAAAGAACAGTTGTTGTTGTTTGTTGTTGATCTCATTTAGGGGCTTTGTAACATCGTGGTCATGTAGCTCTGTGTATGTATGTATGTACGTGATATACATGTATGTGTGTGGCATATGTCTGATTACTTGTGCTATTGTGATGGCTGTACTAGTGAGTGTATTTGTAATTGGGGCTAGGATTTGAATAGGAGACGGTTGTGGCCTTAATTTAGGAACAAT
Organism: Meconema thalassinum; assembly: GCA_946902985.2. NCBI lineage: Eukaryota > Metazoa > Arthropoda > Insecta > Orthoptera > Tettigoniidae > Meconema > Meconema thalassinum. The sequence goes on from OX336390.1 coordinate 304,757,115, forward strand.
CCCAGCATTTGGCTGGTCTAGAAGTAGGAAATCACGGAAAACCTGTGGTGGGAATCGAACCCTCATCTTCTCAGTTCCGCCTCAAAAGTCTGAGTATATCTCATTCCTACTCTCAGACCAGAATTACATTTCTTGTCAGAGCCAGGAATCGAACTCAGACCTCAGGGGGGGACAAGCAGGGATTCTAGCCCCTACACAACGAGGTGGACATATCTTAGAACAGGAGAAAGCTCTTACGTAATTGAGATATTCCAGTATTATCTGCTCGCGTTTTTTTAAATAGTAGTGAATAGATAGGCCTAAGATGTAGGCCTACTGTGGATTCTTTCTTTTCAGTAGTCTACTGTATTCGATAGCGCTTCTAAAACGCGACTCAAGCAAGGAATACTAATATTCGCATACCTCAACATGGACCTTGTTTTACTATGTTTCAAGCCCCAAAATGACAAAACCACAAAGCCGTCTTCTTCCTTGAACGTTCTGTTCAGACTAAATGAGTACTGTTCTGATAATTTTATTCTAATAAAATAGTTTTATTGGGAAGTGTATTAATATTAGAAGTGGCTGACACGATGATGTGACATACAGTAGGCCTACCTAATAACTTCGAAATGATCTGACATGCAATGGCTACTAGGATAGGATAAAATTGCTACCACACCCGTACATCAGGTGCGAGAATTCGGGTTTAAGTCCCGTGCTCAGAGGTGTTTACATGTACTAATATTGTTTATCTCTTTCTTTCTAGGTGAGTATTGGTGCCCCGTCACTACTGATTAAAGAAGCATGCTACCTGAATGTGAGTTACATATTAATGTTCTTTCGGCGCTACTAGGCTGTGAGTGAGCATAATCATTTCCCGGTACGAGAGGAACATATAGACTACAGATATAGTAACCCAAAAGATTCTCTGGTCCGTTGCAGATAACTACATTCCATTTCTCTTCTATGAGTGGCAAAAAGGGGCTCATAAAACAATATAAGAGTCTCGTGCTATCAGAGGTAACTATACCTAATAGAACTATTAAAGAAAGCTTTCCAGTCGCTCAACACAAATTGTGTCCAGTTACATTAGGGGGGAAGTTGTATACCCTAACATGAAAGAAATATTATATACGATATTTATCACAAAATAACACGCTTTTATGTACAAAAAAGGGGAGGGAAGCCTTATTAGATTTTTGTACATAAAAGCGTGTTATTTTGTGATAAATATCTTATTTATTATTTCTTTCAGGTTAGGGTAAGTTATATAAATACTTGTTTTCCCGCCTAATGTAAGTGGGTACAATTTTTTGTTGACTGGCTGGGAAGCTTTCTTTAACAGAAATAGGCAACGCTGAAAAATGGCTATCACTTTAATTTTAATAGAACTGTACTAATTGCTACCTCAATATAGCAGACTTAAGCTACTCAAATTCAGTGGTGTAATTATTTTAAAAATCAGACTAATACTCAAGAAGAAACAGTGTTTGTAAATGGCATATTTCCAGGAGCGAGCGTGTGTGGTTCAATAGCGCAATGCCTGAAAGGTCATGAAAGTAACACGCTACAGTTGCAACTGTGACTGAACACCACACGTTGATATTACGGTGTTTGAAGTAATTTTCAATGTTGCTTTAGTAAACGAAAGTCCGATGATTTTCAGTCGGTCAACATGATAGTTCCCAAATGAGATGGCTTATTCCCTAATCCTGAAAACAAATTACATCTCATTTGGGTACAATCGTGTTGACCGACTGAAAAGCTTCAAACTTTCGTACACGTTGATATGTTCTTTTTCTTGTAATGTACTCTCCGGATTTTCGAAATATTTACACCGCTAAGGATGTGTAATAAGGAGCTTTTATACTTGGAGCTGAAGTCGGTAAAACTGTATTTGGAAAACTTAAGTTACGGTAGTACAGTTTTCTCGGCGAAAAGCCATACCACGGAATAGCACTCTATCTTTCATTATGAGTCATTAATAGCCATTCATAACAAGGAAAGAAAACGAAATACGGGTATCTGCTTCAGATTAGAAGATAATTGACAGGGGCATCTTAGATGACTTACTCTGTATAGGCCTATGTGGAGGGGAGGTGGTGCACCTTATACAGCTCCAACCAATGAAAACTCTCTCTCACTGGACGCCCTGGTCTGATTAGCATGAACTGGAGAGGCATGGCCAAACTTATTGCTGTATACTCAATACTTTGGACAAATCAGCTGCTATTATCGCTCGGTATAGGAAACCTGCTGGTGTCCTTTCCTCTCATTCCTAGCCATTCCAGGCAAATATCTTTCCAGTCCGGAGATCGTTGGTTCGAATCCCTGAGTGTATTTCCCCCCCCCCCGTTTTTCTTTCCCACTCACTGTAGGGAAATGCCGGGATAGTACCTTATTTCAAGTCTCGGAGCATGTACCCCATCGCTGTCCCTAATACAGCTACGCGCATTACTACAGTCATCACATAAATACAGGTTATAAGACAAATTCGACACACACCCAACTACACGGGGCTGATAAATATGATGTCCCAAGCCCCGAAAATGAATTAGTGCTCTTTCCTGGACCAGGATCTGATTCTTCGAGAAGGTCGAAACTGCTCAATCTTGTTATCGGTAGGCTGTATGTAATGTACCCAGAGACCGGATTATATGAAACATAAAAAGCTCGACATATGCATGCAAATATGCTTGACGAATGCTTAAAATATGCATGAAAAGTGTCAAAATATGCAACATCAAATAATAACAATCGAAGTAATGATTAGTTATATTACTTCAAAAACAACATAGGCCTACAGTCGGCAATTTTTATTATTTACTTCATCACAAAAAAGTATCGTTTACAAATTTGTTTACATTTTGCTACTATGGTAAGCAAACGATCAAGTACTGTTCCAAATGTTCAGTAGTAAGATTGTGTCGTCGATTGCTCAAAACATTTTTATGCGCAGAGAAGGACCGCTCTGCATCAACTGACGTAACTGGAAAGTATTTTAACTTATTGTTTCCGGTAAAAGTCCACACGTCCCATTAATACCACTATCAATTTTACACAATGGTTCAAAGCCTGGGTTATCGTTCAAATTTTTTTCCAAGCTTTTCTTTAAGTTTCCTCGGCAATAATAACATTAAAGCTAAACATACTTCATAAGAAATTGTTTGTTCACTAGACGAATTTTATTCATTTTCTGAACAGATTCAGTCAACGCCAAATCTTGAGTTTCGAGCTTTCTAATACTCGCAGGTACTGTATATGGGAAAAATAACTGCTAATCACAGCAGTGTTTTTTCTGAATACTGGACGCAGTTATATGTCGCGGTCACTATAAAACATAAAACGAGATCGAGCTTGAGCCCGCCCTTTTAGATTTCTAAAATAGTTATAATATGCAATAACCGGTGAAGTGGGGCTAAATATGCAAATGCATTTGCAAGATGTAAATGCATATAATCCGGTCTCCAGTAATGTCTAAACACTGCCTCACTTAAACTGCGTATAAAACCATCTCAAGCCAAGAAAAAGCAGTGCTCTTACCCTTTAATAAGAACAATGCTTCATTGTTATGTCGGACGATTACAGAACTCTACGGTGGTTGTGATAGTCATTTTAAGGGGTGAACAATGCACTAAACTATCCCGACCCCCACAACAATTTCCGAATTCTCTCCTGTCTTCTCCTTTTCCAGTTTATTTGCATTATGTGGGCCAGCGGTGGCCCGTCCAAATGGACTGGGGGTTAAACACTCGTTTGTAAAGGAGAATAATAACGTTTAAGTTAATATATCGGCCGAGGGATCGTAGTGCTATACTTTGGTATATATATCTATCTATCGTATGGCATTTAGTGCCGGGAGTGTCCGAGGACATGTTCGGCTCGCCTGAGTCTGTAGCTACTTCCAGCAGACACCCTTAGGGTGTGCTACAAGTTCCGTTCAATTTCAAGTAGTTCCAACTTTCGCTACCAGATATCAATGATACCTAGAGGTGAACATTGGAACTTTGGCAGAGCGTTCCGACGAAATCTAACCTAACAATTTAGCTTCACACAAGTTTAGTCTGTGGAAGGATCTTTTACATGCCATAAATCTATGACATGGGACCGCCGAGCTTTACTTCCCCTCCGAAGGAAGTCATACTGAAGGGTTTTTAACGCTCTTAAAAATCCGACGACTTCGGCCGGGTTTGAACCCGCTATCTTGGGCACAGCAGTTCAGCATGCTACCAACCACGCCACCGAAGCCGCTTATACTTTGGTAATGAAAGGCCAATAACATTTCCTGTAGAATAGCACAATTAACAACTTTCTTTGAGAAACTTCAGTCCCATTTTGACGTGCCGCTAGCGCTGTTGCTGTGATCAGCACTGGCTGAATTGGTAAAGGTGTTCGCTTCCCTGCCGGACGAACGGAAGTTTGACCCTCGATGCTGATAAAGACTGGAGAAATTGTACTCATGGTACTGTACTTGGTTTTGTATGGCCTGCAATTTCATCTACATTTATTTGCCCATCTGTCAATGATTCGAAATTTTTTTTAAGAATGTTGGTATTTTGACGTAAACATGTTTTTCTTACAAAGGAAATTGTACGAGAGACACCAGAAAGGAAGTTAGTGGTTATTGGAAAAGACAGTAAGCAGTAGAACGAGTACATTCCGAGTTAAACAGCGGGACGGTCTGATTCCCACAGCGCCTGATAAGAAGCAATCCGCTTAGCACCTTTGCTTTAAGTAGCCTCGAAGTGAGAGCAAGTCTTGAACAGTTCCAGCGATTAGTCTATTCAGAGACATCGTGAAATAAATGATCGTTCCGGTCAAGGGCAGTTAAACACAGCGAGTACCGTGGCTAGAAATTGTCCTTAAAATAAGCCAGAATCCAGACAGTTGAATGGACTCGTAATACAAAGTAACTTATATGGAAAATACAGGAAGAATATTTACAAATGAAATGAGATGGGCAGGGTGATAAATGGAAAATATATATTTGACATTGTACTTAATAAGAAATGATAGGATTTGGCTGTTATTGATGTATAGTAAACTATCAGTGGTGCCCGGCTTCACCCGGGAGATTTCATTGTTTGTTTTATGGATGAAAATGAATACTACTTCTGAACTGACACATCAAACTTACAAACTACTAGAAGAAAATATTTTAAAAATATAACTTTTTGTGGTGGTGATAAGTATAAGGTGCGTTCAAAAAGTAACGAGCCGGTGGCTGGAATGCGCAAACCGGTGACATCACCTAATCGTGGCGTGTGTATCGAGGTGTGGTTCCGACCAGAGTCTGGAAGGTCACAGCCCGCCGCTAGAGGGCACGCGTGCACGTCACGTGACGATACAAAGCGAGCAGCAGTATGCATCAATCGTCCAACGCTGCCAGTCGCATTGCAAACAGTGACATGGAGGCGTCAAACGAAGAGCAAAGAGGTGCTGTTCGGTTTCTGACAACGGAAGGAGTAGTGGGAACGGACATTCATCGCCGAATGTCACAAGTGCACGGCCAACACTGCATGTCCCTTGCAAGGATCAAGGCGTGGCACAAGCGCTTCAGGGAAGGACGGGTGTCGTTAGCCGATGATGCCTGGTCTGGGGCACCCCTCTGCATTACCGATGACAACGTCCAGCTGGTTGATGCACTCATCACCCAGGACCGCCGAGTGACCGTGAACGCCATAGCCGCCGTGGTCGGATTGAGCGTCGAAAGTGTGCACACCATCATGAAAGAACGACTGCGCTTGCGCAAAATGTGTGCCCAATGGGTGCCCCACAGTCTTCAACCACACCAGGAAGCATGTCGAATGGCCCACTGTCTTGGTCATCTGCAGCGCTATGCGAGGGAAGGGAATGGGTTCCTGGCACGAGTGGTGGCTGGAGATGAGTCATGGTGTCATCACTTCGAACCAGAATCCAAACGACAAAGCCTCCAGTGGAAGCATCCAGGGTCATCACCACCCAAAAAAGGCAAGGCCATCCACACGAGTGCAGGAAAGGTAATGCTGACGTTCTTCTTTGACCAAGATGGCCTCCTTCTGATATACTTCATGCCGCACGGGACAACAGTGAATGCCCAGCGTTACTCGTAAACCTTGACCACCCTTCGCCAAGCGATCAAAACAAAACGACCAGGCAATCTCACCCGTGGGGTCATACTGCTCCACGACAATGCACGACCTCATACGGCCAACACAGTCGCTGCACTCCTGCAGAAATTCAAATGGGAGGTTCTCGGCCACCCTCCATACAGTCCCGACCTCTCTCCCTGTGATTACGCCATGTTTGGTCCCATGAATAGGGCTGTACGTGCGGAACTGGTTCACATCTCAGCTCAGGGAATTTTATGAGACAGCCATTCACCGCCTCGTGTCACAGTGGGACAATTGCCTCAACAGCCAGGGCCAATACTTCTATCATACAGGTACTGGTTTCTGTAATCATGCCTCCGGCTCGTTACTTTTTGAACGCACCTGATAGTATAATGGACGTAACATTCAGGTCATTAACCCCTACTGATAATGATAATAATGAACATGGAAACGGCTATTGTCTAACTAATGACACAAGTAATTTACTAACGAATTGAAAAAATTGATAGGAAAGAGGAGTAAGCGAAATAAAAGACGCTGCCTAGATAGAAAAGTAGAGCTGGAGCACGTTATTAGGAATTAATCAGTCTACGAAAACCTCAAACAATACTGTCTTAGATTCGTGTGAGGGATGTGGTGGCTTAGTCCAATCTGCTGAGCAATATGTATGATTGATTTCCGAGGAAAAAGTTCAAAGCTAGCACGGATGTCATCACCCTCCTCTGTAAGAAGGCTGTATTTTTTATTGTTGTTGAAAAATGTCCGGTTTCCTTTACTTTCTTTACCAACTAATGAATTGTGGATGTGTGTGGAACTCGTACACCTGGAAATTCACTGGAAAACTCTCTTCGCGTTTACCCTGCGCTTTTTTTTAACAAACTAATTGTACAAGGAAATCGCCGAAAGACAATTCCAGTCCTAATTTTACACAAGAACACAAGAATGTCAGCATTCTGAGTTATACCTAGTAAAAATACAGCCCTTCTCCAAACAGAACCGGGGGTCTAGACGGCTGACACTGCCAGATACGTGACTCGGGCGGTGAGCCGTTAACTTGCGAATAGCGGCTGCGTGAGACCCGTTGACCATGACAACAACAAAAAAACAACACCCTGTATATGGTCATACAGATTCCTTAGGTGTGTAGTGTCACACATTCCTTGGTATCCCACACCCAGACAACACATGCGTTTTGGTACCGGGGTTTCCTAAACCAAATTGATCCTTGTACCCATCGTTAGCTTTCCTGTGTGTCTACATCATTACTGCGGAAACATTAAGTATATACCGTAAGATCTATTCCTGATCATGAAATTTAGTACAACTAAGACCCTACGCCCCTTGAGGTAGAACGATAAAATCTGATATGTAAACTTAAAAAACTCACTTTCGTGAGTTAATGCAGCATACATCCTTGTGTTCCGCGGGAGTGACTGGTCTGTAGCCGGTGGGAGGCAGTGTGGTTCTCCGTAATGTGTGCGTGTTCACCCGCATCTTAATCAGCAGCCCCTCCCTAATTACGCTCCATATCTATTATGCAGCACTAGGCCTACATGTTTGTTACTTAAGTCTGCTTATTTTTTGCTACCTTGTTCCGTCCGCGCTGAATCTCCAACATTTTGTACTCTTGTCTTCCACGAGACGTTCGCTTGCGTCAATTGGGAATTAATGTACTCTAGACTGTGGCACAGAACAGAAACATTTCTGGTCTTGGTGTCCATATCGACAACTCAAAGATTTCGGTATCGAATTTTGGCACAATCGGTTGACATTTAAAGGTGGATAAATGCAAACAATCTCGATTATTAGATTTATAACACGTTATAGATTCCCCTCTAAGGTGAAATTCTGGCATCCCGACATCTTTTAAGCTACAGTAATTGAAAAGGACATTGAACCCGTAACGTTATGGTATTATTATTATCACGCTATGCAACTGCCATTTTGTATCATGTTATCTAGTATTGGCGAATTGATTACAAATACGAAAACAGAAATTTTCTAGCGCGCACCTTTCCTTGGATACAAGTGACGTTATCTCTGGTCGGCTTGAATCTTCCGAGGTGAAAATATTGTTCTTAATAGTATTAACAATGATAACATTTCCGCGTAATTGCCGTGTGTGTGAGAAATCTGTGCCTTCAAGTAGTTTACAAAGTGAGTGTATAAGGTAGTGGAGAGTTTTAACTTCATTTATCAAGCAGTGTTGCCATAACACAACGCCATCAACTGTGTAGCTCACCCAGGTTTGTTTTGTCTGAAGTTTACTCTAAAATCGTAGAGGAAACACGCGTAACATCAGATTGATACTGCATAAAAACTGTACTTTGGTTGTGCCCTATGCTAATAGGCTAGGCTTGAATGGAGGATTTACTTGGTATTCTTATCTACTGTTTTTTTTTACATCCCCCACTGATTGAAACAGACAAATTATCCTTCCACCACTCCAAATGAATACAGAAAGCTTTGGAGGCATTTTCAGTATTGCCTAATTAATGATAATTGATAACGTTTCAGTTAGTGAACGTGCATCTATTTCCAATTAGTCTATATTAGGCGGGGACTCTACTTGAAAACTTACATCTGATTAATTACTATGCTCAAGTAGCTTCGGTGGTTAGTCGGTAGCATGCTGAGCGTCTATGCCCAAGATCGCGGGTTTAAACCCGGCCGAAGTCGCCGGATTTTTTAAGAGCGTTAAAATCCTTCAGTATGCCTTCCTTTGGAGGGGAAGTAAAGCCGGCGGTTCCATGTCATAGATTTATGGCATGTAAAAGAACATTCCACTAATTAAACTTGTGTGAAGCTAAATTGTTAGGTTAGATTTCGTCGGAACGCTCTATCAAAGTTCCAACGTTCACCACTAGGTGTCAGTGGCATTTGGTAGTGAAAGTTTGAACTACGTGAAATTGAACGGAACTTGTAGCTCACCCCATGGATGTCCGCATTGAAGCAGCTTATAGCCTCTGGCGAGCTGAACATGTCCTCGGACACTTCCGGCACTAAAAGCCATACGCTAAATAAATAACTACTATGCTCAGATTACAATTAATAATTAAACACACATATTTTTGTTTTAATGTTACAGGACATGAATTACTGTTAAGCGACTGAAAATTTATCAATTAACTCCATTTCAAATTTGGTCTAAAACACGTTTGTGTAATCGCTCAGCAAATGAAATGGAGCCGTCGTGTACCTACGGAACGCGAAGCTTGCCACAGCGATTTTTAATATGCTGCAAATAAGGAAGCTTCTTCACAACAGCGATTTCACAACAAAGATGGAAGAATGGTGTTAAATTAGCTTGGAAATTATTTTGTAGCACATGTGGTGATTTCCTGGCGAATAAGAATTTTCCAAACTATGAGGAATTAGTTCATGATTTAGTACAACCTCATCAGGTTCTTGGATGCGAACACCCTGTGGTATAGCGGCTAGCATGCTTCGCTGTCGCATCAGAGGTCCGGGTTCGATTCCCGGCTCTGCCAAGAAATATAAATCTGGTCTGAGGGCTGGAACGGGGTACACTCAGCCTCGTGAAGCAAAACTGAGAAGATATCTTGTTTGTGGTTTTCTGTAGTTTCCCACTTCTACTCCAGGCAAATGCCTAACTTAGGGTCATGGCCGTTTTCTTCCCAATCGCCATTTTACTTACAAATACACACACTAATGCAGCCATCACAGTAATACAATCAGACAAATTCCACGCACACCCAAGTACACGGGACTAAATGACCACGATGTACCAAAGCTCCTAAATAATTCAACAACAATCAACACGCTCTTTGATGCTGAATGTCGTTGAAGTTGTATTTCCCAGATTCTCATTTGGATTTTTTATTTTTTGCTGTATTCAGTGATGGGCATGGACAGTCCACCATTAAATACCGCATATGGAATTACGATACGAAGACAGGTAGGGTGCCTGAAAGGTGGGCTTTTTTTGCTGGTTCTAGTGCACTTTGACTGTCGAGGAACGACCTAAATGTATCTATTTAAAAAGTGTTAGGTATGAATTCCGTTAATAATTACAGTTCCGCAGTTGCCCACATTTGAAGTACATTCTAAAGAACTACAAATTGTTGCAGGACCATAATGTTTCAAACTATAGTTTGTTAGTTAGTAACTATGCTTTGTTAGTTGGTTATTAGAGTTTTAAGGGGCGTGACAGCCAGGGGCGGATCTAGGATTGGGTAAAGGGGGGGGGCTAATACCTTGTAATCCGGGGGGGGGGTACGGGGCGTCTGGAATCCCCCCGCATAAGGGGGGTCCGGGGCCTCTCCCCGGATTTTTTTAAAATCTAGGTGTTAAATGGTGGGTTTTTAGGCTCTCGGGGACCCTCTCACTCTCATTCCAATACATAAAAATAATCAGGTACCAGGGTGATGCAAATAAAGGCTTTATGAAAAAAACCTTTGTTTATTACAAAAATACAAACTAAATCTTATACAGTAGCTACATCATGTTTCTTTAATCTTCTTCACTCCAGTTGGCCATAGCCATTCTTCTTTGCTTTTTAATTGAAAAACTGTTGATAATTTCATCCACGTTGATTTTTCTGTCCTTGTGGATGTTTGCTAAAGCCAATCCATTTAGCCTAGGCTCTGCCATCGTGGTTCTTAAGTAGGATTTAAGCCTCCTTAGGGTCGAGAAGCTTCGTTCTGCAGTACTTGTTGTAACTGGTACTGTCCCAAATATTTGCAGTAACACTGAAATATTAGGATAGAACATCTTGTCACATTCTTTTAAAGCCTCTGTAGCTGTCTGAGGCATCTTAGTCTCATTATTCCATTTTGTGTTCCATAGGTGTAACTCAGCTTTAAGCTGGAGCAAAGAACCTGATAAAAACTGTTCATATTTCTCAGCAGCTTTTAGAATCTCACTCTGGCTGTACATTGATTTCATTGCAGGTATCAGACCTTCAAGTGGTAAAATTCCATCAAAGTCACGATTAAATCTTGATTCAAGTTCTGATATGAAGTGGTCTACGAGAGGCAAAAAGGTTACTCGCCTATGATATTCCTCAGGATTACTGGCAGGAATATTGGCCCTTGCTGTTTGTTTACTACAAGTCCTTGGAATAACTATCTCACATCCAATATCTTCTGCAATTTTTGTAGAGTCTTCAAAAATGCTCCCAAATTCTAGTTCAGCTTCTCTTCTGAGGTTTCGAAAAACTTCCAGAACGTCTCTAATGTTTCTCATTGATGATGACAAGTCTTGGTTAGGGGACTGCAAACTTTCACTAAGGTTATGCGTTATTGATAGGCAGTAAGCTGTTGCTTCCAGTGCTACAATAAAATCCCCCTTCTTGATTGCAGCGCTATACATATATGCCTTTGTTGAAGCATCCGAGTCGTATTCAGCACTAGTTGCCATGTCATCTAAAAGTGTCACGATAGGCAGGTACAACTCTTTAAAGGTTAGGAGTGTATCATGTCTTTCCACCCATCTTGTGGGGCACATAGCCTTCAATTTTTTTTTTTTGTCTCCGAGAAGTTACAGTTTGAGATCACAGTCTTAAGAGCATTTGCTCTGTTGGCCGACGCTGACAAAAACACACAAACTGTGGCAACAGTACCCATGATGTTTCTGACATGAGGTTGCTCACACGTTTTTGAAATGCATAAATTTAGCGAATGGCTAAAACAATGCGTATACATCACCAATGGTTGTTCAGCTAGTATGAGGGCTTGAACACCTTTGAACTTTCCGGACATATTTGAACCCCCGTCATAGCCTTGTCCGCAGAGAAATTCAAATGTTAAACCAAGGCTTTTCACCTCATTTTCAATTGCTTTCTTGATTGAACTTCCCGTTGCTGATTTAAGTTCTGAGAAACCAACAAATTCCTCTTGTATATGATACGTCTTGGTATTAACATACCTAATAGAAAGTGACATGAGCTCTCTTGTACTTTCATCAGTTGTCTCGTCACATAAGATTGCAAAAAATTTAGCGTTTTTGACATCGAAGGCTATTTTTTCCCTTATGTTATCCCCAATGCATTCTATTATCTCATTTTGTATAGTTTTACTAATCATAGTATTATTACGTCCGCAAGTGCTCAAGTGATGTTTTAAATCCTGATCACCAGCATCAATTCTGAATGCTAAAAGACTGTTAAAAACTCCATGTTTCCCAGATTCAACATCTTCTCCTGTCAATTCTCTAAAACCGTCATCTCGATGACCCCTAAGCGGAATGTTATTTCTTGCACAAAATATAACGGATTTTACTATGGGCCCAAGTCGTTTTCGATTGCTTTCAATTATTGATGACTTTTTTGTATCAAGAACCAAAGCAATGGACTTTTTATCCACGGACTCCATGGTTTTTTTGAACTCCACAGCTTTCTCCACAGCAAATTTATGGTAGTGTGTACTTTCGTGTTGGCGGAGGTCTTCAGTGGCCTTTTTAAATTTTGAGAGTGGCTCTTTCACCAGCGTCCTCAAAGCCTGGCTCCCACTCCCAGCTCCAATTGGTGCAAACAAAACACACATCTTACAAAAACCACCATTTAACTTTTTGCTGTACGATAGCCAGTTATACTGATTTAGCCATTCTCTGTTGAATTTTCTTTGTTGATTGCCTTCTTTTTGCAGTGGAAATTTAAACTCATTTGAAGGCTTCCACGTATCATTAAGGAAAATTAATTTCTTTTCATCATTTAAAGTATTTGTAACTGCTAGCCCAATGTCATTTTGTGTGCACACTTCAGAAACTTCTGAATCAGGAACAGCCTGAAAAAGAACAACTAAATTAGTAAAGTAAAGGTTAGGTAAGTTTTATATTACTAACAGAGATTTGAGCTACTACTGTATAACCTCTGATGACAAACATAGACATTGGAAAAAAGCTTGAAATCTGCTGCTTACGGCAATATCTATTTTGATTAGGTTTCGATCCAATTAGAATTAACAATAAGTGATTCCGAAACGCCGCAATACCGTCGATAAATCGACGGTTAACTCTCGGGGGCCGGTAGTGAGCGTCGATTAGTCGACGGATAACGCTTAAAGGGTAAATTACAATTGTCAGTTAATTAATAATTTGCTCCCCAATAGAGAATATGCTAACAAATTATTTTTTACACAAAAATATTTCCTCCTGCTTCACACAACTTGTTCACTAAACTAATACTATTATTTTAGTGGTAGTACTTAGGCCTATAAAACCTACTTAACAATTTTTTCATGTATTGTTATAGGTAGTTAGGTAAGTTTTATATTACTAACAGAGATTTGAGCTACTACTGTATAACCTCTGATGACAAACATAGACATTGGAAAAAAAAGCTTGAAATCTGCTGCTTACGGCAATATCTATTTTGATTAGGTTTCGATCCAATTAGAATGAACAATAAGTGATTCCGAAACGCCGCAATTAATTAGAACAAAACTTTCGGGATTCGTTCACAGAGGAGTCGGCTGAGGCCAATATATTAAAAGTCCGTAAGATACTCCGGAAGTACAGGAATCACAGTCAATAGCAACACAATCTCTACGCACTCTCTTAGCTCTGACGAACAGCAGTCATCTGTTACTTTCTTTGAAGGCAAAGAATATAGCGAGAAAGAAGAACACAGAGACCTACTGTTTTGGCGCATCGAATCCCGAACTTCAAGGGCGCTACGGGTGACTTTTCCCATATCCGATGCAAGAAACGTCTTAATACTAATTAAATCAGCTTCCCCGCCCATATACTAAGTGGAATAATGGAATTTGCGATGTATGGCCCCGATTGGTACGGCGTTCTGTTGATTTAATTAGTATTAAGACGTTTCTTGCATCGGATGTGCGAAAAGTCACCCGTAGCGCCCTTGAAGGTCGGGATTCGATGCGCCAATACAGTAGGTCTCTGTGTTCTTCTTACTCGCTATATTCTTTGCCTTCAAAGAAACTAACAGATGACTGCAGTTCCGCATAGCCAAGAGAGTGCGTAGAGATTGTGTTGCTAATGACTGTAAATCGTGTACTTCCGGTACTTCATTTGTTCGCAGGCGCGAGCGCGGTGGGCCTGCGCCTGCGCATTGGAGTATTTTACAGACTTGTAATATGTTGGCCTCAGCCGTCACCACTACGAACAGCCAACAATTAGTAATGGAATTACAGATTTAAAATATTCTGACGTTGAAGCGTATTACGTCATTGTACAACTTAACTTCATTACGTTAAAAAATCCTTACTACAATAGTAGTAGTAATCATTAAATAAGGCATTAATGGATGGTCAACCACATTTGTTTTGTATTTTCACAGATACTGATTAGTTTTAATACTTACCGGTTGTATCGAAGAAGAACAAGGTAAGTCTACATCTATGGGCGTAGGCGTCCGTATCTCACTTGCAGGTGTTTTTGTTTCGTCATCTTTCTTCACTTTTGTGAAAAACGAAAGCAATGTTTTATCGCCTGATCGTTTCATTGTTTTTCATGAAATAATGTTCATATCATTCTAGTATTTGACTTTCACATAAAACACTCACTAACACAATTAAAACACTCACTAACACAATTATACATCAGTTTCAGTTGTGATTATTGGTAACGGTGACCAAAATAGTTATTAGCCACTAACGTGAACATCAACTTCTGAGTTCTGATTCACCAGAGTAAGCTGAAGCAACGAAGCAACAAGCGGGGCCACGACGCCAAGAAGAAGAAGGAATGCTCATTAAACAACTGCGCAGCAAACTCGCATGACTGCCAATCGGCAACACAAAATAACGGCATGGTTCGCGGTTTACTACGTATGCTCACGACGATAGCAGTTCAAAACCAAACCGAGTGTGTTACAGTGGTTTTATAATAAGGTTATAATTAGGAATGAGTGCCTTAAGTGCCTTCTGTTCGAGATGTAATTATATCAGCAAATAAAAAAATATTAACAATATTAATTCAGTTGAATTCGGTTTGTTCATCATACTTTAAATAGTTTGGTAAACCTAGGTCGAAGGGGGGGGGGGGCTTGAGCCCCCCCCTAGCCCCCCCCCCTAGATCCGCCACTGGTGACAGCTAGGTCATCTGTCCCAGTTTTTTTTAACCTATCGTTGACTTGTATTCGAAATTAAAAATGTCATTATTCTGTAACTAAAAATGTGACTCGACTCAAAATGACTGTAGGCTAAATTGTAGATTCAGTGTCCTCTAATTATTACATAACAATTAAATATTGACAAGGTGGATCTTTATAATTTTACAGCTAAGTTGTTGAGTTGCAAACTCGGCACAAACATTCACTCCGTTTCTCAATTCTATTTGGAAGCGCAGATTAGAACTTCCCTGCTAGTTTGCTTCCAAACATGGGAGAACAACTCTATCAAGCAAACCAACTGATAAGCTCCTTCGAAATGGGCGAGATAGGAATCAAGGTGAATCTCATTCGCAGGTGGAAATGGAAAATTTTACAACTCACAGACTCACATTTACGTTCTTTTGTAGTCATCTGAATCGGGGAGAGTGCACGTAAGAAATTGTATATTATTTATAAACACAGTTCACCATTCAATGCACAAGCAGCATGTGAGGTAGGTAGCATCTTTTATATGTAACAGTATAAAAAGATGGACACTTCGCCTTCCAATCTACAGTACATGTGAACAAACTGAATGTGTATGCTATATTTAAACGAAATACTACAGATTAAGCCCCACTGCTAATGATAGTGACAGCTTTCTGCCGTCAAAATAGACGAGAACGGCGCCGATCGCGTAACATTACGGCCGACTATTCGCGTCACGCTATTTTTCCGTGCCCGATCGCACGAACATGTGACCGCTAGGACAGTTGGAATCTCGTCAAACTGGCCGAGAGTGTGCTGATTGTGTAACATTGCGATATGTTCAATTTCCATCCACGAACTCCAAACCGTAAGGTTAGCGAGAATCTGGCCAAACGGACCGGAGAAAGCTGCAATCGGTAGGCTGCTGCGCGGCTCAGCGGTAACGTTCTCGCCTGCTGTACCCAATGTTGCAGGATTGAATCCTGGCGCAGTCAGCTGGCATTACAGGGTGCGCAAATATGAGGGAGCCGTGCCAGTAGATTTACTGGCACATTAAAGATCCTCTTCGGGGCAAAATTTGGCACCTAAAAGCCGCAGTAGAGAAATAAATTAAATAAATAGATAAAAACAATTAAATCCGTGAATTCGTTTCAACACCCAAAAATTCGTAAGAATGGCAGCCCTGGGCTAGTGCTTGGTCATTCATACATATGTTACAATTGATGCCGTGAAAATTATCTGGTTGTAACATAGTGCATAAAGGTAAACCTCAAATTGCAATTGTATCCAAAATTAACTGTAACGCTTCCGGTCCTCTTCATTTCAATACCGGTAAGTGGTTATCATATCTTTGAGCTACTGAAGGAACCTAAAGTAGAGCCATTTCTGCTCAAATCCCGGGACGTATTGGAGGATGACTCTCGCAGCACTCCGCGGGTTACCCTATGGATGGTATCCCTAAATTTGTGGTCTTCAAGTTAATTAGTTATTGTTGCTTTAAGGGGAGGAACTGCGAGGCCATCTGTCCCTATGGTCCTCAAGTTTCTCCTTGTAAACAACAAAGGTGACTGTACATTATTTGACTATTCGCTATTGCTCACTCTCACAGGTGTTGACGTACCATACCTCAGTCTACGATGTCTTCGAGCATACATTGTCAGAACTGAACAGACGAGCAGCTCACGAGTAGTGTTCATACATAACAGCTGCAGTAAGAACAAGCGTTACTGCTCGTTAACATGGCAGCCTTTTTCTCACTGTGCTTCCTTCTGTCTGTTCTCTCCATAGTGAAGCAGGCGGGGAATTGGGACGCCGACCACTAACTTAAAGTCTGCTCTTGAGTAATAAGCGAGAGTGCTACTATTCACATTTGGCGCCCTTACATATGCGTGGGGTAAGACTATTTTTTTAAATGGGCAGCCAGGAACATCCGCCGAAAGGTGTGACAAACTTATACTAAAAGGCACATGGTGTAGGAGAAAATTGGAGGAAAAGTACGTTGCAATCGGCAACTCCGTTTACAAGTCTATTACTGTGTGTAAGACAGGTAACCAGGAAATGCCGTTGTCCAGTTGTTATTACAGTTGAAGGTCATACAAACAGATCACAAGTGAAGTCCGGTTATCACGGATAGGGAGTGGAACACGTGATACAGCGGTGTTGCCTGAGTGGTTGCGGCAGTGGCGTGGCGTGGAATTTTTTCGAGGGTAAGCTGTGAAGAAGACTGAAAGTATTGGCTTACAGTGTAGAGCAACATCAGCACTTGGTTCTAGCGACGCCCTTGTCAATGTATAGGTTGATGTCTGAAGTAGCAACAACTACTCAACCGTACACACATAATTATGAGACGTTCACATTTTAAAAAACTGAAGAAATTGTTATACAGCACAGGTCCCTTTTCAATTTCAGGCATGCCAATCCATTTAGCTGTATTAAGGGCGGAGTAAATTATTCATCAGGGTTGGCGAGCTTTTCTGATCGTGTGTCATTTGACGATTGAACAGTGTGGCAGTTTGTGCTTCTGTTGTTCGCATTTCTTGGTCTAAGGTGCTAAACGTTCTGGTCATTACCCGTAAATTTTCTATTATGCCTGGCTGCGTGGCTCAGCGGTAACGTTCTCGCCTGCTGAGCTCAAGATGGAATCCCGGCGCAGTCATTCGCCATTTGAGGGTGCGTAAATGCGAAGGAGGCGTGTAAGTAGATTTACTGGCACGTTAAAGATTCCCTTCGGGGCAAAATTCCGGAACCCCAGCGTCTCTAAAAGCCTCAATAGTTAACAGGGACGTAAAAACAATAACATTATTATTTTCTATTATGGGATCTAAGTGAACATTAAACTAATAAACATGCTACTAGTAATAGATAACCTTATGACATGGTATTGCATGTTCGGTTAATATTTCTTTGCAGATATTCCTCAAATTATACTGACGTAGGCTTTCACGGCCAGCGTAGGTATCTTCAGAGTAGCCCAAGAATCCGAACAGTTGCTCTGAATATCATTAAAATTAGGCCTATTTTCAAAGAGTAGGTGTAAAGGATGGATCATTTTAAATGTACATCCGTATAATTTGAATAATATTTTAAAGACATATCACATTATTTAAACAAGAAGTTCCGTGAAGAACTATACAGCCTACTTTTCATGCCTATGATTATTCTACAGAATATGAACCTATCTAGAATAATGACGAACTTAAGTTGCTAATATCGAAATTTCCAATTAGTTCGAAATAGTGTATACCTGGCATAATGTATCCTAATAGAGCACTACAGTTGGCAGCCCTGATGACTGAATATATTCTTAGTTCCGTCTCTTAAGGTACAAAATACAAAATTTGGTTGAAGTCCAATGAATAGCATGGACGTTACATGCAGTTAAACATTGGATCTAACAGCGCGCGTAAAATCATGTTGGCAACAATGTCATGCATGTATTGGTCAGAAATAATCTGAAATAATATGATCTATTGTTGTGCCAATTTTGAATGAAATCCATTAGTTAGTATAGAAGTTACATGCATTTTAAAATTGGATCTATCAGCAGGCTTAGAATCATGTTGGCAGCACTGACGTATATTAGTTACTCTGAATTCGTCTAGAATGCCAGGTACTATACGTGTGCAAAGTTTAGAGCTATTGGCTTGCATACTTTCTGATATATTGATATTAGGGTAACAAAAATAGGGACAGCACATATTAACAGTTGGCAGCACTGGTTGCTCCTTAGAATACGCATAGTCATATCTGTTATGGTACACATAGCACATACGAAATTTGGTTGAAATCCAAATGATAGTATGGAAGTTACATGTATTTAAAGTTGGACCTGTCAGCAGGCTTAGAATCATGTTGGTAGCACTGATGTATATAAGTTACTCCAAATTAATATAGAATGTCAGGGACTATACGTGTGCATAGTTTAAAGCTGTCGGCTTGCATACTTTCTGATATATTGGTATTTGGATAAAATAAATTAGGAGCATTTATTAACAGTTGGCAGCCCTGGTAGGTCTGAAGAATACGCTCAGTCATATCTGGTTGTGTACACATACAACATACGAAATTTGGTTGAATTCCAATTGATAGTATAGAAGTTATATGCATTTAAAAATTGGACCTATCAGGAGGCTTATAATCATTTTGGCAACACTGCCATGTTTAGCCTCCTGGAAATTAAACTGAAATATTATGATCTGTACGTGTGCCAATTTTGAAATAGCTCCCATTCATACTTTCCAAGATATCCAACATGGAGCTCAAATTTCAATTGTGATTTTTTAGCAGTTGGTAGCACTGACATCATTTTCAAATATGGCCGTGAGATATTCAGGTATAGATCTTTACTCCTACCAAATTTTGTTTCGATTGATGCAGCCGTTTAGGAGTTGATAGGGGGGGACACACAGCCAGACAGACAGACAGACAGAAGGACAGACAGACACACATTTGCCCGATCTCATAAGTCTACTTTTTCCTCATTTTTGCAAAATGTGAAATGTAGGCTAAAAATAGTTGTTGCTTATTGCATTAGAAAAGAAGTTGCCATTGATGCAAAAAAAAATATTACGTAAAACACGATTCAAATATAATAATTTGAAAAATATGCATTTCAAAGGAAAGCATTCACTAAATTATCGAGATCATTTCTTAGAAGTAAGCGATTTCTCCGACAAGAAATAGAAATATTAGAATGAAGTGAATATGTATTTGCCACCCCTGTTGTGCAGTGTCAATTTTGAAAAATCCATGCACCAAAGAGTACAAACTAAAAGGATATTAACGTAGGCTACTACTCGCTAAACATGATAACTTATGACGTACGGTAATTTTTTCAACTATACACTCTAAAACACAATAATATCTAGTTACGGTACCGTATACTAAATTTTGCTAATTGCACTCTAAAACATATACCGGATATTTTACATATACCGGACGAAGCAGAATTGCAACTAACGCACCCATCAAAGGTGGGGGATCAGAAACTTTCTCCGCGCGATGGAGGGTTGGGACTAGGGAAGCGCGCAGTGCTGGTGTTCCATGCTCACGAGGGCAAGCTCGGTAAGCTGTCCGAATTGAAGCAGACCCTGCTACCAGGTTTGACTTGTTTTGACGACAGCCCTGTGGCTATGGAACGCCACACCCCCTGTCTTAGCCAATCAAGGACGACCTGACGTTCTTAGTGTACCACTCCATCGGCCATAGTGGTGTTCCGGGCCAGCCGTTGTCATAGCAACCGGCCGCGCTCTTTCTCTACAAATTAGTGGTGGGCGATCGCGAAAAACTGGGGTAGAGAATGAGGAACTTCATTCAAAGCGGTGATTTTGCTGTTCGTCGCGCTTTAGAAAGTCATAATATAGACTTCATTTTTATGAGAATATGCTAGGTAAGCGGTGCTTACCCCGTGGTATTGGAGAAAACGCCACTGGGTTGCGGGGTAAGGAATTCAAAAACTCATTGCTGTAACATGGAGTTTTGGGAGAACCACTCACCGTATGCAGATCTACCCGTATATAATGTCTTTGTTTTGTTATGCTGCATAATACGAAGTCATAGGACGTATGATTCGTCTGTTAGATATGTTTAAATAATGTACGGTAACTGAACTTTTTTTGGCTAAACTACTCGCCTCGTTTTTCACGTCCTTCGGCGTATACTGAAGTGGGGAGGCGTATATCCTGGGTTGCCTGGTCATATCCCACCCCACGGGTTCTATTGAAGGAAATGTAATTGTGGTCGGGCTGAAACGAGGCACACTCAGCCTCGCGAGGGAAAACTGTGATGGGTTCAATTCCTACATTGGCCATCATGGATGGGGTTTTCAGAGGTTTCCTTCTTCTACTCCAGGCAAATGCCGGGATGGTTCCTAATTTAAGGTCACAGCCGCCTCCTCCCCACCCTCACATTAATACAACCATCACAATACAACAGGTTATCAGACAAAATTATGCACTCGCTCAAAAGTACATGGGGTTAAACGACCACGATGTCCAAGCCCCTCAAATGAAACAGTGTATCGATGAGAAAGGACTTCCTTCAACCTTTTCAAATTACAGACTAGTGTAAGAGAGTAACGTAGAGACTTAATGCTGAAAGGTATAGCAAATGACGATATGTGTGTATGTCTTATCCCAGAAGGCCCAATGTTGATATGTGAGTGAAATGGGAACAAGCGAAAAGTACTAAACTAGAAAGAGAGCGCCGTCCATTAAATTTCCTTGTTGGCTCATTATGAAAACGAATAGTGAGAGACAATGCTTGGCAGATAAGAAGACGACTGTCGTCTTCCTTTATTTCCGGAACTGGGGAAGAGTGGCATGTAACGAATTGCAGGCCATCTGTCTGAATGTCAGTGTGCATTGCTGTACTGCCTTTCTTGGTCTCCCTTCCTGTCTTCCACCCCAGTGCTGAGCGCAAAAGTGCAATTGATTCTTTTTCCTGCACCCGCTCTGCCGCTGCTAGCTGCTTGCCTCGAGGAGAAGGGAGAGCGAGCAGGGCGACAAAGTGGTCAGATTTACGCTACAAACGTGAACCGAATGTCTGACATGGGCAAAAAGCCGATACTACATATACACTTCACTTCGGTATGGAGGTAGCTAACCCCAGATCACTTTATAGCTTTCATTTCACCCAGCGCAACACTGTGATTCGTATGCAGCTTTTGTATTAATCGTGGAGTAGCTGTACTGCTTTCTTTTTAATGGTCTCAGCTCACACTCTCTTAATGATATGACGTGGCAGCACTTTGTGTAGTTCCCTCTGTATTGCAGTCATTTTATACAGCTGCCTTCTGTGGTCACAGGGTATGTAATATGACGGCGACCCCAAAGGTCCTGGGTCTGGTCTGAGGGTTGGGACGGGGTACACTCAGCCTCGTGAGGGAGAACTTGAGAAGAGGTGGCTTCGTTTCCCATCTGAAGAAGTTTTATGTGGTTTCTCCACTCCTACTCCAGGCAAATGCCGGGATAGCTTCTAACTTAGCCACGGCCACATCCTTCCAATCCACACTCTACTACAACCGCCACAGTAACACAGGTTATCAGTAAAATCCTGTCTACACCTTAAGTGCACGGGGCTAAATGACTCATGATTTCCAAGCCTTAAATGAAACTACCACCACTTCATTTCATACAGTAGGCCTACATAGCCTACTGTTGGCAAATACGAGAAGTTACGCATTGTTGAATTTTATTAAACTTTTTAAGTCTGTACCAAGTCGCACACCACGACTCCAGGAGGGAGCTGGAAGTGCGGAGATCGAAGGTTCGAATCCCAGCATTGCCAGCGGCCATCCTGAGTATGGTTTCTCCCTCTGTTTATTTGTTTTTATATTATTTTTCTTTTTGACGTTTGCTTCAGGCAGATATCAGGAAGGTACTTTATTTCAAGACCCAACGCACGTACCGCAATCTCATATAAGCTCATATAACCTCTAAAACGAATTTTCATGTGATGTTTACTTCCTTTACTGATAGTTCACGTGAATACTGTTGTGATCTCCTGTTGTAATCACCAATAGACTTAGGACATCCCCCTTCTATTGTAATAGAACTAGGCCTACTCGTCGCAAATAGGGTGCTCTTGGAAACATCTCAAAATGCATCGGACTATCTCTAAATTGGTCAAACGCCATTGTAATAAATATTATTAATGATTCACTAAAAATTTCGCATCACCTTTTGTATTTCGCAGGATGCTTCAGGACTCACGTGCTCACTTAACTATCTGTAAGCTGATATTTCTCTTACAGAACAAACGTAGCCTACAGTTCCATGATTAGTTTATATGTGTAATAGATGTGTATTTTTCTCTGTCGCTAAGCATTGGATTTAATGCTAAATACGAGCAAACGTTTGCATGTGTCATTATTTCATGTTTCCTCGTAAATCAAACGTTGTGCAGTACCACGCGCCGTCAATAACCATTGTTCGCTGCTGAGCAATAGCTGACGGTTCTTGACCAATAGCATGCTTCCTCTATCTCTCCACGTGGACCGAGTCCAGTCCTGGCGGCCTCCTCGCGTGTCAGGTGTCCAGTGTTGCACGTAGTTCTGTCCAGTCTCGCTTCTTGCTCTCAGTGGCTACGGTGGAGAGTTAACACTGTGCTTCGAGCTGGAAAAGCCTTGGTTCCCCGCAGACATGGAATGTAAACATATCCGCCCAGCTATGTTTCCTCGTTTACGAAGAAAGTGAGAAAACTATACCGGAAGGGGGGAGGTACACCTTTATAAGTGTAA
The DNA here is from genome assembly GCA_946902985.2 of Meconema thalassinum. Taxonomy (NCBI): domain Eukaryota; kingdom Metazoa; phylum Arthropoda; class Insecta; order Orthoptera; family Tettigoniidae; genus Meconema; species Meconema thalassinum. Next base: position 304,780,432 of record OX336390.1, read on the forward strand.
AAACTACAGATATTTAAAATAGTTTTCCTCGGTATCCCTTTGTTCTGTTGATATGAAAGTTAGCACACTCCTAGAACTGCCCTTCATCTTTAGTCTTCAATTTGAATATTTGCAATTAACTTTCCTTAGTTATTAAAAAAAAGAAATTTCAAAAAAATTGGACTAATGTATACATTGATCAAGCTTTTCCTTGGTAATTTCTACAAAACTTCACATTTCTGGAAGATTATTGTTTTAGAATGTTCATGATGCCTTTGTTAACAATGTGAACTAACATCTTTTGCCTATCTGTTGAAATAATTTCTTTATGAACATTCTAAATCAATAATCTTCCAGAAAAGTGAAGTTTTGTAGAAATTATCAAGGAAAAGCATGATCAATGTATAAATTAGTCCAATCTTTTGAAATTTCCTTTTTAATAACTAGGGAATGTTAATTGTAAATATTCAAGTTGAAAGCTAGAGATAAAGGACAGTTCTAAGAGTGTGCAAAATTTCATATCAACAGAACAAAGTGATACCGAGGAAAACTATTTTAAATATCTGTGGTATTTTTACACTTGTGAAGGTGTACCTCCCCCCTTCACTGTGCCTCGAGCTGGGAAAGCCTTGGCTCCCCGCAGACATGGAATGTAAACATATCCGCCCAGCTATGTTTCCTCGTTATCGAAGAAGTGAGGAAACTAGACCTGAATAGCGTGCCCATGCCTCTCACTCGTTACTCAACGAAAAAATAGCCATGACTTTACACGAATTGTGACATATGACGTCACCGATAAACGGATCTTGTTGTCTAGTGAACAGTTAAAATAACGCGAAAACTTCTTATTTTACCCAGGTGCTACCGTCGTGATGTAAGAGTAAGAATAGTTGCTTCCCATCTTGACGGTACAGGAGGATTTAAATTGTTGTATTATGAAGAATGGATAACGTAGATGTTCGACCCCTTAAGACAGCAATCAATAAATTCTGGTATGATGTTTGGCACGAGGTAAAATCGGCCTCGTGAGTACATCTGAATAATATCCTCGGCCATCCTAGAAGTGTTTTCTTCAAGTTTCCCATTTTAACTCCGGACGAATTAGCCAAATTAACATGTGTCCTTCTCACTCCTAGCCGCAAGTAAAATCTAGTAGCTAGCAAGTACAATCTACTAGCTAGCAACACCTAACGCCCAGGCTCTGCAAACAAATTTAATTCTGGTCTGAGGACTGTAACGGGGTACACTCAGTCCCGTGTGACAACTGAGAAGAGGTGTTTTAGATTCCCACCTCAGCCATCCTTAAAGAGGTTTTCAGTGGATTTTCCACTACTACTCCAGGCAAATAGTATCACGGCCGCCTCCTACCCCATCCTAGCCCAATGTACAATTACACTCACTAGTGATTACAGTGATTCATGGTTATCAGCAGACTACCCACACTAACCCTTGCACGAATAAACAACACAAGTATATACGCCATTGTTGTTGTTGTTTGAGTCTTCAGTCTTTTGACTGATTTGATGCAGCTCTCCATGCCTCCCTGTCCTGAGCTAATCGTTTCATCTCTACATAGCTACCACACCCTACATCTGAGGCAATCTGTTTAGAATTTTCTAACCTTGGTCTACCCCTACAGTTCTTGTCCTCGACCCTTTCTTCCATAACTAAGCTTGCTATTCCTGGGTGTCTTAGTATGTTTCCTACCAACCTATCTCTTCTCTTCATTAGCAGTCGCCAGAAACATCTCTCCTCTCCCACTCGTCTTAATACCTCTTTGTTTGTAACCCTATCTACCCATCTGATCTTCATCATTCTCCTGTAACACCACATTTCAAGTGCTTGAATTCTCCTCTTTTCTGCTGCACTACTACTCCAGGCAAATAGTACCACGGCCGCCTCCTACCCCATCCTAGCCCAATGTACAATTACACTCACCAGTGATTACAGTCGCCATTTCAACGCAGTTTATCAGACAACTCAACACGAATACAGTAGGCCGATGATCATAATGTCCCTACGACCTTAACTGAAACAACAATTATCTACGAACAACAGTCATTTACCGTGGCCAGTTCAGGATATTGGGAACGTTCGTTTACACCGCAGCAGTTATGTGACACGCGTACGTTGCAAGCTTTCGAAGACTACCGCACCCCCTGTCAATTCCTATTGGCTCAATACTCTTCAAGCTGTTGCTACTGTTTAACATAGAGATTTCCAGTCAGTACGCCTTTGAGATGTACCATCATCGCCATATGTGTCCCCAGCGTCTCGGAAATGTCAAACAGAATCTACATCATTGTGCTGATGTTTGAAAATTGCTTTCTATATGCTTTTCTTTCTCTCCCTCTGCCTTATATCCCTTTTTAATATTTTCTTTCCGAGAAAAAAATCGCTCAGACTTCCCCACAGAATATTTGATTTCACCAGAAGGAATTGGTTCACTGTATTAGGATCAAAGAAATAAAAGGAGTTTCGACATTGAGTTAAATAGAATTCTGTTTGGAGAGGCTGTACATTCTTTTCTTCTAGTGCCAGAACACTCCCCTGTTCTCATAAGAGTGCTCCTTGAACGTTGGAAAGTAAGCTCAATGTCAGAGTGTTTTGTTAGTTTCATTGAGAATTATTATAGCTAAAACATTTGTAGTTCTTTGTATTAACAGCATTGTTCAAAATAGCCAGTTACCGACTGGGTGTACACAGCGTATTTAACAAATAGAGATCGAGACACTGCTGTGTACTGTATGCCCTATGTGCCGTTCATAAATTGTAGATACAATATTTTGGAAAATTAATAATAATAATTATTATTATTTATTTATTTATTTATCGTATGGATTTTAGTAACGGGGGTGTCCGAGGACATGTTCGGCTCGCCTGAATCTGTAGCTGCTTCCAGCGGACACCCTTATTAGGGTGAGCTACAAGTTCCGTTCAATTTCAAGTAGTTCCAACTTTCGCTACCAGATATCAATGTTACCTAGTGGTGAACATTGGTACTTTGATAGAGCGTTCCGACGAAATCTAACGTAACAATATAGCTTTACACATGTTTAGCCTGTGAAAGGATCTTTTACATGCCATAAATCTATGACATGAGACCGCCGGCTTTACTTCCCCTCCGAAGGAAGGCATACTGAATGATTTTAACGCTCTTAAAAAATCTGACGACTTTGGCCGGGTTTAAACCCGCTATCTTGGGCACAGCAGTTCAGCATGCTACCAACTACGCCATCGTATGGGCTTGGGTGCCGGGTGCTAGCTTTGTTATTTGACACCCAGAGGGCAGCATGCATGTCGACTTTTTGTTGTTCTTTGAAGCACTATGAAAGTCAAAGGTTAGATATCTAAGCTCCTCGACACTATAGCGCTTTCTAGTAGAGAAATGAAGAACTTTGTGTTGGCGGAAAATCCCGAGATTAATTTTGCCATTATGAACACGGCCTACGGAATTCAAATGGGTTCTTTAACATTCCAACATCGTATGACATACGTGCCGTGACTTTTGCCGCCTTTCAAAAATCACTTACCACGGCCAGGAGCGAACCTACAAGCTTGGGGTTAGTAATCCGACACGATAACCACTCACCCACCGTGGCAAGCATAATAATAATAATAATAGTAATATTAATAACAGACTGTGGGATTGTGCACAATAAGACCTTCTCTGCAATAATTAGGTAACTGAATTTACCTACTCAGCACGCGCATTATTAGAAAATGAAAGCTGTGTTTACATATTGCAAGGAGTATTTAATTAAGATGTTGTGATGCTCTATGTAGGGAAGCTTTAAAACCCTCACCCCGACCCGCTGAATTGTTTTCAAAACTGCTTCCATGGATTAAGTTATCTCTGTTGTCGCGTTACGTTTTATTAAAGAACCGCCAAGTACCAACAGATATTACTGTGAGCAGGTATCTAAATGCTGGTAATGTGCAGCAGAACTCGGGTAGTGGCAATATGTACCACTTTGATTACGCAAGAGTTGTCATTTGTGTTTTAACAACGGGAAACTCGAGTTTTTGATGTGTAACATCTTTCCGCTCGGTTGCTGGATAGTTTTGTGGGAGTAATTTTGAAAATTGGGGACGGAAGTGGATCGGAACGATCGAGCTGGCAGTGGTGGATCGAACGGAAGTATGCACTGCCCGCTCGATCGATCGAACGGAAGTGTACTAGCTGGCAGTGGTGGAAAACGGAAGTATGCACTGCCCGCTCGATCGATCGAACGGAAGTGTACTAGCTGGCAGTGGTGGAAAACGGAAGTATGCACTGCCCGCTCGATCGATCGATCCAGCGGGCAGTGGTGAGACCCAGCTGTCAGTGGTACGAGAAACAATGAGCGCGCGGTGTCGGAATTGGATAACACGTACTCTCGGCCATGTGGAATGTATATGACATACTGAACGGAAAACGCTCATGCGAACTCTGGTGTCAAGTGATTGAAACAAATGATATGGTACATGTTCGAAGTCTTCGAATCAGTATTTAAATGGTAAAATGCCTTAATATCAAACATTGTAAGTAGTCGGCATTGCCGGTATTATGTTTCTGCACAATGGCTATTCAAATATTAACCCACACATCGGTAATGCTGTCATCAATATAATATAATCGTTGTGGTTATACGAGAATTGAGCAAGCCTTCATGAGCTATTACTGAATACATTCTCTTTACTCACAAGAGGGCCTATTCATAAGGCAATTTAAACTCCATTTCACGCAGGAACATTATCAAAACGAGCAAAATATAAATGAAACTTAATTCCTTAATGCAGTATTATTGGAACGTGGAAATAAGTCACCATGTTGTGCACAAAATTCGCGTAGTCGAAATAGCCGTGGGGTTAGTGCTTATGACTGTGAATCTAGAGATCTTGGGTTCTAATCCCGGACGGGTTAGAAATTTTTGCTACCAGATTATCATTTTTAACGATATGTATCTTGTCAATATGACTCATTTTAACAGAATCCATCTGAAATTACGTGTTGGTCTGTGAATGAAGAGGACCTGTTTATAAGGAATTTAAGGTTATGAGCGGTGTCGCGTCTATTAATCTAATTGATCCATATCGTATTCTTTATTTAGGATAGTGCTGGTGGAAGCTACAAATCATCCAATAAAATCAGTTCCGTATTATAAACTACAATATCTGTAAAACACTCCATTTTACAATAGATTAATATTTGTGCCAATAATAGTATAAAATACAGGTGTATCAACAATTTCACGTGAGGTTTCTTCTATGTCAGATGTTACACATCATATGCGACTACTGTAAGGCTCGTTTTTTTCTTTATTCTTTAGCTTGTAGGGCTTAAAGGGACACTGGGACTGAAATTTTCCAATTCTATATAAACTGACGTACAGCTTTGAAATTATATATGGTTATGAATATTCATATTGTAAACCACTGTGGGAAACTTGAGCATTGTAAGTTGATTAGTTCTTCAGATATTAATTATTTTGTACATTTATTGTGCTAATTATTCAAGTTTTATAAAGGTCAGCCGCGTTAACAAAATCAAGATAGTGCAACTTTTAGGTATATTCTATTGCACTATAACTATTGGAAGAAACCTACGGATCCGTTTTTGAATTACGTTAATGAGTGTTAAGATTTTGTTTTTTTCATATCCAAGTTTTTTTTCTACAAAAAGATCTTGAATTTTTCCAGTTTTGCAGCCAGACTAAAAGTGCAATCTAAAATTCGATCCGCAGGTTTATAGTCATTGCAATGAAGATAATAAATGCCCATTTTGAAAGCAATATAAGATTTATGACGCGAGTAACATTGTGAATGCCTGAAAAAGTGAATCAGAGAAAACAGCAACTTTTAAAATGATGCACAATGTACACGGTTTCAGCTTACCAAGGACATTAGAACTGTCCTGCAGCAAATGTGACACCCTCCTTCTTCTGTTTTGCAGCCTGTTGAATTCCGCTACAGAATAACAAACAGCAATTTCATGTCTCTTCCGTGAAATAAAAATATCTTTGGGCACTTCCTCCAGATAACAGAATGAAGAGACTCATTCTGATTTTCATTAGCACCCCGGATGCATCTGGATAGTAGCTCATCCGATGCCAGCCTTTGATAAACAGGCATAATCTTGACAACTAAGGGTTCTTAAAGCTTTACAGCCATTTTGCCATGACTCTGTGGTGTTTTACCAGTGCGCTACTTCGATTGTAGACCAGTACCTTCAGGAAACTTGCTGTGCTGGGGCGTTTAAAGGACTGCACACCTGACATTTAAAAGCTACGCTAGGGCTTTAAAAATGGCGGAATTCGGATAAAAACACTGCTATCTGATCCGCAGGGGATAGGGGTGAATTAATATGGAGATGAACGAAAATCGATATTTTTCACATATTTCACTAAAATTTCAGTCCCAGTGTCCCTTAATAGGCTAAGAAGGCCTCAGTTGTTGAATTCAATCTAGATACAAATTTATTCGGTCTTTACCGCTATGTTCACCGTAGTGCACCGTCTGATCTTAGATGTATTCACTAAGTATGCTTAGGTTCCTTACAGCCTCAATAGGGCAAGTTGTGCACTTCGACAAGATAAGATTGGAAAGAGGTAAGAAACTAAAAGTTTGATCTGAACTCGGGGGCCCCCCTTGTTGTGGAACACAAGTCACCACCCTTCAAGTCTCAAGCGAAATCTAGTCTCGTCGACTCGAGTTAAGGGAAGTTTGGAGATCTGGATGTGTCAGCCGGAGAGAGACTTTAATGAAACAACTTGGGAGAATGATAGAGTTCTTGGAGTATATCCAGCAAGCATGGTGAGAACAGCTTCTCGTGGCGCACATCTCTATGTGTAGGCCTACTTCTTCACTTACCTGAAAATGCAAATCCTTACAATATGCTTTACATTATTTTTTAGCCTACTTTTCACATTTTGCAAAAATGAGGAAAAAGTAGACTTATGAGATCGGGCAAATGTCTGTCTGTCTGTCTGTCTGGTTGGCTGGCTGGCTGGCTGGCTGGCTGGCTGGCTGGCTGTGTGTCGTCCCCCCCCCCCTATCAACTCCTAAACGGCTAGAGCAAGCGAAACAAAATTTGGTAGGAGTAAAGATCTATACCGCAATATCTCACGGCCATATTTGAAAATGATGTCAGTGCTACAAACTGCTGAAAAATCGCAATTGAAATTTGAGCTCCATGTTGGATATCTTGGAAGGTATGAATGGGAGCTATTTCAAAATTGGCACACGTATAGATAATAATATTTCAGTTTAATTCCCAGGAGGCCATACATGGCAGTGTTGCCAAAATGATTATAAGCCTGCTGATAGGTCCAATTTTTAAATGCATATAACTTCTACACTATCAATTGGAATTCAACCAAATTTCGTATGTGCTATGTGTACATAAACAGATATGACTGAGCGTATTCTTAAGAGCCTCCAGGGCTGCAAACTGTTAATAAATGCTCTCATTTTTTAAATCCAAATACCCATATATCAGAAAGTATGCAAGCCGACAGCTTTAAACTATGCACACGTATAGTACCTGGCATTCTATATTAATTTGGAGTATCTTATATACGTCAGTGCTACCAACATGATTCTAAGCCTGCTGAGAGGTCCAACTTTAAATACATGTAACTTCTATACTATCATTTGGATTTCAGCCAAATTTCGTGTGTGCTATGTGTACCATAACAGATATGACTATGCCGATTCTTAAGAGTAACCAGGGCTGCCAACTGTTAATAAATGCTGTCTCTATTGTTGTTACCCTAATATCAATATATCAGAAAGTATGCTCGCCAATAGCTCTGAACTTGGCACACGTATAGTACCTGCCATTCTAGATTAATTTGGAGTAACTAATATAGGCCTACGCCAGTGCTGCCAACATGATTCTAAGCCGGCTGATAGGTCCAATTTCAAAATGCATGTAACTTCTATACTAACTAATGGATTTCATTCATAATTGACACAACAATAGATCATATTATTTCAGATTATTTCTGACCAATACATGTATGTCATTGTTGCCAACATGATTTTACGCGCGCTGTCAGATCCAATGTTTAACTGCATGTAACGTCCATGCTATCCATTGGACTTCAACCAAATTTTGTATTCTTTACCTTAAGAGATGGAACTAAGAATATATTCAGTCACCAGGGCTGCCAACTGTAGTTCTCTATTAGGCTACATTATGCCAGGTATACAGTATTTCGAACTAATTGGAAATTTCGGTAAAACCAACTTAATTTCGTCTTTATTCTAGATAGATCCATATAGATTAATCATTGGCATGGATCTTAAATTGTAAGAAAATAGGCTCTTAAGTTCGTCATGGAACTCCTTGTTGATAGATGAGTGATCGATCACAATACCTAGGTGCACTGAAGCATCGATCAATGTGGTGCATCGATTATTATGTTCAACTTTTTATCCCCGTGTCTTCACTTGAAACACTCTTTCGTCGCACTCGCATCTTATTGTCTAAGTGCAATTTTGTATTTGGAGTATGTTTTCCTTCACATCTGGTCACATTTCCCTTTGTTTACTTCTGCATGTACCTAGAAAGGGACACTTTAAATTCATGATGATAATGATGATGGTGGATACAAATAATCCGTTCCTAACGAATTCAGTTGTTAACAGTTTCTTGTACACACCAACAACATGTAGAGATGAGCACGCATAAACTATTTTCTACTGGTGGATAATAACTACAGTAATTCTATTTTAAAAAAAGACCTCCTAGGGGCTCACAACTTGTGGGACGTGGGTTGGTGACCATGGGACCCCAGCTGAGTCCGGCATTGCTTCGGTGGCGTAGTCGGTAGCATGCTGAGCTTCTATGCCCAAGATCGCGGGATCAAACCCTGACGAAGTCGTCGGTGTTTTAAAAGCGTTAAATCCTTCAGTATGCCTTCCTTCTGAGGGGAAGTAAAGCTGGCGGTTCCATGTCATAGGTTTATGACATGTAAAAGAACCTTCCAATAATGTAACTTGTGTAAAGCTAAATTCTAGGTTAGATTTCGTTGAAACGCTCTAACAAAGTTCCAACGTTCACCACTAGGTGTCAGTGACATCTGGTAGCGAAGGTTGGTACTTCTTGAAATTGAACAAACTTGTTGCTCACCCCATGGGTGTCCGCATTGACGCAGCTACAGCATCTGGCGAGCTGAACATGTCCTCGGACACTCCCGGTACTAAAAGCTATACGCTAAATAAATAAATAAATAAATAAATAATCCACTTACTTGTGCCGAGCTCCTTTCAGTTATCTTTCCTGTCCCCTTGGTCAACACTTGTTCTCTTCCGACCTCGACGGTATTAGGGTATCCGAGGGCAAGGGAGTCATTCACTTTTCCTGCCTTAATTGGACGGTGTTATGCATCAACCGGCTAAGCGACAATTTTCAAAAAACTGAATACTAACGCCATCTGTCGCCTAAGTGGTCGAACTAACTGCTCGCATATTGACAAAGCTCTGTTTGAATTTACACAGTTGTAATTGAAGAAAAACGTAAGCGCCATTCTCATAATACGGGGTTGCAAGTTTTGCATCAACCGTCTATCCGCATTATTCTCACTAAGATTGTTATGGCGTTCTGTAACATCCGGCTAAGCGACATCCCACGTCGTTTCTTTTGTCCCTGCGTATTAGCTGGCAAGCTAATCAGCAAGTAATCAGCCACATAAAACCAATTTCTTAGGTAGCCTATAAGTCACACTATTGCAGAGCACAGACAAATAGTGATTTTCTCCCATCATATGTTACCATTCCGGTCATGTACAGTCTATATAAAAGTGAATATTTGGAGCCTGTGTTACTTTCCTCCTATAAGAAAATATTTTATTCTAAATTCAATCTGAGGCGCAAAGCATGGAAAAAAGACACCTGTAATGTTTGCGATTCTCTGAATGCTCAACTGAAATAACATGAGGATTCGCTTTATCTAAGGCAACATCTGGAGATCTATCAAGAAATGGCAGAAATGGCGCGTTCAGAAATGACGCATGATATGAAGCGTGCTGCTAAGGACAGAGATTTAGCGGTCGTGACATTTGACCTGCAGTGAATTTTACCTTTGCCAAGAATCCCCACGAATATTGTACTCTACAAACGCTTATTGTGGCTGCACAACTGTGGAGTTCACGAAAGGGGTTCAAAAAAAGGCTACTGCTATGTCTGGTTAGAAGGGCAAGCTTGTCGTGGAGCACAAGAAGTAGGGTCTTCTCTTCGACAACATCACATGGTGCGGCAGATGACCTAGTAGTTCCGCCCCTTAAAACAACAATAAGTAACTAACATCACATGGAAAATGTATACGAGGGAAAGAAACATTTAATATTGTGGTCTGATTCTTGTGGGGGGAGGGCAGAACAGGAACATTAAGCTTGTACTTATGACGAAGATTATCCTGGCTTCACATCACAACATTAAAAACCATTCGAATGAAATTTCTAATACCTGGGCACAGTTTCTTGTCCAACGATGATGACTTCGGAGATATAGAGTGCTCCTTAAAGAATCAGCAGCGATTGTACACCCCGGATGATTACGTACAAGTAATGAAGAATTGCCGTAACAAAAATAAAACGATTGTAAAGAAGATGAAGAAGGAAGACTTCGTTGGATCTTCTATTTTTGAAAAGAAGATAAGGAACAGTAAGAAGGACGTTGAGAGTAAGACTGTGAGTTGGCTCCAAACCAGGGAAATTGAGATCGAAAGGAGAAAACCATATTCTCTCATTATGAAAAATTCTTTCAACAGCGAGGGTCAAGAAGTTAGTTTGAAAGGAAGAAACACTTCACGTCTGAGTAATCACAATATATTCCTGGATGATAATCTGGAACTCCTGTGGCCTAATGGAAAGCCAATATCAGAACCCAAACTGCAAGACTTCAAGAGTATCATGCATCTCATTCCAAGTGACTGTAAAGGTTCCTATGAAAACTTGTATTCAAAAGGTGGAACCTATGATGATATAGATGGATTCGATGAAAACCGTGATTTCACACTGCAAAGTGAAAATGTGTGACAATGGAAAAAACTATCGCGTGTGATGGCAATGTGTAAGAGATTATGTTTTCCTGTAACTATAGATTGTATTGAATTTAAAATCTGAATGTTAACACTTTCCACTATTGATAGTCATATTAATGTACTGTATATTTCTGTGAAATTCTTGTGTAATAACATATTAATACGTTGACTGAAAATCAAATGTTGCCGGATCTTGGTTATTAACAACAAAACTCACAAAGTAGCACTTAACTTCTTGTTACATAACTACATAAACCCTGAGCCCTGTGCATCAACACGTTAACCGCCACAGATTGGTGCTCAGCCGCTTGATGTGTAACTGCGAAACGCAAACTGCAAATACGGCTAAGTTAAATTTGAGAAAAACAAAGAAAATATTGCACCAAGTGAGTTTTTGTGTGAATAATCACATTACGCGCAATACAATACGTAACTGTGCCAAATATTGATTTATCACGACTAAAATGCATCTTCCTATATGGTATTAAGTATAAAAATCTTTGAACGCGTTTAGCTCAAAACTAAGAATTGGCGCATAGCCGCATGATGCATAACACCGTCCAATTGGCCCTTGTCTCATATTTCCTGATACCCTAATTCTTCGAGGGGTCAGCCTTCTTTTTCTTTTCATGATATCTCCTGCCTTCTGCTCGAGGGCCTAAAGGAGGCAGGGTTTGTCTAGCCCCACAACTTCTGGTGCACCCTGGATAATGCTACACCCTCAAGGGGTTAGGGCTTGTGAGATTGGGGAGTTGTCGACCCCGAGGGATTCCTGAGCTGGGTCCGTTTTTTCTCTGTTTCCGCTGACTTTGGGGCGGGCCCTCTCCTGTTTACCTTTCTTGTCTGCCTTTCATGGCTCTCCTTCCTTCCAAATCCCTCATACTCATTCTTCGAAGGTTGAGGACATTATCTCCCTCCTGTCCATTATGTCTTTTCTTTTCTTTTCTTTTTTTTTTGGGGGGGGGGGGCGTGGTGGCTCAGAGGTCTAGCTGTATGCCTCTCACCGAGGCGGTCCGGGTTCGATTCCCGGTCAATGCATGTGAGATTTTTCGAAGTGAAATGCCATGTCCTGTGGTTCGGATTCCACGTAAAAAGGAGGTCCCGTGGCTCATAATCACAAGATTCACGGTCACGTAAAACTACAATCTTCCTTTTTTTTCCTTTTTTGTTTATTCATTTCTTCTTTTAGCATGTAAGTTAAGTCCGTAGTTAGTTTTAGTTGTAGGTTTCATGCCATTATCATTATCACAATCACCCAAACCATTAGGTGCCGATAACCTAGATACTAGGCCCCTTAAAACAGCTATTATCATTATATTTAAAAATAAAAAAGAGGACAACATGCAGCCTACCTTTCTAAAAAGCTATAACGAAGTATGTAAGGGATGCATTCACAAAACAAATGTTGCCCATTTAATGAGAAAATTGGTGTTGTAAGAAGCAGCCTAAACATGGTGGTAAAATAACACAGGTCTACAAAATAAAATTTTTGGAGACTTTTTTTGGATTCAATAACTGATTTTGTATATTGAAAGTGTATGCATTACGGAAATGTCTTTTGTGTTCCTGTATCACATCACGTTTAAAAAAAACTACATATTAAGGAAATCATTACAAGATGTGTGAACTTCAAAATCTGCATTGTATTGTTTCTTTATAGCAGGCAGAGTTTAGTACATGAAAATAATAAATACATTAACTTAAGACATATTGTAACAAATATGTATCAATGAAAAAAGAAAACTGTTTGTGTTCACTTATATGGACTGTTGCCACTTGGATGCAAAGTTTCTCATGCTGCTTTTTCTCTTGTTCACTCTAGCAGGATCATTACGTTTTATTAGCCAACAGTAGAGCTATTGTGAAATTTTGCAATATCTTGTTAATCAAAATTACTGCAATTATTAAAAAAAAATGGTATGTGATAGGACAAAAGTACTGGCACTTCTGAATTCAGATGAACAATGTACCGTACATGTAAAATAAGAGTCAAAACCAAGAAAGGAATAATCGTGTAGACCTTTGTAATCCATTATTGATTTCTATATATTCTCTCACTAAATAAAAGTCATGTGGTGGTTCGAAAATATTCAATTTAATTCAAATGCGCCTCCAGTGTTACTAATAGTTGTGCATACTTTATCATTGATTTAGCATTTTTTTAAATTTTGCACTGATGGCCAAGATGTGTCTATGGATCATCAGTATTTGAGAGAAGAATGATTGATACGTGCATTCCATTTACCATCTCGTGGTGGATGCGACTAGCATTCTTGGCTGCCACTCCTGAGGTCAGGGTTCGTTTCTCAGCTCTGCCAAAAATTTATTTCTGATCTGACGTCTGGAACGGAGAACTCTCAGCTACGTGAATCAACCCAGGGAAAAGTTCGGTTCGTTTCCTACCTCGGTGATACTAGAAGTGGTTTTCTGTAGTTTCCCACTTCTACTCCAGGCAAATGCCAGGGTTGTTAATAACTTAAGGCTACGACCTCCTCCTTCCCAATCCTCACCGCAAATACCAATTTACTAAAGACATCACAATAATATAGATTAAAAGACAAATTTTACACACGCCCAGGTACTCGGGGATGAAATTACCACGATGGCCAAGTGCCTAAATGAATCATCATCAACAATATACTGTCCCCTCCTCCCACAAGTGAGCTTTTAACTAAAATGATACCCCATGTCAGTCAGTAGCAGTCAAAAGTACACTCCACAGCTGGTGTACGGAAATCCGAAGTGTGACTCTGGCGCTGTCAGCGGCTATCCTGGCTGAAGTTTCGTCTCACCCACAGCAGACAAATCTTAGGATGGTGTCTTCTCTCTAGTAGGTCTACTGGAGCACCTACCTCTAATGCCAGATCTTTCTGATGAATACGATGTCTCAAGCCCCTAAGTAAAACGGTGTTCGAGTTCTTTTAAATCTTGTACCTCGAAAATTGTTCTTTTCCTCGCTCACACACCATCCCCTTTGTTATTATCTTGTCGTGAGTTGGTATTACGTTTGTATTTACTGTTGCGAGGAAACACCATGAAGGATTTCTTAGAGTGCAGTAGGTTGTAAGATTTCTCTTGTTTCAGGACAAAGAGCGGAGAAGGGAGGTTTTTATTTATTGGCTTTGTGCTGGAAGCAGTTGAGCTCTTTGCTCTGCTAAGGATTGCTCCCCAAACATTCCCCGTCCCCTTCTGGCATTTAATTTTGCGATCCTTGCTGAGCCTCAGGGTTCAGAGCAGTAACCAATGATCTGTGACGTGGTATGTTATTGAGGCTTGTTCCACGACGAAGTGACCGGTTCAGAATTTAGGAGAGTTTCGGTCACATTAGAAGGTCTCGCCAATGTGTTTTATACGTGCACTCCATTGATACGATCTGTTGTCACCACCTTACTTTCTCCCGCTTCCCCTACGTGAATAAATTGTCCCTCGGAGGTTAAGCAACTGACCCAAGTGCAGGGGAATGTTATGCTGTTATGGAAGAAAACGGATCATTTATATACTTTAATTTCAACTTAAACATGTCTTCAGTTCTGCTTTTGACTTCTTTTCGGTGATTTCAGATTGAATTTCCTTTATTTAAATACATTGTATAACCTAAAATTGCAGTTCGATAGTCTCTTGATTATGATTGGGTATTGCATGTATTTTGGTAACCCAGCCTGACAGTCCCTTCAACCTCTGTCTCAAATATTTTGGCTATTAATGATTTCTTTCCTTCTGCTTATGAGAATAGTGTATTCCGGAATTATACATTACCCCGCGAGTGACTTTGATAAAAAAAAAGACATAATGAAAATTCAGAACAATTTATGTGTTTGCTAGGAAGGCCATACGACCACTTCGAGGTGCTCTCTTTCGTAGTTCCATTGCAGGCAAGCAGTGTGTGCTTTAGAGGGGAGTTGAAAGTGATAAAAGATTCTGCCTTTCGTAAATTATAGAAGCCGTGCATATGGCTGTCCGTAAAATTAATTCCTGTGACTTTTTACAGATTCCATACGGTATGTACAGGAGGAACCATAACTAACTGAAAATAAAAGTGGTGTGTTCTAATGACCATGATGTCCATGACGCTCTAATGAAACAACTCACCTCTTCTCAGATTTGCTTCTGTAGAATAATTCAGCTGATCGAATTACTGTACCCAATTATAATGGGTGTTTCCCTCAACCTGCTTTTTTTTTAAATTGGTTGTTTAAACAGTATGAATATCAGTTATTCAAACATTAACGGCCATTCCCGCTTGGTTTAATCCATAACGTCACCACCTAGAAGCAAGTATCTCAACGTAGAATAATTGATAAACAATCTATTGGATCTACAAGGCTGAGTTACACCCCGTTCTAACGCTCAGACCAGAATTACATTTCTTCGCAGAGTCGGGAATCAAACCCGGACCTCAGGGGTGACGGCCAAGAATGCTTTCCACTACACGAGGTAGTCGGTTCAATTTCTGATAGGAACGCCCCGTTACCCTTGCAATCCGAATGAAATTCAAGTTTCGAAAGAGTTAAGTATCCTTTGTTACTCGTAGTTGGCTGGGGCGCTCGCCTGGTGTGTCCAAGATTGCGAAAATGAATCCTGCTCAGTCTGTTGGCTTTATGAGCGTCTTGTCAGCAGATTTATTGACTCGTTAAAGAACCCTTCCTTCACAAAATACAGCTTCTACAAGGTCTCTAAAACCCCGTCAGTTAAATCTGTCGATGTTTGGATATTTCACAATCAGTCAATATTTCGTTTAGACTATTATCTGATGTAGGCTATTTGCAATTTATGCTAGCTTTTGGAGGAGGCGGTCACGACCGTAAATTAAGAATCATCCTAACATTTGCCTAGAGTGGGAGTGAAAACTCACGGAAAACCATTTCCTATACAGCTGAAGTGGGAATCTAACCCATCCCTTCTCAGTTTTACCTCACCAGGTTTAATGCGCCCCTGCCAACCCTCAGATCAGAATTAAATTTTATGGCAAAACTGGAAATTGTACCCAGGACTTACGTATCCGAAGTCTCAATGCATAGCCCGAGACTGCAGAAGGTGGGGAGTACTATATGTTTACTTCTTTGGATCGGTTTATTTTATTGCATCGCCTTGAGTTGACATCTCAATATTTTGGAGAATAATGGTGAATGTTTTTGGTTCGTGGGGCTCCCTGTTGTGAGTCACGGTTCTCGAGGACTGACAAAGAGATGGTGTCTTGTCGCTCCACGAGAGTGCTAGCATTTAATAAACGCAGTACTTGATGGTGGAGCTCGGTGATGTTATTGATCTACTAAGTGTAGTGCTACACGGCGCTTAACTAGATTACTGCCATGTAATACGTCACTGGTTCTGCCTGATAACTCTGTTCGTAACAGTAAACCTGCGTGTTCCTCATTGAAGTCTATGGGTGTCTATATACCTTTTCGACGGTATTAAAATACAGAGTGCTACTGTATGCGTTCCACAATATATTAAAATAAATCCGCTTTTATGACGTGTGGTATTCATAATCCAGTATAGTCTACTGCGGAGACATATTGGTTCGAATCCCACCGTCGATCATCCTTGAGTGTTTTGTTCCTGGCTTCAAGTCTGAACTTCAACCGAAACCACGCTGCTAAGCAAAATAAGATCAGACCCATGATAACATTCAAAGGTATGCAGAACTCGTATTCTCACCAACGCGCAGTGTTTCGTTGGAGATGCGGCGTCTCCTTTGCCACGGCAGAAATGTTTGGAATGTTTTGTTCCTGGCTTCAAGTCTGAACTTCAACCGAAACCACGCTGCTAAGCAAAATAAGATCAGACCCATGATAACATTCAAAGGTATGCAGAACTCGTATTCTCACCAACGCGCAGTGTTTCGTTGGAGATGCGGCGTCTCCTTTGCCACGGCAGAAATGTTTGGAATGTTTTGTTCCTGGCTTCAAGTCTGAACTTCAACCGAAACCACGCTGCTAAGCAAAATAAGATCAGACCCATGATAACATTCAAAGGTATGCAGAACTCGTATTCTCACCAACGCGCAGTGTTTCGTTGGAGATGCGGCGTCTCCTTTGCCACGGCAGAAATGTTTGGACGCTTCCTTTACTTTTTTGTCTCCACTTACACGCCACAAATGTCAGGCATACATGCCCACAAATACACGAGAATAAAGACGACCCCAGGATTAAAGCAAGGGTATTTTTTAGTATTGGTAGTGGGAGGTAAAACAAGAAGGAAACAAGTGTCCGCTGTAAGTCTTAGGTTTTCAACCTCGGAACTCAAGAGTGTGCAGCTCCTCATTCTGTGAGAGCTACGCTAGACTATATGCATGCACATGTCAGTCGTCGAACTGGCTGGCCCACTGTATCGACTGGTATCATTGAGTAGCATCCAAATAAACTTGGCACCAGAGTACACAAGGCTCTTTGTTAACTAAACTCGTGTTCTGTGCCGGCACGTGTGTCTCTCCGTATTTATACACCGGTAATCTGTTACATCATTTGCGGTCAACTGGCAACAAAGGTACTTTTTGATTTGGTTCATTTGCTCAAACTTAAGATTAAGAATCCGGACAGACATATCTACAAGGACTTTAGCCGATCCGATCAGAATTATTAATTGTGATTATAACAGAGGGTCACTAATCAGACCTGAGCCGGTAGTGTGGCCGATTCTTTTACGTTCCTCCTCCTCCTCCTCCTCCTCCTCCTCCCACAGAATCCAGCAGCTTCTCATTTGGCATCACAAGACTGGGAGACTCAGTAACAGGCCTTTAAAAATCTTATATTCTTGGCAGATTCGGAAATCGAACCTGTGGCCTCAGGGGGTGCAAGCCAGAAACGCTAGCCACTACACCATTAAACAGTCAAACTTAGAATGAAAGACCTTTTTAATCAGTGTTTCTTAGTTGGAAGTTGTATGTATATACTGTATATGTATATATATATATATATATATATATATATATATATATATATATATATATATTCATTTCGTGCTACTGATTAATCGCGTATTCTTACTGTAGATAATGCTTAATAAGCTGCACTATTGCGTAAGTAGGCTACCGGTGATTTTAGGGACTGGGATTGAGAAGTAAGCGGTCATAGTTGTGAAAAAGGTACTTTAAAAAAGTAAAAATTCAGACTTTCACGACCGGCGTTGAAATAGGAATCTCTGTTTCGCGGGCTTATAGGCCGTGTTCTGAAGACATTTTGTAGTCCTGACGTTTAGCTGAAGACTGCGTTCAGCATGTTCACAGGTTACATTAAGCGAGGTAAAACAAGTAAACAGAAGATATATAAATAGTCAACAACCCACACATAGAGGCTACCATAGCAACGGCGTATCACATAAAAGTAATGCATCAAGGACAGAGCTGCTCTTCTGTTGCATCTTCTCGTCTACGACGGTCAATGAGGGCAGGCTTGAGGGGATTAAGGACTGGAAGCCAAGCTCTGTTCACACGTTCTGCTTCCTCCTTAAGATTGAAGCTGTTAGTATGCTTCAGGATTTCAATGGCCTCCCTTCATAGCCTGGCATGATAAGACACCGTGGTGGACAGAACTTCGGTGTCTCCATATCTTATGTCGTGACCTGCGAGTAGAGAGTGTGCTGCAACAGTGGATTAATCTGTTTGTCCTAGCCGGCTGTGTCGTTCGTGCTCCTCGAGGCGAGTGGCAATACTTTTTTTTCGTTGTTCCAGTATATACTTGGCCACAATCACACGGGATTTTATAAACCCCTGCCGCGGTATGAGGATGTCGCTTATCTTTAGCGGACCTAAACATGTCCTTAATTTTTCGCGTAGGCCTGTATATGGTCTTTATATCATGGGACTCTAGTAGCCTCCCTATTCTGTCCGTGACCTTTTTTATACAGGGTTATTCACCTAAGATGTTACTCGCCAATATCTTATAAACCGTTGAAGATATCAATATTCTGTTTTCGTTTTTCTTAATGGAACTATACTATTTTTTGCATACAGGGTAAATGATTTCACTGAGACATAGTCAACTGTGTTATTATTTCCCAAATCGGACGAGTACTTTTTGAGAAATCGAGGATTTAAATATTGTGCTAGGCCCCGCCTTCTTTCGGTGACGCGTTGTGTGAGAGCGAATGGCTAGTACATAGCTTGTTGGTGCACTTAAATAGCGTCACTGGTGTAGTCCATCTCAAAACAAAATGAATATCCTGTAATCAGAATCGTAGTCGTTATTATCAGACTTTGGTATTTTGGGAAATTTAGTGATGAAAAGAAATAGAAAAATGAAGTTTCATTATTTGTTGTCTGATAAATTCTTCCGTCACTTGATGTTTGGAATAATGGGATGATTTAACAGATGATGGCGTACATTGTTTTTAATTTCCTATAACATGTAGAATAAATATGGTTATTCACCTAACATGTTACATGGAAATAACGTCCAAACCATTAAAGATATCGGTATTCTGATTTCATATGCGTAAATGATATCCAGGGGATGGAAAATAATGTGCTACTTGTTCTTATGGGTTAGGCTAAGTAATAACCGCGATATTGATACTATCTCCGTATTTTGAATGGAACGGCACGAATTCATACAGCTGGTCTAAAAGTTCAACTGCGTACAAGTTTAAGTATGTAAGTATTTTCAAAATCGGACAGTTACTTTTTGAGATATCAATAACAATAACATACGCTGTTGTGCATGCCGCATCAGACAGCGTGCAATCGGGCAAGCAGGTTCCTGGGTGTGATGCCAGCCGCAGAACCAGGCATGAACTGTAAACTATCGTACTCATAATGTGATGTACCGTAACATACCATGGGTGTGCAACGTTACTGTATGACTGGCAAACTCACCACACACACCCAAGCAAACGGGGCTACCTGGCGACGCTATCAAAGCCCCGGAAATGAAATACTGTAGCAACAAACAGTCTCTTCTCCGTACCCCGTCGACTTTCTTAATCACGTGTAGCGGCTTGGATTCTTAGCTGTCGCTGTGGTGGTCCGAGTTCAATTCCCGGCTCTGATAAGCAATTTAATTCTGGTCGGAGGGCTGGAACGTGGTACACTCCACCTCGTTAGGGAAACTGGGAAGAGGTGGGTTCGATACCTATCTCAGATATCCTGGAAGTCTTCCGTGGTTTCCCACTGCTACTCCAGGCAAATGTCGGGAGGGTTCCTAACTGACGACAACGGCCACCTCCGTCCCAATTCCTCACCTAAATTAGGAATACAGTACACCACTACAGACACCACAATAACACAGGTTATCAGACACTTTCTAACATAAATACAGTACACACACAGCCCCAAGCACATGGGGGCTACATGACCACGATGTCCAAGCCCCGGAATTGGAATAACAACTACTATTCTCTGTACCCCTTCAAGTGTTTGTCATGTATGTCTGGAGAGGTCGCCTCCTTAGTATAGTGGTCAGCGTGCTAAGCTGCCACCCCGGAGGTCCGAGGTTCGATTGTTGGCTCGGCCTCGATCAAGTGGTCAAGCTGTTGGCCTCCCACCAAGATGAACTTGGGTTCAATTCCCGGTCAATGCATGTGAGATTATCGAAGTGAAATGCTATGTCCTGTGGTTCGGATTCCACGTAAAAAGGAGGTCCCGTGGCTCATAATCGCAAGATTCACGGTCACGTAAAACTACAATCTTCCTTCATTTAATGGTTTGGACGTTATTTCCATGTAACATGTTAGGTGAATAACCCTATTTATTCTACATGTTATAGGAAATTAAAAACAATGTACGCCATCATCTGTTAAATCATCCCATTATTCCAAACATCAAGTGACGGAAGAATTTATTAGACAATAAATAATGAACCTTCATTTTTCTATTTCTTTTCATCACTTATCTACATTTCCCAAAATACCAAAGTCTGATAATAACGACTACGATTCTGATTACAGGATATTCATTTTGTTTTGAGACGGACCACACATGTGACGCTATTTAAGTGCACCAACAAGCTATGTACTAGCCATTCGCTCTCACACAACGCGTCACCGAAAGAAGGCGGGGCCTAGTACAATTTTTAAATCCTCGATTTCTCAAAAAGTACTCGTCCGATTTGGGAAATAATAACACCGTTGAATATGTCTCAGTGAAATCATTTACCCTGTATGCAAAAAATAGTATAGTTCCATTCTGAAAAACGAAGTTGGTACCAATATCTCAGCTATTCACACAGAAAGGAAGAAAGAGTATAAGTTAATGTATGAGCCCCTTAGCGCCATTCCCAAAAGTGAAAACAGAATATTGATATCTTCAACGGTTTAGAAGATATTGGCGAGTAACATCTTAGGTGAATAACCCTGTATATGGAAGGAAAGCTCTAGCCAGGGGCTGCTTGTCTCCAATTACCCTTGTAGTTGGACGTCTTGGACGGAGTGCTCGCTGGATATCTTTCTGGCTGTACCCATTGGCGCATAGGGCCTCGTTGAGATGTTAAATTTCTTGTTTTAGGCACTGCTTTTCACAAATTCTTTTCGCGCGGTCAGCCAGTGTTTTTATCACTCCGTATTTCCGTCGTGGGTGGTGAGCCTCCGTGGCTTAGGCGGCAGCACGCCGGCCTCTCACCGCTGGGTCCGTGGTTCAAATCCCGGTCACTCCATGTGAGATCTGTGCTGGACAAAACGGAGGCAGACAGGTTTTTCTCCGGGTACTCCGGTTTTCCCTGTCAAAATTTCATTCCAGCAACACTCTCCACTATCATTTCATTTCATCAGTCATTCATTTAATCATTGCCCCAGAGGAGTGCGTCAGGCCTCGGCAGCCGGCACAGTTCATATCCTCGCCGCTAGATGGGGGCTTCATTCATTCCATTCCTGACCCGGTCGGAGACTGGAAGCAGGCTGTGGATTTTCATTTTTCATTTCCGTCGTGGGTGGTGGTTGGACGTCTTATGTAAATATCGGTCAGTATGGGTCGGCTTACGGTAAACTGTATGTCCCAAGGTTAGATCAGCGGTCTTCGTTACCATAACGTCGAGAAAAGCGATTTTATGTTCATTCTCTAACTCCATAGGCCGGAATCTTTAACGTACGACTGTGTACCGCCGATATGTGGTTGAAGTAAGGTAGCTAGATGTTTGGCAATGCTCTAAGTTGGTGATCCAATAGCACTCATGATAGGACGAAGAGGAACATTATCTTTGTGTATCTTAGGTAAGCCATATAGTCTTGGTGGTAAAGCTTCACTTCTGGTGGTTCCCTTCTTTACGTTTTCAGGTACTTTAAAAACCTTTTCCTAGTGTTGAAATAGGAAGTCACGGAAAGGTTGGTCCACAGTGAAATTTCAGTAATTCGCTGGATCAAGTTGTGAGAAAGGTACTTTGAAAACATATACCTAGTTTTAATTGGAATATTTCGTTCGGTTACGAATTGCTGCAATTCTTGTGCGAGATATTCTCACACGAGCCATAATAAGCTGAATTATGAGTAGGCCTATCCTAATATATAAAACGCTAAGATGTACCTTTTATAAAACTCAAACTTCTGAACTTGAAGTTGGAGAGTGTTTTGCGTCAAAATCTTCTAAACTGTCCGAATAGCTCAGGAAAAATACTAAATTGCTTAAAACATTAACGGAGTTCCGTTGGTACTCGGGCATGGGCTGTGATAAAACTTTGTATTTGGCTTGTATTGAGGTGTATAATGACCAAACGCATCCCCGGTTTAATATTTGTCAGGTTGTCTGTTGTTTTTGTGCATTCGTGCCAGATCTACTACGATTGAATGGTATGGTAATTCGTATTTAAGTAGAAAGTCTACCTGGAATAGAACTAGATTAATTTTTTGTTATAGTCATAAAGGATGAGGGGTTTAGGAGGAAACACTTAATTGTTTTTCGATCCTTTCTTCAAAGCGGTGTAGAAATTCTACTGAACAAAAGTCGATAGGAATTCAATAAAATTATGAACATCTGTCGGCTGGCAAGGGCTCATGTTCATGCCGTCCGTCAGTACATCACGATGGGATGTGAGGTTGAAATAGTTTTGATATATAAGCACAGTAACTTACCGGCAGCTAGCTCTGCACTTGCCCATCCCCCTCCTCTTGCATACTACTGCAGCGTAAAACATTTGGCACGCTAAGCGGCGCTGGCCTTGATTATTGGTGTCCAACATGCTACTGCCGCGCGCAATGTTCTCAGCCAGGGACATATTCACCGCGATCCCCGCACCGCTTCACGTCCCTCTCCTACCTCTGAGATCTCAAGGTCAAGTGCGCAGCTAGTCGCCGGGATCTGTATTGCTCGAGTCCAAGCTCTGTGAACCTGAGAGGAATGTGGGTCGCGGACGATGAGAGATGTGGGGGGATTCCCGGTCCGTGCGCAGTAACAGAACTAAATATATCGGTCACTCACTCATTCACAACACCACACAGGTATAGGCAACGGCCCTATGTTAGCAATATTGGTATATACAGGAATTCCAGATAACACGGCGGGCTGTTGGCAGGGCCTTCTCTTCCCGCCTCCCTCGTCACCTCACCCCGCAAGTTCATAGAGCATGGGCTCGAGCCGTACATATACGAGTACATGCAATCAGGCTCCTTACTTTCTATTTGTGCCTGCCGGCATGGGTCAGTGGTAAGACGTTGGTCTTAAACTAAGCTCACGCTGGGCTGCCGGTTCGAATAGAGCTACTGGCATGGATTTGTGTGTGTTGTCTTTGATTGCAAACTCACTTAATTCCTAAGTCTGTAATATCTACAGTACATTCCAGATCATTTCTCCTTATAACACGTCACATAATTAGAGCAAGAATAAATTGAAATAAGGTCTCAAAAGGCCAAAAGACTAAAAACATAAAACTTTTTTTCGTGCGGACTGATCGTTATTTATCTTAACAACTGTTTAATGTTTATTGTTGTTCTCCTGTTCTAAGCAGAACAATGTACATCGTGCAAATTATGAATTCGTTCGGGAACTGGCCAAATGAAGTCTGCTACGTCTTATAACCTAGCCACGGACGGCTGATCCCTGTCACCATTCTTGCGAACTTTGAGATGAGTAAACAATTTTTGTTTTGTTACACATACAGCACATACCCGTCAACAACGGGTACGAGAAGCTAATAATTGTATGAAATTAGGCAAATTTAGTTTTATAAATTGGGAGCCGATAACCTCGATGTTAGGCCCCTTACAACAACAATTATCATCATCATCATTTTATAAATTGATGCGGCTGTCATCCTGAGAATGTTTGAGAACTGAACGACTCCATGAATTGAGAATGTCACCTCTGTACACAACACGCCCTAGTAACTGAAAACCTTTTTGGTCATCAATGCAATGAATATCAGTGTCTTGGAATTAAGCCTAACACTCAACTACCATATAGGCTAGAGTGCCTGTAAGTTTCTCCGTGTCTGCCGCATTGTAGTTCAATTGCACAACATTGTGTGAGGAGTCTGAAGGTTGTGACTTCGATTCCTGCTTATGCTCAAATTACACATTGTGACCTAATAGCTAAAAGCTTCCTTCGTCAATTAAATGCTTCTAAATAACTACATATTTATCATGTGTTGTATGCTTACCTTATCAAGGTTCGTTCAAATTGTTTGAATAGGTTACACGAATTAGGAAGTAAGTCTTAGAATTTCGAACGTCTATCAAGTTGATTTCGTAAGCATATTTTTTTGGGGATACTCATTTTGGAAAAGCAAACTCAATATTAAGTCCCTATAAAGTTCCAATAAAATCACTCGAGCAATAAAAATAGATTAAGCCTTACATACTCACGCTAGTAATAGATACAACAAGTTGACATACAAATTCCACCTCCACCACGATGTCCCAAGCTCTTAAATGAAGTAACAACCTATGAATTTAGTTGTCAGTTTGCGAATGTACATCTCAAATGAAATAAAAGGATATTCAAAAGTAACTAGTGAATATAGAACGGTGTGCTCAGGAGTCAGTAAACATGGTAACATTTTTTTTTTTTTTTTTTTTTTTTTTTTGACCGAGTCATTGCGTCGATGATACCCTGATATTATGCTTTTGGTAGATTCTAGAACATATAATAAAATAATAGTCCGTAGTGCCCGTAGTGCGTAAGGTTCTTTCCAACTTGTAAGGATCATTTTTTCTTACAGAATTCATAGCGTTTGGACCAAGGGTGGCCAGTCTTTGTACGCTCGGCGTGCCAGCTATGCTGCGCCGAACGCCGGCAGGCTGGCTTCTGCCTCTCTTGGCTGGGCTGCCTGCCCTGACTGCCAGTCAAGATAGGATCGCCTTCGCACCGCACGTATGTAAACGAACAAACTGTTCGACCAATGCGTTGGTTGTCAGACGTATGTATATTATGTTTCGGGCGTTTCTCCGCGTACCGGTACTTGAAGATGATATGCCTAGCATTAAAACAGTCAGAAATATTGATAAGGTATCATGGGAGTCATTTAACACATTGCATTTTCGGTCATATTTTATTTTCTTTGTTTTCCTATTTACAACATGTTCAATCTTCGGTAAGTTTGTTTGAAAAACTATCAACCGGAGGCTGTTTCACAGGTTGTCACACATCCGAGTGCGATGCCGTGATTTCAATGCAGATAAAAACCTTTCGCAGACATACGCTGCTCCAAAATTGATAACGCTTGTGCAGTGCCTGTGTAATTTCGGATATTCTTGCTGTAGTAATTTTGAATAGATGTTGTTGTTGTTGATTCATTTAGGGGCTTTGCGCGCGCGCGCGCGCGCGTGTGTGTGTGTGTGTGATAGCCTGTGTTATTGTGATGGCTGTATTAGTGTGTGTATTTGTAATACAAATGAGGATTGGGAAGGAGGTGGTCGTGGCCTTAAGTCAGGAACGGAAAACTATTTCCAAGATGGCCGAGGTGGAAATCGAACCCGTCTCTTCTCACTTTTGCCGCACCAGGCTGAGTACACCCCGTTTCAGCCCTCAGACCAGAATTCCATTTCCTGGCAGAGCCGAGAACCGAAAACGGGCCTCCGCGGTGACAGCCAAGAGTGCTAGCCACTACGCACATATTTTTCACAGAGTAAAACAAGATGTTCAGCAAAGAACATATAGCCTACTTTCTCCTAAATGTGTGGGTATATTTATAACTCTTTGTCCTCATCCCCAAAACCATCTCTACCACCATGTAGTGTTTGTTTTCTTTTATATTGATAATTAGCCAGTAAGTGTCAAAATCAATATTATATACACACATCAAAAAAAGTTTTGCATCACCTCGGTTCCCAGATCTCCGGCATATAGATGTTGACTGTGTATATTGTATCCAAGATACAGTCCCTTTGACTGTTCATAGATGTCACTAAAACTGCTCAAAGATGTAAACAACCATGCATGAGCAGGGCCTATTAGACGGAGGGGGTACGACAGCCGATCAGTTCCAGTCATTCCACCAGGACGAAGGTACGCTGCTCATGTTGTCTGTAGTTCTACCATGCCTAGAAGGTCAATACCGCAGTTCGATCGCGTCCGCATTGTTACTTTGTGTCAAGAAGGGCTCTCAACAAGGGAAGTTTCCAGGCGTCTCAGAGTGAACCAAAGCGATGTTGTTCGGACATGGAGGAGGTACAGAGATACAGGAACTGTCGATGACAGGCCTCGCTCAGGCCGCCCAAGGGCTACTCCTGTAGTGGATGACCGCTACTTACGGATTGCCGCTCGGAGGAACCCTGACAGCAATGCCACCATGTTGAATAATGCGTTTCGTTCAGCCACAGGACGTAGTGTTTCAACTCAAACTGTGCGCAATAGGCTGCATGATGCGCAACTTCACTCCCGACGTCCATGGCGAGGTCCAGCTTTGCAACCCCGACGCCATGCAGCGCGGTACAGATGGGCCCAACAACATGCTGAATGGACCCCACGGAATTGGCATCACGTTCTCTTCACCGATGAGTGTCGCATATGCCTTCAACCAGACAATCGTCGGAGACGTGTTTGGAGGCACCCTGGTCAGGCTGAACGTCTTAGACACACTGTCCAGCGAGTGCAGCAAGGTGGTGGATCCCTGATGTTTTGGGGTGGCATTATGTGGGGCCGACGTACGCCACTGGTGGTCATGGAAGGCTCCGAAACGGCTTTACGATACCTGAATGACATCCTCCGACCCATAGTGCAACCATATCGGCAGAATATTGGAGAGGCATTTGTCTTCATGGACGACAATTCTCGACCTCATCGTGCACATCTTGTGAATGCGTTCCTTCAAGATAACGACATCGCTCGACTACAGTGGCCAGCATGTTCGCCAGACATGAACCTTATCGAACATGCCTGGGATATGTTGAAAAGGGCTGTTTATGGACGTCTTGACCCACCAACCACTCTGAGAGATTTACGCCGAATTGTCGTTGAGGAGTGGGACAATTTGGACCAACAGTGTCTTGATGAACTTGTGGATAGTATGCCACGGCGAATACAGGCATGCATCAATGCAAGAGGACGTGCTACTGGGTATTAGAGGTAGTGGTGTGTACTGCAATCTGGACCACAAATGCTGAAAGTCTAGCTGTATGATGGTACAACATGCAATGTGTGGGTCTCATGAGCAATAAAACGAGCTGAAATGTTGTTTGTGTTGATCTCTATTCCCTTTGTATTTAACGGTTCCGGAACTCTTGGAACCGAGGTGATGCAAAACTTTTTTTGATGTGTGTACTTTATGATGATTGAATAACAAAACTACTAACTTATTGTAATGCATTCACGTCCGTTAATCTCTATATTAAGCCAGCCTGCAAACTTAAGAATCTTTCGTTTTGGGTACCTTCCCCTTTAAAAATCCGCGCCGATCTCAGTAGGTTGGTGCTGCGACCTAGCAGTGAATTAATATTTATATTGTACGCCTCTGGGTGTTCAACGAGCAGGCAGTTTAAAGTAGCCAGGAGGGAGGTGATCCAGCTGGCAGTGTTTAAAGGTAATCGGAGCGCGATCGTGGCTAATCGTTGAACTACCAGTATTACAAAATTGCCATACTTCAGGAGGCCAGGTATTTACACAGCGGTATGTTTGGAACAATATTACCCACATAACCCACAAGAGAACAGCACCGTACAGAGACATTAAGAAGGCTGTGGTTGATGACAACGTGTATCTAGTTCTTCTATTCTCCTTTTCCTAATGTCTTCTGTTTATGTGCAATGCTGGGACTGTGATTTTATTAATAAACGAGTGTATACATTAGCCTCCCCTTTGAGCTAAATGACATTTTATTCAGTATCTGTGGAAAGAGCTTGTGCACATCATTTGTAAAAGAATTCAAGAAAAAAAAGATAACTGTAGCAGTATTCCATCCCCAGTCAACTGCGTGACAGACTAACACGCTAGCCCAGAGCTAACCATATCCTTAACATGATGGCGTTCTTAACTGATATATTAGATACAACCTGTTGGCAGATAATGACTTCAAATAAACTATTTCTTTACTGCAGTACATCTTCATTATATATCATTTCATACAAACTTTATATTATTGTATCAGTAGGGTATATCACATACAACATACTAAAACTACTGAAATATAAGACAGGCTCATGAGGACAGCTGCCATCTTGTCGTGTGGCAGATACGGCTCAGCTCTTTTAAGCCACTCATACAGAATAATATTATTATATTAAATTATAATAAATAACGGATCACGACCTTCAGGATAGCTAAAAACCACCCTAGGCTTGATAATCTGAATTGGTGGGTCTTAAGCTATTGATGATAATGATTGCATAATTCACACGGCCGCCATCCTGAAATGGCAAGGTCGATGACCTTGAAGTTTAGGTGAAAGACGCGTCCTATATAAAGGTATGTTGTCACCAAATTTGGTAGACATCGGTTGATTAGTTAAGCCGTAATTTGAGTTGACGTTTTGAACGTTTGAGTGGCCGCCATTCAGTTTTGGTAAAGATGGCGGCGATATAAAGTATGACACTGAGGTGCCCTATGCTAGAGCTACCTGTGTACCAAATTTCGTTCAATTCGGTTTCACCGTGTTCGAATTGATAGGCGGGGGGACAGACATTCAGAGTACACACACTCACACACACACACACACACACACACACACACACACAGAGAGACTCACACACACACATACACACACACAGACAGACACACAACGTTTCGCCCTGTGTTGATCTCATAAGTCTACTTTCATTTTTTGCAAAAGTCGAAAGTAGGCTAAAAATCCTTAAGTCGAATGCTACATTGCAAATGGCTTGATGAACAAATAAAAAGCAGATCAAAGTTTTGTAAATTCTTGAAATCTGCTAGAAAAAAAAACCCAGCCATAGTCAAACGATACGCTACATACTTTCAAATAATGTCAAGTGACACTACAGCTAGCAAGATAAGGGACACCAGTGCGCTCAATTTTGACGTTCGACACAGTGAAGGGCTGAAGGCCGCACGAGAGGGAACAAGACGCGAAAGCGAGCGAGAGAGACAGACAGATAGTCTTTCTCCACTATCGCTGCAAGGCTGGACTCGATAGGAACACGCCGACGTGAAGCCAGCGCGCCCGGCGTGCTGTTTGGCCACCTCTGGTTTAGACAATGCTAACGCATTAAGGTTGGAAAAGAAAACTAGATGCATATTCAGAGCACCGTACTTTTTTTCTTGTTTGGCGAGGATGTCAACGGAAAACCCGCGCTACTGACTCGTCATGGTGTGGCTTCGAGCTACCTGTACAGCTGGTAGCGCAGCCAAACTAGGAAAAGAGCACGCGTTAACATCGTCTGAACGCTATAATTTCTGTAAATGACACTTGCAAGTTGGAGGGACTGCGGATTATTTATTTTATGCGTTTTCTAGATGCTACCAAATATGTGATATTAGGGAATCAAACTTAGAATAAAAGGCAATGTACAGTATTTTCCTATACGATTTGGAATCCTTAGTCCGCCATCAACGCTCCTCAGTTATTTATGAATAACCTTGTTGAAATTCTTGTTCTATTGCTAGTAGAGTACATGTGGTCCTGACAAACACTACATACAGTAGATTGGATGCGAGCTAGTGTGTAGCCACGTGGTGCTGGTCCCGGCCCGTCAGCCAGACGCGTGGCGCCGCATATTAACAAGTGCCCGCCTGGCTCCAACACTACGGCTCATAATTAATTTGTCTCTAACCCCCTCCTCCTCTTTCTTCTGGCGGCGTGGCGCTAACAGCTTTCCCTCATTAAGTGGTTCGCACAGCCAATGCCCATCAAATTTTACGTTTTATTGACAGGACACTTCTACTGATTGAAATCATTCCAGCAGAGATGTAAAGGTTTTGACAAGCTATGTCTGTGCCAAATTATGTAACAAAGCTTGCATAGTACCTCCCCGACCTTCACGGTCGTGGAAGGCTCAAATAAAAGTATCCTTTACCACGAGAGGACTCTGAATATATTATAGTTGAACTAATGTTGTATTATTATTATTATTATTATTAGTATTATTATACAATATTCTGCCTAGTGGTAGGTCCATGTCTTCGTACAGAGAATTTCTGATGCCAATGTTCCCGGTATTCAGCTTCTTCCTTCAGTCTGCTGTAACTCCTTCCATCTTTCATGTCATCCAGATGCCGAATTCTTCTTCTTCCCCGTCCTGCCGTTCCTTTGATCTTCCCTTCAATGACGTCGTGCATGAGCCCTCATGTCTAAGTATATGTCCGATACAGTTGGCCTTCCTCTGAAAAATTGTGTTCAGAAAAGTTTTCTTCTCATCTACTCTTCTCAGTACAGCAACGTTTGTCACCCGATCTGTCCACTTGATCTTCTCTATTCTCCTCCAGCACCACATTTCAAACCTTTCTAAGATTTTTCTTTCCCTTTTTCTCATTGTCCACGTCTCTGACCCGTACAGTGCAATGCTCCAGATGTAACACTTCACCAATTTCTTCCTTAGTTCTAAACTCAACTTGCTGGTGAGCAGAGTCCTCTTCTTGTTGAATGCGGCTTTGGCCATGGCGATTCTGGCGCGAACTTCATTTGTGCATTGAGCATCTTTTGTCAGCATGCTTCCCAAGTAGGCCACTTGAACTGCTTCACATTCTCCAATTCTTGATTGCCGATAGTTATCCTCAAAGGTTTCACCCGTTTTTGATATCCGCATCACTTTTGATTTCTCGATGTTGATTTCCATGTTGTAACTCACTAGGAGTAGAAATTTGAACCTTTTATATCAGAAGTTAGAGAGTGAATGGCGTTATACATAAGGCGTGGACAAAAAGTTCCGTTTGATGGCCGTACAGTCCAGAATCGGTATGCCAATGAGGCAAAATCGCCGTGAGAATTGATGCACTCATCCCACCGACACACCAGGTTGAAGATCCCCGTGTGGTGAAGAAGTCCGTAACCGCCTGCTGCACATCATCATCAGGAATCGTCGACCCTTCAAGGGACCGAAGGCGTGATAATCGCATGGGGAGAGATCAGGACTTTAGGGTGGATGCTTGAGTGTCTCCCACTTGAGTTGGCGTACCTTCTGCGTTACGACCTTTGCGGTATGGGGACGTACGTTATCATGAAGCAGCATCACCCCTTGTCGCAGTTTGCCCGGACGTCTCGATGTAATTGCATGCCGCAATTTCTCCAGTGTTGCCTTCCATATCCCGGCATCTTGTGTCGAAACGTGACTAGCACGGAACTCGACGCACCATTCCACAAGGGCGGTTTTCGACAGACATGCTGCCCCATACACATTCATCATTCTCCGATGGATGTCCACCGGTGTTTGTCTTTCGGCAGACGATAAAAGAATAACAGCCCGTTGGTAATAACCTCGCCATAGTTTCCGTTGTCGCATTTAACGCACGCACATTTGCAGGACACGACTGCCACAGTAATCCCTTGCCTACGTCCCCGTGCCTATATACCCGCCCCGTGGCTTAAGATCGCGAGATTAACGGTCACGTTAAACTACAAGCTTCCTATATACCCGCATCGGAGTCTCCCTACTTTGCATATACGCTGCAGCAATGCCCTCAAACGGATACCTTTTGATCACGCCTTATATTTTCAAAAGATGGCCAATCAATGAAAAACTGATTAAACGGACTTAGAATCATTAAATCTCTATATATGGAAACAACTGTTATTCACTCACCGTATCTTGAAAACCTCTGGACCTGGAACCTTATAGTTTTGAGTGGAGGTTGCTTTAAGGGAAAAACGGAAGGAAGGAAGCTTTTAGTTTTACGTGACCGTTAATCATGCGATCATGAGCCACGGGACCTCCTTTTTACGTGGAATCCGAACCACGGGACATGGCATTTCACTTCGAAAATCTCACATGCATTGACCGGGAATCGAACCCGTCCACCTTGGTGAGAGGCCAACAAGTAGACAGCTGCGCCACCACGCCCCCTTTTAAGGGAAAAGAAGCGATTTTACGAAATTTCGTTTCTAAAGGCTGAAAAATAGCATTTACTCCCATAATCGCTTGAGTTGCAAATATTCAACTTGGCTTAAGTGATTTTTGATGAGATTGAAGAAACATGTTTCGAGGATTTTTGGAATTATTGAATTTGGAGGCTGGGGGTAAAAGTGGGGTTGAAATATGTCTTATGGGCGTAGGCCTACGTGTCGCTGAAACTGCTTTAGTCAGAAACGTGAACCGATGAAACATAATCTTCGTAATAAAATAAGAGAAATATGTTTGCATAACAAAATATGTAGGACAAGTTAAACCTTAAGGTTTGTCATGTACTTCTGTGCATGAAATAACGGATATTGTAATCTTTAAAAATATAACTCCTGTATCTTGGGTAATTGTGTACTGACGATATAGCGATCATAGTTAACCTTATTACCATGCCTTAGGCTTTGAGGAGTATGGTGATCTTCATTAGCTAATCCTCCTTCTGTAAATCGACCGGCTGTCGCCTGTTGACTCCAAGGTTGCAAGATCGAATCCCGACGCAGTCGGTTGGCATCTGAGGATGCTATCATTCAAGAAACCTATGGCGTAGATTTATTTGCAATACATCCTCTCTCAAGTTGAAATTACAGAACTCGGGCATCTTTGAAGCCACAGAAGTTTAAAGCGACGCAGAACCTTTGCGCTACACTACCAGTATTATTAAGGTCATAACTGTCATATTGTGAGGAAGAACATTCGGCCGTTGAACTCATCCGCCTCATATGTATCTTACCTCAGCCTCATCCCCGAAGAAACTGGAATAATAAGGGGTAGACGTACAGCATACTGACAGGTCATTCCACTCGAGTGGTGGTATAAAAATAATGTGCAGCTTGTTTGCTTGCTTTGATAAGTCTGGATACGGGAACGACAGATTCTCTTCCCAGTCTCTAAGATGATTGGGACTATTATAACTTAGAACTATAGA
The DNA here is from genome assembly GCA_946902985.2 of Meconema thalassinum. Taxonomy (NCBI): domain Eukaryota; kingdom Metazoa; phylum Arthropoda; class Insecta; order Orthoptera; family Tettigoniidae; genus Meconema; species Meconema thalassinum. Next base: position 304,813,731 of record OX336390.1, read on the forward strand.
CGGTTTACAGATCAACCTGTCAACGACCGGTAGTAGGCTGTTAGTCTTGGACACAATTTGCTCGCATCTTTTTAGAAAGGCAAATCTTAAAATAAATGCATCCATGATAAATCAATTATAGGTTTATTAACCAGTCTGTTTAAAAGTTTAATCATCCATCAATTAATTGAATTTAAAAATTTAAATTGAAATGTAGGCTACATTGTGGCCCGAGACTGCTGGTTTACTCCTTAAGTGGACTGGTAATTACACCTGGGTCGCTTAGATGGGAGACACCTCTACTGTACAGTAGACCAGTGTTTTTTAACCGTGACAAGACGACGGCCGGGAAGTTCCGTTTTGTAACATCCTTAGAAACAACCATTCTGCGTAGTTCAGCCACCATTTTGTTAGCAACACGCGTGTTAGTGATGGCTGCCCTGAAAACTTCGTAGCAAGAGCCTACTTATCCGATGTTGAATAAACGTCAGCAAATTTCTGTGTAAATTTTAGAATTAAACTTTACAGGAAGACCTTATGTTGGCCACAGACCGAGGGATAAGAGCTGCAGAGTTCTGGAAAGGAAGAATTTAGTGTGATCCCGGACACGGGAAGTATTATTTTATAAGCCAATTTCAGTTAATTGCCATGTCCCTATTGAATTCTGGTCGATGAGAACTACAGAACTTTTAATCAAGTAGCCATTGAGAATATTCATTAATCTTTGCTGTTCACTGTATTTAGTTTAGAGTCTGTACATTTTCCATCCCAAAAAGATTATAACACGTGATTAAATTAAATAATCGATCGAAGCAAATTGATATTTTTGAGATACAATGTAATTCTGATAATACAGTGGTAGGCAATCCCGTGCATTTTGCTCGTATAATTGTGTGAATCGAGGCGAATCATAATATCCCAACCGTATATAAAACATAGAAGGCAAACAACTGAATTATCGTCGAATTACTAATATGTGTTCATGCAATACATGCGTATTGTGGCGGTGATACCAGATGTATGGTATTGCATTGTGGAGTGGAAATTGGAGCGTGGGTTAGCGATTTGAAGTATGTAGGCCGGTGCGGTATAGTGGTCTCCAATGATGGATGATTTACGGTTACCAATGATACTTGATATTACGAATCGTGGTGGCTGAAAGAGAAACTCTACTGGAAGGACCTAGTTTCTCTACCTGGCAGTAGCAGGGATTTAAAATTTATTCTGCCTAACCAGTCACTTGAGGTTAATTCGGCTCTAAAACTGAGCATCGTACTCATTTTTACGGCAGGAGTACCTAACTACTACTACTTCTTTTCCTGCCACGACCCAAAATCAACTAGGTGGTCAAAGTACGCGGCTCGTGGACCTATTTTGAAGTTAAACGGTACTAATGGAATAATGCCTTTATAAGTTGTCAAAAAAAAACACACTAAAGTTTAGTGCGATCCTTGACTAAGTCTTCAAGCTCTTCAAACAGTGGTAGTATCATTGAAGGCACCATTTCAAGACCTGTTCAGGTTGAAATCTGTTTCTTATCTTATATATTGTCGTCAACTACCAAGTGTTTAAACTCCAGAAAATCTTATAGGTTTTTACCGGGTCTGTTGCGGGGGTTCGCTTAGGTGCTCCAAGTTAGGCTCATCAGTGGGCTCATCTTATGGAGAGGAGATAAGTTGAGAGAGCTCTTGGTTTCCGCAGCAAAGTAGCACAATGATGTGGAACATAGTTCAAGATGTGCTACCCATGTGGTGGTTCGGGCAGGGTGTACTAAGAGACCGCTGATGAGCCTGACTTGGTGCACGAAGGCGAAACCGCGCAACAGATCTAACAAAAAAACTAAAAGATTTACTGAATGTTAAGAATACTACGCTTGAAAGATTGAACTTACGCTTCTTCATCATACTTACGGTAGAAATACAGCCTAGGTAAGTTTCTGCTGAACACCTTGCCGCGCTTACGTTTACTATCTTCCATCCTCATTTTCCGGCCACTGCTGCCTGCTAAACCCTCCCTCCGTGCGCAGGCGCGAGAGCGGAAGGCACAAACTCATGCACGGTGGAAACACATTAACGTGGTTGTTTTAGGCCCTCGTCTAGCACAATCGTTCTCATTGAGTCTGTCATCGCTGGTTGCGACTCATAAGCTAAGAACCTCTTCTTACTCATCTTCGGTGCCTTCTACCATAGCCGTGTAAGAGGGGTCTGAAAATCTGCACCGTTTGGAAATCCATCCACTGACAGCGGCTGTGTCCTGTGTTTGTTCTTTTTTCTTATTTTGAAATTAAAATATTAAAATCCTGGAGCGCGTTTCCTCTCCCATTCACACGTTCAATAAAATGTTGGGATGATGCCCCATTTTCAAGCCGCGGGACTTGTTTCCCCAATCCCAGCGCGAAATACATAAGGATGTACTGTACTGACAGAGGGATTCATATCAAGATCTTACTTTTCATTATATTATTTTCACAAGAGTGATGTTACTAATGAATTATTGCATTTTAAAAGTACAGTACATATGGTGTATTTAGATACTGAAAATGTACGATTTGAATGTGAACACTACACGTGAAATCAATGGCACTGACAACACAACGCTCCAGCGCACACCCAGGAAAATGGTACGAAGCGTTCAATATTGTGTCTAAGGTGGATGGAGGACATTTTCAATACTTACTGAAACGATAAAATAATCTCCCGGTGTGCTGGTAGATGCAATGCATTATTGTTGTCGTCAATATAGCCTAATCATGAAACGGAAAGCGTGTTTAATGAATAATTCTGTAGTAAAGTAGGCATCACAGAGCATGCTATCAGACATCATTCATTCAGTCTTGGATTAAAGACTACGATGTGCTTGATCCCCAAAATGTTACAGAACAAACAATTTTCTATATACACGTGTTGTAGTTTTACATGACCTCATAACCCACGGGACCGTCTTTCTCTGTGGAATCTGAAACACTGGGCGTGATTTCGAAACTAGGCATTAACCCGGTCCGCCTTGGTAAGAGGCAGACAGTTGGACTTCAATCACACGTGTAGTAGGAAGCACCGATATGGCTTGTGATTTTGTGGACCAGTTGGCCTGTTCTAAGAACAACTGTTGTTGTTTACAATCATGTCTGTCAGTTACTCTTTCACGCAAAAACTACTCTGCCGATTTAGCTGAAATTTGGTTTGAACATAGTTTATATTCCAGGAAAAAACATAGGGCCATTGCCGTTTCGAAATGTTGAACTGTTTCAGTATGGTGGCAAAATATGATGACAGAAGTTACGTTTCATTTCAGTAACAAACGCAGCCGCGTACCGCCTGGCGGACAGGTATTCTTGTCAGATTGCACATATCCAAATCATGATAGATAATGCAAGTTATTTTCCGTATTGACTAATAGATTTCTGGCAGCTGCTCTCTGGTGACAAACCGAGGATTTTATCTATATTTTTTGTAATTTTTGTAATCTCATTGATATCCTTTCTTTGGTCACATTGTTTGATTCCATTGAAAAAGGAGGCAAGGTTTCTCCGAAACGTATGGTTCTAATCTAAATACACACGGCATTAGCCCATAAAACATGAATTATTTATAGATTCCTCTTAATTACACCTATCAATACAATTCATGAAACATAGGCCTATATTGAATTGAAGTGCATGCTTCGAACCTTCGATGGAGTCTTCTTCGGCTTGTATTCTAATAAAAACTTAGAGTAAAAATAACTAACCTGTAACACTAATTGCCATCTTGTGTACATATGTAAATATAACCCAGTATATATAGTGGGGGCTCTGACTCATCCCGAATGCGAAGTGGGGGCTTTGCTCTTTTCAGAGACTCTTACTGTATAAATAGCGTAAGGCACTGATGAATAAATATAAAATGAAAAATAGATAGATAAATAAATGTATATCCTTACCAAAACTTAAATTTAAAAAATGAATTGAAACAATATAATTTTGAATTCTGGTAAAGATGTCAAAAGCTAATGAATATTGTCAAAAAGTAGGATGCATTTATTTTGAAAATAAATCAAGAAATTATCACCCTTATCCACGCTTTTCGCTGCTGAATTTTCGCTTTCGATTCAGAATTTATTTACTTAGGTTGGAATAATAAAAGTACATTTTTACTCATGCGAAGGACGGGTAACCAGCTATTTATAAACTAGTGAAAGCAAGGCAAATAAACAAGGGCTATTGGATCTAACCCCAGAGTGGTTTTATATGCTTTTCCAAAACAACGTGAGATTTTATGGGATGAGATAGAAAATGGCAAAATTATAGCAATTCTATTTAATTAGAATACTTGCATAGTACAGATTTATTTGAGTAATTAGAGGCTTTGAACTGTCAATATGTAATGGATCATGTCCACGCTTTATTATGAACTGCACAATGACAGTCAGGGCTGGTTAGGCCAGATTACCGTGAGCATTAATTATTTTCATGTTCATTAGCCCACGCTTGTAAATCAATTATCGATAGTTACATTGTTCGTTGTCATGTCTCGACGGTACCTTGGGTTGAGTTACCTACTGCGGTGAATGGATGACAACACAGGTAGAATCGATACACAGATTATTCACGATTTAAGCCTAAGCGACATCACTTTCAGCGGTTGGTTGCCAACAACAAGCCGGACAAGTTTGTTATGTAACTACTGATTAATTAAAATTTTATTTCCTAACAAAAACAAAATATTTCTGAGTTGCTTAGTGCCTCTATCCGGAATTTTGTAGTGAACTTGGCTAATTGATCTTAAAAAGTTTTTTAGTGACTAATTGTAATCGGTTTGCTCGTGAAGATTCAATTTAAAGAATAAAATGTAATTTGTGCACAGACTTCTAGTCTGTATGTCCAAATGATTTGGAGCGTACTCACTTCAGTACACAAACTAATCATCCCAGTTAACCAAGTATTTCAAGGATGAAGATGATTTGCTATGACTGTGGATAACAACATACCTAAGATACCACTCTCGAGAAGAAAGTAAAGCAAACATCTTGAAATCTTACGTGACATGAAATCTACAGTACGTATTATAAGGCACTTGCAAGGATGGCCACGCTGTGCAAATATATACTGTACTTGGAAGTGTAGAGCGCTGCTGCATCAACCAAGTTTTACGGCTTTTGATCCCTCGCCCCCTGTAGTGCCGCCCCCTGCCCCTGACAAGAAAAATGACCCCAAAAAATGAATTCCTTGCCCTCAAAAACATCGGAAATGATACTAATTTAATTAATTTTGCCCATAAAAATAATTACGAATTTTTTACCCATAACATAAGGGTACGCGCCCCATCACATGTTTGGGGGGCTGTAAGAAACTAACCAGTAATGCCTCCGTGGCTGAAAACGTTCCTTATGGTCCCCCTTAACGTAACTAAAAATAAAATCGCTTTTACCTCGATTTGCACAATTGGTTGAATATATGGCGTTAAGCCACCGAACTATAACGGGGTGCAAGTTACTGACGAAGTTGCTAAACAATATGCTCTCCAATAGGAAGCTACAAGTGCTAATGAATAATTAGTTTAGCAAACTGACAGTTCTTAATAATGGGCTACCTCAAGGATCTGTGCTTTCACCACTGTTGTTTAATTTGTACATCGCGGATATACACTGAAGAAAATGGAAATTGCAACACCCAGAAGGAGTGGTGCTACATTGCTGCAATTGAACATGCGGGACGAGTGTTCGGTTGTGATTCGATGATTACACTTTCAGGTCCCTCTGACCGCAAGTTTGGACAACAATCAATACAGAATGTGCCCATCACGAGCTGCAATACATTGATGAATTCGGCGAGACATGGAGTCAATAAGGCCCTGGATCGTTTCCTGAGGAATTGTGGCCCATGCTTGCTGCACTGCACGGGTCAGTTGTTCCAGAGTTGTGGGTGGCTGAGGACGGTTGGCCAGTTGTCGACCCATCATGTCCCACACATGCTCAATAGGACTGAGGTCCGGGGATCTGGCGGGCCATTCTAAGGTTGTGATGTCGTGGAGAGTTTCTCTGGAGATGCGTTCAGTGTGAACCCGGGCATTGTCCTGCTGAAACATCCCATTAGCAATGTTCGCCATCATAGGGACATCCACTGGATTGAGTACCCTATCAACGTACTGTCGATCAGTCATAGTGCCCTCAACAAGCACTAATTGTGATTTCACATTAAAGCCAAGAGCTACCCAGACCATAATGCTTGGTGTTGGCCCTGTGTGCCTCTCGACAATTAGGTCTGGGCGGCCCCTCTCCCCGGTACGTCGGCGCACAAGATTCCGGCGATCACTGCGGGCAAGACGGAAGCGCGATTCATCACTAAAGACGACCCTATGCCATTCGTCGACCCATGTCGATCGTTCTCGACACCAGGCCAGACTTACACGTCGCTGTTGTGGGGTCAATGGAACACCTTCTGCAGGGACACGGGATCGTAAGCCAGCTGCACGAGGCGATTACCAACTGTTTGTTGTGTAACGTGGGGTGCCACAGCTGCTCGAATTTGCGCTGCTTTTGCATGGGGTTCATCCGGGCCATCCGAATGATGCGGCGATCCTCTCTCACAGTTGTCTGTCGCGCTGGGCCTGTGCCAGGTCTACGAGTGTGGGTACCTTCATTTGACCTCTGCTGCCATACACGTTGTACCGTAGATGCCTGTCGGCCAACACGTGCAGCGTCAGTCCTTAGCGATAATCCAGCCTCACACAGCCCAATTATCTGAGTCCTCTCAAACGGCGACAGTTGTTGATAGCGTGCTCTTCTCTGTCGTCGAAGCATGCTTGACGGGGAACACTTCACTGCACAGACTGCAAGTCAACTACGCTACACCAGAGTCCGTATACTGGAGTTGATTCCTCCGCGACCAATCACGTGGGGAGACCTGTAGCAACAATCCAATGGGTCTGAAACTTTGATCGTTTACATACCTATATGGCATCGTTCCATATCTTGAAAATCAACCCAAACGACCAATGCCTTCATGGTGTTGCAATTTCCATTTTCTGCAGTGTACCTGCTACATCCTCCCGCCAGTTTGCATATGCCGATGATCTAGCATTTGCTCTTCAACATTCATCTGTGGTTGAGATAGAGAGAAATATAAACGCTGATCTGAACATTTTGAGTGCATATTTTAGAAAATGGTGTTTGACTCCAATTACGAGGAAAACAGAGACCTGTTTCTTTCATTTGAATAACAGGCAGTCCAAAACTACCCTAAATTTGTCACTCAATGGGACTCCTCTACCTTACAACTCTCATCCTAAGTACCTTGGAGTTACTCTGGATAGAACTTTGTCTTTCCGTAAACATCTGACAGTGCTGCTAAACTGAGAACGAGGAACAACATTCTTCACAAACTCGCTGGTTCTACTTGGGGAGCTTCTGCTCTCACGCTCCGCACTTAAGCTATTGGGCTGGTTTATTCTACAGCGGAATATTGTTCTACGGTCTGGATGAACAGCTCACATGTTCGGAAGATCGATGTTGTTCTGAATCAGACTATGCAAATCATTTCTGGCACAGTTAAATCCACTCCTGTATTCTGGTTGCCTGTATTAAGTCACCTCGAACCTCCAAGACTTAGAAGAATGAAAAACTTGGTTCGAGAATTCCAAAAAATAACAGCGAACCAGTCTCTCTCTATTCATGGTGACGTAATTGGAGGATTTCATCGTCTGAAGTCCAGGTCTCCACCCATTCAAACAGCTCAATAACTCATTTTAAGTAACTTCAGTGCCACAAAAGAATGGGAAAGTAAATGGTGCGTCAAAGTACCTCATGAGTGGCAGCCCTTATTTAATGCAAACCATCCTCCTCCTGGCTTTGACCTACCAAGAAAAATTTGGGCTGCTATCAACAGGGTTCGAACTGGCCATGGTCGAAGTGCATCATTACTTCATAAGTGGGGCTTAAAATCTTCCCCTCTTTGTGATTGTGGTGAAGTGGAACAGACAATTAATCACATTGTTACGGAGTATGAAAGAAGAGCGTTCTCCGGATCCATGGATGAGTTCCTGAAGGCTTCAGATCAGGCTGTGCAGTGGTTGAACAATCTGGACATTAATTTATGAAATCAGCTGTATATATATTGTCGATTGTCATAGTTTATTTTTGTACTTGTTATAATTTTATGTTTGTAATTCCATAAGCTAATAATAATAATTGTGGTGCTCCACAGACGCGTCGCACTGTCGTCTTTGAAGTGGACGTCCTTTATCTCGTAGAAGAGGACCCGTCGATGAGTACGCGAAACATTGCTGATGCCGTGAATGGGGTCCCAATCGAGCGTTGGCCCGGCAGATTTCACGCCACATGTCAACTTCTGTGCTTGGTTTCTACACCACTGTATTAACACACCCCACTTTCCGCGTCACGTTGTTTTCACCTATGAAGCTCAATTCGCCAGGGAAGCTGTTTTCAACTGTCGAAACGGTCACATTTGGGCTGAAGAAAATCCGCATGTCAAACAGCCACGTGGATTTCAGCAACTGTTCGGCATCAATGTATGGGCTGGTATCCTTGATGGTCATTTGATTGGGCCGTACCTCCTAATGGGCCCCAGGTACTTGATCTTCCTGCAAGAGGTACTGGTAGAGTTCTGTGAAGATTTGCCATTGACACTACGTCAGCAAATGTGGTACCAACATATTGGCGCACCAGCGCACTTTGCACGTGCAGTCCGCGAACATCTCGATCAAACATTCGTGGAAAAATGGATAGGTTGAGGTGGTCCAATTTCGAGGCCACCACGATCTCCAGATTTAACTCCCCTAGACATTTTCCTGTGGGGCCACATGAAGAACCTTGTTTATGAGACTCCTGTCGAGTCTGAGAAGATCTTGTTGCACGCGTTCCGGTGGAAGCGCACATTATTATTGAACACACACCAGGTCTCGTGAGACTTGCGTGTGACAAAATGCTGCGCAGGTACACGTTGTGTAATGAACAGCAGGGTCGCTACACGGAACAACTCGTGTAGTATATACGTGTCTGTATTGAAGTGGGAGATGTGCAATCGAGTGAAACTGATTTGGTATCGAAACGATAAATGTCCGCACATGGGTTCCTAATCAAAACGTGATCTACTTAGTCCCCCCTACAACCCCCAGAAGTTTGTAATAGGAATTATGATGAATCACCCTGTATTAATAGAATACCATCCATTCAAGTTGAGACTTGCCATCAATGAACTGAGACATTATTTCAGTAAATTAGCCATATGCTGAGATCTTTGATAACTTATTCGGGGGATGTTACCTTTAAATTTCAAGTAGATCGGAACTTCATGTATTTAATAGATAACCACAATTTTTCTTGCTGTTTTCACCGTTCTTATTCTTGTTCTTTTTTTCTTCATTTCCCCGTATGAATTCGGGAGTTGGGTTATTTGTTTTCAGTTTATAAAACGTAACGTATGTGCTCTTTCATCAAAAGGCGAAAAACAGTTAATTAATTTTTCGAATTTGTAGCACTATTACTATTAGTATTACAATTACAGTTAAAAGAGGATGTGCAAAATGAACGATTTAACCAAAATGGTTTCAGAGAACTTAAAATATAATACAAATATTTGGCCTGCGGGTTGGAATACTAATTCACGTGCAGTGGACGTAAGCTTAACAGCTAACTTTCCAAGGCAAATATTGTCCGATAGAAGCGTACTGCGATTCTTTGGATCACCATAATAAGAAAAACGTTTCTGACTGTATTAACACTCATATTAAGGTCGTGATTAATTTCTCGCGATTTTTTTTAATAGTTTCATTTTACTACTAGACGATGTCGTGAGTTTCATTTGTAGCGTCGTGTTCAGAATAGAATATTCATAAACAATTACAACAATCTTCATGAAATGCTTAATGGACTTTCAACTTTTATTGCTTGCTAAAGCGGAAAAACGGTTATTTTATCGATATCAGCCCAGTTAACCTGACGTCCAATTACATCTCCTCTGTACTACCCTCCTAAACTACGTCAATAAGAAATGAGAAATGCATTGACACAATTTTTTAAATTCACAATTGCAGTAAATTGGTAAATTACTACGGATAGTACCAGTTATATTAAGACATTTAGTTAGAGAAATTATTCCTATACCCTAAGTAGAGGAATTGTAAGCTGAACTCTCAATTGTTATTTTCTTCTATTTTATTTTCCTTTATTATTATTATTATTATTATTATTATTATTATTTTCGTTTCGGTCGTCTATTCCTTCTTCTTCCTCCAGTATTCCTTCCATCATCTCACTACGTTTCCTCTTCCTTTCCTCCGACAATCTCAAGCCGGTTTTCTTTCCCTTCTTCCCTTGGAATCCTTCCATTTGTAGTACTTTTTGCCTTTATTATTATTATTATTATTATTATTATTATTATTATTATTATTATTATTATTTAAAAATCTGTTTTCCTTCGTTAATATTTGAGATGCCGGCCCCGTGGTGTTGGGGTAGCACGCCTGCCTTGCAGCCGGAGGCACCAGGTTTGATTCCCGTTTCCGTCGGGGATTTTAGAAACTGGCATGAGGGCTGGAACAGGATGCACTCAGCCTCGTGAGAATAATTGAGTAGCTCTCTGACCGTAAGACAGCGCCCCGGTCACGGATACCAAGATTAACGGCCGTGGTGACCCAATGCACTGACCACGTGTCATCTATACTCTGCAGGCCAAAATGGCTGGGCAGCGGTCGCTTGGTAGGCGTAGGCCCTTCATGGGCTGTAGTGCCACTGGGTTTGGTTTGGAAATATTTGAGATGATGGAATATTTTTTGTATCATATTGCTAGCGGCACTTTATGAAAAAGTTAATTGCTTGGCAAGGTCAGAGATTGGACTGTATAATCGTTAATGTAATTTTGTAGCGTTGACTTGGCAGGACCCAAAATCGTACTAAGTGGCATATATAAATGCATAAATACATATACTGTACCCGCTTAGCGAAGGATGTTTAGTCAGTACTCGGCTTAGCTACTCCGGTATCGGGGCGCGTTACGTTCCCTCCACCACTGACCTCACATCGGATATGTAAACACAATCAGGTTAACAAAATTTAGGAAAAACTCAACATTACAGTTATAAATTATTTATTCATTAAAAGGAAATAATCAACTCAAAAACATATCAAAAATCAAGATCACTTGGCATTCTCTCTTCAAATGTCAATCATAAAAATCACTATTTAAAAATCATCAAAATTCACTATAATGTCATTTCATTGTTCCGTGAAGTTTTTGAATACTCTGTCTTGCTTAATTTATCAGTTCCATAAACTATACCACTATTTAAGTTCTATTCTACTCAGGCGTCGAGCGCGCCTATCATTTTAGTCATCTAATTCGTCCAAGGCTTTGGATATTTACATTTTTCTTTATTTACCCTTTAGGGTTCCGTTTATTCGTTATATTTATATGATCTTTATTTTATTAAATTCTTTTGATCTTAACAACAACTCTTCACAAAGCCTTAGGTTTTAAAATACAATACAATATTTTACAAAGTATGCCATGTCTATCATTCGAACCCTTAATCCTCCAGTTACCATCCATGCACCTAGGCGATTCGCATTGTGTTGTACTGTGCACCATGTTGTTTATTTTAATGGGATCTTTATTTATGACAAAACTTCATTATTTCTTAACCCGTCATGTTATTATTTATGAAAGAAGGAATTTCTTTCACCAACAATTAAATATTTGACAAATCCGTCAGATTGTACATAACATCTCAGAAATAGTCTCGGGATGATTGCTTTGATTCCCGCCTAATAATCCTACAATCAGTTTAAGCTTGCACCTTTTATTAACACTTGATTTTCATGTAGCAGTTTCCCTTTTAAACCAGTCTCTCCTTCGCCCTCGCAAGAGGCAAGGTCGCGCACAGAAGGCTGTTCCCCCTCTTCCGTTGGTACTTTAAAACGAGATTTATGATGGCTCGCCGGCCCTTCTTGCTTTACGCTAGTGTTACTATTCGATCACATGATTTCCAAGACTTAAAAAAATCATTTCACAACGGATATTTGTTCCGTATATTGATGAAAATCCACAGCCTGCTTCCAGTCGCCGACCGGGTCAGGAATGGAATGAATGAAGCCCCCAATCTAGCGGCGAGGATATGGACTGTGCCGGCTGCCGAGGCCTGACGCACTCCTCTGGGGCAATGATTAAATGAATGACACATGAAATGAAATGATAGTGGAGAGTGTTGCTGGAATGAAATTTTGACAGGGAAAACCGGAGTACCCGGAGAAAAGCCTGTCTGCCTCCGTTTTGTCCAGCACAGATCTCACATGGAGTGACCGGGATTTGAACCACGGACCCAGCGGTGAGAGGCCAGCGTGCTGCCGCCTGAGCCACGGAGGCTTCGATATTTGTTCCGTATATTATTATTATTTATTATTATTATTATTATTATTATTATTATTAACCTTTCGTTCCCAGGATATTAGCATTTAATTCGGATAGGCTGTACTGTAGTTAATTATTATAACTTCTTATGACGCTTATAACACAACTGTATGATGCCTCTTTACAACAATGCCTCTTCACAACAATACCTTACTACAACAATGCCAGGCTGGGATCCTTATCCTACAGCGGGACTTACATAATACTCTCACATACGACGCTTCATTCGACTACATTTTTCGGTGGGAATTTGCACATCCACAATACACAACAATAATGCCAGGCTGGGATCCTTATCCTACAGCGGGACTTACACAATACTATCACATTCGACGCTTCATTAGGCAATAACTCGGTGGGAATTTACTCATCCACGACATACAATACGAGGCTACTTCATTTCAACAATACTTCGGTGGGAAATTTACCTCCACGCATTTCGACGATACTTTCACTACATTTTCCATCTCACGAATAAATATGTCCTGGTTTCACGCACATTATATTCAGCTTGAAACTATATTTTTATTATTCTTATTAGCCCTTACGGTAATACAACTTGCTTTGATAAATTTTTACGATTCATTTGCAGTATTATTTATATTGGCACGACTTCGGCCTTCCTATTATTTATTTCACAACCTTGGCCTAATAGCCTACAAGGTAACATATTCATTCTTGGGTGTTTCGTTCCACCATTTATTTTGGACGTTTATAACTTTATTAATTTATTAACATATTATTTCTCGCTCCATTTTTAGCCTACTTTCGATTTTTGCAAAAAATGAAAGTAGACTTATGAGATCAACACAGGGCGAAAAAAGTGTGTCTGTCTGTGTGTGTGTATGTGTGTGTGTGAGTCTGTGTGTGTGTGTGTGTGTGTGTCTGTGTGTGTGTGAGTCTGTGTACTCTGAATGTCTGTCCCCCCCTATCAATTCGAACACGGTGAATGCGAATTGAACGAAATTTGGTACAAAGGTAGCACTAGCAAAGGACACCTCAGTGTCATGTTTTATATCGCCGCCATCTTGACGGAAACGTAATGGCGGCCACACAAATGTTCAAAGCTTAAATCAAATTACGACTAACCTAATCATCCGATCTCTACCAAATTTTGCAACAACATACCTTTATGGGGGGAGCATCCTTAGACCAAACTAATAGGTCATCAGCGTAATAGTTTGCGGATGGCGGCCATCTTTGTGTGAAAATCGATTCCCCCTGTTAATTTGAACACGGTGCAACCGAATGGAACGAAATTTGGTACAGAGTAGTACTAACAAAAGGCACCTCAGTGTCATGTTTTATATCGCCGCCATCTTGACGAAAACGTAATGGCGGCCACACAAATGTTCAAAGCTTAAATCAAATTACGATTAACCTAATCATCCGATCTCTACCAAATTTTGCAACAACATACCCTTATAGAGGAAGCATCCTTTGACCAAATGAATAGGTCATTAGCCTAATAGTTTGCGGATGGCGGCCATCTTTGAGTGAAAATCAATTCCCCCTATTAATTCAAACACGGTGAAACCGAATGGAACGAAATTTGGTACAGAGGTAGCACTAGCAAAGAGCATCTCAGTGTCATGTTTTATATCGCCGCCATATTGACAGAAACGTAATGGCGGCCACACAAATGTTCAAAGCTTAAGTTAAATTACGACTAACATAACCATCCGATCTCTACCAAACTTTGCAACAACATACCTTTATGGAGGGAGCATCCTTTGACCAATCTAATAGGTTATTAGCCTAATAGTTTGCGGATGGCGGCCATCTTTATGTCAAAATTGATTCCCCCTATTAATTCGAACACGGTGGAACCGAATGGAACGAAATTTGGTACAGTGGTAGCACTAGCAAAGGGCACCTCAGTGTCATGTTTTATATCGCCGCCATCTTGACTGAAACGTAATGGCGGCCACACGAATGTTCAAAGCTTAAATCAAATAACGATTGACCTAATCATCCGATCTCTACCAAATTTTGCAACTACATACCTTTATGGAGGGAGCATCCTTTGACCAATCTAATAGGTCATTCACCTAATAGTTTGCGGATGGCGGCCATCTTTATGTCAAAATTGATTCCCCCTATTAATTCGAACACGGTGGAACCGAATGGAACGAAATTTGGTACAGATTTAGCACTAGCAAAGGGCACCTCAGTGTCATGTTTTATATCGCCGCCATCTTGACTGAAACATAATGGCGGCCACACGAATGTTCAAAGCTTAAATCAAATTACGATTAACCTAATCATCCGATCTCTACCAAATTTTGCAACTACATACCTCTATGGAGGGAGCATCCTTTGACCAATCTAATAGGCCATTAGCCTAATAGTTTGCGGATGGCGGCCATCTTTGTGTCAGAATCGATTCCCCCTATTAATTCAAGCACGGTGAAACCGAATGGAACGAAATTTGGTACAGAGATAGCACTAGCAAAGGGCAGCTCAGTGTCATGATTAATATCGCCGCCATGTTGACAGAAACGTAATGGCGGCCACACAAATGTTTAAAGCTTAAATCAAATTACGACTAACATAACCATCCGATCTCTACCAAACTTTGCAACAACATACCTTTGTGGAGGGAGCATCCTTTGTCCAATCTAATAGGTCATTAGCCTAATAGTTTGCGGATGGCGGCCATCTTTATGTCAAAATTGATTCCCCCTAATAATTCGAACACGGTGGAACCGAATGAACGAAATTTGGTACAGGGGTAGCACTAGCAAAGCGCACCTCAGTGTCATGTTTTATATCACCGCTATCTTGACGGAAACGTAATCGCGGCCACCCAAATGTTAAAAGCTAAAATGTAATTACGACCAACCTAATAATCTAGTCTCTACCAAATTTTGCAACACCATATCTTTATGTGGGAAACATATTCTGACCAAACTGCAAGAACATCAGCCCAATAGTTTGCAGATGGTGGCCAAGTAGGTGTGCAAATCGTTTCCCCCTATCAATTCAAACACGGTGAAACCGAATTGAACGAAATTTGGTACAGAGGTAGCACTAGGAAAGGGCACCTCATATTCATGTTTAATATCCCTATAGCACGTTGTATTTCAACAAGCTACTACAACCAACATTCAATCATACTCCTTGAAAAGGACAAAGAGTTATAACAATACCCATGCATTTAGGAGAAAGTAGGCTATATGTTCTTAACTGAACATCTTGTTTTATTTTGAGTTCCTAGACACGGGTCTTTAAATATAACTTTGTTTTCAACTTGATCCTCATTATTTGTTTTATTTCACATTTTTTTATCATTCCATTATAACGCTCCATTCTTTCATTATTTGTTATCTGGTATAAATTTTAGCAATTTCTATTAACTTATCCCTTCAATTTTCATAATTTTATTACGGTGCATATTTATTTCATAACTAAGCAACAATTTAAGCCATTTAAATTATCATTTTAATTCCTTCTTTCAAATTCGTTTATTGATCATATATTTTATTATTGGGTTTCCATTTCTTTATCTTTACTGATCCCAACAATGCTTTATTTTCACCGAGGCGATCCTCGTGGTTAACAATTATCATCCTTTCCAACATATCATTTATTTGTACATTCATTTCATCAATGAATCAATCGTTAAACTCCCCAGTTGACGACCGATTCTATTGATATCAGTACACAGTACAACAGCAAATATTAATGAAATTTCATTAACTCACCCGTGTTGTGACTCCATTCTTAGACAGTCTCACCCATCCAATTACATCTAATTATTCTTCATGGCACTACTTTTCGTGCATTGCACATCACTCTGATATAATTCACTTTTACACATATTTAAACACATTATTTATCCTTGTAAAATCACTATATTTAACACAACACAAATATATTTCCCTATATTAAATCACACTGCACTTATTTCCCTATATATATTTACACTGCACTTATTTTTCTGCGCCATATCTCAGTGATCTTCTACGTTCCTGTCGGTGATCCATACTTCGACGCCACCTCACCTCTGCTTTGGACGTGTAATAACTCGATCCTTTCCGAACTCCTACGCTGAATGTTAGTCCTTTCTCTATTCCTGTAGGGTTTTATTTCGGCTTCCCGTATTACTGGTCTATAAGCGTTTACGTGTCCTTCACTAATGGTTTTCTTACACCGTGTTCTATTTGTCCGGATTGTTCACTTCTTAAAACGTAACTATACTGATTTGTTCGGGTTTCGAACCTACAATCCTCTTAGTTATTTGACGATAATATTTTCCTTGACCACACGACGTGTTTTACGTTTCTCCTATGGGGATGTCCTTTACTGTGTCTTTGTGAAATGTACTGTAGCTTTACTAAAGTTTGTTGACTATGCTACCGGTACTCAAACTCATGTTTCCTTGACTCGGAGTCCTAGATTCCATTCGAATCTCCGATAGATATTGTCCCTTGACTTCGCTTTACTGTTCATAAAGAACTGTCCATATTCTCGAACTGTTGACTTTCAACTTCGCGTAATTTATTCATACTAGCCCGCACTTTTTATGCTGTATTAATGTTCCTTTACTCAACGCGGCGTAACTTATTCTTGTCACGATTTTTACTTGATCCAGCGCCAAGCGCTATAGTGATCACTTTGAAACGATTTTTCACGATATATCGGGCAACTGTGCCACGCACACTTGAACTTTTGTTGAACTTATCCGTGAAATATGTTTGCGTTCCTAAATATTTCTCTTAGAATAACGGTATAATGACCCGTATGTTCCGTTACTGCGAACATGATGTACTGAATAATTTCCTGCTGCGATCCAGCCTGTCGCCTCTAACGTGGGCTTTAGTATGACGACCAATACGACCTCTCAAAGGTCCGTTGTAGAACTGAATGACTGAGTTTCGTTCGACCCCTTATTTATACTGATTTATCAAAACGAAGTTCCCTCACGCAAGTGCGGAGTCTATTTTTCATGTTTGGGCCCCTATCTGCTTGAAACTTTTTCTACAAACGAAGAATGAGCTAATTCTAACATTGGTTCTATGCGGAAATTATTTTGATCATTCGTTTATTCCGAATTAATTAAAAAGATCACTATCCTCATTGCAGGGCTGGCGGATTGGCCCTCTGTACTTCGACATTCTTGCGCTTTAATTACTAATGACGCAACTGTTGACGTTGCAGTTTTATCCGTATCAGCATCCATGGCTGCCAACTTAGTAAAAGATATGATTCCCGTATGAGTTATAACGCTTGATATAGTCCAGGACACCTTAAATAAGTTACTAGAAAACCAACATGGCCGCCACATTTAGTGTTGCCATCTTACATCACTTAACACCAAAAAGTCAGCACACACATCCATGTAACACGTATCGCAAATGATCTAAACTAAGTAAAGGCCCTTTTACGAAAATACGTTTTACATGAAGTTGTGAAGCAGTCCTTGCTCAAGTTAGGGACATCTTGGTCATCAGTCCTCGACAGTAACTCTTAAGCAGTACGGTATTATGGTAGTGAAGTTAACTTAAATTATCTCTTCTAGATTGATTTTTAAAGCATCATATAAAATGCATAAAAACAGAAACATTAATACTTACTCAATTATTTTCGCCAGGGAGCTAAAGATGAGCATGTTCATTTCTTCTTATAGGCTATATTTTTATAATTAGTCCAAAAATGCAGACCATTCTGTTTTAAGATGAGTGTTCAGAGAAGGATTTAGGAGTAGGAGAGAAATATAATAGTAGGGTACATATTAGCTTATTATTTCTTTATTTTTGATAAGTACCGTACTCATTTCTTGCATATATAGGCCTATATATATGAAGGCAGAATTGAGACAAGCTGTTGAAAGCCTGTTGGCAAATCCCTATTGAGATGCAAGAAGATGGTTGATCCAATGCTTAGGCCTAAAACCATTCGAACTAGTCGTGGATTTTAGGGGCACAAGACTAATGGCAACTCGAAGATTTCGTCTTGGAATGGTAGAAAGCAGCAGTTGGTTGATTTTGGAGCTTTGTGACATCATGGTCATGTAGATCTGTGTACTTGGGCATGTGGAATTTGTCTGATAACCTGTGTTATTTGATGGCTGGATTAGTGTGTGCATTTATTATTCAGATGAGGATTGGGAACGAGGTGGCCATGGACTTAATTTGGGAACCATCCCGGCATTTGCCAGGAGTAGAAGCGTGGAATCCACTTCCAAGATGGCTAAGATAGGAATCGAACCCTCCTTTTCTCAGTTTTGCCTCCTGAGGCTGGCAGACCAAAATTAAAATTTCTTGGCAGAGCTGGAAATTGAACCTGGACCAACTGCCAAAAAATGCTAGCCGCACAACACGAGATGGTTGGTTGAATAGTCTCCTGACCTCTCATCAACCGGCACATTAAAAGCCACTTGTAGAAAATTCGATGAATGCACTGAGAAATTGACGAGTTAAGTACAGGCGTTGAAAGGCAAGCTTTATCGACGGAGTAATATCTCGAAAATTATAAGATACCAACACAAAACAATTTTCTGTGGAGAGCTGAGATATTTAAATTGCGAGAGCGGAATATATGAGAGGGAATTGAACTGAGGCAGCGTTGTCGCGAATGGGTACGTCCTCGACACTTCCACTCATTTCTACATGATCATAATAATATCATTATCATGACGAATAGAATACATAGTGTTATCACTGACCGAGTTCAAGCGCGCCCCGCTGTTGGCCAGCGCTAGTGGTGCAGACCCCCAACGCTACACTCAACCATTGTCAGCTGTTCAAAAATGGGATACGCGCTGGCCTGCGTAAACCTCTTTACGAAGGCTGCGGTTACGCTGATTACATCAAATTTTCAGTGCATGTTCTAAAATAAAATAATAGCCCGCCTTCAACCAAAAATGTTCAAGACAAAACGACATACGTAATAGAGGTAACACTTCAGGAGTGATGAACCAAGTAGAATACTTAAATTAGCCTAAATACCTTGTGTAATGATGAATAATAATTATGGAAGTGATGTCCTAATAGATGTTTTCTCCTTCGCTGTCTGTAACCCAGCCGCTATGCCCTTTTATAAAACGACATACACTGTAGTGAAATTTCAGATTAATTCTGTACCATGTATCACTCTTTTTTCGTTTCGCTTTCACTTTGATAATATATCATTTTCATACCTTATTTCATCTTTTGGCGGGAGGGGGGGGGGGGGGGCATTATCAATTGTAACTACTAACCTTGATCACTTCTGCACCAGATATGTGCTAAATCACTTAAACATGTGTTTTTATTTATTGTATATTTAACAACCGCAGCCATGTTCGACAGCATATTTGGTATGTGAAACTGCCGCAGTGAGCGATCACATTGACGTCATTAGTTACCAACATATCCGATACTAAATAGGCCTACATTAGACGACACATGTAATGTTGTAATTATGTGAGAAAAATAAATAAACGAGCTCTTCTTGGTTAGACGACTGACTGGACGAAACCATTGGTCGCTACTTGGTTAGACGACTGTCTGGACGAAAATTACCGATTGCACTACAAGCAAGGAGGTCTGGGCGTAAGCCCCAGGTTAGGTTTGTTTTGTATGTAGAACAGTATTTACCACTGTAATGAACGCTGATCGCAAGAATTTCGTGTTTCGGACTAATCGGGAAAACCAGCGCCTCACTGCCTAAAAGTTATTGGTCTAGGCACAAACCATGGGTTTGGATGAAAATTATTGATGCGTGTCTACCCCCACTGTGCGTGACAAAATCCAGGGGTGTTTGTATGGCCTAATGAATTAACAATTATTGGTCTAGACAAAAACAGCTTGCACAATCCATTGCGAACTGGTTCAACTTGGCGCTATTTTGTTTCATGGTATCGCGCTTATACAAAGTAGTCCCGTAAGTGTGGGATTGGCAATACTGTGCTTGTGCATAATTAACAGCGAAAATGGCAGACTCGGCTGGAATTCCATCTATATAAGTCGTGATCCTATTTGGGACATCCTGAGATCTGAAAAATGCACACTTTGTCACGAACCTGGAAGTAAAATGGATAAGGGGCACCTGCCACATTGCAACAAACTTGATGTGACTGCTAGAACTTCAGGAAACCTCACACAACTCTATTGGAATGCAAGAAAGCTGATGGATTGGAATCTGGGCTAGCCATAAGAAACAACAACGCTTTAATATGAAAAATTGAGGTAACGCGGGCCGCGTTCGCGTTAGCTAATATATAACACCCCCGGTTGTTGTCATGCACAGTGGTGGTAGTCAATCTTTATCCAGGCCAATGATTTTGCCTTTTATTTCATCATTCACGTGTCGTGAATTTTAAGAATGTCCAAGCTGTGTAGTATAGGCCTACGAGATCTATGAAATTTTTAGTTTTCTATTACCGTATAATGTATAGCCTACAAATATCGTTACCTGTGTGCTAATAATTCTAGCGCAGCCATCACAGCATACAGTCACAATCATGTCCGATGCAGGTGTATAAGCCACTTTCTACTTTCATTCAGAAATAATACAAGTAGGCTATAGCTGCGACCAATATTTATTACGAATTGCAACCAGTGGCTTCGCCCAAACCGTGTCATCTAACCAAGTAGCGAACAATGACTTAGTCTCACACAACATTAGTACATCAGTAATTTTCACCAGACATTCAGTGGTGCAATAACTTATGTCGTGAACTAAAAGAGAGCTATGGGATATTGTTGGTATTCTCTGAAAATTTGCATATGTGACTCCAGCGCAGTGCATATACCATGCACATGTGAGTATATGGCTCTTCAGAATGATGATTGATTCATGTTGCCTTGAAGTTCGTTGAAGGGCATCACACTACTCTGTCGCAACCATGACTGAAACAAATAAAAATAGGCCTAATATAAATATTTTATCAGCCTACTACTAGGTAGGCTATAGGTCAGTAGCCAAGTACATAAGTTATAAGCTTCATAAATAATCACCAATACATTCACTACCGCCAACAGAGTGTGAATCATAGACTAGGCCTACTTCCAAGCTTAAGAGTTACATGTGCAATGTATTATAATATTATGGCTGACGGCATTTGGAAGTCGAGAATATTATACATTACTATATTAGAAGGCGAATTGAACCTAAGAATATATTCCCGAGAGAAAACTTACATAGGCTATATTTTAGGTTATGTTTGAATTAGGCCTATACGGAAAATGCAGTCGGAAGACTATTTCAAAATTTCCAAAGACCATTAAGGTTTTTTATTACGTTATTTGTGCTCTGACTGAATATAAAAATAAATAAAACAACGATTAAATAACTCTGTACTTTAAATTTTGTAGGTCTAGGCTAGGCCTACTTACTTAAATTGTAGTGATCTTTGTAGAGTTACTCCAATCCATCTCCAATCTTGATCTCGTATTTTTAGGCGTCATGATGAAATCTAAATAAGAATTTATCCAAAAAT
Organism: Meconema thalassinum; assembly: GCA_946902985.2. Classification (NCBI taxonomy): domain Eukaryota; kingdom Metazoa; phylum Arthropoda; class Insecta; order Orthoptera; family Tettigoniidae; genus Meconema; species Meconema thalassinum. The sequence continues at coordinate 304,835,537 of OX336390.1, forward strand.
TAATTAAATAAAAGCTTCGAAACATCTCAGACAAGTGGATTTGACACACACACATCAAGAGTCTATAATAACTGTAAAAACTGTTTTAATCGATGTATATTACTAGTACTTACCTTGTACAACTTGTTACAACTTCATTAGACTTGAATTTCCAAAGAAAACTGCGAAATTATTTAAATAAGAAGTCATTAGTTACAGTCGTAATTATAATGTTTGCTGACTTTGTGAAAAATGCATTCTGGGAGTTCTTGCCAGAAACATGACGGCAACTGTGTGGCACGGAATTTTACTTGTATTATGGTCTTTGGAGATGGCGAGATTTTAAGCAGGGTTGGCGACAATGTGCTCGCACCTGAAAACAACTTACCTTCAAGAAATGAAACCATAAACCAACATTTACGTAGGCATAGGGGACGGCTGTTAATGTTGCCTACCCTGTTTTGATCTAGTAACTTATTTAACCTGTCCCGGACTATATCCCCGCGCGGTGTTTCCTCCTGGTTAGGTTGTCCCCTAAAACTGATTAGCTCTTGTCTGGTACTTCCTGGACTTCTGTATCATAATTTATCGCGGCCCCAGCTCTTTTTGGGGCCAGCCTGAATCATTGTAATAATCGTTAATCACTAGGTTCAATCCCATTAACTCTGACTGTTCTACCATCGTAAATTTCATAAGCAGTGCTTGCCTTGAAGGTTTTTAATTATGCCTGCCTGATGCAATAACAACTCATGAGTGCAGAACCTCGCTTATCTATTTATACTTTCTTGACACTTATTACTGATTACTGGTCTTTATTACTTCCTTAATGTATTGTAATCACGCAGCTGTAGCGTTATGACCCCTATGTGGGTGTCGTAATTTCCTGCAATATTCCTCCCTCGGTTGGACTTAGGCAATGCTTCCATCTCGTAGGTCTAGCGTTCTATACCTTGGGCCAAACTCCAGTTGGGCACAATACCCTACATATCCCACATCGTTTCATCTGTGTGATGGGTCGCCGAATGAAGCTCCGAGACCAACTCCTGTCTTTTTACTTTTCTTCTTCTCTTTTCTTCTTCGTCAATGCTGTCCCAGTCTCCACCCAGTTGTTGACGCTGTCTCTTACCATGTCTTTATACCTCATCCTTGACCGCCCTCTTGGTCTTGGATCTTCAAACTGTAGATCATACATTTTTCTGGGTATCGTCCAGAATCCATCCTTCACATGTGACCATACCATGTGAGTCTACGAAGAGTTATATTGTCCTGAATTTTGCAAAGTTGGGCCATTTTCCTGATATTCTCATTACGAATTCTATCTCGTCTTGTTTTGCCAACCACGGCTCTGGCAAATCTCATCTCAGCTTCTTGAATCCTCCTTTCGTCCTTTTTCCTCATGGTCAGAGTCTCACACCCATAGATCAAAATCGACACGTAATAGCCCAAGTCAGGTAGATTGCTCTTTTGCATTTTAGTGGCACTGTTTGGTTCCATATTAGGTCTCGTACAACTCTATAGATTTTTTCTCCAGCGTGAATCTTGTTATTAAATTCCTCATCGATGTATCCTGTTGTTGGCATCACGATTCCTAGATATTTTAATTTGTTAGATATCTTGAGTTATTTATCTACCGTTTCACTGGCTGACCATTTACCTGCATAACAAACACCTCACTTTTCTCCTGACTGATCATGAACCCATATGATTTAGTCGTTTCTGTCCTCGTAGCGATCTGTTCTTGAGTTCCTCCTTGGAATCGCCCCATATACAGATGTCGCCAGCAAAGAGCATGTCTTTCACTTTGTTGTTACCAATAGTTTGACATACCTGTTGTTGAATCTCATTCATCACAGCAATAAAGAGAAAAGAAGATATAACTCCTTGCCTTAGACCTGTAGTTATTCTAAAGTTTTCTGACAAATCTGATGATACTTTGGCACGACTGCTGATTATTGATCCCACTGTTCCTCAGCACTGCCCAGACTTTGTCCCTGCGTGCAGCATCAAATGCCTTTTTGATATCAAGAAATTAGCTACTCAATTAGCTGATGAAGTTCAAATATGTGATTAACTTTTGATCAGTCCCTCATGAATCCATATTGTTCCCCTGATAGTTTAACTCTAAGTCTTATTTTCCTTTCTATGATCCTTTCATAAAGTTTTCCCACTTGATATGTTTGTGATGCCTCTCTAGTTGGAACATTTCTTCCTGTCACCTTTCTTAATTAAAGAGTGGAGTGATGATACCTTCTTTCCAATATGTTATTATTAATATTATTATTATTATTCTTTAATCGTATCGGCCAACTAAGGACCACGTTATTTCAACTGGCTTCTCTGGGCTTTGGTCTTTGCCCATGTTCCTTCATACGTTGCCGGTGTTGCTCTTTTCTTTCTTCCGTCCACATCTTTCCCGTCTTCAACTTCGGTTTTTCTTGAAAATCCTGGCGGTCGTGTAGTTTCTTCCTGAGTGGATTACGTTCTTGAATATCCCCACAGGTAATTTCCATCTCTTGCAGGTCACTTTCCACCTCTTCGAACCAGGCTGGCTTGGTCTTCTTATTTTTATAATGGTTAAAGATCCGGTTCGTCAATCGTGTGGGTTTAATTCTAAGCAAGTGGCCATAAAATGCAATCCTCCTTTTCCTCATTACATCAGTGATCTTCTGGACATGAATATACAGCTCATAGTTATGCCGTCGTCTATATTCACCGTTGTCTTTAATCGGGCCAAGAATTTTCCTCAAGATCTTTCTTTCGTTGATCTCCAATTTTTCTACAAGGCCTTTCTTGTTCATGGTGAGGCATTCCGCTGCGTACAGAGCCTCTGGTCGTATGACAGTGTGATAATGCCTAAGTTTTGCGTTCAGGGATATTGACTTTTTGTTGTAAACGTCCTTGGTGAGTTGGTACGCCATTTCCATTTTGTTCATGCGCGAAGTGAAGGTTTCTTTCTCACATACGTTGGGTTCTAATATTATTATTATTATTATTATTATTATTATTATTATTATTATTATTATTATTATTATTATTATTATTCTCGAATCAGAAACATACATAGTATACACAGTTATATTATTTTTTCCCCGAAACCTGGCCACTTCCAATGCTTTTTCTGTTCCCTGATGTATGTACAGGAGGCTGGATGTAATCGACATACTGTAGAAGCATATGTTGAACAGTATGGTCTTCTTCACAGTCGCATCGACTATTATTTTTTTGATCAGTGTAGCTCCGTCTTGTCAAATTAGCCTTTGATCTGCCAACTCCAGATCTCAGTCTATTCATAGAATTCCAATATGTTGATAGGAATATGTCCATCTTCCCAAATCGAATGGAAAAAGTCTGTACAACTACTGTTTTCCTGGAGTTCCCATTGACCTGATCATTTCGCCACTCACTTCATCGCTACCTGGATTTTTTTTAAATAAATAACTGCAGTTAAAAGTTTCACATCTTTTTTAATTGTTGTTTTTGAGACTCTAGGGCGCCGGAATTTAGTCTTGTAAGAAATACATAGTCAGTAAATCTGACTCCTGCCTTTCGAACTTAAGCACCCTGAAATAACAACAGTTGTATCGTGACTCGATTCCTTGAACACAGTAGGTGAGAGCTATACAAACGCTGTGAGAATTTCTTTTACGAACTCTGGATCTGACTGGCGTGGCCTGCCCGTTCCGCCCCGTCCCATCGTATCCCATCCCGCGAGTTGGTGCGTAAATGTCGAACCAATCAGTGCTTTAATCAAGCACGCGCCATGAGTTCGACCGATCGTCTGGAGTGAGTAAACACATCCAATCAGCTCTTTCGGCTGGAATACACAGCCATTTAATCAATTTCTTCGCTCCCAAATGACAGTTCTTTTCATCACGTGCATGCAGTATTTTACAGTATAGTCTCGTGCGATTCTGTTGTCGATAAACCTCACGTTGCTAATCGCTGAAGCCACAGAAGAAAGTACAAACCGCATATAGTGACAAGTAGAATGTTAAGTTGTTTTTCGGATTATATTTCCAAATCAACCTTGCGGGAAATTGCTAGATAGCACCCAAAAGTCGCCCGATTACTATGTTATCAATAAGTGAACAGTTATGTTTGTCGCTGATAGCAGTTCGAATAATATCCACATCTGCATTATTTTAAATATTATTAATTGGTAAACCGATAGCGATAGCTACGCTTGCTAAAGTGCAGCGTTAGGCCATGGGGACTCGGTAGACGTGGGTTCGAGCCCCACCGCCGGCCGTCCTTGAAATGGTTTTCCGTGGTTTCCCCATTTTCATCTCCAGGAAAATGCTGGGATGGTACCTTCTGACAAGCCACATCCGCTTCCTTCCACATCGTTGCCCAGTTTCATCCATCTTTATTCATTTCATCTGTCATTAACTCCTCTCCTGAGGTTGGCGTCAGGTCGTAAAAACAATCCGCCATATATTATTTCATCGCTTCTTATCCCCGACTCCGTTGGAAACGGGAATTATTATTATTATAATAGGGGGTAGACATACATACAATTATTTGGTAATACTTCGTCGCAAAAAAAGTGAAACGCACTATTTTTAGCTACAAAAATTACCAAATTGGCAACGCTGTTTTCGAACACGTAGGCCTACAATAGTTCGAGTTGTTTAATTACTTCTATCAACCAGCGTAGCCGAGGGATCTAAGGCATGCTCCAAACCTGAACCGGGTAGGTAGTGGTCGGAGATCCTAGGTTCAAAACCCAGTGCTCTAAGCGGCCATCTTGAATATGGTATTTCACGTTTTTTTTTTCGTACTCCAACCACATGCCGAAATATTATTTCAAGTTCCGATGCATCTATCCTTATAATGACTATTCTGCTTATAAAACGTGGATTACAATCAGCCATTTATAGCGCTCTATTAGGATTACAAAGCACCATCCCTGTTATCGCTGAGCTCTTACCATACCTTCCTTTTCGCTCATCGTCGTTCTTTTGTTCACTAAGAACACCAACAGAGAATTAATAGTTTTACGCTGAGCTTATGATGTCTTCATAAGCTTACGTTAGCAACGCATTTCCACGTTCTTTTGTTGACAAAGAGATAATACATTGAAACGTGGTAATGATGCTCAGGCTGAAATGTAATATACCCACGATAATATACAGGGTTGCGTTAAACATTCATTCTAGTTTATTAGTGAAATAATCACTATTGAAATATTCTGTAAAGTTCAAAAGTACCCGTTACAGTCTGTGGCTACCAGTACAATAATGGCACAAATTATCAGATGAATCCTACACTCACACCAGTATACTATGCTGAGGACAACGATGTTCCAAGCTCCTAAATCGAATAACTACTAAAACTGCATGGCTTCATGGAGTAATAAATAAAATCTCATATATGTAGAAAACTAGTCGATAAACTTTTAAAAATTTGTTTAAATTAAGAAGAAAGTATGGACAAATATAATTCCCCGAAACTTATATTTTTCAGCTGATAGTGATGAAATGATAGTGGATGAATACAAACATTGCAGTACACTATATTGTATTGGACGTGTGTGTGATGGTGTTGATGTTGGATCAGCAATCCGAAAAGCCATGAAGGCTTAATGTCCCCTTCCGATAGACCGGAACACCGTCCGCAGGCATATTCCCTTATTCCATATGCACAGCGGGGAGATTTTGGAATTTAATCCAGGTCTTTAGCACACTGTATGATGTCGCACCTCTCAATTGGGAAGTTGGAGGCCGACATACGCTGCTTACATATTTACTTTTTGAATCCTGAGCAGTGCAACGATTTCCAGTATTGCCGCTCGTGTATATCATGATTATTTCTCCATAAGACGTACCCTTCGTAAAGTTTAGGTCAGGCCTGTTTCTAACCCCGCCGAGTTTTATTCAATTACATCCATCCCATATATCATTAATTCCTCTGATAAGGTAAGCATCAAGAAGAGTATCCAACGGTCATGAGTTACATAGTAAACTCATATCTCCTCACTTCTACCGACAGCGGTGGCTACGCTTGCTAAAGCGCAGCGTTAGGTCACGGGGCCAAGCTCTCTGCTGACTCGGTAGACGCATGGGTTCGAGTCCCACCGTCGCCCGTCCTTGAAATGGTTTTCCGTGGTTTCCCCATTTTCAACACCAGGCTGGGATGGTAGGGCCTACCCTCTGACAGGCCACGGCCGCTTCCTTCCACATCCTTGCCCAGTTTCATTCATCTTCATCCATTCCATCTCTCATCCCGGCGTGCAGGTCGCCCACGGCCGTTGACTAGAAAGTCTTGCACTCAGCCTCTCTGGAGGCCACACGACAAAAAATACTCATTTCTGGGGAATAATAAGGGGCACAAATACATAATACATACATACATATATAGGCCTACATAAGACGCGTTTCTGAATCTTAGGCTAATTATTTTTTTGAGAAAAGAAGCCTCTCTTCGAAGAGAGATATTTCTTCTAATCCATTTCCAACGCATCTCAAATCTGAAATAAATTTTAAACAAGTTTTTCCGTGAAGAACTAAGTAGCTTATTTTTCCATTTAAAAACTCCCCCGCCTATTAAAAGGAATTTACATGTGATGTGCTTAATAGCTTTTTGTACATGGCCTACATTGTGATAAAGTATAGAGCAACAATTTCAAATCCAAAGCTCAATATTCATAAGCTGTAGTCCTTTCAGATAACAACCATAAAAATAATATGTTAAGAAAGCAAAATGGTCTTATTAGGATACTTAAATCAAAAGATGTCATCGTTATGCAAGATAATTCTCAACACACTTTCAGCACTGAAAAAATGTGTGTCCAATGTTACATGAATACAACACTAAGGAATTGTCTTCTGATTTATCAACTTACCGAGAGACATGTTCAATAGAAAAACAGTAAAATATGTTCCTTTGAAATATGAACATGCGTATAATCCATAATTTGCGATGCCTGCAATAGAAAATTTGAGTAGATGACCTTGGTGTTTTACCCCTTAAAACAATCTCCACCACACCATTACATTGAGAAATGATAGTCTATGCTATCGGTATCGGAAACTCTGTAACTACGATTCCCATCTCAGCATCTTGGAAGTGGTTTTCCGTGCGGTTCCCCATTTCTACTCCAGGCAAATGCCGGAATGGTTCCTAGCTTAAGGCCACGGCCGCCTCCTTGCCAATCCTTACCCGAATTACAAATACACACACTAGTACAACCATCACAATAACACAGGTTATCAGACAAATTTCACAAACACCCAAGTACATGGGCTACATGACCACGATGTCGCAAAGCCCCTAAATCACTCAATAAAAATCAATAACTTTTTGTAACTAGTCGCAGGAGTTAATTTTAAGAAAAGTCAAATGCACGGTTTCTATGAATTACGAATGTAGTGCCTTTAGATAATTATTATTACAATTTCCCATCATACAATCGCTTGAATAGGATACCAAAAATTTAAAAAAAATAAGGTTTTAAAATTTCGAAATGATGCCGTCTTGAATTTTGATGTTGCAACTTTTCAGTTGGTCAACGCAATATACTGTAATCCCAATTACAGGGACATGCGAGAAAACAATCTAAAATTACATGTGATAAAAAATATATATACATACTTTTTTATGGTCTACAGAAGAGGGAGAAACTAGAGGATGACATGTTTCGTTCGTCAAGCAAGCATCAAGAAATCCAAATATACAAGACAAAATAGCTCTACTATACACTACCAATCCCATAATGTCACCCACAAAAACAAAGAGCACGGCAAAACTTTAATGTGTGGCAACCATTACTGATCAATTCTAAAGCATTAAGCGCCATAAAGAATAACTATTTATTGTAATATCTGGAAGGTTGCAAGACTGAGAGATGACGATTCCATGCACAACAGTCTCCGTTCACCAACTAATCTATGAAGTTGTAGCTACTATTGCTGTGTTACACTTAACCAATAAGCCCGAAACTAAAATTTTAAACTTGCATGCAGAAATGACTTAAAGAGTACTCTGCTGAGATGATGGTAGAAAGCTAGAACTGCAAAATAAAAATAAACAGTATTCGTCTACTGCTAATTAATGTATTGAAATATCTAATATGGAGATTTATCTGAATTGTGGAATGTGTACAAACTTCTCTGACAACTTCTGTCCTGAGGTAAAACCACTTAATTGTTTGTGGAACCACTCGTAAATCGCCCCAACACAGTACACAGATCCCATAGCGCAGCCACTGAAACTGTCGCCTTGTATTGCTGGCACTATCGGCGCTAGCGGAATGTTGAGTTTGTCGTGACCCAAGAGCAGGCTTACGCAAGGATCAGACGTTTACCGTCGGAGCAGATAATGTCGGTAAGGGAATGTGGGGTTCAAGTCCTGGGAACTCTCTGAATTAAGTGCCAACGAAGAATTGTTGCCCATATAGTTTATTAGTAGCTTAGTTCGCTACTTTAACAATGTACAGAGATATACACATACTGTTGGTTAATAGTTATGTGTGTACGTAGGGGCTGGTCAGTTACTGAACCGTCGTCTGCTTTCCCTGATATAATATGTTTAACTACTCTCAACTCATGCTAAGTCCGTTAGACTTGGACTTCTCGTGGCTTCCTAGGCTGTCCCTACTTCTGTCTAGTACCTCTGTAGGTACTTGCGTGTAGCTTTCAGCTCTGTGAATTATGGCAATCGACTCGATCCTATCCAGTCCTCCCTATTGGTTATTAATATTAACCTTGAAGTTCCCTGTGGTTTGAATATATACTTGGATAATTGATACTTAGGGTCCTGGATTCAAGTCCCAAGAGGTGGCACTCGCGACAAATTTCTGGAGGGTGGGGGGAGTGATGTATTTCAGGAGCTGGGAGGAGAAAGGGCGAATAGTGTATGTAATTTTATTGCTGATTCGCCCTGTCTCCTTCCAGCTGAAAGGGCGAATATTGTATGCAATAATATTGCGGATTCGCCCTTTCTCCTCCCAGCTGAAAGGGTGACTATTGTATGTAATCGTATTGCATATCCTGCTCCTGATTTGTTCACAATATTGTCAAATTGTCTTTTGTTAGAATAAAACGGGCTGTAGTCACACTACAACGATTTTCTTGTGCGGCAGCTCGTGGTACAGAGATAATAATGCAACATTTGACAACGCTGAATGAACTCTATCCTTATTTGTTTGTGATGAGGTAGCTGAGGCAGTCACACCTTTCACAACAACAAATTACAGTGTATCCGGCAGTATTGAAAGGAGAGGGGTAAGGGGAAGTTCAGAGTTTTGCATATTGTCCGTGGCTACAAGTGGATTTTTCGTGCCATACCAATATAGCGGGGTTTAAAATAAAGCAGTACTGGCTTTCATACACTGAGGGCATTTCATAGACAAACCCGCATTTGTACCAGAATGTGCGTAGCCCAGCGGGTAAACATGTCTGACTTGTGAAAACTTAAATTGATGCATAGGAAATCAGATGAACAAACAGTTCATACCGTTTTATTTATACAAGTGGCTAAACGTTACGAAACACGCATGACATTATCGTGCTTCTTTAAACGTTAACGATCGTCTTGGCTTTGGTGCTTTTCTCTTTCTGCCGCGCCAATGATACCACGTATCTTCCGCCAGTACTGATGTGGAAAAAATAAGTCTTTGCATAGAGAGGATGGAAAGTTTCAAAGGCAAAGCAAAAGGTTCGTAACTCGTGTCTCTGTGAAGTGCATTGATGTCAAGCAACAACGTAAAAGTTTTTTATGTATTTTCTTCACAGCATGTGGCTGGCTGGCTGGCTCTGGGCATTGTTGTGTTCTGACCACGAAGATAGCTTCGATGCTTGGCGTTTGAATGGCTGCCGCGTCCGATAATGTCAGTCTTCCTGTGCAGCGTAGTTATCAGTTTCTTCTCACGGCTTCCTCGAAGGCAGCGCGTGACATTAGACGTCGATCACCATTCACAGTCGTACTCTCAAGTTTGTCGCTTCACTTTCGAACAACCTACTTTCCATCTCCATACACCAAGCTCTCCGTTACGCTTCGACAAGATATTATGCCGCCTTCTGTGGTCTCTGGGTACGTATTGAGAGTTGTGATCCAAATATCTGGGGCTCTACCAAGAAATTCAATTCTGGTCTGAGGATTGTAACGGAGTGCACTCAGCATCGTGAGGCAAAACTGACAACGATGGGTTCGATTCTCACCTTAACGGTCCTAGGAGTAGTTTTCTGTGGTTTTATACTTCTTCTCCAGGAAAATGCTAGGATGGCTCGTACGTTAAGGCCTCGGTTGCCTCCTTTCGAATCCTCAATTACAAATACACACCCTAGTATATTATTATTATTATTATTATTATTATTATTATTAACGTATGGCCTCGTGTACCGGGTGAAAGCTTTGTAATTTGACACCCAGAGGGTAGCTTGCATGTCGAATTTCGTTGTTCCTTGAACCACTATGAACGTCAAGGAGGTTAGATATATCTAAGCTTCTTGAACGCTTTCTAGTAGAGAAATGAGGAACCGAGATTAATTTTGCCATTATGAATACGGCCTACTGAATTCAAATGGGTTCTTTGACATGCCAACATCGTATGACATGCGTGTCGTATTTTTGATGCCTTAAAGAAAAAAAGCACTTACCACGGCCAGGAGCGAACCTGCAATCTTGGGGTTAGTAGACCGACACGCTATCCACTCACCCTAGTAAAGCCATAATAGTAACACAGATTTCCAGAAAGATTCCACACGCACCTACATGACTACTTACATGACCCCAATGACGCAAGCCCCTTAATGAACCAACAACAGAAATTCCCGATACATACGGACCTTTCATTTCATATTGGACTGTAGATCTTTCTTTCTTTCTTTCTTTCGTGGGGTTCCCTGTATATTGGGATCAGATTTAACTACATATAGGCTACTGAATATTAAGTTTAAATGTATGGCAAAAGTGTGGGAACAATAGCCACTCCTTGCCGCTGCTCGCTACCAGTAGCGTGACTAAATTCGTGCTCCCTTGTATCGATGTGGGGAATGCTTTTACACGATACCAAGGGCTTGCCTGCAGTGATAAGTCCGTATTACGTGGCAGATATGAGAGTTCCATGAATTGACCAGTATCTCTTTATTTTCTGGCAGATGTTTGAGATTACATTGTTTTGATCGGGCGTCAAGTTACATGGAACAAGGAATAGCCAATGGTTTGGGCGCGTAGTGGAGTGGCCCACGATGACCCTTCCGACATACAGTATTCAGCCGTAAAAGCAAGTGTATAGTAATTGATGACTATGATTTATCAGTGAACGTAATTTTGTGTACAAACAATACACACGAAGATAGAGCCTATATTTAAATCCGATGCTCTTGAGTAATTTGCCCAATTTCTCGAGTGAAGACATTTCAAGCACTCGCGGTTCGTTTCTTTGGAGAACAGCAGTAGGGAGATTTTTGCTGTGTTATTGCATTGCGGTGCCTTTTCAAGTGGCGACTGGGGAGCTGTGAGCGAGAGTTTGTGCTAATGATGTGCATGTCTCCAGACGCTACTTTCATTGCGTCCTTCCCCTTCCCCTTCCGTAGCCCTGTCTGTCATGGGACTCTACTTACCAGAGCTAAAGTGAAACATCTTGTAATGGTAGCTGTAACCTCACACAGTTGAGACCCTTGCTATGACCCTTGATCAGCCTTTGCTACGGTATTTTACTCCCCCCCCCAATTCTTTCGCATTAGCCATTCATTTAGAAATGACTGCCCCTGTAATTTGGCTAAAGCCAATTTTCTAGTAAGTTTTTGTAAATCGCTTCTCTGTGCTCATTTTCGTTCCGTCATTTTGAAATCTGGTGGGACTTCAAATTGTTGGCGAGTATAACGTACTGGTTTTTGTTCAGTTTCAGTCCTACTATTTATTTTTGTTTTCATAAGGACACGTGTTTATAGAAGTCCAATGTTGTCATGCGATATTAAAAACTTAAATTCTTTGGATTGTCTTAACACCATTTGAGTTTGCTGGGTTTGTTCCATCTTCTCTGAATCGTGTCGCATACATGTTTCATAGTTTTTTTTTCTAGGCATATGTTAAACTTACAGCTTTTGAATTCCAAAGCAACATATTTCCTCTGTCGATGGACCTGCTGGCTCAAGTCAAAACGTGTTTCATTTTTTTTAAACATTAAACAAAAATTTAATAATAATAATAATAATGTTATTGGTTTTACGTCCCTTTTGACTACGCTGGCTTTTAGAGACGCCGGGGTGCTGGAATTTTGCCCCGAAGGGGATCTTTAACGTGCTAGTAAATGTACTGGCACGGCTCCCTCGCATTTGCGCACCCTCAAATGCCAGGTTTCGAACCTGCAACCTTGGGCTCAGCAAGCGAGAACGTTACCCCTGAGCCACGCAGCCAGACAAAAACAAATATTTGTACATGTGTTACCGGTAATATAAATTACTATTTTATTCCTTTTCAATCGTTCTTGTTTAAAGTAAGTTAAAAACATGTAAATTGTTTTACACATCTACAAAATATCACACGTCTTGTTATAAAAACATAAAATTTTGTTAGATATCATACTGTAATATGGTTTTTAAGAACTTGCACTTTGCGGATATGGCCTTACATGCATACGCTCAGTTCTAGGTGGATTGGTGATTTCTCTTGTTTTCAGTCAAATTTGGAGTGGTAAGTATTATGAAGATAGGTTACATATAACAACAGATGATCGATTCTCTACCGTCGTTGGTTGGTGAATTTGATTACCTGTAACGAGTTGTTCGCGTGGACGGGTTGACCACCATATGGACTGTAATGACATCACCTTTCTTATGCTTGTCTACCGTTATTTCAAGTACTGACACGCAAGTCAGTAGCCAACTTGAGTCAACATTTTCAATCTTTTTGTTGTTTTTGGGATAGTTTCATCTTTTCTTCATCGTGTCAAATACATCTTTCATCGTTTTTTCTAAGGATATGTTAAACTTACAGGCTTTGAATTCCTAAGCAAATATTTTAACATTACACAAAAATCTTTTCAATAAACCTTCACACCTTCTTGCCTACAAGAATGGTAGTACGGTAGTTCCTAGAAACAAGATTAAAGAATGGAACCGTCAGTCCATAACTTCGATATCGGTTCTGAGACAAGTGAGATTACTCGTAACGACCTGTTCGCGTGGTCAGGTTGACCAGGCATCATATGGACCGCTCTCCTACCCTATGTTTACCAGAATTTAAAGTGCCGACACGGAAGTGAGGAGAAGCTGCTAATGATTGTTCACTGCGGCCAGCCCCTTCAAAGGTTCCTTCAGTCAGCCCTTCCTAATTGCGAAGAGCAAGGGTAAGGATCCTTAAGGTTGTTCTCAAGGGCTTCCCCCCATAATTCTAACAATTTCTCCTCTATTCATTAAAGGAAAAGGGAGCAGGAGTGTTTCACACCATTCTGTTGACTTAATATTATTGTGCAGGCTTTCACGAGTAGCGTGGTTTAAGTGAGTCTCTTCTATTTAACGCCCTGTTACAAAATTTCCACGAAACACTGATAATGAAATCTCTCAGAAGCCCTTTACAAGTACCTGAGAGAGAATGTCATTAGTGAGCTGAGGATTTAGTTTTAAATGCTTACCCCAGAGTTGTAGAGTCTCAGATTTTAATTTAATTTCAGTTTTTTAAGGTGCATATGAATGCATATTTAGATAATTTTTGTCTGCCATGTGCCTAAAATGGCAAAGCCACTTTTTAATCCCTGTCTCCTCGATAAATTGATGTTTTTAATCGAATTGTTCTTGCCACCTGTACTTATATTTTCCTCCCGGTGCTAAAATAAGCATAGATTACTGATAACTAACCATAGTGTGACACGTCACTGTCTATTTTTTTAATTAAATATGTTGGCACCTATTAGACCTTAGTAGAAGAAAATAGTATGTAAATAATATATTTCTAGAGGTACTCAAGTATGTGTAACGCGGCTGAGAGATTTAGGCCAGAACCCACGCTCATATTATAGCCTATACTGTACCTTCAAATCTTTCATCCTCGCACATTAAAGAGCATCCGTAAACTTTGTCATATTGACAACCATTTTGTTCTCATACATTGAATTAGAAGCATTATAATAAGGTATTGGTTGATTAATTAATTATTAGAACAGTGGTGTGGATTAGAATGCTCTTCTGTCCCAATTCTGGACCTTCAGGTACTCGGGAGACAGGACTTAAATTCGAAACCTTAGCTGCTGTAGGAAAATGAATAACCTCAAATTGAAACATTAAAAAGTAGGTTGGCTAACAAAATCTATTAAATAAGAATGCATTCACAAAACATATGTTATGTGTGCGTGTTTTCTTTATAGAAACAAAAGTGATGATCCCTAGCCCCTAAGGGAAAGCCTGACTGCTACATACTTGAAATGTGGAACTCGGGTGCTGAAGCATGATAGGGTATCAGAAGCTCACTGTTAGCAATTCTTATTTAGATAGAACTCTTGACACTTCTGCTTTAGATTCATTGGGGTATAATCTCCACGTACGGAAACATTCTCCCACGTTAGCTAAATTACTTGTCAGGATATTTGCAGTTTTCAAGAATGCATGGTGAAAAATTAAATTACACTCATCTACTTGGCCCAAATTTCTCGATTGAGTATATAATGAATGACAGGGAATGCCCTATTGCTGAGAATGATGATAATAAGAAAAACCTAGCTGGGTTTCATTTAAGCTAGAGGGAAGCGTTGGCGTATTGTCAATCTTCGTGCCGTTCACCAAGGTGGACCGGGTTGGATTCCCGGCTAATGCATGTGAGATTTTCGAAGTGAACTGTTACGCCCTGTAGCTCGATTCCATGTAAAAATGAAGTCACGTGGTTCATGATCGGTCAAGTAAAACTACAAGCTTCCTTCCTTCCTTTCAATGGAGCTACAGTAGCGTGTGAAGAAGGCCTCCATACCGTGTCATAAGCGACAGATGAGTTAATGAACACAGCAGACGTTTTTAGTCTCTTTTGGAAGCATGCTTCAATGAAAGTGATCAGTGACGTGATTTGATCTGCGCAGCTGCAGGGTGGAAACCTGCTTGTTCGATATGGATCTTCCCAGATAGTGTAAATAGTATAGGACTATCTTCTGAGTAAGACTAGTCCTGCTATTAACAAGCCTGTTTGTACGTGCGGTGGCTAAGTCAATAGACCGATAGCCGTTAGGCTTATCTGAAGGTTTACCTGGCTTTAGGATTGCAATAATTTTAGCACGTTTAATTCGTATGATATGAAGTTAGTTCTTTCGGAACACATATCTTCCTCCAAGTAAACAGTGCGTGCTGTAGCGGTGTATGCGGGGTGAGTGGGAGACTAATCTCTTTTGGGAGGAACGACCCTCGCTACTGCTCTACTCCAAGACTGTGCCCGTGCCAGCATCTTGATTTCCATGCCCACAGTACGGGGATACATTTATTTATTTATTTTTCATTAGTATTATTTTTGAACTCGGATGGACAGTGAGTGAGCGCGTGATCTAGATGGGAGTTAGCGAGGCGGAATACCACTCCCGTTCCACGTCATTTGTGTGAATTACTGTGCCTACTGCATCAGAGGAGGGAGCTCACAGATCAATATAACATTTCTTCTCTAAGTGCTGAGTACTGATTTATCTCTGGCGGGAAGATGAGTGTGTATCTGTAACCCCGTATGCTCGCACACTCGGTCTGTGTCACTTTCCCTACATTTACAAATCACACCAGAGCAACATTCCTGCACCGGGCGCACGTCCAAATCTCTTCCAGCCAGTTGGACAGGACTCCACTGACATGTCCTATTTGTTTACCACAGGTTCTACCAAACTAACATTACTGGCTTTGCTTAATTTTCAAATGCTATCCTCTTACATGTTTTTAAGGCTTATGACCTCGCTGTTCCGTCCCTTAAAACAGCAGTAACTTATAACTATCTAACCTATCTGTTGTTTCATTTAAGGGAGTCTAGGCATGATAACAGTGGTTCGGATTCTACATAACAATGATTTTGTTGGCATATTGACTGTCATGGGTAAGTAATTAAAATTATAAGTAACAGCAAAAAAAGAACTAGAAGAATTTCTGAGTTTTATGATTTATTGGTTCATTTTAGGGCTTGGGACATCTTGGTCATCAGTCCCGTGTGCTAGGGTGTGTGCTGAATTCGTCTCATAAGGGACCGTTCACATACTACGTATGCCTAATCACAAAGGTGTGTGGGGTCGAAGGTTATGATTACGTTGATTACGTGTGGGAAGAGGGTTAAACGAAATGGTTACGTAACAAATAGCAAAAATCAAACTTCGCTGAATGGAGTGGATCTCTATAGTCCCAGGAAGGCTATTTGCAAGCTCCCACCCAAAGAATATGTTATTTAAATTTAAATGTTTTTTTGTTTTACTTACAATATTAGCAGAAGCCCTCGATCAAAGAGTGCTTTTATTCAGATCATAAAGATGTTCAAAACATATTTTGATGAAAATTAAAGTAGGACATGCGTCAATTGTTCGTACATTTCTTGTGCTTTTTTTTTTCTTGTCCCCGAAGCACCTCAGGAAACTACAGCGTTATCTATTTTACAGTAATTGAAGTATCTGGCATTGTGTTACGTGTTTCATTTATTTCTACGATCAATCATGCCGAAATCAGAAATATTAGGCATTGCGTTATGAATACATAATACAGGGGGGTTGGGTCTATGTGATTACGCGTGATAACATGGAAAGGGGAGGGGGAGGGGGTCAAGAATCGACCAAAAAGTGATTATGTAATATGTAGACTTCCCCTAATCTGTGTTTCAGTAAAAACTAGTAGTGTGTGTAACTGTATCAGGGACAGGGATGGGGTAGGTGCCCCGGGATATGAAGTACTTTTCTGGCATTTGCCTGGAGAAAGTGTAGGAAAATACGGGAGAGAGCCACACTCAAGAAAGCCGCTGTCAGCACCGGGATTCGAATTTCTGATCTCCTGATTTGCTTTAGTCCCAACCGCGGTCGTGGTGCGTATTTAACGCGCACAGCTACGCCGCGGGATACACAACAGTAAGGTCCCGTGGTGGCTTATCTTGAGGTTAATAGCCTTGCAAAACACTAGCTTGCTTCATTTAGGGGCCAGTGATATCGTGGTCATCAGCTTCGTTTATGGGGTGTGTGTGGAAACTCTCATAGTCTGTGCTCTTCTGGTTTGCTGTATGAGCAAGAACTGGCAATTGGAACTAGGATTGGGAAAGAAGTGGGCGGGACCTTATGATTGGTACGATCCCGGCATTTGGCCGGAGCAGAAGTTGAAAACCTTGTAGGACATCTAAGGTGCAAATCGTACCTACCTGTTCTCATTCCTCTCGAGGCTGAAGGTACCCTGTTCCTAACCTAACCTCAGATTAGATTTTCTTTTTTGGCAGCTTATATCAAACCCGGAACCTAGGGTAAAAGTCTCAATAATTATCTCTAGGCCAAGAGAAATTAGAGTTGAACGGTAGTAGAAGTGTAAATGCATTTGAGGCTATACGTGCATACCCCGTCAAACTAGCCACTGGAAACATCCATTTGTAAATGGTTATATAGACCAGTTAATATGTTTTATTCCGTTCAACTCTTAATTCTCGTGATTTTTGAGACAAATTTAAATATTTTGTACTAAAATGACATTGTTGCAATATCTGTTTCTCCTCGCCTTGTTCCACCTTTGATTATTTTTATTCGAATAAGGCATAATTGTTGGGGCTCACTGTCTTGTTTTATCTAAACCATTTTCGTTTCATCCATGGCAGTGAGCTGTTTTTATCTTCACCTTTTCATTTCACGCCATTTCATTACATTAGGGGCCGATAACCTAGATGTTAGGCCCCTTAAAACAACAATTATCATCATCATCCTCGCCTTGCAATGCAACATACACGATCTATTGGTTAACCAAGACCAATAACGTGCCAAAAGGATCATCGGTTGATATAGAAATCGAATAGTATTGTATCGATAGGCCAACGTCACCTCAAAACGTCCCCGACAGCCTAATGGAATATTTGAAATTGACGCGCTGTCTTATAACTGGTTACGTGCCCGGCTGCAAAATGTAAGTGGAAGAAGGTAGTTGGTTGTTCCTTAGTTTAGGAGCTGCCCCGTGTACTTTGGGTGTGTAGAATCTGTCTGATAACTGGTGTTAATTGTGATGACTGTATTAGTGTGTGTTATTTTTTTTAAATTCAAGTAAGGACTGCAGACAATAATTTCAAGTTGTTCCTACTTTCACTACCAAATGCTACCGTCCACGACACCTAGCTGTGAACTTGGCTACTACTAGATTCCATCGCAACCAGTGCCTGGTGACGAACGTTGGAACTTAGAGCATTAATCAAACCTAACCTACAAATTTTGCTTCACACAGGTTTATTTAGTGGAAGATTCTTTTACATGCCATAAATCAATGACATGGGCACGCCGGCTTTATTTCCCCTCCAAAGGAAGGCATACTGAGGGATTTTTAACGCTCTTAAATAATCCGACGATTTCGGCCGGGTTTGAACTCGCGACCTATGGCATAGAAGCTACCTGGAAGAAGGTAGCGGAAGTTGATCAGTTAAAAAGGAAACGTCACAGGCTATTTGTATTCTTTGACCGTTACTTCGCTTCATTTTCCTATGTAAAGTGCTACGTGCTTTATATTTTCGCACAAATCGTGTTTTGAAGAACAATGCCGCCGATTGATTGGGCTGATCGTGCTGAACTGTTAGCTAGTGAAGGCGTGATGTGATACAATAATCAGGATGATTTTACGCACTAAAAATTTGGCTAACCCAAAAGTTTCTATATTTTTATCCAATAAATTTCACTTTGGTTACAAGAGAATTTTACGTAAGTCAACCGTGGAAATTCCCGGATCACTAATAATGAGGTACATGGAAATTGACACTCCTTACTTCGGATTCCGGAGCTTTAATTATTGTGAAAAGTATTTCTGTACGATAGACGGAATGTCTAGGGATAGACTTACTGTGTATGTATATATATTATCGACAATTTGAATGGATGTTACTTCTTATAGGCTACTTCGATATTTTATGCTGTTGACATGTTAGGTCTAGTATTTAATGAATTCTGCTACTGACATCTGGATGTAGTAATTTTCCTTCAATACAACTTATTTTTATTTTTATCGGAAGGAAGTTTCCTGAGTAAATGATTGTTACTCGTGCTTGCAGCTCCGTGGAATCAATACTTCGTAATTGCTTCGAAGTCCATACTTCTTACCTGAACTCAAATGACTTTTCCAAAGTGAAAGTTCCTTTCTTGACAGAAAAATAGTGAGTGCCATTTGAAATCATATTAATCGCAGTCGCAGGAGTGATCTCTGCTATGTATGAGCCAAGTTCCTTGATAGCGGGGAAATGTGGAAATACTCCCCCTCTCTTCCGGTCATCCTCTGTCATTTCCTTTCCATTTCCTCTCATGGAATCGGTTATGACTGAACCATTAATGTTCTTTCCAACACGGGATTGGAATTATTGCCGGGATACAGAAAGTACCGTAGATAGAAATTCAGAGAAGAAGGAAGTAACGAATAAAAAGAATACAATTATTTACTTAGTGCATTGGAGACCGACTGCAGTCAGGTTCAGGACCAGGCTGTCTCCAGATCCTGGATAGACGAATGGGGTCATCTGGTGAAGTAGATTGATTGTTTCAAGACATTCATCTAACACTACCGGGTGAGTTACGGCGTGGCTGCAGGCAGTCGCTCACATCCGGGAGGCGAGGAGGTTCGAATCCTCCGCCGGCAACCTTGAAGATGGTCTTCTGTGGTTTCCCATCTTCCTTCCAGGCAAATGCCGGGGTTGGTCCCTAACTATAGGCCACAGCCGCTACCTTCCAACTCCTCCCCAGACAACACTCCACACGCGACGGTACTTGTAGCTCACCCCATGGGTGTCCGCATAGAAGCATCTACAAACTGACGAACCGAACATGGCTTCGGACACTCCCGGCATTAAAAGCCATACGCTAAAAAAACTAACACTACAATCAAGTGCAGTGTGGTGTAACTGAAAGCGGTTGTAAGTGGGGGAGGATACACTGTAGAGTGTTAATAACAGGTGACACAAAATGGGAGAGTGGACAACTTACTGTCCCGGACCATGAATTACAGAGTGGACATTAATTGTTAAGGATATAAACTTTTTCTCCTTGAAATAATTCCGACTGGCTGCTTGGCTCAGCGGTATCGTTCTCGTCTGCAGTGTCCAAGGTTTCAGGATCGAATCCTGGCGCAGTCAGTTTGCATTTGAGGGTGTGCAAAAGCGAGAAAACAGTGTCAGTAGATTTACTGGCACGTTAAAGATCCTCATTAGGGCAAAATTCCGGCACCCCGGTTGAAAGCCGCAGTAGTTAAAAGGGACGTATTATTATTATTATTATTATTATTATTATTATTATTATTATTATTATTATTATTATTATTATTGAAATAATCTCAAGAATGGGCTCTAGATGTGTGAACTAAAAGTTCGCAATCACCCTGCATATCTCGACAGAGAAAAAGCGAAGCTGTCTTTATAAGGGGAACGTTTTGCCCCATCACGGGCAGTTATAGTCAAATAAATCACGCCGAATTTCTCGCACCGCATAAAAGCTGCAAGTGTTGAACTTTATGTTTAGTATCTTGGTGTAATAAAATAAATTTGATGTCTTTTCAGCGGATAAGATAGTGTGAAGTGAAGTGTTATAGGCTTTGCTTGTTATAACACATATTAAGTCGTGCTTTCAACAAGAGCCGTGTATAGCTAGGCTATATACCACACCAACACGCGCTGAATAGGCTCACAGCACCGTACCGCACACCTTCATTTCCATAAACAAATATTCATACAGCTTGACCATCAATGCCGCAGTATAAATATGCATTGTGGGGGTTGATAATAGGGGAGGGAGTCCCCAGCCAGCGCTGTGGATGACTTTCTGTCGTCTCTAGATATCTCGTACAGAACGATAATTGTGTTTGTGTGTACCCTTAGGGGGGAGAGGATGTCTTTATCCACTGTCTAATACAAGTTTCTCACATAATTGTTCTCATTTCGGATTTCAATTAGGATTTGAAATATTTAGGGGCTGTAGCCCCGTGTACTTTAGGTGTCTGTAGAATCTGTCTGATAACCGGTGTTAATTGTGATGGTTGTATTAGTGTGTGTTATCTGTAATTCAGGTAAGGACTGCAGACGATAAATTTCAAGAGGTTCCTACTTTTGCTGCCAAATGCTACCGTCAACGACACCTAGCCGTGAACTTGGCTACCATAGGCAACCAGCACCTGGTGGCGAACACTGGAACTAATAGAGCGTTAATCAAATCTAACTTCCAAATTTAGTTTCACACAATTTTAGTTAGTGGAAGGTTATTTTACATGCCACAAATCTATGACATGAGCTTTACTACTTTACTTCCCCTCCGAAGGAAGACATACTTAGGAATTTTTAACGCTCTTAAAAAATCCGACGACTTTGGCCGGGTTTGAACCGCGATGTTGGGTATAGAAGCTCAGCATGCTACCTAATCGAAGTAGGTTCGTGCAATAAAGGAGGATATTATATAAAAGCCATTCACGTGAGCTCCAACTTGTTTCCCAGTCGAATGGAAGAATACATGCGTACTCTTTGTTACTCGGTATGGCGGTGAATTTAATGGCTTAACTCGCACAGTTACGATCAGGAAAACTACATGTACACAATCAAATATTTGCTTCAACTAATCGGAAGAGAAAATTGTGCCAAGGTTTATCAACTGTACTAAACAGTTGTGAAGATAATATTTCATGTATACATAAAGGAAATGCAAACTCATTTCTAAACTAATCTGACCTAATAAGATATGGTAGTGTAGGCAATGCAGTGCATTAAACATCCAGTGTTTCAGCTACAAAAGATGGTCAGCAACGAGTACTGCCACCTGAGTACTGGTACTTACCTGAGATGTGTATGCTCTTTCCTATTCATTTTCCTTATTTAATTTTGAATTGCACAGAATCCAAGTGGTAGAACGTGATTTTAAATAATACAATCTGCTAAGCACAGCTGATAACGTTTCTCGTCCTAGTTGTTATTTTTGACGGTTTTCTCAATATTCTCATTGTCATTGGTCACCTCCATAAGAATTTTGCAGTATTTGTTACATTCGAGCTTGTTTTTTTTATTCCAGTACCCTTAAATGTTTTTGAAGTCTTGATTGTTCGATAAGAAATCTTGCTAAATTTTGGGAAGTCATATGAAGCATTTTTATTTCGCAAAATAAAAATGTTCATGTATAAGCAGCTTAAAAGGATGTCGCTTGACACAGTACATCACCACATCCATTTCACAATAATAATAATAATAATAATAATAAAATACATCGTTAGAGATGGTGCCAACTGGGTGACCTATATAGCAAGTTCTACGATCCATTTTCCACGTTTATCTTGAAAAGAACCCAGAACTCGATATGAGCAGTGCGTGACGAAGATTTCTATAGTGTAGTCGCCAAATGTGACAACAAGACGACAATGTACGGCTCAATATGTCGTGAATTATTCCCACTCTTCAAAAATCCTTTGCCCTCTCCGGATGCCGAGATTCGAACTCGTGTTGTTGGAATCATAAGACAAACTCGTCCATCGAGGAAGTTATTCTCTTTCATATGAAGAAATTTGTTCTTGCTTCAATATGAGGATTGGGATATCTCTGGTCATAAGCCCCGTGTTCATTTGTCTGATAACATGTTATTTTAGTGTAATTGTAATTAGGCCTGCTTGCTTCTAAGATTGAGGTATGTTACCTAGGACTTTAAATAAGATACCATATCGATATTTAGCTGGGGGTATGCATGAATAATCCACATTAAAGATGTCACATGCGAATGCCAATATTGGAAAGGGGCAGGTGACCACGGAGTTCCGTCCCTTAAAACAACAATAACTAATAACAATATTGGAAAGGTTTCCTGCGGTTGGGTTTGTGCGGGCGCATACAGTATGCCAATATTGGGCACAAGACGAATGGTCACCTCATGGTGTTGCGGCTAACTCAATATGCTGCCATCCCTGAAATCGAACGTTTTGGTTCCCGACTCAGCCAGGAAGTGTAATTATTCTGGTCTTGAGTTTTAGAACGGGGTAACTCAACCTCGCGGGGGCAAAACTGAAAGTAAAAAAGAAAGAAAAAAAAGTGGGCTCGTTTCCTACCTTAGCCATCCTAGAAGTGGTTTACGATCGTTTCCACCTTCAACTCCAGACAAATACCGGGATGGTTTTTAACTTGACTCCTTCTCAACCCTAACCCCAATAACAAAATATACACACTGCTACTGACACCACATGAACGCATGTTAACAGACGGGTTCTACATATGCACAAGTTTACGAATCTGATGCCAACGATGTGCAAGTCCCTCAATTAATGACGAAATGCCAATGTCAATGTAGGAATGGATTGGTCACGTTCCTCTTACAGGGAGCAACTTCTGAGCTCGCATGTACTGCCTCTTCCTCATCTTATCGTAGATATAAAAGAGAATGTATATGTTTTGGAGAGGAGACGGTGGCGGTTTGTCGTAAAATTTGACTTTATGGTAGGCGTGAAGTGTGTCTCCCCTGGAGGAGATCAGCGTAGGCACTGTATCAAGTCTGTGTCTCGTCAGTCCCTTCAGCCAAATCCGATCTGTTTTAATTCCGTGCGAGTGTAAGTGCCGTAAAATTTAAGTGGATAATAAAAAAGGAAGATTGTAGTTTTACGTGACCGTGAATCTTGTGATTATGAGCCACGGGACCTCCTTTTTACGTGGAATCCGAACCACAGGACATGGCATTTCACTTCGAAAATCTCACATGCATTGACCGGGAATCGAACCCGGGCCGCCTTGGTGAGAGGCATACAGCTAGACCGCTGAGCCACCACGCCCCCTTAAGTGGATCACGTGGCATGTTTAGCAGTACTATTTGTTTCAGTTCAGAAATAAATTACTAGATCATATAAAATTACATCTATGTCTTCGTTTTATATTACCTGCGGAAGTCTTGTCTTCATCGACGACTGGCTGCATGGCGCAGCGGTAAAGTTATCGGCTGTTATTCCCAAGGTTGCAGGATCGAATTCCTACTCAGTCAGTTGACATTAAGCGTGCTTAAATGTGAGGGAGCCATGCCAGTATTTTTACTGGTACGTTAAATATCCCTTTCGGGGCAAAATTCCAGCACCCCGGCGTCTCTAAAATCCGCAGTCGTTAGAAGGAACGTAAAATCACTAACATTATGTATCTACATCGACACAGACTTCATAAACACAACATTCTAATAGCTACCACTAACTTAACACCACGCCCACTCTGTTCTCAATTTAGTGGTCTCAGGGTAGCCCATTATGTACTTGGCTCACTGGGGTATTATACCTTAATATACCATTATACAATCTCGTGTAGCACTGACCTGATAAAAGTCTCTGAAATCGACAATACTTGGGTGGCGTGCATATCAGCGGTGGTCATCAAAGTTCTTCATTATAAAGGTCGTTAAATTAATTTATGAAAATAAAATATAATATTGGGCTGAAATTATGGTACGGTTGGCACCTCTGCTTGAAAGCAGAGTTCACACCAGTATTGTCAAGAGGCAATTACATGTAATTTTAAAAGCGTGCGTGTAATTTGGCGTGTAAATGTATATTTGCTTGGATTCTTAAGTTTTAGACTAATTTATTCAGCCTACTTTACACATTTTTCAAAAATGATGAAAAAATATCTGGGGGCAATATTTGTCTATCGGTCGGTGTATGCATCTAGTACTAACAGCTGCAACTATTGAAATCTAGGGAGTGTCTCACTTTCTCGCCTTAATTGGCCCTTTGTCTCATCTGATCCCTCCTTCTTCGAAGGGTCAGACCTCTTGTTGTCATTTCATTTCATATTTCCTTTTCTCTTTAAGATTCCCGCACTGTTTTTGTTAATTGGCTCCCGTGTATCTAAATTCCCTTTAGCGAATTTTTTGCATCTACACTCCATTTTGTAGCTATTTTCAATATATGTTGCATTGTAAGTCTTTTCGATCTAAATTGCATTTTGCGATTATTTTCAACCTCAATTGCATTTTGTAAGGATTGACAATCAAAATTGCTTTTTAGTAATTCTTTCAATATGGGTGGGGGCTGGGACGTCTGTGAGTATTTTGAATTTCAATTGCATTTTGTCAGTATTTTCAACCTAAACCGCTTTTTGCAAGTATTTTCAACCTAAATTGCATTTTGTATGGTGGTCTTTTTGTAATTAATTTGATTCTCAATTGCATGTTGTGGGTGTTTTGAATCTAAATTACGTTTTGTAAGTATTTTCAAACTAAATTGCATTTTGTAAGTATTGTACATCCAAATGAGTCGTTCGAATCTACCGTACATTCTGTAAGCATTTTCAATTTCATCTGCATTTTGTTAACTTCAAATTTCAGTTTGTGAGTATTATGGATCTGAAATGGGCGATTTTCAATCTAAAATGCATTGTGTATTTTCAATTTCAATCGCATTTAGTAAGTATTTTCAATCTCATTTACATTTTGTAAGTATTTTGAATTTCACTTTCATTTTGTAAGTATTTCGACTCTACATTGCATTTTGTACCCATTTTGAACCTAAACTACATTTTGTGCGTATTTTTCAATCTATTCCTTTTATGAGTGTTTCCCTTTCGTAAGTATTACCACTCGCCATTTTGTCAGCTGTTTCAATCTGAGTTACATTTTGTAAGTATTGTAAGTAATTTGTTAGGCTAAAGATTTTGTGACGGACCGTCGGACGGATTAGTCCAAGAACTTTTTTACTTCTGCCCAACCGCAACGTCATCTTCAGTGTAGTCCTGTCACCATGTGTGTGAGCATAAGACCTTTGTTCTTGCTGTCATATTCTGAACACTTCTAAAAAAAAGCCAGTTTAGGGGCTGCGACAACGCGGTCATGTACCCCCGTGTACTTTGTGTGTGTGTGTGTGTAGAAGCTGTCTGGTAACTCGTGTTAATTGTGATGGCTGTATCAGTGTGTGTTGTCTGTAATTCTGGTAAGGACTGCAGACGAATTTAACGTAGTTCCTACTTTTGCTACTAAATGTTACCGTTAACGACACCTAGCTGTGAACTTGGATACTAGATGCCACCGCAACCGGCAAACTTTGGAACTAATAGAGCGTTAATCAAATCTAACCTACGATTTAGCTTCACACGATTGTAGTTTGTGGAAGGTTCTATTACATGCCATAAATCTATGACATGGGACCGCCGACTTTACTTCCCCTCCGAAGAAAGGCATACTTAGGAATTTTCGGCTTTTCTGTGTATCTTTATGTACGCGTATGACTCGTGTTCGAATGTTTGGAGCATCGTAAAATTAGGTATCCATGAGAGTCAATACACCAATCATTTATAAAACTCTTCACCGAACTTCTCGTAGAAGGATTGGTATAGGAAAAAAACTTTGAAAACATTGAAACTTAATGCAGCGTTATTGAAATCTAAACTACAAATTTAGCTTCACACAATTGTAGTTAGTGGAAGGTTCTTTTACATGACATGGGCCCCTCTGCTTTACTTCCCCTTCGAAGGAAGGCATACTGGGGGATTTTAACGCTCTTAAAAATCCGACGATTCGGCCGGAACCGTTAAATGGTATCTGTATGTGAAATCGTATGTTCACGTCATGAATACTAGTATTTAGCCCGTTTATTAAAAGCTAAACTGATATCTCTTGTTTATCCCTAGATTCGTAGAGGTCATAATTTAGGCACACACCCGGTATTTTGTTTCCCTGATGCTAGATGGGTGGGCTCGGCTCATTTCCTCACCCCTCTGGCGTCACTCCAAAGTGTAGTGAACGAGTGATGTGAATGCTCAGTGCGGTATGTGTGTTGACATATCGGGATTTGTATTGATCATATGTTCGTTTACATATCAATAATTAGGTTAATTAAAAATATTACTGACATTTTTCTCTGCCATACCGTGTTCATTATTGTTTCACTAATAGCTCATCCATTACAACGAGCTACATGCAAACATAATTGCTATTTTGTGGAAGATATACTGTAGTTGGACTGTATTGTGCAGTAGTGCGCTTCGTGTGCTTGTATTGGTGTACTGTTATAATTATATAATGCAGCTACAGACTATAAGAGGGTTCTGTTTGTTTGTTCGTTTGTTGATTTATATGTTTATTTATTTATTTACATCACGAATAAGTCCCCGTTGATGAAGATGGAGAGTTAAAAAAAAATGCAGGTAGGATGAAAGACATTTAGAACACAACAGACTAGGAATCAGAATAGATGAATAGTGAATTTTAGCCTGCTTTTGAATTTTGCAAAACATAATAGTAATAATAATAATAATAATAACCATCATATGAATTGCGTTAGACGCCTAAGCTACAAGGTCATCAGCCATATAATTTCAAGATGGCATCCGTGCAAAACTTTCAAATGTCCGTAATTTCCAATACAGAGACAGTTTCATATATGTAACCTATGTTGCCAAAGTGATGACTTTATTAGATAGAATATTACGTGCATCCACCATATGGACATTATTGAACATTAACTCAATATTTTATAGAAATTCATATAAATGGCTTCGTATGCTCAAAGCAAACTCTAAATACGCTATTCAAGATGATGGCGTACTATCAAAATATTGAAATCAATAGCTCAGGAAGTAATAGCGCAATTAACACTAACCTTGGTAAGAGTAGAGTATCATATCCGAGACGTCGGTTCCGTTAGTCGTAAGACTATCACAATAACAAAGCGCGGAGTGGCCACTTTGAAATCTTCTTCTTTCTTTATTCGTATAAGGAGCACCAATCACAAATATATGTCACAAATGGTAAACAGTGAGAATCAAATACAAATATTAATAACGATAATGCCCGTTGCTCACGGTAAAATGTTTCTTAAAATTTATTTTACAACTAATTTTATAAAAATTTGACGAAAGCAAGCTGTGTTGTTCACGGTAAAATTATTTTATAAAATCCGTGGATGTATATGGATCGCCATCTACCGATAAACTTCTGAACCAAGAATCAGCTGTTCAACACACATTGGTTTGAGAGTATGGCTCCAACAAACAAAGCAAGCACTGCAAAAATTGCTGCTTAATTTAGCTACAATTAAATGTCGTACAGTGGTGAAAAGGAAGAAAAGAAATGCTGGGAAGTCTTGGACTCGGGAATGGAGAAGAGAAGAGTAGAGGAATACTCTCCTTGGTCGAAAATGAGTTGAGGTTAGAAATCAAAATTCATATAGGAATTTTCTAAGAATGGAGGAAAGCAGTTTTAAAAAACTCCTAGATCTCGTTGGTCCCAAAATTATTCGACAGGTAAGTATGAGGCAAGGCATTTCTCCTGAAATGAGACTGCAAGTGAGTTCGAAGCCCGTTTATCTTCGCCTTCACATCAGCCTGGCTTGTGTTCGGTCGAATTTGTGAAACATATTCGGCGATTGAGATTTCTGCCTCCCTTCTTGCATTTCTATTGTGGTATATGGGCGTTTTAACCTCATACAAACACTGATATTTCTGGTACTCGTCCAGTAAAACACTAACAGCTTGGGAGTCCGTATCACACGACACTAGTTAGTATGAAAGCTTCTACCAGTACTGGTGTACACGCTGGTATAGACGCGTCTAGCACCGTGTGATATGTACCTTCCATGCTAGGTTCTGCCTTCCATGATAGCTTCCATACAACTCACGAAATTGAACAGGTGCCATTTTTCCTGGCAGTTTTCATGGAAGTTTGAGTACAACAACCAATCGGATTGCTTTTCTCGTTCAGGTAGATATCCTAGGGGCAACATAAACAAGTAGATTTGTTATGTAGGTAGGCCTACGAATAAATACATCAGAATTAAACTACATTTTCTTTAAACGGCGTCTGTGTGATAAGCGCTAGCTATATCCAGTAAATACAGAACGTGTCATATTATTATTATTATTCTGGGATAAATATTTAACTATTTAAATTCTAATAGTTATCACGAATGGTATCCGTCCATGGTTACAGTATTTAGGCAAAATAAAAATTTTAAATGGGAGAAAACACAAAACAACGTTGCAATATTGCTGTACGATGTAAGGAGGAAATTATAAAATAATTAAAAGGAAGTAAAAATCTCCGACCCGGGATCTTCTGATCAGCAAGCGAGCACGATACCACTAGCACACTGTTCCAACTGACGAAACAGTAATTTGTTGCACTTCTTATCAGCGCGTAGGCTATGGTTATATATCCAATTATTACAATTATATCTTAAATATTGATTGGAATTAATTCATTCAGTACCACGCATATTTTCAAATGTACTTAAAGCAAGTTTCATGACCGCTTTGCGTTAATAATGCGATTCGACTGTAAATTTTACCCCCAAACGACAACCGTCCTCCATGTTTTATTTTCGAAGAGTTTGTTTACAAGCGAGCTTCACAATCTTCTCACCACGTGGCGCCAGCATCATCTTCATGTCAGCTTCCCTGATTGGTTCGTTTCGTAAAATTAATTTTACGGAATAGAACATGTCCTATTTTATGAAACGTTTTATCAAAGGTTTTATAAAACTTGAATTTGACCGTGAGCAACATAAATTTTATAAAATTAAATTATTGTACAATAAATTTGAAGGAAAATTTTACCGTGAGCAACGGGCATAAGGGTACAGTGGATTGTTCATAAAGACACAAAATACTTGGTCAACTATTCTAAATCTAATATTAAGTAAGGACACCGACATACAAGTCAGTTGAACAACACACAAACATCTGACTGCAGGTAACCTGCAACCAAATTAATTGTTCTTTGTCCAGTAACAGGCGACGTCAATAGCATTCGGATTGGCAAGTGTTAAATCTTCCATTGTGCATGTTGCTGGACATAGTGGGCACTGGTAAAGATGTTGGACTGTCTGTAGTTCCCCACAATCACAGAGGAGAGAGTCACTCGAAAAAAAACCATTTCTGCAGGTTCATCTTGGTTCTTCCCAACTCCAGTCCGTAGTCTGTTGAGCGCCTTCCATGTTGCCCAGCCTTCCATATGGCCCGGAGGAAGGCTTTCTTTTGGGGTCATCCAGCCGGACAGATGACCAGTTCTTTCGTTCCACATTCTTGCCCTAACAGTGTCAGCATTGACTTCAAGGCTGACTGTAGTCCGAAGGAAGCTTTTCCTAGATTTAAGGCGAGTTCGGGCGGGGGAATATCCAAATAGTGGGTGTGTTTGTGATGTGGATGCCTTAAATCTTTCCTTGTTCGCTGCTATCTCCCTGCGTATCTCCCCAGGAGCAATACCAGCTAAGCAGTGGACTTTCTCAACTGGAGTAGGCTTCAAGCAACCAGTAATGATTCTGCAGCTTTCGTTGAGTGCAGTGTCAACTTGTTTAGTGTGCGCTGATTTATACCACACTGGACTGGCAAATTCGCCCGCAGAGTAGCACAGAGCTAAAGCTGATGTTCTAAGGGTTTGTGGCTGGGTTCCCCAATTAGTACCCGTCAACTTGCGAAGAACGTTGTTTCTTGCGGATACCTTTTGCCTGATGTTTTGGCAGTGCTTCTTGTAGGTCAGTGTACGATCCAAGGTGATTCCTAGTATCTTGGAGTGAAACAATGACATAGTAACTTTCCCTTCCAATACACTTTGAGTTTTCGGGTTGCCTGAATGTGTCGCAGGTGAAATGCACATATTTGAGTCTTTTCGGCATTGGGTTTCAGTTGGTTTTTGTCGTAATATGTTCCAAGCTCTTCCAATGCATGTGTCAGAGAGATTTCTACTTTATCAAAACTGTTAGATTGGGTGACAAGAGCAAGGTCGTCAGCGTAAATAAAGCTTTTAGTGCCTTTTGGTAGTGGTTGGTCATTTGTATAGATGTTAAATAGGATAGGAGCCAGTACACTACCTTGAGGCAAGCCATTCCTTTGATTCTTCCATCTGCTCCGTTGTCCTTGAAATTAAAGAATATTAAGATAAATAACTTAATAGTTTAGATCGACAATAACAAAATCAGAAGATAGAACCGTACAACAGGCGTTGTATGCTAAAGACAAACGAACGGCTAGACCGCGATTACTATCTGGTGGCACATGCGCACGCAATGAGTTTCGTAAGCGGGCGAGTCTTATTATGTGTTGCAGCGTGGTTGAGAGAAAATCATCGGTCACTTCGCCCGTTGCTACGGTGATTTTCACATCGGCTCCTACTGTAACTGGAACTAAATTGTACGTTAGTGTGTCTCACAGGAGCACAGCAGCAATGACCTCCTCCACTGCCTATCCTCTCCTCCATTCACCTATACACACTCGGGTTCGCGCAGTTATGTGCCATCAGGTATTAATCGTAGTCGTACATTCATTATGGCGGATGGCATTATAGTCCAGTCAAATTAGACATAAATAGGGGCCCGACCTTGCAAAAGGTCATGTAGTTCTAATTTTAGTATATGTTGTTTGGACCTCTGCCAGTAGTAAAAAACCAAATTTGCAACTTCGAAAGACCTGTGCTAGTTGTCTAACACCCAAAAAACACCTAACTTTTTGCACAATTTTCGGTTTTTGCTCAATGTCTTTAAAAATATGCATCTGCCAGAAAACCTCATACTTGTCTTTTATAACCTAGATTAAATTTACTACAATTTGAAACCCAAGCGAATACTGTATGTTTAGTAGATCCCGAGATACAGTTCTTCAAAGATTGAATATTTTTCATAGAAGTAAAAATTGTTGGTTTTGGTCTCCTAATTTGACAAATATTACCAAAAGTACTCATTCCATAAAAAGGGATAGGCAAAGAACTTGAAGTTTGCTTATTTAGCTTTAATTTGAGCTCTGATTGGTACCGGTAGGCCTAGTGCTTCTCTCAAAAGTAGCATGTAATTGAAAACCTTGAAGTATAGAAATCAGGAAAAATGTACGAAAACAAGTTTTGAGTGCATCAGACATCAAGTATAGCGCCGATAATAATGATGTGTAATTTACGTATAATATTAACTCGTCCGAATGCCTTGTAGACGAGTGAGGTTCATTGTGTGTGTGAGAGCAAGCGTCGGGACCTCAACAATGAAGGCGAGACCCCTGAACAAAGAATCGACCATTCCCTCCTCCCTCCTACACATTATTTTGCCAGTTTTGCCGCGTAAATCGAAGAGTGAGGACAGTGTAGTGTTAGTGTACTCGCAAGCCTGGTGCAATGTCTATTCCTCCAGGCGTTTGTTTTAAATGTCGTAAGCCCCTGAGTGAAGGCACAACCATTGTCGTAAAACAAGTAGGTATTCACTCACATTTACGTGAGTGTGAAACGGGACCTTAATGAAAAGAAAATTTTCTCTCGAAAACTTCAAGAGGCCACCATTAATGATGCGTATAGGAAGAGTTAAGCCGGCCCCGTGGTGTTGGGGTAGCGCGCCTGCTTCTCACCCGAGGCCCCGGGTTCGATCCCCGGCTCCGTCAGGGATTTTAAAACTGACGTGAGGGTTGGAACGGGGTGCACTCAGCCTCGTGAGGACAATTGAGTAGCTGTCTGACAGTGAGACAGGGGACCCGACGCGCTGATCACGCGTTACCCCAATATCTGCAGGCCGAATGGCTGGGCAGCGGTCGCTTGGTCGGCCTTAGCCCGTCATGGGCTGTATAGTGCCAGGGGTTGTTTGTTGTTGCAGGAAGAGTTACACTGCTGCAAGCAATGTTAAAGCATCTGTTCGACGTAAAGGAGATTCTGATCTCCAATCATCCAGACCCTCAAGATCGTCAAGTGAACTCGGCAGGATATAACTGAAGAATTCATCAGGCTATAAAAAGAACTGCCCAAATCATGAAGAAATGATGTCCACAAAGTTGATAGGTTGGGTTTCAGGATAACAGTCCTAGATGCAGCTGAACGCCGAGGTGGCCAATGGGGAAAGAAAATTTGACAGCGGCTCTCAAGTGTAAATAACTTGGTAGTTGCTGATACAAGATACCGCGACTTGTGTAATAAAACGTTATTCACTAAGCCATTAACAACTGGACAGGAGAGGACATCGACCGGCAATTGATGTAGATGAGGCATTGGAAGATATAGGCTATCCACTTACCCCTTGGAGAACTCTGAGGAACATCCGTTCTCAATAGATGATATATTGAAACAGATCGAAGGAGATTCTCCTGATATAACAACTGTGAGATCTCATAAGTGTATGAAACCCAATGAATATCCTCCATCCGGTGATTTCTTAGGCAATGTTAATTCAGTCATCCATGAATCCGTACAGTTGGTCTACTACTGTTTCATCCCTGAATCCGTACCGTACTACTGTTTTATGAAACCGTTGTTCCGAAACACAAGCGTGCTGTTCTTAGCACTTGGAGAATTGATGTGTAGCTTTTTAACATACCGTACTCTCAAATGTGCTGTACGACTACGGTCTTTCATCTCCTAACTCATGTTGGGCCTTGGGACCTACTTATACAGAAAACTTGGTTCCAAGCTTTAGTTGATATGTGTTCAGCTCTGGGATTTCCATGCACTTTAGCGAAGCAGCGCAGCTTGAAAGTTCTGCAATTAGGAGGTCACAATCCTCACCACCTATTGATAAAGGAGCTCTCATCCAGCATGTCTTTGACAAAGAAAAATCCCCAACTTCTAGAACTGGCAGAACTTTTCCTGCTTCTAGACTCCAGTAACGAAACCATAGCAAAAGCTGGGGAGAAGTGCTTTGTGGCTTTGTACGGGGTGATTTCCTAACAAACACCATGAATAGCCTTTCTTACCAACTATTTGTTACATTTGCAGCCAACACCAAAATCCATCTTGCTTGCTTGCCCCCAACAGAGGATGCCGCACGCCATCATGCTTACAGAACTTACAACCAAGTTAAAAAGTAGTTTGGGGTCAATAAAAATATTACAGATTGGGGGTAGAAGCTAGATGATCAAGGTCCTATCCCTATCACTACAACTATGGATCCTGAACCTCAGCTCCTACTGCGCATGATTTCCTGCAATTGCAGAAAAGGTTGCAACGGCGGTTGGAGTTGCCGTAAGCCGAACTCAAATGCTCAGCCCTTTGTCTATTTTGTGGTGGCAAAATTATGTAATAACGTGCCATCTCTTCAGCTAGAGGATTCTGACAACGAGGAAGAAGTCCCCATCGCTAAATTGATAGAACCGAAAAACGAGCCTGTGCCTACTGTTAGTTCGAGAACTCCTCCAATGAACGTGCACTAACATCAGAGGAAGATTTTTCGAGACCCAGTCTATCAAAACCATTTGAATTACGATTGGGCCTGTTGCTTCATACATGTAAGAACTTATTTGAAACGTTACGCTTTCCCTTGTAATAAAACAAAATAGTACCTATGTGAATTGATGTCTTTCATTTTTTTTAAATTAACTTTGAGATGCCACACAGGTACCCGTCAGAGCTCAAATTGAAGCTAAACAAATATCTTTCAAGTTCATTTTCTGTGAATTTTCTCATGGAATGAGTATTTTTGATAATATTTGTCAAATTAGAAGACCGAAACCAAGAATTTTTACTTTTATGAAAAAATATTCAACTTTTGAAGAACTGTATCTCGGGATCTACTAAACATACAGTATTCGCTTTGGTCTCAGATTGTAGTAAATTTAATCTAGTTTACAAACGATAAGTATGATGTTTTCTGTCAGATGCATATTTTAAAACGACATTGAGCAAAAACCAAAAATTGTGCAAAAAATAGTTGCTTTTTGGGTATTACACAACTAGCACAGGTCTTTCGAAGTTGCAAATTTGTTTTTTTACTATTGGCAGTGGTCCAAACAACATATACAAAAATTAGAACTACATGACCTTTTGCAAGGTCGAATGTCTAATTTGACTGGACTATTACAATCAAAACATTAAAATCGGTAACTCAGGATGTAGGTTTATTGCGCAACTTAAACGAGACTCAGTAAGAGAGGAGTATCAAATTAAAAAATCTTCCTAAGTATTTGTTGTCTCGCAGATATTGAGTATAGCGCGCAAGGGCCATCTTGGAATTACACAATATTAAACAGAGCAACTCGCAATATTTTACAGCTTTAATAACGAAAATTAATAAGGTAGAACAGTACGAAGTATAAGTAGGCTTTGTATGGCTAATCTCACGTAACGATATTTTTCTGCAAAAGGCACAAGATCAACGGTTCAGTACATTCAAGATTGTCTGTGAACGTACTGTAAAGACCTGTATATTCGTCGGGATTCAATAGCGGAATCACAACCTAACTTAGTAAACGAGGAGTCTTATAGAGAGAAATATGATTTATTTGCTAAAAATAAACTTCCCTTAATTACGGGCTGCCAACAATGGACAAAGTACACTAGAAACAAATGAAAACTGTAGTGTCAATTCTGCAATCTACGGTAACGTGCGTTATCATGCTGACTGAGTTAGGTTTGAAAAAGGTGTTCATAAGATGTTGATATGGGATCTTGCTATTCCCACTGAAGCAAGTTAGTTACAAGAATATCAAGTTGAATTTTCGCTCAACCGCCATCTTGAAAATATAAAATGCTAAAATCGGTAACGTATATTATATGTATCGGCTACATGATGGTAATTATCACGATGGTTTATTCGTATAACACTCCACTGTATTAAGCACCTCATTGTGCTGTCTGTACTCGCCGTTAGTAGTGTGAGCTTTTGAGGCGACAGAACATTTCCGCAGCATTTCTTCTGAACCTTTAGTCTAAGCTGCACTGAAACCCTTAGTATGTATGAGTCGTTTCATTACACTATCAGTATTCGTATTCCTCGTCTCTCCTGAAAATGTATGGTTTGAGAGCAAACTGCGTTTGGTCTCAGAATTCTCCGCATTAAAAAGAGTTCTTGTGCAAGAAAGAGTAATGTATTCAGGCCTCATATTGTATTCATCGGGTGATCAAGTAGCTCGCCAACCTGCTTGACTCAGTCAAGAGGAGCTAGTTGAAGGCGTTATAAAAGCAGTCAGAATTCTTCCGGTCATGAGGTAGCAGCTGGAACATGCCGTGGTGTAATGCGATTTTACTCCTTGCCCCTTTCTACGGTTTATTTAAAAATAATCAGCATGAACTTGTGGAGACAATTCAGGTAGGTACAAGACACCTAAAACATTGTTTGTAGTGCCCAAGATCGCGGGTTCAATCCCGGCCGAAGCCGTCGGATTTTTAAGAGCGTTAAAAATCCCCCAGTATGCCTTCCTTCGGAGGGGAAGTAAAGCTTGCGGGCCTTTGTCATAGTTTTATGGCATGTATAATAACGTTCCACTAACTACAATTGTGTGAAGCTAAATTTGTAGGTTAGATTTGATTAACGCTCTGTAAGTTCCAACGTTCGCCGCCAGGTGCCGGTTGCGGTGACATCTAGTAGCCAAGTTCACAACTAGGTGTCGTTCACGGTAGCATTTGTTAGCAAAAGTAATAACTACTTGAAATTGATCGTCTGCAGTCCTTACCTCAATCACAGATAACACACACTAATACAGCCATCACAATTAACACTGGTTATCAGACAGATTCTACACACACCCAAATACACTGGGCTACATTATCGCGTTGTCGCAGCCCCTAAACTGTGGAACCAACCATTGTCTGTAGACGCAATTCACGGGTCCATCACACACTCTGTACATTTCGTATTCAAACTGGGAGCTTAAGAGGGTTATACCCGTTACAGTGGAAAGAACGTTTTGTTACTTCACATGACGACGGGAGGAGACTAAGAGATGCTTAGTTTTGGATCATACTGTGTAAGTGGTAGACATATGTTCAGAATTTGGGGTATTGTTCTGTGTAAGTGGTAGACATATGTTCAGAATTTAGGGTATTGTTACTCAATCGAGTCCTATATGTCCAGTTGTAGACCTTGGGTTTGATTCCCTGCTCCACCATTTGACGTGAGGCTGCGCTTAGCCTCGCGAGGACAATTGAGGAGCTCATTGATATGAGAAGTAGCGCTCCGTTGCCTGAAACTACCGTAATGTGAATAAGGCTACCCGTCCCAAGTAATTCTCAGGCTCTACGCTGGGTGGCCGTCGTCCTTGGTGGGTACGCGCTGTCCTTTGAAGACCAATGGCGGGGTTGGTTTTTTAGGTTTATTTTAATTCAGTGAGATTCTTTTGCTGGAGCGGGAAGGTTTCATATCTCAGGGCTAAAAAATTACAACCCAGTTAAATCTGCTGTCGTCGCTGACAAGGGATTTTCGACTAATCGAAACGGGGTTCGAAACTTTTGAAAATCATTAAATCTTTCTCTGAAAATCATGACGTAGTACAGTGAGCAATTCTATGGACGGTTGCAAGTTTATCTCTTCCCCCCTCAGGGGATCACATCTAGTGGGACGTAGGTTGGCGACCACGGGACCACAGCCGAGTCCGGCATTGCTTCCACTTACTTGTGCCGGACTCCTCTCCATCTCCTTTCCTGTCGACTTTACTTGGTCTACTCTTGTTCTTTTCCGACCCCGACGGTATTAGGGTATCAAAGGCCCGAGTCTTCACTTTCCCGCCTTAATTGGCCCTTATCTCATCTTTCCTGATCCCTCCTTCTTCGAGGGGTCAGACCTCTTGTTTTCTTTGCATTAAATTTCCTTTTCTCTTTAAAATTCCCGCACTGTTTTTGTTAATTGGCTTCCCATCTAAATTCTCTTTAGCGATTCTTTTGCATCCACCCTCCGTTTTGTAGTTTTTTCAATCTACGTTGCATTTTGTAGGTATTTTCAATCTAAATTGCATTTTGCGAATATTTTCAACCTCAATTGCTTCTTGTAAGGATTGACAATTTAAATTGTTTTTATTAAGTCTTTCTATATAGGGGCTGGGTCTTTTGTGAGTATTTTGAATTTCAATTGCATTTTGTTAGTATTTTCAAGCTAAATCGCTTTTTGCAAGTATTTTCAACCTAAATTGCATTTTGTAAGTATTGTCCATCCAAATGAGTAGTTTGAATCTGCCATACATTTTGTACGTATTTTTAACGTAAACTACCTTTTGTGCGTATTTTTCAATCTATTCCTTTTGTGAGTATTTTCCTTCTAAATTCCCTTTTGTAAGTATTACCACTCTCCATTTTGTGAGTCGTTTCAATATGAGTTCATTTTTGTAAGTATTTTCAGTCTCACTTAATTTTTGTTCTGGTTTCCATTTCACTGTCATTTTTATATCGCCCAGACCATTAGGGGCCGATAACCTAGATGTTAGGCCCCTTAAGTTAAGAATTATAATCATCATTATTTCTTCCCCTGGGTTTTCTTGAATAAGATGTTGGAAGCATGGGAAACTACTAAAATCATTATTATTCAGTTGTTCTGTGTATCCAATTTTTATATCACTTGTCAGCTGAGTAATAAGTTTATTTGTACCTTGCATTTTAATTTGGTCATCATTCAGTGTTCGTATTACATCAACCAGGAAGCCAACGTTTAACCACCATGAAAATGAGTCTAGGTCAGGATAGTTTTTATCTCGTTCACTTGAAGAACGTTTTTTTTTTCATGTCTAAGATTATAAAATCGTTCCGAAACTCTTCCCTTACTCAACCACATGAACTCAAATGTGACAATATCATAATACTGTTAATTAAGCCTATTAATTGCCTGTGATTTAGTTCACGTGGTTTAATGACATTAACAGTGTTTTCTTTATCATAGATTTGAAAGTTTCGTCAGATTTTGCAGTGTTATGTTAATAACTGGTCTTTATTTAAATATTTATTGTGTAAATACATTCTGTATGACAACCTACTATTGAGGGAAAACCGTCAGTACACACTGATAAAATTTGTTCAGGCCTATTTTGTATTTACATAAAAATGTATTAACTTCTTCAAACATCCTATTCCCCGTTTTTGACCTGTTAAAATCTTCATTTAAAAACCCTATTTAATTTAGTATTTGGCAAATATAAAATCAACTAAGGCTGTGGACGAATCCAGAACATGGCTGAAATAGTCACTATCACGAATTTCATCGAGAGTACAAAGCAGCATGTGTCCCGACATGTCTCCTAACACAAGTAATTAGGAAGTTGTAACTTTTGAAATTCACTTTATATATGTTTTGCATTTGGAAATTTAGAACATAATGTACCGCACACGTTTACAAATCACTCCTTAAAATTCTCTACATCGGTCAACTGTTTCTTTTTACGTGCTAAAATGTCAACTACTTGGTACGAATAGTTTGTTGTCAATTTATTTTCACTTACGGCACGAAACATAATTTATTGTTGAGACACTCTTGCCATTTTTAATGTTTTTAGTTTTTCTGGACTCAACTTACAATCTTTAGGATACTTGCTGTCAAAATTTGAATGCACGGTGTTATAATGCCTATTAAGATTAAATCGTTCATAACCTTGAACTAAGTCACGACATACAGTAATAAATACATGGCACTGCCTTCCCTTTTAGCAGGTACGAAGAAACAAAATAATTCTCACAACCATCTTGAAAAACTCCTCTTTAATCTTTCAGTTTACTTTGTTTTCCTTAACACCAGCCTTTAAATAGTACACTGCAATAAACTTACCACTATCAATCAACTGTTCAAACTTCAACTTAACAGGGAGTAACGGCTAACAGTAACAGAGTAGGCTATTCATATAAACTAAGAAACATGTATGAAAGCTTCTGACGAAAATGGGCAAATTTAAACGGTCTGCCAAACAAACGCACACCTCATCAAAACCAATAAGGTTGGGCATATAAATTGAAAACGTGCTCTGCTGTACTGTATATCCAAAGTTTTGTAGAATTTCAATAAAGATATATTTAGACTTAGAATTTAGATGTAAATGTAATGAAAGCAAAATTGTTCAGAGCCACAATAAATGTCCTCTAGCCGCGTAATCCGTAATGAGTACTGATGGTGAAGTCGGTTTGATGTGTTGTTGATGTACAATTAATGGGATAGCCGTGCCTTTGCGTTAGGTACCATCTCAGCTGTTGGAATCATCCTCCAAACGCGTTCTTGATTATTCATAGTAATGCGCAGCAATAGTGCATTTGTAAATAGAACAGTTCAGTTATTATTTTATATGCATAATTTAAGAAATGAACGGGGTGTTGGAACGTCGAAGAATCTACCCGATTCACCACTTCCCAATATCGCTAAAGTAATAACTAAACATGTATCTTCTTAATTTTGTTGCAGCTTATGCCTTGCTATCTTATATTATTATTTTTGTCAACAAGTTGCTACTATCGATCTTCAAAGAATAAAACATGAATGAACAAGATACATCATACTGGTTCAACAATACGCCATTTTCAGTCCAAAAGCCCTAATAAAAGTTCACATTTTCAACAACCTCCCACCTTTTGATTAAAATGTACATGAATCAAAACACCAATTATTATGAATAAGAAACACACAATTCATTCAGAAAATCTCATAGGAAGTTTTATCACTCTGCCACTTCTTGTGGCTTTCGCCGTTGTCAATGAACACTGTGGTGCTATCTTTGTTGCCATACTTCCCCTTTCACCAGCAGCTTGAAGTGGTACGTCTACTTCAAGAGGAAAGAGTCGTTGTACTGGTCGAATCAGCTCCCCACTAGCTGTCTTCAATTTTGCGACTCTAATATGGCCGTCTATCCCTGGATATACATCCAAAACACGTGTCATAGGCCAGAATATCCTCTTCTTATCATCCTTTTCTATCAGAACTACATCCCCAATTTTCAGTTGTGTTTGATCCTTCTCTGGCCGCTGCTGGACCAATTGACCAAGGTATTCCACCCTAAATCTTTTTCTTATTTCCTCTGTGAGACGCTGTCGGTACTGCAACCTCTTGCTTAGGTTGGATTGGTCCAGGTGATCTAAATCAGGCACTGTCACACTCTGGAGAAACATAGCCGGAGTCAGAGGTCGCAAGTCTTCAGAATCTTCAGGTGTTGATCTTGAATCATTAGTTCAACTATTTTGTGATCACTTGGAAGGATTATAGGATAATGGAAACACTCCTTGTCGCATCTGCTCGTTAATTTGTTTTTTACACGCAGAATACCTTCAGCATCCTGGAATACTAACAAATTGCTCACATCCTTCCGTTTCGATGTGAACGCCACTTCTTGTGTTGTTTTCACTATTGTCCTTTCTGCAGTATTCAGTTCTTCGACCGACAATTCATCTTCCTTGTGTACCTGGTTTCCCTTCCGAGCATTGTTGACGAACTGAAGAATCCAAGCTAACATTCTCAGAATCTTTGTATAAGAAGAAAAATATCTCGTATACCACATCTCTTCTTGGACTCCAACTGTTAATGCAACTACCGCTTCCCTTTCTTGAGACACTTCTGCCTCGTTGATGATGAGTTCCGACTTTGGCCAGCGGTCTTCTTCTATCCTAA
This sequence comes from Meconema thalassinum, assembly GCA_946902985.2. Classification (NCBI taxonomy): domain Eukaryota; kingdom Metazoa; phylum Arthropoda; class Insecta; order Orthoptera; family Tettigoniidae; genus Meconema; species Meconema thalassinum. The sequence continues at coordinate 304,876,837 of OX336390.1, forward strand.
GCCAGGTAGGTCCCTCCCACCACCGGGATTCCAGAAGCATACTGACATTACAACCTCTGGATGGTAGATCAGCTGGGTTCTCGTGACCCGGAATATGTCTCCAATCCTCGGCTCTGCTGTTGGTACGGATTTCATTCACTCTGTTCTGTATGAAGGTTCCCCATGTCCTTCTCCAGTTATCCACAGCAGGACAGCAGATGCGCCAGTCCAATAAAATTCCTTAACGTCTTTTAATCCTCGACTTTTCTTCACATTCGCCGCCAAGCGGGCTCGTATACAGCAGGCTAACAGTTCTAACCTTGGGATGGTGATTTTCTTCAGCGGTGCCACTCTTGATTTGGCTTGTACCAGCTGTACGGAAATTGCTTCCCCATTTGTACACCTCAGGTACACAACAGAAGCGTATGCCAATTTTGATGCATCACAGAAAGTGTGCAGGGAATATGTTTTCACATCTGAAATCGAGACCCATCTGGGAATTTTCACATTATTTAAGGAAGTGAGCTCTTTAACCCATCTAATGAACCTCTTGTTTATTTCTTCAGAACCTTCAGAATCCCAACTAAGTTTACTTTTCCAACTCTCTTGCAGAAGTAACTTAGGACACAGAGTGACAGGAGAACAGAAGCCTAGTGGGTCGAACACTCTTTGCGCCGTGGCCAAAATACTTCTCCTGGTTACAGGCCCTTCTTTTCCAATTATGGATTTTACTTCACAGCATAAGGTGTCGCCTTCCCTTTCCCACAGGTATCCAAGCACATGCATTGGCTCACTATTACCTTCTGTGGAAGACAAGGCAGAACTTTCCCAGCCCCTCAGATCAAATTTTGCTTCAGCCATCATTTCAGTTGACTCCCCTTTGAACCTCAGTAGCTCTTTCTCTGAGTCAAATGACGCAAGACAGTTGTCGACATAAAAGGAGCTTTTCAGTTTCCTCGCAGTATTCTCTAGATCATCTTTGTATAGGTCTAAGTGATGGTTGATAACTGCTCCCAAAAGAAAAGGACTGCAGTTCACTCCAAAGACTACTCTGCAGTGCCTCAAAACAATGGTCTCTGTTTGCTCAGTGCCTCTCCACCAAAGGAATCTCAAGAAATCTCTGTCTTTCTTCGCGATAGAGATCTGTAAAAACGCCTTCCTAATATCAGAATCGACACCAAATCTTCGTTGACGGAACCTTAATAGAATTTCCGGAATCCTTTCCAATAAGTTAGGTCCCTTCTCCAAACAATCGTTTAACGAACGCCCGCCTTTAGATTTAAACGAAGCATCAAAGACCGGATGAACACTTGTTGTAGAATTATCTTTAAAAACTCCTCGATGAGGCAAGTAATGAGCAGTATCTCTTTCTTCATCTTGAGTGACTCTTCGATTATTCCCTCAAATAACCATGTTTGAAGTACTTCGTTGTAGACATCAAACTTCCCTTTTTCCTTCAGTTTTGCGGTTGTAGATATCTGTCTCTTCTCAGCTAAAACTCGATTGTCTGGAAGTACTTCACAGAATTCTGTCCAGGGTAGACTGATCTCATATCGTCCTTCAGGATTCCTTTTTACTGTCCTCCTAAAGTGATCTTGCACTGCAGCTTCTATTTCTTCATTCCGTTTTGTTTCACATGGATCCGTTATTCCAAGAGTGTCCAGTTTCCACAACTCTGGTAGAAGATTAGTATGGGTCAGAAGAGTGATTAATGAAGCGGCATGAGTGGCTTTATTTGACGATTCTTCCAATTTTCCCATGACCACCCACTCCAGCCTTGTCTGCATTGCTGTTAGTCCACACTCTAATTCATGCATGTACAGTTGACCTGCTACATCAGCTCCGATCAAGATTTCGATCGATGGTTGGCCACGTCCATCATCAGTGAGAAATATTCCCTTCCTTTGAAGTTCTTCCACCCACAAACTTGATTTTGGTCGTCCGATAGGTCCACATATAATTGGTTGGTCCATCACTTCAATTGAACAAGAATAATCATCTGTTATACTCCTGAGGCAAATTTTGTAACACTTGTGTTCGATATTTTTTGTCACGGCACCCCCAAATAAGGCATGAATCACAGATTCAGTCTTGGTGAAAGGAAACTCCCTTTCTTGTGCTGTCCTCCTCAGTATATATGAACGCTGTGAACCTGTGTCAATGACTGCTCTTACCGTCCGTCCGTGTCCTTCCATTATTTTCTAGATTCACCAACAACGTCTGTAAAATTGTTTCCGAACAACACTGATTTGATAGAGAAGTATTTTGGTTCGACATAATTTCCTCTTCAGTATCTTGTATTTTCTGTCTAGACGGTATATCAGGACACATTATTGTGCAATGCCTCTTTAAACAGACACTACAACTAAGCCTCTGTTTACAATCTTTGGCCTTATGTCCCTGTCTAAGGCAGGCAAAACAACCATTTTTCCTTTTTAAAGCATCTTGGTTTTGTTCACGAGATAGTTTTTGAGCCAAGAAGCATTCCTTGCTCTCGTGCAATTTTTCACAAAACAAGCAAGAATTGTGGCATTTTCTCTTCTCACCTGATAGAAGACTGGTTGCTGTGGGGAGCATTTCTTCAGCAATCCGTTCTCCTTTGTCATTTTCCTCGCCTAGTCTAAGTCCTCCTTTGGCCAGTAACATCCTTTCCTCACCTTCTACTTCACCTTTCAGAAAAATCAAAAGGTTGTTTAATTTGTCCTCATACAGTTTATTCACACTTTATTCACTGGCTCCTTTTGTGTTTCTCAGCCACACCCTTAACATATCTACAGGTATGCATGACTCCACAAGAGGGAATAACATGGCAGCATACTTGTCTGAGGTAACATCTAAAGATTCTAATGCACGCAGATGTGAAGCGAGCGAATCATACATTTGGGCTGTGTAGGGTTTACCCTTTGAATCCGTAACATTGTTTATTACTAAACACAAAAGCTCCCTCACATAGTATTCAATTAGTAGTTCCTCTCTACCAAATCTGTTTTTCAAGCACTCCACAGCCTTCTTATAGTTTTGTGCAGTGCATGGGAAGCTATCGATAATACCACGAGCCCTGTAGCCCTCTGTAGTGGACTGAATTAAATATTGAAATTTATCTTCATCTGCTAAATCATCATCTTCGTGAATACGCCTGAACCGACTCCAAAACGCAAGATAGTCCTTAATGTCACCACTAAACTTTTTAAGTTCGATCTTGGGCAATTTCATCTTTGCCTGGTAGGTTGTGGACGATCTGACGTCTTGAACAGTAAGTTGATGTGCTACCTGATTACATCTGAGAGTAAATGCCTCCATCTTCACGCGCACATATTCTAATTTATCTCTATATTCTGCAACCGATTCATATTCTTTGTCAAAATCTGACTCAGTTTTATCATCTTCCATAAACTTTGTAGAAATCTGCTCAAGTACATTTAATTCGCCACATAACCTTTCCAAGATCGCGAATTTTGTTTTTATAACTTCTTCTTTTGGGCTTTCCCCAACCAATTCGCTCATAAGAGCCTCATAAGTCTTCGTGAATGCTTTTCTGACTGGCGTTCGTTTCTTTATATAGCTCGCCATTTCGTACAATACTGTCGTAAATATTCAAACTTGAACTTACCGGTATCTATGCGATATTATCACGTCGGGGTCACCAAATGTTGGAACGTCGAAGAATCTACCCGATTCACCACTTCCCAATATCGCTAAAATAATAACTAAACATGTATCTTCTTAATTTTGTTGCAGCTTATGCCTTGCTATCTTATATTATTATTTTTGTCAACAAGTTGCTAGTTGCTACTATCGATCTTCAAAGAATAAAACATGAATGAACAAGTTACATCATACTGGTTCAACAATACGCCATTTTCAGTTCAAAAGCCCTAATAAAAGTTCACATTTTCAACACGGGGTGTCCGAATTTTTACCATTACAGAATTCTGTGATACTAACGATTTTTGCTGAATTATTGAATCATTGAGTAACATTATTTATTTCTAGTTTACCAGATGTATTTAGGATGTTAACTAGGGGGTGGATATTCATAGGAATGAGCTTTGATAAAGAATATGTTACTGGGGTTTCTGTCTGAATGTCCCCATGCCAACTAGTTTTCATGAAGTCTTTTTTGTAGATTTGCTCGCTTTAAACTGCCTGCGGATGAAGCTGTTTTCGAGAACAGAAAGACCCCTTCCTTTGAATAGCTCGATGTGTGCGTCAGGGTTCGAAGCCGCGTGCTCATTATTTTCCTCCACATTGATTGTAGTCTCCCCAACCACCCCATACCTGCCTCCTTCAGAGAGGCTGTATGTGTCGTCTCTATTTTACTTCACATGATTGAAAAGCTTGTGTGTGAGCGTTTTGAAACGACAGCGGCGAAACAGTCATAGGCCATTGTATTCGCAATGGTTTATTGTGGGCGGGAACAATAATTGTAGGAAATGCTGGGGTGTGCTCGTTTCATTTACTGTTAAACAGAATTTCTGTTCAATGAGAATGTGTTTTGAGGATAATTTCTTTTAGAATATTTGAAATGGAAGTACGGAAGACCATTTACGTTAGTGACCAACTTCTGGAATTCGATATTTACGGGATATTACGAACACTTTGGGGGTGATCAAGTTCGAGGACATTTCATATTTGAATCGCCATGCCTTGAAGTTTCGCTATCGATGAAATAAACTTCACTGACATGTAACTGCTTGAGTACGACTGAACTCCTTCATGCGCTGGCTACATCTTGCGGTAAAACAAAAGCATAAAACTGCTGAAGATGAAAAGCCTTCTCAATAACACTATAGAGATCATTTGCCCCAGACACAAATATTGCTATACTGTTCTTCATTTGTAGATAGAATAACAAATAATGATATATTAAAGCGAGTGGGGCGTTTCTGGCTAATGTTAATGAAGAGTAGGGATAGTTTGGTAGGGCACATTTTAGGGCACCCAGATACAGCAAACTTAGTTACGTTCGGAAGGGTCGAGGAAACAACTGTTAGAGTACATTAGCTATGTGGAGATAAAACTATTAGCTCAGGACAGAGCAGCATGGAAAGTTACATCAAACCAGTTGCTTGACTGAAGACATCGACACACACAGGCCTACTAGTGTAATATTTCATGGCTGGTTGATTCATATGCAGAACGGCTTTCAGGGTTGTTGGGCTGTGTTAAACGTTTCTTGATATCTGACGTTACCTAGCAAGTGCGGTTGGCATTTTTTTAAAATGTTCTGAATGGTTTGAAGTGGCGCTTGTCTTAGGATATTGGAATGGTCTGAGATAAACGTAAAACGTGAGCGGATTATGACAGTTTCTGGTTGGCAGATCTCTTTATTTCGTTCGCACATGGCAATGTTAATGATATTACTCTACGTGATTGGTTAGCTGCTGTGGGATGCTCTACGACCCCGTGTACGGGAGTGAGGGTAGTCAAGAGTGACGTGGATCGCGTTCCAGGAATTGCATTCTGTGAGAGGCTGACTGCTGGGCACACTCGTGTTCACCCACTGAAAAGCTTCTAATAATAGATTACTTGCGTTTTAGCACGAAATGTTATTGTTATATTAATAATATGAAGTGTGTGTTTAGGTGCTTTACAAGTGAAGCTATTTAAATAGCTGAAATTGTTTGTTCGGAGTCGGAAAAAAATAGCTATCGGTGTTATTTCTGCAACTGAACCAAGCAGAAATGGAAGGAGTTGTAAGGTAATAGGATCGATGAAAACTTGATCCATTGGTAAGATCTACATAGGAATAATTTGAAGAATTTTATTAAGAGAGGGGACGAATCATTTTCAATTAAGTGACCACTTATTTGCTTTATTTACACAAATTTTCTGCTTGTTCTTTAATCATTTGTCATTTTATTGAACGGGGGGGAGAGCTTCGACGTTTCATCAGTCCCATGTACTTGTGTGAACGTGTTTAGAATGTGTCTTATAACCTGTATTATTTTGATGTCTGTTACAATGTGTGTATTTGTAATTGAGGATGGAATGGGGAAGAAGATGGGCGTGGCTGTAAGTTAAGTACCACGCTGGCATTTTCCTGGAGTATAAGTGGGTAAACAATGGAAACCACTTCTACGATGACTGAGGTGGTAATCGAGTCTACCTCTCAGAGGCTGAGTGTACCCCGTTCCACCCATCCGACCAGATGTAAATTTCTTGGCGTAACCGGAAATCGAACCCGCAGCTCAGAGGTAAAGCCAAGAAGCCACTACACCATGAAGTGGTTGCTTAGTTATTGTTGATTTAAGGGGCGTAACAGCGAGGTCATCTGCCCCTGAAGTTGTTTGTTCTCGAATAAGCCATGAAGTCTTTGGCGCAACATGTTACTGAATGCAGGGTGTTAGGAAGCCTGTAGTTACGTAATTACAAATGAGGTTCATTTTATGTGGAAAAGAATTTGTCAGAGCTATAGCCTAATGACTTCTACTCTCCACTCAGCCACTCATTTTATAAGCTTGCGACAGTACTTAATATATCAGGTCCCGGGACACCATAAATATAAGACCCTAATTATTACAATATAGACAACACAATGCCACAGGTTATCAGGGAAGTGCACATCACAAGTGCACGGGGGAATGATCAAAGGTGCTCGACCGAAGCAAAAACAACAACAACAAATTGAATAAGGCAGGTGCTGCCCCGTTCTCTTTCTGCCAGTGTGATATTCTCAGTACGATACCATTGACTGTCTAGAATCTGAAAACTAGGGCAGGTGGCATTTGGAGTAGTAGACTAAAGAAGTTCGATTCCTGGCTATGCCAAGAAATTATAAATTCTGGTGTGGGGGATGGATTAGGGTACACTCAGCCTCGTGAGACAAAACTGAGAAGAGGAGGGTTCGATTCCCACCTCAGCCATCCTGGTAGTGGTATGCGTGGTGTTCCCACTTCTGCTCCAGGCAAATACTGGGATGGTTCCTAACCTAAGACCACGGCTGCCTCCTTTCCAATCATATCCCCAATTTTAAAAAAATATACGCACTTGTACAGCCATCACAATAAAACAGGTTATTACACAAATTACAAACACACACCAAAGTATATGACCACGAGATCGCAGCCCCTAAAATAAGCAACAACAATTCGTAATTATACTCTGTATTTAAAAAAAAAAATGAACGTGAAGGAAATGGCGGGAGCTTGGAACAGCTGAGCTGTGTTGCCAAGTTTTTATTGTTGATGTAGAACAGCTGATTTGAATAATACACAGGGATACACTTCGGATATTATTTCGGTACTATTATGCGCAATATAATGCAAATGTCGATCCTGAGTCGACGCCGAGGACATTCAAATAGAGAAATACGGTATAAAATGAATAAATAACACACCGAAGCTATGCTACCTTTGTCATCGTTATTCAATAAATACGAGAAAGAGGCCAAACACTCGACAGCTATACACATATAATACAAAATACAAACACAAAGTAATATGATGATGAATATATCAACACTCACCGTGCAATGATTATATCCTTCAAGATGAAACAAGAGTTTGGGTGAAGGTCGTTCACAGTTTACAGCAGTTAACACAGAACGCAGAAATATCATGACAATACACTCACTCACTCACTGTATCGCGACTCTATACGGTTAATAATAGCCTCCACATACGTAATGTTAAGGTAAAGCAGGCCCGACGAGAGGGGGGGGGGGGGGGGTGGTCAGGCAGGGCTGGTGCCCCGGGGCCCATAGCCTCCACATACGTAATGTTAAGGTAAAGCAGGCCCGACGAGAGGGGGGGGGGGGGGGGTGGTCAGGCAGGGCTGGTGCCCCGGGGCCCGCCCTCCCAGGGGGGCCCGGCGTCCTTGGAGGATGGACCAGATCGGGCATTGGTTTATTATTGCCTGTATGTGACTTGAATTTGCTACTGACAATCATTTAGTGAGTGCAATGAACTCTCTGTGAACAATGTTACAAGGATTGAGAAACATTGTTTCAAGTGGACAATATTTTCCTCTACAAAGCGCTTGTGGGAAGAACAACTGTTTCAAAGCGGTCATCTTAGGCGACGGGGTTCCTCTATGTATTGTTCTCAGAATATACCTGAAGACAGAGAGAGCATTCCATTATTCTAAATTTTGCTTATTCGGCTTATGCACCAATCCTTCAAATAACTTTCTCATCCCTTCACTTATTTCGCCAAGGCCACGAGAGCCTGGGCTGCCGTGGTGTGTTTGGTCAGCAAGCTCAAGAGTTTCAAGTTTGGTGCGTCACGTCAAAATTAGATATTTAGAGGTGATAGTGTCTTGCCGTGCAGGCAAGTAAGTAAAATAAATTTTAAAGCAGCGTTCACACAGTAATTCACTTTATAGTTGATTTAAGGGGCAGAAGAGTGAGGTCATCTTTCCCTAGTATTTCACTTTTGCACTATGTGAAAAATTATCATTGCTGGATAAATAACTTGCGAAAGGGTGGGATGATTCTTTTGTCAAACGTAGACAGAAGACATGCATGCGAAACTGTTCATCTTCTCGTACACTGAATTGAGAAAACAATGCTAACATTTGAATAATCTGTATGCTTAGGTGCAGGCTGGGAGTTGTGGCGCACTTCTGTAATCCCGCTACCGGGAGGCCGGGTTTAGTGGAAGTTTCGGGCCTGAAGTAAAATCCCACATAGGCCCGAAGTTGGAGGCACAACCGCCGAACACATTAACTGGTTCATTCAATACGATCAACAATCCTAGTTATTTGGGTTCGTGCGCAAATAATTTCTGATAAAGGGATTTATTGAAAACCTATATTACTATTGGTACTAGAGTTGGGAAGTGTTTCCAAAGACTGAATCTAAGGTAATATTCCAGTATTTTTCTGGACCGAGTGTTTAATTAACCAGGAGATAAATGACAATTAAGCTAGGGCAGTGAACCACTCAACTTTGTTTTCCAATTCCTCTCATGGGACATCAGTGGTAAGGACAGATGGCCTACCGTAGATGTTCCGCCTCTTAAAACAACAATAAGTAACGTTAGTGGTATGCATGGCGATGGAGAAATTAATATATTGCATGTAGGGAACCGCGCAGATTTTTCTAAGACCAAGTATTTGAACTCTACTTAATTTAGGATAAATTAAGATGAGGTATTGTCGAATATTAATATAAATACAATTTTGTTTTGAGGTGGTGCAGTGGGTGTTATTATTATTATTGGACATTTCTATGCCGTTTATTCCGAAGAGCAGCATCGATCTGCAAAACACTTATTTTTCAGGACGAGAAAAGGTATTTTCCCTTGCGAATCACGCCCTTTCATGATACGCTTGAACGTTTTAGTACCGTTAAACATAAAATGCGTTGCTCTCTCTATCTATGACTTGGAGATGACTCCGGGTCCTGAAGAGGCCACGGCAGGAATGCGGGATTCGGCTTACTGACTGGTATCATTCGCAGTCTTACTCAACAGTTAATAATAGGCATATTTGTCGTTACAGTTGTTAATTCATTTCGGGGCTTGCGACATTTAACCCGTGCACTTGGTAGCTAGTAGGTCTAGTATCACTGGCGGGCAATGAACCATTGGTACTCAGTTGGGAATCGTTAGCATTAACTAGTAGGCTACTGTAGATAGCCTATAATTCAGTATTTGCAGACGCGTTAATTTTCGGGTTTGTTTCTGAAGGCCTCCACATTATTGAATTAAGTTGACTGCAAAGCAGTAATTTTCACAAATATTAATGAAGTAAATTATAAGATTCTCAAACAGCGAACATAATAGAAAACCAAGACACGTGTGAATTGTGTAGACTGAAGGGGAGGCCAGTGGTTGTTGTATAATTAGAGAGGTGTATTGGCAACATTGTTGTTACTATTTGTCTTGGAGAGTAGAACCTTAGACCCTCTTAAAACCACCCACTGCTGGACGAAAAGCAGAGTATACACTGTGATGTGCTATGGCCTGTGTGACGTGATCAATCGCATGGCGTATTCTTAGTTGCCGACTGGGAAAAGTGGGAATGCGTTACTATTACTGTAATTAGAGTGGGGTAGGTGTACCTGGACTTGAAATAAGGTACTATCCCGGCATTTGTCTGTAGGGAGTGTGAAAACCCACACTCAGGATAGCCACTGTCAGCACCGGGATTCGAACCTCTGATCTACAGACTTGCTGTAGACCCCGGACCCCACTCTGAGCTTGGTGATATTCCATACCCCCAGATCCCCGGTGTGTCCACTCCCCCATAATCTTGGCTTAAATCCGCCCCCGATGGTCACCTGTCATAGGATTGGGGATTTTTAGGAGAACCTGGCTCTAGGTCTGCTTACTGCAAAGCAATATTAAATTATAAGAAGTCCAATAATTGCAAATTACAAAATATAGTTCAAATTCACATTTTTTTTCTTTTGTGAAAACAATCACTGATCAGCTGCAATCTACTGATAGCACATAATAAATAACTTGACTTACGTATGAGTATACCTGTGGTTAATTATGAAAATATATTTTACTTTGTTTAATGTACAATGATGTGTGATCGCCATTGAACCAAAACACTTATCAGTGTTTAGGCTTAGACCCAAGGGCGTGATTCTTCAAGGGCAGCAAGTTTTAAGAACGTCAACATAAAAAACCTGTATGTGAAACTATTTAAAAATACGTCTTGACTTTGTGTAAAAATCATGTTTTCGTTATGAAAAGAGATTACGTCATATGTCACTCTGAGCTTGGTGATATTCCATACCCCCAGATCCCCGGTGTGTCCACTCCCCCATAATCTTGGCTTAAATCCGCCCCCGATGGTCACCAGTCATAGATAGATAGACTTTATGTACAGTATACCCCTTCCACCTCTTTTAACATGCAGTTCACTGAACTGAACTTCCTGTTGATTTTTTTGGGGTCTTAAGTCTTCGTGGTCATCAGTCCTTTCTACTTTCTGTGCGTGTAGAACTCTGTCCAACAATCTATATCTGAATAAATCATATATTTTTAATTAATTTGGGATATAATTGAGGAGGAAATGAATGTTCAATGGTGCAACTACAGCCTTTGGCTATAGGGTTAAAAAAATCATGGTAAATAACGGTAAGCTTAGAATCACCGACAGTGGAATTCGAAACTACCTGTTTCCGAGTTCATAGCAAACAGCCTTTTTCAACGTGAATTTTTTCCCCAAGTTAAATACTGTAAATGCGATGAAATTACGGTCCGGTAAATGCATTTGTTTTCAAATTTGTGTACGACAAACGAGCATATTGCTTTTACGAGTATCACTGAAAAGCTAAAATTATTGATATCAAAGAGGATCTGCAGAACTTTAAATCTGAACACTGTGCATGCTTACAGTGTTACTTCATCGGGACGAATTTAGATCTGTCAAACGCCAATACTAAACAGTATAACTTAGTGAATTTAATGAAAATTATTACCTAGTTTTCGATGGCTTTACTCGAGATATTTATTTTTGTTAATTGAAAATAATGCATTGGTACGCGCTTGTCATGTATAAACATTGAATTTGCAAATAATTTTGCATGCATTCCTCCAGTTTCACTGTTGTAAATTTTACATACCAGCATTAACTTATTTATATTGATAGTAATTCACGCTCTGCTTATGATAATAAATATAGGCTAGAATATATAATTGAAATATTATTAATACAGTAGGCCTATATTACACAGCATTTATTGTAGCCAATGGTCATATCAGGACATTTCAATTGAATGCCCGTAGGCTCCACAACAAGTTCCAACTTTAGCTACCATTCGCCACTGTCACTGACACCCAGCGGCAAACGTTGGAACTTGATAGAGTGTTTCTAACGAAATAACCTACTAATGTTGGCTACATACTACCAATTATAGTGGAAATGAATGTACGATGGTGCAACTACAGCCATCGGATGAGACAAAAATATGTCCGGACAGTCGCAACAGCTGGTGTGATTTTTGTCGCGGGACTGTCTGTCTCCTGTGTTATTGCATTCAAGTGCGCACACTGGGGACAAAAGTGTCGCTCACCACTCATATACATGGCCTTCTAAACCACAGGCCCGCCGGTTTTACTTCCCCTCCGAATAAAGTCATACTGATGGATTTTAACGCTCGTAAAAGTCCGACAATTTTGGGCGGACTTACACCCGCGAACTTGGGCATAGCGGTTCAGCATGCTATTATTATTATTATTATTATTATTATTGCTTGCTGATTTTTATGTTCTTGTAATTGATTTCGTGATGAAGATTTTGTGCAAAAAAGTTGCGCAGAATCAGTTTGTGCAAATTTACGAAGATTATAAATTAATTTTACAGAGTTTGGTTAAAGAGGGGGGCCCGGGAGATTCCAGCCCCAGGGCCCGTCACCGCTCTCCACGGCCCTGAGGTAAAGTATTTAGCACCAAGCACACAAACAAGCTGTTCTGTGGCGATATTATTGCAGTGATTTTACATTGTCGATTTGTAGGTTATTGAATGACAAGCGTTAATTTGAACACTACGGTATGCAATGAAACATTACTGGATACGTAAAGATTAAGACTAAATGTACATAGCCTATTTTTTACGTCGCGCATGTATTCTAAATTAAGTATATTTAAATTTGAATTGAACAAACAAGGCTAACCATGAAAATAGTTTGATGTCGAAATGAACGATAGCCGGCCGTTACAGGTTGGCGCGCGTGGTCTCGTGCTGTATTTCCAGCATTTTCCCACGTTCTTCCTGCGGTACTATTTACAACTTATTGATTCGATGCTTAAAGTAAACGAAACGATGGCAATGGAACAAACTCCGACACTGTTAACAGGCGACTGAATGAATAACAATAAGCTGGCAACGGATGGTATTAGTTGTTAAAATCCAGCCAATAGGAGCCCGTGGCGGTCAGCTGTTCCAAGCTCCCGCCATTTCCTTCACGTTCATTCTTTTGAAATACAGAGTATAAGGACGTTCTTCAGTGCGGTGTATGTGGCATGAAATCCTTTCAAAATGTGTGTTCTTAGCAGGAACCTGTGCTCCACGTCCTCAGTAGACATTTGAACTTTAAATAGTCATCAAACTAACAATTCCAGCAATTTAACATTTCTTTCTCGCGCAAATGTTTGAAGCTCATACTAAAGGTTGGGACGCAGGCGCGCAGCATTATGGGGGAACACTGCTGCAAGGCAAGTCTGCTGACATTCCAATTTCGGGGTATTTACTAATTTTGAGGAACAATTCTATGAATGAAAATTCCTCAGCGTCGCGTTTCTCTTAACCTGGAAGAAGAAATGTGGTACACATGTAGCAGCGAACAGCTCGGCCTCTTTAATGTGTTAGTTAATCTCGTACCGTTGTTAACTAATTTCAGTGAGTCCCATTCGCCTGTCTCTAATCACACGTTGGGAAACACGTTTTAATGAGTGCTGGATAAATCTACTGTAAATAGAATGGATCCGTGTTTGCCTGGCAATTGCATTATTCGTTATGGTTGGCTTGTGATTGTGTGTTGACACTGTGTATTCATTTCACGAGTCAACTATCGCTTCATCAGTCACAAGCTTCATGAGTTCTGCATGGTCTATCTGTTTCTGTCTGTCTGTCTCTCTCTCTCTCTCGCTCTCTCTGAGAGAGAACTCTGGCCTAGGTTTTCTCTCACTTAAGGTCTATTTACACTTACCAGTGGCGTAACCGTGACGTTACCGGCACGTGATCCCACCGGCCGTGAACTCAGTGATGTATATTCACACTTAAACGTTGCATGATCGGCATCAGGCAGTGCTTTCTATACCACGGAAAATGGCGAAACTCGCAGAAGCTGATTTAGAGATGATTGCTCTTATTTTGGATGAAGAGGAGGAGCAAAAGTGAAGAAGCGGAAGTGGTGTTTCATCATGCCAGGAAAAAGAGAACAACAGAAGGGGAATTTGCTCCTTTTTATATTTATACTCCATATATTATTCTTAAAATGCGTGTCCATGTACTTGGGGTTGACAGATGATACAGCACAGGATAATTGCGCAATTGATCAATAAGTCTTTAATCATTCATCTATATAAAACTTTGAAATATACCAGTGACACGGCCGTGAAATTAGAAAAATGTCGGTGGGGACTGATCTGACTGTCACGGTACGGCGACGGTTAGAGCACTGACTGCGCTGTCACGGCCAGGTGCCGGGCGAGTATTGGACACCACCAGTATCCTGGAAGAATATTTTCAGGCTCCCCGGTAGAAGCACGTGCCGGCCACGTCACGGTTACGCCACTGCTAAGTGTAAATATACCTTCAGCGGATCATTAGATTAGATTAGATTTTTAGCCTACTTTTCACATTTTGCAAAAATGAGGAAAAAGTAGACTTATGAGATCGGGCAAATGTCTGTCCTGTCTGTCTGTCTGTCTGGCTGGCTGGCTGTGTGTGTGTGTCCCCCTATCAACTCCTAAACGGCTGCAGCAATCGAAATAAAATTTGGTAGGAGTAAAGATCTATACCTGAATATCTCACGGCCATATTTGAAAATGATGTCAGTGCTACCAACTGCTGATAAATCGCAATTGAAATTTGAGCTCCATGTTGTATATCTTGGAAGGTATGAATGGGAGCTATTTCAAAATTGGCACAGGTCTAGATAATAATATTATAATTTAATTTCCAGGAGGCCATACATGGCAGTGTTGCCAAAATGATTATAAGCCTGCTGATAGGTCCAAATTTTAAATGCATATAACTTCTACACTATCATTTGGATTTCAACCAAATTTCGTGTGTGCTCTGTGTACCATAACACATATGACTAGGCCGATTCTTAAGAGTGACCAGGACTGCCAACTGTTAATAAATACTGTCCCTATTTTTGTTACCCTAATATCAATGTATGCAAGCCAATAGCTCTAAGCTTTGCACACGTATAGTACCTGGCATTCTAGATTAATTTGGAGTAACTAATTTAGGCCTACGCCAGTGCTGCCAACATGATTCTAAGCCTGCTGATAGGTCCAATTTTAAAATGCATGTAACTTCTATACTAACTAATGGATTTCATTCAAAATTGACACAACAATAGATCATATTATTTCAGATTATTTCTGACCAATACATGTATGTCATTGTTGCCAACATGATTTTACGCGTACTGTTAGATCCAATGTTTAACTGCATGTAACGTTCATGCTATCCATTGGACTTCAACCAAATTTTGTATACTGTACCTTAAGAGATGGAACTAAAAATATATTCAGTCACCAGGGCTGCCAACTGTAGTTCTCTATTTGGCTGCATTAAGCCAGGTATACAGTATTTAGAACTAATTAGAAATTTCGATATTACCAACTTAATTTCGTCATTATTCTAGATAGATCCATATACTGTAGATTAATCATTGGCATGAATCTTAAATTTTAAGAAAAGTAGGCTCTTTAGTTCGTCACGGAACTTCTTGTTATTAATTCATTTGATCAATTACATGTATACAATACATTTTTGATATAGGTCTCTTGTTTTCTCTTTCTCCTGCTATGTTGCGGACTCGTTGGTCTCTGTTGTGTGGCTGTTACCAGGTTGAGCTTCATTAGATGGTTTTTATTTATGTCAATTCTTTCTGGTGGTATTGGAGACGGACTTGGTGCAGGTCTTCAGAGCTGACGCCCATAGGCAATCTGCTCGTCGGGATGAGGGTGAAATGAATGATGAAGTCATAACAAAGACCCCGTCTCCAGGAGATTTTACAGCGCGAAGTTAAAATCTCTCGAACCAACAAGGAATTGAACCCGGTAACCTTTGGACCAAAGGCAAGTGACCTAGTATGAAACCGAATATCTGAGTTTAATGTAAGTGAGAGAGGATTAAGAAAACAAGTGCGAGTGTATTCATCCTACGACCGCCTCCTGGAATAAGTAAAGCAGATAAAGTAACGTGGTCGCTACAATGCCGGTGGTCATCTGACTGGCTCTCTTAACGTGTGGTGATCGTTCAAGCTTCTGCTTGCTGAGCCGCGACTTGCAGGGTCGCACGCCACTAATGGCTCACGTTAAAAATGAACTCCCTCCCAAACAGTTTCTGGAGTGAACTTGTGGACACGTCCGAACTTGTGATATCTCCTCAGCAAGTACCTTAACTACTGCCAATGAAGTACGTATCTTTCTTCAGAAAAAATCATTTTAGATATTTAGGTGAAGAGAGAGGCAGCTCTATTCCTTTTCTAGATTATTAGTGTAATACGTCTTTGGGATTCGAGAGAAAAATCTTTCTTTGTTCGAATTTTTTATAAGAATATTATGTAAAATTTACTTCTTCCACAGCTTTAGTTCAGCGGCAGCACACATTTCTCTCTATAGTGGTATTTGCGACCCATGATTGAGCAAAGATGTGATCATATTCGTCAGATTTTTGTTTGGTGTTCACGCATTTTATTGGTTACGGGTTGAATACCGTTTAGTGTTCAGTCAGCAAGGTCCTGTACACGAACTAAGCTTCTTCACAATCCCCTATTTACAAATAATGTTTCTGGTTGGTTCTATATATCTCACCTTGACATCGTTATACTAGAAGGGTTCGCGGGAAGAAGGGGGAATGTCACTCAAAATGTAAAATCGAGATTATGAGTGCGATCTGATAGGCTTCTTTGCGACGTTCTAAAGGCAAAATTGTGTCTGGCTAAGAACAATGAGGGTCGTGAGAGAATGACGTTTCAAGTTGACGCGTACATAGGTGTATAAGTAATGAAACTTTAAAACTAGTTTCCTGAATATTTTGCATTATTTGGCATTCCCCCTTCTTCCCCTGGACCCTTCACTTCTAGCCTAAACTTAGTTCCGTTAGTCTGTCTCTCTTCTTGTCCTCTACAACTAAGTCCATAAGTCTTCTCACCCAATTGCATTACATGGCGTCATATTCTCATTCTAGGCATTCAATCCCGACATCGCTTAGTTCTCTTCGTATTGTGATCGTAGCACGGCTATTTTCATTACCAATAAAATGTATTATACCTTGCGAGGTATCCCCGAAATCTCCCTTCTTACTCTTATCATCTCTTGAGCATATACCATAACTGCAAATGAAGCCCTAGTTTTTTAGGGACTTTCATCATTTTAAGGGAACCCGTATGTTAAAATTTCTCATTTCTAGCATTTACTTATTTAATATTCAATTTTTAAAGGTCGTCGTCGGCCGATCCTCGTATCCGAGTTGACGCTTCTCGCCTGCAGTTCCCTAATCTTTAGTCCAGGCGATGAAGATGGCGCTGATGGCTTATCAGGCTAATTCTTGCATAGAACATGCGATGTAGGTTGGAGGACGTGGTAGTGTTTGACGTATCTTCTTCCTCTGGCGAATTTCCTCTTCCTGTCTTCGACGTTCCTGCTCAAACTGTGCAATTGCAGCGGAGATGGTAGCACGCCAGCGAGGGCGATCCAGTGCAAGAATATGCCAAGTATTTGTGTTTATCTATACTATTCTCATGGTCTGCTTGAGTTGGTCTTTATATCGTTTTAAGGAGCACCACATGGCCTCTTACCAGTGTTGAGTTCACTATACAGGATTTGCCGAGGTAGTCTGCTGTCACTCATACGATGGATATGGCCTGCCCACCTGAGCCGATGACCAACAAGGAGGCTTCAATACTCTTTATCATTGCTTTCTCAAAGACTGCTATATTAGTTACATAGTCATCCCATTTATGTTCATGATTGATCTAAGTTTTTGTTTATGAAAGCGTTCCAGTTTCTTGATGTCCCGGCGATATAGGGTCCAGATTTCACATCCGTCGAGTAGCGTAGAAATAACAACAGCTTGGTACACCAATACTTTCGTGCAGATACTTAGATCTTTGTTCAGAAACACACGATGTGAGAGACGTCCAAAAGCCACATGGGTAGCCTGTATTCTGTTTTCCACGTCCTTTTCAGAGGTATTATTAATAATAATAATAATATCGTATGGTCTCGGGTGCCGGGTGCAAGCTTTGTTATTAGGTAGATTTAATTAGAAAGCTAACTATTGCAATGGGTCCCATGTTTCGACTTCCGGAAAATTTCGACATATCTTCGCGTTTCACATCCCCCAGACCCCAAAACCAACGTCAGTTCAAAAGTTTTTATATAATTTATGCATATATATATATATATGTATATCAGTTTCTTGTGGACACGATAACTGCCGTAATTTTGCACCAATCACTTTGATTTTTTTTACCGAATATGTATACCTATAAAATCTCGGTCGAGTTCGTTACTGGGCTAAATCGGTCGAAGGGGGTGAAAATGGGGGGCTTTTTTCGAAAAAGTGAAATATTGCTATAACTCTCCTAATATGTGACATATCGAATCCGTTCAACGTTCATACTATGTGTCGGATAAAGCCCAAAAATTTATGTTTTAAGAGGTTTTTTATAGCACCAACCATTGACCAAAGGGTGGGAAAAAGTGGGTTTTTCGGGAAACATTAATCATATCTCTCTTAATAGGCACAATATCAAAACCGTACAAAATGGACAATATTCCCCTAATAATTACCTAAAACTTTTGTCTGAAAGAATTTTTGATATGACCCACCATTACGCCAAGGGATGAGAAAAATGATTTCGGAATTATAAGAAAATGCCAAGAGCCATCAGAGGTTGCCATGGCAACACTACTAAATTGATGAGGGATGAGCCATCATTGTTGCCATGACAACGCACTTGCACGAGATCAGATTCAGTATTTCCATCTGACTAAGTGGGAAGCGGCTTCGGTGACGTAACTGGTGGCATGCTGAATGTCTATGCCCAAGGTCGCGGTTTCAAAGCCGGCCGAAGTCGTCGGATTTTCTAAGAGCGCTAAAATCCCTCAGTATGCTTTCCTTTGGAGGGGAAGTTCCAACGTTCGTTGCGAGTTGCTGGTTGGGGTGGCATCTAGTAGCCAAGTTCACAGCTAGGTGTCGTTGACGGTAGTACCTGGTAGCAACATTAGGAACTACTGCTTGAAATTGACCGTCTGCAGTCCTTACCTGAATTACAGACTAATACAGCCATCCCTAAGTACACGGGGTTACACGACCGCGTTGTCGCAGCCCCTAAACTGAGCAACCAACCAAAATCTCTGCGGGAGATATAATTTTGCGTGAAGAAGTTACAGACCGTTACATAGTCACACATCAGTGTCGAAACCTTGCATAAGGACAGTGTGACCACAAGTATAAAAATGGACCCCAAATTACAAGAAGGTTACCGTTCCCATAAGACAATAAAATGTTTAAAATAAGCATAAAATGACGAAAAACAAAGTTAATTAAGCTCCAATTATAAAAAATCTTCTCGCATTAAATGAGGTCTGATCCTTCTACGAAAACCTGCATATTCTGCCTATTTTCGCCTATCCCCAAGTTTGTCCGGTGAAATCTACCTCCGCCTTCCGGCGTGCCGAGAGGACTTTTTGACACCCAGTGGGTAGCTTGCATGTCGAATTTCGTTGTTCCTCGACTATGAAAGTCAAGGGGGTTAGATGTTAGATATCTAAGCTCCTTGAACACTACAGCGCTTTCTAGTAGAGAAATGAGGAACTTTGTGTTGGCGGAAACTCCCGAGATTAATTTTGCCATTATGAACTCGACCTACTGAATTCAAATGGGTTCTAGGACATGCCAACATCGTATGACATGCGTGTCGTATTTTTGCTGCCTTTCGAAAAAAAAAATCACTTACCACGGCCAGGAGCGAACCTGCAATCTTGGGGTTAGTAGACCGACACGCTATCCACTCACCCACCGTGGCAAGCTCTTTTCAGAGGTACAGTTCGCTGATAGAATACTACCAAGGTACGAGAAGTGTTCTACCTTTTCCAGAGCGGAGCCAGATATGTTGATATCAACATCTGGGGGGATGGTTCCTGGAGCAGGCTGAGTTAGCACTTCGGTTTTCTGAATGTTGACAGTCAGCCAAACCGTTCATACGCTCTGTTGAAACAGTTGGCAGACTGCTGAAGCTCTTCTGGTGCGTGGGCTGGAGAAGCATTGTCATCTGCATATTGCAATTCTGTGACCCGAGTGGAATAGGTTAACCTTTTGGAGCGGAGTCTGGCCTGGTTGAAGAGCCCCCCATCATACCGATATTTAATTTCCACACCTGAGTTTTCAGGCGATGTCTCATAAAGCATAGCTGCCAGGTACAGGGCAAAAAGTGTAGGTGCAAGAACACATCCTTGCTTGACTCCATTTGTAATTGGGAATTCCTCTGAGATATCATTCTGATATAATACCTGACCAACCATGCCATCATGGAGAGCTTGGATCAAACTGACAAAATGTTCGGAGCATCCAAAGCGCCTCTGCACTTCTCTTGGAGTTGTCTTGCGCAGAAGATCATGTCGATTGTACCACGAGAGGCCCGAAATCCACACTGAGATTCAGGTAGTAACTTCTCCGAAACAACCTGAAGTCGATTTAGTAAGATTCGAGCAAATATTTTTCCAGCTATGGCAAGCAGGGAAATACCACGGTAGTTGCCACAGATATTGCGATCACCTTTCTTGAAGATTGTAACTATTCTGTTTTTTTTTTTCAGGTTAGCAGGAACATTTTTGGTTCCCCAAATTAGAAGAATCAGATAGAAAAGCCTGGTTTTTAGAGGTAAGCCTCCACATTGAATGAGTTCAAGGGGAATGTTGTCTGATCCTGGAGCCTTCCCTGTTTTCATTCTGCTGAGAGCTTTGATAAACTCTTTAAAATTTGTAGGAGTGTCCATCCAGGGTTGGGGAATATGTTGAGGGGCATGCTGAAGAAAATCGTCAGCAGCAGCAGGAGCAGCAGAACTGCGGTTCAAGAGAGAACTGAAGTGCTCCTTCCATCTTTTCAAGATGTCCTGGCTGTCTGTAAGAATGATGGAGTTATCAACAGCTTTCAAGGTTTCTGATGATGATCGGACCGGTCCATACAGCTCTTTCAGTCCAGCGTAGAAGTTGCGTAAATCTCTGCTATCTGAGAATTTCTGAAGTTCCTTAGCTTTTTGCTGCCACCAGTTGTTCTTTATTTCCCTAATTTCAGACAGACAGACAGATAGTCATCCCGTTTAGCTTTGATGAGGTTCAAGATTTCCTCATTGTTATTTTCAAACCAGTCTTGTCTCTTCCTTTCCTCATAGCCAATGACTTTCTGTGCAGACTCTGTAATGATATTTTGAAGTGTGGCCCATTCACATTCTACATCCTTTGTGTTGATTGGATTGTGAGTTAGTTGTTATAGAACTGAGTTTTGGTATTCTGTGGCAACGCTATCAAGTTGAAGCTTAGAGGTGTTGAACTTCTTCCTTGTTTGATTCATGAAATGGGTATGTGTTTTTTATGGATAGGAATCCTGAATAGGCTAATTATAAGTTTATGGTCTGTGCAGCAGTCGTCAATATTTCGGACTGTTTTCGTGATCAGGACATCACTCTTGTCGCACTGTCGGGTAATGACATAATCAATCATATGCCGTGGGTGCATCCATGTAGTCTTGAAGCGATTTGGCAGTTGTAACTGGGTATTGGTGATAAAGAGCTCATGCTCAGCACACAGGCCAAGCCTCATGCTCAGCACACAGGCCAAGAAGTAACAGACCATTAGCATTGCAGTTCCCAATTCCATGTTTACCCATGACTTTTCCCCATGAGAGGCTGTCCCTCCCCACTCTGGCGTTGAAATCTCCTAGTAGTACAAGCTTGTCTGTAGCAGGCACCTTAGTGAGGACTGTGTTCAGTTGGTTGTAGAAGCGGTTCTTAGAATCCTCGTCATCCGTAAGAGTAGGGACATATGCAGAGATGAGAGTAATGAACCTGCCTCCTTCAAGAGGCATGCGGAGAGTCATGAGTCTTTCATTTACTGCAATGGGAACGAGTCGATAATCATTCACCAATTTGGTCTTTACTGCAAAACCCACACCATGGATGCGTCGTTCATTTTCCTCTTTTCCTTTCGAGAATATGGTGCAGGCTGATGAGCCTCAATGATTTTTCCCTCTCCCGCGAATCTGGTTTCACTCACTGCAACGACATCAATGTTAAGTCTGTTTAGCTCATGGCTGATGAGAGCTGTTCTTCTTTCTGGTCTGTTATCGTTGTCTAATAATGTTCTGGCGTTCCTTGCACCAATAGTGATGAACGTAGATATCTTTCTTTATTTCTTTCTTCCTTTCTTTCTTGATTTCGACCGCAATTTGGGGTAACTCTCTGAGTGCGGTTTCCCAAACAGGTTATGGAAGTGACTATCGATGTTTAGCCCACATTTTCTAGGGCCTTCCCCATTCAGGGTGGGCAGCGGTAATCCTAAATAGGCCTGCCTAGTCACATATGCAGGACCGGATCCCTGAGTAGTCACAGGTCACAGGAAGGCGACCATCACACATCTGCCGCCAACGTGCAGGTCCAGACTAGAAGCCTCCAGTTTACCCAAACCTGCTTCCGTCATCCTTATCCCATCGCCGTTGGGCTTGCAGAGAAACAGCAGGAGAGAATGCCATAGGCATGAATTTGTTTAAGGGGGATCTCAACTTGCCAGGGAGTGACCCACACACTATGGTCATAGAACCATTCACTGCGGCACATAGATCATGAGGTAACAATCTGAAATTTGAAGCATTATGTTCTTCAAACATCAATATAACAGACTGTAAAAGTACCTATAGGTCAAGTCAATAGTGTTTTAACAATTGAATCGGTCATTTCTAAAATGCCCTTTCTGACTTGTTTGGTGAAAATGAGTTAAGCATGGATTGGGGTTCTTCAGAGGTAAACACAACATTCCATCTTGAAAAGTCCTCTTTCTACCTTTTAGTGTAGTCACAGGATGGCAGTGCTATTTTCATGCATATCTAAAGGGCCCTTTCTGCGGTAGAAGGGGCAGTTTAGCAAGGAACCAGAGCGAGCTAGAGACAAATGCAATCGTTCTATTCTTCGGATAAGGGCTAAACACTTATCTCAGTGAATTTTTTGATAGCACCAACCATTGACCAAAGGGGTAAACATGGAGTTTTGAGAGAAAAACAATCATACCTCCCCTTAATAGGCATAATGTCAAAACCGTTGAAAATGGTCAATAGTCCTCTATGATCTTCTGTCTGAAATAATTTTTGATATGACCCAACCTTACGCCGGGGATGAGCAAAATGTTTTCTGAATTATAAGATGATGTATGCTAACATGTGCTAAACATGTGGAACTTTTGTAAGTATACAACAATTGACAAATTTAGTGCCCTGTGTACGACGGACGTGTTCCAATTACCCCGAACAAGATAGAAGACATCGAGAAAGTTATGAAGTACATCCCACATGAATATATGGAGTATTATGACGATGTATTGAAATGCCCAACAGAAGACAACTGGAGCCATACACATGAGTAATACATTATGCTACTCCGTGTTTTGAAATACCTCAATATGTAAAAAAATATTTATACATTAGAATGATATCACTGCAAAATAAAGTTTTTAGCAAGTTTAACACTTGTGATCATTAAAAATACAAATAACCACAAGAATATAAAACATTTAGTACATATAGGCTACTGTAAATATTACCTTGGTAACCATATAGGAGGCCTTTGCACTTCAGATTTAGATGATGAATATTCGTTGCCTATTTTGCAGAATTTGGAAGCTTATTCTGTCCTTTCTAATGAACCAAACCAGACAAATTTTATGTCGAAACAGCTATTGTGGCAGTGACATGTAAGTTAATGTGCAAAAAATTGTTGGTCTCAGATTATATTAGTTTAAATGTACAGTAAAACATATTTGAGTTTTTCTCAAAACTAGTCTCCATGCACATGGGGCCTTTTATAAATGACCTATTCAATTATCATTTAAATTATGGTAATTAATTATCAATAATGAATATGATACCGTACGTACATTTTTCAAAATAACTGTTGTTCTATGACGCTTGAATTTGTGGAGCCACTTCTGGCTATATAATGACACCATATCAGAATGCTAGGATTCGATCCTACAACCTTGGGCACAACAGGTGAGAACGTATGCTACCTTCATATGATGAGAATGGGGGAGGAGAGGTTAATGAACTCGGCTATAGAAGTTAAGACCTAGGGACAGTGGTTAGAGTCAGTGTTAAATGATTTCATGGTGAGAGGAGTAGAAGCAAAGGAGGCCGCAGTGCTGACTGCTAATAGGGGATTATGAAGGCGACTCGTTCGCCCACAGAGGCTTGCAGTCTAGACAAGACGCAGCAAGGTAAATTAGTTTCAAATAAAAATTAATAATAATAATAAATAATAATAAACGTCTTTCACTGCAGCATTTCCCTTTTTGTGTAGGGATCGACGGTTTTGATTAGTATTTTCCATTTCGACCTTCCATTGTACCACTCACTCCCTCCTGAGTTTTCTGTTCAAGTCCTCGTCGATTAGATTCCGCCACCTCTTTTTGTTCGTCCTCTTTTCCTCTTCTCAATAAATATAATTGAAATGACGAAGTGACTATGGAATGCTGATCGAAGTGGCTATCTCTTGAGTGTGGGAGTGTCAGCATATGCCTCGCGTGTATGGCGCTATGTCCGGTTTACTGCAGGGCGCAGACAAGAGGGAGAGACCCCATTTAATCGAGTGCATTCGACACGGACTGATCAATAAAATATGCTCCACCACTTTAATGCGATTACCCCCAACTTGGATTATGTAAATTGTGCGAAAGTGGTTTTAAAATAATATACTTTTTTTACTTTATTTTGGGCTAGCTGTTGTACCCGTCAGGTGTGATATATTTGCAGAGAATATGTTAACCACCCTTTCAGCCTATAGAAATACACATGTACGCCTTAAAAATAAAATAAAGACAAAAATAAGTTCAAAACTGCTAATATGAATCGCTTTGTTGTCGAAGAATAAAAGCTAAAGGGATATATAAAGTAAGGAATTGAAGAATTATACCTCTGAATATGGCATATTAACCCAAACTCACATGTAAAAGGTGAGACAGGGAGTATAAAATCTGACTCATAGTCACATCACGAATTTCGTCCATAAACGTAAATATAAAATTATATCAAAATATCACAAAGACGAAGCTAAAAATTGGTTTATCTCCTTTCGTATGAAGAAATAAAACTTCATAAATATAACAAAAATTTAAAGTCGTAAATATCCCCTTTATTATGCAACGTAAGATAAATTAGCTAGTGATATAAACGATCAAACATATTGTTTCCTACAAAGTTTGTTATGTTAAATATTATCATAAGACTAATATAAACGGAAATATTTGAGAGTTTTGTTTCCAAATATCACCCCCTCCCCTTGAGGCACTTGTGCTAAATAATTTGTGGCTTAGTTTTATTTCTGGGGTGCTTTCTACTTATGATTTGTCATGTGATTTGCTCCAGTAGTTTTGACCCCAATCCATAACAAACAGACACAATTCAAACTGAGGATATATTGGGTCATTATTCACCTCATCCAGGATTAATACAAAGTTGTAGCCCAAAATTCCAAATGTTCAGACAGAAAACTTACTTCATTTGTAGAGATGACAAGGCACCTTGGCTCGAATCTAAGTCATTAGAACTGATCCGCCAAAACCTCTTTATTCGTGAGCATAGACGCCTGTTGTGTATAAATGTCAAACAAACTACTTGATTTGTCTATGATTAGAAGAGATAGGTTGGTAGGACACATACTAAGACACCCAGGAATAGCAAGCTTAGTTATGGAAGGAAGCGTCGAGGACAAGAACTGTAGGGGTAGACCAAGGTTAGAATATGTTAAACAGATAGCCTCTGATGTAGGATGTGGTAGCTATGTAGAGATGAAACGATTGGCTCAGGACAGGGAGGCATGGAGGGCTGCATCAAACCAGTCAAAAGACTGAAGACTCAAACAACAACAGGGGTGCATTGCTCTGATGGTAAGGTGCATTTGTAGATTGCATTATTCGTATCTATTTTTAATAAACATGTCACACTATTCAGTGAAATGAACTGGTGTTGTTTTTCACAAATTCTTGATCGTAATTTGGTGGTAATTTGATTGTAATTCGAGCGAGTAAAATGCCAGGTTCCGCTGTACAGAATCTTGCTGATAAAAGAATGTGTAAATATATAAACTTAGCTTTACATTTTACATAAATAATAGGAAAATGCCTATTTTTGTTAGGAAACATTGGATATCTATAGACCGCCCTGTTGATATCACTGGAGGCTTGTAGTTTTACGTGACCGTTATTCTCGTGATCATGGACCACGGGACCTCAATTTTTATATGGAATTCCAACCACAGGACGTTACATTTCACTTCGAAAATCTCACATGTATTGACCGGTAATCGAATCTTGGTGAGAGGCAAGCAGCCGCGCGTAGCCGTCTCGTTAAATGTGCACCACGGCCGCTAGGGCAGCTGCAGCAAGTCCGGAGATCGTAGGTCCGAATCCCGGCGCAGACAGTGTCTATATTGAGGGTGGTTTTTTCATGTTTATTTCCACACTCCTTCCAGGAAAATGCTAGAATTGTACTTTAAGTAAAGTCCCGGGGTGCCTACCCCATCCCTGTTCCTAATACAGGTACTTATATCAATACAGGTCATCAGACAAGTTTAACACACACCCAACTACACGGGGCTGATGACCATGATGTCCCAAGACAATAACAAATTATATAGCTGAACTTGGGTGTGATGGGTCTGCATCCTTCTTGCAATGTTTAGTATGACTCACGTTGCATGATGAACGGAACTTAATGACAATGTTTCTTTTTGCAGCCATATCGAAGGAGGAGGCGGAGGACCACACGAACCGAGTCGTGAAGCTGCCTTACAACGTGTACTCGGACGAGTTCCTGGACCGACTGGAACCTAACGGGAACATCCCTACCGACAAGGATCTGCGTTACGGTAAGACACGCACTATAAGCTTCAGCAAATACGTTTTGAATTGACAATCTAGCCTTGCACTCGAATAACCGAAGTTGGAATCCCGATTCCCGGTTACCAAGGGTTGGAATTTTTATCTGAAAAATTATATGGTGCCAGGAATTGAATCCCCGGTGTAAACTAAGACAAGCCGTTTTTTCTCCAATATCCCAAATAATTGAGATAAGCTGAAGAATTGAAGGTAAGGTCTCTTCAATGTATATAATGGTTTAAGCCCTTCTGGAGTTGTTTAAATACGTAGATTTTTATTAGATTGATTTATTGTATGTAGCTTAATATATATCTTCCGTTTTGACTGACTACATGGAAATTGATTGACTTTTGCGAGTAATTAGTGGTTAAGTACCGTGCAATTGATAGATTGAGGGTTACGAATAGGTGAGATACATGGGGGATACATCTCGACTTGTGCCAAGATCGAGGAAAATCTATGAGAATACCCTTTCTCTGGATGGCCGCCAAGACTTGGAGTCTCTGCTTGGAACCACTCACCTCTGGCTCCCGGATCTACTTTCGTTGTAAATCTTAACTCTCCAATGACTATGGTGTTATTTCCACTGATTCACCGTCCGAGAAACGATTTAATATGGACCAGTCCCTGTGAATCCACGGTGAAAGGATGTTTGAAGTCACAGTTAATTTGTTCTGCAAATAAAGAATTACCGTAAGTTTAAATGACAGTGGCTTTGTTCTGGGATAGTGTGACATACTCAGGATTGACAGGATCTGAGTTCAAGTGACGGGAGAGTAAAAACGTTCAGCTCACTCTGGATTATTCATATCTTATATGAGTAGCGAGTTTCAAAATCTATTTCCAAGCCCAGAAAGCAGAAGTCATCTCTGCAAAGAAAGTTTCCTCAGTTTCCAGGCTTGCATAGGCTACTGATGATTTCACCAGCTGCTAATAATAATAATATTAATAATAATAATAATAATAATAATATCGTATGGCCTTGGGTGCCGGGTGCAAGCTTTATTTGACGCCCAGGCGGCTTGCATGTCGACTTTTGTTGTTCCTTGGAGCGCTATGAAAGTCCAGGAGGTTAGATATCTAAGCTCCTTGACACTAGAGCGCTTTCTAGTAGAGAAAGGAAGAACTTTTGTGTCGGCGGAAAATCCCGAGATTAATTTTGCCATTATGAACACGGTCTACTGAATTCAGTTGGGTTCTTTAACATGCCAACAACGTATGACATGCGTGTCGTGATTTTTGTCGCCTTTCAAAAATCACTTACTTTGGCCAGGAGCGAACCTGCAAGCTTGGGGGGTTGGTAGTCCGACACGTTAACCACTCGCTCACCGTGGCAAGCATTTCGCCAGGTCATCGAGCTACGGTTCGACGAGTACTGATCACCCGAACATCCTATGTGAGCTCATTATTGTTCGAGTTAATAGGTCGCCACGTACGGAATCGAGTCAATACGGCTAATCTTCCTGAACGTAGGATTGTGCCTTTCTTAGAGGGCGTTGTCTGTAAAATGGACAAATTTCGGTTTTGGCACACTTTCGCAGGAAGAATGAGCAGAGACGGTTCGGACAGTTACATTGCATGTGCAGATGTGACTGATAGTTACTAGGGTAACCCATACTCTTCGGGTAACACGTTTCACCAAAATTTGGAGAACTGTAGTAATATGCTTTTAATGTATTTAACACCGGGTGAGTCAGCCGAGGTCGTTACGGCATGACTGCTCGCAGTCGCTCACATCCGGGAGGCGAGGTGGTTCGAATCCCCCCGCCGGCAACCTTGAAGATGGTCTTCTGTGGTTTCCCATCTTCCTTCCAGGCAAATGCCGGGGTTGGTCCCTAAGTATAGGCCACAGCCGCTACCTTCCAATTCCTAGCCCTTACATTCCAACTCCCCCCAACGGTACTTGTAGCTCACCTATTGGGTGTCCGTCTCGAAGCAGCTGCAAAACTGGTTCTGTGGTTTCCCATCTTCCTTCCAGGCAAATGCCGGGGTTGGTCCCTAAGTATAGGCCACAGCCGCTACCTTCCAATTCCTAGCCCTTACATTCCAACTCCCCCCAACGGTACTTGTAGCTCACCTATTGGGTGTCCGTCTCGAAGCAGCTGCAAAACTGGCGAGCCGAACATGTCCTCGGACACTCCCGGCACCAAAAGCCAAACGCTAAAAAAAAAAAAAAAAAAATGTATTTAACTTGTCGATAACCTAGATGTTGGGTTTCTTTAAAACAATAGAATAAACAAATGTCATTCGGATACGATGCACTTTTTACCATCTAATACTACTACGGGAATGAGAATTCTATGCCGAATACCATGGCGCAGTGGACCAAACGTTGGAGTTATTCATTTGCATGCGTCCCTCCGTGAAGGAAATCCTAAATTTGATACTGTCGGGACTTTGCGTATTGAAGTTAGCATGTACCCAGTGCTAGCGGACGACGCGACGCCTGCGGCTGGTTTGTACGCTGGGATGCTTGCTGTGTGTCCCGTATGAGTTGTGTGACCTAGTGAGAGCTGGAACCGGCAGCCGAACAGCAACACGTGAGTTGAGGTGAACTTCGCCGGGCAAGGTCGTGCGCCAGCCGCGCTGGGGTTGGGGTCAAGACAGGGCGGGGCTGGGTGCTCACTGTTGTTATTATTTTTATTAGACTATTTATAATGTGGTTTTACGTCCTTTTTATCTGATGTATTTTTATGAACTCTGGAATATTGAGGTTTTGCTAATGGAACTACTGATAGGATCTAAGAACTCTTATTGGTATTCGATTTCGCACTTTTATTTTGTCACAAGAGGCAAGCGCTGCAACCATTTGAGCCACATAGTTTATGTTCAAATTGCGGTTTATAAAGGCAACCGGGCCAGCTGACAGATTTGGAGATTGCACCTATTATTAGGCCTAATTATATTCATTGTGATACGTTCTCATAACTTTACTCCTCAATTCTTACCTCTGTGTGCAGCTTTAAGTAAATTGGCCCCTCGTTTCCTGTCATTGCTAAATGTATCATTAGTGGGCATCTAGTGGTTAAGATGTCAGCCATTAGAATGTTAAACACATAATAATAATAATAATAATAATAATAATAATGTGTCGACTCTTTAACGTGTCAAAGACAGGGAGAGGGGTCTCATTCAAGCACCCTTAAATGCCTACCGACTGTACAGGGATTCGAATCCACAATCTTCAGCATAAGAGGCGCACCCACAACCCAACCCAACCCAACCGATCATCGTGGAAGTGAAGCATAGCATAGCATAGCATAGATATGTTTATGAATTTAGGAAATGGTTTTCAATAATACATATACTCATTTGAATTCCTTTTGACAGAAAGAGGGACTTTAGCTTGATTTATACTTTGGTCTTATTTAATCTTAATTTTACTGACCTTGTTGTGGTCCATGTGTGATTGAGATGTGGAATTTACTTTAAAGCAAACACGCAGACTGGTGTCACATACTTACGGATACACTTCAATGCTTTCGACTGGTGTTACAGCAGGTGCTGCGAATCTGTGCAAACGCCTCGACTCATGTGCTGTTTGTTTACCTCCAGCTCATCGCAAGTGTGGGTGTGGACACACGAGATCAATAACCTCCGGTCGCGCACCGGGTCCTTACTTCCTCTCAAGTTGATTTTATGTGAAGATGCCCCCAGGGGACTCCAGGCTGTAACACGGCGTTCCACAGTAGTTCTGAGTCTTAATGACATCGAGCCTGATATAAAAAAGGTAGGAAGCTGCGTGACAGTTAATCTCGCGATCATGAGTCACGCGACCTCCAATTTTACGTGGAATCTGAACCACAGGACGTCATATTTCACTTCGGAAATCTCACATGCATTGACCAGTAATCAAACCCGGTGAGAGGTAAGCAGCTTGACCACTGCACCACCACGGCCCCCTAGACTGATGTAGTCATACTCTGATGTACGTGGTGCGGCAAGTAAGCGAATCTAGCTAGTAACGTATGAATTCTTTGAATTGAAAGGGTGAGACAGTCTAAAGACAAGTAGTTCCGTGAAGAACTATACAGCCTATTTTCATATAACCTACTTATGTTAATTGCCTCTATCTACATACAAAATTTCAGTTTGGTTGCTGTAATTGATTCGTAGATATTGAGAACCGACTAAATATTTCGGATGGTCGCCATGTTGGATTTTATATATGTAGGTCCTAGAGTAATGTATTGTTACATGAAGATTATTGTGTACGTGTAGCATTCAAACTTCAATCGCATGATTAGGACCCAAGAAGTAACGAGGAGATTTTAAAATTCGCAAAGCCGCCATCTTGAGGTTATGTAAACAATTGAACTAAATTAGATACCAGCGCTTTACAATGTGTATAAACTTTTCCTGTACCAGATTTCATTGCGTTTGGAACATTAAATCGCGAGAAAGGTTTATTTAAAATTTTCAAATTCGCTTGGCCGCCATGTTAGTTTTGTAGTTAAGCGGTTTTGAAAGTCTTATAGATGAACATCCAGTAGTGCCCTTTATCTCCGTACATAATTTCAGGGTGATGCCGCTAATAGTTTCAGAGATATAGAATGCCGATGAAATATTTCGCACATCCTCCATCTTGTGGTTATGTAAACAATTGAACCAAGTTTGATGTCGGTGCATTACAATGTGTATAAACATATACTGTACCAAGTTTTATTGCGTTTGGTTGGTTAAATCGCGAGAAACATCTATTTAAAAGTCGCAAATTCGCGTGGCCGCCATGTTGGTTTTGTAGTTACCAGTTTTTCAAAAGTCGCATAGGTGATCTTCTAGTAGTTCCCATTATCACCGTAAAAAATTCCAGGGAGATATCGCGAATAGTTTCGGAGATATTGAATGCTGGTGAAATATTTCGCACAGCCGCCATGTTGGATTGGTGATGGGTAACAAAATTAAAAGGGCACGGTCGGGGTCGCCCGGAGTAGTGCTATGAACTTACCGAGTTTCATTGAAATTGCTCCAGCCGTTTAGATTTTATTAGGGGGGGACACACACTCCTCTCTCTCACACACAAACACGCGGACAAAAGGTGATCCCATAAGCCTATTTTTTCAAAATTGAAAATAGGCTAATAATCGTGAAATCTGTGCGGTTAACTAAAAGAGAGAAAAAGGTAAAATATTTAAGTTATTGTTTACTGTAACCTCTTATTCTGCAGTGTTGTGGAACATTTAAATCGAACAAGTTTTGCTACTTCATCGTACAGTCAACATCCACCAACATAGTTGTATGATCATAGGCAGGCACAATTCGCGCTCTTCGCTGAGTCAGCCGATGCCAACAGCTCCGCTACCTTCTTGCAACTTCGAGTGCTTCCGTAACATACTGATCCGTAATGGTGGTGCAATATGTAGCTGCTATTAGGTGTTCGAGTGAAGTGGGCTTAGCATTGTTGAGAAGGGAGAAATGGTTTCGGAGAAGAGTCTTTAGGGTTTGACTGTCAGGACTGAACATTTTTGGTCTATGTGCTGGCATACTCGACGACTGAACTGCATAGCTGGTGTATGGAGATCCGATGTTTGAATTCCGGCGTTGACATTGGCCATCCTGAGTTTATTTATCTATTGTGTATCCAAAAGTACTTCAACAAACAAAGTTACAACGCCAACCCTTTCTTTGATTGGCATTGCAACGCATGCTGGGCACAGCTAGTAGACTTATAAAATGTTGTTTACATTTAACTTCAATGTTTAGTATTGGAAAATGTCCCTATTCTATAATACGAATACGGTATACTGTTTTTCTACTCCATGTCTGAAAATGTTAGCTGAAGTAGCCTATTTGGGACTGGAAGTTAATTTTGATGAAAAAATTCTGATTACGCTTGGAATATCCAAAATACAATTGAATTGAACATGCATGGAAGTTTCAAGAGCTTGCCTCTCGAGTGTACTCCCTAGCGCGCTTGGCCAGAACTATTTATATTAGGTCGTGTTCCAAGGGTGCTGTGTTCTCTCAATTTAAATACACGCCGTAAAAAATAGGTTTCCTGAAAAGACGACGTCGATTTTGATCCGATGACGGCAGATGCCACCTGGATGATAGTACTGTAGATGTACTGATAAGGGTTTCAACGTCGTCCGCCAACAGATAGTGTAGTTGCATAGCTACCAGAGCGCCGTCTGTGTCTACCATTTAATAGGGAAAGCTCACAGCCATTGTGGTGCAAACGTGTGAAGCAAGCGGGTACAAAGCCCCGGAGACGCACTCGTGCTTCCTGCAGCCAACTGAGCGAGTTTGAAAGGGGTCAAATTGTCGCCTTCTGAGTGGCGGGATGGTCCTTTCGGATAATCGCCACACACGTTGGACGTGCTATGTCCGTTGTGCAACGATGCTGGTATCAGTGGTCAGGTGAACATTCTCACACCCGTAGAGGAGGTTCTGGACGTCCACGCAGCACAGACGTCCGCCAGGATCGTCGTATTGTAAGGGCAGCAGCTGCAGATACAGCTACCACAGCACAGATACGAGGGTTTATGAGCCCAGATGTGTAAACACGAACTGTTGCGAACCGGTTACTACCAGTGGGACTATGGGCACGCACACCTCTAGCCCGTCTTCCACTCACGCCACAGCATCGACGTGCACGGCTCGACTGGTGTCGTCTGAGGATCACTTGGAAGATGGAATGACGCGCCGTGTCTTCAGCGATGAAAGCAGATTCTGCCTGCACGCAAGTGATGGTCGTTGGCTCGTTCGACGTAGACCTTGTGAGCGCTTGTCTCGTCGAGTGCATTTGTCCAAGACACATCGGCCCCACCCCAGGCCTTATGATCTGGGGTGCGATAAGCTACAACTCTCGTTCACCTTTGGTGTTAGTGGAGAGAACGCTAACCAGCGCTCGGTACGTGCAGGGTGTTTTTAGACCCGTTCTTTTGCCGTTCTTGCAACAGGAAGGGGATGTGTTCCAACAGGATAATGCTCGCCCACTCACTGCCCGTGCAACTCAACGTGCACTGCAAGACGTGCAGCAACTTACCTGGGCAGCACGACCGCCGGACTTGTCGAGCACGTGTGGGACATGATGGGCCGACAAGTGACTCGTGTGACTCGTCCACCCACAACTCTTACAGAATTGTGTGAACAGGTCGAGAAGGCGTGGAATAACGTATCCCAAGACAGTAATCGCCATCTGTATGATCGACTGGATGCAATAGTTAGTGCCTGCATTGCCGCCCGTGGAAGCTACACCTCGTACTAATATGGGTGTTTCTCTGAACCGCTTGACCTATTGAGCTGTATATTTAATCATTTCATGTATTCCATATGCACTGTTGCCACAATAAATCTTGAGTGAATTGGTAAAAAGGGTGACCTAATTTTCTTTTCCGGGAGTGTATGTTTAGACAACTTCGAGGTGTTCAGTTAGCCCCAGATTGACGAGAAGAGATAGTTTCAATTTTATTACAAATCTGTTCAATTCTATAGTTGATAATTTTTAAAATTATTTTTGCTCTTTTTCTTACTTCATACTGATCCGCATATCAGTGGCGTCACATCAGATTATGATTCTTGAATTGCAGTAAAATGCCTATGCTCACTCTTTTGAAAGGATAAGGCCCTAGCCCAGGCCAGACATTGGACATTTTGACCTAGGGCAGTGACTGTCAATCTTTTTATTTGCAGAGGAATATGACCTCGCTGTTCTGCCCCTTAAAACGACAATAACTAACTTTCTTTGCAGTTCCGCGCCCCGATCACTTGCTTTCCGTAAGAGCATGTTATTATAAGAAAATGTATTACACAAAGTGGTTGATAGCAAAATTACGTTTTTCAAAATTATTTTACCGGCATACTCTATACTAGTCTTCAGTCAAGTGTTAACTATGCCAGTTGAATGATTCATGTTTGTATAGTAATGAACCTTTCTTCGTTTATTTTTACGTAGCTGAGAGTAATGTCGTCAGCTTACGAATAGTTGAAAGAAACGCAGATGTTCGAACTGATGCTCCCTTCTGTAGAACGTTCGTCTGTCGCGTTCTTTTGGCCATTTATCATCGTTGAATTTAATTGACACTTCCATCGATCTGTTCCAATATATTTCGTATTTCTATTTTGTTGGCAATAAAACTTGACTGAGATGAGAAAAAAGGAAGCTGGTGGGTGTTGACTCTCTGACGTCACGCACCACTTGAGCCTTGTTGACGAGGGCGAGTTTCCGGCCCTCTGAATGCGATGCAGAGCCCTGCCGCGCACAGCTGTGTGCGTTCGTGCGCGTCCTCACATCTTCTATTATTGATGTGGTTGCTGCAATACAACAATTGTCTCAGACTTTACGCTCAGCGGCCTGCGATGTGTTTATCATACAATCAGACGAGAAATAAAACATTCTCGAGGTAGACAGCTAACTTATGCAACCTGATGAAAATACGGATATTTGTACCAGTCAAAATATAATATAATATGATAATAATAATAATAATAATAATAATAATAATAATAAACACTGCATCCTAAACAACCTGGACGGAGGAGCGCAGAAAGAGCCATAATGAGAAGATGAAAAGATTTTGGGAGGACAAGAAAGCAAAATCAGTTAGTCAATCGTGCTTCTTAGATGGGCATAACAATGTAAAGAAAAAAGAAAAAAAGAGTCGAATAATAATATTTGGTTTAAGAAAACTGAGAAAGACCTCGTAGAACTCCAAATTACAGACACCATGCTCATGGACAAAACAGCCAAAACCATCACCAAGGATTAGAAACAACGGTTCCAAGTCAAAAATCAAACAAAAGCGCACGATCCACATCTCTGCCGAAGAAAGGGAAGCAAGATCTCAAAGGATGAGGCAATACTGGGCCAAAAGGAAAGCTCAAAACAATAATAAAACAAAAAAGATTCCATGCACCCCAAAGTTGGGTGAAACAAACAAATAAAGAATAATAATATTATTTATTTTTTATTTTATATTTTATGGCCAACATTGGGCCACTGCGATCAATTATACATAGACTTAGCCAATTTAGTTCTTCTATTTTGGCAATACTGTAGGTTTTCATCCTCTCAGATGTTAACTTCTTACCTGCAGCAGAGAACACCCTTCCTTTAGTTAGCTCTTTTAGTAATTTTGGTTGCTAGTCTAATTTGTATAATAATAATTTGCCCTTGTTAGGACAAATGGGTAGGGATATAAGTCAAAAAATATCAAAACAGAGACTATGCAATTGATAGGTAGGGAATTGTCATAACTTTGTTTCGGTATTCTTCTACCCTTTTGCCCTAACAAAAGTGAATTATTATAAATTTCTACTCGTTATTACTCTCGTAGTCCGCCTCGTTGAGTAGTGGCTAGAATTCTTGGCTGTCACCGCGGAGGACTGGAACGGGTTATACTCGGACTCGTGAGGAAAAACTGAGAAGAGGCAGGTTCGATTCCTACCTCAGCCATCTACTCCAAACAAAAGCCGGGATGTTACCTAACGTAAGACAGCCGGCCGCTTCCTACCCAAATCCTAACTCGATTACAAATACACACACTAGTACTGCTCGAGTCCAAGCTCTATGAACTTGCAGGGTGAGGTGATGTGGAAGGCGGGAAGAGAAGGGCCTGTCAACAACCCGTCGTGTTACCTGATATTCCTGTCTATTCCAATACTGCTAACATAGGGCCGTTGCCTATACCAGTGTGGTGTTGCAAATGAGTGAGTGAGTGAGTGACGGACCAATGTACTCTATTTGGTTCTGTTACTACGCACGGACCGGGAGTCTCCTACATCTCCCATCATCGTTCGCGATCCACATTCCTCTCAGGTTCACATAGCTTGGACTCGATCAGTACAGACATTACAGTGGCACAGATTAGTCAGTCAACTTCTATATACATAAGTACACGGGGCTACATAACCACGATGTATTATAGCAAAGCCCCTGAAGAATCAACAGCAATACTCCCGTTTCTACGGATTCTTACGTCCGGATGCCTTCGTTGACGCCAACCTGGTCTTCTTCCAGACTTGAAATTTTAAAATGGGTACAGTATCGTATGTTTTAGTGATCCCTGCTACCTCACTGTGATTTTGTACGTTCTTTCCTGCTGCATATTTTGGGGCAGCCGCTACTTGTTTATTTGTATATGTCTTAGTGAAATCCATAATTTCATGAAAATCCTAGGAACTTCATATAAAGCCGGCATGATAGTTGCACTATCTGACACGTGGTTTCCTGAAATGACAGAATTTCGCTCTCACATAATGTAACTCTTTTTGTAATTCCGGCCCGTCACTTCATGAAGCAGCGATGTTCTCGTGAGAGAAGTGTGATTTCCAAGAAATAATACTGGCAATGTACGGTATGGAAGTCACCATGAATGTTCAAAGGCTGTTGTTTCTTGAGAGTATGTTTTTTTTCTACGTAAAAGCACCAATGTCAGTGATTTTACCTATATCCCATTGTGGAAAACCTAACAATGGCCATCCCAATAATCAGTTTTGGTAATACATGTAGAGATTTGAAGGCATTCTTTTTCAGTTTTGCCTATACAAATTACAATTTGGTAATACAGTCATTTATTCTCTGCATTTTATGTAATGGAGCACGATCGGGCGTGATGTGCCTTTTGCAACAACAGCACGTGTGGAGGGTCATTGACAAAAATGGCCGATATGGGCTTAAAAGACACGCGGAAACAGGCAGCTACCGAAAGGTGGAAGTAGTTACGCCCCCGCGTATAACTAATACCAGATCAGAATTAACACAAAGTGCCTGTCAGATGAGTTGCGCCCGACGAAAGGTTAAACGAGGAAACACGACTTAGATCACAGACATACAATTACATCATTCACATTTCTAACAAAAATAAAGTCTGGATTGGGAACACACACAGTGTTTCAACACAAAATAGTGACCAGCACGTCCCGTAAGCCAGTTGCTGATGGTATTTCATTTTTCTCATGATTGAAACCACGCCAACTCAAATACAATATTTGTCTAAATCAATGGTGTAACTTTGCGTATAATGTTATTGTAATGTTTATCAACACTTCGGAACGAACATCAATTATCTAAGAAATCGTTTTAGGTACTTGCCTGGAGCTAGTGAGGGAGGAATCGCCTGTTTGGGGAATTTGAATAGCCATGGCTTGGATTCGAATCACCGTACTTCTTAGTCAACTCAGGACACGTGGCTTCTCACGCGACATTGAAGTGGTTTGTCAACGAGCCATCGCCTACGATCCTCTTACTCGTTTTACGCCTTGTCAGAAATCGTATAGGCAACCTGCACCACTCCGCTGCTTGAAGGATAGTCAGATATCATACATGACGGCGTATTACTGTGTGACCCTCAGTTGGTAGTTTCTGTACCTGATTCTTATTTAGGCAAGCTAACAAAATGTCCGTTTTATCTATATCTG
This sequence comes from Meconema thalassinum, assembly GCA_946902985.2. Classification (NCBI taxonomy): domain Eukaryota; kingdom Metazoa; phylum Arthropoda; class Insecta; order Orthoptera; family Tettigoniidae; genus Meconema; species Meconema thalassinum. Next base: position 304,914,966 of record OX336390.1, read on the forward strand.
CTAAACAACCAGTTGTCATTCAGAAACAACACACTTGAAACCAGATATAATCGTTGCAGTATAGGTTTGATATACTGGTATTTGCAAATGTCTTTTGTGAGTATCCTTGTGACATTTCGACCTGAAGACGCAGCACACCAGGGACGGATTCTGATTAAATTTTAGGGTGGCCCAGATGATACTATTATTGTTTCAAATTAAATATTGTTTTATATTTGGCATTCACTGTTGCCAATATTGCCATTATCATGATTCCACACAACACATTTGAAACAAGTTTTAATAAATAGTTCATTCGTTAAAGACTGTTCTCACATGACTCCTTATCTCTACTTAGTATAAAACTAAGTCCCCGATTCTTGGATGTCACGGGTAATCTCGAGAACCACTGAATTGATTTAGATGCGGTTTTCACCATTCTGTAAATGATATCTCGAGGACGGTTTCTGTAGAAAATTATTTATGATCAAAGGAAGCCAAGCAGTAACGATTTCAGTGAAAAAGTCGAAAACAAAACCTGGCGTCCGTGCGCTTTTTAAGCTTACGCTGAGCAAGCCGTTAAAAGATATCTATATACCGTGAGTGTAGAAATTGTTCAGCATGTAAAGTTCTACGAAAAAGCCCGCGAGAGCAATCTTCAATACATCGCCCACTATAAGTGTTTTTACGTTTTCATTTCTTCCAACAATCCCCTTTCAATTACTGCAATGACTGTTTACGAGCTAGCTAGGGGCGAGCCTATTACCTCAGATACAGCCAGCAGCAAACTGTCGAGTCGTGTTGAGTTAAGACTTCAGAGAAGAGTGGTCGTTTGGAGTTTTCCTGGAAGTACAACTCGGCTTTTCTTTATTTCGCCTGTGAACAAAATGCACAGTCAAGTTAAGATTGGATGGAAGGGTGATTTGTGTTTCATGCGCCTCGCCATTCTTAAATTAAGTCTGACAAGAATTCGTTGCACATGCATCTCCATGATAATATAATTAACAGTCCAGTCAGTAATTTTAACCCATCGTGCCGAGACGTAAAACTGATATACAGTAGGTCGTAGTTCATTGACATAGAAAAAAAAAGGTGCTTATCACGTAATGGATTAATAACTGTTCCCGGGTGAAGCCGGGGCGGGTTGCTAGTTTGTAAATATATTCTCTCCTGTGCTTGGATGAAGCAAATTTATCTATCTGCTTGGTTGATGAGGTCCTAATTTTGTAATTTCTAACTTTGTGTTCAGCGGTATAGAAGAAAATGGATTTGTTAATAAAAATTCCACTCTTATTTTCCTGTCGCACACAATCAGCATATTAAATAACTACGTATCGTGCCACAAAAGATTAAAAAAACACATTTATACAGTAGAAATTAAGTTCATCCACAGAACACACAAAGACACTTGTACTGCAGACAACTGAAAATGTATAAATACATTTTCGTCTAATGTCAACAAGCTGCGAACGATGGCTGGATACCTGTTTAAGGGCGTGGGGTTGGATGGAGCCTTCATCCGTAATCCTATTTGACAGAGACAGAAGCAGGAAGTGAAATGGAGAGATCTTCTATTTCGCTTCAAAGCAACGCCAGGGCCCATTCTGCTGGCCCTTGAAGAGAGAGAAAAATCCCTCCATAGCACAGAAGAATTCGTGTGCAAGACAGTGCTATGTCCACTGTTTCCTCACTCAGCCCATCAAGCCATACACTTTACATGGGAGTTTCTGTGGAGCGGCCCTCGCTATGACGATACATCGTACGAGACTGTGAGGATCTGAAGCTAGGGGTGAGTTATGTAAACTGAATTCTTTTTAGAGGTCCTAGAAGGGTAAAACGATGTTCCCTACCCTGTTTGGAGATAACTTAATCGTCTTAGGGTAGGCGTCCCCCGTTACAAGACCAACATGCAAAAATGGGTCATCCTTCCTGCTGACGGAGACTCCTGCGAGTGCGGAGCAACACAAGATCCGGACCACTTGAGCATATACCCTCAACTGGAACAACCTTGCACAACGCAGGACTTGATCGAGTTGCTGCGTTCTGGAAATGTTGACCGGACACGGAAAGTAGTAAAAGTAATTTGCGCTTAGAGTTCATATTGGTATACAAGATATATATTTTACCAAGTTACTTACACGAACCTACTATCTTGCAAATTGTTTTACTGGTAACTTTATAGGTGATAAGTACTCAAATTCAATGTTCTATTCGAGATGGGAACTATTTGTGATGTTCAATGCAGTGTAACAGTCTAGCTCCTTATATAAAATTAATTTTCCTTATTTTCGTTATTAATTCTCATTTGCATTATAATTTATCGGCCGGTCCCGAGTTGTTGGGGGTAGTGCGCCTTCCTCTCACCTGGAGGCCCCGGGTTCGATTCCCAGCTCCGTCAGGAATTTTAAAAACTGACGTGAGGGCTAGAACGGGGTACACTCAGCCTCGTGAGGACAATTGAGTAGCTGTCTGACAGTGAGGCAGTGCCCCTGTCACGAAAACCAAGATTAACGGCAGAGGGGACCTGATGCGCTGACCACGCGTCACCCTAAAATCTGCAGGCCAAATGGCTGGGCATCAGTCGCTCGGTAGGCCTAGGCCCTTCAAGGGCAGTAGTGCCAGGGGTTATTTATTATATTTTATCAATTTTAAAGTTTTAACAGTAGCTTACGCTTGACTGGCATCTTCAATTAATTCAAAACTTGATCTCTAAACTTAGTATACATAATGCGACTGCAACTTCTTGCCACGTTTCGGCACTACAAGTTTATAAGAAGAGTTATTGGTTTTAATATTGTGTGTATTCAAGATGGTGGTTGTGCGTAATGCTCAATCTGATATTTTTTCAACGTAGCGTAAAACGTTTCTACAGCGTTACCTTCTTCTTACAAAGTTTCGTCATTATTGCTCTTTAGTATTCTGTGTTAGTAGCCTATTTTATATGTTCAAGATGGTGGTTCAGCATATTATTAATCATAATACCTCTGTGTTTTATCCAACTGGGTTCTCTTATACAAGAGACCACTTATACGCCACTTTTCGTGGTGATTGCTTCATCGATTTCAGTGTTGTACCATTATGCCCGGGCACGGAGCGTGGTGGCGCAGCGGTCAAGCTGTTGACCTCTCACCACGGCGGACCGGGCGGATGCGCGTTAGGTTTAGTGTGACCAATCGCAAAGAATAGCATAGGTACAGTCAAGCCTGTTGAATAAAATATAAAAAGAAGCTTAAAATATTTAAATCTAATAAATAAACAATATTTCATTTTATCTGTCATTCATTTAATCATTGCCCCAGAGGAGTGCGTCAGGCCTCGGCAGCCGGCACAGTCCATATCCTCGCCGCTAGATGGGGGCTTCAATCATTCCATTCCTGACCCGGTCGGAGACTGGAAGCAGGCTGTGGATTTTCATTTTTCAAATAAACAATATTTCTAAAATTATTATTTTTTGGATAAATTCCTGCTAAGAAAGGTAACTTATTCCATATAAAGCAACATTTGAAACAATAAAACAAATAACCGTTAGGATGGGGATTCAGCATATTATCCATCATAATACTTCTCTGTTTTATATGAAACATCCAGAACGTCAAATTCGGTGAGCATTTGATATATTGGAACATAGGTTACCCATTATCATGCTTGAAAATTACTGACGGCTGCCATATTGAAATCATTTACACGAGAATGTTGTAGCTATCCTATGTTTGGTTTAGCCGGTAGCCGACTAAGGCCGTGACAAACCTGTATTCACTAAGATGGCGATAATACTGTATAAATGGTGCGGTTAAGGCACGGGAGGAGAACTACCTATGTTGGAAGTTTCATCCATTTGAGTTCAGACGTTTAGGAATTGATAAGGGGGCACCTTACACACAAACACAGTCAGAAACTCAAACTGATCCAGAGTTATCTTATAGCTTATTCCATTTTTATAAATTTAGGCTAAAAGTAACAGTTGTCAGTGAGAGTGCCTAATCTCTGAAAGCATTTTGTACAACTAAAAGAAGCATCTCCATGCGGTACGCCTCGTGGTGTAACGGTATCGTTATCGTTGACATGCAAGTCACCCAAGTGGTGTCAGTTTCGGTGACTTGTACCAGGCCAGGAGAAAACAAGTTTTTTTTTTTTTTTTATAAATCTTCTTGCCGAATAGAAGTTAATACAAATAGTAGTAAGGAATTAAACAAACTTGTGGTCAATTTACCGTTGTGGGTAATATCGCTATGTGACTACCATCTTCGCTGGTTTTGTTAATTATGGCCACGCGGGGGTGTTGTGTGTAATCCCTAGCCTCCGGAGCGCTACTGGCGGCGCGCCAAGGACGTGATTGCCAATAAGTTATCGGGATCGACTGTGAGATGCGGAATTAAGAACCGAGAAATGGCGACTAAGTGAAAATGGAAGGAGGAAGTAGGGAAGCGATGGGAGAGAAAATTACAATCTGCTGGTGGTTTGTTTCCAACGCTCATCGTAGGCGCGAGATGCTGAATGAATTAAGCTGTTACTCTTCGACTATCCGTTTGCACTTGATGGAGTAATGATGCAAATTTAGATGGATTGTCGTAAAGGAATTATGAGTATTAAGTGTTCGGGGGAGTTTGGTGAGAGCAGTGTTGCCATCTTGTGTGACAAGTAGCTACACTGGCGGACTGGAGAGGTGATTTGAAGACAAAATTGAAGAAAAGGACTAAGAATAATGTTTTAATAATACAATATTAATAATTTAACCTTAGCTACCATTTTAGTTCGGACCCTTTAATTTCGACGTTACGTTTTGTACTATCGTCTGGCAGAGAAACCGGAACTTGATTTGGTTACCCGTGTCTGAAATTTGTTTTATTGATTTATTTATTTATTTATTTATTTATTTATTTATTTGGGGAGCGTGATGGCGCAGTGGCTTAGCTGCTCGTCTTTCACCCGGATGGCCGGGGTTCGAATCCCGGTGACAGCGGGGTGGAATTTTCACCTGAAAAATCACGTGGCGTCAGGAAGGGCATCCGGCCTTAAATCCCCGGCCAAAACCAAAATGAGCCTGGTTGGCTCAGGCGACTCCCAATTAATTGGGAAAAGCCGAAGAAATTTATTTATTTATTTATTTATTTATTTATTTTATTTTGTCTTGTAATAACCGGATGTGATACGAGAAATTTTTACGAGCCAGTATCGTACGACTCAAAGTACCATTGGTTTTCCCAGACCCTAACAAGAAGTTCCGTGACGAACTAAAGAGCCTACTTTTCTTAAAATTTAAGATTCATGCCAATTACTAATTTAAATGGATCTATCTAGAATAATGACGAAATTAAGTTGGCAATATCGAAATTTCTAATTAGTTTGAAATACAGTATACCTGGCATAATGCAGCCTAAAAAATCACTACAGTTGGCATCCCTGGTGATTGAATATATTCTTAGATCCAACTCTTGAGGTACAGAATACAAAATTTGTTTGAAGTCCAATGGATAACATGGACTATACATGCAGTTAGACATTGGATATAACAGCGCGCGTAAAATCATGTTGGCAGCAATGTCATGCATGTGTTGGTCAGAAATGATCTGAAATAATATGATCTATTGTTGTGCCAAGTTTGAATGAAATCCATTAGTTAGTATAGAAGTTACGTGCATTTTAAAATTGGACCTATCAGCAGGCTTAGAATCATGTTGGCAGCACTGACGTTTATTAGTTACTCAAAATTAATCTAGAATACCAGATACTATACGTGTGCAACGTTTAGAGCTATTGGCTTGCATACTTTCTGATATATTAATATTAGGGTAACAAAAATAGAGATAACATTTATTAAAATTGGCAGCCCTGGTTGCTCTTAAAAAGACTCATAGTCATATCTGTTATGGTACACATATCACATGCGAAATTTGGTTGAAATCCAAATGATAGTATAGAAGTTACATGTATTTAAAATTGGACCTATCAGCAGGCTTAGAATCATGTTGGCAGCTCTGATGTATATTAGTTACTCCAAATTAATATAGAATGTCAGGTACTATACGAGTGCATAATTTATAGCTGTCGGCTTGCATACTTTCTGATATATTGGTATTTTGATAAAAGAAATTGAGAGCATTCATTAATAGTTGGCAGCCCTGGTGGCTCTTAAGAATACACTCACATCATATCTGTGTATGTACACATAGTACACATGAAGTTTGGTTGAATTCCATTTGATAGTGAAGAAGTTATATGCATTTAAAAATTGGACCTATCAGCAGTTTTATAATAATTTTGGCAACACTTTCATATATGGCCTCCTGGAAATTAAACTGAAATATTATTCTGTATACGTGTGCCAATTTTGAAATAGCTCCTATGCATATCTTACAAGATATCCATAGATATACAACATGGAGCTCAAGTTTCAATTGCGATTTTTCAGCAGTTGGTAGCACTGACATCTTTTTCAGATACGGCATTGAAATATTCAGGTATAGATCTTGACTCATACCAAATTTTGTTTCGATAGCTGCAGCCGTTTAGGAGTTGATAGGGACACACATACATACATACAGACAGACAGACAGACACACATTTTCCCGGATCGATCTCATAAGTCTACTTTTTCCTCATTTTTGCAAAATGTGAAAAGTAGGCTAAAATAATTTTCTTCGGTGAGAATCGAACCAGCAGTCTTGGTGACAAGTGGGCGGGCACGGCGTACACACTACCACTAATCCACAGAGGAAGTTCTTTGTCGACAAATTCAGTGGCATTAACTTTTACTTTAACGATATTAGTCGAATAATGCCTTTCGAAATTATTAATATTAACAGTAAAGATTTGAACATCAGCCAGGTATTTTCAATGTCATAATTTGTAGTCTGAATCGGTCCCGCAATTCTTATTGTGCAGTTCATCTCAGTGTTGCTAACTTCAGTGGCAAGCCGCTAGCTAAATCTCGAAATTTCTACGTATATTTTGGCTACAAAATACCGTAGTATGAATTCAGTATTGTATGAATGGTGGTTTATCGATTTTAGAGACAAAAATATCTATTATTAATAAATAGTTTGGTGGCTCTTGACTAAGGGATTTTCAGCAAATATAGCTTGGCACAATTGGTTCATTGTGTTCACTCGTCGAAGGAAAGTAACGTTTAAACTAGAATCTCCACGTATAACTGGCGATTAGATTTACAAAGATGAAGCATGCATTATTGTTAGAAATATATTTTAGGGGCATGGGACGTCATGGCTGTCATCTTCGCGCAGTGATTGTGTGCGGAGGGTTAGGGGAATTATTCACTGACATCCTACGTTATATTGTAATGCCTGTACCTCAACCGTAATCATTGCAGAAACATAGGTTTGCTAACAGCGTACACACTCTGCGCTATTGACTACGATATCTGTTACCCCTAGACCGAAAACGATTCTAGGCTGTCTTTCTAAATTGAATTAATTAACAAAGAGTTGAGATTGCATGGTGACAGAGAGAGGATAACTTTCATCAGCATTGTATTTCCAAAACCGATGAGACACGTTCGTGACTCGAAACTGAACTACCTGGTCGTTACATTTCGTAGGTGTGTACTACCCGCCTCTCAGCAAAGTTGGTTGTTAACAGACTCCTCTAAACTTCTAACTCATACCACTCAAGTGAATTAATCTGCATGCTCAAGGTTATTTACTGTGAACCATAATTAGAATGATGTTGCTTTATAACTTCTGTAGTCACTAGAAACAGGTAAAAAGGTAACGAGGGAAAAGGAACACATTTTATTACTCAACGCTAACGCCAGGCGCAATGTCCAATGGTCAGTTGCCCTACGTAGTGAACTAATCATAAATACAGGGTGATTTTTGGCATGGTCGACGGGTCTCGTGCATCCCGCTGGCCGGTAGCTGAGCACTGTTTAGCCGAGCTAGTTGCCACACACGATACGGTACTTCCAGTTTACATTTTACATAAGAGGTACAGTCTGCTAATCAATACACCGGATTTATTTACGGTGAGAACGTTCAAAGCTGGCACGTATTTCATCCACCTTCTCTTATGTAAGACTTTGCCGTGTGAGCTGCGGTTTCTTGTCGAAAAATGCCCCGGTTTCTATAAATCACTACCAACTGTGGGATTTTAAGGGAATACTTTCTTCGCGCGTAGCACTACGCATTTTAGGTAGATTTCATTAGAAAGCTAACTATTGCAATGGGTCCCATGTTTCGACTTCCGGAAAATTTCGACATATCTTCGCGTTTCACATCCCCCAGACCCCAAAACCACCGTCAGTTCAAAAGTTTATATATATATATATATATATATGTATATCAGTTTCTTGTGGACACGATAACTGCCGTAATTTTGCACCAATCACTTTGAATTTTTACATAATATGTATCCCTATAAAATCTCAGTCGAGTTCGTTAATGGGCAAAATCGGTCGAAGGGGGTGAAAATGGGGGCTTTTTTCGAAAAATTGAAATTTCGCTATAACTCTCTTAATACGTGAAATATCGAATCCATTCAAAGTTCATAATATGTGTCGGATAAGTGCCAACAATTTATGTCAAATAAGTTTTTTGATAGCACCAACCATTGACCAAAGGGGTGGAAAAAAGTGGGTTTTTCGGGAAACATTAATCATATCTCTCTTAATAGGCACAATATCAAAACCGTACAAAATGGACAATATTCCCCTAATAATTACCTAAAACTTTTGTCTGAAAGAATTTTTGATATGACCCACCATTACGCCAAGGGATGAGAAAAATGATTTCGGAATTATAAGAAAATGCCAAGAGCTATCAGAGGTTGCCATGGCAACACTACTAAATTGATGAGGGATGAGCCGTTGCCATGACAACGCACTTGCACGAGATCAGATTCAGTATTTCCATCTGACTAAGCCGGCCCCGTGGTGTTGGGGTAGCGCGCCTGCCTCTCACCCGGAGTCCCCGGGTTCGATCCCCGGCTCAGTCAGGGATTTTAAAACTGACGTGAGGGTTGGAACGGGGTGCACTCAGCCTCGTGAGGACAATTGAGTAGCTGTCTGACAGTGAGACAGCACCCCGATCACGAATACCAATATTAACGGCCGAGGGGACCCGACGCGCTGATCACGCGTCACCCCAATATCTGCAGGCCAAATGGCTGGGCAGCGGTCGCTTGGTCGGCCTTAGCCCGTCATGGGCTGGATGGTGCCAGGGGTTGACTTTGACATCTGACTAAGTGGGAAGCGGCTTCGGTGACGTAACTGGTAGCATGCAGAATGTCTATGCCCAAGGTCGCGGTTTCAAAGCCGGCCGAAGTCGTCGGATTTTCTAAGAGAGCTAAAATCCCTCAGTATGCTTTCCTTTGGAGGGGAAGTTCCAACGTTCGTTGCGAGTTGCTGGTTAGGGTGGCATCTAGTAACCAAGTTCACAGGTAGGTGTCGTTGACGGTAGTACCTGGTAGCAACATTAGGAACTACTGCTTGAAATTGACCGTCTGCAGTCCTTACCTGAATTTAGACTACTACAGCCATTACAATTCACACCGTTTATCAGACAGATTCTACACTCACACAAAGTACACGGTGTTAGATGACCGCGTTGTCGCAGCCCCTAAACTGAGGAACCAACCAGAGGTAGATTTCATTAGAAAGCTAACTATTGCAATGGGTATCATGTTTCGACTTCCGGAAAATTTCGACATATCTTCGCGTTTCACATCCCCCAGACCCCAAAACCACCGTCAGTTCAAACGTTTATATATAATTTATGTATGTATATATATATGCATATCAGTTTCTTGTGGACACGATAACTGCCGTAATTTTGCACCAATCACTTTGAATATTTTACCGAATATGTATACCTATAAAATCTCGGTCGAGTTCGTTAATGGGCTAAATCGGTCGAAGGGGGTGAAAATGGGGGGCTTTTTCGAAAAAGTGAAATATTGCTATAACTCTCTTAATATGTGAAATATCGAATCCGTTCAACGTTCATACTATGTGTCGGATAAAGCCCAAAAATTTATGTTTGAAGAGTTTTTTATAGCACCAACCATTGACCAAAGGGGTGGGAAAAAGTGTTTTTTTTTCGGGAAACATTAATCATATCTCTCTTAATAGGCACAATCTCAAAACCGTACAAAATGGACAATATTCCCCTAATAATTACCTAAAATTTTGTCTTAAAGAATTGCTGATATGACCCACCATTATGCCAAGGGATGAGAAAAATGATTTCGGAATTATAAGAAAATGCCAAGAGCTATCAGTGCTTGCCATGGCAACTCTACTAAATTGATGAGGGATGAGCCATCAGACGTTGCCAAGATAACGCACTTGCACGAGATCATATTCAGAATTCCATCTGACTAAGTGGGAAGCGGCTTCGGTGATGTAACTGGTAGCAAGCATGCTGAATGTCTATGCCCAAGGTCGCGAGTTCAAAGCCGGCCGAAGTCGTCGGATTTTCTAAGAGCGCTAAAAATCCCTCAGTATGCTTTCCTTTGGAGGGGAAATTCCAACGTTCGTTGCGAGTTGCTGGCTGCGGTGGCATCTAGTAGCCAAGTTCACAGGTAGGTGTCGTTGACGGTAGTACCTGGTAGCAACATTAGGAACTACAGCTTGAAATTGACCGTCTGCAGTCCTTACCTGAATTACAGACTAATACAGCCATCCCTAAGTACACGGGGTTACATGACCGCGTTGTCGCAGCCCCTAAACTGAGGAACCAACCAAAATCTCTGCGGGAGATATAATTTTGCGTGAAGAAGTAACAGACCGTTACATAGTTACACATCAGTGTCGAAACCTTGCATAAGGACAGTGTGACCACAAGTATAAAAATGGACCCCAAATGACAAGAAGGTTACCGTTCCCATAAGACAATAAAATGTTTAAAATAAGCATAAAATGACGAAAAACAAAGTTAATTAAGCTCCAATTATAAAATACCTTCTCGCAATAAATGAGGTCTGATCCTCCTACGAAAACCTGCATATTCTGCCTATTTTCGCCTATCTCCTAGTTTGTCCGGTGAAATCTACCTCCGCCTTCCGGCGTGCCGAGAGGACTTTTTTATTTACAATACAATAGTTACCCGTACGTTGTTACTTTTGTAAAGGTACTAAGTTACAGTTGCCGTTACTTACTAAGAATAGTAACTGTGTTACAGTTAACCTACTTAATTTAATTAGTAACATCGTTATCTTCTCGTTATCGCAAACAGTAACAGTTCCTTGTAACTGTTACTGACAACAGTATTACTCCCCAAGCCTGTTTCAAAGTAAATCGCTCAAAGTACATTCTAATTTTACAACAGAAATACGCAAGAATTTAAGCATTCCTGGTTATACCCTGTTACAACACTCGATATCTCTCAGAACACAGCCAGATTTCAGACTCTGCCTGGTGCCTTTCCGTCAGCTGTCGGCCAGCATGTGCTGCCTGAGACCCGTCGACCTTGTTAAAATCCGCTACTGCTACTGATCCCATCAGTCGAAATGTCATCACTTATCACTTGCAACAGTTGTCAAAGTTATAATCTTGTACACAGGAGCTTCGTTTTCCTACCCAAGGAGCATTGTTTGCATGTAGTCCATGAGAATGAACTACTTTGCTAACTTTGTTGGAACCGCGGAATGAAGAGAGGAATACTTTCTAATTATTGCACACTTCTTGGGCAAATATGTTTATAAATAACATCATCAAATTTACTAAAGAAATTACATATTGAAAAAAATGGCTGTCCAAGAAGCCGAATAACGTATCATACTCACCAACCATATGACGAATATCTCTTATATAAAAACAAGTGTCCTGACTGACTGACTCATCATCGCCCAGCCAAAACTATTAAAGTTAGAAACATGAAATTTTGGGAATATGTTCGTGGTAAGTCGAAAACGCCCACTAAGGAAGGGTTTTTGGATATTCAGTTTCTAAAGGGGTGTTAAGGGGGTACACCTGCATTTCATTGAATAACAATATCTCCGGATTGCTTTCATTGGGGGATATGATACTGGGCATATAAACTCATCATTAAAAATAAGATACGTGTCTGAGTGTTTTTCGATGTGGTGTATATTATGAGGTGAAAGGGGTGAAAGTGGGGGTTGAAGGTTTCTTAACCGAGCGTGTATCTCTTAAACGACATAGGCGAGGAGTTTGGAACTCAGCGGGAAAAAATCAGCAAAAAAATAACAAAATAGGTGTTTGACCGTTTTTTTCATAAATCCAATATAAGGGGCCCATGGGGGGGGGGTGAAAATATGGGGGAGAACGTAATATGTCTGTGTATAAAATTATACATGGCCTATGTTGTAGACAATAACACATTACATCTTTTTTGTCTCTTGCTATTTCATCATACGACGAATACTTAGGGGGTTATTAATGACTTTGTACTTTTTGGCCGGAATTTTCTAAGTCTCAGGAATGACATAAAAATTGATTCGAATGAAATTTCGAAAAATAGTTTTTTAATACTTTTATTATATTTTTCACGTCATTTAGGGTACGAAACCAACATGATAATGTGATGTTTTTTTTCGTCCCATGCATTTTTGGTTTCAGGTGATAGATTTATTTTCCACTAGGACCGATGCTTATCTATTATATAAAACTAAGTGTCCTGACTGACTGACTCATCATCGCCCAGCCAAAACTATTAAAGCTAGAAACATGAAATTTTGGGAATATGTTCGTTGTAAGTCGAAAACGTCCACTAAGGAAGGGTTTTTGGATACTCAGTTTCTAAAGGGGTGTTAAGGGGGTACACCTGCATTTCATTGAATAACAATATGACACGACTATGACGCGAGCGAAGCCGCGGGTACCTGCTAGTAAATACATATCAGACAGCAACAGTGTTATCGAAACTCCATGTATCAATCTGCAATCGGCAGGTTTAAAGTTGTCAAAGTTATAATCTTGTACACAGGAGTATTAAGTATAATAAATCTATTACAGTATTATTATTATTATTATTATTATTTACATCGGGGTATGATTATACGAAAACTTCAAGTTAGATGTTATGGTGACTGGCTGCGTGGCTTAACAGTAACGTTCTAGCTTGATGTGCCCAAAATTGCAGATCGAATCCTGGCGCAGTGAGTGGGCATTTGAGGGTGTGAAAATGCGGAGAGCTTTGTCAGTAGATTTACTAGCACGTTAAAGATCCCCATCTGGGCAAAAATCCGGCACCCCGGCGTCTCTCAAAGCCGCAGCAGTTAAAAGGGACGTAAATACAATAACATTATTATTGAATCTTCCTCCGTTAATTAGCCCATGATTTATTGGTCCTAGTATTAATTTTCTCAGTAAAATGATTACTGTTTTGAACTGGAATCGATCTTGTATACTTTCCTCGGTGATGCCAATTTCTTGAAGGTCTTTTTCTATTTCACTAGGCCAGTTGTTCTTGGCTTTCATTGAGATGGCAAGTTTGAGAATCTTTTGGTGAGCCTGTCATTGCTCATTCAGAGAATGTTACCGTAGAACTTCAAGCGCCTTTTCTTGAAGGTGTCTGTGATCTTTTCAGACTACTGATTATTGATATAATTACGAATATTATTTTTTATTATCACTGTACTGTATTGAGATACATTACGTATAATTTCCTCTAGCAGAATATCACTTTCTCCAATTTAAAATTTTAGTTTCTTCATCTCTACTTTTAATGGGGCGTTATGTTTCAGTGGTCAAGCTGCTTGCCTCTCACCAAGACGGATTCACAGTCAGTGCATGTGCGATTTTCAAAGTAAAATATCACGTCCTTTGGTTCGGCTCCGCGTAATATGGAGGTCCCGTGGGTCATGATCGCGTAAATCGACGAGCTTCCTCTTTTTTCTATTCGTTTATGCGTATTGTCAGTTAATGTATCAGTGGGTAGATCGTGATTTATAGCGATACTTTTGAAACAGAATCTCTTCTCTGAACTGTTCAAATATAAGGGAAGTCCTCTCAGTCTCAATCTTGTCTGTGAAAATAATGGTGCGATGACGTGACATTGTGCTTCGTCTTGTGTGGAATCTCTTATCAGGCGCCCACGAGTCAATAGAAAGTGTGGCATGTATTGATAGCACAAAGGTGGCCGGGCCGGTGCCAGGCCGTGGACAGATCAGATTAGATAGGGTGTGTCTGGCCGTCTTCTTTAGTTTCTCATTTCTCCGAGTGGCGAAGAACAAGGGCTAATCTGGAACTGGCGTGTGACTCTTTGTTGTGCAGGATTACCGAGGGTAGGAAGAGCAGATTGCACGTGGAGCAGATTACAGCAGGGTGAAGGGGAGGAAAAGAGGTGACAATGCATCTAGTGTCCAGTCATGGTCTTCGTTTTAATGATACTTCAGGGTTTTTCTTCAAATTGAAACAGTACCACTATGTTACAAAATATTAACAGTAATATACTCAGCTCGTTTTTTAGCCTACTTTCGATTTTTGCCAAAAATGAAAGTAGATTTACGAGATCTACACGGGCCAAAAGTTCGTGTGTCTGTCCGTCTGTCCGTCTGTGCGAGTGTGTGTATTCTGCGCCCCCTCTATCAATCCAAACATGACGAAGCCAAATTGAACGAAATTTGGTACAGAGGTAGCACTAGCAAAGGGCACCTCGGTGTCACGTTTTATATCGCCGCCATCTTGACAGAAAGGAAATGGCGGCCACCCAAATGTTCAAAGCTTAAATCAAATTATGACTAACCTAATCATCCGATCTCTACCGAATCCTTCAACATTATACCTTAATGTGGGAAGTGTCTTTTGCCAGAACTACAAGGTCATCAGCCAAATAGTTTCAAGATGGTGGACGTATGAATCATGCAAGTATTATAGCCTAACCGTAATTGACGATTCAACAAGGCCCAGGCCGCTTATCGTACAGAGTGGTTTAAACTGTCCTCAAGGAGGTGACCGGTAGGATGTTTTCATTTAATACTAGAATATTATACCGAAGCAGTGACTAACAGTTCAAGCTGATCGTGCCGTATCGTGCTGGGCCGTGCCGTCCAGTTGGGTCAAAATAGAGGCTATTGTTTGCTAGCTAGTCCACATTTCAGTAGATTGATATAGTTTTAGGAATGTACTGAACAAAATAATACAGATGTATCATCAAATGGTTTATAAAAAAATGGCAGAAAACGCTAATGAAATCGTTAATTCCAAGACAAAACATCCAAGGAAGTTATACTAAAGCTGTTGTTAACATCTTGTTAATACTGGGCGTGTGTAGCGTAGTGGTAGCGACCTAAACTCAGTCTGGAGGTTCGCGGTTCAAATCCAAGCGGGTTCAATTTTTACTTGTTTTTTTTAATATGTTTTATTGTTTTATAACTACGCACACGTTATAATGTTAAGCATATATAGTGTGTATTTGCAATCGGAAATAATCTACTATATATTTGTCAAATACCACTCACTCTCACTCACTCACTCATTCATTCATCATCACGAAATCTCAGAAACCACCGAACGGATTGGAATTACATTTGGTATGCAGCTTCCTCAAGGGCCGCAAACGTCCACTATGGAAGGATTTTTGGATATTCAGTTTCTAAAGGGGTTTTAAGGGGGTAGACCTGCATTTCATTGAATAGCAATATCTCTCGATTGGTTTCATTGGGGGATGTGATACTCGGCATATAAACTCATCATTAAAAATAAGAAGACACGTGTCTGAGGGTTTTTCGATGTGGTGTTTTATTATGAGGTGATAGGGGTGAAAAGTGGGGGTTGAAGGATTCCTAACGGAGCGTGTAGACCTATCTCTTAAACGACATAGGCGAGAAATTTGGAAACTCAGCGGGAAAAAAAAATCAGTAAATCGGTGTTCGACCGTTTTTTCATGAATTCAATTTAAGGGGCCAATGGGGTGGGGTGAAATTCTGGGGGGGAAAAAGGGGGAGAAAGCGTCCTAACTGACTAACTCACTCATCAAACTCAGGAGAAAAAGACAGCTTAAAAATAAGTTAATAGGGGTTCAAGCGTTTTTTCGAAAATCCAATTTAAGGGGCCCATGGGGAGGGGTGAAATTCTGGTAAAAATAATTGAAAGAAAATGTCCTGACTGACTCATTCACTCATCACTCCCAGCGAAAACTATTAAAGTTGGAAACATGAAATTTTGGGAATATGTTCGCTGTATGTCGAAAACGTCAACTAAGGAATGATTTTTGTTTATTCGGGTTTTAAAGAGGTGTTAAGGGGGTAAACGTGCATTTCATTTAATAATGATATCTCATGAGTTGTTACTTTGGGGATGTGATGTTCGGTATATAAACTAATCATTAAAAATAATCAGACATATATCTAAAGGTTTATCGATGTGGTTTATCGGCTTCGGTGGCGTAGTTGGTAGCATGCTGAACTGCTATGCCCAAGATAGCGGGTTCAAAACCCGGCCGAAGTCGTCGGATTTTTTAAGAGCGTTAAAAATCCTTCAGTATGCCTTCCTTCGGAGGGGGAGTAAAGCCGGCGGTCCCATGTCATAGATTTATGGCTTGTAAAAGATCCTTTCACAGACTAAACTTGTGTAAAGCAAAATTGTTAGGTTAGATTTCGTCAGAACGCTCTATCAAAGTTCCAACGTTCAACACTAGGTATCATTGATATCTGTGGCGAAAGTTGGAACTACTTGAAATTGAACGGAACTTGTAGCTCACCCTTTAGGGTGTCTGCTGGAAGCAGCTACAGACTCAGGCGAGCCGAACCTGTCCTCGGACACTCCCGGCACTAAAAGCCATAGATAAATAAGTATGAGGTGAAAGGGGTGAAAATGGGGGTTGAGGGATTCGTAACGGAGCGTGTATCTCTTAAACGACATAGGCGAGATGTTTGAAATTCAGCGGAAAAACAGCTTAAAATATAAGTAAATAGGTGTTCGACCGTTTTTTCATAAATTCAATTTAAGGGGCCCTTGGAGAGGGGTGAAATTCTGGGGGGGGGGGGGGGGGGGAAAGGAAAGAAAGTGTCCTGACTCACTCACTCACTCATCGAACTCAGGAGGGAAGAACAGCTCAAAAATAAGTAAATAGGTGTTGGACTGTTTTTTGCCAAAATTATTGAAGTTGGAAACATGAAATTTTGGGGTTATGTTCGTTGTATGTCGAAAACGTCCACTAAGGAAGGATGTTTGGATATTCAGGTTCTAAAGGGGTGTTAAGGGGGTTAAACTTGCATTTCATTGAATAACAATATCTCACGAGTTGTTTCATTGGGGGATGTGATATTCGGCATATAAACTAACCATTAAAAATAAGCAGACATATGTCTAAGGGTTTATCGATATGGTGTATATTATGAGGTGAAAGGGGTGAAAATTGGGGGTTGAAGGATTCTTAACGGAGCATGTATCTCTTAATTGACATAGGCGATAAGTTTGAAATTCAGCGGAAAAAGCAGCTCAAAAAATAAGTAAATAGGTGTTCGACCGTTTCTTCATAAATCCAATTTAAGGGGCTCATGGGGAGGGGTGAAATTCTGTGAAAAAAAAACATGAAAGAAAGTGTCGTAACTGATTGACTCACTAACTCTCTCATCAAAATAAGGGGGAAAAACAGCTTTAAATAAGTAAATAGGTGTTCGACCGTTTGTTTCATATATCCAATTTAAGGGGTTCATGGGGAGGGGTGAAATTATCAAAAATAAATGAAAGAAAATGTCCTGACTGACTCACTCACTCATCATCGCCCAGCCAAAATTATTGAAGTTAGAAACATGAAATTTTGGGGATATGTCCGTTGTATGTCGAAAACGTCTACTAAGGAAAGAGTTTTGGATATTCAGGTTCTAAAGAGATGTTAAGGGGGTAAACGTGCATTTTATTGAATAACAATATCTCACGAGTGGTTTCATTTGAGGGTGTGATACTTGGCATATATACTAATCATTAAAAATAAGCTGACACATGTCTAATCGTTTTTCGATGTGGTGTATATTATGAAAGTGGGGTTGAAAGATTCCTAACGGAGCGTGTATATCTTAAACAACATAGGCGAGGTGTTTGAAACTCAGAGAAATCAATCAGCTTAAAAATAAATAAATAAATAAATAAATAAATAAAATAAATAGGTGTTCGACCCTTTTTTTCATAAATCCAATTTAAGGGGTCTATGGGGAGGGGTGAAATTCTGGAAGAAAAACGTCCACTAAGGAGGGATTTTTGGATATTCAGGTTCTAAAGGGGTGTTAACGGGGTTAAACCTGCATTTCATTGAATAACAATATGACACGACTATGACGCAAGCGAAGCCGCGGGTACCTGCTAGTATTAGCCTATATATAGGCTACTTATAACACCACATATTTCAACACTCGATTACAGCGATTAAAATTCGTTGTCCATGATCGGCGGTAGTGTCTGTAGTAGTTGTTGTTGTTGTTGATTCTTTAGGGGCTTTGTAGCATCATGGTCATGTAGCCCAGTGTACTTGGGTGTGCGTAGATGTTTTCTGATAACCTCGGTCACTGTGATGCCTGTACTAGTGTGCGTACTTTTAATCGAGGAAGGATTTGGGTAGGAAGCTGTTGTTGTTATTGTTTCATTTGAGAAGCTTGGACATCATGGTCATTGCGACCCATGTACTTGGGTGAGTGTTGAATTTTGTTAGTGTGTGTACTTATAATTCAGGTGAGGATTCATTCAATTAACGTATATTACAATTTGTATTTCAACAAGCTACTACAACCAACATTCAATTATACTCCTTGAAAAGTGCAATGTGTTATAACTACTGTATATCCATGCATTTAGGAGAAAGTAGGCTATATTCTATTTATTGAACATGTTATTTTTAAATAGGAGGCGTGCTGGCGCAACAATCAAGCTGGTTGGTGCAGATGAGATTTTCGAGGTAAACGGTCACTTTCAGTGGTTCGCATTCGACGTGAAGAAGATGCCTTACGACTTATGATCGCGAGGCTAAAGAGCCACGTATGACTACGTGCTTTTTATACTGTACAGTGTAGACCTAAAGAACAGTGGCGGCTAGCGGATAATTGTTCTTGGTGTTGTTCTATTTCCATTGATATCAGAGAAAACTGTATTCAATTGCGCGGTAAAACGGGTGTACTCATTCATCACGAATGCCGCATTTCAGAGAGCATCAATTTGTCATCGGATTAAATGGATTATAAGTTAGTCTATACGAAAACCTTTATGAGAACAAAACATCGTAAGTTACTGTATATACGAGGGCGAAAAGAACGCGCAAATTCCATTGAAAGACATAGTATCGGCAGTTACGGAGCATCACGCCTCGACTCCCTTGTTGCAATCAGCGGGCAACGACCAGCCGAGTTAACTGTCGGTCTAGCTTCTCTGCCATACCCTTTACTATTGAGATCTGGTCGGTGCTTGGGCCTGGCAACGATCAAACGAACGAGCGCTCTTAGACAGTTGGCGCGCTTCGCTTTCTCAGATAGTTCACATTAGATTAAGATTTCCTGAATTATTAAAGAACAGAATTATGTTTTCCTATACATATAAAAGGAAACGTACAGCTAAAAATATGATCACGGTATTAATTGTTTTTCTTGTACGAATCTGGTCGTTCTGCAACACTGCAATAATATTATCGGCCGCCAGTGCTAAAGAGTGGAAGGTTACTCATGCACGGAAGTACAACATATAGTAGATTTTGGTTAGTAATTTACAATGTCGCAAATTTCTTGTCTGTAACTTGTAGTCTACCGTTAGGCAGGAATATGACATGTTAACAGAGATGTACCGCAATAATGGCTCGCAATACGAGACGGATACGACGATCACCTCGTGGTGTAGTGGCTAGTTTTATTGGTTGTGGCCCAGAAGGTCCGGGTTCGATTCCCGGCTCTGCCAAAAATAATTCTGGTCTGAGAGCTGGAACGCGGTACACACGGCCACGTGAGGAAAAAATTGAATAAAGGTGTGTGATTCTATTCCCACCTCAGACATCCTGAAAGTGTTCTCCGTGGTTTCCCACTTCTACTCCAGACAAATGCCGGGATGTCTCCTAATTTAAGGCCACAGCCATTTTCTTCCCGATCCTCACCTGAATTAAAACTGCACACACCACAATTATACAGGTTATCACATACATATATATACCCACCCATCCACCCAATGCCCATGGGGCTAAATGACTACGATGTCCAACCCCCCCCCCCCCCCCCTCAAATGCAACAACAAATTTTTGTACGACATAATTTACAGATTTTAAGAGGTAAATATTTATATCAATCACTAAGACTACTCAGCGTTTCCCTTTATTGATCTACGTATACAAATAACAACCAAATGAGAGATTTAAATCAAGACACGTAATTTATAGTGAGAGATATCCAACGAACAGTAGATTTTTCCCCTCGTGATTAAGAATACCGGAATATGAAGTTTTGAAAGGGGAGATGCAGACATCAGTATTCTTGTCTCTTCAACGCCATTACAAGCCAGGCAGGCACATGAATTCACTCGTGCTCACACAAAGGGGCCCATAATCTTAGCACAGCAGCCTGTTTTCCACTCCATGTGCCTGCTACCTGCCTGGGTCTACATGAACCTTCAAAGAGATGATATTCCAGAACCCTGTATAGTCGCAGATACTTTATAACTACAGAGAGTGGCTTATTTCTTTTTAAATACTACACCTAATAAAGATACAACGAGGGATATGTTTCAAATGGAAGGTTGCGTGACATGCTGCTATCCTGCAGTGTTGATGTTTCATTTAGGGTCTTGTCTACTTGGGTGTATGTAAAATGTGTGTGATAGAAGTGTTATTTCCGCCTGCGGCAACCAAGGGGTGGATCGAGTAGCTCCATGGGTGTCGTTGCCGGTCCCAAGTCCGAAGAAAGGAGGGGGGTTAGGGAGACCAGTCACAACTCTCCCTGTAAAGAATTTGTGAGAGACATAGCAGACCATCTAGCTATAATGGCATGTGCTTAGGCCAAAAGGTGGCAGCCCCACTAAAGCACTCGGGGACTGAGGGCTAACAACCTGCATCTCTTAAAATTTATTGTTAAAGAAACTTCAAGAAGCAAAAGCCGGACGGACAACAAGTTGATAACCTTTGGAATGAAATGGACCACGAGGATCGGATTTTGGAATGTACGGACACTTTACGAGAGTGGAAAGTTACATCAAGCTGTAGCAGAATTTATCAACTATAAACTAGACATAATGGGAATGAGCGAGGTACGCTGGAATGAATTTGGAGAAAATAGACTACCAGAGGGAATGACCTTTCTGTATTCAGGCAAACCCAATGCCGAGGACGACCATGTGAATGGTGTAGGCCTAATTCTAAATAAAACGGCAAAGAAGAGTCTGCTGGAATGGAGACCTATATCAGACAGAATCATAACAGCGCGGTTCAAAGGGCAGGTACGAAATGTAACTATCATCCAATGTTACGCCCCAACTGAACAAGCAGACATGGATACCAAAAACTACTTCTATACAGAGCTGCAGGCAACATTGAATGGGGTGAAACAAGATATTGTCATTGTGATGGGAGACCTAAAT
Organism: Meconema thalassinum; assembly: GCA_946902985.2. Classification (NCBI taxonomy): domain Eukaryota; kingdom Metazoa; phylum Arthropoda; class Insecta; order Orthoptera; family Tettigoniidae; genus Meconema; species Meconema thalassinum. The sequence goes on from OX336390.1 coordinate 304,936,405, forward strand.
GCGAAAGTGGGCTCCGAAAACCTTCGGATAGAAAATATAATGGGGAGAGATGGAGTTGGAGAGGAGAATGAAAACGGAGGACTATTTAAGGAGTTCTGTGCGAGCAATGAGTTGACCATCGGAGGAACGGTGTTCCCACATAGAAAATGTCATAAATTCTCATGGGTATCACCTGATCACAGGACGCAGAATCAGATTGACCACTTTGCCATAAGTGGGAAATGGAAAAGATCATTGTTCAGGGTGTCTACGACCCGGGAAAACCGGGAATTCTCAGGGAATTATGAATTTCTGGAATAATCAGGGAAAAATCAGGGAATTTCTTTGTTAATCAGGGATTTTTCTCAGTTTGGCTATATCACGTAAAAGTGGAAGCAATACTTTCGAATTTCGCGGGAAGTTATCGCTCGCTACTGATGACAGTGCTCAGCCAATGAGCAGTGCCTTCTCAAGCTCAACTGAACGCATGATGTGGCAACCCTTCCGTTCGTCTTCTGCGCGAGAGCCAACTACGCCATTTGTCGGGCCTTGAGCATTTTGTTCGTTGCGACTGGTATTGCCAATTTAGCGATTTTGTCGGTAGATGTAGGCACTTTGGCGACAAAATATTTTAAATTTAGTATTGTTTATTATTTATTATTATTTATATGGATTTATTGTGCTTCTAACAGGCATATGCTTCGCTCGGAAACAGTTATGAATGCGATTCGTGACAAGCGCTTTTTTTTAACCCCCGATGTCAATAAACTCCGTTTTACGTCTCGGCATGATGGGTTAAAATCACTGACTGGACTATCCATTATAATTATCATGGAGATAGCATGAGCAACGAATTCTTGTCAGACGTAATTTAATGGCGAGGTGCATGCAACACAAATCCCCCTCCCGTCCAATCTAAAAACACGTATATTGGGCGATGTATTGAAGATAAGAGATATGCTCTCGCGGACTTTTTTGTAGAACTTTTAATGCTGAACAATTGTTAAACTCATAGTATATTGATATTTTTAACGGTTTGCCCAGCGTAAGCTTAGAAAGCGCACGTTCGCCTGTTTTTTTTTCTCGACTTTTTCACTGATATCGTTACTGCTTGGCTTCCTTTGAATATAAATAAATGATTTTCTTTTTATACTAAGAAGAGATTTAGGGACTATTTAAACTCCCGTTAGCGATCGAATTTTGACTACTACTGGGTGATGAAGGGCTACGTTAATTTATGTAGTTTTGTATTGGTGCGCGGACAACCGGCAACGTAAATTAACGTTTTCTTACAGTGCTTCATTCTTGTGTAATTTTCTCCTCTCTGCCGTTCATTAATCAAAATACTACGTGTTATTTACGAACTAAGGTCTTTGTTCAACGAAATGCAGATAGGTATATTGTTGTCTTGATAATGCTATCGGTACTAGAAGTGAGGTTTTATAACACTCACTTACCGCGTCTATTGTTAGCATGGCGCACGCCGAACTGACAGTGCGATAATCAGTTCAGACGAGTCTGTTGACGATACTAATACAAGTGAAATTGACAATGACAGCAGTGAAAGTAGTGACGATGAGGTTAATGGATGGACAAGTAAGTAAAATTACACGTATTTATGTTCCATCTTACTTCTCATGCTAGGTGTACTTCAGTTGCCCGGTCCGCAGTAAGGAATCGAGTAGCGCGCGCCCGGATAACAATGTGTTAGACCTGGGTTGACAATACTGTTTGCGCGGCTTTTCCATCCCTGTATTCTTTGATTATTGTCTGCTCCTACGTTCCTAAGCTAGGCTAGAACTTATGTTCAATTTTGTTTTTAATTGTGCCCAGGAAATGTTTTTGCAACACCTTTCAAACTCTACCTTGTATTATCAAGCAGACTTGGTTAAATTATTTTTAGGGGCTTCGGTGGCGTAGTTGGTAGCATGCTGAGCTTCTATGCCCAAGATCGCGGGTTCAAACCCGGCCGAAGTCGTCGGATTTTAAGAGCGTTAACAATCCCTCAGTATGCCTCCCTTCGGAGGGGAAGTAAAGCCGGCGGTCCCATTTGCTTATTTTATTGGACAATAAGTTCACTTATAATATTCTATTGAAATAAATTTATTTTCACAATTGTTTCCCTTCTGCCGCCATTGCTCACCTCCGTTTGACTCCTGGAATTTCCGAGAACAGGAAACATAAAACTTAATCCTATTTTCCATTTGCTTTCCTGGATTACATTTTGCTTCTTGTTCCTGGAGAGCGCTTAAAACGAACCCAAAAATAGCGTGCATTTCATCACACTTCCTGTTCCCGGGCGAATGTGTAGCATTCTTTTCTCAGGGAATTCTCTCATTAATCCTGGAAAAATCAGGGAATATTCAGGGAATTCTTTTAAGATGAGTTGGTAGACACCCTGATTGTTAGATGTCAGAAACAAAAGGGGAGCCGACATAGGTAGTGATCACCATTTGATGTTAGCCAAGGTGCGCATTAAAATCATAGCTGCAAAGAAGAAATTTGATGTTCCAAAAAAAGCGGTTTGATGTTCAAACGCTGAAGGACCCCAACGTCAAACAAGAATTTAGATTAGAACTGCGTAACAGATACGAAATTCTAAATACAAGAGAAGATGGAGTAGAAGAAGAATGGCAGAAAATTAAAGGAGCAATCCTAGAAACTGCAGAGAAAGTAGTGGGATTCAGAGATAACAAAAGGAAGGATTGGATGAGCCAGGACACCTGGGAAAAGGTGGGAGAGAGGAAGAAACTGAAAGCAAAGATGAATACCACAAAAACTAGGAGACAAAAGATGGATCTTCATGCAGAGTACACGAGAGTAGACCGGGAGGTGAAAAGGAGTGCAAGATCAGACCGAAGGAAGTGGGCAAGTGATCTCGCATCAAGGGCGGAGAGGGCTGCCAGAGAAGGAAACATGAAGGAACTTTACCAGACCACAAGACTGCTAGGAAAGAGGAAGGGACCTATAGATCGTCCTGTGAGATGTAAAACGGGAGCGTTGCTGACTACTAAAGACGAGCAATTGGAAAGATGGCGTGAACATTTTGCAGAAGTGCTGAATAGAGAGGTACGAACAGAGGAAGAAGAGCAACAGGATGGAGAAGAACAGGGAGGTGTAGATGAAAATGCAGAGGAAGATGGAAATCGAAATGAATGTGACGTTCTTGGTAGAATCAAGAGTGGAGCACCTAGTAGAGAAGAGATCAGAGCTGCTCTAAAGCAAACGAAAAGTGGCAAAGCGCCGGGAACAGATAACATCCCGCCAGAGCTCTTGAAAGAAGATCAAGCAACAACAGTAGATTTACTGTACCCCCTGTTTGAAAAAATCTGGAACCGGGAATAAATACCAGAAGAATGGAAGACCGGCACTTTAGTCAAACTTCCGAAGAAGGGCGACTTGACAAATTGCAATAATTGGAGGGGAATAATGCTGTTATCTATTCCTAGCAAAGTGTTGTCACGAATCATCTTCAACAGAATGAAGGACTACCTTGAAATCCACCTAAGAAGAGAACAAGCAGGGTTTCGCAGAAACCGATCGTGTGTCGATCAGATTAATACACTCCGCATTATCCTTGAACAGAGCATGGAATTTATGGCCAGTCTATATCTAGTGTTTATAGACTTTGAAAAGGCTTTCGATTCAGTAAACAGAAGAAGCATGTGGAAAATAATTGCAAATTATGGTATTCCGGGAAAGGTTTTCAGAGTTATGCAAGAAATGTATAACGGATACTCGTGCAAAGTAATGCACCAAGGGAAATTGACACCATCCATTGAAGTAACAACAGGTGTAAAACAGGGGTGTGTTCTCTCTCCATCAATCTTCCTAATTGTGATAGATGAAGTGATGAGGAAAACAAATGAAGGTAAAAGAAGAGGAGTAAGTTGGAATTTAACAGATCAACTAGAAGATATAGATTTTGCTGATGATGTGTGTCTCCTCTCACAAAGCTTTCGGCACATGAATGCCAAACTGAAAGATCTACAGGAACAGGCAAGAAGGCTAGGGTTAACTGTAAATTCAGGGAAGACCAAATCGCTAAGACTAAACGTAACAAGCGATAGGAAGTTTCAAATAAACGGAAGAAACGTAGAGGATGTTAAAGAATTTACGTATCTTGGTAGCATCGTTTCTAAAACTGGAGGAGCAGAAGAGGATGTGAGCAACAGGATCAAGAAAGCAAATGCAGTCTTTATCCAGTTGCATCCTATCTGGAAAAGCAATGAGATTTCCACACGTACTAAACTCCGAATATTCAATAGCAATGTAAAATCAGTGTTGCTATACGGATGTGAGATTTGGAAAGTAACAAAATCTATCATAAAGAAAATCCAGACCTTTATAAACAGATGCTTACGAAGAATCTTGATGGTGTTTTGGCCAAATGTAATATCCAATGAAGAACTATGGAATCGTACAAACGAGAAGCCCGTGGATTTACAGTTGAAGGCAAGAAAGTGGAAGTGGGTTGGACATACACTGCGCAAAAACCAGATGGCAATTGGAATCCTCAGGGACATCACAGAAGAGGAAGACCGAGGGAAACTTGGAGGAGGACAGTGGAGAGGGAAGCTGCAGAAGTGGGGGAGAACGTGGGGAGAAGTGAAGGCAATGGCACGCAACCGAGTCCGATGGCGATGCTTCGTTGAAGCCCTATGTTCCAGCGATGCGAACAACAGGACTTAAGTAAGTAAGAAGTGTTATTGTACGGATTGAAGTAGTAGTTTGTAATAGGAGCTAGGGTAGGGAAAGAAGCGGTCGAGGTTTTAGGTTGGAAATTATCCCGGTGTTTTCTTGGAGTAGAAATGGGGAAACTATTCTAGTGGTTGAGGTGGTAATGGAACCCACTTCTTCATTGTTCTGTCCCACAAGGCTGGGCGTTACCCGTTCCAACCCTCAGACCATAATTACATTAATTTCTTTGCGGAGCCGGAAATTGAACCTGGGCCTCAGGGGTGACAGCCAAGAATGCTAGTCACTCGGCACATCATGAAGTATACTATTGAGCAATGGTTTTCGGGCAAACACTATTAAAGTGTTGTTTAGTCATGGTTCTTGGACTGGATGATTTAATAGTATTTCATAAATAATAATTTGCGTCAAAGACATTTCGCAGTGAGATATTCTTTGTAGTGCCGCAATAGCTTTTTTCTCTTAATAAGCTAATCTAGGATTTAAGTGCTTAATTATCAGAGCATTTTTTTGGTAGGCCTATTTCAAATTATTATTTTTGTATGATATTGCTTAATACTATTCCGTTAAGATGACAATATCGTAGTCATTTTACGTAGTGAATATCAGGACTACCCACCAATGTACACTGGTGTCCAAAAGTTCAGCATAATCCCTAAACAAGACCATACCGCCCGATAGGAATGTCAGCGGATTGCTGAGCAAATGGAAGCTGAATCACACACCATATGACACACAACTTGTCAGAAAGGTTCTGGTAGCTAAGTTACACCTTTGACAATTACTAACAACACTTGGCAATATCTTCAACAACTAAATATGCTGTTAATGGGGTGTATGATTGCCCCTAACGGCCACACATGCTTCGCAGCGACGTGGCATGCTCTCTATCAGATGAACCAAGAGCTCTTGTGGCAGTCGATCCCATTGCTCCGAAAGGGCATTGCGAAGGTCCTGGAGGGTCCTTGGTGGTGGTTGATGGGATACAGTTCGCCTCCTCAATGCATCCCAGGCATGTTCTATAGGATTCAGATCCGAAGACCTCGCTGGCCAATCCATGCGATGAATGTCTTCCCCAGCCAGAAATGCATCCACCAGAGCAGCGCGGTGCGGTCGGGCATTATTGTCCATTAAGAGGAAGTCTGGACCAACCACACCTCTGAAAGGAAAGGGAAGATTGTAGTTTTACGTGACCGTGAATCTTGTGATTATGAGCCACGGGACCTCCTTTTTACGTGGAATCCGAACCACAGGACATGGCATTTCACTTCGAAAATCTCACATGCATTGACCGGGAATCCCACACCTCAGAAGAGTCGAACATGTGGTCTCAGTTCTTTATCCCTGTATATCCGAGCGTTCACAGTGTCCCTAGGACCACCCATGAAGATGTGCAGGTCCGTACGGCCATTCAAGTTGATGCCGCCCCCACACCATGACGCCACCACCACCACCACCCTACTCCTTTTCCATGATGTTCATGTGGTTGTATCGACTACCCGGTTCTTTCCAGATTAATGTGTGACGGGAATTGTTCTGCAAACTCAAGCGGGATTCGTCAGTGAAGAGCGCATGCCTCCATTCATTCATGGACCAGTTGGACGTTGACGGATCCACAGTAAACGGGCCCCTCTCTGTACTGGAGTGAGCGGGACGCACACCGCTGGAAGTCTGGCAAACAGCCCTGCTGTTCTGAGCCTCCAGAACGCAGTTTGCCGGGAAACTGCAACCTCTGAGACGGCTGCAAGCTCCGCCGACAATTGTCTTGCAGGTGCACTCGGATTTCGTCGGGCGGTTAAGGCCAGATATCGGTCCTGCTGTGGGGTGGTTACTCTTGGTCGACCTGGTACTGGCCTACGACTAACATATCCTGTGTCTCGAAATCGTCTCCAAAGCCTGGAAATGACACTTTGTGGTACATTCAAGGATACGGCGACTTCTGTCTGTGCCTGGCCTGCTTCCAGGTGGCCGAGTATTCTACCCTGCAAAACGGGGTCCAAATGGCGTCGTTGTGCCATTCTGTTGTCACGTACACTACGAGGCTACACTCCGGACACTATAACAGGGCAAACACGACTGAGGGAATATGGGGTGCAGGCACTGACTGTGTTTACCTTGCGGTTACGCCGGTAGTCCAAGGAGTGAATACTCATTTCCTTACAGAGCGAACACGTAAGTTTGGTAGGTGCATATGTCTTGCGATTTGAAGTCTATTTCCTGTTGCCCTGCTTATTGGTATCCCCCAGGGGCTCACATCTAGTGGGATGTGGGTTGGCGTCCACGGGGCCCCAGCTGGGTCCGGCATTGCTTCCTCTTACTTGTGCCGGGCTTCTCTCCGTCTTCTTTCCTGTCGACCTCACTTGGTCAACTCTTGTTCTCTTCCGACCCCGACGGTATTAGGGTATCCGAGGCCTAGGGAGTCTCTTCCTTTCCCGCCTTAATTGGCTCTTGTCTGATCTTTTCTGATACCCTCCTTTTGCGAGGGGTCAGCCTTCTTTTACATTTCCTGTTATCTCCTGCCTTCTGCTTAAGGCCCTCAAGGAGGCCGGGTGTATGTAGTCCCACCACTTTTGGTGCACCCTAGATAAAGCTACAACCTCAGGGGCTCACGGCTGGTGAGTTCGGGATTTGGCGACCCCGAGGGATTCCTGAGCTGGGTCCGTTTTTTCCCCTTTTGTCCCTTACCTTTGGGGCGGACCCTCTCCTCTTTCTCTTTCCTATCTTCCTTTCATGGCTCTCCTCCCTTCCAAGTCCCTCAATCCGCATTCTTCGAGGGTTGAGGGCATTTCTTTTCCTCCTGTCCTTTATTTGCCTTACTCTCCTTTAGTTTTCCATTTCTTCTTCTAGTATGTTCAATCTCCGTTGCATTTTGTGAGTCATTTCGATCTACGTTGCATTTTGTAGGTGTTTTTCAACCTCGATTGCATTTTGTAAGTATTGACAATCTAAATTGCTTTTTAGTAAGTCTTTCAATATAGGGGGGGTCCTTTTGTGAGTATTTTGAATTTCAATTACATTTTGTATTTTTATCCTACAACGGTTTTTTGCAAGTAGTTAATTCTCAATTGCATTATTGTGGGTATTTTGAATCTAAAGTACATTTTGTAAGTATTTTCAATCTAAATTGCATTTTGTAACTATTGTCCATCAAATGAGAAGTTTGAATCTACCATACATATTGTAAGCAATTTCAATTGCATTTTGTATTTTCAACCTAAACCGCTTTTTGCAAGTAGGTAATTCTCAATTGCATTTTGTGGGTATTTTGAATCTAAATTACATTTTGTATGTATTTTCAATCTCATTTGCATTTTGTAAGTATTTTGATTTCACTTGCATCTTTTAAGTATTTCGACTATACGTTGCATTTTGTACGTATTTTGAACTTACCCTCAGTATTACTGCTCTCCATTTTGTGAGTAGTTTCAATCTAAGTTCCTTTTTGTAAGTATTTTCCTTCTCTCTTAATTTTCGTTCTGGTTTCCACTTCATTGACATTTTCGCTATCACCCAGACCATTAGGGGCCGATAACCTAGATGTTAGGCCCCTTAAAACAACAATTATCTTCATCATCATCTGCTTATTCGTAACCTTTGCTTAACGTTTGGACAATAGTGTAGCTGAACGTGTTAAGGCACGGCCCACGACTGCAGTGGGGAGTTGCATACACGTATTCCATTCGTAGAACCGAATAATTACAAATTCATTACTACAGTCATTTGCAGTAGCACAGATTACTAGCAAATATCATTTACAAGTTCACGAGGGTGGTGATCAAGTTTGCCCCAAGCTCATGATTGAAGCAACAAACAATCAAAATCTGTGTACAAGAGGCAGGCAAAGTATAGTACACGGGTGTGTTCAATCCAGTCTGAGCATCTGCTGTCTTCATGTACTAGAAGAAAGGCGTACCGATTGGCAGGTGAGAAGACATTCCTATTAAAAGACTTTATCTTATAATAGGAATGTTTTCTCACCTGCCATCTACATTTCCTAGGTGGTCATTGTTAGAACTAACAATACTATCAGTCAGTGTCTAGTCATGCTCGTCAGTACTCGTATCTTTTCTTAAAATTGAGTCACACTGTGTCAATTAATCAGGGAAATGTCATAGTAATATCGTCAACTTGTTTTGACCCAAGGTAAAACTAGTGAAGGAGAATAATGAACTCTTTGTTTTGTTGTTAGTTATTATTTAATTTAATTTAATTTAGAGACTTGAGCTTTGTATTATCAGTCCCATGAACTAGAGTGGATGTGCCTATGCTAATGTGGTATATGTGCTAGTGTATGTATTTGTAATTGGACTACAGTCTGCTGCGCCTGTTCTAGATTAGAAGATTACTTGCTGAATTTGAACAGGCCCGCGTTGTTCTGAGTGTCGAGACGAACACTTAGTGATTATCTGTTGATCCAGCTAGCTTAATCACCATTAGTTCACTACGTAATTTACAGTTTTCATGGATTGACTGCATAATGATTCCGGTGCTGCATCTGCTCTTGCTTTAATTATACTAACGAGACTTCTATGTAGATGAATATTAAAGGAAGGATGGCGCCGTGAAATGCCAATTGCAGTTCAGGAGTAATACAAGAACTGGCTCCGAGTGTCATTGAGCATTCACTAACTCTCCTTCTCTTATTACTCTTTCAGAATTGATGACAATCGATTATTGTGAATGCTCGAACGTGGGAACAAAAATAAATCCTTGTCTCAACATTTCATTGAGTACCTTGGCCTGCAAGGATTGCGGGGTGACGCGCGGTCAGCGAAACGTTTATCTTTGGCCTTTAATCTTGACTTTCTTGACTGGGGTTTCTGCCTTTCAGATCGGACAGCTATTCCGTATTCTTCACGAAACCGATTGAACCCCGTTCCCACCTTCACATAATTTAACCTGGGGGTCTCCTTGGTAAGTGGCAACCGTGCTGCCCCTGTATCACTGGACTGGCTGAACGTGGAAACAGTAGATCCTAAATATAAATGCAGACGATGAAAATAATGTGTCTAGTCAGTAAGAGTGGTCTAATCCTTGACTGGTGTCCGCCTCGTTGGCTGTCACTGAGTTGGCCCAGGTTCAATTCCCGGCTTTGCCAAGATATTAAATAGTGGTCTCAGGGCTCTAACGGGGTACACTCAGCCTCGTGAGGCAAAAACTGAGAAAAATCGGGTTCGATTCCTACCTCAGCCATCCTACTCCAGGCAAATGCCGAGATGGTACCTAACTTAAAGCCACGGCAGCTACCTACCCAAATCCTACCCCAGTCACAAAATACACACACTAGCACAGACATCACAGTGACACAGGTTATCAGACAAATTCTACACACACCCAGGTACACGGGACTACATGACCACGATGTTGCAAGGCCCCTAAAAGAATCAACATCATCAACTCCTTTACTGGTTACTCGGCGCAAATTTTGGCGTAAGCCGCAATTTATTGCGGTGATTACACGCAAATTCACGATACAGAGACCATTAATCCAGGGCTGGAAAAAACATCGGTCGGGTGGTCGGTGTGTTCGGTCCGTGCCTTGTGTTGAAGTTGTGCGCGCGAAATAGTAGAAGTTTCATTTTGAAGTCAGCTACTGTCTTCATATCAACACCCTCCCAAGTACACGGGGATGATACTAATACGTACTTGGGACAACATTAACATCATTTCCATGTACCTGAATGTGTGTGGGATCTGATCAAATCTATTTCTGTGGTGTCGATACTAGTGTACGTTCTTGTCATTGGCATTGTCTTATCTTCTCAGTTGTCCTCATGAGATTGAATACACCCCGTTCGAATCCCCACACCAGTATTTAAATCTCCTGGGCAGAGCCGGGAATCGAACTCTATCCTTATTAAGGAAAAGCCACTCGCAGAGCACACAGGGTGCTGCTCCAAGCAGCCAGGTGGCCAAAGATATTTTTCACCCCTGTTTGGATGTGCCATTTTAAAGGGCCGTGTTTATACAACTCTCAGGCACAGCAATCAAGTGTTGACACGCAAGCTCTTCTCGCCTGAGTCCTGAAGTCGCCCTTCTCCTATACGAGGACACTAGCTGCAGAGGCGAGAGTGCAGTTCACAGCACATATCCACGAGGCATGAATTTGACATGGCAACGAATATGTCAATGCCGTAGATTATTGGTAACAATAATCGGTTGGACATAAGGAATTCCTTCAAACTAAATATGGGTGATTATTGTGTTGAAAGCCATTTTTCTGCGGTGCCTTAGTAGTATTTTTTTTCAGTCGGTCAACACGATTGTACCCAAATTGTAATGGGTGTTATTCCGATTATGATTGGTCGACGAGTCGTCCAAGTGTATTTATTGCATGTAATTGTTTTCGGGGGTAGGGAATAACACCTATTTCAATTTGGGTACCATCATGTTGACCGACTGAAAGCATTTATATTTCATGTAAATACGGGCGCGTTGTTCAAATGTAATTTTCCTGATATTACCGCCATTTTTTTGTATTTTCGTAGCTTTGCTAAGGAATTAATAATAAAAACACTGGTTTGCCACCTTATGCATACTGTACACAGTATCAGTACGGATCCATTTAGAGTAGAATGATTAATTCCAAATCTACTGTATGTTTGCTAAGGATTGCATAAGGAAAAGAACTTATTATATAATTGCCAGCATTAATTTTAGTATTGAAACATTCGTTTGCCATAGTGTTGACAAGATACCCATTCCGTAAAACCAACATAACATAAACACCCAATGCAATTGAATTACATAATACATATACAAGGAATTATATCAGTCAAGAGCAATCCATACCACAGACAGACTTCTCAATTGAGCGGAGATTAATAGCAACAAATTCCCTGACCATAATAAATTCCTGATTTTTCGTCATCATCACGAATGCTCCCCTCAACAAAGAACCGAATTTTCATCCAAAGAGGGACAATCATAGGATATGTTTAACAAGTTTATTTCTTCTATTTTATAAAACACAAGCTGTACCCGGCATGCGTTGCAATGCCAATCAAAGAAAGTATTGGCGTTGTAATTTTGTTTCTTGAAGAGCTTTTGGATACACTATTTTTTCAATTCTCGTTAACTGCCTCTAAACAATCGTAAAATGGATTTACTTATTTAGAAACATTCGTGGGAGCGTGCACAACAACTCACCAAAGTTTGATCGCAATCGGATGAATGGCATATGAATGCATATGGGATTTTGTTACACTATATGCCCACCGTCACTCATTTGTTGAATCTACTCGTGAACTACCTATTTTAAAATGGATTTACTAAGTCTGAAACCTTCCCTGAAATGTACTCAACGATTCACCAAAGTTTCAGCGCAATCGGATGAGTAGTATATGAACGCATAGGAGACACACACACACACACACACACACACAAACTATCACCTAACATTGATTTTTATATATTGATAGTTTTCTGAGTATGTATCATCAAAATTTCTTAAAGCTCACTTTTGTTAACAGATCCGTTCTTTGAATACGTTTATTAATTAAAATTAATATAGAATCAACTTTACTCAAAATGTATCAACTTTGTTAATAATTATATTAAGTTTTAATTTTAGAGAAAAGTCACTGAAGAAGACCACATTGTGGCTGAAACTTGTATAGCTTATTAATTATTACCTTTAAAACATTATTGAATAAGGTGTACAAACTTATTAAATACTAATAGTATTTCAATTACATAAGATACCAACTGGCAACAGCGAAGATCGAAGCATGGTCACTTCGCCAGTGTGTCATCACATCCTGCACAAGGTTTAATTAAACAGCCCTGTACTTTAATAGGGCTAGGATTTTGATGGAATTACATCTTATTTCTGTTAAGCCAGAAACGTAGTTTCTTTATGTCCATGTTATGCGACAAACTGAAGGATTTAAGCTATATTTGCGGGGTCATTGCTGGACACTTTGGCCAATAAGGCGTTTTTGGTATTTTAGATACTATTTTCTCTCATTTCCTTACTTCTGAAGCGAAATATTTGTATTTAACTATTTATTAAAACTATTCCTGTATTTTACCCACTGGCAATGAACGTCCACTGCTCATTTAATCTCATTTATTTATCGTTGAATGTATTTGAAGTGCTTATAAAATAATTCGAGGACAAATGGTATGGTGTATACAAGTAGTTATTTGCCTTTTACGCATATTAACCTGTAATTGTGGTGTCTGATTGGGGAAAATCTTTTTAAATCGTTGGCCAAATGTATTTTATTTTCTAGGCAAGGTTAAGTAATTTACAGTTTTTGCTAAACAAATCATTAATGAGATGACGGGTCCAAATTATTTTAACATCCAATACAAGGACAACATTATTTTAAATAATGCTATGGGTATTTTCAAGGTTTTTACGTCATAAATGAATAAATGATTTCTAGGAATCTACATCAATGTATTGATTTTATGTCATTTTTCAGTAATGTATTGGTCAATAAAATTCTATACTTAATTATATGGATATATTTGTTTAATGTACGTTACAGCAAGTGACGAGGCCAGTTAAACTAAATACAGTTCCTGCAATCAGGGACGAATAATAAAGTATGGGTCAAACTGGTTCCCAAAATACGGAGCGCCATATCTCCGAAAGACTGCAATGTTGGTTTATAAATTGGGCATTGCTGAAGTTGCCGTAAATTAGGAAAATTCCCCCACCGGTCACCTCTGGCTAGCGCTATCATAGCACACATTTTTAGCCTATTTTTATTTTATGAGATCACCTGTGTGTGTGTGTGTGTGTGTGTGTGTGTGTGTGTGCGTGCGTGTGCGTGCGTGTGCGTGTGTGTGTGTGTGTGTGTCCCGCCCCCTAATATCTTATCAAGAACTGGAGCGATTACAATGAAACTTGGTAAGATCATAGCACTATTCTGGCGACCGAGACCGTGCCCTTCAAATTTTATTGTCTCTCACCAATCCAACATGGCGGCTGTGCGAAATATTTCACCAGCATTCAGTATCTCCGAAACTAGTACCGATATCGCCCTGAAATTGTGTACGGTGATAAAGGGCACTACTAGAAGTTCACCTATGAGACTTTCAAAAACCTGGTGACTACAAAACCAACATGGCGGTCAAGCGAAGTTGAGACTTTTAAATAGACTGTTCTCGCGATTTAACCATCCAAACGTAATTAAACTTGGTACAGCAAATGTTTATACACACTGTATTGCACTGGAGTCTAATTTAGTTCAATTGTTTACATAACCTCAAGATGGCGGCTGTGCGACATTTTAAAATTAAGTTTTTATTTCTTGTGTCGTAATCATGCGATCGAAGTGAAAGTTTGAATAATGAACCTAGGCAATAATTGCCCTTGAATGGTACATGACTCTATGGCCTATACATATAACAATCCAAAATGGCGAGCATCCGAAATATTTAGATGGTTCTCAAAAACTATGAATCTTTTACGGCAATCAAACTGATTTTTTTAAATGTTCATAGAGGCTATGAACATATGTTTACCTATAGGACTTTCAGTAACCTAGTGAGCACAAATCCAAGATGGCGGCGACGCGAAGTATAAATATTTAAATGGACGTTTCTCGCGAATTAACTATCCGAGTGCAGTGAAACGTTGCACGTTAAATGCTTATACAAATGTTAATCCACTGGCATCTAATTTATTTCAATTGTATGCATAATCACAAGAAGGCAGCTGTGCGAAATTTTAAAATCTCGTTTTTAGCCTACTTTCGATTTTTGCAAAAAATGAAAGTAGACTTATGAGATCACTACAGGGCGAAAAAAAGTGTGTCTGTCTGTGTGTGTGTATGTGTGTGAGTCTGTGTGTGTGTGTGTGTGAATGTGTGTGTGTGTGTGTGGACTCTGAATGTCTGTCCCCCCTATCAATTCGAACACGGTGAGCGCAAATTGAACGAAATTTGGTACAAAGGTAGCACTAGCAAAGGACACCTCAGTGTCATGTTTTATATCGCCGCCATCTTGACGGAGACGTAATGGCGGCCACACAAATGTTCAAAGCTTAAATCAAATTACGACTAACCTAATCATCCGATCTCTACCAAATTTTGCAACAACATACCTTTATGGGGGGAGCATCCTTTGACCAAACTAATAGGTCATCAGCCTAATAGTTTGCGGATGGCGGCCATCTTTGTGTGAAAATCGATTGCCCCTATTAATTCGAACACGGTGAAACCGAATGGAACGAAATTTGGTACAGAGGTAGTACTAGCAAAGGGCACCCCAGTGTCATGTTTTATATCGCCGCCATCTTGACGGAAACGTAATGGCGGCCACACAAATGTTCAAAGCTTAAATCAAATTACGACTAACCTAATCATCCGATCTCTACCAATTTTTGCAACAACATGTCTTTATGGAGGGAGCATCCTTTGACAAATCTAATAGGTCATCAGCCTAATAGTTTGCGGATGGCGGCCATCTTTGTGTGAAAATCGATTGCCCCTATTAATTCGAACACGGTGAAACCGAATGGAACGAAATTTGGTACAGAGGTAGTACTAGCAAAGGGCACCCCAGTGTCATGTTTTATATCGCCGCCATCTTGACGGAAACGTAATGGCGGCCACACAAATGTTCAAAGCTTAAATCAAATTACGACTAACATAACCATCAGATCTCTACCAAACTTTGCAACAACATTCCTTTATGGAGGGAGCATCCTTTGACCAATCTAATAGGTCATTAGCCTAATAGTTTGCGGATGGCGGCCATCTTTGTGTCAAAATCGATTACCCCTATTAATTCGAACACGGTGAAACCGAATGGAATGAAATTTGGTGCAGAGGTAGCACTAGCAAGGGCACCCCAGTGTCTTGTTTTATATCGCCGCCATCTTGACGGAAACGTAATGGCGGCCACCCAAATGTTCAAAGCTTAAATCAAATTACGACTAACCTAATCATCCGATCTCTACCAATTTTTGCAACAACATGTCTTTATGGAGGGAGCATCCTTTGACAAATCTAATAGGTCATTAGCCTAATAGTTTGCGGATGGCGGCCATCTTTGTGTCAAAATCGATTACCCCTATTAATTCGAACACTGCGAAACCGAATGGAATGAAATTTGGTGCAGAGGTAGCACTAGTAAAGGGCACCCCAGTGTCTTGTTTTATATCGCCGCCATCTTGACGGAAACGTAATGGCGGCCACCCAAATGTTCAAAGCTTAAATCAAATTACGACTTACCTGATCATCCGATCTCTACCAAATTTTGCAACAACATACCTTTATGAAGGGGGCATCCTTTGACAAATCTAATAGGTCATTAGCCTAATAGTTTGCGGATGGCGGCCATCTTTGTGTCAAAATCGATTACCCCTATTAATTCGAACACGGTGAAACCGAATGGAATGAACTTTGGTACAGAGATAGCACTAGCAAAGGGCACCTTAGTGTCATGTTTTATATCACCGCCATCTTGACGGAAACGTAATGGCGGCCACACAAATGTTCAAAGCTTACATCAAATTACGACTAACCTAATCATCCTATCTCTACCAAATTTTGCAACAACATACCTTTATGGAGGAAGCATCATTTGACAAATCTAATAGGTCATTAGCCTAATAGTTTGCGGATGGCGGCCATCTTTGTGTCAAAATCGATTACCCCTATTAATTCGAACACGGTGAAACCCAATGGAATGAAATTTGGTACAGAGGTAGCACTAGCAAAGGGCACCTCAGTTTCATGTTTTATATCGCCGCCATCTTGACGGAAACGTAATGGCGGCCACACAAATATTCAAAGCTTAAATTAAATTACGATTAACCTAATCATCCGATCTCTACCAAATTTTGCATCAACATACCATTATGGAGGGAGCATCCTTTGACCAAACTAATAGGTCATTAGCCTAATATTTTGCGGATGGTGGCCATCTTTGTATGAAAATCGATTCCCCCTATTAATTCGAACACGGTGAAACCGAATGGAACGAAATTTGGTACAGAGGTAGCACTAGAAAAGGCCACCTCAGTGTCATGTTTTATATCACCGCCATCTTGACGGAAACGTAATCGCGGCCACCCAAATGTTAAAGGCTAAAATGTAATTACGACCAACCTAATAATCTAATCTCTACCAAATTTTGCAACAACAAATCTTTATGTGGGAAGCATATTCTGACCAAACTGCTAGATCATCAGCCCAATAGTTTGCAGATGGTGGCCAAGTATGTGTGCAAATCGATTACCCCTATCAATTCAAACACGGTGAAACCTAATTGAACGAAATTTGGTACAGAGGTAGCACTAGCAAAAGGCACCTCAGTGTCATGTTTTATATCGCCGCCATCTTGACGGAAACGGAATGACGGCCACCCAAATGTTAAAAGCTTAAATCAAATTTCGACCATCCTAATAATTTGATCTCTACCGGATTTTGCAACAACATGCCTTTTTGTGGAAAGCATCTTATGACTGACTACAAGGTCATCAGCCCAATAGTTGGCAAATAGCGGCCATGTATGTGTGCAAATCCATTCCCCAGATCAATTCAAACACGGTGAAACCGAATTGAATGATTTTTTTTACAGAGGTAGCACTAGCAAAGGGCACCTCATATTCGTGTTTAATATCCCTATAGCACGTTGTATTTCAACAAGCTACTACAACCAACATTCAATTATAGTCCTTGAAATGGACAAAGAGTTATAACAATACCCATGCATTTAGGAGAAAGTATGCTATATGTTCTTTACTGAACATCTTGTTACTTCTTGTGTTCTAATCATGCGATTGAAGTTTGAATACCACTCGTACACAATAATCTTCATGTAATAGTGCATAAATAAAAATCCAACATGGTGACCATCCGAAATATTTAGATGGTTCTCAATATCTACGAATCTATTGCAACAATCAAACTGAAATTTTGTATGTTGATAGAGGCAATTAACACGAGAAGGATATATGAAAATAGGCTGTATAGTTCTTCACGGAACTACTTGTTTTAATTGAAGTTCTAAAATATATTGTCCCGTCTTCTCCTGCGAAATTTTGTGGAGACATTACCGATAATTTTCTGAATAGGATATCTTCATTCATTACTGCGGCCAAGTACGACCATAATACAATAATGCAATATTTTAAGACTATTAATTGTTCTCCACGCCGCGCCGTGATGGGCATTTTCCGAATTATGGAGCAAGACGAGGAAAAAAGGGGAATAACGAATTGTTATAATTTGTAACGCGCTAACACGTGTATCGCTGGCATCGGGAGAGCGTGGGTTCGAATCCCACCATGGGGTCCTGAAAATGGTTTTTGTGGTTTCCCATTTTCACCACTAGGCCGCACTCTTTCTTTGTAATTAATAAAGAGTGTTTAAATATGACAGCCTTGGAACGTAAATTTAGCAGCGCGTACGAGAACTCCTTAACAGAATTCCGATGACCCAGCGTCTCTCAAAACAATAAGAGAATTATGTAATGGTAAACACACGGCATCGCCTTGTTGGACATTGCAGTTCCATTCATTACATGAGCTGAGGTCTACCAATTATATACAGTAGTGCAATGTACAGATGAGAGCAAACTAACATGATCCCTTTTTGCCCGTCTTCCAGTGGGGGATGTTGGGATTGGAGTCTTCGCACTTTGAGTGGCGAAATGCTATGCCGTCTTGGACGATTATTTCCAGAGGAATCATTCTGTGCACCAAAACCCTCCTGTTTTAATTATCAAACCAGGCTTATTTGACATGGAGATGTCCTAGCAAAATAGTTTTCCATTGCCCTAATTCGAGCGCCCATTACGGAAGAGACAGTGAAATGAAACCAAAAGTGTTAAAATTGGCTTGGCATGATGGACTCGGATAGTTGTTCTCGGAGTCCGTCAGAAAAGACTTCCACGCATCCTGCTTGTATTTTGATGACTGATGAGAATCAGCTCACCCTAGATGTCAACGGACTAATGACCCTTGTTGTGTCACAAGCTGGTGACGTGTTTAAGTATGGCTTTCCCGCCACACTTCTCTAATAGTATACTTCCGGGAAGTCGTCTGTCAGAAGGGCGGGCTCGCAAATCACGTGATCCTCGTCTGGAATCACTGCTCTCATTGGTTCAACCCCGTCGTCCGTAATCGAGACACATTCTGATTAGCACGTCCATTACTTACACGAAATGCCTACACCGTGCGTAAACTGCTCGCTGGGTGGGGTAGCTGTATCAGGTGGCAGCCATCATGAGTGTTTTTACCTGCTAATTTCGGGCAAATAACAGGATGGTATTGTATGTACTGCTCGAGTCCAAGCTGTGTGGACCTGAGAGGGATGTGCATCGCAGACTATTATAGTGGTGGTGACGAGTGATACGGTTCTCGGTCCTTGCGTAGTAACAGAAGCAAATACATTAGTCGGTGACTCACCCACTCATTCCCAACGCCACACTGGTTTCAGAAAAGACCCATGTTAGCAGTATTGGAATAGACGAGAATATCAGGTAACACGGCGGGCTGTCGACAGGCTTCTCAATTCTCGCCTGCTCCTACCCTCTTCATCCCGCAAGTTCACAGAGCTTGGAACCGAGCAGTAAGAATGTGGTTTTCCTGAGAAAATCATCATACTCTTACGCTGTTAGTCTGAAAATTGCTCCAAGTGCTTGTTTTCGACACCAGCCCTGTGGTGTAGGGGTAGCGCACTTGCTTCTTACTTAGGAGACCCCCTCCCCGAGTTCGATTCCCGGCTCCGTCATAAATTTGAAATGTTACGCGAGGGCTGCTATGGTGAGCACCCAGCCTCGTTAGGACAATTAAATAGCTGTTTGATATGGGAAGTAGCGCCCCATAGCCTAAAACGAAGGTACTGTGGCAAAGGGTGTCGTCGCGCTGGCCATACGTTCCCCATAATCTGTAGATTATGAGCTGGGCGGCAGCTGTCCTTGATACGCGCTGTCTTCTATGCCCAATCGCGGATTTAGTTTTAGTTGCTTTCTGGATAGGATTTGTGCCAGTTATATATTTTGTCGTTAAGGTGTACTGAGAAAAAAATATAATCGTGGTCCAGCGCGTATCAAGTTTTTTTTTTTCAGTGGGGAAGGGAGTGAATCCATCACCATCAGCATGCATAAATTTACGTAATTCTGGCCCTAAATAAGTTATCTCACTAGAAAATAACAAATGCATATTGTAGTAAAATCAAAAGCACACTGTTTACAGTACGGCAGGTGTTACTTTTAATATTTTATTTATAATTTTTTAAAAGAAAAGTTGCCTCATAATTTGTAACAAAAATGACCACAATGCTGTGAATTTGTATTTACATAAACAGTAGGAAATTAATTTAGCGAATAAAATTATAGATACTTGTAAGAATATGGAATTTGTCTGATAGCGTGTATTATTGTGTGTATTTGGATCAATGATTGGGGGTAGATGCTCCTAAACTACTTGGAAAAAAGGGTACCTGAAGCGTGAAAAAATCTGGGAGGGGGGGGGGGGGGAGGGAGGACCACACTCGGGTTGGTTGCTGACAGCGTCGGGATTCGAACATCGGGTCTCGGAACGCTCTTCTATCCAGTACAGTCGCGGAGCATGCCTGCTACGTTAGGTTTTCTAATACTGTATACAGAACAATATTTGCTATATCATCAAAGACTGAAACAATATTATAGTTTATAAACGCCGAAAACGCCACTGTTTTTAAGTATAATTTTTGCAGGAATTTCGGAGGGAGGCTACAGCCACTTTCTGGTTACGCCCCTGTCGTGGTCGTCTCCACCCCGCTGCTTAATTCTCACCAAGGTGTGAGAAGATTTTCTAAAAGGATATCACGTCTAATGGTTCGGGATTTACCACAAAAAAAAGGTGGTTATGGGCTAGTCAGAGTCACCTTAAAAAGTCACTAGTGATGTAACCTTACCGTTAATTTGTACCCCATTACTACAAACATAGTGATTTATAGTGCAATAGCTTACTGTTGGGTTGAGTCCGGGTTGCATTCATTGTTGCCATGCATGTTTCAAAATCACCAATGTCTGCAGACCAAGGAACTGACATTTATAATGTAGGTAGGCAAACGTGAAATTTGGTAGTTGTGCGCTGATCGTCGTATGTCGCTGTGACGTCATTCGATGTTCGCCAATCATCACACCATTAGCCAGATAGCAACACACAATATAACCTGTAAACGAACGCCTGTTGAAGAACATTAATACAATGCGTATTTGCATACTACGGATTATTGTACTGTATATGATTGACACAAGTTTATGCCATCCGTTATTGACGTAAAACTTGTAATATTATTGTAGCGTGATTTTACAACGGTTACGAAAGTAAACATCAATGTTGGCAGCATTGTCTCGGAAGAACAATTTTCTTAAAGATAATACACAGCATACTTTTTAGTGGTTAAAATAAGATGATGCCGTAAGGTTAAGATCCTCGTAAATCTACAAGCTTGCTTTTACATCTCCACCCTCGGGTGCCGTTTGGTTAACGAAAGACTGGACTGTGTACTTGTCTCGTTCAGGTATAGTACATCCTCAGTACGCTGCGGGAATAACTTTATTATAAAAGCCTTCACTTCTTTCCCCGTTCTTTACAAAATATACAAGGGGCTGGGATAATTAAAGAACCAACAAGGCCGTGCCAAAAGGCCGCTAACCCAGTTTCCCTAGAAGCTAACAAACCTCCGTTCTGCGGCGAACAATACCTGCGAATTCTCAATTACCGCTGACGAGCATAATAGAACGAATTTGCGGCTATGATGCAGACTTGATCGTTCAAACAATTTGTCTTATAAATAGGACAAGATGATGTTTCACACGTAGTTGAACACAGCTTAAGGAAGTAAAACGGCTTCTATTGGTTGGTGGTTTTTAAAATATATTTTTAGAGCTTGGCCTATCTTGGTCATCAGCCCTGTGTACTATGTACTTGAGTAGGTATGTATTGAGTTTGTCTGATAACCTATATGTATGTGGTGACTGTTATGGTATGTATCAGCCTGCAATCTGATGGCACAAACCTGCGTGAACTCGCGAGCGTGGAGGGGAAAGGAGAAGAAGAAGGTAGTGGAGGGGGTCACTGATGCTGTGCTGCTGGGATACACATTTACAGTAGGAGCCGATATGAATATTTCCTTAGGAACGAGTGAAGTGAACATTCCTCCCCTCATGCTCTAGCTACAACACATAGACTCGCCCACATACGAAGCATGTGCCATCCGGTAAAAAATTGCGGTATAGGCTACTGTAATTATTAGGGTATAGAGTTAGGATACGTGCCGTGGAACTCCAAATAAGGTATCATCCCGCCATTTGCTAAGGGGAAACCCTGGAAAGGCAGACACTCAAGATGGCTCCTGTCATCGCCGGTGACCTCCGAAATTCCAGCTCGTGCTTGCATTCGTGATGCGCAGCTTAATTCACTCGGATACGCTGCGTGGTACTACTGGTGAAAAGGTAGCAGAAGGCAACGAGCTATAGTGCTGATGGGAGCTCACTTGTTTGCGAGTGTGGCGTGAGGCGAAGAGCGTTCCTTTCGTAGCCATGGCAACCTGCTCACTACTCGGTAGAATATATCGGTCCGTTGCGCAAACAATGTCTGAATGGCTTTCTTGGTGTACGTACCTGTACTCTTATTGTTTTGTTATGTCGTTATTTTGTTTCTTTCCTCTAGAGACATCTGAGAAGTCTTTGTGTGAATGAGTTATGGCGCGATGCTTTTGGTAAGGCAGATATCGTTGAGCCTCAGCCAGACAATGAGGCACCACGTTCTCGGTGGCTACATTTCTTTGCCTAGCATTCACGTGAGCCTTCCGTCAATAGGCTATATCGATAGACTTCTGTGGCTGAGGCAATAGCTATGGGTGAAAATCAGTCATATAACGGATTTCTTTGTATATTTCAATAATTCGATTCTAATTTTTTATCATGGTTATTTAATATGTCGTACGTCTTTATCCTCAACTTGAATTTTTGTTATTGTTGATTCATTGGAGACTTTGCAATATCATTGCTATGTAGCCCCGTTTTTTGGGTGTGTGTAGAATTTATCTGATAACCTGTCTCACTGTGATGTCTGTACTAGTGTGTGTATATTTGTAATTGATCTGACAGGATTTGGGCAGGAAGCGGCCGTGGCCTAAAGTTAAGTGCCATCCCGGCATTTGCCTGGAGTAGAAGTGAGAAACCATGGAAAACCATTTCCAGCATGGCCGAGATAGGAATCGAACCCGGCTCTTCTCAGTTTTACCTCACGAGGCTGAGTGTACCCCGTTCCAGCCCTCAGACCAGAATTAGATTTCTAGGTAGACCCGGGAATTGAGCCCAGGTCTCCGCGGTGACGGCCAAGAATGCTAGCCACTACGCAACGATGTACACAGTTTGAATTTGTAACTTGGTTCATATAGTTCTTATGTTGCTCGCAAATCATCCTCCAATGTAATGTTGATAAACAACACAAGACACTCCCGACTTAACATTTATATTTGAATTCGAGAGACGAGTACGTTCAAACGTTACCGTCGGCCGTCCTATAAATGATCTTGCGTGGTTCCCCATTTCAATTTCAGGCAAATGCCGCGATGGTACAACCTTCAAATCCCTTTCATGGTGTAGTCAGAAAGGCTCTTGCATTCTGTGATCAAGGTTGCGGGATTGAAACTCGGCGCAGTTGACTGGCATTTGAGGTTTCTTAAATGCGAGAGATTTATATCAGTGGATTTAATTTCACTTTAAAGATCTTTTTAGGGTGAAATTCCGGCATCTTGGCTCTCTAAAATCGCATCAGTTCAAAGGGACGTTGAACCTCGAATAGTATTACGTATGCCTACGATTTCCCTAAATCCTATATTTTGCAAGTACCAGACCTACTACTGCCGGTACGTGGTTATATGTCTCTGGTAACAAAGAAATCCTGGTGACGCCGTGTAGGAAGAGACTATTTAACTCAGTTGACTCCTTTGGGCGTTTTAAAATGAAATTTTAAAATGAGTCCGACGTTGGAACTCGCACTCGAATCCCCTGCATTCTGGACATTTGCACTAACTGAACGGTGCACGCCTTATCGTATCTCATTTACCATGTTCGCCTTAAGAGAGGTTATAGTGTAAAATAATTTATTTGGATCAGTTGATTGGTAGTTGTCACTAACTTGAAGACAGTTGAATTGTCTTGGCTGATGAACTCGCTGTTCCGCCCCTTAACACAACAATAATTATAACAAAGTGCCTTGGCTGAGTGAAGTGTGTGTTTCCTTAATATTTTCGATTACGGATCTGTGTCGTAGTCTACATAAGCTTTACTGTGAGGATTGAAATGCCTGCAGTGTGTCGCTGCTCCTCAGATCATGGCGGCGTGTTATTGCTGGAATTTGCGGCGAGGTTGAAATGCCAGGGATCTGTCTCGCATAGCCTATGTGGCGGTGTTGGAATACCTGAATGCCGTTTCATTTAGAATCCTCCTCCTCTGTCTCATTCAATACATCTCCCTGTCAATGCATGTGAGATTTTCGAAGTGAAATGCCATGTCCTGTGGTTCGGATTCCACGTAAAAAGGAGGTCCCGTGGCTCATGATCGCATGATTAACGGTCACGTAAAACTAAAAGCTTCCTTCCTTCTTATTCAATACATCTATAATGCGGTTCAACACTAATTTCGTCTCCAAGAGACATGGAGTTAATGGCGTCAATACCTGCCAAAATACCTGCAGGTGTTAAGCAGTTCGACATGATAAAGTTGTGAAAGTACCACGGGACATGGATTTGGGCAACATCTGTGCATTTTACTGGAATGAGTAACTTCCTCTGTGAATCAGTGGTAGTGTTATGGACACTCCCAAGATCGCGGGTTTGAACTTCCAGTAAGGAAGTCTGAATATAACGAGCGGAAAAAATACACTGCACTCTGGAGTCGTATGGTGATTCGTAGAAGATATTTTGTATCACATTAGGTAGCTACTTAACATTACAGTATTATGCCGACCCCGTGGTGTTGGGGTAGCGTGCCTGCCTCGGGTTAGATTCCCGGCTCCATTAGAGATTTTAGAGAATGGTGGCTTTCATAAATATGTAAAGGCATTTAAGTAGCTTCAGTTTTGTTTATGTAGAGCGAACATACTTATAAGTTACACTGAAGAAAATGGAAATTGCAACACCAAGAAGGAGTGGTGCTACATTGCTGCAATTGAACATGCAGGACGAGTGTTCGGTTGTGATTCGATGATTACACTTTCAGGTCCCTCTGACTGCAAGTTTGGACAACAATCAATACATCATGTGCCCACCACGAGCTGCAATACATTGATGATTTCGGCGAGTCATGGGGTCAGTAAGGCCCTGGATCGCTTCCTGAGGAATTGTGGGCCATTCTTGCTGCACTGCACGGGTCAGTTGTTCCAGAGTTGTGGGTGGCTGAGGATGGTTGGCCAGTTGTCAATCCATCATGTCCCACACATGCTCAATAGGACTGAGGTCCGGGGATCTGGGAGGCCATTCTAAGGTTGTGATATCGTGGAGAGCTTCTCTGGAGATGCGTGCAGTGTGAACCCGGGCATTGTCCTGCTGAAACATCCCATTAGCAATGTTCGCCATCATAGGGACAACCACTCCCTATCAACGTACTGTCGAGCAGTCATAGTGCCCTCAACAAGCACTAATTGTGATTTCACATTAAAGCCAAGCGCTCCCCAGACCATAATGCTTGGTGTTGGCCCTGTGTGCCTCTCGACAATAAGGTCTGGGCGGCCCCTCTCCCCGGTACGTCGGCGCACACGATGCCGGCGATCACTGCGGGCAAGACAGAAGCGCGATTCATCACTAAAGACGACCCTATGCCATTCGTCGACCCACGTCGATCGTTCTCGACACCAGGCCAGCCTTACACGTCGCTGTTGTGGGGTCAATGGAACACCTTCTGCAGGGACACGGGATCGTAAGCCAGCTGCACGAGGCGATTACCAACTGTTTGTTGTGTAACGTGGGGTGCCACAGCTGCTCGAATTTGCGCCGCTGTTGCATGAGGTTCCATCCGGGCCATCTGAATGTTGCGGCGGATCCTCTCTCACAGTTGTCTGTCGCGCTGGGCCTGTGCCAGGTCTACGAGTGTGGGTACCTTCATTTGACCACTGCTGCCATACACTTTGTACCGTTGATGCCTGTCGGCCAACACGTGCAGCGACAGTCCTTAGCGATAATCCAGCCTCACACAGCTCAATTATCCGAGCCCTCTCAAACGGCGACAGTTAATGATAGCATGCTCTTCTCTGTCGTCGAGGCATGTTTGACGGGGAACACTTCACTGCACAGACTGCAAGTCAACTACGCTACACCCGAGTCCGTATACTGGAGTTGATTCCTCCACGACCAATCACCTGTAGCAACAATCCAATGGGTCTGAAACTTTGATCGTTTACATACCTACATGGCATCGTTCCATATCTTGAAAATCAACACAAACGACCAATGCCTTCATGGTGTTGCAATTTCCATTTTCTGGAGTTTATTAAACATCATTTATTCCCCATGCAGTGCTGTGTAATGAGGTCAAAGTCATGTTCAAATTACATCAAAAATCATTCGGTTTTGAACGCTTGATATGTGTTTTAGCATCATATTATGGAATATTTTAGAATCTCATGTTCACAATGTGAAATGCTTAAAATGTTGTCTGTAGCAAATTTCATAAATATCCCAATTTGGCAATAAGATACAAGGTTTTTATAATTTTTCTCTAAATTAGACTGGTTGGTTGGTTCCTCAGTTTAGGGGATGAGACAACGCGGCCATGTAGCCCCGTGTACTTTGGGTGTGTGTAGAATCTGTCTGATAACCGGTGTTAATTTTGATGACTGTATTAGTGTGATCTGTTTTCAATTCAAGTAAGGACTGCAGGCATTGAATTTTTCCAAGTAGTTCCTACTTTTGTCGCCAAACGCAACCGTCAAGGACTACTAGTTCAGAGCTGGTTACCAGATGCCATCGCAGTCGTCTCCTGGCGACGAACGTTGGAATCTAAGAGCGTTTGTCAAATGTTTAACCTAACCTACAATTTAGCTTCACACAGGTGTAATTGTTGGAAGGTTCTTTAACATGCCATAAATCTATGACATGGGACCTCCGGCTTTACTTCCCCTCCGAAGGAAGGCATACTGAGGGATTTTCAACGCTCTTAAAAAATCCGACGACTTTGCCCGGGTTTGAACCCGCGATCTTGGGCATAGAAGCTCAGCATGCTACCAACTACGCCACCGAAGCCGCCTCTAAATTAGACTAAATGGACTTGAATTGTTTTTTGATCTCTCATGTCTTATTGTTCGATAATTTTGTCATGTTTGTAGTGGTCCATTTTGGCAAAATCCCTTAGAAGGGGATACAGTCCAGCCACTAGCTCCGCTGGTCTAAAACCTCAGAGGCATAGGTTTTTTTATGTATTGTTTATTGGTCGCATTTATCTATCGGCACCATTCAAATTTCGATGGTTCAGCCTAACTGTTGTTTGCATAAAAGCTGAATATAAAGGTAGAAGATCTTTAATGTCGTTTTGATGTGCCATTGTCGCTCATGAAACAAACCGTATGACTCCGCTAATCGACGGATGTCGTCATACCGCTAAGCAAAGAAACATCAATTTTTAATCATTTTAAATTAATTTTGGAATTAAATGAAAATGTTAGCAGCGTAACTACTCAAAATATTGTATTTTAGCGCCAGTTGAACAGAAGTAGGCCTACCATATACCAATTACACCTGCATACTAAACAGAAAAGTCCAATTATACCCCCCCCCCCTCTCCCCAGGGGCTCACGTTTAGTGGGACGTGGGTTGGTGACCACGGGACCCCAGCTGAGCCCGGCATTGCTTCCACCTACTTGTGCCGGGCTCCTCTCCGTCTTCTTTCCTGTCGACCTCGCTAGGTCAACTCTTGTTCTTTTCCGACACCGACGGTAATAGGGTATCCGAGGCCTAGGGAGTCTCTTCCTTTACCGCCTTAATTGGCCCTTCTCTCATCTTTCCTGATCCCTCATTCTTCGAGTGATCAGCCTTCTTTTTCTTTTCAGTACACCCTCAAGGGCTCACGGCTGGTGGGTTCGGGGGTTGGGGACCCCGAGGGAGTCCTGCGCTGGGTTCGGTCGCGCCATTTCATTGTATTTTTCACTGTCACCCAGACCATTAGGAGCCGATAAGATGTTAGGCCCCTTAAAACCACAATTATCGTCATCATCCAATTTTGCAAATGTGTAATTATCGATGGTAATATAACGAACTAAACTGAAGTGACAAGAAGCTTCACTTCTTCAAAATATTGTTGTCACGCATATTCCTCCTCTGAATGAAGCCCTTGAATCTCAACAGGTTGGGATGTTTAAAACCAGCTGTAGCTATGATAACAGATTATAATCTCAGGGGAGCACAAGTTTGACAGGCTGGCTAATAACACAATAATGAAGAGAGGGGAGGAACGCGGGATATTAATAAATATAACATCTTTCAAATTAGGTTAAGACTACGTGGAAACTAGGGGATCTCCAGGGGAATTGTTGCAGTCTGTAGACTCAAATATACTTTGGTTGGTTTAGGGGCTGCGACAACGCGGTCATGTAGCCCCGTGTACTTTGGGTGAGTCTAGAATTTGTCTGATAACTGGTGTTAATTGTGATGGCCGTATTAGTGTGTGTTATCTGTGATTCAGGTAGGACTGCAGACGATCAGTTTTTCAAGTAGTTCCTACTTTTGCTACCAAATGCTACCGTCCTCGACACCTAGCTGCGGACTTGGCTACTAGATGCCATCGCAGCCAACACCTGGTGGTGAACGTTGGAACTAATGTAGCGTTATCTAACTAACCTACAAATTTTAGCTTCCACAAGTGTAGTTAGTGGAAGGTTCGTTTTCATGCCATACATCTATGACATGGGACCGCCGGCTTTACTTCCCCTCCGAAGGAAGGCATACTGAAGTAATTTTAACGCTGCACTTTATTAATGTGCACAATTGCGCATACTGTAATTATTGTAGGCAAAGCCATGTCGACTAGTTTCACTTTAAGCCCGTACGCTGATTGGAATTATCCTTGAATATCCATGGGGTATGAAAGTAATATTATTTCAGATGACCTTGTATATCTTGTTTATTTTTTGAAAAAATCAAAGGAAAGGTTCTGTGCTGCTGGAAAATCTGAGGGAAATATAAGTTGATATGGACCGAATGTGTATCCGCCCCTGAAACCGTTCTACTTTCATATGTGGACCTTGGCCAACAAAGGAACATCGCGAACCTCATTCTCCTGATATCGGTGAAACCAAGTCACATGGTAAAACATCTGTAATGATATTTGATCCTTAGAAAGGGCAAAATTGTACACGTTTGAATCTGGACGCGAGACATAGAGCAACATACAGTAAGTATGTGTGTGTGGCTGAATTATCATATCCTCCCCGATCAATCGCACTGTGTCAGTAACTTCCCCCACTATTTACTATAGGCTCTCTCATTGTAGATATTTTGTTTCTCAATTGCATTTTGTGGGTATTTTGAATCTTAATTGCACTTAAGTATTGTCAATCCAAATGAGTAGTTTGAATCTACCGTACATTTTGTAAGCATTTTCAATTTCAATTGCATTTTGTAAGTATTTTGAATTTCAATTGCACTTTGTGAGTATTTAGAATCTGAAATGGGCGGTTTTCAATCTAAATTGCATTGTGTATTTTCAATTTCAATTGCATTTTGTAAGTATTTTGAACCTCAATTGTATTCTGTAAGTATTTTCGATCTCGTTTACATTCTGTAAGTATTTTGAATTTCAATTGAATTTTGTAAGTATTTCGACTCTACATTGCATTTTGTACTTAGTTTGAACCTAGCCTACATTTTGTGGGTATTTTTCAATCTATTCCTTTTGTGAGTATTTTCGTTCCAAATTCCCTTTTGTAAATATTACCGCTCTCCATTTTGTGAGTAGTTTCAATCTGAGTTCCTTTTTGTAAGTATTTTCCGTCTCTCTTAACTTTCGTTCAGGTTTCCATTTCCTTGTTATTTTCGCTATCACCTAGACTATTAGGGGCCGATAGCCTAGATGTTAGCCCCCTTAAAACAACAATTATCATCATCATCTTACTGTAGACAGCCCTTTGGGAGGGAGTGCTTTAGATAGTGTGATTGATCGGAGAGGGTATAAGAGCTCAATGTAGGTACTCACCTGTGCCGTACCATATGAGATGTTTTCCATTGGCCTTGACAATATGTACTGTGCGCCGAAGTTCCACCGACATCGTGAGATTGACGTTCGCGGTGTTCCCTTGTAAGAAATAAGTTTATAAGCCCCACTCGACTGTTCAGTCATTGATTTCATTCCGAGTTGGAGCTAGCGACGAACTGAGAACAGAATCTGAAATGTCAGATGTCGCCCTGCATATGTTCTGTGTTGCCACAACATGGAACATACACTCAGTGACACTTGCCAATATCGGGGATTTATCTAATGATTTATTTTATCCATCGTCTCCTGATATTCAAATGGGGGCAGACCACAGCTGGTGGAGTCCAGAGAACCAATAACAATGTGTTTTTTTTGTTCTCCCTCTCTCACGCGCCATTGCTTTCAAGTGTCGCACACTCCAGGACGGTTAACACATGCAAACGGCAGTGCAGAACAAAACCAAGGGAGCATAAAACTCGCATTACTAAAATGTAATTCGCTACAAATGTTCTCTTCATACCAACATGCTCACTCCCACTAGGGTAATAAATCGCCGGAAACAAAGCAATTGAATAATATTAAAATGTTGAATATTAAAAGAAAGCCGCAAGCAAATTGCCAGATATACCAAATGAAATATTGTCTTTTTTATTGATACCAGCCTTACTTCTGTATATTTCAGTTAGTTCTTTGGAAGTTAGCGCAACTAGGAGCTGGACATGGACTGAACTGATGGTGATAAGCCATTGACTTGTCAGGAGAATAAAAACTGAAGGTTACTACCGTAGTCAAGCTATGTAAGGCATGTTCAACGTCTGTAGTGGGCAGTTGGTGTTCAGATACGTTGCTGTCTACAACCATCATAAGTGTGTTCTTCTAGTTTATTTCATACTCTATTCTGGGATGGGATCTTATTTCAAGTTCTGGGGCACCTATGTCAACCCTAGACCATACAAATGATAGTTACACATACTCCTACTATAATAGCACACGTTATGAAACAAATCACGCACACACAAATGAACAAAATGGCCGAAACCTGTAAAATGAAACAGAAAATTAATGTTCACATCCCTCATGCAAATAAGAACATCGATCTAAAAGTCTTTTGCAGGCCCACGTTTATAATTCAGTGAACTGGGCACTTGGCTAGGGACACGCGATCTTCAGGAATCGAATTCGAGCTCAGATTAAGATCTAAAGCAGTAGCAATTGCCTCGATATTGTAAAACTATAAAGCGTAACCCTTTCAAATCAAACTGGTATGATTAATTGGCCGATTACGTGGTCCTCGACTTCTATTCAGCATATTAAGAAAGAGCACATTCTGATTGGCCCGAACTTCCTAGAACATTTCTTTTCTGACAGTTTTCTTATATTTAATTACTTGTTCTTTTGATTGGATTATTGACATTTGAAATTTGATTATACGCTTATACTCACAACTTCCCCAGAAAATAATTAGTTTTATTTTTACAAAAATTAATATTGAAGTCTTCATGCTATAATACTTAATGGTTTGCCAGTCAAATGATTAAGGGTTATCTGGGCACATGTATGAGGAAAGTTCTTGCTAGAGATCCATGTGGACGGTGAACATTAAAAGCAGTAACTCTGTATGTTGGGCGTACAGTACTGTAATCTCTTAAATTATGGAGTGTAACTGAAAGTTTGTTGCTCAACCTTTTGTCATGTTCAGGAGTGCGATGTTCAGGTGTGCGAACAGTTGCATTTCGCCAGGAACGTGTCGTTTAACAATAAGCGAGTTCCAACAAATTTTGTTGGAACTGTACAGCCTCACCCGAGGAGGATGGTACCAGATCATGACTTCAAAATTCTTCTTGCGTTAATTTTTAGCCTATTTTCAATTTTGAAAAAATAGGCTTATGAGATCACCTTTTGTCCGTGTGTGTGTGCGTGTGTGATTCGTGTGTGTGTGTGTGTGTTCCCCCCCCCCCCTTAATAAAATCTAAACGGCTGGAGCGATTTCAATGAAACTCAGTAAGTCCATAGCACTATTTCGGGCGACCCTGACCGTGCCCTTCAAATTTTGTTACGACTCACCAATCCAACATGGCGGCTGTGCGAAATATTTCACCAGCATTCAATATCTCCGAAACTATTACCGATATTACCCTGACATTTTGTATGGTGATAAAGGGAACTCCTATAAGTTCACTTATGTGACCTTTGAAAACCTGGTAACTACAAAACGAATATGGCGGCCAAGCGAAGTTGCGACTTTTAAATAGACGTTTCTCGCGATTTAACCAACCAAACACAATGAAACTTGGTACAGTATATGTCTATATATATTGTAATGCACCGACATCTAACTTCGTTCAATTGTTTACTTAACCACAAGATGGCGGATATGCGTAATATTTCACCGGCATTCTATATCTCTGAAACTATTAGCGGTATCTCCCTGAAATTTTGTACGGAGATAAAGGGCACTACTGGAAGTCCATCTATAAGACTTTCAAAATTCGGTAAACTACAAAACGAACATGGCGGCCAAGCGAATTTGAAAATTTTAAATAGACCTTTCTCGCGATTTAATGTTTCAAACGCACTGAAATCTGGTACAGGAAATATATATACACATTGTAATGCACTGGTATCTAATTTAGTTCAATTGTTTACATAACCACAAGATGGCGGCTGTGCGAATTTTAAAATTAAGTTTTTATTTCTTGTGATGTAGTCATGCGATCGAAGTGAAAGTTTGAATAATGAACCTACGAAATAATTTTCCTTTATGGTACATGATTCTATGGCCTATACATTTAACAATCCAACATGGCGACCATCCGAAATATTTAGACGGCTCTGAATATCTACGAATCTATTATAGCAATCAAACTGAATTTTTTAATGTTCATAGGGGCTATGAACTTAAGTTCACCTATAGGACTTGAAATAACCTGGTGATCACAAATCCAACATGGTGGCGACGCGAAGTATAAATATTCACATGGACGTTTCTCGCAATTTAACCATCCGAGTGCAGTGAAACTTGGTACAGTAAATCCTTATACGAATGGTAATTCACTGGCATCTAATTTATTTCAATTGTTTCCATAACCTCAAGATGGCAGCTGTGCGAAATTTTAAAATCTCCTTGTTACTTCTTGTGTCCTAATTATGCGATTGAAGGTTGAATACTACACGTACACAATAATCTGCATGTAACAGTACATAACTCTAGGTCCTACATATATAAAATCCAACATGGCGACCATCCGAAATATTTAGTCAGTTATCAATATCTACGAATCTGTTACAGCAATCAAACTGAAATTGTGTATGTTTATAGTGGCAATTAACATAAGTAGGATATATGAAAATAGGCTGTATAGTTCTTCACGGAGCTACTTGTTGATTCTTTGCGTACCTATTTTAAAATATATTCTTCTTCTTTTTGCGTTTTGCCCATTATAGAGCGCACTTGAACTTGGTTTTCGGCTTGATGATATAAAATATATAAAATATATTATGAATTAATTTATTTAACACCGTGTACTAGGTATATTAGTGTATATCTGCGTTCTCATTTGATTTGTTATTTTAGCGTGAAAGACGTTCTAAATCGTAGGCTTGTGGTTGTAACGGTCTGGTAAACGAGCAGAGGATGACAGACATCGACGGAAGCCATTTGTGAAGTGCATTCATGGGTAGAATTTAAAAGACGTTCGGTAAGATCCGCCTCACATTCCATCAGATGTGACCAAGGCTGGGACTTATTTCCGTTAATTCACTTTCGCTCAATTCTGCGCTCGTGAATATTATTTGTTCAGCCTCTTTGGTTTGAAAGAGAATTTCTGACAGAGTAGCTACGGTGTTAGGTGCAAGACTATGGAGTCAGGCCATTTCCTGATTTGAAGGACGAGTGCGTTCGAACCTCACCGTCGACCGACCTTCAATTGGTTTGCCATTTTCATCGCCTGACAAATTCCTGAGTGGGACCTTTTTATAGGCCACGGTCACTATCTTCAAACTCCCTGCCCAGTTTCGCTTACTTTCATTTCATTCATTTAATCTCTCATTAACTCATCGTCGCCAGGAAGGGAATCTGGTTGTAAAAACCATTCGCCACATAGAAAACTCATCTCACTTCGTCACCGAGCCTGTAGAACCCCGCGGCTTAACCATGCGCGTCAAATCGCTTACCCCAACCGCAGTGGGAGCTGTGACAAGTCCGGAGATCAGATGTTCGAACCCTGGTGTTGACAACAGCTATCCCGGGATTTTCCACATTTCTTCCAGGAAAATGTCGGGATAGTACCTTATTGCAAGTCCTGGGGCGTCTATCCCATTTCCGACCGTAATTATGACATACACATGCTACTACAAATCGAACACTCACCCAAGTACATGGAGCTGATTACCAAGATGTCCCAAGCCCCTATAACGTATTAACATCAACAATCTCGTAGAAATGGGAATTATATAGTGCAGAAATAATATATTCTAAGAGAGAAGTGGTTGTTGTTCACTTTAGGGGTTTAGGACATCTTGATCATCGGCCTCGTGTACTTGGGTGTGTATTCAATTTATCTGATAACCTGTGTTTCTTTGGTTAGCCTCTGTCGGCGCCGGGATTAGAAGCTCCGATCTCCGGACTTTCTGCAGCTGCCCATCGCGGGTTGTTTTTCTTTGTATCTTATCCCCTCCCAAATCGGGGCGTCGGCTCTGTGGCAGGCTTCGTTTAGAGAGATGGACAGTTGATTTAACAGAGAATTTATGTGTATACTCGGTATGGATTTTGACTACCCTTTGTCCTTAGAAGATAGGAGGAGCTGGCATCTGAAATGCTCAAGTTTACTTTGTGTCGGCAGCTCTGGTTCATGTAATACCTTACCATTCATTGAGCAAAGGGACGCGTTTATAGGAAACCACTTGAAGTGGTGTGTATATTATATTTCTTTTGATAGTTTGTTTTAAGAAATGTTGTTGTTGCTGTTGTTTCATTTGAGAGGCTTGGATATTGTGGTATTTTAGCCCCGTGTACTGTATGTATATATACCCCCTCAACGTCACTATATCGTAGTTTTAAGCTTTAATTTAAATATTTGAGATACCCAGCCACTTGGCACGATATCTTCACTCACATGGTATATTGCACTACAATATTTGACTGCAGGTATATCATATTATTCGAACGGTCTGTAGTCACATCGAAGAGAAAATAATAGTGTTCATTATCGTTTGTGGGATATGTTTGCTGTGCATTAGTATCACACGGGGTGCAAGCAGAGAAATATCGACCTTCCTGACAACACTCATAAAACAATATTATTGGGGGCAGCTGATTCACCCGGTATAGTGTGATACCGCAGGAAACCACTTCTAAAACAACTGAAGTGGGAATCGAACTCACATCTTCACAATTCTCACGAGTTTGAATGCATCCCGCTTTAGCCCTCAGACCTGAATTAAAATTGCCAGTGCCGGAATCAAGCCCAGGGAGAAGGCCGTAGAAACAGGAATCATTAAATAATTAAATATTAAATAATAGTTTCTTCAACAAAACGAAACCAGATGCATCTTGATGAATTTTACGTTTTGTTTTTATTATTCCATTTTGAGTACAAATGTAGCCATCCGAATTCGATGTTGATATTTATCACTGAGAAACTCTTGCAATAACATTTTATTTTACCACTGAACGCCTCAATCATTCTGATTTTATTTTGAAGAAAAAGTGTAGTTTGAATAAAAGCAGAGAAAATGGAAAAAGTGTGACAATTACTGGAAGAAGCAAGGAGCTTTTGATGCACGTTGAACAGTAATCAGTAGCTTCATTAGCCTTTTCATTGCATTCCATTCTATTCTCTCGAACACGTGTCAAGAATTGTTTACAGTATTTGGTACATAATTTTCCAAATATACTACCACATGTATGCGAAGTTTTAATACAGATGGTGATTCGATATTAGTCCCTCAGGTCGAACTAGTATGTCGTACTGCACTGACTCGGCTTGTCACCGTGTACCTTATCTAAAATGACGGTTTGTGGTATGTAAATTCGTACTACTATAACCTGATAATAATATGGCGTCATGAAATGCAATGGAGTTTACCTCTCGCCCGATATGTAGTACGCCGGTGATGCGACCTAGCTGGGCAGGTTGCAGACAAATAAGGGGCCGTGGCGTTGCTGGGCAGTTTGCTGATAAGTAAGGAGTCAGAGACTACGGTACTGTATAACGTGGTATAACTAAAGCCCTGCGTGGATAAACAAAACATTATCCGCATCCGCCCCGCATCCACACGACATTTTTTCGCATTCGCAAGTTTGTTATCCGAATCTACTGGCATTCCAATAATATTTTTAATTAGATAAAGCATAAATTACCACAGCAAAATATTTAGACATTTGAGGAAAACGTCGTTCCCTTAGGCTTTGTATGTCATGCGCTATGTTTAGATTGAATGTTATGCATCCAGAATTGCAGCCCTTTCCTGTTCGGAGTGTTAATTATGCTTAATGACATAATTTGAATGAGATTAGCCTAAATCATCTCACATTACTTTGTCATGAAGAAAACATAACTGAAAAATATGATATTTCATAAACATCAGAGTCCTAATAATGATATTAAACAAGTTCGGATTGTATTCTAAAAACTATCCGGAAATTTTCTCCAAACATTATCCGCGGCTTATTCGCTATCCGCACAGCCATGCTAACTATATCCGCGTGGAGAAAAATGTTGTGGATAACCCGGGGATATCCGCATCCGCGCAGGGCTTTAAATATAACACAGAGTAGTTATGATCCAACTAGGCTCCGGACATATGATTTTCCAAACAAACCTACAAACAAATATTTTACGAAGATAGAAGTAAATTTTTGGAACCTACTGGCCAGGTGTAAATCTTCCATGTTAACGATACCGTTCCAGTACCTCAAACCAGAATTATATTTCTTTCATAGCTGGGAATCGAACCCGGGTTTCCGGCGTGGATGCCAACAATGTTAACCACTACACCACTAGGCGTAGATGAATGTTCTTTTAAAAGGAATAGATACTATTATCTCCAGCAACAGATTCTTAAGGCCTTGTCGTTGACACTGTACACCTTTGTTCCCAGCTTCATGGTTCATCTCGTTATAGAAGTAAAACTTACCAAAGGTTTTTACGTTATATCTTCAAGATGGTAAAATTCGATCTTGCCCATCGTCTCTTCCCAAAATGTCTCCCTTCCAGTATATCGCTTAAAAATTAGTTCTGAACAAAAAAATGTATTCCCAAGAAATTTTGCAATTATTTTCTGCACAATAGAATCAGTTTTCTCTTTTCTTTGAATATCATTAAGGATGCTTTTATTGTTTCTTTTTTCACTCGGCATATATTCAACGTTCTTCTGCTGATGCAAAGGCTTCTTCCTTTAATCTTTTTGTGAATATTGTGAAGTTAATATTTCATTGTATAATTAGTTACAGGACTTGATGTATTGACCTAAAAAAAATATTAAATTTGTCTCAAAAATATCAAAGGACAGTTTTACATTATCGGCTAGGGGAGGGGGCCGTTATGGTGCAACAGCCAAGCTACTTGCCTTGTACTAAGATGGACAGAGTTCAATTGCCCTTTAATGCATGTGAGGTGAAATGTCACGTCCGGTTCGAATTCCACTTAAAAAGGAGGTCCCGTTAATTCTGGTCGCGAAAATAACGGTTACGGAGACCTACAAAAACACTTATTTTATCGCAATGTTTTATTTTTTTATTGGTATTGCCTTCGAAAAATATCTTTTCTTCCGGCTTGCCAATTGTGGTGCACCCTGTATTAATACACACTCATTGTAGCCACGTATATTTTATGTCCCGTACTGCTAACATTATGAACAGAAACAAACATTAGTCGTCACAGAATATTGATATGATCGCATTCACCGCGGCTGTTGGTGAAGCCGATACAGTGGCAATGAGCTATAATGTGGTTAAATGTTAAATTATCTGCCCCATATGGTCATACGCAGTTAAAACACGGACGGTATATCGGTCGTGAACTGCGCCAACTAATGAGCCCTATTGTCGAAGCTCACAGAATCGTCCTCACAATATAGTGAACAATGTACTGTGTGGGTCAGATTACCAAACTCTCCGCATTCATTATGGTTGGTCCAGTTGCAACTGCGGCCTGAACTAGTAGGAATAATACTTAAATTTATGTCTGATGGGGATGGGGACCAGCGGGCAAATATTAACACAGTTGGAGACAAATTTCATTAGCTGCAGGGTTTCCTTACATTTATTCTGCTCGCTTAGCCTATCAGGAAAGTATTTTGAGAACTCTCGTCCCAAAGGACCTGCCTTGAATTCTCTACTAAGTTAAGAAAAGTTATTCTGGAGTGGGGTGCATTGATGTGAATGAGGAGGGAGGGTTTCATTTCTACCTCAGCCATCCTAGAAGTGATTTTATGGGGGGTGCCCCGTGTTACTCCAGGAAAATGCCTAAATGGTAACTAACTATCGATCTTGGTCGCCTCCTTTGCAATCTTGGCTACAAATGCATGTACACTCTTAAATATGAACGTCATAATACAGGTTATAAGACACATGTCCCACAAAATCAAATGCAGCGGGGTTATGAGCACGAAGTCCCGTATCCCCTTAATGAATTGCTTGATAGATTAAATAAATAAATCATCAGAAATATGTACTGTAGTCCATCTAAGTCGCTTTCACGAATTTCCTTCCGGTGGTCCGTATTTAAATTAATACTTGACGTAGTAACAATAATAAATAATAATAGAGTCCCAGCAACTGCTAATGCCATTCAGACACGCCATTGTGTTTTTGTTTTGTTTTTGTAAATCTACTGGTGCGGGGTTGTGATATTACATGTCATTGAACTGAGGCGGAATCCAATCTGCATTGTGGCTTTTAAATCATTCGACATTCAGTCCTACTTGTACACTGCTCACAAAAATTAGGAGATATTGTAAACTCGGCTATGTATGCTATGTGTTTCGTACCGCATTAGATGCAATCGCTCTCTTTTACTCCCAGAGAAGGTAAACGTGTGTTTTCGTCACCCCTGTACATTACATGATGGAGGGCACTGTCCGTACTGTTGCCGTCGAAGGGTCACACGGCGGTGGTTTGTTGCTGAGGTCAGAGCCATTCCATTCCCGTTGCCATTTAGTGAATGACGTGACTTAGGGACACCAATGCCTCCTCAGCGTGATTTACATGAATCAATGGCTTGGAGGGCCATAGGACGGATGGAATCTGCACAGACACAACAAGTTGTGGCTCGAGCCCTTGGGGTGTCTCAAAATGTGATCTCAAGACTGTGGAATCATGTTCAAACAACAGCTACTGTTTAGAGACGGGTAGGACAAGGTCGCCCACGGGCAACAACAGCAAGGGATGACCGTTACCTCGTGTTAACAGCCCACCGGAATAGACGGCAGAATGCAAATCAACTGAGAAGTGCCCTTCTAACAGCAACAGGACGCAGAGCATCAACCCAAACTGTCCGTAACCGACTTCATGCACGTGGCCTCTATGCCCGTAGACCCATGATGTGTACCAGGTTAATTCCACAACACCGTAGAGGTCGCAGAAACTGGGCGGAGGAGCATCGTGGGTGGAGGCATGCCGAATGGAGCTCAGTTCTGTTTTCTGATGAGTCGCGAATCAACGTAGAATCGGATAGTCGACGTGTTCGCATCTGGAGGGAAAGAGGGACATGAAACAACCCATATTTTGTACGAGAAAGATCCCCATATGGCGGTTGTGGGTTGCTGGTGTGGGCTGGAATTAGCCTGGGTGGACGTACGGACCTCTACATCATCCCACATGGTACTGTGACCGCTCTAAGGTATAGAGACGAGATTCTCCGACCTTTTGTCGTGTCGTATGCTGGTGCCATGGTGCTTC
This sequence comes from Meconema thalassinum, assembly GCA_946902985.2. Taxonomy (NCBI): domain Eukaryota; kingdom Metazoa; phylum Arthropoda; class Insecta; order Orthoptera; family Tettigoniidae; genus Meconema; species Meconema thalassinum. The sequence goes on from OX336390.1 coordinate 304,976,132, forward strand.
CTTTGTGTTTATGGACGATAATGCACGTCCCCACAGAGCTGGCTTGGTGGACGACATGCTGGAGAAGGAGGGTATCCAGCGTATGCAGTGGCCAGCTTCCTCGCCGGACTTACATCCGATAGAGCACGTGTGAGATGCATTAGGCAGGCGCATTGGAGGCAGACCAGCACCTCCCACAACTGTTCCACTGCTGCAGATTGCTCTTATGGACGAGTGGCGACGTATCCCCCAAAAACTCATTGATCATCTCATTGCATCAATGGCGCACAGGTGTGCAGCAGTGCTAGCCGTTCGAGGAGACCATACACCATACTGAAGAACAATATTCACCCATGGCCCACGATTATGGTAGTGTTAATGTTGGTTTGTTTGTTTGCCATATTCTCTCTTCATTCATGTCATTTGATTCAAACACTCATCAGGGGCTCTCGGGAAACATGGGTTGCTTTATCTGTCAGTATAGCATTATGTAACTAATAAATGGTTGAAAAACTAAATGATCTCGTATATTATTGCACCATTATGAGCTGACCTTACAATATCCTCTAATTTTTGTGAGCAGTGTAGATTACGGTGCTCTGCCCTTCCTATAACTTATTGATGATGTTCATACAATTTATCCACTTGAATAGTCTGTTTTTCTTGTAAAGTCACACTCAAAAGTTGAGTTTTGATAAGCTTGTCGTCCATGGCTGCAATTTCTTATTCGGAGGCGGCCAAGATAAGAAATGTGGGTATTCAGAATCACGATAGAAACATCTGGAAAGTTGTCTTCTATTTTGAATCATTTTTATCATTTGTACCATCCATACCTTTAAGTCAATATTTTGTGCATTTCATGTGGCCAAATTCAGAATTCACGATTCCTCTCACAAATTGTGACTGACGCTATTTTGAAACACAGTAGGCCTACATATACTTTTATTAGCAGTTACTTCTAATCTATCCCCCAGGGGCTCACATCTAGTGGGGCGTGGGTTGGCGACCACGGGACCCCAGCTGAGTCCGGCATTGCTTCCACTTGTGCCGGGCTCCTCTCCGTCTTCTTTCCTGTCGACCTCACTTGGTCAACTCTTGTTCTCTTCCGACCCCGACGGTATTAGGGTATCCGAGGCCTAGGGAGTCTCTTCCTTTCCCGCCTTAATTGGCCCTTGTCTCGTCTTTTCTGATTCCCTCCTTTTGCGAGGGGTCAGCCTTCTTTTTCCTTTTACCTCCTGCCTTGTGCTCAAGGCCCTTAAGGAGGCCGGGTGTATGTAGCCCCACCACTTCTGGTGCACCCTAGATAATGCTACTTCCTCAGGGGCTCACGGCTGGTGAGTTCGGGAGTTGGCGACCCCGAGGGATTCCGGAGCTGGGTCCGTTTTCCCCCTTTTGTCCCTTACCTTTGGGGCGGACCCTCTCCTCTCCGCCTTACCTTATATTTCCTTTTCTCTTCAAGTTTCCCGCACCTTTTTGTTGGTATTTTTGTTCTACGTTGATTTTGTAAGTTTTTTCGATCTAAATTGCATTTTGTGAGTGTGTTTCAACCTCGCTTGCATTTTGTAAGGATTGCCAATCAAAATTGCTTTTTGGTGAGTCTTTCAATATAGGGGGGTCTTCTTGTGAGTATTTTGAATTTCAATTGCATTTTGTATTTTCAACCTACCCCGCTTTGTTCAAGTAGTTAAGTCTCAATTGCAATTTAGTGGGTATTTTAAATCTAAATTACATTTTGTAATTATTTTCAATCTAAATTGCATTTTGTAAGTATTGTCCATCCCAATGATAAGTTTGAATCTACCATACCTTTTGTAAGCAATTTCAATTGCATTTTGTGTTTTCAACCTACCCCGATTTGTTCAAGTAGTTAAGTCTCAATTGCATTTTGTGGGTATTTTGAATCAACATTACATTTTGTGCGTATTTTCAATCTCATTTGCATTTTGTAGGTATTTTGATTTCACTTGCGTTTTGTAAGTATTTCGACTGTACGTTGCATTTTATACGTATTTTGGACTTAACCTACATTTTGTGCGTATTTTTCAATCTATTCCTTTTGTGAGTATTTTCGTTCGAAATTCCCTTATGTACGTATTACCGCTCTCCATTTGGTGAGTAGTTTCAATCTGAGTTCCTTTTTGTAAGTATTTTTCCTGCTACATAAGACATAATTGTTGGGGCTCACTGTCTTTTTTATCTAAACCGTTTTCGTTTCATCCATAGCAGTGAGCTGTTTTTTATCTTCATCCTTTCATTTCACGCCATTTCATTTCGTCAGGGGCCGATAACTTCGATGTTAGGCCCCTTAAAACAACAATTATCATCATCATCATCATCATCAACTTCTAATCTAAAAGGTAGAATGTGATGTTTCAAGAACGACTATCATCGTGTTTAATAATGTGATATGGCAAAGATAAAACATGCACTGAGGGAGGGAACTTAAGATTCTTGTTCTATTACGCGACGTAACACAATCATCTCGTTGTTTGGTTCGGATTCTTCGTAAAAAAGGAGGTCCCGTGTCTTAAGCTTCTTTCCCTTTACTGTCCAATTACTGATTTCAGGCCGCCCTCTGTGGTCTATGGGTACGTATTGAGACTGCGGATCTTGAGGTTCTGGGATCGATTCTCAACTCAGCTGTTATAGAAGTAGTTTCCTCACTCGCCAAGCAAATCCAGGGTCAGTACATAAATTAAGGCCACCGATGCCTCCTTCCAAATCATAACCTTTATTACACAGACGCACACTACTGCAGCCATCACAATGGCACAGTATATCAGACACGATTCCACACCCACACCACAATCTCTCAAAGACCCTAAACAAATGAACAAATATCACTAATTTCAGATTTTAAAAGGGAGAGTAGTGATTGTTTCATTAGACAATGAGATTTTGATATTTCTTATTTCTTTTTAAAGGAGATGGAGAACATACTGTTTGTCACAAAACTTACTGTCGAGTTAAGAGACAGAATCGTTAGCCTCGTGTAATTGTTAATTATATCTGACAATCTTAGTGTGGTATCTGTGCTTGTAATTGGGACTAGGATTGGAAATAAGACGGCCAGGGTCTTATGCTATATTGCAGGCGTACTCAACCTGGTTCTCGTTAAATGAAATTTGGTGCTCTCTTCATGCGATCCAAAAAGTGCTCGCGAGCACAAGCTCCCCTGAGATCCATTCTTCAATTCAAATTATGTTGCACGAACCGGAATAATAGTATTTTCATTACAAGTTTTGGCAGTCAGAAATTTTATCATTGTCAAATAGTATTAATTTTTAATCTACAGTAAAAATAATTGGACATCCCAGTTGTATGAGTAACAGGAAATATGCTAATTCGAATCGACTGTCCACACGCAAATGTACTTTAATCTGCACGGGTCATGCAAGCAGTTGCAGCATGCCTGGTGAGCGATGAATCCTTAGCTATGTCAGCACTTCTGAGGGAGAGAGATAGGAAAAGGAATGAGAGGCGCGTGCTTTATTATACAGTAGTCAATATATAATTCGCTAGGGTCATCTAGGACCACGTTAAGTCTTGTTACATTTGGCTTTCCTTTGCGCCCAGAATTCCTTCATCCTATTATAACTTTATTATTATTATTATTATTATTATTATTATTATTATTATTATTATTATTATTATTATTTTATTCGATTTAATGGTGCTCGGCTCAAAAATGTTGAGAACGCCCACCGTATGTAGTATATATAGACTAGTTAACGGGAAAATACCTATGATCACGGGGAGTGGGATTCCAACTACAATACACGACTCTGAGAATCCAGTTTAATTCCCATACCAGGATTGAAATCCAGCATTGCAAAGCCGGGAATGGAACTGGGCCGGTCGACGGTTTGGCTACCTCTGAACTCGATGTTGAATTGAGACATGTAGATGCCCCCATAAGTACCGGCGTCATTGAAAACTTTTAATAAGGGATATTGAATTGGAAATATCCCTTTACCCCTTACGGCGATGCCCCTCTCAAGTGGACATAATTGGCCGTGTACAGTAGAAGAATAAGGGGAGGAAGGTAGTGAAGTGGGATGGTAATCAGGTTAATCTACTAATTAGGTTCGCTTCGGGACACTTGACTAGGCAAAGGAAATTAATTAAATCCCTCCCTTTGACCGCGAGGCCCCGTGTATCGACCGCTCTCTTTCACATGCTGCCGCGTATACCAAGAACCTACAAACCGTATCTTATGTCTAATTAATTGAAGACGAAACTTGTTGAGGAACTTGTAACATAATTTAGATCGTACGTAAATCTTCTGTCTCCCCATGTGGTGGAGACAGTCGAGAGATCCCTTGCTGTGGACTACTGTCGGAGTAATCTGAGGCAAGGACATGAAAATTGGGGACCTGGTGCTCCAAAAGGTGTTCCTTTTGCCCCGCAATGATGCGATTTTTTAAAGAATAATAAATGAGATTAGAATTTGTGAATGACGTAATAGTACGCCTAGTGTTTGAAATTGATATTTCCTTCAGTAGGTGTTTGGGATTATGTGTGTCCTACTCTCACCCCTTGAAGGTGGGGCTGACAGTCTCAAAAAGTTTGAGAACGCCCGCCATATAGTATATATAGTTTACGGGAAAATACTGATGATGACTGGGGTGACGGCAAAGAATGCTAGTCCTATACCACGATATGGTCACAAATGAATCTCGTCCCTTCACTTCCCAATTTTCGACAAAATATTTTGCGTACGGTTGCTTTCAGTTTGAAGTAGAGACATCTCCTGTGGACCACACCTGACCAAGCTCTGGGTGGTTGGTGTATATCGACGTTTTCGTATAGATGCTTCTGCCCCTCCTCACCCCTATCTTGCTCTCAGACTGCGTCTTTATTGCTCGGGACAGCCCTAGTGCTCAAAGTGGGGATGCTCGCCGGTTTCGCTTATCTACTCAGTTTTTTAAACTTCGACATATGTAAAAATGTTTCTTTCTCTATCATGATATTCTTTAATGTTCTGCTGTGTCCAAAGTTGCAAGATCGAATCCTGGTGCTGTCAGTAGGCATATGAAGGTGTGTAAATGTGAGGGAGCCGTGTCAGTAGATGTACTGGCACTTTAAAGATCCCCTTCAGGGCCAAATTCTGGCACACAGACATCTCTAAAAGCCGCAGTAATTAAGGGACGTTAAACCAATAGCATTATACCTATCTTTAATGTTTTAAAGATATTACTGTATTAAAATACATTTTTGCGTACCGGTAACAGAGAGAGATATGTAGGCCTACTGTCGCTCAAACAAACATGGAGCACACTCTATGTAACTGCACAGTCTTTCTTTCTTTCTTTCTTTCTCGAACCCAGATCCAAAACACAAGGGAGTGAGTAGAGTAACGTAGTAATATGATCATGATGATTGTTGTTTTAAAGGGCGGAACATCGAGGCCATGTACCCCTTCGTAATATATTTTTACAATCACTGGCAACGCTTTGGGGCAGATGACCTCGTAGTTCCGCCCCCCCTTAAAACAACAATAATTAACTAACACCGCTTTGAAGGTTCTCGCATAGCCTGTAGATCTACATGTTATGGTTCTGGTGTAAACCCGCCGTTAGGACTTTGCTAAACAGTTACCATGAGTGTTCTCTTTCTTTGTTTGAGTGACTGTACATCTCAATCCAGGGCTAGGTATTGTATCTTTCGAGTTCACATTTGTGCGAGTTGGCGGCTGTTCTGGTATTATTATTATTATTATTATTATTATTATTATTATTATTATTAAAAGGCTTAATTGAATACTATTGTACTATCAATTCTATTTTTATAATCACTTTTTGTTTACACGTTAGAACATGAAGCTGTATGCTACCAAGAAACAAAGGTAAAGAAACAGCGATAAGTGGTATGTTGTACCACAAGTGAACACGAACACTGGGGCTGGCCAGAATGACGAGCCAGGGTAGCGCCGTTCAGCCAGCAAGCGAACTGGTAAGTTCAGGCACAATGGACCCACGAACACGGAAACAGATAACGGATAGGATTTTGCTCATGTCTATCCCGAGCACTTGCGTTATACAGAACATTTGACCCTTTCCCTAACTATTACAAAGACTGGCTGCGTGGTGCAAGCTTAATGTGCTCGCCTGCTGTGCACAAAGTTGCGGACCGATTCTTGACGCAGTCAGTTGGAATTTAAGGGTGCTTAAATGGGAGGGGGCCGTGTCAGTAAATTTACTGCCCCGTAAAATATCCCCTTTAGGGCAACATTTTGGCACCCCTGCGTCTCTAAAGCCCCTATTAGTTAAAAGAGGGGAAAACCAATAACATTCACTACCACACCAGTTTAGTCCGGGTGAAATTACCGTCCTGATATGAAAAGTTGCCAATTATTTTATTATATAGCTGACAGAATCGTGTATTTTGGGCTCGATGGACAATGCTTAACTCAATAATGAGCGTCTCAAGCCAATAACGATCGCAGTTGTGCAAATCCCTCGCAAGAGATTCCATTTTTATTTTTATTATTATTATTATTATTATTATATGCCCACTGCTACCTGTTGTAGATATATTGATATTTAAATGCTCAATTCACCAATTTCGACGTGCCGTTTTTCAATGTCATCTGGCTGAGAAAATGGAAACTCTGTGTGTGCATAATTACTGAGATTTAATTTTTTCTTACAGTCACCGAATGGGATATGAAACAGAGCACCGACAACATTGAGTATTACTTGGGACTGCCGTAGATTTTTACCACCCTCCGAAAGCATTACTTTGCCAGTCATCGGGCCTGCGATAATTGAATCTTGAGTCGAACTCTGATCCACCAAGGAAGCTAACTGTTCTGGTTTTCTCTCTCCGAGCAAAAATGCAAATAAGTAAGTAAATAAGGAAAACGCAATTTGATAATGGACTGGCTGCATGGCTCATCTATAACGTTCTCTCCTGCTGTGCCAAATGTTGCAGGATCGAATCCTGGCGCAGTCAGTTGGCATTTGAGGGTGCGCAAGTGAGAGGGAGCGGCGAAATTCCGGCACCGCGGCGTCTCTAAAAGCTGCTGTAGGTAAAAGGGACGTAAACGTAAATGGGTGTAGTGCACATGATTTGCCGACTGACTTTCGAATGCGAAGTTGTTGAACAGATACATTCTCGATCGGAATTGTTGTTGTTGTTGTTGTTGTTGATCATTCGTATTAAGGGCTGGGGACATTTTTGTTCATCAACCCCGTATGCTTGGGTGTATGTTGAATTTGTTTTGATAACCTGTGTTACTGTGGTGACTGTCGATGATTAAGTAGGTGCCCTTTGACTTGAAATTAAGTACATTACTATCCCGGTATTTGCCTGGATTGAGTGTGAGGGTGGGGGAATACGGGGAAACCCTCACTCATGATAGCCACTGTCAGCGCTAACATTATAGTGTATTATCCTTTGCTTGAATGAAACCTTGAGTACGGCACGCTTTGCGACTGCAATTGGGAGCTGCAAGTCTTCAATGTGTTTTAACTGGGGTTTTCCGTACTCCAGACGGATGCCGGCATGGTACCTTACTTCAAATCCCGAAGCAGCTACATTCTCCTGCTATTACAATTAGCACAATAACACCTAGACACACACAAGTGCATGGGGCTGATGCCCAAAGATGTCGCAAACCCTATTCGAAGCAGCAACACCAACAGCAGCTTTCATGAAAGAGAAACGTATGATTTTTGATTTGCCCATTCAAGAATATGAATAATTCGGTTCATTGGCCGCATACAGATCCCCTGTAAAGAAAAATGCTATTTTTTTAAACCAATTTTCAAATCAAACGCCTAAGTATCCTACAGTCTCAGGAACTACGAAATTCGACATGCAAGCTACCCTCTGGGTGTCAAATAGCAAAGCTTGCACCAGGCACCCGAGGCCATACGATATTATTATTAGCTTAAAGCCGCAAATAATTCATAGTACGTGTGGTATGAAGAATAGCTTTAATTAATTGAAGCTGTTTTCTAACATAACAACCCGTAGCACTCCATCACGGCTATCAATTAGGTGCCAATTATGATGTGAGTGCTCTCAGGTTGCGTCCGAAAAGGGTAAAGGTCATTGTTGTAGCCTCTCAAGTTCCTGTCCAGGGATCTCGAGTTGTGGAGGGTCGCTGCCCGTTAATAATGATAATCGACCACGTACAGTCACACTGCGGAAAATATTCGACAGTGCTAGAGCGGACCTCAGCAAACAGATTTACTCATAGGGAGTTATAATGGTAATGAGAGATGTACCAACCACAGTAGGTATGCGCGTTAAGGTGCCGCACTACCTCCAGACTTGGTGGACGAGTGGGTTTGAACCCTACCCACGAGGCTGATGACCAAAATGTCCCAAGCCCGTAAAATGAATTAACGACCCCCACCCACCGTCAGCCGTCCTTGAAATGGTTTACCGTCGTTTCCCATTTTCAACTCATGGCGGTAGGCCTACTTCCAGCCCTTGCTCAGTTTCATCTTCATTCATTTCATCTCCTTTCAATGCATCACAGTGGCGGCCGGTGGTATATAAAGCTGGGTGTTGCACCAAAATGGCTGATGTCGCAATTTTATATGGGAAGTTTACACATGTAACAAAAATGAATTAACTTTAGATAAACTACAGTTCTATAAAAACTGAAATACATGGGTTTTCAAAATAACTGTACGTTCGACAAATAGACAAATTTGCTCTTTTGGGCTTCTTCCTATAGGAATCCATAAAAAATCAGATGCATGTATTTAAGCCCTATGCCTGAGTTAATGGGAAGAATTTTAAACACAGCAGGTTGTCTAAGGTTGGGTCTCAATCTCCGCGATTATAAACATTCTCAACATAAAAATATGGCAACCGAAAAGTTTGTACGTTAATGAAAAATGGTATTACTAACAAAGACGGGCACATATTCTGCATAAGGATAGGATTTTTATCATTTTAAATGATCTTGTCGACTTCGTAATTACGCTGGGGTCTGGCGGTACGTTACGGTGACGGGACGAAATGTACCGAGAATGCACTGAGGTATGTGACGTCACAGTACTGCTTGAGTTTCTTCCTTTCCCCGCGCGCTCCGGTGAGCGTGACGTCATCTAGCCAGCTACCTCCTTTGACCTTGGTTTGCACTTGCTAACGGAATTTGAGTTCACGCAGCATTTGTAGCATTTAAAATGATATAAAGTCTAGTCTTTCAGACTGACTATCAGTCTTTTTTTTACTATAGCTTGAACCCCATCAGAGGAACCAGCCATGAAGAGCGCTCTGTCATACGTCGGTGCAATTCATTTTTGCTGAGTTTCATTCAATTTCTGCTTCTTTAATTCATCCAGTAAACACGCTGCTAATGTGTGTGCATCATATTTGTTTGCCTCTTACTACGTATCGGTACACAACAGCCATCTGAAATATGTTTGAAATATCACTAGTTTCATCTGCTATAATGGATAAAATTTCCGATTCCTTTACTTGCTTTGATACTTCTTCTTGGCAAACCTCCAACATAATCTGTAAAAGTTAATTTTGAATTGTTTTGGACGTTCCTTTGAAAACAGTTGCCCTTACCAAATGACCATTAACACAGCATCCAACTCAGCGCTAAAATTAATTAGTTCTCTCAAAACACCTGGATTTGTTGATGTTACACTTTCATCATGATTACGCAAGGTCAGTTCGAAAGAGCCGCAGAAACGAATACAGTTTATTACAATATTTAACACATACCTATTGTGTCTAACTTCTTCCTTATATTCCGCAATTTACCTTCTATAGGCACTGTCCAATTGTGCAGCTTCGTTAACAGTTCCAAAAAGTGTCAATTTCAAACAGCTGAAGATTGGTTGGTTGGTTCCTCAGTTTAGGAGCTGCGACAACGCAGTCATGTAGCCCCCTGTACTTTGGGTGTATGGAGAAACTGTCTGATAACCGGTGTTAATGTGATGGCTGTATTAGTGAGTGTTATCTGTTTTTAATTCAAGTGAGGACTGCAGGCATTGAATTTCAAGCAGTTCCTACTTATGCCGCCAAAGGCTACCGTACACGACTACTAGTTTAGAACTTGGTTACTAGACGCCACCGCAGTAGGCTCCTGGCGACGAACGTTGGAACCTAAGCGCGTTGTTCAAATTTTTAACCTATAATTTAGCTTCACACAGGTGTAATAAGTGGAAGGTTCTTTAACGTGCCATAAATCTATGACATGGGACCGCCGGCTTTACTTCCCGTGCGAAAGAATGCATACTGAGGGATTTTTAACGCTCTTAAAAAATCCGACGACTTTGGCCGGGTTTGAACCCGCGATCTTGGGCATAGAGGCTCAGCATGCTACCAACTACGCCACCGAAGCCGCTCAGCTGAAGGTCCATGTTTTTTTATTTTAGGGATTAGTTTCCGTAGCTCCTATTTTGGTCCACGTGGATTCTCCACCAACAAACATGGAAAACAGAATAAAGCTTTTTTAAATATCGCATTCACATAACCAATTATTATTGCCTTAAATATCTCCTTCAAACGCCCTCGTATACTGATATTATGGACAATACTTATCCGGTAATGGTCTTCCGAGTGTTTTAGTGTAAGTTTATCGTCATCAGAGAGGTGGGAAAACTGCCTAACTAGTAAATTACTTACTCTATTAATTTTCACTCACACTCCACAATACAAATAATGTTTCAAACTAAACATTCCGTTAAAATAAAATACTAACTTACAAGATGCACAGATGATAAATCTGGGTACTATATCGAAAAGTGGCGCGAAAGGCAAACTAACAAAACACTGAATTTGGTAGCCTAGAAGTTTCGTAGTGAATGCATAGGTCTACTCACAATCAACCAAACAATTATAATATTACTACTACTAATATTAATGCAGTTATGTATCTGCCTGGAACCAAAATACTCAAATCAACTAAATACAGAACTAATCGCAACCCAAATCCCGCAAGAACAAGAGTGGTAAAAGCAAACATAAACCGCTACAGTACACCAACAATACGTCGCAAAATAGTTCAGCCAATTATCTACTGTAATTATAGCAATGGTGGCGTTCGTAGGCTCGCTTCGCAGAACAATTGACCAAAATATTAAATGAAGTTATGATGAGAAAACTTCTAAAAATAATTGTGTGTGAACCAACTAATGTCTCCCTATGAAATTCCGATATTTGTACTGTTGTGGGTGGTGTAGCATTCCCTAGTGGTGTGGGAAAGAAACTACCCTTCAGGGGCAGATGACCTCGTAGTTCCGCCCCTTAAAACAACAATAACTAACTAACTAAAGTACCCTTCGCGGGGTAAGAGAGATCGAGGGTGTTGTCATTTCCAAAGAGTGGTGTAGTCTAACGGTGCCATTTGGAACTGAGTGTTGCCAGGGGGCTGGCAGCTCGTCTGCAACTCCCTACTACCCATGCTGGCCAGCAAGCTATGTACAAGCTGGCCTCGTCCCTGCCGGCCGCGCTGTCTACTTGGGAGTCGCCACAAGAGAGCTAACCCCCTGGAGTTTGATTTACAGGCGGGAGCTTTTATAGGTACAGTGTGAAGCATTAGGATAAATAATATCAGAATATCGATGATTTTAACACATTTTTGAGTGCATTAGATCTATAAAACTAAAACATTAAAGGAAAAGAAACGACGAATTAGGTGTAAAATTATTGGGAGTTGTGCAACGCTGCAACAATGTCACCAGCCGCCACTGATGCATCTCCTTAAATCCTGTGATGGGGTTGGCGTCAGAGAGGGCAAACAGCTGGAAAATACCCCCGCCTTATAGATATTAACCTCAGTTCATCCAAGACCCCGTAGAAATGGAAATATTGAAGGATAGAAATACAGTGGCAAGGGAGGATGTGTACTCGATTCATAAAAGTGGCTTTAGATAATTTTAAGACGTAATATCTGTAGAAATTGTTTAAAAGAATTGCTCCTAATTTGCGGACTCCATTACTTGGTGTGGGATTACATATTGAGATTCATGCCATCAAATACGGAAACTGGATACGCTCGGCATACCAGATCAGGTAGGTTGCATTCCCATCTTGGTGTCCTACTTCTACTCCAGGCAAATGTAGGCTACTGTGATCCCTTATTTAAGGTAACAGAGGCCTCCTTTCCAGTCGTAGCCCAAATTGTGCAATTCCAGCATTACATGCACAATAACATAGGTTATCGCACGAATCGTTGGCACCCACTACAACATGGGGGTGATACTCCATGGCTCGCCCCCTTAATTTAAATAACAACTACGTGTTTACACACTGTAGCCGTTTCATGTTACGGTTATGTGCCGGGTGCGACCGTGCCGCATGCGACCCACCAAAAATCGTGCAAGTAGCGACCCTGCTAGCAGCTTACAGTGCCCCATGCGACCCATTGTTGGAGAGAAGAATTTTTACGGTGCGCCGTTTTAACTTAATTTACTCCTACTGTTGACCAAAATATTATGTACACTCGAGTTTGAATGTTGTTTGTGAAGTAACCAATTGGCCTACATAAAATCCAATAACATCATCATTTTTGTCGTTATATTTTATGTTAAGTCATGTAAGTTTGGAGATTTTCATTTATATTTTAATATTTTTTTAATCGCAGCTGGAACATAAAGCGTGCTCGTTTTTAAGCGTGTTTCAACCATGCGTCACCTTTAAGAATTAGTTTCACAAACACCCATCATCAGATAGAATCCAAGTTTTAACACAATGTACATTGGAATGTTTTATAACTGGTTTAATAATTTCAAAATGTTGTGTCTCCAAGGAACAAAGTTATCACTTTTGTAAGGTAACTTTTTCTCAGCTCGGGGTGGTTGAAAAATTGCGTTCTTGGTCGCGGTGTAATCCTTATAGCCTATATCAAAAAGGCTATGCAGTAGGACTGTGAAATATGTAAATGAATGTACTTATTTTATATCGGTTTGTATTTGTGCGGGATAAAACGACATCGTTCAGCAGCTTGCCGATACGGGGAAAGCTGTACAGCGTTGAGTAGTCTTATGAACTCGGTATGAATACAATCCAAACACTAAAGATGGCTTTCCTTTTTTAGTTGTAATAACATAGGATTCTACCATAGCACAAATAACTTGTAAAGCAAACTTAACACAGATGTTGACTGGTTGCAAGTCACAAGATAAATAAGGGCTCATAGTGTATTTCAGTCTACATGACGGGGTAATCCCGCCTCCCGCAGAAAGATGTGTTAAAAATTCCCAGATTCCACCGATACATCAGTGCTTGGGTCGCAGTGGCACGATGGAAAATTGGTGGGTCGCATGCGGCACGGGTCGCAACCGGCACGGTCGCATCTGCCACGACACCCATGTTACAGCCAGTGCCGAGTTTCTTTATCTCTCTTTCTTTCTTTCTTTCTTTCTTTCTTTCTTTCTTTCTGCCATTGCCTCTCACTTAGGTGGATTAGGTCCGATTCACGGTTAATACAAGTCAGATTATCGAAGTGAAATGCCAGGCTCGTTGGTTCAGGTTCCACGTAAAAGGTGAAGTCCCGTGGCTCATGCTCGCGAGATTAACGGTCACGCAAAACTGCAAGCTTGCTTTTTCTCTTTCTGCCCATATCACAAATTTGAAAGTGGCTGACAGAAATCATATTTTTGTTTACAAACATGAGGGCATCACTTGACACAATCTCATTTTTTTTACTTACATACTAGTTTCCGCAACCGGGATGGTCGAACTCCGTTATTTGGGTTAAACCTAGAGTGTCTAGTCAGTTCACGCTAATGGATTTGGGAAGAGAGTGGGCGTAGGCAACCTCTCCTGAAATGTTGGTTAAGCCATGAGTTGACTGACAGCTACGTACACCTGGACTCCCTGGAGTTTCCGTAGATTTGTTCAGTGCAACTAACATGTTATCCATGTACAGTCAACGAAGTGGGGAATTGACAGTTATAGGAAGCTATAAATTTTCGGTTGTCACAACGGGGCCAAAAGTGGAGGTGTTCGAACAAGGAATGTTCTGCCCATTTATTTACGAATGCACGTTGTTTTGTAGCAGAATACATAATTATAAGTATTCTGGTTCCCACGATATCGTTTCAAAGCTCATAGTGTAGGTTGTAAATTGCATACGAAGACATGTTTGCGAGACTACAACATAATAGTTAAAATGTGCAAATCTGAATAGTAAGTGTGAAACACAAAGAAAATGACCGTAATTTATTTTTAAGTGTCATGCTAAAGAAATCCAGGAATCTGGAATAAAGCCAAACCTTGCTAATGAATAGTATCGAATACGTATTTGAGATAACAAGAGTAAATAGTGAAGAACAACATAAAGATCAGCGCAGGTTTACGCATTCCGACAATATTTACCTTTACGTCCAGTTTGGAGTGGGGGGAGGGGCAGTGAAACACGCCTCAGGCAACTTCCCTTGTTAGGATTTTCCTATTGGCCCCCGTGGAGAGGAAGATACCCATTAGCGCAGCTCGGCATCACCCTCTGCAACGTGTTTTTTGAATTAACAGTTTGTAATTATAAATTGATACTCCACGATATGTACTGTACAATACATGCAGCTGAACAATGATTACTGCCTTAAGGGTTTTACTAGGGTAAGAATAAGAATATTCATGTTAGTGGCAGCGGACGCGACCCCACGTACGTTTACAGGAGTACGGTAATAAAGCAGCAGATGGCGGAGAGAGGCAAGGCAAGAGAAGGAGTTAAAGTCTAATATACGGGCCCCGTAAACTATTTGTGACTCCCCGCGGAGAATGTAGCTACCGTAAAGCAGACCAGGCCAGAGCGCCGTGGGACCTGTACGATGAGTGCACAACATTACTCCCTCATATATGTAAATCGCCATACAGCTGCTTTACTAACCACTCACACGCGTAAGTGCGTGCACTCTTTCCTTAGAAACTCCTACCAAATAGTCTATCGCTGTATGGGGAGAATGGATGCCATTTAAAAGTTTGTCTAAACTGCCTTAGCCGTAAGGATATGATTTTTAGAGCTATACATTTATCATGTCAGACTCGTGCCGTAGTGGCTAGTATTCGTGATGTTGGTCCGGGTTGGATTCCCCGCTCTGCCAATATATTTAATTCTTCTCTGACGGGTGGAGCGGGGTTTGCTCGGCTTCGGGAATCAAAACTGAGGCAAGGTAGTTTCAATTTCTACCTCAGCCATCCTGGAAGTGGTTCGCCATGGTTTCTCCACTTCTACTACAGGGAAATGCTGGGATGGTACCAAGATTAAGGCCACGGCCGCGTTCCACCCAAATCCTTGCCGCAATTATAAAAACAGTCATCACAATGGCACATGTTACCAGACAGATTCCACACACCTACCCAAGTACACGGGACTACATGACCACAATGTCGTAGTTCCTCTAAACAAAACAGCAACATAAATGTATGAACCTAAAAATATTAATCAAACAATATGTGTTCGTACGCATGAAAAGGTGCCAGTTCTTCTCTAGTTAATGCGATATTCCATTTGTAACTGGAAAACTGACTGATCTTTAAAATCATTTTTCTTGCATATATGCATTCTTCTGAATCGAAGTTAAACACAAAGTGCCAACATGCAGAATAACTGTATTGTTGTTGATGATTCATTTTAGGGGTTTTGCGACATCGTGGTCATGAAGCCCCGTGTACTTGTGTGTGTGGGATCTGTCTGATGGCCTGTGTAATTGTGATGGCTGTACTACAGTGGAGATTTGTAATTAGGGCTAAGATTTGGGTAGGAGGTGACTGTGGCATTAATTTGGGTACCATACTATCCCGGCATTTCCCTGAAGTAGAAGGAAGAAACCGCGAATAAAGATTTCTAGGATGGCTGAGAATGGGAATCTAACCCTCCTCCTCACGAGGCTGAGTGTACCCCGTTACAGCCCTCAGAGCAAAATTAAATTTCTTGGCAGAGCCGGGAATCGAACGCGGTTCTCCGCCATGCTAGACACTACGCCGCGATGATGACAAAATGAAGGTATTAAAGTTGATCTAACATATTTTCTAAATAGGCTGAAAGTTCTAATTCCATTGTTTTATTTGATAATCTACCTTACGTACAAATAAACAGACTATTAACTACAGATAGTGGGGTTAAATTAAATTAAATGATTCTTTTTTCATGAAACGAAGTATTAGTAATTACATTTCAGCAAAGTAATTATGTTTCTTCTATCCCCGTTATTTGTGGGCCAGCTGCGTGATACAGCGTGATATAGTCTGTGAGGCTCACGCCTCCAGTTCCCAATCGCGACGCACTTGGTTGGCATTTGAGGGGGTTTAAACGTTGGGAGATTTACTGGAACGTTCAAGATCACATTCGGGAAGAAAGTCATGGATCCCGGGCATTTCCATAGCCGAAGTAGTTAAAAGGCTCGTTAAACCCGAAACATAAGCACTACTGTAGACCTATTGTTAATTCCTTGTGAATTGCCTAACTCTATAACACGGGGATCCTGCGAACGTGAACTCCCCTGTCGTTCTGGAACTTTAAAATATATAAACTACTAATTCAATTGTGTCACTCGTAGAGTTTGTACACTTTTATAAAAATATATACACGCGATGAGCTTGCCAAGTCCGCCTGCAGTTCCTAAGGCAGAACCGGTATTCGCTGTTGAGGACAAACATAGTTTGTTGCACTGCATTCTAGAGATGGTAGGGGTTATCGTATAGCCATACCGACAGTAGTGGCTACGCTGGCTAAAGCGCAGTGTTAGGTCATGGGGCCAAGCTCTCTGCTGACTCGGTAGACGCGTGGGTTTGAGCCCCACCGTCGGCCGTCCTTGAAATGGTTTTCCGTGGTTTCCCATTTTCAACACCAGGCAAATGCTGGGACGGTATCTTCTGACAGGCCACGGCCGCTTCCTTCCACATCCTTCTCCAATTCCATTCACCTTAATCAATTCCATCTCTCATCCCGACGCGCAGGTCGCCCACGGGCGTCGAATAGAAAGACCTGCACTAGGTCTCTGAGGAGACCACACGAAAAAAAAAGAAAAAAAATCGTATAGCCATAATGAGTAGGCTATCAACAGACATGATCATTCCGAAGAAGTCTTCAATTTGCAGTACATCTACACTATGAGTGTAATTGGGCCTGCAGTTTGAATTCAGGTGTTTATAGCAGCCATCCTGGGTGAGGTTTATCTGCTAATGTTCTCATATACCGGGATGGGTTCCCTCTTTCAAATTTCAGGACAGCTTGTCCAAGCCTTGACCTTAACACTTCTAATTACACACCAACCAGTCACCACAGTAGCATAGGTTGTCAGATAAATGCCTTATACTGGCACAACAAAGTACACAGGACTAATGACCAAATATGTACGAAGTATCTAATTGAAGCAACAACATCATCTACATCAAAATGATTCTGAAGTCAAAGCGGTGTCGGAAATTACAAGAAAGATCTCCTCGAGAGTCTGGCTTGCCGCTCTACGTCTCTGAGCGTACTTAAACGCGTACATTATCGCCCTCTGTTGTGGTGGGCTATCAAATACCACCATGGATTGTTTTACTTTGTGGTAAGTTTCAGGGTGTTAATGTTCACAAAATGCCATATTATGAGAAAGTTGAGGCTTTTCATTTCAGATAAATACAGAAATTCCAGGACACTTGTACCCTCCCAGAGGGTACAAGTGGGTACAAGAGGGTACTAGCACTGCTACGGAAAAACCTCTCTCCCAGTCTACGGGCAGTTCCAAGAGAAACGTCGTCAACGATTTCTATTTGAGCTTCATCATCGCACCATTTGATTTGTGACAAATTACCTCTTTGTCGCATTTTCCCGCTTTCCGTACTTAAATAAGAAATCGCCCCTCAACATTCGCTGTGTTCTTTATAAAGGGAGAACCACACACGCTTTTGTGTTAGCTAGAACAGCGTGTTTCTCCTGTTAGTGAGCCCGTCCTTTGATCGCTTGTGAGCACATTTTATAGAAGTAATCGCTGTAGACCCGAGGCTGGAGCTGACTCAGGCCCTGTGAGATTGTCTTTAAAGTTAGATCTCCGAGGAGCCAGCAAAGCACAAAAACTCTCCACACAATTACTTCTCTTGTCCTTACTTGGTAATAGGGAGTGCTATACCGTGCAGTGTTACATTCAATTTCCTCCAGAGCCACGTCCAAGAAGTCATTCAGAGGCAATCTTCTCCTAGACCAGGTTCTGCTAATACAATATAACTTTTAAATCGCATAGGCTGCGTTATCATTATCAGAGGATCCGATATGGAGGCTGTGGTTTGGACCATGTATCATCTTGGAGAAGTCGTTGAGCTCGTCTGGAATACAACTGAGGAGCTGAGTGGAATAATGACTTAACGTACGTAGGGCAGTTTTTCCGATTACTGCATAATTAATATCCTACATTCTCAGTCGACTGAGAAAGTATTAATTCAATACGTCTTTCACTGCGTTGTCTGCATTTTAACATAGTAGTGTCGTGGTATTGGGAGAGCAATAACAAACACCATACTTAGTAAACATCTCCGTCACAACTGTATTTCCAAAGAAGCTAAAAAAAACTAAGATATTACACTTATTACAAAGATATTACACTTATTACAAAGACATTAACAAGGAAAGATATAACACAGCACAGTCCAGGGATTGCAGAGTCTATCAAATCCCAACATTCTCCCCACCCTGGTCAACCTCTAGGGGGATGACCAGCTGAATTGGTCGGGCTATTTGGTGTCCCTGTGGGGTGCGAAGAATCACTGTCCTTATCTTGTGGTCCCTTCCTTCTATCAGCTTCTCTATTCTTGCCCTTCTCCATAGATGACGTGGTCGTCCGTCTTCTTGAAGCAACGCCAGATCTCCGAGTCGGAACTCAATGGGTCTCCCAGACGCTCCTCGAACTTCGTGAAAACTCTTGAGTTCTAAGAGGTACTCCTTGGTCCATCTTCTCCAGAAATCGTCTGCTAGTTTCTGTTGTAGTTTGAATTCCCTAGTCAAAGTAGATCTGGTAGTCGGTTCTGGTCCTGTGGGCACGGTCATGAGTCCTTCACCAACAAGAAAGTGTGCCGGGGTCAGGTGTTCAGCGTCGTCTCCATGGGAGATCGGCCTTGAATTTACCGCAGCTTCTATATTAACGAGGGTGGTGTTAAGCTGTTCTTCTGTGAGCCTTGATTGTCCCAGCACCTTTCGTAGACATCGCTTAACTGTGCCTACCATCCTCTCCCACCATCCTCCCCACCAAGCTGCCCGTGGGGCGATGAACTTCCAAGTGATACCGTCTCTGGCGAGGAATTGATGGGTCTCCGAGGACAACAGTGCCTCCCAAAGTTCCGACAGTTCTGCATTGGTGGCCTGAAATGTCTTTGCGTT
Source organism: Meconema thalassinum (assembly GCA_946902985.2). Taxonomy (NCBI): domain Eukaryota; kingdom Metazoa; phylum Arthropoda; class Insecta; order Orthoptera; family Tettigoniidae; genus Meconema; species Meconema thalassinum. Next base: position 304,995,390 of record OX336390.1, read on the forward strand.
GTCCGTATATATAGTATGAGGCAGTCCCCGCCTACCAGCGAATCTTTGAAGGGCCATAAGAAATGTGTCAGTGGTCATACTGGTGCATAACTCTAAGTGCACGGCACGTGTAACAGCACAAGTGAAAAGTGCTATGTAGGCCTTCACCATAGTCATGCCTACTTTGATGTAGAGAGGACCAGCGAAGTCTATCCCAGTAACTGCAAAGGGCTTCGACGGTCTCACTCTATCCGCAGGTAATGGAGCTTCGATTTGCTGCCCCCTTGGGTTCTTCATAGTTCTGCATGGGAGACATGCGTGCAAGACCCTTGCCGTTGCTCCCTAGTGAGGTCCGAGAAGTGCAAACGACCCCCGAGACGAAGGATTCCGTCTTCAATGAAGGTATTGAAGGGTCCTATCTTGGATTCTTTCGGAATCGGTCGACTATCCTGGAGAGCTTGGAGTTCTAGTGCAAAACATTCCCGTTGAACCGCTCCTATCCAGTAGGTACGCGCCTTCGCGAGCTCCACCGCTGTTAACTCCCCTGTAAGTTTCTCTCGATGGCGAATGTTGTGTGCGTACCGAATAATCCAACCAGTGGTACGTATCAGCTTCCAGTAGGAACTGAACTTGGAACTGTCGATAACGCTGGAATATGTGGTCGTTGTCATAACGTGTTTTATGTTCCTCTTCTTCTCCTCAGGAAGTTGTTCGCTTGGAGTTTGACCACCGGATGGCCAGCAATCCTCACGTTGCACAAGCCATAGTGGTCCATTCCACCACTTGTGCTCAAACTGTATCTGAGCTCCAGTAAGTCCTCGTGTGAGGTGGTCCGCCGGGTTCTCCTGTCCAGGGCAGTGTCTCCATTGGCTTGGAGTAACGTATGATTGAATCTCCGTTACTCGGTTGCATACAAAGGTTTTCCATTTGTTTGGGTCACTACGTATCCAGCCCAAGGTCACAGTAGAATCCGTCCATAGTACCGCCTGAGCGATATCGTGGCCTGTGGCTGTACAGAAATATGACAGCAGTCGTGCTCCTACTAGTGCCGCTAGAAGCTCGAGCCGTGGTAGGGTTACCTTCTTGACCGGTGTAAGCCTATTCTTGCTGCAGACCAGATGAACGAGGACGTTGCCTTCTGTGTTCGTGCGAATGTACAAAACCGCACCATATGCCCTTTCTGAGGCATCACAGAATACGTGGATCTGAGCTTTGCGCTCCGTTGAAGTAGCTAACCACCGCGGAATGTGTACCCGTGACAGCGAGAACAATGAGGATACCCAAGTGCTCCATGATGCTCCAATATCAGGAGGTAGCAACTCATCCCAGTCGATTCCCCTGCACCATGTATCCTGGAATAACATCTTGCCGACAAGGGATACGGGAGATAACAATCCGAGTGGATCGTAGAATCTGGCCGTAGTTTGCAACAGCTTCCTCTTCGTGATTGGTTCTTCAGGTAATGCCTTGGTGATGTCCTCTGGGTCAATGTACATGATATCCGTTTCAGTATTCCAGTAAACGCCTAGTACCTGTGTCTCTACGTTGATCTGTTGACCTTCGGCTTTCCAGATGGCTTTCAGTGACTCTGAATTAGTAGCCCATTTCGCTAGGCGGAAATTCATTAGTTTCATCAGTGCAGTAAGTTCGTAATACATAGCAATCACATCGTTGTCGTTCTCTGCGCCGGATGCGAAGTCGTCCATGAAGGTATTGTTATCTATGAGAGGTGCTGCGATTGGAAATGTCGTCTTATGTCTGTCGGCGAGTTCCCTCAGTGTTGCTGAAAGCAAGAACGGACTACTGGTCAGGCCGAATGGAAGCCTGGTGAAACGGTAGGTTACTACCTCGTCTGTCGTGTGATAACTTCCGTTGCTATCGTGTGTGACTCTGTACCACAAGAATCTGGTCAAGTCCCTGTCGTTCTCGTGCAGAACCAGCTGAAGGAATGCCTGCGTGATATCACTAATGATGGCTGTGGGATGTAGTCTGAATCGTATTAGAATAGCCAACGTCTCCGGTAGCAGATTTGGACCTGCCTCTAGAGCATCGTTTAGAGAGGGCGAGTTGATATCGTGAGAAGACGCGTCGAAAACTGTCCTCCACTTTGTTCTGTCCAGTTTCTCCTTCTTTACAGCCTGATGAGGAAGATAAAACGTGGTGCTCTTCGGATCTCCAGTAGGCGCGACTTCTACTTGCTCTTTCACGACATGATCCAGCATTTGGCTGTAGTACACCTCCCTCAAGTTACTATTGTTTTTAAGTCTTAGGAATTAAATCGAAGTTCTGCATTTATTTTGTTACTTGAAGGAAAAACATTATGTTTTCTTGGTAGACAGACCACTCTCCGGTGACCTTCAACGAGATAGCTTGTTCTAAATTCCTGAAGAATAGCCAAGTCTTTCTTAGTCAGGTCTCGACTTTGATTTGTAGTTATTCCCATCGTCTCTAGATCCCAGAATTGTCTTAGTTCATCGTCCGATGGTGAGCTAGCGTGTTGAATGAAGTTCACAACAGTAGGATTCGCACAAGTTCAGGATCGGCTTCCACTTACGATCCATCCAAATATCGACGGAATCAGGACTATCGATTCAGAGATTCGAATCGGTGAACTGTCCTTCACTATCTTCCAATATTGGTCACTGCCAATTAAGATTTCTACGGGCAGGTTTTCTTTCGAATCAGCCCTGGGGTCCGCTAACTGTAATTTGCGTAGGTGTGCCAAGGTCTTAATGTCTTGTGGAACTGCTGGTTGAGATGAGAATGAGTGTGCACTTTCATAAGCATTGATGGCAGCCGTAGATTTTGTGCAAACTCCCTTCATATTGAATTTAACGACTCTGCGGTGACTCGACGGGTTAGTCTGGGACTCAAATGTGCAAACAGTCAATTCTCTTTTGTCGGTGGTTTGCAACTGTAAATCGTCTATCAGTGAGCTTGAAATAAATGTTGCCTGACTTCCGCTGTCTAGTATGCATCGAGTAAGTCGGCTTAGTCCTGTAGGTCCTGTGATGCGCACTTGAGCTGTCTGCAAGAACGTGGAACCTGGTGTAGCGATGTCTATTTTCCCTACAGACGCAGTATTGGTCTGATCTCCTGAGGTCCTGTGACTCTTCCCGTTGTCGCAAATGGACTTATGGTGAGACTTCTTGCAGTTGGCGCACTGTGCTTTCCCTTTCCTCCTACAATTGAACGCTGTATGTCCTCGATTGAGGCACAGGAAGCATCGGTGAGCTGTCTTCAGTTTCTCTTTTCGCTCCGTGACGTCTGTGATTTTCCTACAATCCTGGGCCCAGTGACCTCGGGATTCACAAAAGGCGCAAAATTGTTCCGGCCCCTTGACCTCCTTTCCTGGTAACCATTTAGGATTGGCCCGGACGTGAAGAGCTGCTGCCGTGGGGGTGTAACTTGATGATATGGAGGTTTCACAGCGGATCTTCTGTGTAATAAGCGCTCCGTCAACTTCCTCGCCGAGGAACTCCATTAATTTGAGGATGTTGCCTTCTGAAAGGCCTTCCCGCTTGGTGTGAATGATCCAGCGACGACATATGTCGTCAGGAAATGCTCTGAGAATCTTCGGTGTAAGTACTCGGCCATAGGCATTCACATCTTCTCCGAGAGCCCGCAGAGCTTGAATGCGACGATTACAGTCAATAAACGTAGAATTAAGTGCGTCCGGTGTGGCAAACTGAATGGGCTTAATATATTCTATGTAGTCCAAGTGGGCCTGTATGATTCTATTCTTGTCACCGTAGCGAGCTTTAAGGATTTTCTTAGTCTCTTCATATGTCTCAGCAGTCACAGCGATGCCTTCTATTAAGTGCTTCGGTTCCTCTTCTAAATAACCTCGCAGAAATATGTGTTCGTGAATCGTAGATAGTGACGTGTCCTTATCGACTGACTGTTCGAACTGTTCCCAGAAACGTGCCCATGTCTCTATATTACCTGAGAAAGGTTCCAGTTTTATTGGAGGGAGTCTTAATGTGGTTGAAGGAATAGCTGAGGCGAGTGTTGGTACCGTTTCTGTGCTCGTGAGTGAAATATTCATCGCGCTTTCCAGTTCCTTTTTCATGCAATGCGAAATGTGTATAATAACACGCTTGGCGTTCTCTATGTATTCCTCACATGTAATTATGTCAGCGGCATACGCGGTGTCATCCAGGAGTTCGTGAACCTCATCGTCAAGGCCTCTTAGTTTATCCAAAGCCTCCTGTAGCCTATCCTTACAGTACTCGTAGTCCTCGGAAGAAGTAGACTCCGTAAACTCTCGTGCTTTCTCAACGAGACGTGTGATATTCCCTCTTTCCCTTGCACGTCTTCTTTTCAATTGGTGTAGTCTTCTGTCAGTGTTACTGCCTTCCATACTGAGTTCCTTGACGTGACTTGTTATAATAAAATAATGTGTTTGACTGGGACAGTGATAGTGTAGAAACCTAGTATTCTTTGATCAATTGTTGATCGTGCCTGCATGCGCGAGAATCAGTTAATATTGCGTAGTTCATGGAGAGCCAGCAGATAGCAGCACCTGTCACCCAGGCGTGCGTGGAGTCTCCGCAACTTATTGCACGGCCGACTGAATACGAGCTGCGCTCTATACCGGCCTTGACATTCCCAGTCAGAACCCATGTATTATATGTAATTGGAAAGTTTCTACTCGTTGCCGGTAGAGCGCACTCCCCTCCCATTATATGCGCAATAAGGAATCAGCTGTACAGTACGTATATTAAATGTGTAATCTCAAGAACCACTGGATGGATTTTGAAGCTGCTTTCACCATTCTATAAAGGTGATCTCGAGGAAGATGTGTGTAGAAAATAATTTATTTATGACCAAAGGGAGCCAAGCAGTAACGATTTCAGTGAAAAGGTCGAAAAAATAGCCTGGCGTCCGAGCGCTTTTTAAGCTTACGCTGGGCGAACCGTTAAACATATCATTATATTATGAGTGTAAGAATTGTTCAGCGTGAGAAATTCTACAAAAAAGTCCGCGAGAGCATATCTCTATCTTCGATACATCGCCCACTATAAGTGTTTTTAGTTTGGACGGGAGGGGCATTTGGCTTGCAGCTCGCCATTCTTAAATTACGTCTGACAGGAATTCCTTGCACATTCATAACTGTTCCCGGGCGAAGCCGGGGCGAGTTGCTAGTGACACTATATAATTATTATCATTATAATTCCCACCGTCGGCTGTCCTTGAAATGGTTTTCCGTGGTTTCCCCATTTTCAACACCATGCAAATGCTGGGACAGTACCTTCTGACAATCCACGGCCGCTTCCTTCCACATCCTTGCCCAGTTTCATTCATCTTCGTCTATTCCATCTCTCATCCCGACGCGCAGGTCAACCACGGGCGTCGACTAGAAAGACCTGCACTCGGCCTCTCAGGAGGCTACATGAAAAAAAAATCATTATAATTTCCGCATTATCCAAATTAAAATTCATATCACAAAATAAAATAGCGTGCTAACAAATCTAAGAGAAATTAGACATACCTTGCACCTTCTTCGGGTACAAGGACACTACTCCAGCACCGTCTCATTAAAAGGAAAGAGAGGATCAAAATTACAGCCGGGAACAAGTAGCAGCTAATCGTGTGTTGTGTTTTGTGCTAAGAGATCTTTCGACAAATTATCAGATACCGTGTGCCTTCTTTTTCACGAAGCAGCTGTCAGGACGGGACTTACATAAACTCCTGCTGGACGTTATTCTCGAGGTTGAACAATGCGGTTTCATAATTATAATAACTGTCTCTGATAATCACAAAACTAACACTACAATGATGAGGCATTTAGGGGGAGGGAATTTGCAACCAATGGTCAATCACCCATACGACGAGTCTAGGAATGTATTCCCTAGTTTTGATCATTGTCACATTCTAAAAAAATAAAAATAAAAACATTAGAACACAGTTTCTGTAACGAGAGATGACTGATGGTACTGGAATAATTTCAGGGAAATACTTGTCATTACTATACACAATGCAAAAGGGTGAGATCGTCAAACCGGTCAGACACCTCACTAAAAACACATCGAACCCACTAAATTTGAAAAAAATGAATGTTCGGCGTGCCAAGGAAGTGTTCTCGTCAGAAGTTATTGGTGCCATTAGTACACTGAAAGAAAATATAGGCATGCACCCGGAAGCGTACACATTCATGGACGCAGAAGCAACCATTTTTTTTGAAAAACGTTAATAAATGGTTCGCTATGCATGACGTAAGCATCACATATCATCATATTCAGTCTAGAAATCCAGATAAAGGGCATTTTTTCTCATTAAATGTCAGTCGCCTAAACTGGCTAGAGGAATATTTTCTTTCTTGCCTTGAAACTTTGAAAGCTGCTAGTAACGCTGCTAGAAAGGACTTCCTGAGTTCTGAGACTTACGAAGCTACCTATACAATTAATCACGGATTCAGCTGTCCAGTGCATAAGGTATCTTCTAAAAATGGGTAGAGGAAAGTCGCCAAATATGGGGAGTTTTTTTTTATAGGGCTCACATTAGACATAAGAAGGAACGGAATAATTTTGGTTTTCTCACCAATGTAAACCTCAGGCGATATACTATGTATATTACAAATATGGGCACGTTTGATGTTGTAATACCCTCTGATATCATTGTTAACTTTAAAAGTGCACTTTCCCCGAATTAGGCAGCCGGGTTTCGTAATATGGGGAGGTGAGAAACCTCACGGTTTTTATTTATAATAGGTACACTGAATAGTATACCCTACTAATTAAAGCATTAATTCTGACATTTTTTTTCGTGTGGCCTCCTGAGAGGCCGAGTGCAGGTCTTTCTAGTCGACGCCCGTGGGCGACCTGCGCGTCAGGATGAGAGATGGAATGGATGAAGATGAATGAAACTGGGCAAGGATGTGGAAGGAAGCGGCCGTGGCCTGTTAGAAGGTACCGTCCCAGCATTTGCCTGGTGTTGAAAAATGGGAAACCACGGAAAATCATTTCAAGGACGGCTGACGGTGGGGCTCGAACACACGCGTCTACCGAGTCAGCAGAGAGCTTGGCCCCATGGCCTAACGCTGCGCTTTAGCCAGCGTAGCCACTACTGTCGGTAATTCTGACAATGTAATGAAATCATGAACACAAATAGTACAAAAATACAAAAATGAATATTTTAAGTAAATAACAGTCCTAGTTTCCTGTTGCCGAACTTCCAAACCGTTCAGCAGAAAAATGCATAAACTTTAATGAAAACCGAGTGATTCTGATCGAATTCAACTGTAACGAGGTGCAAGGTCTGTCTAATTTCTCTTAGATTTATCAGCACGCTATTTTATTTTGTGGTATAATTTGCATTTTGATATTGTGGGAATTATAATGATAATATAATAGTGTCACTAGCAACCCGCCCCGGCTTCGCCCGGGAACAGTTATGAATGTGCAAGGAATTCCTGTCAGACGTAATTTAAGAATGGCGAGGTGCAAGACAAATCCCCCTTCCGTCAAAACTAAAAACACTTATAGTGGGCGATGTATCGAAGATAGAGATATGCTCACGCGGACTTTTTTGTACAATTTTTCATGCTGAACAATTCTTACACTCATAGTATATTGATATTTTTAACGGTTTGTCCAGCGTAAGCTTAAAAAGCGCACGGACGTCAAGTTCTTTCTTCGACCTATTCACTGAAATCTAAAATCGTTACTGCTTGGCTCCCTTTGATCATAAATAAATTATTTTCTACAGAAATCTTCCTCGATATTACCTGTACAGAATGGTGAAAGCCGCATCAAAATCCATCCAGTGGTTCTCGAGATTACCCGTGATATCCAAGAATCGGGGACGTTGTTTTACACTAAGTAGAGATAAGTCTTAGTCGTGCAATGCTTGGTGAACAGCGCTGTGTGAGCAGTTGAGTAACTAACAAGATTTCATGAAAAAGGTCTCATTTGCGACATAGTTTCAGGGAAGGCCAGCAGATCGCAGCACTAGTCAAGCAGTCGTGCGTAGCTCCTCCCTCGGTGACGTAGTTAAACAATATGGCTTCCCTTCAACTTCACCAGTAAGTACTACACGCGTCTACACTAAACATACAACTTTCTGCTGTTTTAAGGCTTTCCCATCCATTGAGTAGTATTTTACCGTACAGGTACTAGTCTCTTAAGTATCTCAGGTATTAACTGCAACGTGATACTCATCTAATAAGCCGTTGATGGCTTGACGTGATGTGTTGATTCTGCCGCACCACAATTTCCCAGTAGTCTTGACGGAGAATGAAGTAATCCTTTCAAACAGTATTAGTCTCTGGTCCGCGATGTATAGTGTCAATTCGTGCTGGAATACATTTATCCCGTGTGTTCGGCATCAACTTATGTCGTGGTATTGGGAGAGCAATAACAAACACCATACTTAGTAAACATCTCCGTCACAACTGTATTTCCAAAGAAGCTAAAAAAAACTAAGATATTACACTTATTACAAAGACATTAACAAGGAAAGATATAACACAGCACAGTCCAGGGATTGCAGAGTCTATCAAATCCCAACAGTAGCCCGCTAAGTAGTTATTCCATTCAGAAACACTTTGAACCTCAATTTCTCAGAACCATGTTTATGCAGTCAAGTCCTCATTCAGCCCAGCTCCTCATAATGTTTCTTTAAAAAGCGGAATATCGAAGTCATCTTTTGGAGTTCCAAGTTTTAAGGACAGTAAAGTTGACAAATTGAACACCTTATTTTGATGAAGTGTGATGCTCGTAACCGTACGGATAAATCATCAGACTATTTTATATGAGAATGCTGTTTTATTCTGTAACGTGGGATCCAAGTCCCCTACCTGCATTTTTTTCTAGAAAAGTAAATAATATTTTATGTAATAATGTGCATGGGCCGTAAAGCCCTGCCCGGATGCGGATATCCGCGGATAGACCCGCGGATATCCGCAACATTTTTCGCCATGCGGATATACTTTGCATGGTTTTGCGGATAGCGGATAAGCCGCGGATAATGTTTGGAGTAAATTTGCGAATAGTTTTAGAATACATTCCGAACATGTTGAATTTCATGGGGAAAGTTGAGCAATGTGCGCAGCGGGTAATCGTGCGCATCTATGTTTTTCGAGTTGGTAGTAAAACTAGCAACTCAGTTCACTGCTACCCTCAAGCTGTCATCGTACCTATCACATCAGATAGGGACAGTCAGCATGATGCCAGTTGTTATGTGATAACTAGGGCTCGGATTTTTAGGTGCTAGAAATCGGGAAAATATTCATTTTTTATGTATTAAAAATACCTGAAATATGCGACAAAAAAGTAAAAATATTTAATTATAATTTAGTTTATTATTGTGAATATAAACAGTATGCAGCACTCACGAATGCAATTTATGCTATGCCTCACTGACTGCTGAAGCATTACAATACACAACGAGATACATCTTCAGGTAGTCCTTCACAAATGACTGACGTTTACCGCGAAACAATTCTCCTGAAGGCGCGAAACTGCGGCAATATGTTTTTTGCCTTTGAGGTGTTGTGCAACTTGAGATCGCTGTTCAGCCTTGATTGCATTCCCACATGGTTGGCAGAACAGAACGCCCCCATCAGAAGTAAAATTATCTGGAAATCCCCGGCTTCCACAGTGAGTGGTACGGGGCGACAAGTTAAGAATAACACAGTTGCAAGCTGACATACGTTCTGCATGAAGATTAGATAGCTCACAGGTTCTTTCCCGTTGAAGTAAAACAGAACATAAATGCAATAAACCGAAAGAGCTAGCATACCGTACTGATTTAAAAAATGTAAATATTATGTCTTTTTATGTGCTAATAAGTGAAAAGCAGAAATTTAGGTATTTATAGAAAAAACGCTTAAAATATGTATTTACATAAAAACATATTTATTTACCTAAAAATCCGAGCCCTAGTTATAACCGTGAGGCTTGGATGAAGAAACTTAACACGTTGCATTTTATTTTCTGTAGCCAGCAAATAAGAAGGTAAGCCTACAGTTGTGATTCAATTATTTAAAATTAAATGTAGTTTTAAATGCCAGTGTTTACGGTGGTTTTGCATGTATTTATTTTTCAATATAATATAGTAGATTTGTTTACCGGGATTCAGTGAGTTACCTTTTAAAAGCTGAGTGGGGTAATGGTGCGCAGAACATATGATACAAGTAAATACAACGTGACATTAATGGCAAAATATTTCGTGTTTGTTCTCCAGATACCAAGAAATTATACGCGGAAAACGGAGAAAAAATCCTACCCAGCAGAAAATGTGCAGAAAGCTCTACGTGCAATTAGGTATGATGGGAGGAAAATAAGGGAAGTGGGTTAGGTATGATGGGAGGAAAATAAGGGAAGTGGGGAGAAGTTTCAACATTCCCCAGTCAATCCTGCGAAAGCAGTTGCTGCAAAATTTTCTTGCTTCACCTCGTCTAGTCCGTAAAGCTGTTCCTACCGACGAAATGGAGTCATAATTATCCGAATACCTTTTGACATTGGCAAAATTATTTTACGACTTAACGCCCACCAAGCTTGTCGTACGGTTAGAGGTCAAGTTTGCAGAGGAGAATAAGGTTCCCCATAATTTCCATAAAGTTAAAAGTCTAGCAGGCAAAGATTGGTTGTGTGAGTTCTTGAAGAGATATCCTGCATTAACGTTGAGACAACCTGAAGGAACAAGCCTAAATAGGATTGCCTCGTTTAATGCTGATGAAACGAAGATATTTTATTCTAATATCCAAAACTGCAGAATTTTAGTATCATTGCATTGTTATGCTATTGTAAAATGCATTGGAATATTCTAATATTAATGCTCATAAGTTTCAGCCAATTCACATTGTATTGGTATGGCTTTGCAACACTCATCCCATACGCATAATTTCCCTGCAGGGTGGGTAATCTTGCGCAAATGCATATTTGCGAGATTTTGAATTATAGTCCACCAAATTTATTTTTGAATTAAATTTGTTTCTGCACATCGAATATAGAGTTACCCAGGCTCCCTTATTCATAACTGCAGTTGTGTTATCTATTATTTCATCAACACAAGACCGATTCTTGCTTAAGATCGCACAATTCCCCACTCTCCCTTACTAGGGCCCGGATGTTTATGACATATCATATTTTTTGTCATGTTTTTTCATGACAAATGTAAGATGATGATTTACGCTAATCCCATTCAAACTATGTCATTAAGCACAATCAACACTCCCAACTGAAAAGGGGTGCAATTCTGGCTGGATAACATTCATTTTGACATAGCACATGATATACAGTGCATAGCCTACTATGGGTTCGACTTTCTTCTCAAATGTCTAAAAGATAAAGTATAAAGCAACACATTGAAAATATCATTGTAATACCAGTAGATTCGGATAACAAACGTGTGGATAAAAGTCGCTTGGATGCGGGGCGGATGCGGATAACGTTTTGTCTATCCGCGCAGGGCTCTATGCATGGTCACAACAAATAAATTTATTCATAGATCCAAATTACACTAATAACTAAAATCATGAAATCAGCCGTATTTCCTGTTGTTGTTGATTCGTTTAGGGACTTTGTAGCCGCGTGTGGGTGTCTGATAATCAGTTTCATTGTGATGGCTGTATTAGTGTGTGCATTTGTAATTGAGACTAGGATTGGGGAAGGCGGCGGCCAGATAGGTTCCATCCCGGCATTTGCATGGAGAACCACGGAAAACCACTCCTAGGAATGGTTGATACGGGAATCGAACCCAACTGTCCCCAGTTTTGCCTCACGAGGCTAAGTCTACCCCGTTCCAGTCCTTAGATCAGAATTAAATTTCTTGGCAGAGCCGGGAATCGAACCTGGGCTTCCGCGATGACAGCAAAATACTGTATGATCGCCACTACGCAACGAGGCGGACACGCGGAGATAACTGCAAGGTTTTATACGACCGTTGTGGTTAGCGACACGGATCTGACTAAGTAGTGTTGTAGTGATGTGAACTAGAAAAAAATGCCTTTTGCACTTCGTCGTGTCGACATTCAAAAACTTCCAATTTTTGTCACCAAATTTTGCTGTACTATGTGTACGCGTGCTTTGGAATGTAGTAGTAGCAGTAGTGCTAGAGGAAACCACAGGTCAGATAAGGCTACTTTTTGAATACTTGTTTGTTATTGTAGTTCCTACAGCGATGTGAGTTTACCTTGTCAGACAAGCTGGAATGGCACCACTCGCTTCACATACTGGGCACACTGATGTTTACTCAGATTTCAATTCCTACAGGAAGTATAGCGACTGTGACAATGTTTCGCGATTTCAGATTTAGATGGATACGTTCCACACATGATATTGTATAGCCTATCATTTTGAAACTCTCTATATAAGGTTGCGAGAACTGCAAAGGCATTGTACTTCACCTTGTAGACAAACCACGTTTACCCCGCGGGGTAGCCGGGTGCGTTAATTCGAGCACCTCGACTGCAGCAAGTCCGAAGATCGAAGGTATCGAATCTTTGCGCTGAGTGAGGTTCTCCTCCGGTTTTCCACACTCCCTCCAGAAAAATTTCCGAGGCACCCACCTCAATACAAGACCGTAACAATTACAGTTATAGCCTATAACACTATCCCGTTCACTTCAGAACAGGTTATCATACAATTTCTACTCACATCCAAGTACATGGAATTTATGACCTAGATGTCTCAAGTTCTTAAAATGAATTAACAAAAGAATAGACAATATAACAGACATTCGTCGCCTTGTAACAACTTCGTTGTAGGTAGCCAAGCCACGTCCAAGGGGCCATGATTAGTACCCTAGGAATGGAATTTCCTTTCATTACTCGGGACATTCAGTACTAAGGGTCTTGAGCTGTGTCATCCCCCTACGGGTATATTTTAGCTCTGGTCTGTCCCCTGTCCCCTTGTATGGCATTCGACTGTCAAGAGTTAATAGCATCATCTGTCGCTTGAATTGAGGTACTTACTTTAATGCCATACAGCTTATTCTACACGTCCCCTGTTTTTAAAGTCTCGTGGGCAGGCTACAGATCATTAACTTGGCAAGGATTGGCTGACATTGTTTAGTCACTTACTGTGGATACATTGTCCCCAACTTGATTGAAAGCATGTAAGGGACAGCCTTGCTCGACTTGCTGCCTGACCCACAATTCCATGCTACGACATATCAGTTACGTGAATGTTAAAGATAATAATTTGCAGTAGTTGCTAAACGGATGCACGTACAATATTTTCTGGGGAACGGGGAATTTATAACAAACTATAAAGAATCATTATTGATCCTTCAGAGTTATTCCTATGTTTATACACTATCTTCTCCATAATATCCAACAAGTCGCCACTCTGCGCCCTCACTTGGAAGTGAGCCCAGGTCGTGGTGTGGTTGATTAATTGATTTTATTTCCACGGCTACACTTATAGCTTAATAGCTCCTACGTACAAAAGGATTAGGACTCTTAAATATAGTAACACTAGCAGGTACCCGCGGCTTCGCTCGCGATTAAGACAATGGGGCCGATAATTGGTCTATTCTATTACAGCAATCGCGGCTACAGGTAGGTCCGTTCTAATTCTGAAAATTCTGATACATACAGTATATTGATATGAGCAGCAAAGTGGGAATTTTATAGAGTTGTGAAAGTCTGCAGGGTACGATGTTACATTATGTGAACACATTTGAAAATTACGTTTTTGGGTTTTGCCATCTTCTGCTGAGACATAACGATTTTGTTGTCCGGATACTCGCGAGCACGCCACATACAGTTGGCCATGGGGAAAAATTGTTTTGTCTAAATGTACACCTGCTGATGTTAAGTGTGTCATTGCGCTTTGTTAATAGAAATAGCGAATATTGTTTGAAGAGGGAACTGCACTCTTGCACACTGGACTGTCAAATCTGTCGGAATATGGGGAATTAAAAGTATTCTTACTTAAGCTATTCTGGATGTAATTTGGCCATACTAATTGATGATTTGAACGTAAACATATCCCTATTAATAGACCTATAGTTAAATATCGCTCACCTTGGCCGCTGATGTACATTATGCAGTCTCTTCCAGTGTTACATCCCAGGGATTGGAAATTTTCCAACAACCCTTTTGACTCACATGCCTCTCTAAGTAATTAAAATTCCTGATTGATGTTGTTTGAGTCTTCGTTTTTTTTGACTGGTTTGATGCAGCTCTCCATACCTGCCTCTCCTGAGCTAATCGTTTCATCTCTACATAGCTACCACACCCTACATCCGAGGCAATCTGTTTAATCCTGGTCCACCCCTACAGTTCTTGTCCTCGATCCTCCCATCCATAACTAAGCTTGCTGTTCCTGGGTGGCTTAATATGTGTCCTACCAGCCTATCTCTTCTCTTCATTAGCAGTCGCCAGAAACATCTCTTCTCTCCCACTCGTCTTAATACCTCTTCATTTGTTACCCTATCTACTCATCTGATCATAATTCTCCTGTAACACCACATTTCAAACTCTTCAATTCTCCTCTTTTCTGCTGCACCATTAGTCCAAGTTTCACTTCCTTATAATGTGACGCTCCTGACAAAAGCTTTCAAAAATGACTTCCTAATACCTAAATGTATATTCGATGTCAACAGATTCTTTTTCTGTAGAAATTCTTTCCTTACCTGAGCCAACCTACTTTTTATATCCTCTTTGCTTCGTAAGTAACAGAAGTCTCCTACTTCCCGTAGCGTTTCACCTGCCAACTTGATGTCCATAGAGGTTTCTGATTTATTTCGGCTGCTTTCCAATAATTTTGTTTTACATTTATTGATTTTTATCATGAATTCTTTCCTCAAGGCGGAGTCCATACCATTCAAAAACTCATTCAAATCCTCTGGCGTATCGGCCAAGATGACGATGTCATCAGCAAATCTCAGAGATGAAATTACTGTATTTCTCCTTGAATCTTCGCTCCCACTTTAAGTTTTTCTCCAATTTCCTGATTATGGTGTTTTTAGAGATCTTTGAAATGCGTTGCCCTCGCACATGGTGTAGATGCATTGTCAAAGGAAAACATTCCATGTTACGAACATGGGCCGCATAACCTGTACCAAAAGCCTATTCTGAACAGCAGTTCCTTGAACTCAGATTTGCCTACATTTTATTGTATCTTTCCATGTAGTATATCTCTGTACCTCAACATACAGAAGAGTGCTTCAAAAATCTTGTCTTGTGTACAGTTTGGAAAAGGTAGCGAGTGTGTTTTTTTCCGGAGTGGATACTCGCTCGTAGAAATTCTTTTCAGTAAAATAGACTGGTTCACAATTTTGTAAGTGCACATTCAGGTATGTGACGACGGGATGCCTTAAGTGTTAGGGAAACGGCAATAGCCGCCACAGAGCTTCGTTGCTACTGAAATAACGACCAGACTGATATTTGTACTTAACTATACGGGATTTGTGAGCCCAGTGTTCATGAAATTGAACGTAGCTATATCGCTACCTTAATTTAGTAGCCGCTACTGTAGTGTTTAAAAATTAAAAGTGGTATTAGAAGGCGCTTTCCCTATTTTATTTTATTTTCCCCTGGCACTACAGCCCATGAAAAGCCTAGGCCTATCATGCGTCCGCTTCCCAGCCATTTGGCCTGCAGATATTGTGATGACCCGTGGCCAGTGCATCGTGTCCCCTCGGCCGTTAATCTTGTTCTTCGTGACCGGGGCGCTGCCTCACTATCAGACAGCTACTCAATTGTCCTCACGAAGCTGAGTGCACCCCGTTGCAGCCCTCACGATTGTGTCTAAAATCTCTGACGGAGCCGGGAATCGAACCCGGGGCCTCTGGATGATAGGCAGGCGCGCTACCCTGTTCTTATTGTGTTTATATATATCTTGAAAAAGATAATAAATGGATTGGCATTGCTTCCTACAGGGATATAGAGAAACTCGGATGTCATACCTTGAGGCTCTTTGCCATGGAAACGGACTTGCCATTAGTTCATCAGTTTATCAGAGTGAAGATAGTTTTCTGCGAATATCTTTGAAACTGTTGGTTTTAGGGCCTTAAAATGTGGTTTTCGGTGTCCCGTAGGGACATACCGAGTATTGTTTCTTGCATCGAGGGGCGTAAAATGAGCTTTGTCCGGTCTTTATGCGATAACTTCTATATTGTTACGTGCCACCCCCCTAGTGGCACTTTTGTTAACTGGATTACGGTGGGTAGGAAGCACAACACCAATTACTGCTTAAAGAAGTAATTAACTTTATTGCGGCCAGAAAATTACACTACTCATCAGCAATTACAGACAATAGGAACCTTACTCCAGTTTCCTCAAGTCTCTTGCTTGTGGAGAGCTCTTGCCCTTTCACTTGTCAACAAACCACAGAAGTTAATCCTGCCGCTAATGAGCCTAGTGGCCTTGACAGAACTACATGCAACTTCTTCCTAATGTGCGCCTACTACAGTACTTACGAGCATTTGCTCGCTGTTCACAAGCTGGGAGAAACAATGTCACTGGATTTCGACACCACAATATCTCAGACACTCAGTGAAAGCACACTCACTCAGGCAGTCCCCTGTATGTTTCTCACTTCGCCGCTACACTAGGGGTTTCGCAAGTCACCACACATCTGTCGCTCAGAATAAACGCTCACACTAGCTCGTAAAACACAACAACAACCCCCGCTTGACAGGTCGCACTTATATAGCAGGCCGGTGACTCAATACATGCTTCTAGATCCATCCAGGGTTCACGGCTTCTCGAGGTTTCCATCGCTGGTCCAGTCACGAATATTCTGGACTATCCCTTTGTCTTAGTAGCCCTGTTGCATAAGGCACACGCAATACAGGAGGCAGGCCACAGCCCAGCCCCTGGGGCAGTTGTGACTCAAGCGGCGAGCGATGACACAAACTCACAGCCGTAACAATATTTTGTCTCGGTTGAGTATTTTTGGTGACTTTTCAGTTATGTTGCCCGTTCAACGGGAACAATGATTTATTTCCGGATGAAAGGCAGCCTATATGTTATCCTAGGGTATAAACTGTCTCCATTTCAAATTTCATCCAAATCCGTCCGGCCGTTTTAGTGTCAAGAGGTAACAACTAACACACACAGTCAGACAGGCAGACTTTAACAATTATACTATATATATCAAGACGTAGAAAAACACAATGCATTTCGTTAAAATTAAGATCATATGATACTCGTATATCATAGCATAAACAACCAGTTGAATTTGTATATTATAAAATACGTCTTATACAACGTTCATAATATAAATAATATTAGTCTAACAATGATCGTAACAATAGTGCGGTATTAATAAAAGTGTAAGTGGCTAAAGCGAGTTTGTCTGGAGATCAGGAGATTCGGGTTCAAGTCTTACGCAGCAGATAAGAGCGCTCGAAAGAGAGCTGCGGTATTTCCTAAAAGTAATTTCTATGACCTCCTTCGTGCTAGGGATTGGGGCTTGCAATTGTTCCCCATGAACGAGGAATTCCCAGTAAGCGCGAGTCATAAGCTCGCGTTGATTACGTCCCTGCCCTTTGTACACACCGCCCGTCGCTACTACCGATTGAATGATTTAGTGAGGTCTTCGGACCGGTGCGCGGCTTCAGCTCCGGCAGTTTGCCGATGCTACTGGAAAGATGACCGAACTTGATTATTTAGAGGAAGTAAAAGTCGTAACAAGGTTTCCGTAGGTGAACCTGCGGAAGGATCATTACTGAAAATTGAAAAAGCTATGATTTTTTACGAGTGGGGAGTTCCCGTCAGGGTCTCCCGGCGTGGCTCCCGTTTCGACGGGACCGTGACTCCTGCCGAGCCCTCCGGGGCTCTGGCGAGTCCTATTTTTTTTTTAACCTGTGCACGGCCCCATGGCCGCTTGCCGAAGGAGAGAGCGTCGCGTCCTTCGCGGTCGCGTCTCCCGTCTTGGGCCGTTGGTTGGCGTCCGCGCCTCCCACGGTCGTAAGTTCTGCATTGGGTACCTACCTCTTGGCGTTAAACTCCTTCCCCAAGCGGGTGGGGGGGGACTTCGAGGAGACCCGTCGTGATGGTGTTCTTCGGTAGTGCTCCTCTTGATCCTATGGCGATAGGGATGACTTCTTCTCTAGTCGTATCAAAGTCTCTACATACTGTTGGGAGGAGTCGGGTATGTGGAGGGATAGAGGGGGTGTAAACAGATAACACACACTGGTCACTATTCTAAACTCGCCATCTTGTATTGCACACCACAGAGTACAGAGTAACAAAATACAAAGAACAGAGAGGGATAGATATAACACAGACACACACTGCAGTCCAACATAATGTCAATGGCTATGGAGCTTGGGAGGTGGCACCATCTGTGGCCAGGTTGGAAATCAATTCCCAACATCCTCCCCACCCTGGTCTACCTCTAGAGGTACGACCAGCTGAACGGGTCGGGCCAGTTGTTTTCCATCTGCTGTGGAAAGGATTACAGTCCTTACAATCCCGTCCCTTCCAGTACGCAGCTCGTGGATCCGGACCTTTCTCCAGAGATGTCTCGGCTGAAGGTCACTTTGAAGGAGCGCGACGTCGCCTACCCTCAGCGTGGAGTTCTTCTTGGGCTGCTGGACTTGATGGAAGCTCTGCAGCAACAGTAGGTACTCCTTACTCCAGCGCTTCCAGAAGTCGTCTGCCAGTTGTTGACGCAGTCGGAATTCTCGAACAGGAACTCCCGTTGGTGGTTCAGGCCCAGATGGAACTGTAGTGAGTTTCTCTCCCACAAGGAAGTGTGCGGGAGTCAACACATCGCCGGTGTCTCCATTGCGAGTCAAGGGTCTAGAATTCAGTGCGGCTTCGATGCTGACCAGTACCGTTTGAAGTCCTTCTTCGTCGATGCTGGAGCGTCCAAGTACCTTCCGTAGGCACCGCTTCGTCGATCCAACCATCCTCTCCCACCATCCTCCCCACCAAGCCGCGCGTGGGGCGATGAATTTCCAAGTTACACCGTGCTCGGAGAGGTAGCGGTGAGTCTTTGCCGCAGACAGTGAAGCCCAAATGCCACTCAGTTCCTTGTTAGCCGCGTGAAAGGTCTGGGCGTTGTCCGAATAAATAGTGTGTGGCAGACCGCGCCTACCGACGAATCTCTGTAGTGCTTGCATGAATCTGTCGGCGCTCATATCACCACTCAATTCCAAATGTAGGGCCCGTGTAGTGGCACACGTAAAGAGGGTGATATAACACTTTTTGGCTGATGTTCCTGCCCTGACGTACAGCGGGCCCGCGAAGTCGATACCTGTGACAGCGAATGGCTTGCTCGGGGTCACTCGTTCGGAGGGCAGTGGAGCTTCCATTGCCTGGCCTCCAACATTTTTTACCATCTTGCAGGGTAAACATTGGTGAAGGACGTGTTTGATGGCACGGCGAGCACCAAGGATCCAGTAGGTGCTTCGGAGGTCAGAGAGAACAATCTGTACTCCGAGATGATGGAGCCGTATATGCTTGTCTCTTATTAGCAGTTGTGTGAAATGATGTCGTCCTTCCATGATGATTGGATGCCGTTCACTCTCTGTAACCGCAGCATATTGTAGGCGTCCACCGAGGCGAAGTATGCCATTGTCAAGAAATGGATTGAAACATTTGATCTTCGATTTCTCAGGTAGAGGGGTCTTCCGTTCGAGAGCTGCAATTTCGGCAGGGAAACATTCCATTTGCACTGCCTTTATCCAATAGCGGAGGGCTCCATTTATGTCTTCTGCTGTCAGTTCCCCCGTTGGTTGGTCCTCATGTCTAAATAGGCGTACGAAGCGAAGAACCCATGCGGTTACGCGAAGAAGTTTGATATAGGAGCTGTATCTGGTAGCTTCAATTACTGGGTCTGGTGATTCAATTTGGAGCACATCCTGAGCGCGAGTTCTTACTTCAGGGAGGGGCGTAGAGACGGGTGAGCTGTGTGGCCAATGGCATTGGTCGAGAGATAGCCATGGTGGTCCTTTCCACCAGGCCTGAAGAGTTTTGATCTTCTCTGCCGTCAATCCTCGTGACAAGTGATCTGCTGGATTGTCCTTGCCTGGACAATGTCTCCATTGTGACGGAGTGGTAGAGGATTGAATCTCGGTCACGCGGTTGCAGACGAACGTCTTCCAACGACTCGGATCATTCTGAATCCATCCTAGGGTTACTCTTGAGTCCGTCCACAGGGTCCCTCTGCTTGTGTCGAAGGTCAGCGCTTTAGCGCAGTAATTCAAGAGTCGAACGCCGATCACCGCTGCTAGCAACTCTAAACGTGGTAGTGTCACCTTCTTGACTGGCGCAAGTCTACTTTTACTGCACAACATGTGGGCAGATGTGGTGCCATTGCAGAGAGATCGTATATACAAAACAGCTCCATACGCTCGCTCTGAAGCGTCGCCGAACACATGGACATCTGTGATGTCGCGTTCGGGCCTTCCTGCCCATCTTGGGACGGTGATCTGCGAGAGTTGGGGTAGACTTGAGGTCCAGCTGTGCCAGCGACTGGCAAGGTCCTGCGGTAGGAGTTCATCCCATGTTAGTCCTCTATGCCATGTGTCCTGAAATAGGATTTTCCCCAGTATTGATACCGGCGTCATTAAGCCCAATGGGTCGTAGAAACTAGCAGTCGCTTGGAGCAGGTGTCGTTTCGTAGCGGGGCGGTCCTTCAGTCTCGTTGTGATTTCTGTAACATCTATAGTGAGCGAGTCTGTTACTGTGTTCCATGGAACGCCAAGAACGTGTGTTTCCGTGCTGATCTCTCTTCCTTCGGCCTTCCATATCTGGATCAGCTGTTGGGAACTCGTGGCCCATTTCGACATGGGTAGACTTATCTTCTTCATGAGAGAGGTGAGTTCATAGTAGTGTGCGATCGCTTCATTTTCTCCTCGGGCACCTGCGATAATGTCGTCCATGAATGTATTTTCATCTATGAATGAAGCCGCGGAAGGAAACTGAGATCTGTTCCTAGTGGCTAGTTCTCTCAGTGTAGCTGAAAGGAGAAATGGGCTGCAAGTCAGTCCGAATGGGAGTCTTGTGAAGCGAAAAATCGCTCGTTCGTTGGAAGTCACTTGAGCACCACTCTCATCTTCGACAACACGGTACCACAGGAATCTGGTCAAGTCTCTATCCTCTTCGTGAAGGGACAACTGAAGAAACGCTTGGCTGATGTCTCCTATCACACCGTAGGGGAATGAACGGAACCGCAACAATACTGCCAACAGTTCGGGGAGTAGGTTGGGTCCCATTTCCAGGGTCTCGTTGAGTGGGCGCGCGTTTTCTTCGTGTGACGATGCGTCGAAGACTATACGCCATTTAATGGTTCCATGTTTCTCTTTCTTTACCAACTGGTGAGGGAGATAAAACTCATCCGTACGGGTTTCCTCTGAAGCTAGTTCCACGTGGCCTTTCCTTATGTAGTCCATCATGTGGTTCGTGCATGTTTGTTTCAGGGCTTCGTTCTTCCGGAATCGGGTTTCCAGTGATTGGAATCGTTTTTCTGCAACGTGATAGTTGTTGGCAAGTTCCATAGTTTCCTTGCGTGGCAATCGTACGACTCTTCTTTGGTCCTCAATACTGTAAGACGCGTGAAATTGTGTTAGAAGTGATGTGTCTTTAGCGCTCATTGTTCGGTCTTGTTCAGCTTCAATCCCAACGGACTCCAGATCCCAAAAACGTCGAAGAGAGTCGTCACAGGGCATGGAGTGACATGCATCGATGAAGTTTACAACCGTGTTAGTAGCTGATACACCTGAGCGGTTTCCGGTGAATATCCATCCAAATTTCGATGGAATTAACACAACTGACGAGGAGAGTCGTATCGGGGCAGAGTCACTGACGATTGTCCAATACTGATCTCCTCCGATTAACAGCTCGATTGGAAGGTCAGCTGAATCATCTGTAGGGTCAGCCAATTGCAGTTTCCGCGTTTGTCCAGTCATCGTGATATCTCGTGGTACTGCTGGGTGGTGAGAAAAGGAGTGGGTGGTTTCAAATGCCGTCAAGGTTACTTGGGTACTGTCCCAAAATCCTCTCGTCTTCAGTCGAACGAACCTACGTGAATGTGATGTGTTGGATGGTGTTTCAAACGCGTGGACCTTTAATGATGCGTCTCCAATGACTTCCAGACCCAGCTCATCGACCAAAGAACTTTTGACGAAACTGGATTGACTACCTCCGTCGAGAACGCACCTCGTCAGCTTACTCGAACCCGTTGGTCCCGAGATCCATATTCTAGCAGTCTGGAGATGGGTAAATCCCGGAGTAGTGACGTTTATTTTACCAACGGCGGTTGTTTCTGTGCAATTCGCGACAGGGGAATGATTAAAGTTGCTGCAAATCGCTCTATGGTGACCTTTTCCACACTGGGAACACGAAGCTCTTCCTTTCCTGCTACAGTCCTTTATGTGATGGCCTCGTTTAAGACAGAGGAAACAACGCGATGATTGTTTCAATTTCTGAGTTCGAGCGTCAGTCCCTGTTACCTTAGTACAATCCTGAGCCCAGTGTCCTCTTCCCTCACAAAAGACGCAAAATGGCTGTAGTCTTTCCTTCTCTCTCTTCTTCCCTTTCTTCGCGTGAGTGTCAATCTGGAACGCCGCTGTTTCTGGGACAGAAGCCGGGTGCTGATAGATAGAAGCCGGGTGCTGATAAGATTCCCCCCGAATCTTTTGACTAATGAGGGCACCTTCAACCTCTTCGTTCAAAAAGCACATGAGTTGGATGATGTCACCTTCACTAACGTTGTCTCTCCGCGTGTGGATGATCCAACGCCGGCAGATATCGTCTGGGAACGCTCTTAGTATCTTGGGGGCTAGCACGCGACCGTAGTTGGAAATATTTTCTCCCAGAGCCTGCAGTGCTTGAATCCGTCGGTTGCACTCAACGTAAGTGTGATTTAGGGACTCGGGGGTGGCGGAGTGTATCGGCGGTATGTTTTCCAGATAGTCTAAGTGCGCCTGGATAATTCTATTTTCATCTCCGTACTTGGAAATGAGAATTTTCTTTGTGTTATTATAAGTGCCGGCTGTGATAGCAATACCGTCTACGAGATGCTTGGGCTCCCCTTCTAAGTAACCTCTCAGAAAGACGTGTTTGTTGACCTGCGATACTGTAGGATTCTGGTCAATGGAAGTAGTGAACTGCTCCCAAAAGCGAGACCATTCTTCAATATCTCCCGTGAAGGGGCTAAGTTTTATGGTGGGTAACTTAATTGGTTGTGACGTGGGCATGGCAGTGGGAGTGGTAGGAGCTTCGTTTATGGACAGTGTAGAGGTGACAGAGTAAAGCTTCTTGTCCGCTCCAATAGTAGCTTTCTGTATGGCGCGCTTTGCATTGTCAATATATTCGTCACATACAGTAACGTCAGCATTGTATTCTGCGTCCGATAATAGATCATGAATACCATCGTCCAGTTGGGTTAAGCTGGTGAGTGTTTCCTGCAGTCTATCGCGGTGGAATGTGAAGTCTTCCAATGCTGTGTTTTCTGTAAGGCTGTTAATGGCTGTAATGAAGCGTGTGGCATTTGCTCTCTCACGTGTTCTTTTCCTTTTCAGATTATGCAGGCTTGCTGCAGTAGCGGTCTCTTGTTCCGTCGGCATAATGGGTGCAATAAATCTTAAGCTTGACTGACAGGCCTCCCTCCGGACGTGACGTAGTGAGCGGTGAGCTTACGGGCGAGTAGGGGTGATCCGTACCGCACCGGTACCTTTAAAGGCTAACAGAGGGCGTGCTAGGTCCGTGGAAGATCTTAAGACCTTGCTAACAGAGTGCGCTGGAGAATGACTGGTAGGGCGCGTGAGTTAATAGATGGCGCTGTTGAGTTGATGTAGGTGTTGGCGCTCAGATCGCACGGAACTGAACGGAACTACACATGCGTGACCTGTTGCAAAGTCCAGCGGCGGAAAGATATTCTACTACTTTGGAATACTGTAGATTAAGGGAACACTGGATTCCTTAATAAGTCATGCACAAGTCATGCAGGCATTTCATAATAATACAACATCCGTGCATACAGTTTCTCTTTAGCGAGGGCCAGTTATCTATCTCGCTAATAATAATAATAAACAAATACAGTAGACAGGATGCGTGCTTCTTGATTGACAATACGCAGTTCCTGTTCGTGTAATAGCAGTCTTATATTAGCTTCATAAATCCAAATGATAATAATGAAGAAATATCAGTTGTTTCAACATGCTATTTTCTTTCGTATTGAAGTTGACTTATCTGAGAGTGCAGTGTAGGCTAATGGTGGCGTCTCAGCGTCTGGCGTGGGATGGTTCAGTGGAGTATCCTCTTTCCCTCGTCGTGGAGCTTTCTGTAGTGTAGAAAGTTCGTCTGTAGATACAATTCCGTTGAAGAAGTTAATCCTTAGTCTTCCCGAGTGTTTCGGCACCAAATGTGGAGGGATAGAGGGGGTGTAAACAGATAACACACACTGGTCACTATTCTAAACTCGCCATCTTGTATTGCACACCACAGAGTACAGAGTAACAAAATACAAAGAACAGAGAGGGATAGATATAACACAGACACACACTGCAGTCCAACATAATGTCAATGGCTATGGAGCTTGGGAGGTGGCACCATCTGTGGCCAGGTTGGAAATCAATTCCCAACAGGGTATATTCCGTCACCTTGTTCATTGCGGCGCGATTGAGTGAATCTCCATTTTCGAAGGTTACAGTGACATCTACTATGAAGGTGGAATCTCGTTGTTTAATGACCAGATCCGGTTTCAGTAGTTCTCCTTCGTTCGTGGTGAAAGTTTGTTCTACCGCCACTATGGAGCCTTTACTTAGGCACTCGTCCCTTATCTTTCCTGCCACCCAGTTGTGTCTCTCGATCCTGGCTCTTCTTCCCGCGATGCACTCTCCAATCACGTGTCCTAAAGTCTCAGGTTTTACCTTACATCTACGGCAGTTCACGACTCCTGATCTAGTTGCTCTATTGATAATCTGCATCACAATGCGCTGAATTTAGCACCTCCATTCAATGTAAAGGGAAAGTTTAAGTCTTATCTCAAAGCCGAATTCTACTCGACGATGTTAAATGCCGCATGGGCTTTGTGAAGCCAAGATTATTTTGTGAGTTCTTGTCGATTAGAGGCCTTTCGTGTGCCGAGATTTTGAGTAATTTCATAATTCCTCATAAAGGTCGAAAAGTATAGATGGCGAAGGAAGAGTAATAACATTGAAACGACTATCAACTATACCGCCTTTAGTTAATTTATCTACTGTTTCGTTATACCAGCGTGGCCATTTGTCCAATAGATGCCAATAGATTTTGCCTCTCTCACCACGCATAACATATTGCGAAATATTTATTGAATTTTAAATTCCATCGTGAATTTCTCGCTCTGTTAATTATCCTGATTATTAACAGTGATGGTTTTCGTGGACGTCCTAACCCTACACCAGGCACACTAGGGACAGAGTGGTTTGTGGTCCCGTGCTGTGGTGTGTACATAGCCTAAGTGCCTTCAAGTTTCTTTTGCCAGTAATGGCTGTTTGAGGCAGAGTAAGCGGCTGTCCTGGCTCCCAGGTGACCTGAAGATGACTAATGGAGTGACATGGAGAATAAGGCTCGGGCCCCTCAGGACTTGGCGAGGGAGCCACAGGTAACTATAAAAACTCGGGCTCTAAAAGTTGAATTGGACGAGAGCTGCTCTCCCCTGCTCCTTTGGGGGAATAGCCACTGTGGCTTTATAAGGTGTTATCATATGTACTGTATTCCAAAGGAGAAAGGCCATATCTCTCATTACCATCTGTACAGCGGGGTGGTTATGCGATGGAGAGATCACGAAATAGGGAAAACTGGGAAGTACAGTAACGTTTGTTCCAAATCGGCGGTTTTCTTGACAGACTAGTGGCTAAGATACATGTAAGTCTAATAGGCTTAACTTCAAATTCTTACATCTTGTATTAACGCTGAGCAAAGTTCAAAAGAATCTACAATAGGAGCTAAATTACTGTGTTCAGTGTTGAATTGTTTGTGTAATGAGTGACATCAATAACACAATCTGAAAATTTTGACTTCGATTTGCGTTAAATGTGTTAACTTTTTTTCATTGCGTATGATCGATTTTTAATGCACATTTTAAAATTAAAACATTCGTTTTAATTATATATTTTGCTTTGTCCACAATCGGCAATTTGCTGTGGAAACCTAAGCCATTTACTTTCGGAATTGACTTGCAATTGACTTTTCTTGACCCAATGAACATACAATAAACAGTATATCCGCCCTACTACGTGAATTGCAGCTACAACTCATGGCAGCCTCTAGGGACCTTCTGTGCCCTTCAAATTTTATTACGTCTCACCAATCCAACATGGGGGCTGTGCGAAATATTTTACAGGCATTCTATATCGCCGAAACTATTACTCAAATCACTCTGATTTTTTTTACAGTGATAAAGGGCACTACTAGAAGTTCACCTATGTAACTTTCAAAATCCTGTTAACTACAAAACGAACGGCCAAGCCAAGTTGAAACATTTAAATACACTTTTCTCGCGATTTAACCATCCGAACGCAGTGAAACCTGGTACGGCAAATATGTATACACATTGTAATGCACTGGTGTCTAATTTAGTTCAATTGTTCGCATAACCTCAAGATGGCGGCTGTGCGAAATTATAAAATTTAAGTTTTTATTTCGTGTGTCCTAATCGTGCGATCGAAGTCGAACGTTTGAATAATGAACCTACGCAATAATCCTCATCTATAAGGTGCGTTCAAAAAGTAACGAGCCGGAGGCTGGAATGCGCAAACCGGTGACATCGGCTAATCGTGGCGTGTGTAACGAGGTGTGGTTCCGACCAGAGCGTGGAAGGTCACAGCCCGTCGCTAGAAGGCACGCCTGCACGTCACGTGACGATACAAAGCGAGCAGCAGCATGCATCAATCGTCCAACCAAGACCAAGACAGTAGGCCATTTGGCATGCTTCCTGGTGTGGTTGAAGACCCATTGGGTACACACTTTCCGCAAGTGCAGTCGTTCCTTCATGATGATGTGTACACTTCCGACGCTCAATCCGACCACGGCGGCTATGGCGTTCACTGTCACTTGGTGGTCCTGGGTAATGAGTGCATCATAGCTGAACGTTGTCATCGGTAATGCAGGGGGGTGCCCCAGACCGGGCATCATCGGCTAACGACACCCGTCCTTCCCTGAAGCGCTTGTGCTACGCCTTGACCCTTGCAAGGGACATGCATTGTTTGCCGTACACTTGTGACATTAGGCGATGAATGTCCGTTCCCCCTACTCCTTTCGCTGTCAGAAACCGAGCAACACCTCTTTGCTCTTCGTTTGACGCCTCCATGTCACTGTTTGCAATGCGACTGGCAGCGTTGGACGATTGATGCATGTTGCTGCTCGTTTTGTATAGTCACGTGACGTGCACGCGTGCCCTCTAGCGACGGGCTGTGAGCTTCCACGCTCTGGTCGAAACCACACCTCGTTACACACGCCATGATTAGCCGATGTCGTCACCGTTTTGCGCATTACAGCCTCCGGCTCGTTACTTTTTGAACGCACCTTATAATTTCACATAACGCTATGGACTACATATATAAAAATCCAACATGGTGACCATCCGAAATATTTAGACGGTTCTCAATATCTACGAATCTTTTGCAGCAATCAAACTGACATTTTGTATGTTGATAGAGGCAATTACCATAAGTAGGATATATGAAAATAGGCTATATATTTCTTCACGGAACTACCTTTTTTAATGTAACGTTAGAGTTTATAGTCAACGGGTTAATAAGATCATACAGCCATTTGAATTCTTATTACGATACGGGCCATTTACATACGGAAGGTTAGAGGGTTAATTGGTAAAGTAGAAGTGTCTGGTCAGTTTCACTGAAGGATACTCGATCTCCTGGCATACGTTATAATTAGACATAGTCTGTAAATAACCGTTTCATCGTTGATGTTAATATGAGCAAACACACTTTTGATTTAAAAATACAGTAAAGAGGATTATATTCTCTCTTCGCGCTTTTGTATCTCTTGGCCGTTTTCGTGTTAGTGAATTTAATCCTCATATCGCAGCAATGAAGGCCCATCGGTGAGATATAAAATGACGCATTGGATAATTCAGTGAACGTACGAGCTGGCTGGCCTGTGTAGCGAGCAACGTAATGCGATTCCCCCGAGAGTTGTGAAAGGCGCGGGTGGATCAAAAGCACACACTGCTTAGCTATGCATGGAGTCGTGTGATACAATGGCAGCCGTTCACTCACTCCATGCCATTCTGTCTCATAATGGACCTAAGTGGATGATTCATGTTCTCTTTAGTGCAAGTGGGAATTGAAAGTAATTGCTGCAAAACCAATTCATTTAAGTTTATGCTTTTTTTTTTACATTGCAATTTTTCTTAATACATTCATACCAGAGAGGAAGGAATTTGGGCCATCATTGGGATGTGATGTGACAAACACACAGTCGGCTTATTAAAATGAACACTTTCAAGTAGCTTTAGAGACCAGTCGATTAATTCAGAGGATTTTACAGGCATCTAACAACACTTGAAGTATTCTTGGCAATCAGTGGCAGAACGTTACTATTTATACAGGATGTATATACAAGCATATGATATCTGAACATCAACGCTTAAATCCGAAATCTCAACCTCTGCACACACGTGGTTCCTAAGTTGCAAGACTTCAAACATTATTCCATTCGGGAATTATATTCTGATAGAAATACAGGGACCTCCTTCCCATCAAGCATAGTAAGTTACGTGTTGCATATTGCGTTGATTCGCTAGACAAGAGAACAAATAGCATGTTATGCAATTGTAGGTTACAGTCGAGAAGTAGCACAGTGTCATCTGAATGTGTAGTGTCAGTTTACCCTGTTTGACAGGGGAACAGCAAGCAAGATCTATACGAGTAACTATAACATAAGACTACTGTAGCGAAAGTATAAAGATAGGACTTGACTCACAACCCACTATTCAACAGTTTGGGTTTTCACCAAGCAAGGGGGAGCCGCCATAAACGCCCCCTCATCATTACTGAATAACTCTTCCTCCAACATGCTACTATAGCACTCTTTTACTTCTCTTTCGAAATCTCTTACTCTTAGACTCTCTTTTTACTCTCGGATTTCCATTTCATGAACTTTCTCACTTTTACTATCCTTTTCTAATTTCTGTATTTCCAATGTTCTAGTACATCAGGTCACATTCTGACCAAACTGATTCACGGCAATCGCCCTACCCCCCCCCCCCCCCCCCCTCATTCAATTGTAGACGGTCGCATGAATTTGAAATAGAACTCAAGGCCCTCGGGCTGATAGGCTACAATTTTGAACGCAACGCCGACTTCGCTTGCGTGGGTCGGGTCGGGTCAGGTCAGGTCACACGAACCACTATAGCATAAGGCAGGCAACTTTCTTTGATATCATTACAAAGTCGAAAGCTTGGGAACGCAATGGTGCAGCGGTGTCCGAACATAACGTACCACGGACAAAACGTACCACTTGATTTTCGAGGACATAACATACCAACTAGGTCGTTATCTACCTAAGAACGGTTTTCCCGTAATCCCCAGATATTTACGCTAGGACATAACGTACCACTTGATGTCAGACGGGCATTCCATTTACAGGTTCATTACCACATAAATATCAGTGGCGATCACACTGTGCGGCTTTAAACATTTTGGTATTGTAACATGGAGTTGTGTACAACGAATAAGGGTGGTTTATGTGCGCACTTCGACGGATGTAGTACGAATTGTACATTGAAAGCTCAAAGACAAAAAAAGAACTATGGCAAGTAAGATGAACGGCTTGACAGAATAATGACGCGGTATGAAGAGAATGGCAACTTGAAATCTTGCTTGAGAGCTCTCTCATATTCGCAGAACTTGGAATGGAACTTCACATTCATTCATTCATTCATTCTTTCATTCATTCGTTTATTTGCAATTGGGGATGTGTCCCCCGGTGGCAAATTAGATATACCGTCCATAACAAATAAATAATTGTACATAACAATTCACTAACAATTAAACTGGAGTATTTACACAAATAGTCAGTATTTTCTTAAACACACCTGCATGTTTGGGAAAAGGCTGTAAGACTGCGGCAGGTAGAGAGTTCCAGTTATCAATGGCACGGTTTACGAAAGAATATTTGCCATAATACGCTGCCGAAGTCGACGTCACTTCCGCTCCGTTGCTAAGCAACTGGAGCAATACATCATGGCTCCCTTGTAGCTTGCTTCAGTCTTTGAGCCGTCATTATTTCCTATTTGTATCGTATAATACTGTACATGCATGGATGTCCAGGGGCAAGAAAGCATAGAAAAGTATATTTTCCACAGTAATTTAACAAGTTGTCCAATAAAGTTGTAAAATATTGCGTACGAGATGCACATTAAGTCTTAGAGCATAAGTCGTACAGATGTGGCCTACGATATTTACCTTAAATTAAGTGAAAACATGAAAATATAACATTTCTGGATATTGTGAATCACGTCCCGTATGAATGATCAATACTACGGAAAATAAAGTACCGTAGGCCCTACCAGTAAGTGACGAATAAAATGAACTTAAGGTCTATCATTGCATAAGGGAACAGTTTAAAATATTTGGATGAGAGTTTAGGCCAAATCTCACCAACGGCTATAGAAGAAACAAAGACTGCATTTCAATACAATTTGTGTGTTTACCACAGCGCCGCGTTTGTTTGAAAACGAATCAAATTGACAAAGTCTAACCTGTGTGCTCAATAACAGGTTAGAGAAGTCTACAATTAAGGCATATCGTCCTACCTCGTTCTAAATAATGGGACACTTTTCCTATCCTAGCTCTAAATATTAGGCCACTAAAACTGACATGAAAATATCCGAGGCTCTCACCCAATAAGTAGGCCTACACCAAGCTGATGACCACATTATCACACTGATTAATGTTACACATTAGCTGGTGCGCCACAAAAGAGCTAAATAGAATTAGCTGGTATATAGAGATTTAGAACAACAACAAAAAAGCCACCCTGCATCTTCACGAGCAATCCTAGCAAACATTCACACAATATGTGCTGGACAGTCAAAGTGGTACAAGTAGCCTACTTGGTATGAAGTGGGCCAAAGAGTTGATGTAGAGAAATGCTAGTCCCGGTACCATAACGATGATCCATGTGTTATGATACTAGATGGCTCACACAGTTTCCAGTTACCAAATTGAATAGGACTTTCTACTAGCAACTTCAAACCTTTCCACAGACCACATATTATGCTCAGTTTGCAAAAAATAAAATACGGTATTTAGGCAGAAATTTTCAGTCTAGAATAGGCCTAATTGTTATTTGGAAACAATTCACTGCTTAAATAAATTAAGTGAAAAATCACTACTCAGAAAAGTTGTGGGAGAAAATGTATTGCTGTTAAATTAGTGAATCAGATGTAAGGTTATGTAGGTTGTCGTTTATAATACTTATAGTACAAACCATATTTAATTACAACTACACTGCCCACATGAACCAAAAACCCCTCTATGTGACATATATGTCCTAAATATCTCTCTATATTAGCTATACTGTATCCACTAAATGATGTTATAAATAAATATTTGTAATTTGTAGAACCCGCCATGCAATTCTTGCCTCGGGAGTGAGGTCGATTTTATTCATATTATCTCGCAAAATTCTGGTACTTTATCAATAAAATTTCACTTCTATTTTGTAGCTCCAACATTGTGGATGATCTTCACGGGAGGCGTTTGCCTCATTTCACGCATATTACACCTTTTTATCCACAAAATTCAAGACACTGCGCAGCGTTAATGCAGCTTCCTATGTATAAAAAACCTAGCAACCAGTTGTTTGGGTCCAATGTGGCTGCGCCCATACGGTTGCTAGGCGCGTCACTTCGGCAGCGTATTTGTTCGCTGTGGTCGGCCCTTAACTTTGAAAGGATGATTGCTCCTACCCATGTAAGTGGGCTTTCCCGTACGTTTGCTAAGCGCACCCCATGCTGGTTGATTTGTATACGTGTTGTATATAGCGCAGAGTCTAGATTTCAACCTCCTAGCCTCAAGTGATTCCCACCCAAGTTTCTTTTAACATACGGCTCACACTGCTCCTGGGATTAAAGTCACTGAGCACAAATCTAGCGGCCTTTCTTTGTACCATTTCCAACTCATTTATGAGCCCTACTTGATATGGATCCCAAACCGCCGAGGCGTATTCCAGAATAGGTCTTACAAGTGACAAATATCCTAGTTCTTGGGCAGAGGTACTACTTCCTTTTAATACCCTCATTGCAAAGTGCAGGGATTTGTAAGCTTTAGAAATTACACATCCTACATGACGACTCCTTTTCATATAATTCCTTACGTGAACGACCAAATATTTGCAAGAATCTTCTTCTACAAGTATTTCCGAGCCAATGTTATATTGAAATTCTTGCCTTCGCACTTTCCCTATTTTTATGAGACTACATTTTCTTGTGTTTATTTTCATTTTATTTTCAGTCGCCCACTTATTGACGTCCGAAACGGGGGAGGAGCTTACGGTCAGCTGTTTGCAATATGGCGGCGATATAGTGACGTGAAGTAATTGGGTGTGCGTTCGTTATGGCTTCTAATTTATGATGGCAAAATACTACATATTTCCTTTCATTGGTAGACATATTTTTATAATCAATTTAAATGCAGTGACTAATTACTACCAGTTTAAAATATTACCCACATGTAGATAGTTAATTTACTGTCTGCTTTTACTTATAAGAAACCTGTACTTGGGAGCCTAGCGGTATCGATGTTTTTATTAATTTCACAATATATATATATATATCACATAACACTAAGGACGACTCCCTGATAATAAATTGAATCCAGCCACCCTGAATTTGCATGAATGTTTTGGGTTCCAAGAAGCATTACTTGGGATGCTCAAATCATACTTCGTCTCTAAAAGCCAGGGTAGTTAAAAGGGACGTAAAACCAATAACATTATTATTTATAAATCATACTTCAATATTGCAAATATTGACCTACATTCTTGCTGTTCAAAGGCAAGAATATTAATTTATTAATCTCTTGCCACAGGCAAGTTAAAATGGAGACATCCTCTTTATCAATATATTTAATTAAATATTTAAAATACAGATATTTAACAAAGCTGGAGTCTCCAGTTGAACTTGTCATAAGCAAACGGAACAGATCAAAAACTACACTTTAAGCCAAACCAAATTCACTCCTCAGCTCGACATAAACCATAATACCAATTAAAACCTATACAAAACGTACTCTCCTTACTGTTGTACAACTTTCAAACCAACTATTCGCACTCAAAACTGAAAAACCCTGAAATGGGAACTAATTAAAGTTAGAATAGCCTAGGCCGATAAGGTCTCTTGCTACAATACCGCATATGTATACTTAACATCACTATAACTTCAAAATTACGGCTATGTGACCTATCTGCCTGAGTAGTATACAGTAGGTGTTACCGGCCTACCTGGGATGATGGGTCACCAAACCGGTACTTAAAACTAAGATTTTACACATTAATCAACTAAATTCAACAGTAAGGAGACCATAGCCAAAAACACAATTTATGCCAAATCATACTTCAGTATTGCAAATATTGACCTACATACTTGCTGTTCAAGGGCAAGAATATAAATTATCTGGCAAATTAAGGCTAGGAACAGCATTTTTCAAGTTTTCTAACCATTCGGCTATTGTCAATCGGAAGAACCCCTAAAATAAGTTTACGAAGAGCGGATTACATTCTTTGTACGGCACAGAAGTAATAGGCTATAAGTTTATCAGTATTTTTGATGTAGCTAAATCCATGTGAATACAAATTAGAGACAATAACTATCAATAATCAACACTACCGGTGGAAAGAAGTCGTCTTCACAAAAATGCAGACTGCACACTGTCATGTAACATGTAACACGTTTTCCAATTGACAGCGCCGAAGCCCATCTTTCTCTCTGAACTTTTTGTACAGGGAAGTAGTGAAGATATTTCGTACCCGTTTTATACGATTTGCAACCGTATACCTCCTCGAATTTGACAAATTTATTTCTGTTTCCATCACGACGTCAATCCTTCACCATCTAAATAAACCTCACCAGTCACAATGTTACAGCTTCAACATTCTGCCGCGTGGCTGCGCCATCCAACTTTTCTGACGTCAATAGACTAGGTTCAGGTCATCTTGAAGTAGGCTACTGCATTGTCTTGTGAGTCATGTGTCTTTCGATATATTACACAATCATCCGCAAACAATCGACAGTCACTGTGAATCCCATTTGGTAAGTCATTTATAAACGCCAAAAATAACAAAGTTCCGATTACGCTACCCTGAGGGATACCCGACGTTACGGTAATTTCATCCGAGAATCGGCCTTCAACTTTCACTTTCTGGGAACGACCCGTCAGCAATTCTTGGATCCATAAAATTAATCTTCTATCAATCTTCGTCGAAGCTAATTTCTGGAGTAGCATGTCATGCGGCACGACATCAAATGCCTTCGCAAAATCTATAACTACGGCGTCAACTGAAACTCCATCGTCTAACGATTCGCTAATATCTTGAAAAAGTGATAGAATCTGACTCTCGCATGAGTAACCTTTCCGAAATCCATGTTGCCTATCATTAAACCATGATAATGTTCCCACTGTTCCCTCCAGTAGTCGCAAATGAGATGCTCCATCTGTTTACAAACGATGGACGTAAGACTAACCGGCCTGTAGTTGCCGAACTTGCTATTCACTTAGAATGAAACATCCCATGACGAACTTGCTTTTCGCTTGGATATAAAACCCACAAAAAACAATTTTAAAAAAAGTAAAGAAAACGAAAAATGACCGGAGCTTAACCAGAGCTGATTTTAAACACACCAAAATGTTTATAAACATTTTGCCAGTACAAAGCCTGGATAAAGTGTGATGGGTATCCAAAATCTTATCATATTTTATATTAGTTTATGTTATGTTATTGCCCACGTATTTATTACCAGGATTAATTGAGCAATACCGAGCAAGTGGCCGTGCTGTTAGGGTTTCATGCACCCTATATACTTCCCACTCTTTCAAGTGGTGCGTTATGTCCTCTCCTAAATATTTTAAGGTCATTAGCTGACTCTTCGCAGGTAATCAGCCGGCCAAATGGTACGTTATGTTCGGTGGCACGTTATGTCCGTGGTACGTTATGTCCTAGAACCGGCGCAGCGATCTAGCTGTTTGCCTCTTGACTTCGGGTTAATGCAGGTGAGATTCCACGTAAAATAAGGATGTCGTGTGACTCATTAAAGTAAAACTGCAAGCCTCCCTTTTCTTCAAGTCGAGCAGTTACATACAAAGTGTAGCAAAAAGCAAGTCTCCATTTGAGTGACACAATTCGTCTACGTTTGAGCGCTAATATTTTGTTAACTAACAGTAAGAGAACGTTTCCAACGCTATAAAAGGCAAACAAGACCTTTTAAAGCTAGATTTATGTCGGTTACCTAAGCGCCTATATGTTGTAGGATATTGCAACTATCTCTACATTAAGGCTGCGACAAACTTAGCGACTTCTGATTTGGGTAGATATTATCTAACCGGGCACGACCTGAAAAGGTGGTACCACAATGTTAAAACACCCTCTATACCTAGGTATATAAAGTATTTATTTCACGAGAGTCTCCTGCAATCTGATAGGTTTCACTTTCAAATCGAGACGAAGAAGGCACCGCAGAGCGATAGAAATGGCCACTTCTTTGACTCGAACAAATCCAGTATCAAGTTTGAACAATGACATTTAGTTCTATGGTTGTCGTGTATCAAGATTACGATTACATCGTTGATCCAATAGATCGTTCTGTGGTGTGCTTTCTTGAACTAAGACTTGAAAGCAAGTCGTACTTTTGGCGCAATTCGAAACCGAAATGGTTTTTCGTGGTGTCCCATTTTCAACTTCAGTCAAATGCTGGGACGCTACCTTTTAATTTGTTCACACCCGCTTCCTTTCAATATATTAATGAGAAAAATATCCTGGAATGAATGTTTATCTAGGCCAAAGGAAGCAAAAAGAATGAGTTGGAATGAGCTGAGGTGCAACAATTTTTCCTTGGAAACAATAAGGTATGATATAAATTGACCTCCTCTCTTGAGGTTGGCGTCAGGTAGAGCATCCTGCCATAGAAATATCCATCACAAAAAATAATTTCATCTCATCCTCCATCCCTTAATAAAGGTTAAACATACATGTACTTTATAGAGTGTAGATATTGATTTGGGTTGGGGTAGCGTCATGCCCACTTCGCCTCTGAAGGTTTCACTGAACTGAACGGTGCTTCCTGACGTTCGCATCGCCTACTTGAGAGAACGGAAGTTAGCTGAATAGTGTGAAAGGAATCTACCTGCGATAAAGCCGTAAGACTTTGTCATAGCGGTCTCGTGACTGTGGAACAATGGGTCGGCTGTGTCACCATATGTGGGTGTGCTACGTAAGCAATACTCTTCCTCTTGATCTTTAAACTTAGTCCGCATATGCTTCAGTTCTGACACGGACCACATTTAATTTGTGTACGTGATTCTTAAGCGATTAATAATTTAATTAATTTAAAAGTGTTATTTAAAAGTGTGATATCGCATTCGGCGAAGTTCATTGGTATACAGAAATGGTTTCTGAATGCGTGAAATGTGTGATTTTTTGTGTTATTTTCCATTAGTCTATTCAGGTGATCTGAAATACCTCTGAAGGTCATAGAGCTAGAATTCATTAACCAAGTAGAGGTGTTTCGCTCCCGAATAGGTGCCGATTTGTGGGGAGGGACATTTTCTGTTCCCTCAATATACTGTAAAGCAAGAGGCCTGGCCTCCATTTCAATTCCAGGATATATTTCTCATTTGTAAATATTAATTTGTTTGAATGATTATCTGGGCCAAAGGAAGCTAAAAGAATTGGATAGGAATGAGCTGAGGTGCAACAATTTCTTCTGGGAAATAATAAGGTACCGTACCATTCGATACTACTGACCTGATAACGAGTGATTAAATCATACTGGATATAGAGTTCTAACATCAACAATACTTTGAAGGAATAATTATGACAGAATTATTAGTATCTGATTTTGTTGTATAATTCCTTTCTCTCTATCACTCCACCAAATATTTGAAAGAAAGAGCATTTCTTTGTCGAGAAAATAAGGTCACAGGTCGTCAGATCCATTTCCACACAGCATGCTTCAAATTTGTAGAGATGTACTCTATGAATAAACATTTATACAAAATGCTGTTTTACTGGTTCACAGTAAATAACCATGCTTTGTGATAGTGCAGTATCAGGGCTTCAAATTCATGGCAGCACGTGATTTGACTGGTTTTCTCCATGCCGACAGTCTGGGAGGAATGAGTCTGTAACCAAACCAGTGTAACCGTAAACTGTGGTAACCCATGTACTGTATTAATCTTTGGTTGGTGGTTTTCTGACTGGGAAGCAAACGGCGTATGCTGTAATAGCAACTAGCATCTACCCATCTACCGCATACACCTAACTTATAGATGCTTTTAGCATATGCTGCCAATATGCGTCAAATGCCGCAACACCCGAGCTATCAAGCTCTCTTCAGTACCCAAAACCACCAGGGGTACGCCAACCAGCCTCGTGCCACTCGGCCAGTTGGTATTAGACTTGATAGCTCGTGTACTGAAATAGGAGTGGCTGTAGGTCCCTGTATGATCCGGACACCTAGCGAGGTGCCTCCGTAGCTAGTCCTGCGTCCGGAAATTTGGTTAGATCTACACCGAGATCCTAAGGTGAACATGGATCCCTTCGTTTATCGGAGGCAGTTCCACAGCATAGTTCACCAATTTCCGGACGCTGGCATTCTCTACACGGACGGTTCGAAGGTGAACAAGAAAGTGGGTTGTGCTTACGTTATTGATGGTGCAAATACCAAGATCTCTTTGCCTGAGGCCTGTAGTGTATTCACTACGGATCTCGTTGCCATCTATGAAGCTCTGCAGTTTGCACCACATGATGCACGAATCCACTTTCTCGTGTGTACCGACTCTTTGAGTTCGGTGCAGCGAATCCACGACCTACTAGCCGGGCTGTGCTACGCTGACACTCTAGTCACCTTTCTGTGGCTTCCAAGCCACATGGGTATTGTGGGAAATGGGTTAGCGGATCAAGCTGCAAAAGAGGCGGTATCACTACCACCTCAGCTTGCCACGGTGGGTGAGTGGTTATAGTGTCGGACTACCAACCCCAAGATTGCAGGTTCGCTCCTGACCATGGTAAGTGATTTTTGAAGGCGACAAAAATCACGACTCTCATGTCATATGTTGTTGGCATGTTAAAGAACCCATATGAATTCAGTAGGCCGTGTTCAATGGCAAAATTAATCTCGGGATTTTCCGCCAACACAAAGTTCCTCCATTCTCTACTTGAAAGCGCTGTAGTGTCAAGGAGTTTAGATATCTAACCTCCTTGACTTTCATAGCGTTCAATGGAACGACGAAATTCGACATGCAAGCTACCCTCTGGGTGTCAATTAACAAAGCTTGCACCAGGCACCCGAGGCCATACGATATTATTATTACTACCACCTCGACCAATGGAGGTACCCGCTAGATATTCGCTCTCAGTTACGCCTACAAGTTCTGGCATTTTGGGAGAGTCAGTGGCTAGCTGACCCAATGCCCAGTAAACTGGGAGCGATAAAGGGAACTACTCGCGTGTGATGGAGCTCTTTCCGGTCACGGAGAGAGTCCGTCATTTTGTGTAGGCTAAGGATAGGTCATACAAGATCCACCCACTCGTACCTAATGAGAAGGGAAGACCCCCACTTTGTACCTGTGGAGCCGTTTTCACCGTGGCCCACATTTTAACCGATTGTGTGGATCTTGCTGACTTACGAAGAAACTTTGGTTTGCAGATGACACTCAAACTTATATTAGCCGATGACGCGGTGGCTGCTGATCGCGTTATCCGCTTTATAAGTGAGAGTGGGTTAGGGCCAGCAATCTAAATTTTCCAGTGTAAGTTGACTCAACGACTTGTTCGTTTTTGAATGATAATATTTTGTTTTTCCGTAATTTGTGTTTATTTTTATAATTTGTATTTCTATTTAATGTTTTGTTTGTGTTTTATTAATCTTAGATCTTTTTAAATGTAGGTGTCCACCTCAAAATTTTAAATTCAATTCCAAATTTGTATTTCTTTAATCTGTGTTAAGAGGGGCTGATGACCTCGTAGTTCCGCCCCTTAAAAATAACTAACTAACCACACCTGTTTCGTCTCAGTCAGAGTATACATCTCCATCCGCTGCCAATTCTGTTCCTACTACCAGTCACACATTTGGTGTCGTAACGGCTATAAGGTCGCATTGAAAGTCTTGATTTAGAATAGAGAATACTTTTATAATCGAAACGCCGTACTTTTCAGATATGCCGCTCACACAGTCCACTTTCTGTTCCTTCAGAAATTTCCATTCTGGTATTCGTTACAATTATGTCAGATGCAGCCTGTATGCGGAATAGCAACGCACACATACGGTAAGAGTACATTCTCGTACAGGGGCCGATGGCCTTGCTGTTTTGCCTCTCAAAACAACAGTCGTCATCATAATCATCATCATCATCATCATCACATTCTCACAGGGAAATAGCAGCATCAAAAGTAGGGCCTATGGTATAGTGTTTCTAATCCCGTTTGGCTTCTTGGCAAAGCGAACGATCCCGTTTTTCACCCCCACTCCCCAGGTAAATGCCGAGATGATAACCTAAGTCACTGTCACCACAAAAACACATGTTATTAAGCAAATTCAATACACACCCAAATACACTGGATTGATGACCAAAATATCCCAAGCTTGTAACTACTATAACACGGCAAGCTCTCTTAGTTAGCGCTAGTATCAGAGAAATTACAAGAAAATCTTTTTATCGAAGTTTTGCGTAGAAAAATAGAGGTTCAAATCATTTTTTTCTGTGACGTTGGTATGCGACTCAAGAACAATGCTTCGAGTTATTGTATACATTTCGTTTTCCCCTTCCTGGTTTAAATTAAATTCGGGAACAAAATATATCGTGTATTTTAATCGAGAGCTGTTTTAACCCAGATATTATTGTTCAATGTAAGCCTCCGTAGCTTAGGCGGCAGCACGCCGGCCTCTAACCTCTGGGTCCGTTGTTCAAATCCCGGTCACTCCATGTGAGATCTGTGCTGGACAAAATGGAGGCAGACAGGTTTTTCTCGGGTACTCCGGTTTTCCCTGTCAAAAATGTCATTCCAGCAACACTCTCCACTATCATTTCATTTCATCTGTCATTCATTTAATCATTGCCCCAGAGGAGTGCGTCAGGCCTCGGCAGCCGGCACAGTTCATATCCTCGCCGCTAGATATATCGTGTATTTTAATCGAGAGCTGTTTTAGCCCAGATATTATTGTTCAATGTAAGCCTCCGTAGCTTAGGCGGCAGCACGCCGGCCTCTCACCTCTGGGTCCGTTGTTCAAATCCCGGTCACTCCATTCATTCCATACATGACCCGGTCGGAGACTGGAAGCAGGCTGTGGATTTTCATTTCATTATTGTTTAATAAGAAAAAATGACCGGTTCAGCTATGTGCTTTAACGTGTCAGACTTATTTTAATGGTTCATCTTGGTTTCTCATTTCCAACTCGAGACAAATACCTGTCGGTATCCTCTGCCAAGCCATGCCCGCCTCCTTCCAACTCCTTGAACAGTTTGTCATCATTCATCTTACCTCTCGTTATTCGTGCTGACTTGCCTGATTGCCATATCTTCATGAATGCAGTATTTTTACATCTATCTGTTGGCACATACTAGAGTAAAATGTGTCTTTTCACCTATACCACAGTCTCATTCATGGCTGTGATTATATGGAAGCTACTGAGGTATGAGTGGTACTTAGTAATGGCATTCAGGGCATAGCTAATGACTGAGGATGCTGTGAAAAGTTCTACTAATAGGGTCAGTATGCTGCACTGATTCAATGAGCGAAGGTATGGCAAACTGCCTCATTTCTCACCTTGCCTTCTATGACTCATTATAGTGCTGCATTGGGGTTTTGTGGGTTTCTACCCACATAACATACTCATATTCATATTCATTCATTTATTTGCAATGGGGGGTGTGTCCCCCGGTGACAAATTGTATATACATAACAA
This sequence comes from Meconema thalassinum, assembly GCA_946902985.2. NCBI lineage: Eukaryota > Metazoa > Arthropoda > Insecta > Orthoptera > Tettigoniidae > Meconema > Meconema thalassinum. The sequence goes on from OX336390.1 coordinate 305,036,408, forward strand.
AAAAATAATTGTACATAACAATTCAATAACAATTATACAACAATTAAACTGGAGTATTTACACAAATAGTCAGTCTTTTCTTAAACACACCTATATGTTTGGGAAAAGGCTCTAAGACTGCGGCAGGTAGAGAGTTCCAGTTATCAATGGCACGGTTTACAAAAGAATATTTACCATAATTTGTTCGCTGTGGTCGGCCCTTAACTTTGAAAGGATGATCGCTCCTACCCATGTAAGTGGGCTTTCCCAATCGTTTGCTAAGCTCACCCCATGCTGGTTGATTTGTATACGTGTTGTACATAGCGCAGAGTCTAGATTTCATCCTCCTAGCCTCCAGTGATTCCCACCCAAGTTTCTTTAACATGGCTCACACTGCTCCTGGGATTAAAGTCACTGAGCACAAATCTAGCGGCCTTTCTTTGCACCATTTCCAACTCATTGATGAGCCCTACTTGATATGGATCCCAAACCGCCGAGGCATATTCCAGAATAGGTCTTACAAGTGACAAATAGCCTAATTCTTTAGCAGAGGTACTACTTCCTTTTAATACCCTCATTACAAAGTGTAGCGATTTGTAAGCTTTTGAAACTACACATCCTACATGACTACTCCATTTCATATCATTCCTTACGTGAACGCCCAAATATTTGCAAGAATCTTCGTCTACAAGTATTTCCGAGCCAATGTTATATTGAAAATCCTGCCTTCGCACTTTCCCTATTCTTAAGAGACTACATTTTCTTGTGTTTATTTTCATTTTATTTACAATCGCCCACTTATAGACCAGGCTCAGGTCCTCTTGAAGCACTGCATTGTCTTGTGAGTCATGTATCTTTCGATTACACAATCATCCGCAAACAATCGACAGTCACTGCGAATCCCATTTGGTAAGTCATTTATAAACGCCAAAAATAACAAAGTTCCGATTACGCTGCCCTGAGGGATACCCGACGTTACGGTAATTTCATCCGAGAATATGCCTTCGACTTTCACTTTCTGGGAACGACCCGTCAAAAATTCTTTGATCCATAAAATTACTCTTCTATCAATCTTCGTCGAAGCTAATTTATGGAGTAGCATGTCATGCGGAACGACATCAAATGCCTTCGCAAAATCTATAACCACGGCGTCGACTGAAACTCCATGGTCTAACGATTCGTTAATGTCTTGAAAAAGTGATAGCATCTGACTCTCGCATGAGTAACCTTTCCGAAATCCATGTTGCCTATCATTAAACCATGATAATGTTTCCCACTGTTCCCTCAAGTAGTCGCAAATGAGATGCTCCATCTGTTTACAAACGACGGACGTAAGGCTAACCGGCCTGTAGTTGTCCAATTCAAGTCTGCTCCCTCCCTTAAATATTGGGACTACCGTAGCTCTTTTCCAGTCATCTGGGATTTGCGCATTGTTTATGGACACATTAAACATCACCTCCAAGTATCGTGCCACGGCCCTACCTCCTACTTTACTAACAATATTATCAGGACCCTTTGATACATTGAAACGTAGTTTTTGTATTAGCTTTACAATTGCTGACTGGTTTATTTGGAACAGGGGAGCCCCTGATTCGTCGTTAAGGTCCAACACACATCTATTGGATTTATTGAACACACTACCGTAAAAGACATTTAATTCATTAGCAATGGCCTGTTTCTCAGTAATTAATTTACCGTCACCGGATATTATCATCGACAAATTATTTGAATTTCCCTTTCTTCTCCTAACATAACTGTAATTTTTTTTCCACCCATCACCTCCCGAACCAAGTAAACCTTGCATATAACTGTCATGAGCAGCCCTCTTTTTTAAGACGAGCTCTCTTGATAAGGACTTAAATTTCAACATATACTTGTCACTATCATGTCTTTTATTGTATAATTTCCTAATTTTCCGTTTTAGACTCCTAATTTCTCGTGTGTAATACTCAGGATCTGGGTTTTGTTTCAGCAATTTAAACGGGACAAATTTATCAACAGCGCTATTTAAAATTTTCAGAAAGTTAGTCCACAGGATATTAATGTGATTTCCTTCCGATGCCCATCCTACAAATAGCTCATTCAAATACCCCTGAAACTTGCCCTGATCCGCCCTGCGATACTGGACGATGATCTTTTTTGCTACATCAGAGTCTAATTTTGTAATATCACCATATCTAATATTTAATTCAACCCCAGAATGGTCACTAATTCCTGGTACTTTCAGACAGTTAATATACAGCTCTACAGGCCTTACGAGATAAACATCTAAGGTATTATTGTCTCTAATTGGGAAAATCCCCCCTCCCTTATGAATTTATTTGCAGCGCTCTGAGCCTGGCCACAGCTAGTTGACTCACCAGACCAGTCTACTTTGGGGAGGTTTAAATCTCCAGCAATTATTATGCTCTTTTTCATAGCATTACCCGTACAAGTTTTATCATACAGTGTTTCGAGGAGAGCAAGGTTATCTTTCGGTGCTCTATACGCCCCTATCACTTGAAGAGGGAATTTATTTCCTTTATCCGAAATTTGTACACATAACATTTCATGATCCATATCAGCCCACTTAAAGGAACTAGCTATATTTTTGCGTACACAAATAAATAGCCCACCACCTCGCTTCCCCCGATCCCTTCTGTACATCTCGTAGGTCCCTTGAATTATTTCGCTACTATTTATGTCCTCATATAACCAAGATTCAGTTGCAATGACAATGTCCGAAGAATACGTCTCTACAAGATTCCAAAATTCAATTAATTTATTTCCTAAACTCTGACAATTAACCTGCAGTAATCTTAGAGTCTTACCTCCGCAGCAAATATCTCGAAATAGCTCCTTCTGTTCCCATCGGCTGACAACCTCTGGACCTGCTCCTCCTCACAAAAGCCGGCACGAACCGATGACCCTGTCATGTAGGCTCCCTAGATTGAAAGCGCCCCGTCGATTTAGATGCAGCCCGTCTCGGGCGAAGTCACGGCCACCAATCCAGCAGTCAGCTTCTACGTACACTAATCCCAGTTGTGCACATACCCAGTCCATGCGGTCATTTACAGTCTTAACTCGCCTCAACGGAACATCTCCCCGCCGAACAATGCCACTCATAATAATTTTTGCATTTCTAAACTTGCTTTTAGCTTTTCTGCCTAGTTCGTAGAGCTCCCCCATGATGTAATCAGCTGTGGCCCTCTTCTTCAAATCGTTCGTCCCAACATGGAGCAACAACTCTTTAACTTTGTCACAGTCCTCTACATTTGCTTCTTCCACTTGTTGGGCAAGCTGGTCAATCTTAATCCCCGGGTAACACCGCACTTTCGCACCTGATTTCCTCGAGATATTCGCACTCCATCGTATCATAGAATCACCCATTATGATAACGACATCCTCAGTTTGCTCCTGCACGCCCTCTTCCACACTGATCCCAGTAGAAAGCCGTTCAGTCACATCCTTCACCGTTTCTTCTGATTCACGAAGCTTTGCTCTAAGTTCCTGTATTATTTGATCCCTTGCTTTGATTTGCACCCTCAAACTGTCCGGCGTATCACATACTTTACAAAACCTATTTCCGACATCACAATCCTCCTTCTTGACCTTAATACAGCCGAAGTGAAACCATTTCTCACATAGTCCACACTCAACACCATTCTTCAATGTTTTACTGCACGTCGAACACTTTAAAGATGCCACTGGATCATTTGCCTGATACACATATGGAGTAACAGGCCCTGGATTCACTTCCACTCCACCAATAACTAACAACGCAGCTATCACTAGGGCTATAAACCACAAGTTACTAGGTCCCGTACGCACACACAAACACCGGAAATCCCGACTACCCTTCGCATACCACAGTCCAATCCTCGCGCGATAACACTCCAGAGAACAACCCATTTCAGCACACCTGAGAGCTCGGGAAAAACACGACCTTTCACTTTGACTGCCAACTGATAACTGCGGTATTTATTGAGGGTCCAACTAGCCTCTGGGCTGACTTCCTAACAGACAGATTCGTTCTGACGAGGTTGGTGTCTGGAAGGGCATCTGGCCGCAGAAAACCACCCACGTCGTTTAGGAACATCAATTCTCACCTCATCCTCCACCTCGAAAAAAACAAACGGGAATTATAGGGGTTAGAAATAAATACATACGTACATGTTTCAGGAATGTTCATGCATTTGCAGTGATAAAAGCCTGATGAGTTAACTCCATTACTTCCAGTGAATTTGTGTATTTTTAACTGTGTATTCGCCACACGAGACATTGCAATACAATTAGGCCAATAGTTTAAATAGGAACGGTTGATTTTGTACATTAATAATGAAATAGCAGACATCTAGTGGGACGTGGGTTAGTGACCACGGGACCCCAGCTGAGTCCGGCATTGCTTCCACTTACTTATGCCGGGCTCCTCTCCGTCTTCTTTCCTGTCGACCTCCCTTGGTCAACTCTTGTTCTTTTCCGATCCCGACGGTATTAGGGTATCCGAGGTCTAGGGAGTCTTTCACTTTTCCGCCTTAGTTGGCCCTTGTCTTATCTTTCCTGACCCCTCATTCTTCGAGGGGTCAGACCTCTTGTTTTCTTTTCATTATATTTCCTTTTCTCTTTAAGATTCCCGCACTGTTATATTATTATTATTATTATTATTTTTAATTTTTATATTTTATTTTAATTTTATTTCCTCGTGTAACTAAATTTCATTTTGCGATTTGATTGCATCTACACTTCCATTTTGTAGGTATTTTCAATCTACGTTGCATTTTGTAAGTTTTTTCGATCAAAGTTGCATTTTGCGAGGGTTTTCAACCTCATTTGCATTTTGTAGGGATTGACAATCTAAATTGCTTTTTAGTAAGTCTTTCAATAATGTCGGGAGTCCAGAGATTCAATAATGTTGGGATTCCAGAGATTCAATAATGTCGGGAGTCCGGAGATCCGATAAAGCTTTGTGAGTATTTTGAATTTCAATTGCAATTTGTAAGTATTTTCAACCTAAACAGCTTTTGCAAGTATTTTCAATCTAAATTGCATTGTATGGTAGGTGGGAATTTTGCAAGTATTTTGATTCTCAGTTGCATTTTGTGGATATCTTGAATCTAAATTACATTTTGTAAGTATTTTCCATCCAAATGAGTAGTTTGAATCTATCGTACATTTTGTAAGCATTTTCAATCTCAACTGCATTTTGTAAGCATTTTGAATTTGAATTGCACTTTGCGAGAAAAGGGAGTTTTTTCAATCTGAATTGCATCGTGTATTTTCAATTTAAATTGCATTTTGTAAGTAATTTGAACCTCAATAGCATTTCGTACGTATTTCCAATCTCATTTGCATTTTGTAAGTATTTTGAATATCAATTGCATTTTGTAAGTATTTCGACTCTACATTGCACTTTGTACGTATTTTGAACCTAACCTACATTTTGTGCGTATTTTTTCAATCTATTCCTTTTGTGAGTATTTTCGTTCTAAATTCTCTTTTGTAAGTATTACCGCTCTCCAGTTTGTATTCATTAATCTGTGTTAAGAGGGGCAGATGACCTCGTAGTTCCGCCCCTTAAAACAACAATAACTAACTAACTAACTTCAATACTGAGATTACCCATAATAACAATTCAGTAGACAACAGGAAACATACTTAAACCACCATAGAACGACCATATAAGTGTAATATACTATCTACAAATAGTTGACACGTTACACAAGTTTTTACAAACTTATGCAATATATATATTGTACAGTATATAATCGTTTGTGTTTAAGTGTGATTTATATACATCGTACACTAGTTAAGCCTAAGTGAACAGGATCTGAGGATGAGCGCTGGACGTTCGAAACATTTCATCCAATTAAGTAGGTATTTGTACATAAAAAGCCTGTTAGCTTGTAGTGTGTGTACATTTTTGTTTCCCGCCTATTGTAATTGGGCACAATTCATGTTGACCGATTGAAAAGCTTTCTTTATTATTATTATTATTATTATTATTATTATTATTATTGTAATTATTATTGTTCATGCATTATAATAGGATAGAAAGACAGACAGTACGACAGGGATAGTTTGTCATTATTCGTCCTAAATAGCAGACGTGTACGCAAGGGGAATTTAGGGGATATAACTTATCCCCCCCCCCCCAAGAATCGTGGTTTGTCCCCTGCACCCCTAAAGGGTGTCCACATAAGACGGTCTGTACGTATGTCCACCTGCAATTATTTTCTAGGTGCGTCTCTGCTTAAAATTGTCGCTAAAGAGTCAAACGACTGGGTAGAAGAGTATGTGTTCTTTATATAGATGGCATCAATTTCGGTGAGCCTACGCCCTAGTTAGATGAATAGAAGTTTATTTTAATCTTGTTGAACGTATATTTTATTCAGGTTTGAGTAACTGTATTGTGTTCGCAATTTGAAAGCTTTCTGCCGCTATTCATTTTAATTCATGTCAGCTTCTTCCGTGATTATTTTATAATCGGATAAAAGGGAGTCTAATATACCGGGTCAAGTTTCATAACATCTCGTCTCGTTTAGGTTGTATTCTTTCCATCGCGAGTTAAACTTCCATGAACTCGAGCATTGAAATGTTCGCGGTTAGTACCACTTAAACCACAGAGCGCTACTTACGTTCTTTCCGACTATGTCATTATCTTATTATCGTTGTGATCCAAAAATCCTCAAAAGATATCTCCGTGTCACCTATGCCAGTGTGCCAACTTTGGTGGTAAGTCGCTAGATCTAGCTAATTTTTACTAAATATTAGGAATTAATCACTCCGTATTGTTTAAATGGAGGGATACAGTATTGGCTGGCATACGGATGTCGCACCTCTGGACGCTTCTTTACGCGGATGATGTGGTTCTTAAGAAACTTGCGTTGAACTCCCAACGCCAGACGCGAACTTGGAATGACTGACTGGCTGAAAATGGACTGCACTTCAACATACAGAAGACAATATCTTGAATGTGGCCCGCAAACCAGCGGTACCATCAGAATTTATGATAAAGACCTGTAGAAGTGCATGCCATTCTTGTACCTAGGATCCGTTGTTACCTCAAGCTGCGATGCCACTTCTCAATACCCGAGCCAGGGTAAACGCAGCTCTACTCAAGTAGAGAGAAGTCACTGTAGTTCTCTCTGATAAAAAAAATACGCCTGCATATTTAAAAGGCAAATGTTTACAAGACCCTGGTACGCCCAGTGGCAATCAATGGGGGCAGAATATCTCCGAATGACAAAAAGGCCTGAGCTGACTCTACATAGAATGGAGATGAAGATGCTTCGGTTTACTCTAGGACTGACTCGATGTGACCACGTACGGGATACAGAAGTTTGCATTGCAGGAGTCTAGCGACTTCAATACTACCATATGATTTTCACGAAATATAACCTCTCAGCACTGGCTAAGGCCCGAGCGAGCTGGCTCGCACTCTTGCCTCTGCGTGCACAGTATATATACAGTACCGTACATGTTTGTTGTTGTTGTTGTTGTTGTTGTTGAGGATTAATTTAGAGGCTTTGGAACATCGTGGTCATGTAGTTCCATGTACTTAGTTGTCTGTGGATTCTGTCTGAATACCTGTGCCATTTTCTGATGGCTGTAGTAGTGTTTTTATTTTTAATTGAGGCTAGTATTCGGAAGGAGGCAGTCGTGGCCTCAAGTTAGGAACAATCCCGACAATTGCGTTTTGGAAACCACGGAAAACATGGCTAGGACAGCTTAGATGGGAATCGAACCCAACCCCTCTCAGGTTTGCCACACGATGCTGAGTGTACCCGATCCCAACCTCAGATCAGAATTAAATATCTTGGCAGAGCTGAGAATCGAACCCAGGACCTTTGGATCCGGAGTCTCAATACATACCCCTGAGATCACAGAAGGCGGTACACAGTACACTGGGCGTTTGTTTCTGTCCTTGACGTGTAGCATTAGTAGCAACAAGCAAGTGTGTGACGTCATGAGTGGGCTCCTACTACTGTAGATCCTGTCGCTCTTACGACGCTTTCACACCAAAGATGCACATTGCGTCCTGGTCACCAGTGGCATGTGCGCCTTGCACCCTGATGACACGAGCTTTCACACCTACAATGCGCGTGCCACTTGCATCGTCTTATCTCATAATATTCTGAAATCAGTTCGTACATTCGGGTTTGAATGATGGATAAATCATCCGACTCTTCAGACGTTCTGATTGCAGTCAGTCAGAAGAAGATGAAGATGATTCTTCGATGGCAATATCCGTACAGGAATAATACTGAAGAACATATTAGCCCTGTTGTGTCTCAACAGCTACTTGAACATCCAGTGAAGTTCCAGTCCTATTATAAAATGGAAATCTCCAATTTTAACAAGTTGTTGGATCTCATGAAACTGTCGCTGAGCCGATCTATTGATCACTTGATCTATTCAGACGTTCGAGTCTACCCTTTCGAACTGGACGGACTGGGAGGGGAGTGTTTTTCTTCTTTGGAGTACTTCCGGAAGTACTAATCTATTCGCAAGCCATGGAAGTTCTGAAAGATAGTACCGTACTTAGGCCTACCTGACGATGGGTTGGAAATCACGGTTCGAAATGATAGGTAGCGCTACTGATGATTTTAAGTTACGACAGTTTTCGGCTAACCGGGTCGGCCGTGAGCCTTTCTTCTTCATTTTTCCGTGTGCGACCTAGGAAGGGGTGAGTCAAATTCCTGATAATATGCCCACACAACAAAGATGCACGCTGATAGAAACCAGCCTGCTGGTCTCCGAGCCGCAAGTGCAACTTGCATTCTCGTTTGATTACTTGGTCCGGTGTTAAAGTCGTATATCTCCTGCCACTAGGACGCATGCAACCTACGACTTTCCATTTCGATGTGAAAACTGCCTATTAGCTTGTACCCATCTGGTTGGTTGGTTGATTCCTTAGTTTAGGGGCTGCGACAACGTGGTCATGTCGCCCCGTGTACTTTGGGTGTGTGTAGAATCTGTCTGATAACCGGTGTTAATTGTTATGACTGTATTAGTGGGTGTATCTGATTCAATTCAAGTAAGGACTGCAGACATTCAATTTTTCCAAATAGTTCCTACTATTGCTACCAAACGCCACCGTCAACGACCAACTAGTTCAGAACTTAGTTACCTGATGCCACCGCAGTCTGCTCTTGACAATGAACGTAGGAACCTAAGAACGTTAGTCAAATGTTTAACCTATATATAATTTAGCTTCACACAGGTGTAATTAGTGGAAGGTTCTTTAACATGCCATAAATCTATGACATGGGACCGCCGGCTTTACTCCCCTCCGAAGGAAGGCATACTGAGGGATTTTTAACGTTCTTAAAAAATCCGACGACTTCGGCCGGGTTTGAACCCGCGATCTCGGGCATAGAAGCTCAGCATGCTACCAACTACGCCACCGAAGCCGCTGTATTGTCGGTTACTGCGCTAAGCTGATACTGAACCACAAACCGACCAAGTATCTGTTTAAATCTTTCGTCGGTAGATAGACCTAGAGTTTTCAAGGTTTCAGCTTTCATCCTGCACTTTCTTAAATTGCGAAGCCTTAAAATCCCTAGCTATTTTCTGAGGAGTATCGGAGATTTGAATGGAAAGTAAAATTAAAATGCCCTATGGCCTTCTGTCAGGCCTGGTTCTGGTTTTTCGAATTGACTCCCCATTGTGCGACTTGCGCGTCGTGAAGCAGATGAAATAACGATGACGCTACAAACACGCAATCCGCGAGTTAGGAAATTTAAAAAGACCGTCGGCCCGAGATCCTTCGGGCCAAAGTCTAGCATGCTAACCACGTAGCCACGTGGCTGGACAATGGAAAGTTAGTTGACTTACATCTGTATTGATATGCAAGTAATAATTCTGCGTGGTGGCGCAGCGGCCAAACTGTTGGTCTCTCACCAAGGTGGACAGAGTTCGATTCCCGGTCAATGCATGTGAGATTTTCGAAGTGAAATGGCATGTTCTGTGGTTCGGATTCCACGTAAAAAGGGAGATCCTGTGGCTCATTATCGCATGATTAACGGTCACGTAAAACTGAAAGCTTCCTTCCTTCTTTTCTTCCTTCCTTCCTTCCTTTCTTCCTTCCTTCAATCCCTCCCACTATTTTAGGTGTTTTAGAATGTACCAATCCTCGCCTGGTAATTTATTTCCCACTGATTTATAATGGATTTGGTTTTTGACAAGCCCTGTTGATGTACAAATTTCAGAACGATGCAGTAAGGTTTCGTCAAACGGCGAGCATCATTGTCGTCACAATTCCGAAAGGCAACTAAAAGATAGCCGTGGCTTTGTTAATACAAACCACCGTTTCACTGTAGACTGTTATGTCACTTGCAGCCACCATCTCTCATAATGTCGTATTCCCTTGACATGTGTCACGACGCCGGGGTTACGGTGTGATATCCAATCTCATGTGTAACTATATTTGCGTGCGTGTTCTGAATCTTACGTGATAACTTCATATTCCTACATGGAAGCAACCCTTGTTTACAGAGTGAAACTGCTCATTCAGTGGCTGTTAATAACGTCTTCCTTGAATCTGTCAGTTAATGTTAGACATTTGGTATGGCAGTACCAAGAATTTTGGGGATCCATAAATTTCACACACCGCAAATTTTACGAGTATGTACTGTAATTTGCTTGTGTCTCGGATTTTACACGGAAAAACAGGTCGTCGTATTACAGAGTTGTGCAAATTATTAGAGACGACGCCAGCTTTCCAAAATTGTCTATAGGCCTATACTTTCACGGCTTAGTGCACTAAATATGTTTGCAAGGCGCTGAAATTACTTCAAATGTTTAACCAAGAGTCTTAATTATATTTTCTTTTAAGAAACTCAAAGTATAATTAAAACTCAGAAATGTTTCTAGGTTTGTGCCGTGTCTTGTGTGGGGGTTTCGCCTAGGACACCAAGCTGGCTCATCAGCGGGCTCTTGGTGTTCACTGGCCGTGAAAGCCAATATACCATCTTTTTGGAAGCCTTTATAGGGAGGTTAAGGCTGCTTGAGCTTTTAGTTCTCGCAGTAAAGTGGTGCAGTTGCAGACTATATAAAAGGAGGTAGCGCGCAGTTCGCTACTCCTGTCGGGGTCCGGGCGGGGACACCCAGAGCCCACTGATGAGCCAGCTTGGTGTCTAGGCGAAACCCCACACAAGACATGGCACAAACCTAGAAAAATTGCTGAGTTTTAATTCACTGGCCGTGAAAGCCAATATACCATCTTTCAAAGTATAATGATTTCTTAGAATTTCCACTGACAGAGGAGCTTTGCTACTGCAACATGCCACACGTTTTGTTTTGATTACCTCATTCTCCTTTTCGTGTGTATTTAGGGATTTGTAGTCCTTTTACTGATGAGCCGCTCTTGAACTATTCAAAGATTCATGAACCATGGATTTAAATCACCTGACTTAGAGGGTACATTCCAAAGTCAATGAAAAAAAAAAAAAAAACGGACCCAGCCCAGGTATCCCTCGGAATCCCCAATTTTGGAAGTTTCCAGACGCAATCCCTTATGGGAAAAGGTGTAAGTCCACGGGGGAGAAAGCATTACTAAATAGTGTAATAAAAGATTCCAGCAGTTAATCAATAAAATAATTTTGAATAAAGAATCGTGACTGATTTAAATTCTTTATTTGATTCTAATAATTTGCACAGGGGTAGGTGATCCAGATGTTTTGCCCCTTATAACACCAATCACCACCAAGGGCATGACATTGATCCATGTACTGCTCGAGTCTAAGCTGCGTGGACCTGAGAGGAATGTGCATCGCAGACTATTGAGTAGTGGTGGTGATGAGGATTCTCGGTCCTTGCGTAGTAACAGAAGCAAATACATTGGTCGGTGACTCACTCACTCATTCCCAACGCCACACTGGTTTCAGAAAAGACCCTATGTTAGCAGTATTGGAATAGACCAGAATGTCAGGTAGCACGGCGGGCTGTCGACATGCTTCTCAATTCTCGCCTTCTCCTACCCTGCCTCTGCCCTTCATCCCGCAAGTTCACAGAGCTTAGACCCGAGCAGTATAGGTTTCGTTAGTTGCCCTGGTACTGGATTTTCCGACGCGCCCACAGCACACATTCTGGTGTCATTCATGAAAGAGAGAGTGAGAGAGAAATCCCAGAAATGCAATGTTTCATCTGTTATGCTGCCTGTGACTCACCCGATAGGTAGTCAGCCTACCACTGAATACATTGATCCCACTTTCGTCAGTCCTCGACCAGTACACTTCCTGTTGCCCACTATGAGACATTACGTCTGTTGTCGTCGTCGTCTTGTGGAAAAAGGTAACATTGCATTGATTCTTCTCATTTCTAGTGACCATCATCACAGTACGTGTGTTAATTGTCTAGTAACATGTGTTATTGTAAATATATCTTTGAAGTCATTTTTCAGTGTTGCCTTATTAACAATTGATATCGTAACTTTCAGTTGGTCAATAATTCCAATTCCTGGAATATGTGAAAAAATAACCTGAAATAAATTACGTGATTAAGATAGATATCCGTATGCATTATTATGGACTGTTTAAAAAGGATTAGTTGGGGAGGAAGAATGTTATGTTGATGGGATAGTCATTTCTAAGTTTTGCAACATTAAAATAGTTCTTTTTCGGGTTCTTAATGCCTTAATATTTATTAGTATAATTACCACTTTGATTTTTTGACAGTTTTTTATTTTTGGGTGTTTGGAGGGCAGCGACCATCTGTGGGTGTTACTGTAGGTTTGGTAGTGTTTTGTAGAGCTATTTGTCCTGTAGGTTTGGATCTGATGATGCTCGCTTGACGAGCGAAACGTGTTATCCCTTAGGTTTCTCCTTTTTCAATAGTCCATAACATATCTGTGTATAACTTACATATCTTAATCGCATGTAATTTATTTCAGGTTATTTTTTCACATATTCCAGTAATTGGAGTTAATTTTCGTTGACCGACTGAAAGATACAATATCAATTGTGTTATTTTGGTACCTGTATGGAAAATAATGGGGAATCTATGACTAACAGTTTGATTCGAACCACATACTTGGCCACGTGTTTATTTGAATTCAAATTTATTAGGTGCAGTTTTATATCTGTATAAAATCTATACCGTATTTGATTAGTTGTTTTTAGCCGGCAGGTGTAGCTTTGGGACTGTGCAATACGTGTGCTGGTGGTTCGATACCAGCCATGGCCATGGTGTTTTAATTTGTACGTTCATTTCATTTGTTGATGTTTCATTTCGGGGTTTGTGCATCTGGATTATCAGCCTTATGTACATGTGTGTAGAATTTTTCTCATATCTCATATACTTATAACGTTGTTTTTTTTTGTTGCTGTCTGTACAAGAGTTTTTTGTAAGGCTAGGATTGGGAAGGTGGCGGCCTTGGCCTTCAGCTACAAACCATCCCGACATTTGCCTGCAGTAGATGTGGCGAACCACGATGTGAATAACAAAAGTGATGTCTGTAGGAAAGAAACGCAATTGGATAGAATGTCCAATAGGGGAAGTAAATTGGATCATTTCAAGTAGGCTACTTACGGCTGTATAGATTCTTTCACAGTGGTGAATGAGATAGATAAGGTGTACTGTAATTAGTTATTTCAAGTGGGGCCATGTGGTGCGAATGAAGAGCGAATAAAAAAACTCATTTATACGGGCGAGAGAACCAGAGGTCTGGAGTCTTTGTGGTTACCCTAACACTTGCAAAGTGAGGCTTGTAGAAGCCGATGTGATGAAATGGTGTGAAATGGTAACTGCTGAACGGATCATATGGATTTCCCGGCTTAATTTTGGAGGGTAGGAGGGGGCTGGGACAACGTGGTTATCGGTCCCCTATGTTTGTGTGGATGTGAAACCTGATATCCTCTTGTCGAAGAAGCTATATTAGTGTACAGTGGCTTGCAGGCACTGAAAGGCACAATAGTGGATAATAAACATGAAATCACTCGAGCTACAGAGATTACAGTATTTTGCTTCAGAATTGGACGTTGTAGTTAGAAGGAAATTGTTGACGTACCGTAAGGCTTTGTGAACTTCAGTCCCGTCACGGCGATAGCATTGTGTTTGTGTTAGAATGGAACTTGCCGCTGTGGTGCGTGTTTTGTGACATGTGATATTTGTGATCATGACTGCCTCAAGGCTTGTGATACGGCGAGCCACTGTTGCCGGCGGGGAACAGTACGAGGTGTACTTCAACTCCGGGAAGAGAAATTACCCTGAAGGTGAGTCTTCCAAGTTTTTCAGTCCACGAACCTCCTTGTCTGACACCCTTGAGATTACTGATTGTGATTTAAATGTACCTAGACCACCTCGTGGTGTAGCGGCTAACGTTCTTGGCTGACGCCATGGCTGCCTCCTTCCTAGTCCTATCACCAATTTACAAACACAGTACACAATTTACACAATAGTTCAACACAGGTTATCACACACATTCCACACACAAATACGAAGTCATAGCTGCTAAAATGAACAACAACACATCAATCTGCGTAAGACAGTAATTATACTCATTTTTTACCATTTGCATGGAGTACAAGTGAGGAAACCACGGAAAACCACTTCCAAGATGGCTGAGATAGGAAACGATCCCTCCTCTTCTCAGTTTTGCCTCACGTGGCTGAGTGAACCCCGTTCAATAGATCCTTAATCCCCCAGGGGCTCACATCTTGTGGGACGTGGATTGGCGACCACGGGACCCCAGCTGAGTCCGGCATTGCTTCCACTTACTTGTGCCAGGCTCCTCTCCGTCTTCTTTCTTGTCGACCTCCCTTGGGCAACTCTTGTTCTCTTCCGACCTCGACAGTATTAGGGTATCCGAGGCCTAGTCTCTTCCTTTCCCGCCTTAATTAATTGGCCCTTCTGTTATCTTTCCTCATTTTTCGAGGGATCAGCCTTCTTTTTCTTTTCATTATATTTTCTTTTTCTCTAGATTCCCGCACTGTTTTGTGAATTGGCTCCCCGTGTATCTAAATTACATTTTGTAAGATATTTTTCCAAATTACGTTTTGTGAGTGTTTTGAATCTAAATTGCATTTCGTAAGAATTTTTAATCTAAAGTACAGTTTGTGAGTGTTTTCAATTTCAATTGCATTTTGTAAGTATTTTGAATTTCAACTGCATTTTGTGAGTATTTCGAATCTACCTTGCATTTTGTAAGTATTTTGAACCTCAACTACATTTTGTGCGTATTTTTCAGTCTAACTTGCTTTTGTGAGTATTTCCATCTAAATTGCCTTTTATAAGTATTTCCATTCTACATGTTGTGAGTCTTTTCAATCTAAGTTCCATTTTTGTGAGTATTTTCAATCTTCCTTGGTTTTCGTTGTGGTTTCCATTTCATTGTCATTTTCGCTATCGCCTAGACCATTCGGGGCCGATAAACTAGATGTTAAGTCCCTTAAAACAACAATTATTATCATCATCATCTTTTACTTTTGAGAATACGCGTATAGGTCTACACAGTGATAACCTTCAATACAGAATAAGCGCAAAAAGAAAAGCTATAATAGCCCACAGTGGAATTTCATTTTGGGTTTATTGTAGCTTCTACGTGAGTGAAATTGTCATTTTCATGTTCACTTTTTTTTTACTGTGAGTGTTAGTAAGTTTCTTTGAAATAAATTTTAAGCAATTTATATTAATAGAAAATGTTTCAACTATCCATATCCTTTTCCCCGGGGGTTTGGAGAATATTAGTTTAATAAGCACTTTATAGGTCATTTGAAAAAATGTTTTTAGATCGCCAAGATGTCCCAAACCCTACAATGAAAATTGACAGTTGCAATTTAGCCATGATGTCTAACTTCTGCATTAAGGCTATGATATTCAGTAGACTGACATTTGTCTCTTTAGTTGGCCCCTAGGTATTGGTCGTATTTTCAGGTAATCCTTGGACGATGAGTCAATAGTCTCCTCATCTTTCCCCTCCTTCACTAGTTGCACTATACGTCTACAAGCATTTCTCCCACGAATCACTTTCCCTTTATGGCAATTTATTACACCCCACTGCGTGCAGCCTTGCAATATTTTACCCCTGCTGCATAACTCTCCCCGATGTTTGTGTTCAGTGTTATTCAATGTTGAGCCAATCCGGCAAAGGCACAATCACTTTCGTTATTTAATTTTAAGTATTTTTCAGTAAACTCTCTGTGTTGGAATAAGCTATCACACAGTGAGCGAAGCTGCTGCACATGAGACGTAGAGTATACGTTGGATTTGTTTGTTTGTTTGTTTGTTTGTTTGTTTGTTTGTTTGTTATGGATCTGAAATGTTGGAGAAAGCTGGAAACAATCATTTTATGATTTAACACTCGCCAGTTACTGTATTATCTGCATCACCAAATTTTATAACATTAATGATTCAATTAATATAACTACACAAGACAAGAATGTATTCCATTAGTGTTCATCATTTAGACAGGTTTGATGCCGTTCATCATGTCTCCCTGTCTGTAGCTGATCGCTGCATCCCTACATTGCTACTACACCCTACATCCAAAGCAATCTGTCTAACATATCCTAACCTTGGTCTACCCCTACAGTTCATATCCTCGACCGTTACATCCATAACTAAATTTGCTATTTCTGGATGCCTTAGTACAGTACATGTCCTACCAACCTCTCTCTTCTTTTCATTAGCACTCGCCAGAAGCATCTCTCTCCTCCAATCGTCTTAATACATCTTTATTTGTCACTCTATCTACCTATCTAGTCTTCAGCATTCTCCGATAACACCATCCTATTTTCCTCTTTCCTGTTGCACCCACAGTCCAAGTTTCACTTCCATAGAGTGCCATGGATGGAACGGTCATGGACAAGAACTGTAGGAGTAGACCAAGGTTAGGATAAACAGATTGCTTTGGCGCAAAGCCTTTCAAAATAACATTCTAATACTTAAATCTATGTTTGATGTCAACCGATTTCTCTTCTGTTGAAAAGCTAACTTAGTTTGCTTCGTCCATTACTGTTTATTTTGCTTACCAAGTTGCAGAATTTTATTTTCTGTAGCTTTTCACCTGCCAGTGCGATGTCAACAGGGATTTCTGATTTCTTCCGGCTGCATTCCAATTATTTTTGTTTCCAGAGATGGGAAGTTTGAATCCCGGCTCTGGGCTATCCTGAGTGTGGCTTTCCCCGTTTTTTTAACACTCCATTAAGACAAATGCCGGGATAGTACGTTATTTGATGTGCCGGTGCGCCTACCTCATCCCTGATACTAATGCATCTACAGTAATCACATAAACAAATTACTCAGGCCTACAAGAAAGAATATTAACTCTGCATTGAAAACAAAAATAGGTGTGTTTGATTAACTGGTTACGTCTCTTCACTGGTTACGTCTCAAAACAGACTAGTCTCAAAAGTCATGAGCTAAATATAGTAGCAAATAGTAGCAAAACTCACGACTACAAACTAATAGCTAAATTAACATTCTAATTAGTCTCAAAATTGACGACTCGGAGTGCACATGCCTGCGATGACTGCAGGATGAATAGCACGGTGACTCACACTGCCCTTCAACCCATATTTGTCCACCGAGTTTTAGAATTGGATGCTCGATGTATTGTAAAGAGGAATTATCACCCTACCACAGACCAAATTCTCTAATCATAACGATGATCATTACTCACTTTTTCTGCTTGTGCGCGGTTACACGACAGGCCCTCCTCATGAGAGAGGTGCCAATTACAAGAGGGCACGCAGTTCCGGCTGGCACTAAAAAATGGACCTTTTTGCACAATTCCGATTAAATTTTCAAATATCTACAATCGTTATGTGGATAGGAATGACATTTCTCCATTCAAACAAGAACTGGTCCGGCTCGTGAGTTTGAGACTGACTCAGGTAAAGAAACCTCCTCATAATAATCCTGTTCTTGAAATTCGTGAATTTTGATACTCGTGAGTTTTAAGACTCGTGAGTTCTGAGACGACACGGATTAAATTCCCTGTGCTGAATTAGAAAATTCATTCTATGTTTCCCAGTCACATCGTTAATTGGCAATAATGAAAAAAAAAAATATTTTGATTATAATAATAAAATTGAATTCAGCCAAAGCACGATTGTTATTACAAACCTGACACCATTTTCGTATTCAGACCATAACATTGCCTTCTAATTTACCGCAAAATCATGCGGGCCTGTGTTATCGGACAAGTTCAACTCACACCTAAGTACACGGGGTTGATGACCAAGATGTCCCAAAACCCTAAAATGAATTAACGACAAAAACAACCTTTCTTCCTAGTTCAATGTATTGGTCGCTGAGTACGGGCGTATTTGAGAATTCCCTAAAGTGATTGGTTGGTTGGTTGGTTGGTTTAGGGACTGCGACAACGCGGTCATGTAGCCCCGTGTACTTCGGGTGTGTGTAGAATCTGTCTGATAACCGGTGTTAATTGTGATGTCTGTATTAGTGTGTGTTACCTGTTTTTAATTCAAGTAAGGACTGCAGACATTGAATTTCAAGTAGTTCCTACTTTTGCTGCCAAACGCCACCGTCAACGACTACTAGTGCAGAACTTGGCTACTAGACACCACCGCAGTCGGGCTCCTGGCGACGAACGTAGGAACCTAAGAGCGTTGTTTTTAACCTCTAATTTAGCTTCAACAGGTGTAATTAGTGGAAGGTTCTTGAACATGCCATAAATCTATGACATGGGACCGCCGGCTTTACTACCCCTCCGAAGGAAGGTATACTGAGGGATTTTTAATCCCTAAAGTGAGATTTAAAATTATATAGGCCGTTAACATATCAAGATTTCATTTTTGATTGCGAGCAATTATTTCATTTTCTAATCCATTAATCATCCATCTCTGAAGTGAATAAAAACACGACCTCTATTCGACTTCCAAATCGATTAGTAAGTTGTCATACATGGTACGATGTGGAATCAGCTTAACGACTGTGTCGATTACATTAATGCCACGTTGACTCGATCAAGCATGTGAATGTGTGGTGTGGACCTTAATTTATCCTTATTAACATGTCGGATATGGACTTGAATGTGACTGGACTCGTTAACATGAACCACCCGAATAGAGCGCTACAAATCAACAGTCTAGTACTAATTGCTTATCTTGCGCCTTACGAACGTATAATTTTGACGCCGTGGGAGACATTCACTGCATAAATGGTAGTATTTAATACAGTGGTTTGATTGTTGGCATGGCGTGTGTTGATGGCGTGAGGTTTTATTTTAATTCTTTCTGGGAGTACTGGTAACAGTTCACATCGTCTGTAATGAACCCGGGCAGTTTGTGCGTCATTTAGCCCCACAGTGCTCATTGAATTATTATTATTATTATTAATAATAATAATAATAATAATAATAATATAATAATATACTTCTAATGTGCCTGTTGCCATGTCTTGACGAGTGCAGTATTTTTGCATTTGTCTGTTGGCACAGACTAGAGTAAAATGTGACTTTTCACCGATATATTATTGTCTCATCCATGGCTGTAATTATACGGAAGCTACTGAGGTATGGGTGGTGCTGATTGATGGCATTCGGGTACAGCTTGTACCTGTGAAAGATTCTACTCATGGGTTCAGCACTGCTGTAATGAATCCAATGGCAAACTATCTCACTCCTCACCTTAGTACGATTTGTTATACTGCTGCCTTAGATTTTTGTGGGTTTCTTCTACCCACTGGACCTACGGCGATGCTTTGCAGTAAGGATCCAACCAACCTCCGGTTAACTACTCAACAGACTTCGTCCCTTCAGTGGCTTCAGAGATAACGGGGGGCCGGAATTTTGCCCCGAAAGCGTTCGTTAACATGCCATTAAATATACTGGTATTTCATATTGAAACACCCCTAACCTGCGATGGACTCTGCTAAATTCCAATTTCGCACTCAAAAGCGATCGCTTAGCTAATTGTGCTCCAACCCCCTGAAATGAAACTACAACGACAACGGAATGGAATAATCTGTGTTATTGTGGTGTGTGACTCTGTAATTAATTGGGGCCCACGACCTGTAGTAACTACTGGAGAGCTTCGGTTTACACTGTGAATTGACTTTCTTGTAAGTTGGCTCATTAGACAGTTTCGAAATTCACACTCCCCGTATCTCCCTAACTAATAATGGAGGAAATGTACCTTAAATCGCACTGTTTTCCATGTGTGATACTAATTCAATTATAAAGAAATCATGCAGTTACCAGTGAAACGAGGGAAGGAAATAAAAGTTAAGGAAACCTCTTGTGACATTCATTTACAATGTACTGTATATAGTATAACTGCACCCTGGTTTGTTTTCTGTAACAGTCGTCTCTTACCATTTATTGGATGTTACGAATTCAATTTACCTATCGGAAGAATCTTTCGGGAAAAGGCTTTCATCAGATTTTTTGAACTCCCATCTGTATATTTTATGCCCAGTTCTATTAGACGTTAAAGCCTCACTTTGCCTAAAATTCATATTTTCATCAATACTTTGTTGTATTCACCACCTCCTTTGATTTTACTTTAACAGTATTCAAGCTTTTCTTGTACAATACATGCACATATTTTGCAGTATGATAAGCTGTTTGAGGTTAGAAAAACCGAGACTTGGAATTATGAAGTACAGTTAAAGAGAGAATTTCAATAATAAATCTGAAAATATTAGACTTGTTCAGAACTTCAATGCGAGACTCCCTGATTACTTGGAGTGTGTGACCTAGCTTGGCAACATTGCAGTTGAAAATTATGAAATAATGATTATTGTTGATATAAGTGATTAACGATTTGAGAAAATAGCTCAATCAAGTCAAGCTCCCGGGAATAACGTTGGAAGCGCCACATTTGGTCAAAGCGATGATTCAATTTCTTCATTTTACATTTATTTTGGTTACATTAACGTTGTTCATATGATGATAACAACGGCTTTAAAATATACAACTTGGATGTTTCCACAGTATTTCTTCATCTCAACATTTTATTAAGTGGCGCTTACAACATTATTCCAGGGAGCTCTTCAATTAGTAAATTAACAAATGAATTTTAACGTAGGTTTGTTATTACTAGTCAATTTATTGATGATTCATGCTAAAAAGAAAAAGTGCGAAATTCACTCTGTTTTTTTTCTTTTCTTTGTTTCTCGAATTACTGTACGTTAATTTCAATCATACGTTTTGCAGACTAAAACGTTCTTTGTGTTTCAGGAGAGTTGTATTGAAATCATATTCTAACATTTTATATTTGATTTTTCATTTGTGCGATTTTTGTTTTGTTTTTTGTTTTTCTTGATTTACGTATGATATAAGTATGCGTCTCATTGTAGGACCGTAAAGAAGGTTGCGAACCTAAATATCCGATGTCTAGAAATCTGTACTGTCTTATTTAAATCAGTCGGATATTAAAGGCGAAGTTCGACCAATTTGCATTACAAAATACAATGTAGGCTTTATTCACTACACAACTGAGTGATTTTCTTCATGGACACAGTAGAACGTCGTATCTCTCACAAAGTTTCCCGCACCATTTTCTCTCTCTCTCTGTCCTTCCCTCTACCTCCGACACACAAATTACTGCTCTCAAACACCAAGACAACCAAATCAATAAAATGCGTAAACATTAACCATTATGACAATGGTAATAATTAATATCCGTGTTGACTGATAGTACTATCTTATTCAAAACCGCCTTGTCAAACTCTTAAAGAATGTGGTTTAATCACTGCTTAAACGTACATGTTTCGGTGTTCAATGACACCTTCGTCAGCGTATATTGAATTAAAATAATCTCAAAACTAAGTTTACAAGGATTAAAGAGAAAATGGATATCCTTATAAAACACTATTAGAAATTTAAATAAAAAAGAAAGCTCACAAAAAGAATTAAAGAACATATGAAAGGTTCGATTACAGTGAATCGGACGTCACTGCTATATGATGTATCTTCCAGTTATTTCATGATCGGACGTAATATGACTACAAATCAACCTTAATGAATTCGGCAATCTTTATCACATTGATGTGGTCTAACCTTGAAATAAACCAGAAGACTCTTACTAGTTGGATCGTTCTGTTGAAGTTAGCTGTCCAGTTTGTTAAAAAAAACATTTCCATTTTGTTGCCCACTGTTTAATGAATGTTGGTTATTTTATTTCTCAACGTATCCCTAGATTATATTTAGGCTTGGCAATATCCAAATTGTTTCATACGTCCTGCATATATAAAATACTAGGTCAGTTTGGATTAAGATTACGTACTGCATTACCAAATTGGACAGCTAACTTCAACAGAACGATCCAACTAGTAAGAGTCTTCTGGTTTATTTCAAGGTTAGACCACATCAATGTGATACAGACTGCCGTATCCATTAAGGTTGATTTGTAGTCATATTACGTCTGATCGTGATATAACTGGAAGATACATCATATAGCAGCGACGTGCAATTCACTGTAATCGAACCATTCATACGGTTTTTAATTTCTTTTGTGAGTTTTCGTTTTTATTTAAATTTCTAATAGTGTTTTGTAAGGATATCCATTTCCTCTTTCATCTTTGTAAACTTAGTTTTAAGATTATTTTAATTCAATATACGCTGACGAAGGTGTCATTGAACACCGAAACATGTACGTTTAAGCAGTGATTAAACCACATTCTTTAGTGTTTGACAAGGCGGTTTTGAATAAGATAGAACCAAATCAACCGAATACAATTATTGCCTTAATATTGTATGATTTTATTCCAAATAATAATCCTTGAGAATATTGTTTCACTCGATCCCTCGCGTGTCTCGTGGCATACTATTGGTAATTATATTGGTGTGTATGGATTTTCTTCTTCCCTCTCGCCATATGTCTACTTCTTCCTCCCTCATCTCCTCACTTCAGCGCGACTCATAAAAATGAATTATCGATTGTTTTGCTAAGCCCTACCATAAACAAACAAGGTAGGTAGGGTCGTGCTGTTTTATTTGGGGGTTGAATGAAGGAGCCGATAATATTTCATGCACCTTGAGTATAAATCTCCAAAGTTATGCTTGGTCGTATTTTTCTTCTGGGTGGTTTCCAGAGGTTTTTTAAGGCCTTGTTTATGACCTTCCTCTTGTATTATTACCCCGCCAGATTTCTTTGAGATGGATTTTTCTTTTATTTGCGAATTAGTTTTTTTACTAGCCTACTGGGCTTCTTGCGAACGTGCTTGTGGGTGGGTTCTTCAGCAGTGTAGCACATTTTATTGCTACGCTGTGGAAGTCCCTTATCACTCAATACGTGATTCTTTAAAGGACTCAGCTAGTCATAAAGGGCCAATTTATTGAGTTAAATGATGATGGTGATCTTCTTCTTCTTTTCGTTTTGGCCATCTAAGGACCACGAGGCTCGCTTTAACTCTTAACATTGGTCTTCTGTTTCTATTATTATTATTATTTTATATAGTACATATATCACATTGCTGGTACATTGCAACATAACTATACGGGCTTCAGGGAACCAAAGTACAGTTACTGAAACAGCAACTTCTAAGCTGGAATGTCGCTACCCATGAACTTCTGAACGATTCTGATCGTTGATAGAACTACTGCCTTCTGCATTAGTTTGTACAGTTTCGTATCCAGATCCAGTTCTTTAAGGCCTTGGAGCAAGGTATTTGGGATCACGCCCGTACTTGAGACAATGATAGGTATGGTCTTCACCCGTTCTACATGCCATTGTCTTTCGATAGGGTCGACCAACTCGCTGTATTTGCTGATCTTTTCTATGTGTTTTGACTGTAGATTCTTGTTGTTAGGAATCGCAACATCAATCAAGGTAGTTTGCTTGATTTTCTTGCTGACAACCACCAGATCCGGCCTGTTGTGTGATACCGATTGATCAGTCAAAATAGTTCGGTCCCAATACAACTTGTATTCCTTGTTTTCAAGAATACACTCTGGCTGATATTGGAAGTATGGAACTTTCTTTCCGTTTAGAAGCTGAAATTTATCAGCCAACTCCTGATGCAAGATTTTAGCAACTGCATCATGCCTTTGTTTGTGCTCCGTCGCCAGGAAATACCTACATGCAGATGTAATATGCTGTATTGTTTCTGACTGTTGACAGCAGCAGCGGCACTGATCATCTGGCACAGTGGGATCTTTTACAATGAACTTGAGGTAGTTCCTTGTAGGGATGACTTGGTTTTGAATTGCAAGCATAAAACCTTCAGTTTCTGGAAAGATCTGTCCTGAAGTGAGTCAGTAGTTTGACGCAGTTATATCAACATTTGCTTGACTCGCCTCATTTGGATGTCTTCCGTGCAAAGGTTTTGCTTTCCATGCTTTCATCTTCTGAAGGTCAGTATGTAGGTGGTGTTGAATCTCTTGTTGACACAAGACCAGTGGCGTTGATCTGTTCACCTCACTGATGGCTCTGTGAAGTGCAGTGACCTCGCTTCTGCGTAGAAGTACTCCCGAAGGCTGTCTATCTGTCGTTTCATCTGGTTATCAATGTCAAAGAACCCACGTCCACCTAGGCTTCTGGGTAGAGTAAATCGCTCTATTGAAGATCGTGGGTGGTGTTTCCTTCCTTTTGTGAGCATCGTTCTCATTTTTCGCTCAAGACCTTCGATGTCCGTTTTACACCATTTGATTATGCCAAAGGAGTAGCTCAGCACAGGTACAGCATACGTGTTAACAGCTTTCACTACGTTTTTTTCTGTTCAAGTGCGTTTTTATGATTTGTTTTAATCTTTTGACAAATTCACAGGATAGATCTTTCTTTATTGACACATGGTCAATATGCTTAGCTTGGTTTACTCCTAAGTATTTGTAGGTGTTTTCTGCCAACATAGCCTTAATATGCTGTCCATATTTCAGCTCATACCCGGACTTCTGTACTTTTCCTCTCACCACCTTAAGTGTCCGACACTTGCCCAAACCAAATCCCATTTGTATGTCTCGTGAGAAAGCTTCAACTATTCTCAGCAAGTTTTCCAGATGCGACTCTGTTTCGGCATAGAGTTTATGGTCGTCCATGTATAGCATATGATTTAGCCGAGTACCAGCTCTCATTCCAATCTTGATAGAAAAGCCGTAGTGAGTAGAGTTAAGCTGGGTAGATAAATGATTCATTGCCAGGACAAGCCATAAGGGGCTAAGGGAGTCTCCTTGAAAGATGCCTTTCCGAATCGATATCTCATCTGTTCGTATGTCTCCGCGTGGCGTACTGAGACAGTCTAGTTTGCCATGCTGACATAACCCTTTCCAAGAAACTGACAAATACCTCATTGATCCTATACAATCGCAGCACTGCTACTAGCCAGTAATGGGGCACAGAATCAAAGGCCTTCTTATAATCGATGTAAGCCATATGAAGGTTTCGGTGATTTAAGTGTGCCTGGCCACACACAACTGAGTCAATTATTAGTTGTTCTTTGCACCCTTTTGAACCCTTTTTACAACCTTTATTTTGCACGGCAATTATGTTGTTTCTTTAACAGTGTGCATATATCTTGTTAGCCAGGCATAATGTAGATGATCTTATACAACGTGGGCAGACATGTGATGGGACGATATTTTGGAGGATCCCGTGTATTCTGGAGATCTTTTGGAAGCAAATATGTGAGGCCACGTGTGATGAATTCGGGCAAGCTATCAGGATGAAAGATGGCATCATTAATGAACTCACATCGTCGATCGTGGATGCTCCAGAACTTCTTATACCAAAAATTCTGAATTTGGTCAGGGATAGGGGCTTTCCAATTCGCTAAGTTGTTGATAACTTCCTTAATATCATTTGTGGTGAATTTCTCGTGCTGCATTTTCTCAAATCTTTGAGAAGCTTGCTGTTATTCTCTTACCCAAGTTGATTGAGTGTCATGATGAGATGGTGTAGACAGTTGTTTTCCCCAAAATTCTTGAATTTCTTCTTTAGTCGGATAGTTTTTGTCCGCAGAAACCTTTATCTTACCCAGAGTCTGATAGAATCTTCTCTCCGAGTTGGCGAAAAGAAAGTTATCTTTCTTCCTCTTCAGACTCTCCCTATACTTTGCAAGTCTGGCGGATAAAACAGACAGCCTTTGTTTCAAGGTATCTAAGCACTCTACAGGTGTTGAATTCGGTACATCTCGCTGTGTGTGGTCTGTGTTTTGTCACATTATATGCTCAGCTTTCCTCAGTACTTTTCTTGTTCTTGTACCATGAACATACTGTGTCATGCTTGCAACATCTGCCCTGAGCTGTTCAATCCTTCCAACAAGTCTTCTTTCCCAGTTTGGCATCGATGGTATTTGCCTTTTCCGTTCATGTTGTCCAATATCCATAGCTCTCACAACAGTTACTGCACCACAGTAAATAATAGTATGAAGGGATTCCAGGTTTGCAGATGCTTCAACATGTTCCGGCAAAACGTCCCGATTCATGATACTCAGTATCTTTGTCAGCTTTCTTGAACCATTGACTTTCGGTATTTTTGGCCTGCAATTTGCATCAATTCCATAAAACTCTTATGACTGTAGCCATCATTTCATTCTTCAACTTTTCAATTTGGTGGTGATCGTTAATTTGCATGGAAACTGGATCTACTTCTCGAAGGTTATGGATATCAGCTTCTGCCGACTCCAGTTCTTCAGAAAAACTGTTCTGAGTATCTCCATTCACAGTTCACACCTTCCTTCTCACGCTGTACCTCTTCTTTAATGGTGTTCATTCTGGCTTCAGGGATACGATTATTCCGGAGAATAGCCCTGTATTGATCAGATACTCTCTGTTCGGCCACAGTTAGTTCAGGGTAATGCAACCGAAATTCAGAATGTAAGCGTTGCCTATAACCAACTGAATTCTGCCCGAAGTCAGTAACCCTAAAATAAGTGCGTATTATGGTTTCATTCATGACATTTGTCCATTTAATACGCTGTCGTGGCAGTCATGCCTGGGTAAGCACAGGTTGAGTTACCTGTGCAGCACCTTCAGCAGATAATGATTCACTTCGATGCTCAGGCTCATCTTGCAAACGCTTGTGGGCTGTAGTAATTTCGGGATCTTGCCCGGTAGGGGCCCGCCTGTTCAGCCCTCTACCACCGGCGGCTCGCATACTGTCACGGCCAGCACAGGCTCCAAACGTGCCCTGGCGCTCCCCAGGCAGCGGCATTTCATCCGAGGCATTACTCGTTAATTTCTCCATCATGCATTAGATGGGTTTGCTTTTTATACATACAGCCAGGTTTTTTGTTATCAGCCGTCCCTTACATGGGATACAGACGCTGTTCGCAGCCGCCCGTTCCGGGTCAGACGCTACCATTGTAGGTTTAATTTTGGAGTTTTCCATCTCCTAGGCAGGTTGCCTTCACTACAGCTCGAGTCCTGCCACTGCCATCGTTATGTCCAGGCCGTCAGGCAGCGGCCATTACCACGTGATCAGCTGATCGACAGAGTCGGAGATGTAACAGCCATTTGCTTAAATGTGTGTCGTTTGTTGTGTGCTGTTTATACATTTTAATTAGTGTCCGAGTGAAAAGCAATACGTAAGAACGCTAGTACTTACGCCATCCAGAATGAGGATCATTCCGTTTGTTTCCTGAAGCAAATGTTCATTCTGTAGGAAGGTTATTAGCCAATAGGCCTATCTATAAAAAGTTTGAGTTGCATGCATGTTGTGGTTCAGTTAGAACCTTTACATCGCTTATTTTCGACTAATGCAGGCTTTTTGGATGGTAATACAATATTCTATTTGTTCATTGAAACAATTGTTCCTGCCCAGGTCCGTGGCATGCCGAAAAGTTGTTGTGTTACCGGTTGCAAAAACAACTAGTATGATGGAGATGATTAGGTTATCTGCCTTGTATTTTCTTCCCCGCCGACGAAAATTTAAGAAAGCAATGGAAACTTAAAATCCCTATAAAA
The DNA here is from genome assembly GCA_946902985.2 of Meconema thalassinum. NCBI lineage: Eukaryota > Metazoa > Arthropoda > Insecta > Orthoptera > Tettigoniidae > Meconema > Meconema thalassinum. Next base: position 305,064,174 of record OX336390.1, read on the forward strand.
GATTTGCGCATTACAGGAAACACAAGAGTGTGTATTAAACATTTCCCTGAAAGTAAGATACTTCGGGAGATAAGAGCTACTCGCCTTGATGGTAAGTCATAATATGGTTTCAATATTATAGTGTGAAGTTTCTAAAAGTCAGCCTATGCTAGGACTGGAAACATTTCTAGAATATGATAATGCTGAGGTTAAATTACTTGCTACTTAAAATGTGAATCAGAGAAGTTATTTTCAGTAGGCCTATTCAGTAGCCTACATTCAGTCTGTCGCAAGTAAAATTTTTGTCAGAGAGGTGTCCCGATCAACTTTAAGTGATTGTTTAGGGTTCACTTAATAATTATAATCCAACTCCTACTCACATCATCACTAGATTTGTAAAATTTCTGAATGTATGTGTGTCAGAGCAGAGTTTATGTAGACATGTAGGCCTATGCTAGCTAGATAGGCTACATACTTTTAGTTAAGTTATTAACTTTCCGTACACCATAAGAGGTTAAAGCTCTAGTGGTGGTGTAACATTTTTAATGAGTTAACTAAACGTGGTGATGACTATTGTGGTTCAATAAAACAAACATGATATGAATAAATAATATACACTGTGGTGTGACCTTACCTGTGATAGTGTAATATAATAAGTTGTTGAGCGCCAGATTCCTATTTAAGATAGTGAATCGAAATTTATTGATTTAACCTCGGCTATCAGCAGTAGAGTCGAGAACCACTTACCCGGGCCGTAGTGAGACAAAGTCATCTAACCAATCCGTATTTAATCAAGGAGTATGATTGCCTTAAAGTACCAACTACAATGAAAGAAATAGGCATTACGTTAAAGGAAATGAATTTATTTACTCAAGAACAAAATACTAATAAAACAGAATAGTGATAGTCACACAATTGAATTTAAAATTACTCAATGCGGCAATTAATTATTTAAAAGAAAATGAATATTAAAATGAATTGAAAGTTAAATGAAGTTAAATTATAATAGAGACGATAGTTTTATTGAATTGTTGGCTCACCCAGTCGAAGACTCGTCATATTTAAGAAATGATCGATAATCTCGATGTTACGTCGCTTATGTTTAAAAAAATGATGTGATATCTCATTTACTATGAAATATCCTCATTAAGTACGTTGCCATCTGTAGAAAGACTCTTGATCAGGGATATAACCCATTATGTATTGATATAGATGTCGGCAAGACATCGTTCAGTGTCGACTCTCGGTGCTCAGTCCATTAGGACCCATAAAGCAAGGTTACAACTTCCTTCCTTCATTAAGAGCTGTAGATTAATGCCATTCTTGTCCGATGTTGCAGGTACAAATACTAATGACTTCCTTGTCACGTGGTGTCACAGCTTCCCTCTCTCTTAGCCTTCTCCATTCTTGACTCATAACTTGCAATATATATTGACGCGTATATACCGTAGAAAATGGCGTGTTGGTTACCCCATAGTGGGTTTCTTAACATCTCAGGAAAATGACGCAGTTAGCCGTGGTGTAATTCTTACTACGTCGTTCAGTTTGTGACGCACAGGGTTAGTCCATATCGCCAGTCTTGTTGCAATATATAATACTTCGTCTCTTTACAAGTAATTGTTAATAAAAATCTAATTGAATATAATAATCAAAACCGCTTACAATTATCTGATATAAAAATCATCTCATGGATGTACTAGTTAATAATAATAATAATAATATGATAATTATAAATGAATAACCCTATAAATATAACCGCTATGGGATCGAATCGTTACAATCGCCCCTGATATAAATAATTTAAAATAAAATGTAACATTATTTATATCACTACACATCCTACACAAATGAATACAAATTTAAATATTAATACCCCCATAACGACAACATACAAATAATACCCTTCAACAATACATAAAGATATACAAGAACATACTCTTTTCACTTTACATATTTGTACTATCATTTCTCATTCTTCCAAATGTTCATAATGTTCATTCTTCTTTATATATGTTGTAAAAAAAATATACATAAATGTATTCTTCACAAAAAAAATCATATATGTCAACGCTGCACTCGTTTATATTTCGGTGATCGTATGCATGACATACAATTTTGGCTTCATCTCTTTTGAACGTAGTTTTTGTATATCAGTCTGGCGTAGAAGTACATTGTTGTAATACCAGCTGATTAACCCATAATAACTATTACAGCACACGATAATAGGATGCAAACAATACAATATTCCTTTCGTCTTTATAAAGGGATTACTCAAATGCAGTAAAATTTCAATAATTGAAGAAAAAAATAACTTAGCAAGATACCTAAGACAATTCCTATTTCAGTGCATATGTCATACATGTAAATATTTCCCCAAATACATAATGACATCGAAATACCTCAAAGCAGTTATTAAACAGTTCATTTAAATATCCAAGTTACTACTCACCTGCCTTCGTGGCTTAATTCTTTCTTAGGCCACGGCCGCCTCCTTCCAAATTAATACTTCCTAAGTCTCCACGACTTCTTAACTTCTCATAAAACCATAATTCCTCTTTACTACTTCTCGAAAACAATAACTTGGATTTTCAAAATCACCAATAAACATAAAATCTGACTTCTCGTTCACTTTATAAAATTTAACTTAGCGTCAAGATTATTATTACCGTAACGTCATTCCTTACTTACCATAACAAAATGATTAAGACTTGGACAAAATACTACTCAATACCTGAATTACGTATATCACTAAACTATTTCACAAAAACACATGACAAACTCCTCGGAATAAATATTTCGTTCCACAAAATATTAATGCTCTTATACTTTGAACTTAGTCTATTCATGATTTGACTTTTTGCTGAATGCCTAAAAACCCCCCTTAGTTTTCTCTCAAAACTCTTAATTAAGTACCGTGTCCTCCAAACACCACTTCCTACTTGTTCTGACCGCCTGGACTATAGCTCACTCTTGCTATACCAGAATCTCTCAAAACTCATCGTGACATCACACGTCACATACAAAAAAAACTCCCCTATTCGTGGTATAATCCCACATCTTCGTATTGTTACAGGTCACCTCTTACTGACCAATAACACATTAAATTTCAGCTAAAAAAAAATCGTACATGCTTCGACTAATTCCTTGGAATAATAACATCACACTATGCTTTCCTAGCTATTGTCTTCCTAAAATAATGACAGTGTTCCTGTTGATAGTTAATAACACCGACACTCCTAATTAGCAAATATTCTCCCATAATCACTTCATAAAGCAAGTTCTGAGTTCTAACACAGTTCAGATACTTTCTTCTCTATCAAATTAAATGCGTAACTTACACCTGCCTTTAATTGTAACTTCATTATTACCCCTTAGGTATACACTTATCTTACCAACTTATTCTTCCTTCAAAATATTAACTTATCTTTACTAACTCCGTATGACATAAATAAAACTTTAATTTCTCGTCTACTAAAAAAAAATTTATCTTTAAAATCCACAAAACGTCGAATTATAACAAATTCCTTTCAATTCTAGAAAATATTATGCCAACCATATAATTATTACTATTATCTTTACTTTAACCTGTGTGTAGGACAACAATCTACCACATCATTAATTCGTTATTAATCATCAGTAACTTTTTACTAAAAGTGGTTTAGCTCGATAACAAGCCTTGTAATATCTTTAAAACGTGCGTAACTGTAACTAAAACTTGGACAATCTTACCTTTGTAATCTCTTATTACCTTGTGTGCATACATCCATATATACTTTAAAAAAAACTCCCTTATTAACTTCACGTAGTCCCGTAGATACCATAAAAAATAATTATTGCTTAACGGAATATACCTCGCTGACCTACTTCATCTTACCAAAAACTTCCTCCAACCTACTTCATTTGGCATCTTACCAAAAACTTCCTCAAAAAACAACTTCATTTGGCATCTTACCAAAACTTTAAAAACCACATTGCTCAATGGCATTACCTTCGTTGGCTTACTTCTTCAAACTCACGTCCATTTACGTGAAAATACACACATACACACACACATATCTGTCAACAAGTATCAGATGTCCTAATTAGTTACTACTTCCTCATTTCAACCCGATGTTGGTTAATTCATACAACGCATTACCATTAACTATTCTAAACCACTTATAAATTTCTCAAAATATATCCACTGATAACCTCGCTGTCCTCAACTGAAACTTCTTTATTAAATCAATACTTAATTCTTCAACTCACTAGTTTTATTACCACTGTATCATCTTATCTTCACTCACTTTTGAATTAAATCTTCATTACCATTATATTCATAATTATGGTTGCCATAATAATTATTACTTTCTTTCGATTACTTACCTTTTTAATAACCTTCCTACTTTTTAAATTTAATTCTCACTTCATCCAACTTACCTGCAGTTTAAGGACCCACATTCAACTTACCTGAATTGCTCAATAGCACGACAATCTTTGTCTTCCAAATTAAATGATTTTAGTCAATCTAAATCAATAAGCGTAGGCACTACGCGCCCCTTACCATCCTAACTTCACGACTGAATTAAAATTACACACAGCAGGTTTCTTATCTACCTCTTTTAAGTCATATTAAACTTCATTACTTAATATTTAAGTCATACGGAAGAGTAACTATCGGTAATATAAATTTACATCACTACTTTCTCTGGCATTTCACCGTTCTTACCATCTTCATCTTCAATTCTATCTCTTTCTAGGGTTCCATTTTCCTCTTTTCTTATAACATTACTTTCTACTTCCTCTGTACTACATTCATCCATAGTAACACAGTACTTCGGCTTTCCCCCTCTCACATCCCCAAGTCTGGCTAATTCAGTACGCCACTGCACGTCATATGCTTTCTTTCTCTCTCTCATCCTGATTTCTTTTTCCTCTAACAACTTAATTCTCTTTTCTTTCATTTTACTTCTAAAATATCTACCTTTAGGTTTCATTTTCATTTCTCCGTTACTATCACTTAATGCTCTCTTTAGCCGTGGACTACTGCTTCTGCTCTTATCTATCTCTCTCCTCCTCTTAACCTGTTTACTAATTATGTTCTTCTGACTATGACTTAACGCACGCTTCTCTGCCACTAATAATTTCATATTAACTTCCTCTATCACAGGACTAAATTCTTCCCTAGTTTGCCTATCTAATTTATCTATGATTGTCTGCATCTTAATCTCTTGGGTGCTTAGTACTTTCTTTATCTTACCTACTTCTATCCCTATCTTTTCTCTCATCTTCTTCACTTCTTTTTCGCTACATTCTATAGTCTCTTCTACAGCTATCCTGCGTTCATCTAAAATCTCCTTCAACTCTACTATGCTTTCTCCTACTATCTCCTCTGACGCTAATCTATTTTCACCTAAAATCTCGTCTGACTCTAATCTGATTTCACCTAAAATCTCCGCTATTTGCCGTTCCTCACCTAAGATCTCCTCCGATTCCAATCTGCTTTCACCTACAATCTCCAATGACTCTAATCTATTTTCAATTACAGTCTCCACTAATTCCAATTTGCTTTCACCTAAAATTTCATCTGACTCTAATCTGATTTCACCTAAAATCTCCGCTAATTCCAATTTGCTTTTACCTAAAATCTCGTCTGACTCTAATCTGATTTCACCTAAAATCTCTACCACCTGCCTAGTTTCCACTTCTACCAATTTGCTAAAACTTTCACCTTGAGTTGCTATTTTCTCTTCAATCACAGTTACTATTCTTTCCTGAATCCTACTTTCTGCTGCTTCTAATTTCTTATCTACTGTCTTAATAATATCTTTAGCCTTCATCTCTACCTCCTCCTTAATTTCACCTCTGATTTCCTGTTTCACCCCCTGAATACTTTGCTGTAGTACCTCATACTTCTTACTCAACCCTTCATTGACTTTAACCACACTGTCTAGTTTTACATTATTCTCTTCCAGCTTCTGATTTATTTTACTCATATCCTCTCTCATCTTTTGATTACTCTGATCTAATTTCTCACCTAAATCTCTACTCAATTCCTTCCTACTTTCCAAATTATCTTTCTTACTCTCTTCCATATTTTTATTCATATCTTTATCTAATTTCTCAAATTTATCATTGAATTCCTTCCTACTTTCTAAATTATCTTTCTTACTCTCTTCCATATATTTATTCATATCTTTATCTAATTTCTCAAATTTATCATTGAATTCTTTCCTATTTTCTAAATTATCTTTCTTACTCTCTTCCATATTTTTATTCATATCTTTATCTAATTTCTCAAATTTATCATTGAATTCTTTCCTATTTTCTAAATTATCTTTCTTACTCTCTTCCATATTTTGATTTAGCCTACCAATATTTTCTTTCATCTCCCTACTATTTTTATTCATCTCCTGACTATTTTTATTCATCTCCCTCAAGATATCAGCTAATGAAATTTCATGGACCTCTAAGGACTTCTGTTTCTCCTGACTACCACTAGTCTCAGGATGTACCTCTGTATTCGTCTCGAGATTTTCCTCTGAATTCATGTCAGGGTTAACCTCAGGATTATTTTCAGGATTACTCTCAGGATTATTCTCAAGATTTACCTCCGACATCTTGGTATTATTCTCTACGCTCTCAACATCGCTACCGCTATCAACCTCCTTATAATTAACTTTCTTGACTGCATCCCTACTTCTCAACTGCCTCTGTTCCTCCTCCGACATCTCGAAGTACACCGTATAACAATTGCCCTTCCAAAATTTCACTTCACTTCACTGTCCCCCAAAAGCACTGACAATTTGCACTGAAATTATACACTCCTCTGACTAAATACCGAATGGTTTTCGTGCCCTACTTTGTGGCGCCAAATGTAACATTTTTAATGAGTTAACTAAACGTGGTGATGACTATTGTGGTTCAATAAAACAAACATGATATGAATAAATAATATACACTGTGGTGTGACCTTACCTGTGATAGTGTAATATAATAAGTTGTTGAGCGCCAGATTCCTATTTAAGATAGTGAATCGAAATTTATTGATTTAACCTCGGCTATCAGCAGTAGAGTCGAGAACCACTTACCCGGGCCGTAGTGAGACAAAGTCATCTAACCAATCCGTATTTAATCAAGGAGTATGATTGCCTTAAAGTACCAACTACAATGAAAGAAATAGGCATTACGTTAAAGGAAATGAATTTATTTACTCAAGAACAAAATACTAATAAAACAGAATAGTGATAGTCACACAATTGAATTTAAAATTACTCAATGCGGCAATTAATTATTTAAAAGAAAATGAATATTAAAATGAATTGAAAGTTAAATGAAGTTAAATTATAATAGAGACGATAGTTTTATTGAATTGTTGGCTCACCCAGTCGAAGACTCGTCATATTTAAGAAATGATCGATAATCTCGATGTTACGTCGCTTATGTTTAAAAAAATGATGTGATATCTCATTTACTATGAAATATCCTCATTAAGTACGTTGCCATCTGTAGAAAGACTCTTGATCAGGGATATAACCCATTATGTATTGATATAGATGTCGGCAAGACATCGTTCAGTGTCGACTCTCGGTGCTCAGTCCATTAGGACCCATAAAGCAAGGTTACAACTTCCTTCCTTCATTAAGAGCTGTAGATTAATGCCATTCTTGTCCGATGTTGCAGGTACAAATACTAATGACTTCCTTGTCACGTGGTGTCACAGCTTCCCTCTCTCTTAGCCTTCTCCATTCTTGACTCATAACTTGCAATATATATTGACGCGTATATACCGTAGAAAATGGCGTGTTGGTTACCCCATAGTGGGTTTCTTAACATCTCAGGAAAATGACGCAGTTAGCCGTGGTGTAATTCTTACTACGTCGTTCAGTTTGTGACGCACAGGGTTAGTCCATATCGCCAGTCTTGTTGCAATATATAATACTTCGTCTCTTTACAAGTAATTGTTAATAAAAATCTAATTGAATATAATAATCAAAACCGCTTACAATTATCTGATATAAAAATCATCTCATGGATGTACTAGTTAATAATAATAATAATAATATGATAATTATAAATGAATAACCCTATAAATATAACCGCTATGGGATCGAATCGTTACAGTGGTATCACAACAGTAGCTTAATACTGACTGAAATGTTGACACTTTGATTAGGATATTCTTTATGGTTCCACATTAATTTAATTAGTGTGAATATATTTAAAAGTATGTTGCAAGTGGTCATGTTGCCCAGTTAGGAAAGTATTTCAATTTGGAAACTCTTCATATAGGCTACAGTACTGATTATTAAGGTCACAAATCTAGAACCATTACTACTAGTTTCTTTCCAATCAGGCTGGTCCTTTGCAATGGAAGAGCTGGTTCAAACATTTGTGTGAAATATGTTGTTCTTGTTTGTGTTATCCTCCCATCGACTGATTTGATAGTAGTCTCCAGAAGGGTATTTTATTACTTGAATCCTAACATACCGATAACCTTTATTTAAGTACCAGTAAGATATCCTTTTATAAATTCATCATAAATGTATGGTAGAGCTAAACAGACATTAGGGGATGTGGTGGCGCATCTTGCCTCTCATCAAGATTTCCCCGTCAATGCATGAGAGATTTTCGAAGTGAAATGCCATGTCCTGTGGTTCGGATTCCACGTAAAAAGGAAGTCCCGTGGCTCGTGATAACAAGATTAACGGTCACGTTAAACTACAAGTTTCCTCTTTTAAACATACATTGTGAATTAATGGGGTACGGTATCTGACACGTACCTTAAGGCATATTTTTAGCACTAGAACAATGTATCGAGCAAGGTGGAATTATTTTTGTAGTATGAATTATGAAACAGATCGAGCATTTTGTTGGGCTATAGAAGTCTCATGGGGGAGGAGAGATTACCTAAGAGGTTAATGAGTTCGGCTGTAGAGCGTAAGAGAAGCAGAGGTAGACCTAGAAGGCGATGGTCAGATTCAGTGATGAACAATCTCAAAGTGAGAGGTGTAAAAGCAGAGGAATCCGCGTGCAGTTATTTGTTGGGTAGTGGCTTGGCCATGTTTGAATAGCAACAATCAAAGATTTATACACGAAAAAGTAAGATAGGCCTACTTAATCTAAAAATAAATATATTTCCATTGACTTTCGAAGACCTGCAAGATTTTTCCAGTACTATTGAGAAGATCTGGAAGATTTTGGTACAAACCATACCTTCTAACTCCCTCTGGTTTAAGAGATTGAGTTTTTGAAACACACACCTTAGCGTATTAACTTATATCATAATTTAAAAAAATAGGATGCACGAGAGAAGACAACCCTCCAACAGATGGGGTCCATTTTACACTCGATTCATATTAGTTAAGGGACATGACATGGAAAAGTTCAGAGCATTATATAGCATAGATCTGTGATTTCCACAGACGTTATTTCTAGTTTTCTTCTTTATAGCACAATAAATGTGTTTGTAGGCTACGCTGCTGCTATGTTCAGGTTTGGTGTAGTCTTGCTGATGTCAGCATTGCCTTAATTTAATACGGGTTAAAAAAAAACGCCTGGATGGTATGCGGAGGAAAGGTCTTGCGCTGTAATATATCGGCAGAATGATACGGCTTCTAACATTTCGAACGATATGGGGATATGCAACATGTCTGGACCCACATTTAGAGATCCGATAAAGCTGTACAGGAATGTTCTGATAACTTGACTTTTATGGTCCAGCATTTATCACCTTGACCTCTTCTTTTATTGTTTTATGACATGTCCTTCATTCCTAAAACACCCATATTTTGTAAGAAATACAGTACTGTTTGTAGAAAGTGAAACACCAAGAACAAGAGATGTGACCACATTGCTCTTTATACCACAGATTAGGGACATGACAATACATTACTGATTAGGACAGTCCGGTATATGCACGTTGACGGTCGATCTTCATTACGGTGTCGCGCCACCAAGTGCTGCTCTCAGAGCCGCTAGACGTCGTGGCATGGAATCGTGCAGCGCTTGAATACGCTGCTGGGGAATACTGTCCCATGCGATTTGTAGGCGCGTCCACAAAGCATCAACAGTGGCGGCAGATGGACCTGAACGAACAAGTTACCGACCATATCCCAGACATGTTCGTTGGGTGACATCTCAGGTGAACGGGCAGGCCAGGGAAGCAGAGGTATCCGTCGTTCTGCGAAGAAGGCTTGCACATTCCTCGCCACATGCGGGCAGGCATTGTCCTGCTGGAATATGGCCTGTGGAACGACCTGCAAGAGGGGCAGTGCAGCGGGCTGTTAAACTTCCCTAATGTAGCGGTCACTGTTCAGATTGCTCACAAGACGTATGAGGCGCGATCGCCTGTTATAGGCAGTTGCGCCCCAAACCATTACACATGGTGTTTGTCCGCAATGCCGCTCAACAATACAGTCTGCCTGATTGCGTTCTCCACGGCGGCGTCGAACGCGTATGCGGCCATCACTGTAGGACAGGTTTAAGCGGGACTCATCCGAAAACACTACATTTCACCACTCAGCCTGCTAGTGTCAGCGTGCCCGTGCCCATTGTAGTCGGAGGCGACGGTGGTTCCCAGTCACTGGAAGCCGACTCAGTGGCATGCGTGCTACCAGTCCAGCCTCAAAAGACGGCGCCGCACTGTTGACGCAGACACGTCCACCCCCGTTGCAGTGCTCCAGCGTCGAGCCGACACAGAGGATGGCGCTGTTCTGTCCGATGCGACCATGCGGAGAAGATGGCGGTCGTCTCGTGCTGTGGTCACATTGCTTCATCTTGCATCCTGTCGTCGCTGTGTACGGCCCTCCTCTCTCCACTGGATCCACATACGCCTTACTGTTGACGCAGCGTTCCCTGAACGAGCCGCAATGTCCCGGAACGACATACCCGCCTCCCGAGCCCAAGCTCACATGCTCACTCACATGCTGATAGTCCACTCTGTGATGTAGGCGAGGCATCGTTGCACTTGCTCAAACGTTTCCACTTGGTATGACGGCCCCACGCCCACAGAGCTGTACGGAACACTGACCTGTCCGGTCCCACGACACTGGTGGGCCAATGTGCACGCCATCTCTCTGCGATTTCAATCCCTTAGTATGGTACTGGAGGCCTACACGACCCCTGTTCTGGGAGTGTCTCCGACCATTTCTTCTGGGTGTTTCACTTTCTACAAACAGTAGTGTATTTTGAAAAGTGCAGTGATAGATAAACATAAAAACATAAAAATGTATCAGTTTGTTGTGTGGATGGAGTTCTTTGAGAACCTAGAAAGTTTCAGTAAATTTTCTATACTTTTTTAGTTTTACTTTGGAAAATTCATTGCATTGCAAAATTTGCAGGTTTTTTTAGTTGATAGATCAAGATTAGGTTTGTCAGAAAGAATTGTTAAAAATGTCTCTGGATGTCCACTTACATGGTGGAAAATGTATGAGATTTTGTCACAATAGATATTTTAATATCAAAATCAGTCACTGGCAACAAAATTATTAAATTGGCACCACTGGGTCATTACATTGTTGTTGTGAAGTACAGTGTAGGCCCTACAATATCCTAATTCATCTGGGGGAAGAGTTATTTGACTCAGAATGGGTAATATAACCCATTCCCCTCCAGTCACTCCCATTGATAGAACGACTGGGTCCAGTAAGTCAGAACAGGTTTCTTTAACTATACTTTTTATCTAAGAAATCCAGCAGTCCAGGATAACACTGTAACTTAATTTCTCAGATGAGGTCCAGAAAGACAACAGCAAGTCTTTCATTTTCTGGTAACTAAGGTCCATTGTTTAATATTTTTGATTAAACATTTTTCTGACAGGTCAAGGGGGATAACTGTTATTTTGAACAAAAGATATTAATTTGAAGAAGTGCTAGGAAGACAGTAGGTTATCAGTTTTTTTTAGTTGTTTATGACAAAAATGTTCTTTTATATGGAAATAGGTTGAGATTTGTTTTGTTTTCTTCCTGAAGGGTCAGTAAAAGAGCACTTATTTCTGAACCTTGTTTATTTTACTGAAAGAATAGTCAGGGGGACAGTGGTGATTTTATTCAGAGAAGATCCTCTGTTAACATTTGACTACACGCACCTATTAATATGTACCGTAATAAGTACACGTGTGGTGAATTTTGTACATCAAGAGAATAATGTCACAAAATCACTTAGCCTAAACATTTTATCTTAGTAAACACATTAAATCAACTGTTCTACAAGCACAATAGTTATGGATATTCTGTGTCGTGGTTTGGGATGTAATAAGAAAAAGAAGAGTTATCAGGGCAGAAGTCCAAATGTTAAAAGCTATGTACAAAAATTGTGTCAGTAGCGTGAAGACCAGTATAGGAGAAACAGAATGGTTTAAAGTAGAAACGGGTCTCCGACAGGGAAGTGTATTGTCCCCATTACTATTCATCATAGTCATGGATGAAATCCACAAGAATGTCAAACAGAGATTGGGACAAGAAGCAACAAAGGCCATGCTGTTTGCAGATGATATAGTTATATGGGGTGAGGATGAAAAGGATGTACAAAAACAACTAGATGTATGGAACCAAGAGATAGAGAAATTTGGGATGAAAGTAAGCACAGAGAAGAGCAATATAATGGTAATGTCAAGAGGAAGGAAGAAAGGAAGAGGAAAGGTAGAATTGAATGGCAAAATTCTAGAAGTCGTTAAAAGTTTCAAGTATTTGGGAAGTGTGATCGCAGAAGATGGAAAGATAACTGAGGAAATTGGAAAGAGAATACAACAAGCGAACAGTTTTTACCAGAGTGTAAGGGGTATTGTGTGGAACCGAGATGTCCCAAAGAAATGCAAAAAAGTATTATATTCAACCTACTACAGACCCATACTAACATACGCAGCTGGAGCGTGGACTACTACAAAAAGAGAGGAGAGTAGAATACAAGCCGCAGAGATGAAATTCCTAAGAGGTATAGAGGGCAAGACCAGAAGAGATAGAGTTAGAAATGAAGAGATTAGAGAAAGGACAGGAATATTGAAGCTGCAGGACAGGATAGAAACAACAAAGTTAAAGTGGTATGGACATATGATGAGAATGGGAGAGGAGAGAGTACCAAAGAAAACTTTCTGTGAAAAGATGACAGGGAAGAGACCACGAGGAAGGCCCCGGAAGAGATGGGCAGATACAGTGTGGGAGTGTGTAGAAAAGAAGGGAGGAAAACCCGAAGATGTACTAAAATCAGGAGAGGAGTGGTGGAGAGACAGGCAACGATGGAGGTCCTTAATTCACAACCCGACCCTGGAAACTGGAAATGAAGATGATGATGATTCTGTGTCGTGATCATTTTACTCTATAAATTATTCCTTGGAAGTATCTGGTCTCATCAAACTACTACTTCGAGTCTGCTAGCGCTATAGCGTCGTAGATTTCCTCTTCAGGAAGTCGCTTCGGATTTTTAGCTTGTATACAAGCCCTAATAACACAGAACCGTTCGAGACATGGAGAAGATTCTAAATCTATTGAAATATGATTTAAAAAATAAGAGTGAGTTAAATAATTGAATCAATATTGTACTTATATAGATGCACGCATGGAAAACTTTGTTCACCATACCACGCAACAGTTCGATGTTTATGGTATTCCTGTGAATAAATGAATCCAGCAACAATGACACTGCTTGTAGTCGTTTGGGAACATTTTAGGGATAGGTTAGATGGTGCCTAACAGCCTGCAGAAACATTACAACCAAAAATATACCATCTTTAGTATGTGGTGTACTTTATACACCAGCACGTGTACTTAAAGGTTAAATAGCCCTGATTTTTGGACCTTATACCTTGCATTTTTCTGCTGGTCAAGTGGAACTGCAGTGATATGATACCCACAAGTTGATTCGAAGGAGTGGTTCTTGTATCTTATTTTTCTGACAGGAGGCCAAGGGAGACATAGTGTTTTTGTACATAATTATGTTTATTCGAAGAAGGGTCAGCATAGGATATCTGTTATTTTCTACAACAGATATTCATTCGAAGAAGAGCTAGGAAGACAGTAAGTTTTCAGTTATGTTGTATATATGTCAAAAATGTTGTGTAATGTTTTGGAAGACAGTAGGTTTATAGTTTTTTTTTTCTTAGTTGTATATGACAAAAATGTTCTGTAATGATTTTCAACTTCTATTATCTGGAAGTAGGGTAAGATTTCTTTTGTTCTCTTGCTAAAGGGTCAGCTAGTAGTGATTTTATTCAGAGAAGATCCTTAGTTAAGTAACTCTGATTTTTGGACCTTATAGCAAGCATACATTTTTCTGCTGGTCAAGTGGAACCACAGTGATTTCATACCCACAAGTTTGTTTGATGAAGTGGTTCTTGAACCTTATTTTTCTGACAAGAGGCCAAGGGGGACGTAGTGTTTATATACATAATTATGTTTATTTGAAGAAGAGTCAGCATAGGATATCTGTTATTTTCTACAACAGATATTCATTCGAAGAAGAGCTAGGAAGACAGGAAGTTTCAGTTATGTTGTATGTAGGCTATGTCAAACTGTTCTGTAATGTTTAGGAAGATGGTAGTTTTTTTTTTTTGTTCTGTAGTTTAGTCTATGACAAAAAATTTCTGTAATGATTTTTAACTCCTTTTATCTCATGATACAGTGTTAGTCTCATTGTCGCCTAGCGACTGAAAAATTGTTTAATTTCAAATACCGGTACCAATGTCACTTTACTGAGGATCCTTCAAATAAACTAATGTAAAAATCACTGGTCCAACTTGACTTCATCTCTTAAAACTTAATGACGATCACAAAACAGGATCTTCTTCGAATAAATATAGCCCTTTTTTTTCTCACACAAGTCCAGAAGTGAGTAGTTAGTTGCTTTTTTTTTTCATTTTTTTATGTTATTCTGTTTTACTGGTGAGTAAGGGCCAGAAGGATACTGGCAGCTTTTGGGAGTGAGATCCAGAAAGGAAGTTACCTTCTATGTTGATTTATTTCAGGTAAGCAAAGTCTAGAAATGAATATTTCTGTTAATAAAATAATAAATTTTGGGGGCATAATGTTTAAGAAGGCAGTAGGGGGGCCTGTTTCTCTGAAAGAAAGGAAAATAAAATACAGAATCAGAGATGAACATAATAATTTTGTATCTTTTCCTTGCAAGAGATTCTGAAGTATTGTCGAATTTTATAACTTAAGCTCAGCTCGAAATTGAATGGGCTTTTCTGGCAGTAGGCACAGAAAAGTGTTCCTGTCTATGTATTCTTTCTGTGTGTACATAGATTTATTTTATTAATAAACTTTTCCTGCAAATCTTTTTTAGTATTGAAATATTCGAATGTTTCCTTCCGTCAATCCCCAGTTTAGCCATATGCGATTTATCGACGTTGTGGTACATCTTGATTTGAATAACTGTATCAATGCCTCTTCGTATTGATATAACGTTTACAGGAACGTCAAAATACTGCAATTTTGCCCTGTCTGGGTGCGTCAACATCCTAGTAAGTGCACAGACGTTGTACCATTTTGTTATCTCGTAAAATGCCTGCTACAACGGCAGGATTCGAACTAGCGGAACGAAAATTAGGCCTATTTAGTGGTAACTTTTCTAACTGTAAGTGAACTCCAAATAGTATTAACATTTTCCTATAAATATGAATTTATATTCGCTTTGGAGTGACTGCGTGTGAAAGCCTGAAAGGAGCCGCGTGACTTGCTGCGGCAGCTGTACCGGCCCTACGCGTGACGTCACTACAGGAACCTTGCGGCCTGGACATAACGATGGCAGTGGTCCTGCCCACCCCATTTAGTATATCTCGTCATTTCTGGTTAGCACATACCTTGTCATTGCAGATTTCTCATAACTCACATTAGATATACGGTATAATTATCTTGCAGGGATATTGCTGATATTACAACGGTGGACGTCATTTAAGTGCAAATGACCAGCAGAGAAGGAATGCATACAAGAATATATGTAGCAAATACGTGTAACCTAATTTTGTTGGTTAAGCAGATGTACACTTCACCATTCGTAATCTTAACACGAAAACAGTCCGATTACCTCCACAAATTATATGATGTATATAATAAATGGGCTTGAAACATCCCAATTACACACACAACACCGTAAATAACCCATTTCGAGAAGGCATTTGGGGTTATAAGGCACTGTAACTAACGATGTAGCAACTACGACATGAATGTAAACAAACATATTGCAGTTGTATTTCCATGATTATGACGTTGATATATCCACAAGCACTATAACACTTATTATTATTATTATTATTATTATTATTATTATTATTATTATAAGCGGCTTCGGTGGCGTAGTTGGTAGTATGCTGAACTGTTGTGCCCAAGATAGTGGGTTCAAACCCGGCCGTAGTCGTCGGATTTTTAGGAGCGTTAAAATCCTTCAGTATGCCTTCCTTCGGAGGGGCAGTAAAGCCGGCGGTCCCATATCATAGATTTATGGCATGTAAAAGCTCCTTCCACAGACTAAACTTGTGTGAAGCTAAATTTCTAGGTTAGATTTCGTTGTAACGCTCTATTAAAGTTCCAACGTTCACCACTAGGTATCATTGACATCTGGTAGCGAAAGTTGGAACTACTTGAAATTGAACGGAACTTGTAGCTCACCCTATGGGTGTCCGCTGGAAGCAGCTACAGACTCTAGCGAGCCGAACATGTCCTCGGACACTCCCGGTACTAAAAGCCATACGATAAATAAATAAAATTATTATTATTATTTTTATTATTATTATTAATAATAATAATAATCTGTTTCTACAGGGTCGAGGATGATGTGAGATGTGTATTTATGTGTCGATTGGTTTTCTTGACGCCAACCGCATGGTTGGAGAGTTGAAATGAAGATTCATGAGTTGGGCATGTACAGTTCAGTAGGGCAAGGAGTAGAAGGGAAGTGGCCGTGTACTAATACTGTAGTATGTATCGTCCCAGAATTTGCCTGGAGTTGATAATAGGTAACCTTCTCTATAAATCTCTGTCCGAACATCATAGATTTTTGGCTGAAACTTTTTATTTTTAATGACCAAATATACCCTCAGTTAAACTTTTGTCTGCTTGTCGTTGGTATTGGGTGGGTGTCAAAACTACTGGAGTGAATGGCTTGTAAGATGAAAAAAAAAAAAAAAAAAAGTCAACCCCTGGCACTATCCAGCCCATGACGGGCTAAGGCCGACCAAGCGACCGCTGCCCAGCCATTTGGCCTGCAGATATTGGGGTGACGCGTGATAGGCGCGTCGGGTCCCCTCGGCCGTTAATCTTGGTATTCGTGATCGGGGCGCTGTCTCACTGTCAGACAGCTACTCAATTGTCCTCACGAGGCTGAGTGCACCCCGTTCCAACCCTCACGTCAGTTTTAAAATCCCTGACGGAGCCGGGGATCGATCCCGGGGCCTCCGGGTGAGAGGCAGGCGCGCTACCCCTACACCACGGGGCCGGCCTTGTAAGATGAAGGCATCTCTAAAAGTAATACTAAGCTACACATTACACCTCGTTGCGTAGTGGCTTGCAATCTTGGCCGTCACCGCAGAGGCTCGGGTTTGATTCCCGGCTACCGACAGTCGTGTCTCCGCTCACTAAAAGGTTAGTGTTAAGCTGTGGGACCAAGCTCTCTGCTGAATCGGTAGACGTGAGTTCGAGCCCCATCGACGGTCGCCCTTGAAATGGTTTTCCGTGGTTTCCCCATTTTCAACTCCAGGCAAATGCTGGGACGGTACCTTCTGACAGGCCACAGCCGCTTCCTTCCACATCCTTGCCCACTTTCATCCGTTCATCTCATCTCTCATTTCGACGCGCAGGTCGCCCACGGGCGGTGACTAGAAAGACCTGCACTCGGCCTCTCAGGAAGCACACGACAAAGAAAAAGAAAAAAAATCCCGGCTCTGACAAAGATAATTCTGGTCTGAAGGCTGAAACGAGGTACACTCAACCTTGTGAGGCGAAACTGAGAAGGGGGCAGGTTCGATTCTCACCTCAGCCATCCTGGAAGTGATTTTCCTTAGTTCCTAACTTAAGCGCACAGCCGCCTCCTTTCCAATCCTCATGTGAATTATAAACACACTATATTTCAGACATCACAATAACACAGGTTATCAAAGTGTTAGTTTATTTGTTTTAGTTGGTTTATTATTGTTTGTTTATTTGTTGAATTATTCGGGGCTAAATGACCATGTTGTCAAAGTTACTGAAATGAAGACATAAAGGACAGCTTTATTCTTCGCAGAACATCGAGTTGGTATGCCTCCTGGAATAATGTATGTGTTATCTTGGAAGCGTGGTGTTGTTATCGAATGTGTCACTCTGTTGCAGATTGGGATGGACTCGGGGACCACGACCGGGTACACCGACAGTTGTCCGTGTCCAGCGACTCGAAACTTTTGGACGAGGATATCCGAGAAGAAGCGCGAGTTATCCTGCGGCCGAAGAAACCGCCGCGACCCAAGTCCGAGGTGTACCTGAATAAAGAACAGCAGCAGCGACGGACCAAGCGCTACTCCGCCTTCGGGGTGAGCATCATTTTTATTCCTACTAGCTTAAACGCAGTCTAAGAACAACGCGCATGTTTTTTTTTACATTAGCGAACGCACATTTCATAAAATATTCTAGATTTCCGCATCTATTTGAGAGTTTGTCTATGTATTGTACGTAGCTCAGAAGAACGCGAATGCGAGTGCGGGGTTAGGTGGAGGTCGATGGGAGGGATATTCCTTACACGTAGACGTCATTCGTTGCTATGGCAACCTGCTTACTACTCGGTCTATTGCGCGCTCAGTAGGACGAGTAAACAGTTTGGTAGTTATAGAGGGTTTAAGGGGCGGAACAGCGAGGTCATCTGCCCCCTAAAGACGAATCGACACTGTCTCGGAAGTAGTGGCACAATGCCTTTGGGAAGGCAGATACCGCTAGCTCGCCCCAACCTTTAAGGCCCCGTTCTCGCCGGGTACATTCCTCTGCCTAGTATTCTTCTGAGCTCCATATTATAATAGCCTACATATTTATTGGGCGTTTCGTATAACGAAAAAATGAATTTAGAATGCATTTGAGTTTTTATTGGCTTTTCCATTTGTTGCCTTATTTTTCAAAATGACGCAAAAATCTCCAAAAGAAGAGCAGCAAGGGGGTGTTTTTTTTTCATAGCATATGAAAACAGAAGTTTCGTTCTATATCTAGTGGATCAACCACCGTGAGATTAATAGGTGCATTTATTTTGGATGTTCCAAAAACTAAGATTTTAATTTGAAATAGAACATTTTTTTGGTAGTTTTACGTGTAACCGCCTTCTGTTTTTCTTTAAATGTGATTACTGAGGTTCCATCTCAAGAATAAATGCACCCAAATAATTCTGCAATAATTTTAATAGGGTTGTCAAATGGTGTTTATTTGTTTATTTTTTTATTTTAATGAAGGATACAATTTTCAAGATGACAATTTTGTAAATTCAGTATACCGGTACTTTCTTCCTGTGTTGGGGGCGTGGTGGCTCAGCGGTCAAGCTGTATGCCTCTCACCAAGGCGGACTGGGTTCGATTCCCGGTCAATGCATGTGAGATTTTCGAAGTGAAATGCCATGTCCTGTGGTTCGGATTCCACGTAAAAAGGAGGTCCCGTGGCTCATGATCGCGAGATTAACGGTCACGTTAAACTACAAGCTTCCTTTTTCTTCCTGTGTTTTCTCATACATACGCGACTTCATGCACCTTTTTGCACCTAAATACACTGAAGAAAATGGAAATTGCAACACCATGAAGGCATTGGTCGTTTGTGTTGATTTCAAGATAAGGAACGATGCCATGTAGGTATGTAAACGATCAAAGTTTCAGACCCATTGGATTGTTGCTACAGGTCTCCCCACGTGATTGGTCGCGGAGGAATCAACTCCAATATACGGACCAATACGGACTCTGGTGTAGCGTAGTTGACTTGCAGTCTGTGCAGTGAAGTGTTCCCCGTCAAACATGTCTCGACGACAGAGAAGAGCACGTTATCAACAACTCGCCGTTTGAGAGGGCTCGGATAATTGGGCTCTGTGAGGCTGGATTATCGCTAAGGACTGTCGCTGCACATGTTGGCCGACAGGCATCTACGGTACAATGTGTATGGCAGCAGTGGTCAAATGAAGGCACCCACACTCGTAGACCTGGCACAGGCCCAGCGCGACAGACAACTGTGAGAGAGGATCGCCGCATCATTCGGATGGCCCGGATGGAACCCCATGCAACAGCAGCGCAAATTCGAGAAGCTGTGGCACCCCACGTTACACTACAAACAGTTGGTAATCACCTGCGTGCAGCTGGCTTACGATCCCGTGTCCCTGCAGAAGGTGTTCCATTGACCCCACAACAGCGACGTGTAAGGCTGGCCTGGTGTCGAGAATGATCGACGTGGGTCGACGAATGGCATAGGGTCGTCTTTAGTGATGAATCGCGCTTCTGTCTTGCCCGCAGTGATCGCCGGAATCGTGTGCGCCGACGTACCGGGGAGAGGGGCCGCCCAGTCCTTATTGTCGAGAGGCACACAGGGCCAACACCAAGCATTATGGTCTGGGGAGCTATTGGCTTTAATGTGAAATCACAATTAGTGCTTGTTGAGGGCACTATGACTGCTCGACAGTACGTTGATAGGGTACTCAATCCAGTGGGTGTCCCTATGATGGCGAACATTGCTAATGGGATGTTTCAGCAGGACAATGCCCGGGTTCACACTGCACGAATCTCCAGAGAAGCTCTCCACGACATCACACCCTTAGAATGGCCCGCCAGATCCCCGGACCTCAGTCCTATTGAGCATGTGTGGGACATGATGGATCGACAACTGGCCAACCGTCCTCAGCCACCCACAACTCTGGAACAACTGACCCGTGCAGTGCAGCAAGCATGGGCCACAATTCCTCAGGAAGCGATCCAGGGCCTTATTGACTCCACCAAACTTGCGGTCGGAGGGACCTGAAAGTGTAATCATCGAATCACAGCCGAACACTCGTCCTGCATGTTCAATTGCAGCAATGTAGCACCACTCCTTCTGTGTGTTGCAATTTCCATTTTCTTCAGTGTATCTCAAATACTACTGAGACTGGAAAATTTACATGAAAATGGGTGCAGAAACAGAATGTGTCCTATCATATAAATTTAAAAAAATACAGTTGTATACAATTATTTCTGAACATTAGTTTTTGTAAAGAGTGCCCGTTTTTTTTAAACAATGCTCTTGAATCAAATCATCACCGCCGCGGTATATGATCGGAAACTCCCCCTTAATGTTCATGTTTTTCCGAATACATGCCATGTGAATTCGAAGAGAGTGTTATTTGCTGGCCAATGAGCTTGACCGTGTGTTTAATTTTTCAGCTTATAAATGTCTTGTTGTGGGGTGCGCGGTGTGTTAAAGGGATTAAGAGACGTGGGGGACTAAGTTTATTGGTTTCGTACGGCCTCATTCTTCACCGCGAATGTTTATAGTTACCAGTACATAGCAGCTCACTGAAATATTTATGTGACTGTTGAAATGGCTACATTTTTCAAATGGAGGGTGCCAAGCAAAACATTGAAGTGAATACTTCTTTCATTTGAAATAGGAATGCTAAGTCTGCGGGCTGTTTAATGTCCCTGTGTGGGATGAGTATGTCTTAATAATCCTGTGTGTGAATTTAACGGCTGCATGGTAATTCGGAATGGTATAAATTTAGCTTTGTTCACTATGTGACTGTGAATGATAAAATTTACAACACGTGGCAAATATTAACTTTATGTTTATTGCACAAATCTAACTATGGAGAGTCAGTTTCTCCTCGGCCTTAATGTGTGATCATTTAGAATTCATTTATTCATTAATTAATGTAATTATTTATTTAGTTACTTATTTATATTTTTATTATTATTTATATTTCTTTGAGGTATCCCGTTTTGTCCGGGTAGAAATACGGAGTCGTGCCTATCATATTTAGCCTTATTCTAAGAAACACCTAAACTGAGATGTTCGCAGGAGCACATTACTACTCGTGTAGCCTATATCCCTCCACTGCCTGTTGGCAAGCGACTATTAGTGGACTATTACAATGGAAAACTACAATATAAGGCTACTGAAAATACTTTTTTTTTACAAAGCGAGGGCTACACTAGTCTAGTCGGATGCCACAAAGAGAGATATCCACGTACTACGCCACACTACTGTATACTGGCCGGTCATCTTCCCAACTTTAAATGTACAACTCCCCGTTCTATTACAAAAGCCATGGTGGCGACAGAACCCGGAAATCAGGTATATATCAGGGAAATTTGTATATCTGGAAATATCAGGGAAATGTCAGGGAATTTCGCAAAGGTGTAGAAAAATCGGGGAAATTTGAAGAAAAACAATTAATAAATCTAAAATACAACAAATTTTGCGTCAAGTAGCCGTAACCTGGCGCGGCGAAAAACGTAGCGTGATTCCCCGATTAATATCAGGGAATTTTGTGGCAATATCAGGGAAATATCAGCGAAATATCAAAGAAATTTGTCAGGCAAAGTCTGTCGCCATCGTGAAGCGAGTAGAACATGCAATGCCTAAAATTTTATTTTTAACCATTTATGTAATACACAGTTTCTTCTTGAAATGAATTTTTGCAGAGATAAGGTCGAAAAAATGAAATAATTCTCCCCCTAAATTCCCCTTTAGCCGTTGTACTGCAGAAATTATTTCTAGCCTAGGTGTGTGCCCGACGTAAATACACATCCTCGTAAAACATATGCAGCCATTTGCATATGATGTGCAATCATACTCTGCATAGGCCTACACATCAGTTGAACCAGTACATTAATTTGGCATGAAGCGCATAGAAAACTTCACATTCCTTAATTGTAAGCAATGAATAGACAAAACTTTAATTGTATAATGTTATAGGGTGGCATCGCATAGGCAAATTCACCAAATTCGGCATTCCATTTTCATTTCCATCTAGCAAAGGAAATCAGCAAGTCTTTGACTGAGATTTAATTATGTCATTTAATACCAAATGTGGTAAGAGATATCTTAAACTTGCTGTAACTAAGAGTGCCGTGGATTTGTTTTCTGGTCTAGTGTGGTCCGCTCGATTTAACTAAACAAACATATTTCCCTAGTTTTTGTGGTTATTTTTATTAATAATAGTAATAATAATAATACATTTCAATTGAGCCCCTATGGACTGCATGTTAACAATCAATGTAATTGGTGTCTAGATCTTGTTCTTTTACCGGGCGTATTGTTATTATTATTTCTATTATTATTATTATTATTATTATTATTATTATTATTCATTTTAGGGGAGTGGGTTATCTTTGTCACAAACTTGTAGCTGTTATACAAACGCAAAAAAAGCACATTTCTACAGAACAACATTATTCATAAAATACGCGCGCAGGTAATGCTGAATTTTGAAGATAGCAGTGTCATCAGTGCTTCCCCGTGTTCTCATAAATGGTGACATGCTGGAGATCTGATAGTACTCTGTGAGTACGAGTAGTGTCAGTGTTGTTACACTGGCTCATTGAGGCAAACAATGGCAATCTACTTCTCTACTCACCTTGCCTAGTATGCCTAGTTTAATGCTCCCTTAATTTTTGGGGTTTCTACCACAACCTATTATGGCGGTGCTTATGTGGATCCAACCACTACCTATCAGACAGAGCTGGAGTAAGGAAAAACTAAACATCCGTCGAGAATTCAGCTTTCACAAAAGAACCAAGATGGTAAGAGAGTATACGGTATCTAGCTAGCGCTACGAATGAAGCGGCTGCAGTGAAATATTCACTTATTTATTATTCAGACACACTCGCATATTTTGAAGTAGCCTACATGGCTTAGCAATTTTGAAGGAGGCTATGCAATATTTGTGAATCTGCATCTGTTAGCAGCGACGCGGCGTAACGTCGAGTAGAGCAAGAGGCAGAGGGCCGAAGGCTGCTGAGTGTGGGACGGGGGCGGACACACTGTCTCCCTGCCCATGTCAGATAAAAGCGTTTCACTGCACGCATGGACCACAAGACAGCAGTCTCCACAAGTTTTTGCTCATATCGTCTGCTGCTGTAAATCTTGTCTGTGAAGGGTATTTGGCCTGTCAGCTACATTCCTGCCCAAGACCCGTACAGTATAATACAAGGATCATCTACGTCAGGCGTTTTCAACGTTTTCTAAACGAAGGACCACATATTTTAAACTGTTGAAATATGTGCGGTCTGCATTGATTAACAGTTTACTACCGGGTGAGTTAGCCGTGGTCGTTACGGTATGACTGCTGGCAGTCGCTCACATCCGGGAGGCGAGGAGGTTTGAATCCCCCCGCCGGCAACCTTGAAGATGGTCTTCTGTGGTTTCCCAGCTTCCTTCCAGGCAAATGCCGGGGTTGGACCCTAACTATAGGCCACAGCCGCTACCTTCCAACTCCTCGACCTTCCATTCCAACTTTCCTCCCCAACGGTACTTGTAGCTCACCCATTGGGTGTCCGTCTCGAAGCAGCTACAAAACTGGCGAGCCGAACATGTCCTCGGACACTCCCGGCACAAAAAGCCATACGCTAAAAAAAACTGTTAGTAATAATAGACCTACTTATTCCTCTGCAGAAATATACAATCATTTAGTACAATTACGTTTGTAAAATCTAAATCTGGAGGAGTTTTTCATAATTATTTTTCCATTCATAAATGCATCGTTTTCTAATTGTTCGGCTTACCATTTTTAGGTGGTTTAATTCCCAGTGATTATTATATGGCGCTGTATACTTCGTCATTATTTCAGATTTAGTAGCCTTCTTCTAAAAAAATATTATTATTGCTTTCAGTCCTACGAGGTCATGCAACCAGTGAGTGGTTATCGTATCGGACTACCACTCCCAAGCTTGCAGGCTCGCTCCAGGCCGTGGTAAGTGATTTTTGAAAGGCGACAAAAATCACGGCACGCATGTCATACGTTGTTGGCCTGTTCAAGAACCCATTTGAATTCAGTAGGCCGTGCTCATAATGCGAAAATTAATCTCGGGATTTTCCGCCAACACAAAGTTCCTCCTTTCTCTACTAGAAAGCGCTATAATGTCAAGGAGCTTAGATATCTAACCTCCTTGACTTCCATAGCGGTCCAAGGAACGACAAAATTCGACATGCAAACTGCCCTCTAAGCGTCAAAAAACTAAGTTTGCACCTGGCGCCCGAGGCAATACGATATTATTATTATGCAACCAGTTTCAATTTGCATGTATTGAATCAATTATGACTTCATCCATGAATCAATGACTAAATAAAGAATGCTTCCTTTTAACGAACCTTTCTTGAAATGCAGTACGTCATTACTGAACTGAAATTATCATTAAAATACATACTATTTAATGTTCATATCGCCAGCACTGCTGTAAGAAGATTTGACCACAGGAAATGATGCTAAGGGAAGTCTGCTGCCTGCGGGTTAAAGACTCCTGATCTACACTGTATTTAATTACGAGCGCACATTTTATTGATTGAGACATAAATAACAGGACTACAGTAACCCAATTATTGTCTTGATTTCCATTCTTCTACTTCCTGAAGTCTTTCTGATCATACATGCGAACGTCGTTGTGGCGCATTGACTTCGTCCCTTCATCAACTTGGTGGCCACGGTTTGTATCCCTTGGGTTCGATTCCTGGCTCAGCCCAAATGGCCTCACCATGGCAACCGAGACGAGATCTCCATCTCAGTCATCCTTGAAGTGGTTTTTCGTGGTTTTTCACTTCTGCTCTAAGCAAATTTTGGGAAACCACGACAGCGTCCACCTATTCCTAGCCTCGGTTACAAATATACACTTCTACAGACACACAATAACACCGTTTAGCCTATCACATTGTACATACGGGGTTGATAACTACGGTGTCACACACCTTTAAATGAAACGACAAGAAAGGAAGTGTTGGGATACTTCTGCATCCCGTGCAATCTAATTACCTCCTATGCATCCAAATTACTCTACTCTAATCTAGTCCATGGCACTCTGGAAACAGATTGCAATTCTAGGTGAAACTAATTCAATCGGTTGTTGGAAAATGATACTTAGTCACAGAGGTAAATCTTACACGATACACCAATGAGTGATTGAATAATGAATGAGTCAATCCATCAAAAAGTTACGCTTTGCCATTGTGTATATCAATCAAAGGATCTTTCATTCGTGTAATGTCAGTTTTCTAATCCATACATATATTACATTGTCTTGTCTTCAGTCGAACATGGCTATTAATTACGACGGTCGATAATCAAGTTAATCATTTAGAAATTATTGTACGTAATGTAACGAGTGCTTTTGAAATTATTGATTCGGTCACGAACTTTAAAAGTACGAAGGTACATTTAAAATAGCGACTACACGAATAAACAGTTGGTTTATTCTAGTAGTACTAGATGCAATCGCAACCAGCGCCTGGTGACGATCGTTGGAAATTCAGAGCATTAATCAAACCTAACCTACAAATTTTTCTTCACACAAGTTTAGTTAGTGGAAGGTTCTTTTACATGCCATTAATCTATGACATGGGCCCGCCGGCTTTACTTCCCCTCCGAACGTAGGCATACTGAGGGATTTTTAACGCTCTCAGAAAATCCGACGACTACGGCCAGGTTTGAACCCGCGACCTTGGACATAGAAGCTCAGCATGCTACCAACTACGCCACCGAAGCCGCCAGTTATAATTCTATCATGAGCATCCATAGCAACATGTGATTTATGCTGTTGTTCATTTCCAACAAAAGAACGACGAAATTAATTGCCTACCAAAGCTTATAAATAAACCATTTCAACAGAGCATAAAATCCTGATAAAACTACTAAGCCTTAGCTGGTGTTCTGTGTGAACAAAAGAACGAAGGTAAGCGTTGTGATCAGTCAAAAGAAGATGGGATAAGAACTCGGCGAAAACAGGACAGGTGCTTAATTGATTGGCCGGTTATAATTAAATTCTACACGTTAATGCTCCAAATCAAAGAAGTGATGTATAAGAGATATAGTCGTCAAAAAAATGAAGCAAAGGAAGTCTCTTTAGCGGCTTCGGTGGCGTAGTTGGTAGCATGCTGAGCTTCTATGCCCAAGGTCGCGGGTTCAAACCTGGCCGAAGTCGTCGGATTTTTAAGAGCGTTAGAAATCCCTCAGTATGCCTTCCTTCGGAGGGGAAGTAAAACCGGCAGTCCCATGTCATAGATTTATGGCATGTAAAAGAACCTTTCACTAACTACACTTGTGTGAAGCCAAAATGTGTAGGTTAGAATTGATATCGCTCTATTAGTTCCAACGTTCGCCGCCAGGTGCTGACTGCGATGCCATCTAGTAGCCAAGTCCGTAAGCTAGGTGTCGTGGAGGGTAGCATTTGGTAGCAAAAGTAGGAACTAGGCTACTTGAAATTACGGTCTACAGTCCTTACTTGAATTAAAACAGATAACACACACTAATACAGCCATCACAATTAACACCGGTTATCAGACAGATTCTACACATACCCAAGGTACACGAGGCTATATGACCGCGTTGTTGCAGCCCCTAAACTAATGAACCAACCAAGGTCTTTGCGAGCCGACATCGAATGACTCGGTGTGTCACGGTATGAGTATTGATTACTTTATTCCTCGTTTTGAAATACGTTTTTATACTGTTTATCTTGGGATTAAGTGGCAGATTTTGCAGGGGTTTATTGTTTTAAGGAGCGAAAACATTGACATTTTTTGCTTCGGATCACATAAACAAAACCTCAGTATTATTCATTGTATTTGTCTCTAGTCACTATTTTTTACATTAAAAGCTAAAAACCATACCACTACTTACAACATAGTATAGTTAATATTGTTATTGATATTAGTATTATTATTATTATTATTATTATATATTACGGTAAGTTCATCCGACAAATAACTCAAGCTCCGGAACTAGGAGGAGTTAAGAAGTTGCGTTTTGTGCCAAAATCTTCCAAATCGTCTCAATAGTACAGGAAAAATCCTGCATTTCTTGAAAAGTCGACTGAAATATATTTATTTATTTATAAAATGCGTTTAAACAAATAACAAGACCATAGCCCCTGCCAGAACTGTGTCGCGTTGAGTCCGCATAACAGTAAAGCCGGGTGGATGGTATATACGCATGGGGCGCTGTAACAAGTGATCACTCCAAAGAAAGAGAATCATCCGAAACAGTGACGGATTGCACTCTGATATCCAAAATTTGTTAAAAAAAATAAACATGACGATAGTCCTTGCCAGAACTGTGTCGCGTCGATCTAATATACCAATAAAGCCGGGTGGGTGTAGTTTATACATGCGAGAGTTTTCACGTGGTTTGGCTAGTTGTTATTATTCAAATCGTTAAACCCATATTATTATATAGTGCGTGGGAAGGCTTTTTATCATCAGTTTTTACGCTGTGGCAATAATATATTGTGTAATGACATTTTCCCAGTGGTTTGAATGGCCGTGGTCTTGTTTAACTTGAGAAATCGAGGTTCTACTGGACATGTTTTATTGACTAGAATAGAGGGCTGGAAGCACTTACCTCACGTTTAACGATCACATCTAATCTACGTTTTGTAAGTTTGTGATAGTGTCGGCCTCCTGATCCCAAGGTCGTGGGTTCGATTCCCGTCCAAAGATTCGGTTGTTTGAGGGGCTGTAAAGATCAACAGTTCGCAGAGCCATACAGTGTCGATTGTATAAGACTCTTGCATCATATTTGGTGATTGCATGAGAAAAAAAAATCTGCGTAGGTCACCCTACACAGTTCTAGGTTTGCTGCCAGATAGTAAGTAGTGCCAGTGGAACGTCCAATTTTGAGAGTATATGGCCTATAAGGCTCCAACCTATAAGATGTACACCAGGTAGCTGAGGCATACGTATATTATTATAACTTTTATACATGCCTATTGTTACAGAAGGCGGGAAATCATCATCGACAGCATTTTAGTGCATCTATGTGGTGGGAAGGTTTAAAAACTTTCCAACTGTTGTTGTTTATTTTAGGGGCTGCGACATCGTCAGATAGTCCCGTGTATTTGGGTGAGTGTGGAATTTGTCTGGTAATCGGTATTATTGTGATGGCTATGCTAGTGTGTGCATTTGTAAATTTGGGATAAGATTGGGAAGGAGGTGGCCGTGGCCTTACGTTAGGAATTATCCCAGGATGTGCCTGGAGTAGAAGTGGGGAAACTACGGAAAACTACTTCCAGGATGGCTGAGGTGGGATTCGAACTCCCCTCGATTTTGCTTCACGAGGCTGAGTGTGCCCCGTTCCAGCCCACACATCAGAATTAAAATTCCCTGGCAGAGCCGGAAATCGAACTCGGACCTCCGGGGCGACAGCCAAGAACGCTATTTTGAACTTTTAAAGATAACATAACATAATATAAAAAAATAACCCCTGGCACCACAGCCCATGAAGAGCCTAGGCCTACCAAGCAACCGCTTTATATTTGATTACATGCCACTATACAGTGGTGGGAAGATCCAATGCATGCAGGGTTCTTTTCAGATACGTCGGTACAACACCTGTTGCTGAAGGATTAAAGATACAATAGCTGTCTTTTCCTGGTGCTACATCTTTTTATTCTTCTTCTTTTGCTCCCAACCCATGTTGCATATTATTATTACTATTATTATTATGCAAACTCGCAATGTGGCTCCTATTGAGGGAAGGTGCTCCATCTACTGTATATCCAAGGTTGCGGGGTCGAATCCCGGCACAGCCTATCGGTTTGCACTCAGGAATTTTGCAACAGATGGAAGAAGCAACAGTTTTAAGGTAGAAATAGAGTGAACAATGTGTATGCGGTGAGAGAGGAACAGGTGCTAATCGCACACTTGTTTGCTGCTGTCTCGTGTTAACTTGACTTCTCTACACCGACTGCTGTTCGCGCTATATATAGCTACAACCAGGTATTTAGAACCCCGCGCTATTTTTAAAGAGAACTACTTTAAAGTGCGAGCCAACGGTTTGATCTTAACGATTTAAGAAATAAATTAGGACGTGGGAATTTGTGTTGACACTCAACTTAGCGGCTAGCGCATTAAACGTGGTTTACACGAACTTTTTATTGCCATATATATGTATTCCTTTACGTCTAGTAGTTAACTTTCTTTTAGATCTCGAGGACATTTGTAACATTCATTATGTGTTGATCGTATTGCACACGTGCAGGTTGTTTTCTTTCGTTGGTTTATCACGAATAGTTAGTTATTTTGACTGTGCTCTATAATGTGAAATAATGGTTATGTTTTTGCTTCATTTTAAGCATCTAGTTTCTAGAGACATGCAGTCTCCAGCACACTCTATCACATTGAATTCATGTCTGAGGGCGGGAACTGGAATTCACCAAACCTCGAGAGGACAGGTTAGGAGGGGTGGGTTCGATTCCATCCTCAGCCTTGCTAGAAAATGTTTTGCTTGGTTTCCCTCTACGAATCCAGAAAAATGACTCCATACGCCCTCCAGAGAAATGTGATATTTATTTGAAGTCCTGGTGTACCTACTCTAATCCTATACTCAAATAATTTACGCTACACAGAACTACTGTCATCACAATAACATCGGTTACCGACAAATACACCCTCTGTCTGAAAAGTTCGGTCAATGGGTCTATATTACGAACGTTTTGTTGTCTTACCTGAAACAGCCGTTACTATCCTTCGAAGTAATCTCCGTGGATGATTATGCACTCCTTAGAACGGCTGTACAAGTCCTGGCATAGTCTTCCTGAGGGATAGCCTTCAGTTGGGTCGTCACATTACGTTGGATGTCCGAAATGTCCGAAAAATCTGGCCCTTTTGGGCTTTTCGGCGACCCTGGACCCCGATACTCCATACTTTGACGCTTGCCTTCGAGGTCGTACCTCAGGCACCAGGTCTCGTCGCCCGTGACTATGGTTTTCAGGACCATTCCATCCCACGGAACATTCACCCTTCTCACTGCCACCCGTCGAACAGGTGTGCACGTTAGGTCACATAAATTCACCCTCCTCACTTCCGCCCGTTGATCAGGTGTGCAAGGCAGGTTGCATAAATTCACGCTTCTCTCTTGCTTTCAATTTAGAGTTCTGACGACCCAAACTGAAGGCTATTCCTAAAGAAGATTATGCCAGGAGTTTCCAGGACTTGTTCAGTCGTTCTCAGAAGTGCAAACCATCCACGGGAGTTACTTCGAAAGACAGTAACGGCTGTTACAGGTAATCCAACAATCCGTTCGTAATTTAGCCCATTCACCGAACTTTTCAGACAGAGGATGTACAATATACACATTAGTACACGGGGCTGATTATCCTATATGTCCCATGCCCCTTATTGAAGCAACAACAAATGAAACCCTTAGAAAGTGAGCGAATCGTAAGGGTTGTTTTTGGCACTTTGGTTACACACAGTGCTGTTCCTGGTTGGCTACATACATACTTGTTGATGTGTCCTCCTGTATTAAAGAGGAACCACGAATACATCATGTTGACCGCGCAGCTACATAAACAAGCGACACCTCACCTCCGCCAGCTGGTAATGACGCCTTTGCGTGCAGCACGGCGAGATAGGAAATGAGAACTGCTCTTTATTGTACGCTTGTCTGACATACGAGAGGCGAGCACGGAACTGTGGGAAGCTCCGTCAATTATTTCAGTGTAATATATTCTTGTACTTAAGACTTATTTAAAAACGAAATAATTTTTGAATAATAATTACAACAAGCCGGCCCCGTGGTGATGGGATAGCTCCCGTGCCTGTCACCCGGAGGCCCTGGGTTCGATCCCCGGCTCCGTCAAGGATTTGCATTACGTGTAGGACAATCGTAGCTGTCTGATCAGAGCTACGGTTAAGAAAACTAGGATTAACGGCTGAGGTGACCCGACGTGCTGATCACGCGTCACCCATTAATCTGTAGGCCAACAGGGCTGGGCAGCGGTTGCATTATTATTATTATTATTATTATTATTATTATTATTATTATTATTATTATTATTGTTATAATTAGTGGGTTACCGTAAATAATCCGAACCTCTTTCATTTTTAGAGCATAATTCATTAAATGTGCATCATTTATCTGTTCACGTGTGTTATTGTGCTGTTGTAGCAGTAAACCTGTACTTGTTTACTCACACAGAAACGTGCAAGTTTTTTATTTTTATTTTTATTATGTGTAACATCTTTCCACTCGGTTGCTGGATATTTTTTGTGGGAGTGATTTTGGAAAATGGGCGGAAATGTGTAGGAGGAAACATCGCATACGGTTTACTTCAAGGTTTGGAGGCCCCATTAAAGATATTCCTACAATAAATCATCTTCAAGTTGTCGTTCTTTGGTGTGAAAATATTCATTATATCATATTTGCTGAAAACAATTATGATTTATTAATTAAATCTTCATACTTTTGCTGTGGAATGTATATCGCATCCGGTTTACTTCAAGGTTTGGAGGCCTGTTTCTTGAAATCCTGTAGGCTGTGATACGTCTGTCTATGGTGTGTTTAGTGTTCTTAGAAGGTGGCGTGAGATTGAACTAGAGTTGTTATGTTAAGAGGACATGAAAGATGGCCAGTGATGCGTCTTAGCGCTTGAGTGAGGGTTGCTGGAATTTGTCGAGCGGGAGTGCTCGGTGGATTCCAGAGGTGTGAGAGACAATGGGAGGAAGGCTTTGTAAAGGAATAGATGAAGGTTATGAATTCTGCTATTAAAATTGTTTGAGATATAGGGCCTATCTGAAGAAATATATAAAAGGAAATATTCTATTGTCTTTACTACGTCGCATTGGTTGTATCTTACTACAACATTTTATATATAGCTCCTCCAAAGAAATAAAATGATGGAATGAATGTGAAAGCGATGGATGCGATAAATTGAAAATAATATTTATTTTTGAGTGTGTTACTGACTACGTATATTTCATCCCTTTCTTCTTCCAAAAAGTACGTTATATATCAATGAACTATAATTATATTGCAGTATATATATATATTCACTTGCCTTGTTTCAATGACAGAGTTCACTGTTAGCAAGGGATTTGCGCTCCCGGCAAAACTAATAGGTCATCGGCTTTTTCATATCTCGCGAACAAATAATGCTAGGGACTTGCATGAGATGTCCTAGGACTCGGGGTGGCACCCCCCGTTTTCCTATAGCCACCTTAATTTAACAAAAGGACCCAAAACTAATAGGTCATTGGCTTTTTAATATCTCGCGAACCAATAATGCTAGGGACTTGCATGAGGTGTCCGCGGAGTTGGGGTGACACCCCCCGTTTTTCTATCCCCCTCTTAATTTAACCAAAGGACCCGAAACTAAAGGGTCATCTGCTTTTTTTTAAATATTTTGCGAACCATAATGCTGTATGAGGTGTTGTAGGACTCAGGGTGACGCGCCTTATTTTCATGATTTTGTAATTTGCAGAAATGGGTAAATCTAGAGCAGAATATATGCGAAATTATCGACAAAAGAAACGTGAGAAAATTAAAAAACTGGAGGAGTACAGCCGTAAAAAATTGGCATCACATATATTTCATCTCAATTTAATAGTAGGATAACATGTCAGATGTTAAGCCTCCGTGGCTTAGGCGGCAGCACGCCTGCCTCTCACCGCTGGGTCCGTGGTTCAAATCCCGGTCACACCATGTGAGATCTGTGCTGGACAAAACGGAGGCAGACAGGTTTTTCTCCGGGTACTCCGGTTTTCCCTGTCAACATTTCATTCCAGCAACACTCTCCACTATCATTTCATTTCATATGTCATTCATTTAATCATTGCCCCAGAGGAGTGCGTCAGGCCTCGGCTGCCGGCACAGTTCATATCCTCGCCGCTAGATGGGGGCTTCATTCATTCCATTCCTGACCCGGTCGGAGACTGGAAGCAGGCTGTGGATTTATTTATAACATGTCAGATGTTACACATCATATGCGACTACTGTAAGGCTCGTAATTTTTTTAAGATGTGATATTATGTAGGGGAGGGTGGGCCACATTGAGACAGAAAACATATATTTTAGTATCCTGTCTTATTTATCAATGTATGAAAATGTCCTTATATACTGAAATATAAGTTGGTTGTTGCTCATCAATTTCACACCCTTAAAATTTCCATAACATCCACACTTTTCTGTAAAAATAATAAATTGTGAACATGTTGCAGCCGTCTCACTGTAGCCCACCCTTGGGCCACAATGAAAAGAATTTATTTTAACTGGTTAAATACATTGATAAACACTAAAGCACATTGAGATTCCCAAAATTTACAGAAAATTTGAGATATGACTTTTGTCTTTTTGTTTTGCCATATGCACAGGGAACCGGCAACAGTGATCTGTTGTCTTTCGCGGGGACTGAAGTAATATCTGCAACCTCTGGGTAAAAAAAGAACTGCCTATCATGTTTGCATTTTTTCTTAACAATTTTTCTTCATAATTTTCATCATCTAAATCTCGTTTCACTTCCCCGATGTAAATCTTCAGTGTTTCCCTGAAACCTCAACCAGAACGAAGTCACCTTCCTTAGGTTTGGGAGCAAGTTGATGAAATGTTAGGAGCACGATTTCTTCATTATCCGATGAGCTGTCTGAATTAGAAGAATCACCAATCATCATCCATGGAAATGTCTGTAGCTAGGGCTGCCTTCTTGAATTTCAAGTTCCTTTGGCTCGACAAACTCTTGTTGCAGCTCTTTTGATTTATTTATTTATTTATTTATTTATTTTGTATTTGTGGACTAAAGAGCAAGTTTTTTTCTTTCTTTCTGTGGTGTCAGTTGGAATGAAAGATCTCCCCTTTTCTCTCCTAGAAGTTGACTCTGCCCTCTCCTCAGTTTTGGGGTAGCTCCGTATATCTTTCTCACTTTCTCACTGTAGCCTACCCTACTGTGTCTCACTGTGGCCCACTTGCGACATGTAAAAACAATTATGTTTACTATCTCACCTACAATACCGTACTGAACAAGCTGACAATTCCAATAGTTATTTAGTAATATGTATGTATTTCGACCATATTATATTCATTAATGTGCAATGATACACATAACTATAAAAAACAAGATTTTCAGTAAAGAACATATAGCCTACTTTCTCCTAAATGTATGAGTATAGTTATAACTCGTTGTTATTATCAAAGAGTATCAAACTATTCTTTGTTGAAGACCTTAGAAACGCCACAACCTAGATAAAAACTGCTACCATCATTGAAGAAAGAAAGATAAGAAGTATATCAAGAATGTTATGGATCTGGAGACATAATCGACCGGACTGGCTGCGTGGCTCAGCGGTAACGTTTTCGCTTGCTGGGCCCTAGGTTGCAGGTTCGTATCCTGGCGCAGTCAGCTGGCATTTGAGGGTGCACAAATGCGAGGGAGCCGTGTCAGTACATTTACTGGCACGTTAAAGATCCCCTTCGGGCCAAAATTCCGGCACCCCGGTGTCTCTGAAAGCAGCAGTAGTTAAAAGGGATGTAAAACCAATAACATTATTATTATTATTATTATTACATATACGACCTGCCGTGGGCAACATCCAACTTTGAGTTGTGGCATGTCTTTACACGTCTGGTTGTGCATGGCTTTCACAACCCTAATTGAATTAACAAATCTTTCCATGACCCTACAGAGACGTGTGTATACAAACTATGTGGATATTTTCGATTGCTATTTGCCTGAAATAAAAGTAGTAATTAATAACCTGAACTAACACCAACTATGTGAAATCGTTTTGTTCTTTACTTCAAATAACATTTTCAAGTAACGCAAAATAGGCTGTTACAAACCCTTCAAAATAAAAAGTAAAAATGTATCGTAGTATTATCTTGTCATTCTTCAAATTCGATGCGCATAGAATGGCAATGGTGTAATAATCAATGGAGCCCCACGTAGACTAGTCGTGACATCTAGTGGTGAAATATCGAACAATATAATCCTAACAGAGCGAGTGCATTCTAGCGGCCAGAAGAAGAAACTTTTCAATAAAATCTGGAAGTTAATCTAGTTACCATTTTGGCAGCTAGATGTCTCGAGTAAATCTGCTGGCGAAATATGTTTTAATTAAATATATATTTTACACCATAATATGCACAATATAACGCTTAATTTTAAAACATCTGAGTCATTACAAAACAATAAACATATAACATTTCAAGCAAAAAACCTAGCTCTGATCGGGTTTGAACCATAGGCATTTGAGCGACAGGCTAACGCTCTACCACTGAGCTAATTGTGTCAACGAATATCGTTCTATATAAAATGACTTACATAGAACTTGTTAGCAAATAATGATTTATACTAAACGATTTCATCACTGGAGTATATTATTTATATATAAAGCATTTCATACAAAGTTTATTTATTTAGTATCAGTACGCTATATTGCATGCAATACTCAAATTAGTGAAATATAAGTCAGGCACAAGATATCCGCTGCCATCTTGTCTTATTACTGAATCAGCTCAGCTTTTTAAAATCACGTCTGCACTATAGTATTACAAAATAAACTTTTAATTTCGAACGTGCTTCTTCCTTTAGAACAGTTAAAACGATTCTCGGCTCGATAATCGGAATTGGTGGGTCCCATGATATGGATTATAAAGTTTGCATAATTCGCCCGGCCGCCATCCTGAAATGGTATGGCGGACGACCTTGTAGTTTGGTCACAAGACGCATCCTATACGAAGGTATGTTGTTACCAAATTTGGTAGAGATCGGATGATTTGGTTAGTCGTTATTTGATTTTACGTTTTGAACGTTTGAGTGGCCGCCATTCAGTTTTAGTAAAGATGGCGGCGATATATAACATGACACTGAGGTGTCCTTTGCTAGTGCTACCTTTGTACCAAATTTCGTTCATTTCGCATTCACCGTGTTCGAATTGATAGGGGGGGACAGACATTCAGAGTACACACACTCACACACACACACACACACACATACACATACACACACACACACAGACACACTTTTTTCGCCCTGTGTTGATCTCATAAGTCTACTTTCATTTTTTGCAAAAATCGAAAGTAGGCTAAAAACAACAAAGGAAGAAATTTTACTTTTCTTACCTCAAAAACGATGATGTTGTTTATCTTCTAGATAACATGCTTCTTTCAAAGTGTAAATAGGATCAAAATGTCTGCTACCAGGCGAGCCAACCTCTAAGAAATAAAAACAAAATCCCTCTTTCAAAAAATAGATTTAATGAGCTTGTCTTACTGTGGCCCATGTCTCACTGCGGCCCACCTTCCCCTACCCGGTACACAATTTATCTCGGTGTTGAATATCGACAGTCAGTTGTGCTTGCTACTTCAGAATTGTTGGGAAAAAATAGAAGTTCATAATAGTGTTAATAAATGCCAATGAGATGTGTTGTTATTATTCCCACTGCGAGTGTAAGCCCATTTAAATCTCATAAGCGCATTGAATTTAGAGTTCAAGTACCGTATATGAAAGTAGATTATTGTATTGATGTGGAATAAAGTGGTATTATTATTAAGTATAAAGAGCGCTCTATTCGCCCGCGTCGTAGTTCGGTTGAATGAATCGAGACGTCTACCCCTTGAGTCCTGGTTCTTATTCCCAGCGCTGCCAACTATTTAAATTCTAGTCTAAGGGCTGGGCCAGTTTTCAATCAGCTCCATGATATAAACTGTGAAGAGTGTTTTCAGTGGTTTCCCTTGTCAGCTCCAGGCAAACGCCGATTTCGCACCTTACGTCATTACATTACATTACATTACATTATGCGAACCGGCCAAAACTAAGGACCACGCAAATATCATTTCATTTCCTTCTTATAGTTCTTTCTTCCTTTCTCTTCCTCCACACTTCCTTAATTCTTTCAGAGTGTTACGCCTTTCTCTCTGCTGTCCATCTTCCTCCCCTGCGTTCTGATAAATGATTTTCTTCCCGGGTTTCTCTTTGAAAATTCTAAATCCGTCTGATTCAAAGGATTCTCCATCAATGTACCTCGTTTCTTGTAGGGCCAGTATCGAAATGTCAAGTCTGTGTAATTCTGCTGTTAGCTGTTTCAGCTTTCCAACCTGAATGAGAGAATTAATATGTTCCGAAATACTACTTTCTTTTATTCTTGAATTTAGCAAGGTTCATGTGGGGCTCCGATTCACCCACTAGCTTCGTCACCCATGGACTCTCAGGCAGCCTGGAATCCGAAAGCCTGACTTTGTCTTCAGGGTAATATAAATTATAAGAAGCCATTTCCATGATATTAATGTTGGGTTTAGTGGTTGGATCAAGTCCAACGTTGTACAACTAAGGGTGTTAGCCTTAGAGGGTTGGCAAATTTTCCAACTGGGTTTAAATCTTTACAAATATACACATTTTTCAAAATTAAGAAATACTGTACATATTTATTTATTTACATATGTTACGCCCTCATTGGAGCACTTAACCAAAACAAGTATATACATATCTCAAAAACAATATTAAAGATTCAGCTTCTTATTTTTCTTCTTTTCCCAAAACATTTTCATTCTAGTCGACCTTGCCGCTCTCTCTGCATCGCTTATGGTGTAAGTTTTGCGGGTAAAGGTTTTTAAGGGAAGTCGGATGTTCTTGCTTTTTCAAGATATTCTTCTCATCTTTGTTAGCAATTTGGGACATTGTCAAGCCGAGTTCATCCAGATCATTTTGAATTTCCATAAACCAAGAGTTCTTTGTTTTACTTTTGAAA
The DNA here is from genome assembly GCA_946902985.2 of Meconema thalassinum. Lineage (NCBI taxonomy): Eukaryota > Metazoa > Arthropoda > Insecta > Orthoptera > Tettigoniidae > Meconema > Meconema thalassinum. The sequence goes on from OX336390.1 coordinate 305,102,750, forward strand.
AAATAATTAAATAATACGTTTAATTGTCTGGTATCCGGCAGGCGTGAGATATGACAAAAAAGAGCAATTCGCCTTTTTCGCATAGTATCGACTATAGACTCAGTTTCTTTATAAACCACTTCATTTGGTAATAGACGCCATTGACCATCCACCTGATGTTTTTTATTAATTATAGTTCTGAGAATTCTTCTATCAATCTTCTGTAATGTGTCAGTAACTGATCGAGTGTTTCACAAGCATATATTGCTTCCGGTTTAATAACTGATTCGTAATGTCGTAATTTGGCATTTATGGAGAGTGTTGTTTTTTTTTTTTTTTTTTGGGTGTAACTAGACCAAGTAATATATTGCGCTTGTCTTAACTTTGTTGTTCTATTTTCGATTGACGCTTTCTCATTCAAATTCCATGTTATAATCTCCCCTAAATATTTAAATTTATGTACAACTTTAATTTCTTTATTGCTGATCAATGTAATAGCTTGTGTTTCCACATCAAAGGATGCCATTATTTCAGTCTTTTCAAATGAAATTTGAAGTCCTACTTTTGCTGCAATAGACCCAAGATCTTCAATTTGGTGTTTAGCCTCATCTATACTGGTTGCAAGCAGTGCAAGGTCATCCGCAAAGGCCAAGCAATTCAGTTTTATATTAGTACCAATCTTTACATTTGGAGGACAAGTTTTGTTCCACTCACGCATGATCTTTTCAAGAACACAATTAAATAATAACGGTGATAGACCATCTCCCTGTCGAAGTCCAGTCCGGATATCAAATGGTTCAGACAAGGCGCCTCGAAATTTAACCTTTGATTTAGTATCTTTCAAAGTAACGCCGATGAGGTTGATAAGCTTTTGATGTAACTCAAATTCCCTAAGGATGTTAAGTAATGACCCTCGATGGATACTGTCATAAGCTTTCTTAAAATCCACAAAAGTAATGACCAAATCCTTTTGTCTCATTCTATGATATTTCATTATCCATTTCAGACTGATGATCTGATCCGGACAGCTGCGACCTGGTCGGAACCCTTCTTGATATTCTCCTAGTTCTTGATCGAGTTGTTGTTGAATTCTTGTCAAGATAATTCTAGATAGAATCTTGTATGTTACATCAAGCAAAGAAATCCCACGGTAGTTGTTCGGGTCTGATCTATCATATTTTATGAATTTCCTTACAATTACTACTCATTTGTTTTATCTATAAATTTACAATTATTAAATTATATTATAAAGCCACCTTCTTCCCTCCTCCAAATTAGAAGTAGGCCTACCGTACATTTAATTATACAGGCATTACAATAACAATGGTCATTAGTAAGGTTCGAAAGTTAAGGAAAAGTCATATTTTTTCCTGAGCTTATTTTGACGAAATTTGAATAATAGGTGCGAATGAAGGGTCACTGGCCTAGTTTAAAGCAATTCTATTTTGCCATAAATGCATATTTTGGCCATTTTTGTCATATTTTGCTCATTTTAGTGATATGAAATCATATTTGGGTATATTTTAAACATTTCTTGTTTACATTTTGACTACGTACATGTTATCGGAGTGGAGTTCCAAACACGGGATTTGCAAATGGTGCAGTAGATATATGTTTCTCTGTATGCCCGGATCAGACAGATACCGTAGCTGGTTTAGAAGACCTGATTCCGAGAAAACGCTTCTGTACGGATGTCTCATTGAGTAAGATGCCACCCCAAGAGACAAATTTAGTTCGGAGCAATTAGTAAACAAGGAAACTCCGACTCGTGAGTTATCTCACGCCCAGTTCGACCTGGATGGGTCCGATAGGTGTTGTAGCTCTGTGTCTGCTGTATTACCACGTTTTACGTTAGTGCTACTCCAATACTAGCTACACATTCCTAAAATGCATGTGTCATATTTTCCCAGTTTTAGGACATATTTGTTAGCATATTTTGTACTGTATATTTTTAGGACCTAAACATCCGAACCCTAGTCATTCATTAGACAGAATGGAAAGCCGAAAATCGAACCGGAGCTAAGACAGTACTCTCACCCGTACATCACACACGTCGTTCACTAAACTCGGAAAACGGTTCTATGTGTACGTCAATAGCTATTTAATAATAATTCATTTTATTTCTGAGGAAAGTTTTTATATAACTTAATATAAAATGTGTTATTATTATTATTATTATTATTATTATTATTATTATTATTATTATTAAGCCTCCGTGGCTTAGGCGGCAGCACGCCGGCCTCTCACCGCTGGGTCCGTGGTTCAAATCCCGGTCACTCCATGTGAGATCTGTGCTGGACAAAACGGAGGCAGACAGGTTTTTCTCCGGGTACTCCGGTTTTCCCTGTCAAAATTTCATTCCAGCAACACTCTCCACTATCATTTCATTTCATCTGTCATTCATTTAATCATTGCCCCAGAGGAGTGCGTCAGGCCTCGGCAGCCGGCACAGTCCATATCTTCGCCGCTAGCTGGGGGGGGTTCATTCATTCCATTCCTGACCCGGTCGGAGACTGGAAGCAGGCTGTGGATTTTCATTTTCATTATTATTATTATTATTATTTATATTTGAAAAAGTTTGTGATAGTCTGCTGCTACGAAAGAAGGGAATGAGTCATATCAATTATAATCCCATTTCTCTCAAATTACTGACTTTGGATTGCTACCCTCCTTTATTTCCTGTCTGCATCCATTGACTTTTAATTTTTCAAATCTCGTTGTTTTTCTTTTCGTTGTTCTTTTTCTAATACTGCAATGCTCGCAACCATCGTCAAGTATCATTTTCATTGTCATGATCGTATCTGATTGAAACATTTCTATCGATTAGGGGTAGTGGTTGAAAACAAAACATAGGATCTGAACTGCATACAGAGACATACAGATTTCTGTTTTGGAAGCTGAAAGCAGATGTGGTTTATGCTCTCCCTTCAGAAGTACCATTACTGCATGACCTAATGATGCAACCGCCCTCCTGTTGACGTCATACTCGAGGTCTTCGCCATCGATTTGGGTGACCGCTGTTGGCTAGACCTCTAAGGAGACAGAATATTTCTGCTTTCCAACTCTTTCCTTGTCTCCAGACCCTATATACTCGTATATTACCTTAAGTGCTACATATTGTTCTTTACATTCATCCTTATACGGCTGGATTATAAGAATAGATCAAGAACGAACGAGCCCTTTTTTCTTCAACTCACCAAAGTATCAATATGGGGCGTAGTGGCACACCGGTCAAGCTGTTGGCGCTGTCCGCGGCGGACCGGGATCGATTCCCGGTCAATGCATGTGAGATTTTCAAAGTGAAATGCCATGTCTTTGGTTCGGGTTCCACGTAAAAAAAAAGGTGGTCCCGTGGCTCATGATCGTGAGATTAACGGTCACATAAAACTACAAACTTCTTTTTTAAAGTATCAATATGCTACGGTATGTTAAAACAATTGCAAACTTATTTTTCTACATAATCTCCACTATTGTCTACATATTTTCCCATCGCTTAGTAGTTATATTTTTTTTATCCCTCCGGGATGGACGGGTACGTTGCTGGTTGTCTTCAATTCTTCGTCGCTGAAGAATGGATTTCCACTAAGTCTTCTTTGAGTAGTTTAAAAACATTGTGTCATCAATACGATATTCAACTTGGTGCAGTGGTCAAGCTGCTTGTGTCTCACCTAACCGGACCAGGTTCGATTCCATGTTAATACGTGGAAGATTTTCAAACTGGAGAGTAACGTCCAGTGGTTTGGATTCCTCGAAAGGAGGCCCCGTGTCCTTTTAATCACTAGGTTAAGTGCCACGTTAAACTTAAAGTTTACTATTTTGGTATTGTACTTTCAAACAGTTCCGCGGCTTAATGCTTGTTTTTTGAATGTTGCGCTTGAGTGAGGTTAGAAATTACTGCCCGACCATCGAAGATGGTCCAATTGTAAACTTGAAGCTTCCACTGTGTAGCATTGTCGATCGGTATACATGCAGTATGCGCAAGATATATCCTGCTATAATATCTTCAAGTACAAAAACCTAGTAATTATAGACCACCTTGTGCTGTAGCGGCTAGCATTCTTGGATGTTGCCCCGGAGGTCCAGGTTGAATTCCCCGCTCTGCCAAGAAATTTAATTCTGGTCTGAGGGCTGGAACGGGGTACACTCACCCTCTTTAGGCAAAAGTGAGAAGAGGTGGGTTTGATGATCACCTCAGCCATCTTGGAAGTGTTTTTCTGTGGTTTCCCACTTCTACTCCAGGCAAATACCGGGATAGTCCCTAACATAAGTTTACGGCCGCCTCTCTTCTCTATCCTCACCTGAATTACAAATACTGTACACTCACTAATACAGACATAAGTAACACGGGTTTTCAGGTAAAATCCGCACACACCTAGGGTGAATGACCAACATCCAAGCCCCTCAAATGCAACAAAAGTACCGACTGCGGCTCTTCTAAATGGATTGAGTCCCGCGGCGTAGCAGTGCTCGTTAAATCGTGTACCACGGCCGCCAGGGCAGCTGCAGCAAGTCCGGAGATCGCAGGTTTGAATCCTGGCGCTGACAGCGGCTATCCTGAGTGTAGTTTTTACCCGTTTTTTTTTCCACACTCCTTCCAGACAAATGCCAGGATAGTCCTTTACTTCAAGTCCCGTGGCACCTACCCCATCCCTGTCCCTAGTACAATTACATAACTTAGGCTATACAACTATAGTCATCACATGAATACAGGTTATCAGACAAGTTCATCAAGCACTAACTCTACGGTCGAACATCAATTCCCCTCGATTTTCCTTAATTCCACTGGGTCCTCCAAGGGACCCAAAAATAAGTTCCTCAACTCCGCTCAGGCAAAGGGGTTATCCCCAATGACGTAATAAAATGTCATAACCCTCCTGCTCGCATACCAAGGGCCGGGTCAAAATACTTAGGGGATGAAAAGAGTTTCATCTAATGTTTTTTGTATAGTTTGAAATGAAGTAAAGATTTATGTGATTTTAAGATGCTGATTGTTCTTATTTTATTAAATTTCCTGTCCATATTCTTATTTAACAACAGTGATTAATATCTAGTTCTTTATGTATTATGTTTATATCTGATTTAACGAATGAGCGGACTTTACTTCGTTGTGCCATTGGTCAACCGCTCTGATTTAAAGTCCGCTCATTCGTTAAATCAGGTATAAAGTGTTTGGCACATTATAACTTATATGGCAGAAAATACAAGTGATTTAAAATTAATCATGATATTCTTTTAAATAAGTCTGCCAAGTTTTCTATATGTTTCTACAAATTTTACACATTTTTAACATGTGCATAATTAAATGTTTGTATGTTTTTTAACCTAGTCAGACATTATTAAATTAAATTTAGATAATAATAGGTGTATAATTTGTACCTAAAAAAATACTTTCGATATCAGCTACGGATGCTGAAAATACTGTTTTCCAGCCTAGAACGGAAAAATCAGCTGCATTCAAGAATGACATTTGTTTACGTCATGGGGGATAACCCCTTTGCCTGAGCGGAGTTGAGGAACTCATTTTTGGGTCCCTTGGAGGACCGAGTGGAATTAAGGAAAATCATGGGGAATTTATGTTCGACCGAGTGGAATTTATGCCCGCCCAACTCTACGGGGCTGATAACCAAGAAGTCCCAAGCCCCTAAAATAAAATAACATAAATGGCTCTGTGAGGTACATTGTAGTTGTTTGCAGTGCTACACCACAGGCAAGGTACAGCTGCCGTGCCCATGGGAGCAGCTCGCTTACTAGCACGGAGCATTACCTGGGGAAGGGAGTTGGCGAGAGGGCCTGGTTAAATTGATACGGCTGCTCGACATAATTACTGTTTGTACTGGGACAAAACATGACTTCAGGAATGCTATCAGTTATTTTGTCGTGCATCAGGAATTCTCTGAACTTCATTCCAAAAGTCGAAAGAAACCGATGTTATGGTTAATTCTTTGTAGGTCCTTGAGGCATCTTGGTCATGGGCCCCGTGTAGTTGGGTGAGTGTGTCTAATGGGAGGATGAAGATCGTTCGTTTGCGGTAGTTAGGTTGGTCGGTTCCTCAGTTTAGGGTTTGCGACAACGCGGTCATGTAGCCCGTGTTCTTTGGGTGTGGGTAGAATTTGTCTGATAACCGGTGTTAATTGTGATGGCTGTATAGTGGGTGTTATCTGTTTTTAATTCAAGTAAGGACTGCAGACATTCAACTTTTCAGGTAGTTCTACTTTAGCTACCAAACGCTACCGTCGTCGACAACTAGTTCTGAACTTAGTTACTAGATGCCACAGCAGTCGGCTCCTGGCGACGAATGTTGGAACCTAAGAGCGTTAGTCAATTCTAACGTATAATTTAGCTTCACACAAGTGTAATTAGTGGATATTTTACATGCCATAAATCTATGACCTGGAACCGCCGGCTTTACTTCCCCTCCAAAGGAAGGCATACCGAGGGATTTTAACGCTCTTAAAAAATACGACGACTTCAGCCGGGTTTGAACTCACGACCTTGGGCATAGAAGCTCAGCATGCTACAAACTACGCCACCGAAGCCGCCTGGGGTAGGTAGAGGTCGATGAAAATTTTACTTTCTCGTGCCATGTGTTTAAATGCATGTTAATTATACCGCAAATAGTGAAGCGCTGAATGGCTAAATATTTGATGTCCTGCTCGTGTATATTCGCTTGTTGATCTGTTTCTCGTTTGACCTCGTTTTGTTGTACCATGCAGTCCATTATGAGGCCGTAATATGCGTATGACTTATCTGCACTTTTGGTGGAAACAATGCCATCAGTCCCATCACCTTTAAAGAAACTTCTCTTTCAGCTTTTAATGCATAACTTAATAATAGCGAGGACAGAATTTAGTCCTATACATCCCCCTCCACCTCTCCTAATAAGTTAGTTGTAAAAGTTACATTGGGAGAGCGGCTTGATGACGTAAATATGACCAAAATGATCAAACGAGTGACCTTGAATTCATGGAAACAGGTTCGGGTGTTATAATGAAGAACAATAATGCCGTGCGATAGTACAGTGAGAGCCTTCCCTATAGAACGGAGCTTCGCATGCGCCGTGTGACGGCAGAAGCTTATTGAGTCAGCGCCAGTTGACTAGCATCTACCGTTAACAACAGTGCGTTGGGAATCCCCGCATGCGGTCATTGCTTAATTAGGCTGGCACGATACCTTAGTTGAGAGAATTAAGACTTGCGAAGTACTGCATCCAGTGAACATGGTTAGGTATAGAACAAAACATCGACTTTTCCTAGTGAAAACTTATCTTCTCAAGAAGAAGTCTTCCAGTAAATATTTTAAGCGCTGTGCGATTTTTACTTGTGGGGGGAACCTCAAACAAAAGGTACACAGAAACAATCCTCGTACTCTACAGGCTCTCGAGAACGAAATAACTGCACCGATGCGAAATATCAGTGAAGATGGATTACAGCGAGTGCACCGAATCCTCCTATGTTGTTGCAATGTGTGTTTAGAAAATGGACAGCATTTCCAGCAACCACTCTGAAATTCATGTAAGTAATGATGATTGTTATATACGTTAAAAAGTGTAAATGTGTTGAACTAGTTGGGCGCTACGCTGCTGCTCGACAGGTGGCTAGCCAGTGTGTCCCGGCCGTCACTCGGCGCATCTGAGGTTCCGTCCTACAGGGAGGGCTCTCACTGTAATGCAGGGTGTTACGCCTTAATGGTCCGCCTCATTTTCTGTCCAGACATTCGTAGACGTGCGTCGTGTTGCTGCCGACCAGATTGGTTGCCACTGAGGATGGTTTTGGTTCAGTCAGTGACCTCAGTAGGCTACTTCTACTGAAAGAGATGAATTGACCTCCCTCCCAGTGAGATACATGTTATTCTTATTAGCTGAGTCATCGTAGTCTATAATATGTCTGATAGCCTGTGGTATTGTGATATCTGTAGTAGTTTGTGTGTTTGTAATTCGGGTGAGGATTGGGAAGGAGGTGGCCGTTGTCTTAGATTAGGACCCTTCCCGGCATTTGCCTGTAGTAGAAGTGGGGAACCACGTGAAACCACTTCCAAAATGGCTGTGTTGGGAATGGAACCTACCTTTTCTCATTTTTGTCTCACAATGGTGAGTGTACCCCATTCCAGGTCTCGGACCAGAATTACATTTCTTGACAGTGCCGAGAATCAAACTCGAACCTCTGGGAGCGACAGACGAGAATTGTACCCGCTACACCACGTGATGGTTGAGATAAATGCGTTAAGTCATGTTCTATAACACTCAGTGTAACTGTTTGCGCTTCATATTTATCGCATTGATCTGTTTTATTGCATTAGCGAACCGCATCGGGTCGTCCCGTCCAATGTCTGGTTACTAACAAGTGGAGGATACGATGCCTGGGTCACCGATTCGAACGATCTTTAGTACACGTGTAGGACATGACCAGGCGTGATGTAAAGGATGTCACTAAGTATACAGAAAATCAATCAATTGCTTAGCGCTGTCCGTTAGAAAGCCTTTTTGTTAACTGGGGATACCTGCTCCGCTATTTATCAGATGCATGGAAACTTAGCGCATCTCATCGTACCGCTTTAACGATTAGGCCAAGTTATTTGCGAAAATTAATAAAACACTATGTTTCGGCACATACAAGCCTGATTCACTGTTGCCGACTTGTGTGTAATTACGCAAACACGTGTAATTTTTAATCGTTGTATGGAATGTTGCGTGTTAACTGACCTAGAAACGGATGGGAAAATACCCAGCCCATTTGAGAACTGAAACAGTGCCATTTCACACGTTCTTTGACTGCCGCCGCGTCCACAAAACGTTATAGTCGCTTATCTCGAGCCAGCATGTTGCACTCGCCCGATCATGCCTGGAGTTCTGCTTGTCGACGAACATGCTCATCCTCGGTTGTTTCTTTCCCGTCGTGAAAGCGTTTAAATCAGTCGTATAAACATATTTCTGCTCTCGGCTTTCAGTTGTTTCAGTAACATATTCTATTTTGGCAGTAATAGTTAATTTATGAAATTAATTTATAAATAGACAATACCATAACTACATTAAGAATACCGTGATTATTTGATAGTTTTTGGCCAGTAAGTACCAAAGTATGGGTTATTCTGCTCGTAGCTTATAAAAAAGAGAAGTGACACTCGACTCTGTATTTTTTAATAACAGCCGAGCAATCGCCAATGTTTGCGAATCTTATATCCATGTCTGATGACGTGATGACTAATGCATGATCTCGGGGTGACAGTAACATCGGGATATGACCTAATGTCTGCTAACTGATATCGCCAATAACATGTAGTTATTACTGGAAAATGTCCATTACTACACTTTCCACTGGGAGTTAGTACGTATGTGTGATTTATCACTTCCTTAGTTTCTGCATGTGTCTTGCTCGCGACTGTATTCATTGCGTTCTAGCTCTCTAAGGTAGGCATTTGGACGGGGTCAGGTTCTACACTTTGTATTAATTTTGTATTTATGCTCACATTTCAGTATCGGCTGTATGATGTGTGAGTTTCTTTCAAATTTTCATACGTGGATGATATGCTATCAGGCATGCCATTATTAATGTTATCCCACGGTCGCCCTCTGCCTCCTCCCTACTTTTCCTCCGAGATAATTTTTGTTGGCAGAGTCAGGGACTGTCAATTGTGAAACTGTCTGGCTATTGAACTTACTAATGATTGCTGTATTAGACCTTGGAGGAACTTTCCCGTGTGTGACTCAAGGGCATTGTCATTTATAAATATCGGAACTAGTAATGTGTCAGTTTCTGCAACCTCTTCATGGAGCTCCCACACGTGAACAAGGTTTTATAATGAGACTGTTAAATGTCATTTGAGACTGAGGTTAAGTATATAGGCTACTGTATGTTCATAGTTTTTGTCTTTCTTTGCAGGGAGACTCGCCGTTCGGCAAATCAGAGGCTTATATCAAACTCGAGCCTCTCGGAGAGGGTTCCTACGCAACTGTTTTCAAGGGTTATAGCAAGTGAGTACTTGACACAAAATAAAAGAGATGATACATAACTGCTGCTGATTCTTCTTCTTCCTCCTCTTCTTTAGTTTGCCAAGGGCCTACACAAATGCATGATGTTACAAAATGTCTGTTAATATTTTCTGGGAGATAAGGAACACCATGGCAAATTACTCGTATATATGAATTGCAGCCAATGGCCATAGCGGATGTTTTAATTTAACGCCCGAGGCCTCCCAGCAAGTTGAATTTTAAGTAGTTCCAATTTGGACATGCCACTGTCACTGATACCTAGCGGCGAACGTTGGAACTTGATAGAGCGTTTCTAACCAAATATAATCTACAAGTTTGGCTTCACACTACCAGTTGTAGTGGTAGGTTCTTTTACATGCCATAAATCTATGAAATGGGCCCACCGGCTTTATTTACCCTCCGAAGGAAGGCATACTGAAGGATTTCAACGCTCTTAAAATTCCGACAACATGCTACCAACTACGCCACCGAAACCGCAGCACCATGGCAAATACCATCATACATATATATATATATATATATATATATATATATATATATATATATAAAGCACTAAGGCGTATGTTCCACAAAACTCAAGCTCTTAAACGAAAATCTTCCAAATTGTCTCATTAGACAGGAAAAGTCTTGCATTTCTTGAAAATTCAACAGAAATATATTTATTTGTTTATGAAGTGCGTTTAAATAAAATAAACAAGACCTCTGTCAGTGCTGTGTCGCCTCAAGCCCGCATAACAGTAGAGCCGGGTGGGTAGTCTATATGTATGGGGCACTTAGAAGTAACCATTCGTAAGAAATGAGTATTCAAAAGAAAGAGAATCGCCCACTGCAGTGACAAATTGCACTCTGATTTCATGAATAAACAAATAAACAAGAAGATAGCCCCTGCCAGAACTGTGTCACACCGAGCCCGTATACCAATACACAGCGAAATTTCCCACACAGGCCCTCTGGTACCTATATATTTTCGAAACTGATGTGAGGGTTGAAACGGTGTGCTCTCTGCCTCGTGAGGACAATGTAGCTGTTTGAACAGAGAGGCAGCGCCCCAGTCAAGAATGCCAAGATTAATGACCGAGGGGACCCGACGTACTGACCACGCGTCACCCCACAATCTGTTGGCCAATAGGGCTGTGTAGCGGTCGTTTGGTACGCCAAGGCTCTACAGGGGCTAGATGACCTGTTTTATAATATTATAATATGAAACATATTCTCAGAACTATAATTAATAAAAAACATCAGGTGGATGGTCAATGGCGTCTATTACCAAATGAAGTGGTTTATAAAGAAACTGAGTCTATAGTCGATACTATGCGAAAAAGGCGAATTGCTTTTTTTTTGTCATATCTCACGCCTGCCGGATACCAGACAATTAAAAGTATTATTTAATTATTTTTTCAAAAGTAAAACAAAGAACTCGTGGTTTATGGAAATTCAAAATGATCTGGATGAACTCGGCTTGACAATGTCCCAAATTGCTAACAAAGATGAGAAGAATATCTTGAAAAACAAGAACATCCGACTTCCCTTAAAAACCTTTACCCGCAAAACTTACACCATAAGCGATGCAGAGAGAGCGGCAAGGTCAACTAGAATGAAAATGTTTTGAGAAAAGAAGAAAAATAAGAAGCTGAATCTTTAATATTGTTTTTGAGATATGTATATACTTGTTTTGGTTAAGTGCTCCAATGAGGGCGTAACATATGTAAATAAATAAATAAATAAATAAATAAATAAATAAATATGAAACATATATACTTTATAATATGGACCGTTTGCTGCAGGACATAAACTGGCTAGGTGAGATTCAATCAGGTAAAAACAGGTTACAAGCAGTCTGGTTAATGTTGATGACGTGGTTGTCATGACGGACTCCGTTGAAAGCCTACAAGTCAACACGTTAGAACTTAACAGAGATGTAAAATCAGCATTTCAAAAACTAAGGTTATGATGGAAGGGAAGAAATAATGAGGAACTAAATTGGAGCAGGTGGACGTACCATAGATAAAGAGATAGTCGAGATATTAATATACAACAATGCAATTAAATTAAGTTTTTCATTAAACAATATAACTTGTTAGAACTGGCAGTAACATTTTAGTGTCTTTCAAAACCCTGCATAAAAAGTTCGCACGAGTTAAGTAATGAAATGGTTTCAACTGTTGCCATGTATTGTGCAAGTTGGATCTCTATAATAATTAAACACTAATTAGGGTTATACGATGTTCATAGATCCTGTGCTTAGTGAGGTTTTTATCACACACAAAGCAGTGACATTTGTGCACGTTATCTTACATCCTACACTGTAGAGAGTTCCTCATCCGTTGCTAACACATAAGTGTATTGATAGGATAAAACAATAATATTAATAGTGCCTGTAATTATAAAGTCTTGCAAACTATAAAAGGTTGAGAATTTTCCACTTCATATTTAGTGCATGGATATAGGCTAGCTTAAATACTGTCGAATTTCTAGTTTGTATAGTCGTATAAGTAAATACGCTAATATAAAGTCTTGATCAAAGCATTATTTGATTTTTTTGCATGTGTTTCATCAGCATATCATATATGCTATGTTGCTGGTTGATGTCATGTGTCCATGTTGTGTGCCTGCAGCCTGACTAACCAAGTGGTGGCCTTAAAGGAGATAAGACTACAAGAAGAGGAGGGAGCTCCGTTCACTGCCATCCGCGAGGCTTCTCTTCTCAAGGAGCTCAAGCATGCCAACATTGTGACGCTGCACGACATAGTTCACACTCGCGAAACGCTCACCTTTGTCTTCGAATATGTGGTCAGTACTCTCTCTTTAGTCATTTAATTCATAATTAAAATAATGCAACCCACTGGTCATAGGTGCCAACTTGTGCAGCATTGGGGAGGATGGGCAGAGGAAATCTCTTCATATATCATTAGCATAATTTCCAAAATTTCTCTAAAAGCCTTAGTTGTTAACAGGGACGTAAAAGCAATAACATTATTTAATATTATTATTATCCAACGGGACAGAGGGAATACGCTCAAATCAATCATGTATACAAGACAATAAAATAAAATTTGGTAGAGCGAATTTGTTGTCTTCGGTATGATTAACCTCAATTGTGTGATGAACAAGATATGGTATGTTTTTTTTTTTTTTTCAGAGCAAGTCTGTTATCTCCCGCATAATGTAATTGAACATAAATATGTGTTGACCAACAGAAAATTCAGAAAATTATCGATTAAATTTCAATATGGCTACACTGAAAATGACTTTAAAGCCTTCTATTACCTACAATAATGTAATTTGTCCCCCCACAAAAACTTCTTCAATTGATGTATCTTTATGTCTTGAGACCTTTTTATGTGAATCTAAGTGGTATAAATTTCAAAATTGGTTCATTCTAAAATATTGTCAGTTTCCACTAATAATAAAATATTTGAAAACCATTTTTTGTCTTCTAAAATAATGCATCAATTTATTCTTCTAAATATAAATATTTTTTTAATACCGCTAGGCCTAGTCATTCTTCAGTAAAAATGTATTATTTTTGAATTGACTATGGTTAGATTTTTTAATTTTTATGGAAAGCATGTCCTTGTAAGCAAAACCCAATATTTGAACATCGAAAAACATTGCTAATTAGTATACATGTGCATATTTTTAATTTATACAACCAACAATAATTTTATGTGACTAAATTTTATTGTTTTAATAACATTGAATATTGTACATAATTCTTGTTAACTTGCTATAAAAACTTGAAATTTACCATTCATAATGTTAGATTTTGAATTTTTAAATGTTATAAGGCAAAAAACTTATTTTTTATATGGCTACTGGTTTACAAAATCTTCTGGGCCAAATGTTGAAGGAGTGCTAATACTTAGTGATGTATGTTTCAGCATACGGATCTGTCACAGTACATGGAGAAGCATGCCGGTGGACTGGAGCACCGGAATGTGCGACTGTTCCTCTTCCAGTTGTTGCGAGGTCTTGCCTACTGTCATCGGCGCAGAGTTCTGCACCGGGACGTAAAGCCTCAGAACCTGCTCATCAGCGAGTTGGGAGAACTGAAGTTGGCAGATTTTGGTAAGTCCTTATTGTATTCAAACTGATGGTTGTTGTAAACCGCTTGGACGGAGAGTGGTTAAGTAAAAATGATTAAAATTTTACCAAAAAATAGTAAACTCGCCCCTTCATAACTAACTATTATAAGCCATGCTCCATGTTGAGGTCTGGGTAGCTTCACTGATGTCACATCCTGTAAATGGTCTTATCTGGGTGTTTCGAAACTCGCACCAGACAAATACTCCCAATGACACCTATTTCAAGTGTCGAGTCACCTGATACAATCCTAGACTTAAATACTGTTGTAGACGTTGGAAAAACTCGGGTTATAAGTCAAATTCCACACACATCCAAGTAGGTCTACACATTGTAAATGACAAAAAGGTGTTCCTAGCCCCTAAATGAAACAACAGCAACATAACAGACTAGATCAGTTAACTTGGACATCCTCGAATATTTCCTCCCTGGGTTTAAGACTGCATTTGTAAGTTCTTGATCAGAGGAATTCAAGGATATAGCAAAATAAGCCGAGGTAGCGTGGTAAATGTGATGCTCTTTGTTTGGTTTAACATGGAGCGTAGCCCAGTAGAGATAGCTAAAAAAAAAAGGGGGGGGGGGTTTGGCTTGCAAAAGGTGGGGTAGTTTTGATTTTCAGGTATGTTGTATGTATTGCCCCTCTCATGAGAAATCCGAGTTTTCGACCTTCCCCTCCACCATCTTGAAAATACCGCCAAGAAAAAGCACTTTTTTCAGTTTTTCCTCCGTAACTCACTTCTAGTGCATTTTAGGCAAAGTATTGTCATTACCAATTGTAAAGAACGCTTAATTTCCTGCAAGTTTTTTGCATGAAATGTTGGAAAATTTAGAACAGGTACTGAGATATTCTTTTAGTGCAGTTTAGTGCAAAATGCGTAATAACCAATCTTGTACAGGTACGTAGACTGGAAACTGAAGACATAAAATGATTATATATACTGAAAATACACTACAGTATCTCTTTTCAAATCAGTATTCCTGAAAGTAATATCATCTTTATTCCATTATGTATGTACTATATACGTGTCGTTCATGAGATTCATGCAAATTATGGGGAAAAAGTAATTTTTTGAAAGATTAAAACACAAATTTTCAACACATTTATAAATACTTTTACGTCAACTGCCACCTGTCCTGGGAGATTGGTTCTAGAGTAATGAATGGGATTGTGAACAGTAATTTTTAGAACATACATTTCCGAAGCAAAGAGGCAGTAGTTTCTCTGGCAACAGTTGCTAACCACGTCAACACGAACAAAGGAAAGGTAGCTCGAGCTCCCCTCATGCTTTTCCAATGGTTAATCATCTCTAAGCAGTCTGATGGTCACCTGAAAAAATACAATGCTCCCTTTCCATTGTGTCATTTCTCAGAGAAAGGCATTCGCAGAGGGACACAGTCCTCATTTCACTGCTTTCATGCCCCTGCCAAGTGACACAAATGGGAATGAGCAAAATAAGCCGATGCACAGAGTTCACTGGAATCTGAGCGAATGTTTTTCTGTTATTTTTAAGAAATGTGTGGCCTATGGACAACGACATCTTGGTCAAAATGCTGTGGGAGTCCCACCCCACTGAATAAAATAAAATAAGCCCGAAAAGCACTGAAAGGGCTTGCCGTTCCAGGCTACAATGTTGAGCAGACGTTCTCTTGGATGGTACAATGTTACCGCAGAAGTCGAAGGATAAATTGTTATCGAACGTAAAAGACAAATCACGTGTCATCTCATTGCTTCGGAAGGAATTTCTGCTTGCACAAATTGTCATGAAGTAGGCAACAAAAGATGGAGATGTGTTAATTGTGAAAACTGCCATTTCGTTGTCTTCCGAACACGATTCTGTTGTTATTGGAGAAGACATTGATCCTTTATCTTTTGTGATGGTTTTAGTACCAGACAATGTGCTCTTTTGCAAATCTGGAGGGGGTAACATGGGAGATGCGTTGCATTCCATAACATTTTCTAAATATAAAGTTATTGTGGAATACATTCTATTTCTCCATGCGATAAGTGGTTGCGGTACCATTTCAGCTCTGTTTTGGCAGGGGAAAATTAAGTTTTACACCACACTTGAGAGGGATGCTTTACAAAATAAAAGTGTTGTCATTTTCAAAGACTCATCTTCAGAAAAAGAGAAGATCGCGTAAGCCACTACAACTTTCTTAATGGGCCTTTAAGGAGGTGACTCGAACACCTCTGTATCTTTCCTTTGCTAAAGCTGCTACAAACACCAAATTCGATTTGGCATGCCGATCTTCACAAGGGATGCAGATCAATTGAATGCATATGGAACTTGCCTGCCTATTCAGTCGTGGATGGGGTATGAAAAACTCGCCCTCAACTGGGGCTGGAAGAAGGATATTGGTGGCCTAATTCCAGTGCACATGAATAATAAACCAGCTTCACTGGCATGAACGTGATTTCTTGCCAATGCAAAAAGGCTTGTGGAAGAAATGCAGCTGCAAAAGAGCAGGACTTCGATGCTCCATTGTTTGTCTTCATCGTGTATTTGAATCCTACGGTAATACAACTGAGGTTGAACTCAACATGAAAGAAGATTAGTTAGATGATCTACTGCCTATTGGTCGAAGTAATGAAGTATATGCATCACCAAATCTAAGCCTAAACACCAAAAAATGGTGAATTTTAACTTAATTTTTTTATATATCATTGAAATAATAATTAAGATCTATTTTCAAATTGAACTTCGTCGAAATATAAGTGTTTGTAAATTTGTTGAAAATTTGTGTTTTTGTTTTCAAAAGAATCATTATTCCCCAGAAGTTGCATGAATCCCATGAACTACACGTATGTAGTATATACATAATGATTAAAGATGATATTACTTTCAGGAATACTGATATGAACCGAGGTAGTAGTGTATTTTCAGTAGGATATAATCAGTTTTTTTTTCTCCAGTTTCCAGTCCACTTACCTGTACAAGATTGATTATTATTATTATGTATTTTTCACTAAACTGCACTAAAGCAAAACCACAGACATATCTAACTTTCTGCGTTTCATTTTACACATTGGCAAATGTTCACATCCCCTTATCTCAGCAGCTTCGGTGGCATAGTTGGTAGCATGCTGAGCTTCTATGCCCAAGATAGCGGGTTCAAACCCGGCCAAAGCCGTCGGATGTTTTAAGAGCGTTAAAAATCCCTCAGTATGCCTTCCTTCGGAGGGGAAGTAAAGCCGGCGGTCCCATGTCATAGATTTATGGCATGTTAAAGAACCTTCCACTAATTTCACCTGTGTGAAGCTAAATTGGATAGGTTAAGAATGTAAACAACGCTCTTAGGTTTCTACGTTCGTTGCCAAGAGCCGACTGTGGTGGCCTAGTAGTCGTTGACGGTGGCGTTTGGTGGCAATAGTAGGAACTATTTGAAAAATTCCAAGTTGCAGTTCTTACTTGAATAAAAAAACAGATACACACACTAATACAGCCATCAAAATTAACACCGGTTATCAGACAATTTCTACACACGCCCAAAGTACACGGGGCTACATGACCGCGTTGTCGCAGCCCCTATACTGAGGAACCAACCAACCCCTTATCTCAGTACCTGTTCCGAATTTTCCAACATGTTACATGAGAAACTTGCTGGGAATTTAGTGTTCTTTATTGGTAATGACAATACTTTGCCTAAAATGCACTGGAAGTAAGTTACGGAGAAAAAAATGAAAAAAGTGCTTTTTCTTGCGGTATTTTCAAGATGGCAGAGCACAAGGAAGGGGAAGTCAAACACTTGGATTTTTCATGAGAGGATCAATTCATACAACATACCTGAAAATCAAAATCACCCACTCTTTTGCAAGCAAAAATGCTATCTCTACTGGGCTAGCAGCTCTTGCAACACTCACAGTGCATTATCGTGCTTAGAGCAATTCCTAGCCGCTTACTTTGTGACAGATCTTAGATCTGCAAAGACACTCCTCGTAATTAACTATTATATAATTTTAATCATCTCATTTTGATATCGTGCAATTTACAGTACAGTAGAGTCTCGCAAACTCGGTCTAATATGGACCGAAGGGTGGCCGAGTTCGCGAAAATGCCGTGTTATTGGGAAATGTGTTAAAAAGACGAAATAAGCTGTTTGTTTTGGTTTAAAAGTGATGCAATGTAGTACATTTTTTTTTAACAGAAACACAAGTTTTAAAATGATTAAGTCACTACAATATTACAGTGATAACAGACCGAGAATGGGGAAGATACTTCATGGATGCGAAGATAATCCCCAGTGAAAGTATGGGAGGTGATCACAGGTTATTAATAGTGGATTTAAAACGAGTAAAAATCCCTAAAATTGTACTTAAGAAAAAAACCAAAGATCAGGATTTGGGAATTGGAGGAGGAGGACAAAAGGATAGCATTCCAAGATAGGATAAAAATGAAGCTGCCTAACACAGAAACACAAAGTGGAGAAGAAGAGTGGAACAATTTCAGACAGACATTTGTTGAAGCAGCAGTTGAGGTATGTGGGAAAACAAAAGCAAAGGTTAAGGAAAAGGAGACCCGGTGGTGGACAGACAAAATAAAGCAAGAAATAAAAGAAAGGAACAAGGTGAAGAAAGAAATGGATAAGGAAAAGCAAAAAACGTATCAGAAAGATGAGGATAGGATAGAAAGGTTACATGTGGAATACAAAAGATTAAAACTACAAGTAAAAAGGAGTATCAGGAAAGAAAAAGAGAAATGCTGGGGAGAGTTCACCAACAAAATTGAGCAAGATAGTAGAGGAAATCAGAAACTACTGTATAGAGTAATAAAATCGAAAAGAGCAGACCAAGAAAAAATCAAGGCATTAGAGAGAGAAGATGGTTCCATAGTACATGATGAAAAAGGTCTTCAGAAGGTGATGTCTAAGTATTTTGAAAAGCTTTATAATGGGGATGACTTCCCAGAGGAAGAACGAGATAAGAAAATGGAAATAGATGGAGAAAAAGAAGAGAACCCAATAACATGGTTGGAACTTGAAAGGACAGTGAAAGGAATGAGCAAAGGTAAAGCAAGTGGAAAAGACGAATTCAATGCTGATATGATTAAGGCAGCAGGAAGCATTGGACTACAGTGGCTATACCGAACCTTCAATGCCATATGGAAGGATGAAAGGATACCTGAAGATTGGCAACAAGGAAGAATTGTACCACTGTTCAAGAAAGGAAATAGGAAGAAATGTGAAAATTATAGAGGTATAACATTGTTATCACATGGGCTAAAAATAATGGAGAAAGTCATAGGCAAGAGACTGAGGGATATAATAGAACCTCAGTTAGAGGAAGAACAGTATGGCTTTAGACTGAATAGATCAACAATAGACTTGATATTTGCAGTGCGAATGATAATGGAAAAGCATCTAGAAATGAACAAGGAAATCATCTTTATATTTTTGGATGTGGAAAAAGCCTATGATACAGTTAAAAGAAAATATGTATGGGAATGCCTACTGAAAAGGAATGTACCAAAATCACTAATTAACAAGATAAAAATGTTGTATTATGAGAGTAAGAGCAGTGTACGAGTGGGTAGTGGTGATTCGGAAACATTCTATACAAAAAAAGGCCTCAAGCAAGGAAGTGCACTGTCACCATTATTATTTGTTATATTGATGGATGAAATCATAAAACATGTAAAACAGAGTATCAGTAGTGATGAAGTGAAGGCCTTGGTATTTGCAGATGATGTGGTGATTTGGGGAGAGGGAGAAAAGGAAGTACAAAGGAGATTGGTCATTTGGAATGAAAAGCTGAAGGAGTTTGGAATGGTAATTAGTAAAAAGAAAACTGTAGTCCTGCACTGTGGAAAAGAGGAAAAGAGAAGCTAAGTGAACATAGATGGAGAATGGTTGGAGAATGTGGAACAGTTCCCATATCTGGGTAGCATTGTTAACGGAGGTAATGAAATCAACCCTGAAATTAACAACAGACTAAGTAAAAGCACAATATTCTATCATCAAGTCAGAGAGCTTTTATGGGATGACAAAGTGCCCAGGAGAACGAAATTAGCACTATATAAACAGTACTTCATACCAATTGTAACATACGGACTGGAAACGCTGGCAACTAACAAGAGACAAGATAGTAAGATCCAAGCAGCAGAAATGAAATTTTTAAGAACATCTGTAAAAAAGACAAGAAGAGATAGAATTCAAAATGTTAAAATCAGAGAGGAGCTAAATGTGGAACCGTTAGTACAGAAGATACGGAAAGCAAGACTGAGATGGTTCGGACATGTGAAGAGAATGGGAAAGGAACGAGCGGCAAGAAGGGAGTTGGAAAGAGAAGTTAAGGGTAAGCGATCAGTTGGAAGACCAAGAAGAAGATGGATGGATCAGATTCGGAAGGACATCGGAGAAGCTGGATTGGATGTGGAGGAAGTAATGGAGCAGGAAAAGTGGAAGGACAGAAACGAGTGGAAGAGGCTTGTTAACCACACCCGGGCGACTGGAGTGGGACATTGATGATGATGATGATGAATATTACAGTACTTGAATATGTACAAAACAATTCCCGTAGGCAAATAGCTTTTTCACTTAATGAAAATTACCATTTCCTTTTTTGCAAAAAAAGTAAGTAATGCTCTTTTGCTTTTTGCTTTGAAACCTGTTTCTTGAAGCCTCGTCACGAAGACGGCAAAGAAACAGAAATGCGGAGAATGCGCTATCAAATAAATACAACGCTCTGCGCGAGAACCGTTGGTTTACTTCTTACTGCCAACAGTCTGTGCATTTACAGTACTGTACAGTACCTGTATTTATCAGGTCGTCGTTACTCTTCTTACTATGTACTGTAGGTCAACTTGTTTCGCGTCTTATTTAACTATCCATAATTCCATTGATGGAGAAGACGAAAGGAAACATAAAAACGCTCTGTGCGGCAACACAAAAACAAACAAAAATCATGATTTTTTCCTCCTGTCAGGGTGGCCGAGAAATCCGGAGTGCCGGGTTACCGAGTGCCGCGCTTGCGAGACTCGACTGTATTACTTATTGTCATCCACACCATTACCTCATATAGGCCTACACTAGTGTCTAAATATTTGGCATAAGTTACGAATAAGCAGGGCAACAGGAAATAGACCGCAAATCGCACGACAACCTAACGTGTTCGCTCTGTATAGGAAAGGAGTATTCCCTGCTTTGACTAGCGGCATAACCGCAAGGTAAACACAGCCAGTGCCTGCACCCCATATTCCCTCAGTCGTGTTTGCCCTGTTCTAGTGTGCGGAGTGTAGCCTCGTGGTGAACTTGACAAGGCACAATGACGCCATTTGGACACCGTTTTTCAGGGTAGAATTCTCGGCTGCCTGGAAGCAGGCCAGACATAGGCCGAAGTCGCCGTATCCTTGAATGTATCACAAAGTGTCATTTCCAGGCATTGGAGACTATATTTAAACACAAATTGTGCTAAATGTTCCGGCATAACTCAACAAAATGACAGTGTTTCGCCCCGGTGTGCAATTGGGCTCTTCAGTTGGTTAAAGCACACCTTACCAAGACACTGTCTAGTGCACACTGGGAAGGCCATTGCAAGACGTATTGATACATGTGTATCCATGTCACGAGCAAATACGTCTTGCAATGGCCTTCCCAGTGTGCACTAGACAGTGTCTTGGTGAGGTGTGCTTTAACCAACTGAAGAGCCCAATTGCACACCGGGGCGAAACACTGTCATTTTGTTGAGTTATGCCGGAACATTTAGCACAATTTGTGTTTAAATATATAATGGCTCAACGGACAATACATATTTTTCTTTTGAAAATTATATATTGGAGACTATTTCGAGACACTGGACATGTTAGTACCAGTACCAGGTCGACCAAGAGTAACCACCCAACAGCAGGACCGATATCTGGTCTTAACCGCCCGACAAAATCAGAGTGCACCTGCAAGATAATCGTAGGCGGAGCTTGCAGCCATCTCAGGGGTTGCGTTTCCCGGCAAACTGTGTACCGGAGGCTCAGAACAGCAGGGCTGCTTGCCAGACATCCAGGGGTGTGCGTCCCGCTCCCTCCAGCACAGAGCTGTGGAGCTGTCAACGTCGAAACTGGATCATGAATGAATGGAGTCATGTGCTCTTCACAGATGAAACCCACTTCAGTGTGCAGAACGATTCCTGTCGCACATTAATCTGGAGAGAACTGGGTACCCGATACAACCACAGGAACATCGTGGAACGGGACCAGTATGGTGGTGGTGGTGGCGTCCTAGTGTGGGGCGGCATCATGTTGAATGGCCGTACGGACCTGCACATCTTCATGGGTGGTCCTAGGAACACCGTGAACGCTCGGAGATACAGGGATGAGGTACTGAGACCTCGTGTTCGACTCTTCAGAGGTGGGGTTGGTCCAGACTTCCTCTTAATGGATGATGATGCCCGACCTCGCCGCGCTGCTCTGGTGGATGAATTTCTGGCTGGGAAAGACATTTATCACTTGAACTGGCCTGCGAGGTCTGCAGGTCTGAATCCTATAGAACATGCCTGGGATGCATTGGGGAGGCGAATTGCATCCAGTCAGCCTCCACCAAGGACCCTGCAAGACCTTCGCATTGCCCTTTCGGAGGAATGGGATAGACTGCCACAAGAGCTCTTGTACCAACTGATAGAGAGCATGCCACGTCGCTGCGAAGCATGTGTGGCCGTTAGGGGTAACCATACACCCTATTAACAGCATATTTTGTTGTGGAAGACATTGCGTACTTTTGTTAGTTGTTGTCATAGGTGTACCTTTTCTGACTCTTTTTTGTTTGTTTTTTTGGACAAGTTGTGTGACATATGGTGTGTGATTCAGCTTCCGTTTGTTCAGCAATCCGTCTGACATTCCTATTAGGCGGTATTGCCTGGTTTAGTGATTATGCTTAACTTTTGGACACTAGTATGTCAATTATAAGTAAAAGGGATATTTATATTTTTTAAATGATGTAAATTAGTCAGAAAGTGCCAGGTTAGGTATTACAAATACGCAGCCAGGCTATTGACTGATGGGCTTGAGCTCATTACGAAGCAAGTTCTAGCCAACATTTCGCTACTGTGTATGAGATGAAGGTCATTGTTATAATTTTTTTTCTTTGTATGGGATTCCCTCGGAATGACTACGCGCCGGAATGATTACCTGACGGTTGGATCCGCTGTAATTTGACAGCTCCCGACATAAACCTAGGCATAAAGTAGCGGCACGGACTACTGTCGAACTAATGCAATATAATGCTTGGAAATCAAGAGTGATCTAGATGGCGGTGACAAGGCTGTATACAAACTTTTTTGTACAATGAACTTCCTATCGAATTGGCTTCAAGACGCATATTCATTGACCTAGCTTGGTTATGTGTTTATGAGTCCTTGGGATGATTGTTGTTGAAAAGTACAAATCTGGATAGTAAAAATAAAAATATCTATGTGAATTGATAGTTTTGAAAGAAAAAAAAAAAGACATTATACGGCAAGACAGGGGATTAGAATAAATCTCGTATCAAATTATATATCGATCCCGAGTGTGTTTCTTGTATCCTGGTGACAGATGGTACTTGGTTTTCTTGTACAACAGTACTCTGCACCAAATGCTCCAGATTCAGAGATTGACAGCGTAGCACCTACAATAATAAAATATATCTAATTCAAGCAAATCAAATCCACGAAGCCATCAAGGTAAAAGTACAACATAATATAAACACACAAATTTAAAGTTTTGGCTTGGTGAATATATATCTTTTGTCCCTACATTCCTAGCCAGTCTTTTTCATTTATTGTAACTCTATATATATTCTTTCCTATGTTGTTCCTACGAAAGGAAGTGTATTGCCAGAAGCAAGTTTTATTGCCCTACACCCTGGGAGTAGGTATCTCGTGTTCTACATATTCTCATTGTGTATAAGAGTGGCACCCAACAAAGTTAATATCTTACAATATATCAGTATCTAAATTTCCAATATTTGTTTGTGAAGAGCAGAACAATTACAGAGGTGTCTCAAAATAAGCCGAGGTAACCTGTAAATGTGATGCGGTTTGTTTGGCTTAACATGGGGCAGCTGGTGCAACACTCACAGTGCGTCATCGTGCTGAGACCAATTCCTAGCTGCTTGCTTGAAGAATGCTATGTCGGACACAATTATGGTACTTAAGCTGACGCAAACTGCAAGTTTTTGCTACACAATTGCAAATACTGTATCCTTGAATTCCTCTCTGCAATAGCTTTCAAATGCAGTTGAAAAATATATATGTTTTCATTTAAAAATAGTGTATGGTTCTTTTTCTACAAAAAACAAGTGTTCCAAGTACAGGAAACTCTTAATCGCCTTGGCATGGATTGGCTAGTTTGTGGATTACCTGTGCTTAGTTCATTAAAAAAAACTCTGCTGTTGTGTGCTAATTATTCTTTCTAATTTCTCCCGGTAAAAGCGTACTGGTGCCAATAGGAATGCAATTTTGATCATATATGCAACACTTCAGGTAGTCTGCCAGTTATCTGATTAGTCGTTGTCGTGAACACCATTCATTATCGCACTGCTTATTGTGTCTTTAAGTTACTAGTGGCGAGACATAGTAGAAAAGCGTAAATGTGTTATTCTATCAGTAGCGAAGAAATTAGAAATGACGGGAATGTTAGAAAGGGATGAATTGGCATGAAAACTGATCAAAACATTCATGATGCATAGGATTCGAACAGCTGAATGTCACCCATATGGCCATTGTAAACGGAGTGAATGCAACCACCCAAGAGGAAGAGCAATTAAGTGAAGACACGATCGAGGAATCGCCCAATATTCCCACTGAAGCATTGAAATGTATCAATTTATTATTAGAGTATGCAACAAAACTCGTTTGACTACAGATGCTCCAGAAAATGAGGACTGTTATAAGAAAGTAAATGGTAAATTGAGACAGAAAAAATGGATGATTATTTCCTGAAAGTAAACTGAGAGAAATTCGTAACCCAATAGGTTTTGTATTTCATATGTTGTATGTTTAGTAAATAAAATTGTCATTATCAGGTAGCATTATGTGAGTTTGTATTATCTGCATTTTTCAGTTATCCATGCAATCTCAAGTAATTAACAATAATTGAGAGTTTACTGTAGTAGCTAGACTGCAAATTACACGCCCCCTTACGAACCCTGGACCAGCTTGTATTTCAAGGTACTCTGGGGCAGTAGTGCTCCTCTAGTATTTAATATTGAAAACCTTTATGTATTCCTGTTTTGTTATACTCTCAACAATAAATTTTGATGACACCATCGTGCTGCTTCCAGGTCTAGCCCGAGCCAAATCTGTCCCGTCACACACGTACTCGCACGAGGTGGTAACTCTGTGGTACCGGCCGCCCGATGTTCTCCTGGGAAGTACGGAATATTCTACCTCGCTGGACATGTGGGGAGTGGGCTGTATTTTTGTAGAGATGATCACAGGTGTTCCCACCTTTCCAGGAGTCAGGGATACCTATGATCAGCTTGACAAAATCTTCAAGGTAAGTATTATTCATTATTTCTACTTTGGATCTATTTTTACATCTCAGGATAAAAGTGATGGGAGTAACTTTGCCCATAACTTTTATTCCTTCAGCATTCAAATCCTGATTTTCAATGGAAAGTTATTCCTTGGGCTACTGCCTATCAGAATTCTGTAAATTTTTCAGGAGAACGAAATTAAACTTTCAACACTAAAAAGAAATACTTAAAACACCCCACTTGAGGGTAAGCAATATATATATACACACATCAAAAAAAGTTTTGCATCACCTCGGTTCCCAGATCTCCGGCATATAGACGTTGACTGTGTATATTGTATCAAAGATACAGTCCCTTTGACTGTTCATAGATGTCACTAAAACTGCTCAAAGATGTAAACAACCATGCATGAGCAGGGCCTATTAGACGGAGGGGGTACGACAGCCGATCAGTTCCAGTCATTCCACCAGGACGAAGGTACGCTGCTCATGTTGTCTGTAGTTCTACCATGCCTAGAAGGTCAATACCGCAGTTCGATCGCGTCCGCATTGTTACTTTGTGTCAAGAAGGGCTCTCAACAAGGGAAGTTTCCAGGCGTCTCAGAGTGAACCAAAGCGATGTTGTTCGGACATGGAGGAGGTACAGAGATACAGGAACTGTCGATGACAGGCCTCGCTCAGGCCGCCCAAGGGCTACTACTGTAGTGGATGACCGCTACGTACGGATTGCCGCTCGGAGGAACCCTGACAGCAATGCCACCATGTTGAATAATGCGTTTCGTTCAGCCACAGGACATCGTGTTTCAACTCAAACTGTGCGCAATAGGCTGCATGATGCGCAACTTCACTCCCGACGTCCATGGCGAGGTCCAGCTTTGCAACCCCGACACCATGCAGCGCGGTACAGATGGGCCCAACAACATGCTGAATGGACCCCACAGAATTGGCATCACGTTCTCTTCACCGATGAGTGTCGCATATGCCTTCAACCAGACAATCGTCGGAGACGTGTTTGGAGGCACCCTGGTCAGGCTGAACGTCTTAGACACACTGTCCAGCGAGTGCAGCAAGGTGGTGGTTCCCTGATGTTTTGGGGTGGCATTATGTGGGGCCGACGTACGCCACTGGTGGTCATGGAAGGCTCCGAAACGGCTTTACGATACCTGAATGACATCCTCCGACCCATAGTGCACCCATATCGGCAGAATATTGGAGAGGCATTTGTCTTCATGGACGACAATTCTCGACCTCATCGTGCACATCTTGTGAATGCGTTCCTTCAAGATAACGACATCGCTCGACTACAGTGGCCAGCATGTTCGCCAGACATGAACCCTATCGAACATGCCTGGGATATGTTGAAAAGGGCTGTTTATGGACGTCTTGACCCACCAACCACTCTGAGAGATTTACGCCGAATTGTCGTTGAGGAGTGGGACAATTTGGACCAACAGTGTCTTGATGAACTTGTGGATAGTATGCCACGACGAATACAGGCATGCATCAATGCAAGAGGACGTGCTACTGGGTATTAGAGGTAGTGGTGTGTACTGCAATCTGGACCACAAATGCTGAAAGTCTAGCTGTATGATGGTACAGCATGCAATGTGTGGGTCTCATGAGCAATAAAACGAGCTGAAATGTTGTTTGTGTTGATCTCTATTCCCTTTGTATTTAAAGGTTCCGGAACTCTTGGAACCGAGGTGATGCAAAACTTTTTTTGATGTGTGTATATATATATATATTATTTATTTTTGCTAAATTTATTTCTTAGAAAGAACCAAGCAGTACTACCTTCAAAGAAGAAGTGATTGTGGAACGACTCAAGTGGTCCAATGTGACCAATCAAGATTAATAATAATAAAGGAAGTACATGTTACACAAATAACAACTAACGTTAAATTATGAAAAAGTGAGAGGATATGGGACACTCATTCCGTTTCCATTAAAAATAAAAATCTCTGTATCTCGGTGACATTCCGCTTTATTTGTAATTAAATTCAACTGATCTGTAGTGACTATGGCTGGCCACCAGAATGTGCCATAAACTCATTTCTGAAAAAAAAAATGGACTTGCCCCGTTCTATCCGTGGGGTCTACAATTGATATTGTAAATTTTTTTAGTCGGTCCACTCAATATAATTCTACATAATCACATGTAATATTTTTCAGGTTATTTTATCATTTATTCCAGTAATTGGAATTATATTGTGTTGACTGAGTGAAGGTTATAATATCAATATTGTCATTAAGGCAACACTGAAAAATGACTTCAAAGCTATCTATACAGTATATCTCATCTAGGACAAATACAGTACACAGCTCTAGCTGAAAATTCAAAATCTTCATACAGAAAGCTTACTTTATTTTTAGACATGTTCATAGTTTGTGTTTATGTCGTGTGAACAGATAGAAAACATATGGGTTTGTAAGAAGGCTCAAATTTCTCTTTTTAAAGTGAAATCCGTCAATAAAACTGTTATGTTTATGTACTCCACATCTAAGTAGAAGAATGTGACCTAGGTCATGTAGACAAATCTCTGTACAGTGCAGAATTGTTATGGTAGTTAACATATCAATGAAATATGAGGTGTGCCTTTGAAGGTAACAACTTAATTTGTAAATTAGTTCAAGTCTTCTCTCATTCAAGAAAAGCTTCTCTTTGATCATGTCATAGAATGAATCTACGAGTCTTGAAGCACATCTTTTTCAATCGCTATGACACCTAAATTACTATGTCTATCTTCACCTTGTGTGCACCTCTGATATGTGTGTATTCATTTCAGAGCTGAAAACGAGTGCTCAACAGAACTATTATACAAAATTTTGAAGAACAAGAACGTCGATTTTCTGTTTTCCAAGAAGGTTGCACTTATGAAATGATTCTACATGTGCCTGTAACCGTTCATAATATTCAGTATTATTACGTTCTATATCGGGCAACGCATGTCCATTATATCGACCTATCTGAATGTCAATTTTTGTGAGCTTTGTTATCTATTGAAAGTTAGTTAAAGATTATGAAAGGTCGCCATATTGAAATTAATTAGCTGTGAATTTTCTCCCTGGATAGGTGTTATATGAGACTCAATTTTAGTAGGCCTAGGTCTTCAAAATTGCATACCGTGCTATATTTAAGTGAATTAGCTGACAAAGTTGTAACTTATTCGACTCCTCTCATATAGTGTGATATGTAAGTTCTTTGATTTAACTAGTAAATTCAAGTAGCTGCCATTTTGTTTTGGGTAAGTTGGTGACAATATGAGAAGTGTGGTTAAGGTAAGTGGAAGGGTGGCTAGCTCTCCTGCAATTTTTGTTCAATCAGTTTAGAATTGAGGGGGGGAGAGACAGACCGAGGCATACAACACAGATCCTGAGTGGTCTCCTAAGCTTATTTCATTTTAGGAAAGTAGATTAAAAATTTTCTGTACAATATGAACTTCGTATTCACCCCAGACAAGGTGTATGGTGATCAAATACACCCTTTAAATTGTTTTTGTCCGTCTTATGAATTGATGTTGTTTTGAGGAGTGAATGGAATAAAATGTAAATAACATACACTATGTCATCTATGTAGACTGTGTAATCTAAGGCAGGAAAAGTTTAATACCGGTAGTAGTTATTATTATTGTTCCCAATTTTTCTGCATATGTATACTTAACTCTTGTTCCAATCAATACAACATATAATTTTGGTTGAATTTTCTGTGTAATGAGTTGGGGCATTGCAAATGGAAAACTTGTTTTATTTGGGTCCTTACAAAACCCTTCAAGAACAAGTATTGATAGATTACATAGGAATGGCCACTTAGACTGCACTTAGGAAACATGCTTGGACACAAAATTAAGCACATCACTGCATAAAACTAGACTACAAATAATTTATATAATCCTAAGTGATGAGGTCATTAAAAGGAAGCATATATTCATAATTGAATAAGGAAATGCAATTGTTTTGCTGCAGTATTAACACAAACCAATGCTCAAATACTTGTTATTCATTTAGGGTGTCCCATGCAGTGAACTCAGTGTAATGTTATATAGATTGGTCACTGTAGGGCAAACTCGGCTAATTTGGCAGTATTTTATGTTATAATTATTTCTAACTTATCCGAGTCGTTTTTGTAAGATTCAACCTTGCACCAACAGAGTGCAGCATGTTTCAAACCTTGTGGATTTTTTGCTGAGTGTTTCGAGTGCTACCGGTGGCTGTACGGGAAAACAAACACTGGTTGTTGTTAGAAGTTGAGTAACAGCGAGTGGTGAGTGTGATACTGGTATTGTTTTCAAGATTGTAGCGTTACTAGCAACAGGATGTAAGTTAATTATACATAAGTTTGAAGAATAAACATCTGTATACGAGGTATGATCAACATTTTCTATATATATTCATTTTAGGAGGAATATGAGCTTAACATAAATGTGACTTTTCTTAATGGCATGACACAGTTGCTGCCGGTGTGTTCCAAGGCCACGTTTACGAATTCTGATATTTCCTGCCTCCTATGGGCCGCAATGTGTATTATAACGAATTCTTATGTTGACTGTTGTAACCGCATCATATTGTATCACTTTTGTGGTGTAAGGTGTGTTGCAGGGATTCCAGGGGAACACGGGAAGTACGGCTTTAGATGTTATCAGGCAGATATAAAGTCTGCTGTAGGAAAGGTGTTAATTGATAGCTGGTCAGTGTACCGATCGTCCAATGAGTTTAATATCCCATTTAATACTTTAAAGAGCTATCTGACCGCTTCTACCGGACCACACGATATTCCAGAAGTAAAGAAGGGCAGACCTCTGGTTCTCACTGGCACTCTCTTATATCATTGAAATGCAGGATATATGCTTTGGATGGACCGCTACAGATGTCCGCAAACAAGCCTATGACCTCGTCGCCAGGATTGGGCATAAAAATCCATTCAACGCTGAAGAAGGTTTAGCAGGTTGGGATTGATTTCCGAACCACCGGGGTTTATCCTTTGAACAGGAATGCCCTTTCTGAGGATGTGTATCATCCTGGAACATAGCATGGCATGGTCGAAGTGGAACGGCCAGGAGGCAATATGCACTTGTCACAGCGGTTTCCAAGCGAGCGTCAAAGACGTAACGCAGCGCCAAGAGCTCGTGGGTTCGAGAGTTTTGCATCAACGTCTGCCAGTGCTGGCTTTAATAATGATGATGATGATGATGAAATGACGGATATTCATACGGAAACCAGAGACTCACAGACGCAACATACAAACATATGCAAGCACGTCGCCGAGTAGAGAGGTCTGCAAAACATGTGATGGTTCATTCGATGAGGACCGTGATGGTGAATCCTGGATTCAATGTACAGGGTATCTGGATTGTTATCATGAGAATTGCCAAAGCCTGAAGCGATACCGACTGAACTTTAAATATAACGAGTGCAGTTAAAAATGAATTAACATAAGTATTAGATAATATCTGAAGATCGTTAAGTTAAATGCTGTTAATTTAAAAAAAATAACACTATTGCCAAATTGGACGAGTACTATTGCCAAATTACCCTAGAGACTTGCCAATTTAAACGAGTGTGTTTTCCTTCATTGTCATCAAACTATGAGGCATTTCTTGCATTTAGCTTTTGTTTTAAAATATAGATTCTCACGAGGAAATGTCTGAATATGACTTATTTTATGTACCAAATTATGAAAATATGTTTTGTCTGTTTAAAACCAGTCCAATTGTTAAAATTACTGCCAAATTTGCCGAGTCTCCCCTATGATATGTATTTATCAACTTTGTTAACTAAACTTGAATAAATAGAATTATACAGATCCTCTTTATGTATATGCCACTCATTGTTTGTTCAGCCTTGTCAGTAAATCTTTTCCGTACCATGCGATCATTTTGTTTGTTTTTTGTTGTTTAGATTCTGGGTACTCCGATAGAAGATACCTGGTCTGGAGTGACTCACCTTCCCGGCTACAAGCCACACAAGCTGGGCTTCTATCGTGGCCAGAAGGTGGGGCTTACATTCCCTCGTCTCTACGATGTCATGGAAGGGGAGAACATGGCTTCCGCATTGCTTCAGGTGAGAATCATTCTCATTATATGTAAACAATATTATAAGCCAAAGTGCAGTGAAACATCCATTCATTGTTTTCGGCAGGACCCCAAGATAGAACCTATGAACATGAGAAAATGATAAGTGAGGGATTGTGTTCAAAATGCTTAATAGTCCTGTTCCAAATGGATTCTCACTTTTGGGGGAGAAGAGTATTAGGCTCCATAAAAATATGGGTGGTTAAATGTTCTATGCCACTTTCTAACATTCTGCTTTTACGGAATCAATTTCCAATATATGGCATGTTTTTGACACAAGTTATGAAATCAATTAATTGACCAACATCACCCTATTATTTGATAGATTACTAGAGCTCCTCCAATTCTCAGTGTTAGTATGGCAATGGTGTTTGCTGACTTGATGATCTGGGGAAACAAGGAAAGAGATGTACAGGAGCAACTCAATGCATGGGAGAAGTAGTGTTATCCTATGGAATGAAGTTTTTGGCGCAAAAGAGTGAAGTGGTGATAACAACACGTGAGAAGGACTCAGGGATAAAGTTAGGCAGAGAGCAGTTGAAGAGAGTGCAGAGCTTCAAGTATCGGGGAAGTGTCATTGAAGAAAATGGGGGAAATGCCTTGGAATTAGATGAAAGAGGAAGGTGTGCTGATGGTTTCTTCAAGAGGCCTGATATGGAGCAAAGATGTGCCACAGAAATGTAAAGGGATCATGTACAAAACTTACTTTGTGCCGATCCTAACATATGGATCAGAAACTTGGGTGATGAGGGAGAGGGATAAGAGCAGAATGCAGGCAGTGGAAATGAGGTTTCAGAGGAGTCGTGGGTGTAACCAGAATGGACAGAGTCAGAAAATGATAGTCGGAGAAATGTTAAAGGAAGAAACCCTACAGGATAGGATTGAAAAATCAAGGCTACAGTGGTATGGACACGTGAAAAGAATGGGATAAGAGAGAATACCACGGAAAATATTGGAAATGGAGTGGAAGAAAAAGAGACCTAGAGGAAGACCAAGGGATAGGTGGATAAAGGAGGTGAAGAAAAGTGTCGAGAGAAAAGGAGTTAATTGGACAACAGTGACAGAAGAGAAGAGGTGGATGGGCAGAAAACGATGGAGAGGCTTGTGCTGCAAGCAGACCCAACCTGCGGTTGGAAACTGCTCTAGTTGATGATGAGTACGGGAAATGGAAGGAATTGTTATTGTGCCGAGTAAGGATGTGGCGTGTACTGTAAAGTGAATCCAAGCACGAGAATGAATCGAGTCGATAGTCTACTGCTCCAGTTTTGACCAGTCATAGTTTGGAACAATAAGCTGAATTCAAATAGGCTAACTTGTGCCTCGGCATAATGGAGACACAAGAACTAAAAATGTTGCTATTGTTTTCATGTATTTACAGCATTTAAAACACTACTCATATAACCTAAATTCGAATGTTTAAAACATAAAAAAAAGATAGCTTTGAAGTAGTTTTTCAGTGTTGCCTTATTAACAATTAATATTGTGGCTTTCAGTTTGTCAACAAAAGAATCATTCCATTTAATAGAATATGTGAAAAATAGCCTAAAATAAATTACATGGGATTAAGATTTAGATATATTGTTGTTACGGACTAGTCTTCCTCTTCTTCTTCTTCTTCAATAGTCTATAACAGGTTGTATTTTTATTAGTGGCAACTATGCTGTAACGTAGCTGTGCAATATAATGCATACCTGAGGTAGCTTAGATACCCACCTTCCCTCAGCGTGAATGAACTCTCCCTCCACACCCCATGCATGTGTGCAGCAACAATACAAGAACTCAGTTTTGAGCGCGCGCTCGTGGAATACAGCTGCAAAGATTTCGAAGCAAGATCAAAGGAGCTGGTTGGAAGTTGAATGCTCTAGAGCTCGCAATGCAAAGCAGTGTTACGAAGTATTGCAAGAGGCTTTCGGTTAAAGTGCATTTCCTTACCGTACTGTAGCACTCCTTCAAAGACGGACCAGAAATGTTTTTAGTCATTTGAATGAATATGTCCAAAGAAACCCATCAGGAGTAGATAACAGGAAGAATGGACACTCATGAAGGCATCCAACAAAGAAGGTACCGGTAATTGCAAACCATTTAGGTCTATTATTGTTAGTCTAAATTATACAGTGCTGTTTTAAGGTAAGCCTAACGGTCGCCATGGGCCTCATTCTTGTTTATTATTATTATTATTATTATTATTCAGAGGAAACTATAACACCCTTTAAGTAATAATAATAAATAAATACGAACCTTTTAAAAAAAATTGAATAACTTTACATTCTATCAGTGAGCAATGTGTCTTTCTCGTGCACAGAAAATTATTTGTAAAAGCTGGGCCTATATAATGGAATGGGGGCCTCAATTTTGTACACCTACAATAAAAACTTTTCATAACTTTCCGAAGATGTATCCAGTTATGCCTTCTTTATGGCAAAGTGGTCCATCTTCGAAACACTCGCTAATGTGACAAAAAGAAGAAAGAAAAGAGCGACTATCAAACAACATGCGACTCTTCCTCAATACTACCACTTACAAACTGTATCATTCTCTTCTCTCGCACAGACACACATCCACCGTAAATCCCAACAGTGGTGACAATCAACCACCCTGCGCCAGTGTTGTAGCCTGGGACATTTAACACTGATATTTCCAGGAAATGGAAATTAAAAGCTGGCAAGAAAGTGTAAGCTGACAAGCTATTACTGGCCCCCTCCAGAGAGGTCTCTTGCTAATTGGTAATCTCCTAATTTCTTGGTAGACTTTTGTCTTCATCACCTGGTTGTATCCCCAGTACTGAAGCACCTACTGTTCTTGGAAAATCCCCCCACATCACAATCCTAATTGCTACCCTGTTATTTCAGCTCCTCCATGCAGTGCAGACACGGAAATGATGGCTGGCCGTGCAGAGATTGTTAGTACATTCTTTGTCAACGCATTTACTTTATTTAACATTTTGTTGTTGGTTCTAAATTTGTTCGAGCTGTAAGAAAATATGAAGGCTCATGCCCACCCCATTTTCTGGATTTTTATTTTGGGGGGGCTAGCCGCTGTCCCCCCCCCCCCCCATGAACGTTACAGAAACAGTCTAAAAAGTAAGTACGAAAGGTTACCCTGGGGCGAACATATTTCCGGATCATAATTTAGTTATAGCAGAAATAGAAATAAAATTCAAAAATACATGGAAGAGTAAAAAAAGGAATGAAATTAATATTCAGAGGTTAAAAGAAGATGGAAACAAAGGAAGAATTTGAGAAAAATTATATTCAATGCTTGAAAGAAAAAGAATTAAAAGGTAGTGTAAATGAGAGATGGCAAAGTGTTAGAGATAGTTTAAGAGATGCAGCAAAAGAAACAATAGGTAATAAGGAAATACACATAATAAGAAAAGAATGGAGAACTCAGGAAATGGTTGACAAAATGGAAGAAAGGAGGAAATGGAAGTCCGTAAACACTGAAGAGGGGAGAAAATTTTACTAAAGATTTAATAATGAACTAAGAAGAGAGACTGATTAAGCTAAAGAAAATTGGTATAAGATGAAGTGTAATGAAATAGAAAAAATAGAAAAGGAGGGGAAATATGATTTAATGTATAAAGAAACACACTGATATATAGAGAAAATAATAATACTACTACTTATGAAATGGAAAATAAGGATGGGAGGACAGTAAGCGAATCCTAGGTAATATTGGATAGATGGAAAGAATACATAGAAGATCTATATGAATTGGATAAGAGACCAAGTGATAAGAGTTAGTATTAGAAGAAAAAGAATCAGTAACAGAGGAAGAATTAGGATATAGCATTTTAGAAAGCGAAATAGAGAAGTCTATAAAAGAAATGAAGAATGGTAAAGCTCCGGGAAGTGATGATATACAAATTGAATTCATAAAGGCGTTAGGAGAGGAAGGAAAAATAGAAATAATTAGGTTGTGCAATGAGATAAATAAAACTGTTACATGGCCAAATTATTTCAAAGAAATAGTCATCATCATCTTGCACAGTTTCCAGCCACTGGCCGAGTCTGTTGGAACACAAGCCTCTCCAACGTCTTCTGTCTTCCCACCATCTCTCAACCTCCACCCTTGTCCAGTCTTCTCCTCTCTTCGTCATGCTTTCTTCCACCCCCTTCAGCCACCTCTCGGTCTCTTTCCTTCCCACTTCGTCTCGTGTACTCTGCTGGGTAACCTCTTCTCCTCCATTCGTTTTACATGTCCATACCATCTAAGTCTAGATTTCTCTATACCATCCTGTAATGGTTCCTCCTTCATTAATTCTCTGGTCCTCTCATTTCTTATTCTGTCCATCTTTGTAGCTCCAATACTGCTTCTCAAGAACCTCATCTCACTGGCCTGTATTTTGCTCTTCTCCCTTCCTTTCATAACCCAGGTCTCCGAGGCATACGTCAGGATAGGGACATACATCCGATATATGATCTTTTTGCTGTTCTGGGGGACATCCTTGCTCCATAACATGCTTCTCACACTCCTCCCAAATGCTTCTGCCTGCCTCCCCCGCTCATTTATTTCTCTATCGTTTCTTCCATTATCTTGTATCAGGCTTCCCAGATACTTGAAACTCTCTTCAGCTGTTCCCCACCAATTGTTATTCCCGTTGTGGTTCTTTCCTTCTTCCTTGTTGTAATCACCATCTCACTCTTATTTATGCTAAATTTCATCCCATATCCTTGTATTATTCCTTCCCACACGTCCAACTGTTCCTGTACCTCCTCCTCCTTGTTACATGGCCAAATTATTTCAAAGAAATAGTGATGATACCAATTGGAAAGAAGAAGAACACGAAAAAGTGTGAAGATCACAGAACAAGAAGTTTAATATCTCATGCAGCAAAAATTTTATTACGAACTATACAAAGGAGATTGTATGGAAAATTGGATGGTTTCATGACCGAGGAGCAATACGGATTTCGAAAAGGAGTAGGAACAAGGGATGCTATTGGTTTGTTAAAGTTAATCGGGGAAAGAGGTTTACAGAAAAACAGAAAGTAGGCTATACGCAATATTCATCGATTTAGAAAACGCTATCGATCGTGTGAGATGGGAAAAACTAATGATAATGCTCAAAAAACTTTGAGTGAATTGGAATGAAAGAAACCTTATTAAAGATCTTTACTTAAACCAAAAAGTAAGAGTTAAAATTGGAGAAGAAATGACAGAAGAAATAGGACTGGGGAAAGGAGTCTGAGAAGGATGTTGTTTATCACCTACTCTATTTAATATACACTCACCGGCATTAAAAGGGAACACTACGAATGTCAGACAAACCTCAATGTTGGACGGCTTCAAACCTGGTACAAGTTGAATATTGTGAAATTGCAGTGATATGGCAATGTATCATAAGTTAATTAGCCCATTTAAGAAGATAGTTAGTTATTGTTGTTTTAAGGACCGGAGCTACGAGGTCATCATTTGAGAAGATTCAGCACAATAATTGATAATCATTGTTGATCGTGACAATCACAGCAACAATATTACCGTTTCCCGCCTTCGGACAAGAATAACTACAGACGGCTGTCTGAAGGTTTATTGCTGTGAATTCTCGTGCCGCATATTTTTGTGGACATTACAGCTAGTCTACAATAGTTATTCTCGCTCCTAAGTCAGATCATAATGGCTCTTTCTCCTGAAACCTCTGCAAGGGTAGTGGCATTAGTGGAGGATGGGTGCAGTATACACTATGTGGCAAATGTTATAGGCACATCTTGTTCTAACGTGTACAGGACTGTTAAAAGGTACTCCAGAAGGCCCAGTTCTGATCGTAGGAAAAGCACTACTGAGTGCGATGATCGCTTTCTCGCAATGCATGTTCTTCATGATAGACACACCCTAGCTGTGGAGGCCAGAAATCGCTTGCAGCAAGTACGGGGCAAGAACATCAGTGAAAGGACAGTAAAAAGGAGGTTGTATGAAGTGGGTTTACAGTCCAAGAGGCCTGCCACAGGACCTCTCCTTAGACGTAAGCACCGTGTCACTCGGATGCAACTGAAGCCCTGAGTGAGGGCGCTGTTGTCGCGGGGGAGCAGGAGAGAGCAAGGGGAAGCCTAGTAGTTCGCATATTTTCTGGGGCTTCAGATGAGCTTGTCGCCCTCTATCACTGACGCCGTCTATCATTATATCAAGTGGAGACCTGAAAATGTTGCATTATATGCAGGCCCCGGGCTAAGGTGACAGACGCCCTGGGCAAATGGTCTACTGGCGCCCTTTCTCTCATGTATGTGTTATAAAAAATAGCATAATAGTTTTTTTTTCTTACAAACAACTACGTTACTAATATTGTATCACAGGAAATAATAAGAAAAGTAAGTCGTTCATACAATTTTGTAGCCATTTATTAAAACATTAATCACACTAAAAACCAAGATTACAAATTCGGAAGTTAAATGTTAAAAGTACAATATACAGGAACATTTCAAATCAAAGTTTATTCTGGCTTCTAACTTTGCAACTTTATTTATGATGTCAGAAAAGTCTGTGCTAAGAGTTACGTCTTTTTCAAAAGACATTAACGATAGAGAATTTAGTTTGCTGTCTGAAAGAGTTGATCTTTTCACATTCTTTAGCCGAGTCAAAACAGAAAATCCTCTTTCTTCGGAACAGTTGGTGACTGGTAAAGTCAGAAATATTCTAGTTGTTACCTCAAGATTAGGAAAAGTTGTTTTCAAATATTTTTTATGACGTATTCATATATGTCAAGAAAGCTAGTAAATTCTTCCTGTTACACATACATTCTGAAGTGCTGACATTCGTTTTCAAATTCACTTCCGAAGTCATTAGAGTACAACTCATAGAGTTTATACTCAGCCTGTGATATGACCTCTTTCTGCGATCCCTTTTGTACAAGAATGTGTGTGATATGTACTTTTATTTTATATTCACGTAAATTATAGCTATTTTATCCTACATTTTAAAGATTTCCGTGTCATACTTATTTTTAATGTTGGGATTGTTGGGTCAACATTTTTTTGCGTTCAGCGTCACCTAAATTTCGGCGCCCCCTAAAATTTGGCGCCCTGGGCAAATGCCCATTTCACCCGTTTTTAGCCCGGGGCCTGATTATTTGTCATACCTGATTTTTTTTCTTTATAACTTTAATATTAGTTTTTTTGTAATTGGTGAGGTGCAATTCAATCAACTTCAGTGGTGTAGTCGGTAGCATGCAGAACTCCTATGCCCAAGATCGCGGGTTCTAACCTGGCTGATGACGTCGGATTTTAAAAAGCGTTAAAATCCTTCGGAGAAGAAGGAAAGCCCACGGGCCCATGTCATAGATTTATGGCATGTAAAAGAACCTATCACTACAATTGGTAGTGTGTAGCTAAATTTGTAGATTCTTTGGTTAGAAACGTTCTACTCAAGTACCAACGTTCGCCACTAGGTGTCTGTGACAGTGGCATCTCTGGTAGCCAAAGTTGGAACTACTTGAAATTGAACTTGATGGGGAGCCTACAGGTGTTCAATTAAAATACCCGGCTATGGCCATTGGCTACAATTCAAATATAAATAAAATTCAAAGCTAGACAAAATTTAACTTCGGTTGAATATCCGAATTACTAAATAAATAGGCCTATTATGTCATTGTAGATTTTGTTTTAGTGTACTGTTTAATTACAAACAACCAAAAAAGTGTTTAGAAAGAAAATCCTTCCGTTGTGTTGGCTTTTCAGCAAATTTATTTTGTAGAACTCACAGCAAATATAATATGGTGGGTTATACTATACAGTGTGTTTAGCTTCAAAGCTTAATAAAAAATATGTTTAGCTTAAAATGTTAATAAGAAAATTTCCAAGTTGGATAGAATATGATTTGAGAAAATAGCTCCTCTTAAAGTGGTAATAAAGAATCAGGCTTGAAAATATGAATGCAGTCTGAATCTCTTGCTTTCCTGGCCAGTGCAGAGCGATCTATCAATTTTAAGTAAACCAATACCGGATTCCGACAAAGAGCTTTTAGAGGACACTGGTATCACCAGGAGATTGCAGATATCTTGCTTGTTCTCCAGTAGGTTGCCCTGAGGTGACCTCTTCATCTAAGGACTGTCTGTGAGCTTATCTTGAGTGCTGACTGGGTACTGTGTACAATTACAAATAACACATTTAACTGGAGGAAAGATATTTAACCGAAATAGTAATCGTTAAAATAGGTGATAGTTTTGCAATCCTGATTTCGTTGTTCTGGAAGAAAAGGTCACTGACTCTGAATTTTGGGTACAGTATTTGAATAAATAACCTTCCCATATGAAGAAAAAACATGAACTGAGAAAAATTGTACTGTATTTCACCATAGAAACTGAACAGTGGAACTCTCTTTTGATGCAAACATTAAGCTATATTTAAATAGTTGGGGCACATTACGTAGTCATTTTGTCAATACTATGTAGTTATATCTACCTACCTGTCTAGTGTATCTAGAATGTCAAACTGAAGCATTATAGTAAAAAGCATTTCATTTACATTGAGAAGAATTTTGTTCAATTTGAATTACGTTGAAAGAGTACCATAGTGTGTTATATTTTAATTCCATCAATTTTAGCCACCACTAATTTCAAGTTTCTAGCTGCACTGAAATGTAAAATGATTACAACATTTTGGTATAATTTGCTTAGAATGATCCCCTTGCCTATGCA
Organism: Meconema thalassinum; assembly: GCA_946902985.2. Lineage (NCBI taxonomy): Eukaryota > Metazoa > Arthropoda > Insecta > Orthoptera > Tettigoniidae > Meconema > Meconema thalassinum. The sequence continues at coordinate 305,142,934 of OX336390.1, forward strand.
ATTTATGTTAATGATGGTAATAATAATAATCACCGCACCCGGGATACTGGAGATGGTTAAATGATGATTATGATGATCATTATTATAATATAATAATAATAATAGGCAAGCAGCTATCCATTCCCTGGAAAAACTTCATGATATTGCACATAAAGGTTGGTTCCTTAGTTTAGGTGCTGCGACAACGCTGTCATGTAGCCCCTGTACTTTGGGTGTGTGTAGAATTTGTCTGATAACCGGTGTTAATTGTGATGGCTGTATTAGTGTGTGTTATCTCTGATTCAGGTGTCTGCAGACGATCAATTTTCAAGTAGTTCCAACATTTGCTACCAAATGCTACCGTCCATGACAACTAGTGGCGAACTTGGCTGCTAGAAGTCATCACAGCCAGCACCTGGCAGCGAACGTAGGAACTAATATAGCGTTATCAAATCTAACCTAAAATTTTTAGCTTCACACAAGTTTAGTTAGTGGAAGGTTCTTTTACGTGCCGTAAATCTATGACATGGGCCCGCCTGCTTGACTCCCCCCCACGAAGCATTCTCAAGGATTTTTAATGCTCTTCAAAAAATCCGACTACTTCGGCCGGATTTGAACCCGCGATCTTGGGCATAGAACCTCAGCATGCTACCAACTACACCACCAAAGCTGACGTTTGACGTAAAAACTGGAGTTCAAATTTCATACGAGAAAACCCAATACATGGAAGGATCCCCTCGATACTTAGACAAACAACCTCTGATTACTCAGTTTGGAAAAATCCCTCGGGTAAATGATCTCAAATGCTTAAGGCAAATCATACAACCATCTGGATTAAATCATGAAGCAAACAAAGAGAGAACCTCTAAATTACAAAAAAAACATAAAATCAACAAATACAACAAACAATCAATATCTCGCAGTGCAAAATTAAAACACTACAGCACGGTAACTCAACCTGAAGCATTATACGCATCAGAAACCCTGATCATTGGAGGCAGATCACTAACTAAAAATTTAGAAAGACAAGAATGGAAAATTCTTAGGAAGTTCTTTGGCCCAGTATTAATAGAGGGGGTGTGGGTGAAGAGATGGTCTCACAAGATATATTATTCCGAGAAAATATCAGACACTATTAGAAAAAGACTATTGAAATTTTTGGACATATTCAAAGAATGGACAATGAAAGACTCTTAAAATATATTTAGTCATGCCTCCTCACTAAAAGTCAAGAATAACTGGAGAATGGAAATTGAAAATGACCTTCAAGAATCAACATAACAAGACTACATTTTATGGGACAGGCCTAACTTCAAAACGTAGGTGAACAAACATCATTTTGCTGCAAACCCCTGGATGGTAGCCACCACCAGTGGCGGCTGGTGATGAAAAATTGTGGATGTGCACTCTTTAAATGAAATCTAAATTGATTTAAATAGATGCATATCTAAGCATAAAAATAATTGTCTCATCACAATGTTACTCTATTTTCTCCAAGTTCACTACTGGCGCTTGGAGTCAGTTTTCGACACCTCTATATATTTTGCTGTTCTATGTTACCTCCTGAATGCACAATGAAGCTGTTGTCTGATTTGTTATTTTCCTAGTACTTGTAAATCCAATTCTGCTTTCATTTACACTTTTGATTGTTCTCATTTGTCCATTTTAGTTAGATTTCATTAGAAAGCTACGGTACCTATTGCGACTTCCAGAAAAATTTAACATATCTTCGGGTTTCACATCCCCCAGATCCCAAAACCACCGTCAGTTCAATAGTTAATATATAATTTATATATACAGTGAGTTCCCCTCGTGACTTGGCCGGCCAGTGCATCGAGCTTATCTGCCTACATAAAATATAACCATTCAAAATCTCGGTCAAGTTCGTTAATGGGCATAATCGGACCAAGGGGGTGGAAATGGGGAAAAGTGAAATATCGCTAAAACTTTCTTAGTATGTTAGAAACTGAATCCGTTCAAAGTTTGTAATATTTTTCGAATAAGGACCATAGCACCAACCATTGACCAACGAGGTGGGAAAAATGGAGTTTTTAGAGAAGAGAAATCATACCTCCCTTAATAGGTACTATATCAAAACAGTTTGAAATGGCCAATACCCCTCTAAAATATACCTACAATTTTTGTCTGAAAGAATATTTGATGTGACCCACCCTTACACCAAGGGATGAGCAAAATGTTTCAGGTATTATAAGAAGATGCTATATGCTTAACATATGAAACTTTTGCAGGTATACTGTACAACAATTGGCAAATTTATTGAATTTGAAGCATTTTTCTTTGCTCTATAAAATCTACCTCCGCTTCCGGCGTGCGGAGAGAGATTTTCTTATTTTAATGTTGTTTTTGTTTCCTATGGCTAGCCCGGATTCCAATCCATCAGCTTTCCTGCGTTCCAATAGAGTTGTGTGGGTTTCCTGAAGTTCTAGCAGTCACATCAAGTTTGTTGCAATGTAGCAGGTGCCCCTTATCCATTTTACTTCCAGGTTCGCGACAAAGTGTGCATTCTTCAGATCTCAGGATGTTGATTCGTTTCAGATGAGCTGCAAGGCAGTCGTGGCCAGTGTTAAGTCTGAAGAAGGCTACAGCTTCTCTTCTTGGTGTTAATTTATATTGATCCCATTTAGCATCAATGTCCTTCCATAATTTGGTTTCTGCTGTTTTCTTTGCCATTTCTTCATACCTGTTTTTGATAGTATATTTTCAAGATCCTTTTTGCTGACATAAAATCAGTTTGACTGACAGGTTGTTGTAGTTTGGTACCCTTTTTTGCTAATCTGTCTGCCTCTTCACTACCTGCTATTCCAACATGAGAAGGGATCCACTGACATGAGATCTGTTTGTGGAGTCTTTGAAGGGTTTTTATCATACAAAATATTTCTTTCAGTACTTTATTATTTTGAGGCTTATAATTTGACGAGACGGCTTGGATGGCTGCTTTTGAATCTGTAATGGTAACACATTTTTGATAATCAATGTTTCTGCCTAATAACTGATGGAGTTCATGTGAAATTGCTCTTATCTCAACATCAAAGTTTTGTTTTACACCAAGGTGGTCCGGGTTCGATTCCCGGTCAATGCATGTGAGATTTTCGAAGTGAAATGCCATGTCCTGTGGTTCGGATTCCATGTAAAAAGGAGGTCCCGTGGCACATGAACTCGAGATTAACGGTCACGTTAAACTACAAGCTTCCTTCCTTCCTTCCTTCCTTGTTTTGTTTTGGCCAACTGGGAAGTAGAGTGAGAAGAGAGATGAATGTATTCCTGCTCCAGTTCTATTTTCTTTGTCTTGTGAGCCATCTGTAAATATTTTTAGCCATTGATTAGATGGATATCTTTCTTCTATTGTACAGAGGGCCAGTTGTTTTAGATCTTGTGGTGAAGAGTCTTTCTTGCAGACCTCGTCTAGCAAAGTAAGATCTGTAGTCACTTGTATATATTCAATGGGGTTGACTGGCATAGAGAGTGGTTCAAGTTTTATTTGCAAATTGCTCTTATTGATATATTCTTTGGTGAGACTTAAGGGATCTTTTTGTGTTTTAAGATTGGGGCTAGAAACTGGTTTTTTGATCCATGTCATTTGAGGTAGTCTTTGTATACTGAGATATGCATTGGCTGTTTGATGTTTCATCTCTTCTTCGATTGATAAGTTGTGGGTATATAATTGCAAGGCGGTTACAGGTGTGGTTTTTATTGCGGCTGTTATGATTCGTAGGGCATTATTCTGACACCTCTCGAGGCGATGAATGTTTGACTGGGGTGCTGTAGAGAGTACTTCACTGCCATATTTTATGATAGGTTTGATGTAAGTATTGTAGGTTTTATTGAGTGTGTCTTGAATGCTCCCCCAAGTAGCTCCTGCTAGTCTCTTCAGTAATTTCATCCATTTGCTTACCTTATCCTCCACATGTTGTATGTGTTTGGTCCAGTTCAGCTTCTTGTCCATGTTGATACCTAGGAACTTTGTACTTTCACTTTTTGGAAGGTCTTGATTACTGAATTTGAGACTGAAAGTTGGATTGTGGTGTCTAAGGGAGAAAAACTGGTAGACTGTTTTGGTAGTATTGATTTCCATATTATTGTTTTCAGTCCAGCTTTTGAGTTTTATAAGTGCCTGGTTCATTCTGTGTTCAAGGAGCATTTGCTGATTTGGGCTGTTACGTGCTGTGGTCCAAATGATAACATCGTCTGCAAACATGCTGATATTCACATTACCTACTTCCTTTATTGTTTTTGGAAGATCATTGATGTACACATTGAATAAAGTTGTGCTTGATACAGCTCCTTGTGGGAGGCCTAGTTTTGATTGCTTGCAACCTGAAGTTTTGTTGTTGTAACGAACATTGATCATTCTTTGGGAAAGGAATCTTCAAAACCAGTTTCACATACATCCATTTACTTTGAAGTTGATAAGCTTCTTTGGCAGCATGTTTCGCCATACTGTATCATAGGCTCCTTTAAAATCGATGAAAACTGGAAGAACACTTTCCCTTTTGTTAAATGCTTCTTTAACAGCTTGTGTAAATCTCATTATTTGGTGGGAGGAGGACCTGTTTTGTCTAAACCCTGCTTGTTCTTCTGATAGAAGAGATTTTGTTTCCAAGTACCAATTGAGTCTATTTGTAATCATCCTTTGTTTTTGTGCACATGGCACTACTTTTTTCTTCACAGGCCAACATTAAGCACGGAAAACAATACAACCTGTTGGTTGCTATAACTTCATCATGGACTAAGCGATTCCTAGCCTTCCCTTTGCACAAGGATGTTTGAATTTAATTCAGATTTGGAATAGGTCTTCCCTTTTCTTATTATATGGCCACCTTATCTTGCAGAGTAAATTGGGACGATGTAATAGTTTTTAAATCCTGAACAGTAGCCATAATAATCTAGAATCCCACCTCGGTCATCCTGAAAATGGTTTTCATGGTTTTCCATTTTTATCGCTAGGCAAATACCGGGACGGTTGCTTTCAGGCCAACGGTCAAAATCCCTTCTTTGACCCTGATTTAGACCCAAGTTTGCGGTCGTCTGTCACCATCCTCAGTTGCATTTGCTGACAAAGTGTGTTTGGCTCCCAGACACCGTCCTTCCGACAGTAGAGGAATGATCCTTGCTATGTCCGTGGGTGAAGCCAAGCTGGGAAGATAAGCGATCAAATACTTAATAATATACACGCACTCAAATATTCCACACTTTAAAAACACACTTCTGACAAATACTTGCCACGGCTAAGATCACCAATAGATACCGTATAGGCCGCGTTAATCCTCCAAATACAATCATACTGGACCTTAAAAATCTGTAAATTATAAGGAAATGTTATGAAACTGAATTCATTGTTACAACTATAGACTATATAATGCCCATACTGTTGGTTGTATGGATGTGGTTTTTAAATGCTCAATGAAAATCAAATGGCAGTGGCGCTATACAAGCTGCGTAAAGACACAACCTTTCAAACTACGCAAGAAACGCTACTTGGTACAACAATTCTCCAACAGATAGTGCGGTAGCTCCTGCACACTAACGGTCATCACTTCTTCGTCTGTTAATCAGATGTGACAGAAGGAGATGGAAAATAAAATAGAGCATGCACATTTCTTTTCGTCAGGCAAGGGTTTGGCTCCGATTCTGTTATAGTAAACACACATCCCCTCTTGCCCCCATTTTGCCGTCAAGCCTAAATGCTGGCTACAAAGCTGCAACTGGCGAACGGCGATCTTTGACGATACCCGAGCGAGCAAGCAAACAAGCAACGTACAGTGGGGCGCAACAAACGTGGCACAGTTAAATGTAAGAATGCAGTATACTGGACATTTGTTGATGCTTTATAATATCATAAAATCTTATTTTAAATTTTATATACATAACATTGAAATGTGAACGGCGATATTGCAAGAATGGGTGTGCACTGGCTCCAGGGCGAATACCCAGAAACCGCCACTGGCCACCACTGCATGGATAGAAGAAAGAAAGAAAGAAAGAACGATAAAGCATAGTGAGAGAATGAAGAGATTATGGGAAGAGAAGAAGGCAAATCATATTCATCTGTTAAATAGGTTCAATCGCGCTCCTTAGTTGGACGTAATGTTGTAAAGAAAAGCAATCATTTAGTGGTCATATGTTTTTACTCATTGGAGTAATGAGTTATATTTTTAATTGTTTACTATATTCATTAAACAATTTGTGTAATTCCCTGCAGTGGTACTGGTATTAGTCCAGTAGACAGCTGGCTAGCTGATACATCGCCTGTACAAGCCTTCAAGTGCTACAGATATCCCCGCTCGTTTGTTTTCTTCTTTTGGATGTATTGGCTTTTACTTCTTATTCTGTCATGTTCAGTTATTTGAGAAATAATGTTAATATGATTGTTACAGCTGAATCCTGATGACAGAATTGGTGCTGAAGACGCCCTGAGGCATCGATACTTTGCTCCTCTTCCACAAAAACTCTACGAACTGCCTGACGGTTAGTGACCTAACTTTACATTAAATCTGGTTTCTCATTTAATTATAAAGTGGGAACATAATCTCAGCAAGAATCTGTACAAACCTCAATTACAGCTATTCATGTGGTATTAACTTGAAAGATCACAATATATCTGGTATTTTGAGCTATGAAAATCTCAATCAAATTCCTGCACATTACTTCTCTCATCTTTCTTCAGCCTTGTGAATATGGTAGTCTGGGCTTATGTTCTTGGTGCAGTTGGGTTGACTGACGACTTCCTGAGCTGTCAAATGTTCGCGAGGCCATGCATTGTTTGTAAGGTTCAGAGATCTAGATAAAGTACCAGTAGTTTCAAGAAAGATAGTGTAGGAATTATCATTTTGGACCACTTTCTACTTATTGCAATGTATTGTCATTAGAGGGCAGATTTATATGCACTTAGAGACTAGACTGTAACATTGTATGAATATGTTAATCCACTAATGAACCTTGGTTGTGGAGCTAATACTGGTGTAGGAATCCTTCAATCTGAAAATACGGTACAAAAGAATGCCTACGGCACAGAATTAATTTATTCCTTAAGATTTTTTCCATTTTTTTTAAATGGAAACAATCCAAAGGGATGCATTTTTTAAAATTACTTGAATTTAGCACAAGTTACTGTACATGTTGCAACAATTAGTGGCTGACTGCTTGGCAATGTTTCTTATGTTAATATACATATGAAAAATAATAATATGGATGACTTAAAACATGATGCATACAACCTTCCCTGGAATGACATATTACTCTTAGATAACATTGACGCAAAAGTAAACAAGTTAAATTCTCTTATAATTAGTCTGTATGACAAACATGCCCCTAAACATTCGATCAAAGTTACTCGCCCAGCATGCCCATGGTTAAATGATAACATTAAAAGTATGATGGCACAGCGTGATGCACTGTTCCGGCGTTTTAAACGTACCCGTGACGAAACTTATTTTGAAAATTATCGTGTGCTTAGAAATCGTATTAAGCAGCTCGTAAGAAACGCCAAATTCTCCTACATACAAAACGTGGCAAAGAAGATGAATACAAGGAATGCCTGGAATAATATGCATTCTCTAGGTATGAATACAAGGAATGCCTGGAATACCGTATATACTCGAATACCACCCGCACATTTTTAAACAAAATCGGACGTGAAAAATTGGGGTGCGGGTCTTATTTGAGTCATCCTGATTTTAAAGATTTAAATTGCCCGCCATACGCGATATCGGGTGTTGCGAGTATCCGCTAGATGGTGCTAACCTTCTTCCGGCTATCACTTTGTTTTTCCGTAAGCAGGCGGCGTCTTACAGTCTCGCGCACGTTTTCCGAGTGTAAACATGAGTTCTATGAAGCGTTTGCGGTCGTTTACTGTGAGTGAGAAGCTGAAAGTTGTGAGGGAAGCTGAAATTATTGGAAATCGTGCCGCCGGTAGGATATATGATATTGACAAGTCATGTATTCGCGATTGGAGAAAGAAAAAAAAAACGTGTTGCTAACAAGTAGTGGTACTCGTAGAACTTTCCGCGGACTAAGTGTACAGTTTCCGGAAATTGAAAAACAACTTTATAAATACGTAACAGAAAGGCGGAAATTGGGAAATGGGGTGTCGACCGAAATGTGTCAATTAAAGGCATTACAGATCGCGAAGGAACTTTCTACGGTAGGGTTTAAAGCAAGCCGAGGATGGATTCAAAATTTTTATAAAAGAAATGGGTTGAGCATACGAAGGCGTACCTCAATTTCGCAGCGTCTTCCTGGTGCCTATGAAGAAAAGTTAGTTTCCTCTCAGCGTCACATAATTAAGTTGCGGAAGGAAAATTCATATTTGCTTTCCCAAATTGGTAATGCAGATCAGACGCCAGTCTACTTTGAAATGCCACTGGACAGTACTGTGAATGTTAAGGGATCTAAAAGTGTGACTATCAGAACAGGTGGTAATGAGAAACAACGGTGCACGGTAATGTTGTGTATACTCGCTGACGGAACCAAACTCCCGCCGTACGTTGTTCTCAAGCGAATGACTCTTCCAAAAAATATACCCGCTGGTGTTATCGTTAGAACTCAGGACTCTGGTTGGATGGACAGTTCACTGGTGGAAGACTGGTTAAAGTGTGTCTGGCAACGTCGCCCTGGTGCTTTGTTACGACGAAAGAGCTTGCTTGTTCTGGACAGTTACCGCGGACATACAACAGACGCTGTGAAGAAATTCGTCAAGGATGGGAAAACCGACCTAGCAATCATCCCGGGTGGGATGACGTCTATGCTACAGCCACTGGATGTCTGTGTGAACCGACCGTTCAAAGCAGCCTTGAAACAGCTGTATACGGAGTGGATGGCGGCCGATAAGCACACACTGACCCCAACTGGTCGTATTCGGCGCCCGGAAGTTCAGCTGCTCTGTTCGTGGATTTTGACGGCATGGAATCGTATCTCGGGAGATCTCATACGGAAGAGCTTCAAGAAATGTAGTATTTCTAATGCTATGGATGGCAGTGATGACGACATTTTGTGGGAAAGTGATGGTGAAAAAAGTTCCGAAGTTGGTACTTCGGATGACGATGAATGAAGTGTTTGTGTCTTTTATTTGTATTTTTAATTGTTTCTGTGTGTTATTTTAGGACGACTTCAGAACTGTAGGAAACTATTTTGTAGAAATGCTATTTTGTTTATTTAGTAAAGATTGTAAATAGTTTTGAGTAAAAAAAATTTTTTTTTTAAATTTTGTTCTTCAAAATCAGGGTGCGGGTCTTATTCAGGGGCGGGTCGTATTCGAGTAAATACGGTAATATGCATTCTCTAGGTATAGGCAAACAGCAGCAACAGACACATGTACCAGACATACCACTTGATGAGTTAAATGAATATTTCACTGAAGAGAGTGTACCAATTAATTCAACACCCCATGATCCTTTTCACCCACTACCTGACCACCCGCTCTTTACTTTCCATCCGGTTACGGCAGACAAAGTAAAAAAGGTAGGCTACTATATTCCATAAAATCAAAAGCGAGAGGAGTTGATGATATTCTCATATCCTTCATACATAATATCATCGGTGCCGTTCTACCAATTATTACTCACATATTTAACCATAGTCTTACAACTAACACCTTTCCCTCCCTATGGAAACAAGCCAATGTCATCCCTATTCCAAAGAAAACCGAACCTTTATTTCCATCTGACTATTGGCCAATATCCATTCTACCTGCACTTTCAAAAGCCCTCAAGCGTCTGGTTCATGAGCAGGTACTTGAATATTTGAATAGCCGTTCTCTTTTAGACCCTCTGCAATCAGGTTTCAAGAAGGGACATAGCACCACAACAGCATTACTCAAAGTGACTGACGACATTAGACACGCAATGGACCAAAAACTGGTGACAATCCTCACCCGTCTCGACTTCAGCAGTGCTTTTGACACCATAAATACTCCGACACTATTGAAAAAGATGGAATTTTATTACTTCGACTAGCAGACAATTAACTTTTTCGCATCATACCTGAATAATCGCCAGCATCGTGTTGTAACCCATGATAAAACTTCTAGTTGGCTAACCAGAAAGTCAGGCGCCCCACAGGGTAGTGTACTAGGACCCTTGCTTTTTGTGCTATATATCAACGACATCTCATATAATTTGAAAAATTGCAAATATCACCTATATGCAGATGATTTACAAATATACTCCCACTGCAAGACAAATGACATTCCACTGACAATTGAAACTATCAACGCTGACCTTCAACGACTTGGAAAATATTCTCAGGAAAATTCCCTTCTTTTGAATCCCTCCTAAACACAAGTTATCATAATTGGCTCTCAAAAATTTTTGACGACACTCCGAGATCAAATTATTCCCCCAATTATACTGAACAACAATGAAATTCCATACTGTCCTACAGTGAAAAATCTAGGTGTGATATTAAATCAGACTCTTAACTGGTCTGAGCATGTACAGTGTGTATGCAAGAAGATTTTCGCAACCCTCCACTCCCTCAAAAGAAAAAAAGATATTTTACCATTTAAAGTAAGAATCCTACTCATACAGACACTAATACTTCCTATCCTTGACTACTGTGACGTTATTCTTGTAGACGCAACCAAAACACTAACTTTGAAACTTCAACGAGCTCTCAACTCTTGTATACGATTTATCTACGATCTGAGCTATGATAAACATATCACTCCCTATTATTGCGCTCTTTCCTGGCTGAAATCTGAACTACGTCGATCATATCACATTCTTGTCCAGATTTTCCGATTATTGTCTGACTATGGACCACTATACTTATTATCAAATAAATTCAAGTACTTGTCTTCTTTCCATGGTAATAATACACACTCTGGATCTTCCCTCTCCATTCCTATTCATCGCTCCTCTATATACAACAACTCTTTTCATGTGGTGGGGTCTAGGCTGTGGAATACCCTTCCAGCCAGTGTCAGGGGCACCACCTCACTATCTAAATTCAAGACCACCTGCTGGTGCTGCCTGCTGAACACTACTGACCGACAACAAGTGTGACTGGATGAGTGAATGAGAGTGTGAAAGTCTTGATCTATGTCAATTATTATTATTTTTTAATTTTGTCAGCTATATAAATGTCATATGTTTATTGTATTGTATTAATGTGGTTTAGTGTAAGAGAGGGCCAAGATCCCTAACTGTGCCACCATTAAAGGCAATAATAATAATAATAATAATATGTTGATGAAATTGTTCAGCAAGTAATATAATATTTGCTGTCATCTTGTTATTGCAGAGACTTCCATCTTCAGTGTCGAAGGCGTTTACCTGTATCACGAGGGTCGATCAAACGCTGGGAAAACCTGAGACTCGTGGCAACTGTTGCCCGCATCGTGTGACAGTGGAAACTCCTCTTGTTGCAATTAAGAATTGCAAGGATTTTTGTTCTTTTTTTTTTTTTTACAACAGCTACCAAGTTTGTCAGAACAGCTCAGGGGGTTTTAAAGCGTTTGTTCGTATATAGAAACGTTTTGCTCATGTCCATATTGACAATGACAAAGAATCGGATCCATCATCGACTTGATTTTAAGAGATTGAATAACGGCATCAAAAAAAGAACTGTGTGGTTAGTGCGTGCATTCAACATGAGGTGATAATCTATTTTTAAACTTTTTGTTTAACCTCGTGAGTTTCCAGGTTACATATAAAACATATTTTCTCCCCAAAACTAGTGGGGAAAATATTTCAGTGAAGTGTTTTAGACATACTGGCGCTAGCTGGATAACGACAACGGATTTAGAGAAACATTGTGTGATTACGCTGGTAGTTAAAAGGAAAAAGAATAATAATTTTAACCAAAATAAAATATTTAGCAGTGCATTAGAAAGAAAAATAATTTAATAATGGCTTTCGTCGAAAAAAATAAAAAAGTTATATCACCAGTTGCCATCAACTTTGCACAGCTCTGCACGTTCATTCCTTCCAGAGTGCTCAATTATCATTATTAATGCTGTATTATTAGCGATCTGACTTATTTTGTAAAGTCAGCCATGTTGTTATTCTGAAATTGTCTCTCTAGTTCTGTCTTAAAAAATTTTAAATGTTTGTTTTTTCCTGGACCAGGTTTTTGTTTTACCAGGCTGTCTGTCATATGTACGAATAGTTACAATATCGTATTTTTAATTACTTGAATGCATGATTCTTCTGATAGGGTCAAGATAATATTCCTTTCTTAGGCCATTTTGCTTTACAATTGCCTAAAAGGATTACTAAAGTTGTCCATAAAAATGGTGCGAATGTTGTTCCTGTGTTTATTTTTCTCTGGCGACTAAGTGAAATGGGGCCAAGCATTGTTCGTTATCTGTTCTTAAAGTGCCATTGCAATAAAGATCATTGTAATGGTGCAGTACAGCTATCTCATGGTGCGATGTGGTGTGCTTTTATACATCAGTATATGGAAGAAAGGAAAAAAAGTGATGAATATGTGAAAACAGGGTTTTTATTAGAAATACTTTTGTGCAAGGCTGGGCAACTGGAACAATTCGGAGAATAACATTGCGCTCAAGAAAGTGTGGGGACTAGTTGCGAATGGAAAGATGTCTTAGTAGGGGTGTTTTTTTTGTTTTTGTTTTTTTTTACTGCAGTTTGATGGCACATGTAAAAATGATTAAAATATTCTCACTCTTAACTTGGTCTCTTTTCATGCTGAACCATCATGGAAATGATAAAAGCTATCTGCTGTCAATTAGATTATCTCTCTTGACTGTATTGATTTAATGATAATAGATGTGAATCATTTGTCCCACTGACTCCGGCTCTTCATACAGAATTTGAGAGAGAGATTTGTTCCTTTTCTCTCTCTCCTTCTTGAATTGAACATAGTTAAATCATTACTTTTTTTACACCGTATTATGAATTTTTCATTTATTATTATGTTTTCTCTAAATTTTAATTTGCATTTATTATTAGTAGCATATTGGTTTGTCACAAGGGAAGAATAAACTTACTACAACACTACCACCACTATAATTACTACTGAAAGCACTTTTTTTAATATCACATCAACTCTATTAATAATAATTGTTGAGATAATTATCTAAGTACTAAAACAATTAGTTTCTATTACAGGGTGTCGAGCGAAATGGAATATGCGGGAAATTTACAGGTATTTTAGTGACCAGGAAAATCTGGGAAATGTACGGGAGTTTCACATTTGATTTGGGAAATCTTGAAAAAGTCTCTTAATGCCCGACTTCTTAGCCTCCGAACGTTCAGTAGAGTCCTGCCGTTTGGCCTTCTATTTCGCCTGCAGATTATTATTCATTATTACACAGGGTATTTTGGCTATTTTCAGTAGTGTAGAATATTGTATCACCTTGTTTCGGTATCCTTTGCTGCTGCCATACAATTCAGTCACTTCCCGGAAACATTATTATGTGACACTCTTATTCTCCACTATCTCATTCCTCCTCGGAAAAACAGTCATTTCTCTCAGCTCTCCTCAGGTACACTGTATTTTATTTGTGTTTGTAACTTCTCATCCCATCTGGTGAGAGTTCAACTTTCGCGCACACGCATTGCTCACGCTACGCACTTGGCTTAAATCTCACCATCGCCCCTGCAGAAGTATCCCAAAATATGCAGTTACACTTACGCTAGAAAAACTTTATTCACGCTTTAATATCCATTTTGCAGCCATTCAGTATGCGAACTCTAGTCTCAGGGAGTTCTAAAATATACGGGAATTTGATTGATTTCCTTTAGGGGAAATGCGGGTAATATACGGGAATTTAAAAACAGGTCACCACTCGACACCATGTATTAGATTTAGGTACAAAAGATGTCTCACTAATTAGTCAGGCTGGTGTGGACATTGGGAGCTGCACAATAGTTTCTCCACAGAGCATCCAGTTGTCCAGTCCCTGCCTTTGTGTGAAGATTTGCCTCAGCTCTGGTCTCGGAAGAATGTTGTACAATCGCCTTAGCCAGTTTTTATGTGATCTTCGATTTGCATTTCTCTCTCTGAATAACTTTTATGAATGATATATATTTAATGCTCCGCTGCAAGAGAAAAGAAAGGCTATATCTTCTATTCTTGTAATTTAATTTTTTGGTTTCAAACCTCCCCCCACTTACTTGTGATGTGCCAAATAATATTTTTTCTGTTGTTATTATTATATAGCAGCACTGCATTTAAACTGTGATTTTCCAGTGCATTAGTGTTGGTGCGTGACAATCTCCCCCCTTGTTCCTCTCTACCAGAACCTATAAAGAAAGAAAGACATTTGCTCTTGTGGAAAAGCAGGTTTTTGGCTTGGTCTAGAACTCTTAATCATGTAATGGAACTAGAGTCCCCCCATAAGACATAAGGCTTGGTCGTAAGAAAAGAGAATCAACCTCGAGCAAAATAGAGCACTGGTCCCTTCCCCCATTGCACCAACCCCATCCCAAAGTTTCGTCCAAAACTACTTTGTAGAGAAGAATCGAATCGGAAATATGCAGTTGTATAAGAGACATACATTAGGTCTTGCTTGTATACAAACTACAACTCCCAACATTTGTAAGAATTTTCTGCACTTTAGATTATAACATTGTAATTGATAAGAAGTGTTTATCAATTAAAATGTGATACAGTTTAATTGTACATAGTCAATGGTTGTTTATATTGCTAAAAACAAGATTGAACAATTAATAAATGTCTCTTTGTAATATCATATTCATGTACTTCCTATGCTCCCAATATTACTTCCTTGGTTTTCCTTTTACAACAGGGATTGATGGAGGAAGACTTAGGACAAGGCTGAACCAAATTTCTGTTCTGGAAAGAAGGATCATCAGCTGAGAGAAGAGTTTGCAAGAAACAGAAGCTTTGGAAAACTGTTCTCAGGAAACTGATGCGGTGGTGGTGGTGGTATACTTAGTAGAGTAATTAAATTCATAGACTGGCACCTAGAGTACGGCCACCAGCATAAACAGTTAGTCTTACATGTTGCTGCTCAACATGGTGTACCCGTATACTTACTAAGAACCACATCCTGCCTCAAAATATTCGCCGTTGGTCGCTATGCACATCGACCAACATTCGTACGTATAGTTGCTGGAAACACTGCTGAAAGATATTGGCAGGAAGGTCCAGTACGACTTTTCTTGTGGCAGTAATGATCTTCTCAGCTGGATGAAATCTATGCCCACGCAGTTTTGCTTTTAATCTGGGAAAAAAAAAAGAAAACGCAAGGTGCGAGATCAGGTAAATATGGAGGGTATGACAAAACTGTGTCCTGATGCCTTGCGAGTACCTCTTAGACAATACAGAGCGATGTGTCGGAGCTTTGTCATGTAGCAATAATGCTTACAACGAATTGAATCGGGTAGACGGCAAAGGATCTTCATGTAGCGGGTCTTGTTGACGGTTGTTCCTTGTGAGCAATACCCAATGAGTCTAAAAACAGTTCAAGTATCACCTTGCCTTTTGACCTGTCTTGTCAAATATTTTTTTGTTGTGGCAATGGTGGAGATTTCCAGTTGGTCGATTGTCGCTTCAGTTTGCGGATCTTAAAGAAAACTCCATGTTTCGTCTCCTGTTAAGATCCAGTTGAGAAGCGTCCCATCATCGTCAGCACTAATGATAGTCGCCCCAAATGGTCATGCAATCGTCACGTTGGTCTTGCGTCAGAATGCACGGTACACTCTGCTAGGTATCTCGCGGCATGTTCTGATCATCGGACAGTTTTGTGGCACATACCATAGCTGATCCCTACTGTTGCTGCAAGATCATCTATTTATTGGGAGTGGTTGGTACGCACCAGACTTCTTTGATCCTGCATTCAGTTTGTGCTGTTTGTGGCCAACCAGTACACTCATAATCCTCCAAAAACTCGCCGCCCTGCACAAAATGATTGTGCCACTTAAACACAGCACTGCGACACAATGCGTCATCACTGTACACTTGCTTAGTTTTCGGAAATGTTTCACTAGCAGATTTGCCTAATATTTGGCAGAATTTTACGTTTGCCCGTTGCTCAAACTGCGTCATTAAGTTGTTCAACGTCCCTTTACAACATAGCCTGTACTTTTACTGACACTATGTACACAACTGCCTCTTGCTGGGACAAGAGAATGACTCAAGTGCACCATTCTGTGGCGCAACCTATTTGCTGTAGTGCACTACAACGACACCATGCGCCCAGTCCACGAACCAATTGACTGTGTATTTTGGTACTGTTTAGCATTGATATTCAGACTTGAATAAATAACCTTGTTGATAAAGTAGGATAACACAGATAGTACAATCCATCAACAGAATAGTCAGAAGGGGGGCTCGAGAGGAAGAGCAGCTTACTAGAGTAAGTAGACAGCAGACACTCCAAGTAAAGTGGGGCGTCACACAGGTTCAACTCCTTGTTAGAGATGGAGAGTCATATATGGTATGTGTATCCATCGTACACTTACGGCTGTTAAATGACTTGCAACAACAAAAGGTTCCATCAATTTCCCCAAATGCAATAAAATAACATTTTTCATGCATTGGTCCAGTACGTTTAAAAGAAGAATACACTCGCTCTGATCATCGCAAACAATAATTAGACAAGGAATCTTGCTCAACTTAGCATCTAATATTCATGACTTCAAACATTGGACTAAGTTGCTATGATTTAAAGTCCAATCAAAGCAGTCAAAGGCAACCACAGGTGGGCTCGGTGACATCCTGTTCACGCAAACAAGAAGAAAGTGAAACGGACACGAACAAATAAAAACTATGTATACTCATTATTGTTATACTTTTAAGAACAATTTATTTTTATACAAATGCAAACATACATTTTAGAGTTTTCTTTTAATCATTATAAGGGCTTTTTAACTTGTCAGTGCAATAATCATATACAATGTTAACATCACATTACATTTCCACATCATCCATTTTTCATCAATTTTAATTCACAATGACTGGCCATTTGAAGTACTATCTGATGAGGGGTGAAATTTCCAATGAGAATGCTATGCCTCGAAACATCTACTAGAAATGTGTAAATAAACACAAAAAGTATTGACTAGACGGAATATAAGTTTATTTTTAATCAATTTTACATTTTTAACCAACATTCGTCACCAATCTTGAACAATGTTAACGACCCCAAATAGCACAGTGGATGCGCGGATTTTACGGCCACCCGCCAAAAGCAAACGTCAGACCTATACCATCAATCCATTGAATATCTGCATTGAAGAATTGATTGACATGTCACAGTACAGTAGAACATTGGCAGCAAAGGATCCAAGTAACTTTCCTGGTCGCATCTTGCCATTTTACTATAATTGATTACCTAATTTCACCTCTAAAAAGTCACTGGTTGTCTTAGTTGGACTTTCACAAATCATCATTAATACCAGAACGACAATTGACTATGATTATATTCTTTGTAGTTTTTTTTTTTTTTAAATTTCTAATTGTTTTTATTTAAGTACATTTCAAATGATCATGTAAGATTTACATGCTGTAATTCTAATAGTTTATTTTTGATTTAACCCGAAGTAGAGTACAAGTGCATGATGAGTGTCGGTACTCTGTAGCCTCAAAGTCAAAGCTATGCATGTATGCCACCTGTGGGGTCACCAGTTTGATCATTTTGCGACAATATCTAGCTACTGAAAGATTGGTGATATGCCATATATCTAGTGGAATATACATTCTTGGTATTTCATCTTGCAATGAAGAGAGGAAGGAAAGAAAAGAGTAAGCAAGTACTGATGGTCAACTTTCATGTTGACCTGTTTGACTATAATGGTCAGATTACAAGAAGATTTGATATCCAAAGCTATTTTTACTTCTTAGTTTTGTAATTTACTGCTGATTCTACAGAGAGATTAAACAGAAACACAGGAGAGCCCTTGTTCAGTGGCCAACAGAGCAGCTTGGAGAGACAGAACACAACCAAAAATCGATCAAACCAAATTGTGCCCAATTTGTGATAAATATCTTATGTAATGCCAGTATTTGTTTCAGGTTAGGGTACCCACACTACGCACACAAGATGTTAAAGAAATGGGGCATTTGTATATAAATACTTTTTTCCCCCACATAATGTAATTGGGAGCAATTTGGGTTGACCGACTGGAAAGCTTTCTTTAATAGAACTAGGTAACACTGCAAAATGGTTTCTATCACTTCAAGAACACAACCAGGTAGGCTAAACATATCATCACAACACGGTATTTGTTGAGAAATACTGCTTATTTATGCTTGTAGTGTTAGTTTTGAGTTAGCATCTCTTTAGAATAAATTGTACATCACAGCAGCAGTAGCCACACTTTCATGGATTAGTTGGTGGAGGGTGACTATTTGTGGGTAGCATTGTGTTTTTTTTTAAATAGAAAATGTTCTTTATCAGGAGCTTGTTACTAAAGTACAGTACAAGACACACTTTATTAAGATTTTGACATATATTCCCGGGTTAGTAATAGGAGAGCTGCACCATTTGTGATTAGTATTGTGGATTTTAATATAGTTTCATAGAGCAATTTTGTTGTCTTTTATTAATGTTTGATTTCTTTGACTTGGATCTGATGATGTTCGCTTGACAAACGAAACATGTCATCCTTATAACCCTTGTAATTTGTGCAAATAATCAATTGCATGTTTTTTTTTTTTTTTTGTTTCCCTCCTAATGTGATTCGATTAGGCCTACATTTTTGTTGACAGATTGAAGGTTATCAATCAACTATTAATAAGGCTACACTGTAAATTGACTTCAAGGTTTTCTATTATGTACCGCATTTCACAGCAAGAATAATGATTACTACAGGGAGTCCGGGAAAGTTCTCCGCAGTGGCTACGTGTAGCTGCGAGTGCGTGCATCATCAGTTTAGTTGGCAGCACAGTGTCCTTGATAGGGTGAAGGCCACATGTGTGGGCTGTTGAATTCGTCAGTGTGTATAGTTAGATTATTGGAAGAGTGCAACAGTATGTTATGAATGGCTGTGATGAGTATAAAGTTTACTGTTTGTTATGTTACAAGCGATGGCCGTGCTGCCAACGCAACTGGTGATGTATTCTCTCGTAGCAGCTTGTAGGCACTGTGGAGAACATTCCCAGACTCCCTGTAAAACGAAAGTTTGATGCTTCTCAGTCAGTCAACACAATTGTACCCAAATGAGATGGGTTATTCCCTAATCCTGAAAAAAATTACATGAGATTAATCTAATTGGATGACCAGTTTCGATTGTCAAGCGATCATCATCAGATCCATTACAATTAGTCTTTGAAATTGATGTCTGATATTATGGGTGAAAATATTTACAATATGTACACTTATTTAGTTGCAGTATTAGTTGGGGTACAGTAATTCAACTCGTCGGTATTTGTTAATTATAGTCTATGTGATGTTTTGTTAAAATACTGCAAGTGGTGATTGACCTCCAAACTTCTTGTTTAGAGTGAATAATATGTGATGGTAGTTAAATGGTCAGTTCAGGTTGTATTGTGCAGGCTACTTATCTGATTGAGTCTTGCACTTTCCTGGTGAGAGCAGTTATCTTTGTCACTATCTACTCTCAACTGGGGGAGCTTCGTGTGTGTCAGGGTCTCCTATAATCTGGGCATTTCCCCTCTCGCATTCCTAAGTTTCTGTGTTCGTCATACAAATGGGTGTGGCCAAGTCTATATTCCCTAATGAGGTGTGTGTTACTGTATTCAGGATAATCTTCAGCTATTAAAACCTGGTTTCATCCTCACCACGCATAAGCTAAATAGCCCTCTCTAAGCGCAAACGGCCTAATGGGAATGTCCCGACACCTTTAATACTGCACCACATTAGGGAGTCTAGACTTGGCCACACACATTTGTATGACGAAGACAGAAATTTAGGAATGCGAGAGGGGAAATGCCCATGTACGAGTATCTAAGAGACCCTGGCACACAGGAAGCTCTCCCAGTTGTGAGAGTAGATAGTGACAAAGATAACTGCTCTCACCAGGACAGTGCAAGACTCAATCAGATAAGTAGCCTGCACAATACAACCTGAACTGACCATTTAACTTCTTCTCTTTTTTGTTCAGCGTTTGTCCCGCCGGGTGGCAGGGTCTGCTACATGGATTCGATGTCTCCATTTAGTTCTGTCCTGGGCCATGTCAGGGTGGAGATTGACGCTCTTTCAGATCTTTGTGAAGGGTATCGGCCCATCGCTGTTTTGGTCATTTTGGTCTATTACCGGCGACTTCCAACATGTAAACCATCTTTGCTATAGTGCCAGCCCCTGTCCACGGCACATGTCCAGACCATCTTAAACGACTCTCGCGCATTTTTTCAGAAATGGGTGCAATGCCAAATCTCTCCCTGATGCATTCATTGGGGATGCGATCCAGTTTAGTGACACCAGCTGTCCACCGCAGCATCCTGGTCTCCACGACTCCCAGTCGACGCTCCGTCTCAGTCAGGCCAACATTCGCAACGATACAGTGCGACAGGTCGGATGACAGTACGATAGATTTTAGGTTTGAGGTGGTCTTTCATCCTCCTGTCGCAAGTGACGCCAGTTGTTGTTCGCCATTTCATCCAAGCTGCGGATATCCTTGCATTGACCTCTTCGACAAGTCGGCCATCAGCAGTGATCGTGGAGCCAAGATACTTGAATCTCGTTACTTGTGGTAGATACTCGCCGTCTACCTGAATGGTTCCGATTGCTTGTGTGTCAGATGTCATATATTCGGTTTTCTTCTTATTGAGGCGCAGGCTGTATTGCGCCAGCCGATTATTCCATTGCTGGGTTTGACGTTGCAGATCAACCTGGGTCTCAGAGGCCAACATGACATCGTCTGCATATGGGAGCATTCATGGCAAAGGACGTTACAGGTCTGTTGTTAACAGTGTCCATTACTAGAATTAACAAAAGCAGTGACAGCACTGAACCCTGGTGAACGCCGACGGAGATGGGAAAGTCATGGGAGGCTCCTGCGGCGGCCTGAACATAGCTCCGTGGATCCACGTAATGCAGCTGAACCCATTTGACAAGATATTCCGGTATGCCATGCTCTCGCAGTGCTAGCCATATGAGGTGATGAGGTACACGATCAAAGGCCTTCTTAAGGTCCAGGAAAGCTAGATGAATTGGCTTGTTCTTCTCACGATGCTTTTCAATCAAGACCGTGTAGCGTGGATTGCATCGGTTGTGCCGCAATTCTTCACAAATCCAGCTTGTTTTTTGGAAAGCTCCTGTTATCAAGAACACGTTCGAATATCTTCACCGCATGACACAAAAGTCGGATCGGCCGGTAATCAGCACATTCAGCTGGACTCCCCTTATTCTTGAAAATGGGTACGGTGATACTCCGCTGCCAATCCTTCGGTGTTCGACCTCTTTGATGATCTGCTGAAATAGGCGCATTAACCATCCTGCCGCATCCCACTGTTGAGAATTCCAGAGTTCTGCTGGGAGATCGTCTGGGCCAGTAGCTTTCCCCGGCTTCATTTCTTTCAAAGCAGCCTTGAGTTCTTCGACATCAATTGGGCCGGTTGAATAAAACCTAGAAATTGCTAAGTCTAGGTATTTTGCTCTTCTCCCTTCCTTTCATAACCCAGGTCTCCGAGGCATACGTCAGGATAGGGACATAGTACGTCCAACATATGATCTTTTTGCTGTTCTGAGGGACATCCTTGCTCCATAACATGCTCCTCACATTCCTCCGGAATGCTTCTGCCTGTCTCCCCCGCTCATTTATTTCTCTATCGTTCCTTCCATTATCTTGTATCAGGCTTCCCAGATACTTGAAACTCTTTACTTTCTTCAGCTGTTCCCCACCAATTGTTATTCCCATTGTGGTTCTTTCCTTCTTCCTTGTTGTGATCACCATCTCACTCTTATTTGTGCTAAATTTCATCCCATATCCTTGTATTATTCCTTCCCACACGTTCAACTGTTCCTGTACCTCCTCCTTCTTGTTTCCCAGGGGGCGTGGTGGCTCAGCGGTCTAGCTGTATGCCTCTCACCAAGGCGGTCCGGGTTCGATTCCCGGCCAATGCATGTGAGATTTTCGAAGTGAAATGCCATGTCCCGTGGTTCGGATTCCACGTAAAAAGGAGGTCCCGTGGCTCATGATCTCAAGATTAACGGTCACGTTAAACTACAAGCTTCCTTCCTTCCTTTTTTCTTGTTTCCCCAAATCATCTGCAAACACCATTGCTTTCATCTTTCCTTCCCCAATTACTTGTGCCACTCGGGTCATTATGTCATCCATCACCACAATGAAAAGTAACGGTGACAGTGCACTTCCGTGTTTCAGGCCGTTTCTCTGTTCCAACCAGTCCGATCTCTCTCCTCCCACTTTCACACAGCTCACGCTTCCCTTGTACATCTCCTTTATCCTTTTTATAGTCCATTTCTCTACTCTATCCTCCAGGGACTTCCATACTTTGTTTCTGCATACACTGTCATTTGCTTTCTCAATGTCCAGGAAGGCCATCAGTAGATCAGATCCATACTCATAGTGCTGTTCTTGTAACTGCCTTACAGCAAAAATCAAATCCACTGTGGACCTTCCTGCTCTGAAGCCATGTAGCTCTTCCCTCATCCCTCCTTCTATCCTTGTCCTAATCCTCCTTTCCAAAACCTTCTCAAAGATCTTTGCACAATGACACATCAGTGTTATTCCCCGGTAGTTTCTGCATTCTGTTCTACTACCTTTCTTGAAGATCGGGACAATCATTCCTTTTTTCCAGTCCTCTGGGGTCTTCCTTTCCTTCCATGCTGTCCTCATCACTCGGTACAAACATTGTATCCCCACCTCTCCTGCTGCTCTCACCATCTCCACACTCAACTCATCCACACCCGGTGCCTTCCCTCCTTTCATCTTGTTCACTGCATCTTCCACTTCTTTCCATGTTAAGTCCTTTTCTGTTTGCAGTTCATCTTCCTCTTCCCCGATTTCTTCCTCCTCGCCGTGGTTTCCATTTGGGTTCAGAAGTTCTTCAAAATATTCTTTCCACATTTTCTTCAGTTCTTCCCTATTTTCTATCTCTTGTCCCCTTTTGTTCACCATTCTAACATAATCCGTAGGATCCTTCTGCCTCTTATATTTTTCCATCCCATACAGGACGGAAGTAGATTTATATTTATTACATTATTCTCATTAATCTTATTCAATAATTTTTTAGGACTATTTCAGTTTATCTTTACAAGCTCAAGACACTTTTTTGTACCTTCACTATCCTCCATCATCTTTGTCCACTCTTCCATCCACTTTCTTCTCTCCTCAGCCACTACTCTCTTCGCCTCCTTCTTTCTTTCCTGGTACTCTTCCCTTGTCTCTACCATCCTATTTTGATACCACCTCCTAAAGGCTCTGACAAGCCTCCGTGGCTCAGGCGGCAGCACGCCGGCCTCTCACCGCTGAGTCCGTGGTTCAAATCCCGGTCACTCCATGTGAGATCTGTGCTGGACAGAACGGAGGCAGACAGGTTTTTCTCCGGGTACTCCGGTTTTCCCTGTCAACATTTTATTCCAGCAACACTCTCCACTATCATTTCATTTCATCTGTCATTCATTTAATCATTGCCCCAGAGGAGTGCGTCAGGCCTCGGCAGCCGGCACAGTTCATATTTTCGCCGCTAGATAGGGGCTTCATTCATTCCATTCCTGACCCGGTCGGAGACTGGAAGCAGGCTGTGGATTTTCATTTTCCTAAAGGCTCTATTCTTTTCCCTTACTATATCTTTTGTCTTCTCATTCCACCATGGTGTTTCCTTCCACCTCTTCTTACTACTTGTCCTCCCACATACTGCTTCTGCTGCACCTACTACTGTCTTCTTAAATCTAGCCCATTCCTCTTCCACCCCTATTTCTTCATCGGTTGGAATTCCTTCCTTTACCATTTTGAGGTACTCGACCCTTCTATCCCCTTCTTTCAGTTTCCATATCCTTATATGTCTTTCCTGGTTCTCAGTCCCTTTCTTCTCCTTACTCCCTCTCAGGTTCATTACCAGCAATCGATGGTCGCTATCCAGGTTCTCTGATGGTATAACCTAACATAAGAGTACAGTTTGCAAAACTATAGGTTTTGTATTGGACAAGATAATTGAAAGATCCCACATATGGATACGGTTTCCTTCAACAGCACCAGAAGTAAATGAAGCAAAACTTATTTGGCAACAACGTTTTATGCCTACTGATATTGGAGCGCTCGATTGTACACATGTCGAAATTAAAAAGCCCTCGGTCTTACTTCACGGTGACGAGTACATAAACAGGAAAGGTCGTACCAGCATTAATGTGCAGGCTACTTGTGACGCCAAAGAACGGTTTACATGTGTTAGTGCGGAATGGCCTGGGAGTGTACATGACTCACGAATCTGGCGGAGAAGTACGATTAGAGAGAGTATATCTCGTTTTGATGGAGCTTCTTGTTTACTTGGTGACTCTGGGTATGCAATATCGCCGTGATTAATTACTCCGTTCAAACCACCGGTAGATGTTGAACAACGAAACTTTAATTTAATACACGCTAAAGAGAGAGTTGTAATAGAAACGTGTTTCGGTCAATTGAAAAGGCGGTTCCCAATATTAGGAAACTGCGTAAGAGTTGCTTTGGACAAAATACCTAAGGTAATAGTTTGCTGTGCTGTACTCCATAACATAGGAAAACACTTGAATGATGCATTTGATGAGGACTATGAGGAGGATTTGATTGGCAACGAAGATGAAGGCATCGCGGAAGAGCGAAATGAAACACCAGCTACAGTTCTGCGAAGGCAACAAAATGACTACAAATGATGGCGCATATGAACCAGCAGTGAACTGGAATTAAATTGTTATTCAGTGTTTGTTTGAGAAAACTATAATCTTTAGCGTTATGTAAGTAGTTTCACCAACAGATACAAATGAATATGTAAGTAGCTAAATGAATCGATCATAGTAAAACAACATTGAAATAATTTAAATTGAATTTAATTTAATTACCATTCTCACTGCGTATGTTTAGCGTGCACGTGTGAATGAATGATTTTTTAATAATTATAAAAATAATACGGGTATTAATTCCAAACAGAGCATGTTAAACATGTATTGTTAATTTTCTGAGCGCTATAAGCGCATTCAATTTATACAAACATAAGTTGAAAAAATGAAAAATGAAAATCCACAGCCTGCTTCCAGTCTCCGACCGGGTCAGGAATGGAATGAATGAAGCCCCCACCTAGCGGCGAGGATATGAACTGTGCCGGCTGCCGAAGCCTGTCGCACTCCTCTGGGGCAATGATTAAATGAAATGAGAGTGGAGAGTGTTGCTGGAATGAAATATTGACAGGGAAACCGGAGTACCCGGAGAAAAACCTGTCTGCCTCCGTTTTATCCAGCACAGATCTCACATGGAGTGACCGGGATTTGAACCACGGACCCAGTGGCGAGAGGCCGGCGTGCTGCCGCCTAAGCCACAAACATAAGTTGTGTTTATTTATTATAGAACAGTAAGCCACTCATTCACATTTAAACACACGATCTTTTAGGTTATCTATGTGAAAAACGTACTCACTCATAATATTTATCCCAGTAATGTAAATATGCTTGGATAGATAAGTGTATACACACGTAGACTGATGTCCGATGCAACGTTGCAACACCATTCTAACAGTTCCCGTGTTTTTGTTGGTGGAACGTTTTTACCCAGCTGATGATTTAATAACCGTTCCACCAATTCTAACTCGAAGAGGAACAACGCTGAACTTATGACCCATCGGACGTTGAACAACACCCTGAAGTGTAATCGTCCCTAAGGGTGTAAGACAGGTTTTTGTTGTTGGTTTTTTAATTTTCTTTTTTTTATTTCTTTTTCAAATTTATGTATTAAGGATAAGGGTTTTAATTTTATTTATTTACAAATTGAAGTACGATCTGCCATATTCAATTAGGTCAGTTTGGGTTGATACATCACTGACATTTTTCTGTGCCTCTTTCAGTTTCTTCTCTTCTATTTGAATTTGAATTTCTAGAAGCTTTTTTTGCTGAAGCAAAACAATTCTTTGCAGTTGAGTGGTTGACATATTTTTTGTCTCTTCTGATTCGCACTGCATAGAATGCTTAATGCTTTGTCTTATTTTTGTAGCAGCTGGTGATGCTTTTGGCATTTGATCTTGAGTGCTTGGCCCAGGTTCAGCGTAAAACACTTCAGCACTGCCTCCGTCTTCTTGAGTTCTTTCCACGGGTCCTAAACCAACGCCAATGCTTCCTGGGATTTTATTGAAGACCGGATTTTCTTGCTGGATTAATACAGTCTTTTAGTTCAATTTTTTTTATTCCCAGTGGCATTCTTGTCTGTCTTCAATTTAATGTTGGCCTTCATGTTGCTCAGCAGTTTCTGTAGCTGGGCCACTGTGACTACCTTTCCCGTAGCTGTTGAGTATTCATCTTGAATTGTGGTCCAAGCTCCTTTTTTTTTAGCAGAAATCACCGATGGAATTTTGGACTTTTCTACTACAACCTGATTGACACAAATTAGTTTAGTAAATAGGGCCCTGTCTAATCCCTTGTCCACAACGGTGTCGTCTTCGCCTTCACTAGATGACATGATAATACACACTTCTCTTAAGTTGGACGCTACCAAGTAACAACGTGGTCACACTGTGATGTATCAGTGATCAGTGTCTGTTGTCGCCAATCACACGCTCCTGACGAACAAGTTACAACCTGCAGGCCTAGCAGTAGCTAGAGCGCTAAGCAATTGCCAGGCCTAGGAATTGCTTAACAATTTCACGCAACATCTAACCTCACCTAGTTATTCCTACCTAGTCCTAGCAGTTATTTGAGTCGTCTAGTTTCAAAAGCAGATAAGTCACAAATACAAAATTTTTCAGGAGACATAAAAAAACACTGTAACTCATCTGCATGAAAGAAGTAAACCTTGAATCTCCGGCAATGTTTTGGCACGAGATAGGTTCAAACACACCTCAGATATAATCGATCATTAGTTTATAGTTTTGCAAATAATTGGGAATTTATTTTGGATGTATCTGGTTTAGAAGCCAGGTGCACGGATGTATCCCGTTTTGCAACAATATACAGTAAATACTTCTTAATAATTACCATTATCAAAACGTGAACATAACATGAACATTTAGGTAGGAATGTAAAATGTAAGTTGCAGAACAGTCAAGCTGAAAGTTTAGGCATGGAAATGCTATGTTTGACCTAATTTCTTGGCCACTCACTAGCCTACACAACCAAATCAGTAACTTCACATGCATTTGTACACTCTTGCTGAGTAGCATGTTCAGCAGTTTCCATATCAGTTTTCTGGACTATGTTCTTGTAGTACAACAAAGATTCCAGTGACAACCAATCAGGACCAAAATGTTTTTTGAGCAATGATGAAACCTCACGGACCTTCAGGGGAGACACCTCAACACCTGTTGGAATCAGAATAGGAGGTAGCACATTTTTTATGGTTTTGTTCCTTTTGCAGACAGTCCTGTAGCATCCTAAGTTAACCCTGTAATGGACTTCTCCCTTAATGAGAACATCATTTCCAGCGTTGTTTCTTTAAAGAAAAATCTTTTGCAGGGATTAAATTGAAAGTGTCACTGAGCAGGTGCGCGGACAGTATTAGTAATCACTCTTTTCCAGTCGAAGACCTTGCCTGCGAGAGGAATTATGGTTCCATATTGGGAAAAAATGTTTGTATAACCTTCTGGATTGAGTATAGTATCACTCCTCTTGATTTCCTTTTCAATTCGTGCAAAAACACGGTCGGGCGGAAGGAAAGAATGCCCCACGACTGGGAACACAAATTCTATTTTCCTGACAGTCTGAGGAGCGTAGTTAAAAACCATACACCTACCATGCCCATCATGAAAATGTTCTTGTTCTGTCCCCCGCATCCATCTGATGCGAGGTGAACTATTTTGACACTCTCCGGAATGTTAAGGTTTGACAGACAGTGAAATACAGATGAAGCTACTTCATTAGAGCTTTTATTGTGCTCGCTCTCACCCCAATGGTAAATAAATACGTTCTCTTTCGTTTGTTTGCATTTTGAATCACCGACCACTATTGTTAGATTATATTTATATAGTTGACGTGAATAATATACACTTTGATCAGTTACATGAGGCAAAACTTGATTTTTTTGGCAGTGAAAAGATACGGTCATGAGGCCGTCCCGCCTTTCTTTCAAAAGTGAGTAAAAAGCTTGCGCTTTAAGCTTATGGCATCTCATCTCACACATCAAAGACTGTCTTTTCTCTGGCTTTCTTGTATTTTTCATTCTTTCATCAAGGGAGATGCAAGTGGAACATTCATCCGTTCTAGGACTGCCAAACCCAATATTGAAAACAGTCCGGAACACATGACGAAAGTAAGATAATTTCACTTTTTTCCTAATGTCGGATGCCGCGGCGTCATACAACCGTCACATTTTTGTAATGTTTAGATCGGAACGTAAGTACATTCGACAGGTAGTTTTGCTCCAGCAATAATGAATTTCTATCACATTGAATTTCTTAATAAATTCTACCACAGAATTCCGCTTATCCTCATACATTTTGAGCTTGCGATCACCACCCCTCTTTTCTACTGGCATTTCCCCTGACCTATAATGTCGTGAAACAACACCGTTTACACGGTTCATTGACAATCGCAAAGTGTCTATGAATGCCTTTTGGCAAACTCTCCCTTGTGGATATTTTATACATCGTGTACTTCACCGTGATATGTTTGTGCCCTTATTTGTTGTTTACAGGCCTTGATTTCTTCGGAGTAAATGATTCCGTATATTTTAAAATGTACACATCTTGCTTCATTTTCAATTGTGATACATTTCCAGTAGTACCGTAGGACCTCCTATGAAATGCATACTGATCAGCTCGTGATACTTCTCTGCAACGGTAAGCTGCTGCCTTTTTCACATGGTTACATGTAAACAGCTTTGGTGGACCGGGTGGGCCATATCTGCAAAATGAGAATAAAACTAATTCGCTACGAGATAGGATGAAATAACACAAACTGATTGTAATCTTGTCGCGGGAATGCTACTCAAATATTACTCAAATGGTGTGAGGTTTTGTATGATAGGCCTACTCTTATAAATACAGAGACTAATGATACCGATACCTTTGCATCTTCAGTCTGCCTCTACTCCAGGGTTCTTCATTATGTGGTCTTTTCCTTGGTTTATTAGTGTAACGTGTTTTTCGAGGGGTTTTATGCAACTGGCATAAGTCAGTAGGAAGCCATTCTATATTTATTTACGCGGCAAATTGTTCAGCCAAGAGAATTTTTCATGTTAATTTATTATTATTATTATTAATTTATTATAATTATTATTTAGGTATTTTCGGAGCATTTTATAAAAATTATTAGCATTCAGATAGGTTTTCTATGTCTTAGAAAACGCTATCCAGCAAATTATTACGAACGACGATATCATAGAAAATTATCTGATTACGGAATTTTACGGAGTTTTCGTCAGTTAGGGTATATCGAGAGACGTGACTCACTGGGATTTCAAGTACACGCTTAATCTTGTCGAGAAGCATGACGGAATCTTGGGTCGCAAGGTCTAGAAAAGACGAATTGTTGGAACGGAACCCTCCCGCCGAGTGTAATGACCCGGAGGAGGAGAAGATCGCGTGGTGGGGTACAGCCAATCAGCGGAGACGACGTAAGCTAGTTGGGACTGAAGAGTGGGGGAACCGACAGGTGAATATATCGTTCGACGCGCCGTGAAACGTGAACAATCTGTATAGTACTTGACGAGTATGGATGCGCGTGCGAGTGGCTCCGATGTTCGGTGGAGTTAGCGACTATCTGTGTAGAACTTGCGGTGTACGGTCGCAAGTGCGTGTCGCTCCGATGTTCAGTGGAGTTAGCGACGAACTTTTGTAAAACGTAACCAGTGCGGTTTTACGCGAGTTTGGGTCCGAGGTACGGACCATAGAATTATATAATCTACCAGGATATCATCAAATTTCGACGGAGATGACGACGTCCAGGAGACTGTGGGAAGCACACAGCATCATCAAGAACGAGGGAGATGCTTTGGCAATTTCCAATGGTAAGCGCACATGACGCAGAAATACGCAATCTCTCATTTTCTTTGTTTTATATTTCATATTTCAGTAACTTCATAGCTTGGAAATAAGAGTAAAATCAATTTATCAGACTCCGTTTTCACGTAATTTTCTATCGGTAATATTCAAATCACAACGCTCCAATTTAAATTTTAAACTTATTATTATTATTAATTTTGCTATACTTGTTTTATATAATAAATTCATTTCTTTTACAATGCAATCTTTGCTTTCAGTAGGTAGCATTAGATATAGACCAAGTCCTTCTCCGGATACAATTGTTTGTTGGGTTAATGATCAAATCATACCACGATCTGAGTGAATAGAGTCTTGAATGTGTTCTGCCAGAGCTAGACGTTGTTAAATACAAATTTAGATTTCAACATTGCATTGAGGTCTTGGCGCCCATTAAAACAACATAGCTTAGGCAAAGGTAAACAGTTACATTTCTCACCCAACAGTGTGGGCTAGCGAAACCATTACATTTGTCGCTACCAACATGGGGCACTAATTAATAACCATTACATTTGGCGCCGACAACTTGGGGCTGAAAACCTAATAACATTTGTGGAAGGAGAAGGGTATATATTTCTGTGCCTGTATTTTGGGGGTTATTTGTCTTTATCAGTGTATATCATTATGGGGGATGAGAAAGAAAGACAGATGAGGTTACGTAGTGGTCATCAACTGGAGAATGATGATACGAGCAGTATGTCGAGTGATGGTAGTACCGGGGTAGCGGAGGTAAATCCCGATACTGAAACAGGGAGTGTAGGCGGCCAACCAGAATTAAAAACTTTACTTCTCGAGTTCATGTATCAGAACAAAGTTAGTAGTGATGCTTTAAATGCAAAATTAGAACAGAATAATGCAAAATTAGAACAAAACAGTAGGGAAAATAAAGAAAGTACAGATGCTTTAAATGCAAAATTAGAACAGAATAATGCAAAATTAGAACAAAACAGTAGGGAAAATAAAGAAAGTACAGAAGCTTTAAATGCAAAATTAGAACAGAATAATGCAAAATTAGAACAGAATAATGCAAAATTAGAACAAAACAGTAGGGAAAATAGAGAGAGTAATGAAACTTTAAATGCTAAATTAGAACAAAACAGTAGGGAAATGAGTGACAAATTCGAACTGATTAGAGGTGAGATCAGGGGGGTGATGGAAGAAAAGGCTAAAGAGATTATTGCAGATGTAGACAGAAAATTAGGAAAAGTACAGGAGGAGTTGGAAATTAGAATCAGTACACAGGCTGAAAATTTAAAAGAACTAGTGCAACTGGAAACACAGCAGGTCAAAAAGCAATTGGGGGGAGAAATTGACAAAATTCAGGTAGCTACTAAAGAGGTTAAGGAACAGCTGGGGGGTAGAATTGAGAAAGTCCACTCACAAGTAGTTGCAGAAGTAAATGATTTAAGAGAGAGTAATAGGGAAAGCATTAGCAAGATTGAGGAGAAACAAGCAAAGCTATATGATAAAGTAGAAGAATCAGAAGGAAACATTAAATTAACAGTAAACAGTATTGAGAGGAAGGCTGAGGAGAAAATCGCAGAATTAGAATTAAAATTAAAAGCTAGGATCAGGCAAGAAAATAGTCAGAATAGGCCAGTTTTTGTGAATAGCACACACAGGGAGGTAGAACTGGGTAAGTTCAGCAATCGACAGGGGTGCCCAATGGAGTTCATGAACACTATAGAAAATAAATTCGGGGAGAGGTTGGAAAATGGTAGTATTGAGTGGTGCCAGGTAGTTGAAATTTTAGAACAAGTGTTTGTGGGGGAAACGAGGAATTGGTTTGCTGTCTACAGAGACAAGTTTACTGATATCAATGATTTTAAAATGAAATTCTGTGAAAAGTTCTGGAATGAGGTTATTCAGTCGCAGCATCGTGAGGGAGTAGTGTGTGGTAAATATAACCCTAAAGGAAGCTCCACCATGACCGAATACTTTTTAGGGCAGGTATTAGTGTGTAAATATCTGGATGGCTTGAAGGAGGAAAGTGATGTGGTAAGGTTGCTACTTAGGCACTTTCCCTATAGGATCAAGGAGGCTGCTTGTATCCAGAATGTAAAGACTATATCACAAGTAGAAAATTTGTTAAGCACATTTGATGCACTAGGGAGAGGGGGTTATGATGACAATTTCAATCGGAACCAGGGTAATAATAATAATAGACCTAATGAAGCCAGGCATCAAGAAGTTCAAGGGAACGGTGGCGAAGGGGCCAACGCTCAAAATAGAAATAATAATAATCAGCTATATCAGAACAGAGGAAATGGCTATGGTAATCAGTATCAAGGGAGGAACAATGATTTCAGGGGAAATCAAGGGAGGAACAATGATTACAGAGGAAATCAAGGGAGAAACAATGATTTCAGGGGAAATCAAGGGAGAAATGATAATGACAATAATTACAACCAGAATAGGGGTCAAGGAAGAGGACAGCCTAGTGGTAGTAATATACAGCCAAACAATGACAACACAGCCCAGAACAACCAGACTAGTTCAGTAGTTAGTAGTACTACGGCCAGCTGTAGCGGTTCTTTAAACGCGAACCAGGCTGCGAAGTAAGGTCAGAATCTCAGTCTGTAGCATGCCCTGTCCATACAATTATACAGGAACCCTATGACCTAAATGTAAGAAATGAATTATTACATGAACTAAATGATGAAGGTATTATTCAGGAAGTGGTTAGTAAGAGCCCCATAGTTAAATTTAACGTGTCCGAGGCGTACACAGATGTTTTAATTGATAGTGGTTGTATGAAGAGTTGCATAAGTAGTGCATTTTATGATAAAATGAAAGGAACTGGAGTAAATTTTGAGGAGATGCCAATTAAAAGCACTTTTGTTATCACAGCTGTTGGGAAGAGGTCTAAAGTAATTTCTAAGCAAGTTTTAGTAGACATTAAAATTAATAATCATGTAGAGAAGCAGATTTGCCTTGTAATTCCAAATTTAGTATTCAGTGTTATCTTGGGTTCAGAGTGGCTAAGTAGAGTGTCTGGTAACTTATGTTATGATGTAGGGAGTTTGAAATTTATATGGGGAGATTCTGAAGTAGAAGTAGCGTTCAATGACCATATTCAGAGGAGTAGTATTGTAGGTGTGATGTGTACTTTAAATGAGATATCGCCAGCCGTAGAGCGGGGTTCTCCATGTTTTGTGGGCAGTGTGATTACGAACGGAAGTCTAGAGGACTCGTTACGTGAGGCTGCATTTCAGGGAAATATAGAGGATGAACAGTGTGTTCGGCTCTATGATGTGTTATGGTGTAATAGGAGAGTTTTTGAGGATCGCATTGGTATGACCAATTGCTATACACATTCATTGAACGTTATTGATAGGTCAGTATTCACAGGACATAGATATCCTGTACCTTTCGCTTATCAGAGTGCAGTTGAGGCACAAATTAATCAGATGCTTGAAGATGGGATTAATGAGCACTCGAACAGTCCGTATGTTAATTCTTTGATAACGGTACCCAAGACCGACGGCACTGTTCGTATTTGTTTAGACGCTCGTTTGGTTAACAGTAGAATTAGTTCAGATCAGCTGAAATCTATGTCAATAGAGGAATTAATGCAAACATTTGAGGGGAAGAAGTATTTCACTTGTGTAGATTTGAGTTCCAGTTTTTGGCAAGTGCCACTTATGTACGAAGATAGACCATTTACAGCTTTTAGTCATAAATATAACCTTTATCAATTTTGTAGAACACCTTATGGGTTAAAGAGTAGTTCAGCTGCTTTAATTAGGGCTTTAAACATCGCATTAGGGGATGACACAGGAGAGTTTGTAACCATTTACATAGATGATATGGTAATTAGTTCACGCAGTTTTGAGGAGCATCTACATCATTTAAATATAGTTTTTCAGAAGTTAGATCAGGCAGGGTTCACTTTGAAGCTGTCTAAGTCGTCATTCTGTCAGTCAGAAGTGACATTTTTAGGTCATAGAGTGTCGAGTAGAGGTGTAACACCAGAAGAAAGTAGGGTTAATAAGATACTTAACGCAGAGGTGCCACAGAATGTTAAACAGTTAAAAACTTACCTGGGAATTTGCAACTTTTTCAGGAGGTTCGTTCTTAAATACTCAGGGTTGGTAGAACCATTCAGGGAATTGCTTAAAAGTGGGACTCGGTGGAGATGGGAGTCCAAGCATGATCAGGCTTTTAGAGCGCTGAAGGAAGGTTTTGAGAAAGCTGTAGTGCTGAAATATCCGTTAAAAGATAAGGAATATGTGGTTATGACAGATGCTTCACATATAGGCATTGCTGGAGTATTATGTCAGAAAGATGATGAGGGTAATCTGTGCATTGTATCTTTAGCCCCGCGAGGACTGACAGCAGCAGAGAAAAGATACACGATTACTGAGTTAGAGCTTTTAGGTATTGTTTTCAGTTTAGGAAAATTTAGAATGTATTTAGTAGGGGGGAAATTTGAGATCCACACAGATCACCATGCATTACTGTATATGAGGACTTGTAAACTCAGTTCTAACAGAGTTAGTAGGTGGATTCTTGCTCTGCAGGAATACGAATTCACAGTAAAATATATTAAAGGTAAAGATAACATTCTTGCAGACATGCTATCGAGGGACACTAATTTATGTAGGGATTATCCTGTGGTTAAAGCAGAGGATGGTATTTTAATATGTGCATGTGTGGACAGTAGCAACAGGGCATCGTTACAGACACTGAGAAATATGCTAGTGGAGCAACGTGATGACGTTAAGTTAAAGGAGCCACTGGCTAGGTTGGAAATAGGTGAAGAAGAGTATGTGAAAGTAGGACGGTTCACGTACAAGATGCAGGATGGGCTTCTTGCAAGGAAATGTAGGAATAATCGGTGGGCAATATGTGTTCCTGCCACTTTGCGGGAGGAGCTAATTTGGTTCATTCATAGGGAATTAGGACACTTTGGTGCTGCCAAGGTCTTCTATGAAATTGGTCGTGACTTCATTTGGAGTAAAATGGGAAGGGACGTTAGGAGGATTTTAGCTAAGTGTGACACCTGTCAAAGGAGTAAATATCCAGTTAAATATTTAGTGGGGGAGAGATCTGCAGTTCTCACCAGTAGTCCCGGCGAACTACTGTGTGTGGATTTATTTGGCCCGATCGTTAAAGGACAGTACGGCTACGAGTACATTTTTATAGTTATTGACGCTTTTAGTAAGTATGTCAAGCTATATCCGCTAAGGAAAGCCACGGGACTAGCGTGTAGCCGTCTGATCATTAATAAGTATGTACCTGAGTTTGGCATTCCTCTCAGGATACTATCTGACAGTGGACCACAGTTTACTGCAAAGAAATGGAGAACCAGTATGCAGGAAGCTGGTATAACACACGTTCATTCCTCTGTAAGGTACCCTCAGGGTAATTCTGCAGAGCGTCCATTAAGGGAAGTGGCTCGTCTTTTTCGGACTCTAGTGCATGACAAGCATGCGGCCTGGGTTGGACATCTTCCCAAGGTCGAGACTTGGCTGAATTCTGTCCAGCATGAGAGCACGAAATTGACGCCATACGAAGTTCACTTCGGAAAAAGACCACAAAATGAACTAGCGAGGGTGTTGGGATTAAATGAGGGTAAGCAACCGGGGATGGATTACACTGTCCAGTTGGCGAAACAGAATTTATCTAAGTCAGCACAAAAGAGAATTCGCCAACAAAAAGAAACTAAATTTGACCTATTCGAGCCGGGAGACAGAGTCTTACTTAGAGTGCCGAAACAGTCAAATAAGCTAGAGAAAGTCATGTCCAAGTTCTTTTATCTCTACGAGGGCCCATTTATAGTTTCCAAACGTATTGGGAAAACAGCATATGTGCTGGAGAATAGTGAGGGAAACAGATTATACGGAACGTATAATATACATAGTCTACGAAAATATGTGTCATAAAGTGAGTGTGTTTAGCTGGCGAGCCAGCCTATCAAATGAGTAAGTGTGGTATCTGGTGCGTGGAAGATCTGGTCTTAAGGCAGGCGTATCGGAAGTCACACAGGGGGGTAGTATGTAAGTAAATGAGAGTTTTTAAGGTACAGGGAAATATGACGGGATTGTCGGATGCTGTTGAGCACTAAATTGTCTCGATGCACCAAGGCCATTTTGGCAGCGCTGATGGGTTCCCATTTATCTCCAAGAGATGGGGGAGCGCTTGTATAGGGCTTGTTAGCTTAAGGCGTCCACGAGATAAAAGATGGGCCATCAGAATGCGAGACAGTCCTTCATGAAACTCATACATATCAGCACACGTGATTTCTGTTTACGGCCTCGCCATGTAAGATTTGTAAGTGGGTAATTTAAGATAATTTGTACAATGGTATTATTTGTGTGAGGAGAAATGGTCTGTGTTGAGAACTAGTATTAAGTAGAATATGGTGTACGGGAACTTAACAAGACAGGGCGATTACGGCACAGAAATATTTGGTGTTATATGTAATGCGCATTTACTGTTTTTTTTTCAGAAGTCAATATTAATTTAATCTACTTTAAAGAGAGATTAAGTATTATGGTCACGAGGCGCTGCCACAATAGTGTGATCGTGTGCTCAGTGATAAGTGGAATTAAATGTCACCATAAGGAGGGGACCTCCAGTGAAATTAGGAAGTTCTATGGTGATATAAATATATCAGAACACCTTAAATGCGTGTGATATGACATCATAAATACATAGTGCTCACACATTAATTATGTCTATTTCTCCAACATAGAGAAATTTGAGAGGCGGAAATATCCGTGGAACAATATTCTATACGTAAAACATTGGACTGGTTGCAAAGTGCAATCCATAGTGACAACAAACTTTGACGCAAAGTGCGTGAAGAAAAATTATGAGTGTATATATCTGTAATTTAGGGTGATTTCATTTATGTAATATGTATTTTGGATGGGGTTTATTAACGTGTCTGGGATAATCGGATAATGGACCGTCGTCACGGTAAATCATCCGATGATCCGAGGCGAATATGTAACGTGTTTTTCGAGGGGTTTTATGCAACTGGCATAAGTCAGTAGGAAGCCATTCTATATTTATTTACGCGGCAAATTGTTCAGCCAAGAGAATTTTTCATGTTAATTTATTATTATTATTATTAATTTATTATAATTATTATTTAGGTATTTTCGGAGCATTTTATAAAAATTATTAGCATTCAGATAGGTTTTCTATGTCTTAGAAAACGCTATCCAGCAAATTATTACGAACGACGATATCATAGAAAATTATCTGATTACGGAATTTTACGGAGTTTTCGTCAGTTAGGGTATATCGAGAGACGTGACTCACTGGGATTTCAAGTACACGCTTAATCTTGTCGAGAAGCATGACGGAATCTTGGGTCGCAAGGTCTAGAAAAGACGAATTGTTGGAACGGAACCCTCCCGCCGAGTGTAATGACCCGGAGGAGGAGAAGATCGCGTGGTGGGGTACAGCCAATCAGCGGAGACGACGTAAGCTAGTTGGGACTGAAGAGTGGGGGAACCGACAGGTGAATATATCGTTCGACGCGCCGTGAAACGTGAACAATCTGTATAGTACTTGACGAGTATGGATGCGCGTGCGAGTGGCTCCGATGTTCGGTGGAGTTAGCGACTATCTGTGTAGAACTTGCGGTGTACGGTCGCAAGTGCGTGTCGCTCCGATGTTCAGTGGAGTTAGCGACGAACTTTTGTAAAACGTAACCAGTGCGGTTTTACGCGAGTTTGGGTCCGAGGTACGGACCATAGAATTATATAATCTACCAGGATATCATCAAATTTCGACGGAGATGACGACGTCCAGGAGACTGTGGGAAGCACACAGCATCATCAAGAACGAGGGAGATGCTTTGGCAATTTCCAATGGTAAGCGCACATGACGCAGAAATACGCAATCTCTCATTTTCTTTGTTTTATATTTCATATTTCAGTAACTTCATAGCTTGGAAATAAGAGTAAAATCAATTTCAGACTCCGTTTTCACGTAATTTTCTATCGGTAATATTCAAATCACAACGCTCCAATTTAAATTTTAAACTTATTATTATTATTAATTTTGCTATACTTGTTTTATATAATAAATTCATTTCTTTTACAATGCAATCTTTGCTTTCAGTAGGTAGCATTAGATATAGACCAAGTCCTTCTCCGGATACAATTGTTTGTTGGGTTAATGATCAAATCATACCACGATCTGAGTGAATAGAGTCTTGAATGTGTTCTGCCAGAGCTAGACGTTGTTAAATACAAATTTAGATTTCAACATTGCATTGAGGTCTTGGCGCCCATTAAAACAACATAGCTTAGGCAAAGGTAAACAGTTACATTTCTCACCCAACAGTGTGGGCTAGCGAAACCATTACATTTGTCGCTACCAACATGGGGCACTAATTAATAACCATTACATTAGTTTCAACTGGATGGCACTCCATGTCACACACGAAAAATAATAGTACTTTATACCACACAACAATCAACACTAACAATCCGCGAGCGGCAGTCAGACTGAACAGCTAACAATGGGTGGGAAAAGGTGAACTCTCTGATGTATCTGGTTTTGAAAGTGAAAATGTAACTTGGCTGGTTTTGAAACTAACCCCCAACTTCACCTGCTTGTAATAGTGCGATGTATCTGAATATGAACTGTTCTGCATTTAGAGGCTTGTAGAGGAATATATGGAGGGAACAAACACCGAAAAAACTCAATTTCACAAAATAAAGTGATGTAGCTGCTTTTGCAACTAAGCGACTCATTTATTCAACTGGATTTTAGCAAGAGCTAGTTCTAGGCACTAGTTCCTACGTTTTATTCAACTGGCTCAATGTCTCTGACAGGTCCTTCCACAACAGCACAGACTGGGATTGGTGGATGGGGAAATTCCTCAGCTGAGATCTCCTCGTAGTAGCTTTGCCTTCGTCCAATCGACCAATAAGTTTCCCATTTCATCTTAATACCTTAGAAGCACTGAATGTCCTGTGTTTTGCGATGCCTCGCTTTGGTGAGTCGATATAATTCTCGCTCACCCTCACGCGTGTCAAGGTTTGCGTAAAGATCTGCATAATGCGCATTTTTTGTTGTGGCAATGATCTTCTTTGCATCACTACGGGATATCTTGTAGGCAACCCAGCGAAACGGTGTCTTGTCGGCAGGAAACTCGTTGTAAAGCCGCTTATTCTTTCTTACTTCATATCGGACCTCATCACTCCAGAACCATGTTTCTTTGTCAATTTTCCGCCGTCCTGGTTTGGTTGTTCCAAGATCAGTACATGCAGTATTATGAGCAGCCTCCTTTAGGTTATTCCAGCACTCTTCGACTGTAGTAATTGGTGGCAGTGATATTCCTGTAACAACCTCGGCCTCCTGTTTCTTGAGGTGCCACCATTTAATTCTTGCAGGTCCCGTACGAAAGGTGTGTACAGAATTCGGCGATTTGATACGGAACTTGCAGATGACTGGTCGATGTTACGTCGCAACAGTTTCATATGGTACAGCCCTTGTGTCCAACACGTCTTTAAGGTCCCGACGCCTGACGAGGATTTAATCGATCTGCGTTGCTTGTGTACCGCTGTAATAAGTTTTTAAAGGCGAATCGCGCTTTTTGAACTATGTTTTCGTGATGACCAGCATAATTGAGAATGCGTTGGCCATCGTCGTTCTTTTCCCCAAAACCATGACCACCGTGGGATGCATGATCCTCCTTTGTGCAACAGACGTGTCTATTTAGGTCACCGGCGATAATGAGGTAGTCCTCCAAGGTTACTTCTGCTGTCTTCTCTTCAAGCATCTTCCAAAAGGCATCGTTTGTTGTTCCAGGCAAACATGTCTGTAGGGCGGATGCGCTGAAAAAGTGGAGCTTTCGTCCATCTGCGATGTAGATAATCTTCATCAGACGGTCATCGTAACGCTGCACATCAGCTGTCGAACTTTGCTGATACAACAATACCTACGCCACTGGTTGTTCCACGGGTACCATTGTATATCAGTTTGTACCCGCATCCGATATCATATGATTTTTGTCCACTCCACCGCGTTTCCTGCACCGCACAGGCATCGACCTGTCTCCTTGGAAGAGCCTTTGACAGTTCGCTGTGCCGCCCAGACAAAGTGCCGACGTTAAGTGAAGCAAGACGGATTGTATGGGCTAGCTTGTTCAGCCGTCGCCGTCCGTGCGACGATAACCCTTGCATATTTCTCACATTGACCGGGCCATACCAATGCGTGTCGCCTACAGGGTACGCCCTAGCCGTGGTACTAAATCAAATAGACATTGTGACTGAGGTTTTTTACGGCCGGCTTGTCACAGAGCCTGTTACCAAACATTTTAAAGCTGCTCCAGCATCAATGCCAATTATGGCTATTTGTCAGCCGCCCTTAACATAGGAAACAGACGCTGTTTGTAGCCGCCTCTCTGAGGTACAGACGCTACGACTGATATCTGTCCCCATCTAGAGGACAGATACATTTTACTCATACAACTCGAGCACTGGCTTGCCTCTTCCGCCAATCACACTGTACCGAAGGACTCCGTCTCCACTGCAGGTGCCGTTGAGGTCTTCACTCTTAACCCAAAGCTGGGTGTCCCAGCATTGTGTAGCCCCCAGGAATTGGGCTACCTGTTGGTCCGCGGGTTTCTTTTCCGGGGTGTCTGAACCTGACCACATTACTGTGATCCCCCTATCCGCCACCTGGGGACGCGCCCTCTAGAGGTTACAGGTTCCCCCGAGGGACTGAGCATTTACCTACCATCACATATTCACTCTAAACAAGCAAGTTTGGAGGTCAATCACCACTTGCAGTATTTTAACAAAACATCACATCCCTATATCCCTATATATAGTCTATTATAATTGTGAAAGTCTGTCTGTCTGTGTGTTAGTTTGTTACCTCTTGACACTACAACGGCTGGACCGATTTGGATGAAATTTGAAATGGAGACAGCTTATACCCTGGGATAACATATAGGCTGCCTTTCATCCGGAAATAAATCATTGTTCCCTTGGAATGGGCAACAAAACTGAAAAGTCACCAAAAATACTCAACCGGGACAAAATATCGAAGTTGTCGCATAAAGACCAGACAAAACTCAATTTACGCCCCTCGATGCATGAAACAATACTCGGTATGTCCCCACGAGACACCGAAAACCACATTTTAAGGCCCTAAAACCAACAGTTTCAAAGATATTCGCAGAAAACTATCTTCACTCTGATAAACTGATAAACTAATGGCAAGTCCGTTTCCATGGCAACTGAACCTCAGGTATGACATCCGATTTTCTATATATCCCTGTAGGAGGCAATGGCAATCCATTTATTATCTTTTTCACGATATATATAAACACAATAAGAACAGGGTAGTTCGCTTGCCTCTCATCTGGAGGCCCCTGCTTTGATTCCCGGCTTTGTCAGAGATTTTAGACACTGACGTGAGGGCTGCAACGGAGTGCGATCAGCTTTGTGAGGACAATTGAGTAGCTGTTTAATAGCGAGGCAGCGGCCCGGTCACGAACAACAAGATCAACGGCCGAGAGGACAAATGGCAGCAGGCTAAATGTCCGGGAAGCGGTTGCATGATAGGCCTAGGCCCTTCATGGTCTGTAGTACCAGGGGTAAAAAAATTAGGGAAAGTGCCTTCTAATACCACTTTTAATTTTTAAACACTACACTGGTGGCTACTAAATAAAGGTAGCGATATAGCTATGTTCAATTTCATAAACACTGGGCTCACAAATCCCGTTATAGTTAACTACAAATATCAGTCTGGTCGTTATTTCAGTAGCAACGAAGCTCTGTGGTGGCTATTGCCATTTCCGTAACACTTAAGGCATCTCGCCGTCACATACCTCAATGTGCACTTAAAAAATTGTGATCCAGTCTATTTTACTGAAAAGAATTTCTACAAGCGAGTATCCACTCCGGCAAAAACACAAGACATGATTTTTAAAGCACTCTTCTGTATGTTGAG
Organism: Meconema thalassinum; assembly: GCA_946902985.2. Taxonomy (NCBI): domain Eukaryota; kingdom Metazoa; phylum Arthropoda; class Insecta; order Orthoptera; family Tettigoniidae; genus Meconema; species Meconema thalassinum. The sequence goes on from OX336390.1 coordinate 305,184,868, forward strand.
GTACATACCACATGGAAAGATACAATAAAATGTTGGCAAATCTGATTTCAAGGAACTGCTGTTCAGAATAGGTATTCGGTACAGGTTATGCGGCCCATGTTCGTAACATGGAATGTTTTCCTTTGACAATGCATCTACACCATGTGCGAGGGCAACGCATTTCCAAGATCTCTAAAAACACAATAATCAGGAAATTGGAGAAAAATTTTAAGTGGGAGCAAAAATTCTAGGAGAAATAATTTCATCTTTGAGATTTGCTGATGACATCGTCATCTTGGCCGATACGCCAGAGGATTTGAACGAGTATGGTATGGACTCCGTCTTGAGGAAAGAATTCATGATGAAAATCAATAAATGTAAAGCAAAATTATTGGAATGCAGCCGAAATAAATCGGAAACCTCTATGGACATCAAATTGGCAGGTGAAACGCTACGGGAAGTAGGAGACTTCTGTTACTGAGGAAGCTAAATAACCAGTGATGGACGAAGCAAAGAGGATATAAAAAGCAGGTTGGCTCAGGCAAGGAGAGCATTTCTACAGAAAAGGAATCTGTTGACATCGAATACACATTTAGGTATCAGGAAGTCATTTTTAAAGCTTTTGTCTGGAGCGTGACACTATAAGGAAGTGAAACTTGGACTAATAGTGCAGCAGAAAAGAGGAGAATTGAAGCGTTTGAAATGTGGTGTTACAGGAGAATGATGAAGATCAGATGGGTAGATAGGGTAACAAATGAAGATCTATTAAGACGAGTGGGAGAGGAGAGGAGAGATGTTTCTGGCGACTGCTATTGAAGAGAAGAGATGGATTGGTACGACACACATTAAGACACCCAGGAATAGAAAGCTTAGTTATGGATAGGAAGGTCGAGGACAAGAACTGTAGGGATAGAGCAGGGTTAAACAGATTGCCTCGGATGTAGGGTGCGGTAGCTATGTAGAGATGAAACGATTAGCTCTGGAGGGGAACACACGGAGGGCTGCATCAAACCAGTCAAAAAAACGAAGACTCAAACAACAACAATCGGGAATTTTAATTACTTAGATAGGCATGTGAGGCAAAAGGGTTGTTGGAGAATTTCAATCCCTGGGATGTAATACTGGAAGAGACTGCATAATGTACATCAGTGGCCAAGGTGAGAGATATTATACTATAGGTCTATTAATAGCGACATGTTGACGTTCAAATCATCAATAAGTGTGGCAAAATTACACCCAGAATAGCTTAAGGAAGAATACTTTTAATTCCTCATATTCCGATAGATTTGCCATTCCAGTGTGCAACAAGAGTGCACTTCCCTCTTCAAACAATATCCGCAATTTCTATTAGCAAAGCGCAATGACACACGCTTAACAGCAGCAGGTGTACATTTAGACAAAACCATTTTTTTCCCATGGGCAACTGTATGCGGCGTGCTCGCGAGTTTCCGGACAGCGAAATCGTTATGTCTCAGCAGAAGATGGCAAAACCAAAAACGTAATTCAAAAATGTGTTCACCTAATGTAACATCGTACCCTACAGACTTTCACAACTCTATAAAATTCCCACTTTGCTGCTCATATCAATATACTGTATGTATCAGAATTAGAATGGACCCACCTGTATCCGCGAATGCTGTAATAGATAGACCAATTATCAGCAATAATGCATCGTCCCCATTGTCTTGATCGTGAGCGAAGCCGCGGGTACCTGCTAGTAGACAATAACTAACAAATACCGACGAGTCGAATTACTGTACCCCAACTAATACTGCAACTAAATAGGTGTACATATTGTAAATATTTTCACCCATATTTTCAGACATCTATTTCAAAGCCTTAGTGTAATGCATCTGATGGTGATTGTTTGACGATTCAAACTGGTCATCCAATTTGTATTTATTAATCTCACTTTTTTTCAGGATTAGGGAATAACCCATCTCATGTGGGTACAATCGTGTTGACCGACTGAAAAGCATCAAACTTTCTTTTACTAAGGCAACACTGAAAATGGCTTCAAACACCATAATGATTACCATATGGCAAAATGGTATAAAATTAGGCGAGAGAATAAATGAACCACTTTGTAAGCATGGTCGTAAAGAACAAGTGTTTTGCCAGTCAACAAATACAACCTTGGTTGAGGTCTGCTAGAGATGATATGATTTCTAAAAATATGTCCAGAACGTGCTTTCCATTATAGTCGCTGCTGATAGCAAAAGACTAAAGGAGGTGGCAAAAGTAGTAATAATAATAATCTTTATTGCAGCCTGTGGCCATGTTGACGTATACATTTCGTACACTAGTCTGTGCTGTATGCTACTAACGACATGGTTCGTTTTGGGCAAGAAACGATATGGTACATTTCACATACGTTCTCACATAGTTCACAAATGCAATTTCCATCTGGATCATGGAACACCTTCTTTGAGCAGATCTTGTGGTGAAACCCATGTACCGCAAGTCTGGTCACGATATGTCGCATTTCACAGAATGGATGCATCTATCTTCGGTCCAACATCTCATTTGACGTGTAGAATTCCCTGGGTATGTCCTGTTTTTTATTCTGTAGATCTTGCAGCAGTTTTCTGTAATTGTCTGAAATTGGCAGTAGTAGTAACATCCGTAGGTCTTCTATTAAAAATGTTTCTATAGCAAGCTCGTATACAAGTCTAGACTTGGTTGTCTTTGCTACTCCAAGGACTCTTTTGAGAAATCGAGATTTTACTTTTTCTATTTCATCTGTCTGTAGGTAAGAAATTCCCATATTAATTCAAGTCCGTATGTCAAAACAGGCAGTACCTTTGTTCTAAAAAAGTGCCATTGCTGTCTCAAGTGATATTAGGATTATATCTGATGGCATTTATAGCTTTTATTGCAGCAGCTGTTTTTTTTATCATATATGCAGTTGAAAACTTTTTCCTCTAACCTGTAGGGTGAAGCCTAGGTATTTGAAATTTTGACGACTTGTAGTTTTTTCCCGTTGCATATCACTGATCAGAACTTGATGGCCTACCACCGTTTCGAAAAATTATCATTTCTGTCTTGTCCGCATTAATTGTATCTTCATTTGTCTGTGCCCAGTCACTTGGTATGTCTATAACCGTTTGCAAATCATGTATCTGCTCTGAAGCAATTGCCATATCGTCTGCATATATGTATAATTTACATTCTGTTGTTTCCCAAATTCTGTCACCAACATCATATGTAACCACATTGAATAATGTAGGATTGAGGGGGTCCCCTTCATCATCATCATCTTGCACAGTTTCCAGCCACTGGCCGGGTCTGTTTGGAACACAAGCCTCTCCAACGTCTTCTGTCTTCCCACCATCTCTCAGCCTCCACCCTTGTCCAGTCTTCTCCTCTCTTCTTCACGCTTTCTTCCACCCCCTTCAGCCACCTGTCTCTCGGTCTTCCCCTCGGTCTCTTTCCTTCCCACTTCGTCTCATGTACTCTCCTGGGTATCCTCTTCTCCTCCATTCGTTTTACATGTCCATACCATCTAAGTCTAGATTTCTCTATACCATCCTGTAATGGTTCCTCCTTCATTAATTCTCTGGTCCTCTCATTTCTTATTCTGTCCATCTTTGTAGCTCCAATACTGCTTCTCAAGAACCTCATCTCACTGGCCTGTATTTTGCTCTTCTCCCTTCCTTTCATAACCCAGGTCTCCGAGGCATACGTCAGGATAGGGACATAGTACGTCCGATATATGATCTTTTTGCTGTTCTGAGGGACATCCTTGCTCCATAACATGCTTCTCACACTCCTCCGAAATGCTTCTGCCTGCCTCCCCCGCTCATTTATTTCTCTATCGTTTCTTCCATTATCTTGTATCAGGCTTCCTAGATACTTGAAACTCTCCACTTTCTTCAGCTGTTCCCCACCAATTGTTATTCCCGTTGTGGTTCTTTCCTTCTTCCTTGTTGTGATCACCATCTCACTCTTATTTATGCTAAATTTCATCCCATATCCTTGTATTATTCCGTCCCACACGTCCAACTGTTCCTGTACCTCCTCCTCCTTGTTTCCCCAAATCATCAAATCATCTGCAAACACCATTGCTTTCATCTTTCCGTCCCCAATTACTTGTGTCACTCGGGTCATTATGTCATCCATCACCACAATGAAAAGTAACGGTGACAGTGCACTTCCTTGTTTCAGGCCGTTTCTTTGTTCCAACCAGTCAGATCTCTCTCCTCCCACTTTCACACAGCTCACGCTTCCCTTGTACATCTCCTTTATCCTCTTTATAGTCCATTTCTCTACTCCTCTATCCTCCAGGGACTTCCATACTTTGATTCTGCATACACTGTCATATGCTTTCTCAATGTCCAGGAAGGCCATCAGTAGATCTGTTCCATACTCATAGTGCTGTTCTTGTAACTGCCTTACAGCAAAAATCAAATCCACTGTGGACCTTCCTGCTCTGAAGCCATGTTGTTCTTCCCTCATCCCTCCTTCTATCCTTGTCCTAATTCTCTTTTCCAAAACTTTCTCGAAGATCTTTGCACAATGACTCATCAGTGTTATTCCCCGATAGTTTCTGCAATCTGTTCTACTACCTTTCTTGAAGATCGGGACAATGATTCCTTTTTTCCAGTCCTCTGGGGTCTTCCTTTCCTTCCATGCTGTCCTCATCACTCGGTACAGCCACTGTATCCCCACCTCTCCTGCTGCTCTCACCATCTCCACACTCAACTCATCCACACCCGGTGCCTTCCCTCCTTTCATCTTGTTCACTGCATCTTCCACTTCTTTCCATGTTAAGTCCTTTTCTGTTTGCAGTTCATCTTCCTCTTCCCCGATTTCTTCCTCCTCACCATCTTTTTCATTTGGGTTCAGAAGTTCTTCAAAATATTCTTTCCACATTTTCTTCAGTTCTTCCCTATTTTCTATCTCTTGTCCCCTTTTGTTCACCATTCTAACATAATCCGTAGGATCCTTCCGCCTCTTATTTTTTACCATCCCATACAGGACCTTTTTTGTACCTTCACTATCCTCCTCCATCATCTTTGTCCACTCTTCCATCCACTTCCTTCTCTCCTCAGCCACCACTCTCTTCGCCTCCTTCTTTCTTTCCTGGTACTCTTCCCTTGTCTCTACCGTCCTATTTTGATACCACCTCCTAAAGGCTCTATTCTTTTCCCTTACTATATCTTTTGTCTTCTCATTCCACCATGGTGTTTCCTTCCACCTCTTCTTACTACTTGTCCTCCCACATACTGCTTCTGCTGCACCCACTAGTGTCTTCTTAAATCTAGCCCATTCCTCTTCCACCCCTCTTTCTTCATCTGTTGGAATTCCTTCCTTTACCATTTTGAGGTACTCGACCCTTCTATCCCCTTCTTTCAGTTTCCATATCCTTATACGTCTTTCCTGGTTCTCAGTCCCTTTCTTCTCCTTACTCCCTCTCAGGTTCATTACCAGTAATCGATGGTCGCTATCCAGGTTCTCGGATGGTATAACCTTGATGTCCGTGATATTCTTATTTAGTTCTTTCTCATACAGAATATAGTCGACCACCGACTTCCTGGTCAAGTCATCACTGTACCATGTGATTGTGTGGCTCTCTCTTTTCTTAAACCAGGAGTTCCCAACTAGCAGGCTGTTCCTCTGGCAGAAGTCCAACAGTCTCTTTCCTTCCTCATTTCTTCCACCCCAACCCTCTGGTCCTAGAACACTCTCATAACCTTGTCTTTCTCTTCCTACATGGGCATTGAGGTCCCCCATAACAATCATATTTCTTCCTACCAGCTGCTTCTGCAATTCCTCTTCAAACTCCTCCTTCTCTTCAGAGGTGCAGCCTACTTGTGGAGCATACACTTGCACTATTTCTACGGTCTCTCCCCTCAGTGCTACTTTCACTTTCATCATCCTATCACTTATTCTCCTCACTTCTTCTTTTAAACCATCTCGTACTACTACTCCCACTCCATTCCTCTTTCCCTCTTCGTTCCCACTCCAGTACAGTCTATAGCCTTTTCTCAGTACTCTCCTTCCTTCCCCTTTCCACTTTGTTTCTGCCAATCCCAATAAATCCAACTTCCTTCTTTCCATCATATCCACTATCTCCTCCACCTTCCCCGTCAGCGTTCTTAGGTTTAAAGTTCCAAATCTTAGTCCGTGTGTACAGCCGTGTCATCGTCTATTAAATCCATCCTGTCCGAGGCTCGTTCCATTTTTGAAAGCATTTGGTTTTATCCACTACTGGCTTGCTGGGCCTATCGTAGCTTCACCAGAGCCCCGTTAGCCGTCACTTTTCAGGGTTCCTGTAGGACCTTCACAGCTACCGTAACGGTCCCGGGGCACACGAAGTCCCCACTGTACTTCGCCCCTACAGGCAATCCCCTACTTTGTGCCGTTGCCCGTCTCCCAGGTTGACTGTCCAACTCCATCATAGATTTGTATATAGTTTTCCGCTATTATGTTTGATATGAGCGTTGTTACCCTTGTTCTGCCAGTTAGTGTTTCCAACTTATTTATTAACAACTTTCTGTTCACTAAATCAAAAGCCTTCGAGTAATCAAAGAAAACTACATAGAGTTTACCTTTCGGCGTTTCTAGCGTCGTTGTTATGTGTTGTAGGAGGTTCTCTGCAGCCATAATCGTTGACCGTTTTTGACGAAAGCCACATTGCTCATCTGGCAACAACGGATCTACAATTACATTTATCCTTGTAGTCGGTATCCCTGTTAATAGTTTTAGGATCACTGATTCCAGTGCTATGCCTCGGTATGAGTCAGGGCTGTCAGGATTTCCTTTTATACAATAGCTTGATAGTGGACTTCCTCCATTCAAGTGGAATTTGTCCAAGTTCCAAGCATTTGTGCAGTAGTGCTACCCATACTGGCAACAATACTTCTGCTGTTTGTTTTAGATGTTCATTTCGCACTCCATCTGGGCCAGGGGATCTATTATTTCCAATTCTTTTGATAGCCGTTAAGATCTCTCCTTCTGTTATGATTTCCGTTGAGTCCAGGTCATCCGTGGATCTAAGTTGTGGTCGAGTTTCCTTAGCACATGTGACTTTCTTTATGTGCTCTTCCCATAATTCCATTGGTATACTGGGTTGAAAGTGTTGGAATGTTGGTCTTAAAGCCCGATATGGATCTGATTCGGCTTCTGCAATGATCTGTTTTTGTCTCTCTTCTATGTATTCTCTTTTCTTCTCTGTGAGCAATTCTTTGTAGGTTTTTCTTTGCTGTCTATAATCCTCCAGCGTTTGTCGTCTTTTTGTGCCCTCACACTGTAAAGTTTCATTAAAGTCTTTTTCCTCTGAATATAACACGATTCGTCAAACCAGGGTTTCGCTTTCCTCCCTTGCATAGATGGAGTCGTTGCATTGGTGATGCAGTTTTGAATACGTTTTGCAGCGTCGTTTATGTCTTCTATATATGAATGCATGCCATTAACTTGTGTATGTCTTCCAGATTTTCGTTATACTTGTCCATGTTTAGTTTCTTATTTGTTCTATTCGTTAATTTGGGTGTATTATCATCATTAGCTTCACCATCTATTTCTATACTGACTGGAATATGTTTGCGAATAGCAGCACCTTCCGAGGTTATTGGATTAGCGTTCCTGTTTCCGGATATTCTTCTCGTGAATATGAGGTCTATTGTACTAGACCCATTTGGGCCTATGTACGTCCAGTCTTGACTGTGGTTACGGATTTCGAAGCCTACCATTCGCAGATAGTTTATTACTTCATCGCTTTTCACATTCTGCATATCACTCATGATCGTGTTAGGGAAATCATACAGTATTTAACACTTGTATAACCATGTTGTAATGTTTTCATTGGTGGCCCAGTGTATGACAGTAGAATCATTTACTCATGAATGTACACGTGCACAGTATAAAACAAATATGTCAGGAGCATTATACCGTATACATTTCCGGTTGTAACAGTTGGTAGTTGACTGTCAATAACTCTGAAATAATTTAGTATGACAATAAACAATTAATATCCCTTTGCGGTCTCTCTCTGACCAGTCTTAAGGGTGGGCATCAAGGATTTTAGTGAGCAATGCCAACTAACAGATTGAAATAATATATGTACTCAACAGCTATGATTTTTCCACTTATTTAGTTATAACATAGGCCTACTTACAGTAGTTGGTTTGTATCTTGGTGAAGTCTGCATGTGATTATGATTATGAATTAATTTTAATTGCCTTTCAATTGCTGTGTTTGGATCACAAGGGCAATTTAATTGTTATCGTGTTGGAAGCCATTTTCAGTGTTGTCATAGGAATAGAAATTTAGTACTTTTCAAACGGTCAGCACGATTGTATCCAATTGTGATGGGTGGTTCCCTAATCCTGAAAAGAATGTACACAAAAATATTAGATTAATAAATGCACTTGGATGACCAGTTTCGATCGTCAAGCATCACCATTAGATCCTTTACACTTAGGCCAATAAATCTATATCTACAAGTACACTGGTGTCCAAAAGTTAAGCATAAGTTACGAATAAGCAGGGCAAATGAAATAGACCGCAAATCGCACGACATATGCAACTACCAAACTTACGTGTTCGCTCTGTATAGGAAAGGAGTATTCCCTGCATTGACTAGCGTCGTAACCGCAAGGTAAACTCAGCCAGTGCCTGCGCCCCATATTCCCTCAGTCGTGTGTGCCCTGTTACAGTGTGCGGAGTGTAGCCTCGTGGTGAACGTGACAACATAATGACACAACGACGCCATTTGGACACCGTTTTGCAGGGTAGAATTCTCGGCTGCCTGGAAGCAGGCCAGACAAACACCGAAGTCGCCGTATCCTTGAATGTGCCACCAAGTGTCATTTCCAGGATTTTGAGACACAGGAGATGTTAGTCGTAGGCCAGTACCAGGTCGACCAAGAGTAACCACCCCACAGCAGGACCTCTATATGGCCTTAACCGCCCGACGAATTCGGAGTGCACCTGCCAGACAATATTGTCGGCAGAGCTTGCAGCCGTCTCAGGGGTTGCCGTTTCCCGGTAAACTGTGTACTGGAGGCTCAGAACAGCAGGGCTGTTTGCCAGACGTCCAGTGGTGTGCGTCCCGCTCACTACCAGCACAGAGACAGGCCCGTGTACTGTGGAGCTGTCAACGTCGAAACTGGACCGTGAACAAATGGAGGCATGTGCTCTTCTCAGATGAATCCCGCGTCAGTTTGTAGAACGATTCCCGTCGCACATTAATCTGGAGAGAACCGGGTAGCCGATACAACCACAGGAACATCGTGGAACGGGACCAGTATGGTGGTGGTGGCATCATGGTGTGGGGCGGCATCAAGATGAATGGCCGTACGGACCTACACATCTTCATTGGTGGTCCGAGGAACACTGTGAACACTCGGAGATACAGGGATGAGGTACTGAGACCACATGTTCGACTCTTCAGAGGTACGGTTGGTCCAGACTTCCTCTTAATGGTCAATAATGCCCGACCGCACCGCGCTGCTTCGCATTGCCCTTTCGGAGGAGTGGGATCGACTTCCACAAGAGCTCTTGGACCATCTGATAGAGAGCATGTGTGGCCGTTGGGGGTAACCATACACCCTATTAACAGCATATTTTGCTGTGGAAGGCATTGCCAAGTTTTGTTAGTGGTTGTCAAAGGTGTACCTTTAGCTATCGGAACCTTTCTGACACTGTTTTTTTTTTTTTGGACAAGTTGTGTGACATGGAGTGTGATTCAGCTTCCGTTTGTTCAGCAATCCGTCTGACATTCTTATCAGGCGGTATGGCCTCGTTTAGCGATTATGCCTAACTTTTGGACACTTAGTGTATGTGGGTGGTGGTATCTACAATATGTACACTTATTTAGTTACAACAATTATTATAAACTTGCTCATCTTGTCAAGATTTGTTAGTTATATGTGATCTTTTGTTTTAGTGGTTATTCAGTGTAGTGTATACAGTGGTAGTGATAAAAGCTGCATGAGAATGGATCCCACATCACTCGAACAACAAGCTAAGTTCATAATCCATTCCAACTTGCCCATTTACTAACAATCACAGATAGCACACTAAGCAAGCTAGACAACCACTAACAATGTCTTAACTAAGGGACAGATTATCTCGTAGTTCCTCCCCTTAAAATAATAACTAACTAATGTCTTAAAAAACAAGACGTTCCCTGAAGAACTTAAGAGCCTACTTTTATTAAAATTTAAGATTCATGCCAATGATTAATCTATATGGACCTATCTAGAATATTGATGAAAAATTAAGTTGGTAATATCGAAATTTCTAATTAGTTCGAAATATACCTGACATAATGTAGCCTAATAGAGCACTACAGTTGGCAGCCCTGGTGACTGAATATATTCTTAGTTCCATCACTTAAGGTACTGAATACAAAATTTGGTTGAAGTCCAATGGATAGCATGGACTTTACATGCAGTTAGACATTAGATCTATCAGCACGCGTCACATCATGTTGGCAACAATGTCATGCCTTTGTTGGTCAGAAATAATCTGAAATATTATGATTATTATTGTGAATGATATCCATTTGTTAGTATAGAAGTTACATGTATTTTAAAATTGTACCTATCAGCAGACTTAAAATCATGTTGGCAGCACTGACATATATCAGTTACTCCAAATTAATCTAGAATATCAGGTGCTATAGCCTACGTGTGCAAAGTTTAGAGCTGTTGGCTTGCATACTTTCTGATGTATTGATATGTTGTTGTTTGAGTCTTCAGTCATTTGACTGGTTTGATGCAGCGCTCCATGCCTCCCTGTCTTGAGCTAATCGTTTCATCTCTACATAGCTACCACACCCTACATCCGAAGCAATCTGTTTAACATATTCTAACCTTGGTCTACCCCTACAGTTCTTGTCCTCAACCCTTCCTTCCATAACTAAGCTTGCTATTCCTGGGTGTCATAGTATGCGTCTTACTAACCTATCTCTTCTCTTCATTAGCAGTCGCCAGAAACATCTCTCCTCTCCCACTCGTCTTAATACCTCATCGTTCGTCACCCTATCTACCCATCTGATCTTCATCATTCTCCTGTAACACCACATTTCAAATGCTTCAATTCTCCTCTTTTCTGCTGCACCAATAGTCCAAGTTTCACTCCATAGAGCGCCACGCTCCAGACAAAGGCTTTCAAAAAAGACTTCCTAATACCTAAATCTATATTCGATGTCAACAGATTCCTTTTTTGTAGAAAGGCTTTCCTTGCCTGAGCCAACCTACTTTTTATATCCTATTTGCTTCGTCCATCGCTGGTTATTTTGCTTCCTAAGTAACAGAAGTCTCCTACTTCCTTCAGCTTTTCACCTGCCAATTTGATTTCCATGGAGGTTTCTGATTTATCTCGGCTGCATTCCAGTATTTTTGTTTTACATTTATTAATTTTCATCATGTATTCATTCCATAAGACGGAGTCCATACCATTCAAAAACTCATTCAAATCCTCAGGCGTTTCGGCCAAGATGATGATGTCATCAGCAAATCTCAGAGTTGAAATTATTTCTCCTTGAATCTTCATTCCCACTTTAAATTTTTCTACAATTTCCTTCATTGCTTGTTCAATGTAAAGATTGAAAAGTATGGGTGATAAGTTGCAGCCTTGCCTCACACCTTTCTGAATACCAGCTTCTCTCTCATGTTCTTCAGCTTGAATGACTGCTGTCTGGTTTCTGTATATATTGTATATCGCCCTTCTATCCCTGTACTTTATTCCAATAGATTTCAAAATGTCAAACAATTTAGTCCAATCAACGTTATCAAAAGCCTTTTCTAAGTCTATAAATGCCATGAACGTTCTCTTATTTTTCCTTATTCTACCTTCCAAAATCAGCCTAAGACTTAGTACAGCTTCCCTTGTTCGTACATTTCTCCTGAAACCAAACTAGTCTTCACCCAACTCCATTTCTATCTGGCTTTCCATCCTCTTGTAAATTATTCTAGACAGGATTTTTGAAGCATGAGCAATCAAGCTGATTGTACGGTAATCTTCACATCTGTCAGCTCCCACTTTCTTTGGTATAGGGATAATAACATTCTTCTTGAAATCAGGGGGTACCTCACATGTCTCATAAATCCTACACACCAAGTGAAATAACCTGATCAGACCTTCATCTCCTATGCAGCGTAGCAATTCAATCGGTATATCATCTATGCCTGGTGCTTTGTTCCTGTTCCTCCAATACTCTGTCAAATTCTGATCTCAGTATTAAATCTCCTTTTGCATCCTCATCAATTTCCTCCTCCCTTTCCATTACATGATTCTCAATCTCCTTTCCCTTATACAAACACTCTATGTAAGCTTTTCATCTCTCAACCTTTTCTTCCCTATCTGTTAGAGGCTTTACATTTGTGTCCTTAATATTACAGCACTTAGTCTTCTTTTCCCCAAAAGTATTCTTAATCCTTCGGTAAGCTGTGTCTACTTTTCCTAATTTCAGACAATTTTCTATACCTGCACATTTCTCTTTCAACCATTCTTCTTTCGCTTCCTTGCACTTCTTGTTAACCTCATTTCTCAGACGTCTTCGTCTGCAATTGAAGTTGGTTTAGGGTTTTTCATTAGTCCTTCCTTTATACTCGACTTGAATCTTTCGTTTACATCCTTCTCTTTCAGTCTGTCTATTGCCCACCTTTTTGGCTTTTGACTTTTCTTCAGTTTCTTCAACTTTAATCTGCATTTCATAACAACCAGATTGTGGTCAGAGTTTATGTCAGCACCAGGATATGTTTTGCAATCCAAAATCTGGTTTCGAAACCTCTGTTTGACCATAATGAAGTCGATTTGGTAATGCCCTGTACCTCCTGGTCTCATCCATGTGTATATTCTTCTATTGTGGTTATTGAATAAGGTGTTAGCTATGACCAACTCATGCTCGGTGCAGAATTCCATCAGCCTGCTTCCTCGATCATTCCTTTCACCTAATCCGAAATCTCCTACTATCTTCCCTTCTCTGCCTTTTCCTACCACAGCATTCCAATCTCCAATCACTATAACATTTTCGTCACCCTTGATATACCTCAGAATTTCATCTATTTCTTCGTAGACCATTTCAACATCTTCATCATCAGCTTGACTGGTAGGCATATAGACTTGTACCACTGTGGTGCACGTAGGTTCAGTATTGATTTTTGCTACAATAATTCGTTCACTATATTGCTCATAATATTCCACCCGCTGTCCAAGTTTCCTACTCAATATGATACCAACCCCTGCTTGGCCATTGTTTGATTTAGTGCTAATGACCCTATAGTCACCTGACCAAAAGTCCTGTTCTTCCTGCCAGCGCATTTCACTAATCCCAACCAAATCCAACCTCAACCGATCCATTTCCCTTTCTAAGTTTTCTAACCTTCCATCTCCTAGCAGACTTCTAACATTCCACGCTCCGATACGTAGAATGTCAGATTTCCTCTTTGTCACTTCTGTGATGATAACCCCCTCTCCTTGAGGTATTCAGGTATAGATCTTTACTCATTCCAAATTTGGGTTTGATTGCTGCAGCCATTTAGGAGTTGATAGGGGGACAGACAGACACACATTTGCCTGGATCGATCTCATAAGTCTACTTTTGTGTTATCATTACAGATTCAAAAGCAGCCATCCAAGCCATCTCGTCAAATTATAAGCCCCAAAATAAAGAACTGAAAGAAATTTTTTGTATGATAAAAACCCTTCAAAGACTCCACAAACAGATCTCATTTCAGTGGATCCCTTCTCATGTTGGAATAGCAGGAAATGAAGAGGCAGACAGATTAGCAAAAAAAAAGGTACCACACTAGAACAACCTGTCAGTCGGACTGATTTTATGTCAGCAAAAAGGATCTTGAAATATACTATCAAAAACAGGTATGAAGAAATGGCAAAGAAAACAGCAGAAACCAAATTATGGAAGGACATTGATGCTAAATGGGATCAATATAAATTAACACCAAGAAGAGAAGCTGTAGCCTTCTTCAGACTTAACACTGGCCATGACTGCCTTGCAGCTCATCTGAAACGAATCAACATCCTGAGATCTGAAGAATGTACACTTTGTCACGAACCAGGAAGTAAAATGGATAAGGGGCACCTGCTACATTGCAACAAACTTGATGTGACTGCTAGAACTTCTGGAAACCTCACACAACTCTATTGGAACGCAAGAAAGCTGATGGATTGGAATCCGGGCTAGCCATAGGAAACAACAACAACAAGTCTACTTTTTCCTCATTTTTGCAAAATGTGAAAAGTAGGCTAAACATTACATATAACTGACAAATCTTCACAATTTTTCTAATAACTGCTGTAACTCTAATAAGTGTACATGCTGTAAATACCATCACCTACGTGCGTACTTGTAGACATATATTTAAGGGCCTGTTGCAAGGAATATGATGATGATCGCTTGACAATCAAAACTGGTTATCAAAGTGAATCTATTAATCTCATGTAAATTGTTTCCAGGTCTAGGGAAACACCCATTACAATTGGGCACATTCGTATTGTTAGATGGCTGTAACATCAATATCCCCAGTTATTTTGCACAATAGACGCAACAATCTGAGGTTGTGCTTGTTCCATTTACTGATGTGATTATATGGCCTACCTGTTACATCACCATTCTTACATAAGGAGGAGGTCAACTCATGACTTTATGCACATTTGAACTTCACATTTCCAATTCAATTGTCAACCCAGTGGACTAAGTTCTTTGTGAAGACAAGTTATCATGTACTCGTACATATTTATCATCTGATCTCTCTTTAAATATGCAGCTGGTGTTACTGGTCAGCTGAACATGAAGTGACATGCTATTGAGTCGACCTAATATGCCTCGTCCTAATCACATGCTAATGAACCCACTTCGCCACTACCAAAGACATAAAATAAATAACCCCTTACTATTAGTTTACCATTTAGTGGTGGTTAAGTTCTATCTGTCATTTCTCCATTTGTGTGTAAGGTACTGTACCTGCTCCTGGCTACCAGTTTAAAGTGCAAACTGACATATCTTGTATTCCTCAGACTCTTTCGGGTATTTAGTTGGCTGTTAGCTCTCGTAGCTAAGAAGTGCTACGTTGTGAAGTGACAGCCAAATGGGGGCTTCGGGGAATCCAGACTCTCTCTCGCCCCACTTCCAAAATTTTTAACTATCAACCAACAATAAAGGTAAATAAATACCATAATATAAATAATAATTAAACACACCTGCTGGAAATTAAATTATGGAAAAACAAGAATTCAGTTGATTTGGTATTACCTGTTGGTAAAATGTCGTTCACCCTAAGGCATAGTTGTGCATGTTCCATTGCTTACCACAACTGTAATGGGAAGCTGCTGCAAATCCGGGGATCAGGGCTTTAAATCTCGCCACTCACCAGCAATCTTGAGTGTGGTTTTTCCACACTTTCCAGGCAAATGCTGGGATAGTACCTTATTTCAAGTTCTGAGACATCTACCCCAATCCAATGCAGTTACACACACTACTGAGGTACCGTATCACAACAATACAGATTATCAGACAAGTGCTTGCACGGTGGGTGAGTGGTTAACGTGTCGGTCTACTAACCCTAAGCTTGCAGGTTCGCTCCTGGCCGTGGTAGTGATTTTTGAAAGGTGGCAAAAAATTACGACACGTATGCAATATGATGTTGGCATGTCAAAGAACCCATTTGAATTCAGTAGGCTGTGTTCATAATGGCAAAATTAATCTCGGGAGGTTTCGCCAACACAGAGTTCCTCATTTCTCTACTAGAAAGTGCTATAGTATTCAAGGAGCTTAGATATCTAACCTCCTTGACTTTCATAGTGCTTCAAGGAACAACAAAATTCGACATGCAAGCTACCTCTGGGTGTCAAATAACAAAGCTTGCACCCGGCACCCGAGGCCATACGATATTATTATTTATCAGACAAGTTCAACGCACACCCAAAGTACATGGGGCTGATGACCAAGATTTCCCAATCCTCTAAAATGAACAACGAAACCAAAGTAAATGTTTGATATTATTGATACCTAAAGGGGATTTGCGATATCATGGTCATGTAGCCGCATCTACCTAGGTGAGTGTGAATCTGATAACCTGTGTAATTATGAGGTCTGTAGTAGTGTGTGTATTCATAACTGAGGCTAGAATTTAGTAGCAGGCAACCACGGCCTTAAGTTAGGAATCATCTCTCTATTTGTTTGAAGTAGAGGAGAGAAACGAAACCCATCTCTTCTCAGTTCGGGGGTATGGCGGTGCAGTGGTTAAAGCTGCTTGCCTCTCGGTAAGGGCCGGGTTCGATACCCGGTTATATTTTCGAAGTGAAACATCACACCCAGTGATTCGGATTCCACAGGACCTGTAGCTGATGATCATGAGATTCTTCTTCTTTTTGCCATGTCATCTTCTATCAAAGGTTGGTGGTCATCATGGCTATTCTAGTCTGCCACACGGAAAAGTGTCATTGTGTTCATCTCATACCAGTCACGAAATTCTCCTTCGGCCGGGTCTCCGCTATCCTGAGATCGCGAGATTAACGGTCACGTAAAACTACAATCTTCTTTTCCCCCTTCTTTTTCCTTCCCCGCCCCCTCAGTTCTGCCTTACGAGACTGAGTGTACCATTCTTACCTTCAGACCAGAATTAGATTTCTTTGCCAAGTCGAGAATTGAAATCAGGACCCTCCGATATGGAGACCACAGAAGGTGGCTAGATTGGTCATCATTGTTAGCTGCTCCCATTCTGGCTGTGGTAATACAGTATGTCATCAAAGATCGCTTTTCAGTCGGCCAACACAATGTGTCTAATTAATTTGGATGGGTAATAACAATTATTTATCTCACTAGGTAACTAACCTGGAAAAAATAAGAGCAAACACTTTTCTAAATATGAGTGAACAAAGGGAGGTTGAAAGTACACTTCACATGAACCCGGCATGTCATCAAAGACTGCTTCTGAGGACATGCTTGTGCATGTCCTTCAATCCTGACCAGTTTTTACACTTTTATCAATCAGGGTCAGTTCAATTTGAAATATTACTTGGCTTAAAATGTTCTTAACTGAATTCCCAGTAAGTCCTGTGTTATACATTTTCGAACGGCATTCTGAAGAAGAGAGAAAGGAAAACCTATTGCAACCCGGTCGGCCTTGGTGAGAGGCAGACAGCTTGACCGCTGAGCCATCACGCCCTACAATATGGAGAGAAAAGAAGCTTATCATAATTTGCCAACTAAGAAGGTTTTTATTTCTCTCTTTGTTTATTTTTTTAATTTTTCATTTCTTTTTCACTTTTGGATATAAATATTGGTTGTCACAGTTTTTCTTTTCGGTTTCGGCTTAGTTTCCCACTTCTGCTACAAGCAAAATGGGATTCCTACCATACAGTCATGGCCATCACCTCTCCACAATCTTTGCTTCTAGCACACGGGCTTGGTTGGTTCCTCAGTTTAGGGGCTGCGACAACGTGGTCATGTAGTCCCGTGTACTTTGGGTGTGTGTAGATACTGTCTGATAACCGGTGTTAATTGTGATGGCTGTATTAGTGTGTGTTATCTGTAATTCAGGTAAGGACTGCAGACGATCAATTTCAAGTAGTTCCTTCTTTTGCTACCAAATGCTATCGTCAACTACACCAACCTGTGAACTTGGCTACTAGATGCCTCAGCTACCGGTGCCTGTTGACAAACGTTGGAACTAATAGAGCGTTAATCAAATCTAACCTACAAATTTAGCTTCGCACAATTGTAGTTAGTGGAGGGTTCTTTTACATGCCATAAATCTATGACGTGGGCTCATAAAAAATCCGACGACTTTGGTCGGGTTTGAACCCGCAATCTTGGGCATAGAAATTCAGCATGCTACCAACTACGCCACCGAAGGCGCCCTACACGGGCTTGTATAGCCCCTAAGATAACACAATTATCTGGCAGGTTCCACATACAGTGTATGTACTTAGGTACACGGGGCTGATGGGAAGTAGAGAGATGTGAGGTTCATAATGTGAAGTTTTGAAGCCATTTTTCAGTAATAATTGTAGTGTTTCACGTTTCGGGGGTGGTGGTAATTAATCTACCATGAGGGACATATTTCCTAAAAACATATTTATTATCTTCTCCTTCTATTTAGGCTACTTTCCTTTCACAATACAGATCCACTTTCATTCTTCAAATTCATTCAAGTAATCCCACTCTTCCTCTATCCCAACCTCACATCTTGTAAGCAACTTTTTACTTCATCTTTCATTTTTAATTATCTGGCCTAACACTATCTAAGTCTAAGAAAATCAAAACTATCTATCTATATAAAAACAAAGCTGCATCATAAACAGAATATATAAAAATCTAACTTATATGAGCATGGCCCCCCTACCTCACTACTGAACTATATCAAGGAATATCCAAGCTCAGCGCTCAGGCTTACAATTCAATAGTTCACTAGTAATAGGGAGCCATGCTTTTAACCTTTAAGTCACAGAAATTGTACTGTGACAATTCGCCCTCCTATATATGTAATTCTCGCGTGTGAATCACATATATAAAAAACAAAGAATAAATCACTAAACGTATCACACACACAGTAACATAACTTATCAACTACTTCAGAAGGAACTACATAATCATCATCAAGCCAGTCCACTTCGTTATCACAATCATTCTCATGCTCCCTTCCATCGTTGTTTAAAGAACCATCCTCATCTTCCATCTCCGCCGTTCCTGTCTCCTTCTCTTCCTCATTGTCTTCTTCTTATTCTGATCCTTCACTCTCTTATCTTCCTTTACTCAACATCTCATCTTCTTCCTACTCCTTATCTTTGCTTTCCAACTCATCCTTTTATCCATCATCCTGGTCCTCTTTGTCTTCATTCTCAACCACTTCTCTCTTCTTCCTTTCCATATTTTCCACCTCTTCCTCGTCTGTCTTGTCTTACTCAACAGTTCCTTTCTCTTCTTCCACTTTGTTCTCCACTGTTTCTTCTTCACCTTATCTTCTTCTAGTATGTTGTCTTCTTCATGATTCACTCCTGCACTTTCATCCTCATCTTTAGCCTCTTTTTCTTGACTACTACTGTGCTGTTCATAACCAACCTCATCTGCTTCTCCTTTCTCTTCTTCAATTTCTCCCATATCACTTACATTCTTACGTTCTCCCATTTCACCTTCTCCCTTACCCGTTTCTTCTTTCTCTTGTACCTTGCCCTCAATCTCATCCTCATCCTTGTCCTCAGTTTTATTCTCCTCCTCCATTTGACATCCTCCTTCCTCTTGTTCTCTCTCTTGTCCATTTTCTTCTTTACGCCCTCCACATCTTTGATAATCTTCCTGCTTATTCACAGACACCTCTAATGAACTAGCAAACTTCTTCAATGAACTATTAAAACTTGAATTTATATCATCCTTCAGCTCTGTGAACTTACTATTAAGTCCTGAATTTATATTATCCTCCATCTCTGTGACCTTGCTAAGCAGCATTAATAACACATCCCGATTTATAGCCTCTGCCATTTCTTTTTCTACTTGCCCTGTAGGCCTACTCAATTTCTTAAAATTTGCTTTTCTTTCTTCTTTCCCTTAATAGAGCTCATGTCCCTCTTTCGAACCCCACGTTGGGCGCCATATGTAGTGTTTCATGTTTCGGGGGGGGGGGGGGGGGGGGTAATTAATCTACCATGAGGGACACATTTCCTAAAAACATATTTATTATCTTCTCCTTCTATTTACTTTCCTTTCACAATACAGATCCACTTTCATTCTTCAAATTAATTCAACTAATCTCACTCTTCCTCTATCCCAACCTCACATCTTGTAAGCAACTTTTTACTTAATCTTTCATTTGTAATAATCAGGCCTAACACTATCTAAGTCTAAGAAAATCAAAACTATCTATCTATATAAAAACAAAGCAGCATCATAAAAAGAATATATAAAAATCTAACTTATATGAGCATGCGCCCCCGCCCCTACCTCACTACTGAACTATATCAAGGAATATCCAAGCTCAGCGCTCAGGCCTACAATTCAATAGTTCACTAGTAATCGGGAGCCATGCTTTTAACCTAAAAGTCACAGGAATTGTACTGTGACATAATATATATAAGGTGCGTTCAAAAAGTAACGAGTCGGAGGCTGTAATGCGCAAACCGGTGACGACATCCGTTAATCGTGGCGTTTGTAACGAGATGTGGTTCCGACCAGAGAGTGGAAGGTCACAGCCCGTCGCTAGGGGCCATGCGTGCACGTCACGTGACGATACAAAACGAGCAGCAGCATGCATCAATCGTCCAACGCTGCCACTGGCATTGCAAACAGTGACATGGAGGCGTCAAACGAAGAGCAAAGAGGTGTTGTTCGGTTTCTGACAGCGAAAGGAGTAGGGGGAACGGACATTCATCGCCGAATGTCATAAGTGTACGGCGAACACTGTATGTCCCTTGCAAGGGTCAAGGCGTGCCACAAGCGCTTCAGGGAAGGATGGGTGTCGTTAGCCGATGATGCCTGGTCTGGGGCACCCCCCTGCATTATCGATGACAACGTCCAGCTGGTTGATGCACTCATTACCCAGGACCGCCGAGTGTCAGTGAACGCCACAGCCGCCGTGGTCGGATTGAGCGTCGGAAGTGTGCACACTATCATGAAGGAACGACTGCACTTGCGGAAAGTGTGTGCCCAATGGGTGCCCCCAGTCTTCAACCACACCAGGAAGCATGTCGAATGGCCTACGGTCTTGGTTGGACGATTGATGCATGCTGCTGCTCGCATTGTATCGTCACGTGACGTGTACGCGTGCCCTCTAGCGACGGGCTGTGACCTTTCACGCTCTGATCGGAACCACACCTCGTTACACACGCCACGATTAGCCGATGTCGTCACCGGTTTGCGCATTACAGCCTCCGGTTCATTACTTTTTGAACGCACCTTATATATTACGAAGGACTGAAATTCTTCAAAAGACACTTGTGAAGGGTCCGCACTCCACAGTAGTAAGGGATTCGTACCCACTAAAAACCACATCCCTTTTCCCACGATGCGTTCATCACCTCGGAACCGCTCTCGCATTACTTCAGGGTGATATCGTGGTTACTTAGCCTTTCAGACTTCTTCATTCTTCATTCTTCTTAAGGGCGTTCGTACGCTTCCAGATCCCGCTTTTTCTGGCAAAGGACATACACTGCTACTTGATGCTACCTGATATCTTGATTGCTTTTTTCCGTAACATCACAGAAAGATTTCAGTTTCCTCATATTCTCTCTTTATCATCTAATGGCGCACACGAAGAAGTTGTGAAGTACATCATCGGTGTCGTCACAATATATGCATGTTGTCCCACTCGCTCCGCCTACTCTATGCAGGAATTTCCGGAAATATCCGTGTCCTGTTAGAATAATAATAATGTTATTAAATAATAATAATAATAATGTTATTGGTTTTACGTCCCTTTTTACTACCGTGGCTTTCAGAGACGCCGGAATTTTGCCCCGAATGGGATCTTTAACGTGCCAATAAATCTACTGAAACGGCTCCCTCGCATTTGCGCAATCTCAAATGCCAACCGACTGCGTTGGGATTCGATCCTGCAACCTTGGACACAGCAGGCGAGATCGATACCGATGAGCCACACAGTCAGTCCCAGTTTTTCAGTGTTGCCTGTCCAAATTATGAATTTATACTTTTTAGTCGATCAACACGCTATTTACCCAATATGATTGGGCGGTGTTACAATATGAACAGAAGCCCTGACGTATAAATCCATAAAAATGAGTGAAATTTAAATCCGAGCATAAGGTAACCAAAGAAAAGTGAGACAGAGGGAAGGGAATATTCACGAAGAAGCGGGGGTATTGTAAATAAATCAACGATCCAAGCTATTAATTTAGTTCGCAAATCACCCTGTGGTCAACACTCAGGACAGCCCTGTTTGCATAAAACTTGGTTTTGCGTGGACTATCAATAACGAACATGCACACCTGATAGTCATGGGGAAACAATTCTTTACTACGTATCACACACCTTGTGATTTATGTGGCACAACATGCCGTATTATCTTATCAGTAGTACAGTAACAATCGATGGTGCGACGTCTTTTCTAAACGCTGGATGCTCTAGTAATTCCCTCTCCAGACAGGTTGGATTCGCCTCGCAGGATGAAGGGCAATAGTTGAATTTGGGCGTACTCAAATTTTGACAATAAGTTTGCTTCAGCCATTATTTATTATTATATTTGAAAATTAATTTAGTTGAAAATTGTTTTAAGAAATAATTAAAAATTTATTCAAAGTAACTTATTATTATTATTATTATTATTATTATTATTATTATTATCATTATTATTATTATTAAAAGAAATTGTTTAGTTGTTTAAAATTAAAACACTTGAAAATTATTTTAACAAGTAGTTAAGAATTATATTTAAACAATAACCAAAAAATAAGTAACTTCTTCTTATTATTATTATTAATTTGAAAGATTAATGATATGTGGGAATCCCGTTTAGATTTCCACAATGAAAATGATATTCCTTCTGAAAGGAGAATGATATAAATATTTAGTTTATTTATTAATTCTTATAAAAGTGACAAGCGGAAGACCAGTGTAGGTTGCACTAACTCCCTTTTATTAGAAGGCTATATCACTTTATTATTAATTTTTATTTTAAAAGTATTAATTCAAATGAAAATAGGAAAAACGACGTATCTTTCGATCAAGTTAAATCGCTTTTTCATTTGAAAGGCAAAACAAATTTATTATTAGCTTAATATCTATGAATTACTTCAAAAGAAAATAGTGTCATGCGAAATATCCCGTTTAGATTTACGCAAAAACGCACTCTTCTTTTGAAAGGTAATTTAAATCTTATTACTATTGCTCAACACAAGAATAACATACGAACCACGTGTTCACTGAAATATGCAGGCATCACAAATAAGGTATTTTTGTATGTACTTACAGCCAGAAGAAAATTGACAGTTAGTCGGAAGACGTTACTTAGGGCATTGGCCTCTTGGAACGTTATCGACAAACACGTACAGTGATGGCGGTAGGCGGTTGGCGAATAGCTCCTTCTTTGGAGTTGTCGGCAAACACGTACAGCGATGGTGGTTGGCGGTAGTCGGATAGCTCCTTCTTTGGAGTTTTCGGCTGTTCTCCTTCCTTCTCGGTCTTCAGGCGTCGTTTTAGCGGTCGAAGTGCTCCTGTTTTAGAGCTATCGGCGTACTGGAACGGCGGCGTCGTCAAGTTGTCGAATAGTGCTTGTTTACAGCGTTGTCGGCTTACTTGAACGGCGATGGCGGTCGGTTGTTTGTTGAAGGACGCTTATTTTCAGCGTTGTCAACTAAACTTCCTTCCTTCAACTGACGTAGTCGGTTGTGGTTGAAAGATGCTAGCGTTGTCAGTTCCACTCCTAACTATTCTTTGAATATGTTGACAGCAGAATGTTGCGGGATGATACAGCTTATCAGACAGGTAACGAAAAGTGCTTAATTCAGCGTTATCGGAATACCTGATCTAACCAGCATATGGATCTGATGATCACGTATCAATCCCAGACGGGCCCCCCAGATAAGTTTGTAGATCTCCGGCCGGTTGTCTAGGCGAAGAATGATCAACTTATCAAATTTATATTTTTAGCCAAGATTTTCGGTGAGAATCTATTTGATTCGGTCCTCACGGTTTTCCTCGCGTCAGAGTTATTAAATATTCAAAGAACTGAAGACGTTGAAAAGTAGTTTGTTTATTATTCATAATGTTGAGTTTTGGGCTTATGCCGTGTTTTTTTTAAATTGAAATTCGACGCGTTTCGAAAGAAACCATGTCTTTCATCGTCAGGAATAATCTGGAATACGACAATGTTGCTAAGAGAAAGCAACGAAGAACATATAGAAGGTGCCCAAAGATGGACGCCATTATAGCCCCATGTTAAGGACAACGGAAAGCAGCAGTGAATTACTTTCTCAGGATTCTGATAATAGGTAGCCAGGATTCACTGATATTGTAGCCGGTGTCGCGGTTGAAATTATCTGGGTGTTTACGTATTTCAACCGCCTCCCTGATGACTCTGGGACGATATTGCTTTATACGGGCAATAACATCCACTCCTTGGAACATGACATCATGGCCAGGTGTTAAAGCATGATCGGCAACAGCTGATTTATCAGGTTGAATGAGCCTGATACATCTATTATGTTCCTTAATGCGAGTGCATATTGTTCTCGAAGTCTGCCCGATGTAAACCTTGCCACAAGTACAGGGAACTCTGTAGATACCCGGTTGTTGCAATTTAGGCAAACTGTCCTTAGTTGGTCGCAGGAGTTGCCTAATCTTAACAGAAGTTCCAAATACAGTCCGTATGTTGTACCGACGTAGGATTTTAGCAATACGATCCGTTGTGTTATGTATGTACGGAAGGTAAGCAGTTCCTCTTACATCTCTTTTCTCAACTGACGTCCTATTATTATTTGTTGGTTAAAGAACCGTAGAAATCAAAGCCTTGCTATAACCGTTGCTCTCAAAGGTGGTTCGCAGGGTGTTAATTTCTTCTTGTAAAGAAGACACTTCACAAATCCTCCTAGCCCTGGTAGTTAGAGTTGTAAGGATACCATGTTTCTGGGCAGGGTGATGGTGAGAACTTGCGTGGAGATATCTATTGGTGTGTGTTGGCTTACGAAAAACGCTGTGTCCTAAAGATCCATCCTCTTTCTTGGTGACGAGAACATCTAAAAAAGGTATTTTGCCGTCAGATTCCTTTTCCATGGTGAAACAAATAGAAGGGTGCTGGAGATTAAGGTGATCCAGGAAATGGCTAAGATTTTCCTCACCTTCCGTCCAAACAACGAACGTGTCATCCACATAACGCCACCAGATCTTCGGTTTGAAAGGAGCCGACGACAAAGCTTTCTCTTCAAAGTTCTCCATGAAGAAATTAGCCACAACAGGAGAGAGAGGACTACCCATGGCCACACCATCAGTCTGCTCATAAAAATTCCCATTCCATAGAAAGTAGGAGGAGGTCATGCAGTGATAAAAAAAAGTCTTGTGATGTCTTCAGAAAAAAAGCCATTAATGAGAGACATAACACCATCAATAGGTACTCTCGTAAACAGAGACACCACGTCAAGACTCACTAGAATATCACCCGGCTGAAGTGTTATAGCTTTTAACTTTTCCACGAAGTGTGTGGAATCCTTAATGTACGAAGGCTTGTTACCCAGAAGTGGCTGAAGTAGTCTACCTAAGTATTTGGAAAGGGCATATGTAAGAGAACCAATCGTACTAACAATAGGTCTAAGAGGAACATCTTCCTTATGTATTTTAGGAAGACCATAGAGTCTCGGAGGAATAGCATCCCCTGGAAGGAGAGTCTTCGCTGCATCCGCTGGAATAGATGATTGCTTGATAAATTTGACGGTGAAATGTGAGTAGCGAGTAGTAGGATCACGACTATTAATCCTATATACAGGATCTGGGTAAGGTTAATTCTTAGCAAAAACCTACCCAACTCCCCTACCTAGCCAAACAATGGGGAGCTACCACCACCAGTCCAGTTTAGAACAAGCGCTTGTGGTGCTAAAGTGTTCTTAAAATGGCTCCGTATTTAAAACGAAATCAAAAGATAGGTGTTGCTTTGTGCGCAGTTATTATTTCAAATGATGAACGAAGAAAGAAAAGAAGAGTGTGGTCCAAGACGTGGTTTCAGAAGAGGAAATCTACTTACTTTCCGCGCTTCTTTTCTGTAAGCGGCTCACATGTTTTCCATTTTTTTATAACTCCCACTGTAGCATGAGGTGTTATTTTTTTAAAATAAATTTCCAGCAGTAAACTGTAGCATTCATTTCTCTTGTCTCTGTTGGAATAACTCCATCTTCGACGTCCCATAAACACCAGCACTTCCTCCAACATTCGGGGAACTCGACCATGGTCACCTTTTCCGCGTCCACGTTCGTCAATTATTAATCGACAAATGAGTCTGAAGGGTCGGTTGGGTAGAGAAGTAGGACAAGCCTTCACACGATCCAACTGTCGGGTCAACCGCTGTCAGGCCCTAAATTAGGGTTTCGTGTCAGGACGTGTGTAGGGCCCTCTAGCGCTAGCTGAAGCGGAACTCCTCGTGGACTAGAGGAAAACTGAGCGCTCAAAGAAGAGAAAATGTGGCATAAACTAATAGAAAATAGACAAATATAAGGAGAATTCTGGGCACTGAAGCAGTGTTTCCCGTGCTTCATCCCAATGCACACCACTGTAGGCATCCTTCCTCGTTTATTGTAGAACATGCGACTTTGATTGGTGTAGGCTAGTGCAGTGTTATCGACAGGACGGAATAATGCTTGCCCGGCAAGCAAGGCATTCACACAACAGGGATCATTCTTCTGCACGACAATGCGAGACTCCACACGACAGTAGATCCGATCAACTATATTGCGGAACGCCGGGACCTTGCCATCTATAGTTCCGACCTGGCACTCGTTTGCCTTCTCTATAGAGGTAGATGACGTAGGTGTTCCATCTCAACATCAGCAACCCAGAACACTACAAGAATGCCGCATCAACACCAATTATTTCGTAAAGCAATCGCACATACTCAGGACAAGGACGTTTACCGAAAAGACCGCTGGTGATTATAGACGGCAAATGCGCCTGCCAAGAATGCAGGAGATTCGGGTACAAATACCAACGGCACAGTTGTCGCCTTTTCAAGTCTTACTCAACTCTTCTTCTTCTTCTTCTTCAATTCTCTCATGCCTTCAAGCGTCGGTTTAGCCTCGTTCGAGCCATTTCTGCCATTCCGCTCTATTTCCGCACATTCTCTTCATTTCCACAACAGTTTTGTCCTTTTTTTTTGTCCCAATCAATATCTCGTGTTACGTTTTCACTCGGGTCGTCGTCGTTTATATCCGTCTAATCCGAGGCTACTTGTAGTCTGTGAATCTCTCTACCCCCACATGGGTGATTAGCCCAACGTGGAGTGGTTTTGGGTTACCTTCCCATCCTCCATATTTATCCCCTGGAGACAGGGTGCCCCAGATGTTCAGGGTTTGGGCAGGCATTTCCTCCTTACCCACTTAGGTATGGTTTTCACGCCAATACTCGGGTGGCTGATTGCGGTGGTTTCCCACTGGGCAATGGGGCCGCCGCATCCCTACGACGACTTACTCAACTCAATTATTATTATTATTATTATTTTATTTTGGTAAATATTACCCTCCAGGTTGGTGGTTCCCACGGACTCAGCGAGGGAACTCACCACTACCGCCTTTCCAGGCAGTGTCCTAGAGCAGGGAACACTTGTGTCGTCCAGTTCCATAACTCGTTATGTCCATTTACCAAAATTTTACAGGAGACACGAAAAACTCGTATCTTCTCTCCTATGAGAGATTTTTTACCGAGTTTTCGTTCTAGTTATACATTAAGCCGTACAGATTTAGGCTGTCTCACTCTACAAAATGTGTACATGGAGGTTTCTGTTAAAAATGCATAATTGTGTTGGACATAACGAGTTATGGAACTGGAAAATGGACATAACGAGTTTTGGAACAGGTTTTTAGGATGGAAGTTTTTAATTTTGGTTTTAATAAGATGCAAATATTGCTTTCAGTAAGGAAATGTTTTATTGTTACAATGAAATAAATGTTCATTCGGATACAATCATAAAAACGAAAAATTTAACTTGTTTTCTTTAAGTCTCAAAATCTTACAATATCAAAATGTCCTGACTGTCCATAGCAATTTCCCCAACATATTCATGAAAATGAGCAATGTAACTTGTTTTCTAAAGTCTCAACATTTTACACTCCCAAAATGTCCTCACTCTCCATAGCAATTTCCCCGACATCATCCTCCTCTTCCTGTCGAAGTGTATCACCTTGATCGACAAGAGCTTGCTGATCGGCACAAAGTTGAGAATAAAACTTAAGGGTTGGATCCATCTTCCAATCTGACCCGAAGTGGGTTTGTAGCAGTGATTTTACATCATTCAATTTTTGAGGCTTGATGAGGACACCTTTGGCTATGAGATTGGGTGTGGTTTCGGTCCAGGACTTGCCCTTTCGACAGATACTTCGGGAACTCCCCAAATTCATGTTGTAGGCTACTTCACCTCGTACTTTTATGGTTTTGTTAGACTCTTTGGTGATAATTATTCGTTTGCTGGGCTGGAACTTGAAGTGCCACTTACCTATTGGCTTGGCAGTCCCTGGGATGGCAGGGATCTCACCTTTCTTAGGAGCACCCATTGCAGCAGTTTTCCAATCATATACGTTTACATCGGTCCCAACTTTAAACACGGTCCCAATTGAGTCAAACAGGGCTTCATATTCTTCTGGAATTAAAATTGAAGCTTTGGTCTTAACTTCTTTCTCAATACGTCCGAATATTCGGTCTGGTGGAATGTAGGAGTGGCCTACTATTGGAAACAAAAGGATGACTTTCTTTACACTATCTGGAGCATTTTGTGCAAGCCAAATACAAATCATTCCAACCATGGTTGAATTTTTATTTTGTCCACCACAACCATCAGAAACTAGCTTAACGGTAGTTACTTCCTTCAAGTCAGTGTTACACAAACGGTGGTAAACTGAAGACACAATTTGGCAAGAACCTTTGGGAAATTCATGCTCGAGCCATACATAGCAAAACGTGTTATCTTTGGTTTGACTTGCAGTTGATAGACCTTCACAAACAGTAAAATTATAGTAATACAACTGTCTTAAGTAGTAGGATGACTGATCTGGTAGTTTTGGTAATATCAGATTCTTCTGACAGTCAAAACTAATAACTTTGACACCTTCTATCTCGGTTCGAAGATTATCGTAATAGGCCTTGGCCTTTGCCTTGTGAACTGTTAGTTCTGCTTGCACCGTTTGTTTTTCCTCTCCGGTAGGCAGACGTTTTAATTTTTCTTGATGCATTAGGCAAAAGGAACAAACGTCAGTTGCCGGGGACCCAAATCCAATATTGAAGTTGTTATCAAAAATGTTTCGGAAAAATTCATACTTAACTTTCAAATCCTCAGTAGCTTTTTCATTGTACATGCGATATAGTTTTGTTATTGACAGCTCACTTGGTAGATAGTACCTATGAACATTTCTGGACCTACAATAATGTTTCCCAAGCGGAGGAATTGATAGAATGAAGGATTTGACAGCATCTCGCCTACTTTGAAAGTGGCCTGATCTTGTGTCACCTCCCCGTTTTTCCACAGGTGTGGTTCCTGATTTAAAAAACTTTCTGCATACATTTTGAACACGATCCCGACTAACACCAAGGATATTAATAAAGGTCTTCTTACATATCTGCAACCTCGTTACAACTCCATCTCGTTGCTTATTGCAGAAATACTTGATGGTCACATTTTTCTGTTGCATATTTACTCGTGATCTGCTGCGGTGTGGAGTTTCAACTGTTACATATTTCAAAATGTATTCATTCTGAACCTGGCGGTTTTGTGTTGAATAAAAATGTTGGTTCATTCGTCGGATGTCTTGCATTCCTAGTTCACTACATTTAAAAACTCCCCCTACATGACCACATGTAGGCATGGATGGTGGACCTTTTGAAGAATACCTGAAAGAGAAACCCCATTATTAGATTTATAAAGTAAATTAATACATTCTTTAATAAAAAGGCTCATAAATTGTCTAGGCTATAGCACTAACCTCATTTTCTTGGCTACAACTTTTGTCCATGCTTCCTGGTTTTTCTTTCTTTTCCTTGATTGACCTGGTCGTGCCGGAGTAATAACGTCACCCTCAACAATCCCTTCGTCATTCCCCATGTTTAAATTAGCCTTAAAACACTTTCAAACACTGTATAACAGAGAAAAATTAAACGTTCACAGCTGAAAACTAACACACAAGCAGAATGCCAGGTTATGGCTTTACTACAGTCCCCTTTCAAAACAAAACAAGTGTACCAACCTCCATAAAGTTCCCTAACCTCATTTGTTCAGTTGTAGAAACGGAACAACACCTTAATACCCGAAATATGTTGGCAAAACCAGCTGAATTAATTTGTCGGACATAACGATGTATGGAACTGTAACACTTGCCAAGTGTGGGAAATGAGTTGGACATGACGAGTTTTGTTTCTGTACTCTGGTAATGGACATAACGGGTTATGGAACAGTTTCTGCTGTGGACATGACGAGTTTTGGAACAGTACTCCATTTTCAATGCTCAATTTAAGCGTGAAATAGCGACTTACGGAACAGTTTGGCATATTGAAGACATGCATATGAATGCCCTCTACAAAATGGCGCAATAAAAAGGAATTTCATTTTTTTGGACATAACGTGTTATGGAACTGGGCGACACACTTGGTCATATGGGATACAACTGGGGAGGATGAGCACCTCGCCCAGGTGGCCTCACCTGCAAAGCGAACAGGGGCCTCATGAGGGATGGGAAGGGAAGATCGGGAGGGATAGGCAAGGAAGAGGGAAGGAGGCGGCCGTGGCCTTAGGGTAGGTACTGTCCCCGAAATTACCTACCATCAGCTTGTTGGAATCCCACGAAGATCACTGGATCGTAGAACCTGGAAAATCCTGGCTAGAAAACCCCCAGATACTACCAACAAGTGACAGGGGATAATAGGGCACAGGTTAACCTAACCAGGAAACGTTAAGAAAAAACATGGCTAACAAAAAGAACAGCTCAAGAGAACACGAGATTTACGAAAAGACGTAATCTCAGGTGTTAGGAACACCCTGAAATACCCAGCAATGGCTTTCTTAACGTGACCTCTAATCACTTCTATAAATCATCACAATCGTAGAATTAAAATGAACTGAAGAAAGTCTGAGAAAAAGGAAGGACATCCTAACAAAGTGTCAAGATTAAAACAAAAGAATATAGCACACTGGGAAAACTGCATTTTGATAAGTTCACGAATATGATACACAAATGGATTCAAATGACCCATTCAACAATGATCCAAAAATACTCCTGCTGGATCAAATACCAGAAAGTTTCAAATTCATAGGTATTTTTTACCTATGCACAAATAATGACCCTTAAATAAATGTCTATACATATTTACAATTAAACAAAAGTTTGGTGCTTTTCAGTCGGTCAACACGAATGTACCCAAATAGAGCTGGGTTATGCCCTGATCCTGAAATAAATTACATAAGATTAATAAATACACTAGGATGACCAGTTTCGATCGTCAAGCGATCATCATCAGATCCATTACACTTAGGCTATAAACATCTATGTTTGAGAATACAGGTGAAAAATATATACAATATGTACAATTATTTAGTTGCAGTGTGGTAATGCAACAGACGGTGTATGTTAAATGTGGTATATCTAATGTTAGGTAAACTTCTAAAATAGTGATGAAAATCCGGAATTTGTCTGTTAGGGGTGATTATATGGTTTTACAAAATCAACTATGGTTATACTGAAATAATGCAAGCTTATACTTATCGAGTTGTCTCTTTAACTGGAACTTGAAGCAGTTGCGTGTTGCCATAGACACCTGTTGTAGTCGACTAACCCCGAGTGTTCGCTGGGTGGAACTGGTTTTCCCCTTCCTCCTCCTTTAGTTGCTATGTTCTTCCAGAGGTCAGTGCCATGTATATTTGTGTGACTTGGCCAAATCTAGATAAAAGTGTATGCTATTGAATGCAGGAGTCTGCAACTACTAAAGACCGTGGAACTATCTTCACCACGCATGGGCTAAAATGCCATTTATACTAAGCGGTACACGGTCTATTGAAGACGTCCCGGCACCTTTAATACTGCCGCGCATATCGGCCTAGGTTTATTGCAGAAGAATGTACATAGTACACCTGATCCAAATAACATTTACCTATAAACACCGCTATTTTCCCCCCTTTTTTTTTATCTAGCTTGGCTGTATCGCTAAGTTGTGTCTTGTTTTCGACAGGGTGTGTTTTTTAGTAGAGCGAAAAGGGGTGAACTCTCCATAAAAGTGTGTTCATTCAGATTGTTAGGATTGTTTTGTTTGGCTAGGTGAATCTCGATTGATTCTTTTATATCGAGAGCTCTGCCTTTCGATTCGTGATGAATTATTTTTAGATCAGTCTCGATTTTAGTGAAGCTGTGCCCCGTGTCACACATATGTTCGCATACGGCTGAATGTGTTCCGTATCTTATCGCATTCCTATGTACATTATAACGTGTATCTACTCGTCTTCCGCTCTGTCCAATGTAATTAGCTTGACAACCAATGTCTTGGCATGTAATAGAATATACCCCTGACTTTGAATACGGGTCTTGTTTATTTAGATTGCTATTTTGCAGGTGCCTCCCGGTCGTATTATTCGTTGTGAATGCTATTTTTATGCCTTGATTTTTGAATAGATTAGTGATTTTATATGTGTTCTCATTCACATAGTTGAAGCGCGCGTTTTTTTCTCATTAATGTCCGGTTTTGGAATCATTTTATCTTTATTTTTATGTTTGGCTACAATTTGGTCTCTTTTGCTTGGCGGGAAATTGTTTTCCTTTGCTATTTGCTTAATGGTTTTTATTTTCTTATTATAATTGTCTGTTGACATGGGTATGTTTAAAGCTCTGTGCACCATTGAATGGAACCCCGCTAATTTATGCGTACTGGGGTGATTAGACTGATTGTCGATTGCATGCGAGGTTTGTGTGGATTTTCGGAATATGAAGTATGGATGCTCGTTGTCCCTACGTTCAATAGTTATGTCGAGATAATTTATTTTTCGATCTGTTTCGGATTCCTTAGTGAATTTGATTGAGTGGTGTAGGCTATTAATGGATTGGAGAATTGTTTCTTCACTTGTTAATTCAGTATCGTAGATGCAAATTACATCTACGTATCTTTTCCATATTAATATTCCCCTTGTTGAAGTCTTTTCTAAAAACTCATTTTCTAGTGCATTAATGAAGATGTCAGCGATTAATCCGCTTAGTGGTGATCCCATCGCTAATCCTTCTGTTTGTGTGTACATTTTATTGTCGAATTGAAACGCGTTTTGGCCGAGGACGACCATCAGTAGTCGCACGATCTCTTTAGTTTCTTTTTCCGAATTGTTGGATTTTAAGTTATTTACGATAGTGTTGATTGCATCATTAATAGGAATATTGGTGTACATGTTAGTTACATCGAATGATACAAGCCTCATGCTAGGTTTCATGTGTAGGGTGTTCAGTGCTGTTACTAATTCCGTTGTGTTCTTTACAGAGTTGTTTTTTAGTTGGAAAGGCGGCGTTTTAAGATTTTTAGTAACTCTTTGCTGATTTTGTAATTAGGCGCATTCCTACAATTGACTATTGGTCTCATTGGGCACTCATTTTTGTGTATTTTTGGTTGTCCCCTTAATGACGGTATTTTCGGGTTCATGCTTATTAGTTTTGATTTTTCAGCTTTGTTCAATATGTATTCTGTTTCTTTTAATACACTTTTTATTTGTTTTTGGAATTTATTGGTGGGGTATTTTGTTAATTTCTTGATTTCGTTGTTGTTTAGGAATTCGACTGTTTTTTCAATGTATTCTGTTTTATTCAAAATTACTGTGGTATTTCCCTTATCTGCTTTTGTGATGATTAAGTCATGTTCTTTTATTTTTTGTTTCAATGACTTTATTTCTTTTAGTTGTTTGTTGTTTTGAGTGTAATTGTTTTCGTCCTCTCGTTTGAGGATTTTTGGCTTCGTTGGTGGCAAGATTTTTGGTTAATTCCCTGTCTTTTGCTGGGAGCTTGTGACTGGCTATCTCAATATCTGTGATTAACTGTTTTATATTATGGTTCATGTGTGCGTCTGTGCAGTTGTATTTCAAACCTTTGTCTAGCATATCCATTTCATTTTGAGAGAAGGTTACGTTCGTTCTGTTGTTTACCCTGCCGTGGAAATTGAATTCATTGTTATTCGTGTGTTGTTCATTAGGTTGATTATTCTGTGTTTCTCCTAGTTTTCTTTGTTTATATTCTAGCGTTTCGTGTTTCCTCGTTGCTCTGATTTTGATGGTGTCATGTAGGTGCTCGGTAAAACTGTCCCATTGGGATGCGTGCCAGAAGTTACTTAGTTGCAATTGAATATCGTATAGTTGTTGGTTGATTTTTTGCTTTCTTATGTATGCAAATCTTAGTTCTTTTTTTTATCCAAAGCGCTTTGGCTTGTTTAGTTGAAATGATTGAGGCTGGTGTGATCGGTACGGTTTTAATTGGTACATATTTAGGAGTGAGATTTAGTTCTATACATTTTTGTTGAACCAAATTGACTTGTCTATGTTCATGAGTTTAAGCCTGAGTGTTTTGAATCTCTTGGCTTCACGATTTGCCTGACTAGCCTCACTAACCTCACAATATTTACAATTGTATTGTAACACCTCTATGAGTGTTATATGACTTGTACAATGTACACTCTCCATGAGTGTAATATATGTTGTAGTTTCATTATAATTCAGTATTAAATTGGCGTCACTTAGACCCAATAACTTTCGCATGTAGAAGTGGAAAATTCAAAATTAATTTAATATCAACAGCAATCTTCAAATCAATAAGTATGGATGACTACGTAACTTTGTAAGCATTGTGGTAATTTTCCAAAATTTAGGATAGTGAAAATCCTTTAATCAAATCATTAACCCTTTCAACACCACTGTTGCTCTGAAGCAACATAAAATTCCCGACCGTTTACTCTGGTTCACTGGCCGTGTTCCATTTAGCCACTTAGCAGAGAGCAGCATGCAGGCATTAGGTTCCGTTTTCAAACACCAGATGACATATGGGGTTGGTAGCTCTTTGGATGTAAGATAACAGTTAGGAGTGCTGCACAGCAGAGAGCGCCACTGTAGTGCAACAGTATTTATAACCTCATGTGGCCAACAACAATCGTGCTGGAAATTCAAATCTAATAACTGAAAAGTGTTCATGAAGTATCAAAGTGATCCTTCAATAAGAAAGGTAAGACAAATTATAATGTTCATAGATCTGTACATCAAGTACAATTCGGATGTTGCTTGAAAGCAACATTGGTGTTCAAAGTCACCTAATCTGCATAGTTCTAATTTAGAACATCTTAGTCCATTCTAACCTATTTTCTTGTGTTTTCTAGCAATGAAACCGAGCATATTGCACGATAAGGATATTTTAAACATCCTGGACAATATTGAGGATGGGAATATATCAGATTTGGAGGATGACCCATCTTCTGTGGACGATGAAATTGATCTGTGTAGAAATGCTGCTTCAGAGACCGTATTTGAAAGTGAGGTTGTAACCGAAGACATTGCAACAACAAGTTTCCAAGTCAGCGAAGAAATAATTGAAGCTGAAGAATGCTCTTCACCTTCTACATATCCTAGGGCACGCGCAACAACCAAGAAGAACTACAAGTTTCATAAAGTGGACTTCAATCCTCCTGATATTACATGGAAAACTTCTGTGCCACCACCGCCTCAGAATGAATCTTCTCCATTGGAATATTTTAAGATGTTCTTTCCTGATGATATTTTTCAGCTATTTGAGGAACAGTCTAATTTGTACGCAATGCAAAAGGATTCATCTCATCTGAAAACAACAGCTAAGGAAATAGAACAACTCGTTGGTATTCTTCTTTATATGGGTATAGTGAAAATGCCTTCACTGAACTCATTCTGGGCTGTTGATACCAGATTTCCTCCAGTTGCTGATATTATGAGTCGCAATCGTTTTGAGCAGTTGCTCAAATACCTTCATGTCGTCAACAACTATGACCAACTACCAACATGACAAATTATTCAAAATTCGTCCATTACTGAACATTATTCGTTCTAAAATGCATGAAATCCCTCCTGAAGAACACCATGCTGTGGATGAGCATATGATACCCTTCAAAGGAAGGAGCTGCCTAAAGCAGTACATAAAGAACAAACCCCACAAGTGGGGATTCAAAGTATTTATGCGGTCTGGTGAGTCAGGGCTGATGTATGACTTTGAAATTTATAGAGGAAAGGGTACATGTGAGGATGTCGGCTTGGGATTTTCAGGGGACATTGTAATGGCTCTTGTTAGTACCCTACCACATGAGAAAAATTTCAAACTTTACTTTGACAACTGGTTCTCTTTTCTGCAACTTGCTATTGCACTTAGAGAAACAGGAATTTTCTGCGCAGGAACTGTCAGAAATGATAGAATCGCTAGGTGTCCCCTAAAGTCTGAGAACGAGTTGAAAAAGGAGGGACGTGGAAGCTATGATTGGAGAGTTGAGAAAGAACATAACTTAGCTATAGTCAGATGGTATGACAGAAAGGGAATTACATTTGTTTCATCGTACTGTGCTGTTGATCCTGAAGGTGCTTGCAAAAGATGGAGCGCAGCAGAAAAGAAAAGCATCAGTGTGAGGCGTCCTTCTGTGGTGAAAGAATACAATTCTTATATGGGTGGCGTAGACTTAGGTGGTATGCTAATTGAGCTCTACAGGATTGATATTAGAAGCAGGAAATTCTACACCAGAATCATATACTGGTGTATCAATGTCGCTGTAGTGAATGCATGGTTGTTATATCGCCGCCACCTGTCACAAAGACAACAAAAGTTGGATTACCCATTGTTGAAATTTCAATCCTACATTGCATCGTCCCTAACAAAGGCTGGAAAAAATCTAGAAAGAAAGCGAGGAAGACCAAGTGATTCACCCGCTCAGTCTCCAAAGAGGAGGAAGATTGCTTCTGCACGCCCAGTAGATGACATTCGATATGATGGATTTCATCACTGGCCAAAATATGATTCTAAAGGTCGATGTAAATTGTGTCCAAATGGTTTTACCCAAGTAATGTGTAGAAAATGTCGAGTAAATTTGTGTTTTACAAGAGAAAAAGACTGCTTCTACAAATTCCACAACAAATGAATGGACTAAGGAAATAAATGCGTTTTGCAAAAATAAAATGAAACAAAGCAAAAGTGTTCGACAAAGATGACATTCTTATGGAGTAGATCAAATTGTGTAACAATACTATTCTAATGCCCCATTGTTTACGTAGTCATAGTAGTAGTTACAAAAATAATTACCCTAGGTTCACTTAGTATTCATAATATTTTGACAAATTTCACAATACCTGAATGTATACCCATAGTTATTGATGTTTTATGGGGAAGAACAGCTAGGTTATCTGCCCCTAATATACATTATTATTGATAAATATTGCTGAATATAAGTTTTTCTTTACACAATTACTTACAAGAAAAAAACGCTCTTCTTAGTTTTCTTCAATAAACATTTAAAACTAATTATGAATTTGTGTGCTCATTGAAACCATTAGCCCCCAATGTTGCATTCAAGCTACACATGTTATATCCTACACCTGTGAGGGAATTTTTCAAAATTTGATATATATAGGCTCAAGTGGGTATAAATAAATGGAAAACATCAGAAAATATTTTTCTGGAAGCAGAAATTAATTTGGGGTTGAAAGGGTTAATTATTCATGCTTTGAAATGCATGCTTCCAGATATCACAATATTGCCATTAATTCCGCTACTGTGATGCTTAAATCAGCATAAGTCACACTTGACTACATATAGACTATCCATTCATACATGGATTTCATTAATACCAAATAATATTCATTTAATTATAACACATATTAATGGTGCCTCCAATCGGCCTTACCCATTTTGTAAATGTACTCCACTGAGCATTTATTACCATAATAAACTTCATTATCAATATACTTGTTATTACTTATCACCCACACTGGTGAACGACGAATTTCATTGCTTATATAATTTATAACTTAACTTTGAAAATGGAATTGCGTTATTGGATTTATACAGTATCGTTACAATTCATATAAAATGTTGAAAAATGTTATCACTTTATCAACTATGCCAAACGTTAGTTTTATAATAGTCACCAATCTCGTGAAAGATATGCCTCCACATTTATTAATTTGGGATTTTCGTTGAAAAAAGGGATGAATGTTTCCTCAGAATACTATCCGTCAGTAGACTATGCGTTCAAAAATGCGTGAAAATTCCATCAAGAATGGATTTCAATAAGTTTTACAATATATGACAATCATGTGTCAAAAATATGAAGTTTCAATGAAGGATCAAAATATATCAAGCTAAATTTAGGAATAATCCTACTCGAATGGATTCTAGAAATTATTCCTACACCATCGACCAAGGTAATCATGACAATTAACACCGTAATAGTCGATTAGAAAATCTTACTAGTTACTGTTGTCCACCAGAAATAAGAAATATGTCCTAGGAAAGCAAAAGATCCCAATACTACACAAAAATATGCTTTGAGTAGGCTCTAAATTTCCTATATAATCGTTGTAAATATTCAGAACACAACTCTCAAGCAAAAATCATTTATGAATATCACAATAAATGTAGATGGTGCGAAATATGAGAGTGCGAAAATCATGTCGTGAATAGACATCAGTTAGTGTTCATAGCACTATCGAAAATTACGAAGAATAAATAAAGTCTTCTCCTATCACGTTCCTCTTCTCTACGATAAAGAAGTTCCCATATTAAATTACCAGAATTTAATTTTAAACGTGCAACAATACACTGAAAAAGATGCATTCCTTATGGGAATCTAAATCCAGTCGAGAATAGAATCAGGCATGAGTAGAACGCCATGCCTAAACTCTACCCATCGACTATGCTAATAAAAAGAAAACGAAAATGGCAGCAAATGAAACGTTACAATGTCTATGCCTTACTACTAATAATAGAACTGGATGTTCTGTACCTTCTCGCCCGTCGTAGATGGAATAGAAAGCAATGATATGCCTCCCATATCATTTCTCCTTCACACATGGAAATGGCCTGGATCCTCCTGGTCCGAGAGGATTGAACCCCGGAACCCCAGTCTCCAACACACTGGTTCCACATTTTCATCTGGGTAACGCCAGCTGCTGCTACCACTCCACGTATAGTCCATCCCGATGCAGAAAAAGCGCTCGTCATACCGTAGTAATGCGACATTCGCGTCTAACCGAAACGAAAGTTCCATTTCAACACAATCATTTCACAGAGTGCAAACATGCTTGACCGAAATCAGCTGTTACTATGACACTCGATTTCGCGTTAGACAATGGCAGTATTCGTCCATTAGAAATGTTCATTGTGCCGCTCACATCGTAGTATTCATGTCTATAGTGCTTAACCTGCCATCGTTTCAGAATTACAACACTTTTGAAACATTCCTCTCGACATTTTGTTACAAACCATGTCGTGAAAACAAGAGGAATCGAATATAATGTTCATCAACCGAAGTTGCATAACTATGTGCTTATGTCCGTATAAAAATGCACTGTTTCAAAAAACCAATGTTCAACTGCGTGAACCACAATACACTTGAATGTGAATGCTGCTCGTTATACAATGCATGCTTGTTGTAGCAATACGTGTTCATACATGAACTTCCGTGGAATTAACTTGTATGAATAATACAAGTTCCACACTGCATAGTGTTTGAAATAATCACTAATTAGTGAAAAAACGTCAGAGTTCTTCGCCACTGGACTCTGCGTATAATTCTAAGCCTTCGCGCACGCTCGAAACGAACTTGCACTTCCGATACGTGATATAGCGTTTGCATTTAGTAAGCAATCGAGGCGAACTGTCTATTTCAGGGACACAATATAATCTGTTCTGCTCTGGCAGTCAAAACTTTCGTGAAGGGTGATCTACCCCCTCTCTCACGCTGCGTAGATCATTAATCCATGTCACTGGCGCATGACAAGATGGCTTACATATTCCACAAAGTTTATAGATGACAATATCTTTTCATAAACATCATACAGTACTAAATCATCTTATCCAATGCTAAAAAGCATAAATGAAAGTCTCTTTCTTTTACAATCTGTAAAATAATCTCCTGGTGGTCGGTCAATACATCGGATCAATGCATATCATATGTTTATGACGTCAGAAGTCCGAACTGAGCTTCGGTTGTCCTCGGCATGGCTCGGAAGTGACATAGCGGTACCTCTCCCGGCTGCTATGACTCTCCCAGCGTGCCAAACTCCGTGCTGCGTTCCAAACAAATCTCGAGCTCAAATATACTACAATCCGTGCATGAGAATAATGGTACAGTACCATCCCGGCATTTTCCCGAAGACAAAGTGGGAAACCACGGAAAGCCACTTCGAGGATGACTGAGGTGAGAATCGAACCCCCTCTACTCATTTTGGCCACCCGAGGCTGAGTATACCCCATTCCAGTCCTCGTACCACTTATCAAATTTCGTGACAAAGCCGAGAATCGAACCCAGGACCTCCGGGGCGGCAACTAATCATGCTGATCGCTATGCTACGGGAGCGACTGTATTATTATTATCATCATATTGGATATAAAACCCTAAGAAGTATGTTTCACAAAACTCAAGCTCCTAAACCAGAGAGAGTAAGAAGATGCGAGTTGTGCCAAATTCTCCCAAATCATCTCAATAGTACAGGAAATATCTTGCATTTCTTTAAAAGTCAACAGAAATATATGAATTTGTTTATAACGTCTGTTTAAACAAATAAACAAGACGATAGTGCGTGTTAGAGCTGTAACAGTAACATAACAGTAAAGCCGGACGGGAGGTCTACACACATGGGGCACCCACAAGTAACCGATCGTAATGAGCATTCAAAAGAAAGATAATTATCCGCAGCAGTGACGAATTGCACTCTGATTTCATAAATATCGACAATTTGTTTCAAATGTGCGTTTATACAAATAAACAAGACGAGTGCGCGTAATAATAAAGCCGGACGGGTGCGACATTTCTCTCGCAGACCCTCTACT
Source organism: Meconema thalassinum (assembly GCA_946902985.2). Taxonomy (NCBI): domain Eukaryota; kingdom Metazoa; phylum Arthropoda; class Insecta; order Orthoptera; family Tettigoniidae; genus Meconema; species Meconema thalassinum. The sequence continues at coordinate 305,225,518 of OX336390.1, forward strand.
TATTATTACAGTATTATCATTGCTCCTGATGTGTGAGTTTCCAGCAAGGGCATCTTTCTTCCATGTGTAACAGAACAGTATAACAGTTATGTAACAAGACAGTCATCCACTGTCCACATATGAGTTTCAAGCACTTGAATTTCATTGTTAACTTTTATGAACTTGAACGTGAGGAAATACTCAAATCTATGGCATGCCTTATACAGCTGTAGTTGGCCAACCCATGCCCAGATTAGGCGTTTTTAAACGCGTACTTAAATGTTATTGACTAGAGTGCAATTCCCGCACACAGACACGATTACATTTATGACATGACTTTATGTAGCAGTTAACAAACTCATGTCCATTTTTAGTGGCATTAAATTACATTTCTTCTTCTTCTTCTTCTTCTTCTACTTCCTCACATATGCTTTAGAATATCTATCTTCTCCTCCACGTGTGTGATAGAATAGGCCTATGTAAGGTACTCTTCTCTCAAGTGTGATAGTGTTTTAATCTTATTCTTACCGACAGTAGTGGCTACGCGGGCTAAAGCGCGGCGTTTGGTCAAGGGGCCAAGCTCTCTGCTGACTCGGTAGACGCGTGGGTTCGAGCCCCACCGTCGGCTGTCCTTGAAATGGTTTTCCGTGGTTTCCCATTTTCAACACCAGGCAAATGCTGGGACAGTACCTTCTAACAGGTCACGGCCGCTTCCTTCCACATCCTTGCTCAGTTTCATTCATCTTCATCCATTCCATCTCTCATCCCGACGCCCTGGTCGCCGACGGGCGTCGACTAGAAAGACCTGCACTCGGCCTCTCAGGAGGCTACACGACAAAAAAAATATCTTATTCTTTACATGATAGAATGTCTACTGAACCACCTGTGTTTCTTCTCCTTCTTCTTCTTCTTCTTCTTCTTCTTCATCTTCATCTTATTCACAAAAGCTATATAAAATGTATCTATCTCTTCGCAAATGTGGTATAATTTTCATCCTCCTCCTTTACGGTCATCCTGAAAGTGTTTTCTCCTCTTTTGTCCATCCCCCCTCGTTGTCATACAGTATGTCGGATGGCCCAAGTATACGGGTAATAATAATAATAATAATAATAATAATATCGTATGGTCTCGGGTGCAAGCTTTGTTATTTGACGCCCAGAGGGCAGTTTGCGAGTCGAATTGTGTTGTTCCTTGGAGCGCTATGAAAGTCAAGGAGGTTAGATATCTAAGCTCCTTGACATTATAGCGCTTTCAAAACCCTGAGATTAATTTTGGCATTATGAAGACGGCCTACTGAATTCAAATGGGTGCTTTAACATACTGTATGATATGCGTGCCGAAAGTTTTGTTGCCTTTCAAAAATTCTTTACCACAGCCAGGAGCGAACCTGCAAGCTTGGGATTGGTAGTCCGACACAATAACCACTCACCGTTTTACGCTATCATGGTTGCTTGGTTGGTTGGTTCTTAAGTTTAGGGGCTGCGACAACGCGGTCATGTAGCCCCGTGTACTTTGGGTGTGTGTAGAATCTGTCTGATAACCGGTGTTAATTGTGATGGCTGTATTAGTGTGTGTTATCTGTTTTTTAATTCAAGTAAGGACTGCAGAATTTTCAATTTTTCAAATAGTTCCTACTTTTGCCGCCAAACACCACCGTCAACGACTACTAGTTCAGAACTTAGCTACCAGACGCCACCGCAGTCGGCTCTTGGCAACGAACGTAGGAACCTAAGAGCGTTGTTTACATTATTAACCTATACAATTTAGCTTCACACAGGTGTAATTAGTGGAAGGTTCTTTAACATGCCATAAATCTATGACATGGGACCGCCGGCTTTACTTCCCCTCCGAAGGAAGGCATACTGAGGGATTTTTAACGCTCTTAAAAAATCCGACGACTTCGGCCGGGTTTGAGCCCGCGATCTTGGGCATAGAAGCTCAGCAAGCTACCAACTACGCCACCGAAGCCGCTTACGCTATCATGAGCCACGGAATGATGATCATGATGTTACAAGCTCCTAAAATGAATTGACAACAACAAGGACTCATTCTCCTCAAGTGCGATTGGCCTATACTATCTTCATGTTATTCTTCTAGCAAGTAATAACAAATCTACTAATTCCTTCGCAAATGAGATATATCCTCCTCACGTGTCGTAGCATACGGATCATACACACATACACAACTCTATTATCCATCCATCAAGGGTAGGAAGGCACATCTTTAAATTTTTGTTATGGCTCTGAAACTTCTTTTCTCTCCATTTTTTTTATTTATTATTTTTCAAACAAACCATCCTTTCAATAATTACAGTTTTATTTTATTCATATTTTTCTCTTTATAATGTGTTAAAGTAACATAGCGGTACTACTTATTAAAATACATATTTATGAACATTAAACTATGTTTAAATTAAACTTATTGATCCTTGAACCTTCTAATGTTACGGGGCGACTACCATCTACAGAAGTTGGCCCCGGGCGCCAAGTAGCCTTGGTACGCCACTGTCCTGACCCACGGCTTTGTAGATAAATCGATCGGTAATGATTTATCGGAAACTAAATTAGATCACCAAGAAATGTAATTCTGGTCTGAGGGCTGGAACGGGGTACACTGAACCTTGTGTTAACAAAACTGAGAAGAGGTGGGTTCGATTCCCACCTCAGTCATTCTGGAAGTGGGTTTCCGCGGTTTCCCACCCAGGCAAATGCCGGAATGGTTCCTAACCTAACCAGAATTAAATGTCTTGGCAGAGCCGGGAATCTAACCCGGGCCTACGCAGTGGCAGCCAAAAATGCTATCCACTACGCTATGAGGCGGACTGAATTACAAGTACATACTACTACGGGAAGTTTGTAGTTTAACGTGACCACTAATCTCACGACCAGGAGCCTTGGGACCTCCATTTTACGTTGAATCCGAACTACAGGAAGTGATATTTCACTACAAAAATCACACAAGCTTTGACCGGAAATCGAACCCGATCCGTCTTGGTGAGAGGCAACCAGCTTGACCACAGTACCATCACACTCCTCACTGCTGCAGATCAGCACAGGTTATCAGACAAATTCTACTCACACCCAAGTACACGGGGCCAAATGATCACAATGTCCAAGCCCCCCAAATGAAACAACAACTAAATTAGATCAAGCTGCAGAAATAAAATGAGTACAGTACCAATGCTAGGAAGTAGGCTATTAAATGTAGATATTGTGTTTGCTCGATGTAAATCGAAACTGCTCTCAAGGATAGGCAGGATATCTTTGGACTTGGAAGACTCCACCGTCGGCCGTTCTTAAAATTGCTTCCCATTTTCAACTCCAGGCTAATGCTAGGACGGTACTGTAACAGGCCACGGGCGTTTACTTCCGACTTTCACTCATCGACATTTCATTTCTCTTTAACTTCTCTAATGAGGGTGTAATCAGGAAGATGATCTGGTCTTAACGCTATTGCCACATCTCACCGCATCCCCATCTGCCTCATCAGCCCGGAGCCGGTTGTATCTTCCAAAAGTACCACCGTAGATTATGTGGGTAGAAACCCACAAATCCCCAGTGAATACTATAATTAGGTGTACTAGGTAAGGTGAGGAGTGAGGTAGTTTGCTATTGCTTTCCACTGCATCAGTACTGACCTTATAAGTAGAACCTTTCACAGCATCATCAGGTTCTAGCTGTACCCCGAATGTCATTACTCACCACCACTCATACCTCGATGTGTGCATGTTTCAGTCTTCAGTCTTTTGACTGGTTTGACGAAGTCCTCCATGCCTCCCTATCCTGAGCTAATCTATTCATCTCTACTTAGCTACCACACCTTGCATCCGAAACTATCTATTTTAGCATATTCTGACCTTGGTCTACCCCTACAGTTCTTGTCCTCAATCCTTCCTTCCAGAACTAAGTTTGTTATTCCTGGGTGTCTTAGTGTGTGTCCTACCAACCTATCTCTCCTCTTCATTAGCAGTCGACAGAAACATCTCTCCTCTCCCACTCGTCTTAATACCTCTTTATGTGTTACTCTATCTACCCATCTGATCATCATCATTCTCCTGTAACACCACATTTCAAATGCTTCTATTCTCCTCATTTCTGCTGCGCCACCAGTCGAAGTTTCACTTCCATACAGTGCCAGACATAGGCTTTTAGTAATGACTAATCTATTTTCGATACCTCGGTAGCTTCCTTATAATCAAAGCCATGAATGTGACTGCCTGTGATAAGCCTCATCTTACTCTGTAAGGGGCAGATGACCTCACTGTTTCTCCTCTTAAAACAACAATAACTAACTAACTCCCTAACTAACTCTAGCCTGTGTTAAGAGACAATTACAAAAATATTGCATTCACCAAGAGACGGTAAACAGGCGGTATAATACGACACGAATGGTGAAAGCAAGTTGAGACTACTGTCGACCAAAGTATTATGTGCACTCGAGTTTGAAGGTTGTTTGTGAAGTAACCAATATATCTACATAAAATCCAATAACATCATCATTTTCACCGTTCTATTTTACGTTAGTTCATGTAGGTTTGGAATTTTAAATTTATATTTTAATATTTTTTATCGCAGTTGGAACACAAGAAGTGCCCGTTTTTAAGCGTGTTTTAACCATGCGTCACATTTAAGAATTATTATCTCAAAAACCCGTCATCAGATTGAATCCAAATTTTAGCACAATATACATTGGAATGTTGTATAACTGGTTTATTAATTTTAAAATATTGTGTGTCCAAGAAACAAAGTTGTTATCATATTTGTAAGGTAACTTTTTCTCGGCTCGGGGTGGTTGGAAAATGTAGTTCTTGGTCGCGTTGTAATCCTCATACATCAAAACTTTATGCTGTATGACTGTGAAATACGTAAATTAATTCACGTATTTTATATTGGTTTGTATTTGTACGGGGAAATAAGACATGGTTCACCGGCTAGCCACTCCGGCGAATGCTGAACAGCTTTGCTGAGATGGAGCCTATCACTTCCGAGCGAGGCGCGCTATGACGCGTGATGGGCTCCGTCTTGGCAACGCTGTACAGCTCTCCCCGGAGCGGCTAGCTGGTGAACCATGTCTTATTTCCCCGTACAAATACAAACCGATATAAAATAAGTGAATTAATTTACGTATTTCACAGTCATACAGCATAATGTTTTGATGTATAAGGATTAGAACGCGACCAAGAACTACATTTTCCAACCACCCCGAGCCGAGAAAACGTTACCTTACAGAAATGATAACAAATTTGTTTCGTGCACACATAACATTTTATAATTAATAAACCAGTTATAGAACATTCCAATGTATATTGTGTTAAATTTGGATTCGATCTGATGACGGGCTTTTGAGATAATAATTCTTAAATGTGACGCATGGTTGAAACACGCTTAAGAACGGGCACATTTTGTGTTCCAACTGCGATAAAAAATATTAAAATATAAATTAAAAATTCCAAACTTACATGAACTAACGTACAATAGAACGACGAAAATGATGAACTTTGGTCGACAGTAGAGGTAGGAATTGTGCGCTTGGTTGAGCCGTATAGTCTCATTATGTGTAGGTTAACAAACAAGTTTGTGAAGTTTAGGAGAAGAAGTATGTGTTCGCATTACATAACAAGGTTTGCTAGTTTTTCTGTGGGAGTCACATCAAAGAATGTTGTTGTCCATGAACTCGCACAACACGAAAGTGTCTACAAAGAATAAAGAGATTTGAGTTCATCAGTTGATTGTACCAAAGTAACAGTTGTCCAATAACGCACACAATGAATAAAGGGAATCTGGGTTTATCAGACGGTTCCATCAGATGTGAGTATGATCACTTTCTTCACAACGGTCTGCCAGACTACTGTATTTAAACAGTCAGGTGTTTTGCAAATACTCTGTTATGACAAGAGATTATACTATCGTAATACATCGGTGGTGTAGTGGAGATTTCTGTTTAAAGAGACGGAACATCGAGGTCATCGACCATCAGAAGAGAGTCATACATCATTTAATACCACGCGTATGTTCTTTCAGAAAAGGGGTATATCCCAGAGCGGTTCTGTTATGAGTTAGTCCACTCCCTCAAAATTGATTTTCTAGTTGAAAAAGCAAATAATTCTAATTTTTCATTCGACAGCCGTTAGCTTTTTTTAGTAATGCTTTTGAATGCCCACCCCTTTTTTATGGGGAGATGAATCTCTATGTAAGGGGTGTTCGTGGTGGCGCAGCCTCACCAAGACGAACGTGTGAGACTTTTGAAGTGAAATGCTATGCCCTGTTCAGTAGTTCGGATTAGAGATTAACGGTCACGTAAAACTTCAAGCTTTCTTCCCCCTCCCCTTCTCTCATATGTCTGCATGCCCTTCGTGACGCCAACTTCATGAGATGAGTGTGAAATGAATGAAGGTGAATGAAGCTGGGCTTGGATATGAAAAGAAGCGACAGGGGTCTATTAGTAGCCAGAGAGCAATATTAATATCTGATGGAGCAAACGTGCGCGAACCCGAGAGCTTAGAGGAGAGGGAAGGTACTGCTCCTGAGGGACACACTAACGTGCAATACAGTTACTGTTACAGTAGGATCCGAAGTGAACATTTCCATAGCAACTAGCGAAGTGAACGTTCATCCCCTCTAAATCACACTGCAGCACATATACTCCCCCCCCCCCCCCCATGCGAAACTCTTTACGTACGCATGTGCCATCATATAATAATTGCGGTCTATCGTCCCGGCATTTGCCTGGAGTTGAAAATGGGGAAACCATGGAGAACCATTTCAAGGTTTGCCGGGGCACCTACCAACGTCTACCGAGTTCGCAGGTAGCTTGACCCCATGGCCTCGTGCTGCGCGTTAGCAATTGCTGAAGGGTTTAGTAATGCCTTTGATATGTTCGATTACCGCCTCAGCTGTTCTACGAGAGGTTTTCCTTGGTTTACCACTTCCATTCGAGACAAATGTCAGGATGATCCTAACTTAAGGCTTCCTTCCAAATCCTAGCCTCAATTACAAATACACACACAATGATACATGTTATCAACATATGTCACACACCCAAATATATAGAGCTACATGATCACAATGACACGAAGCCCCTAAATGAATCATCAACAGCTTATTATCCAATACGTAGGCTCAATAAGTATATGATATCATACATGATTAAATATATTACAGAGTCATCCATGTAACGTATCTCCACAGTCGAGACGCAGTCCCGCTCGACCGATACAAACTGCTTTGCGAGAACGTGAATAAACCATTTATCGCCGCACACCGCCTCCTTCCCCCCGCAGACAAGAAGCGATAGCTTATCGGCCAAGCGGAACCCCGCCTCAGCTGTGGAGACACGATATATGGATGACTTTGTATCTCTACTTAGTATAAAACAAAGTCCCCGATCTTGGATGTCGAGGGTAATCTCTAGAACCACTGAATGGATTTTGATGCGGTTTCCACCATTTTGTAAAGGATATCTCGAGGAAGGTTTCTGTAGAAAATAATTTATGAACAAAGGAAGCCAAGCAGTAAGGATGTCAGTGAAAAAGTCGAAAAAAAAAAAACAAAAAAAAAAAACAAGAAGTTCCGTGACGGACTAAAGAGCCTACATTTCTTAAAATTTAAGATTCATGATAATGATTAATCTATATGGATCTATCTAGAATAATGACGAAATTAAGTTGGTAATTTCGAAATATCTAATTAGTTCGAAATACTGTATATCTGGCATAATGTAGCCTAATAGAGAACTACAGTTGGCAACCCTGGTGACTGAATATATTCTTAGTTCCATCTCTTAAGGTACAGAATACAAAATTTGGTTGAAGTCCAATGGATAGCATGGACGTTAGATGCAGTTAAACATTGGATCTAACAGCAAGCGTAAAATCATGTTGGCAACAATGACATACGTGTATTGGTCAGAAATAATCTGAAATAATATGATCTATTGTTGTGTCAATTTTGAATGAAATCCATTAGTTAGTATAGAAGTTACATGCATTTTAAAATTAGACCTATCAGCAGGCTTAGAATAATGTTGGCAGCACTGACGTATATTAGTTACTCCAAATTAATCTAGAATGCCAGGTACTATACGTGTGCAAAATTTAGAGCTATTGGCTTGCATACTTGTTGATATATTGATAATAGGGTAACAAAAAATGAGACAGAATTTATTAACAGTTGGCAGCCCTGGTTACTCTTAAAAATCGGCATAGTCATATCTGTTATGGTACACATAGCACAAACGAAATTTAGTTGAAATCCAAATGATAGTATAGAAGTTACATGTATTTAAATTTGGACCTCTCAGCAGGCTTAGAATCATGTTGGTAGCACTGACGTATATAAGTTACTCCAAATTAATATAGAGTGTCAGGTACTATACGTGTGCATAGTTTAAAGCTGTCGGCTTGCATACTTTCTAATATATGGGTATTTGGATTTAAAAAAATGAGAGCATTTATTAACAGTTGGCAGCCCTGGTGGCTCTTAAGAATATGCTCAGTCATATCTGTTTATATACACATAGCACATACGGAATTTGGTTGATTTCCAATTGATAGTGTAGAAGTTATATGCATTTAAAAATTGGACCTATCAGCAGGCTTATAATCATTTTGGCAATATTGTCATGTATGGACTCCTGGAAATTAAAATGCAATATTATTATCTATATGTGTGCCAATTTTGAAATAGCTCCCATTCATACCTTTCAAGATATCCAACATGGAGCTCAAATTTCAATAGCGATTTTTCTGCAGTTGGTAGCACTGATATCATTTTCAAATATGGCTGTGAGATATTCAGGTATAGATCTTTACTCCTACCAAATTTTGTTTCGATTGCTGGAGCCATTTAGGAGTTGATAGGGGGGGGGGACACACACACAGCCAGCCAGCCAGCCAGACAGAAGGACAGACAGACAGACAGACAGACAGAAGGACAGACATACACACATTTGCCCGATCTCATAAGTCTACTTAATCCTCATTTTTGCAAAATGTGAAAAGTAGGCTAAAAACCTGGCGTCCGTGAGCTTTTTAAGCTTACGCTGGGCAAACCGCTAAAAAAATCAATAGACTATACTATGAGTGTAAGAATTGTTCAGCATGAAACGTTCCACAAAAAAGTCCGCGAGAGCATATCTCTACCGGTATCTTCAATACATCGCCCACTATAAGTGTTTTTACGTTTTCATTTCTTCCAACAATCTCCATTCAATTACTGATGCGACAGTTTACGAGCTAGCTAGGGTCGAACCTATCACCCCAGTTACAGCCTAGCTTGCTGGAGAGCCTATTACCACAGATACAGCCAGCAGCAAACTGTCGAGTCGTGTTGAGTTAAGACTTCAGAGAAGAGTGGTTGTGTTTGGAGTTTCCCTGGAAGTGCAAATCGGCTTTTCTTCATTTCGCCTGTGAACGTTTCGTTTTCAAGTTAAGATTGGACGGTAGGGAAATTTGTGTTTCATGCACCTCACCATTCTTAAATTACGTCTGACAAGAATTCGTTGCACATGCATCTCCTTAACAGCATAATAGTCCAGTCAGTGATTTTAACCAATCATGCCGAGACGTAAAACGGATATACTGTACAGTAGGTCGTAGTTCATTGACATCGAAAAAAAAAGCGCTAATCACGTAATGCATTCATAACTGTTCCCGGGCGAAGCTAGTTATACTATAAATAACATTATTGTCATGGATACTAAGAGAAGTAGCTCTGTTTCCTTGTATCTTCATAACAGAAATGTGTCTCAATTGCGTCTTCTTCACAGATTTGCGGATCTACCTCCTAGCTACAGGTGAGAATTTGTTGCTTGGAAATCTTTAAAATACAATTTAATTATCTTATGGTACCCTACCTCGCCTTTTTGTTTTAAAATACTGTATGAGGAAAAGTGAACCCATCTGCGTATGGCTGCCTCGAAAGATATAGCGAAGGAATAAATGTCAATACTGTACACTGTCTACCTGGAGGCAGTCTACCTCAGCAGCTGTTGTGTGGGACGGTGAGAGTAGAGGTATCAACCCGTTGGTAGGTTTCTTTCTTTGATCCTCCGAGGCCAATGAACAATGGCAGACATATGGGACGCTCCCCTTCTTCGAATTCCAGACCGGCTTAGGGCCAATGGAAAGCGGCATCTTGTGTTCTTGCTACATCTCAGGACTTTTTCCTTTTTTGTTGCTCTGGTTATCGACGAGAGAAAGTTTTTAAAACCTTCTTTTCAACACTCTCCTTTCTTTGATTATTTCTGTATCCCTTCTCACATTTATTTATTTATTTATTTATTTATTTATTTGCCGTGGTAGCCACGCTCGCTAAGGCGTAACGCAAGGCCATGGGACCCAGCTATCTCCAAACTCGGTAGACGAGTGGGTTCGATCTCTGCTGCCCTTGATATGTTTTTCCGTGGTTTCCGAGTTTCAACTCCAGGCAAATGTCGGGACGGTACCTGCCAGGTTTCGTTCTTATCCATTCATTCATTTTTCATCTAACTCCTCGTATCATGAAGTTGGTGTCAGGAAGGGCAACCGGCCTTAAGGCAAACCAAGCCACATAGAAATGTATCGCATCTCATCCCCGTCCCCGTTGAAACGGTAATACTAATGGTGTAGACATCGATTGGGGTAGCTATGCGTGATAAAGAGCGAGGCCATCGGGACCGGGCTATCTCCAAACTCGGAAGACAGGAAGACAGAAAGGGAAACCGACCGTAAAGCAAACCAACCCCAATAGAAATGTATCGCATCTCATCCCCGTCCCCATTGAAACGGTAACACTAATGGTGTAGACATTTATTTAACGATTGGGGTAGCTATGCGTGATAAAGAGCGAGGCCATCGGGACCGGGCTGTCTCCAAACTCGGAAGACAGAAAGGGCAACTGGCCGTAAATCAAGCCAACCCCAATAGAAATGTATCGCAACTCGTCCCCGCGAAAAAAAAAGCGCTAGGTGTAATGTAGTAAGGCATGCAGATTGATGATCATAATTACTTTATTCACAACAATACTTCTATATGTTCCCGAAACACATCTGAATTCTATGTGGTAATGAAATAACCAACATACTATGGATTTAATCAGCCGTGAAATATAACCCACTTGTCTGATGAGCCTTCGCCGTTGCGGCTTCGGTGGCGTAGTTGGTAGCTTGCTGAGCTTCTATGCCCAAGATTGCGGGTTGAAACCCGGCCGAAGTCGTCGGATTTTTTAGAGCGTTAAAAATCCCTCAGTATGCCTTCCTTCTGAGGGGAAGTAAAGCTGGCGGTCCCATGTCATAGATTTATGGCATGTTAAAGAACCTTCCACTAATTACACCTTCTTCTTCTGTGGTGTTCAATCCGAAGATTGGTTTGTAGCAGCTTTCCGTGAACTCCGGTTTGTGGCTACACCTGTGTGAAACCCATAGGTTAAAAATTTGAATAACGCTCTTGGGTTCCAACGTTCGTCTCCAGGAGACGACTGCGGTGGCATCTAGTAACCAAGTTCTGAACTAGTAGTCGTTGATGGTGGCGTTTGGTGGCAAAAGTAGGAACTACTTGAAAAATTCAATGTCAGCAGTCCTTACTTGAATTAAAAACAGATAACACACACTAATACAGCCATTCAATTAACACAGGTTATCAGACAGATTCTACACACACCCAAAGTACACGGGGCTACATGACCGCGTTGTCGCAGCCCCTAAACTGAGGAACCAACCAACCAGCCTTTGTCGTTCTGAAGTGAGAGCGTGGCATAGCATTGCGCGTTATATCGCACATCAATATTGCGATGGTGAGCTGCAGCAAGTTAGATATCGAAGGTTTAAATCCCGGCACTGACAGTGGGGAATGCGATTTTTCCCCCGGTTTATCTACACTCCCTCCAGGCAAATAGTTCCGGGGCACCTCTCAATGCCTGAACCTTTTGCCCACTCTAGCCCTAACCCGCCGATAGAAGTTAACAGAAGAGTTGTCGTTAAATCATTTTAGGGGCTTGTGACATGTTTGTCATCAGCACCGTGTAGTTGAGTGTGTGTTGAACTTTTATTTTTGCGATTACTGTAGGAGTGTGTGTAGCTGTATTAGCGACAGAGGTAAAGTAGGTGTCCCAGGACTTGAAAGTAAGGTACTACCCCGGCACATTCCTGGAGTGTGGAAGAAAAACGGGATAGTCACCGTGGTTGTGCTGAGTGATTTAACGCGCATGGCTACGCCGCGGATTCCGGAACACGAGCGCTAGGCTCAGCCCAACAAAAAGAAGGGGAATAGCCTACAACGCATCCCAGTCGGGATGGTGTCTTCCCGATTGCGACGATTCCAATTTGCAATGGATCATAAAGTGATAATTAAGTATCTCATTTGCGACGAGGTATAAATTCTCATTGTCCTGAGTTTCTCGTTAGCGACAGAATGTTGACTAATTGTGACAGCTCCCAGTATGGTGTGGACTACAGAGAATACAGTCGGTATGGTGGGACACATTTGGTTTAATAACTCGACATTCTGTCTGTGTCTAACTTAGGTTAAGTCTGGTTCATATTCTGTGTCAACTCGTCATCCTGTCTGTGTCTAACTTACGTTCAATCCGTTCATATTCTATCTGTATCGACCCGTCATTCTGTCTGTGTGTAACTTAGGTTCGGTCCGTTCAAATTCTGTATCGACTCGTCATCCTGGCTGCGTGTAACTTAGGTTCAGTTCGGTTCATATTCTATCTGTGTCAACTTGTCATCCTGTCTGTGTCTAACTTAGGTTCGGGGCAGATGACCTCGTAGTTCCGCCTCTTAAAGCAACAATAACCAACTAACTAACTAACTAACTAACTTAGGTTCAGTCCGGTTAATTATGGAGTCTATTTCAACTAAGAGAGGTAAACCTTACCTTATAAATAAGTGATATACGTAGCTATAGGCAACTACGGCAAAACAAAGACGGGGTAGTGGCCGAGAACGGTCCGCGGGTCTCCTGATCCCCTGTCATAAAGGTCTAGCAAACCTTGTGCGAATCCTTATTACAAGCTCACCTGAAAAAAAAAAAAAAAAAAAAAAAAAAAAGGGCACGCAGTTTTGTATAGCGCTAACAATTTAACAATTGACCTCTTCCCCCACCCCCTTTATAAAATGTTATAGTATCATAAACATTTCATTCTTAGATCTTTCTTGTCACTCGCATCGATTTTCAAACTCGCAGTGCTGCACAGATATTCTATCAATCTTACTCACTTCATTAAAGTTTCACATCGTATGCTACTTAAATACGCGGCGGCATTCCTTTGTACGCTAATGGCACTGTCAAGACAGCTGTCAAAAATAGTTTTCCCTTCCCTAGGAGGCCGTTCGTTGCTAATGGCACCGCAGCTAACGCCACCGCACCATCAGGATAAGGCCAAATTTTGAGGTTTATGGTCTAGTCAAATAGCTTATAAGCTATTTGGTCTAGTCATTCCACAGTAAATTTGAGTGAAGAATCTTCCAGTCGGTTCCAAGGTTTTATGAATTCAAGCAACTTTTGATTTGACGACAAAAGGAAGCTTACAGCCATTTGGTCGTGTATTGTACAGAAAGTGTTGTTTGTTGTTAATTCTTTTTAGTGGCTTGAGACATCACCCCGTGTGTTTGGGTATGTCTGATAACTTGTGTTTCTGTTATGGCCTAAGTGTGGGTAGCTTGAGATGGGGTAGGTGCCCCGAGATTTGAAATAAGGTAGTATCCTGGCACTTACAGAGGAGAGATTCGAACCTCCCATCTCCGGAATTGCTGCAGCTTCTAACCGGGGTCGTGGTGAGAGATGAACACGCACGGCTACGCAGTGGGGAGTACAGAAAGTACAAGCTAAGTAGATGGAATGTTGTTTGAGTCTTCAGTCTTTTGACTGGTTTGATGCAGCTCTCCATGCCTCCCTGTCCTGAGCTAATCGTTTCATCTCTACATAGCTCCGACACCCTACATCCGAGGCAATCTGTGAACATATTCTAACCTTGGTCTACCCCTACAGTTCTTGTCCTCGACCCTTCCTTCCATAACTAAGCTTGCTATTCCTGGGTGTCTTAGTATGTGTCCTACCAACTTATCTCTTCTCTTCATTAGCAGTCGCCAGAAACATCTCTCCTCTCCCACTCGTCTTAATACCTCTTCGTTTGTAACCCTATCTACCCATCTGATCTTCATCATTCTCCTGTAACACCACATTTCAAATGCTTCAATTCTCCTCTTTTCTGCTGCACCAATAGTCCAAGTTTCAATTCCATAGAGCGCCACGCTCCAGACAAAGGCTTTCAAAAATGACTTCCTAATACCTAAATCTATATTCGATGTCAGCAGATTCCTTTTTTGTAGAAATGCTTTCTTTGCCTGAGCCAACCTACTTTTTATATCCTCTTTGCTTCGTCCATCACTGGTTATTCTGCTTCCTAAGTAACAGAAGTCTCCTACTTCCTTTAGCTTTTCACCTGCCAATTTGATCTCCATAGAGGTTTCTGATTTATTTCGGCTGCATTCCAGTATTTTTGTTTTACATTTATTAATTTTCATCATGAATTCTTTCCGTAAGACGGAGTCCATACCATTCAAAAACTCATTCAAATCCTCAGGCTTGTCGGCCAAGATGACGATGTCATCAGCAAATCTCAGAGTTGAAATTATTTCTCCTTGAATCTTCACTCCCACTTTAAATTTTTCCCTAATTTCCTTCATTGCTTGTTCAATGTAAAGATTGAAAAGTATGGGTGATAAGTTGCAGCCTTGCCTTACACCTTTCTGAATACCAGCTTCTCTCTCATGTCCTTCAACTCGAATGACTGCTGTCTGGTTTCTGTACAGATTGTATATCACCCTCCTATCCCTGTACTTTATTCCAATCGATTTCAAAATGTCAAACAATTCAGTCCAATCATCGTTATCAAAAGCCTTTTCTAAGTCTAAAAAAGCCATGAACGTTCTCTTATCTTTCCATATTCTACCTTCCAAAATCAGCCTAAGACTTAGTACAGCTTCCCTTGTTCCTACATTTCTCCTGAAACCAAACTGGTCTTCACCCAACTCCGTTTCTATCTGGCTTTCAATCCTCTTGTAAATTATTCTAGACAGGATCTTTGAAGCATGAGTAATCAAGCTGATTGTACGGTAATCTTCACATCTGTCAGCTCCCACTTTCTTTGGTATAGGGATGATTACATTCTTCTTGAAATCAGGGGGTACCTCACCTGCCTCATAAATCCTACACACCAAGTGAAATAACCTGATCAGACCTTCATCTCCTATGCAGCATAGCAACTCAATCGGTATATCATCTATGCCTGGTGCTTTGTTCCTGCTTAAGTCTTCCAAAGCTCTATCAAATTCTGATCTCAATATTAAATCTCCTTTCGCATCCTCATCAATTTCCTCCTCCCTTTCCATTACATGATTCTCAATCTCCTTTCCCTTATACAAACTCTCTATGTAAGCTTTCCATCTCTCAACCTTTTCTTCCCTATCTGTTAGAGGCTTTCCATTTGTGTCCTTAATATAACAGCACTTAGTCTTCTTTTCCCCAAAAGTATTCTTAATCCTTCGATAAGCTGTGTCTACTTTTCCTAATTTCAGACAATTTTCTATACCTGCACATTTCTCTTTCAACCATTCTTCTTTCGCTTCCTTCCACTTCTTGTTAACCTCATTTCTCAGACGTCTGTATTCTGCTTTCCCCTTTTCATCTCTTACATTCTTGTGTTTCCGCCTTTCATCCATCAATTCTAGTATATCCTGAGTGATCCACGGTTTTCTACCTATTCTTTCTTTCCTACAAGGTTTTCTTCTGCGGATTTTGTTATTTCATTCTTCAAAAGTGCCCATTCGTCTGCAATTGAAGTTTGTTTAGGGTTTTTCATTAGTCCTTCCTTTATACTCTTCTTGAAACTTTCGTTTACATCCTTCTCTTTCAGTCTGTCTATTGCCCACCTTTTTGGCTTTTGACTTTTCTTCAGTTTCTTCTACTTTAATCTGCATTTCATTACAACCAGATTGTGGCCAGAGTTTATGTCAGCACCGGGATATGTTTTACAATCCAAAATCTGGTTTCGAAACCTCTGCTTGACCATAATGAAGTCGATTTGGTAACGCCCTGTATCTCCTGGTCTCATCCATGTGTATATTCTTCTATTGTGGTTATTGAATAAGGTGTTAGCTATGACCAATTCATGCTCGGTGCAGAATTCTACCAGCCTGCTTCCTCGATCATTCCTTTCACCTAATCCGAAATCTCCTACTATCTTCCCTTCTCTCCCTTTTCCTACCACAGCATTCCAATCTCCCATTACTGTAACATTTTCATCACCCTTGATATACCTCAGAATTTCGTCTATTTCTTCGTAGACCTTTTCAACATCCTCATCATCAGCTTGACTGGTAGGCATATAGACTTGTACCACTGTGGTGCAGGTAGATTTAGTATTGATTTTTGCTACAATAATCCGTTCACTATATTGCTCATAATATTCCACCCGCTGTCCAAGTTTCCTACTCAATATGAGGCCAACCCCTGCTTGGCCATTGTTTGATTTAGTGCTAATGACCCTATAGTCTCCTGACCAAAAGTCCTGTTCTTCCTGCCAGCGCATTTCACTAATCCCAACCAAATCCAACCTCAACCTATCCATTTCCCTTTCTAAGGTTTCTAACCTTCCACTTCCTAGCAGACTTCTAACATTCCACGCTCCGATCCGTAGAATGTCAGATTTCCTCTTTGTCACTTCTGTGATGTTAACCCCCTCTCGAGTAGTCCCCACCCGGAGATCCGAACGGGGGACTAGTTTACCTCCGGATTGAAATTTTAAAAGGGAGGAGGCCATCATCACATGTAATTATGCATAGAGAGGTGCAGGGTGTAATATTTCACTTTGAAAATCTCACATGCATTCACCGGGAATCGAACTTGATCCGCCGTGGTGGTAGGCAAACAACTTGACCACTGCACTATCACTACCCATAAATGAGGAGAATGTCCGACCTTGCTCACAACCCCAGAAATGAGAAGTAAAATTAAAATGCCTGATCAATGCGGAACTCCAACCTGTGATCCCCGGCTTGAGCTCATGGAACAGAATTCTTCATTCTCTTTGCGAAAGGTACGAAGAGCGTACTACTGTATATTGGTTTACATTTTTTTCTACCCAAATGAAGTACATTACACATCAGTTGTTACGTCCACCTTCCCAACAAAATCTCCTTCTAACTTTATGCGCTTTTGCCTTCGATGTGTCAGTCTCTCCAGACCTTCCTGAAACCATTCTTTCGGAGTGCTGCGTACCCATGCATAGACAGCTGTACCCAGAGGTTTCTTCAAGTTCCCGAACAGGTGATAATCGCTTGGTGCCAAGTCGGGAGAGTATGGTGGGTATGGCAGCACCGTGAATCTCATTTGATCAATGGCAGCGGTGGTCTCTCGGCTAGTGTGGGGGCGGGCATTGTCATGTTGCAGAAGCACGACTACCTAACACACTTAGTTTGAATGGCACGACGTGAGCCACAATTGCTGCACTGTTAATCGTGGCCCCCAAATACAGCCAGTCAATGAGGATGATGCCCTTTGTGTCCCAGAACACTGTCACCATTCGCTTGCCAACTGATGGCACTGTTCGACATTTCTTTGGCATGGACTGTCCCTATGCTTCCATTGCATGGTTGCCGTTTTGCGGATTTTGCAGAACTGGACACAGCTGTCAACACATGGGTACCCAGCACCCCGAAAGAATGGTTTCAGGAAGGTCTGGAGATACTGACACATCAATGGCGAAACTGCATAAAGTTGTTGTTTGAGTCTTCATTGTTTTGACTGGTTTGATGCTGCTCTCCATGCCTCCCTGTCCTGAGATAATCGTTTCATCTCTACATAGCTACCACACCCTACATCTGAGGCAATCCGTTTAACATATTCTAATCTTAGTCTACTTCCTTCCTTCCATAACTAAGCTTGCTATTCATGGGTGTCTTAGTATGTGTCCTACCAACCTATTTCTTCTCTTCATTAGCAGTCGCCAGAAACATCTCTCCTTTCCCACTCATCTCAATACCTCTTTGCTTGTAACCCTATCTACCCATCTGATCATCATTCTCCTGTAACACCACATTTCAAACGCTTCAATTCTCCTCTCTTCTGCTGCACCAATAGTCCAAGTTCCACTTCCATAGAGTGCCATGCTCCAGACAAAGGCTTTCAAAAATGACTTCCTAATACCTAAAACTATATTCGATGCCAACAGATTCCTTTTCTGTAGAAATGCTTTCCTTGCCTGAGCCAACCTACTTTTATATCCTCTTTTCTTCGTCCATCACTGGTTATTTTGCTTCCTAAGTAACAGAAGTCTCCTACTTCCTTTAGTTTTAAGGAGATTATGTTGAGAAGGTGGACGTAACAACTGAAATGTAATGTACTCCATTTGGGTAAAAACAAGTCAAGTGTAAAACATTATAATGTACATAATGTGGATCCAGCATATACCTGGCACAATCACATTGCTTTAGATACACAATGTGGGCTTAGGATTCCAGAATTGAATATCACGATCATATTGATCAGGTCGTGTACGAGCCTATACAGAAAGTCAGGGGCGGATCTAGGGGAAGGCGAGGAGGGCAACCGCCCAGGGCCCCGTTGTGCAAGAGGCCCCGCACCGTGGATTGTTTTAAATTTAATTAATTAATTAATTAATTAATTAATTATACTTTTCAAACGAATTTATGATTCATATTCCTTTTTTCAGTGCAGCTATGACCTCCCGTGACCGTTTAGCAAGTTTAGATTTCAGTGAAATAATAGAAGACTTCAGCCGGGGGAAAAAAAGTCGTAAAGTAATATTTTAATATTTCATAGTTTCCATGATCTTCTTCAAGGGGACTTAAAGGTTTCTTTCATATTATTAAAAAAATGTACTGTAGTGTATTCAAAATATTGTAAATATTCTGTATTTCATTATTATTACAAACCTACTTTCCATTTGATTTGATTTTTTTTATTTCCTATTGTTGTGAACCCCGCCTTATCATATCGCCCAGGGCCCCGCAAGGCCTGAATTCGCCACTGCAGAATGTACAAGCTGTGTAGATATGGAAGCTAGAGACCGTAAGTGGCTAAAAGGACAAGAATCACCCAAGTATTGTACATGATGTTTTGTTTGTTTGCCTGTTTCTTTGTTACAGATGAAATGTTGCAGTGAGGTGAAAGGTAGTGCCGCTTTATAAAAACCAAACAAGACTACTTCGACTTGGAATGCCACAATCCCTGTGCTAATAACGTCTGGTTTGTGGTCATGTGGAGAAAAAGAAGAGAAGAATTTCGTAAGACCCGGATGTACATTTATGAGAGGGAAATTCCTCATTCCTGTTGCTAATTCGCCTTCTGTACTTGGTATTGAATTCCCACATAAACAAGTATGTTTTTTTTAAATCATGTCGCGGGCTCAAGGTCGCCGGTTGTGTCGCACTCACTCCTTGTGCATCCCACAGCGGCCGTACTTCCAGAGCGCTTTTTCGAGATTCTGAGGAGTGGTCAATCTTTACTTTTTTTTAGGACCACTGCCGTTTAGATGCATTTGCGATCCATGTGATTTGTGTTGTTGTTTCATTTGAGGGTCTTGGGCATCGTGGTCATGTAGCCACGTGTACTTTGGGTGTGTGTAGAATCTGTCTGATAACCGGTGTTATTGTGATAGCTGGACTCGTGTGTGTATTTGTAATCAGATGAGGATTGGGGAGGATGTGGCCGTGGCCTTATGTTAGGAACCATCCCGGCATTTGCCTGCATTAGAAGTGGGAAACTATGGAAACCCACTTCCAGGATAAGTGAGGTGGGAATCGAACCTACCTCTTCTCAATATTCCAGCCCTCAGACCAGAATTAAATTTCTTGACAAAGCCGGGAATCGAACTCACACCTCCAGGGCGACAGCCAAGAATACTAGCTGCTACACCACGAGGTGCTGTGTGTGTGTGATTTCTTTTTCTGATTTTGGAAATTTAAATAGTATTTTATGTTGGTTGACCTTTAATGATAATGCACATGTAAAACAACTTTCCAATATCTAAGCTTAACTTACAATTAATTTAATTAGAAACAAAAATTTAATTAAAAGTGTTACATTACGTTTTTATTTGACTTTTCAATGCGCGACTTGGCACTGCTTCGCACGAACAAGGCGAATTGATGTCTAATCAGTGCACTCCATTTGCAGATCCTCGAATACCTTGTCTATGTTAATACAGGAAAGGGAAGACCAGAGATTAAAACTTACAACATTCTCCTTGTAGTTTTGAAATCTAGCGTGGAATTCGTTTCTTAGTTCTGATATTGTTTCAACTGCGCACTTTTGAGATTTTGTTCAGTAGGCTACACTTTTCTAGGTCTGGGAAATGCACATAATTTGTATCTTTTGTTAACTTTTCTCCAAGTTTCAATTTTGTTTCGAAAGCCTTCACGTGATGCAACTTAATAGAGATCAATTATTGATCTTTACCTTGGAGACATGAATGAAGTTCCTCCAATTGTGTTATACCAGATAGGCTAAATCGGCCATGTAAGGGTAAACAACATATTCTGGTCGCTGCGAGCGATCTGTTGCCAATGCAGGCACCGTCCTGTTGTGCTCTGATTTATAGCAACATCGCGAAGGAAACTTGATTAGTCGTGATATATCGATATGAATGGCGCTCTATGATTGGCTAGTTAGAGTGATTTTACTTCTGACCGCTAAGTAGCACTAGCGTAGCATTTAAACGTCAAGTCGAAAGTAATGATTGGTTGGTTGGTCATGTAGCTCCGTGTACTTTGGGTGTGTGTAGAATCTGTCTGATAACCTGTGTTAATTGTGATGACTGTTTTTAAATTCAAATAAGGACTGCAGACTTTGAATTTTTCAAATAGTTCCTACTTTTGCCGCCAAATGCCACCGTCAACGACTACTAGTTCAGAACTTAGGTACAAGACGCCACCGCAGTCGGCTCCTGTTAACGAACGTAAGAACCTGAGCGTTGTTTACATTCTTAACCTATATAATTTAGCTTCACACAGGTGTAATTAGTGGAAGGTTCTTTAACATGCCATACATCTATGACATGGGACCGCCGGCTCTACTTCCCCTCCGAAGGAAGGCATACTGAGGGATGTTTAACGCTCTTAAAAAATCCGATGACTTCAGCCGGGTTTGAACCCGCGATCTTGGGCATAGAAGCTCAGCATGCTACCAACTACGCCACCGAAGCCGCTGGAAGGAATAATGCTCCAACTATAGTGCGGGAATGGATGACGTCATGCAGGGCTGTACACTTCGCCTCGCCAGCTATCTACTGAATTAAAACCGATACCACTGCAGGTACCCACGCAAATCGATTACTAAAAGTAATTATCACCTATAATAATGTGAGTAGGTTATTGATGTTTTAAGGGGCGCAACAGCGAGGTCATCTGCCCGTGCACCTATAATATGGAAACTCATTATTCCTCTGAATAAAACGTATGGCCGATCATCATAACATCGTGAACAGATGATCTGTGTACAAACGTAACAGAAATTAACTAATTGAAGTGATTGAAGCCATTTTTCAGTGTTGCCTAATTTTATTAAAGAAAGCTTTTCAGTCGGTCAACACAAATTGTGCACAATTACATTAGGCGGGAAAACAAGTATTTACAAGGTGCGTTCAAAAGGTAATGAGCCGGAGGCTGGAATGCGCAAACCGGTGACGACATCGGCTAATCGAAGCGTGTGTAACGAGGTGTGGTTCCAACCAGAGCGTGGAAGGTCACAGCCCGTCGCTAGAGGGCACGCGTGCACGTCACGTGACGATACAAAACGAGCAGCACCATGCATCAATCGTTCAACGCTGCCAGTCGCATTGCAAACAGTGACATGGAGGCGTCAACAGAACAGCAAATAGGTGTTGTTCGGTTTCTGACAGCGGAAGGAGTAGGGGGAACGGACATTCATTGCCGAATGCCACAAGTGTACGGCGAACACTGCATGTCCCTTGCAAGGGTCAAGGCGTGGCACAAGCGCTTCAGGGAAGGACGGGTGTCGTTAGCCGACCCAACTGCATTACCGATTTCAACGTCCAGCTGGTTGATGCACTCATTACCCAGGACCGCCGAGTGACAGTGAACGCCATAGCCGCCGTAGTCGCTCCACGACAATGCACGACCTCATACGGCCAACACAGTCGCAGCACTCCGGCAGAAATTCAAATGGGAGGTTCTCGGCCACCCTCCATACAGTCCAGACCTCTCTCCCTGTGATTACGCCATGTTTGGTCCCCTGAAAAGGGCTCTGCGGGGTCAACGATTCACCTCGGACGCCGACGTCCAGCTGTACGTGCGGAACTGGTTCACATCGCAGCCCAGGGAATTGTATGAGATAGCCATTCACCGCCTCGTGTCTCAGTGGGACAAGTGCCTCATCAGCCAGGGCCAATACTTCTAACATACAGGTACTGGTTTCTGTAATTATGCCTCCGGCTCGTTACGTTTTGAACGCACCTTATATATACCCTAACCTGAAAAATATTACATAAGATATTTAACACAAAATAACACGCTTTTATGTACAAAAATGGGGAAGGAGGTGCTTAATTGGATGACATGTTTCCATCGTCCAGCGATCATCATCAGATCATGCTCACTTAGTTGTAATAATTGTACGTTGTTTATGAATTAAACTTATGCACAATGTTCAGATTACATAAGTTCGTAAATACTTTTGTAACGCGGCGATTTTATTTAGAGATGTTATTGTTCACTTCTATTCGTAACGAAGAATCGTACCCCAATATTCAGTTTAATAATAATAATAATAATGTTATTGGTTTTACGTCCCTTTTAACTACTCAGGCATTTAGAGACGCCGGGGTGCCGGAATTTTGACCTGAAGGGGATCTTTAACGTGCCAGTAAATCAACTGACATGACTCCCTCGCATTTGCGCACCCTCAAATGCCAACTGACTGTGCCAGGATACAAACCTGCAACCTTGGGCCCAGCAAACGAGAAGGTTACCGCTGAGCCACGCAGCCAGTCTATATTCAGTTTGAATACGTTTTTAAGTACCAGTATAATAAATAATTCCCACAAATTAAGTCGTGTGTTCAATAAAATATTAAGTACGATTAATCTAACAATTATCGATTTATGATTTCTTGAACAAGTGCTGTAGTGATCTTGTTTATTAAATTTTTCCTGTGACTTAAAATTCAATTTTACATTGTATTTATAAGGGGGTAATTTGGCAAATACGAGGGAGTCGTGTCAGTATATTTACTGTACTGGCACGTTTAAGATCCATAGTAGTTAAAAGGGACGTAACACATAAATATTAATGTTAGACTATTTGTTTTACGTCCTTTTTAACATCTGCGGCTTTCAGAGATGCCGGGATGCCGGAATTTCGCCCCGAAGGGATCTTTAACGTGCTAGTAAATCTACTGAAACGGCTCTCTCGCATTTGCGCACCCTCAAACGCCAGCTGACGGCGCCAGGATTCGATCCTGCAACCTTGAGCCCAGCAAGCGAGAACGTTACCGCTGAGCCACGCAACCAGCTAGGACGTAAAACCAATAACATTATTATTATTATTATTTTTTTTTTTTTATTTAAACCCTGGTTTCGCTACACTATCTCCGGTAGGGTTGCCCACCCTTAAGGTGCTAGGAAGAAACCCTGCATATAGGACCAAAATCAGCGTACTAATTCTCCTAATCTTAATGGAGCAATTTAATGTAAGATATTCAAGTTGAGCACTGTGAAACAAACGAGGTCACGCCAAACGAAAGTTGTTTCGTGTACTAACAGATTAATGTTATAAGGAACACCCTGTGTGTGCTTGTGAACGTTATAAGCACAGCGGAGCCGCAGCGCAGCATCAAGTTCGTTGCTCTAACGGCATTTCATTCAAGGACATCTGTAACACGTGTGAAACGGGAACTGAAATTGGACATGGACCCAGTACAGATCGCCGCGCCGTGCAGCAGGAGCACGCACCTGGTCGCCGCTATCTTCTTGTGTGCCTGTTTCCATCTCTTGCTCGATAGATGCAGCATTTTAACACGGATACAGTATGTGTTTGGGTTCGGTGTCAAGCCAAAATTTGCGTGATACACGTTGAGAGTATGACGGTCTACCGCGCACCTCACCCCTAAGTGGGCACGCGCAGATACTACCCGCTTCTCATTGTCTTGATTGTGGATTTGTACTTGTACTTATAAAATCAATTTTTTATTTCTCGTGTCCTAAACAAACGATATAGATGTAGGTTGGTATTATTATTATTATTATTATTCTCGAGTCAGAAAACATCAAATAAAACACAGATACAAATACTATGACTACATACATTATATAATATTTGACCAAAACTTGGCCACTTCCACTGCATTCTGTGATGCTTCATAAAGTTCACCTTCTGTGCAGGAGGTCGGGGACAGTCTACACTGAACTATAATGAACTACCATTAAAATATTCATCTGCTGGCATATAATTATACAGCCTATTTTTATATAGAACTTAATCGAACATGGTGGTCATGCGATATATTTCAGTGGTTCACAATATCTCCGAGACTACTGTATTTAAGCAATCAAACTGAAAATTTACATGGTGATTGAGGACGATTAATCTCTTATATATAATCCAAAATTGACTCATCACCGCAGGGCTCAAACCACTAGACCTAGAAAGCTGAAATTTTGCATGTTGGTTGATCCGAGTATGTAGAGGCCCAATGAGAAACGGTTTTTGAAAATTCAATTTGTAAGTGACTTTTTTCGGCCCTTTGGCACTGAGCAAGGACAGTCGGTAAAATGTTCGGATTTAGCTCATTTTAAGCCGCCAGATACGAGAAACAATACTCGGAGGTCCCGTATGGACCCCGAAACACACTTTTTAAGTTCCTAAAATGAACGGTTTCGGAGATATTCCCAAATAACTGTGTTCCCTCTGAGAAACAGATCAACGTTACTATGGCAACCGCTGAAATTTCGCAGACCGGGGATAGTTT
Source organism: Meconema thalassinum (assembly GCA_946902985.2). NCBI lineage: Eukaryota > Metazoa > Arthropoda > Insecta > Orthoptera > Tettigoniidae > Meconema > Meconema thalassinum. Next base: position 305,250,485 of record OX336390.1, read on the forward strand.
TCTGGCAATATCTCGAAACCCGATCGTTTTAGGGCCTTAATACGCTGGGTTCGGTTCCCACTTCTTCGAAGTGGAAACCACGAACATTGCTCCTCACTTTGTTACGCGCAAAAAGAGCTATAATCCATATTTCTACGATCAAATCGACTTGGAAAGTCTCAACTCTTATATATAATCCAAAATTGACTAATCACCGCAGGGCTCAAACCACTAGACCTAGAAAGCTGAAATTTTGCATGTTGGTTGATCCGAGTATGTAGAGGCTCACTAAGAAACGGTTTTTGAAAATTCAATTTGTAAGTGACTTTTTTCGGCCCTTTGGCATTGACAATCCAAAATTGACTCAACGACGCAGGGCTCAAACCACTAGACCTAGAAAGCCGAAATTTTGCATGTTGGTTGATCCGAGTATGTATAGGCCCAATAAGAAATGGTTTTTGAAAATTCAATTTGTAAGTGACTTTTTTCGGCCCTTTGGCACTGAGCAAGGACAGTCGGTAAAATGTTCGGATTTAGCTCATTTTAAGCCGCCAGATACGAGAAACAATACTCGGAGGTCCTGTAGGGACCCTGAAACACACTTTGTAAGTTCCTAAAATGAACGGTTTCGGAGATATTCCCAAATAACTGTGTTCCCTCTGAGAAACAGATCAAAGTTACTATGGCAACCGCTGAAATTTCGCAGACCGGGATAGTTTTCTGGCAATATCTCGAAAACCGTTCGTTTTAGGGCCTTAGAACGCTGGGTTCGGTTCCCAATTCTTCGAAGTGGAAACCACGAACATTGCTCCTCACATTGTTACGCGCAAAAAGAGCTATAATCCATATTTCTACGATCAAATCGACTTGGAAAGTCTCATCTTATATATAAAAGTGAAAGTCTGTATGTATGTATGTGGGTGTGTTGGTTCCGTATACAAATCTACACCGTTCCACCAATCTCAACCAAATGTTGCATACACATAGTTTAGGACCCAGAAGGAACCGCTGGCTACATGAATTTTCGATAGTCTTTCTCATTGTTCTGATTTCGGCCCTTTTGCACTCAAGCACAGGCTAATTAAATCATAAAATGTACTCATGAAGGAATGGCAAGGCAGATAGTTTCCATGGCAACATAGCTCAAGTCGAGACACGGCCGTCTGGATGCCACTTGCGCTCTGCACTGTCGGTATAGAAAATGAGCATCTTTACTTGAAATCCCGTTAGTTACTCACCTACTCACACAGCACTCAAGAGTTTAGTGCTTTTCAGTCGGTCAACACGAAAGTACCCAAAAAAGACGGGTTATGCCCTAATCCGGAAATAAATTACATGAGATTAATAAAATAATTAATAATCTCATGTAATTTATTTCAGGATTAGGGCATAACCCATATTTTTTGGGTACATTCGTGTTGACCGACTGAAAAGCACTAAACTCTTGTTTACTAAGGCAACACTGAAAATATGGCTTCAAACACCACAATCACACAGCACTGTCAACCGAGTTTAGCATAACAAAGACTTGACACTATCTTCTACTATATATTTGTCAAATACCACTCACTCACTCACTCACTCATTCATTCATCACGAAATCTCAGAAACCACCGAACGGATTGGAATAAATTTGGTATGCTGCTTCCCCAAGGGTCGCAAATGCCCACTAAGAGAGGATTTTTGTATATTAAGGTTCTGAAGGGGTGTTAAGGGGGTAGACCTGCATTTCATTGAATAGCAATATCTCCCGATTGGTTTCATTGGGGGATGTGATACTCGGCACATAAACTCTTCATTAAAAATAAGAAGACATGAGTCTGAGGGTTTTTCGATGTGGCGTATATTATGAGGTGAAAGGGGTGAAAAGTGGGGATTGAAAGATTCCTAACGGAGCGTGTATCTCTTAAACGACATAGGCGAGGAGTTTGAAACTCAGCGGGAAAAAAATCAGCATAAAAATAAGTAAATATGTGTTTGACCGTTTATTCATAAATCCAATTTAAGGGGCCCATGGGGAGGGGTCACATTCTGGGGGAGGGGAACAGGAAAGAAAGCATCCTAACTGATTATCTGACTGACTCACTCATCAAACTCAGGGGGGAAAACTGCTTTAAAGTAAGTAAATAGCTGTTCGACAGTTTTTTTTCATAAATCAAATTTAAGGGGTTCATGGGGAGGGGTGAAATTCTGAAAAAAAAAAATGAAAGGAAATGTCCTGTCTGACTCACTCACTCATCCCAGCGAAAACTATTCAAGTTGGAAAAATGAAATTTTGGGAATATGATCGCTGTATGTCGAAAACGTCAAATAAGGAATAATTTTTGTTTATTCGGGTTTTAAAGAGATGTTAAGGGGGTAAACGTGCATTTCATTGAATAACGATATTTCATCAGTTGTTCCTTTGGGGATGTGATATTCGGTATATAAACTAATCATTAAAAATAATCAGACATATATCTAAGGATTTATCGATGTGGTGTATATTATGAGGTGAAAGGGGGTGAAAATTGGGGGTTGAGGGATTCTTAAAGGAGCGTGTACCTCTTAAACGACATAGGCGAGAAGTTTGAAATTCGGCGGGAAAAAACAGCTTAAATTACAAGTAAATAGGTGTTCGACCGTTTTTTTCATAAATCCAATTTAAGGGGCCCTTGGAGAGGGGTGAAATTCTGGGGGGAAAAACAGGAAAGAAAGTGTCCTAACTGATTGACTCACTTACTGACTCATCAAACTCAGGGCGAAAACAGCTTTAAATAAGTAAATAGGTGTTCGGCCGTTTGCTTCATAAATCCAATATAAGGGGTTCATGGGGAGGGGTGAAATTATCAAAAATAAATGAAAGAAAATGTCCTGACTCACTCACTCATCATCGCCAAGCCCAAATTATTGAAGTTAGAAACATGAAATTTTGGGAATATGTTCGTTGTATGTCGAAAACGTCCACTAAGGAAAGAGTTTTGAATATTCAGGTTCTAAATAAGTGTTAAGGGGGGTAAAAGTACATTTCATTGAATAACAATATCTCACGAGTGGTTTCATTTGGGGATGTGATACTTGGCATATAAACTAATCATTCAAAATAAGCTGACACATGTCTAATAGTTTTTCGATGTAGTGTATATTATGAGGTGAAAGGGATGAAAAGTGGGGATTGAAAGATTCTTAACGGAGCGTGTATCTCTTAAACGACATAGGCGAGGAGTTTGAAACTCGGAGGAAATCAATCAGCTTAAAAATAAATAAATAAATAAAATAAATAGGTGTTCGACCGTTTTTTCACAAATCCAATTTAAGGGGCCTATGGGGAGGGGTGAAATTCTGGAAGAAAAACGTCCACTAACGAAGGATTTTTGTATGTTCACTCTCATCGACCAACCAAAACTATTAAAGTTAGAAGAATGATATTTTGGCGATATGTTTGTTGTGTGTCGAAAACGTCTACTAAGGAGGGATTTTTGGATATTCAGGTTCTAAAGGGGTGTTAACGGGGTTAAACCTGCATTTCATTGAACAACAATATGACACGACTATGACGCGAGCGAAGCGATGCTAAAAATGAGATGGTGTGTGTCTGTGTATTACTCAATTACGCAAGTACCACTGGTCCGATTTACATGAATTTTACATGGAAGTAGTTGATTTACCTGGTTAACATATTGGTTACTTTTGATTTCAATACTTTGCACTATTTAAAGATGGCGACCATTTTAGTGACGTCACTAAACCATTTGGTTCAAACTTCCATGTTTCCATTTCAAATAAAAAGAGAACGCTAAGAAATAGCAAACTTTTGATGGCATATACGAGGTTTAATATTACATTTCCTATCCGAAAGGTATCTCCAAACGTTAGCGAGTAAAACCTAAATTTGTGCTATAAAACACGGTCAACGCCGAGCGGTGTAGTTGGACAAAATGTTCCATCCTTAATCTCCCTCAGCGCAGCACCTCGCCTATCCCCTGTTTTAACAGTCACCTTCACATTTTATTTTATTTATGACGCGTAGCGAAGCACGGGTACTTCAGCTAGTCTCTTATATATAAGCCAAAATTGACTCATCACCGCAGGGCTCAAACCACTAGACCTAGAAAGCTGAAATTTTGCATATTGGTTGATCCGAGTATGTAGAGGCTCACTAAGAAACGGTTTTTGAAAAATCAATTTATAAGTGACTTTTTTCGGGCCTTTGGCATTGACAATCCAAAATTGACTCATCGACGCAGGGCTCAAACCAATAGACCTAAAAAGCCGAAATTTTGCATGTTGGTTGATCCGAGTATGTAGAGGCCCAATAAGAAACGGTTTTTGAAAATTCAATTTGTAAGTGACTTTTTCCGGCCCTTTGGCACTGAGCAAGGACAGTCGGTAAAATGTTCGGATTTAGCTAATTTTAAGCCGCCAGATACGAGAAACAATACTCGGAGGTCCTGTAGGGACCCTGAAACACACTTTTTAAGTACCTAAAATGAACGGTTTCGGAGATATTACCAAATAACTCTGTTCCCTCTGAGAAACAGATCAACGTTACTATGGCAACCGCTGAAATTTCGCAGACCGGGGATAGTTTTCTGGCAATATATCTTAAACCGTTCGTTTTAGGGCCTTAAAACGCTGGGTTCGGTTCCCACTTCTTCGAAGTGGAAACCACGAACATTGCTCCTCACATTGTTACGCGCAAAAAGAGCTATAATCCATATTTCTACGATCAAATCGACTTGGAAAGTCTCATCTCTTATGTATAATCCAAAATTGACTCATCACCGCAGGGCTCAAACCACTAGACCTAGAAAGCTGAAATTTTGCATGTAGGTTGATCCGAGTATGTAGAGGCTCATTAAGAAACGTTTTTTGAAAATTCAATTTGTAAGTGACTTTTTTCGGCCCTTTGGCATTGACAATCCAAAATTGACTCAACGACGCAGGGCTCAAACCACTAGACCTAGAAAGCCGAAATTTTGCATGTTGGTTGATCCGAGTATGTAGAGGCCCAATAAGAAATGGGTTTGATAATTCAATTTGTAAGTGACTTTTTTCGGCCCTTTGGCACTGAGCAAGGACAGTCGGTAAAATGTTCGGATTTAGCTCATTTTAAGCCGCCAGATACGAGAAACAATACTCGGAGGTCCTGTAGGGACCCCGAAACACACTTTTTAAGTTCCTAAAATGAACGGTTTCGGAGATATTCCCAAATAACTGTGTTCCCTCTGAGAAACAGATCAACGTTACTATGGCAACCGCTGAAATTTCGCAGACCGGGGATAGTTTTCTGGCAATATCTCGAAAACCGTTCGTTTTAGGGCCTTAGAACGCTGGGTTCGGTTCCCAATTCTTCGAAGTGGAAACCACGAACATTGCTCCTCACATTGTTACGCGCAAAAAGAGCTATAATCCATATTTCTACGATCAAATCGACTTGGAAAGTCTCATCTTATATATAAAAGTGAAAGTCTGTATGTATGTATGTGGGTGTGTTGGTTCCGTATACAAATCTACACCGTTCCACCAATCTCAACCAAATGTTGCATACACATAGTTTAGGACCCAGAAGGAACCACTGGCTACATGAATTTTCGATAGTCTTTCTCATTGTTCTGATTTCGGCCCTTTTGCACTCAAGCACAGGCTAATTAAATCATAAAATGTACTCATGAAGGAATGGCAAGGCAGATAGTTTCCATGGCAACATAGCTCAAGTCGAGACACGGCCGTCTGGATGCCACTTGCGCTCTGCACTGTCGGTATAGAAAATGAGCATCTTTACTTGAAATCCCGTTAGTTACTCACCTACCCACACAGCACTGTCAACCGAGTTTAGCATAACAAAGACTTGACACTATCTTCTACTATATATTTGTCAAATACCACTCACTCACTCACTCACTCATTCATTCATCACGAAATCTCAGAAACCACCGAACGGATTGGAATAAATTTGGTATGCTGCTTCCCCAAGGGTCGCAAATGCCCACTAAGAGAGGATTTTTGTATATTAAGGTTCTAAAGGGGTGTTAAGGGGGTAGACCTGCATTTCATTGAATAGCAATATCTCCCGATTGGTTTCATTGGGGGATGTGATACTCGGCACATAAACTCATCATTAAAAATAAGAAGACATGAGTCTGAGGGTTTTTCGATGTGGCGTATATTATGAGGTGAAAGGGGTGAAAAGTGGGGATTGAAAGATTCCTAACGGAGCGTGTATCTCTTAAACGACATAGGCGAGGAGTTTGAAACTCAGCGGGAAAAAAATCAGCATAAAAATAAGTAAATATGTGTTTGACCGTTTATTCATAAATCCAATTTAAGGGGCCCATGGGGAGGGGTCACATTCTGGGGGAGGGGAACAGGAAAGAAAGCATCCTAACTGATTATCTGACTGACTCACTCATCAAACTCAGGGGGGAAAACTGCTTTAAAGTAAGTAAATAGCTGTTCGACAGTTTTTTTTTTTAAAATCAAATTTAAGGGGTTCATGGGGAGGGGTGAAATTCTGAAAAAAAAATGAATGGAAATGTCCTGTCTGACTCACTCACTCATCCCAGCGAAAACTATTCAAGTTGGAAAAATGAAATTTTGGGAATATGTTCGCTGTATGTCGAAAACGTCAAATAAGGAATAATTTTTGTTTATTCGGGTTTTAAAGAGATGTTAAGGGGGTAAACGTGCATTTCATTGAATAACGATATTTCATCAGTTGTTCCTTTGGGGATGTGATATTCGGTATATAAACTAATCATTAAAAACAAGATGTTCGGGAAAGAACATATAGCCTACTTTCTCCGAAATGTATGGGTATAGTTATAAATCTCTGTCCTTATCATCTCCTAATTTCTTCCTATTTGAAGTGCAAATTGGCAGACAGGATTTGAACAGTGGCGTTCAAACCATAGTTTATAATTTACCCCAGCATTTTGCAATTTCATCAGCAAACACTCCAAACACCGACTACTTACAATAATTGAAACTTCGTTGCTCCAATAAGGCCCATCTACAATGCGCAGTCGGCAGTCCGTAGTTGGTAGTCCTCGGTCGGCAGTCGCGATCGACTCCGTGTATACTATAGGCACCATACACAACATGAAGTTGCAGTTGGTAGCTGGCAGTTGGCAGTCGAGAATTTTATCCTTGACTGCCAACTACCCGACTGCAGCAATGTAATAGCCAATCAGAGCAGATCAGAAACTGACGTCACGTTGTTGTTCTGTGTCGTGTACGAATGATATAGAACTAAGTGAAGTAACTTCGCAACCCGTTAATTTATAGGCTAATCTTAAATACACGGTATAACAAAATAATCCATCTCCAAATCATCCATATTGCAAGTTTTGAGATTATCAACAACGCCTCTGTGCACAAGGAATAAACGAATGTTACTGTCTTATTACTCCTAGCAGTCGTTAAGACTGGGTTCACTAACTGGCCGGTATAGAGCGCTGCTCGAATGTATAGTTTCTGCATAGTACAACTGAAGGCTGGAAGATGTCACTCCAGTGGAGAATGTCGTTTTTTTAATATATAATTTCCATTGCAAAAAGCACCATATAAAGCTTTATTTTATAACGTCTCAGTACTCAAGAAACAATAAATATAAAAACTAGTCGTGATATCTAGTTGTGAAATATCGAACAATATAATCCTAACAGAGCGAGTGCATTCTAGCGGCCAGAGGAAGACACTTTTCAATAAAATCTGTTACCTTTTTGTCAGCTAGATGTCTCGATTAAATCTGCTGGCGAATTATGTTTTAATTAAGTATATGTTTTGCACCGTAATATGCACAATATAACGCTTAATTTTAAAACGTCTGAGTCATTACAAAGCAACAAATATGTAAAATGTCAAGCAAAAAACATATCTCTGATGGGGTTTGAACCATAGGCATATGAATGACAGACTAACGCTTTACCACTGAGCCATTTGTGCCAACGAACATTGATCCATATAAAATGACTTACATAGAACTTGTTAGCAAATAATGATTTATACTAAACGATTTCATCACTGAAGTATATTATTTATATATAAAGCATTTCATACAAAGTTTATTTATTTTGTTTCAGTACGCTATATTGCATGGAATACTCAAATTAGTGAAATATAAGTCAGGCACAAGATATCCGCTGCCATCTTGTCTTATTAATGAATCAGCTGAGCTTTTTAAAATCACGTCTGCACTATAGTATTACAAAATAAACTTTTAATTTCGTACGTGCCTCTTCCTTTAGAACAGTTAAAACGATTCTCGGCTCGATAATCGGAACTGGTGGGTCCCATGATATGGATTATAAAGTTTGCATAATTCGCACGGCCGCCATCCTGAAATGGTATGGCGGACGACCTTGTAGTTTGGTCACAAGACGCATCCTATACGAAGGTATGTTGTTACCAAATTTGGTAGAGATTGGATGAATTGGTTAGTCGTTATTTGATTTTACGTTTTGAACGTTTGAGTGGCCGCCATTCAGTTTTAGTAAAGATGGCGGCGATATAAAACATGACACTGAGGTGTCCTTTGCTAGTGCTACCTTTGTACCAAATTTCGTTCAATTCGCATTCACCGTGTTCGAATTGATAGGGGGGGACAGACATTCAGAGTACACACACTCACACACACACACACACACACACACAGACTCACACACACACATACACACACACAGACTCACACACACACATACACACACACAGAAAGACACACTTTTTTCGCCCTGTGTTGATCTCATAAGTCTACTTTCATTTTTTGCAAAAATCGAAAGTAGGCTAATAATCAGACATATATCTAAGGATTTATCGATGTGGTGTATATTATGAGGAGAAAGGGGTGACAATTGGGGGTTGAGGGATTCTTAAAGGAGCGTGTATCTCTTAAACGACATAGGCGAGAAGTTTGAAATTCGGCGGGAAAAAACAGCTTAAATTACAAGTAAATAGGTGTTCGACCGTTTTTTTCATAAATCCAATTTAAGGGGCCCTTGGAGAGGGGTGAAATTCTGGGGGGAAAAACAGGAAAGAAAGTGTCCTAACTGATTGACTCACTGACTCATCAAACTCAGGGCGAAAACAGCTTTAAATAAGTAAATAGGTGTTCGACCGTTTGCTTCATAAATCCAATTTAAGGGGTTCATGGGGAGGGGTGAAATTATCAAAAATAAATGAAAGAAAATGTCCTGACTCACTCACTCATCATCGCCAAGCCCAAATTATTGAAGTTAGAAACATGAAATTTTGGGAATATGTTCGTTGTATGTCGAAAACGTCCACTAAGGAAAGAGTTTTGAATATTCAGGTTCTAAATAGGTGTTAAGGGGGGTAAAAGTACATTTCATTGAATAACAATATCTCACGAGTGGTTTCATTTGGGGATGTGATACTTGGCATATAAACTAATCATTCAAAATAAGCTGACACATGTCTAATAGTTTTTCGATGTAGTGTATATTATGAGGTGAAAGGGATGAAAAGTGGGAATTGAAAGATTCTTAACGGAGCGTGTATCTCTTAAACGACATAGGCGAGGAGTTTGAAACTCGGAGGAAATCAATCAGCTTAAAAATAAATAAATAAATAAAATAAATAGGTGTTCGACCGTTTTTTCACAAATCCAATTTAAGGGGCCTATGGGGAGGGGTGAAATTCTGGAAGAAAAACGTCCACTAACGAAGGATTTATGTATGTTCACTCTCATCGACCAACCAAAACTATTTAAGTTAGAAGAATGATATTTTGGGGATATGTTTGTTGTGTGTCGAAAACGTCTACTAAGGAGGGATTTTTGGATATTCAGGTTCTAAAGGGGTGTTATTTACATGAATTTTACATGGAAGTAGTTGATTTACCTGGTTAACATATTGGTTACTTTTGATTTCAATACTTTGCAATATTTAAAGATGGCGACCATTTTAGTGACGTCACTAAACCATTTGGTTTCATACTTCCATGTTTCCATTTCAAATAAAAAGAGAACGCTAAGAAATAGCAAACGTTTGATGGCATATACGAGGTTTAATATTACATTTCCTATCCGAAAGGTATCTCCAAACGTTAGCGAGTAAAACCTAAATTTGTGCTATAAAACACGGTCAACGCCGAGCGGTGTAGTTGGACAAAATGTTCCATCCTTAATCTCCCTCAGCGCAGCACCTCGCCTATCCTCTGTTTTAACAGTCACCTTCACATTTTATTTTATTTATGACGCGTAGCGAAGCACGGGTACTTCAGCTAGTCTCTTATATATAAGCCAAAATTGACTTATCACCGCAGGGCTCAAACCACTAGACCTAGAAAGCTGAAATTTTGCATGTTGGTTGATCCGAGTATGTAGAGGCTCACTAAGAAACGGTTTTTGAAAAATCAATTTGTAAGTGACTTTTTTCGGCCCTTTGGCATTGACAATCCAAAATTGACTCATCGACGCAGGGCTCAAACCAATAGACCTAAAAAGCCGAAATTTTGCATGTTGGTTGATCCGAGTATGTAGAGGCCCAATAAGAAACGGTTTTTGAAAATTCAATTTGTAAGTGACTTTTTCCGGCCCTTTGGCACTGAGCAAGGACAGTCGGTAAGATGTTCGGATTTAGCTCATTTTAAGCCGCCAGATACGAGAAACAATACTCGGAGGTCCTGTAGGGACCCTGAAACACACTTTTTAAGTTCCTAAAATGAACGGTTTCGGAGATATTACCAAATAACTGGGTTCACTCTGAGAAACAGATCAACGTTACTATGGCAACCGCTGAAATTTCGCAGACCGGGGATAGTTTTCAGGCAATAACTCGAAAACCGTTCGTTTTAGGGCCTTAGAACGCTGGGTTCGGTTCCCACTTCTTTGAAGTGGAAACCACGAACATTGCTCCTCACATTGTTACGCGCAAAAAGAGCTATAATCCATATTTCTACGATCAAATCGACTTGGAAAGTCTCATCTCTTATATATAAGCCAAAATAGACTTATCACCGCAGGGCTCAAACCACTAGACCTAGAAAGCTGAAATTTTGCATGTTGGTTGATCCGTGTATGTAGAGGCTCACTATGAAACGGTTTTTGAAAATTCAATTTGTAAGTGACTTTTTTCGACCCTTTGGCATTGACAATCCAAAATTGACTCATCGACGCAGGGCTCAAACCACTAGACCTAGGAAGCTGAAATTTTGCATGTTGGTTGATCCGAGTATTTAGAGGCCCAATAAGAAACGGTTTTTGAAAATTCAATTTGTAGGTGACCTTTTTCGGCCCTTTGGCACTGAGCAAGGACAGTCGGTAAAATGTTCGGATTTAGCTCATTTTAAGCCACCAGATACGAGAAACAATACTCGGAGGTCCTGTAGGGACCCCGAAACACACTTTTTGAATTCCTAAAATGAACGGTTTCGGAGATATTCCCAAATAACTGTGTTCCCACTGAGAAACAGATCAACGTTACTATGGCAACCGCTGAAATTACGCAGACCGGGGATAGTTTTCTGGCAATATCTCGAAAACCGTTCGTTTTAGGGCCTTAAAACGCTGGGTTCGGTTCCCACACGAACATTGCTCCTCACATTGTTACGCGCAAAAAGAGCTATAATCCATATTTCTACGATCAAATCGACTTGGAAAGTCTCATCTCTTATATATAATCCAAAATTGACTCATCACCGCAGGGCTCAAACCACTAGACCTAGAAAGCTGAAATTTTTCATGTTAGTTAATCCGAGTATGTAGAGGCTCACTAAGAAACGGTTTTTGAAAATTCAATTTGTAAGTGACTTTTTTCGGCCCTTTGGCATTGACAATCCAAAATTGACTCAACGACGCAGGGCTCAAACCACTAGACCTAGAAAGCCAAAATTTTGCATGTTGGTTGATCCGAGTATGTAGAGGCCCAATAAGAAATGATTTTTGAAAATTCAATTTGTAAGTGACTTTTTTCGGCCCTTTGGCACTGAGCAAGGACAGTCGGTAAAATGTTCGGATTTAGCTCATTTTAAGCCGCCAGATACGAGAAACAATACTCGGAGGTCCTGTAGGGACCTCGAAACACACTTTTTAAGTTCCTAAAATGAACGGTTTCGGAGGTATTCCCAAATAACTGTGTTCCCTCTGAGAAACAGATCAACGTTACTATGGCAACCGCTGAAATTTCGCAGACCGGGGATAGTTTTCTGGCAATATCTCGAAAACCGTTCGTTTTAGGGCCTTAGAACGCTGGGTTCGGTTCCCAATTCTTCGAAGTGGAAACCACGAACATTGCTCCTCACATTGTTACGCGCAAAAAGAGCTATAATGCATATTTCTACGATCAAATCGACTTGGAAAGTCTCATCTTATATATAAAAGTGAAAGTCTGTATGTATGTATGTATGTGGATGTGTTGGTTCCGTATACAAATCTACACCGTTCCACCAATCTCAACCAAATGTTGCATACACATAGTTTAGGACCCAGAAGGAACCGCTGGCTACATGAATTTTCGATAGTCTTTCTCATTGTTCTGATTTCGGCCCTTTTGCACTCAAGCACAGGCTAATTAAATCATAAAATGTACTCATGAAGGAATGGCAAGGCAGATAGTTTCCATGGCAACATAGCTCAAGTCGAGACACGGCCGTCTGGATGCCACTTGCACTCTGCACTGTCGGTATAGAATATGAGCATCTTTACTTGAAATCCCGTTAGTTACTCACCTACTCACACAGCACTGTCAACCGAGTTTAGCATAACAAAGACTTGACACTATCTTCTACTATATATTTGTCAAATACCACTCACTCACTCACTCACTCATTCATTCATCACGAAATCTCAGAAACCACCGAACGGAGTGGAATGAAATTTGGTATGCTGCTTCCCCAAGGGTCGCAAATGCCCACTAAGAGAGGATTTTTGTATATTAAGGTTCTAAAGGGGTGTTAAGGGGGTAGACCTGCATTTCATTGAATAGCAATATCTCCCGATTGGTTTCATTGGGGGATGTGATACTCGGCACATAAACTCATCATTAAAAATAAGAAGACATGAGTCTGAGGGTTTTTCGATGTGGCGTATATTATGAGGTGAAAGGGGTGAAAAGTGGGGATTGAAAAATTCCTAACGGAGGGTGTATCTCTTAAACGACATCGGCGAGGAGTTTGAAACTCAGCGGGAAAAAAATCAGCATAAAAATAAGTAAATATGTGTTTGACCGTTTATTCATAAATCCAATTTAAGGGGCCCATGGGGAGGGGTCACATTCTGGGGGAGGGGAACAGGAAAGAAAGCATCCTAACTGATTATCTGACTGACTCACTCATCAAACCCCGGGGGGGGGGGGGGAAACTGCTTTAAAGTAAGTAAATAGCTTTTCGACAGTTTTTTTTTTCATAAATCAAATTTAAGGGGTTCATGGGGAGGGGTGAAATTCTGAAAAAAAAATTAAAGGGAATGTCCTGTCTGACTCACTCACTCATCCCAGCGAAAACTATTCAAGTTGGAAAAATGAAATTTTGGGAATATGTTCGCTGTATGTCGAAAACGTCAAATAAGGAATAATTTTTGTTTATTCGGGTTTTAAAGAGATGTTAAGGGGGTAAACGTGCATTTCATTGAATAACGATATTTCATCAGTTGTTCCTTTGGGGATGTGATATTCGGTATATAAACTAATCATTAAAAATAATCAGACATATATCTAAGGATTTATCGATGTGGTGTATATTATGAGGTGAAAGGGGTGAAAATTGGGGGTTGAGGGATTCTTAGAAGAGCGTGTATCTCTTAAACGACATAGGCGAGAAGTTTGAAATTCGGCGGGAAAAACAGCTTAAATTACAAGTAAATAGGTGTTCGACCGTTTTTTCTCATAAATCCAATTTAAGGGGCCCTTGGAGAGGGGTGAAATTCTGGGGGGAAAAACAGGAAAGAAAGTGTCCTAACTGATTGACTCATTTACTGACTCATCAAACTCAGGGCGAAAACAGCTTTAAATAAGTAAATAGGTGTTCGACCGTTTGCTTCATAAATCCAATTTAAGGGGTTCATGGGGAGGGGTGAAATTATCAAAAATAAATGATAGAAAATGTCCTGACTCACTCACTCATCATCGCCAAGCCCAAATTATTGAAGTTAGAAACATGAAATTTTGGTAATATGTTCGTTGTATGTCGAAAACGTCCACTAAGGAAAGAGTTTTGAATATTCAGGTTCTAAATAAGTGTTAAGGGGGGTAAAAGTACATTTCATTGAATAACAATATCTCACGAGTGGTTTCATTTGGGGATGTGATACTTGGCATATAAACTAATCATTCAAAATAAGCTGACACATGTCTATTAGTTTTTCGATGTAGTGTATATTATGAGGTGAAAGGGATGAAAAGTGGGGATTGAAAGATTCTTAACGGAGCGTGTATCTCTTAAACGACATAGGCGAGGAGTTTGAAACTCGGAGGAAATCAATCAGCTTAAAAATAAATAAATAAATAAAATAAATAGGTGTTCGACCGTTTTTTCACAAATCCAATTTAAGGGGCCTATGGGGAGGGGTGAAATTCTGGAAGAAAAACGTCCACTAACGAAGGATTTTTGTATGTTCACTCTCATCGACCAACCAAAACTATTAAAGTTAGAAGAATGATATTTTGGGGATATGTTTGTTGTGTGTCGAAAACGTCTACTAAGGAGGGATTTTTGGATATTCAGGTTCTAAAGGGGTGTTAACGGGGTTAAACCTGCATTTCATTGAACAACAATATGACACGACTATGACGCGAGCGAAGCGATGCTAAAAATGAGATGGTGTGTGTCTGTGTATTACTCAATTACGCAAGTACCACTGGTCCGATTTACATGAATTTTACATGGAAGTAGTTGATTTACCTGGTTAACATATTGGTTACTTTTGATTTCAATACTTTGCACTATTTAAAGATGGCGACCATTTTAGTGACGTCACTAAACCATTTGGTTTCAAACTTCCATGTTTCCATTTCAAATAAAAAGAGAACGCTAAGAAATAGCAAACTTTTGATGGCATATACGAGGTTTAATATTACATTTCCTATCCGACAGGTATCTCCAAACGTTAGCGAGTGAAACCTAAATTTGTGCTATAAAACACGGTCAACGCGGAGCGGTGTAGTTGGACAAAATGTTCCATCCTTAATCTCCCTCAGCGCAGCACCTCGCCTATCCCCTGTTTTAACAGTCACCTTCACATTTTATTTTATTTATGACGCGTAGCGAAGCACGGGTACTTCAGCTAGTCTCTTATATATAAGCCAAAATTGACTCATCACCGCAGGGCTCAAACCACTAGACCTAGAAAGCTGAAATTTTGCATGTTGGTTGATCCGAGTATGTAGAGGCTCACTAAGAAACGGTTTTTGAAAAATCAATTTGTAAGTGACTTTTTTCGGCCCTTTGGCATTGACAATCCAAAATTGACTCATCGACGCAGGGCTCAAACCAATAGACCTAAAAAGCCGAAATTTTGCATGTTGGTTGATCCGAGTATGTAGAGGCCCAATAAGAAACGGTTTTTGAAAATTCAATTTGTAAGTGACTTTTTCCGGCCCTTTGGCACTGAGCAAGGACAGTCGGTAAAATGTTCGGATTTAGCTCATTTTAAGCCGCCAGATACGAGAAACAATACTCGGAGGTCCTGTAGGGACCCTGAAACACACTTTTTAAGTTCCTAAAATGAACGGTTTCGGAGATATTAAAAAATAACTGTGTTCCCTTTGAGAAACAGATCAACGTTACTATGGCAACCGCTGAAATTTCGCAGACCGGGGATAGTTTTCTGGCAATATCTCGAAAACCGTTCGTTTTAGGGCCTTAGAACGCTGGGTTCGGTTCCCACTTCTTTGAAGTGGAAACCACGAACATTGCTCCTCACATTGTTACGCGCAAAAAGAGCTATAATCCATATTTCTACGATCAAATCGACTTGAAAAGTCTCATCTCTTATATATAAGCCAAAATTGACTTATCACCGCAGGGCTCAAACCACTAGACCTAGAAAGCTGAAATTTTGCATGTTGGTTGATCCGAGTATGTAGAGGCTCACTAAGAAACGGTTTTTGAAAATTCAATTTGTAAGTGACTTTTTTCGTCCCTTTGGCATTGACAATCCAAAATTGACTCATCGACGCAGGGCTCAAACCACTAGACCTAGAAAGCTGAAATTTTGCATGTTGGTTGATCCGAGTATTTAGAGGCCCAATAAGAAACGGTTTTTGAAAATTCAATTTGTAAGTGACTTTTTCGGCCCTTTGGCACTGAGCAAGGACAGTCGGTAAAATGTTCGGATTTAGCTCATTTTAAGCCACCAGATACGAGAAACAATACTCGGAGGTCCTGTAGGGACCCCGAAACACACTTTTTAAGTTCCTAAAATGAACGGTTTCGGAGGTATTCCCAAATAACTGTGTTCCCTCTGAGAAACAGATCAACGTTACTATGGCAACCGCTGACATTTCGAAGACCGGGGATAGTTTTCTGGCAATATCTCGAAAACCGTTCGTTGTAGGGCCTTAAAACGCTGGGTTCGGTTCCACGAACATTGCTCCTCACTTTGTTACGCGCAAAAAGAGCTATAATCCATATTTCTACGATCAAATCGACTTGGAAAGTCTCATCTCTTATATATAATACAAAATTGACTCATCACCGCAGGGCTCAAACCACTTGACCTAGGAAGCAGAAATTTTTCATGTTGGTTGATCCAAGTATATAGAGGCCAAATAAGAAACGGTTTTTGCAAATTCAATTTGTAAGTGACTTTTTCGGCCCTTTGGCACTGAGCAAGGACAGTCGGTAAAATGTTCGGATTTAGCTCATTTTAAATCGCCAGATACGAGAAACAATACTCGGAGGTCCTGTAGGGACCCCGAAACACACTTTTTAAATTCCTAAAATGAACGGTTTCGGAGATATTCCCAAATAACTGTGTTCCCACTGAGAAACAGATCAACGTTACTATGGCAACCGCTGAAATTACGCAGACCGGGGATTGTTTTCTGGCAATATCTCGAAGGCTGTTCGTTTTAGGGACTTAAAACGCTGGGTTCGGTTCCCACTTCTTCGAAGTGGAAACCACGAACATTGCTCCTCACATTGTTACGCGCAAAAAGAGCTATAATCCATATTTCTACGATCAAATCGACTTGGAAAGTCTCATCTCTTACGTATAATCCAAAATTGACTCATCACCGCAGGGCTCAAACCACTAGACCTAGAAAGTTGAAATTTTGCATGTCGGTTGATCCGAGTATGTAGAGGCTCATTAAGAAACGGTTTTTGAAAATTCAATTTGTAAGTTACTTTTTTCGGCCCTTTGTCATTGACAATCCAAAATTGACTCAATGACGCAGGGCTCAAACCACTAGACCTAGAAAGCCGAAATTTTGCATGTTGGTTGATCCGTGTATGTAGAGGCCCAATAAGAAATGGTTTTTGAAAATTCAATTTGTAAGTGACTTTTTTCGGCCTTTTGGCACTGAGCAAGGACAGTCGGTAAAATGTTCGGATTTAGCTCATTTTAAGCCACCAGATACGAGAAACAATACTCGGAGGTCCTGTAGGGACCCCGAAACACACTTTTTAAGTTCCTAACATGAACGGTTTCGGAGATATTCCCAAATAACTGTGTTCCCTCTGAGAAACAGATCAACGTTACTATGGCAACCGCTGAAATTTCGCAGACCGGGGATAGTTTTCTGGCAATATCTCGAAAACCGTTCGTTTTAGGGCCTTAGAACGCTGGGTTCGGTTCCCAATTCTTCGAAGTGGAAACCACGAACATTGCTCCTCACATTGTTACGCGCAAAAAGAGCTATAATCCATATTTCTACGATCAAATCGATTTGGAAAGTCTCATCTGATATATAAAAGTGAAAGTCTGTATGTATGTATGTGGATGTGTTGGTTCCGTATACATATCTACACCGTTCCACCAATCTCAACCAAATGTTGCATACACATAGTTTAGGACCCAGAAGGAACAGCTGGCTACATGAATTTTCGATAGTCTTTCTCATTGTTCTGATTTCGGCCCTTTTGCACTCAAGCGCAGGCTAATTAAATCATAAAATGTACTCATGAAGGAATGGCAAAGCAGATAGTTTCCATGGCAACATAGCTCAAGTAGAGACACGGCCGTCTGGATGCCACTTGCGCTCTGCACTGTCGGTATAGAAAATGAGCATCTTTACTTGAAATCCCGTTAGTTACTCACCTACTCACACAGCACTGTCAACCGAGTTTAGCATAACAAAGACTTGACACTATCTTCTACCATATATTTGTCAAATAACACTCACTCACTCACTCACTCATTCATTCATCACGAAATCTCAGAAATCACCGAACGGATTGGAATGAAATTTGGTATGCTGCTTTCCCAAGGGTCGAAAATGCCCACTAAGAGAGGATTTTTGTATATTAAGGTTCTAAAGGGGTGTTAAGGGGGTAGAACTGCATTTCATTGAATAGCAATATCTCCCGATTGGTTTCATTGGGGGATGTGATACTCGGCACATAAACTCATCATTAAAAATAAGAAGACATGAGTCTGAGGGTTTTTCGATGTGGCGTATATTATGAGGTGAAAGGGGTGAAAAGTGGGGATTGAAAGATTCCTAACGGAGCGTGTATCTCTTAAACGACATAGGCGAGGAGTTTGAAACTCAGCGGGAAAAGAATCAGCGTAAAAATAAGTAAATATGTGTTTGACCGTTTATTCATAAATCCAATTTAAGGGGCCCATGGGGAGGGGTCACATTCTGGGGGAGGGGAACAGGAAAGAAAGCATCCTAACTGATTATCTGACTGATTCACTCATCAATCTCAGGGGGGAAAACTGCTTTAAAGTAAGTAAATAGCTGTTCGACAGTTTTTTTTTCATAAATCAAATTTAAGGGGTTCATGGGGAGGGGTGAAATTCTGAAAAAAAAAATGAAAGGAAATGTCCTGTCTGACTCACTCACTCATCCCAGCGAAAACTATTCAAGTTGGAAAAATGAAATTTTGGGAATATGTTCGCTGTATGTCGAAAACGTCAAATAAGGAATAATTGTTGTTTATTCGGGTTTTAAAGAGATGTTAAGGGGGTAAACGTGCATTTCATTGAATAACGATATTTCATCAGTTGTTCCTTTGGGGATGTGATATTCGGTATATAAACTAATCATTAAAAATAATCAGACATATATCTAAGGATTTATCGATGTGGTGTATATTATGAGGTGAAAGGGGTGAAAATTGGGGGTTGAGGGATTCTTAAAGGAACGTGTATCTCTTAAACGACATAGGCGAAAAGTTTGAAATTCGGCGGGAAAAAACAGCTTAAATTACAAGTAAATAGGTGTTCGACCGATTTTTTCATAAATCCAATTTAAGGGGCCCTTGTAGAAGGGTGAAATTCTGGGGGGAAAAACAGGAAAGAAAGTGTCCTAACTGATTGACTCACTTACTCACTCATCAAACTCAGGGCGAAAACAGCTTTAAATAAGTAAATAGGTGTTCGACCGTTTGCTTCATAAATCCAATTTAAGGGGTTCATGGGGAGGGGTGAAATTATCAAAAATAAATGAAAGAAAATGTCCTGACTCACTCACTCATCATCGCCAAGCCCAAATTATTGAAGTTAGAAACATGAAATTTTGGTAATATGTCGTTGTATGTCGAAAACGTCCACTAAGGAAAGAGTTTTGAATATTCAGGTTCTAAATAGGTGTTAAGGGGGGTAAAAGTACATTTCATTGAATAACAATATCTCACGAGTGGTTTCATTTGGGGATGTGATACTTGGCATATAAACTAATCATTCAAAATAAGCTGACACATGTCTAATAGTTTTTCGATGTAGTGTATATTATGAGGTGAAAGGGATGAAAAGTAGGGATTGAAAGATTCTTAACGGAGCGTGTATCTCTTAAACGACATAGGCGAGGAGTTTGAAACTTGGAGGAAATCAATCAGCTTAAAAATAAATAAATAAATAAAATAAATAGGTGTTCGACCGTTTTTTCACAAATCCAATTTAAGGGGCCTATGGGGAGGGGTGAAATTCTGGAAGAAAAACGTCCACTAACGAAGGATTTTTGTATGTTCACTCTCATCGACCAACCAAAACTATTAAAGTTAGAAGAATGATATTTTGGGGATATGT
The DNA here is from genome assembly GCA_946902985.2 of Meconema thalassinum. Lineage (NCBI taxonomy): Eukaryota > Metazoa > Arthropoda > Insecta > Orthoptera > Tettigoniidae > Meconema > Meconema thalassinum. The sequence goes on from OX336390.1 coordinate 305,270,595, forward strand.
TTGTTGTGTGTCGAAAACGTCTACTAAGGAGGGATTTTTGGATATTTAAACCTGCATTTCATTGAACAACAATATGACACGACTATGACGCGAGCGAAGCGATGCTAAAAATGAGATGGTGTGTGTCTGTGTATTACTCAATTACGCAAGTACCACTAGTCCGATTTACATGAATTTTACATGGAAGTAGTTGATTTACCTGGTTAACATATTGGTTACTTTTGATTTCAATACTTTGCACTATTTAAAGATGGCGACCATTTTAGTGACGTCACTAAACCATTTGGTTTCAAACTTCCATGTTTCCATTTCAAATAAAAAGAGAACGCTAAGAAATAGCAAACTTTTGATGGCATATACGAGGTTTAATATTACATTTCCTATCCGAAAGGTATCTCCAAACGTTAGCGAGTAAAACCTAAATTTGTGCTATAAAACACGGTCAACGCCGAGCGGTGTAGTTGGACAAAATGTTCCATCCTTAATCTCCCTCAGCGCAGCACCTCGCCTATCCCCTGTTTTAACAGTCACCTTCACATTTTATTTTATTTATGACGCGTAGCGAAGCACGGGTACTTCAGCTAGTCTCTTATATATAAGCCAAAATTGACTCATCACCGCAGGGCTCAAACCACTAGACCTAGAAAGCTGAAATTTTGCATGTTGGTTGATCCGAGTATGTAGAGGCTCACTAAGAAACGGTTTTTGAAAAATCAATTTGTAAGTGACTTTTTTCGGCCCTTTGGCATTGGCAATCCAAAATTGACTCATCGACGCAGGGCTCAAACCAATAGACCTAAAAAGCCGAAAATTTGCATGTTGGTTGATCCGAGTATGTAGAGGCCCAATAAGAAACGGTTTTTGTAAATTCAATTTGTAAGTGACTTTTTCCGGCCCTTTGGCACTGAGCAAGGACAGTCGGTAAAATGTTCGGATTTAGCTCATTTTAAGCCGCCAGATACGAGAAACAATACTCGGAGGTCCTGTAGGGACCCTGAAACACACTTTTTAAGTTCCTAAAATGAACGGTTTCGGAGATATTACCAAATAACTGTGTTCCCTCTGAGAAACAGATCAACGTTACTATGGCAACCGCTGAAATTTCGCAGACCGGGGATAGTTTTCTGGCAATATCTCGAAAACCGTTCGTTTTAGGGCCTTAGAACGCTGGGTTCGGTTCCCACTTCTTTGAAGTGGAAACCACGAAATTGCTCCTCACATTGTTACGCGCAAAAAGAGCTATATTCCATATTTCTACGATCAAATCGACTTGGAAAGTCTCATCTCTTATATATAAGCCAAAATTGACTCATCACCGCAGGGCTCAAACCACTAGACCTAGAAAGCTGAAATTGTGCATGTTGGTTGATCCGAGTATGTAGAGGCTCACTAAGAAACGGTTTTTGAAAATTCAATTTGTAAGTGAGTTTTTGGTCCCTTTGGCATTGACAATCCAAAATTGACTCATCGACGCAGGGCTCAAACCACTAGACCTAGAAAGCTGAAATTTTGCATGTTGGTTGATCCGAGTATTTAGAGGCCCAATAAGAAACGGTTTTTGAAAATTCAATTTGTAAGTGACTTTTTTCGGCCCTTTGGCACTGAGCAAGGACAGTCGGTAAAATGTTCGGATTTAGCTCATTTTAAGCCACCAGATACGAGAAACAATACTCGGAGGTCCTGTAGGGACCCCGAAACACACTTTTTAAGTTCCTAAAATGAACGGTTTCGGAGATATTCCCAAATAACTGTGTTCCCTCTGAGAAAAAAGATCAACGTTACTATGGCAACCGCTGAAATTACGCAGACCGGGGATAGTCTTCTGGCAATATCTCGAAAACCGTTCGTTTTAGGGCCTTAAAACGCTGGGTTCGGTTCCCACACGAACATTGCTCCTCACATAGTTACGCGCAAAAAGAGCTATAATCCGTATTTCTACGATCAAATCGACTTGGAAAGTCTCATCTCTTATATATAATCCAAAATTGACTCATCACCGCAGGGCTCAAACCACTTGACCTAGAAAGCTGAAATTTTGCATGTTGGTTGATCCGAGTATGTAGATGCCCAGTAAGAAACGGTTTTTTAAAATTCAATTTGTAAGTGACTTTTTTCGGCCCTTTGGCACTGTTAGCAAGGACAGTCGGTAAAATGTTCGGATTTAGCTCATTTTAAATCGCCAGATACGAGAAACAATACTCGGAGGTCCTGTAGGGACCCCGAAACACACTTTTTAAGTTCCTAAAATGAACGATTTCGGAGATATTCCCAAATAACTGTGTTCCCTCTGAGAAGCAGGTCAAAGTTACTATGGCAACCGCTGAAATTTCGCAGACGGGGATAGTTTTCTGGCAATATCTCGAAAACCGTTCGTTTTAGGGCCTTAAAACGCTGGGTTCGGTTCCCACACGAACATTGCTCCTCACATTGTTACGCGCAAAAAGAGCTATAATCCATATTTCTACGATCAAATCGACTTGGAAAGTCTCATCTCTTATATATAATCCAAAATTGACTCATCACCGCCGGGCTCAAACCACTAGACCTAGAAAGCTGAAATTTTTCATGTTGGTTAATCCGAGTATGTAGAGGCTCACCAAGAAACGGTTTTTGAAAATTCAATTTGTAAGTGACTTTTTTCGGCCCTTTGGCATTGACAATCCATAATTGACTTATCGACGCAGGGCTCAAACCACTAGATCTAGAAAGCTGAAATTTTGCATGATGGTTGATCCGAGTATGTAGAGGCCCAATAAGAAACGGTTTTTGAAAATTCAATTTGTAAGTGACTTTTTTCGGCCCTTTGGCACTGAGCAAGGACAGTCGGTAAAATGTTCGGATTTAGCTCATTTTAAGCCACCAGATACGAGAAACAATACTCGGAGGTCCTGTAGGGACCCCGTAACACACTTTTTAAGTTCCTAAAATGAACGGTTTCGGAGATATTCCCAAATAACTGTGTTCCCTCTGAGAAACAGATCAACGTTACTATGGCAACCGCTGAAATTTCAAAGACCGGGGATAGTTTTGTGGCAATATTTCGAAAACCGTTCGCTGTAGGGCCTTAAAACGCTGGGTTCGGTTCCACGAACATTCCTCCTCACATTGTTACGCGCAAAAAGAGCTATAATCCATATTTCTACGATCAAATCGACTTGGAAAGTCTCATCTCTTATATATAATCCAAAATAGACGCATCACCGCAGGGCTCAAACCACTAGACCTAGAAAGCTGAAATTTTTCATGTTGGTTAATCCGAGTATGTAGAGGCTCACTAAGAAACGGTTTTTGAAAATTCAATTTGTAAGTGACTTTTTTCGGCCCTTTGGCATTGACAATCCAAAATTGACTCATCGACGCAGGGCTCAAACCACTAGACCTAGAAAGCTGAAATTTTGCATGTTGGTTGATCCGAGTATGTAGAGGCCCAATCAGAAACGGTTCTTGAAAATTCAATTTGTAAGTGACTTTTTTCGGCCCTTTGCCACTGAGCAAGGACAGTCGGTAAAATGTTCGGATTTAGCTCATTTTAAGCCGCCAGATACGAGAAACAATACTCGGAGGTCCTGTAGGGACCCCGAAACACACTTTTTAAGTTCCTAAAATGAACGGTTTCGGAGATATTCCCAAATAACTGTGTTCCCTCTGAGAAACAGATCAACGGTACGATGGCAACCGCTGAAATTTCGCGGACCGGGGATAGTTTTCTGGCAATATCTCGAAAACGGTTCGTTTTAGGGCCTTAAAACGCTGGGTTTGGTTCCCAGTTCTTGGGAGTGGAAACCACGAACAATACTCCTCACATTGTTACGCGCAAAAAGAGCTATAATCCATATTTCTACGATCAAATCGACTTTTAAAGTCTCATCTCTTATATACAGTATAATCCAAAATTGACTCATCACCGCAGGGCTCAAACCACTTGACCTAGAAAGCTAAAATTTTGCATCTTGGTTGATCCGAGTATGTAGAGACTCACTAAGAAACGGTTTTTGAAAATTCAAATTGTAAGTGACTTTTTTCGGCCCTTTGGCATTGACAATCCAAAATTGACTCATCGACGCAGGGCTCAAACCACTAGACCTAGAAAGCTGAAATTTTGCATGTTGGTTGATCCCAGTATGTAGAGGCCCAATAAGAAACGGTTTTTAAAATTCAATTTGTAAGTGACTTTTTTCGGCCCTTTGGCACTGAGCAAGGACAGTCGGTAAAATGTTCGTATTTAGCTCATTTTAAGCCGCCAGATACGAGAAACAATACTCGGAGGTCCTGTAGGGACCCCGAAACATACTTTTTAAGTTACTTAAATGAACGGTTTCGGAGATATTCCCAAATAACTGTGTTCCCTCTGAGAAACAGATCAACGTTACTATGGCAACCGCTGAAATTACGCAGACCGGGGATAGTTTTCTGGCAATATCTCGAAAACCGTTCGTATTAGGGCCTTAAAACGCTGGGTTCGGTTCCCACACGAACATTGCTCCTCACATAGTAACGCGCAAAAAGAGCTATAATCCGTATTTCTACGGTCAAATCGACTTGGAAAGTCTCATCTCTTATATATAATCCAAAATTGACTCATCACCGCAGGGCTCAAACCACTAGACCCAGAAAGCTGAAATTTTGCATGTTGGTTCATCCGAGTATGTAGAGGCCCAATAAGAAACGGTTTTAGAAAATTCAATTTGTAAGTGACTTTTTCGGCCCTTTGGCACTGAGCAAGGACAGTCGGTAAAATGTTCGGATTTAGCTCATTTTAAGCCGCCAGATAGGAGAAAAAATACTCGGAGGTCCTGTAGGGACCCCGAAACACACTTTTTAAGTTCCCTAAATGAACGGTTTCGGAGATATTCCCAAATAACTGTGTTCCCTCTGAGAAACAGATCAACGTTACTAAGGCAACCGCTGAAATTTCGCAGACCGGGGATAGTTTTCTGGCAATATCGGGAAAACCGTTCGTTTTAGGGCCTTAAAACGGTGGGTTCGGTTCCCACACGAACATTGCTCCTCACATAGTTAAGCGCAAAAAGAGCTATAATCCGTATTTCTACGGTCAAATCGACTTGGAAAGTCTCATCTCTTATATATAATCCACAATTGACTCATCACCGCAGGGCTCAAACCACTAGACCTAGAAAGCTGAAATTTTTCATGTTGGTTAATCCGAGTATGTGGAGGCTCACTAAGAAACGGTTTTTGAAAATTCAATTTGTAAGTGACTTTTTTCGGCCCTTTGGCACTGAGCAAGGACAGTCGGTAAAATGTTCGGATTTAGCTCATTTTAAGCCGCCAGAAACGAGAAACAATACTCGGAGGTCCTGTAGGGACCCCGAAACGCACTTTTTAAGTACCTCAAATGAACGGTTTCAGAGATATTCCCAAATAACTGTGTTCTCTCTGAGAAAGAGATCAACGTTACTATGGCAACCGCTGAAATTTCGCAGACCGGGGATAGTTTTCCGGCAATATCTCGAAAACCGTTCGTTTTAGTGCCTTAAAACGCTGGGTTCGGTTCCCAATTCGTCGAAGTGGAAACCACGAACATTACTCCTCACTTTGTTACGCGCAAAAAGAGCTATAATCCATATTTCTACGATCAAATCGACTTGGAAAGCCTCAACTCTTATATATAATCCAAAATTGACTCATTACCGCAGGGCTCAAACCACTAGACCTAGAAAGCTGAAATTTTGCATGTTAGTTGATCCGGGTATGTAGAGGTTCACTAAGAAACGGTTTTTGAGAATTCAATTTGTAAGTGACTTTTTTCGGCCCTTTGGCACTGAGCTAGGACAGTCGGTAAAATGTTCGGATTTAGCTCATTTTAAGCCACCAGATACGAGAAACAATACTCGGAGGTCCTGTAGGGACCCCGAAACACACTTTTTAAGTTCCTAAAATGAATGGTTTCGGTGATATTACCAAATAACTGTGTTCCCTCTGAGAAACAGATCAACGTTACTATGGCAACCGCTGAAATTTCGCAGACCGGGATTAGTTTTCTGGCAATATCTCGAAAACCGTTCGTTTTAGGGCCTTAGAACGCTGGGTTCGGTTCCACGAACATTGCTCCTCACATTGTTACGCCCAAAAAGAGCTATAATCCATATTTCTACGATCAAATCCAGTTGGAAAGTCTCATCTCTTATATATAATCCAAAATTGACTCATCACCGCAGGGCTCAAACCACTTGACCTAGAAAGCTGAAATTTTGCATCTTGGTTGATCCGAGTATGTAGAGACTCACTAAGAAACGGTTTTTGAAAATTCAAATTGAAAGTGACTTTTTTCGGCCCTTTGGCAATGACAATCCAAAATTGACTCATCGACGCAGGGCTCAAACCACTAGACCTAGAAAGCTGAAATTTTGCATGTTGGTTGATCCGAGTATGTAGAGGCCCAATAAGAAACGGTTTTTAAAATTCAATTTGTAAGTGACTTTTTTCGGCCCTTTGGCACTGAGCAAGGACAGTCGGTAAAATGTTCGGATTTAGCTCATTTTAAGCCACCAGATACGAGAAACAATACTCGGAGGTCCTGTAGGGACCCCGAAACACACTTTTAAAGTTCCTAAAATGAACGGTTTCGGAGATATTCCCAAATAACTGTGTTCCCTCTGAGAAACAGATCAACGGTACGATGGCAACCGCTGAAATTTCGCGGACCGGGGATAGTTTTCTGGCAATATCTCGAAAACCGTTCGTTTTAGGGCCTTAAAACGCTGGGTTTGGTTCCCAGTTCTTGGGAGTGGAATCCACGAACAATACTCCTCACATTGTTACGCGCAAAAAGAGCTATAATCCATATTTCTACGATCAAATCGACTTGGAAAGTCTCATCTCTTATATATAATCCAAAATTGACTCATCACCGCATGGCTCAAACCACTTGACCTAGAAAGCTGAAATTTTGCATCTTGGTTGATCCGAGTATGTAGAGACTCACTAAGAAACGGTTTTTGAAAATTCAAATTGTATGTGACTTTTTTCGGCCCTTTGGCATTGACAATCCAAAATTGACTCATCGACGCAGGGCTCAAACCACTAGACCTAGAAAGCCGAAATTTTGCAAGTTGGTTGATCCGAGTATGTAGAAGCCCAATAAGAAACGGTTTTTAAAATTCAATTTGTAAGTGACTTTTTTCGGCCCTTTGGCACTGAGCAAGGACAGTCGGTAAAATGTTCGGATTTAGCTCATTTTAAGCCGCCAGATACGAGAAACAATACTCGGAGGTCCTGTAGGGACCCCGAAACAGACTTTTTAAGTTCCCTAAATGAACGGTTTCGGAGATATTCCCAAATAACTGTGTTCCCTCTGAGAAACAGATCAACGTTACTAAGGCAACCGCTCAAAATTTCGCAGACCGGGGATATTTTTCTGGCAATATCTCGAAAACCGTTCGTTTTAGGGCCTTAAAACGCTGGGTTCGGTTCCCAAACGAACATTGCTCCTCACATTGTTACGCGCAAAAAGAGCTATAATCCATATTTCTACGATCAAATCGACTTGGAAAGTCTCATCTCTTATATATAATCCAAAATTGACTCATCGACGCAGGGCTCAAACCACTAGACCTAGAAAGCCGAAATTTTGCATGTTGGTTGATCCGAGTATGTAGAGGCCCAATAAGAAACGGTTTTTAAAATTCAATTTGTAAGTGACTTTTTTCGGCCCTTTGGCACTGAGCAAGGACAGTCGGTAAAATGTTCGGATTTAGCTCATTTTAAGCCACCAGATACGAGAAACAATACTCGGAGGTCCTGTAGGGACCCCGAAACACACTTTTAAAGTTCCTAAAATGAACGGTTTCGGAGATATTCCCAAATAACTGTGTTTCCTCTGAGAAACAGATCAACGGTACGATGGCAACCGCTGAAATTTCGCGGACCGGGGATAGTTTTCTGGCAATATCTCGAAAACCGTTCGTTTTAGGGCCTTAAAACGCTGGGTTTGGTTCCCAGTTCTTGGGAGTGGAATCCACGAACAATACTCCTCACATTGTTACGCGCAAAAAGAGCTATAATCCATATTTCTTAGATCAAATCGACTTGGAAAGTCTCATCTCTTATATATATAATCCAAAATTGACTCATCACCGCAGGGCTCAAACCACTTGACCTAGAAAGCTGAAATTTTGCATCTTGGTGGATCCGAGCATGTAGAGACTCACTAAGAAACGGTTTTTGAAAATTCAAATTGTAAGTGACTTTTTTCGGCCCTTTGGCATTGACAATCCAAAATTGACTCATCGACGCAGGGCTCAAACCACTAGACCTAGAAAGCTGAAATTTTGCATGTTGGTTGATCCGAGTATGTAGAGGCCCAATAAGAAACGGTTTTTAAAATTCAATTTGTAAGTGACTTTTTTCGGCCCTTTGGCACTGAGCAAGGACAGTCGGTAAAATGTTCGTATTTAGCTCATTTTAAGCCGCCAGATACGAGAAACAATACTCGGAGGCCCTGTAGGGACCCCGAAACACACTTTTTAAGTTCCTAAAATGAACGGTTTCGGAGATATTCCCAAATAACTGTGTTCCCTCTGAGAAACAGATCAACGTTACTATGGCAACCGCTGAAATTACGCAGACCGGGGATAGTTTTCTGGCAATATCTCGAAAACCGTTCGTTTTAGGGCCTTAAGACGCTGGGTTCGGTTCCCACACGAACATTGCTCCTCACATAGTTACGCGCAAAAAGAGCTATAATCCGTATTTCTACGGTCAAATCGACTTGGAAAGTCTCATCTCTTATATATAATCCAAAATTGACTCATCACCACAGGGCTAAAAACCACTAGACCCAGAAAGCTGAAATTTTGCATGTTGGTTCAACCGAGTATGTAGAGGCCCAATAAGAAACGGTTTTTGAAAATTCAATTTGTAAGTGACTTTTTCGGCCCTTTGGCACTGAGCAAGGACAGTCGGTAAAATGTTCGGATTTAGCTCATTTTAAGCCGCCAGATACGAGAAACAATACTCGGAGGTCCTGTAGGGACCCCGAAAGAGACTTTTTAAGTTCCCTAAATGAACGGTTTCGGAGATATTCCCAAATAACTGTGTTCCCTCTGAGAAACAGATCAACGTTGCTAAGGCAACCGCTGAAATTTCGCAGACCGGGGATAGTTTTCTGGCAATAACTCGAAAACCGTTCGTTTTAGGGCCTTAAAACGCTGGGTTCGGTTCCCTCACGAACATTGCTCCTCACATTGTTACGCGCAAAAAGAGCTATAATCCATATTTCTACAATCAAATCGACTTGGAAAGTCTCATCTCTTATATATAATCCAAAATTGACTCATCACCGCAGGGCTCAAACCACTAGACCTAGAAAGCTGAAATTTTTCATGTTGGTTAATCCGAGTATGTAGAGGCTCACTAAGAAACGGTTTTTGAAAATTCAATTTGTAAGTGACTTTTTTCGGCCCTTTGGCATTGACAATCCAAAATTGACTCATCGACGCAGGGCTCAAACCACTAGACCTAGAAAGCTGAAATTTTGCATGTTGGTTCATCCGAATATGTAGAGGCCCAATAAGAAACTGTTTTTGAAAATTCAATTTGTAAGTGACTTTTTTCGGCCCGTTGGCACTGAGCAAGGACAGTCGGTAAAATATTCGGATTTAGCTCATTTTAAGCCGCCAGAAACGAGAAACAATACTCGGAGGTCCTGTAGGGACCCCGAAACGCACTTTTTAAGTTCCTCAAATGAACGGTTTCGGAGATATTCCCAAATAACTGTGTTCTCTCTGAGAAAGAGATCAACGTTACTATGGCAACCGCTGAAATTTCGCAGACCGGGGATAGTTTTCCGGCAATATCTCGAAAACCGTTCGTTTTAGTGCCTTAAAACGCTGGGTTCAGTTCCCAATTCGTCGAAGTGGAAACCACGAACATTACTCCTCACTTTGTTACGCGCAAAAAGAGCTATAATCCATATTTCTACGATCAAATCGACTTGGAAAGCCTCAACTCTTATATATAATCCAAAATTGACTCATTACCGCAGGGCTCAAACCACTAGACCTAGAAAGCTGAAATTTTGCATGTTGGTTGATCCGGGTATGTAGAGGTTCACTAAGAAACGGTCTTTGAAAATTCAATTTGTAAGTGACGTTTTTCGGCCCTTTGGCACTGAGCAAGGACAGTCGGTAAAATGTTCGGATTTAGCTCATTTTAAGCCGCCAGATACGAGAAACAGTACTCGGAGGTCCTGTAGGGACCCCGAAACACACTTTTTAAGTTCCTAAAATGAACGGTTTCGGAGATATTACCAAATAACTGTGTTCCCTCTGAGAAACAGATCACCGTTACTATGGCATCCGCTGAAATTTCTCAGACCGGGGATAGTTTTCTGGCAAAATCTCCAAAACCGTTCGTTTCAGGGCCTTAAAACGCTGGGTTCGGTTCACAATTCTTCGAAGTGGAAACCACGAACATTGCTCCTCACATTGTTACGCGCAAAAAGAGCTATAATCCATATTTCTACGATCAAATCCAGTTGGAAAGTCTCATCTCTTATATATAGTCCAAAATTGACTCATCACCGCAGGGCTCAAACCACTTGACCTAGAAAGCTGAAATTTTGCATCTTGGTTGATCCGAGTATGTAGAGACTCACTAAGAAACGGTTTTTGAAAATTCAAATTGTAAGTGACTTTTTTCGGCCCTTTGGCATTGACAATCCAAAATTGACTCATCGACGCAGGGCTCAAACCACTAGACCTAGAAAGCTGAAATTTTGCATGTTGGTTGATCCCAGTATGTAGAGGCCCAATAAGAAACGGTTTTTAAAATTCAATTTGTAAGTGACTTTTTTCGGCCCTTTGGCACTGAGCAAGGACAGTCGGTAAAATGTTCCTATTTAGCTCATTTTAAGCCGCCAGATACGAGAAACAATACTCGGAGGTCCTGTAGGGACCCCGAAACACACTTTTTAAGTTCCTAAAATGAATGGTTTCGGAGATATTCCCAAATAACTGTGTTCCCTCTGAGAAACAGATCAACGTTACTATAGCAACCGCTGAAATTACGCAGACCGGGGATAGTTTTCTGGCAATATCTCGAAAACCGTTCGTTTTAGGGCCTTAAAACGCTCGGTTCGGTTCCCACACGAACATTGCTCCTCACATAGTTACGCGCAAAAAGAGCTATAATCCGTATTTCTACGGTCAAATCGACTTGGAAAGTCTCATCTCTTATATATAATCCAAAATTGACTCATCACCGCAGGGCTCAAACCACTAGACCCAGAAAGCTGAAATTTTGCATGTTGGTTCATCCGAGTATGTAGAGGCCCAATAAGAAACGGTTTTTGAAAATTCAATTTGTAAGTGACTTTTTCGGCCCTTTGGCCCTGAGCAAGGACAGTCGGTAAAATGTTCGGATTTAGCTCATTTTAAGCCGCCAGATACGAGAAACAATACTCGGAGGTCCTGTAGGTACCCCGAAACACACTTTTTAAGTTCCTAAAATGGACGGTTTCGGAGATATTCCCAAATAACTGTGTTCCCTCTGAGAAACAGATCAACGTTACTATGGCAACCGCTGAAATTACGCAGACCGGGGATAGTTTTCTGGCAATATCTCGAAAACCGTTCGTTTTAGGGCCTTAAAACGCTGGGTTCGGTTCCCTCACGAACATTGCTCCTCACATAGTTACGCGCAAAAAGAGCTATAATCCGTATTTCTACGGTCAAATCGACTTGGAAAGTCTCATCTCTTATATATAATACAAAATTGACTCATCACCGCAGGGCTCAAACCACTAGACCCAGAAAGCAGAAATTTTGCATGTTGGTTCATCCGAGTATGTAGAGGCCCAGTAAGAAACGGTTTTTGAAAATTCAATTTGTAAGTGACTTTTTCGGCCCTTTGGCACTGAGCAAGGACAGTCGGTAAAATGTTCGGATTTAGCTCATTTTAAGCCGCCAGATACGAGAAACAATACTCGGAGGTCCTGTAGGGACCCCGAAACACACTTTTTAAGTTCCCTAAATGAACGGTTTCGGAGATATTCCCAAATAACTGTGTTCCCTCTGAGAAACAGATCAACGTTACTAAGGCAACCGCTGAAATTTCGCAGACCGGGGATATTTTTCTGGCAATATCTCGAAAACCGTTCGTTTTAGGGCCTTAAAACGCTGGGTTCGGTTCCCAAACGAACATTGCTCCTCACATTGTTACGCGCAAAAAGAGCTATAATCCATATTTCTACGATCAAATCGACTTGGAAAGTCTCATCTCTTATATATAATCCAAAATTGACTCACCGACGCAGGGCTCAAACCACTAGACCTAGAAAGCCGAAATTTTGCATGTTGGTTGATCCGAGTATGTAGAGGCCCAATAAGAAACGGTTTTTAAAATTCGATTTGTAAGTGACTTTTTTCGGCCCTTTGGCACTGAGCAAGGACAGTCGGTAAAATGTTCGGATTTAGCTCATTTTAAGCCACCAGATACGAGAAACAATACTCGGAGGTCCTGTAGGGACCCCGAAACACACTTTTAAAGTTCCTAAAATGAACGGTTTCGGAGATATTCCCAAATAACTGTGTTCCCTCTGAGAAGCAGATCAACGGTACGATGGCAACCGCTGAAATTTCGCGGACCGGGGATAGTTTTCTGGCAATATCTCGAAAACCGTTCGTTTTAGGGCCTTAAAACGCTGGGTTTGGTTCCCAGTTCTTGGGAGTGGAATCCACGAACAATACTCCTCACATTGTTACGCGCAAAAAGAGCTATAATCCATATTTCTACGATCAAATCGACTTGGAAAGTCTCATCTCTTATATATAATCCAAAATTGACTCATCACCGCAGGGCTCAAACCACTTAACCTAGAAAGCTGAAATTTTGCATCTTGGTTGATCCGAGTATGTAGAGACTCACTAAGAAACGGTTTTTGAAAATTCAAATTGTAAGTGACTTTTTTCGGCCCTTTGGCATTGACAATCCAAAATTGACTCATCGACGCAGGGCTCAAACCACTAGACCTAGAAAGCTGAAATTTTGCATGTTGGTTGATCCGAGTATGTAGAGGCCCAATAAGAAACGGTTTTTAAAATTCAATTTGTAAGTGACTTTTTTCGGCCCTTTGGCACTGAGCAAGGACAGTCGGTAAAATGTTCGTATTTAGCTCATTTTAAGCCGCCAGATACGAGAAACAATACTCGGAGGTACTGTAGGGACCCCGAAACACACTTTTCAAGTTCCTAAAATGAACGGTTTCGGAGATATTCCCAAATAACTGTGTTCCCTCTGAGAAACAGATCAACGTTACTATGGCAACCGCTGAAATTACGCAGACCGGGGATAGTTTTCTGGCAATATCTCGAAAACCGTTCGTTTTAGGGCCTTAAAACGCTGGGTTCGGTTCCCACACGAACATTGCTCCTCACATAGTTACGCGCAAAAAGAGCTATAATCCGTATTTCTACGGTCAAATCGACTTGGAAAGTCTCATCTCTTATATATAATCCAAAATTGACTCTTCACCGCAGGGCTCAAACCACTAGACCCAGAAAGCTGAAATTTTGCATGTTGGTTCAACCGAGTATGTAGAGGCCCAATAAGAAACGGTTTTTGAAAATTCAATTTGTAAGTGACTTTTTCGGCCCTTTGGCACTGAGCAAGGACAGGCGGTAAAATGTTCGGATTTAGCTCATTTTATGCCGCCAGATACGAGAAACAATACTCGGAGGCCCTGTAGGGACCCCGAAACAGACTTTTTAAGTTCCCTAAATGAACGGTTTCGGAGATATTCCCAAATAACTGTGTTCCCTCTGAGAAACAGATCAACGTTACTAAGGCAACCGCTGAAATTTCGCAGACCGTGGATAGTTTTCTGGCAATAACTCGAAAACCGTTCGTTTTAGGGCCTTAAAACGCTGGGTTCGGTTCCCAAACGAACATTGCTCCTCACATTGTTACGCGCAAAAAGAGCTATAATCCATATTTCTACGATCAAATCGACTTGGAAAGTCTCATCTCTTATATATAATCCAAAATTGACTCATCGACGCAGGGCTCAAACCACTAGACCTAGAAAGCCGAAATTTTGCATGTTGGTTGATCCGAGTATGTAGAGGCCCAATAAGAAACGGTTTTTAAAATTCAATTTGTAAGTGACTTTATTCGGCCCTTTGGCACTGAGCAAGGACAGTCGGTGAAATGTTCGGATTTAGCTCATTTTAAGCCACCAGATACGAGAAACAATACTCGGAGGTCCTGCAGGGACCCCGAAACACACTTTTAAAGTTCCTAAAATGAACGGTTTCGGAGATATTCCCAAATAACTGTGTTCCCTCTGAGAAACAGATCAACGGTACGATGGCAACCGCTGAAATTTCGCGGACCGGGGATAGTTTTCTGGCAATATCTCGAAAACCGTTCGTTTTAGGGCCTTAAAACGCTGGGTTTGGTTCCCAGTTCTTGGGAGTGGAATCCACGAACAATACTCCTCACATTGTTACGCGCAAAAAGAGCTATAATCAATATTTCTTAGATCAAATCGACTTGGAAAGTCTCATCTCTTATATATATAATCCAAAATTGACTCATCACCGCAGGGCTCAAACCACTTGACCTAGAAAGCTGAAATTTTGCATCTTGGTTGATCCGAGTATGTAGAGACTCACTAAGAATCGGTCTTTGAAAAATTCAAATTGTAAGTGACTTTTTTCTGCCCTTTGGCATTGACAATCCAAAATTGACTCATCGACGCAGGGCTCAAACCACTAGACCTAGAAAGCTGAAATTTTGCATGTTGGTTGATCCGAGTATGTAGAGGCCCAATAAGAAACGGTTTTTAAAATTCAATTTGTAAGTGACTTTTTTCGGCCCTATGGCACTGAGCAAGGACAGTCGGTAAAATGTTCGGATTTAGCTCATTTTAAGCCGCCAGATACGAGAAACAATACTCGGAGGTCCTGTAGGGACCCCGAAACACACATTTTAAGTTCCCTAAATGAACGGTTTCGGAGATATTCCCAAATAACTGTGTTCCCTCTGAGAAACAGATCAACGTTACTAAGGCAACCGCTGAAATTTCGCAGACCGGGGATATTTTTCTGGCAATATCTCGAAAACCGTTCGTTTTAGGGCCTTAAAACGCTGGGTTCGGTTCCCAAACGAACATTGCTCCTCACATTGTTACGCGCAAAAAGAGCTATAATCCATATTTCTACGATCAAATCGACTTGGAAAGTCTCATCTCTTATATATAATCCAAAATTGACTCACCGACGCAGGGCTCAAACCACTAGACCTAGAAAGCCGAAATTTTGCATGTTGGTTGATCCGAGTATGTAGAGGCCCAATAAGAAACGGTTTTTAAAATTCGATTTGTAAGTGACTTTTTTCGGCCCTTTGGCACTGAGCAAGGACAGTCGGTAAAATGTTCGGATTTAGCTCATTTTAAGCCACCAGATACGAGAAACAATACTCGGAGGTCCTGTAGGGACCCCGAAACACACTTTTAAAGTTCCTAAAATGAACGGTTTCGGAGATATTCCCAAATAACTGTGTTCCCTCTGAGAAGCAGATCAACGGTACGATGGCAACCGCTGAAATTTCGCGGACTGGGGATAGTTTTCTGGCAATATCTCGAAAACCGTTCGTTTTAGGGCCTTAAAACGCTGGGTTTGGTTCCCAGTTCTTGGGAGTGGAATCCACGAACAATACTCCTCACATTGTTACGCGCAAAAAGAGCTATAATCCATATTTCTACGATCAAATCGACTTGGAAAGTCTCATCTCTTATATATAATCCAAAATTGACTCATCACCGCAGGGCTCAAACCACTTAACCTAGAAAGCTGAAATTTTGCATCTTGGTTGATCCGAGTATGTAGAGACTCACTAAGAAACGGTTTATGAAAATACAAATTGTAAGTGACTTTTTTCGGCCCTTTGGCATTGACAATCCAAAATTGACTCATCGACGCAGGGCTCAAACCACTAGACCTAGAAAGCTGAAATTTTGCATGTTGGTTGATCCGAGTATGTAGAGGCCCAATAAGAAACGGTTTTTAAAATTCAATTTGTAAGTGACTTTTTTCGGCCCTTTGGCACTGAGCAAGGACAGTCGGTAAAATGTTCGTATTTAGCTCATTTTAAGCCGCCAGATACGAGAAACAATACTCGGAGGTACTGTAGGGACCCCGAAACACACTTTTCAAGTTCCTAAAAAGAACGGTTTCGGAGATATTCCCAAATAACTGTGTTCCCTCTGAGAAACAGATCAACGTTACTATGGCAACCGCTGAAATTACGCAGACCGGGGATAGTTTTCTGGCAATATCTCGAAAACCGTTCGTTTTAGGGCCTTAAAACGCTGGGTTCGGTTCCCACACGAACATTGCTCCTCTCATAGTTACGCGCAAAAAGAGCTATAATCCGTATTTCTACGGTCAAATCGACTTGGAAAGTCTCATCTCTTATATATAAGCCAAAATTGACTCTTCACCGCAGGGCTCAAACCACTAGACCCAGAAAGCTGAAATTTTGCATGTTGGTTCAACCGAGTATGTAGAGGCCCAATAAGAAACGGTTTTTGAAAATTCAATTTGTAAGTGACTTTTTCGGCCCTTTGGCACTGAGCAAGGACAGTCGGTAAAATGTTCGGATTTAGCTCATTTTATGCCGCCAGATACGAGAAACAATACTCGGAGGTCCTGTAGGGACCCCGAAACAGACTTTTTAAGTTCCCTAAATGAACGGTTTCGGAGATATTCCCAAATAACTGTGTTCCCTCCGAGAAACAGATCAACGTTACTAAGGCAACCGCTGAAATTTCGCAGACCGTGGATAGTTTTCTGGCAATAACTCGAAAACCGTTCGTTTTAGGGCCTTAAAACGCTGGGTTCGGTTCCCAAACGAACATTGCTCCTCACATTGTTACGCGCAAAAAGAGCTATAATCCATATTTCTACGATCAAATCGACTTGGAAAGTCTCATCTCTTATATATAATCCAAAATTGACTCATCGACGCAGGGCTCAAACCACTAGACCTAGAAAGCCGAAATTTTGCATGTTGGTTGATCCGAGTATGTAGAGGCCCAATAAGAAACGGTTTTTAAAATTCAATTTATAAGTGACTTTATTCGGCCCTTTGGCACTGAGCAAGGACAGTCGGTGAAATGTTCGGATTTAGCTCATTTTAAGCCACCAGATACGAGAAACAATACTCGGAGGTCCTGTAGGGACCCCGAAACACACTTTTAAAGTTCCTAAAATGAACGGTTTCGGAGATATTCCCAAATAACTGTGTTCCCTCTGAGAAACAGATCAACGGTACGATGGCAACCGCTGAAATTTCGCGGACCGGGGATAGTTTTCTGGCAATATCTCGAAAACCGTTCGTTTTAGGGCCTTAAAACGCTGGGTTTGGTTCCCAGTTCTTGGGAGTGGAATCCACGAACAATACTCCTCACATTGTTACGCGCAAAAAGAGCTATAATCAATATTTCTTAGATCAAATCGACTTGGAAAGTCTCATCTCTTATATATATAATCCAAAATTGACTCATCACCGCAGGGCTCAAACCACTTGACCTAGAAAGCTGAAATTTTGCATCTTGGTTGATCCGAGTATGTAGAGACTCACTAAGAATCGGTCTTTGAAAAATTCAAATTGTAAGTGACTTTTTTCGGCCCTTTGGCATTGACAATCCAAAATTGACTCATCGACGCAGGGCTCAAACCACTAGACCTAGAAAGCTGAAATTTTGCATGTTGGTTGATCCGAGTATGTAGAGGCCCAATAAGAAACGGTTTTTAAAATTCAATTTGTAAGTGACTTTTTTCGGCCCTATGGCACTGAGCAAGGACAGTCGGTAAAATGTTCGTATTTAGCTCATTTTAAGCCGCCAGATACGAGAAACAATACTCGGAGGTCCTGTAGGGACCCCGAAACAAACTTTTTAAGTTCCTAAAATGAACGGTTTCGGAGATATTCCCAAATAACTGTGTTCCCTCTGAGAAACAGATCAACGTTACTATGGCAACCGCTGAAATTACGCAGACCGGGGATAGTTTTCTGGCAATATCTCGAAAACCGTTCGTTTTAGGGCCTTAAGACGCTGGGTTCGGTTCCCACACGAACATTGCTCCTCAAATAGTTACGCGCAAAAAGAGCTATAATCCGTATTTCTACGGTCAAATCGACTTGGAAAGTCTCATCTCTTATATATAATCCAAAATTGACTCATCACCGCAGGGCTCAAACCACTAGACCTAGAAAGCTGAAATTTTTCATGTTGGTTAATCCGAGTATGTAGAGGCTCACTAAGAAACGGTTTTTGAAAATTCACTTTGTAAGTGACTTTTTTCGGCCCTTTGGCATTGACAATCCAAAATTGACTCATCGACGCAGGGCTCAAACCACTAGACCTAGAAAGCTGAAATTTTGCATGTTGGTTGATCCGAGTATGTAGAGGCCCAATAAGAAACGGTTTTTAAAATTCAATTTGTAAGTGACTTTTTTCGGCCCTTTGGCACTGAGCAAGGACAGTCGGTAAAATGTTCGGATTTAGCTCATTTTAAGCCACCAGATACGAGAAACAATACTCGGAGGTCCTGTAGGGACCCCGAAACACACTTTTAAAGTTCCTAAAATGAACGGTTTCGGAGATATTCCCAAATAACTGTGTTCCCTCTGAGAAACAGATCAACGGTACGATGGCAACCGCTGAAATTTCGCGGACCGGGGATAGTTTTCTGGCAATATCTCGAAAACCGTTCGTTTTAGGGCCTTAAAACGCTGGGTTTGGTTCCCAGTTCTTGGGAGTGGAATCCACGAACAATACTCCTCACATTGTTACGCGCAAAAAGAGCTATAATCCATATTTCTACGATCAAATCGACTTGGAAAGTCTCATCTCTTATATATAATCCAAAATTGACTCATCACCGCAGGGCTCAAACCACTTGACCTAGAAAGCTGAAATTTTGCATCTTGGTTGATCCGAGTATGTAGAGACTCACTAAGAAACGGTTTTTGAAAATTCAAATTGTAAGTGACTTTTTTCGGCCCTTTGGCATTGACAATCCAAAATTGACTCATCGACGCAGGGATCAAACCACTAGACCTAGAAAGCTGAAATTTTGCATGTTGGTTGATCCGAGTATGTAGAGGCCCAATAAGGAACGGTTTTTAAAATTCAATTTGTAAGTGACTTTTTTCGGCCCTTTGGCACTGAGCAAGGACAGTCGGTAAAATGTTCGTATTTAGCTCATTTTAAGCCGCCAGATACGAGAAACAATACTCGGAGGTACTGTAGGGACCCCGAAACACACTTTTCAAGTTCCTAAAAAGAACGGTTTCGGAGATATTCCCAAATAACTGTGTTCCCTCTGAGAAACAGATCAACGTTACTATGGCAACCGCTGAAATTACGCAGACCGGGGATAGTTTTCTGGCAATATCTCGAAAACCGTTCGTTTTAGGGCCTTAAAACGCTGGGTTCGGTTCCCACACGAACATTGCTCCTCTCATAGTTACGCGCAAAAAGAGCTATAATCCGTATTTCTACGGTCAAATCGACTTGGAAAGTCTCATCTCTTATATATAAGCCAAAATTGACTCTTCACCGCAGGGCTCAAACCACTAGACCCAGAAAGCTGAAATTTTGCATGTTGGTTCAACCGAGTATGTAGAGGCCCAATAAGAAACGGTTTTTGAAAATTCAATTTGTAAGTGACTTTTTCGGCCCTTTGGCACTGAGCAAGGACAGTCGGTAAAATGTTCGGATTTAGCTCATTTTATGCCGCCAGATACGAGAAACAATACTCGGAGGTCCTGTAGGGACCCCGAAACAGACTTTTTAAGTTCCCTAAATGAACGGTTTCGGAGATATTCCCAAATAACTGTGTTCCCTCCGAGAAACAGATCAACGTTACTAAGGCAACCGCTGAAATTTCGCAGACCGTGGATAGTTTTCTGGCAATAACTCGAAAACCGTTCGTTTTAGGGCCTTAAAACGCTGGGTTCGGTTCCCAAACGAACATTGCTCCTCACATTGTTACGCGCAAAAAGAGCTATAATCCATATTTCTACGATCAAATCGACTTGGAAAGTCTCATCTCTTATATATAATCCAAAATTGACTC
Source organism: Meconema thalassinum (assembly GCA_946902985.2). NCBI lineage: Eukaryota > Metazoa > Arthropoda > Insecta > Orthoptera > Tettigoniidae > Meconema > Meconema thalassinum. The sequence continues at coordinate 305,290,706 of OX336390.1, forward strand.
ATCGACGCAGGGCTCAAACCACTAGACCTAGAAAGCCGAAATTTTGCATGTTGGTTGATCCGAGTATGTAGAGGCCCAATAAGAAACGGTTTTTAAAATTCAATTTATAAGTGACTTTATTCGGCCCTTTGGCACTGAGCAAGGACAGTCGGTGAAATGTTCGGATTTAGCTCATTTTAAGCCACCAGATACGAGAAACAATACTCGGAGGTCCTGTAGGGACCCCGAAACACACTTTTAAAGTTCCTAAAATGAACGGTTTCGGAGATATTCCCAAATAACTGTGTTCCCTCTGAGAAACAGATCAACGGTACGATGGCAACCGCTGAAATTTCGCGGACCGGGGATAGTTTTCTGGCAATATCTCGAAAACCGTTCGTTTTAGGGCCTTAAAACGCTGGGTTTGGTTCCCAGTTCTTGGGAGTGGAATCCACGAACAATACTCCTCACATTGTTACGCGCAAAAAGAGCTATAATCAATATTTCTTAGATCAAATCGACTTGGAAAGTCTCATCTCTTATATATATAATCCAAAATTGACTCATCACCGCAGGGCTCAAACCACTTGACCTAGAAAGCTGAAATTTTGCATCTTGGTTGATCCGAGTATGTAGAGACTCACTAAGAATCGGTCTTTGAAAAATTCAAATTGTAAGTGACTTTTTTCGGCCCTTTGGCATTGACAATCCAAAATTGACTCATCGACGCAGGGCTCAAACCACTAGACCTAGAAAGCTGAAATTTTGCATGTTGGTTGATCCGAGTATGTAGAGGCCCAATAAGAAACGGTTTTTAAAATTCAATTTGTAAGTGACTTTTTTCGGCCCTATGGCACTGAGCAAGGACAGTCGGTAAAATGTTCGTATTTAGCTCATTTTAAGCCGCCAGATACGAGAAACAATACTCGGAGGTCCTGTAGGGACCCCGAAACAAACTTTTTAAGTTCCTAAAATGAACGGTTTCGGAGATATTCCCAAATAACTGTGTTCCCTCTGAGAAACAGATCAACGTTACTATGGCAACCGCTGAAATTACGCAGACCGGGGATAGTTTTCTGGCAATATCTCGAAAACCGTTCGTTTTAGGGCCTTAAGACGCTGGGTTCGGTTCCCACACGAACATTGCTCCTCAAATAGTTACGCGCAAAAAGAGCTATAATCCGTATTTCTACGGTCAAATCGACTTGGAAAGTCTCATCTCTTATATATAATCCAAAATTGACTCATCACCGCAGGGCTCAAACCACTAGACCTAGAAAGCTGAAATTTTTCATGTTGGTTAATCCGAGTATGTAGAGGCTCACTAAGAAACGGTTTTTGAAAATTCACTTTGTAAGTGACTTTTTTCGGCCCTTTGGCATTGACAATCCAAAATTGACTCATCGACGCAGGGCTCAAACCACTAGACCTAGAAAGCTGAAATTTTGCATGTTGGTTGATCCGAGTATGTAGAGGCCCAATAAGAAACGGTTTTTAAAATTCAATTTGTAAGTGACTTTTTTCGGCCCTTTGGCACTGAGCAAGGACAGTCGGTAAAATGTTCGGATTTAGCTCATTTTAAGCCACCAGATACGAGAAACAATACTCGGAGGTCCTGTAGGGACCCCGAAACACACTTTTAAAGTTCCTAAAATGAACGGTTTCGGAGATATTCCCAAATAACTGTGTTCCCTCTGAGAAACAGATCAACGGTACGATGGCAACCGCTGAAATTTCGCGGACCGGGGATAGTTTTCTGGCAATATCTCGAAAACCGTTCGTTTTAGGGCCTTAAAACGCTGGGTTTGGTTCCCAGTTCTTGGGAGTGGAATCCACGAACAATACTCCTCACATTGTTACGCGCAAAAAGAGCTATAATCCATATTTCTACGATCAAATCGACTTGGAAAGTCTCATCTCTTATATATAATCCAAAATTGACTCATCACCGCAGGGCTCAAACCACTTGACCTAGAAAGCTGAAATTTTGCATCTTGGTTGATCCGAGTATGTAGAGACTCACTAAGAAACGGTTTTTGAAAATTCAAATTGTAAGTGACTTTTTTCGGCCCTTTGGCATTGACAATCCAAAATTGACTCATCGACGCAGGGATCAAACCACTAGACCTAGAAAGCTGAAATTTTGCATGTTGGTTGATCCGAGTATGTAGAGGCCCAATAAGGAACGGTTTTTAAAATTCAATTTGTAAGTGACTTTTTTCGGCCCTTTGGCACTGAGCAAGGACAGTCGGTAAAATGTTCGTATTTAGCTCATTTTAAGCCGCCAGATACGAGAAACAATACTCGGAGGTCCTGTAGGGACCCCGAAACACACTTTTCAAGTTCCTAAAATGAACGGTTTCGGAGATATTCCCAAATAACTGTGTTCCCTCTGAGAAAAAGATCAACGTTACTATGGCAACCGCTGAAATTACGCAGACCGGTAATAGTTTTCTGGCAATATCTCGAAAACCGTTCGTTTTAGGGCCTTAAAACGCTGGGTTCGGTTCCCACACGAACATTGCTCCTCACATAGTTACGCGCAAAAAGAGCTATAATCCGTATTTCTACGGTCAAATCGACTTGGAAAGTCTCATCTCTTATATATAATACAAAATTGACTCATCACCGCAGGGCTCAAACCACTAGACCCAGAAAGCTGAAATTTTGCATGTTGGTTCAACCGAGTATGTAGAGGCCCAATAAGAAACGGTTTTTGAAAATTCAATTTGTAAGTGACTTTTTCGGCCCTTTGGCACTGAGCAAGGACAGTCGGTAAAATGTTCGGATTTAGCTCATTTTAAGCCGCCAGATACGAGAAACAATACTCGGAGGTCCTGTAGGGACCCCGAAACAGACTTTTTAAGTTCCCTAAATGAACAGTTTCGGAGATATTCCCAAATAACTGTGTTCCCTCTGAGAAACAGATCAACGTTACTAAGGCAACCGCTGAAATTTCGCAGACCGGGGATAGTTTTCTGGCAATAACTCGAAAACCGTTCGTTTTAGGGCCTTAAAACGCTGGGTTCGGTTCCCACACGAACATTGCACCTCACATTGTTACGCGCAAAAAGAGCTATAATCCATATTTCTACGATCAAATCGACTTGGAAAGTCTCATCTCTTATATATAATCCAAAATTGACTCATCACCGCAGGGCTCAAACCACTTGACCTAGAAAGCTGAAATTTTGCATCTTGGTTGATCCGAGTATGTAGAGACTCACTAAGAAACGGTTTTTGAAAATTCAAATTGTATGTGACTTTTTTCGGCCCTTTGGCATTGACAATCCAAAATTGACTCATCGACGCAGGGCTCAAACCACTAGACCTAGAAAGCCGAAATTTTGCATGTTGGTTGATCCGAGTATGTAGAGGCCCAATAAGAAACGGTTTTTAAAATTCAATTTGTAAGTGACTTTTTTCGGCCCTTTGGCACTGAGCAAGGACAGTCGGTAAAATGTTCGTATTTAGCTCATTTTAAGCCGCCAGATACGAGAAACAATACTCGGAGGTCCTGTAGGGACCCCGAAACACACTTTTTAAGTTCCTAAAATGAACGGTTTCGGAGATATTCCCAAATAACTGTGTTCCCTCTGAAAAACAGATCAACGTTATTATGGCAACCGCTGAAATTACGCAGACCGGGGATAGTTTTCTGGCAATATCTCGAAAACCGTTCGTTTTAGGGCCTTAAAACGCTGGGTTCGGTTCCCACACGAACATTGCTCCTCACATAGTTACGCGCAAAAAGAGCTATAATCCGTATTTCTACGGTCAAATCGACTTGGAAAGTCTCATCTCTTATATATAATCCAAAATTGACTCATCACCGCAGGGCTCAAACCACTAGACCCAGAAAGCTGAAATTTTGCATGTTGGTTCAACCGAGTATGTAGAGGCCCAATAAGAAACAGTTTTTGAAAATTCAATTTGTAAGTGACTTTTTCGGCCCTTTGGCACTGAGCAAGGACAGTCGGTAAAATGTTCGGATTTAGCTCATTTTAAGCCGCCAGATACGAGAAACAATACTCGGAGGTCTTGTACGGACCCCGAAACAGACTTTTTAAGTTCCCTAAATGAACGGTTTCGGAGATATTCCCAAATAACTGTGTTCCCTCTGAGAAACAGATCAACGTTACTAAGGCAACCGCTGAAATTTCGCAGACCGGGGATATTTTTCTGGCAATATCTCGAAAACCGTTCGTTTTAGGGCCTTAAAACGCTGGGTTCGGTTCCCAAACGAACATTGCTCCTCACATTGTTACGCGCAAAAAGAGCTATAATCCATATTTCTACGATCAAATCGACTTGGAAAGTCTCATCTCTTGTATATAATCCAAAATTGACTCATCGACGCAGGGCTCAAACCACTAGACCTAGAAAGCCGAAATTTTGCATGTTGGTTGATCCGAGTATGTAGAGGCCCAATAAGAAACGGTTTTTAAAATTCAATTTGTAAGTGACTTTTTTCGGCCCTTTGGCACTGAGCAAGGACAGTCGGTAAAATGTTCGGATTTAGCTCATTTTAAGCCACCAGATACGAGAAACAATACTCGGAGGTCCTGTAGGGACCCCGAAACACACTTTTAAAGTTCCTAAAATGAACGGTTTCGGAGATATTCCCAAATAACTGTGTTCCCTCTGAGAAACAGATCAACGGTACGATGGCAACCGCTGAAATTTCGCGGACCGGGGTAGTTTTCTGGCAATATCTCGAAAACCGTTCGTTTTAGGGCCTTAAAACGCTGGGTTTGGTTCCCAGTTCTTGGGAGTGGAATCCACGAACAATACTCCTCACATTGTTACGCGCAAAAAGAGCTATAATCCATATTTCTTAGATCAAATCGACTTGGAAAGTCTCATCTCTTATATATATAATCCAAAATTGACTCATCACCGCAGGGCTCAAACCACTTGACCTAGAAAGCTGAAATTTTGCATCTTGGTTGATCCGAGTATGTAGAGACTCACTAAGAAACGGTTTTTGAAAATTCAAATTGTAAGTGACTTTTTTCGGCCCTTTGGCATTGACAATCCAAAATTGACTCATCGACGCAGGGCTCAAACCACTAGACCTAGAAAGCTGAAATTTTGCATGTTGGTTGATCCGAGTATGTAGAGGCCCACTAAGAAACGGTTTTTAAAATTCAATTTGTAAGTGACTTTTTTCGGCCCTATGGCACTGAGCAAGGACAGTCGGTAAAATGTTCGGATTTAGCTCATTTTAAGCCACCAGATACGAGAAACAATACTCGGAGGTCCTGTAGGGACCCCGAAACACACTTTTTAAGTTCCTAAAATGAACGGTTTCGGAGATATTCCCAAATAACTGTGTTCCCTCTGAGAAACAGATCAACGTTACTATGGCAACCGCTGAAATTACGCAGACCGGGGATAGTTTTCTGGCAATATCTCGAAAACCGTTCGTTTTAGGGCCTTAAGACGCTGGGTTCGGTTCCCACACGAACATTGCTCCTCACATAGTTACGCGCAAAAAGAGCTATAATCCGTATTCTACGGTCAAATCGACTTGGAAAGTCTCATCTCTTATATATAATCCAAAATTGACTCATCACCGCAGGGCTCAAACCACTAGACCCAGAAAGCTGAAATTTTGCATGTTGGTTCAACCGAGTATGTAGAGGCCCAATAAGAAACGGTTTTTGAAAATTCAATTTGTAAGTGACTTTTTCGGCCCTTTGGCACTGAGCAAGGACAGCCGGTAAAATGTTCGGATTTAGCTCATTTTAAGCCGCCAGATACGAGAAACAATACTCGGAGGTCCTGTAGGGACCCCGAAACACACTTTTTAAGTTCCTAAAATGAATGGTTTCGGTGATATTACCAAATAACTGTGTTCCCTCTGAGAAACAGATCAACGTTACTATGGCAACCGCTGAAATTTCGCAGACCAGGATTAGTTTTCTGGCAATATCTCGAAAACCGTTCGTTTTAGGGCAGTAGAACGCTGGGTTCGGTTCCACGAACATTGCTCCTCACATTGTTACGCGCAAAAAGAGCTATAATCTATATTTCTACGATCAAATCCAGTTGGAAAGTCTCATCTCTTATATATAATCCAAAATTGACTCATCACCGCAGGGCTCAAACCACTTGACCTAGAAAGCTGAAATTTTGCATCTTGGTTGATCCGAGTATGTAGAGACTCACTAAGAAACGGTTTTTGAAAATTCAAGTTGTAAGTGACTTTTTTCGGCCCTTTGGCATTGACAATCCAAAATTGACTCATCGACGCAGGGCTCAAACCACTAGACCTAGAAAGCTGAAATTTTGCATGTTGGTTGATCCCAGTATGTAGAGGCCCAATAATAAACGGTTTTTAAAATTCAATTTGTAAGTGACTTTTTTCGGCCCTTTGGCACTGAGCAAGGACAGTCGGTAAAATGTTCGTATTTAGCTCATTTTAAGCCGCCAGATACGAGAAACAATACTCGGAGGTCCTGTAGGGACCCCGAAACACACTTTTTAAGTTCCTAAAATGAACGGTTTCGGAGATATTCCCAAATAACTGTGTTCCCTCTGAGAAACAGATCAACGTTACTATAGCAACCGCTGAAATTACGCAGACCGGGGATAGTTTTCTGGCAATATCTCGAAAACCGTTCGTTTTAGGGCCTTAAAACGCTCGGTTCGGTTCCCACACGAACATTGCTCCTCACATAGTTACGCACAAAAAGAGCTATAATCCGTATTTCTACGGTCAAATCGACTTGGAAAGTCTCATCTCTTATATATAATCCAAAATTGACTCATCACCGCAGGGCTCAAACCACTAGACCCAGAAAGCTGAAATTTTGCATGTTGGTTCATCCGAGTATGTAGAGGCCCAATAAGAAACGGGTTTTGAAAATTCAATTTGTAAGTGACTTTTTCGGTCCTTTGGCACTGAGCAAGGACAGTCGGAAAAAATGTTCGGATTTAGCTCATTTTAAGCCGCCAGATACGAGAAACAATACTCGGAGGTCCTGTAGGGACCCCGAAACACACTTTTTAAGTTCCTAAAATGGACGGTTTCGGAGATATTCCCAAATAACTGTGTTCCCTCTGAGAAACAGATCAACGTTACTATGGCAACCGCTGAAATTACGCATACCGGGGTTAGTTTTCTGGCAATATCTCGAAAACCGTTCGTTTTAGGGCCTTAAAACGCTGAGTTCGGTTCCCTCACGAACATTGCTCCTCACATAGTTACGCGCAAAAAGAGCTATAATCCGTATTTCTACGGTCAAATCGACTTGGAAAGTCTCATCTCTTATATATAATCCAAAATTGACTCATCACCGCAGGGCTCAAACCACTAGACCCAGAAAGCAGAAATTTTGCATGTTGGTTCATCCGAGTATGTAGAGGCCCAATAAGAAACGGTTTTTGAAAATTCAATTTGTAAGTGACTTTTTCGGCCCTTTGGCACTGAGCAAGGACAGTCGGTAAAATGTTCGGATTTAGCTCATTTTAAGCCGCCAGATACGAGAAACAATACTCGGAGGTCCTGTAGGGACCCCGAAACACACTTTTTAAGTTCCCTAAATGAACGGTTTCGGAGATATTCCCAAATAACTGTGTTCCCTCTGAGAAACAGATCAACGTTACTAAGGCAACCGCTGAAATTTCGCAGACCGGGGATATTTTTCTGGCAATATCTCGAAAACCGTTCGTTTTAGGGCCTTAAAACGCTGGGTTCGGTTCCCAAACGAACATTGCTCCTCACATTGTTACGCGCAAAAAGAGCTATAATCCATATTTCTACGATCAAATCGACTTGGAAAGTCTCATCTCTTATATATAATCCAAAATTGACTCATCGACGCAGGGCTCAAACCACTAGACCTAGAAAGCCGAAATTTTGCATGTTGGTTGATCCGAGTATGTAGAGGCCCAATAAGAAACGGTTTTTAAAATTCAATTTTTAAGTGACTTTTTTCGGCCCATTGGCACTGAGCAAGGACAGTCGGTAAAATGTTCGGATTTAGCTCATTTTAAGCCACCAGATACGAGAAACAATACTCGGAGGTCCTGTAGGGACCCCGAAACACACTTTTAAAGTTCCTAAAATGAACGGTTTCGGAGATATTCCCAAATAACTGTGTTCCCTCTGAGAAACAGATCAACGGTACGATGGCAACCGCTGAAATTTCGCGGACCGGGGATAGTTTTCAGGCAATATCTCGAAAACCGTTCGTTTTAGGGCCTTAAAACGCTGGGTTTGGTTCCCAGTTCTTGGGAGTGGAATCCACGAACAATACTCCTCACATTGTTACGCGCAAAAAGAGCTATAATCCATATTTCTACGATCAAATCGACTTGGAAAGTCTCATCTCTTATATATAATCCAAAATTGACTCATCACCGCAGGGCTCAAACCACTTGACCTAGAAAGCTGAAATTTTGCATCTTGGTTGATCCGAGTATGTAGAGACTCACTAAGAAACGGTTTTTGAAAATTCAAATTGTAAGTGACTTTTTTCGGCCCTTTGGCATTGACAATCCAAAATTGACTCATCGACGCAGGGATCAAACCACTAGACCTAGAAAGCTGAAATTTTGCATGTTGGTTGATCCGAGTATGTAGAGGCCCAATAAGGAACGGTTTTTAAAATTCAATTTGTAAGTGACTTTTTTCGGCCCTTTGGCACTGAGCAAGGACAGTCGGTAAAATGTTCGTATTTAGCTCATTTTAAGCCGCCAGATACGAGAAACAATACTCGGAGGTCCTGTAGGGACCCCGAAACACACTTTTCAAGTTCCTAAAATGAACGGTTTCGGAGATATTCCCAAATAACTGTGTTCCCACTGAGAAACAGATCAACGATACTATGGCAACCGCTGAAATTACGCAGACCGGGGATAGTTTTCTGGCAATATCTCGAAAACCGTTCGTTTTAGGGCCTTAAAACGCTGGGTTCGGTTCCCACACGAACATTGCTCCTCACATAGTTACGCGCAAAAAGAGCTATAATCCGTATTTTTACGGTCAAATCGACTTGGAAATTCTCATCTCTTATATATAATCCAAAATTGACTCATCACCGCAGGGCTCAAACCACTAGACCCAGAAAGCTGAAATTTTGCATGTTGGTTCAACCGAGTATGTAGAGGCCCAATAAGAAACGGTTTTTGAAAATTCAATTTGTAAGTGACTTTTTCGGCCCTTTGGCACTGAGCAAGGACAGTCGGTAAAATGTTCGGATTTAGCTCATTTTAAGCCGCCAGATACGAGAAACATTACTCGGAGGTCCTGTAGGGACCCCGAAACAGACTTTTTAAGTTCCCTAAATGAACGGTTTCGGAGATATTCCCAAATAACTGTGTTCCCTCTGAGAAACAGTTCAACGTTACTAAGGCAACCGCTGAAATTTCGCAGACCGGGGATAGTTTTCTGGCAATAACTCGAAAACCGTTCGTTTTAGGGCCTTAAAACGCTGGGTTCGGTTCCCACACGAACATTGCTCCTCACATTGTTACGCGCAAAAAGAGCTATAATCCATATTTCTACGATCAAATCGACTTGGAAAGTCTCATCTCTTATATATAATCCAAAATTGACTCATCACCGCAGGGCTCAAACCACTAGACCTAGAAAGCTGAAATTTTTCATGTTGTTTAATCCGAGTATGTAGAGGCTCACTAAGAAACGGTTTTTGAAAATTCAATTTGTAAGTGACTTTTTTCGGCCCTTTGGCATTGACAATCCAAAATTGACTCATCGACGCAGGGCTCAAACCACTAGACCTAGAAAGCTGAAATTTTGCATGTTGGTTGATCCGAATATGTAGAGGCCCAATAAGAAACGGTTTTTGAAAATTCAATTTGTAAGTGACTTTTTTCGGCCCTTTGGCACTGAGCAAGGACAGTCGGTAAAATGTTCGTATTTAGCTCATTTTAAGCCGCCAGATACGAGAAACAATACTCGGAGGTCCTGTAGGGACCCCGAAACACACTTTTTAAGTTCCTAAAATGAACGGTTTCGGAGATATTCCCAAATAACTGTGTTCCCTCTGAGAAACAGATCAACGTTACTATGGCAACCGCTGAAATTACGCAGACCGGGGATAGTTTTCTGGCAATATCTCGAAAACCGTTCGTTTTAGGGCCTTAAAACGCTGGGTTCGGTTCCCACACGAACATTGCTCCTCACATAGTTACGCGCAAAAAGAGCTATAATCCGTATTTCTACGGTCAAATCGACTTGGAAAGTCTCATCTCTTATATATAATCCAAAATTGACTCATCACCGCAGGGCTCAAACAACTAGACCCAGAAAGCTGAAATTTTGCATGTTGGTTCAACCGAGTATGTAGAGGCCCAAAAAGAAACAGTTTTTGAAAATTCAATTTGTAAGTGACTTTTTCGGCCCTTTGGCACTGAGCAAGGACAGTCGGTAAAATGTTCGGATTTAGCTCATTTTAAGCCGCCAGATACGAGAAACAATACTCGGAGGTCTTGTACGGACCCCGAAACAGACTTTTTAAGTTCCCTAAATGAACGGTTTCGGAGATATTCCCAAATAACTGTGTTCCCTCTGAGAAACAGATCAACGTTACTAAGGCAACCGCTGAAATTTCGCAGACCGGGGATATTTTTCTGGCAATATCTCGAAAACCGTTCGTTTTAGGGCCTTAAAACGCTGGGTTCGGTTCCCAAACGAACATTGCTCCTCACATTGTTACGCGAAAAAAGAGCTATAATCCATATTTCTACGATCAAATCGACTTGGAAAGTCTCATCTCTTGTATATAATCCAAAATTGACTCATCGACGCAGGGCTCAAACCACTAGACCTAGAAAGCCGAAATTTTGCATGTTGGTTGATCCGAGTATGTAGAGGCCCAATAAGAAACGGTTTTTAAAATTCAATTTGTAAGTGACTTTTTTCGGCCCTTTGGCACTGAGCAAGGACAGTCGGTAAAATGTTCGGATTTAGCTCATTTTAAGCCACCAGATACGAGAAACAATACTCGGAGGTCCTGTAGGGACCCCGAAACACACTTTTAAAGTTCCTAAAATGAACGGTTTCGGAGATATTCCCAAATAACTGTGTTCCCTCTGAGAAACAGATCAACGGTACGATGGCAACCGCTGAAATTTCGCGGACCGGGGATAGTTTTCTGGCAATATCTCGAAAACCGTTCGTTTTAGGGCCTTAAGACGCTGGGTTCGGTTCCCAGTTCTTGGGAGTGGAATCCACGAACAATACTCCTCACATTGTTACGCGCAAAAAGAGCTATAATCCATATTTCTTAGATCAAATCGACTTGGAAAATCTCATCTCTTATATATATAATCCAAAATTGACTCATCACCGCAGGGCTCAAACCACTTGACCTAGAAAGCTGAAATTTTGCATCTTGGTTGATCCGAGTATGTAGAGACTCACTAAGAAACGGTTTTTGAAAATTCAAATTGTAAGTGACTTTTTTCGGCCCTTTGGCATTGACAATCCAAAATTGACTCATCGACGCAGGGCTCAAACCACTAGACCTAGAAAGCTGAAATTTTGCATGTTGGTTGATCCGAGTATGTAGAGGCCCAATAAGAAACGGTTTTTAAAATTCAATTTGTAAGTGACTTTTTTCGGCCCTATGGCACTGAGCAAGGACAGTCGGTAAAATGTTCGTATTTAGCTCATTTTAAGCCGCCAGATACGAGAAACAATACTCGGAGGTCCTGTAGGGACCCCGAAACACACTTTTTAAGTTCCTAAAATGAACGGTTTCGGAGATATTCCCAAATAACTCTGTTCCTTCTGAGAAACAGATCAACGTTACTATGGCAACCGTTGAAATTACGCAGACCGGGGATAGTTTTCTGGCAATATCTCGAAAACCGTTCGTTTTAGGGCCTTAAGACGCTGGGTTCGGTTCCCACACGAACATTGCTCCTCACATAGTTACGCGCAAAAACAGCTATAATCCGTATTCTACGGTCAAATCGACTTAGAAAGTCTCATCTCTTATATATAATCCAAAATTGACTCATCACCGCAGGGCTCAAACCACTAGACCCAGAAAGCTGAAATTTTGCATGTTGGTTCAACCGAGTATGTAGGGGCCCAATAAGAAACGGTTTTTGAAAATTCAATTTGTAAGTGACTTTTTCGGCCCTTTGGCACTGAGCAAGGACAGCCGGTAAAATGTTCGGATTTAGCTCATTTTAAGCCGCCAGATACGAGAAACAATACTCGGAGGTCCTGTAGGGACCCCGAAACAGACTTTTTAAGTTCCCTAAATGAACGGTTTCGGAGATATTCCCAAATAACTGTGTTCCCTCTGAGAAACAGATCAACGTTACTAAGGCAACCGCTGAAATTTCGCAGACCGGGGATAGTTTTCTGGCAATAACTCGAAAACCGTTCGTTTTAGGGCCTTAAAACGCTGGGTTCGGTTCCCACACGAACATTGCTCCTCACATTGTTACGCGCAAAAAGAGCTATAATCCATATTTCTACGATCAAATCGACTTGGAAAGTCTCATCTCTTATATATAATCCAAAATTGACTCATCACCGCAGGGCTCAAAACACTAGACCTAGAAAGCTGAAATTTTTCATGTTGGTTTATCCGAGTATGTAGAGGCGCACTAAGAAACGGTTTTTGAAAATTCAATTTGTAAGTGACTTTTTTCGGTCCTTTGGCATTGACAATCCAAAATTGACTCATCGACGCAGGGCTGAAACCACTAGACCTAGAAAGCTGAAATTTTGCATGTTGGTTCATCCGAATATGTAGAGGCCCAATAAGAAACGGTTTTTGAAAATTCAATTTGTAAGTGACTTTTTTCGGCCCGTTGGCACTGAGCAAGGACAGTCGGTAAAATGTTCGGATTTAGCTCATTTTAAGCCGCCAGAAACGAGAAACAATACTCGGAGGTCCTGTAGGGACCCCGAAACGCACTTTTCAAGTTCCTCAAATGAACGGTTTCGGAGATATTCCCAAATAACTGTGTTCTCTCTGAGAAAGAGATCAACGTTACTATGGCAACCGCTGAAATTTCGCAGACCGGGGATAGTTTTCCGGCAATATCTCGAAAACCGTTCGTTTTAGTGCCTTAAAACGCTGGGTTCGGTTCCCAATTCGTCGAAGTGGAAACCACGAACATTACTCCTCACTTTGTTACGCGCAAAAAGAGCTATAATCCATATTTCTACGATCAAATCGACTTGGAAAGCCTCAACTCTTATATATAATCCAAAATTGACTCATTACCGCAGGGCTCAAACCACTAGACCTAGAAAGCTGAAATTTTGCATGTTGGTTGATCCCGGTATGTAGAGGTTCACTAAGAAACGGTTTTTGAGAATTCAATTTGTAAGTGACTTTTTTCGGCCCTTTGGCCCTGAGCAAGGACAGTCGGTAAAATGTTCGGATTTAGCCCATTTTAAGCCGCCAGATACGAGAAACAATACTCGGAGGTCCTGTAAGGACCCCGAAACACACTTTTTAAGTTCCTAAAATGAACGGTTTCGGAGATATTACCAAATAACTGTGTTCCCTCTGAGAAACAGATCACCGTTACTATGGCATCCGCTGAAATTTCGCAGACCGGGGATAGTTTTCTGGCAAAATCTCCAAAACCGTTCGTTTCAGGGCCTTAAAACGCTGGGTTCGGTTCCCACTTCTTTGAAGTGGAAACCACGAACATTGCTCCTCACATTGTTACGCGCAAAAAGAGCTATAATCCATATTTCTACGATCAAATCGACTAGGAAAGTCTCATCTCTTATATATAATCCAAAATTGACTCATCACCGCAGGGCTCAAACCACTAGACCTAGAAAGCTGAAATTTTGCATGTTGGTTGATCCGAGTATGTAGAGGCTCATTAAGAAACGATTTTTGAAAATTCAGTTTGTAAGTGACTTTTTTCGGCCCTTTGGCATTGACAATCCAAAATTGACTCATCGACGCAGGGCTCAAACCACTAGACCTAGAAAGCTGAAATTTTGCATGTTGGTTGATCCGAGTATGTAGAGGCCCAATAAGAAACGGTTTTTAAAATTCAATTTGTAAGTGACTTTTTTCGGCCCTTTGGCACTGAGCAAGGACAGTCGGTAAAATGTTCGTATTTAGCTCATTTTAAGCCGCCAGATACGAGAAACAATACTCGGAGGTCCTGTAGGGACCCCGAAACACACTTTTTAAGTTCCTAAAATGAACGGTTTCGGAGATATTCCCAAATAACTGTGTTCCCTCTGAGAAACAGATCAACGTTACTATGGCAACCGCTGAAATTACGCAGACCGGGGATAGTTTTCTGGCAATATCTCGAAAACCGTTCGTTTTAGGGCCTTAAAACGCTCGGTTCGGTTCCCACACGAACATTGCTCCTCACATAGTTACGCGCAAAAAGAGCTATAATCCGTATTTCTACGGTCAAATCGACTTGGAAAGTCTCATCTCTTATATATAATCCAAAATTGACTCATCACCGCAGGGCTCAAACCACTAGACCCAGAAAGCTGAAATTTTGCATGTTGGTTCATCCGAGTATGTAGAGGCCCAATAAGAAACGGTTTTTGAAAATTCAATTTGTAAGTGACTTTTTCGGCCCTTTGGCACTGAGCAAGGACAGTCGGTAAAATGTTCGGATTTAGCTCATTTTAAGCCGCCAGAGACGAGAAACAATACTCGGAGGTCCTGTAGGGACCCCGAAACACACTTTTTAAGTTCCTAAAATGGACGGTTTCGGAGATATTCCCAAATAACTGTGTTTCCTCTGAGAAACAGATCAACGTTACTATGGCAACCGCTGAAATTACGCAGACCGGGGATAGTTTTCTGGCAATATCTCGAAAACCGTTCGTTTTAGGGCCTTAAAACGCTGGGTTCGGTTCCCTCACGAACATTGCTCCTCACATAGTTACGCGCAAAAAGAGCTATAATCCGTATTTCTACGGTCAAATCGACTTGGAAAGTCTCATCTCTTATATATAATCCAAAATTGACTCATCACCGCAGGGCTCAAACCACTAGACCCAGAAAGCAGAAATTTTTCATGTTGGTTCATCCGAGTATGTAGAGGCCCAATAAGAAACGGTTTTTGAAAATTCAATTTGTAAGTGACTTTTTCGGCCCTTTGGCACTGAGCAATGACAGTCGGTAAAATGTTCGGATTTAGCTCATTTTAAGCCGCCAGATACGAGAAACAATACTCGGAGGTCCTGTAGGGTCCCCGAAACACACTTTTTAAGTTCCCTAAATGAACGGTTTCGGAGATATTCCCAAATAACTGTGTTCCCTCTGAGAAACAGATCAACGTTACTAAGGCAACCGCTGAAATTTCGCAGACCGGGGATATTTTTCTGGCAATATCTCGAAAACCGTTCGTTTTAGGGCCTTAAAACGCTGGGTTCGGTTCCCAAACGAACATTGCTCCTCACATTGTTACGCGCAAAAAGAGCTATAATCCATATTTCTACGATCAAATCGACTTGGAAAGTCTCATCTCTTATATATAATCCAAAATTGACTCATCGACGCAGGGCTCAAACCACTAGACCTAGAAAGCCGAAATTTTGCATGTTGGTTGATCCGAGTATGTAGAGGCCCAATAAGAAACGGTTTTTAAAATTCAATTTGTAAGTGACTTTTTTCGGCCCTTTGGCACTGAGCAAGGACAGTCGGTAAAATGTTCGGATTTAGCTCATTTTAAGCCACCAGATACGAGAAACAATACTCGGAGGTCCTGTAGGGACCCCGAAACACACTTTTAAAGTTCCTAAAATGAACGGTTTCGGAGATATTCCCAAATAACTGTGTTCCCTCTGAGAAACAGATCAACGTTACTATGGCAACCGCTGAAATTTCGCAGACCGGGATTAGTTTTCTGGCAATATCTCGAAAACCGTTCGTTTTAGGGCCTTAGAACGCTGGGTTCGGTTCCACGAACATTGCTCCTCACATTGTTACGCGCAAAAAGAGCTATAATCCATATTTCTACGATCAAATCCAGTTGGAAAGTCTCATCTCTTATATATAATCCAAAATTGACTTATCACCGCAGGGCTCAATCCACTAGACCTAGAAAGCTGAAATTTTGCATGTTGGTTGATCCGAGTATGTAGCGGCTCACTAAGAAGCGGTATTTGAAAAATCAATTTGTAAGTGACTTTTTTCGGCCCTTTGGCATTGACAATCCAAAATTGACTCATCGACGCAGGGCTCAAACCACTAGACCTAGAAAGCCGAAATTTTGCATGTTGGTTGATCCGAGTATGTAGAGGCCCAATAAGAAACGGTTTTTAAAATTCAATTTGTAAGTGACTTTTTTCGGCCCTTTGGCACTGAGCAAGGACAGTCGGTAAAATGTTCGTATTTAGCTCATTTTAAGCAGCCAGATACGAGAAACAATACTCGGGGGTCCTGTAGGGACCCCGAAACACACTTTTTAAGTTCCTAAAATGAACGGTTTCGGAGATATTCCCAAATAACTGTGTTCCCTCTGAGAAACAGATCAACGTTACTATGGCAACCGCTGAAATTACGCAGACCGGGGATAGTTTTCTGGCAATATCTCGAAAACCGTTCGTTTTAGGGCCTTAAATCGCTGGGTTCGGTTCCCACACGAACATTGCTCCTCACATAGTTACGCGCAAAAAGAGCTATAATCCGTATTTCTACGGTCAAATCGACTTGGAAAGTCTCATCTCTTATATATAATCCAAAATTGACTCATCACCGCAGGGCTCAAACCACTAGACCCAGAAAGCTGAAATTTTGCATGTTGGTTCAACCGAGTATGTAGAGGCCCAATAAGAAACGGTTTTTGAAAATTCAATTTGTAAGTGACTTTTTCGGCCCTTTGGCACTGAGCAAGGACAGTCGGTAAAATGTTCGGATTTAGCTCATTTTAAGCCGCCATATACGAGAAACATTACTCGGAGGTCCTGTAGGGACCCCGAAACAGACTTTTTAAGTTCCCTAAATGAACGGTTTCGGAGATATTCCCAAATAACTGTGTTCCCTCTGAGAAACAGATCAACGTTACTAAGGCAACCGCTGAAATTTCGCAGACCGGGGATAGTTTTCTGGCAATAACTCGAAAACCGTTCGTTTTAGGGCCTTAAAACGCTGGGTTCGGTTCCCACACGAACATTGCTCCTCACATTGTTACGCGCAAAAAGAGCTATAATCCATATTTCTACGATCAAATCGACTTGGAAAGTCTCATCTCTTATATATAATCCAAAATTGACTCATCACCGCAGGGCTCAAACCACTAGACCTAGAAAGCTGAAATTTTTCATGTTGTTTAATCCGAGTATGTAGAGGCTCACTAAGAAACGGTTTTTGAAAATTCAATTTGTAAGTGACTTTTTTCGGCCCTTTGGCATTGACAATCCAAAATTGACTCATCGACGCAGGGCTCAAACCACTAGACCTAGAAAGCTGAAATTTTGCATGTTGGTTGATCCGAATATGTAGAGGCCCAATAAGAAACGGTTTTTGAAAATTCAATTTGTAAGTGACTTTTTTCGGCCCTTTGGCACTGAGCAAGGACAGTCGGTAAAATGTTCGGATTTAGCTCATTTTAAGCCGCCAGAAACGAGAAACAATACTCGGAGGTCCTGTAGGGACTCCGAAACGCACTTTTTAAGTTCCTCAAATGAACGGTTTCGGAGATATTCCCAAATAACTGTGTTCTCTCTGAGAAAGAGATCAACGTTACTATGGCAACCGCTGAAATTTCGCAGACCGGGGATAGTTTTCCGGCAATATCTCGAAAACCGTTCGTTTTAGGGCCTTAAAACGCTGGGTTCGGTTCCCAATGCTTCGAAGTGGAATCCACGAACATTATTCCTCACTTTGTTACGCGCAAAAAGAGCTATAATCCATATTTCTACGATCAAATCGACTTGGAAAGCCTCAACTCTTATATATAATCCAAAATTGACTCATTACCGCAGGGCTCAAACCACTAGACCTAGAAAGCTGAAATTTTTCATGTTGGTTGATCCGGGTATGTAGAGGCTCACTAAGAAACGGTTTTTGAAAATTCAATTTGTAAGTGACTTTTTTCGGCCCTTTGGCACTGAGCAAGGACAGTCGGTAAAATGTTCGGATTTAGCTCATTTTAAGCCGCCAGATACGAGAAACAATGCTCGGAGGTCCTGTAGGGACCCCGAAACACACTTTTTAAGTTCCTAAAATGAACGGTTTCGGAGATATTACCAAATAACTGTGTTCCCTCTGAGAAACAGATCACCGTTACTATGGCAACCGCTGAAATTTCGCAGACCGGGGATAGTTTTCTGGCAATATCTCCAAAACCGTTCGTTTCAAGGCCTTAAAACGCTGGGTTCGGTTCCCACTTCTTCGAAGTGGAAACCACGAACATTGCTCCTCACATTGTTACGCGCAAAAAGAGCTATAATCCATATTTCTACGATCAAATCGACTTGGAAAGTCTCATCTCTTATATATAATCCAAAATTGACTCATCACCGCAGGGCTCAAACCAATAGACCTAGAAAGCTGAAATTTTGCATGTTGGTTGATCCGAGTATGTAGAGGCTCATTAAGAAACGGTTTTCGAAAATTCAATTTGTAAGTGACTTTTTTCGGCCCTTTGGCATTGACAATCCAAAATTGACTCATCGACGCAAGGCTCAAACCACTAGACCTAGATAGCCGAAATTTTGCATATTGGTTGACCCGAGTATGTAGAGGCCCAATAAGAAACGGTTTTTGAAAATTCAATTTGTAAGTGACTTTTTTCGGCCCTTTGGCATTGACAATCCAAAATTGTCTCATCGACGCAGGGCTCAAACCACTAGACCTAGAAAGCTGAAATTTTGCATGTTGGTTGATCCGAGTATGTAGAGGCCCAATAAGAAACGGTTTTTGAAAATTCAATTTGTAAGTGACTTTTTTCGGCCCTTTGGCATTGAGCAAGGACAGTCGGTAAAATGTTCGGATTTAGCTCATTTTAAGCCGCCAGATACGAGAAACAATACTCGGAGGTCCTGTAGGGACCCCGAAACACACTTTTTAAGTTCCTAAAATGAACGGGTTCGGAGATATTACCAAATAACTGTGTTCCCTCTGAGAAACAGATCACCGTTACTATGGCAACCGCTGAAATTTCGCAGACCGGGGATAGTTTTCTGGCAATATCTCCAAAACCGTTCGTTTCAGGGCCTTAAAACGCTGGGTTCGGTTCCCACTTCTTCGAAGTGGAAACCACGAACATTGCTCCTCACATTGTTACGCGCAAAAAGAGCTATAATCCATATTTCTACGATCAAATCGACTTGGAAAGTCTCATCTCTTATATATAATCCAAAATTGACTCATCACCGCAGGGATCAAACCACTAGACCTAGAAAGCTGAAATTTTGCATGTTGGTTGATCCGAGTATGTAGAGGCTCATTAAGAAACGGTTTTTGAAAATTCAATTTGTAAGTGACTTTTTTCGGCCCTTTGGCATTGACAATCCAAAATTGACTCATCGACGCAGGGCTCAAACCACTAGACCTAGATAGCCGAAATTTTGCATGTTGGTTGATCCGAGTATGTAGAGGCCCAATAAGAAACGGTTTTTGAAAATTCAATTTGTAAGTGACTTTTTTCGGCTCTTAGGCACTGAGCAAGGACAGTCGGTAAAATGTTCGGATTTAGCTCATTTTAAGCCGCCAGATACGAGAAACAATACTCGGAGGTCCTGTAGGGACCCAGAAACACACTTTTTAAGTTCCTAAAATGAATGGTTTCGGGGATATTACCAAATAACTGTGTTCCCTCTGAGAAACAGATCAACGTTACTATGGCAACCGCTGAAATTTCGCAGACCGGGATTAGTTTTCTGGCAATATCTCGAAAACCGTTCGTTTTAGGGCCTTAGAACGCTGGGTTCGGTTCCACGAACATTGCTCCTCACATTGTTACGCGCAAAAAGAGCTATAATCCATATTTCTACGATCAAATCCAGTTGGAAAGTCTCATCTCTTATATGTAATCCAAAATTGACTTATCACCGCAGGGCTCAATCCACTAGACCTAGAAAGCTGAAATTTTGCATGTTGGTTGATCCGAGTATGTAGCGGCTCACTAAGAAGCGGTTTTTGAAAAATCAATTTGTAAGTGACTTTTTTCGGCCCTTTGGCATTGACAATCCAAAATTGACTCATCGACGCAGGGCTCAAACCACTAGACCTAGAAAGCCGAAATTTTGCATGTTGGTTGATCCGAGTATGTAGAGGCCCAATAAGAAACGGTTTTTAAAATTCAATTTGTAAGTGACTTTTTTCGGCCCTTTGGCACTGAGCAAGGACAGTCGGTAAAATGTTCGTATTTAGCTCATTTTAAGCCGCCAGATACGAGAAACAATACTCGGAGGTCCTGTAGGGACCCCGAAACACACTTTTTAAGTTCCTAAAATGAACGGTTTCGGAGATATTCCCAAATAACTGTGTTCCCTCTGAGAAACAGATCAACGTTACTATGGCAACCGCTGAAATTACGCAGACCGGGGATAGTTTTCTGGCAATATCTCGAAAACCGTTCGTTTTAGGGCCTTAAAACGCTGGGTTCGGTTCCCACACGAACATTGCTCCTCACATAGTTACGCGCAAAAAGAGCTATAATCCGTATTTCTACGGTCAAATCGACTTGGAAAGTCTCATCTCTTATATATAATCCAAAATTGACTCATCACCGCAGGGCTCAAACCACTAGACCCAGAAAGCTGAAATTTTGCATGTTGGTTCAACCGAGTATGTAGAGGCCCAATAAGAAACGGTTTTTGAAAATTCAATTTGTAAGTGACTTTTTCGGCCCTTTGGCACTGAGCAAGGACAGTCGGTAAAATGTTCGGATTTAGCTCATTTTAAGCCGCCAGATACGAGAAACAATACTCGGAGGTCTTGTACGGACCCCGAAACAGACTTTTTAAGTTCCCTAAATGAACGGTTTCGGAGATATTCCCAAATAACTGTGTTCCCTCTGAGAAACAGATCAACGTTACTAAGGCAACCGCTGAAATTTCGCAGACCGGGGATATTTTTCTGGCAATATCTCGAAAACCGTTCGTTTTAGGGCCTTAAAACGCTGGGTTCGGTTCCCAAACGAACATTGCTCCTCACATTGTTACGCGCAAAAAGAGCTATAATCCATATTTCTACGATCAAATCGACTTGGAAAGTCTCATCTCTTATATATAATCCAAAATTGACTCATCGACGCAGGGCTCAAACCACTAGATCTAGAAAGCCGAAATTTTGCATGTTGGTTGATCCGAGTATGTAGAGGCCCAATAAGAAACGGTTTTTAAAATTCAATTTGTAAGTGACTTTTTTCGGCCCTTTGGCACTGAGCAAGGACAGTCGGTAAAATGTTCGGATTTAGCTCATTTTAAGCCACCAGATACGAGAAACAATACTCGGAGGTCCTGTAGGGACCCCGAAACACACTTTTAAAGTTCCTAAAATGAACGGTTTCGGAGATATTCCCAAATAACTGTGTTCCCTCTGAGAAACAGATCAACGGTACGATGGCAACCGCTGAAATTTCGCGGACCGGGGATAGTTTTCTGGCAATATCTCGAAAACCGTTCGTTTTAGGGCCTTAAAACGCTGGGTTTGGTTCCCAGTTCTTGGGAGTGGAATCCACGAACAATACTCCTCACATTGTTACGCGCAAAAAGAGCTATAATCCATATTTCTTAGATCAAATCGACTTGGAAAGTCTCATCTCTTATATATATAATCCAAAATTGACTCATCACCGCAGGGCTCAAACCACTTGACCTAGAAAGCTGAAATTTTGCATCTTGGTTGATCCGAGTATGTAGAGACTCACTAAGAAACGGTTTTTGAAAATTCAAATTGTAAGTGACTTTTTTCGGCCCTTTGGCATTGACAATCCAAAATTGACTCATCGACGCAGGGCTCAAACCACTAGACCTAGAAAGCTGAAATTTTGCATGTTGGTTGATCCGATTATGTAGAGGCCCAATAAGGAACGGTTTTTAAAATTCAATTTGTAAGTGACTTTTTTCGGCCCTATGGCACTGAGCAAGGACAGTCGGTAAAATGTTCGTATTTAGCTCATTTTAAGCCGCCAGATACGAGAAACAATACTCGGAGGTCCTGTAGGGACCCCGAAACACACTTTTTAAGTTCCTAAAATGAACGGTTTCGGAGATATTCCCAAATAACTGTGTTCCCTCTGAGAAACAGATCAACGTTACTATGGCAACCGCTGAAATTACGCAGACCGGGGATAGTTTTCTGGCAATATCTCGAAAACCGTTCGTTTTAGGGCCTTAAGACGCTGGGTTCGGTTCCCACACGAACATTGCTCCTCACATAGTTACGCGCAAAAAGAGCTATAATCCGTATTTCTACGGTCAAATCGACTTGGAAAGTCTCATCTCTTATATATAATCCAAAATTGACTCATCACCGCAGGGCTCAAACCACTAGACCCAGAAAGCTGAAATTTTGCATGTTGGTTCAACCGAGTATGTAGAGGCCCAATAAGAAATGGTTTTTGAAAATTCAATTTGTAAGTGACTTTTTCGGCCCTTTGGCACTGAGCAAGGACAGTCGGTAAAATGTTCGGATTTAGCTCATTTTAAGCCGCCAGATACGAGAAACAATACTCGGAGGTCCTGTAGGGACCCCGAAACACACTTTTTAAGTTCCCTAAATGAACGGTTTCGGAGATATTCCCAAATAACTGTGTTCCCTCTGAGAAACAGATCAACGTTACTAAGGCAACCGCTGAAATTTCGCAGACCGGGGATATTTTTCTGGCAATATCTCGAAAACCGTTCGTTTTAGGGCCTTAAAACGCTGGGTTCGGTTCCCAAACGAACATTGCTCCTCACATTGTTACGCGCAAAAAGAGCTATAATCCATATTTCTACGATCAAATCGACTTGGAAAGTCTCATCTCTTATATATAATCCAAAATTGACTCATCGACGCAGGGCTCAAACCACTAGACCTAGAAAGCCGAAATTTTGCATGTTGGTTGATCCGAGTATGTAGAGGCCCAATAAGAAACGGTTTTTAAAATTCAATTTGTAAGTGACTTTTTTTGGCCCTTTGGCACTGAGCAAGGACAGTCGGTAAAATGTTCGGATTTAGCTCATTTTAAGCCACCAGATACGAGAAACAATACTCGGAGGTCCTGTAGGGACCCCGAAACACACTTTTAAAGTTCCTAAAATGAACGGTTTCGGAGATATTCCCAAATAACTGTGTTCCCTCTGAGAAACAGATCAACGGTACGATGGCAACCGCTGAAATTTCGCGGACCGGGGATAGTTTTCTGGCAATATCTCGAAAACCGTTCGTTTTAGGGCCTTAAAACGCTGGGTTTGGTTCCCAGTTCTTGGGAGTGGAATCCACGAACAATACTCCTCACATTGTTACGCGCAAAAAGAGCTATAATCCATATTTCTACGATCAAATCGACTTGGAAAGTCTCATCTCTTATATATAATCCAAAATTGACTCATCACCGCAGGGCTCAAACCACTTGACCTAGAAAGCTGAAATTTTGCATGTTGGTTGATCCGAGTATGTAGAGGCTCATTAAGAAACGGTTTTTGAAAATTCAATTTGTAAGTGACTTTTTTCGGCCCTTTGGCATTGACAATCCAAAATTGACTCATCGACGCAGGGCTCAAACCACTAGACCTAGATAGCCGAAATTTTGCATGTTGGTTGATCCGAGTATGTAGAGGCCCAATAAGAAACGGTTTTTGAAAATTCAATTTGTAAGTGACTTTTTTCGGCTCTTAGGCACTGAGCAAGGACAGTCGGTAAAATGTTCGGATTTAGCTCATTTTAAGCCGCCAGATACGAGAAACAATACTCGGAGGTCCTGTAGGGACCCAGAAACACACTTTTTAAGTTCCTAAAATGAATGGTTTCGGGGATATTACCAAATAACTGTGTTCCCTCTGAGAAACAGATCAACGTTACTATGGCAACCGCTGAAATTTCGCAGACCGGGATTAGTTTTCTGGCAATATCTCGAAAACCGTTCGTTTTAGGGCCTTAGAACGCTGGGTTCGGTTCCACGAACATTGCTCCTCACATTGTTACGCGCAAAAAGAGCTATAATCCATATTTCTACGATCAAATCCAGTTGGAAAGTCTCATCTCTTATATGTAATCCAAAATTGACTTATCACCGCAGGGCTCAATCCACTAGACCTAGAAAGCTGAAATTTTGCATGTTGGTTGATCCGAGTATGTAGCGGCTCACTAAGAAGCGGTTTTTGAAAAATCAATTTGTAAGTGACTTTTTTCGGCCCTTTGGCATTGACAATCCAAAATTGACTCATCGACGCAGGGCTCAAACCACTAGACCTAGAAAGCCGAAATTTTGCATGTTGGTTGATCCGAGTATGTAGAGGCCCAATAAGAAACGGTTTTTAAAATTCAATTTGTAAGTGACTTTTTTCGGCCCTTTGGCACTGAGCAAGGACAGTCGGTAAAATGTTCGTATTTAGCTCATTTTAAGCCGCCAGATACGAGAAACAATACTCGGAGGTCCTGTAGGGACCCCGAAACACACTTTTTAAGTTCCTAAAATGAACGGTTTCGGAGATATTCCCAAATAACTGTGTTCCCTCTGAGAAACAGATCAACGTTACTATGGCAACCGCTGAAATTACGCAGACCGGGGATAGTTTTCTGGCAATATCTCGAAAACCGTTCGTTTTAGGGCCTTAAAACGCTGGGTTCGGTTCCCACACGAACATTGCTCCTCACATAGTTACGCGCAAAAAGAGCTATAATCCGTATTTCTACGGTCAAATCGACTTGGAAAGTCTCATCTCTTATATATAATCCAAAATTGACTCATCACCGCAGGGCTCAAACCACTAGACCCAGAAAGCTGAAATTTTGCATGTTGGTTCAACCGAGTATGTAGAGGCCCAATAAGAAACGGTTTTTGAAAATTCAATTTGTAAGTGACTTTTTCGGCCCTTTGGCACTGAGCAAGGACAGTCGGTAAAATGTTCGGATTTAGCTCATTTTAAGCCGCCAGATACGAGAAACAATACTCGGAGGTCTTGTACGGACCCCGAAACAGACTTTTTAAGTTCCCTAAATGAACGGTTTCGGAGATATTCCCAAATAACTGTGTTCCCTCTGAGAAACAGATCAACGTTACTAAGGCAACCGCTGAAATTTCGCAGACCGGGGATATTTTTCTGGCAATATCTCGAAAACCGTTCGTTTTAGGGCCTTAAAACGCTGGGTTCGGTTCCCAAACGAACATTGCTCCTCACATTGTTACGCGCAAAAAGAGCTATAATCCATATTTCTACGATCAAATCGACTTGGAAAGTCTCATCTCTTATATATAATCCAAAATTGACTCATCGACGCAGGGCTCAAACCACTAGATCTAGAAAGCCGAAATTTTGCATGTTGGTTGATCCGAGTATGTAGAGGCCCAATAAGAAACGGTTTTTAAAATTCAATTTGTAAGTGACTTTTTTCGGCCCTTTGGCACTGAGCAAGGACAGTCGGTAAAATGTTCGGATTTAGCTCATTTTAAGCCACCAGATACGAGAAACAATACTCGGAGGTCCTGTAGGGACCCCGAAACACACTTTTAAAGTTCCTAAAATGAACGGTTTCGGAGATATTCCCAAATAACTGTGTTCCCTCTGAGAAACAGATCAACGGTACGATGGCAACCGCTGAAATTTCGCGGACCGGGGATAGTTTTCTGGCAATATCTCGAAAACCGTTCGTTTTAGGGCCTTAAAACGCTGGGTTTGGTTCCCAGTTCTTGGGAGTGGAATCCACGAACAATACTCCTCACATTGTTACGCGCAAAAAGAGCTATAATCCATATTTCTTAGATCAAATCGACTTGGAAAGTCTCATCTCTTATATATATAATCCAAAATTGACTCATCACCGCAGGGCTCAAACCACTTGACCTAGAAAGCTGAAATTTTGCATCTTGGTTGATCCGAGTATGTAGAGACTCACTAAGAAACGGTTTTTGAAAATTCAAATTGTAAGTGACTTTTTTCGGCCCTTTGGCATTGACAATCCAAAATTGACTCATCGACGCAGGGCTCAAACCACTAGACCTAGAAAGCTGAAATTTTGCATGTTGGTTGATCCGATTATGTAGAGGCCCAATAAGGAACGGTTTTTAAAATTCAATTTGTAAGTGACTTTTTTCGGCCCTATGGCACTGAGCAAGGACAGTCGGTAAAATGTTCGTATTTAGCTCATTTTAAGCCGCCAGATACGAGAAACAATACTCGGAGGTCCTGTAGGGACCCCGAAACACACTTTTTAAGTTCCTAAAATGAACGGTTTCGGAGATATTCCCAAATAACTGTGTTCCCTCTGAGAAACAGATCAACGTTACTATGGCAACCGCTGAAATTACGCAGACCGGGGATAGTTTTCTGGCAATATCTCGAAAACCGTTCGTTTTAGGGCCTTAAGACGCTGGGTTCGGTTCCCACACGAACATTGCTCCTCACATAGTTACGCGCAAAAAGAGCTATAATCCGTATTTCTACGGTCAAATCGACTTGGAAAGTCTCATCTCTTATATATAATCCAAAATTGACTCATCACCGCAGGGCTCAAACCACTAGACCCAGAAAGCTGAAATTTTGCATGTTGGTTCAACCGAGTATGTAGAGGCCCAATAAGAAATGGTTTTTGAAAATTCAATTTGTAAGTGACTTTTTCGGCCCTTTGGCACTGAGCAAGGACAGTCGGTAAAATGTTCGGATTTAGCTCATTTTAAGCCGCCAGATACGAGAAACAATACTCGGAGGTCCTGTAGGGACCCCGAAACACACTTTTTAAGTTCCCTAAATGAACGGTTTCGGAGATATTCCCAAATAACTGTGTTCCCTCTGAGAAACAGATCAACGTTACTAAGGCAACCGCTGAAATTTCGCAGACCGGGGATATTTTTCTGGCAATATCTCGAAAACCGTTCGTTTTAGGGCCTTAAAACGCTGGGTTCGGTTCCCAAACGAACATTGCTCCTCACATTGTTACGCGCAAAAAGAGCTATAATCCATATTTCTACGATCAAATCGACTTGGAAAGTCTCATCTCTTATATATAATCCAAAATTGACTCATCGACGCAGGGCTCAAACCACTAGACCTAGAAAGCCGAAATTTTGCATGTTGGTTGATCCGAGTATGTAGAGGCCCAATAAGAAACGGTTTTTAAAATTCAATTTGTAAGTGACTTTTTTTGGCCCTTTGGCACTGAGCAAGGACAGTCGGTAAAATGTTCGGATTTAGCTCATTTTAAGCCACCAGATACGAGAAACAATACTCGGAGGTCCTGTAGGGACCCCGAAACACACTTTTAAAGTTCCTAAAATGAACGGTTTCGGAGATATTCCCAAATAACTGTGTTCCCTCTGAGAAACAGATCAACGGTACGATGGCAACCGCTGAAATTTCGCGGACCGGGGATAGTTTTCTGGCAATATCTCGAAAACCGTTCGTTTTAGGGCCTTAAAACGCTGGGTTTGGTTCCCAGTTCTTGGGAGTGGAATCCACGAACAATACTCCTCACATTGTTACGCGCAAAAAGAGCTATAATCCATATTTCTACGATCAAATCGACTTGGAAAGTCTCATCTCTTATATATAATCCAAAATTGACTCATCACCGCAGGGCTCAAACCACTTGACCTAGAAAGCTGAAATTTTGCATCTTGGTTGATCCGAGTATGTAGAGACTCACTAAGAAACGGTTTTTGAAAATTCAAATTGTAAGTGACTTTTTTCGGCCCTTTGGCATTGACAATCCAAAATTGACTCATCGACGCAGGGCTCAAACCACTAGACCTAGAAAGCTGAAATTTTGCATGTTGGTTGATCCGAGTATGTAGAGGCCCAATAAGAAACGGTTTTTAAAATTCAATTTGTAAGTGACTTTTTTCGGCCCTTTGGCACTGAGCAAGGACAGTCGGTAAAATGTTCGTATTTAGCTCATTTTAAGCCGCCAGATACGAGAAACAATACTCGGAGGTCCTGTAGGGACCCCGAAACACACTTTTCAAGTTCCTATAATGAACGGTTTCGGAGATATTCCCAAATAACTGTATTCCCTCTGAGAAACAGATCAACGTTACTATGGCAACCGCTGAAATTACGCAGACTGGGGATAGTTTTCTGGCAATATCTCGAAAACCGTTCGTTTTAGGGCCTTAAAACGCTGGGTTCGGTTCCCACACGAACATTGCTCCTCACATAGTTACGCGCAAAAAGAGCTATAATCCGTATTTCTACGGTCAAATCGACTTGGAAAGTCTCATCTCTTATATATAATCCAAAATAGACTCATCACCGCAGGGCTCAAACCACTAGACCCAGAAAGCTGAAATTTTGCATGTTGGTTCAACCGAGTATGTAGAGGCCCAATAAGAAACGGTTTTTGAAAATTCAATTTGTAAGTGACTTTTTCGGCCCTTTGGCCCTGAGCAAGTACAGTCGGTAAAATGTTCGGATTTAGCTCATTTTAAGCCGCCAGATACGAGAAACAATACTCGGAGGTCCTGTAGGGACCCCGAAACAGACTTTTTAAGTTCCCTAAATGAACGGTTTCGGAGATATTCCCAAATAACTGTGTTCCCTCTGAGAAACAGATCAACGTTACTAAGGCAACCTCTGAAATTTCGCAGACCGGGGATAGTTTTCTGGCAATAACTCGAAAACCGTTCGTTTTAGGGCCTTAAAACGCTGGGTTCGGTTCCCACACGAACATTGCTCCTCACATTGTTACGCGCAAAAAGAGCTATAATCCATATTTCTACGATCAAATCGACTTGGAAAGTCTCATCTCTTATATATAATCCAAAATTGACTCATCATCGCAGGGCTCAAACCACTAGACCTAGAAAGCTGAAATTTTTCATGTTGTTTAATCCGAGTATGTAGAGGCTCACTAAGAAACGGTTTTTGAAAATTCAATTTGTAAGTGACTTTTTTCGGCCCTTTGGCATTGACAATCCAAAATTGACTCATCGACGCAGGGCTCAAACCACTAGACCTAGAAAGCTGAAATTTTGCATGTTGGTTGATCCGAATATGTAGAGGCCCAATAAGAAACGGTTTTTGAAAATTCAATTTGTAAGTGACTTTTTTCGGCCCTTTGGCACTGAGCAAGGACAGTCGGTAAAATGTTCGGATTTAGCTCATTTTAAGCCGCCAGAAACGAGAAACAATACTCGGAGGTCCTGTAGGGACCCCGAAACGCACATTTTAAGTTCCTCAAATGAACGGTTTCGGAGATATTCCCAAATAACTGTGTTCTCTCTGAGAAAGAGATCAACGTTAGTATGGCAACCGCTGAAATTTCGCAGACCGGGGATAGTTTTCCGGCAATATCTCGAAAACCGTTCGTTTTAGGGCCTTAAAACGCTGGGTTCGGTTCACAATGCTTCGAAGTGGAATCCACGAACATTATTCCTCACTTTGTTACGCGCAAAAAGAGCTATAATCCATATTTCTACGATCAAATCGACTTGGAAAGCCTCAACTCTTATATATAATCCAAAATTGACTCATTACCGCAGGGCTCAAACCACTAGACCTAGAAAGCTGAAATTTCGCGTGTTGGTTGATCCGGGTATGTAGAGGCTCACTAAGAAACGGTTTTTGAAAATTCAATTTGTAAGTGACTTTTTTCGGCCCTTTGGCACTGAGCAAGGACAGTCGGTAAAATGTTCGGATTTAGCTCATTTTAAGCCGCCAGATACGAGAAACAATGCTCGGAGGTCCTGTAGGGACCCCGAAACACACTTTTTAAGTTCCTAAAATGAACGGTTTCGGAGATATTACCAAATAACTGTGTTCCCTCTGAGAAACAGATCACCGTTACTATGGCAACCGCTGAAATTTAGCAGACCGGGGATAGTTTTCTGGCAATATCTCCAAAACCGTTCGTTTCAAGGCCTTAAAACGCTGGGTTCGGTTCCCACTTCTTCGAAGTGGAAACCACGAACATTGCTCCTCACATTGTTACGCGCAAAAAGAGCTATAATCCATATTTCTACGATAAAATCGACTTGGAAAGTCTCATCTCTTATATATAATCCAAAATTGACTCATCACCGCAGGGCTCAAACCAATAGACCTAGAAAGCTGAAATTTTGCATGTTGGTTGATCCGAGTATGTAGAGGCTCATTAAGAAACGGTTTTCGAAAATTCAATTTGTAAGTGACTTTTTTCGGCCCTTTGGCATTGACAATCCAAAATTGACTCATCGACGCAAGGCTCAAACCACTAGACCTAGATAGCCGAAATTTTGCATGTTGGTTGACCCGAGTATGTAGAGGCCCAATAAGAAACGGTTTTTGAAAATTCAATTTGTAAGTGACTTTTTTCGGCTCTTAGGCACTGAGCAAGGACAGTCGGTAAAATGTTCGGATTTAGCTCATTTTAAGCCGCCAGATACGAGAAGCAATACTCGGAGGTCCTGTAGTGACCCCGAAACACACTTTTTAAGTTCCTAAAATGAATGGTTTCGATGATATTACCAAATAACTGTGTTCCCTCTGAGAAACAGATCAACGTTACTATGGCAACCGCTGAAATTTCGCAGACCGGGATTAGTTTTCTGGCAATATCTCGAAAACCGTTCGTTTTAGGGCCTTAGAACGCTGGGTTCGGTTCCACGAACATTGCTCCTCACATTGTTACGCGCAAAAAGAGCTATAATCCATATTTCTACGATCAAATCCAGTTGGAAAGTCTCATCTTTTATATATAATCCAAAATTGACTGATCACCGCAGGGCTCAATCCACTAGACCTAGAAAGCTGAAATTTTGCATGTTGGTTGATCCGAGTATGTAGCGGCTCACTAAGAAACGGTTTTTGAAAAATCAATTTGTAAGTGACTTTTTTCGGCCCTTTGGCATTGACAATCCAAAATTGACTCATCGACGCAGGGTTCAAACCACTAGACCTAGAAAGCCGAAATTTTGCATGTTGGTTGATCCGAGTATGTAGAGGCCCAATAAGAAACGGTTTTTAAAATTCAATTTATAAGTGACTTTTTTCGACCCTTTGGCACTGAGCAAGGCCAGTCGGTAAAATGTTCGGATTTAGCTCATTTTAAGCCGCCAGATACGAGAAACAATACTCGGAGGTCCTGTAGGGACCCCGAAACACACTTTTTAAGTTCCTAAAATGAACGGTTTCGGCGATATTCCCAAATAACTGTGTTCCCTCTGAGAAACAGATCAACGGTACGATGGCAACCGCCGAAATTTCGCGGACCGGGGATAGCTGTCTGGCAATATCTCGAAAACCGTTCGTTTTAATGCCTTAAAACGCTGGGTTCGGTTCCCACACGAACATTGCTCCTCACATAGTTACGCGCAAAAAGAGCTATAATCCGTATTTCTTCGGTCAAA
The DNA here is from genome assembly GCA_946902985.2 of Meconema thalassinum. Lineage (NCBI taxonomy): Eukaryota > Metazoa > Arthropoda > Insecta > Orthoptera > Tettigoniidae > Meconema > Meconema thalassinum. Next base: position 305,322,101 of record OX336390.1, read on the forward strand.
TCGACTTGGAAAGTCTCATCTCTTATATATAATCCAAAATTGACTCATCACCGCAGGGCTCAAAACTCTAGACCTAGAATGCTGAAATTTTTCATGTTGGTTAATCCGAGTATGTAGAGGCTCACTAAGAAACGGTTTTTGAAAATTCAATTTGTAAGTGACTTTTTTCGGCCCTTTGGCATTGACAATCCAAAATTGTCTCATCGACGCAGGGCTCAAACCACTAGACCTAGAAAGCTGAAATTTTTCATGTTGGTTGATCCAAGTATGTAGAGGCCCAATAAGAAACGGTTTTTGAAAATTCAATTTGTAAGTGACTTTTTTCGGCCCTTTGGCATTGAGCAAGGACAGTCGGTAAAATGTTCGGATTTAGCTCATTTTAAGCCGCCAGATACGAGAAACAATACTCGGAGGTCCTGTAGGGACCCCGAAACACACTTTTTAAGTTCCTAAAATGAACGGGTTCGGAGATATTACCAAATAACTGTGTTCCCTCTGAGAAACAGATCACCGTTACTATGGCAACCGCTGAAATTTCGCAGACCGGGGATAGTTTTCTGGCAATATCTCCAAAACCGTTCGTTTCAGGGCCTTAAAACGCTGGGTTCGGTTCCCACTTCATCGAAGTGGAAACCACGAACATTGCTCCTCACATTGTTACGCGCAAAAAGAGCTATAATCCATATTTCTACGATCAAATCGACTTGGAAAGTCTCATCTCTTATATATGATCCAAAATTGACTCATCACCGCAGGGATCAAACCACTAGACCTAGAAAGCTGAAATTTTGCATGTTGGTTGATCCGAGTATGTAGAGGCTCATTAAGAAACGGTTTTTGAAAATTCAATTTGTAAGTGACTTTTTTCGGCCCTTTGGCATTGACAATCCAAAATTGACTCATCGACGCACGGCTCAAACCACTAGACCTAGATAGCCGAAATTTTGCATGTTGGTTGATCCGAGTATGTAGAGGCCCAATAAGAAACGGTTTTTGAAAATTCAATTTGTAAGTGACTTTTTCGGCTCTTAGGCACTGAGCAAGGACAGTCGGTAAAATGTTCGGATTTAGCTCATTTTAAGCCGCCAGATACGAGAAACAATACTCGGAGGTCCTGTAGGGACCCCGAAACATACTTTTTAAGTTCTTAAAATGAACGGTTTCGGAGATATTCCCAAATAACTGTGTTCCCTCTGAGAAACAGATCAACGTTACTATGGCAACCGCTGAAATTACGCAGACCGGGGATAGTTTTCTGGCAATATCTCGAAAACCGTTCGTTTTAGGGCCTTAAAACGCTGGGTTCGGTTCCCACACGAACATTGCTCCTCACATAGTTACGCGCAAAAAGAGCTATAATCCGTATTTCTACGGTCAAATCGACTTGGAAAGTCTCATCTCTTATATATAATCCAAAATTGACTCATCACCGCAGGGCTCAAACCACTAGACCCAGAAAGCTGAAATTTTGCATGTTGGTTCATCCGAGTATGTAGAGGCCCAATAAGAAACGGGTTTTGAAAATTCAATTTGTAAGTGACTTTTTCGGCCCTTTGGCACTGAGCAAGGACAGTCGGTAAAATGTTCGGATTTAGCTCATTTTAAGCCGCCAGATACGAGAAAAAATACTCGGAGGGCCTGTAGGGACCCCGAAACACACTTTTTAAGTTCCCTAAATGAACGGTTTCGGAGATATTCCCAAATAACTGTGTTCCCTCTGAGAAACAGATCAACGTTACTAAGGCAACCGCTGAAATTTCGCAGACCGGGGATAGTTTTCTGGCAATATCGCGAAAACCGTTCGTTTTAGGGCCTTAAAACGCTGGGTTCGGTTCCCAATTCGTCGAAGTGGAAACCACGAACATTACTCCTCACTTTGTTACGCGCAAAAAGAGCTATAATCAATATTTCTACGATCAAATCGACTTGGAAAGTCTCATCTCTTATATATAATCCAAAATTGACTCATCACCGCAGGGCTCAAACCACTAGACCTAGAAAGCTGAAATTTTGCATGTTGGTTGATCCGAGTATGTAGAGGCTCATTAAGAAACGGTTTTTGAAAATTCAATTTGTAAGTGACTTTTTTCGGCCCTTTGGCATTGACGATCCAAAATTGACTCATCGACGCAGGGCTCAAACCACTAGACCTAGATAGCCGAAATTTTGCATGTTGGTTGATCCGAGTATGTAGAGGTCCAATAAGAAATGGGTTTTGAAAATTCAATTAGTAAGTGACTTTTTTCGGCCCTTTGGCACTGAGCAAGGACAGTCGGTAAAATGTTCGGATTTAGCTCATTTTAAGCCGCCAGATACGAGAAACAATACTCGGAGGTCCTGTAGGGACCCCGAAACACACTTTTTAAGTTCCAAAAATGAATGGTTTCGGTGATATTACCAAATAACTGTGTTCCCTCTGAGAAACAGATCAACGTTACTATGGCAACCGCTGAAATTTCGCAGACCGGGATTAGTTTTCTGGCAATATCTCGAAAACCGTTCGTTTTAGGGCCTTAGAACACTGGGTTCGGTTCCACGAACATTGCTCCTCACATTGTTACGCGCAAAAAGAGCTATAATCCATATTTCTACGATCAAATCCAGTTGGAAAGTCTCATCTCTTATATATAATCCAAAATTGACTGATCACCGCAGGGCTCAATCCACTTGACCTAGAAAGCTGAAATTTTGCATGTTGGTTGATCCGAGTATGTAGCGGCTCACTAAGAAACGGTTTTTGAAAAATCAATTTGTAAGTGACTTTTTTCGGCCCTTTGGCATTGACAATCCAAAATTGACTCATCGACGCAGGGCTCAAACCACTAGACCTAGAAAGCCGAAATTTTGCATGTTGGTTGATCCGAGTATGTAGAGGCCCAATAAGAAACGGTTTTTAAAATTCAATTTGTAAGTGACTTTATTCGGCCCTTTGGCACTGAGCAAGGACAGTCGGTAAAATGTTCGGATTTAGCTCATTTTAAGCCGCCAGATACGAGAAACAATACTCGGAGGTCCTGTAGGGACCCCGAAACACACTTTTTAAGTTCCTAAAATGAACGGTTTCGGAGATATTCCCAAATAACTGTGTTCCCTCTGAGAAACAGATCAACGGTACGATGGCAACCGCTGAAATTTCGCGGACCGGGGATAGTTTTCTGGCAATATCTCGAAAACCGTTCGTTTTAGGGCCTTAAAACGCTGGGTTCGGTTCCCACACGAACATTGCTCCTCACATAGTTACGCGCAAAAAGAGCTATAATCCGTATTTCTACGGTGAAATCGACTTGGAAAGTCTCATCTCTTATATATAATCCAAAATTGACTCATCACCGCAGGGCTCAAACCACTAGACCCAGAAAGCTGAAATTTTGCATGTTGGTTGATCGGAGTATGTAGAGGCCCAATAAGAAACGGTTTTTGAAAATTCATTTTGTAAGTGACTTTTTCGGCCCTTTGGCACTGAGCAAGGAGAGTAGGTAAAATGTTCGGATTTAGCTCATTTTAAGCCGCCAGATACGAGAAACAATACTCGGAGGTCCTGTAGGGACCCCGAAACACACTTTTTAAGTTCCCTAAATGAACGGTTTCGGAGATATTCCCAAATAAATGTGTTCCCTCTGAGAAACAGATCAACGTTACTAAGGCAACCGATGAAATTACGCAGACCGGGGATAGTTTTCTGGCAATATCTCGAAAACCGTTCGTTTTAGGGCCATAAAACTTTGGGTTCGATTCCCACACGAACATTGCTCCTCACATAGTTACGCGCAAAAAGAGCTATAATCCGTATTTCTACGATCAAATCGACTTGGAAAGTCTCATCTCTTATATATAATCCAAAATTGACTCATCACCGCAGGGCTCAAACCACTTGACCTAGAAAGCTGAAATTTTGCATGTTGGATTATCCGAGAATGTAGAGGCCCAATAAGAAACTGTTTTTGAAAATTCAAATTGTAAGTGACTTTTTTCGGCACTTTGGCATTGACAATCCAAAATTGACTCATCGACGCAGGGCTCAAACCACTAGACCTAGAAAGCTGAAATTTTGCATGTTGATTGATCCGAGTATATAGAGGCCCAATAAGAAACGGTTTTTGAAAATTCAATTTGTAAGTGACTTTTTCGGCCCTTTGGCACTGAGCAAGGACAGTCGGTAAATTGTTCGGATTTAGCTCATTTTAAATCGCCAGATACGAGAAACAATACTCGGAGGTCCTGTAGGGAACCTGAAACACACTTTTTAAGTTCCTAAAATGAACGGTTTCGGAGATATTCCCAAATAACTGTGTTCCCACTGAGAAACAGATCAACGTTACTATGGCAACCGCTGAAATTACGCAGACCGGGGATAGTTTTCTGGCAATATCTCGAAAACCATTCGTTTTAGGGCCTTAAAATGCTGGGTTCGGTTCCCACACGAACATTGCTCCTCACATAGTTACGCGCAAAAAGAGCTATAATCCGTATTTCAACGATCAAATCGACTTGAAAAGTCTCATCTCTTATATATAACCCAAAATTGACTCATCACCGCAGGGCTCAAACCACATGACCTAGAAAGCTGAAATTTTGCATGTTGGTTGATCCGAGTATGTAGTGGTCCAATAAGAAACTGTTTTTGAAAATTCAAAATGTGACTTTTTCGGCCCTTTGGCATTGACAATCCAAAATTGACTCATCGACGCAGGGCTCAAGCCACTAGACCTAGAAAGCTGAAATTTCGCATGTTGATTGATCCGAGTATATAGAGGCCCAATAAGGAACGGTTTTTGAAAATTCAATTTGTAAGTGACTTTTTCGGCCCTTTGGCACTGAGCAAGGACAGTCGGTAAAATGTTCGGATTTAGCTCATTGTAAATCGCCAGATACGAGAAACAATACTCTCAGGTCCTGTAGGGAACCCGAAACACACTTTTTAAGTTCCTAAAATGAACGGTTTCGGAGATATTCCCAAATAACTGTGTTCCCTCTGAGAAACAGATCAACGTTACTACGGCAACCGCTGAAATTACGCAGACCGTGGATAGTTTTCTGTCAATATCTCGAAAACCGTTCGTTTTAGGGCCATAAAACTTTGGGTTCGATTCCCACACGAACATTGCTCCTCACATAGTTACGCGCAAAAAGAGCTGTAATCCGTATTTCTACGATCAAATCGACTTGGAAAGTCTCATCTCTTATATATAATACAAAATTGACTCATCACCGCAGGGCTCAAACCACTTGACCTATAAAGCAGAAATTTTTCATGTTGGTTGATCCAAGTATATAGAGGCCAAATAAGAAACGGTTTTTGTAAATTCAATTTGTAAGTGACTTTTTCGGCCCTTTGGCACTGAGCAAGGACAGTCGGTAAAATGTTCGGATTAAGCTCATTTTAAATCGCCAGATACGAGAAACAATACTCGGAGGTCCTGTAGGGACCCCGAAACACACTTTTTAAATTCCTAAAATGAACGGTTTCGGAGATATTCCCAAATAACTGTGTTCCCTCTGAGAAACAGATCAACGTTACTATGGCAACCGCTGAAATTTCGCAGACCGGGGATAGTTTTCTGGCAATATCTCGAAAACCGTTCGTTTTAGGGCCTTAGAACGCTGGGTTCGGTTCCCAATTCTTCGAAGTGGAAACCACGAACATTGCTCCTCACATTGTTACGCGCAAAAAGAGCTATAATCCATATTTCTACGATCAAATCGACTTGGAAAGTCTCATCTTATATATAAAAGTGAAAGTCTGTATGTATGTATGTGGATGTGTTGGTTCCGTATACATATCTACACCGTTCCACCAATCTCAACCAAATGTTGCATACACATAGTTTAGGACCCAGAAGGAACCGCTGGCTACATGAATTTTCGATAGTCTTTCTCATTGTTCTGATTTCGGCCCTTTTGCACTCAAGCGCAGGCTAATTAAATCATAAAATGTACTCATGAAGGAATGGCAAAGCAGATAGTTTCCATGGCAACATAGCTCAAGTAGAGACACGGCCGTCTGGATGCCACTTGCGCTCTGCACTGTCGGTATAGAAAATGAGCATCTTTACTTGAAATCCCGTTAGTTACTCACCTACTCACACAGCACTGTCAACCGAGTTTAGCATAACAAAGACTTGACACTATCTTCTACCATATATTTGTCAAATAACACTCACTCACTCACTCACTCATTCATTCATCACGAAATCTCAGAAATCACCGAACGGATTGGAATGAAATTTGGTATGCTGCTTTCCCAAGGGTCGAAAATGCCCACTAAGAGAGGATTTTTGTATATTAAGGTTCTAAAGGGGTGTTAAGGGGGTAGACCTGCATTTCATTGAATAGCAATATCTCCCGATTGGTTTCATTGGGGGATGTGATACTCGGCACATAAACTCATCATTAAAAATAAGAAGACATGAGTCTGAGGGTTTTTCGATGTGGCGTATATTATGAGGTGAAAGGGGTGAAAAGTGGGGATTGAAAGATTCCTAACGGAGCGTGTATCTCTTAAACGACATAGGCGAGGAGTTTGAAACTCAGCGGGAAAAGAATCAGCGTAAAAATAAGTAAATATGTGTTTGACCGTTTATTCATAAATCCAATTTAAGGGGCCCATGGGGAGGGGTCACATTCTGGGGGAGGGGAACAGGAAAGAAAGCATCCTAACTGATTATCTGACTGATTCACTCATCAATCTCAGGGGGGAAAACTGCTTTAAAGTAAGTAAATAGCTGTTCGACAGTTTTTTTTTCATAAATCAAATTTAAGGGGTTCATGGGGAGGGGTGAAATTCTGAAAAAAAAATGAAAGGAAATGTCCTGTCTGACTCACTCACTCATCCCAGCGAAAACTATTCAAGTTGGAAAAATGAAATTTTGGGAATATGTTCGCTGTATGTCGAAAACGTCAAATAAGGGTTGAGGGATTCTTAAAGGAGCGTGTATCTCTTAAACGACATAGGCGAAAAGTTTGAAATTCGGCGGGAAAAAACAGCTTAAATTACAAGTAAATAGGTGTTCGACCGATTTTTTCATAAATCCAATTTAAGGGGCCCTTGGAGAGGGGTGAAATTCTGGGGGGAAAAACAGGAAAGAAAGTGTCCTAACTGATTGACTCACTTACTCACTCATCAAACTCAGGGCGAAAACAGCTTTAAATAAGTAAATAGGTGTTCGACCGTTTGCTTCATAAATCCAATTTAAGGGGTTCATGGGGAGGGGTGAAATTATCAAAAATAAATGAAAGAAAATGTCCTGACTCACTCATTATCGCCAAGCCCAAATTATTGAAGTTAGAAACATGAAATTTTGGTAATATGTTCGTTGTATGTCGAAAACGTCCACTAAGGAAAGAGTTTTGAATATTCAGGTTCTAAATAGGTGTTAAGGGGGGTAAAAGTACATTTCATTGAATAACAATATCTCACGAGTGGTTTCATTTGGGGATGTGATACTTGGCATATAAACTAATCATTCAAAATATGCTGACACATGTCTAATAGTTTTTCGATGTAGTGTATATTATGAGGTGAAAGGGATGAAAAGTAGGGATTGAAAGATTCTTAACGGAGCGTGTATCTCTTAAACGACATAGGCGAGGAGTTTGAAACTCGGAGGAAATCAATCAGCTTAAAAATAAATAAATAAATAAAATAAATAGGTGTTCGACCGTTTTTTCACAAATCCAATTTAAGGGGCCTATGGGGAGGGGTGAAATTCTGGAAGAAAAACGTCCACTAACGAAGGATTTTTGTATGTTCACTCTCATCGACCAACCAAAACTATTAAAGTTAGAAGAATGATATTTTGGGGATATGTTTGTTGTGTGTCGAAAACGTCTACTAAGGAGGGATTTTTGGATATTTAAACCTGCATTTCATTGAACAACAATATGACACGACTATGACGCGAGCGAAGCGATGCTAAAAATGAGATGGTGTGTGTCTGTGTATTACTCAATTACGCAAGTACCACTAGTCCGATTTACATGAATTTTACATGGAAGTAGTTGATTTACCTGGTTAACATATTGGTTACTTTTGATTTCAATACTTTGCACTATTTAAAGATGGCGACCATTTTAGTGACGTCACTAAACCATTTGGTTTCAAACTTCCATGTTTCCATTTCAAATAAAAAGAGAACGCTAAGAAATAGCAAACTTTTGATGGCATATACGAGGTTTAATATTACATTTCCTATCCGAAAGGTATCTCCAAACGTTAGCGAGTAAAACCTAAATTTGTGCTATAAAACACGGTCAACGCCGAGCGGTGTAGTTGGACAAAATGTTCCATCCTTAATCTCCCTCAGCGCAGCACCTCGCCTATCCCCTGTTTTAACAGTCACCTTCACATTTTATTTTATTTATGACGCGTAGCGAAGCACGGGTACTTCAGATAGTCTCTTATATATAAGCCAAAATTGACTCATCACCGCAGGGCTCAAACCACTAGACCTAGAAAGCTGAAATTTTGCATGTTGGTTGATCCGAGTATGTAGAGGCTCACTAAGAAACGGTTTTTGAAAAATCAATTTGTAAGTGACTTTTTTCGGCACTTTGGCATTGGCAATCCAAAATTGACTCATCGACGCAGGGCTCAAACCAATAGACCTAAAAAGCCGAAAATTTGCATGTTGGTTGATCCGAGTATGTAGAGGCCCAATAAGAAACGGATTTTGTAAATTCAATTTGTAAGTGACTTTTTCCGGCCCTTTGGCACTGAGCAAGGACAGTCGGTAAAATGTTCGGATTTAGCTCATTTTAAGCTGCCAGATACGAGAAACAATACTCGGAGGTCCTATAGGGACCCTGAAACACACTTTTTAAGTTCCTAAAATGAACGGTTTCGGAGATATTACCAAATAACTGTGTTCCCTCTGAGAAACAGATCAACGTTACTATGGCAACCGCTGAAATTTCGCAGACCGGGGATAGTTTTCTGGCAATACTTCGAAAACCGTTCGTTTTAGGGCCTTAGAACGCTGGGTTCGGTTCCCACTTCTTTGAAGTGGAAACCACGAAATTGCTCCTCACATTGTTACGCGCAAAAAGAGCTATATTCCATATTTCTACGATCAAATCGACTTGGAAAGTCTCATCTCTTATATATAAGCCAAAATTGACTCATCACCGCAGGGCTCAAACCACTAGACCTAGAAAGCTGAAATTGTGCATGTTGGTTGATCCGAGTATGTAGAGGCTCACTAAGAAACGGTTTTTGAAAATTCAATTTGTAAGTGACTTTTTTCGTCCCTTTGGCATTGACAATCCAAAATTGACTCATCGACGCAGGGCTCAAACCACTAGACCTAGAAAGCTGAAATTGTGCATGTTGGTTGATCCGAGTATGTAGAGGCTCACTAAGAAACGGTTTTTGAAAATTCAATTTGTAAGTGACTTTTTTCGTCCCTTTGGCATTGACAATCCAAAATTGACTCATCGACGCAGGGCTCAAACCACTAGACCTAGAAAGCTGAAATTTTGCATGTTGGTTGATCCGAGTATTTAGAGGCCCAATAAGAAACGGTTTTTGAAAATTCCATTTGTAAGTGACTTTTTTCGGCCCTTTGGCACTGTTAGCAAGGACAGTCTGTAAAATGTTCGGATTTAGCTCATTTTAAATCGCCAGATACGAGAAACAATACTCGGAGGTCCTGTAGGGACCCCGAAACACACTTTTTAAGTTCCTAAAATGAACGATTTCGGAGATATTCCCAAATAACTGTGTTCCCTCTGAGAAGCAGGTCAAAGTTACTATGGCAACCGCTGAAATTTCGCAGACGGGGATAGTTTTCTGGCAATATCTCGAAAACCGTTCGTTTTAGGGCCTTAAAACGCTGGGTTCGGTTCCCACACGAACATTGCTCCTCACATTGTTACGCGCAAAAAGAGCTATAATCCATATTTCTACGATCAAATCGACTTGGAAAGTCTCATCTCTTATATATAATCCAAAATTGACTCATCACCGCCGGGCTCAAACCACTAGACCTAGGAAGCTGAATTTTTTCATGTTGGTTAATCCGAGAATGTAGAGGCTCACTAAGAAACGGTTTTTGAAAATTCAATTTGTAAGTGACTTTTTTCGGCCCTTTGGCATTGACAATCCATAATTGACTTATCGACGCAGGGCTCAAAACACTAGACCTAGAAAGCTGAAATTTTGCATGATGGTTGATCCGAGTATGTAGAGGCCCAATAAGAAACGGTTTTTGAAAATTCAATTTGTAAGTGACTTTTTTCGGCCCTTTGGCACTGAGCAAGGACAGTCGGTAAAATGTTCGGATTTAGCTCATTTTAAGCCGCCAGATACGAGAAACAATACTCGGAGGTCCTGTAGGGACCCCGAAACACACTTTTTAAGTTCCTAAAATGAACGGTTTCGGAGATATTCCCAAATAACTGTGTTCCCTCTGAGAAACAGATCAACGGTACGATGGCAACCGCTGAAATTTCGCGGACCGGGGATAGTTTTCTGGCAATATCTCGAAAACCGTTCGTTTTAGGGCCTTAAAACGCTGGGTTTGGTTCCCAGTTCTTGGGAGTGGAAACCACGAACAATACTCCTCACATTGTTACTCGCAAAAAGAGCTATAATCCATATTTCTACGATCAAATCGACTTGGAAAGTCTCATCTCTTATATACAGTATAATCCAAAATTGACTCATCACCGCAGGGCTCAAACCACTTGACCTAGAATGCTGAAATTTTGCATCTTGGTTGATCCGAGTATGTAGAGACTCACTAAGAAACGGTTTTTGAAAATTCAAATTGTAAGTGACTTTTTTCGGCCCTTTGGCATTGACAATCCAAAATTGACTCATCGACGCAGGGCTCAAACCACTAGACCTAGAAAGCTGAAATTTTGCATGTTGGTTGATCCCAGTATGTAGAGGCCCAATAAGAAACGGTTTTTAAAATTCAATTTGTAAGTGACTTTTTTCGGCCCTTTGGCACTGAGCAAGGACAGTCGGTAAAATGTTCGTATTTAGCTCATTTTAAGCCGCCAGATACGAGAAACAATACTCGGAGGTCCTGTAGGGACCCCGAAACATACTTTTTAAGTTCCTAAAATGAACGGTTTCGGAGATATTCCCAAATAACTGTGTTCCCTCTGAGAAACAGATCAACGTTACTATGGCAACCGCTGAAATTACGCAGACCGGGGATAGTTTTCTGGCAATATCTCGAAAACCGTTCGTATTAGGGCCTTAAAACGCTGGGTTCGGTTCCCACACGAACATTGCTCCTCACATAGTAACGCGCAAAAAGAGCTATAATCCGTATTTCTACGGTCAAATCGACTTGGAAAGTCTCATCTCTTATATATAATCCAAAATTGACTCATCACCGCAGGGCTCAAACCACTAGACCTAGAAAGCTGAAATTTTTCATGTTGGTTAATCCGAGTATGTGGAGGCTCACTAAGAAACGGTTTTTGAAAATTCAATTTGTAAGTGACTTTTTTCGGCCCTTTGGCACTGAGCAAGGACAGTCGGTAAAATGTTCGGATTTAGCTCATTTTAAGCCGCCAGAAACGAGAAACAATACTCGGAGGTCCTGTAGGGACCCCGAAACGCACTTTTTAAGTACCTCAAATGAACGGTTTCAGAGATATTCCCAAATAACTGTGTTCTCTCTGAGAAAGAGATCAACGTTACTATGGCAACCGCTGAAATTTCGCAGACCGGGGATAGTTTTCCGGCAATATCTCGAAAACCGTTCGTTTTAGTGCCTTAAAACGCTGGGTTCGGTTCCCAATTCGTCGAAGTGGAAACCACGAACATTACTCCTCACTTTGTTACGCGCAAAAAGAGCTATAATCCATATTTCTACGATAAAATCGACTTGGAAAGCCTCAACTCTTATATATAATCCAAAATTGACTCATTACCGCAGGGCTCAAACCACTAGACCTAGAAAGCTGAAATTTTGCATGTTGGTTGTTCCGGGTATGTAGAGGTTCACTAAGAAACGGTTTTTGAAAATTCAGTTTGTAAGTGACTTTTTTCGGCCCTTTGGCACTGAGCAAGGACAGTCGGTAAAATGTTCGGATTTAGCTCATTTTAAGCCACCAGATACGAGAAACAATACTCGGAGGTCCTGTAGGGACCCCGAAACACACTTTTTAAGTTCCTAAAATGAATGGTTTCGGTGATATTACCAAATAACTGTGTTCCCTCTGAGAAACAGATCAACGTTACTATGGCAACCGCTGAAATTTCGCAGACCGGGATTAGTTTTCTGGCAATATCTCGAAAACCGTTCGTTTTAGGGCCTTAGAACGCTGGGTTCGGTTCCACGAACATTGCTCCTCACATTGTTACGCCCAAAAAGAGCTATAATCCATATTTCTACGATCAAATCCAGTTGGAAAGTCTCATCTCTTATATATAATCCAAAATTGACTCATCACCGCAGGGCTCAAACCACTTGACCTAGAAAGCTGAAATTTTGCATCTTGGTTGATCCGAGTATGTAGAGACTCACTAAGAAACGGTTTTTGAAAATTCAAATTGAAAGTGACTTTTTTCGGCCCTTTGGCATTGACAATCCAAAATTGACTCATCGACGCAGGGCTCAAACCACTAGACCTAGAAAGCCGAAATTTTGCATGTTGGTTGATCCGAGTATGTAGAGGCCCAATAAGAAACGGTTTTTAAAATTCAATTTGTAAGTGACTTTTTTCGGCCCTTTGGCACTGAGCAAGGACAGTCGGTAAAATGTTCGGATTTAGCTCATTTTAAGCCACCAGATACGAGAAACAATACTCGGAGGTCCTGTAGGGACCCCGAAAGACACTTTTAAAGTTCCTAAAATGAACGGTTTCGGAGATATTCCCAAATAACTGTGTTCCCTCTGAGAAACAGATCAACGGTACGATGGCAACCGCTGAAATTTCGCGGACCGGGGATAGTTTTCTGGCAATATCTCCAAAACCATTCGTTTCAAGGGCTTAAAACGCTGGGTTTGGTTCCCACTTCTTCGAAGTGGAAACCACGAACATTGCTCCTCACATTGTTACGCGCAAAAAGAGCTATAATCCATATTTCTACGATCAAATCGACTTGGAAAGTCTCATCTCTTATATATAATCCAAAATTGACTCATCACCGCATGGCTCAAACCACTTGACCTAGAAAGCTGAAATTTTGCATCTTGGTTGATCCGAGTATGTAGAGACTCACTAAGAAACGGTTTTTGAAAATTCAAATTGTATGTGACTTTTTTCGGCCCTTTGGCATTGACAATCCAAAATTGACTCATCGACGCAGGGCTCAAACCACTAGACCTAGAAAGCCGAAATTTTGCATGTTGGTTGATCCGAGTATGTAGAGGCCCAATAAGAAACGGTTTTTAAAATTCAATTTGTAAGTGACTTTTTTCGGCCCTTTGGCACTGAGCAAGGACAGTCGGTAAAATGTTCGTATTTAGCTCATTTTAAGCCACCAGATACGAGAAACAATACTCGGAGGTCCTGTAGGGACCCCGAAACACACTTTTTAAGTTCCTAAAATGAACGGTTTCGGAGATATTCCCAAATAACTGTGTTCCCTCTGAGAAACAGATCAACGTTACTATGGCAACCGCTGAAATTACGCAGACCGGGGATAGTTTTCTGGCAATATCTCGAAAACCGTTCGTTTTATGGCCTTAAAACGCTGGGTTCGGTTCCCACACGAACATTGCTCCTCACATAGTTACGCGCAAAAAGAGCTATAATCCGTATTTCTACGGTCAAATCGACTTGGAAAGTCTCATCTTTTATATATAATCCTAAATTGACTCATCACCGCAGGGCTCAAACCTCTAGACCCAGAAAGCTGATTTTTGCATGTTGGTTCAACCGAGTATGTAGAGGCCCAATAAGAAACGGTTTTTGAAAATTCAATTTGGAAGTGACTTTTTCGGCCCTTTGGTACTGAGCAAGTGCAGTCGGTAAAATGTTCGGATTTAGCTAATTTAAGCCGCCAGATACGAGAAACAATACTCGGAGGTCCTGTAGGGACCCCGAAACAGACTTTTTAAGTTCCCTAAATGAACGGTTTCGGAGATATTCCCAAATAACTGTGTTCCCTCTGAGAAACAGATCAACGTTACTAAGGCAACCGCTCAAAATTTCGCAGACCGGGGATATTTTTCTGGCAATATCTCGAAAACCGTTCGTTTTAGGGCCTTAAAACGCTGGGTTCGGTTCCCAAACGAACATTGCTCCTCACATTGTTACGCGCAAAAAGAGCTATAATCCATATTTCTACGATCAAATCGACTTGGAAAGTCTCATCTCTTATATATAATCCAAAATTGACTCATCGACGCAGGGCTCAAACCACTAGACCTAGAAAGCCGAAATTTTGCATGTTGGTTGATCCGAGTATGTAGAGGCCCAATAAGAAACGGTTTTTAAAATTCAATTTACAAGTGACTTTTTTCGGACCTTTGGCACTGAGCAAGGACAGTCGGTAAAATGTTCGGATTTAGCTCATTTTAAGCCACCAGATACGAGAAACAATACTCGGAGGTCCTGTAGGGACCCCGAAACACACTTTTAAAGTTCCTAAAATGAACGGTTTCGGAGATATTCCCAAATAACTGTGTTCCCTCTGAGAAACAGATCAACGGTACGATGGCAACCGCTGAAATTTCGCGGACCGGGGATAGTTTTCTGGCAATATCTCGAAAACCGTTCGTTTTAGGGCCTTAAAACGCTGGGTTTGGTTCCCAGTTCTTGGGAGTGGAATCCACGAACAATACTCCTCACATTGTTACGCGCAAAAAGAGCTATAATCCATATTTCTTAGATCAAATCGACTTGGAAAGTCTCATCTCTTATATATATAATCCAAAATTGACTCATCACCGCAGGGCTCAAACCACTTGACCTAGAAAGCTGAAATTTTGCATCTTGGTTGATCCGAGTATGTAGAGACTCACTAAGAAACGGTTTTTGAAAATTCAAATTGTAAGTGACTTTTTTCGGCCCTTTGGCATTGACAATCCAAAATTGACTCATCGACGCAGGGCTCAAACCACTAGACCTAGAAAGCTGAAATTTTGCATGTTGGTTGATCCGAGTATGTAGAGGCCCAATAAGAAACGGTTTTTAAAATTCAATTTGTAAGTGACTTTTTTCGGCCCTTTGCAACTGAGCAAGGACAGTCGGTAAAATGTTCGTATTTAGCTCATTTTAAGCCGCCAGATACGAGAAACAATACTCGGAGGCCCTGTAGGGACCCCGAAACACACTTTTTAAGTTCCTAAAATGAACGGTTTCAGAGATATTCCCAAATAACTGTGTTCCCTCTGAGAAACAGATCAACGTTACTATGGCAACCGATGAAATTACGCAGACCGGGGATAGTTTTCTGGCAATATCTCGAAAACCGTTCGTTTTAGGGCCTTAAGACGCTGGGTTCGGTTCCCACACGAACATTGCTCCTCACATAGTTACGCGCAAAAAGAGCTATAATCCGTATTTCTACCGTCAAATCGACTTGGAAAGTCTCATCTCTTATATATAATCCAAAATTGACTCATCACCACAGGGCTAAAAACCACTAGACCCAGAAAGCTGAAATTTTGCATGTTGGTTCAACCGAGTATGTAGAGGCCCAATAAGAAACGGTTTTTGAAAATTCAATTTGTAAGTGACTTTTTCGGCCCTTTGGCACTGAGCAAGGACAGTCGGTAAAATGTTCGGATTTAGCTCATTTTAAGCCGCCAGATACGAGAAACAATACTCGGAGGTCCTGTAGGGACCCCGAAACAGACTTTTTAAGTTCCCTAAATGAACGGTTTCGGAGATATTCCCAAATAACTGTGTTCCCTCTGAGAAACAGATCAACGTTACTAAGGCAACCGCTGAAATTTCGCAGACCGGGGATAGTTTTCTGGCAATAACTCGAAAACCGTTCGTTTTAGGGCCATAAAACGCTGGGTTCGGTTCCCACACGAACATTGCTCCTCACATTGTTACGCGCAAAAAGAGCTATAATCCATATTTCTACGATCAAATCAACTTGGAAAGTCTCATCTCTTATATATAATCCAAAATTGACTCATCACCGCAGGGCTCAAACCACTAGACCTAGAAAGCTGAAATTTTTCATGTTGGTTAATCCGAGTACGTAGAGGCTCACTAAGAAACGGTTTTTGAAAATTCAATTTGTAAGTGACTTTTTTCGGCCCTTTGGCATTGACAATCCAAAATTGACTCATCGACGCTGGGCTCAAACCACTAGACCTAGAAAGCTGAAATTTTGCATCTTGGTTGATTCGAGTATGTAGAGACTCACTAAGAAACGGTTTTTGAAAATTCAAATTGTAAGTGACTTTTTTCGGCCCTTTGGCATTGACAATCCAAAATTGACTCATCGACGCAGGGCTCAAACCACTAGACCTAGAAAGCTGAAATTTTGCATGTTGGTTGATCCCAGTATGTAGAGGCCCAATAAGAAACGGTTTTTAAAATTCAATTTGTAAGTGACTTTTTTCGGCCCTTTGGCACTGAGCAAGGACAGTCGGTAAAATGTTCGTATTTAGCTCATTTTAAGCCGCCAGATACGAGAAACAATACTCGGAGGTCCTGTAGGGACCCCGAAACACACTTTTTAAGTTCCTAAAATGAACGGTTTCGGAGATATTACCAAATAACTGTGTTCCCTCTGAGAAACAGATCACCGTTACTATGGCATCCGCTGTAATTTCTCAGACCGGGGATAGTTTTCTGGCAAAATCTCCAAAACCGTTCGTTTCAGGGCCTTAAAACGCTGGGTTCGGTTCACAATTCTTCGAAGTGGAAACCACGAACATTGCTCCTCACATTGTTACGCGCAAAAAGAGCTATAATCCATATTTCTACGATCAAATCGACTTGGAAAGTCTCATCTCTTATATATAATCCAAAATTGACTCATCACCGCAGGGCTCAAACCACTAGACAGAAAGCTGAAATTTTGCATGTTGGTTGATCCGAGTATGTAGAGGCTCATTAAGAAACGGTTTTTGAAAAATCAATTTGTAAGTGACTTTTTTCGGCCCTTTGGCATTGACAATCCAAAATTGACTCATCGACGCAGGGCTCAAACCACTAGACCTAGATAGCCGAAATTTTGCATGTTGGTTGATCCGAGTATGTAGAGGCCCAATAAGAAACGGTTTTTGAAAATTCAATTTGTAAGTGACTTTTTTCGGCTCTTAGGCACTGAGCAAGGACAGTCGGTAAAATGTTCGGATTTAGCTCATTTTAAGCCGCCAGATACGAGAAACAATACTTGGAGGTCCTGTAGGGACCCCGAAACACACTTTTTAAGTTCCTAAAATGAATGGTTTCGGTGATATTACCAAATAACTGTGTTCCCTCTGAGAAACAGATCAACGTTACTAAGGCAACCGCTGAAATTTCGCAGACCGGGGATATTTTTCTGGCAATATCTCGAAAACCGTTCGTTTTAGGGCCTTAAAACGCTGGGTTCGGTTCCCAAACGAACATTGCTCCTCACATTGTTACGCGCAAAAGAGCTATAATCCATATTTCTACGATCAAATCGACTTGGAAAGTCTCATCTCTTATATATAATCCAAAATTGACTCACCGACGCAGGGCTCAAACCACTAGACCTAGAAAGCCGAAATTTTGCATGTTGGTTGATCCGAGTATGTAGAGGCCCAATAAGAAACGGTTTTTAAAATTCGATTTGTAAGTGACTTTTTTCGGCCCTTTGGCACTGAGCAAGGACAGTCGGTAAAATGTTCGGATTTAGCTCATTTTAAGCCACCAGATACGAGAAACAATACTCGGAGGTCCTGTAGGGACCCCGAAACACACTTTTAAAGTTCCTAAAATGAACGGTTTCGGAGATATTCCCAAATAACTGTGTTCCCTCTGAGAAGCAGATCAACGGTACGATGGCAACCGCTGAAATTTCGCGGACCGGGGATAGTTTTCTGGCAATATCTCGAAAACCGTTCGTTTTAGGGCCTTAAAACGCTGGGTTTGGTTCCCAGTTCTTGGGAGTGGAATCCACGAACAATACTCCTCACATTGTTACGCGCAAAAAGAGCTATAATCCATATTTCTACGATCAAATCGACTTGGAAAGTCTCATCTCTTATATATAATCCAAAATTGACTCATCACCGCAGGGCTCAAACCACTTAACCTAGAAAGCTGAAATTTTGCATCTTGGTTGATCCGAGTATGTAGAGACTCACTAAGAAACGGTTTTTGAAAATTCACATTGTAAGTGACTTTTTTCGGCCCATTGGCATTGACAATCCAAAATTGACTCATCGACGCAGGGCTCAAACCACTAGACCTAGAAAGCTGAAATTTTGCATGTTGGTTGATCCGAGTATGTAGAGGCCCAATAAGAAACGGTTTTTAAAATTCAATTTGTAAGTGACTTTTTTCGGCCCTTTGGCACTGAGCAAGGACAGTCAGTAAAATGTTCGTATTTAGCTCATTTTAAGCCGCCAGATACGAGAAACAATACTCGGAGGTCCTGTAGGGACCCCGAAACACACTTTTCAAGTTCCTAAAATGAACGGTTTCGGAGATATTCCCAAATAACTGTGTTCCCTCTGAGAAACAGATCAACGTTACTATGGCAACCGCTGAAATTACGCAGACCGGGGATAGTTTTCTGGCAATATCTCGAAAACCGTTCGTTTTAGGGCCTTAAAACGCTGGGTTCGGTTCCCACACGAACATTGCTCCTCACATAGTTACGCGCAAAAAGAGCTATAATCCGTATTTCTACGGTCAAATCGACTTGGAAAGTCTCATCTCTTATATATAATCCAAAATTGACTCTTCACCGCAGGGCTCAAACCACTAGACCCAGAAATTGAAATTTTGCATGTTGGTTCAACCGAGTATGAAGAGGCCCAATAAGAAACGGTTTTTGAAAATTCAATTTGTAAGTGACTTTTTCGGCCCTTTGGCACTGAGCAAGGACAGTCGGTAAAATGTTCGGATTTAGCTCATTTTATGCCGCCAGATACGAGAAACAATACTCGGAGGTCCTGTAGGGACCCCGAAACAGACTTTTTAAGTTCCCTAAATGAACGGTTTCGGAGATATTCCCAAATAACTGTGTTCCCTCTGAGAAACAGATCAACGTTACTAAGGCAACCGCTGAAATTTCGCAGACCGTGGATAGTTTTCTTGCAATAACTCGAAAACCGTTCGTTTTAGGTCCTTAAAACGCTGGGTTCGGTTCCCAAACGAACATTGCTCCTCACATTGTTACGCGCAAAAAGAGCTATAATCCATATTTCTACGATCAAATCGACTTGGAAAGTCTCATCTCTTATATATAATCCAAAATTGACTCATCGACGCAGGGCTCAAACCACTAGACCTAGAAAGCCGAAATTTTGCATGTTGGTTGATCCGAGTATGTAGAGGCCCAATAAGAAACGGTTTTTAAAATTCAATTTGTAAGTGACTTTATTCGGCCCTTTGGCACTGAGCAAGGACAGTCGGTAAAATGTTCGGATTTAGCTCATTTTAAGCCACCAGATACGAGAAACAATACTCGGAGGTCCTGTAGGGACCCCGAAACACACTTTTAAAGTTCCTAAAATGAACGGTTTCGGAGATATTCCCAAATAACTGTGTTTCCCTCTGAGAAACAGATCAACGGTACGATGGCAACCGCTGAAATTTCGCGGACCGGGGATAGTTTTCTGGCAATATCTCGAAAACCGTTCGTTTTAGGGCCTTAAAACGCTGGGTTTGGTTCCCAGTTCTTGGGAGTGGAATCCACGAACAATACTCCTCACATTGTTACGCGCAAAAAGAGCTATAATCCATATTTCTTAGATCAAATCGACTTGGAAAGTCTCATCTCTTATATATATAATCCAAAATTGACTCATCACCGCAGGGCTCAAACCACTTGACCTAGAAAGCTGAAATTTTGCATCTTGGTTGATCCGAGTATGTAGAGACTCACTAAGAATCGGTCCTTGAAAAATTCAAATTGTAAGTGACTTTTTTCGGCCCTTTGGCATTGACAATCCAAAATTGACTATTCGACGCAGGGCTCAAACCACTAGACCTAGATAGCCGAAATTTTGCATGATGGTTGATCCGAGTATGTAGAGGCCCAATAAGAAACGGTTTTTGAAAATTCAATTTGTAAGTGACTTTTTTCGGCTCTTAGGCACTGAGCAAGGACAGTCGGTAAAATGTTCGGATTTAGCTCATTTTAAGCCGCCAGATACGAGAAACAATACTCGGAGGTCCTGTAGGGACCCCGAAACACACTTTTTAAGTTCCTAAAATGAATGGTTTCGGTGATATTACCAAATAACTGTGTTCCCTCTGAGAAACAGATCAACGTTACTATGGCAACCGCTGAA
This sequence comes from Meconema thalassinum, assembly GCA_946902985.2. Lineage (NCBI taxonomy): Eukaryota > Metazoa > Arthropoda > Insecta > Orthoptera > Tettigoniidae > Meconema > Meconema thalassinum. The sequence continues at coordinate 305,342,467 of OX336390.1, forward strand.
ATTTCGCAGACCGGGATTAGTTTTCTGGCAATATCTCGAAAACCGTTCGTTTTAGGGCCTTAGAACGCTGGGTTCGGTTCCACGAACATTGCTCCTCACATTGTTACGCGCAAAAATAGCTATAATCCATATTTCTACGATCAAATCCAGTTGGAAAGTCTCATCTCTTATATATAGTCCAAAATTGACTCATCACCGCAGGGCTCAAACCACTTGACCTAGAAAGCTGAAATTTTGCATCTTGGTTGATCCGAGTATGTAGAGACTCACTAAGAAACGGTTTTTGAAAATTCAAATTGTAAGTGACTTTTTTCGGCCCTTTGGCATTGACAATCCAAAATTGACTCATCGACGCAGGGCTCAAACCACTAGACCTAGAAAGCTGAAATTTTGCATGTTGGTTGATCCGAGTATGTAGCGGCTCACTAAGAAGCGGTTTTTGAAAAATCAATTTGTAAGTGACTTTTTTCGGCCCTTTGGCATTGACAATCCAAAATTGACTCATCGACGCAGGGCTCAAACCACTAGACCTAGAAAGCCGAAATTTTGCATGTTGGTTGATCCGAGTATGTAGAGGCCCAATAAGAAACGGTTTTTAAAATTCAATTTGTAAGTGACTTTTTTCGGCCCTTTGGCACTGAGCAAGGACAGTCGGTAAAATGTTCGTATTTAGCTCATTTTAAGCCGCCAGATACGAGAAACAATACTCGGAGGTCCTGTAGGGACCCCGAAACACACTTTTTAAGTTCCTAAAATGAACGGTTTCGGAGATATTCCCAAATAACTGTGTTCCCTCTGAGAAACAGATCAACGTTACTATGGCAACCGCTGAAATTACGCAGACCGGGGATAGTTTTCTGGCAATATCTCGAAAACCGTTCGTTTTAGGGCCTTAAAACGCTGGGTTCGGTTCCCACACGAACATTGCTCCTCACATAGTTACGCGCAAAAAGAGCTATAATCCGTATTTCTACGGTCAAATCGACTTGGAAAGTCTCATCTCTTATATATAATCCAAAATTGACTCATCACCGCAGGGCTCAAACCACTAGACCCAGAAAGCTGAAATTTTGCATGTTGGTTCAACCGAGTATGTAGAGGCCCAATAAGAAACGGTTTTTGAAAATTCAATTTGTAAGTGACTTTTTCGGCCCTTTGGCACTGAGCAAGGACAGTCGGTAAAATGTTCGGATTTAGCTCATTTTAAGCCGCCAGATACGAGAAACAATACTCGGAGGTCTTGTACGGACCCCGAAACAGACTTTTTAAGTTCCCTAAATGACGGTTTCGGAGATATTCCCAAATAACTGTGTTCCCCTCTGAGAAACAGATCAACGTTACTAAGGCAACCGCTGAAATTTCGCAGACCGGGGATATTTTTCTGGCAATATCTCGAAAACCGTTCGTTTTAGGGCCTTAAAACGCTGGGTTCGGTTCCCAAACGAACATTGCTCCTCACATTGTTACGCGCAAAAAGAGCTATAATCCATATTTCTACGATCAAATCGACTTGGAAAGTCTCATCTCTTATATATAATCCAAAATTGACTCATCGACGCAGGGCTCAAACCACTAGATCTAGAAAGCCGAAATTTTGCATGTTGGTTGATCCGAGTATGTAGAGGCCCAATAAGAAACGGTTTTTAAAATTCAATTTGTAAGTGACTTTTTTCGGCCCTTTGGCACTGAGCAAGGACAGTCGGTAAAATGTTCGGATTTAGCTCATTTTAAGCCACCAGATACGAGAAACAATACTCGGAGGTCCTGTAGGGACCCCGAAACACACTTTTAAAGTTCCTAAAATGAACGGTTTCGGAGATATTCCCAAATAACTGTGTTCCCTCTGAGAAACAGATCAACGGTACGATGGCAACCGCTGAAATTTCGCGGACCGGGGATAGTTTTCTGGCAATATCTCGAAAACCGTTCGTTTTAGGGCCTTTAAAACGCTGGGTTTGGTTCCCAGTTCTTGGGAGTGGAATCCACGAACAATACTCCTCACATTGTTACGCGCAAAAAGAGCTATAATCCATATTTCTTAGATCAAATCGACTTGGAAAGTCTCATCTCTTATATATATAATCCAAAATTGACTCATCACCGCAGGGCTCAAACCACTTGACCTAGAAAGCTGAAATTTTGCATCTTGGTTGATCCGAGTATGTAGAGACTCACTAAGAATCGGTCTTTGAAAAATTCAAATTGTAAGTGACTTTTTTCGGCCCTTTGGCATTGACAATCCAAAATTGACTCATCGACGCAGGGCTCAAACCACTAGACCTAGATAGCCGAAATTTTGCATGATGGTTGATCCGAGTATGTAGAGGCCCAATAAGAAACGGTTTTTGAAAATTCAATTTGTAAGTGACTTTTTTCGGCTCTTAGGCACTGAGCAAGGACAGTCGGTAAAATGTTCGGATTTAGCTCATTTTAAGCCGCCAGATACGAGAAACAATACTCGGAGGTCCTGTAGGGACCCCGAAACACACTTTTTAAGTTCCTAAAATGAATGGTTTCGGTGATATTACCAAATAACTGTGTTCCCTCTGAGAAACAGGTCAACGTTACTATGGCAACCGCTGAAATTTCGCAGACCGGGATTAGTTTTCTGGCAATATCTCGAAAACCGTTCGTTTTAGGGCCTTAGAACGCTGGTTCGGTTCCACGAACATTGCTCCTCACATTGTTACGCGCAAAAAGAGCTATAATCCATATTTCTACGATCAAATCCAGTTGGAAAGTCTCATCTCTTATATATAGTCCAAAATTGACTCATCACCGCAGGGCTCAAACCACTTGACCTAGAAAGCTGAAATTTTGCATCTTGGTTGATCCGAGTATGTAGAGACTCACTAAGAAACGGTTTTTGAAAATTCAAATTGTAAGTGACTTTTTTCGGCCCTTTGGCATTGACAATCCAAAATTGACTCATCGACGCAGGGCTCAAACCACTAGACCTAGAAAGCTGAAATTTTGCATGTTGGTTGATCCCAGTATGTAGAGGCCCAATAAGAAACGGTTTTTAAAACTCAATTTGTAAGTGACTTTTTTCGGCCCTTTGGCACTGAGCAAGGACAGTCGGTAAAATGTTCGTATTTAGCTCATTTTAAGCCGCCAGATACGAGAAACAATACTCGGAGGTCCTGTAGGGACCCCGAAACACACTTTTTAAGTTCCTAAAATGAACGGTTTCGGAGATATTACCAAATAACTGTGTTCCCTCTTAGAAACAGATCACCGTTACTATGGCATCCGCTGAAATTTCTCAGACCGGGGATAGTTTTCTGGCAAAATCTCCAAAACCGTTCGTTTCAGGGCCTTAAAACGCTGGGTTCGGTTCACAATTCTTCGAAGTGGAAACCACGAACATTGCTCCTCACATTGTTACGCGCAAAAAGAGCTATAATCCATATTTCTACGATCAAATCGACTTGGAAAGTCTCATCTCTTATATATAATCCAAATTGACTCATCACCGCAGGGCTCAAACCACTAGACAGAAAGCTGAAATTTTGCATGTTGGTTGATCCGAGTATGTAGAGGCTCATTAAGAAACGGTTTTTGAAAAATCAATTTGTAAGTGACTTTTTTCGGCCCTTTGGCATTGACAATCCAAAATTGACTCATCGACGCAGGGCTCAAACCACTAGACCTAGATAGCCGAAATTTTGCATGTTGGTTGATCCGAGTATGTAGAGGCCCAATAAGAAACGGTTTTTGAAAATTCAATTTGTAAGTGACTTTTTTCGGCTCTTAGGCACTGAGCAAGGACAGTCGGTAAAATGTTCGGATTTAGCTCATTTTAAGCCGCCAGATACGAGAAACAATACTCGGAGGTCCTGTAGGGACCCCGAAACACACTTTTTAAGTTCCTAAAATGAATGGTTTCGGTGATATACCAAATAACTGTGTTCCCTCTGAGAAACAGATCAACGTTACTATGGCAACCGCTGAAATTTCGGAGACCGTGATTAGTTTTCTGGCAATATCTCGAAAACCGTTCGTTTTAGGGCCTTAGAACGCTGGGTTCGGTTCCACGAACATTGCTCCTCACATTGTTACGCGCAAAAAGAGCTATAATCCATATTTCTACGATCAAATCCAGTTGGAAAGTCTCATCTCTTATATATAGTCCAAAATTGACTCATCACCGCAGGGCTCAAACCACTTGACCTAGAAAGCTGAAATTTTGCATCTTGGTTGATCCGAGTATGTAGAGACTCACTAAGAAAACGGTTTTTGAAAATTCAAATTGTAAGTGACTTTTTTCGGCCCTTTGGCATTGACAATCCAAAATTGACTCATCGACGCAGGGCTCAAACCACTAGACCTAGAAAGCTGAAATTTTGCATGTTGGTTGATCCCAGTATGTAGAGGCCCAATAAGAAACGGTTTTTAAAATTCAATTTGTAAGTGACTTTTTTCGGCCCTTTGGCACTGAGCAAGGACAGTCGGTAAAATGTTCGTATTTAGCTCATTTTAAGCCGCCAGATACGAGAAACAATACTCGGAGGTCCTGTAGGGACCCCGAAACACACTTTTTAAGTTCCTAAAATGAATGGTTTCGGAGATATTCCCAAATAACTGTGTTCCCTCTGAGAAACAGATCAACGTTACTATAGCAACCGCTGAAATTACGCAGACCGGGGATAGTTTTCTGGCAATATCTCGAAAACCGTTCGTTTTAGGGCCTTAAAACGCTCGGTTCGGTTCCCACACGAACATTGCTCCTCACATAGTTGCGCGCAAAAAGAGCTATAATCCGTATTTCTACGGTCAAATCGACTTGGAAAGTCTCATCTCTTATATATAATCCAAAATTGACTCATCACCGCAGGGCTCAAACCACTAGACCCAGAAAGCTGAAATTTTGCATGTTGGTTCATCCGAGTATGTAGAGGCCCAATAAGAAACGGTTTTTGAATATTCAATTTGTAAGTGACTTTTTCGGCCCTTTGGCCCTGAGCAAGGACAGTCGGTAAAATGTTCGGATTTAGCTCATTTTAAGCCGCCAGATACGAGAAACAATACTCGGAGGTCCTGTAGGTACCCCGAAACACACTTTTTAAGTTCCTAAAATGGACGGTTTCGGAGATATTCCCAAATAACTTTGTTCCCTCTGAGAAACAGATCAACGTTACTATGGCAACCGCTGAAATTACGCAGACCGGGGATAGTTTTCTGGCAATATCTCGAAAACCGTTCGTTTTAGGGCCTTAAAACGCTGGGTTCGGTTCCCTCACGAACATTGCTCCTCACATAGTTACGCGCAAAAAGAGCTATAATCCGTATTTCTACGGTCAAATCGACTTGAAAGTCTCATCTCTTATATATAATCCAAAATTGACTCATCACCGCAGGGCTCAAACCACTAGACCCAGAAAGCAGAAATTTTGCATGTTGGTTCATCCGAGTATGTAGAGGCTCAATAAGAAACGGTTTTTGAAAATTCAATTTGTAAGTGACTTTTTCGGCACTTTGGCACTGAGCAAGGACAGTCGGTAAAATGTTCGGATTTAGCTCATTTTAAGCCGCCAGATACGAGAAACAATACTCGGAGGTCCTGTAGGGACCCCGAAACACACTTTTTAAGTTCCCTAAATGAACGGTTTCGGAGATATTCCCAAATAACTGTGTTCCCTCTGAGAAACGGATCAACGTTACTAAGGCAACCGCTGAAATTTCGCAGACCGGGGATATTTTTCTGGCAATATCTCGAAAACCGTTCGTTTTAGGGCCTTAAAACGCTGGGTTCGGTTCCCAAACGAACATTGCTCCTCACATTGTTACGCGCAAAAAGAGCTATAATCCATATTTCTACGATCAAATCGACTTGGAAAGTCTCATCTCTTATATATAATCCAAAATTGACTCACCGACGCAGGGCTCAAACCACTAGACCTAGAAAGCCGAAATTTTGCATGTTGGTTGATCCGAGTATGTAGAGGCCCAATAAGAAACGGTTTTTAAAATTCGATTTGTAAGTGACTTTTTTCGGCCCTTTGGCACTGAGCAAGGACAGTCGGTAAAATGTTCGGATTTAGCTCATTTTAAGCCACCAGATACGAGAAACAATACTCGGAGGTCCTGTAGGGACCCCGAAACACACTTTTAAAGTTCCTAAAATGAACGGTTTCGGAGATATTCCCAAATAACTGTGTTCCCTCTGAGAAGCAGATCAACGGTACGATGGCAACCGCTGAAATTTCGCGGACCGGGGATAGTTTTCTGGCAATATCTCGAAAACCGTTCGTTTAGGGCCTTAAAACGCTGGGTTTGGTTCCCAGTTCTTGGGAGTGGAATCCACGAACAATACTCCTCACATTGTTACGCGCAAAAAGAGCTATAATCCATATTTCTACGATCAAATCGACTTGGAAAGTCTCATCTCTTATATATAATCCAAAATTGACTCATCACCGCAGGGCTCAAACCACTTAACCTAGAAAGCTGAAATTTTGCATCCTGGTTGATCCCAGTATGTAGAGACTCACTAAGAAACGGTTTTTGAAAATTCAAATTGTAAGTGACTTTTTTCGGCCCATTGGCATTGACAATCCAAAATTGACTCATCGAGGCAGGGCTCAAACCACTAGACCTAGAAAGCTGAAATTTTGCATGTTGGTTGATCCGAGTATGTAGAGGCCCAATAAGAAACGGTTTTTAAAATTCAATTTGTAAGTGACTTTTTTCGGCCCTTTGGCACTGAGCAAGGACAGTCAGTAAAATGTTCGTATTTAGCTCATTTTAAGCCGCCAGATACGAGAAACAATACTCGGAGGTCCTGTAGGGACCCCGAAACACACTTTTCAAGTTCCTAAAATGAACGGTTTCGGAGATATTCCCAAATAACTGTGTTCCATCTGAGAAACAGATCAACGTTACTATGGCAACCGCTGAAATTACGCAGACCGGGGATAGTTTTCTGGCAATATCTCGAAAACCGTTCGTTTTAGGGCCTTAAAACGCTGGGTTCGGTTCCCACACGAACATTGCTCCTCACATAGTTACGCGCAAAAAGAGCTATAATCCGTATTTCTACGGTCAAATCGACTTGGAAAGTCTCATCTCTTATATATAATCCAAAATTGACTCTTCACCGCAGGGCTCAAACCACTAGACCCAGAAAGCTGAAATTTTGCATGTTGGTTCAACCGAGTGTGTAGAGGCCCAATAAGAAACGGTTTTTGAAAATTCAATTTGTAAGTGACTTTTTCGGCCCTTTGGCACTGAGCAAGGACAGTCGGTAAAATGTTCGGATTTAGCTCATTTTATGCCGCCAGATACGAGAAACAATACTCGGAGGTCCTGTAGGGACCCCGAAACAGACTTTTTAAGTTCCCTAAATGAACGGTTTCGGAGATATTCCCAAATAACTGTGTTCCCTCTGAGAAACAGATCAACGTTACTAAGGCAACCGCTGAAATTTCGCAGACCGTGGATAGTTTTCTGGCAATAACTCGAAAACCGTTCGTTTTAGGGCCTTAAAACGCTGGGTTCGGTTCCCAAACGAACATTGCTCCTCACATTGTTACGCGCAAAAAGAGCTATAATCCATATTTCTACGATCAAATCGACTTGGAAAGTCTCATCTCTTATATATAATCCAAAAATTGACTCATCGACGCAGGGCTCAAACCACTAGACCTAGAAAGCCGAAATTTTGCATGTTGGTTGATCCGAGTATGTAGAGGCCCAATAAGAATCGGTTTTTAAAATTCAATTTGTAAGTGACTTTATTCGGCCCTTTGGCACTGAGCAAGGACAGTCGGTAAAATGTTCGGATTTAGCTCATTTTAAGCCACCAGATACGAGAAACAATACTCGGAGGTCCTGTAGGGACCCCGAAACACACTTTTAAAGTTCCTAAAATGAACGGTTTCGGAGATATTCCCAAATAACTGTGTTCCCTCTGAGAAACAGATCAACGGTACGATGGCAACCGCTGAAATTTCGCGGACCGGGGATAGTTTTCTGGCAATATCTCGAAAACCGTTCGTTTTAGGGCCTTAAAACGCTGGGTTTGGTTCCCAGTTCTTGGGAGTGGAATCCACGAACAATACTCCTCACATTGTTACGCGCAAAAAGAGCTATAATCCATATTTTCTTAGATCAAATCGACTTGGAAAGTCTCATGTCTTATATATATAATCCAAAATTGACTCATCACCGCAGGGCTCAAACCACTTGACCTAGAAAGCTGAAATTTTGCATCTTGGTTGATCCGAGTATGTAGAGACTCACTAAGAATCGGTCTTTGAAAAATTCAAATTGTAAGTGACTTTTTTCGGCCCTTTGGCATTGACAATCCAAAATAGACTCATCGACGCAGGGCTCAAACCACTAGACCTAGAAAGCTGAAATTTTGCATGTTGGTTGATCCGAGTATGTAGAGGCCCAATAAGAAACGGTTTTTAAAATTCAATTTGTAAGTGACTTTTTTCGGCCCTATGGCACTGAGCAAGGACAGTCGGTAAAATGTTCGTATTTAGCTCATTTTAAGCCGCCAGATACGAGAAACAATACTCGGAGGTCCTGTAGGGACCCCGAAACACACTTTTTAAGTTCCTAAAATGAACGGTTTCGGAGATATTCCCAAATAACTGTGTCCCTCTGAGAAACAGATCAACGTTACTATGGCAACCGCTGAAATTACGCAGACCGGGGATAGTTTTCTGGCAATATCTCGAAAACCGTTCGTTTTAGGGCCTTAAGACGCTGGGTTCGGTTCCCACACGAACATTGCTCCTCACATAGTTACGCGCAAAAAGAGCTATAATCCGTATTTCTACGGTCAAATCGACTTGGGAAAGTCTCATCTCTTATATATAATCCAAAATTGACTCATCACCGCAGGGCTCAAACCACTAGACCTAGAAAGCTGAAATTTTGCATGTTGGTTCAACCGAGTATGTAGAGGCCCAATAAGAAACGGTTTTTGAAAATTCAATTTGTAAGTGACTTTTTTCGGCCCTTTGGCATTGACAATCCAAAATTGACTCATCGACGCAGGGCTCAAACCACTAGACCTAGAAAGCTGAAATTTTGCATATTGGTTCATCCGAATATGTAGAGGGCCAATAAGAAACGGTTTTTGAAAATTCAATTTGTAAGTGACTTTTTTCGGCCCGTTGGCACTGAGCAAGGACAGTCGGTAAAATGTTCGGATTTAGCTCATTTTAAGCCGCCAGAAACGAGAAACAATACTCGGAGGTCCTGTAGGGACCCCGAAACGCACTTTTTAAGTTCCTCAAATGAACGGTTTCGGAGATATTCCCAAATAACTGTGTTCTCTCTGAGAAAGAGATCAACGTTACTATGGCAACCGCTGAAATTTCGCAGACCGGGGATAGTTTTCCGGCAATATCTCGAAAACCGTTCGTTTTATTGCCTTAAAACGCTGGGTTCGGTTCCCAATTCGTCGAAGTGGAAACCACGAACATTACTCCTCACTTTGTTACGCGCAAAAAAGAGCTATAATCCATATTTCTACGATCAAATCGACTTGGAAAGCCTCAACTCTTATATATAATCCAAAATTGACTCTTTACCGCAGGGCTCAAACCACTAGACCAAGAAAGCTGAAATTTTGCATGTTGGTTGATCCGGGTATGTAGAGGTTCACTAAGAAACGGTTTTTGAAAATTCAATTTGTAAGTGACTTTTTTTCGGCCCTTTGGCACTGAGCAAGGACAGTCGGTAAAATGTTCGGATTTAGCTCATTTTAAGCCGCCAGATACGAGAAACAATACTCGGAGGTCCTGTAGGGACCCCGAAACACACTTTTTAAGTTCCTAAAATGAACGGTTTCGGAGATATTACCAAATAACTGTGTTCCCTCTGAGAAACAGATCACCGTTACTATGGCATCCGCTGAAATTTCGCAGACCGGGGATAGTTTTCTGGCAAAATCTCCAAAACCGTTCGTTTCAGGGCCTTAAAACGCTGGGTTCGGTTCCCACTTCTTCGAAGTGGAAACCACGAACATTGCTCCTCACATTGTTACGCGCAAAAAGAGCTATAATCCATATTTCTACGATCAAAATCGACTTGGAAAGTCTCATCTCTTATATATAATCCAAAATTGACTCATCACCGCAGGGCTCAAACCACTAGACCTAGAAAGCTGAAATTTTGCATGTTGGTTGATCCGAGTATGTAGAGGCTCATTAAGAAACGGTTTTTGAAAATTCAATTTGTAAGTGACTTTTTTCGGCCCTTTGGCATTGACAATCCAAAATTGACTCATCGACGCAGGGCTCAAACCACTAGACCTAGAAAGCTGAAATTTTGCATGTTGGTTGATCCGAGTATGTAGAGGCCCAATAAGAAACGGTTTTTAAAATTCTATTTGTAAGTGACTTTTTTCGGCTTTTTGGCACTGAGCAAGGACAGTCGGTAAAATGTTCGTATTTAGCTCATTTTAAGCCGCCAGATACGAGAAACAATACTCGGAGGTCCTGTAGGGACCCCGAAACACACTTTTTAAGTTCCTAAAATGAACGGTTTCGGAGATATTCCCAAATAACTGTGTTCCCTCTGAGCAACAGATCAACGTTACTATGGCAACCGCTGAAATTACGCAGACCGGGGATAGTTTTCTGGCAATATCTCGAAAATCGTTCGTTTTAGGGCCTTAAAACGCTCGGTTCGGTTCCCACACGAACATTGCTCCTCACATAGTTACGCGCAAAACGTGCTATAATCCGTATTTCTACGGTCAAATCGACTTGGAATGTCTCATCTCTTATATATAATCCAAAATTGACTCATCACCGCAGGGCTCTAACCACTAGACCCAGAAAGCTGAAATTTTGCATGTTGGTTCAACCGAGCATGTAGAGGCCCAATAAGAAACGGTTTTTGAAAATTCAATTTGTAAGTGACTTTTTCGGCCCTTTGGCACTGAGCAAGGACAGTCGGTAAAATGTTCGGATTTAGCTCATTTTAAGCCACCAGATACGAGAAACAATACTCGGAGGTCCTGTAGGGACCCCGAAACACAATTTTAAAGTTCCTAAAATGAACGGTTTCGGAGATATTCCCAAATAACTGTGTTCCCTCTGAGAAACAGATCAACGGTACGATGGCAACCGCTGAAATTTCGCGGACCGGGGATAGTTTTCTGGCAATATCTCGAAAACCGTTCGTTTTAGGGCCTTAAAACGCTGGGTTTGGTTCCCAGTTCTTGGGAGTGGAATCCACGAACAATACTCCTCACATTGTTACGCGCAAAAAGAGCTATAATCCATATTTCTTAGATCAAATCGACTTGGAAAGTCTCATCTCTTATATATATAATCCAAAATTGACTCATCACCGCAGGGCTCAAACCACTTGACCTAGAAAGCTGAAATTTTGCATCTTGGTTGATCCGAGTATGTAGAGACTCACTAAGAAACGGTTTTTGAAAATTCAAATTGTAGGTGACTTTTTTCGGCCATTTGGCATTGACAATCCAAAATTGACTCATCGACGCAGGGCTCAAACCACTAGACCTAGAAAGCTGAAATTTTGCATGTTGGTTGATCCGAGTATGTAGAGGCCCAATGAGAAACGGTTTTTGAAAATTCAATTTGTAAGTGACTTTTTTCGGCCCTTTGGCACTGAGCAAGGACAGTCGGTAAAATGTTCGTATTTAGCTCATTTTAAGCCGCCAGATACGAGAAACAATACTCGGAGGTCCTGTAGGGACCCCGAAACACACTTTTTAAGTTCCTAAAATGAACGGTTTCGGAGATATTCCCAAATAACTGTGTTCCCTCTGAGAAACAGATCAACGTTACTATGGCAACCGCTGAAATTACGCAGACCGGGGATAGTTTTCTGGCAATATCTCGAAAACCGTTCGTTTTAGGGCCTTAAGACGCTGGGTTTGGTTCCCACACGAACATTGCTCCTCACATAGTTACGCGCAAAAAGAGCTATAATCCGTATTTCTACGGTCAAATCGACTTGGAAAGTCTCATCTCTTATATGTAATCCAAAATTGACACATCACCGCAGGGCTCAAACCACTAGACCCAGAAAGCTGAAATTTTGCATGTTGGTTCAACCGAGTATGTAGAGGTCCAATAAGAAACGGTTTTTGAAAATTCAATTTGTAAGTGACTTTTTCGGCCCTTTGGCACTGAGCAAGGACAGTCGGTAAAATGTTCGGATTTAGCTCATTTTAAGCCGCCAGATACGAGAAACAATACTCGGAGGTCTTGTAGGGACCCCGAAACAGACTTTTTAAGTTCCCTAAATGAACGGTTTCGGAGATATTCCCAAATAACTGTGTTCCCTCTGAGAAACAGATCAACGTTACTAAGGCAACCGCTGAAATTTCGCAGACCGGGGATAGTTTTCTGGCAATAACTCGAAAACCGTTCGTTTTAGGGCCTTAAAACGCTGGGTTCGGTTCCCACACGAACATTGCTCCTCACATTGTTACGCGCAAAAAGAGCTATAATCCATATTTCTACGATCAAATCGACTTGGAAAGTCTCATCTCTTATATATAATCCAAAATTGACTCATCACCGCAGGGCTCAAACCACTAGACCTAGAAAGCTGAAATTTTTCATGTTGTTTAATCCGAGTATGTAGAGGCTCACTAAGAAACGATTTTTGAAAATTCAATTTGTAAGTGACTTTTTTCGGCCCTTTGGCATTGACAATCCAAAATTGACTCATCGACGCAGGGCTCAAACCACTAGACCTAGAAAGCTGAAATTTTGCATGTTGGTTCATCCGAATATGTAGAGGCCCAATAAGAAACGGTTTTTGAAAATTCAATTTGTAAGTGTCTTTTTTCGGCCCGTTGGCACTGAGCAAGGACAGTCGGTAAAATGTTCGGATTTAGCTCATTTTAAGCCGCCAGAAACGAGAAACAATACTCGGAGGTCCTGTAGGGACCCCGAAACGCAATTTTTAAGTTCCTCAAATGAACGGTTTCGGAGATATTCCCAAATAACTGTGTTCTCTCTGAGAAAGAGATCAACGTTACTATGGCAACCGCTGAAATTTCGCAGACCGGGGATAGTTTTCCGGCAATATCTCGAAAACCGTTCGTTTTTGTGCCTTAAAACGCTGGGTTCGGTTCCCAATTCGTCGAAGTGGAAACCACGAACATTACTCCTCACTTTGTTACGCGCAAAAAGAGCTATAATCCATATTTCTACGATCAAATCGACTTGGAAAGCCTCAACTCTTATATATAATCCAAAATTGACTCATCACCGCAGGGCTCAAACCACTAGACCTAGAAAGCTGATATTTTTCATGTTGGTTAATCCGAGTATGTAGAGGCTCACTAAGAAACGATTTTTGAAAATTCAATTTGTAAGTGACTTTTTTCGGCCCTTTGGCATTGACAATCCAAAATTGACTCATCGACGCAGGGCTCAAACCACTAGACCTAGATAGCCGAAATTTTGCATGTTGGTTGATCCGAGTATGTAGAGATCCAATAAGAAACGGTTTTTGAAAATTCAATTTGTAAGTGACTTTTTTCGGCTCTTAGGCACTGAGCAAGGACAGTCGGTAAAATGTTCGGATTTAGCTCATTTTAAGCCGCCAGATACGAGAAACAATACTCGGAGGTCCTGTAGGGACCCCGAAACACACTTTTTAAGTTCCTAAAATGAATGGTTTCGGTGATATTACCAAATAACTGTGTTCCCTCTGAGAAACAGATCAACGTTACTATGGCAACCGCTGAAATTTCGCAGACCGGGATTAGTTTTCTGGCAATATCTCGAAAACCGTACGTTTTAGGGCAGTAGAACGCTGGGTTCGGTTCCACGAACATTGCTCCTCACATTGTTACGCGCAAAAAGAGCTATAATCTATATTTCTACGATCAAATCCAGTTGGAAAGTCTCATCTCTTATATATAATCCAAAATTGACTCATCACCGCAGGGCTCAAACCACTTGACCTAGAAAGCTGAAATTTTGCATGTTGGTTGATCCCAGTATGTAGAGGCCCAATAATAAAAGGTTTTTAAAATTCAATTTGTAAGTGACTTTTTTCGGCCCTTTGGCACTGAGCAAGGACAGTCGGTAAAATGTTCGTATTTAGCTCATTTTAAGCCGCCAGATACGAGAAACAATACTCGGAGGTCCTGTAGGGACCCCGAAACACACTTTTTAAGTTCCTAAAATGAACGGTTTCGGAGATATTCCCAAATAACTGTGTTCCCTCTGAGAAACAGATCAACGTTACTATAGCAACCGCTGAAATTACGCAGACCGGGGATAGTTTTCTGGCAATATTTCGAAAACCGTTCGTTTTAGGGCCTTAAAACGCTCGGTTCGGTTCCCACACGAACATTGCTCCTCACATTGTTACGCGCAAAAAGAGCTATAATCCGTATTTCTACGGTCAAATCGACTTGGAAAGTCTCATCTCTTATATATAATCCAAAATTGACTCATCACCGCAGGGCTCAAACCACTAGACCCAGAAAGCTGAAATTTTGCATGTTGGTTCATCCGAGTATGTAGAGGCCCAATAAGAAACGGGTTTTGAAAATTCAATTTGTAAGTGACTTTTTCGGCCCTTTGGCACTGAGCAAGGACAGTCGGTAAAATGTTCGGATTTAGCTCATTTTAAGCCGCCAGATACGAGAAACAATACTCGGAGGTCCTGTAGGGACCCCGAAACACACTTTTAAGTTCCTAAAATGGACGGTTTCGGAGATATTCCCAAATAACTGTGTTCCCTCTGAGAAACAGATCAACGTTACTATGGCAACCGCTGAAATTACGCATACCGGGGATAGTTTTCTGGCAATATCTCGAAAACCGTTCGTTTTAGGGCCTTAAAACGCTGGGTTCGGTTCCCTCACGAACATTGCTCCTCACATAGTTACGCGCAAAAAGAGCTATAATCCGTATTTCTACGGTCAAATCGACTTGGAAAGTCTCATCTCTTATATATAATCCAAAATTGACTCATCACCGCAGGGCTCAAACCACTAGACCCAGAATGCAGAAATTTTGCATGTTGGTTCATCCGAGTATGTAGAGGCCCAATAAGAAACGGTTTTTGAAATTTCAATTTTTAAGTGACTTTTTCGGCCCTTTGGCACTGAGCAAGAACAGTCGGTAAAATGTTCGGATTTAGCTCATTTTAAGCCACCAGATACGAGAAACAATACTCGGAGGTCCTGTAGGGACCCCGAAACACACTTTTAAAGTTCCTAAAATGAACGGTTTCGGAGATATTCCCAAATAACTGTGTTCCCTCTGAGAAACAGATCAACGGTACGATGGCAACCGCTGAAATTTCGCGGACCGGGGATAGTTTTCTGGCAATATCTCGAAAACCGTTCGTTTTAGGGCCTTAAAACGCTGGGTTTGGTTCCCAGTTCTTGGGAGTGGAATCCACGAACAATACTCCTCACATTGTTACGCGCAAAAAGAGCTATAATCCATATTTCTACGATCAAATCGACTTGGAATGTCTCATCTCTTATATATAATCCAAAATTGACTCATCACCGCAGGGCTCAAACCACTTGACCTAGAAAGCTGAAATTTTGCATCTTGGTTGATCCGAGTATGTAGAGACTCACTAAGAAACGGTTTTTGAAAATTCAAATTGTAAGTGACTTTTTTCGGCCCTTTGGCATTGACAATCCAAAATTGACTCATCGACGCAGGGCTCAAACCACTAGACCTAGAAAGCTGAAATTTTGCATGTTGGTTGATCCGAGTATGTAGAGGCCCAATAAGAAACGGTTTTTAAAATTCAATTTGTAAGTGACTTTTTTCGGCCCTTTGGCACTGAGCAAGGACAGTCGGTAAAATGTTCGTATTTAGCTCATTTTAAGCCGCCAGATACGAGAAACAATACTCG
Source organism: Meconema thalassinum (assembly GCA_946902985.2). Classification (NCBI taxonomy): domain Eukaryota; kingdom Metazoa; phylum Arthropoda; class Insecta; order Orthoptera; family Tettigoniidae; genus Meconema; species Meconema thalassinum. The sequence goes on from OX336390.1 coordinate 305,358,316, forward strand.
GAGGTCCTGTAGGGACCCCGAAACACACTTTTCAAGTTCCTAAAATGAACGGTTTCGGAGATATTCCCAAATAACTGTGTTCCCTCTGAGAAACAGATCAACGTTACTATGGCAACCGCTGAAATTACGCAGACCGGGGATAGTTTTCTGGCAATATCTCGAAAACCGTTCGTTTTAGGGCCTTAAAACGCTGGGTTCGGTTCCCACACGAACATTGCTCCTCACATAGTTACGCGCAAAAAGAGCTATAATCCGTATTTCTACGGTCAAATCGACTTGGAAAGTCTCATCTCTTATATATAATCCAAAATTGACTCATCACCGCAGGGCTCAAACCACTAGACCCAGAAAGCTGAAATTTTGCATGTTGGTTCAACCGAGTATGTAGAGGCCCAATAAGAAACGGTTTTTGAAAATTCAATTTGTAAGTGACTTTTTCGGCCCTTTGGCACTGAGCAAGGACAGTCGGTAAAATGTTCGGATTTAGCTCATTTTAAGCCGCCAGATACGAGAAACAATACTCGGAGGTCCTGTAGGGACCCCGAAACAGACTTTTTAAGTTCCCTAAATGAACAGTTTCGGAGATATTCCCAAATAACTGTGTTCCCTCTGAGAAACAGATCAACGTTACTAAGGCAACCGCTGAAATTTCGCAGACCGGGGATAGTTTTCTGGCAATAACTCGAAAACCGTTCGTTTTAGGGCCTTAAAACGCTGGGTTCGGTTCCCACACGAACATTGCTCCTCACATTGTTACGCGCAAAAAGAGCTATAATCCATATTTCTACGATCAAATCGACTTGGAAAGTCTCATCTCTTATATATAATCCAAAATTGACTCATCACCGCAGGGCTCAAACCACTTGACCTAGAAAGCTGACATTTTGCATCTTGGTTGATCCGAGTATGTAGAGACTCACTAAGAAACGGTTTTTGAAAATTCAAATTGTATGTGACTTTTTTCGGCCCTTTGGCATTGACAATCCAAAATTGACTCATCGACGCAGGGCTCAAACCACTAGACCTAGAAAGCCGAAATTTTGCATGTTGGTTGATCCGAGTATGTAGAGGCCCAATAAGAAACGGTTTTTAAAATTCAATTTGTAAGTGACTTTTTTCGGCCCTTTGGCACTGAGCAAGGACAGTCGGTAAAATGTTCGTATTTAGCTCATTTTAAGCCGCCAGATACGAGAAACAATACTCGGAGGTCCTGTTGGGACCCCGAAACACACTTTTTAAGTTCCTAAAATGAACGGTTTCGGAGATATTCCCAAATAACTGTGTTCCCTCTGAGAAACAGATCAACGTTACTATGGCAACCGCTGAAATTATGCAGACCGGGGATAGTTTTCTGGCAATATCTCGAAAACCGTTCGTTTTAGGGCCTTAAAACGCTGGGTTCGGTTCCCACACGAACATTGCTCCTCACATAGTTACGCGCAAAAAGAGCTATAATCCGTATTTCTACGGTCAAATCGACTTGGAAAGTCTCATCTCTTATATATAATCCAAAATTGACTCATCACCGCAGGGCTCAAACCACTAGACCCAGAAAGCTGAAATTTTGCATGTTTGTGCAACCGAGTATGTAGAGGCCCAATAAGAAACAGTTTTTGAAAATTCAATTTGTAAGTGACTTTTTCGGCCCTTTGGCACTGAGCAAGGACAGTCGGTAAAATGTTCGGATTTAGCTCATTTTAAGCCGCCAGATACGAGAAACAATACTCGGAGGTCTTGTACGGACCCCGAAACAGACTTTTTAAGTTCCCTAAATGAACGGTTTCGGAGATATTCCCAAATAACTGTGTTCCCTCTGAGAAACAGATCAACGTTACTAAGGCAACCGCTGAAATTTCGCAGACCGGGGATATTTTTCTGGCAATATCTCGAAAACCGTTCGTTTTAGGGCCTTAAAACGCTGGGTTCGGTTCCCAAACGAACATTGCTCCTCACATTGTCACGCGCAAAAAGAGCTATAATCCATATTTCTACGATTAAATCGACTTGGAAAGTCTCATCTCTTATATATAATCCAAAATTGACTCATCGACGCAGGGCTCAAACCACTAGACCTAGAAAGCCGAAATTTTGCATGTTGGTTGATCCGAGTATGTAGAGGCCCAATAAGAAACGGTTTTTAAAATTCAATTTGTAAGTGACTTTTTTCGGCCCTTTGGCACTGAGCAAGGACAGTCGGTAAAATGTTCGGATTTAGCTCATTTTAAGCCACCAGATACGAGAAACAATACTCGGAGGTCCTGTAGGGACCCCGAAACACACTTTTAAAGTTCCTAAAATGAACGGTTTCGGAGATATTCCCAAATAACTGTGTTCCCTCTGAGAAACAGATCAACGGTACGATGGCAACCGCTGAAATTTCGCGGACCGGGGATAGTTTTCTGGCAATATCTCGAAAACCGTTCGTTTTAGGGCCTTAAAACGCTGGGTTTGGTTCCCAGTTCTTGGGAGTGGAATCCACGAACAATACTCCTCACATTGTTACGCGCAAAAAGAGCTATAATCCATATTTCTTAGATCAAATCGACTTGGAAAGTCTCATCTCTTATATATATAATCCAAAATTGACTCATCACCGCAGGGCTCAAACCACTTGACCTAGAAAGCTGAAATTTTGCATCTTGGTTGATCCGAGTATGTAGAGACTCACTAAGAAACGGTTTTTGAAAATTCAAATTGTAAGTGACTTTTTTCGGCCCTTTGGCATTGACAATCCAAAATTGACTCATCGACGCAGGGCTCAAACCACTAGACCTAGAAAGCTGAAATTTTGCATGTTGGTTGATCCGAGTATGTAGAGGCCCAATAAGAAACGGTTTTTAAAATTCAATTTGTAAGTGACTTTTTTCGGCCCTTTGGCACTGAGCAAGGACAGTCGGTAAAATGTTCGTATTTAGCTCATTTTAAGCCGCCAGATACGAGAAACAATACTCGGAGGTCCTGTAGGGACCCCGAAACACACTTTTTAAGTTCCTAAAATGAACGGTTTCGGAGATATTCCCAAATAACTGTGTTCCCTCTGAGAAACAGATCAACGTTACTATGGCAACCGCTGAAATTACGCAGACCGGGGATAGTTTTCTGGCAATATCTCGAAAACCGTTCGTTTTAGGGCCTTAAGACGCTGGGTTCGGTTCCCACACGAACATTGCTCCTCACATAGTTACGCGCAAAAAGAGCTATAATCCGTATTTCTACGGTCAAATCGACTTGGAAAGTCTCATCTCTTATATATAATCCAAAATTGACTCATCACCGCAGGGCTCAAACCACTAGACCCAGAAAGCTGAAATTTTGCATGTTGGTTCAACCGAGTATGTAGAGGCCCAATAAGAAACGGTTTTTGAAAATTCAATTTGTAAGTGACTTTTTCGGCCCTTTGGCACTGAGCAAGGACAGCCGGTAAAATGTTCGGATTTAGCTCATTTTAAGCCGCCAGATACGAGAAACAATACTCGGAGGTCCTGTAGGGACCCCGAAACAGACTTTTTAAGTTCCCTAAATGAACGGTTTCGGAGATATTCCCAAATAACTGTGTTCCCTCTGAGAAACAGATCAACGTTACTAAGGCAACCGCTGAAATTTCGCAGACCGGGGATAGTTTTCTGGCAATAACTCGAAAACCGTTCGTTTTAGGGCCTTAAAACGCTGGGTTCGGTTCCCACACGAACATTGCTCCTCACATTGTTACGCGCAAAAAGAGCTATAATCCATATTTCTACGATCAAATCGACTTGGAAAGTCTCATCTCTTATATATAATCCAAAATTGACTCATCACCGCAGGGCTCAAACCACTAGACCTAGAAAGCTGAAATTTTTCATGTTGGTTAATCCGAGTATGTAGAGGCCCAATAAGAAACGGTTTTTGAAAATTCAATTTGTAAGTGACTTTTTTTCGGTCCTTTGGCATTGACAATCCAAAATTGACTCATCGACGCAGGGCTCAAACCACTAGACCTAGAAAGCTGAAATTTTGCATGTTGGTTCATCCGAATATGTAGAGGCCCAATAAGAAACGGTTTTTGAAAATTCAATTTGTAAGTGACTTTTTTCGGCCCGTTGGCACTGAGCAAGGACAGTCGGTAAAATGTTCGGATTTAGCTCATTTTAAGCCGCCAGAAACGAGAAACAATACTCGGAGGTCCTGTAGGGACCCCGAAACGCATTTTTAAGTTCCTCAAATGAACGGTTTCGGAGATATTCCCAAATAACTGTGTTCTCTCTGAGAAAGAGATCAACGTTACTATGGCAACCGCTGAAATTTCGCAGACCGGGGATAGTTTTCCGGCAATATCTCGAAAACCGTTCGTTTTAGTGCCTTAAAACGCTGGGTTCGGTTCCCAATTCGTCGATGTGGAAACCACGAACATTACTCCTCACTTTGTTACGCGCAAAAAGAGCTATAATCCATATTTCTACGATCAAATCGACTTGGAAAGCCTCAACTCTTATATATAATCCAAAATTGACTCATTACCGCAGGGCTCAAACCACTAGACCTAGAAAGCTGAAATTTTGCATGTTGGTTGATCCGGGTATGTAGAGGTTCACTAAGAAACGGTTTTTGAAAATTCAATTTGTAAGTGACTTTTTTCGGCCCTTTGGCACTGAGCAAGGACAGTCGGTAAAATGTTCGGATTTAGCTCATTTTAAGCCGCCAGATACGAGAAACAATACTCGGAGGTCCTGTAGGGACCCCGAAACACACTTTTTAAGTTCCTAAAATGAACGGTTTCGGAGATATTACCAAATAACTGTGTTCCCTCTGAGAAACAGATCACCGTTACTATGGCATCCACTGAAATTTCGCAGACCGGGGACAGTTTTCTGGCAAAATCTCCAAAACCGTTCGTTTCAGGGCCTTAAAACGCTGGGTTCGGTTCCCACTTCTTTGAAGTGGAAACCACGAACCTTGCTCCTCACATTGTTACGCGCAAAAAGAGCTATAATCCATATTTCTACGATCAAATCGACTTGGAAAGTCTCATCTCTTATATATAATCCAAAATTGACTCATCACCGCAGGGCTCAAACCACTAGACCTAGAAAGCTGAAATTTTGCATGTTGGTTGATCCGAGTATGTAGAGGCTCATTAAGAAACGGTTTTTGAAAATTCAATTTGTAAGTGACTTTTTTCGGCCCTTTGGAATTGACAATCCAAAATTGACTCATCGACGCAGGGCTCAAACCACTAGACCTAGAAAGCTGAAATTTTGCATGTTGGTTGATCCAGGTATGTAGAGGCCCAATAAGAAACGGTTTTTAAAATTCAATTTGTAAGTGACTTTTTTCGGCCCTTTGGCACTGAGCAAGGACAGTCGGTAAAATGTTCGTATTTAGCTCATTTTAAGCCGCCAGATACGAGAAACAATACTCGGAGGTCCTGTAGGGTCCCCGAAACACACTTTTCAAGTTCCTAAAATGAACGGTTTCGGAGATATTCCCAAATAACTGTATTCCCTCTGAGAAACAGATCAACGTTACTATGGCAACCGCTGAAATTACGCAGACCGGGGATAGTTTTTCTGGCAATATCTCGAAAACCGTTCGTGTTAGGGCCTTAAAACGCTGGGTTCGGTTCCCACACGAACATTGCTCCTCACATAGTTACGCGCAAAAAGAGCTATAATCCGTATTTCTACGGTCAAATCGACTTGGAAAGTCTCATCTCTTATATATAATCCAAAATTGACTCATCACCGCAGGGCTCAAACCACTAGTCCCAGAAAGCTGAAATTTTGCATGTTGGTTCAACCGAGTATGTAGAGGCCCAATAAGAAACGGTTTTTGAAAATTCAATTTGTAAGTGACTTTTTCGGCCCTTTTGCACTGAGCAAGGACAGTCGGTAAAATGTTCGGATTTAGCTCATTTTAAGCCGCCAGATACGAGAAACAATACTCGGAGGTCCTGTAGGGACCCCGAAACAGTCTTTTTAAGTTCCCTAAATGAACGGTTTCGGAGATATTCCCAAATAACTGTGTTCCCTCTGAGAAACAGATCAACGTTTCTAAGGCAACCGCTGAAATTTCGCAGACCGGGGATAGTTTTCTGGCAATAACTCGAAAACCGTTCGTTTTAGGGCCTTAAAACGCTGGGTTCGGTTCCCACACGAACATTGCTCCTCACATTGTTACGCGCAAAAAGAGCTATAATCCATATTTCTACGATCAAATCGACTTGGAAAGTCTCATCTCTTATATATAATCCAAAATTGACTCATCACCGCAGGGCTCAAACCACTAGACCTAGAAAGCTGAAATTTTTCATGTTGTTTAATCCGAGTATGTAGAGGCTCACTAAGAAACGGTTTTAGAAAATTCAATTTGTAAGTGACTTTTTTCGGCCCTTTGGCATTGACAATCCAAAATTGACTCATCGACGCAGGGCTCAAACCACTAGACCTAGAAAGCTGAAATTTTGCATGTTGGTTGATCCGAATATGTAGAGGCCCAATAAGAAACGGTTTTTGAAAATTCAATTTGTAAGTGACTTTTTTCGGCCCTTTGGCACTGAGCAAGGACAGTCGGTAAAATGTTCGGATTTAGCTCATTTTAAGCCGCCAGAAACGAGAAACAATGCTCGGAGGTCCTGTAGGGACCCCGAAACGCACTTTTTAAGTTCCTCAAATGAACGGTTTCGGAGATATTCCCAAATAACTGTGTTCTCTCTGAGAAAGAGATCAACGTTACTATGGCAACCGCTGAAATTTCGCAGACCGGGGATAGTTTTCCGGCAATATCTCGAAAACCGTTCGTTTTAGGGCCTTAAAACGCTGGGTTCGGTTCCCAATGCTTCGAAGTGGAATCCACGAACATTATTCCTCACTTTGTTACGCGCAAAAAGAGCTATAATCCATATTTCTACGATCAAATCGACTTGGAAAGCCTCAACTCTTATATATAATCCAAAATTGACTCATTACCGCAGGGCTCAAACCACTAGACCTAGAAAGCTGAAATTTTGCATGTTGGTTGATCCGGGTATGTAGAGGCTCACTAAGAAACGGTTTTTGAAAATTCAATTTGTAAGTGACTTTTTTCGGCCCTTTGGCACTGAGCAAGGACAGTCGGTAAAATGTTCGGATTTAGCTCATTTTAAGCCGCCAGATACGAGAAACAATGCTCGGAAGTCCTGTAGGGACCCCGAAACACACTTTTTAAGTTCCTAAAATGAACGGTTTCGGAGATATTACCAAATAACTGTGTTCCCTCTGAGAAACAGATCACCGTTACTATGGCAACCGCTGAAATTTCGCAGACCGGGGATAGTTTTCTGGCAATATCTCCAAAACCATTCGTTTCAAGGCCTTAAAACGCTGGGTTTGGTTCCCACTTCTTCGAAGTGGAAACCACGAACATTGCTCCTCACATTGTTACGCGCAAAAAGAGCTATAATCCATATTTCTACGATCAAATCGACTTGGAAAGTCTCATCTCTTATATATAATCCAAAATTGACTCATCACCGCAGGGCTCAAACCAATAGACCTAGAAAGCTGAAATTTTGCATGTTGGTTGATCCGAGTATGTAGAGGCTCATTAAGAAACGGTTTTCGAAAATTCAATTTGTAAGTGACTTTTTTCGGCCCTTTGGCATTGACAATCCAAAATTGACTCATCGACGCAAGGCTCAAACCACTGGACCTAGATAGCCGAAATTTTGCATGTTGGTTGACCCGAGTATGTAGAGGCCCAATAAGAAACGGTTTTTGAAAATTCAATTTGTAAGTGACTTTTTTCGGCTCTTAGGCACTGAGCAAGGACAGTCGGTAAAATGTTCGGATTTAGCTCATTTTAAGCCGCCAGATACGAGAAACAATACTCGGAGGTCCTGTAGGGACCCCGAAACACACTTTTTAAGTTCCTAAAATGAATGGTTTCGATGATATTACCAAATAACTGTGTTCCCTCTGAGAAACAGATCAACGTTACTATGGCAACCGCTGAAATTTCGCAGACCGGGATTAGTTTTCTGGCAATATCTCGAAAACCGTTCGTTTTAGGGCCTTAGAACGCTGGGTTCGGTTCCACGAACATTGCTCCTCACATTGTTACGCGCAAAAAGAGCTATAATCCATATTTCTACGATCAAATCCAGTTGGAAAGTCTCATCTTTTATATATAATCCAAAATTGACTGATCACCGCAGGGCTCAATCCACTAGACCTAGAAAGCTGAAATTTTGCATGTTGGTTGATCCGAGTATGTAGCGGCTCACTAAGTAACGGTTTTTGAAAAATCAATTTGTAAGTGACTTTTTTCGGCCCTTTGGCATTGACAATCCAAAATTGACTCATCGACGCAGGGTTCAAACCACTAGACCTAGAAAGCCGAAATTTTGCATGTTGGTTGATCCGAGTATGTAGAGGCCCAATAAGAAACGGTTTTTAAAATTCAATTTGTAAGTGACTTTTTTCGGCCCTTTGGCACTGAGCAAGGACAGTCGGTAAAATGTTCGTATTTAGCTCATTTTAAGCCGCCAGATACGAGAAACAATACTCGGAGGTCCTGTAGGGACCCCGAAACACACTTTTTAAGTTCCTAAAATGAACGGTTTCGGAGATATTCCCAAATAACTGTGTTCCCTCTGAGAAACAGATCAACGTTACTATGGCAACCGCTGAAATTACGCAGACCGGGGATAGTTTTCTGGCAATATCTCGAAAACCGTTCGTTTTAGGGCCTTAAGACGCTGGGTTCGGTTCCCACACGAACATTGCTCCTCACATAGTTACGCGCAAAAAGAGCTATAATCCGTATTTCTGCGGTCAAATCGACTTGGAAAGTCTCATCTCTTATATATAATCCAAAATTGACTCATCACCGCAGGGCTCAAACCACTAGACCCAGAAAGCTGAAATTTTGCATGTTGGTTCAACCGAGTATGTAGAGGCCCAATAAGAAACGGTTTTTGAAAATTCAATTTGTAAGTGACTTTTTCGGCCCTTTGGCACTGAGCAAGGACAGCCGGTAAAATGTTCGGATTTAGCTCATTTCAAGCCGCCAGATACGAGAAACAATACTCGGAGGTCCTGTAGGGACCCCGAAACAGACTTTTTAAGTTCCCTAAATGAACGGTTTCGGAGATATTCCCAAATAACTGTGTTCCCTCTGAGAAACAGATCAACGTTACTAAGGCAACCGCTGAAATTTCGCAGACCGGGGATAGTTTTCTGGCAATAACTCGAAAACCGTTCGTTTTAGGGCCTTAAAACGCTGGGTTCGGTTCCCACACGAACATTGCTCCTCACATTGTTACGCGCAAAAAGAGCTATAATCCATATTTCTACGATCAAATCGACTTGGAAAGTCTCATCTCTTATATATAATCCAAAATTGACTCATCACCGCAGGGCTCAAACCACTAGACCTAGAAAGCTGAAATTTTTCATGTTGGTTAATCCGAGTATGTAAAGGCCCAATAAGAAACGGTTTTTGAAAATTCAATTTGTAAGTGACTTTTTTCGGTCCTTTGGCATTGACAATCCAAAATTGACTCATCGACGCAGGGCTCAAACCACTAGACCTAGAAAGCTGAAATTTTGCATGTTGGTTCATCCGAATATGTAGAGGCCCAATAAGAAACGGTTTTTGAAAATTCAATTTGTAAGTGACTTTTTTCGGCCCGTTGGCACTGAGCAAGGACAGTCGGTAAAATGTTCGGATTTAGCTCATTTTAAGCCGCCAGAAACGAGAAACAATACTCGGAGGTCCTGTAGGGACCCCGAAACGCACTTTTTAAGTTCCTCAAATGAACGGTTTCGGAGATATTCCCAAATAACTGTGTTCTCTCTGAGAAAGAGATCAACGTTACTATGGCAACCGCTGAAATTTCGCAGACCGGGGATAGTTTTCCGGCAATATCTCGAAAACCGTTCGTTTTAGTGCCTTAAAACGCTGGGTTCGGTTCCCAATTCGTCGATGTGGAAACCACGAACATTACTCCTCACTTTGTTACGCGCAAAAAGAGCTATAATCCATATTTCTACGATCAAATCGACTTGGAAAGCCTCAACTCTTATATATAATCCAAAATTGACTCATCGACGCAGGGCTCAAACCACTAGACCTAGAAAGCTGAAATTTTGCATGTTGGTTGATCCGAATATGTAGAGGCCCAATAAGAAACGGTTTTTGAAAATTCAATTTGTAAGTGACTTTTTTCGGCCCTTTGGCACTGAGCAAGGACAGTCGGTAAAATGTTCGGATTTAGCTCATTTTAAGCCGCCAGAAACGAGAAACAATGCTCGGAGGTCCTGTAGGGACCCCGAAACGCACTTTTTAAGTTCCTCAAATGAACGGTTTCGGAGATATTCCCAAATAACTGTGTTCTCTCTGAGAAAGAGATCAACGTTACTATGGCAACCGCTGAAATTTCGCAGACCGGGGATAGTTTTCCGGCAATATCTCGAAAACCGTTCGTTTTAGGGCCTTAAAACGCTGGGTTCGGTTCCCAATGCTTCGAAGTGGAATCCACGAACATTATTCCTCACTTTGTTACGCGCAAAAAGAGCTATAATCCATATTTCTACGATCAAATCGACTTGGAAAGCCTCAACTCTTATATATAATCCAAAATTGACTCATTACCGCAGGGCTCAAACCACTAGACCTAGAAAGCTGAAATTTTGCATGTTGGTTGATCCGGGTATGTAGAGGCTCACTAAGAAACGGTTTTTGAAAATTCAATTTGTAAGTGACTTTTTTCGGCCCTTTGGCACTGAGCAAGGACAGTCGGTAAAATGTTCGGATTTAGCTCATTTTAAGCCGCCAGATACGAGAAACAATGCTCGGAGGTCCTGTAGGGACCCCGAAACACACTTTTTAAGTTCCTAAAATGAACGGTTTCGGAGATATTACCAAATAACTGTGTTCCCTCTGAGAAACAGATCACCGTTACTATGGCAACCGCTGAAATTTCGCAGACCGGGGATAGTTTTCTGGCAATATCTCCAAAACCATTCGTTTCAAGGCCTTAAAACGCTGGGTTTGGTTCCCACTTCTTCGAAGTGGAAACCACGAACATTGCTCCTCACATTGTTACGCGCAAAAAGAGCTATAATCCATATTTCTACGATCAAATCGACTTGGAAAGTCTCATCTCTTATATATAATCCAAAATTGACTCATCACCGCAGGGCTCAAACCAATAGACCTAGAAAGCTGAAATTTTGCATGTTGGTTGATCCGAGTATGTAGAGGCTCATTAAGAAACGGTTTTCGAAAATTCAATTTGTAAGTGACTTTTTTCGGCCCTTTGGCATTGACAATGCAAAATTGACTCATCGACGCAAGGCTCAAACCACTGGACCTAGATAGCCGAAATTTTGCATGTTGGTTGACCCGAGTATGTAGAGGCCCAATAAGAAACGGTTTTTGAAAATTCAATTTGTAAGTGACTTTTTTCGGCTCTTAGGCACTGAGCAAGGACAGTCGGTAAAATGTTCGGATTTAGCTCATTTTAAGCCGCCAGATACGAGAAACAATACTCGGAGGTCCTGTAGGGACCCCGAAACACACTTTTTAAGTTCCTAAAAGAATGGTTTCGATGATATTACCAAATAACTGTGTTCCCTCTGAGAAACAGATCAACGTTACTATGGCAACCGCTGAAATTTCGCAGACCGGGATTAGTTTTCTGGCAATATCTCGAAAACCGTTCGTTTTAGGGCCTTAGAACGCTGGGTTCGGTTCCACGAACATTGCTCCTCACATTGTTACGCGCAAAAAGAGCTATAATCCATATTTCTACGATCAAATCCAGTTGGAAAGTCTCATCTTTTATATATAATCCAAAATTGACTGATCACCGCAGGGCTCAATCCACTAGACCTAGAAAGCTGAAATTTTGCATGTTGGTTGATCCGAGTATGTAGCGGCTCACTAAGTAACGGTTTTTGAAAAATCAATTTGTAAGTGACTTTTTTCGGCCCTTTGGCATTGACAATCCAAAATTGACTCATCGACGCAGGGTTCAAACCACTAGACCTAGAAAGCCGAAATTTTGCATGTTGGTTGATCCGAGTATGTAGAGGCCCAATAAGAAACGGTTTTTAAAATTCAATTTGTAAGTGACTTTTTTCGGCCCTTTGGCACTGAGCAAGGACAGTCGGTAAAATGTTCGTATTTAGCTCATTTTAAGCCGCCAGATACGAGAAACAATACTCGGAGGTCCTGTAGGGACCCCGAAACACACTTTTTAAGTTCCTAAAATGAACGGTTTCGGAGATATTCCCAAATAACTGTGTTCCCTCTGAGAAACAGTTCAACGTTACTATGGCAACCGCTGAAATTACGCAGACCGGGGATAGTTTTCTGGCAATATCTCGAAAACCGTTCGTTTTAGGGCCTTAAGACGCTGGGTTCGGTTCCCACACGAACATTGCTCCTCACATAGTTACGCGCAAAAAGAGCTATAATCCGTATTTCTGCGGTCAAATCGACTTGGAAAGTCTCATCTCTTATATATAATCCAAAATTGACTCATCACCGCAGGGCTCAAACCACTAGACCCAGAAAGCTGAAATTTTGCATGTTGGTTCAACCGAGTATGTAGAGGCCCAATAAGAAACGGTTTTTGAAAATTCAATTTGTAAGTGACTTTTTCGGCCCTTTGGCACTGAGCAAGGACAGCCGGTAAAATGTTCGGATTTAGCTCATTTCAAGCCGCCAGATACGAGAAACAATACTCGGAGGTCCTGTAGGGACCCCGAAACAGACTTTTTAAGTTCCCTAAATGAACGGTTTCGGAGATATTCCCAAATAACTGTGTTCCCTCTGAGAAACAGATCAACGTTACTAAGGCAACCGCTGAAATTTCGCAGACCGGGGATAGTTTTCTGGCAATAACTCGAAAACCGTTCGTTTTAGGGCCTTAAAACGCTGGGTTCGGTTCCCACACGAACATTGCTCCTCACATTGTTACGCGCAAAAAGAGCTATAATCCATATTTCTACGATCAAATCGACTTGGAAAGTCTCATCTCTTATATATAATCCAAAATTGACTCATCACCGCAGGGCTCAAACCACTAGACCTAGAAAGCTGAAATTTTTCATGTTGGTTAATCCGAGTATGTAGAGGCCCAATAAGAAACGGTTTTTGAAAATTCAATTTGTAAGTGACTTTTTTCGGTCCTTTGGCATTGACAATCCAAAATTGACTCATCGACGCAGGGCTCAAACCACTAGACCTAGAAAGCTGAAATTTTGCATGTTGGTTCATCCGAATATGTAGAGGCCCAATAAGAAACGGTTTTTGAAAATTCAATTTGTAAGTGACTTTTTTCGGCCCGTTGGCACTGAGCAAGGACAGTCGGTAAAATGTTCGGATTTAGCTCATTTTAAGCCGCCAGAAACGAGAAACAATACTCGGAGGTCCTGTAGGGACCCCGAAACGCACTTTTTAAGTTCCTCAAATGAACGGTTTCGGAGATATTCCCAAATAACTGTGTTCTCTCTGAGAAAGAGATCAACGTTACTATGGCAACCGCTGAAATTTCGCAGACCGGGGATAGTTTTCCGGCAATATCTCGAAAACCGTTCGTTTTAGTGCCTTAAAACGCTGGGTTCGGTTCCCAATTCGTCGATGTGGAAACCACGAACATTACTCCTCACTTTGTTACGCGCAAAAAGAGCTATAATCCATATTTCTACGATCAAATCGACTTGGAAAGCCTCAACTCTTATATATAATCCAAAATTGACTCATTACCGCAGGGCTCAAACCACTAGACCTAGAAAGCTGAAATTTTGCATGTTGGTTGATCCGGGTATGTAGAGGTTCACTAAGAAACGGTTTTTGAAAATTCAATTTGTAAGTGACTTTTTTCGGCCCTTTGGCACTGAGCAAGGACAGTCGGTAAAATGTTCGGATTTAGCTCATTTTAAGCCGCCAGATACGAGAAACAATACTCGGAGGTCCTGTAGGGACCCCGAAACACACTTTTTAAGTTCCTAAAATGAACGGTTTCGGAGATATTACCAAATAACTGTGTTCCCTCTGAGAAACAGATCACCGTTACTATGGCATCCACTGAAATTTCGCAGACCGGGGATAGTTTTCTGGCAAAATCTCCAAAACCGTTCGTTTCAGGGCCTTAAAACGCTGGGTTCGGTTCCCACTTCTTTGAAGTGGAAACCACGATCCTTGCTCCTCACATTGTTACGCGCAAAAAGAGCTATAATCCATATTTCTACGATCAAATCGACTTGGAAAGTCTCATCTCTTATATATAATCCAAAATTGACTCATCACCGCAGGGCTCAAACCACTAGACCTAGAAAGCTGAAATTTTGCATGTTGGTTGATCCGAGTATGTAGAGGCTCATTAAGAAACGGTTTTTGAAAATTCAATTTGTAAGTGACTTTTTTCGGCCCTTTGGCATTGACAATCCAAAATTGACTCATCGACGCAGGGCTCAAACCACTAGACCTAGAAAGCTGAAATTTTGCATGTTGGTTGATCCGAGTATGTAGAGGCCCAATAAGAAACGGTTTTTAAAATTCAATTTGTAAGTGACTTTTTTCGGCCCTTTGGCACTGAGCAAGGACAGTCGGTAAAATGTTCGTATTTAGCTCATTTTAAGCCGCCAGATACGAGAAACAATACTCGGAGGTCCTGTAGGGTCCCCGAAACACACTTTTCAAGTTCCTAAAATGAACGGTTTCGGAGATATTCCCAAATAACTGTATTCCCTCTGAGAAACAGATCAACGTTACTATGGCAACCGCTGAAATTACGCAGACCGGGGATAGTTTTCTGGCAATATCTCGAAAACCGTTCGTTTTAGGGCCTTAAAACGCTGGGTTCGGTTCCCACACGAACATTGCTCCTCACATAGTTACGCGCAAAAAGAGCTATAATCCGTATTTCTACGGTCAAATCGACTTGGAAAGTCTCATCTCTTATATATAATCCAAAATTGACTCATCACCGCAGGGCTCAAACCACTAGTCCCAGAAAGCTGAAATTTTGCATGTTGGTTCAACCGAGTATGTAGAGGCCCAATAAGAAACGGTTTTTGAAAATTCAATTTGTAAGTGACTTTTTCGGCCCTTTTGCACTGAGCAAGGACAGTCGGTAAAATGTTCGGATTTAGCTCATTTTAAGCCGCCAGATACGAGAAACAATACTCGGAGGTCCTGTAGGGACCCCGAAACAGTCTTTTTAAGTTCCCTAAATGAACGGTTTCGGAGATATTCCCAAATAACTGTGTTCCCTCTGAGAAACAGATCAACGTTTCTAAGGCAACCGCTGAAATTTCGCAGACCGGGGATAGTTTTCTGGCAATAACTCGAAAACCGTTCGTTTTAGGGCCTTAAAACGCTGGGTTCGGTTCCCACACGAACATTGCTCCTCACATTGTTACGCGCAAAAAGAGCTATAATCCATATTTCTACGATCAAATCGACTTGGAAAGTCTCATCTCTTATATATAATCCAAAATTGACTCATCACCGCAGGGCTCAAACCACTAGACCTAGAAAGCTGAAATTTTTCATGTTGTTTAATCCGAGTATGTAGAGGCTCACTAAGAAACGGTTTTAGAAAATTCAATTTGTAAGTGACTTTTTTCGGCCCTTTGGCATTGACAATCCAAAATTGACTCATCGACGCAGGGCTCAAACCACTAGACCTAGAAAGCTGAAATTTTGCATGTTGGTTGATCCGAATATGTAGAGGCCCAATAAGAAACGGTTTTTGAAAATTCAATTTGTAAGTGACTTTTTTCGGCCCTTTGGCACTGAGCAAGGACAGTCGGTAAAATGTTCGGATTTAGCTCATTTTAAGCCGCCAGAAACGAGAAACAATACTCGGAGGTCCTGTAGGGACCCCGAAACGCACTTTTTAAGTTCCTCAAATGAACGGTTTCGGAGATATTCCCAAATAACTGTGTTCTCTCTGAGAAAGAGATCAACGTTACTATGGCAACCGCTGAAATTTCGCAGACCGGGGATAGTTTTCCGGCAATATCTCGAAAACCGTTCGTTTTAGGGCCTTAAAACGCTGGGTTCGGTTCCCAATGCTTCGAAGTGGAATCCACGAACATTATTCCTCACTTTGTTACGCGCAAAAAGAGCTATAATCCATATTTCTACGATCAAATCGACTTGGAAAGCCTCAACTCTTATATATAATCCAAAATTGACTCATTACCGCAGGGCTCAAACCACTAGACCTAGAAAGCTGAAATTTTGCATGTTGGTTGATCCGGGTATGTAGAGGCTCACTAAGAAACGGTTTTTGAAAATTCAATTTGTAAGTGACTTTTTTCGGCCCTTTGGCACTGAGCAAGGACAGTCGGTAAAATGTTCGGATTTAGCTCATTTTAAGCCGCCAGATACGAGAAACAATGCTCGGAGGTCCTGTAGGGACCCCGAAACACACTTTTTAAGTTCCTAAAATGAACGGTTTCGGAGATATTACCAAATAACTGTGTTTCCTCTGAGAAACAGATCACCGTTACTATGGCAGCCGCTGAAATTTCGCAGACCGGGGATAGTTTTCTGGCAATATCTCCAAAACCGTTCGTTTCAAGGCCTTAAAACGCTGGGTTTGGTTCCCACTTCTTCGAAGTGGAAACCACGAACATTGCTCCTCACATTGTTACGCGCAAAAAGAGCTATAATCCATATTTCTACGATCAAATCGACTTGGAAAGTCTCATCTCTTATATATAATCCAAAATTGACTCATCACCGCAGGGCTCAAACCAATAGACCTAGAAAGCTGAAATTTTGCATGTTGGTTGATCCGAGTATGTAGAGGCTCATAAAGAAACGGTTTTCGAAAATTCAATTTGTAAGTGACTTTTTTCGGCCCTTTGGCATTGACAATCCAAAATTGACTCATCGACGCAAGGCTCAAACCACTGGACCTAGATAGCCGAAATTTTGCATGTTGGTTGACCCGAGTATGTAGAGGCCCAATAAGAAACGGTTTTTGAAAATTCAATTTGTAAGTGACTTTTTTCGGCTCTTAGGCACTGAGCAAGGACAGTCGGTAAAATGTTCGGATTTAGCTCATTTTAAGCCGCCAGATACGAGAAACAATACTCGGAGGTCCTGTAGGGACCCCGAAACACACTTTTTAAGTTCCTAAAATGAATGGTTTCGATGATATTACCAAATAACTGTGTTCCCTCTGAGAAACAGATCAACGTTACTATGGCAACCGCTGAAATTTCGCAGACCGGGATTAGTTTTCTGGCAATATCTCGAAAACCGTTCGTTTTAGGGCCTTAGAACGCTGGGTTCGGTTCCACGAACATTGCTCCTCACATTGTTACGCGCAAAAAGAGCTATAATCCATATTTCTACGATCAAATCCAGTTGGAAAGTCTCATCTTTTATATATAATCCAAAATTGACTGATCACCGCAGGGCTCAATCCACTAGACCTAGAAAGCTGAAATTTTGCATGTTGGTTGATCCGAGTATGTAGCGGCTCACTAAGTAACGGTTTTTGAAAAATCAATTTGTAAGTGACTTTTTTCGGCCCTTTGGCATTGACAATCCAAAATTGACTCATCGACGCAGGGTTCAAACCACTAGACCTAGAAAGCCGAAATTTTGCATGTTGGTTGATCCGAGTATGTAGAGGCCCAATAAGAAACGGTTTTTAAAATTCAATTTGTAAGTGACTTTTTTCGACCCTTTGGCACTGAGCAAGGCCAGTCGGTAAAATGTTCGGATTTAGCTCATTTTAAGCCGCCAGATACGAGAAACAATACTCGGAGGTCCTGTAGGGACCCCGAAACACACTTTTTAAGTTCCTAAAATGAACGGTTTCGGAGATATTCCCAAATAACTGTGTTCCCTCTGAGAAACAGATCAACGGTACGATGGCAACCGCCGAAATTTCGCGGACCGGGGATAGTTGTCTGGCAATATCTCGAAAACCGTTCGTTTTAATGCCTTAAAACGCTGGGTTCGGTTCCCACACGAACATTGCTCCTCACATAGTTACGCGCAAAAAGAGCTATAATCCGTATTTCTTCGGTCAAATCGACTTGGAAAGTCTCATCTCTTATATATAATCCAAAATTGACTCATCACCGCAGGGCTCAAAACACTTGACCTAGAATGCTGAAATTTTTCATGTTGGTTAATCCGAGTATGTAGAGGCTCACTAAGAAACGGTTTTTGAAAATTCAGTTTGTAAGTGACTTTTTTCGGCCCTTTGGCATTGACAATCCAAAATTGTCTCATCGACGCAGGGCTCAAACCACTAGACCTAGAAAGCTGAAATTTTGCATGTTGGTTGATCCGAGTATGTAGAGGCCCAATAAGAAACGGTTTTTGAAAATTCAATTTGTAAGTGACTTTTTTCGGCCCTTTGGCATTGAGCAAGGACAGTCGGTAAAATGTTCGGATTTAGCTCATTTTAAGCCGCCAGATACGAGAAACAATACTCGGAGGTCCTGTAGGGACCCCGAAACGCACTTTTTAAGTTCCTCAAATGAACGGTTTCGGAGATATTCCCAAATAACTGTGTTCTCTCTGAGAAAGAGATCAACGTTACTATGGCAACCGCTGAAATTTCGCAGACCGGGGATAGTTTTCTGGCAATATCTCCAAAACCGTTCGTTTCAGGGCCTTAAAACGCTGGGTTCGGTTCCCACTTCTTCGAAGTGGAAACCACGCACATTGCTCCTCACATTGTTACGCGCAAAAAGAGCTATAATCCATATTTCTACGATCAAATCGACTTGGAAAGTCTCATCTCTTATATATAATCCAAAATTGACTCATCACCGCAGGGATCAAACCACTAGACCTAGAAAGCTGAAATTTTGCATGTTGGTTGATCCGAGTATGTAGAGGCTCATTAAGAAACGGTTTTTGAAAATTCAATTTGTAAGTGACTTTTTTCGGCCCTTTGGCATTGACAATCCAAAATTGACTCATCGACGCAGGGCTCAAACCACTAGACCTAGATAGCCGAAATTTTGCATGTTGGTTGATCCGAGTATGTAGAGGCCCAATAAGAAACGGTTTTTGAAAATTCAATTTGTAAGTGACTTTTTTCGGCTCTTAGGCACTGAGCAAGGACAGTCGGTAAAATGTTCGGATTTAGCTCATTTTAAGCCGCCAGATACGAGAAACAATACTCGGAGGTCCTGTAGGGACCCCGAAACACACTTTTTAAGTTCCTAAAATGAATGGTTTCGGTGATATTACCAAATAACTGTGTTCCCTCTGAGAAACAGATCAACGTTACTATGGCAACCGCTGAAATTTCGCAGACCGGGATTAGTTTTCTGGCAATATCTCGAAAACCGTTCGTTTTAGGGCCTTAGAATGCTGGGTTCGGTTCCACGAACATTGCTCCTCACATTGTTACGCGCAAAAAGAGCTATAATCAATATTTCTACGATCAAATCCAGTTGGAAAGTCTCATCTCTTATATATAATCCAAAATTGACTTATCACCGCAGGGCTCAATCCACTAGACCTAGAAAGCTGAAATTTTGCATGTTGGTTGATCCGAGTATGTAGCGGCTCACTAAGAAGCGGTTTTTGAAAAATCAATTTGTAAGTGACTTTTTTCGGCCCTTTGGCATTGACAATCCAAAATTGACTCATCGACGCAGGGCTCAAACCACTAGACCTAGAAAGCCGAAATTTTGCATGTTGGTTGATCCGAGTATGTAGAGGCCCAA
This sequence comes from Meconema thalassinum, assembly GCA_946902985.2. Lineage (NCBI taxonomy): Eukaryota > Metazoa > Arthropoda > Insecta > Orthoptera > Tettigoniidae > Meconema > Meconema thalassinum. The sequence goes on from OX336390.1 coordinate 305,378,004, forward strand.
TAAGAAACGGTTTTTAAAATTCAATTTGTAAGTGACTTTTTTCGGCTCTTAGGCACTGAGCAAGGACAGTCGGTAAAATGTTCGGATTTAGCTCATTTTAAGCCGCCAGATACGAGAAACAATACTCGGAGGTCCTGTAGGGACCCCGAAACACACTTTTTAAGTTCCTAAAATGAATGGTTTCGATGATATTACCAAATAACTGTGTTCCCTCTGAGAAACAGATCAACGTTACTATGGCAACCGCTGAAATTTCGCAGACCGGGATTAGTTTTCTGGCAATATCTCGAAAACCGTTCGTTTTAGGGCCTTAGAACGCTGGGTTCGGTTCCACGAACATTGCTCCTCACATTGTTACGCGCAAAAAGAGCTATAATCCATATTTCTACGATCAAATCCAGTTGGAAAGTCTCATCTTTTATATATAATCCAAAATTGACTGATCACCGCAGGGCTCAATCCACTAGACCTAGAAAGCTGAAATTTTGCATGTTGGTTGATCCGAGTATGTAGCGGCTCACTAAGTAACGGTTTTTGAAAAATCAATTTGTAGGTGACTTTTTTCGGCCCTTTGGCATTGACAATCCAAAATTGACTCATCGACGCAGGGTTCAAACCACTAGACCTAGAAAGCCGAAATTTTGCATGTTGGTTGATCCGAGTATGTAGAGGCCCAATAAGAAACGGTTTTTAAAATTCAATTTGTAAGTGACTTTTTTCGACCCTTTGGCACTGAGCAAGGCCAGTCGGTAAAATGTTCGGATTTAGCTCATTTTAAGCCGCCAGATACGAGAAACAATACTCGGAGGTCCTGTAGGGACCCCGAAACACACTTTTTAAGTTCCTAAAATGAACGGTTTCGGAGATATTCCCAAATAACTGTGTTCCCTCTGAGAAACAGATCAACGGTACGATGGCAACCGCCGAAATTTCGCGGACCGGGGATAGTTGTCTGGCAATATCTCGAAAACCGTTCGTTTTAATGCCTTAAAACGCTGGGTTCGGTTCCCACACGAACATTGCTCCTCACATAGTTACGCGCAAAAAGAGCTATAATCCGTATTTCTTCGGTCAAATCGACTTGGAAAGTCTCATCTCTTATATATAATCCAAAATTGACTCATCACCGCAGGGCTCAAAACACTTGACCTAGAATGCTGAAATTTTTCATGTTGGTTAATCCGAGTATGTAGAGGCTCACTAAGAAACGGTTTTTGAAAATTCAATTTGTAAGTGACTTTTTTCGGCCCTTTGGCATTGACAATCCAAAATTGTCTCATCGACGCAGGGCTCAAACCACTAGACCTAGAAAGCTGAAATTTTGCATGTTGGTTGATCCGAGTATGTAGAGGCCCAATAAGAAACGGTTTTTGAAAATTCAATTTGTAAGTGACTTTTTTCGGCCCTTTGGCATTGAGCAAGGACAGTCGGTAAAATGTTCGGATTTAGCTCATTTTAAGCCGCCAGATACGAGAAACAATACTCGGAGGTCCTGTAGGGACCCCGAAACGCACTTTTTAAGTTCCTCAAATGAACGGTTTCGGAGATATTCCCAAATAACTGTGTTCTCTCTGAGAAAGAGATCAACGTTACTATGGCAACCGCTGAAATTTCGCAGACCGGGGATAGTTTTCTGGCAATATCTCCAAAACCGTTCGTTTCAGGGCCTTAAAACGCTGGGTTCGGTTCCCACTTCTTCGAAGTGGAAACCACGAACATTGCTCCTCACATTGTTACGCGCAAAAAGAGCTATAATCCATATTTCTACGATCAAATCGACTTGGAAAGTCTCATCTCTTATATATAATCCAAAATTGACTCATCACCGCAGGGATCAAACCACTAGACCTAGAAAGCTGAAATTTTGCATGTTGGTTGATCCGAGTATGTAGAGGCTCATTAAGAAACGGTTTTTGAAAATTCAATTTGTAAGTGACTTTTTTCGGCCCTTTGGCATTGACAATCCAAAATTGACTCATCGACGCAGGGCTCAAACCACTAGACCTAGATAGCCGAAATTTTGCATGTTGGTTGATCCGAGTATGTAGAGGCCCAATAAGAAACGGTTTTTGAAAATTCAATTTGTAAGTGACTTTTTTCGGCTCTTAGGCACTGAGCAAGGACAGTCGGTAAAATGTTCGGATTTAGCTCATTTTAAGCCGCCAGATACGAGAAACAATACTCGGAGGTCCTGTAGGGACCCCGAAACACACTTTTTAAGTTCCTAAAATGAATGGTTTCGGTGATATTACCAAATAACTGTGTTCCCTCTGAGAAACAGATCAACGTTACTATGGCAACCGCTGAAATTTCGCAGACCGGGATTAGTTTTCTGGCAATATCTCGAAAACCGTTCGTTTTAGGGCCTTAGAATGCTGGGTTCGGTTCCACGAACATTGCTCCTCACATTGTTACGCGCAAAAAGAGCTATAATCAATATTTCTACGATCAAATCCAGTTGGAAAGTCTCATCTCTTATATATAATCCAAAATTGACTTATCACCGCAGGGCTCAATCCACTAGACCTAGAAAGCTGAAATTTTGCATGTTGGTTGATCCGAGTATGTAGCGGCTCACTAAGAAGCGGTTTTTGAAAAATCAATTTGTAAGTGACTTTTTTCGGCCCGTTGGCATTGACAATCCAAAATTGACTCATCGACGCAGGGCTCAAACCACTAGACCTAGAAAGCCGAAATTTTGCATGTTGGTTGATCCGAGTATGTAGAGGCCCAATAAGAAACGGTTTTTAAAATTCAATTTGTAAGTGACTTTTTTCGGCCCTTTGGCACTGAGCAAGGACAGTCGGTAAAATGTTCGTATTTAGCTCATTTTAAGCCGCCAGATACGAGAAACAATACTCGGAGGTCCTGTAGGGACCCCGAAACACACTTTTTAAGTTCCTAAAATGAACGGTTTCGGAGATATTCCCAAATAACTGTGTTCCCTCTGAGAAACAGATCAACGTTACTATGGCAACCGCTGAAATTACGCAGACCGGGGATAGTTTTCTGGCAATATCTCGAAAACCGTTCGTTTTAGGGCCTTAAAACGCTGGGTTCGGTTCCCACACGAACATTGCTCCTCACATAGTTACGCGCAAAAAGAGCTATAATCCGTATTTCTACGGTCAAATCGACTTGGAAAGTCTCATCTCTTTTATATAATCCAAAATAGACTCATCACCGCAGGGCTCAAACCACTAAACCCAGAAAGCTGAAATTTTGCATGTTGGTTCAACCGAGTATGTAGAGGCCCAATAAGAAACGGTTTTTGAAAATTCAATTTGTAAGTGACTTTTTCGGCCCTTTGGCACTGAGCAAGGACAGTCGGTAAAATGTTCGGATTTAGCTCATCTTAAGTCGCCAGATAAGAGAAACAATACTCGGAGGTCTTGTTCGGACCCCGAAACAGACTTTTTAAGTTCCCTAAATGAACGGTTTCGGAGATATTCCCAAATAACTGTGTTCCCTCTGAGAAACAGATCAACGTTACTAAGGCAACCGCTGAAATTTCGCAGACCGGGGATATTTTTCTGGCAATATCTCGAAAACCGTTCGTTTTAGGGCCTTAAAACGCTGGGTTCGGTTCCCAAACGAACATTGCTCCTCACATTGTTACGCGCAAAAAGAGCTATAATCCATATTTCTACGATCAAATCGACTTGGAAAGTCTCATCTCTTATATATAATCCAAAATTGACTCATCGACGCAGGGCTCAAACCACTAGACCTAGAAAGCCGAAATTTTGCATGTTGGTTGATCCGAGTATGTAGAGGCCCAATAAGAAACGGTTTTTAAAATTCAATTTGTAAGTGACTTTTTTCGGCCCTTTGGCACTGAGCAAGGACAGTCGGTAAAATGTTCGGATTTAGCTCATTTTAAGCCACCAGATACGAGAAACAATACTCGGAGGTCCTGTAGGGACCCCGAAACACACTTTTAAAGTTCCTAAAATGAACGGTTTCGGAGATATTCCCAAATAACTGTGTTCCCTCTGAGAAACAGATCAACGGTACGATGGCAACCGCTGAAATTTCGCGGACCGGGGATAGTTTTCTGGCAATATCTCGAAAACCGTTCGTTTTAGGGCCTTAAAACGCTGGGTTTGGTTCCCAGTTCTTGGGAGTGGAATCCACGAACACTACTCCTCACATTGTTACGCGCAAAAAGAGCTATAATCCATATTTCTACGATCAAATCGACTTGGAAAGTCTCATCTCTTATATATAATCCAAAATTGACTCATCACCGCAGGGCTCAAACCACTTGACCTAGAAAGCTGAAATTTTGCATCTTTGTTGATCCGAGTATGTAGAGACTCACTAAGAAACGGTTTTTGAAAATTCAAATTGTAAGTGACTTTTTTCGGCCCTTTGGCATTGACAATCCAAAATTGACTCATCGACGCAGGGCTCAAACCGCTAGACCTAGAAAGCTGAAATTTTGCATGTTGGTTGATCCGAGTATGTAGAGGCCCAATAAGAAACGGTTTTTAAAATTCAATTTGTAAGTGACTTTTTTCGGCCCTTTGGCACTGAGCAAGGACAGTCGGTAAAATGTTCGTATTTAGCTCATTTTAAGCCGCCAGATACGAGAAACAATACTCGGAGGTCCTGTAGGGACCCCGAACCACACATTTCAAATTCCTAAAATGAACGGTTTCGGAGATATTCCCAAATAACTGTATTCCCTCTGAGAAACAGATCAACGTTACTATGGCAACCGCTGAAATTACGCAGACCGGGGATAGTTTTCTGGCAATATCTCGAAAACCGTTCGTTTTAGGGCCTTAAAACGCTGGGTTCGGTTCCCACACGAACATTGCTCCTCACATAGTTACGCGCAAAAAGAGCTATAATCCGTATTTCTACGGTCAAATCGACTTGGAAAGTCTCATCTCTTATATATAATCCAAAATTGACTCATCACCGCAGGGCTCAAACCACTAGACCCAGAAAGCTGAAATTTTGCATGTTGGTTCAACCGAGTATGTAGAGGCCCAATAAGAAACGGTTTTTGAAAATTCAATTTGTAAGTGACTTTTTCGGCCCTTTGGCACTGAGCAAGGACAGTCGGTAAAATGTTCGGATTTAGCTCATTTTAAGCCGCCAGATACGAGAAACAATACTCGGAGGTCCTGTAGGGACCCCGAAACAGACTTTTTAAGTTCCCTAAATGAACGGTTTCGGAGATATTCCCAAATAACTGTGTTCCCTCTGAGAAACAGATGAACGTTACTAAGGCAACCGCTGAAATTTCGCAGACCGGGGATAGTTTTCTGGCAATAACTCGAAAACCGTTCGTTTTAGGGCCTTAAAACTCCTGGGTTCGGTTCCCACACGAACATTGCTCCTCACATTGTTACGCGCAAAAAGAGCTATAATCCATATTTCTACGATCAAATCGACTTGGAAAGTCTCATCTCTTATATATAATCCAAAATTGACTCATCACCGCAGGGCTCAAACCACTAGACCTAGAAAGCTGAAATTTTTCATGTTGTTTAATCCGAGTATGTAGAGGCTCACTAAGAAACGGTTTTTGAAAATTCAATTTGTAAGTGACTTTTTTCGGCCCTTTGGCATTGACAATCCAAAATTGACTCATCGACGCAGGGCTCAAACCACTAGACCTAGAAAGCTGAAATTTTGCATGTTGGTTCATCCGAATATGTAGAGGCCCAATAAGAAACGGTTTTTGAAAATTCAATTTGTAAGTGACTTTTTTCGGCCAGTTGGCACTGAGCAAGGACAGTCGGTAAAATGTTCGGATTTAGCTCATTTTAAGCCGCCAGAAACGAGAAACAATACTCGGAGGTCCTGTAGGGACCCCGAAACGCACTTTTTAAGTTCCTCAAATGAACGGTTTCGGAGATATTCCCAAATAACTGTGTTCTCTCTGAGAAAGAGATCAACGTTACTATGGCAACCGCTGAAATTTCGCAGACCGGGGATAGTTTTCCGGCAATATCTCGAAAACCGTTCGTTATAGGGCCTTAAAACGCTGGGTTCGGTTCCCAATGCTTCGAAGTGGAATCCACGAACATTATTCCTTACTTTGTTACGCGCAAAAAGAGCTATAATCCATATTTCTACGATCAAATCGACTTGGAAAGCCTCAACTCTTATATATAATCCAAAATTGACTCATTACCGCAGGGCTCAAACCACTAGACCTAGAAAGCTGAAATTTTGCATGTTGGTTGATCAGGGTATGTAGAGGCTCACTAAGAAACGGTTTTTGAAAATTCAATTTGTAAGTGACTTTTTTCGGCCCTTTGGCACTGAGCAAGGACAGTCGGTAAAATGTTCGGATTTAGCTCATTTTAAGCCGCCAGATACGAGAAACAATGCTCGGAGGTCCTGTAGGGACCCCGAAACACACTTTTTAAGTTCCTAAAATGAACGGTTTCGGAGATATTAACAAATAACTGTGTTCCCTCTGAGAAACAGATCACCGTTACTATGGCAACCGCTGAAATTTCGCTGACCGGGGATAGTTTTCTGGCAATATCTCCAAAACCGTTCGTTTCAAGGCCTTAAAACGCTGGGTTCGGTTCCCACTTCTTCGAAGTGGAAACCACGAACATTGCTCCTCACATTGTTACGCGCAAAAAGAGCTATAATCCATATTTCTACGATCAAATCGACTTGGAAAGTCTCATCTCTTATATATAATCCAAAATTGACTCATCACCGCAGGGCTCAAACCAATAGACCTAGAAAGCTGAAATTTTGCATGTTGGTTGATCCGAGTATGTAGAGGCTCATTAAGAAACGGTTTTCGAAAATTCAATTTGTAAGTGACTTTCTTCGGCCCTTTGGCATTGACAATCCAAAATTGACTCATCGACGCAAGGCTCAAACCACTAGACCTAGATAGCCGAAATTTTGCATGTTGGTTGACCCGAGTATGTAGAGGCCCAATAAGAAACGGTTTTTGAAAATTCAATTTGTAAGTGACTTTTTTCGGCTCTTAGGCACTGAGCAAGGACAGTCGGTAAAATGTTCGGATTTAGCTCATTTTAAGCCGCCAGATACGAGAAACAATACTCGGAGGTCCTGTAGGGACCCCGAAACACACTTTTTAAGTTCCTAAAATGAATGGTTTCGATGATATTACCAAATAACTGTGTTCCCTCTGAGAAACAGATCAACGTTACTATGGCAACCGCTGAAATTTCGCAGACCGGGATTAGTTTTCTGGCAATATCTCGAAAACCGTTCGTTTTAGGGCCTTAAAACGCTGGGTTCGGTTCCACGAACATTGCTCCTCACATTGTTACGCGCAAAAAGAGCTATAATCCATATTTCTACGATCAAATCCAGTTGGAAAGTCTCATCTTTTATATATAATCCAAAATTGACTGATCACCGCAGGGCTCAATCCACTAGACCTAGAAAGCCGAAATTTTGCATGTTGGTTGATCCGAGTATGTAGAGGCCCAATAAGAAACGGTTTTTAAAATTCAATTTGTAAGTGACTTTTTTCGACCCTTTGACACTGAGCAAGGCCAGTCGGTAAAATGTTCGGATTTAGCTCATTTTAAGCCGCCAGATACGAGAAACAATACTCGGAGGTCCTGTAGGGACCCCGAAACACACTTTTTAAGTTCCTAAAATGAACGGTTTCGGAGATATTCCCAAATAACTGTGTTCCCTCTGAGAAACAGATCAACGGTACGATGGCAACCGCCGAAATTTCGCGGACCGGGGATAGTTGTCTGGCAATATCTCGAAAACCGTTCGTTTTAATGCCTTAAAACGCTGGGTTCGGTTCCCACACGAACATTGCTCCTCACATAGTTACGCGCAAAAAGAGCTATAATCCGTATTTCTTCGGTCAAATCGACTTGGAAAGTCTCATCTCTTATATATAATCCAAAATTGACTCATCACCGCAGGGCTCAAAACACTAGACCTAAAATGCTGAAATTTTTCATGTTGGTTAATCCGAGTATGTAGAGGCTCACTAAGAAACGGTTTTTGAAAATTCAATTTGTAAGTGACTTTTTTCGGCCCTTTGGCATTGGCAATCCAAAATTGTCTCATCGACGCAGGGCTCAAACCACTAGACCTAGAAAGCTGAAATTTTGCATGTTGGTTGATCCGAGTATGTGGAGGCCCAATAAGAAACGGTTTTTGAAAATTCAATTTGTAAGTGACTTTTTTCGGCCCTTTGGCATTGAGCAAGGACAGTCGGTAAAATGTTCGGATTTAGCTCATTTTAAGCCGCCAGATACGAGAAACAATACTCGGAGGTCCTGTAGGGACCCCGAAACACACTTTTTAAGTTCCTAAAATGAACGGGTTCGGGGATATTACCAAATAACTGTGTTCCCTCTGAGAAACAGATCACCGTTACTATGGCAACCGCTGAAATTTCGCAGACCGGGGATAGTTTTCTGGCAATATCTCCAAAACCGTTCGTTCCAGGGCCTTAAAACGCTGGGTTCGGTTCCCACTTCCTCGAAGTGGAAACCACGAACATTGCTCCTCACATTGTTACCCGCAAAAGAGCTATAATCCATATTTCTACGATCAAATCGACTTGGAAAGTCTCATCTCTTATATATAATCCAAAATTGACTCATCACCGCAGGGATCAAACCACTAGACCTAGAAAGCTGACATTTTGCATGTTGGTTGATCCGAGTATGTAGAGGCTCATTAAGAAACGGTTTTTGAAAATTCAATTTGTAAGTGACTTTTTTCGGCCCTTTGGCATTGACAATCCAAAATTGACTCAACGACGCAGGGCTCAAACCGCTAGACCTAGATAGCCGAAATTTTGCATGTTGGTTGATCCGAGTATGTAGAGGCCCAATAAGAAACGGTTTTTGAAAATTCAATTTGTAAGTGACTTTTTTCGGCTCTTAGGCACTGAGCAAGGACAGTCGGTAAAATGTTCGTATTTAGCTCATTTTAAGCCGCCAGATACGAGAAACAATACTCGGAGGTCCTGTAGGGACCCCGAAACACACTTTTTAAGTTCCTAAAATGAACGGTTTCGGAGATATTCCCAAATAACTGTGTTCCCTCTGAGAAACAGATCAACGTTACTATGGCAACCGCTGAAATTACGCAGACCGGGGATAGTTTTCTGGCAATATCTCGAAAACCGTTCGTTTTAGGGCCTTAAAACGCTCGGTTCGGTTCCCACACGAACATTGCTCCTCACATAGTTACGCGCAAAAAGAGCTATAATCCGTATTTCTACGGTCAAATCGACATGGAAAGTCTCATCTCTTATATATAATCCAAAATTGACTCATCACCGCAGGGCTCAAACCACTAGACCCAGAAAGCTGAAATTTTGCATGTTGGTTCATCCGAGTATGTAGAGGCCCAATAAGAAACGGTTTTTGAAAATTCAATTTGTAAGTGACTTTTTCGGCCCTTTGGCACTGAGCAAGGACAGTCGGTAAAATGTTCGGATTTAGCTCATTTTAGCCGCCAGATACGAGAAACAATACTCGGAGGTCCTGTAGGGACCCCGAAACACACTTTTTAAGTTCCTAAAATGGACGGTTTCGGAGATATTCCCAAATAACTGTGTTCCCTCTGAGAAACAGATCAACGTTACTATGGCAACCGCTGAAATTACGCAGACCGGGGATAGTTTTCTGGCAATATCTCGAAAACCGTTCGTTTTAGGGCCTTAAAACGCTGGGTTCGGTTCCCTCACGAACATTGCTCCTCACATAGTTACGCGCAAAAAGAGCTATAATCCGTATTTCTACGGTCAAATCGACTTGGAAAGTCTCATCTCTTATATATAATCCAAAATTGACTCATCACCGCAGGGCTCAAACCACTAGACCCAGAAAGCAGAAATTTTGCATGTTGGTTGATCCGAGTATGTAGCGGCTCGCTAAGAAACGGTTTTTGAAAAATCAATTTGTAAGTGACTTTTTTCGGCCCTTTGGCATTGACAATCCAAAATTGACTCATCGACGCAGGGTTCAAACCACTAGACCTAGAAAGCCGAAATTTTGCATGTTGGTTGATCCGAGTATGTAGAGGCCCAATAAGAAACGGTTTTTAAAATTCAATTGTTAAGTGACTTTTTTCGACCCTTTGACACTGAGCAAGGCCAGTCGGTAAAATGTTCGGATTTAGCTCATTTTAAGCCGCCAGATACGAGAAACAATACTCGGAGGTCCTGTAGGGACCCCGAAACACACTTTTTAAGTTCCTAAAATGAACGGTTTCGGAGATATTCCCAAATAACTGTGTTCCCTCTGAGAAACAGATCAACGGTACGATGGCAACCGCCGAAATTTCGCGGACCGGGGATAGTTGTCTGGCAATATCTCGAAAACCGTTCGTTTTAATGCCTTAAAACGCTGGGTTCGGTTCCCACACGAACATTGCTCCTCACATAGTTACGCGCAAAAAGAGCTATAATCCGTATTTCTTCGGTCAAATCGACTTGGAAAGTCTCATCTCTTATATATAATCCAAAATTGACTCATCACCGCAGGGCTCAAAACACTAGACCTAAAATGCTGAAATTTTTCATGTTGGTTAATCCGAGTATGTAGAGGCTCACTAAGAAACGGTTTTTGAAAATTCAATTTGTAAGTGACTTTTTTCGGCCCTTTGGCATTGGCAATCCAAAATTGTCTCATCGACGCAGGGCTCAAACCACTAGACCTAGAAAGCTGAAATTTTGCATGTTGGTTGATCCGAGTATGTAGAGGCCCAATAAGAAACGGTTTTTGAAAATTCAATTTGTAAGTGACTTTTTTCGGCCCTTTGGCATTGAGCAAGGACAGTCGGTAAAATGTTCGGATTTAGCTCATTTTAAGCCGCCAGATACGAGAAACAATACTCGGAGGTCCTGTAGGGACCCCGAAACACACTTTTTAAGTTCCTAAAATGAACGGGTTCGGGGATATTACCAAATAACTGTGTTCCCTCTGAGAAACAGATCACCGTTACTATGGCAACCGCTGAAATTTCGCAGACCGGGGATAGTTTTCTGGCAATATCTCCAAAACCGTTCGTTCCAGGGCCTTAAAACGCTGGGTTCGGTTCCCACTTCCTCGAAGTGGAAACCACGAACATTGCTCCTCACATTGTTACCCGCAAAAGAGCTATAATCCATATTTCTACGATCAAATCGACTTGGAAAGTCTCATCTCTTATATATAATCCAAAATTGACTCATCACCGCAGGGATCAAACCACTAGACCTAGAAAGCTGACATTTTGCATGTTGGTTGATCCGAGTATGTAGAGGCTCATTAGGAAACGGTTTTTGAAAATTCAATTTGTAAGTGACTTTTTTCGGCCCTTTGTCATTGACAATCCAAAATTGACTCATCGACGCAGGGCTCAAACCGCTAGACCTAGATAGCCGAAATTTTGCATGTTGGTTGATCCGAGTATGTAGAGGCCCAATAAGAAACGGTTTTTGAAAATTCAATTTGTAAGTGACTTTTTTCGGCTCTTAGGCACTGAGCAAGGACAGTCGGTAAAATGTTCGTATTTAGCTCATTTTAAGCCGCCAGATACGAGAAACAATACTCGGAGGTCCTGTAGGGACCCCGAAACACACTTTTTAAGTTCCTAAAATGAACGGTTTCGGAGATATTCCCAAATAACTGTGTTCCCTCTGAGAAACAGATCAACGTTACTATGGCAACCGCTGAAATTACGCAGACCGGGGATAGTTTTCTGGCAATATCTCGAAAACCGTTCGTTTTAGGGCCTTAAAACGCTCGGTTCGGTTCCCACACGAACATTGCTCCTCACATAGTTACGCGCAAAAAGAGCTATAATCCGTATTTCTACGGTCAAATCGACATGGAAAGTCTCATCTCTTATATATAATCCAAAATTGACTCATCACCGCAGGGCTCAAACCACTAGACCCAGAAAGCTGAAATTTTGCATGTTGGTTCATCCGAGTATGTAGAGGCCCAATAAGAAACGGTTTTTGAAAATTCAATTTGTAAGTGACTTTTTCGGCCCTTTGGCACTGAGCAAGGACAGTCGGTAAAATGTTCGGATTTAGCTCATTTTAAGCCGCCAGATACGAGAAACAATACTCGGAGGTCCTGTAGGGACCCCGAAACACACTTTTTAAGTTCCTAAAATGGACGGTTTCGGAGATATTCCCAAATAACTGTGTTCCCTCTGAGAAACAGATCAACGTTACTATGGCAACCGCTGAAATTACGCAGACCGGGGATAGTTTTCTGGCAATATCTCGAAAACCGTTCGTTTTAGGGCCTTAAAACGCTGGGTTCGGTTCCCTCACGAACATTGCTCCTCACATAGTTACGCGCAAAAAGAGCTATAATCCGTATTTCTACGGTCAAATCGACTTGGAAAGTCTCATCTCTTATATATAATCCAAAATTGACTCATCACCGCAGGGCTCAAACCACTAGACCCAGAAAGCAGAAATTTTGCATGTTGGTTCATCCGAGTATGTAGAGGCCCAATAAGAAACGGTTTTTGAAAATTCAATTTGTAAGTGACTTTTTCGGCCCTTTGGCACTGAGCAAGGACAGTCGGTAAAATGTTCGGATTTAGCTCATTTTAAGCCGCCAGATACGAGAAACAATACTCGGAGGTCCTGTAGGGACCCCGAAACACACTTTTTAAGTTCCCTTAATGAACGGTTTCGGAGATATTCCCAAATAACTGTGTTCCCTCTGAGAAACAGATCAACGTTACTAAGGCAACCGCTGAAATTTCGCAGACCGGGGATATTTTTCTGGCAATATCTCGAAAACCGTTCGTTTTAGGGCCTTAAAACGCTGGGTTCGGTTCCCAAACGAACATTGCTCCTCACATTGTTACGCGCAAAAAGAGCTATAATCCATATTTCTACGATCAAATCGACTTGGAAAGTCTCATCTCTTATATATAATCCAAAATTGACTCATCGACGCAGGGCTCAAACCACTAGACCTAGAAAGCCGAAATTTTGCATGTTGGTTGATCCGAGTATGTAGAGGCCCAATAAGAAACGGTTTTTAAAATTCAATTTGTAAGTGACTTTTTTCGGCCCTTTGGCACTGAGCAAGGACAGTCGGTAAAATGTTCGGATTTAGCTCATTTTAAGCCACCAGATACGAGAAACAATTCTCGGAGGTCCTGTAGGGACCCCGAAACACACTTTTAAAGTTCCTAAAATGAACGGTTTCGGAGATATTCCCAAATAACTGTGTTCCCTCTGAGAAACAGATCAACGGTACGATGGCAACCGCTGAAATTTCGCGGACCGGGGATAGTTTTCTGGCAATATCTCGAAAACCGTTCGTTTTAGGGCCTTAAAACGCTGGGTTTGGTTCCCAGTTCTTGGGAGTGGAATCCACGAACAATACTCCTCACATTGTTACGCGCAAAAAGAGCTATAATCCATATTTCTACGATCAAATCGACTTGGAAAGTCTCATCTCTTATATATAATCCAAAATTGACTCATCACCGCAGGGCTCAAACCACTTGACCTAGAAAGCTGAAATTTTGCATCTTGGTTGATCCGAGTATGTAGAGACTCACTAAGAAACGGTTTTTGAAAATTCAAATTGTAAGTGACTTTTTTCGGCCCTTTGGCATTGACAATCCAAAATTGACTCATCGACGCAGGGCTCAAACCACTAGACCTAGAAACCTGAAATTTTGCATGTTGGTTGATCCGAGTATGTAGAGGCCCAATAAGAAACGGTTTTTAAAATTCAATTTGTAAGTGACTTTTTTCGGCCCTTTGGCACTGAGCAAGGACAGTCGGTAAAATGTTCGTATTTAGCTCATTTTAAGCCGCCAGATACGAGAAACAATACTCGGAGGTCCTGTAGGGACCCCGAAACGCACTTTTTAAGTTCCTCAAATGAACGGTTTCGGAGATATTCCCAAATAACTGTGTTCTCTCTGAGAAAGAGATCAACGTTACTATGGCAACCGCTGAAATTTCGCAGACCGGGGATAGTTTTCTGGCAATATCTCCAAAACCGTTCGTTTCAGGGCCTTAAAACGCTGGGTTCGGTTCCCACTTCTTCGAAGTGGAAACCACGAACATTGCTCCTCACATTGTTACGCGCAAAAAGAGCTATAATCCATATTTCTACGATCAAATCGACTTGGAAAGTCTCATCTCTTATATATAATCCAAAATTGACTCATCACCGCAGGGATCAAACCACTAGACCTAGAAAGCTGAAATTTTGCATGTTGGTTGATCCGAGTATGTAGAGGCTCATTAAGAAACGGTTTTTGAAAATTCAATTTGTAAGTGACTTTTTTCGGCCCTTTGGCATTGGCAATACAAAATTGACTCATCGACGCAGGGCTCAAACCACTAGACCTAGATAGCCGAAATTTTGCATGTTGGTTGATCCGAGTATGTAGAGGCCCAATAAGAAACGGTTTTTGAAAATTCAATTTGTAAGTGACTTTTTTCGGCTCTTAGGCACTGAGCAAGGACAGTCGGTAAAATGTTCGGATTTAGCTCATTTTAAGCCGCCAGATACGAGAAACAATACTCGGAGGTCCTGTAGGGACCCCGAAACACACTTTTTAAGTTCCTAAAATGAATGGTTTCGGTGATATTACCAAATAACTGTGTTCCCTCTGAGAAACAGATCAACGTTACTATGGCAACCGCTGAAATTTCGCAGACCGGGATTAGTTTTCTGGCAATATCTCGAAAACCGTTCGTTTTAGGGCCTTAGAATGCTGGGTTCGGTTCCACGAACATTGCTCCTCACATTGTTACGCGCAAAAAGAGCTATAATCCATATTTCTACGATCAAATCCAGTTGGAAAGTCTCATCTCTTATATATAATCCAAAATTGACTTATCACCGCAGGGCTCAATCCACTAGACCTAGAAAGCTGAAATTTTGCATGTTGGTTGATCCGAGTATGTAGCGGCTCACTAAGAAGCGGTTTTTGAAAAATCAATTTGTAAGTGACTTTTTTCGGCCCTTTGGCATTGACAATCCAAAATTGACTCATCGACGCAGGGCTCAAACCACTAGACCTAGAAAGCCGAAATTTTGCATGTTGGTTGATCCGAGTATGTAGAGGCCCAATAAGAAACGGTTTTTAAAATTCAATTTGTAAGTGACTTTTTTCGGCCCTTTGGCACTGAGCAAGGACAGTCGGTAAAATGTTCGTATTTAGCTCATTTTAAGCCGCCAGATACGAGAAACAATACTCGGAGGTCCTGTAGGGACCCCGAAACACACTTTTTAAGTTCCTAAAATGAACGGTTTCGGAGATATTCCCAAATAACTGTGTTCCCTCTGAGAAACAGATCAACGTTACTATGGCAACAGCTGAAATTACGCAGACCGGGGATAGTTTTCTGGCAATATCTCGAAAACCGTTCGTTTTAGGGCCTTAAAACGCTGGGTTCGGTTCCCACACGAACATTGCTCCTCACATAGTTACGCGCAAAAAGAGCTATAATCCGTATTTCTACGGTCAAATCGACTTGGAAAGTCTCATCTCTTTTATATAATCCAAAATAGACTCATCACCGCAGGGCTCAAACCACTAAACCCAGAAAGCTGAAATTTTGCATGTTGGTTCAACCGAGTATGTAGAGGCCCAATAAGAAACGGTTTTTGAAAATTCAATTTGTAAGTGACTTTTTCGGCCCTTTGGCACTGAGCAAGGACAGTCGGTAAAATGTTCGGATTTAGCTCATTTTAAGCCGCCAGATACGAGAAACAATACTCGGAGGTCCTGTAGGGACCCCGAAACACACTTTTTAAGTTCCCTTAATGAACGGTTTCGGAGATATTCCCAAATAACTGTGTTCCCTCTGAGAAACAGATCAACGTTACTAAGGCAACCGCTGAAATTTCGCAGACCGGGGATATTTTTCTGGCAATATCTCGAAAACCGTTCGTTTTAGGGCCTTAAAACGCTGGGTTCGGTTCCCAAACGAACATTGCTCCTCACATTGTTACGCGCAAAAAGAGCTATAATCCATATTTCTACGATCAAATCGACTTGGAAAGTCTCATCTCTTATATATAATCCAAAATTGACTCATCGACGCAGGGCTCAAACCACTAGACCTAGAAAGCCGAAATTTTGCATGTTGGTTGATCCGAGTATGTAGAGGCCCAATAAGAAACGGTTTTTAAAATTCAATTTGTAAGTGACTTTTTTCGGCCCTTTGGCACTGAGCAAGGACAGTCGGTAAAATGTTCGGATTTAGCTCATTTTAAGCCACCAGATACGAGAAACAATACTCGGAGGTCCTGTAGGGACCCCGAAACACACTTTTAAAGTTCCTAAAATGAACGGTTTCGGAGATATTCCCAAATAACTGTGTTCCCTCTGAGAAACAGATCAACGGTACGATGGCAACCGCTGAAATTTCGCGGACCGGGGATAGTTTTCTGGCAATATCTCGAAAACCGTTCGTTTTAGGGCCTTAAAACGCTGGGTTTGGTTCCCAGTTCTTGGGAGTGGAATCCACGAACAATACTCCTCACATTGTTACGCGCAAAAAGAGCTATAATCCATATTTCTACGATCAAATCGACTTGGAAAGTCTCATCTCTTATATATAATCCAAAATTGACTCATCACCGCAGGGCTCAAACCACTTGACCTAGAAAGCTGAAATTTTGCATCTTGGTTGATCCGAGTATGTAGAGACTCACTAAGAAACGGTTTTTGAAAATTCAAATTGTAAGTGACTTTTTTCGGCCCTTTGGCATTGACAATCCAAAATTGACTCATCGACGCAGGGCTCAAACCACTAGACCTAGAAACCTGAAATTTTGCATGTTGGTTGATCCGAGTATGTAGAGGCCCAATAAGAAACGGTTTTTAAAATTCAATTTGTAAGTGACTTTTTTCGGCCCTTTGGCACTGAGCAAGGACAGTCGGTAAAATGTTCGTATTTAGCTCATTTTAAGCCGCCAGATACGAGAAACAATACTCGGAGGTCCTGTAGGGACCCCGAAACGCACTTTTTAAGTTCCTCAAATGAACGGTTTCGGAGATATTCCCAAATAACTGTGTTCTCTCTGAGAAAGAGATCAACGTTACTATGGCAACCGCTGAAATTTCGCAGACCGGGGATAGTTTTCTGGCAATATCTCCAAAACCGTTCGTTTCAGGGCCTTAAAACGCTGGGTTCGGTTCCCACTTCTTCGAAGTGGAAACCACGAACATTGCTCCTCACATTGTTACGCGCAAAAAGAGCTATAATCCATATTTCTACGATCAAATCGACTTGGAAAGTCTCATCTCTTATATATAATCCAAAATTGACTCATCACCGCAGGGATCAAACCACTAGACCTAGAAAGCTGAAATTTTGCATGTTGGTTGATCCGAGTATGTAGAGGCTCATTAAGAAACGGTTTTTGAAAATTCAATTTGTAAGTGACTTTTTTCGGCCCTTTGGCATTGGCAATACAAAATTGACTCATCGACGCAGGGCTCAAACCACTAGACCTAGATAGCCGAAATTTTGCATGTTGGTTGATCCGAGTATGTAGAGGCCCAATAAGAAACGGTTTTTGAAAATTCAATTTGTAAGTGACTTTTTTCGGCTCTTAGGCACTGAGCAAGGACAGTCGGTAAAATGTTCGGATTTAGCTCATTTTAAGCCGCCAGATACGAGAAACAATACTCGGAGGTCCTGTAGGGACCCCGAAACACACTTTTTAAGTTCCTAAAATGAATGGTTTCGGTGATATTACCAAATAACTGTGTTCCCTCTGAGAAACAGATCAACGTTACTATGGCAACCGCTGAAATTTCGCAGACCGGGATTAGTTTTCTGGCAATATCTCGAAAACCGTTCGTTTTAGAGCCTTAGAATGCTGGGTTCGGTTCCACGAACATTGCTCCTCACATTGTTACGCGCAAAAAGAGCTATAATCCATATTTCTACGATCAAATCCAGTTGGAAAGTCTCATCTCTTATATATAATCCAAAATTGACTTATCACCGCAGGGCTCAATCCACTAGACCTAGAAAGCTGAAATTTTGCATGTTGGTTGATCCGAGTATGTAGCGGCTCACTAAGAAGCGGTTTTTGAAAAATCAATTTGTAAGTGACTTTTTTCGGCCCTTTGGCATTGACAATCCAAAATTGACTCATCGACGCAGGGCTCAAACCACTAGACCTAGAAAGCCGAAATTTTGCATGTTGGTTGATCCGAGTATGTAGAGGCCCAATAAGAAACGGTTTTTAAAATTCAATTTGTAAGTGACTTTTTTCGGCCCTTTGGCACTGAGCAAGGACAGTCGGTAAAATGTTCGTATTTAGCTCATTTTAAGCCGCCAGATACGAGAAACAATACTCGGAGGTCCTGTAGGGACCCCGAAACACACTTTTTAAGTTCCTAAAATGAACGGTTTCGGAGATATTCCCAAATAACTGTGTTCCCTCTGAGAAACAGATCAACGTTACTATGGCAACAGCTGAAATTACGCAGACCGGGGATAGTTTTCTGGCAATATCTCGAAAACCGTTCGTTTTAGGGCCTTAAAACGCTGGGTTCGGTTCCCACACGAACATTGCTCCTCACATAGTTACGCGCAAAAAGAGCTATAATTCGTATTTCTACGGTCAAATCGACTTGGAAAGTCTCATCTCTTTTATATAATCCAAAATAGACTCATCACCGCAGGGCTCAAACCACTAAACCCAGAAAGCTGAAATTTTGCATGTTGGTTCAACCGAGTATGTAGAGGCCCAATAAGAAACGGTTTTTGAAAATTCAATTTGTAAGTGACTTTTTCGGCCCTTTGGCACTGAGCAAGGACAGTCGGTAAAATGTTCGGATTTAGCTCATTTTAAGCCGCCAGATACGAGAAACAATACTCGGAGGTCTTGTACGGACCCCGAAACAGACTTTTTAAGTTCCCTAAATGAACGGTTTCGGAGATATTCCCAAATAACTGTGTTCCCTCTGAGAAACAGATCAACGTTACTAAGGCAACCGCTGAAATTTCGCAGACCGGGGATATTTTTCTGGCAATATCTCGAAAACCGTTCGTTTTAGGGCCTTAAAACGCTGGGTTCGGTTCCCAAACGAACATTGCTCCTCACATTGTTACGCGCAAAAAGAGCTATAATCCATATTTCTACGATCAAATCGACTTGGAAAGTCTCATCTCTTATATATAATCCAAAATTGACTCATCGACGCAGGGCTCAAACCACTAGACCTAGAAAGCCGAAATTTTGCATGTTGGTTGATCCGAGTATGTAGAGGCCCAATAAGAAACGGTTTTTAAAATTCAATTTGTAAGTGACTTTTTTCGGCCCTTTGGCACTGAGCAAGGACAGTCGGTAAAATGTTCGGATTTAGCTCATTTTAAGCCACCAGATACGAGAAACAATACTCGGAGGTCCTGTAGGGACCCCGAAACACACTTTTAAAGTTCCTAAAATGAACGGTTTCGGAGATATTCCCAAATAACTGTGTTCCCTCTGAGAAACAGATCAACGGTACGATGGCAACCGCTGAAATTTCGCGGACCGGGGATAGTTTTCTGGCAATATCTCGAAAACCGTTCGTTTTAGGGCCTTAAAACGCTGGGTTTGGTTCCCAGTTCTTGGGAGTGGAATCCACGAACACTACTCCTCACATTGTTACGCGCAAAAAGAGCTATAATCCATATTTCTACGATCAAATCGACTTGGAAAGTCTCATCTCTTATATATAATCCAAAATTGACTCATCACCGCAGGGCTCAAACCACTTGACCTAGAAAGCTGAAATTTTGCATCTTTGTTGATCCGAGTATGTAGAGAATCACTAAGAAACGGTTTTTGATAATTCAAATTGTAAGTGACTTTTTTCGGCCCTTTGGCATTGACAATCCAAAAATGACTCATCGACGCAGGGCTCAAACCACTAGACCTAGAAAGCTGAAATTTTGCATGTTGGTTGATCCGAGTATGTAGAGGCCCAATAAGAAACGGTTTTTAAAATTCAATTTGTAAGTGACTTTTTTCGGCCCTTTGGCACTGAGCAAGGACAGTCGGTAAAATGTTCGTATTTAGCTCATTTTAAGCCGCCAGATACGAGAAACAATACTCGGAGGTCCTGTAGGGACCCCGAACCACACATTTCAAGTTCCTAAAATGAACGGTTTCGGAGATATTCCCAAATAACTGTATTCCCTCTGAGAAACAGATCAACGTTACTATGGCAACCGCTGAAATTACGCAGACCGGGGATAGTTTTCTGGCAATATCTCGAAAACCGTTCGTTTTAGGGCCTTAAAACGCTGGGTTCGGTTCCCACACGAACATTGCTCCTCACATAGTTACGCGCAAAAAGAGCTATAATCCGTATTTCTACGGTCAAATCGACTTGGAAAGTCTCATCTCTTATATATAATCCAAAATTGACTCATCACCGCAGGGCTCAAACCACTAGACCCAGAAAGCTGAAATTTTGCATGTTGGTTCAACCGAGTATGTAGAGGCCCAATAAGAAACGGTTTTTGAAAATTCAATTTGTAAGTGACTTTTTCGGCCCTTTGGCACTGAGCAAGGACAGTCGGTAAAATGTTCGGATTTAGCTCATTTTAAGCCGCCAGATACGAGAAACAATACTCGGAGGTCCTGTAGGGACCCCGAAACAGACTTTTTTAGTTCCCTAAATGAACGGTTTCGGAGATATTCCCAAATAACTGTGTTCCCTCTGAGAAACAGATCAACGTTACTAAGGCAACCGCTGAAATTTCGCAGACCGGGGATAGTTTTCTGGCAATAACTCGAAAACCGTTCGTTTTAGGGCCTTAAAACGCTGGGTTCGGTTCCCACACGAACATTGCTCCTCACATTGTTACGCGCAAAAAGAGCTATAATCCATATTTCTACGATCAAATCGACTTGGAAAGTCTCATCTCTTATATATAATCCAAAATTGACTCATCACCGCAGGGCTCAAACCACTAGACCTAGAAAGCTGAAATTTTTCATGTTGTTTAATCCGAGTATGTAGAGGCTCACTAAGAAACGGTTTTTGAAAATTCAATTTGTAAGTGACTTTTTTCGGCCCTTTGGCATTGACAATCCAAAATTGACTCATCGACGCAGGGCTCAAACCACTAGACCTAGAAAGCTGAAATTTTGCATGTTGGTTCATCCGAATATGTAGAGGCCCAATAAGAAACGGTTTATGAAAATTCAATTTGTAAGTGACTTTTTTCGGCCCGTTGGCACTGAGCAAGGACAGTCGGTAAAATGTTCGGATTTAGCTCATTTTAAGCCGCCAGATACGAGAAACAATGCTCGGAGGTCCTGTAGGG
Organism: Meconema thalassinum; assembly: GCA_946902985.2. Lineage (NCBI taxonomy): Eukaryota > Metazoa > Arthropoda > Insecta > Orthoptera > Tettigoniidae > Meconema > Meconema thalassinum. Next base: position 305,399,275 of record OX336390.1, read on the forward strand.
ACCCCGAAACACACTTTTTAAGTTCCTAAAATGAACGGTTTCGGAGATATTAACAAATAACTGTGTTCTCTCTGAGAAAGAGATCAACGTTACTATGGCAACCGCTGAAATTTCGCAGACCGGGGATAGTTTTCCGGCAATATCTCGAAAACCGTTCGTTATAGGGCCTTAAAACGCTGGGTTCGGTTCCCAATGCTTCGAAGTGGAATCCACGAACATTATTCCTTACTTTGTTACGCGCAAAAAGAGCTATAATCCATATTTCTACGATCAAATCGACTTGGAAAGCCTCAACTCTTATATATAATCCAAAATTGACTCATTACCGCAGGGCTCAAACCACTAGACCTAGAAAGCTGAAATTTTGCATGTTGGTTGATCAGGGTATGTAGAGGCTCACTAAGAAACGGTTTTTGAAAATTCAATTTGTAAGTGACTTTTTTCGGCCCTTTGGCACTGAGCAAGGACAGTCGGTAAAATGTTCGGATTTAGCTCATTTTAAGCCGCCAGATACGAGAAACAATGCTCGGAGGTCCTGTAGGGACCCCGAAACACACTTTTTAAGTTCCTAAAATGAACGGTTTCGGAGATATTAACAAATAACTGTGTTCCCTCTGAGAAACAGATCACCGTTACTATGGCAACCGCTGAAATTTCGCTGACCGGGGATAGTTTTCTGGCAATATCTCCAAAACCGTTCGTTTCAAGGCCTTAAAACGCTGGGTTCGGTTCCCACTTCTTCGAAGTGGAAACCACGAACATTGCTCCTCACATTGTTACGCGCAAAAAGAGCTATAATCCATATTTCTACGATCAAATCGACTTGGAAAGTCTCATCTCTTATATATAATCCAAAATTGACTCATCACCGCAGGGCTCAAACCAATAGACCTAGAAAGCTGAAATTTTGCATGTTGGTTGATCCGAGTATGTAGAGGCTCATTAAGAAACGGTTTTCGAAAATTCAATTTGTAAGTGACTTTCTTCGGCCCTTTGGCATTGACAATCCAAAATTGACTCATCGACGCAAGGCTCAAACCACTAGACCTAGATAGCCGAAATTTTGCATGTTGGTTGACCCGAGTATGTAGAGGCCCAATAAGAAACGGTTTTTGAAAATTCAATTTGTAAGTGACTTTCTTCGGCTCTTAGGCACTGAGCAAGGACAGTCGGTAAAATGTTCGGATTTAGCTCATTTTAAGCCGCCAGATACGAGAAACAATACTCGGAGGTCCTGTAGGGACCCCGAAACACACTTTTTAAGTTCCTAAAATGAATGGTTTCGATGATATTACCAAATAACTGTGTTCCCTCTGAGAAACAGATCAACGTTACTATGGCAACCGCTGAAATTTCGCAGACCGGGATTAGTTTTCTGGCAATATCTCGAAAACCGTTCGTTTTAGGGCCTTAGAACGCTGGGTTCGGTTCCACGAACATTGCTCCTCACATTGTTACGCGCAAAAAGAGCTATAATCCATATTTCTACGATCAAATCCAGTTGGAAAGTCTCATCTTTTATATATAATCCAAAATTGACTGATCACCGCAGGGCTCAATCCACTAGACCTAGAAAGCTGAAATTTTGCATGTTGGTTGATCCGAGTATGTAGCGGCTCGCTAAGAAACGGTTTTTGAAAAATCAATTTGTAAGTGACTTTTTTCGGCCCTTTGGCATTGACAATCCAAAATTGACTCATCGACGCAGGGTTCAAACCACTAGACCTAGAAAGCCGAAATTTTGCATGTTGGTTGATCCGAGTATGTAGAGGCCCAATAAGAAACGGTTTTTAAAATTCAATTTGTAAGTGACTTTTTTCGACCCTTTGACACTGAGCAAGGCCAGTCGGTAAAATGTTCGGATTTAGCTCATTTTAAGCCGCCAGATACGAGAAACAATACTCGGAGGTCCTGTAGGGACCCCGAAACACACTTTTTAAGTTCCTAAAATGAACGGTTTCGGAGATATTCCCAAATAACTGTGTTCCCTCTGAGAAACAGATCAACGGTACGATGGCAACCGCCGAAATTTCGCGGACCGGGGATAGTTGTCTGGCAATATCTCGAAAACCGTTCGTTTTAATGCCTTAAAACGCTGGGTTCGGTTCCCACACGAACATTGCTCCTCACATAGTTACGCGCAAAAAGAGCTATAATCCGTATTTCTTCGGTCAAATCGACTTGGAAAGTCTCATCTCTTATATATAATCCAAAATTGACTCATCACCGCAGGGCTCAAAACACTAGACCTAAAATGCTGAAATTTTTCATGTTGGTTAATCCGAGTATGTAGAGGCTCACTAAGAAACGGTTTTTGAAAATTCAATTTGTAAGTGACTTTTTTCGGCCCTTTGGCATTGGCAATCCAAAATTGTCTCATCGACGCAGGGCTCAAACCATTAGACCTAGAAAGCTGAAATTTTGCATGTTGGTTGATCCGAGTATGTAGAGGCCCAATAAGAAACGGTTTTTGAAAATTCAATTTGTAAGTGACTTTTTTCGGCCCTTTGGCATTGAGCAAGGACAGTCGGTAAAATGTTCGGATTTAGCTCATTTTAAGCCGCCAGATACGAGAAACAATACTCGGAGGTCCTGTAGGGACCCCGAAACACACTTTTTAAGTTCCTAAAATGAACGGGTTCGGGGATATTACCAAATAACTGTGTTCCCTCTGAGAAACAGATCACCGTTACTATGGCAACCGCTGAAATTTCGCAGACCGGGGATAGTTTTCTGGCAATATCTCCAAAACCGTTCGTTCCAGGGCCTTAAAACGCTGGGTTCGGTTCCCACTTCTTCGAAGTGGAAACCACGAACATTGCTCCTCACATTGTTACCCGCAAAAAGAGCTATAATCCATATTTCTACGATCAAATCGACTTGGAAAGTCTCATCTCTTATATATAATCCAAAATTGACTCATCACCGCAGGGATCAAACCACTAGACCTAGAAAGCTGACATTTTGCATGTTGGTTGATCCGAGTATGTAGAGGCTCATTAAGAAACGGTTTTTGAAAATTCAATTTGTAAGTGACTTTTTTCGGCCCTTTGGCATTGACAATCCAAAATTGACTCATCGACGCAGGGCTCAAACCACTAGACCTAGATAGCCGAAAATTTGCATGTTGGTTGATCCGAGTATGTAGAGGCCCAATAAGAAACGGTTTTTGAAAATTCAATTTGTAAGTGACTTTTTTCGGCTCTTAGGCACTGAGCAAGGACAGTCGGTAAAATGTTCGTATTTAGCTCATTTTAAGCCGCCAGATACGAGAAACAATACTCGGAGGTCCTGTAGGGACCCCGAAACACACTTTTTAAGTTCCTAAAATGAACGGTTTCGGAGATATTCCCAAATAACTGTGTTCCCTCTGAGAAACAGATCAACGTTACTATGGCAACCGCTGAAATTACGCAGACCGGGGATAGTTTTCTGGCAATATCTCGAAAACCGTTCGTTTTAGGGCCTTAAAACGCTCGGTTCGGTTCCCACACGAACATTGCTCCTCACATAGTTACGCGCAAAAAGAGCTATAATCCGTATTTCTACGGTCAAATCGACATGGAAAGTCTCATCTCTTATATATAATCCAAAATTGACTCATCACCGCAGGGCTCAAACCACTAGACCCAGAAAGCTGAAATTTTGCATGTTGGTTCATCCGAGTATGTAGAGGCCCAATAAGAAACGGTTTTTGAAAATTCAATTTGTAAGTGACTTTTTCGGCCCTTTGGCACTGAGCAAGGACAGTCGGTAAAATGTTCGGATTTAGCTCATTTTAAGCCGCCAGATACGAGAAACAATACTCGGAGGTCCTGTAGGGACCCCGAAACACACTTTTTAAGTTCCTAAAATGGACGGTTTCGGAGATATTCCCAAATAACTGTGTTCCCTCTGAGAAACAGATCAACGTTACTATGGCAACCGCTGAAATTACGCAGACCGGGGATAGTTTTCTGGCAATATCTCGAAAACCGTTCGTTTTAGGGCCTTAAAACGTTGGGTTCGGTCCCCTCACGAACATTGCTCCTCACATAGTTACGCGCAAAAAGAGCTATAATCCGTATTTCTACGGTCAAATCGACTTGGAAAGTCTCATCTCTTATATATAATCCAAAATTGACTCATCACCGCAGGGCTCAAACCACTAGACCCAGAAAGCAGAAATTTTGCATGTTGGTTCATCCGAGTATGTAGAGGCCCAATAAGAAACGGTTTTTGAAAATTCAATTTGTAAGTGACTTTTTCGGCCCTTTGGCACTGAGCAAGGACAGTCGGTAAAATGTTCGGATTTAGCTCATTTTAAGCCGCCAGATACGAGAAACAATACTCGGAGGTCCTGTAGGGACCCCGAAACACACTTTTTATGTTCCCTTAATGAACGGTTTCGGAGATATTCCCAAATAACTGTGTTCCCTCTGAGAAACAGATCAACGTTACTAAGGCAACCGCTGAAATTTCGCAGACCGGGGATATTTTTCTGGCAATATCTCGAAAACCGTTCGTTTTAGGGCCTTAAAACGCTGGGTTCGGTTCCCAAACGAACATTGCTCCTCACATTGTTACGCGCAAAAAGAGCTATAATCCATATTTCTACGATCAAATCGACTTGGAAAGTCTCATCTCTTATATATAATCCAAAATTGACTCATCGACGCAGGGCTCAAACCACTAGACCTAGAAAGCCGAAATTTTGCATGTTGGTTGATCCGAGTATGTAGAGGCCCAATAAGAAACGGTTTTTAAAATTCAATTTGTAAGTGACTTTTTTCGGCCCTTTGGCACTGAGCAAGGACAGTCGGTAAAATGTTCGGATTTAGCTCATTTTAAGCCACCAGATTCGAGAAACAATACTCGGAGGTCCTGTAGGGACCCCGAAACACACTTTTAAAGTTCCTAAAATGAACGGTTTCGGAGATATTCCCAAATAACTGTGTTCCCTCTGAGAAACAGATCAACGGTACGATGGCAACCGCTGAAATTTCGCGGACCGGGGATAGTTTTCTGGCAATATCTCGAAAACCGTTCGTTTTAGGGCCTTAAAACGCTGGGTTTGGTTCCCAGTTCTTGGGAGTGGAATCCACGAACAATACTCCTCACATTGTTACGCGCAAAAAGAGCTATAATCCATATTTCTACGATCAAATCGACTTGGAAAGTCTCATCTCTTATATATAATCCAAAATTTACTCATCACCGCAGGGCTCAAACCACTTGACCTAGAAAGCTGAAATTTTGCATCTTGGTTGACCCGAGTATGTAGAGACTCACTAAGAAACGGTTTTTGAAAATTCAAATTGTAAGTGACTTTTTTCGGCCCTTTGGCATTGACAATCCAAAATTGACTCATCGACGCAGGGCTCAAACCACTAGACCTAGAAACCTGAAATTTTGCATGTTGGTTGATCCGACTATGTAGAGGCCCAATAAGAAACGGTTTTTAAAATTCAATTTGTAAGTGACTTTTTTCGGCCCTTTGGCACTGACCAAGGACAGTCGGTAAAATGTTCGTATTTAGCTCATTTTAAGCCGCCAGATACGAGAAACAATACTCGGAGGTCCTGTAGGGACCCCGAAACACACTTTTCAAGTTCCTAAAATGAACGGTTTCGGAGATATTCCCAAATAACTGTATTCCCTCTGAGAAACAGATCAACGTTACTATGGCAACCGCTGATATTACGCAGACCGGGGATAGTTTTCTGGCAATATCTCGAAAACCGTTCGTTTTAGGGCCTTAAAACGCTGGGTTCGGTTCCCACACGAACATTGCTCCTCACATAGTTACGCGCAAAAAGAGCTATAATCCGTATTTCTACGGTCAAATCGACTTGGAAAGTCTCATCTCTTATATATAATCCAAAATTGACTCATCACCGCAGGGCTCAAACCACTAGACCCAGAAAGCTGAAATTTTGCATGTTGGTTCAACCGAGTATGTAGAGGCCCAATAAGAAACGGTTTTTGAAAATTCAATTTGTAAGTGACTTTTTCGGCCCTTTGGCACTGAGCAAGGACAGTCGGTAAAATGTTCGGATTTAGCTCATTTTAAGCCGCCAGATACGAGAAACAATACTCGGAGGTCCTGTAGGGACCCCGAAACAGACTTTTTAAGTTCCCTAAATGAACGGTTTCGGAGATATTCCCAAATAACTGTGTTCCCTCTGAGAAACAGATCAACGTTACTAAGGCAACCGCTGAAATTTCGCAGACCGGGGATAGTTTTCTGGCAATAACTCGAAAACCGTTCGTTTTAGGGCCTTAAAACGCTGGGTTCGGTTCCCACACGAACATTGCTCCTCACATTGTTACGCGCAAAAAGAGCTATAATCCATATTTCTACGATCAAATCGACTTGGAAAGTCTCATCTCTTATATATAATCCAAAATTGACTCATCACCGCAGGGCTCAAACCACTAGACCTAGAAAGCTGAAATTTTTCATGTTGTTTAATCCGAGTATGTAGAGGCTCACTAAGAAACGGTTTTTGAAAATTCAATTTGTAAGTGACTTTTTTCGGCCCTTTGGCATTGACAATCCAAAATTGACTCATCGACGCAGGGCTCAAACCACTAGACCTAGAAAGCTGAAATTTTGCATGTTTGTTGATCCGAATATGTAGAGGCCCAATAAGAAACGGTTTTTGAAAATTCAATTTGTAAGTGACTTTTTTCGGCCCTTTGGCACTGAGCAATGACAGTCGGTAAAATGTTCGGATTTAGCTCATTTTAAGCCGCCAGAAACGAGAAACAATACTCGGAGGTCCTGTAGGGACCCAGAAACGCACTTTTTAAGTTCCTCAAATGAACGGTTTCGGAGATATTCCCAAATAACTGTGTTCTCTCTGAGAAAGAGATCAACGTTACTATGGCAACCGCTGAAATTTCGCAGACCGGGGATAGTTTTCCGGCAATATCTCGAAAACCGTTCGTTTTAGGGCCTTAAAACGCTGGGTTCGGTTCCCAATGCTTCGAAGTGGAATCCACGAACATTATTCCTCACTTTGTTACGCGCAAAAAGAGCTATAATCCATATTTCTACGATCAAATCGACTTGGAAAGCCTCAACTCTTATATATAATCCAAAATTGACTCATTACCGCAGGGCTCAAACCACTAGACCTAGAAAGCTGAAATTTTGCATGTTGGTTGATCCGGGTATGTAGAGGCTCACTAAGAAACGGTTTTTGAAAATTCAATTTGTAAGTGACTTCTTTCGGCCCTTTGGCACTGAGCAAGGACAGTCGGTAAAATGATCGGATTTAGCTCATTTTAAGCCGCCAGATACGAGAAAGAATGCTCGGAGGTCCTGTAGGGACCCCGAAACACACTTTTTAAGTTCCTAAAATGAACGGTTTCGGAGATATTACCAAATAACTGTGTTCCCTCTGAGAAACAGATCACCGTTACTATGGCAACCGCTGAAATTTCGCAGACCGGGGATAGTTTTCTGGCAATTTCTCCAAAACCGTTCGTTTCAAGGCCTTAAAACGCTGGGTTCGGTTCCCACTTCTTCGAAGTGGAAACCGCGAACATTGCTCCTCACATTGTTACGCGCAAAAAGAGCTATAATCCATATTTCTACGATCAAATCGACTTGGAAAGTCTCATCTCTTATATATAATCCAAAATTGACTCATCACCGCAGGGCTCAAACCAATAGACCTAGAAAGCTTAAATTTTGCATGTTGGTTGATCCGAGTATGTAGAGACTCATTAAGAAACGGTTTTCGAAAATTCAATTTGTAAGTGACTTTTTTCGGCCCTTTGGCATTGACAATCCAAAATTGACTCATCGACGCAAGGCTCAAACCACTAAACCTAGATAGCCGAAATTTTGCATGTTGGTTGACCCGAGTATGTAGAGGCCCAATAAGAAACGGTTTTTGAAAATTCAATTTGTAAGTGACTTTTTTCGGCTCTTAGGCACTGAGCAAGGACAGTCGGTAAAATGTTCGGATTTAGCTCATTTTAAGCCGCCAGATACGAGAAACAATACTCGGAGGTCCTGTAGGGACCCCGAAACACACTTTTTAAGTTCCTAAAATGAATGGTTTCGATGATATTACCAAATAACTGTGTTTCCTCTGAGAAACAGATCAACGTTACTATGGCAACCGCTGAAATTTCGCAGACCGGGATTAGTTTTCTGGCAATATCTCGAAAACCGTTCGTTTTAGGGCCTTAGAACGCTGGGTTCGGTTCCACGAACATTGCTCCTCACATTGTTACGCGCAAAAAGAGCTATAATCCATATTTCTACGATCAAATCCAGTTGGAAAGTCTCATCTTTTATATATAATCCAAAATAGACTGATCACCGCAGGGCTCAATCCACTAGACCTAGAAAGCTGAAATTTTGCATGTTGGTTGATCCGAGTATGTAGCGGCTCACTAAGAAACGGTTTTTGAAAAATCAATTTGTAAGTGACTTTTTTCGGCCCTTTGGCATTGACAATCCAAAATTGACTCATCGACGCAGGGTTCAAACCACTAGACCTAGAAAGCCGAAATTTTGCATGTTGGTTGATCCGAGTATGTAGAGGCCCAATAAGAAACGGTTTTTAAAATTCAATTTGTAAGTGACTTTTTTCGACCCTTTGGCACTGAGCAAGGCCAGTCGGTAAAATGTTCGGATTTAGCTCATTTTAAGCCGCCAGATACGAGAAACAATACTCGGAGGTCCTGTAGGGACCCCGAAACACACTTTTTAAGTTCCTAAAATGAACGGTTTCGGAGATATTCCCAAATAACTGTGTTCCCTCTGAGAAACAGATCAACGGTACGATGGCAACCGCCGAAATTTCGCGGACCGGGGATAGTTGTCTGGCAATATCTCGAAAACCGTTCGTTTTAATGCCTTAAAACGCTGGGTTCGGTTCCCACACGAACATTGCTCCTCACATAGTTACGCGCAAAAAGAGCTATAATCCGTATTTCTTCGGTCAAATCGACTTGGAAAGTCTCATCTCTTATATATAATCCAAAATTGACTCATCACCGCAGGGCTCAAAACACTAGACCTAGAATGCTGAAATTTTTCATGTTGGTTAATCCGAGTATGTAGAGGCTCACTAAGAAACGGTTTTTGAAAATTCAATTTGTAAGTGAATTTTTTCGGCCCTTTGGCATTGACAATCCAAAATTGTCTCATCGACGCAGGGCTCAAACCACTAGACCTAGAAAGCTGAAATTTTGCATGTTGGTTGATCCGAGTATGTAGAGGCCCAATAAGAAACGGTTTTTGAAAATTCAATTTGTAAGTGACTTTTTTCGGCCCTTTGGCATTGAGCAAGGACAGTCGGTAAAATGTTCGGATTTAGCTCATTTTAAGCCGCCAGATACGAGAAACAATACTCGGAGGTCCTGTAGGGACCCCGAAACACACTTTTTAAGTTCCTAAAATGAACGGGTTCGGAGATATTACCAAATAACTGTGTTCCCTCTGAGAAACAGATCACCGTTACTATGGCAACCGCTGAAATTTCGCAGACCGGGGATAGTTTTCTGGCAATAACTCCAAAACCGTTCGTTTCAGGGCCTTAAAACGCTGGGTTCGGTTCCCACTTCTTTGAAGTGGAAACCACGAACATTGCTCCTCACATTGTTACGCGCAAAAAGAGCTATAATCCATATTTCTACGATCAAATCGACTTGGAAAGTCTCATCTCTTATATATAATCCAAAATTGACTCATCACCGCAGGGATCAAACCACTAGACCTAGAACGCTGAAATTTTGCATGTTGGTTGATCCGAGTATGTAGAGGCTCATTAAGAAACGGTTTTTGAAAATTCAATTTGTAAGTGACTTTTTTCGGCCCTTTGGCATTGACAATCCAAAATTGACTCATCGACGCAGGGCTCAAACCACTAGACCTAGATAGCCGAAATTTTGCATGTTGGTTGATCCGAGTATGCAGAGGCCCAATAAGAAACGGTTTTTGAAAATTCAATTTGTAAGTGACTTTTTCGGCTCTTAGGCACTGAGCAAGGACAGTCGGTAAAATGTTCGGATTTAGCTCATTTTAAGCCGCCAGATACGAGAAACAATACTCGGAGGTCCTGTAGGGACCCCGAAACACTTTTTAAGTTCCTAAAATGAACGGTTTCGGAGATATTCCCAAATAACGGTGTTCCCTCTGAGAAACAGATCAACGGTACGATGGCAACCGCTGAAATTTCGCGGACCAGGGATAGTTTTCTGGCAATATCTCGAAAACCGTTCGTTTTAGGGCCTTAAAACGCTGGGTTCGGTTCCCAGTTCTTGGGAGTGGAAGCCACGAACAATACTCCTCACATTGTTACGCGCAAAAAGAGCTATAATCCATATTTCTACGATCAAATCGACTTGGAATGTCTCATCTCTTATATATAATCCAAAATTGACTCATCACCGCAGGGCTCAAACCACTTGACCTAGAAAGCTGAAATTTTGCATCTTGGTTGATCCGAGTATGTAAAGACTCACTAAGAAGCGGTTTTTGAAAATTCAAATTGTAAGTGACTTTTTTCGGCCCTTTGGCATTGACAATCCAAAATTGACTCATCGACGCAGGGCTCAAACCACTAGACCTAGAACGCTGAAATTTTGCATGTTTGTTGTTCCGAGTATGTAGAGGCCCAATAAGAAACGGTTTTTAAAATTCAATTTGTAAGTGACTTTTTTCGGCCCTTTGGCACTGAGCAAGGACAGTCGGTAAAATGTTCGTATTTAGCTCATTTTAAGCCGCCAGATACGAGAAACAATACTCGGAGGTCCTGTAGGGACCCCGAAACATACTTTTTAAGTTCTTAAAATGAACGGTTTCGGAGATATTCCCAAATAACTGTGTTCCCTCTGAGAAACAGATCAACGTTACTATGGCAACCGCTGAAATTACGCAGACCGGGGATAGTTTTCTGGCAATATCTCGAAAACCGTTCGTTTTAGGGCCTTAAAACGCTGGGTTCGGTTCCCACACGAACATTGCTCCTCACATAGTTACGCGCAAAAAGAGCTATAATCCGTATTTCTACGGTCAAATCGACTTGGAAAGTCTCATCTCTTATATATAATCCAAAATTGACTCATCACCGCAGGGCTCAAACCACTAGACCCAGAAAGCTGAAATTTTGCATGTTGGTTCATCCGAGTATGTAGAGGCCCAATAAGAAACGGGTTTTGAAAATTCAATTTGTAAGTGACTTTTTCGGCCCTTTGGCACTGAGCAAGGACAGTCGGTAAAATGTTCGGATTTAGCTCATTTTAAGCCGCCAGATACGAGAAAAAATACTCGGAGGGCCTGTAGGGACCCAGAAACACACTTTTTAAGTTCCCTAAATGAACGGTTTCGGAGATATTCCCAAATAACTGTGTTCCCTCTGAGAAACAGATCAACGTTACTAAGGCAACCGCTGAAATTTCGCAGACCGGGGATAGTTTTCTGGCAATATCGCGAAAACCGTTCGTTTTAGGGCCTTAAAACGCTGGGTTCGGTTCCCAATTCGTCGAAGTGGAAACCACGAACATTACTCCTCACTTTGTTACGCGCAAAAAGAGCTATAATCAATATTTCTACGATCAAATCGACTTGGAAAGTCTCATCTCTTATATATAATCCAAAATTGACTCATCACCGCAGGGCTCAAACCACTAGACCTAGAAAGCTGAAATTTTGCATGTTGGTTGATCCGAGTATGTAGAGGCTCATTAAGAAACAGTTTTTGAAAATTCAATTTGTAAGTGACTTTTTTCGGCCCTTTGGCATTGACGATCCAAAATTGACTCATCGACGCAGGGCTCAAACCACTAGACCTAGATAGCCGAAATTTTGCATGTTGGTTGATCCGAGTATGTAGAGGTCCAATAAGAAACGGGTTTTGAAAATTCAATTAGTAAGTGACTTTTTTCGGCCCTTTGGCACTGAGCAAGGACAGTCGGTAAAATGTTCGGATTTAGCTCATTTTAAGCCGCCAGATACGAGAAACAATACTCGGAGGTCCTGTAGGGACCCCGAAACACACTTTTTAAGTTCCTAAAATGAATGGTTTCGGTGATATTACCAAATAACTGTGTTCCCTCTGAGAAACAGGTCAACGTTACTATGGCAACCGCTGAAATTTCGCAGACCGGGATTAGTTTTCTGGCAATATCTCGAAAACCGTTCGTTTTAGGGCCTTAGAACGCTGGGTTCGGTTCCACGAACATTGCTCCTCACATTGTTACGCGCAAAAAGAGCTATAATCCATATTTCTACGATCAAATCCAGTTGGAAAGTCTCATCTCTTATATATAATCCAAAATTGACTGATCACCGCAGGGCTCAATCCACTAGACCTAGAAAGCTGAAATTTTGCATGTTGGTTGATCCGAGTATGTAGCGGCTCACTAAGAAACGGTTTTTGAAAAATCAATTTGTAAGTGACTTTTTTCGGCCCTTTGGCATTGACAATCCAAAATTGACTCATCGACGCAGGGCTCAAACCACTAGACCAAGAAAGCCGAAATTATGCATGTTGGTTGATCCGAGTATGTAGAGGCCCAAAAAGAAACGGTTTTTAAAATTCAATTTGTAAGTGACTTTATTCGGCCCTTTGGCACTGAGCAGGGACAGTCGGTAAAATGTTCGGATTTAGCTCATTTTAAGCCGCCAGATACGAGAAACAATACTCGGAGGTCCTGTAGGGACCCCGAAACACACTTTTTAAGTTCCTAAAATGAACGGTTTCGGAGATATTCCCAAATAACTGTGTTCCCTCTGAGAAACAGATCAACGGTACGATGGCAACCGCTGAAATTTCGCGGACCGGGGATAGTTTTCTGGCAATATCTCGAAAACCGTTCGTTTTAGGGCCTTAAAACGCTGGGTTCGGTTCCCACACGAACATTGCTCCTCACATAGTTACGCGCAAAAATAGCTATAATCCGTATTTCTACGGTCAAATCGACTTGGAAAGTCTCATCTCTTATATATAATCCAAAATTGACTCATCACCGCAGGGCTCAAACCACTAGACCCAGAAAGCTGAAATTTTGCATGTTGGTTGATCGGAGTATGTAGAGGCCCAATAAGAAACGGTTTTTGAAAATTCAATTTGTAAGTGACTTTTTCGGCCCTTTGGCACTGAGCAAGGACAGTAGGTGAAATGTTCGGATTTAGCTCATTTTAACCCGCCAGATACGAGAAACAATACTCGGAGGTCCTGTAGGGACCCCGAAACACACTTTTTAAGTTCCCTAAATGAACGGTTTCGGAGATATTCCCAAATAAATGTGTTCCCTCTGAGAAACAGATCAACGTTACTAAGGCAACCGCTGAAATTTCGCAGACCGGGGATAGTTTTCCGGCAATATCTCGAAAACCGTTCGTTTTAGGGCCTTAAAACGCTGGGTTCGGTTCCCACACGAACATTGCTCCTCACATAGTTACGCGCAAAAAGAGCTATAATCCGTATTTCTACGGTCAAATCGACTTGGAAAGTCTCATCTCTTATATATAATCCAAAATTGACTCATCACCGCAGGGCTCAAACCACTAGACCCAGAAAGCTGAAATTTTGCATGTTGGTTCAACCGAGTATGTAGAGGCCCAATAAGAAACGGTTTTTGAAAATTCAATTTGTAAGTGACTTTTTCGGCCCTTTGGCACTGAGCAAGGACAGTCGGTAAAATGTTCGGATTTAGCTCATTTTAAGCCGCCAGATACGAGAAACAATACTCGGAGGTCCTGTAGGGACCCCGAAACAGACTTTTTAAGTTCCCTAAATGAACGGTTTCGGAGATATTCCCAAATAACTGTGTTCCCTCTGAGAAACAGATGAACGTTACTAAGGCAACCGCTGAAATTTCGCAGACCGGGGATAGTTTTCTGGCAATAACTCGAAAACCGTTCGTTTTAGGGCCTTAAAACGCTGGGTTCGGTTCCCACACGAACATTGCTCCTCACATTGTTACGCGCAAAAAGAGCTATAATCCATATTTCTACGATCAAATCGACTTGGAAAGTCTCATCTCTTATATATAATCCAAAATTGACTCATCACCGCAGGGCTCAAACCACTAGACCTAGAAAGCTGAAATTTTTCATGTTGTTTAATCCGAGTATGTAGAGGCTCACTAAGAAACGGTTTTTGAAAATTCAATTTGTAAGTGACTTTTTTCGGCCCTTTGGCATTGACAATCCAAAATTGACTCATCGACGCAGGGCTCAAACCACTAGACCTAGAAAGCTGAAATTTTGCATGTTGGTTCATCCGAATATGTAGAGGCCCAATAAGAAACGGTTTTTGAAAATTCAATTTGTAAGTGACTTTTTTCGGCCCGTTGGCACTGAGCAAGGACAGTCGGTAAAATGTTCGGACTTAGCTCATTTTAAGCCGCCAGAAACGAGAAACAATACTCGGAGGTCCTGTAGGGACCCCGAAACGCACTTTTTAAGTTCCTCAAATGAACGGTTTCGGAGATATTCCCAAATAACTGTGTTCTCTCTGAGAAAGAGATCAACGTTACTATGGCAACCGCTGAAATTTCGCAGACCGGGGATAGTTTTCCGGCAATATCTCGAAAACCGTTCGTTATAGGGCCTTAAAACGCTGGGTTCGGTTCCCAATGCTTCGAAGTGGAATCCACGAACATTATTCCTTACTTTGTTACGCGCAAAAAGAGCTATAATCCATATTTCTACGATCAAATCGACTTGGAAAGCCTCAACTCTTATATATAATCCAAAATTGACTCATTACCGCAGGGCTCAAACCACTAGACCTAGAAAGCTGAAATTTTGCATGTTGGTTGATCAGGGTATGTAGAGGCTCACTAAGAAACGGTTTTTGAAAATTCAATTTGTAAGTGACTTTTTTCGGCCCTTTGGCACTGAGCAAGGACAGTCGGTAAAATGTTCGGATTTAGCTCATTTTAAGCCGCCAGATACGAGAAACAATGCTCGGAGGTCCTGTAGGGACCCCGAAACACACTTTTTAAGTTCCTAAAATGAACGGTTTCGGAGATATTAACAAATAACTGTGTTCCCTCTGAGAAACAGATCACCGTTACTATGGCAACCGCTGAAATTTCGCTGACCGGGGATAGTTTTCTGGCAATATCTCCAAAACCGTTCGTTTCAAGGCCTTAAAACGCTGGGTTCGGTTCCCACTTCTTCGAAGTGGAAACCACGAACATTGCTCCTCACATTGTTACGCGCAAAAAGAGCTATAATCCATATTTCTACGATCAAATCGACTTGGAAAGTCTCATCTCTTATATATAATCCAAAATTGACTCATCACCGCAGGGCTCAAACCAATAGACCTAGAAAGCTGAAATTTTGCATGTTGTTTGATCCGAGTATGTAGAGGCTCATTAAGAAACGGTTTTCGAAAATTCAATTTGTAAGTGACTTTCTTCGGCCCTTTGGCATTGACAATCCAAAATTGACTCATCGACGCAAGGCTCAAACCACTAGACCTAGATAGCCGAAATTTTGCATGTTGGTTGACCCGAGTATGTAGAGGCCCAATAAGAAACGGTTTTTGAAAATTCAATTTGTAAGTGACTTTTTTCGGCTCTTAGGCACTGAGCAAGGACAGTCGGTAAAATGTTCGGATTTAGCTCATTTTAAGCCGCCAGATACGAGAAACAATACTCGGAGGTCCTGTAGGGACCCCGAAACACACTTTTTAAGTTCCTAAAATGAATGGTTTCGATGATATTACCAAATAACTGTGTTCCCTCTGAGAAACAGATCAACGTTACTATGGCAACCGCTGAAATTTCGCAGACCGGGATTAGTTTTCTGGCAATATCTCGAAAACCGTTCGTTTTAGGGCCTTAGAACGCTGGGTTCGGTTCCACGAACATTGCTCCTCACATTGTTACGCGCAAAAAGAGCTATAATCCATATTTCTACGATCAAATCCAGTTGGAAAGTCTCATCTTTTATATATAATCCAAAATTGACTGATCACCGCAGGGCTCAATCCACTAGACCTAGAAAGCTGAAATTTTGCATGTTGGTTGATCCGAGTATGTAGCGGCTCGCTAAGAAACGGTTTTTGAAAAATCAATTTGTAAGTGACTTTTTTCGGCCCTTTGGCATTGACAATCCAAAATTGACTCATCGACGCAGGGTTCAAACCACTAGACCTAGAAAGCCGAAATTTTGCATGTTGGTTGATCCGAGTATGTAGAGGCCCAATAAGAAACGGTTTTTAAAATTCAATTTGTAAGTGACTTTTTTCGACCCTTTGACACTGAGCAAGGCCAGTCGGTAAAATGTTCGGATTTAGCTCATTTTAAGCCGCCAGATACGAGAAACAATACTCGGAGGTCCTGTAGGGACCCCGAAACACACTTTTTAAGTTCCTAAAATGAACGGTTTCGGAGATATTCCCAAATAAATGAGTTCCCTCTGAGAAACAGATCAACGGTACGATGGCAACCGCCGAAATTTCGCGGACCGGGGATAGTTGTCTGGCAATATCTCGAAAACCGTTCGTTTTAATGCCTTAAAACGCTGGGTTCGGTTCCCACACGAACATTGCTCCTCACATAGTTACGCGCAAAAAGAGCTATAATCCGTATTTCTTCGGTCAAATCGACTTGGAAAGTCTCATCTCTTATATATAATCCAAAATTGACTCATCACCGCAGGGCTCAAAACACTAGACCTAAAATGCTGAAATTTTTCATGTTGGTTAATCCGAGTATGTAGAGGCTCACTAAGAAACGGTTTTTGAAAATTCAATTTGTAAGTGACTTTTTTCGGCCCTTTGGCATTGGCAATCCAAAATGGTCTCATCGACGCAGGGCTCAAACCACTAGACCTAGAAAGCTGAAATTTTGCATGTTGGTTGATCCGAGTATGTAGAGGCCCAATAAGAAACGGTTTTTGAAAATTCAATTTGTAAGTGACTTTTTTCGGCCCTTTGGCATTGAGCAAGGACAGTCGGTAAAATGTTCGGATTTAGCTCATTTTAAGCCGCCAGATACGAGAAACAATACTCGGAGGTCCTGTAGGGACCCCGAAACACACTTTTTAAGTTCCTAAAATGAACGGGTTCGGGGATATTACCAAATAACTGTGTTCCCTCTGAGAAACAGATCACCGTTACTATGGCAACCGCTGAAATTTCGCAGACCGGGGATAGTTTTCTGGCAATATCTCCAAAACCGTTCGTTCCAGGGCCTTAAAACGCTGGGTTCGGTTCCCACTTCCTCGAAGTGGAAACCACGAACATTGCTCCTCACATTGTTACCCGCAAAAGAGCTATAATCCATATTTCTACGATCAAATCGACTTGGAAAGTCTCATCTCTTATATATAATCCAAAATTGACTCATCACCGCAGGGATCAAACCACTAGACCTAGAAAGCTGACATTTTGCATGTTGGTTGATCCGAGTATGTAGAGGCTCATTAAGAAACGGTTTTTGAAAATTCAATTTGTAAGTGACTTTTTTCGGCCCTTTTTCATTGACAATCCAAAATTGACTCATCGACGCAGGGCTCAAACCGCTAGACCTAGATAGCCGAAATTTTGCATGTTGGTTGATCCGAGTATGTAGAGGCCCAATAAGAAACGGTTTTTGAAAATTCAATTTGTAAGTGACTTTTTTCGGCTCTTAGGCACTGAGCAAGGACAGTCGGTAAAATGTTCGTATTTAGCTCATTTTAAGCCGCCAGATACGAGAAACAATACTCGGAGGTCCTGTAGGGACCCCGAAACACACTTTTTAATTTCCTAAAATGAACGGTTTCGGAGATATTCCCAAATAACTGTGTTCCCTCTGAGAAACAGATCAACGTTACTATGGCAACCGCTGAAATTACGCAGACCGGGGATAGTTTTCTGGCAATATCTCGAAAACCGTTCGTTTTAGGGCCTTAAAACGCTGAGTTCGGTTCCCAGTTCTTGGGAGTGGAATCCACGAACAATACTCCTCACATTGTTACGCGCAAAAAGAGCTATAATCCATATTTCTACGATCAAATCGACTTGGAAAGTCTCATCTCTTATATATAATCCAAAATTGACTCATCACCGCAGGGCTCAAACCACTTGACCTAGAAAGCTGAAATTTTGCATCTTGGTTGATCCGAGTATGTAGAGACTCACTAAGAAACGGTTTTTGAAAATTCAAATTGTAAGTGACTTTTTTCGGCCCTTTGGCATTGACAATCCAAAATTGACTCATCGACGCAGGGCTCAAACCACTAGACCTAGAAACCTGAAATTTTGCATGTTGGTTGATCCGAGTATGTAGAGGCCCAATAAGAAACGGTTTTTAAAATTCAATTTGTAAGTGACTTTTTTCGGCCCTTTGGCACTGAGCAAGGACAGTCGGTAAAATGTTCGTATTTAGCTCATTTTAAGCCGCCAGATACGAGAAACAATACTCGGAGGTCCTGTAGGGACCCCGAAACGCACTTTTTAAGTTCCTCAAATGAACGGTTTCGGAGATATTCCCAAATAACTGTGTTCTCTCTGAGAAAGAGATCAACGTTACTATGGCAACCGCTGAAATTTCGCAGACCGGGGATAGTTTTCTGGCAATATCTCCAAAACCGTTCGTTTCAGGGCCTTAAAACGCTGGGTTCGGTTCCCACTTCTTCGAAGTGGAAACCACGAACATTGCTCCTCACATTGTTACGCGCAAAAAGAGCTATAATCCATATTTCTACGATCAAATCGACTTGGAAAGTCTCATCTCTTATATATAATCCAAAATTGACTCATCACCGCAGGGATCAAACCACTAGACCTAGAAAGCTGAAATTTTGCATGTTGGTTGATCCTAGTATGTAGAGGCTCATTAAGAAACGGTTTTTGAAAATTCAATTTGTAAGTGACTTTTTTCGGCCCTTTGGCATTGGCAATACAAAATTGACTCATCGACGCAGGGCTCAAACCACTAGACCTAGATAGCCGAAATTTTGCATGTTGGTTGATCCGAGTATGTAGAGGCCCAATAAGAAACGGTTTTTGAAAATTCAATTTGTAAGTGACTTTTTTCGGCTCTTAGGCACTGAGCAAGGACAGTCGGTAAAATGTTCGGATTTAGCTCATTTTAAGCCGCCAGATACGAGAAACAATACTCGGAGGTCCTGTAGGGACCCCGAAACACACTTTTTAAGTTCCTAAAATGAATGGTTTCGGTGATATTACCAAATAACTGTGTTCCCTCTGAGAAACAGATCAACGTTACTATGGCAACCGCTGAAATTTCGCAGACCGGGATTAGTTTTCTGGCAATATCTCGAAAACCGTTCGTTTTAGGGCCTTAGAATGCTGGGTTCGGTTCCACGAACATTGCTCCTCACATTGTTACGCGCAAAAACAGCTATAATCCATATTTCTACGATCAAATCCAGTTGGAAAGTCTCATCTCTTATATATAATCCAAAATTGACTTATCACCGCAGGGCTCAATCCACTAGACCTAGAAAGCTGAAATTTTGCATGTTGGTTGATCCGAGTATGTAGCGGTTCACTAAGAAGCGGTTTTTGAAAAATCAATTTGTAAGTGACTTTTTTCGGCCCTTTGGCATTGACAATCCAAAATTGACTCATCGACGCAGGGCTCAAACCACTAGACCTAGAAAGCCGAAATTTTGCATGTTGGTTGATCCGAGTATGTAGAGGCCCAATAAGAAACGGTTTTTAAAATTCAATTTGTAAGTGACTTTTTTCGGCCCTTTGGCACTGAGCAAGGACAGTCGGTAAAATGTTCGTATTTAGCTCATTTTAAGCCGCCAGATACGAGAAACAATACTCGGAGGTCCTGTAGGGACCCCGAAACACACTTTTTAAGTTCCTAAAATGAACGGTTTCGGAGATATTCCCAAATAACTGTGTTCCCTCTGAGGAACAGATCAACGTTACTATGGCAACCGCTGAAATTACGCAGACCGGGGATAGTTTTCTGGCAATATCTCGAAAACCGTTCGTTTTAGGGCCTTAAAACGCTGGGTTCGGTTCCCACACGAACATTGCTCCTCACATAGTTACGCGCAAAAAGAGCTATAATCCGTATTTCTACGGTCAAATCGACTTGGAAAGTCTCATCTCTTTTATATAATCCAAAATAGACTCATCACCGCAGGGCTCAAACCACTAAACCCAGAAAGCTGAAATTTTGCATGTTGGTTCAACCGAGTATGTAGAGGCCCAATAAGAAACGGTTTTTGAAAATTCAATTTGTAAGTGACTTTTTCGGCCCTTTGGCACTGAGCAAGGACAGTCGGTAAAATGTTCGGATTTAGCTCATTTTAAGCCGCCAGATACGAGAAACAATACTCGGAGGTCTTGTACGGACCCCGAAACAGACTTTTTAAGTTCCCTAAATGAACGGTTTCGGAGATATTCCCAAATAACTGTGTTCCCTCTGAGAAACAGATCAACGTTACTAAGGCAACCGCTGAAATTTCGCAGACCGGGGATATTTTTCTGGCAATATCTCGAAAACCGTTCGTTTTAGGGCCTTAAAACGCTGGGTTCGGTTCCCAAACGAACATTGCTCCTCACATTGTTACGCGCAAAAAGAGCTATAATCCATATTTCTACGATCAAATCGACTTGGAAAGTCTCATCTCTTATATATAATCCAAAATTGACTCATCGACGCAGGGCTCAAACCACTAGACCTAGAAAGCCGAAATTTTGCATGTTGGTTGATCCGAGTATGTAGAGGCCCAATAAGAAACGGTTTTTAAAATTCAATTTGTAAGTGACTTTTTTCGGCACTTTGGCACTGAGCAAGGACAGTCGGTAAAATGTTCGGATTTAGCTCATTTTAAGCCACCAGATACGAGAAACAATACTCGGAGGTCCTGTAGGGACCCCGAAACACACTTTTAAAGTTCCTAAAATGAACGGTTTCGGAGATATTCCCAAATAACTGTGTTCCCTCTGAGAAACAGATCAACGGTACGATGGCAACCGCTGAAATTTCGCGGACCGGGGATAGTTTTCTGGCAATATCTCGAAAACCGTTCGTTTTAGGGCCTTAAAACGCTGGGTTTGGTTCCCAGTTCTTGGGAGTGGAATCCACGAACACTACTCCTCACATTGTTACGCGCAAAAAGAGCTATAATCCATGTTTCTACGATCAAATCGACTTGGAAAGTCTCATCTCTTATATATAATCCAAAATTGACTCATCACCGCAGGGCTCAAACCACTTGACCTAGAAAGCTGAAATTTTGCATCTTTGTTGATCCGAGTATGTAGAGACTCACTAAGAAACGGTTTTTGAAAATTCAAATTGTAAGTGACTTTTTTCGGCCCTTTGGCATTGACAATCCAAAATTGACTCATCGACGCAGGGCTCAAACCACTAGACCTAGAAAGCTGAAATTTTGCATGTTGGTTGATCCGAGTATGTAGAGGCCCAATAAGAAACGGTTTTTAAAATTCAATTTGTAAGTGACTTTTTTCGGCCCTTTGGCACTGAGCAAGGACAGTCGGTAAAATGTTCGTATTTAGCTCATTTTAATCCGCCAGATACGAGAAACAATACTCGGAGGTCCTGTAGGGACCCCGAAACGCACTTTTTAAGTTCCTCAAATGAACGGTTTCGGAGATATTCCCAAATAACTGTGTTCTCTCTGAGAAAGAGATCAACGTTACTATGGCAACCGCTGAAATTTCGCAGACCGGGGATAGTTTTCTGGCAATATCTCCAAAACCGTTCGTTTCAGGGCCTTAAAACGCTGGGTTCGGTTCCCACTTCTTCGAAGTGGAAACCACGAACATTGCTCCTCACATTGTTACGCGCAAAAAGAGCTATAATCCATATTTCTACGATCAAATCGACTTGGAAAGTCTCATCTCTTATATATAATCCAAAATTGACTCATCACCGCAGGGATCAAACCACTAGACCTAGAAAGCTGAAATTTTGCATGTTGGTTGATCCTAGTATGTAGAGGCTCATTAAGAAACGGTTTTTGAAAATTCAATTTGTAAGTGACTTTTTTCGGCCCTTTGGCATTGGCAATACAAAATTGACTCATCGACGCAGGGCTCAAACCACTAGACCTAGATAGCCGAAATTTTGCATGTTGGTTGATCCGAGTATGTAGAGGCCCAATAAGAAACGGTTTTTGAAAATTCAATTTGTAAGTGACTTTTTTCGGCTCTTAGGCACTGAGCAAGGACAGTCGGTAAAATGTTCGGATTTAGCTCATTTTAAGCCGCCAGATACGAGAAACAATACTCGGAGGTCCTGTAGGGACCCCGAAACACACTTTTTAAGTTCCTAAAATGAATGGTTTCGGTGATATTACCAAATAACTGTGTTCCCTCTGAGAAACAGATCAACGTTACTATGGCAACCGCTGAAATTTCGCAGACCGGGATTAGTTTTCTGGCAATATCTCGAAAACCGTTCGTTTTAGGGCCTTAGAATGCTGGGTTCGGTTCCACGAACATTGCTCCTCACATTGTTACGCGCAAAAAGAGCTATAATCCATATTTCTACGATCAAATCCAGTTGGAAAGTCTCATCTCTTATATATAATCCAAAATTGACTTATCACCGCAGGGCTCAATCCACTAGACCTAGAAAGCTGAAATTTTGCATGTTGGTTGATCCGAGTATGTAGCGGTTCACTAAGAAGCGGTTTTTGAAAAATCAATTTGTAAGTGACTTTTTTCGGCCCTTTGGCATTGACAATCCAAAATTGACTCATCGACGCAGGGCTCAAACCACTAGACCTAGAAAGCCGAAATTTTGCATGTTGGTTGATCCGAGTATGTAGAGGCCCAATAAGAAACGGTTTTTAAAATTCAATTTGTAAGTGACTTTTTTCGGCCCTTTGGCACTGAGCAAGGACAGTCGGTAAAATGTTCGTATTTAGCTCATTTTAAGCCGCCAGATACGAGAAACAATACTCGGAGGTCCTGTAGGGACCCCGAAACACACTTTTTAAGTTCCTAAAATGAACGGTTTCGGAGATATTCCCAAATAACTGTGTTCCCTCTGAGGAACAGATCAACGTTACTATGGCAACCGCTGAAATTACGCAGACCGGGGATAGTTTTCTGGCAATATCTCGAAAACCGTTCGTTTTAGGGCCTTAAAACGCTGGGTTCGGTTCCCACACGAACATTGCTCCTCACATAGTTACGCGCAAAAAGAGCTATAATCCGTATTTCTACGGTCAAATCGACTTGGAAAGTCTCATCTCTTTTATATAATCCAAAATAGACTCATCACCGCAGGGCTCAAACCACTAAACCCAGAAAGCTGAAATTTTGCATGTTGGTTCAACCGAGTATGTAGAGGCCCAATAAGAAACGGTTTTTGAAAATTCAATTTGTAAGTGACTTTTTCGGCCCTTTGGCACTGAGCAAGGACAGTCGGTAAAATGTTCGGATTTAGCTCATTTTAAGCCGCCAGATACGAGAAACAATACTCGGAGGTCTTGTACGGACCCCGAAACAGACTTTTTAAGTTCCCTAAATGAACGGTTTCGGAGATATTCCCAAATAACTGTGTTCCCTCTGAGAAACAGATCAACGTTACTAAGGCAACCGCTGAAATTTCGCAGACCGGGGATATTTTTCTGGCAATATCTCGAAAACCGTTCGTTTTAGGGCCTTAAAACGCTGGGTTCGGTTCCCAAACGAACATTGCTCCTCACATTGTTACGCGCAAAAAGAGCTATAATCCATATTTCTACGATCAAATCGACTTGGAAAGTCTCATCTCTTATATATAATCCAAAATTGACTCATCGACGCAGGGCTCAAACCACTAGACCTAGAAAGCCGAAATTTTGCATGTTGGTTGATCCGAGTATGTAGAGGCCCAATAAGAAACGGTTTTTAAAATTCAATTTGTAAGTGACTTTTTTCGGCACTTTGGCACTGAGCAAGGACAGTCGGTAAAATGTTCGGATTTAGCTCATTTTAAGCCACCAGATACGAGAAACAATACTCGGAGGTCCTGTAGGGACCCCGAAACACACTTTTAAAGTTCCTAAAATGAACGGTTTCGGAGATATTCCCAAATAACTGTGTTCCCTCTGAGAAACAGATCAACGGTACGATGGCAACCGCTGAAATTTCGCGGACCGGGGATAGTTTTCTGGCAATATCTCGAAAACCGTTCGTTTTAGGGCCTTAAAACGCTAGGTTTGGTTCCCAGTTCTTGGGAGTGGAATCCACGAACACTACTCCTCACATTGTTACGCGCAAAAAGAGCTATAATCCATGTTTCTACGATCAAATCGACTTGGAAAGTCTCATCTCTTATATATAATCCAAAATTGACTCATCACCGCAGGGCTCAAACCACTTGACCTAGAAAGCTGAAATTTTGCATCTTTGTTGATCCGAGTATGTAGAGACTCACTAAGAAACGGTTTTTGAAAATTCAAATTGTAAGTGACTTTTTTCGGCCCTTTGGCATTGACAATCCAAAATTGACTCATCGACGCAGGGCTCAAACCACTAGACCTAGAAAGCTGAAATTTTGCATGTTGGTTGATCCGAGTATGTAGAGGCCCAATAAGAAACGGTTTTTAAAATTCAATTTGTAAGTGACTTTTTCGGCCCTTTGGCACTGAGCAAGGACAGTCGGTAAAATGTTCGTATTTAGCTCATTTTAAGCCGCCAGATACGAGAAACAATACTCGGAGGTCCTGTAGGGACCCCGAACCACACATTTCAAGTTCCTAAAATGAACGGTTTCGGAGATATTCCCAAATAACTGTATTCCCTCTGAGAAACAGATCAACGTTACTATGGCAACCGCTGAAATTACGCAGACCGGGGATAGTTTTCTGGCAATATCTCGAAAACCGTTCGTTTTAGGGCCTTAAAACGCTGGGTTCGGTTCCCACACGAACATTGCTCCTCACATAGTTACGCGCAAAAAGAGCTATAATCCGTATTTCTACGGTCAAATCGACTTGGAAAGTCTCATCTCTTATATATGATCCAAAATTGACTCATCACCGCAGGGCTCAAACCACTTGACCCAGAAAGCTGAAATTTTGCATGTTGGTTCAACCGAGTATGTAGAGGCCCAATAAGAAACGGTTTTTGAAAATTCAATTTGTAAGTGACTTTTTCGGCCCTTTGGCACTGAGCAAGGACAGTCGGTAAAATGTTCGGATTTAGCTCATTTTAAGCCGCCAGATACGAGAAACAATACTCGGAGGTCCTGTAGGGACCCCGAAACAGACTTTTTAAGTTCCCTAAATGAACGGTTTCGGAGATATTCCCAAATAACTGTGTTCCCTCTGAGAAACAGATCAACGTTACTAAGGCAACCGCTGAAATTTCGCAGACCGGGGATAGTTTTCTGGCAATAACTCGAAAACCGTTCGTTTTAGGGCCTTAAAACGCTGGGTTCGGTTCCCACACGAACATTGCTCCTCACATTGTTACGCGCAAAAAGAGCTATAATCCATATTTCTACGATCAAATCGACTTGGAAAGTCTCATCTCTTATATATAATCCAAAATTGACTCATCACCGCAGGGCTCAAACCACTAGACCTAGAAAGCTGAAATTTTTCATGTTGTTTAATCCGAGTATGTAGAGGCTCACTAAGAAACGGTTTTTGAAAATTCAATTTGTAAGTGACTTTTTTCGGCCCTTTGGCATTGACAATCCAAAATTGACTCATCGACGCAGGGCTCAAACCACTAGACCTAGAAAGCTGAAATTTTGCATGTTGGTTCATCCGAATATGTAGAGGCCCAATAAGAAACGGTTTTTGAAAATTCAATTTGTAAGTGACTTTTTTCGGCCCGTTGGCACTGAGCAAGGACAGTCGGTAAAATGTTCGGATTTAGCTCATTTTAAGCCGCCAGAAGCGAGAAACAATACTCGGAGGTCCTGTAGGGACCCCGAAACGCACTTTTTAAGTTCCTCAAATGAACGGTTTCGGAGATATTCCCAAATAACTGTGTTCTCTCTGAGAAAGAGATCAACGTTACTATGGCAACCGCTGAAATTTCGCAGACCGGGGATAGTTTTCCGGCAATATCTCGAAAACCGTTCGTTATAGGGCCTTAAAACGCTGGGTTCGGTTCCCAAAGCTTCGAAGTGGAATCCACGAACATTATTCCTTACTTTGTTACGCGCAAAAAGAGCTATAATCCATATTTCTACGATCAAATCGACTTGGAAAGCCTCAACTCTTATATATAATCCAAAATTGACTCATTACCGCAGGGCTCAAACCACTAGACCTAGAAAGCTGAAATTTTGCATGTTGGTTGATCAGGGTATGTAGAGGCTCACTAAGAAACGGTTTTTGAAAATTCAATTTGTAAGTGACTTTTTTCGGCCCTTTGGCACTGAGCAAGGACAGTCGGTAAAATGTTCGGATTTAGCTCATTTTAAGCCGCCAGATACGAGAAACAATGCTCGGAGGTCCTGTAGGGACCCCGAAACACACTTTTTAAGTTCCTAAAATGAACGGTTTCGGAGATATTAACAAATAACTGTGTTCCCTCTGAGAAACAGATCACCGTTACTATGGCAACCGCTGAAATTTCGCTGACCGGGGATAGTTTTCTGGCAATATCTCCAAAACCGTTCGTTTCAAGGCCTTAAAACGCTGGGTTCGGTTCCCACTTCTTCGAAGTGGAAACCACGAACATTGCTCCTCACATTGTTACGCGCAAAAAGAGCTATAATCCATATTTCTACGATCAAATCGACTTGGAAAGTCTCATCTCTTATATATAATCCAAAATTGACTCATCACCGCAGGGCTCAAACCAATAGACCTAGAAAGCTGAAATTTTGCATGTTGGTTGATCCGAGTATGTAGAGGCTCATTAAGAAACGGTTTTCGAAAATTCAATTTGTAAGTGACTTTCTTCGGCCCTTTGGCATTGACAATCCAAAATTGACTCATCGACGCAAGGCTCAAACCACTAGACCTAGATAGCCGAAATTTTGCATGTTGGTTGACCCGAGTATGTAGAGGCCCAATAAGAAACGGTTTTTGAAAATTCAATTTGTAAGTGACTTTCTTCGGCTCTTAGGCACTGAGCAAGGACAGTCGGTAAAATGTTCGGATTTAGCTCATTTTAAGCCGCCAGATACGAGAAACAATACTCGGAGGTCCTGTAGGGACCCCGAAACACACTTTTTAAGTTCCTAAAATGAATGGTTTCGATGATATTACCAAATAACTGTGTTCCCTCTGAGAAACAGATCAACGTTACTATGGCAACCGCTGAAATTTCGCAGACCGGGATTAGTTTTCTGGCAATATCTCGAAAACCGTTCGTTTTAGGGCCTTAGAACGCTGGGTTCGGTTCCACGAACATTGCTCCTCACATTGTTACGCGCAAAAAGAGCTATAATCCATATTTCTACGATCAAATCCAGTTGGAAAGTCTCATCTTTTATATATAATCCAAAATTGACTGATCACCGCAGGGCTCAATCCACTAGACCTAGAAAGCTGAAATTTTGCATGTTGGTTGATCCGAGTATGTAGCGGCTCGCTAAGAAACGGTTTTTGAAAAATCAATTTGTAAGTGACTTTTTTCGGCCCTTTGGCATTGACAATCCAAAATTGACTCATCGACGCAGGGTTCAAACCACTAGACCTAGAAAGCCGAAATTTTGCATGTTGGTTGATCCGAGTATGTAGAGGCCCAATAAGAAACGGTTTTTAAAATTCAATTTGTAAGTGACTTTTTTCGACCCTTTGACACTGAGCAAGGCCAGTCGGTAAAATGTTCGGATTTAGCTCATTTTAAGCCGCCAGATACGAGAAACAATACTCGGAGGTCCTGTAGGGACCCCGAAACACACTTTTTAAGTTCCTAAAATGAACGGTTTCGGAGATATTCCCAAATAACTGTGTTCCCTCTGAGAAACAGATCAACGGTACGATGGCAACCGCCGAAATTTCGCGGACCGGGGATAGTTGTCTGGCAATATCTCGAAAACCGTTCGTTTTAATGCCTTAAAACGCTGGGTTCGGTTCCCACACGAACATTGCTCCTCACATAGTTACGCGCAAAAAGAGCTATAATCCGTATTTCTTCGGTCAAATCGACTTGGAAAGTCTCATCTCTTATATATAATCCAAAATTGACTCATCACCGCAGGGCTCAAAACACTAGACCTAAAATGCTGAAATTTTTCATGTTGGTTAATCCGAGTATGTAGAGGCTCACTAAGAAACGGTTTTTGAAAATTCAATTTGTAAGTGACTTTTTTCGGCCCTTTGGCATTGGCAATCCAAAATTGTCTCATCGACGCAGGGCTCAAACCACTAGACCTAGAAAGCTGAAATTTTGCATGTTGGTTGATCCGAGTATGTAGAGGCCCAATAAGAAACGGTTTTTGAAAATTCAATTTGTAAGTGACTTTTTTCGGCCCTTTGGCATTGAGCAAGGACAGTCGGTAAAATGTTCGGATTTAGCTCATTTTAAGCCGCCAGATACGAGAAACAATACTCGGAGGTCCTGTAGGGACCCCGAAACACACTTTTTAAGTTCCTAAAATGAACGGGTTCGGGGATATTACCAAATAACTGTGTTCCCTCTGAGAAACAGATCACCGTTACTATGGCAACCGCTGAAATTTCGCAGACCGGGGATAGTTTTCTGGCAATATCTCCAAAACCGTTCGTTCCAGGGCCTTAAAACGCTGGGTTCGGTTCCCACTTCTTCGAAGTGGAAACCACGAACATTGCTCCTCACATTGTTACCCGCAAAAAGAGCTATAATCCATATTTCTACGATCAAATCGACTTGGAAAGTCTCATCTCTTATATATAATCCAAAATTGACTCATCACCGCAGGGATCAAACCACTAGACCTAGAAAGCTGACATTTTGCATGTTGGTTGATCCGAGTATGTAGAGGCTCATTAAGAAACGGTTTTTGAAAATTCAATTTGTAAGTGACTTTTTTCGGCCCTTTGGCATTGACAATCCAAAATTGACTCATCGACGCAGGGCTCAAACCACTAGACCTAGATAGCCGAAATTTTGCATGTTGGTTGATCCGAGTATGTAGAGGCCCAATAAGAAACGGTTTTTGAAAATTCAATTTGTAAGTGACTTTTTTCGGCTCTTAGGCACTGAGCAAGGACAGTCGGTAAAATGTTCGTATTTAGCTCATTTTAAGCCGCCAGATACGAGAAACAATACTCGGAGGTCCTGTAGGGACCCCGAAACACACTTTTTAAGTTCCTAAAATGAACGGTTTCGGAGATATTCCCAAATAACTGTGTTCCCTCTGAGAAACAGATCAACGTTACTATGGCAACCGCTGAAATTACGCAGACCGGGGATAGTTTTCTGGCAATATCTCGAAAACCGTTCGTTTTAGGGCCTTAAAACGCTCGGTTCGGTTCCCACACGAACATTGCTCCTCACATAGTTACGCGCAAAAAGAGCTATAATCCGTATTTCTACGGTCAAATCGACATGGAAAGTCTCATCTCTTATATATAATCCAAAATTGACTCATCACCGCAGGGCTCAAACCACTAGACCCAGAAAGCTGAAATTTTGCATGTTGGTTCATCCGAGTATGTAGAGGCCCAATAAGAAACGGTTTTTAAAAATTCAATTTGTAAGTGACTTTTTCGGCCCTTTGGCACTGAGCAAGGACAGTCGGTAAAATGTTCGGATTTAGCTCATTTTAAGCCGCCAGATACGAGAAACAATACTCGGAGGTCCTGTAGGGACCCCGAAACACACTTTTTAAGTTCCTAAAATGGACGGTTTCGGAGATATTCCCAAATAACTGTGTTCCCTCTGAGAAACAGATCAACGTTACTATGGCAACCGCTGAAATTACGCAGACCGGGGATAGTTTTCTGGCAATATCTCGAAAACCGTTCGTTTTAGGGCCTTAAAACGTTGGGTTCGGTTCCCTCACGAACATTGCTCCTCACATAGTTACGCGCAAAAAGAGCTATAATCCGTATTTCTACGGTCAAATCGACTTGGAAAGTCTCATCTCTTATATATAATCCAAAATTGACTCATCACCGCAGGGCTCAAACCACTAGACCCAGAAAGCAGAAATTTTGCATGTTGGTTCATCCGAGTATGTAGAGGCCCAATAAGAAACGGTTTTTGAAAATTCAATTTGTAAGTGACTTTTTCGGCCCTTTGGCACTGAGCAAGGACAGTCGGTAAAATGTTCGGATTTAGCTCATTTTAAGCCGCCAGATACGAGAAACAATACTCGGAGGTCCTGTAGGGACCCCGAAACACACTTTTTAAGTTCCCTTAATGAACGGTTTCGGAGATATTCCCAAATAACTGTGTTCCCTCTGAGAAACAGATCAACGTTACTAAGGCAACCGCTGAAATTTCGCAGACCGGGGATATTTTTCTGGCAATATCTCGAAAACCGTTCGTTTTAGGGCCTTAAAACGCTGGGTTCGGTTCCCAAACGAACATTGCTCCTCACATTGTTACGCGCAAAAAGAGCTATAATCCATATTTCTACGATCAAATCGACTTGGAAAGTCTCATCTCTTATATATAATCCAAAATTGACTCATCGACGCAGGGCTCAAACCACTAGACCTAGAAAGCCGAAATTTTGCATGTTGGTTGATCCGAGTATGTAGAGGCCCAATAAGAAACGGTTTTTAAAATTCAATTTGTAAGTGACTTTTTTCGGCCCTTTGGCACTGAGCAAGGACAGTCGGTAAAATGTTCGGATTTAGCTCATTTTAAGCCACCAGATACGAGAAACAATACTCGGAGGTCCTGTAGGGACCCCGAAACACACTTTTAAAGTTCCTAAAATGAACGGTTTCGGAGATATTCCCAAATAACTGTGTTCCCTCTGAGAAACAGATCAACGGTACGATGGCAACCGCTGAAATTTCGCGGACCGGGGATAGTTTTCTGGCAATATCTCGAAAACCGTTCGTTTTAGGGCCTTAAAACGCTGGGTTTGGTTCCCAGTTCTTGGGAGTGGAATCCACGAACAATACTCCTCACATTGTTACGCGCAAAAAGAGCTATAATCCATATTTCTACGATCAAATCGACTTGGAAAGTCTCATCTCTTATATATAATCCAAAATTGACTCATCACCGCAGGGCTCAAACCACTTGACCTAGAAAGCTGAAATTTTGCATCTTGGTTGATCCGAGTATGTAGAGACTCACTAAGAAACGGTTTTTGAAAATTCAAATTGTAAGTGACTTTTTTCGGCCTTTTGGCATTGACAATCCAAAATTGACTCATCGACGCAGGGCTCAAACCACTAGACCTAGAAACCTGAAATTTTGCATGTTGGTTGATCCGAGTATGTAGAGGCCCAATAAGAAACGGTTTTTAAAATTCAATTTGTAAGTGACTTTTTTCGGCCCTTTGGCACTGAGCAAGGACAGTCGGTAAAATGTTCGTATTTAGCTCATTTTAAGCCGCCAGATACGAGAAACAATACTCGGAGGTCCTGTAGGGACCCCGAAACACACTTTTCAAGTTCCTAAAATGAACGGTTTCGGAGATATTCCCAAATAACTGTATTCCCTCTGAGAAACAGATCAACGTTACTATGGCAACCGATGATATTACGCAGACCGGGGATAGTTTTCTGGCAATATCTCGAAAACCGTTCGTTTTAGGGCCTTAAAACGCTGGGTTCGGTTCCCACACGAACATTGCTCCTCACATAGTTACGCGCAAAAAGAGCTATAATCCGTATTTCTACGGTCAAATCGACTTGGAAAGTCTCATCTCTTATATATAATCCAAAATTGACTCATCACCGCAGGGCTCAAACCACTAGACCCAGAAAGCTGAAATTTTGCATGTTGGTTCAACCGAGTATGTAGAGGCCCAATAAGAAACGGTTTTTGAAAATTCAATTTGTAAGTGACTTTTTCGGCCCTTTGGCACTGAGCAAGGACAGTCGGTAAAATGTTCGGATTTAGCTCATTTTAAGCCGCCAGATACGAGAAACAATACTCGGAGGTCCTGTAGGGACCCCGAAACAGACTTTTTAAGTTCCCTAAATGAACGGTTTCGGAGATATTCCCAAATAACTGTGTTCCCTCTGAGAAACAGATCAACGTTACTAAGGCAACCGCTGAAATTTCGCAGACCGGGGATAGTTTTCTGGCAATAACTCGAAAACCGTTCGTTTTAGGGCCTTAAAACGCTGGGTTCGGTTCCCACACGAACATTGCTCCTCACATTGTTACGCGCAAAAAGAGCTATAATCCATATTTCTACGATCAAATCGACTTGGAAAGTCTCATCTCTTATATATAATCCAAAATTGACTCATCACCGCAGGGCTCAAACCACTAGACCTAGAAAGCTGAAATTTTTCATGTTGTTTAATCCGAGTATGTAGAGCCTCACTAAGAAACGGTTTTTGAAAATTCAATTTGTAAGTGATTTTTTTCGGCCCTTTGGCATTGACAATCCAAAATTGACTCATCGACGCAGGGCTCAAACCACTAGACCTAGAAAGCTGAAATTTTGCATGTTTGTTGATCCGAATATGTAGAGGCCCAATAAGAAACGGTTTTTGAAAATTCAATTTGTAAGTGACTTTTTTCGGCCCTTTGGCACTGAGCAATGACAGTCGGTAAAATGTTCGGATTTAGCTCATTTTAAGCCGCCAGAAACGAGAAACAATACTCGGAGGTCCTGTAGGGACCCCGAAACGCACTTTTTAAGTTCCTCAAATGAACGGTTTCGGAGATATTCCCAAATAACTGTGTTCCCTCTGAGAAACAGATCAACGTTACTATGGCAACCGCTGAAATTACGCAGACCGGGGATAGTTTTCTGGCAATATCTCGAAAACCGTTCGTTTTAGGGCCTTAAAACGTTGGGTTCGGTTCCCTCACGAACATTGCTCCTCACATAGTTACGCGCAAAAAGAGCTATAATCCGTATTTCTACGGTCAAATCGACTTGGAAAGTCTCATCTCTTATATATAATCCAAAATTGACTCATCACCGCAGGGCTCAAACCACTAGACCCAGAAAGCAGAAATTTTGCATGTTGGTTCATCCGAGTATGTAGAGGCCCAATAAGAAACGGTTTTTGAAAATTCAATTTGTAAGTGACTTTTTCGGCCCTTTGGCACTGAGCAAGGACAGTCGGTAAAATGTTCGGATTTAGCTCATTTTAAGCCGCCAGATACGAGAAACAATACTCGGAGGTCCTGTAGGGACCCCGAAACACACTTTTTAAGTTCCCTTAATGAACGGTTTCGGAGATATTCCCAAATAACTGTGTTCCCTCTGAGAAACAGATCAACGTTACTAAGGCAACCGCTGAAATTTCGCAGACCGGGGATATTTTTCTGGCAATATCTCGAAAACCGTTCGTTTTAGGGCCTTAAAACGCTGGGTTCGGTTCCCAAACGAACATTGCTCCTCACATTGTTACGCGCAAAAAGAGCTATAATCCATATTTCTACGATCAAATCGACTTGGAAAGTCTCATCTCTTATATATAATCCAAAATTGACTCATCGACGCAGGGCTCAAACCACTAGACCTAGAAAGCCGAAATTTTGCATGTTGGTTGATCCGAGTATGTAGAGGCCCAATAAGAAACGGTTTTTAAAATTCAATTTGTAAGTGACTTTTTTCG
Organism: Meconema thalassinum; assembly: GCA_946902985.2. Taxonomy (NCBI): domain Eukaryota; kingdom Metazoa; phylum Arthropoda; class Insecta; order Orthoptera; family Tettigoniidae; genus Meconema; species Meconema thalassinum. Next base: position 305,432,840 of record OX336390.1, read on the forward strand.
GCCCTTTGGCACTGAGCAAGGACAGTCGGTAAAATGTTCGGATTTAGCTCATTTTAAGCCACCAGATACGAGAAACAATACTCGGAGGTCCTGTAGGGACCCCGAAACACACTTTTAAAGTTCCTAAAATGAACGGTTTCGGAGATATTCCCAAATAACTGTGTTCCCTCTGAGAAACAGATCAACGGTACGATGGCAACCGCTGAAATTTCGCGGACCGGGGATAGTTTTCTGGCAATATCTCGAAAACCGTTCGTTTTAGGGCCTTAAAACGCTGGGTTTGGTTCCCAGTTCTTGGGAGTGGAATCCACGAACAATACTCCTCACATTGTTACGCGCAAAAAGAGCTATAATCCATATTTCTACGATCAAATCGACTTGGAAAGTCTCATCTCTTATATATAATCCAAAATTGACTCATCACCGCAGGGCTCAAACCACTTGACCTAGAAAGCTGAAATTTTGCATCTTGGTTGATCCGAGTATGTAGAGACTCACTAAGAAACGGTTTTTGAAAATTCAAATTGTAAGTGACTTTTTTCGGCCTTTTGGCATTGACAATCCAAAATTGACTCATCGACGCAGGGCTCAAACCACTAGACCTAGAAACCTGAAATTTTGCATGTTGGTTGATCCGAGTATGTAGAGGCCCAATAAGAAACGGTTTTTAAAATTCAATTTGTAAGTGACTTTTTTCGGCCCTTTGGCACTGAGCAAGGACAGTCGGTAAAATGTTCGTATTTAGCTCATTTTAAGCCGCCAGATACGAGAAACAATACTCGGAGGTCCTGTAGGGACCCCGAAACACACTTTTCAAGTTCCTAAAATGAACGGTTTCGGAGATATTCCCAAATAACTGTATTCCCTCTGAGAAACAGATCAACGTTACTATGGCAACCGATGATATTACGCAGACCGGGGATAGTTTTCTGGCAATATCTCGAAAACCGTTCGTTTTAGGGCCTTAAAACGCTGGGTTCGGTTCCCACACGAACATTGCTCCTCACATAGTTACGCGCAAAAAGAGCTATAATCCGTATTTCTACGGTCAAATCGACTTGGAAAGTCTCATCTCTTATATATAATCCAAAATTGACTCATCACCGCAGGGCTCAAACCACTAGACCCAGAAAGCTGAAATTTTGCATGTTGGTTCAACCGAGTATGTAGAGGCCCAATAAGAAACGGTTTTTGAAAATTCAATTTGTAAGTGACTTTTTCGGCCCTTTGGCACTGAGCAAGGACAGTCGGTAAAATGTTCGGATTTAGCTCATTTTAAGCCGCCAGATACGAGAAACAATACTCGGAGGTCCTGTAGGGACCCCGAAACAGACTTTTTAAGTTCCCTAAATGAACGGTTTCGGAGATATTCCCAAATAACTGTGTTCCCTCTGAGAAACAGATCAACGTTACTAAGGCAACCGCTGAAATTTCGCAGACCGGGGATAGTTTTCTGGCAATAACTCGAAAACCGTTCGTTTTAGGGCCTTAAAACGCTGGGTTCGGTTCCCACACGAACATTGCTCCTCACATTGTTACGCGCAAAAAGAGCTATAATCCATATTTCTACGATCAAATCGACTTGGAAAGTCTCATCTCTTATATATAATCCAAAATTGACTCATCACCGCAGGGCTCAAACCACTAGACCTAGAAAGCTGAAATTTTTCATGTTGTTTAATCCGAGTATGTAGAGCCTCACTAAGAAACGGTTTTTGAAAATTCAATTTGTAAGTGATTTTTTTCGGCCCTTTGGCATTGACAATCCAAAATTGACTCATCGACGCAGGGCTCAAACCACTAGACCTAGAAAGCTGAAATTTTGCATGTTTGTTGATCCGAATATGTAGAGGCCCAATAAGAAACGGTTTTTGAAAATTCAATTTGTAAGTGACTTTTTTCGGCCCTTTGGCACTGAGCAATGACAGTCGGTAAAATGTTCGGATTTAGCTCATTTTAAGCCGCCAGAAACGAGAAACAATACTCGGAGGTCCTGTAGGGACCCCGAAACGCACTTTTTAAGTTCCTCAAATGAACGGTTTCGGAGATATTCCCAAATAACTGTGTTCCCTCTGAGAAACAGATCAACGTTACTATGGCAACCGCTGAAATTACGCAGACCGGGGATAGTTTTCTGGCAATATCTCGAAAACCGTTCGTTTTAGGGCCTTAAAACGTTGGGTTCGGTTCCCTCACGAACATTGCTCCTCACATAGTTACGCGCAAAAAGAGCTATAATCCGTATTTCTACGGTCAAATCGACTTGGAAAGTCTCATCTCTTATATATAATCCAAAATTGACTCATCACCGCAGGGCTCAAACCACTAGACCCAGAAAGCAGAAATTTTGCATGTTGGTTCATCCGAGTATGTAGAGGCCCAATAAGAAACGGTTTTTGAAAATTCAATTTGTAAGTGACTTTTTCGGCCCTTTGGCACTGAGCAAGGACAGTCGGTAAAATGTTCGGATTTAGCTCATTTTAAGCCGCCAGATACGAGAAACAATACTCGGAGGTCCTGTAGGGACCCCGAAACACACTTTTTAAGTTCCCTTAATGAACGGTTTCGGAGATATTCCCAAATAACTGTGTTCCCTCTGAGAAACAGATCAACGTTACTAAGGCAACCGCTGAAATTTCGCAGACCGGGGATATTTTTCTGGCAATATCTCGAAAACCGTTCGTTTTAGGGCCTTAAAACGCTGGGTTCGGTTCCCAAACGAACATTGCTCCTCACATTGTTACGCGCAAAAAGAGCTATAATCCATATTTCTACGATCAAATCGACTTGGAAAGTCTCATCTCTTATATATAATCCAAAATTGACTCATCGACGCAGGGCTCAAACCACTAGACCTAGAAAGCCGAAATTTTGCATGTTGGTTGATCCGAGTATGTAGAGGCCCAATAAGAAACGGTTTTTAAAATTCAATTTGTAAGTGACTTTTTTCGGCCCTTTGGCACTGAGCAAGGACAGTCGGTAAAATGTTCGGATTTAGCTCATTTTAAGCCACCAGATACGAGAAACAATACTCGGAGGTCCTGTAGGGACCCCGAAACACACTTTTAAAGTTCCTAAAATGAACGGTTTCGGAGATATTCCCAAATAACTGTGTTCCCTCTGAGAAACAGATCAACGGTACGATGGCAACCGCTGAAATTTCGCGGACCGGGGATAGTTTTCTGGCAATATCTCGAAAACCGTTCGTTTTAGGGCCTTAAAACGCTGGGTTTGGTTCCCAGTTCTTGGGAGTGGAATCCACGAACAATACTCCTCACATTGTTACGCGCAAAAAGAGCTATAATCCATATTTCTACGATCAAATCGACTTGGAAAGTCTCATCTCTTATATATAATCCAAAATTGACTCATCACCGCAGGGCTCAAACCACTTGACCTAGAAAGCTGAAATTTTGCATCTTGGTTGATCCGAGTATGTAGAGACTCACTAAGAAACGGTTTTTGAAAATTCAAATTGTAAGTGACTTTTTTCGGCCTTTTGGCATTGACAATCCAAAATTGACTCATCGACGCAGGGCTCAAACCACTAGACCTAGAAACCTGAAATTTTGCATGTTGGTTGATCCGAGTATGTAGAGGCCCAATAAGAAACGGTTTTTAAAATTCAATTTGTAAGTGACTTTTTTCGGCCCTTTGGCACTGAGCAAGGACAGTCGGTAAAATGTTCGTATTTAGCTCATTTTAAGCCGCCAGATACGAGAAACAATACTCGGAGGTCCTGTAGGGACCCCGAAACACACTTTTCAAGTTCCTAAAATGAACGGTTTCGGAGATATTCCCAAATAACTGTATTCCCTCTGAGAAACAGATCAACGTTACTATGGCAACCGATGATATTACGCAGACCGGGGATAGTTTTCTGGCAATATCTCGAAAACCGTTCGTTTTAGGGCCTTAAAACGCTGGGTTCGGTTCCCACACGAACATTGCTCCTCACATAGTTACGCGCAAAAAGAGCTATAATCCGTATTTCTACGGTCAAATCGACTTGGAAAGTCTCATCTCTTATATATAATCCAAAATTGACTCATCACCGCAGGGCTCAAACCACTAGACCCAGAAAGCTGAAATTTTGCATGTTGGTTCAACCGAGTATGTAGAGGCCCAATAAGAAACGGTTTTTGAAAATTCAATTTGTAAGTGACTTTTTCGGCCCTTTGGCACTGAGCAAGGACAGTCGGTAAAATGTTCGGATTTAGCTCATTTTAAGCCGCCAGATACGAGAAACAATACTCGGAGGTCCTGTAGGGACCCCGAAACAGACTTTTTAAGTTCCCTAAATGAACGGTTTCGGAGATATTCCCAAATAACTGTGTTCCCTCTGAGAAACAGATCAACGTTACTAAGGCAACCGCTGAAATTTCGCAGACCGGGGATAGTTTTCTGGCAATAACTCGAAAACCGTTCGTTTTAGGGCCTTAAAACGCTGGGTTCGGTTCCCACACGAACATTGCTCCTCACATTGTTACGCGCAAAAAGAGCTATAATCCATATTTCTACGATCAAATCGACTTGGAAAGTCTCATCTCTTATATATAATCCAAAATTGACTCATCACCGCAGGGCTCAAACCACTAGACCTAGAAAGCTGAAATTTTTCATGTTGTTTAATCCGAGTATGTAGAGCCTCACTAAGAAACGGTTTTTGAAAATTCAATTTGTAAGTGATTTTTTCGGCCCTTTGGCATTGACAATCCAAAATTGACTCATCGACGCAGGGCTCAAACCACTAGACCTAGAAAGCTGAAATTTTGCATGTTTGTTGATCCGAATATGTAGAGGCCCAATAAGAAACGGTTTTTGAAAATTCAATTTGTAAGTGACTTTTTTCGGCCCTTTGGCACTGAGCAATGACAGTCGGTAAAATGTTCGGATTTAGCTCATTTTAAGCCGCCAGAAACGAGAAACAATACTCGGAGGTCCTGTAGGGACCCCGAAACGCACTTTTTAAGTTCCTCAAATGAACGGTTTCGGAGATATTCCCAAATAACTGTGTTCTCTCTGAGAAAGAGATCAACGTTACTATGGCAACCGCTGAAATTTCGCAGACCGGGGATAGTTTTCCGGCAATATCTCGAAAACCGTTCGTTTTAGGGCCTTAAAACGCTGGGTTCGGTTCCCAATGCTTCGAAGTGGAATCCACGAACATTATTCCTCACTTTGTTACGCGCAAAAAGAGCTATAATCCATATTTCTACGATCAAATCGACTTGGAAAGCCTCAACTCTTATATATAATCCAAAATTGACTCATTACCGCAGGGCTCAAACCACTAGACCTAGAAAGCTGAAATTTTGCATGTTGGTTGATCCGGGTATGTAGAGGCTCACTAAGAAACGGTTTTTGAAAATTCAATTTGTAAGTGACTTCTTTCGGCCCTTTGGCACTGAGCAAGGACAGTCGGTAAAATGATCGGATTTAGCTCATTTTAAGCCGCCAGATACGAGAAAGAATGCTCGGAGGTCCTGTAGGGACCCCGAAACACACTTTTTAAGTTCCTAAAATGAACGGTTTCGGAGATATTACCAAATAACTGTGTTCCCTCTGAGAAACAGATCACCGTTACTATGGCAACCGCTGAAATTTCGCAGACCGGGGATAGTTTTCTGGCAATTTCTCCAAAACCGTTCGTTTCAAGGCCTTAAAACGCTGGGTTCGGTTCCCACTTCTTCGAAGTGGAAACCGCGAACATTGCTCCTCACATTGTTACGCGCAAAAAGAGCTATAATCCATATTTCTACGATCAAATCGACTTGGAAAGTCTCATCTCTTATATATAATCCAAAATTGACTCATCACCGCAGGGCTCAAACCAATAGACCTAGAAAGCTGAAATTTTGCATGTTGGTTGATCCGAGTATGTAGAGGCTCATTAAGAAACGGTTTTCGAAAATTCAATTTGTAAGTGACTTTTTTCGGCCCTTTGGCATTGACAATCCAAAATTGACTCATCGACGCAAGGCTCAAACCACTAAACCTAGATAGCCGAAATTTTGCATGTTGGTTGACCCGAGTATGTAGAGGCCCAATAAGAAACGGTTTTTGAAAATTCAATTTGTAAGTGACTTTTTTCGGCTCTTAGGCACTGAGCAAGGACAGTCGGTAAAATGTTCGGATTTAGCTCATTTTAAGCCGCCAGATACGAGAAACAATACTCGGAGGTCCTGTAGGGACCCCGAAACACACTTTTTAAGTTCCTAAAATGAATGGTTTCGATGATATTACCAAATAACTGTGTTCCCTCTGAGAAACAGATCAACGTTACTATGGCAACCGCTGAAATTTCGCAGACCGGGATTAGTTTTCTGGCAATATCTCGAAAACCGTTCGTTTTAGGGCCTTAGAACGCTGGGTTCGGTTCCACGAACATTGCTCCTCACATTGTTACGCGCAAAAAGAGCTATAATCCATATTTCTACGATCAAATCCAGTTGGAAAGTCTCATCTTTTATATATAATCCAAAATAGACTGATCACCGCAGGGCTCAATCCACTAGACCTAGAAAGCTGAAATTTTGCATGTTGGTTGATCCGAGTATGTAGCGGCTCACTAAGAAACGGTTTTTGAAAAATCAATTTGTAAGTGACTTTTTTCGGCCCTTTGGCATTGACAATCCAAAATTGTCTCATCGACGCAGGGCTCAAACCACTAGACCTAGAACGCTGAAATTTTGCATGTTGGTTGATCCGAGTATGTAGAGGCCCAATAAGAAATGTTTTTTAAAATTCAATTTGTAAGTGACTTTTTTCGACCCTTTGGCACTGAGCAAGGCCAGTCGGTAAAATGTTCGGATTTAGCTCATTTTAAGCCGCCAGATACGAGAAACAATACTCGGAGGTCCTGTAGGGACCCCGAAACACACTTTTTAAGTTCCTAAAATGAACGGTTTCGGAGATATTCCCAAATAACTGTGTTCCCTCTGAGAAACAGATCAACGGTACGATGGCAACCGCCGAAATTTCGCGGACCGGGGATAGTTGTCTGGCAATATCTCGAAAACCGTTCGTTTTAATGCCTTAAAACGCTGGGTTCGGTTCCCACACGAACATTGCTCCTCACATAGTTACGCGCAAAAAGAGCTATAATCCGTATTTCTTCGGTCAAATCGACTTGGTAAGTCTTATCTCTTATATATAATCCAAAATTGACTCATCACCGCAGGGATCAAACCACTAGACCTAGAACGCTGAAATTTTGCATGTTGGTTGATCCGAGTATGTAGAGGCTCATTAAGAAACGGTTTTTGAAAATTCAATTTGTAAGTGACTTTTTTCGGCCCTTTGGCATTGACAATCCAAAATTGACTCATCGACGCAGGGCTCAAACCACTAGACCTAGATAGCCGAAATTTTGCATGTTGGTTGATCCGAGTATGCAGAGGCCCAATAAGAAACGGTTTTTGAAAATTCAATTTGTAAGTGACTTTTTCGGCTCTTAGGCACTGAGCAAGGACAGTCGGTAAAATGTTCGGATTTAGCTCATTTTAAGCCGCCAGATACGAGAAACAATACTCGGAGGTCCTGTAGGGACCCCGAAACACTTTTTAAGTTCCTAAAATGAACGGTTTCGGAGATATTCCCAAATAACGGTGTTCCCTCTGAGAAACAGATCAATGGTACGATGGCAACCGCTGAAATTTCGCGGACCAGGGATAGTTTTCTGGCAATATCTCGAAAACCGTTCGTTTTAGGGCCTTAAAACGCTGGGTTCGGTTCCCAGTTCTTGGGAGTGGAAGCCACGAACAATACTCCTCACATTGTTACGCGCAAAAAGAGCTATAATCCATATTTCTACGATCAAATCGACTTGGAATGTCTCATCTCTTATATATAATCCAAAATTGACTCATCACCGCAGGGCTCAAACCACTTGACCTAGAAAGCTGAAATTTTGCATCTTGGTTGATCCGAGTATGTAAAGACTCACTAAGAAGCGGTTTTTGAAAATTCAAATTGTAAGTGACTTTTTTCGGCCCTTTGGCATTGACAATCCAAAATTGACTCATCGACGCAGGGCTCAAACCACTAGACCTAGAACGCTGAAATTTTGCATGTTGGTTGTTCCGAGTATGTAGAGGCCCAATAAGAAACGGTTTTTAAAATTCAATTTGTAAGTGACTTTTTTCGGCCCTTTGGCACTGAGCAAGGACAGTCGGTAAAATGTTCGTATTTAGCTCATTTTAAGCCGCCAGATACGAGAAACAATACTCGGAGGTCCTGTAGGGACCCCGAAACATACTTTTTAAGTTCTTAAAATGAACGGTTTCGGAGATATTCCCAAATAACTGTGTTCCCTCTGAGAAACAGATCAACGTTACGATGGCAACCGCTGAAATTTCGCGGAACGGGGGTAGTTTTCTGGCAATATCTCGAAAACCGTTCGTTTTAGGGCCTTAAAACGCTGGGTTCGGTTCCCACACGAACATTGCTCCTCACATAGTTACGCGCAAAAAGAGCTATAATCCGTATTTCTACGGTCAAATCGACTTGGAAAGTCTCATCTCTTATATATAATCCAAAATTGACTCATCACCGCAGGGCTCAAACCACTAGACCCAGAAAGCTGAAATTTTGCATGTTGGTTCATCCGAGTATGTAGAGGCCCAATAAGAAACGGGTTTTGAAAATTCAATTTGTAAGTGACTTTTTCGGCCCTTTGGCACTGAGCAAGGACAGTCGGTAAAATGTTCGGATTTAGCTCATTTTAAGCCGCCAGATACGAGAAAAAATACTCGGAGGGCCTGTAGGGACCCCGAAACACACTTTTTAAGTTCCCTAAATGAACGGTTTCGGAGATATTCCCAAATAACTGTGTTCCCTCTGAGAAACAGATCAACGTTACTAAGGCAACCGCTGAAATTTCGCAGACCGGGGATAGTTTTCTGGCAATATCGCGAAAACCGTTCGTTTTAGGGCCTTAAAACGCTGGGTTCGGTTCCCAATTCGTCGAAGTGGAAACCACGAACATTACTCCTCACTTTGTTACGCGCAAAAAGAGCTATAATCAATATTTCTACGATCAAATCGACTTGGAAAGTCTCATCTCTTATATATAATCCAAAATTGACTCATCACCGCAGGGCTCAAACCACTAGACCTAGAAAGCTGAAATTTTGCATGTTGGTTGATCCGAGTATGTAGAGGCTCATTAAGAAACAGTTTTTGAAAATTCAATTTGTAAGTGACTTTTTTCGGCCCTTTGGCATTGACGATCCAAAATTGACTCATCGACGCAGGGCTCAAACCACTAGACCTAGATAGCCGAAATTTTGCATGTTGGTTGATCCGAGTATGTAGAGGTCCAATAAGAAACGGGTTTTGAAAATTCAATTAGTAAGTGACTTTTTTCGGCCCTTTGGCACTGAGCAAGGACAGTCGGTAAAATGTTCGGATTTAGCTCATTTTAAGCCGCCAGATACGAGAAACAATACTCGGAGGTCCTGTAGGGACCCCGAAACACACTTTTTAAGTTCCTAAAATGAATGGTTTCGGTGATATTACCAAATAACTGTGTTCCCTCTGAGAAACAGGTCAACGTTACTATGGCAACCGCTGAAATTTCGCAGACCGGGATTAGTTTTCTGGCAATATCTCGAAAACCGTTCGTTTTAGGGCCTTAGAACGCTGGGTTCGGTTCCACGAACATTGCTCCTCACATTGTTACGCGCAAAAAGAGCTATAATCCGTATTTCTACGGTCAAATCGACTTGGAAAGTCTCATCTCTTATATATAATCCAAAATTGACTCATCACCGCAGGGCTCAAACCACTAGACCCAGAAAGCTGAAATTTTGCATGTTGGTTGATCGGAGTATGTAGAGGCCCAATAAGAAACGGTTTTTGAAAATTGAATTTGTAAGTGACTTTTTCGGCCCTTTGGCACTGAGCAAGGACAGTAGGTAAAATGTTCGGATTTAGCTCATTTTAACCCGCCAGATACGAGAAACAATACTCGGAGGTCCTGTAGGGACCCCGAAACACACTTTTTAAGTTCCCTAAATGAACGGTTTCGGAGATATTCCCAAATAAATGTGTTCCCTCTGAGAAACAGATCAACGTTACTAAGGCAACCGCTGAAATTTCGCAGACCGGGGATAGTTTTCTGGCAATATCTCGAAAACCGTTCGTTTTAGGGCCTTAAAACGCTGGGTTCGGTTCCCACACGAACATTGCTCCTCACATTGTTACGCGCAAAAAGAGCTATAATCCATATTTTCTACGATCAAATCGACTTGGAATGTCTCATCTCTTATATATAATCCAAAATTGACTCATCACCGCAGGGCTCAAACCACTAGACCTAGAAAGCTGAAATTTTTCATGTTGGTTAATCCGAGTATGTAGAGGCTCACTAAGAAACGGTTTTTAAAAATTCAATTTGTAAGTGACTTTTTTCGGCCCTTTGGTATTGACAATCCAAAATTGACTCATCGACGCAGGGCTCAAACCACTAGACCTAGAAAGCTGAAATTTTGTATGTTGGTTGATCCGAGTATGTAGAGGCTCAAAAAGAAACGGTTTTTGAAAATTCAATTTGTAAGTGACTTTTTTTCGGCCCTTTGGCACTGAGCAAGTACAGCCGGTAAAATGTTCGGATTTAGCTCATTTTAAGCCGCCAGAAACGAGAAACAATACTCGGAGGTCCCGTAGGGACCCCCGAAACGCACTTTTTAAGTTCCTCAAATGAACGGTTTCGGAGATATTCCCAAATAACTGTGTTCTCTCTGAGAACTATGGCAACCGCTGAAATTTCGCAGACCGGGATAGTTATCCGGCAATATCTCGAAAACCGTTCGTTTCAGGGCCTTAAAAACGCTGGGTTCGGTTCCCACTTCTTAGAAGTGGAAACCACGAACATTGCTCCTCACATTGTTACGCGCAAAAAGAGCTATAATCCATATTTCTACGATCAAATCCACTTGGAAAGTCTCATCTCTTATATATAATCCAAAATTGACTCATCATTGCAGGGCTCAAACCACTAGACCTAGAAAGCTGAAATTTTGCATGTTGGTTGACCCGAGTACGTAGAGGCTCATTAAGAAAACGGTTTTTGAAAATTCAATTTGTAAGTGACTTTTTTCGGCCCTTTGGCATTGACAATCCAAAATTGACTCATCGACGCAGGGCTCAAACCACTAGACCTAGATAGCCGAAATTTTGCATGTTGGTTGATCCGAGTATGTAGAGGCCCAATAAGAAACGGTTTTTGAAAATTCAATTTGTAAGTGACTTTTTTCTGCTCTTAGGCACTGAGCAAAGGACAGTCGGTAGAATGTTGGGATTTAGCTCATTTTAAGCCGCCATATACGAGAAACAATACTCGGAGGTCCTGTAGGGACCCCGAAACACACTTTTTAAGTTCCTAAAATGAATGGTTTCGGTGATATTACCAAATAACTGTGTTCCCTCTGAGAAACAGATCAACGTTACTATGGCAACCGCTGAAATTTCGCAGACCCGGGATTAGTTTTCTGGCAATATCTCGAAAACCGTTCGTTTTAGGGCCTTAGAACACTGGGTTAGGTTCCCACTTCATCGAAGTGGAAACCACGAACATTGCTCCTCACATTGTTACGCGCAAAAAGAGCTATAATCCACATTTCTACGATCAAATCGATTTGGAAAGTCTCATCTCTTATATATAAGCCAAAATTGACTCATCACCGCAGGGCTCAAACCACTAGACCTAGAAAGCTGAAATTTTCATGTTGGTTGATCCGAGTATGTAGAGGCTCACTAAGAAACGGTTTTTGAAAATTTCAATTTGTAAGTGACTTTTTTCGTCCCTTTGGCATTGACAATCCAAAATTGACTCATCGACGCAGGGCTCAAACCACTAGACCTAGAAAGCCGAAATTTTGCATGTTGGTTGATCCGAGTATTTAGAGGCCCAATAAGAAAACGGTTTTTGAAAATTCCATTTGTAAGTGACTTTTTCGGCCCTTTGGCACTGAGCAAGGACAGTCGGTAAAATGTTCGGATTTAGCTCATTTTAAATCGCCAGATACGAGAAACAATACTCGGAGGTCCTGTAGGGACCCCGAAACACACTTTTTAAGTTCCTAAAATGAACGGTTTCGGAGATATTCCCAAATAACTGTGTTCCCTCTGAGAAACAGATCAACGTTACTATGGCAACCGCTGAAATTACGCAGACCGGGGATAGTTTTCTGGCAATATCTCGAAAACCGTTCGTTTTAGGGCCTTAAAACGCTGGGTCCGGTTCCCACACGAACATTGCTCCTCGCATAGTTACGCGCAAAAAGAGCTATAATCCGTATTTCTACGATCAAATCGACTTGGAAAGTCTCATCTCTTATATATAATCCAAAATTGACTCATCACCGCAGGGCTCAAACCACTTGACCTAGAAAGCTGAAATTTTGCATGTTGGATGATCCGAGTATGTAGAGGCCCAATAAGAAACTGTTTTTGAAAATTCAAATTGTAAGTGACTTTTTTCGGCACTTTGGCATTGACAATCCAAAATTGACTCATCGACGCAGGGCTCAAACCACTAGACCTAGAAAGCTGAAATTTTGCATGTTGATTGATCCGAGTATATAGAGGCCCAATAAGAAACGGTTTTTGAAAATTCAATTTGTAAGTGACTTTTTCGGCCCTTTGGCACTGAGCAAGGACAGTCGGTAAAATGTTCGGATTTAGCTCATTTTAAATCGCCAGATACGAGAAACAATACTCGGAGGTCCTGTAGGGAACCCGAAACACACTTTTTAAGTTCCTAAAATGAACGGTTTCGGAGATATTCCCAAATAACTGTGTTCCCTCTGAGAAACAGATCAACGTTACTATGGCAACCGCTGAAATTACGCAGACCGGGGATAGTTTCCTGGCAATATCTCGAAAACCATTCCTTTTAGGGCCTTAAAACGCTGGGTTCGGTTCCCACACGAACATTGCTCCTCACATAGTTACGCGCAAAAAGAGCTATAATCCGTATTTCAACGATCAAATCGACTTGAAAAGTCTCATCTCATATATATATAACCCAAAATTGACTCATCACCGCAGGGCTCAAACCACATGACCTAGAAAGCTGAAATTTTGCATGTTGGTTGATCCGAGTATGTAGTGGTCCAATAAGAAACTGTTTTTGAAAATTCAAAAAGTGACTTTTTCGGCCCTTTGGCATTGACAATCCAAAATTGACTCATCGACGCAGGGCTCAAGCCACTAGACCTAGAAAGCTGAAATTTTGCATGATGATTGATCCGAGTATATAGAGGCCCAATAAGGAACGGTTTTTGAAAATTCAATTTGTAAGTGACTTTTTCGGCCCTTTGGCACTGAGCAAGGACAGTCGGTAAAATGTTCGGATTTAGCTCATTGTAAATCGCCAGATACGAGAAACAATAATCTCAGGTCCTGTAGGGAACCCGAAACACACTTTTTAAGTTCCTAAAATGAACGGTTTCGGAGATATTCCCAAATAACTGTGTTCCCTCTGAGAAACAGATCAACGTTACTACGGCAACCGCTGAAATTACGCAGACCGTGGATAGTTTTCTGGCAATATCTCGAAAACCGTTCGTTTTAGGGCCATAAAACTTTGGGTTCGGTTCCCACACGAACATTGCTCCTCACATAGTTACGCGCAAAAAGAGCTGTAATCCGTATTTCTACGATCAAATCGACTTGGAAAGTCTCTCCTCTTATATATAATCCAAAATTGACTCATCACCGCAGGGCTCAAACCACTTGACCTAGAAAGCTGACATTTTGCATGTTGGTTGATCGGAGTATGTAGAGGCCCTTTGGCACTGAGCAAGGATAGTCGGTAAAATGTTCGGATTTAGCTCATTTTAAGCCGCCAGATACGAGAAACAATACTCGGAGGTCCTGTAGGGACCCCGAAACACACTTTTTAAGTACCTAAAATGAACGGTTTCGGAGATATTCCCAAATAGCTGTGTTCCCTCTGAGAAAGAAATCAACGTTACTATGGCAACCGCGGAAATTTCGCAGACCGGGGATAGTTTTCTGGCAATATCTCGAAAACCGTTCGTTTTAGGGCCTTAAAACGCTGGGTCCGGTTCCCACACGAACATTGCTCCTCACATAGTTACGCGCAAAAAGAGCTATAATCCGTATTTCTACGATCAAATCGACTTGGAAAGTCTCATCTCTTATATATAATCCAAAATTGACTCATCACCGCAGGGCTCAAACCACTTGACCTAGAAAGCTGAAATTTTGCATGTTGGATGATCCGAGTATGTAGAGGCCCAATAAGAAACTTTTTTTTGAAAATTCAAATTGTAAGTGACTTTTTTCGGCACTTTGGCATTGACAATCCAAAATTGACTCATCGACGCAGGGCTCAAGCCACTAGACCTAGAAATCTGAAATTTTGCATGTTGATTGATCCGAGTATATAGAGGCCCAATAAGGAACGGGTTTTGAAAATTCAATTTGTAAGTGACATTTTCGGCCCTTTGGCACTGAGCAAGGACAGTCGGTAAAATGTTCGGATTTAGCTCATTGTAAATCGCCAGATACGAGAAACAATACTCTCAGGTCCTGTAGGGAACCCGAAACACACTTTTTAAGTTCCTAAAATGAACGGTTTCGGAGATATTCCCAAATAACTGTGTTCCCTCTGAGAAACAGATCAACGTTACTACGGCAACCGCTGAAATTACCCAGACCGAGGATAGTTTTCTGGCAATATCTTGAAAACCGTTCGTTTTAGGGCCTTAAAACGCTGGGTTCGGTTCCCACACGAACATTGCTCCTCACATAGTTACGCGCAAAAAGAGCTATAATCCGCATTTCTACGATCAAATCGACTTGGAAAGTCTCATCTCTTATATATAATCCAAAATTGACTCATCACCGCAGGGCTCAAACCACTTGACCTAGAAAGCTGAAATTTTGCATGTTGGTTGATCCGAGTATGTAGAGGCCCAATAAGAAACGGTTTTTGAAAATTCAATTTGTAAGTGACTTTTTTCGGCCCTTTGGCACTGAGCAAGGACAGTCGGTAAAATGTTCGGATTTAGCTCATTTTAAGCCACCAGATACGAGAAACAATACTCGGAGGTCCTGTAGGGACCCCGAAGCACACTTTTTAAGTTCCTAAAATGAACGGTTTCGGAGATATTCCCAAATAACTGTGTTCCCTCTGAGAAACAAATCAACGTTACTATGGCAACCGCTGAAATTTCGAAGACCGGGGATAGTTTTCTGGCAATATCTCGAAAACCGTTCGTTTTAGGGCCTTAAAACGCTGGGTTCGGTTCCACGAACAATGCTCCTCACATTGTTACTCGCAAAAAGAGCTATAATCCATATTTCTACGATCAAATCGACTTAGAAAGTCTCATCTCTTATATATAATCCAAAATTGACTGATCACTGCAGGGCTCAATCCACTAGACATAGAAAGCTGAAATTTTGCATGTTGGTTGATCCGAGTATGTAGAGGCTCACTAAGAAACGGTTTTTGAAAAATCAATTTGTAAGTGACTTTTTTCGGCCCTTTGGCACTGAGCAAGGACAGTCGGTAAAATGTTCGGATGTAGCGCATTTTAAGCCGCCAGATACGAGAAACAATACTCGGAGGTCCTGTAGGGACCCCGAAACACACTTTTTAAGTTCCTAAAATGAACGGTTTCGGAGATATTCCCAAATAACTGTGTTCCCTCTGAGAAAGAGATCAACGTTACTATGGCAACCGCTGAAATTTCGCAGACCGGGGATAGTTTTCCGGCAATATCTCGAAAACCGTTCGTTATAGGGCCTTAAAACGCTGGGTTCGGTTCCCAATTCGTCGAAGTGGAAACCACGAACATTACTCCTCACTTTGTTACGCGCAAAAAGAGCTATAATCCATATTTCTACGATCAAATCGACTTGGAAAGTCTGAACTCTTATATATAATCCAAAATTGACTCATCACCGCAGGGCTCAAACCACTAGCCCTAGAAAGCTGAAATTTTGCATGTTGGTTGATCCGAGTATGTAGAGGCTCACTAAGAAAGGGATTTTGAAAATTCTATTTGTAAGTGACTTTTTTCGGCCCTTTGGCATTGACAATCCTAAATTGACTCATCGACGCAGGGCTCAAACCACTAGACCTCGAAAGCTGAAATTTTCATGTTGGTTGATCCGAGTATGTAGAGGCCCAATAAGAAACGGTTTTTGAAAATTCAATTTGTAAGTGACTTTTTTCGGCCCTTTGGCACTGAGCAAGGACAGTCGGTAAAATGTTCGGATTTAGCTCATTTTAAGCCGCCAGATACGAGAAAGAATACTCGGAGGTTTTGTAGGGACCCCGAAACACACTTTTTAAGTTCCTAAAATGAACGGTTTCGGAGATATTCCCAAATAACTGTGTTCCCTCTGAGAAAGAGATCAACGTTACTATGGCAACCGCAAAAAAATTCGCAGACCGGGGATAGTTTTCCGGCAATATCTCGAAAACCGTTCGTTTTAGGGCCTTAAGACGCTGGGTTCGGTTCCCAATTCGTCGAAGTGGAAACCACGAACATTACTCCTCACTTTGTTACGCGCAAAAAGAGCTATAATCCATATTTCTACGATCAAATCGACTTGGAAAGTCTCAACTCCTATATATATAATAATCCAAAATTGACTCATCACCGCAGGGCTCAAACCACTAGACCTAGAAAGCTGAAATTTTGCATGTTGGTTGATGCGAGTATGTAGAGGCTCACTAAGAAGCGGTTTTTGAAAATTCAATTTGTAAATGACTTTTTTCGGCCCTTTGGCATTGACAATCCTTAATTGACTCATCGACGCAGGGCTCAAACCACTAGACCTAGAAAGCTGAAATTTTCATGTTGGTTGATCCGAGTATGTAGAGGCCCAATAAGAAACGGTTTTTGAAAATTCAATTTGTAAGTGACTTTTTTCGGCCCTTTGGCACTGAACAAGGACAGTCGGTAAAATGTTCGGATTTAGCTCATTTTAAGCCGCCAGATACGAGAAACAATACTCGGAGGTCCTGTAGGGACCCCGAAACACACTTTTTAAGTTCCCTAAATGAACGGTTTCGGAGATATTCCCAAATAACTGTGTTCCCTCTGAGAAACAGATCAACGTTACTATGGCAACCGCTGAAATTTCGAAGACCGGGGATAGTTTTCTGACAATATCTCGAAAACCGTTCGTTGTAGGGCCTTAAAACGCTTGGTTCGGTTCCACGAACATTGCTCCTCACATTGTTACGCACAAAAAGAGCTATAATCCATATTTCTACGATCAGATCGACTTGGAAATTCTCATCTCTTATATATAAGCCAAAATTGACTCATCACCGCAGGGCTCAAACCACTAGACCTAGAAGGCTGAAATTTTGCATGTTGGTTGATCCGAGTATGTAGAGGCCCAATAAGAAACGGTTTTTGAAAATTCAATTTGTAAGTGACTTTTTTCGGCCCTTTGGCACTGAGCAAGGACAGTCGGTAAAATATTCGGATTTAGCTCATTTTAAGCCACCAGATACGAGAAACAATACTCGGAGGTCCTGTAGGGACCCCGAAGCACAATTTTTAAGTTCCTAAAATGAACGGTTTCGGAGATATTCCCAAATAACTGTGTTCCCTCTGAGAAACAAATCAACGTTACTATGGCAACCGCTGAAATTTCGAAGACCGGGGATAGTTTTCTGGCAATATCTCGAAAACCGTTCGTTGTAGGGCCTTAAAACGCTGCGTTCGGTTCCACGAACAATGCTCCTCACATTGTTACTCGCAAAAAGAGCTATAATCCATATTTCTACGATCAAATCGACTTGGAAAGTCTCATCTCTTATATATAATCCAGAATTGACTCATCACCGTAGGGCTCAAACCACTTGACCTAGAAAGCTGAAATTTTGCATGTTGTTTGATCCGAGTATGTAGAGGCCCAATAAGAAACGGTTTTTGAAAATTCAATTTGTAAGTGACTTTTTTCGGCCCTTTGGCTTTGAGCAAGGACAGTCGGTTAAATGTTCGGATTTAGCTCATTTTAAATCGCCAGATACGAGAAACAATACTCGGAGGTCCTGAAGGGAACCCGAAACACAATTTTTAAGTTCCTAAAATGAACGGTTTCGGAGATATTCCCAAATAACTGTGTTCCCTCTGAGAGACAGATCAACGTTACTACGGCAACCGCTGAAATTACGCAGACCATGGATAGTTTTCTGGCAATATCTCAAAAACCGTTCGCTTTAGGGCCTTAAAACGCTGGGTTCGGTTCCCACACGAACATTGCTCCTCACATAGTTACGCGCAAAAAGAGCTATAATCCGTATTTCTACGATCAAATCGACTTGGAAAGTCTCATCTCTTATATACGAGGCACGTCCAGAAAGTAAGCTCCGTTTGGTAATTAAATTAAATTGTGTACAGATACAGAAAAAATATTTATTGCACAACATTCTACACCTCTTAAACTACTTTTCCACATAACTGCCGAACTTTTGCAGGCATTTGTCATAGCGTGGCACAAGTTTTTGGATACCTCTTCATAGAAGTTTGCCGCCGACCCGTAAACGAGAGTGAAGACTCCCCTTAAGATATCCTACTGTTTGGCCATCACTGTTAGGCAAATTGCGTATGTGGTCAGGAGAACTCCTAAACATACGCAGTTCTCCTGGTAAGCACGCAATTTGCCTAACAGTAGTGACCAAACAGTAGGATATCTTAACGGGAGTCTTCACTCTCGTTTACGGGTCGGCGGCAAACTTCTATGAAGAGGTATCCAAAAACTTGTGCCACGCTATGACAAATGCCTGCAAAAGTTCGGCAGTTATGTGGAAAAGTAGTTTAAGAGGTGTAGAATGTTGTGCAATAAATATTTTTTCTGTATCTGTACACAATTTAATTTAATTACCAAACGGAGCTTACTTTCTGGACGTGCCTCGTATAATCCAAAATTGACTCATCACCGCAGGGCTCAAACCACTTGACCTAGAAAGCTGAAATTTTGCATGTTGGTTGATCCGAGTATTTAGAGGCCCAATAAGAAACGGTTTTTGAAAATTCAATTTGTAAGTGACTTTTTTCGGCCCTTTGGCACTAAGCAAGGACAGTCGGTAAAATATACGGATTTAGCTCATTTTAAGCCACCAGATACGAGAAACAATACTCGGAGGTCCTGTACGGACCACGAAGCACACTTTTTAAGTTCCTAAAATGAACGGTTTCGGAGATATTCCCAAATAACTGTGTTCCCTCTGAGAAACAAATCAACGTTACTATGGCAACCGCTGAAATTTCGAAGACCGGGGATAGTTTTCTGGCAATATCTCGAAAACCGTTCGTTGTAGGGCCTTAAAACGCTGGGTTCGGTTCCACGAACAATGCTCCTCACATTGTTACTCGCAAAAAGAGCTATAATCCATATTTCTACGATCAAATCGACTTGGAAAGTCTCATCTCTTATATATAATCCAGAATTGACTCATCACCGCAGGGCTCAAACCACTTGACCTAGAAAGCTGAAATTTTGCATGTTGGTTGATCCGAGTATGTAGAGGCCCAATAAGAAACGGTTTTTGAAAATTCAATTTGTAAGTGACGTTTTTCGGCACTTTGGCACTGAGCAAGGACAGTCGGTAAAATGTTCGGATTTAGCTCATTTTAAGCCACCAGATACGAGAAACAATACTCGGAGGTCCTGTAGGGACCCCAAAGCACACTTTTTAAGTTCCTAAAATGAACGGTTTCGGAGATATTCCCAAATAACTGTGTTCCCTCTGTGAAACAAATCAACGTTACTATGGCAACCGCTGAAATTTCGAAGACTGGGGATTGTTTTCTGGCAATATCTCGAAAACCGTTCGTTGTAGGGCCTTAAAACGCTGGGTTCAGTTCCACGAACATTGCTCCTCACATTGTTACTCACAAAAAGAGCTATAATCAATATTTCTACGATCAAATCGACTTGGAAAGTCTCATCTCTTATATATAATCCAAAATTGACTGATCACCGCAGGGCTCAATCCACTAGACCTAGAAAGCTGAAATTTTGCATGATGGTTGATCCGAGTATGTAGAGGCTCACTAAGAAACGGTTTTTGAAAAATCAATTTGTAAGTGACTTTTTTCGGCCCTTTGGCATTGACAATCCGAAATTGACTCATCGACGCAGGGCTCAAACCACTAGACCTAGAAAGCCGAAATTTTGCATGTTGGTTGATCCGAGTATGTAGAGGCCCAATAAGAAACGGTTTTTGAAAATTAAATTTGTAAGTGACTTTTTTCGGCCCTTTGGCACAGAGCAAGGACAGTCGGTAAAATGTTCGGATTTAGCTCATTTTAAGCCGCCAGATACGAGAAACATTACTCGGAGGTCCTGCAGGGACCCCGAAGCACACTTTTTAAGTTCCTAAAATGAACGGTTTAGGAGATATTCCCAAATAACTGTGTTCCCTCTGAGAAACAGATCAACGTTACGATGGCAACCGCTGAAATTTCGCGGTACGGGGGTAGTTTTCTGGCAATATCTCGAAAACCGTTCGTTTTAGGGCCTTAAAACGCTGGGTTTGGTTCCCACTTCTTGGGAGTGGAAACCACGAACAATACTCCCCACATTGTTACGCGCAAAGAGAGCTATAATCCATATTTCTACGATCAAATCGACTTGGAAAGTCTCATCTCTTATATATAATCCAAAATTGACTCATCACCGCAGGGATCAAACCACTAGACCTAGAAAGCTGAAATTTTGCATGTTGGTTGATCCGAGTATGTAGAGGCTCATTAAGAAACGGTTTTTGAAAATTCAATTTGTAAGTGACTTTTTTCGGCCCTTTGGCATTGACAATCCAAAATTGACTCATCGACGCAGGGCTCAAACCACTAGACCTAGATAGCCGAAATTTTGCATGTTGGTTGATCCGAGTATGCAGAGGCCCAATACGAAACGGTTTTTGAAAATTCAATTTGTAAGTGACTTTTTCGGCTCTTAGGCACTGAGCAAGGACAGTCGGTAAAATGTTCGGATTTAGCTCATTTTAAGCCGCCAGATACGAGAAACAATACTCGGAGGTCCTGTAGGGACCCCGAAACACTTTTTAAGTTCCTAAAATGAACGGTTTCGGTGATTTAACCAAATAACTGTGTTCCCTCTGAGAAACAGATCAACGTTACTATGGCAACCGCTGAAATTTCGCAGACCGGGATTAGTTTTCTGGCAATATCTCGAAAACCGTTCGTTTTAGGGCCTTAGAACTCTGGGTTCGGTTCCACGAACATTGCTCCTCACATTGTTACGCGCAAAAAGAGCTATAATCCATATTTCTACGATCAAATCCAGTTGGAAAGTCTCATCTCTTATATATAATCCAAAATTGACTTATCACCGCAGGGCTCAATCCACTAGACCTAGAAAGCTGAAATTTTGCATGTTGGTTGATCCGAGTATGTAGCCGGTCACTAAGAAGCGGTTTTTGAAAAATCAATTTGTAAGTGACTTTTTTCGGCCCTTTGGCATTGACAATCCAAAATTGACTCATCGACGCAGGGCTCAAACCACTAGACCTAGAAAGCCGAAATTTTGCATGTTGGTTGATCCGAGTATGTAGAGGCCCAATAAGAAACGGTTTTAAAATTCAATTTGTAAGTGACTTTTTTCGGCCCTTTGGCACTGAGCAAGGACAGTCTGTAAAATGTTCGGATTTAGCTCATTTTAAGCCGCCAGATACGAGAAACAATACTCGGAGGTCCTGTAGGGACCCCGAAACACTTTTTAAGTTCCTAAAATGAACGGTTTCGGAGATATTCCCAAATAACGGTGTTCCCTCTGAGAAACAGATCAACGGTACGATGGCAACCGCTGAAATTTCGCGGACCAGGGATAGTTTTCTGGCAATATCTCGAAAACCGTTCGTTTTAGGGCCTTAAAACGCTGGGTTTGGTTCCCAGTTCTTGGGAGTGGAAGCCACGAACAATACTCCTCACATTGTTACGCGCAAAAAGAGCTATAATCCATATTTCTACGATCAAATCGACTTGGAATGTCTCATCTCTTATATATAATCCAAAATTGACTCATCACCGCAGGGCTCAAACCACTTGACCTAGAAAGCTGAAATTTTGCATCTTGGTTGATCCGAGTATGTCAAGACTCACTAAGAAGCGGTTTTTGAAAATTCAAATTGTAAGTGACTTTTTTCGGCCCTTTGGCATTGACAATCCAAAATTGACTCATCGACGCAGGGCTCAAACCACTAGACCTAGAACGCTGAAATTTTGCATGTTGGTTGATCCGAGTATGTAGAGGCCCAATAAGAAACGGTTTTTAAAATTCAATTTGTAAGTGACTTTTTTCGGCCCTTTGGCACTGAGCAAGGACAGTCGGTAAAATGTTCGTATTTAGCTCATTTTAAGCCGCCAGATACGAGAAACAATACTCGGAGGTCCTGTAGGGACCCCGAAACATACTTTTTAAGTTCTTAAAATGAACGGTTTCGGAGATATTCCCAAATAACTGTGTTCCCTCTGAGAAACACATCAACGTTACTATGGCAACCGCTGAAATTTCGCAGACCGGGGATAGTTTTCTGGCAATATCTCGAAAACCGTTCGTTTTAGGGCCTTAAAACGCTGGGTTCGGTTCCCACACGAACATTGCTCCTCACATAGTTACGCGCAAAAAGAGCTATAATCCGTATTTCTACGGTCAAATCGACTTGGAAAGTCTCATCTCTTATATATAATCCAAAATTGACTCATCACCGCAGGGCTCAAACCACTAGACCCAGAAAGCTGAAATTTTGCATGTTGGTTCATCCGAGTATGTAGAGGCCCAATAAGAAACGGGTTTTGAAAATTCAATTTGTAAGTGACTTTTTCGGCCCTTTGGCACTGAGCAAGGACAGTCGGTAAAATGTTCGGATTTAGCTCATTTTAAGCCGCCAGATACGAGAAAAAATACTCGGAGGGCCTGTAGGGACCCCGAAACACACTTTTTAAGTTCCCTAAATGAACGGTTTCGGAGATATTCCCAAATAACTGTGTTCCCTCTGAGAAACAGATCAACGTTACTAAGGCAACCGCTGAAATTTCGCAGACCGGGGATAGTTTTCTGGCAATATCGCGAAAACCGTTCGTTTTAGGGCCTTAAAACGCTGGGTTCGGTTCCCACACGAACATTGCTCCTCACATAGTTACGCGCAAAAAGAGCTATAATCCGTATTTCTACGGTCAAATCGACTTGGAAAGTCTCATCTCTTATATATAATCCAAAATTGACTCATCACCGCAGGGCTCAAACCACTAGACCCAGAAAGCTGAAATTTTGCATGTTGGTTCATCCAAGTATGTAGAGGCCCAATAAGAAACGGGTTTTGAAAATTCAATTTGTAAGTGACTTTTTCGGCCCTTTGGCTCTGAGCAAGGACAGTCGGTAAAATGTTCGGATTTAGCTCATTTTAAGCCGCCAGATAAGAGAAAAAATACTCGGAGGGCCTGTAGGGACCCCGAAACACACTTTTTAAGTTCCCTAAATGAACGGTTTCGGAGATATTCCCAAATAACTGTGTTCCCTCTGAGAAACAGATCAACGTTACTACGGCAACCGCTGAAATTTCGCAGACCGGGGATAGTTTTCTGGCAATATCGCGAAAACCGTTCGTTTTAGGGCCTTAAAACGCTGGGTTCGGTTCCCAATTCGTCGAAGTGGAAACCACGAACATTACTCCTCACTTTGTTACGCGCAAAAAGAGCTATAATCAATATTTCTACGATCAAATCGACTTGGAAAGTCTCATCTCTTATATATAATCCAAAATTGACTCATCACCGCAGGGCTCAAACCACTAGACCTAGAAAGCTGAAATTTTGCATGCTGGTTGATCCGAGTATGTAGAGGCTCATTAAGAAACAGTTTTTGAAAATTCAATTTGTAAGTGACTTTTTTCGGCCCTTTGGCATTGACGATCCAAAATTGACTCATCGACGCAGGGCTCAAACCACTAGACCTAGATAGCCGAAATTTTGCATGTTGGTTGATCCGAGTATGTAGAGGTCCAATAAGAAACGGGTTTTGAAAATTCAATTAGTAAGTGACTTTTTTCGGCCCTTTGGCACTGAGCAAGGACAGTCGGTAAAATGTTCGGATTTAGCTCATTTTAAGCCGCCAGATACGAGAAACAATACTCGGAGGTCCTGTAGGGACCCCGAAACACACTTTTTAAGTTCCTAAAATGAATGGTTTCGGTGATATTACCAAATAACTGTGTTCCCTCTGAGAAACAGATCAACGTTACTATGGCAACCGCTGAAATTTCGCAGACCGGGATTAGTTTTCTGGCAATTCTCGAAAACCGTTCGTTTTAGGGCCTTAGAACGCTGGGTTTGGTTCCACGCACATTGCTCCTCACATTGTTACGCGCAAAAGAGCTATAATCCATATTTCTACGATCAAATCCAGTTGGAAAGTCTCATCTCTTATATATAATCCAAAATTGACTGATCACCGCAGGGCTCAATCCACTAGATCTAGAAAGCTGAAATTTTGCATGTTGGTTGATCCGAGTATGTAGCGGCTCACTAAGAAACGGTTTTTGAAAAATCAATTTGTAAGTGACTTTTTTCGGCCCTTTGGCATTGACAATCCAAAATTGACTCATCGACGCAGGGCTCAAACCACTAGACCTAGAAAGCCGAAATTTTGCATGTTGGTTGATCCGAGTATGTAGAGGCCCAATAAGGAACGGTTTTTAAAATTCAATTTGTAAGTGACTTTATTCGGCCCTTTGGCACTGAGCAAGGACAGTCGGTAAAATGTTCGGATTTAGCTCATTTTAAGCCGCCAGATACGAGAAACAATACTCGGAGGTCCTGTAGGGACCCCGAAACACACTTTTTAAGTTCCTAAAATGAACGGTTTCGGAGATATTCCCAAATAACTGTGTTCCCTCTGAGAAACAGATCAACGGTACGATGGCAACCGCTGAAATTTCGCGGACCGGGGATAGTTTTCTGGCAATATCTCGAAAACCGTTCCTTTTTGGGGCCTTAAAACGCTGGGTTCGGTTCCCACACGACCATTGCTCCTCACATAGTTACGCGCAAAAAGAGCTATAATCCGTATTTCTACGGTCAAATCGACTTGGAAAGTCTCATCTCTTATATATAATCCAAAATTGACTCATCACCGCAGGGCTCAAACCACTAGAACCATAAAGCTGAAATTTTGCATGTTGGTTGATCGGAGTATGTAGAGGCCCAATAAGAAACGGTTTTTGAAAATTCAATTTGTAAGTGACTTTTTCGGCCCTTTGGCACTGAGCAAGGACAGTAGGTAAAATGTTCGGATTTAGCTCATTTTAAGCCGCCAGATACGAGAAACAATACTCGGAGGTCCTGTAGGGACCCCGAAACACACTTTTTAAGTTCCCTAAATGAACGGCTTCGGAGATATTCCCAAATAAATGTGTTCCCTCTGAGAAACAGATCAACGTTACTAAGGCAACCGCTGAAATTTCGCAGACCGGGGATAGTTTTCTGGCAATATCTCGAAAACCGTTCGTTTTAGGGCCTTAAAACGCTGGGTTCGGTTCCCACACGAACATTGCTCCTCACATTGTTACGCGCAAAAAGAGCTATAATCCATATTTCTACGATCAAATCGACTTGGAATGTCTCATCTCTTATATATAATCCAAAATTGACTCATCACCGCAGGGCTCAAACCACTAGACCTAGAAAGCTGAAATTTTTCATGTTGGTTAATCCGAGTATGTAGAGGCTCACTAAGAAACGGTTTTTGAAAATTCAATTTGTAAGTGACTTTTTTCGGCCCTTTGGCATTGACAATCCAAAATTGACTCATCGACGCAGGGCTCAAACCACTAGACCTAGAAAGCTGAAATTTTGTATGTTGGTTGATCCGAGTATGTAGAGGCTCAAAAAGAAACGGTTTTTGAAAATTCAATTTGTAAGTGACTATTTTCGGCCCTTTGGCACTGAGCAAGGACAGTCGGTAAAATGTTCGGATTTAGCTCATTTTAAGCCGCCAGAAACGAGAAACAATACTCGGAGGTCCTGTAGGGACCCCGAAACGCACTTTTTAAGTTCCTCAAATGAACGGTTTCGGAGATATTCCCAAATAACTGTGTTCTCTCTGAGAACTATGGCAACCGCTGAAATTTCGCAGACCGGGGATAGTTATCCGGCAATATCTCGAAAACCGTTCGTTTCAGGGCCTTAAAACGCTGGGTTCGGTTCCCACTTCTTCGAAGTGGAAACCACGAACATTGCTCCTCACATTGTTACGCGCAAAAAGAGCTATAATCCATATTTCTACGATCAAATCGACTTGGAAAGTCTCATCTCTTATATATAATCCAAAATTGACTCATCATTGCAGGGCTCAAACCACTAGACCTAGAAAGCTGAAATTTTGCATGTTGGTTGATCCGAGTACGTAGAGGCTCATTAAGAAACGGTTTTTGAAAATTCAATTTGTAAGTGACTTTTTTCGGCCCTTTGGCATTGACAATCCAAAATTGACTCATCGACGCAGGGCTCAAACCACTAGACCTAGATAGCCGAAATTTTGCATGTTGGTTGATCCGAGTATGTAGAGGCCCAATTAGAAACGGTTTTTGAAAATTCAATTTGTAAGTGACTTTTTTCTGCTCTTAGGCACTGAGCAAAGACAGTCGGTAAAATGTTGGGATTTAGCTCATTTTAAGCCGCCATATACGAGAAACAATACTCGGAGGTCCTGTAGGGACCCCGAAACACACTTTTTAAGTTCCTAAAATGAATGGTTTCGGTGATATTACCAAATAACTGTGTTCCCTCTGAGAAACAGATCAACGTTACTATGGCAACCGCTGAAATTTCGCAGACCGGGATTAGTTTTCTGGCAATATCTCGAAAACCGTTCGTTTTAGGGCCTTAGAACACTGGGTTAGGTTCCCACTTCATCGAAGTGGAAACCACGAACATTGCTCCTCACATTGTTACGCGCAAAAAGAGCTATAATCCATATTTCTACGATCAAATCGACTTGGAAAGTCTCACCTCTTATATATAAGCCAAAATTGACTCATCACCGCAGGGCTCAAACCACTAGACCTAGAAAGCTGAAATTTTCATGTTGGTTGATCCGAGTATGTAGAGGCTCACTAAGAAACGGTTTTTGAAAATTCAATTTGTAAGTGACTTTTTTCGTCCCTTTGGCATTGACAATCCAAAATTGACTCATCGACGCAGGGCTCAAACCACTAGACCTAGAAAGCCGAAATTTTGCATGTTGGTTGATCCGAGTATTTAGAGGCCCAATAAGAAACGGTTTTTGAAAATTCCATTTGTAAGTGACTTTTTCGGCCCTTTGGCACTGAGCAAGGACAGTCGGTAAAATGTTCGGATTTAGCTCATTTTAAATCGCCAGATACGAGAAACAATACTCGGAGGTCCTGTAGGGACCCCGAAACACACTTTTTAAGTTCCTCAAATGAACGGTTTCGGAGATATTCCCAAATAACTGTGTTCCCTCTGAGAAACAGATCAACGTTACTATGGCAACCGCTGAAATTACGCAGACCGGGGATAGTTTCCTGGCAATATCTCGAAAACCATTCCTTTTAGGGCCTTAAAACGCTGGGTTCGGTTCCCACACGAACATTGCTCCTCACATAGTTACGCGCAAAAAGAGCTATAATCCGTATTTCAACGATCAAATCGACTTGAAAAGTCTCATCTCTTATATATAACCCAAAATTGACTCATCACCGCAGGGCTCAAACCACATGACCTAGAAAGCTGAAATTTTGCATGTTGGTTGATCCGAGTATGTAGTGGTCCAATAAGAAACTGTTTTTGAAAATTCAAAATGTGACTTTTTCGGCCCTTTGGCATTGACAATCCAAAATTGACTCATCGACGCAGGGCTCAAGCCACTAGACCTAGAAAGCTGAAATTTTGCATGTTGATTGATCCGAGTATATAGAGGCCCAATAAGGAACGGTTTTTGAAAATTCAATTTGTAAGTGACTTTTTCGGCCCTTTGGCACTGAGCAAGGACAGTCGGTAAAATGTTCGGATTTAGCTCATTGTAAATCGCCAGATACGAGAAACAATACTCTCAGGTCCTGTAGGGAACCCGAAACACACTTTTTAAGTTCCTAAAATGAACGGTTTCGGAGATATTCCCAAATAACTGTGTTCCCTCTGAGAAACAGATCAACGTTACTACGGCAACCGCTGAAATTACGCAGACCGTGGATAGTTTTCTGGCAATATCTCGAAAACCGTTCTTTTAGGGCCATAAAACTTTGGGTTCGGTTCCCACACGAACATTGCTCCTCACATAGTTACGCGCAAAAAGAGCTGTAATCCGTATTTCTACGATCAAATCGACTTGGAAAGTCTCACCTCTTATATATAATCCAAAATTGACTCATCACCAAAGGGCTCAAACCACTTGACCTAGAAAGCTGAAATTTTGCATGTTGGTTGATCGGAGTATGTAGCGGCCCTTTGGCACTGAGCAAGGATAGTCGGTAAAATGTTCGGATTTAGCTCATTTTAAGCCGCCAGATACGAGAAACAATACTCGGAGGTCCTGTAGGGACCCCGAAACACACTTTTTAAGTTCCTAAAATGAACGGTTTCGGAGATATTCCCAAATAGCTGTGTTCCCTCTGAGAAAGAAATCAACGTTACTATGGCAACCGCTGAAATTTCGCAGACCGGGATAGTTTTCTGGCAATATCTCGAAAACCGTTCGTTGTAGGGCCTTAAAACGCTGGGTTCGGTTCCACGAACAATGCTCCTCACATTGTTACTCGCAAAAAGAGCTATAATCCATATTTCTACGATCAAATCGACTTGGAATGTCTCATCTCTTATATATAATCCAGAATTGACTCATCACCGCAGGGCTCAAACCACTTGACCTAGAAAGCTGAAATTTTGCATGTTGGTTGATCCGAGTATGTAGAGGCCCAATAAGAAACGGTTTTTGAAAATTCAATTTGTAAGTGACGTTTTTCGGCACTTTGGCACTGAGCAAGGACAGTCGGTAAAATGTTCGGATTTAGCTCATTTTAAGCCACCAGATACGAGAAACAATACTCGGAGGTCCTGTAGGGACCCCAAAGCACACTTTTTAAGTTCCTAAAATGAACGGTTTCGGAGATATTCCCAAATAACTGTGTTCCCTCTGTGAAACAAATCAACGTTACTATGGCAACCGCTGAAATTTCGAAGACCGGGGATTGTTTTCTGGCAATATCTCGAAAACCGTTCGTTGTAGGGCCTTAAAACGCTGGGTTCGGTTCCACGAACATTGCTCCTCACATTGTTACTCACAAAAAGAGCTATAATCCATATTTCTATGATCAAATCGACTTGGAAAGTCTCATCTCTTATATATAATCCAAAATTGACTGATCACCGCAGGGCACAATCCACTAGACCTAGAAAGCTGAAATTTTGCATGATGGTTGATCCGAGTATGTAGAGGCTCACTAAGAAACGGTTTTTGAAAAATCAATTTGTAAGTGACTTTTTTCGGCCCTTTGGCATTGACAATCCGAAATTGACTCATCGACGCAGGGCTCAAACCACTAGACCTAGAAAGCCGAAATTTTGCATGTTGGTTGATCCGAGTATGTAGAGGCCCAATAAGAAACGGTTTTTGAAAATTCAATTTGTAAGTGACTTTTTTCGGCCCTTTGGCACAGAGCAAGGACAGTCGGTAAAATGTTCGGATTTAGCTCATTTTAAGCCGCCAGATACGAGAAACATTACTCGGAGGTCCTGCAGGGACCCCGAAGCACACTTTTTAAGTTCCTAAAATGAACGGTTTCGGAGATATTCCCAAATAACTGTGTTCCCTCTGAGAAACAGATCAACGTTACGATGGCAACCGCTGAAATTTCGCGGAACGGGGGTAGTTTTCTGGCAATATCTCGAAAACCGTTCGTTTTAGGGCCTTAAAACGCTGGGTTTGGTTCCCACTTCTTGGGAGTGGAAACCACGAACAATACTCCCCACATTGTTACGCGCAAAGAGAGCTATAATCCATATTTCTACGGTCAAATCGACTTGGAAAGTCTCATCTCTTATATATAATCCAAAATTGACTCATCACCGCAGGGCTGAAACTACTTGACCTAGAAAGCTGACATTTTGCATGTTGGTTGATCCGAGTATGTAGAGGCTCACTAAGAAACGGTTTTTGAAAATTCAAATTGTAAGTGACCTTTTCCGGCCCTTTGGCATTGACAATCCAAAATTGACTCATCGACGCAGGGCTCAAACCACTAGACCTAGAAAGCTGAAATTTTGCATGTTGGTTGATCCGAGTATGTAGAGGCCCAATAAGAAACGGTTCTTGAAAATTCAATTTGTAAGTGACTTTTTCGGCCCTTTGGCACTGAGCAAGGACAGTCGGTAAAATGTTCGGATTTAGCTCATTTTAAATCGCCAGATACGAGAAACAATACTCGGAGGTCCTGTAGGGAACCCGAAACACACTTTTTAAGTTCCTAAAATGAACGGTTTCGGAGATATTCCCAAATAACTGTGTTCCCTCTGAAAAACAGATCAACGTTACTATGGCAACCGCTGAAATTACGCAGACCGGGGATAGTTTTCTGGCAATATCTCGAAAACCATTCGTTTTAGGGCCTTAAAACGCTGGGTTCGGTTCCCACACGAACATTGCTCCTCACATAGTTACGCGCAAAAAGAGCTATAATCCGTATTTCAACGATCAAATCGACTTGAAAAGTCTCATCTCTTATATATAACCCAAATTTGACTCATCACCGCAGGGCTCAAACCACATGACCTAGAAAGCTGAAATTTTGCATGTTGGTTGATCCGAGTATGTAGTGGTCCAATAAGAAACTGTTTTTGAAAATTCAAAATGTGACTTTTTCGGTCCTTTGGCATTGACAATCCAAAATTGACTCATCGACGCAGGGCTCAAGCCACTAGACCTAGAAAGCTGAAATTTTGCATGTTGATTGATCCGAGTATATAGAGGCCCAATAAGGAACGGTTTTTGAAAATTCAATTTGTAAGTGACTTTTTCGGCCCTTTGGCACTGAGCAAGGACAGTCGGTAAAATGTTCGGATTTAGCTCATTGTAAATCGCCAGATACGAGAAACAATACTCTCAGGTCCTGTAGGGAACCCGAAACACACTTTTTAAGTTCCTAAAATGAACGGTTTCGGAGATATTCCCAAATAACTGTGTTCCCTCTGAGAAACAGATCAACGTTACTACGGCAACCGCTGAAATTACCCAGACCGAGGATAGTTTTCTGGCAATATCTTGAAAACCGTTCGTTTTAGGGCCTTAAAACGCTGGGTTCGGTTCCCACACGAACATTGCTCCTCACATAGTTACGCGCAAAAAGAGCTATAATCCGCATTTCTACGATCAAATCGACTTGGAAAGTCTCATCTCTTATATATAATCCAAAATTGACTCATCACCGCAGGGCTCAAACCACTTGACCTAGAAAGCTGAAATTTTGCATGTTGGTTGATCCGAGTATGTAGAGGCCCAATAAGAAACGGTTTTTGAAAATTCAATTTGTAAGTGACTTTTTTCGGCCCTTTGGCACTGAGCAAGGACAGTCGGTAAAATGTTCGGATTTAGCTCATTTTAAGCCACCAGATACGAGAAACAATACTCGGAGGTCCTGTAGGGACCCCGAAGCACACTTTTTAAGTTCCTAAAATGAACGGTTTCGGAGATATTCCCAAATAACTGTGTTCCCTCTGAGAAACAAATCAACGTT
The DNA here is from genome assembly GCA_946902985.2 of Meconema thalassinum. NCBI lineage: Eukaryota > Metazoa > Arthropoda > Insecta > Orthoptera > Tettigoniidae > Meconema > Meconema thalassinum. The sequence continues at coordinate 305,464,617 of OX336390.1, forward strand.
ACTATGGCAACCGCTGAAATTTCGAAGACCGGGGATAGTTTTCTGGCAATATCTCGAAAACCGTTCGTTTTAGGGCCTTAAAACGCTGGGTTCGGTTCCACGAACAATGCTCCTCACATTGTTACTCGCAAAAAGAGCTATAATCCATATTTCTACGATCAAATCGACTTAGAAAGTCTCATCTCTTATATATAATCCAAAATTGACTGATCACTGCAGGGCTCAATCCACTAGACCTAGAAAGCTGAAATTTTGCATGTTGGTTGATCCGAGTATGTAGAGGCTCACTAAGAAACGGTTTTTGAAAAATCAATTTGTAAGTGACTTTTTTCGGCCCTTTGGCACTGAGCAAGGACAGTCGGTAAAATGTTCGGATGTAGCTCATTTTAAGCCGCCAGATACGAGAAACAATACTCGGAGGTCCTGTAGGGACCCCGAAACACACTTTTTAAGTTCCTAAAATGAACGGTTTCGGAGATATTCCCAAATAACTGTGTTCCCTCTGAGAAAGAGATCAACGTTACTATGGCAACCGCTGAAATTTCGCAGACCGGGGATAGTTTTCCGGCAATATCTCGAAAACCGTTCGTTATAGGGCCTTAAAACGCTGGGTTCGGTTCCCAATTCGTCGAAGTGGAAACCACGAACATTACTCCTCACTTTGTTACGCGCAAAAAGAGCTATAATCCATATTTCTACGATCAAATCGACTTGGAAAGTCTGAACTCTTATATATAATTCAAAATTGACTCATCACCGCAGGGCTCAAACCACTAGCCCTAGAAAGCTGAAATTTTGCATGTTGGTTGATCCGAGTATGTAGAGGCTCACTAAGAAACGGTTTTTGAAAATTCAATTTGTAAGTGACTTTTTTCGGCCCTTTGGCATTGACAATCCTAAATTGACTCATCGACGCAGGGCTCAAACCACTAGACCTCGAAAGCTGAAATTTTCATGTTGGTTGATCCGAGTATGTAGAGGCCCAATAAGAAACGGTTTTTGAAAATTCAATTTGTAAGTGACTTTTTTCGGCCCTTTGGCACTGAGCAAGGACAGTCGGTAAAATGTTCGGATTTAGCTCATTTTAAGCCGCCAGATACGAGAAAGAATACTCGGAGGTTTTGTAGGGACCCCGAAACACACTTTTTAAGTTCCTAAAATGAACGGTTTCGGAGATATTCCCAAATAACTGTGTTCCCTCTGAGAAAGAGATCAACGTTACTATGGCAACCGCTGAAATTTCGCAGACCGGGCAAACTTCTATGAAGAGGTATCCAAAAACTTGTGCCACGCTATGACAAATGCCTGCAAAAGTTCGGCAGTTATGTGGAAAAGTAGTTTAAGAGGTGTAGAATGTTGTGCAATAAATATTTTTTCTGTATCTGTACACAATTTAATTTAATTACCAAACGGAGCTTACTTTCTGGACGTGCCTCGTATAATCCAAAATTGACTCATCACCGCAGGGCTCAAACCACTTGACCTAGAAAGCTGAAATTTTGCATGTTGGTTGATCCGAGTATTTAGAGGCCCAATAAGAAACGGTTTTTGAAAATTCAATTTGTAAGTGACTTTTTTCGGCCCTTTGGCACTGAGCAAGGACAGTCGGTAAAATATTCGGATTTAGCTCATTTTAAGCCACCAGATACGAGAAACAATACTCGGAGGTCCTGTAGGGACCCCGAAGCACACTTTTTAAGTTCCTAAAATGAACGGTTTCGGAGATATTCCCAAATAACTGTGTTCCCTCTGAGAAACAAATCAACGTTACTATGGCAACCGCTGAAATTTCGAAGACCAGGGATAGTTTTCTGGCAATATCTCGAAAACCGTTCGTTGTAGGGCCTTAAAACGCTGGGTTCGGTTCCACGAACAATGCTCCTCACATTGTTACTCGCAAAAAGAGCTATAATCCATATTTCTACGATCAAATCGACTTGGAAAGTCTCATCTCTTATATATAATCCAGAATTGACTCATCACCGCAGGGCTCAAACCACTTGACCTAGAAAGCTGAAATTTTGCATGTTGGTTGATCCGAGTATGTAGAGGCCCAATAAGAAACGGTTTTTGAAAATTCAATTTGTAAGTGACGTTTTTCGGCACTTTGGCACTGAGCAAGGACAGTCGGTAAAATGTTCGGATTTAGCTCATTTTAAGCCACCAGATACGAGAAACAATACTCGGAGGTCCTGTAGGGACCCCAAAGCACACTTTTTAAGTTCCTAAAATGAACGGTTTCGGAGATATTCCCAAATAACTGTGTTCCCTCTGAGAAACAGATCAACGTTACGATGGCAACCGCTGAAATTTCGCGGAACGGGGGTAGTTTTCTGGCAATATCTCGAAAACCGTTCGTTTTAGGGCCTTAAAACGCTGGGTTTGGTTCCCACTTCTTGGGAGTGAAAACCACGAACAATACTCCCCACATTGTTACGCGCAAAGAGAGCTATAATCCATATTTCTACGGTCAAATCGACTTGGAAAGTCTCATCTCTTATATATAATCCAAAATTGACTCATCACCGCAGGGCTGAAACCACTTGACCTAGAAAGCTGACATTTTGCATGTTAGTTGATCCGAGTATGTAGAGGCTCACTAAGAAACGGTTTTTGAAAATTCAAATTGTAAGTGACCTTTTCTGGCCCTTTGGCATTGACAATCCAAAATTGACTCATCGACGCAGGGCTCAAGCCACTAGACCTAGAAAGCTGAAATTTTGCATGTTGATTGATCCGAGTATATAGAGGCCCAATAAGGAACGGTTTTTGAAAATTCAATTTGTAAGTGACTTTTTCGGCCCTTTGGCACTGAGCAAGGACAGTCGGTAAAATGTTCGGATTTAGCTCATTGTAAATCGCCAGATACGAGAAACAATACTCTCAGGTCCTGTAGGGAACCCGAAACACACTTTTTAAGTTCCTAAAATGAACGGTTTCGGAGATATTCCCAAATAACTGTGTTCCCTCTGAGAAACAGATCAACGTTACTACGGCAACCGCTGAAATTACCCAGACCGAGGATAGTTTTCTGGCAATATCTTGAAAACCGTTCGTTTTAGGGCCTTAAAACGCTGGGTTCGGTTCCCACACGAACATTGCTCCTCACATAGTTACGCGCAAAAAGAGCTATAATCCGCATTTCTACGATCAAATCGACTTGGAAAGTCTCATCTCTTATATATAATCCAAAATTGACTCATCACCGCAGGGCTCAAACCACTTGACCTAGAAAGCTGAAATTTTGCATGTTGGTTGATCCGAGTATGTAGTGGTCCAATAAGAAACTGTTTTTGAAAATTCAAAATGTGACTTTTTCGGCCCTTTGGCATTGACAATCCAAAATTGACTCATCGACGCAGGGCTCAAGCCACTAGACCTAGAAAGCTGAAATTTTGCATGTTGATTGATCCGAGTATATAGAGGCCCAATAAGGAACGGTTTTTGAAAATTCAATTTGTAAGTGACTTTTTCGGCCCTTTGGCACTGAGCAAGGACAGTCGGTAAAATGTTCGGATTTAGCTCATTGTAAATCGCCAGATACGAGAAACAATACTCTCAGGTCCTGTAGGGAACCCGAAACACACTTTTTAAGTTCCTAAAATGAACGGTTTCGGAGATATTCCCAAATAACTGTGTTCCCTCTGAGAAACAGATCAACGTTACTACGGCAACCGCTGAAATTACCCAGACCGAGGATAGTTTTCTGGCAATATCTTGAAAACCGTTCGTTTTAGGGCCTTAAAACGCTGGGTTCGGTTCCCACACGAACATTGCTCCTCACATAGTTACGCGCAAAAAAGAGCTATAATCCGCATTTCTACGATCAAATCGACTTGGAAAGTCTCATCTCTTATATATAATCCAAAATTGACCCATCACCGCAGGGCTCAAACCACTTGACCTAGAAAGCTGAAATTTTGCATGTTGGTTGATCCGAGTATGTAGAGGCCCAATAAGAAACGGTTTTTGAAAATTCAATTTGTAAGTGACTTTTTTCGGCCCTTTGGCACTGAGCAAGGACAGTCGGTAAAATGTTCGGATTTAGCTCATTTTAAGCCACCAGATACGAGAAACAATACTCGGAGGTCCTGTAGGGACCCCGAAGCACACTTTTTAAGTTCCTAAAATGAACGGTTTCGGAGATATTCCCAAATAACTGTGTTCCCTCTGAGAAACAAATCAACGTTACTATGGCAACCGCTGAAATTTCGAAGACCGGGGATAGTTTTCTGGCAATATCTCGAAAACCGTTCGTTTTAGGGCCTTAAAACGCTGGGTTCGGTTCCACGAACAATGCTCCTCACATTGTTACTCGCAAAAAGAGCTATAATCCATATTTCTACGATCAAATCGACTTAGAAAGTCTCATCTCTTATATATAATCCAAAATTGACTGATCACTGCAGGGCTCAATCCACTAGACCTAGAAAGCTGAAATTTTGCATGTTGGTTGATCCGAGTATGTAGTGGTCCAATAAGAAACTGTTTTTGAAAATTCAAAATGTGACTTTTTCGGCCCTTTGGCATTGACAATCCTAAATTGACTCATCGACGCAGGGCTCAAACCACTAGACCTCGAAAGCTGAAATTTTCATGTTGGTTGATCCGAGTATGTAGAGGCCCAATAAGAAACGGTTTTTGAAAATTCAATTTGTAAGTGACTTTTTTCGGCCCTTTGGCACTGAGCAAGGACAGTCGGTAAAATGTTCGGATTTAGCTCATTTTAAGCCGCCAGATACGAGAAAGAATACTCGGAGGTTTTGTAGGGACCCCGAAACACACTTTTTAAGTTCCTAAAATGAACGATTTCGGAGATATTCCCAAATAACTGTGTTCCCTCTGAGAAAGAGATCAACGTTACTATGGCAACCGCTGAAATTTCGCAGACCGGGCAAACTTCTATGAAGAGGTATCCAAAAACTTGTGCCACGCTATGACAAATGCCTGCAAAAGTTCGGCAGTTATGTGGAAAAGTAGTTTAAGAGGTGTAGAATGTTGTGCAATAAATATTTTTTCTGTATCTGTACACAATTTAATTTAATTACCAAACGGAGCTTACTTTCTGGACGTGCCTCGTATAATCCAAAATTGACTCATCACCGCAGGGCTCAAACCACTTGACCTAGAAAGCTGAAATTTTGCATGTTGGTTGATCCGAGTATTTAGAGGCCCAATAAGAAACGGTTTTTGAAAATTCAATTTGTAAGTGACTTTTTTCGGCCCTTTGGCACTGAGCAAAGACAGTCGGTAAAATATTCGGATTTAGCTCATTTTAAGCCACCAGATACGAGAAACAATACTCGGAGGTCCTGTAGGGACCCCGAAGCACACTTTTTAAGTTCCTAAAATGAACGGTTTCGGAGATATTCCCAAATAACTGTGTTCCCTCTGAGAAACAAATCAACGTTACTATGGCAACCGCTGAAATTTCGAAGACCAGGGATAGTTTTCTGGCAATATCTCGAAAACCGTTCGTTGTAGGGCCTTAAAACGCTGGGTTGGGTTCCACGAACAATGCTCCTCACATTGTTACTCGCAAAAAGAGCTATAATCCATATTTCTACGATCAAATCGACTTGGAAAGTCTCATCTCTTATATATAATCCAGAATTGACTCATCACCGCAGGGCTCAAACCACTTGACCTAGAAAGCTGAAATTTTGCATGTTGGTTGATCCGAGTATGTAGAGGCCCAATAAGAAACGGTTTTTTGAAAATTCAATTTGTAAGTGACGTTTTTCGGCACTTTGGCACTGAGCAAGGACAGTCGGTAAAATGTTCGGATTTAGCTCATTTTAAGCCACCAGATACGAGAAACAATACTCGGAGGTCCTGTAGGGACCCCAAAGCACACTTTTTAAGTTCCTAAAATGAACGGTTTCGGAGATATTCCCAAATAACTGTGTTCCCTCTGTGAAACAAATCAACGTTACTATGGCAACCGCTGAAATTTCGAAGACCGGGGATTGTTTTCTGTCAATATCTCGAAAACCGTTCGTTGTAGGGCCTTAAAACGCTGGGTTCTGTTCCACGAACATTGCTCCTCACATTGTTACTCACAAAAAGAGCTATAATCCATATTTCTACGATCAAATCGACTTGGAAAGTCTCATCTCTTATATATAATCCAAAATTGACTGATCACCGCAGGGCTCAATCCACTACACCTAGAAAGCTGAAATTTTGCATGATGGTTGATCCGAGTATGTAGAGGCTCACTAAGAAACGGTTTTTGAAAAATCAATTTGTAAGTAACTTTTTTCGGCCCTTTGGCATTGACAATCCGAAATTGACTCATCGACGCAGGGCTCAAACCACTAGACCTAGAAAGCCGAAATTTTGCATGTTGGTTGATCCGAGTATGTAGAGGCCCAATAAGAAACGGTTTTTGAAAATTCAATTTGTAAGTGACTTTTTTCGGCCCTTTGGCACTGAGCAAGGACAGTCGGTAAAATGTTCGGATTTAGCTCATTTTAAGCCGCCAGATACGAGAAACATTACTCGGAGGTCCTGCAGGGACCCCGAAGCACACTTTTTAAGTTCCTAAAATGAACGGTTTCGGAGATATTCCCAAATAACTGTGTTCCCTCTGAGAAACAGATCAACGTTACGATGGCAACCGCTGAAATTTCGCGGAACGGGGGTAGTTTTCTGGCAATATCTCGAAAACCGTTCGTTTTAGGGCCTTAAAACGCTGGGTTTGGTTCCCACTTCTTGGGAGTGGAAACCACGAACAATACTCCCCACATTGTTACGCGCAAAGAGAGCTATAATCCATATTTCTACGGTCAAATCGACTTGGAAAGTCTCATCTCTTATATATAATCCAAAATTGACTCATCACCGCAGGGCTGAAACCACTTGACCTAGAAAGCTGACATTTTGCATGTTGGTTGATCCGAGTATGTAGAGGCTCACTAAGAAACGGTTTTTGAAAATTCAAATTGTAAGTGACCTTTTCCGGCCCTTTGGCATTGACAATCCAAAATTGACTCATCGACGCAGGGCTCAAACCACTAGACCTAGAAAGCTGAAATTTTGCATGTTGGTTGATCCGAGTATGTAGAGGCCCAATAAGAAACGGTTCTTGAAAATTCAATTTGTAAGTGACTTTTTTCGGCCCTTTGGCACTGAGCAAGGACAGTCGGTAAAATGTTCGGATTTAGCTCATTTTAAGCCGCCAGAAATGAGAAACAATACTCGGAGGTCCTGTAGGGGCCCCGAAACACACTTTTTAAGTTCCCTAAATGAACGGTTTCGTAGATATTCCCAAATAACTGTGTTCCCTCTGAGAAACAGATCAACGTTACTAAGGCAACCGCTGAAATTTCGCAGACCGGGGATAGTTTTCTGGCAATATCTCGAAAACCGTTCGTTTTAGGCCCTTAAAACGCTGGGTTCGGTTCCCACACGAACATTGCTCCTCACATTGTCACGCGCAAAAAGAGCTATAATCCATATTTCTACGATCAAATCGACTTGGAAATTCTCATCTCTTATATATAATCCAAAATTGACTCATCACCGCAGGGCTCAAACCACTAGACCTAGAAAGCTGAAATTTTTCATGTTGGTTGATCCGAGTATGTAGAGCCCCAATAAGAAACGGTTTTTGAAAATTCAATTTGTAAGTGACTATTTTCGGCCCTTTGGCACTGAGCAAGGACAGTCGGTAAAATGTTCGGATTTAGCTCATTTTAAGCCGCCAGATACGAGAAACAATACTCGGAGGTCCTGTAGGGACCCCGAAACACACTTTTTAAGTTCCTAAAATGAACGGTTTCGGAGATATTCCCAAATAGCTGTGTTCCCTCTGAGAAAGAGATCAACGTTACTATGGCAACCGCTGAAATTTCGCAGACCGGGGATAGTTTTCTGGCAATATCTTGAAAACCGTTCGTTTTAGGGCCTTAAAACGCTGGGTCCGGTTCCCACACGAACATTGCTCCTCACATAGTTACGCGCAAAAAGACCTATAATCCGTATTTCTACGATCAAATCGACTTGGAAAGTCTCATCTCTTATATATAATCCAAAATTGACTCATCACCGCAGGGCTCAAACCACTTGACCTACAAAGCTGAAATTTTGCATGTTGGATGATCCGAGTATGTAGAGGCCCAATAAGAAACTGTTTTTGAAAATTCAAATTGTAAGTGACTTTTTTCGGCCCTTTGGCATTGACAATCCAAAATTGACTCATCGACGCAGGGCTCAAACCACTAGACCTAGAAAGCTGAAATTTTGCATGTTGATTGATCCGAGAATATAGAGGCCCAATAAGAAACGGTTTTTGAAAATTCAATTTGTAAGTGACTTTTTCGGCCCTTTGGCTTTGAGCAAGGACAGTCGGTAAAATGTTCGGATTTAGCTCATTTTAAATCGCCAGATACGAGAAACAATACTCGGAGGTCCTGTAGGGAACCCGAAACACACTTTTTAAGTTCCTAAAATGAACGGTTTCGGAGATATTCCCAAATAACTGTGTTCCCTCTGAGAAACAGATCAACGTTACTACGGCAACCGCTGAAATTACGCAGACCGTGGATAGTTTTCTGGCAATATCTCGAAACCGTTCGTTTTAGGGCCTTAAAACGCTGGGTTCGGTTCCCACACGAACATTGCTCCTCACATAGTTACGCGCAAAAAGAGCTATAATCCGTATTTCTACGATCAAATCGACTTGGAAAGTCTCATCTCTTATATATAATCCAAAATTGACTCATCACCGCAGGGCTCAAACCACTTGACCTATAAAGCTGAAATTTTGCATGTTGGTTGATCCGAGTATGTAGAGGCCCAATAAGAAACGGTTTTTGAAAATTCAATTTGTAAGTGACTTTTTTCGGCCCTTTGGCACTGAGCAAGGACAGTCGGTAAAATGTTCGGATTTGGCTCATTTTAAGCCACCAGATACGAGGAACAATACTCGGAGGTCCTGTAGGGACCCCGAAGCACACTTTTTAAGTTCCTAAAATGAACGGTTTCGGAGATATTTCCAAATAACTGTGTTCCCTCTGAGAAACAAATCAACGTTACTATGGCAACCGATGAAATTTCGAAGACCGGGGATAGTTTTCTGGCAATATCTCGAAAACCGTTCGTTGTAGGGCCTTAAAACGCTGGGTTTGGTTCCCACTTCTTCGAAGTGGAAACCACGAACATTAATTCTCACATTGTTACGCGTAAAAAGAGCTATAATCCATATTTCTACGATCAAATCGACTTGGAAATCTCATCTCTTATATATAATCCAAAATTGACTCATCACCGCGGGGCTCAAACCACTTGACCTAGAAAGCTGAAATTTTGCATGTTGGTTGATCCGAGTATGTAGAGGCTCACTAGAAACGGTTTTTGAAAATTCAATTTGTAAGTGAATTTGAAGTTGTAGGAATGGCACCTTGCTCGCAGATATTCTATAATTTGAAGTCGGGCTCCCCTAATCTCTATAATTTGAAGTCTGTGATTATAGTATTGTTATCATGCACAGACCTGTCGTTTCTTTACATCAATAATGAGATGTATAAGTGAGTTCTCAGTCTTGAATCTTCTTTCAAACGTTAGCGTGTTACAATATAATATTTAATATGTGTAATTTATAAGTATCAAAATGAGGTCAAGAAAGACCAAGTGTGCATTGGACAATGATAGTTGGAAGTCGCACACTCAAAAGGAAATCACGGACTTTTTTTATGAACATTTGTGTATAATTGTACAAATGTTGTGAAATAAAATTCAGTAGGTAAGTACAGTAATAAAAAAGCAAAAATCAAACTCTCGTTTATTTGAATTTATACCTCCCTCTTGGTTATTTGAACTCTTATAATTGTGAACTCTCGGTAAATTGAACTTTTCTCTGGTCCCTTGAGTTTCAAATTATCGAAAGTCGACTGAATGTAGTAGTCTGGTAACTATTAATTTTCATGCCGGTATTGGTTATCTTAAAGTAAATGCATTCTATGTTCTTATATTTACATATTTGAGGTACGTGTAAACCACAAATGTTGGAAATAAATTAAAACAATTACATTAGTTTGTGTGATGGTCCTGCCACATAATCGCTCACAATTGTTGATCTTATTGGATTATAAGTGGTGTTGCAGTGTTGCATATAATTGTTTAGTTATTGAAATACTTTCTTTTTGGACAGTGACGCGTTTGAGTGTTTTCAGAATTTGAATATTTCTAGATTATGAAGGAAGAAATGTAATCATTTTTCACAAAACAATGGCGTGGGAAGAGCGCATTTGGCCTAAAATAATTCCGTAAAATAATAAATAGCTCAAATTTTAGATATTTCACCCCCGTAGTGAAAAAATCCGCAGCCTGCTTCCAGTCGACCGACTGGGTCAGGTATGGAATGAATGAAGCCTCCATCTAGGGGCGAGGATATGAACTGTGCCGGCAGCCGAAGCCTGTCGCACTCCCCTGGGGCAGTGATTAATTGAATGACAGATGAAATGAAATTATATGGGAGATTGTAGCTGGAATGGAATATTGACATGGAAAACCGGAGTACCGGGAGAAAAACCTGTCTGCCTCCACTTTGTCCAAAACAAATCTCACATGGAGTGACCGGGATTTGAACTACGAACCCCAGCGGTGAAAGGCCGGCGTGCTGCCGCCTAGCCACGGAAGCTTTCCCCCTCCTCCTCCCCCCCTCCCCCCCCCCCCCCCCCTCCACCCCATAGTAACTAAAATTCAATGTATGGAAACAGAGCTTACATTCTATTATTATATTTGAATTGAAGCCAATGGCCATAGCGCGGTATATTAATTGAACCCCCGTAGGCGCCTCATCAAGTTCAATTTCAAGTAGTTCTGTCTTTGGCTACTAGAGATGCCACTGTCACTTACACCTAGCGGTGAACGTTGGAACTTAATAGAGCGTTGCTAACCAAATAGCCTACAAATTTAGCTACACACTACCAAGTAGTGGGTGGTTCTTTTACATGCCAAAAATCTATGACATGGGCCCTCTTACATTCTTAATTAGGGTTACAAATAGTTAATGAATTTAGGAAGTTCTATTTTGATTCTAATCATTTGGTTACGTCTGTAAATGTCGTAATCTTGATGCAATAAAATACAATCATACGTAGTAGGCAAAACATGCCGTCCATATGAAGTGAAAATATTGTTTTGTTATTTGGCTTACAAGGTTAAGAGTGGCGTTCATAGATGGCGTCATAACAGACAAAAGACGATGAACTAATACTGCCAGTTTGAGTCTTCAGCCTTTTGACTGGTTTGATTCAAATCTCCATGCCTCCCTTGCCTGAGCCAATAGTTTCATCTCTACATAGCTACCACATCCTTCATCTGAGGCATCTGTTTTACAATTATAACCTTGGCGTACACCAGGAGCAGCCCCTGACTTAAATTTTAGGGTGGATCAGATGGTGTTATTGTTGTCTTACATTAAACGTTGGTTTATATTTGACATTTATGGTTGCCAATATTATCATAACTCCACACATTTGAAACAAATTTTAATAAATAGTTCATGCATTGTCCCAACTTTCGGACAAGTCGAGACTAGCTCATTGATGGACGGTGGCCTCGAACTTGAGAGCCGGAGTAGGAAATAGGTTACCTAAGGGTTTTCTTTGCTAACGATCAGGTGATTTTAAATTTTAACACAATAAGGTTAAAGTTCCTGTATTATTTGATCCCTTGCTTTGATTTGCACCCTCAAACAGTCCGGTGTATCACATACTTTAAAAACCAATTCCCGACTACACAATCCTCCTTCTTTACCTTAATACAGCCGAAATGAAACCATTTCTCACTTAGTGCAATTTTGCATACGTCCCCCTTAAATTGCATTTTGTGACAATTTTGAATCTAAATTACATGTTGTAAGTATTTTCTATCTAAATTGCGTGTCTGGCTGCGTGGCTCAGGGGTAACGTTCTCGCTTGCTGAGCCCAAGGTTGCAGTCAGCTGGCATTTGAGGGTGCGCAAATGTGAGGGAGCCGTGTCAGTAGATTTACTGGAACGTTAAAGATCCCCTTCGGGGCAAAATTCCGGCACCCCGGCGTCTCTAAAAGCCAGTGTAGTTAAAAGGGACGTAAAACCAATAGCAAAAAATAAAATAAAAAATATCTAAATTGCATTTTGTAAATATTGTCAATTCAAATAACAGTACAGTAAGTATGTAGTTAGTTTTAGTTGTAAGTAGGTAGTTAGTTTGTCTATTAGTTATATGTCATAGTTCTATTAGACTGGGGTGTGTGAGTGTGTCTGGTAGCAGTTGCATTGTTTATTAGTTATAGTTCATTGTTTCAGTAGACTGTGATGTGTGAGGGTGCATGTGAGTGTGCCTGGTGACAGACTGTTTTAGTGGTAGTATTTGTTGTTGGTGGAACTTAAGTTTTTTGTTAGTAGAATTTTGGTATTTAATTGTTAGTACGGTAGAAGGTTAGTATTTTTGTTGGTAGAATTGCTCTTTACTTATTCTGAAAGGGAGTAGCAGCCTTTCAGAATAAATCAATTCTTTACTAGTCTTATAGACGGTTAAGATATTGATAATATAAGCCAAATAATGGCTACACTGCGTCCTGCTGCACGGCTGAAAGCAACGGGAAACTACAGCCGTATGCTATTCCCGAGGATATGCACCTCTCTATGCATAATTACATGTGATGATGGCCTCCTCCCTTTTAAAATTTCAATCCGGAGGTAAACTAGTCCCCCGTTCGGATCTCCGGGTGGGGACTACTCGAGAGGGGGTTAACATCACAGAAGTGACAAAGAGGAAATCTGACATTCTACGGATCGGAGCGTGGAATGTTAGATGTCTGCTAGGAAGTGGAAGGTTAGAAAACTTAGAAAGGGAAATGGATAGGTTGAGGTTGGATTTGGTTGGGATTAGTGAAATGCGCTGGCAGGAAGAACAGGACTTTTGGTCAGGAGACTATAGGGTCATTAGCACTAAATCAAACAATGGCCAAGCAGGGGTTGGCCTCATATTGAGTAGGAAACTTGGACAGCGGGTGGAATATTATGAGCAATATAGTGAACGGATTATTGTAGCAAAAATCAGTACTAAACCTACCTGCACCACAGTGGTACAAGTCTATATGCCTACCAGTCAAGCTGATGATGAGGATGTAGAAAAGGTCTATGAAGAAATAGACGAAATTCTGAGGTATATCAAGGGTGATGAAAATGTTATAGTAATGGGAGATTGGAATGCTGTGGTAGGAAAAGGCAGAGAAGGGAAGATAGTGGGAGATTTCGGATTAGGTGAAAGGAATGATCGAGGAAGCAGGCTGGTAGAATTCTGCACCGAGCATGAATTGGTCATAGCTAACACCTTATTCAATAACCACAATAGAAGAATATACACATGGATGAGACCAGGAGATACAGGGCGTAACCAAATCGACTTCATTATGGTCAAGCAGAGGTTTCGAAACCAGATTTTGGATTGTAAAACATATCCGGGTGCTGACATAAACTCTGATCACAATCTGGTTGTAATGAAATGCAGATTAAAGTTGAAGAAACTGAAGAAAAGTCAAAAGCCAAAAAGGTGGGCAATAGACAGACTGAAAGAGAAGGATGTAAACGAAAGATTCAAGAAGAGTATAAAGGAAGGACTAATGAAAAACCCTAAACAAACTTCAATTGCAGACGAATGGGCACTTTTGAAGAATGAAATAACAAAATCCGCAGAAGAAAACATTGGTAGGAAAGAAAGAATAGGTAGAAAACCGTGGATCACTCAGGATATACTAGAATTGATGGATGAAAAGCGGAAACACAAGAATGTAAGAGATGAAAAGGGGAAAGCAGAATACAGACGTCTGAGAAATGAGGTTAACAAGAAGTGCAAGGAAGCGAAAGAAGAATGGTTGTAAGAGAAATGTGCAGGTATAGAAAATTGTCTGAAATTAGGAAAAGTAGACACAGCTTATCGAAGGATTAAGAATACTTTTGGGGAAAAGAAGACTAAGTGCTGTAATATTAAGGACACAAATGGAAAGCCTCTAACAGATAGGGAAGAAAAGGTTGAGAGATGTAAAGCTTACATAGAGAGTTTGTATAAGGGAAAGGAGATTGAGAATCATGTAATGGAAAGGGAGGAGGAAATTGATGAGGATGCGAAAGGAGATTTAATATTGAGATCAGAATTTGACAGAGTATTGGAGGAACAGGAACAAAGCACCAGGCATAGATGATATACCGATTGAGTTGCTACGCTGCATAGGAGATGAAGGTCTGATCAGGTTATTTCACTTGGTGTGTAGGATTTATGAGACAGGTGAGGTACCCCCTGATTTCAAGAAGAATGTAATCATCCCTATACCAAAGAAAGTGGGAGCTGACAGATGTGAAGATTACCGTACAATCAGCTTGATTACTCATGCTTCAAAGATCCTGTCTAGAATAATTTACAAGAGGATTGAAAGCCAGATAGAAACGGAGTTGGGTGAAGACCAGTTTGGTTTCAGGAGAAATGTAGGAACAAGGGAAGCTGTACTAAGTCTTAGGCTGATTTTGGAAGGTAGAATAAGGAAAGATAAGAGAACGTTCATGGCTTTTGTAGACTTAGAAAAGGCTTTTGATAACGTTGATTGGACTAAATTGTTTGACATTTTGAAATCGATTGGAATTTATTTATTTAATCGTATGGTGATACAATACAGAATACAAATAAGACAAAATTAAACTTTAAAGTCCTTCCTTTTCAACCATTCGGTTAGACTAGGTGTGAGATCAAACAAGTCGTCAGGAATTCCAGGGTATGAATGAAGAGGACAGCGTAGGACCAGGTGTTCAATCGTCTGTTCTTCTAAGTTACATTCACACATTGGTGAACTGATCCAGCCCCACTTGTACCTGAAATAATTACAACACCCATGTCCAGTCCTCAACCTGTTGATACGGCACCAGAGGTTCCTTGGTAGGTCAAAACCATTTGGCTTCTTTGTGGGATCAAGATGGTGGACACTTGATCCCAATGTTTTTGTTGACCACTCATGCTTCCAGCTTTCCTTTATGTCAAATCCATCCGCGATGAGTTGCCTTGCAGTGACACTTGCCGGTCTTCTGGATTGCAATCGTTGTTGTGACGGATGGCAGAATTCCTGATGCAGTGGCAAAGAGGGTGATGCAAAGATTTTCTTAGCCTCCCTCAGTAGAGCTTGCTTCCGCCTTAAGTGAGGTGGAGGGATGTGGCTCAGCACGGGTAACCAGTGACATGGAGTTGATTTGATGGTACCAGTAATGCAACGTATTGTATCGTTCAGTTTCGTGTCTATCTTCTTCACATGTACGCTTCCCAACCAGACAGGCGCACAGTACTCAGCAGCTGAGTAAACAAGACTGATGCCAGTTAAACGTAGACAGTCAGCAGAGGCTCCCCAGGAGGTACCACTGAGCTTATGCAGTATGTTGTTTCTTGCGGCGACTTTGTGAGAGAGCTTGGTGATGTGCTCTTTGTAGCTCAGGGTTCTATCTAAAGTGACTCCGAGATATTTTGGGAAAGGATTGTACCTCAGCTCTTGTCCATTGAACAGGACTCTAGGTTTGTAGTTTGCGACACGATAAAGTACAGGGATAGGAGGGTGATATACAATCTGTACAGAAACCAGACAGCAGTCATTCGAGTTGATGGACATGAGAGAGAAGCTGGTATTCAGAAAGGTGTAAGGCAAGGCTGCAACTTATCACCCATACTTTTCAATCTTTACATTGAACAAGCAATGAAGGAAATTAGAGAAAAATTTAAAGTGGGAGTGAAGATTCAAGGAGAAATAATTTCAACTCTGAGATTTGCTGATGACATCGTCATCTTGGCCGACAAGCCTGAGGATTTGAATGAGTTTTTGAATGGTATGGACTCCGTCTTACGGAAGGAATTCATGATGAAAATAAATAAATGTAAAACAAAAATACTGGAATGCAGCCGAGATAAATCAGAAACCTCTATGGAGATCAAATTGGCAGGTGAAAAGCTGAAGGAAGTAGGAGACTTCTGTTACTTAGGAAGCAGAATAACCAGTGATGGACGAAGCAAAGAGGATATTAAAAGTAGGTTGGCTCAGGCAAAGTAGGCATTTCTACAAAAAAGGAATCTGCTGACATCGAATATAGATTTAGGTATTAGGATGTAATTTTTGAAAGCCTTTGTCTGGGGCGTGGCGCTCTATGGAAGTGAAACTTGAACTATTGGTGCAGCAGAAAAGAGGAGAATTGAAGCATTTGAAATGTGGTGTTACAGGAGAATGATGAAGATCAGATGGGTAGATAGGGTTACAAACAAAGAGGTATTAAGACGAGTGGGAGAGGAGAGATGTTTCTGGCGACTGCTAATGAAGAGAAGAGATAGGTTGATAGGACACATACTAAGACACCCAGGAATAGCAAGCTTAGTTATGGAAGGAAGGGTCGAGGAAAAAAACTGTAGGGGTAGACCAAGGTTAGAATATGTTAAACAGATTGCCTCGGATGTAGGGGGTCGGAGCTACGTAGAGATGAAACGATTAGCTCAGGACAGGGAGGCATGGAAAGCTGCATGAAACCAGTCAAAAGACTGAAGACTCAAACAACAACAAGTGAATTTTTTCGGCCCTTTGGCATTGACAATCCAAAATTGACTCATCGACGCAGGGCTCAAACCACTAAACCTAGAAAGCTGAAATTTTGCATGTTGGTTGATCCGAGTATGTAGAGGCCCAATAAGAAACGGTTTTTGGAAATTCAATTTGTAAGTGACTTTTTTCGGCCCTTTGGCACTGAGCAAGGACAGTCGGTAAAATGTTCGGATTTATCTCATTTTAAATCGCCAGATACGAGAAACAATACTCGGAGGTCCTGTAGGGACCCCGAAACACACTTTTTAAGTTCCTAAAATTAACGGTTTCGGAGTTATTCCCAAATAACTGTGTTCCCTCTGAGAAACAGATCAACGTTACTATGGCAACCGCTGAAATTTCGAAGACCGGGGATAGTTTTCTGACAATATCACGAAAACCGTTCGTTGTAGGGCCTTAAAACGCTGGGTTCGGTTCCACGAACATTGCTCCTCACATTGTTACTAGCAAAAAGAGCTATAATCCATATTTCTACGATCAAATCGACTTGGAAAGTCGCATCTCTTATATATAATCCAAAATTGACTCATCACCGCAGGGCTCAAACCACTAGACCTAGAAAGCTGAAATTTTGCATGTTGGTTGATCCGAGTATGTAGAGGCTCACTAAGAAACGGTTTTTGAAAATTCAATTTGTAAGTGACTCTTCTCGGCCCTTTGGCATTGACAATCTAAAATTGACTCATCGACGCAGGGCTCAAACCACTAGACCTAGAAAGCTGAAATTTTGGGTGTTGGTTGATCCGAGTATGTAGAGGCCCAATAAGAAACGGTTTTTGAAAATTCAATTTGTAAGTGACTTTTTCCGGCCTTTTGGCACTGAGCAAGGACAGTCGGTAAAATGTTCGGATTTAGCTCATTTTAAGCCGCCAGATACGAGAAACAATACTCGGAGGTCCTGTAGGGACCCCGAAACACACTTTTTAAGTTCCTAAAATGAACGGTTTCGGAGATATTTCCAAATAACTGTGTTCCCTCTGAGAAACAGATCAACGTTACTATGGCAACCGCTGAAATTTCGCAGACCGGGGATAGTTTTCTGGCAATATATCGAAAACCGTTCGTTTTAGGGCCTTAAAACGCTGGGTTCGGTTACCACTTCCTCGAAGTGGAAACCACGAACATTACTCCTCACTTTGTTACGCGCAAAAAGAGCTATAATCCATATTTCTCCACTCAAATCGACTTGGAAAGTCTCAACTCTTATATAGGCCTATAATCCAAAATTGACTCATCACCGCAGGGCTCAAACTACTAGACCTAGAAAGCTGAAATTTTGCATGTTGGTTGATCCGAGTATGTAGAGGCTCACTAAGAAACGGTTTTTGAAAATTCAATTTGTAAGTGACTTTTTTCGTCCCATGGCATTGACAATCCAAAATTGACTCATCGACGCAGGGCTCAAACCACTAGAACTAGAAAGCTGAAATTTTGCATGTTGGTTGATTCGAGTATGTAAAGGCCCAATAAGAAACGGGTTTTGAAAATTCAATTTGTAAGTGACTTTTTTCGGCCCTTTGGCACTGAGCAAGGACAGTCGGTAAAATGTTCGGATTTAGCTCATTTTAAGCCACCAGATACGAGAAACAATACTCGGAGGTCCTGTAGGGACCCCGAAACACACTTTTTAATTTCCTAAAATGAACGGTTTCGGAGATATTCCCAAATAACTGTGTTTCCTCTGAGAAACAGATCAACGTTTCTATGGCAACCGCAGAAATTTCGCAGACCGGGGATAGTTTTCTGGCAATATCTCGAAAACCGTTCGTTTTAGGTCCTTAAAACGCTGGGTTCGGTTCCCACACGAACATTGCTCCTCACATTGTTACGCGCAAAAAGAGCTATATTCCATATTTCTACGATCAAATCGACTCGGAAAGTCTCATCTCTTATATATAATCCAAAATTTACTCGTCACCGCAGGGCTCAAACCACTAGACCTAGAAAGCTGAAATCTTGCATGTTGGTTGATCCGAGTATGTAGAGGCTCATTAAGAAACGGTTTTTGAAAATTCAATTTGCAAAGGACTTTTTTCTGCCCTTTGGCATTGACAATCCAAAATTGACTCATCGACACAGGGCTCAAATCACTAGACCTAGAAAGCTGAAATTTTGCATGTTGGTTGATCCGAGTATGTAGAGGCTCATTAAGAAACGGTTTTTGAAAATTCAATTTGTAAGTTACTTTTTTCGGCCCTTTGGCATTGACAATCCAAAATTGACTCATCGACGCAGGGCTCAAACCACTAGACCTAGAAAGATGAAATTTTGCATGTTGGTTGATCCGAGTATGTAGAGGCCCAATAAGAAACGGTTTTTGAAAATTCAATTTGTAAGTGATTTTTTCGGCCCTTTGGCACTGAGCAAGGACAGTCGGTAAAATGTTCGGATTTAGCTCATTTTAAGCCGCCAGATACGAGAAACAATACTCGGAGGTCCTGTAGGGACCCCGAAACACACTTTTTAAGTTCCTAAAATGAACGGTTTCGGAGATATTCCCAAATAACTGTGTTCCCTCTGAGAAACAGATCAACGTTACTAAGGCAACCGCTGAAATTTCGCAGACCGAGGATAGTTTTCTGGCAGTATCTCGAAAACCGTTCGTTTTAGGGCCTTAAAAAGCTGGGTTCGGTTCCCACCTCTTCGAAGTGGAAACCACGAACATTGCTCTTCACATTGTTACGCGCAAAAAGAGCTATAATCCATATTTCTACGATCAAATCGACTTGGAAAGTCTCATCTCTTATATATAATCCAAAATTGACTCATCACCGCAGGGCTCAAACCACTAGACCTAGAAAGCTGAAATTTTGCATGTTGGTTGATCCGAGTATGTAGAGGCTCACTAAGAAACGGTTTTTGAAAATTCAATTTCTAAGTGACTTTTTTCGGCCCTTTGGCATTTACAATCCAAAATTGACTCATCGACGCAGGGCTCAAACCACTAGACCTAGAAAGCTGAAATTTTGCATGTTGGTTGATCCGAGTATGTAGATCCCAATAAGAAACGTTTTTTGAAAATTAATTTAGTAAGTGACTTTTTTCCGCCCTTTGGCACTGAGCAAGGACAGTCGGTAAAATGTTCGGATTTAGCTCATTTTAAGCCGCCAGATACGAGAAACAATACTCGGAGGTCCTGTAGGGACCCCGAAACATACTTTTTAAGTTCCTAAAATGAACGGTTTCAGAGATATTCCCAAATAACTGTGTTCCCTCTGAGAAACAGATCAACGTTACTATGGCAACCGCTGAAATTTCGCAGACCGGGGATAGTTTTCTGGCAATAACTTGAAACCGTTCGTTTTAGGGCATTAAAACGCTGGGTTCGTTTCCCACTTCTTCGAAGTGGAAACCACGAACATTGCTCCTCACATTGTTACGCGCAAAAAGAGCTATAATCCATATTTCTACGATCAAATCGACTTGGAAAGTCTCATCTCTTATATATAATCCAAAATTGACTCATCACCGCAGGGCTCAAACCACTAGACCTAGAAAGCTGAAATTTTGCATGTTGGTTGAGCCGAGTATGTAGAGGCTCACTAAGAAACGGTTTTTGAAAATTCAATTTGTAAGTGACTTTTTTCGGCCCTTTGGCATTGACAATCCAAAATTGACTCATCGACGCAGGGCTCAAACCACTAGACCTAGAAAGCTGAAATTTTGCATGTTGGTTGATCCGAGTATGTAGAGGCACAATAAGATACGGTTTTTGAAAATTCAATTTGTAAGTTACTTTTTTCGGCCCTTTGGCACTGAGCAAGGACAGTCGGTAAAATGTTCGGATTTAGCTCATTTTAAGCCGCCAGATACGACAAACAATACTCGGAGGTCCTGTAGGGACCCCGAAACACACTTTTTAAGTTCCCTAAATGAACGGTTTCGGAGATATTCCCAAATAACTGTGTTCCCTCTGAGAAACAGATCAACGTTACTATGGCAACCGCTGAAATTTCGCAGACCGGGGATAGTTTTCTGGCAATATCTCGAAAACCGTTCGTTTTAGGGCCTTAAAACGCTGGGTTCGGTTCCCACTTCTTGGAAGTGGAAACCACGAACATTACTCCTCACTTTGTTACGCGCAAAAGAGCTATAATCCATATTTCTACGATCAAATCGACTTGGAAAGTCTCAACTCTTATATATAATCCAAAATTGACTCATCACCGCAGGGCTCAAACTACTAGACCTAGAAAGCTGAAATTTTGCATGTTGGTTGATCCAAGTATGTAGAGGCTCACTAAGAATCGGTTTTTGAAAATTTAATTTATAAGTGACTTTTATCGTCCCTTTGGCATTGCCAATCCAATATTGACTCATCGACGCAGGGCTCATACCACTAGAAGTAGAAAGCTGAAATTTTGCATGTTGGTTGATCCGAGTATGTAAAGGCCCAATAAGAAGCGGTTTTTGAAAATTCAATTTGTAAGTGACTTTTTTCGGCCCTTTGGCACTGAGCAAGGACAGTCGGTAAAATGTTCGGATTTAGCTCATTTTAAGCCACCAGATACGAGAAACAATACTCGGAGGTCCTGTAGGGACCCCGAAACACTTTTTTTAAGTTCCTAAAATGAACGGCTTCGGATATATTCCCAAATAACTGTGTTTCCTCTTAGAAACAGATCAACGTTACTATGGCAACCGCTGAAATTTCGCAGACCGGGGATAGTTTTCTGGCAATATCTCGAAAACCGTTCGTTTTAGGGCCTTAAAACGCTGGGTTCGGTTCCCACACGAACATTGCTCCTCACATTGTTACGCGCAAAAAGAGCTATAATCCATATTTCTACGATCAAATCGACTTGGAAAGTCTCATCTCTTATATATAATCCATTATTGACTCATCACCGCAGGGCTCAAACCACTAGACCGAGAAAGCTGAAATTTTGCATGTTGGTTGATCCGAGTATGTAGAGGCTCATTAAGAAACGGTTTTTGAAAATTCAATTTGTAAAGGACTTTTTTCGGCCCTTTGGCATTGACAATCCAAAATTGACTCATCGACACAGGGCTCAAACCACTAGACCTAGAAACCTGAAATTTTGCATGTTGTTTGATCCGAGTATGTAGAGGCTCATTAAGAAACGGTTTTTGAAAATTCAATTTGTAGTGACTTTTTTCGGCTCTTTTTCATTGACAATCCAAAATTGACTCATCGACGCAGGGCTCAAACCACTAGACCTAGTTAGCTGAAATTTTGCATGTTGGTTGATCCGAGTATTTAGAGGCCCAATAAGAAACGGTTTTTGAAAATTCAATTTGTAAGTGACTTTTTTCGGCCCTTTGGCACTGTTAGCAAGGACAGTCGGTAAAATGTTCGGATTTAGCTCATTTTAAATCGCCAGATACGAGAAACAATACTCGGAGGTCCTGTAGGGACTCCGAAACACACTTTTTAAGTTCCTAACATGAACGGTTTCGGAGATATTCCCAAATAACTGTGTTCCCTCTGAGAAACAGATCAACGTTACTATGGCAACCGCTGAAATTTCGCAGACCGGGGATAGTTTTCTGGCAATAACTTGAAACCGTTCGTTTTAGGGCATTAAAACGCTGGGTTCGGTTCCCACTTCTTCGAAGTGGAAACCACGAACATTGCTCCTCAAATTGTTACGCGCAAAAAGAGCTATAACCCATATTTCTACGATCAAATCGACTTGGAAAGTCTCATCTATTATACTTAATCCAAAAATTGACTCATCACCGCAGGAATCAAACCACTAGACCTAGAAAGCTGAAATTTTGCATGTTGGTTGAGCCGCGTATGTAGAGGCTCACTAAGAAACGGTTTTTGAAAATTCAATTTCTAAGTGACTTTTTTCGGCCCTTTGGCATTGACAATCCAAAATTGACTCATCGACGCAGGGCTCAAACCACTAGACCTAGAAAGCTGAAATTTTGCATGTTGATTGATCCGAGTATGTAGAGGCCCAATAAGAAACGGTTTTTGAAAATTCAATTTGTAAGTGACTTTTTTCGGCCCTTTGGCACTGAGCAAGGACAGTCGGTAAAATTTTCGGATTTAGCTCATTTTAAGCCGCCAGATACGAGAAACAATACTCGGAGGTCCTGTAGGGACCCCGAAACACACTTTTTAAGTTCCTAAAATGAACGGTTTCGGAGATATTCCCAAATAACTATGTTCCCTCTGAGAAACAGATCAACGTTACTATGGCAACCGCTGAAATTTCTCAGACCGGGGATAGTTTTCTGGCAATAACTTGAAAACCGTTCGTTTTAGGGCATTAAAACGCTGGGTTCGGTTCCCACTTCTTCGAAGTGGAAACCACGAACATTGCTCCTCACATTGTTACGCGCAAAAAGAGCTATAATCCATATTTCTACGATCAAATCGACTTGGAAAGTCTCATCTCTTATATATAATCCAAAATTGACTCATCACCGCAGGGCTCAAACCACTAGACCTAGAAAGCTGAAATTTTGCATGTTGGTTGATCCGAGTATGTAGAGGCACAATAAGATACGGTTTTTGAAAATTCAATTTGTAAGTTACTTTTTTCGGCCCTTTGGCACTGAGCAAGGACAGTCGTTAAAATGTTCGGATTTAGCTCATTTTAAGCCGCCAGATACGAGAAACAATACTCGGAGGTCCTGTAGGGACCCCGAAATACACTTTTTAAGTTCCCTAAATGAACGGTTTCGGAGATATTCCCAAATAACTGTGTTCCCTCTGAGAAACAGATCAACGTTACTATGGCAACCGCTGAAATTTCGCAGACCGGGGATAGTTTTCTGGCAATATCTCGAAAACCGTTCGTTTTAGGGCCTTAAAACGCTGGGTTCGGTTCCCACTTCTTGGAAGTGGAAACCACGAACATTACTCCTCACTTTGTTACGCGCAAAAGAGCTATAATCCATATTTCTACGATCAAATCGACTTGGAAAGTCTCAACTCTTATATATAATCCAAAATTGACTCATCACCGCAGGGCTCAAACTACTAGACCTAGAAAGCTGAAATTTTGCATGTTGGTTGATCCAAGTATGTAGAGGCTCACTAAGAATCGGTTTTTGAAAATTTAATTTATAAGTGACTTTTTTCGTCCCTTTGGCATTGCCAATCCAATATTGACTCATCGACGCAGGGCTCATACCACTAGAAGTAGAAAGCTGAAATTTTGCATGTTGGTTGATCCGAGTATGTAAAGGCCCAATAAGAAGCGGTTTTTGAAAATTCAATTTGTAAGTGACTTTTTTCGGCCCTTTGGCACTGAGCAAGGACAGTCGGTAAAATGTTCGGATTTAGCTCATTTTAAGCCACCAGATACGAGAAACAATACTCGGAGGTCCTGTAGGGACCCCGAAACACTTTTTTTAAGTTCCTAAAATGAACGGTTTCGGAGATATTCCCAAATAACTGTGTTTCCTCTGAGAAACAGATCAACGTTGCTATGGCAACCGCTGAAATTTCGCAGACCGGGGATAGTTTTCTGGCAATATCTCGAAAACCGTTCGTTTTAGGGCCTTAAAACGCTGGGTTCGGTTCCCACACGAACATTGCTCCTCACATTGTTACGCGTAAAAAGAGCTATAATCCATATTTCTACGATCAAATCGACTTGGAAAGTCTCATCTCTTATATGTAATCCATTATTGACTCATCACCGCAGGGCTCAAACCACTAGACCGAGAAAGCTGAAATTTTGCATGTTGGTTGATCCGAGTATGTAGAGGCTCACTAAGAATCGGTTTTTGAAAATTCAATTTGTAAAGGACTTTTTCGGCCCTTTGGCATTGACAATCCAAAATTGTCTCATCGACACAGGGCTCAAACCACTAGACCTAGAAAGCTGAAATTTTGCATGTTGGTTGATCCGAGTATGTAGAGGCTCATTAAGAAACGGTTTTTGAAAATTCAATTTGTAGTGACTTTTTTCGGCCCTTTGGCATTGACAATCCAAAATTGACTCATCGACGCAGGGCTCAAACCACTAGACCTAGATAGCTGAAATTTTGCATGTTGGTTGATCCGAGTATTTAGAGGCCCAATAAGAAACGGTTTTTGAAATTCAATTTGTAAGTGACTTTTTTCGGCCCTTTGGCACTGTTAGCAAGGACAGTCGGTAAAATGTTCGGATTTAGCTCATTTTAAATCGCCAGATACGAGAAACAATACTCGGAGGTCCTGTAGGGACCCCGAAACACACTTTTTAAGTTCCTAACATGAACGGTTTCGGAGATATTCCCAAATAACTGTGTTCCCTCTGAGAAACAGATCAACGTTACTATGGCAAACGCTGAAATTTCGCAGACCGGGGATAGTTTTCTGGCAGTATCTCGAAAACCGTTCGTTTTAGGGCCTTAAAACGCTTGGGTTCGGTTCCCACTTCTACGAAGTGGAAACCACGAACATTGCTCCTCACATTGTTACGCGCAAAAAGAGCTATAATCCATATTTCTACGATCAAATCGACTTGGAAAGTCTCATCTCTTATATATAATCCAAAATTGACTCATCACTGATGGGCTCAAACCACTAGACCTAGAAAGCTGAAATTTTGCATTTTGGTTGATCCGAGTATGTAGAGGCTCACTAAGAAACGGTCTTTGAAAATTTAATTTGTAAGTGACTTTTTTCGTCCCTTTGGCATTGCCAATCCAATACTGACTCATCGACGCAGGGCTCATACCACTAGAAGTAGAAAGCTGAAATTTTGCATGTTGGTTGATCCGAGTATGTAAAGGCCCAATAAGAAGCGGTTTTTGAAAATTCAACTTGTAAGTGACTTTTTTCGTCCCTTTGACACTGAGCAAGGACAGTCGGTAAAATGTTCGGATTTAGCTCATTTTAAGCCACCAGATACGAGAAACAATACTCGGAGGTCCTGTAGGGACCCCGAAACACTTTTTTTAAGTTCCTAAAATGAACGGTTTCGGAGATATTCCCAAATAACTGTGTTTCCTCTTAGAAACAGATCAACGTTACTATGGCAACCGCTGAAATTTCGCAGACCGGGGATAGTTTTCTGGCAATATCTCGAAAACCGTTCGTTTTAGGGCCTTAAAACGCTGGGTTCGGTTCCCACACGAACATTGCTCCTGACATTGTTACGCGCAAAAAGAGCTATAATCCATATTTCTACGATCAAATCGACTTGGAAAGTCTCATCTCTTATATATAATCCATTATTGACTCATCACCGCAGGGCTCAAACCACTAGACCGAGAAAGCTGAAATTTTGCATGTTGGTTGATCCGAGTATGTAGAGGCTCATTAAGAAACGGTTTTTGAAAATTCAATTTGTAAAGGACTTTTTTCGGCCCTTTGGCATTGACAATCCAAAATTGACTCATCGACACAGGGCTCAAACCACTAGACCTAGAAACCTGAAATTTTGCATGTTGTTTGATCCGAGTATGTAGAGGCTCATTAAGAAACGGTTTTTGAAAATTCAATTTGTAGTGACTTTTTTCGGCTCTTTTTCATTGACAATCCAAAATTGACTCATCGACGCAGGGCTCAAACCACTAGACCTAGTTAGCTGAAATTTTGCATGTTGGTTGATCCGAGTATTTAGAGGCCCAATAAGAAACGGATTTTGAAAATTCAATTTGTAAGTGACATTTTTCGGCCCTTTGGCACTGTTAGCAAGGACAGTCGGTAAAATGTTCGGATTTAGCTCATTTTAAATCGCCAGATACGAGAAACAATACTCGGAGGTCCTGTAGGGACCCCGAAACACACTTTTTAAGTTCCTAACATGAACGGTTTCGGAGATATTCCCAAATAACTGTGTTCCCTCTGAGAAACAGATCAACGTTACTATGGCAACCGCTGAAATTTCGCAGACCGGGGATAGTTTTCTGGCAATAACTTGAAACCGTTCGTTTTAGGGCATTAAAACGCTGGGTTCGGTTCCCACTTCTTCGAAGTGGAAACCACGAACATTGCTCCTCAAATTGTTACGCGCAAAAAGAGCTATAATCCATATTTCTACGATCAAATCGACTTGGAAAGTCTCATCTCTTATACATAATCCAAAATTGACTCATCACCGCAGGGCTCAAACCACTAGACCTAGAAAGCTGAAATTTTGCATGTTGGTTGAGCCGAGTATGTAGAGGCTCACTAAGAATCGGTTTTTGAAAATTCAATTTGTAAGTGACTTTTTTCGGCCCTTTGGCATTGACAATCCAAAATTGACTCATCGACGCAGGGCTCAAACCACTAGACCTAGAAAGCTGAAATTTTGCATGTTGATTGATCCGAGTATGTAGAGGCCCAATAAGAAACGGTTTTTGAAAATTCAATTTGTAAGTGACTTTTTTCGGCCCTTTGGCACTGAGCAAGGACAGTCGGTAAAATGTTCGGATTTAGCTCATTTTAAGCCGCCAGATACGAGAAACAATACTCGGAGGTCCTGTAGGGACCCCGAAACACACTTTTTAAGTTCCTAAAATGAACGGTTTCGGAGATATTCCCAAATAACTGTGTTCCCTCTGAGAAACAGATCAACGTTACTATGGCAACCGCTGAAATTTCTCAGACCGGGGATAGTTTTCTGGCAATAACTTGAAAACCGTTCGTTTTAGGGCATTAAAACGCTGGGTTCGGTTCCCACTTCTTCGAAGTGGAAACCACGAACATTGCTCCTCACATTGTTACGCGCAAAAAGAGCTATAATCCATATTTCTACGATCAAATCGACTTGGAAAGTCTCATCTCTTATATATAATCCAAAATTGACTCATCACCGCAGGGCTCAAACCACTAGACCTAGAAAGCTGAAATTTTGCATGTTGGTTGATCCGAGTATGTAGAGGCACAATAAGATACGGTTTTTGAAAATTCAATTTGTAAGTTACTTTTTTCGGCCCTTTGGCACTGAGCAAGGACAGTCGTTAAAATGTTCGGATTTAGCTCATTTTTAGCCGCCAGATACGAGAAACAATACTCGGAGGTCCTGTAGGGACCCCGAAATACACTTTTTAAGTTCCCTAAATGAACGGTTTCGGAGATATTCCCAAATAACTGTGTTCCCTCTGAGAAACAGATCAACGTTACTATGGCAACCGCTGAAATTTCGCAGACCGGGGATAGTTTTCTGGCAATATCTCGAAAACCGTTCGTTTTAGGGCCTTAAAACGCTGGGTTCGGTTCCCACTTCTTGGAAGTGGAAACCACGAACATTACTCCTCACTTTGTTACGCGCAAAAGAGCTATAATCCGTATTTCTACGATCAAATCGACTTGGAAAGTCTCAACTCTTATATATAATCCAAAATTGACTCATCACCGCAGGGCTCAAACTACTAGACCTAGAAAGCTGAAATGTTGCATGTTGGTTGATCCAAGTATGTAGAGGTTCACTAAGAATCGGTTTTTGAAAATTTAATTTATAAGTGACTTTTTTCGTCCCTTTGGCATTGCCAATCCAATATTGACTCATCGACGCAGGGCTCATACCACTAGAAGTAGAAAGCTGAAATTTTGCATGTTGGTTGATCCGAGTATGTAAAGGCCCAATAAGAAGCGGTTTTTGAAAATTCAATTTGTAAGTGACTTCTTTCGGCCCTTTGGCACTGAGCAAGGACAGTCGGTAAAATGTTCGGATTTAGCTCATTTTAAGCCACCAGATACTAGAAACAATACTCGGAGGTCCTGTAGGGACCCCGAAGCACTTTTTTTAAGTTCCTAAAATGAACGGTTTCGGAGATATTCCCAAATAACTGTGTTTCCTCTGAGAAACAGATCAACGTTGCTATGGCAACCGCTGAAATTTCGCAGACCGGGGATAGTTTTCTGGCAATATCTCGAAAACCGTTCGTTTTAGGGCCTTAAAACGCTGGGTTCGGTTCCCACACGAACATTGCTCCTCACATTGTTACGCGTAAAAAGAGCTATAATCCATATTTCTACGATCAAATCGACTTGGAAAGTCTCATCTCTTATATGTAATCCATTATTGACTCATCACCGCAGAGCTTAAACCACTAGACCGAGAAAGCTGAAATTTTGCATGTTGGTTGATCCGAGTATGTAGAGGCTCACTAAGAAACGGTTTTTGAAAATTCAATTTGTAAAGGACTTTTTCGGCCCTTTGGCATTGACAATCCAAAATTGACTCATCGACACAGGGCTCAAACCACTAGACCTAGAAAGCTGAAATTTTGCATGTTGGTTGATCCGAGTATGTAGAGGCTCATTAAGAAACGGTTTTTGAAAATTCAATTTGTAGTGACTTTTTTCGGCCCTTTGGCATTGACAATCCAAAATTGACTCATCGACGCAGGGCTCAAACCACTAGACCTAGATAGCTGAAATTTTGCATGTTGGTTGATCCGAGTATTTAGAGGCCCAATAAGAAACGGTTTTTGAAATTCAATTTGTAAGTGACTTTTTTCTGCCCTTTGGCACTGCTAGCAAGGACAGTCGGTAAAATGTTCGGATTTAGCTCATTTTAAATCGCCAGATACGAGAAACAATACTCGGAGGTCCTGTAGGGACCCCGAAACACACTTTTTAAGTTCCTAACATGAACGGTTTCGGAGATATTCCCAAATAACTGTGTTCCCTCTGAGAAACAGATCAACGTTACTATGGCAAACGCTGAAATTTCGCAGACCGGGGATAGTTTTCTGGCAGTATCTCGAAAACCGTTCGTTTTAGGGCCTTAAAACGCTTGGGTTCGGTTCCCACTTCTACGAAGTGGAAACCACGAACATTGCTCCTCACATTGTTACGCGCAAAAAGAGCTATAATCCATATTTCTACGATCAAATCGACTTGGAAAGTCTCATCTCTTATATATAATCCAAAATTGACTCATCACTGCAGGGCTCAAACCACTAGACCTAGAAAGCTGAAATTTTGCATGTTGGTTGATCCGAGTATATAGAGGCCCAATAAGAAACGTTTTTTGAAAATTCATTTAGTAAGTGACTTTTTTCGGCCCTTTGGCACTGAGCAAGGACAGTCGGTAAAATGTTCGGATTTAGCTCTTTTTAAGCCGCCAGATACATGAAACAATACTCGGAGGTCCTGTAGGGACCCCGAAACACACTTTTTAAGTTCCTAAAATGAACGGTTTCGGAGATATTCCCAAATAACTGTGTTCCCTCTGAGAAACAGATCAACGTTACTATGGCAACCGCTGAAATTTCGCAGACCGGGGATAGTTTTCTGGCAATAACTCGAAAACCGTTCGTTTTAGGGCATTAAAACGCTGGGTTCGGTTCCCAAGTGGAAACCACGAACATTGCTCCTCACATTGTTACGCGCAAAAAGAGCTATAATCCATATTTCTACGAACAAATGGACTTGGAAAGTCTCATCTCTTATATATAATCCAAAATTGACTCATCACGGCAGGGCTCAAACCACTTGACCTAGAAAGCTGAAATTTTGCATGTTGGTTGATCCGAGTATGTAGAGGCTCACTAAGAAACGGTTTTTGAAAATTCAATTTCTAAGTGACTTTTTTCGGTCCTTTGGCATTGACAATCCAAAATTGACTCATCGACGCAGGGCTCAAACCACTAGACCTAGAAAGCTGAAATTTTGCTTGTTGGTTGATCCGAGTATGTAGACGTCCAATAAGAAACGGGTTTTGAAAATTCAATTAGTAAGTGACTTTTTTCGGCCCTTTGGCACTGAGCAAGGACAGTCGGTAAAATGTTCGGATTTAGCTCATTTTAAGCCGCCAGATACGAGAAACAATACTCGGAGGTCCTGTAGGGACCCCGAAACACACTTTTTAAGTTCCTAAAATGAACGGTTTCGGAGATATTCCCAAATAACTGTGTTCCCTCTGAGAAACAGATCAACGTTACTATGGCAACCGCTGAAATTTCTCAGACCGGGGAAAGTTTTCTGGCAATAACTTGAAAACCGTTCGTTTTAGGGCATTAAAACGCTGGGTTCGGTTCCCACTTCTTCGAAGTGGAAACCACGAACATTGCTCCTCACATTGTTACGCGCAAAAAGAGCTATAATCCATATTTCTACGATCAAATCGACTTGGAAAGTCTCATCTCTTATATATAATCCAAAATTGACTCATCACCGCAGGGCTCAAACCACTAGACCTCGAAAGCTGAAATTTTGCATGTTGGTTGATCCGAGTATGTAGAGGCACAATAAGATACGGTTTTTGAAAATTCAATTTGTAAGTTACTTTTTTCGGCCCTTTGGCACTGAGCAAGGACAGTCGGTAAAATGTTCGGATTTAGCTCATTTTAAGCCGCCAGATACGAGAAACAATACTCGGAGGTCCTGTAGGGACCCCGAAATACACTTTTTAAGTTCCCTAAATGAACGGTTTCGGAGATATTCCCAAATAACTGTGTTCC
This sequence comes from Meconema thalassinum, assembly GCA_946902985.2. NCBI lineage: Eukaryota > Metazoa > Arthropoda > Insecta > Orthoptera > Tettigoniidae > Meconema > Meconema thalassinum. The sequence goes on from OX336390.1 coordinate 305,495,543, forward strand.
CTCTGAGAAACAGATCAACGTTACTATGGCAACCGCTGAAATTTCGCAGACCGGGGATAGTTTTCTGGCAATATCTCGAAAACCGTTCGTTTTAGGGCCTTAAAACGCTGGGTTCGGTTTCCACTTCTTGGATGTGGAAACCACGAACATTACTCCTCACTTTGTTACGCGCAAAAGAGCTATAATCCATATTTCTACGATCAAATCGACTTGGAAAGTCTCAACTCTTATATATAATCCAAAATTGACTCATCACCGCAGGGCTCAAACCACTAGACCTAGAAAGCTGAAATTTTGCATGTTGGTTGATCCGAGTATGTAGAGGCTCACTAAGAAACGGTTTTTGAAAATTCAATTTGTAAGTGACTCTTTTCGGCCCTTTGGCATTGACAATCTAAAATTGACTCATCGACGCAGGGTTCAAACCACTAGACCTAGAAAGCTGAAATTTTGCGTGTTGGTTGACCCGAGTATGTAGAGGCCCAATAAGAAACGGTTTTTGAAAATTCAATTTGTAAGTGACTTTTTCCGGCCTTTTGGCACTGAGCAAGGACAGTCGGTAAAATGTTCGGATTTAGCTCATTTTAAGCCGCCTGATACGAGAAACAATACTCGGAGGTCCTGTAGGGACCCCGAAACACACTTTTTAAGTTCCTAAAATGAACGGTTTCGGAGATATTTCCAAATAACTGTGTTCCCTCTGAGAAACAGATCAACGTTACTATGGCAACCGCTGAAATTTCGCAGACCGGGGATAGTTTTCTGGCAATATATCGAAAACCGTTCGTTTTAGGGCCTTAAAACGCTGGGTTCGGTTCCCACTTCCTCGAAGTGGAAACCACGAACATTACTCCTCACTTTGTTACGCGCAAAAAGAGCTATAATCCATATTTCTCCACTCAAATCGACATGGAAAGTCTCATCTCTTATATATAATCCAAAATTGACTCATCACCGCAGGGCTCAAACCACTAGTCCTAGAAAGCTGAAATTTTGCATGTTGGTTGATCCGAGTATGTAGAGGCACAATAAGATACGGTTTTTGAAAATTCAATATGTAAGTTACTTTTTTCGGCCCTTTGGCACTGAGCAAGGACAGTCGTTAAAATGTTCGGATTTAGCTCATTTTAAGCCGCCAGATACGAGAAACAATACTCGGAGGTCCTGTAGGGACCCCGAAACACTTTTTTTAAGTTCCTAAAATGAACGGTTTCGGAGATATTCCCAAATAACTGTGTTTCCTCTTAGAAACAGATCAACGTTACTATGGCAACCGCTGAAATTTCGCAGGCCGGGGATAGTTTTCTGGCAATATCTCGAAAACCGTTCGTTTTAGGGCCTTAAAACGCTGGTTTCGGTTCCCACACGAACATTGCTCCTCACATTGTTACGCGCAAAAAGAGCTATAAACCATATTTCTACGATCAAATCGACTTGGAAAGTCTCATCTCTTATATATAATCCATTATTGACTCATCACCGCAGGGCTCAAACCACTAGACCGAGAAAGCTGAAATTTTGCATGTTGGTTGATCCGAGTATGTAGAGGCTCATTAAGAAACGGTTTTTGAAAATTCAATTTGTAAAGGACTTTTTTCGGCCCTTTGGCATTGACAATCCAAAATTGACTCATCGACACAGGGCTCAAACCACTAGACCTAGAAACCTGAAATTTTGCATGTTGTTTGATCCGAGTATGTAGAGGCTCATTAAGAAACGGTTTTTGAAAATTCAATTTGTAGTGACTTTTTTCGGCTCTTTTTCATTGACAATCCAAAATTGACTCATCGACGCAGGGCTCAAACCACTAGACCTAGTTAGCTGAAATTTTGCATGTTGGTTGATCCGAGTATTTAGAGGCCCAATAAGAAACGGTTTTTGAAAATTCAATTTGTAAGTGACTTTTTTCGGCCCTTTGGCACTGTTAGCAAGGACAGTCGGTAAAATGTTAGGATTTAGCTCATTTTAAATCGCCAGATACGAGAAACAATACTCGGAGGTCCTGTAGGGACCCCGAAACACACTTTTTAAGTTCCTAACATGAACGGTTTCGGAGATATTCCCAAATAACTGTGTTCCCTCTGAGAAACAGATCAACGTTACTATGGCAACCGCTGAAATTTCGCAGACCGGGGATAGTTTTCTGGCAATAACTTGAAACCGTTCGTTTTAGGGCATTAAAACGCTGGGTTCGGTTCCCACTTCTTCGAAGTGGAAACCACGAACATTGCTCCTCAAATTGTTACGCGCAAAAAGAGCTATAACCCTTATTTCTACGATCAAATTGACTTGGAAAGTCTCATCTATTATACATAATCCAAAATTGACTCATCACCGCAGGGCTCAAACCACTAGACCTAGAAAGCTGAAATTTTGAATGTTAGTTGAGCCGAGTATGTAGAGGCTCACTAAGAAACGGTTTTTGAAAATTCAATTTGTAAGTGACTTTTTTCGGCCCTTTGGCATTGACAATCCAAAATTGACTCATCGACGCAGGGCTCAAACCACTAGACCTAGAAAGCTGAAATTTTGCATGTTGATTGATCCGAGTATGTAGAGGCCCAATAAGAAACGGTTTTTGAAAATTCAATTTGTAAGTGACTTTTTTCGGCCCTTTGGCACTGAGCAAGGACAGTCGGTAAAATGTTCGGATTTAGCTCATTTTAAGCCGCCAGATACGAGAAACAATACTCGGAGGTCCTGTAGGGACCCCGAAACACACTTTTTAAGTTCCTAAAATGAACGGTTTCGGAGATATTCCCAAATAACTGTGTTCCCTCTGAGAAACAGATCAACGTTACTATGGCAACCGCTGAAATTTCTCAGACCGGGGATAGTTTTCTGGCAATAACTTGAAAACCGTTCGTTTTAGGGCATTAAAGCGCTGGGTTCGGTTCCCACTTCTTCGAAGTGGAAACCACGAACATTGCTCCTCACATTGTTACGAGCAAAAAGAGCTATAATCCATATTTCTACGATCAAATCGACTTGGAAAGTCTCATCTCTTATATATAATCCAAAATTGACTCATCACCGCAGGGCTCAAACCACTAGACCTAGAAAGCTGAAATTTTGCATGTTGGTTGATCCGAGTATGCAGAGGCACAATAAGATACGGTTTTTGAAAATTCAATTTGTAAGTTACTTTTTTCGGCCCTTTGGCACTGAGCAAGGACAGTCGTTAAAATGTTCGGATTTAGCTCATTTTAAGCCGCCAGATACGAGAAACAATACTCGGAGGTCCTGTAGGGACCCCGAAATACACTTTTTAAGTTCCCTAAATGAACGGTTTCGGAGATATTCCCAAATAACTGTGTTCCCTCTGAGAAACAGATCAACGTTACTATGGCAACCGCTGAAATTTCGCAGACCGGGGATAGTTTTCTGGCAATATCTCGAAAACCGTTCGTTTTAGGGCCTTAAAACACTGGGTTCGGTTCCCACTTCTTGGAAGTGGAAACCACGAACATTACTCCTCACTTTGTTACGCGCAAAAGAGCTATAATCCATATTTCTACGATCAAATCGACTTGGAAAGTCTCAACTCTTATATATAATCCAAAATTGACTCATCACCGCAGGGCTCAAACTACTAGACCTAGAAAGCTGAAATTTTGCATGTTGGTTGATCCAAAAATGTAGAGGCTCACTAAGAATCGGTTTTTGAAAATTTAATTTATAAGTGACTTTTCTCGTCCCTTTGGCATTGCCAATCCAATATTGACTCATCGACGCAGGGCTCATACCACTAGAAGTAGAAAGCTGAAATTTTGCATGTTGGTTGATCCGAGTATGTAAAGGCCCAATAAGAAGCGGTTTTTGAAAATTATATTTGTAAGTGACTTTTTTCGGCCCTTTGCCACTGAGCAAGGACAGTCGGTAAAATGTTCGGATTTAGCTCATTTTAAGCCACCAGATACGAGAAACAATACTCGGAGGTCCTGTAGGGACCCCGAAACACTTTTCTAAAGTTCCTAAAATGAACGGTTTCGGAGATATTCCCAAATAACTGTGTTTCCTCTGAGAAACAGATCAACGTTGCTATGGCAACCGCTGAAATTTCGCAGACCGGGGATAGTTTTCTGGCAATATCTCGAAAACCGTTCGTTTTAGGGCCTTAAAACGCTGGGTTCGGTTCCCACACGAACATTGCTCCTCACATTGTTACGCGTAAAAAGAGCTATAATCCATATTTCTACGATCAAATCGACTTGGAAAGTCTCATCTCTTATATGTAATCCATTATTGACTCATCACCGCAGGGCTCAAACCACTAGACCGAGAAAGCTGAAATTTTGCATGTTGGTTGATCCGAGTATGTAGAGGCTCACTAAGAAACGGTTTTTGAAAATTCAATTTGTAAAGGACGTTTTCGGCCCTTTGGCATTGACAATCCAAAATTGACTCATCGACACAGGGCTCAAACCACTAGACCTAGAAAGCTGAAATTTTGCATGTTGGTTGATCCGAGTATGTAGAGGCTCATTAAGAAACGGTTTTTGGAAATTCAATTTGTAGTGACTTTTTTCGGCCCTTTGGCATTGACAATCCAAAATTGACTCATCGACGCAGGGCTCAAACCACTAGACCTAGATAGCTGAAATTTTGCATGTTGGTTGATCCGAGTATTTAGAGGCCCAATAAGAAACGGTTTTTGAAATTCAATTTGTAAGTGACTTTTTTCGGCCCTTTGGCACTGTTAGCAAGGACAGTCGGTAAAATGTTCGGATTTAGCTCATTTTAAATCGCCAGATACGAGAAACAATACTCGGAGGTCCTGTAGGGACCCCGAAACACACTTTTTAAGTTCCTAACATGAACGGTTTCGGAGATATTCCCAAATAACTGTGTTCCCTCTGAGAAACAGATCAACGTTACTATGGCAAACGCTGAAATTTCGCAGACCGGGGATAGTTTTCTGGCAGTATCTCGAAAACCACGAACATTGCTCCTCACATTGTTACGCGCAAAAAGAGCTATAATCCATATTTCTACGATCAAATCGACTTGGAAAGTCTCATCTCTTATATATAATCCAAAATTGACTCATCACTGCAGGGCTCAAACCACTAGACCTAGAAAGCCGAAATTTTGCATGTTGGTTGATCCGAGTATATAGAGGCCCAATAAGAAACGTTTTTTGAAAATTCATTTAGTAAGTGACCTTTTTCGGCCCTTTGGCACTGAGCAAGGACAGTCAGTAAAATGTTCGGATTTAGCTCTTTTTAAGCCGCCAGATACATGAAACAATACTCGGAGGTCCTGTAGGGACCCCGAAACACACTTTTTAAGTTCCTAAAATGAACGGTTTCGGAGATATTCCCAAATAACTGTGTTCCCTCTGAGAAACAGATCAACGTTACTATGGCAACCGCTGAAATTTCTCAGACCGGGGATAGTTTTCTGGCAATAACTTGAAAACCGTTCGTTTTAGGGCATTAAAACGCTGGGTTTGGTTCCCACTTCTTCGAAGTGGAAACCACGAACATTGCTCCTCACATTGTTACGCGCAAAAAGAGCTATAATCCATATTTCTACGATCAAATCGACTTGGAAAGTCTCATCTCTTATATATAATCCAAAATTGACTCATCACCGCAGGGCTCAAACCACTAGACCTAGAAAGCTGAAATTTTGCATGTTGGTTGATCCGAGTATGTAGAGGCACAATAAGATACGGTTTTTGAAAATTCAATTTGTAAGTTACTTTTTTCGGCCCTTTGGCACTGAGCAAGGACAGTCGTTAAAATGTTCGGATTTAGCTCATTTTAAGCCGCCAGATACGAGAAACAATACTCGGAGGTCCTGTAGGGACCCCGAAATACACTTTTTAAGTTCCCTAAATGAACGGTTTCGGAGATATTCCCAAATAACTGTGTTCCCTCTGAGAAACAGATCAACGTTACTATGGCAACCGCTGAAATTTCGCAGACCGGGGATAGTTTTCTGGCAATATCTCGAAAACCGTTCGTTTTAGGGCCTTAAAACGCTGGGTTCGGTTCCCACTTCTTGGAAGTGGAAACCACGAACATTACTCCTCACTTTGTTACGCGCAAAAGAGCTATAATCCATATTTCTACGTTCAAATCGACTTGGAAAGTCTCAACTCTTATATATAATCCAAAATTGACTCATCACCGCAGGGCTCAAACTACTAGACCTAGAAAGCTGAAATTTTGCATGTTGGTTGATCCAAGTATGTAGAGGTTCACTAAGAATCGGTTTTTGAAAATTTTATTTATAAGTGACTTTTTTCGTCCCTTTGGCATTGCCAATCCAATATTGACTCATCGACGCAGGGCTCATACCACTAGAAGTAGAAAGCTGAAATTTTGCATGTTGGTTGATCCGAGTATGTAAAGGCCCAATAAGAAGCGGTTTTTGAAAATTCAATTTGTAAGTGACTTTTTTCGGCCCTTTGGCACTGAGCAAGGACAGTCGGTAAAATGTTCGGATTTAGCTCATTTTAAGCCACCAGATACGAGAAACAATACTCGGAGGTCCTGTAGGGACCCCGAAACACTTTTTTTAAGTTCCTAAAATGAACGGTTTCGGAGATATTCCCAAATAACTGTGTTTGCTCTGAGAAACAGGTCAACGTTGCTATGGCAACCGCTGAAATTTCGCAGACCGGGGATAGTTTTCTGGCAATATCTCGAAAACCGTTCGTTTTAGGGCCTTAAAACGCTGGGTTCGGTTCCCACACGAACATTGCTCCTCACATTGTTACGCGTAAAAAGAGCTATAATCCATATTTCTACGATCAAATCGACTTGGAAAGTCTCATCTCTTATATGTAATCCATTATTGACTCATCACCGCAGGGCTCAAACCACTAGACCGAGAAAGCTGAAATTTTGCATGTTGGTTGATCCGAGTATGTAGAGGCTCACTAAGAAACGGTTTTTGAAAATTCAATTTGTAAAGGACTTTTTCGGCCCTTTTGCATTGACAATCCAAAATTGACTCATCGACACAGGGCTCAAACCACTAGACCTAGAAAGCTGAAATTTTGCATGTTGGTTGATCCGAGTATTTAGAGGCCCAATAAGAAACGGTTTTTGAAATTCAATTTGTAAGTGACTCTTTTCGGCCCTTTGGCACTGTTAGCAAGGACAGTCGGTAAAATGTTCGGATTTAGCTCATTTTAAATCGCCAGATACGAGAAACAATACTCGGAGGTCCTGTAGGGACCCCGAAACACACTTTTTAAGTTCCTAACATGAACGGTTTCGGAGATATTCCCAAATAACTGTGTTCCCTCTGAGAAACAGATCAACGTTACTATGGCAAACGCTGAAATTTCGCAGACCGCGGATAGTTTTCTGGCAGTATCTCGAAAACCGTTCGTTTTAGGGCCTTAAAACGCTTGGGTTCGGTTCCCACTTCTACGAAGTGGAAACCACGAACATTGCTCCTCACATTGTTACGCGCAAAAAGAGCTATAATCCATATTTCTACGATCAAATCGACTTGGAAAGTCTCCTCTCATATATATAATCCAAAATTGACTCATCACCGCAGGGCTCAAACCACTAGACCTAGAAAGCTGAAATTTTGCATGTTGGTTGATCCGAGTATGTAGAGGCTCACTAAGAAACGGTTTTTGAAAATTCAAGTTGTAAAGGACTTTTTCGGCCCTTTGGCATTGACAATCCAAAATTGACTCATTAACACAGGGCTCAAACCACTAGACCTAGAAAGCTGAAATTTTGCATGTTGGTTGTTCCGAGTATATAGAGGCCCAATAAGAAACGTTTTTTGAAAATTCATTTAGTAAGTGACTTTTTTCGGCCCTTTGGCACTGAGCAAGGACAGTCGGTAAAATGTTCGGATTTAGCTCTTTTTAAGCCGCCAGATACATGAAACAATACTCGGAGGTCCTGTAGGGACCCCGAAACACACTTTTTAAGTTCCTAAAATGAACGGTTTCGGAGATATTCCCAAATAACTGTGTTCCCTCTGAGAAACAGATCAACGTTACTATGGCAACCGCTGAAATTTCGCAGACCGGGGATAGTTTTCTGGCAATAACTCGAAAACCGTTCGTTTTAGGGCATTAAAACGCTGGGTTCGGTTCCCAAGTGGAAACCACGAACATTGCTCCTCACATTGTTACGCGCAAAAAGAGCTATAATCCATATTTCTACGAACAAATGGACTTGGAAAGTCTCATCTCTTATATATAATCCAAAATTGACTCATCACGGCAGGGCTCAAACCACTAGACCTAGAAAGCTGAAATTTTGCATGTTGGTTGATCCGAGTATGTACAGGCTCACTAAGAAACGGTTTTTGAAAATTCAATTTGTAAGTGACTTTTTTCGGTCCTTTGGGCATTGACAATCCAAAATTGACTCATCGACGCAGGGCTCAAACCACTAGACCTAGAAAGCTGAAATTTTGCTTGTTGGTTGATCCGAGTATGTAGACGTCCAATAAGAAACGGGTTTTGAAAATTCAATTAGTAATGACTTTTTTCGGCCCTTTGGCACTGAGCAAGGACAGTCGGTAAAATGTTCGGATTTAGCTCATTTTAAGCCGCCAGATACGAGAAACAATACTCGGAGGTCCTGTAGGGATCCCGAAACACACTTTTTAAGTTCCTAAAATGAACGGTTTCGGAGATATTCCCAAATAACTGTGTTCCCTCTGAGAAACAGATCAACGTTACTATGGCAACCGCTGAAATTTCGCAGACCGGGGATAGTTTTCTGGCAATAACTTGAAACCGTTCGTTTTAGGGCATTAAATCGCTGGGTTCGGTACCCACTTCTTCGAAGTGGAAACCACGAACATTGGTCCTCACATTGTTACGCGCAAAAAGAGCTATAATCCATATTTCTACGATCAAATCGACTTGGAAAGTCTCATCTCTTATATGTAATCCATTATTGACTCATCACCGCAGGGCTCAAACCACTAGACCGAGAAAGCTGAAATTTTGCATGTTGGTTGATCCGAGTATGTAGAGGCTCACTAAGAAACGGTTTTTGAAAATTCAATTTGTAAAGGACTTTTTCGGCCCTTTTGCATTGACAATCCAAAATTGACTCATCGACACAGGGCTCAAACCACTAGACCTAGAAAGCTGAAATTTTGCATGTTGGTTGATCCGAGTATTTAGAGGCCCAATAAGAAACGGTTTTTGAAATTCAATTTGTAAGTGACTCTTTTCGGCCCTTTGGCACTGTTAGCAAGGACAGTCGGTAAAATGTTCGGATTTAGCTCATTTTAAATCGCCAGATACGAGAAACAATACTCGGAGGTCCTGTAGGGACCCCGAAACACACTTTTTAAGTTCCTAACATGAACGGTTTCGGAGATATTCCCAAATAACTGTGTTCCCTCTGAGAAAACAGATCAACGTTACTATGGCAAACGCTGAAATTTCGCAGACCGCGGATAGTTTTCTGGCAGTATCTCGAAAACCGTTCGTTTTAGGGCCTTAAAACGCTTGGGTTCGGTTCCCACTTCTACGAAGTGGAAACCACGAACATTGCTCCTCACATTGTTACGCGCAAAAAGAGCTATAATCCATATTTCTACGATCAAATCGACTTGGAAAGTCTCCTCTCATATATATAATCCAAAATTGACTCATCACCGCAGGGCTCAAACCACTAGACCTAGAAAGCTGAAATTTTGCATGTTGGTTGATCCGAGTATGTAGAGGCTCACTAAGAAACGGTTTTTGAAAATTCAAGTTGTAAAGGACTTTTTCGGCCCTTTGGCATTGACAATCCAAAATTGACTCATTGACACAGGGCTCAAACCACTAGACCTAGAAAGCTGAAATTTTGCATGTTGGTTGTTCCGAGTATATAGAGGCCCAATAAGAAACGTTTTTTGAAAATTCATTTAGTAAGTGACTTTTTTCGGCCCTTTGGCACTGAGCAAGGACAGTCGGTAAAATGTTCGGATTTAGCTCTTTTTAAGCCGCCAGATACATGAAACAATACTCGGAGGTCCTGTAGGGACCCCGAAACACACTTTTTAAGTTCCTAAAATGAACGGTTTCGGAGATATTCCCAAATAACTGTGTTCCCTCTGAGAAACAGATCAACGTTACTATGGCAACCGCTGAAATTTCGCAGACCGGGGATAGTTTTCTGGCAATAACTCGAAAACCGTTCGTTTTAGGGCATTAAAACGCTGGGTTCGGTTCCCAAGTGGAAACCACGAACATTGCTCCTCACATTGTTACGCGCAAAAAGAGCTATAATCCATATTTCTACGAACAAATGGACTTGGAAAGTCTCATCTCTTATATATAATCCAAAATTGACTCATCACGGCAGGGCTCAAACCACTAGACCTAGAAAGCTGAAATTTTGCATGTTGGTTGATCCGAGTATGTACAGGCTCACTAAGAAACGGTTTTTGAAAATTCAATTTGTAAGTGACTTTTTTCGGTCCTTTGGCATTGACAATCCAAAATTGACTCATCGACGCAGGGCTCAAACCACTAGACCTAGAAAGCTGAAATTTTGCTTGTTGGTTGATCCGAGTATGTAGACGTCCAATAAGAAACGGGTTTTGAAAATTCAATTAGTAATGACTTTTTTCGGCCCTTTGGCACTGAGCAAGGACAGTCGGTAAAATGTTCGGATTTAGCTCATTTTAAGCCGCCAGATACGAGAAACAATACTCGGAGGTCCTGTAGGGATCCCGAAACACACTTTTTAAGTTCCTAAAATGAACGGTTTCGGAGATATTCCCAAATAACTGTGTTCCCTCTGAGAAACAGATCAACGTTACTATGGCAACCGCTGAAATTTCGCAGACCGGGGATAGTTTTCTGGCAATAACTTGAAACCGTTCGTTTTAGGGCATTAAATCGCTGGGTTCGGTTCCCACTTCTTCGAAGTGGAAACCACGAACATTGGTCCTCACATTGTTACGCGCAAAAAGAGCTATAATCCATATTTCTACGATCAAATCGACTTGGAAAGTCTCATCTCTTATATATAATCCAAAATTGACTCATCACCGCAGGGCTCAAACCACTAGACCTAGAAAGCTGAAATTTTGCATGTTGGTTGATCCGAGTATGTAGAGGCCCAATAAGAAACGGTTTTTGAAAATTCAATTTGTAAGTGACTTTTTTCGGCCCTTTGGCACTGAGCAAGGACAGTCGGTAAAATGTTCGGATTTAGCTCATTTTAAGCCGCCAGATACGAGAAACAATACTCGGAGGTCCTGTAGGGACCCCGAAACACACTTTTTAAGTTCCTAAAATGAACGGTTTCGGAGATATTCCCAAATAACTGTGTTCCCTCTGAGAAACAGATCAACGTTACTATGGCAACCGCTGAAATTTCTCAGACCGGGGATAGTTTTCTGGCAATAACTTGAAAACCGTTCGTTTTAGGGCATTAAAACGCTGGGTTCGGTTCCCACTTCTTGGAAGTGGAAACCACGAACATTGCTCCTCACATTGTTACGCGCAAAAAGAGCTATAATCCATATTTCTACGATCAAATCGACTTGGAAAGTCTCATCTCTTATATATAATCCAAAATTGACTCATCACCGCAGGGCTCAAACCACTAGACCTAGAATGCTGAAATTTTGCATGTTGGTTGATCCGAGTATGTAGAGGCACAATAAAATACGGTTTTTGAAAATTCAATTTGTAAGTTACTTTTTTCGGCCCTTTGGCACTGAGCAAGGACAGTCGGTAAAATGTTCGGATTTAGCTCATTTTAAGCCGCCAGATACGAGAAACAATACTCGGAGGTCCTGTAGGGACCCCGAAATACACTTTTTAAGTTCCCTAAATGAACGGTTTCGGAAATATTCCCAAATAACTGTGTTCCCTCTGAGAAACAGATCAACGTTACTATGGCAAACCGCTGAAATTTCGCAGACCGGGGATAGGTTTCTGGCAATATCTCGAAAACCGTTCGTTTTAGGGCCTTAAAACGCTGGGTTCGGTTCCCACTTCTTGGAAGTGGAAACCACGAACATTACTCCTCACTTTGTTACGCGCAAAAGAGCTATAATCCATATTTCTACGCTCAAATCGACTTGGAAAGTCTCAACTCTTATATATAATCCAAAATTGACTCATCACCGCAGGGCTCAAACTACTAGACCTAGAAAGCTGAAATTTTGCATGTTGGTTGATCCAAGTATGTTGAGGCTCACTAAGAATCGGTTTTTGAAAATTTAATTTATAAGTGACTTTTTTCGTCCCTTTGGCATTGCCAATCCAATATTGACTCATCGACGCAGGGCTCATACCACTAGAAGTAGAAAGCTGAAATTTTGCATGTTGGTTGATCCGAGTATGTAAAGGCCCAATAAGAAGCGGTTTTTGAAAATTCAATTTGTAAGTGACTTTTTTCGGCCCTTTGGCACTGAGCAAGACAGTCGGTAAAATGTTCGGATTTAGCTCATTTTAAGCCACCAGATACGAGAAACAATACTCGGAGGTCCTGTAGGGACCCCGAAACCCTTTTTTTTAAGTTCCTAAAATGAACGGTTTCGGAGATATTCCCAAATAACTGTGTTTCCTCTGAGAAACAGATCAACGTTACTATGGCAACCGGTGAAATTTCGCAGACGGGGATAGTTTTCTGGCAATATCTCGAAAACCGTTCGTTTTAGGGCCTTAAAACGCTGGGTTCGGTTCCCACACGAACATTGCTCCTCACATTGTTACGCGCAAAAAGAGCTATAATCCATATTTCTACGATCAAATCGACTTGGAAAGTCTCATCTCTTATATGTAATCCATTATTGACTCATCACCGCAGGGCTCAAACCACTAGACCGAGAAAACTGAAATTTTGCATGTTGGTTGATCCGAGTATGTAAAGGCTCACTAAGAAACGGTTTTTGAAAATTCAATTTGTAAAGGACTTTTTTCGGCCCTTTGGCATTGACAATCCAATATTGACTCATCGACACAGGGCTCAAACCACTAGACCTAGAAAGCTGAAATTTTGCATGTTGGTTGATCCGAGTATGTAGAGGCTCATTAAGAAACGGTTTTTGAAAATTCAATTTGTAGTGACTTTTTTCGGCCCTTTGGCATTGACAATCCAAAATTGACTCATCGACGCAGGGCTCAAACCACTAGACCTAGATAGCTGAAATTTTGCATGTTGGTTGATCCGTGTATTTAGAGGCCCAATAAGAAACGGTTTTTGAAAATTCAATTTGTAAGTGACTTTTTTCGGCCCTTTGGCACTGTTAGCAAGGACAGTCGGTAAAATGTTCGGATTTAGCTCATTTTAAATCGCCAGATACGAGAAACAATACTCGGAGGTCCTGTAGGGACCCCGAAACACACTTTTTAAGTTCCTAACATGAACGGTTTCGGAGATATTCCCAAATAACTGTGTTCTCTCTGAGAAACAGATCAACGTTACTATGGCAAACGCTGAAATTTCGCAGACCGGGGATAGTTTTCTGGCAGTATCTCGAAAACCGTTCGTTTTAGGGCCTTAAAACGCTTGGGTTCGGTTCCCACTTCTACGAAGTGGAAACAACGAACATTGCTCCTCACATTGTTACGCGCAAAAAAGAGCTATAATCCATATTTCTACGATCAAATCGACTTGGAAAGTCTCATCTCTTATATATAATCCAAAATTGACTCATCACTGCAGGGCTCAAACCACTAGACCTAGAAAGCTGAAATTTTGCATGTTGGTTGATCCGAGTATGTAGAGGCTCACTAAGAAACGGTTTTTGAAAATTTAATTTGTAAGTGACTTTTTTCGTCCCTTTGGCATTGACAATCCAAAATTGACACATCGACGCAGGGCTCAAACCACTAGACCTAGAAAGCTGAAATTTTGCATGTTGGTTGATCCGAGTATATAGAGGCCCAATAAGAAACGTTTTTTGAAAATTCATTTAGTAAGTGACTTTTGTCGGCCCTTTGGCACTGAGCAAGGACAGTCGGTAAAATGTTCGGATTTAGCTCATTTTAAGCCGCCAGATACATGAAACAATACTCGGAGGTCCTGTAGGGACCTCGAAACACACTTTTTAAGTTCCTAAAATGAACGGTTTCGGAGATATTCCCAAATAACTGTGTTCCCTCTGAGAAACAGATCAACGTTACTATGACAACCGCTGAAATTTCGCAGACCGGGGATAATTTTCTGGCAATAACTCGAAAACCGTTCGTTTTAGGGCATTAAAACGCTGGGTTCGGTTCCCAAGTGGAAACCACGAACATTGCTCCTCACATTGTTACGCGCAAAAAGAGCTATAATCCATATTTCTACGAACAAATGGACTTGGAAAGTCTCATCTCTTATATATAATCCAAAATTGACTCATCACGGCAGGGCTCAAACCACTGGACCTAGAAAGCTGAAATTTTGCATGTTGCTTGATCCGAGTATGTAGAGGCTCACTAAGAAACGGTTTTTGAAAATTCAATTTGTAAGTGACTTTTTTCGGTCCTTTGGCATTGACAATCCAAAATTGACTCATCGACGCAGGGCTCAAGCCACTAGACCTAGAAAGCTGAAAGTTTGCATGTTGGTTGATCCGAGTATGTAGACGTCTAATAAGAAACGGGTTTTGAAAATTCAATTAGTAAGTGACTTTTTTCGGCCCTTTGGCACTGAGCAAGGACAGTCGGTAAAATGTTCGGATTTAGCTCATTTTAAGCCGCCAGATACGAGAAACAATACTCGGAGGTCCTGTAGGGATCCCGAAACACACTTTTTAAGTTCCTAAAATGAACGGTTTCGGAGATATTCCCAAATAACTGTGTTCCCTCTGAGAAACAGATCAACGTTACTATGGCAACCGCTGAAATTTCGCAGACCGGGGATAGTTTTCTGGCAATAACTTGAAACCGTTCGTTTTAGGGCATTAAATCGCTGGGTTCGGTACCCACTTCTTCGAAGTGGAAACCACGAACATTGGTCCTCACATTGTTACGCGCAAAAAGAGCTATAATCCATATTTCTACGATCAAATCGACTTGGAAAGTCTCATCTCTTATATGTAATCCATTATTGACTCATCACCGCAGGGCTCAAACCACTAGACCGAGAAAGCTGAAATTTTGCATGTTGGTTGATCCGAGTATGTAGAGGCTCACTAAGAAACGGTTTTTGAAAATTCAATTTGTAAAGGACTTTTTCGGCCCTTTTGCATTGACAATCCAAAATTGACTCATCGACACAGGGCTCAAACCACTAGACCTAGAAAGCTGAAATTTTGCATGTTGGTTGATCCGAGTATTTAGAGGCCCAATAAGAAACGGTTTTTGAAATTCAATTTGTAAGTGACTCTTTTCGGCCCTTTGGCACTGTTAGCAAGGACAGTCGGTAAAATGTTCGGATTTAGCTCATTTTAAATCGCCAGATACGAGAAACAATACTCGGAGGTCCTGTAGGGACCCCGAAACACACTTTTTAAGTTCCTAACATGAACGGTTTCGGAGATATTCCCAAATAACTGTGTTCCCTCTGAGAAACAGATCAACGTTACTATGGCAAACGCTGAAATTTCGCAGACCGCGGATAGTTTTCTGGCAGTATCTCGAAAAACCGTTCGTTTTAGGGCCTTAAAACGCTTGGGTTCGGTTCCCACTTCTACGAAGTGGAAACCACGAACATTGCTCCTCACATTGTTACGCGCAAAAAGAGCTATAATCCATATTTCTACGATCAAATCGACTTGGAAAGTCTCCTCTCATATATATAATCCAAAATTGACTCATCACCGCAGGGCTCAAACCACTAGACCTAGAAAGCTGAAATTTTGCATGTTGGTTGATCCGAGTATGTAGAGGCTCACTAAGAAACGGTTTTTGAAAATTCAAGTTGTAAAGGACTTTTTCGGCCCTTTGGCATTGACAATCCAAAATTGACTCATTGACACAGGGCTCAAACCACTAGGACCTAGAAAGCTGAAATTTTGCATGTTGGTTGTTCCGAGTATATAGAGGCCCAATAAGAAACGTTTTTGAAAATTCATTTAGTAAGTGACTTTTTTCGGCCCTTTGGCACTGAGCAAGGACAGTCGGTAAAATGTTCGGATTTAGCTCTTTTTAAGCCGCCAGATACATGAAACAATACTCGGAGGTCCTGTAGGGACCCCGAAACACACTTTTTAAGTTCCTAAAATGAACGGTTTCGGAGATATTCCCAAATAACTGTGTTCCCTCTGAGAAACAGATCAACGTTACTATGGCAACCGCTGAAATTTCGCAGACCGGGGATAGTTTTCTGGCAATAACTCGAAAACCGTTCGTTTTAGGGCATTAAAACGCTGGGTTCGGTTCCCAAGTGGAAACCACGAACATTGCTCCTCACATTGTTACGCGCAAAAAGAGCTATAATCCATATTTCTACGAACAAATGGACTTGGAAAGTCTCATCTCTTATATATAATCCAAAATTGACTCATCACGGCAGGGCTCAAACCACTAGACCTAGAAAGCTGAAATTTTGCATGTTGGTTGATCCGAGTATGTACAGGCTCACTAAGAAACGGTTTTTGAAAATTCAATTTGTAAGTGACTTTTTTCGGTCCTTTGGCATTGACAATCCAAAATTGACTCATCGACGCAGGGCTCAAACCACTAGACCTAGAAAGCTGAAATTTTGCTTGTTGGTTGATCCGAGTATGTAGACGTCCAATAAGAAACGGGTTTTGAAAATTCAATTAGTAATGACTTTTTTCGGCCCTTTGGCACTGAGCAAGGACAGTCGGTAAAATGTTCGGATTTAGCTCATTTTAAGCCGCCAGATACGAGAAACAATACTCGGAGGTCCTGTAGGGATCCCGAAACACACTTTTTAAGTTCCTAAAATGAACGGTTTCGGAGATATTCCCAAATAACTGTGTTCCCTCTGAGAAACAGATCAACGTTACTATGGCAACCGCTGAAATTTCGCAGACCGGGGATAGTTTTCTGGCAATAACTTGAAACCGTTCGTTTTAGGGCATTAAATCGCTGGGTTCGGTTCCCACTTCTTCGAAGTGGAAACCACGAACATTGGTCCTCACATTGTTACGCGCAAAAAGAGCTATAATCCATATTTCTACGATCAAATCGACTTGGAAAGTCTCATCTCTTATATATAATCCAAAATTGACTCATCACCGCAGGGCTCAAACCACTAGACCTAGAAAGCTGAAATTTTGCATGTTGGTTGATCCGAGTATGTAGAGGCCCAATAAGAAACGGTTTTTGAAAATTCAATTTGTAAGTGACTTTTTTCGGCCCTTTGGCACTGAGCAAGGACAGTCGGTAAAATGTTCGGATTTAGCTCATTTTAAGCCGCCAGATACGAGAAACAATACTCGGAGGTCCTGTAGGGACCCCGAAACACACTTTTTAAGTTCCTAAAATGAACGGTTTCGGAGATATTCCCAAATAACTGTGTTCCCTCTGAGAAACAGATCAACGTTACTATGGCAACCGCTGAAATTTCTCAGACCGGGGATAGTTTTCTGGCAATAACTTGAAAACCGTTCGTTTTAGGGCATTAAAACGCTGGGTTCGGTTCCCACTTCTTGGAAGTGGAAACCACGAACATTGCTCCTCACATTGTTACGCGCAAAAAGAGCTATAATCCATATTTCTACGATCAAATCGACTTGGAAAGTCTCATCTCTTATATATAATCCAAAATTGACTCATCACCGCAGGGCTCAAACCACTAGACCTAGAATGCTGAAATTTTGCATGTTGGTTGATCCGAGTATGTAGAGGCACAATAAGATACGGTTTTTGAAAATTCAATTTGTAAGTTACTTTTTTCGGCCCTTTGGCACTGAGCAAGGACAGTCGGTAAAATGTTCGGATTTAGCTCATTTTAAGCCGCCAGATACGAGAAACAATACTCGGAGGTCCTGTAGGGACCCCGAAATACACTTTTTAAGTTCCCTAAATGAACGGTTTCGGAAATATTCCCAAATAACTGTGTTCCCTCTGAGAAACAGATCAACGTTACTATGGCAACCGCTGAAATTTCGCAGACCGGGGATAGTTTTCTGGCAATATCTCGAAAACCGTTCGTTTTAGGGCCTTAAAACGCTGGGTTCGGTTCCCACTTCTTGGAAGTGGAAACCACGAACATTACTCCTCACTTTGTTACGCGCAAAAGAGCTATAATCCATATTTCTACGCTCAAATCGACTTGGAAAGTCTCAACTCTTATATATAATCCAAAATTGACTCATCACCGCAGGGCTCAAACTACTAGACCTAGAAAGCTGAAATTTTGCATGTTGGTTGATCCAAGTATGTTGAGGCTCACTAAGAATCGGTTTTTGAAAATTTAATTTATAAGTGACTTTTTTCGTCCCTTTGGCATTGCCAATCCAATATTGACTCATCGACGCAGGGCTCATACCACTAGAAGTAGAAAGCTGAAATTTTGCATGTTGGTTGATCCGAGTATGTAAAGGCCCAATAAGAAGCGGTTTTTGAAAATTCAATTTGTAAGTGACTTTTTTCGGCCCTTTGGCACTGAGCAAGACAGTCGGTAAAATGTTCGGATTTAGCTCATTTTAAGCCACCAGATACGAGAAACAATACTCGGAGGTCCTGTAGGGACCCCGAAACCCTTTTTTTAAGTTCCTAAAATGAACGGTTTCGGAGATATTCCCAAATAACTGTGTTTCCTCTGAGAAACAGATCAACGTTACTATGGCAACCGGTGAAATTTCGCAGACGGGGATAGTTTTCTGGCAATATCTCGAAAACCGTTCGTTTTAGGGCCTTAAAACGCTGGGTTCGGTTCCCACACGAACATTGCTCCTCACATTGTTACGCGCAAAAAGAGCTATAATCCATATTTCTACGATCAAATCGACTTGGAAAGTCTCATCTCTTATATGTAATCCATTATTGACTCATCACCGCAGGGCTCAAACCACTAGACCGAGAAAACTGAAATTTTGCATGTTGGTTGATCCGAGTATGTAAAGGCTCACTAAGAAACGGTTTTTGAAAATTCAATTTGTAAAGGACTTTTTTCGGCCCTTTGGCATTGACAATCCAATATTGACTCATCGACACAGGGCTCAAACCACTAGACCTAGAAAGCTGAAATTTTGCATGTTGGTTGATCCGAGTATGTAGAGGCTCATTAAGAAACGGTTTTTGAAAATTCAATTTGTAGTGACTTTTTTCGGCCCTTTGGCATTGACAATCCAAAATTGACTCATCGACGCAGGGCTCAAACCACTAGACCTAGATAGCTGAAATTTTGCATGTTGGTTGATCCGTGTATTTAGAGGCCCAATAAGAAACGGTTTTTGAAAATTCAATTTGTAAGTGACTTTTTTCGGCCCTTTGGCACTGTTAGCAAGGACAGTCGGTAAAATGTTCGGATTTAGCTCATTTTAAATCGCCAGATACGAGAAACAATACTCGGAGGTCCTGTAGGGACCCCGAAACACACTTTTTAAGTTCCTAACATGAACGGTTTCGGAGATATTCCCAAATAACTGTGTTCTCTCTGAGAAACAGATCAACGTTACTATGGCAAACGCTGAAATTTCGCAGACCGGGGATAGTTTTCTGGCAGTATCTCGAAAACCGTTCGTTTTAGGGCCTTAAAACGCTTGGGTTCGGTTCCCACTTCTACGAAGTGGAAACAACGAACATTGCTCCTCACATTGTTACGCGCAAAAAGAGCTATAATCCATATTTCTACGATCAAATCGACTTGGAAAGTCTCATCTCTTATATATAATCCAAAATTGACTCATCACTGCAGGGCTCAAACCACTAGACCTAGAAAGCTGAAATTTTGCATGTTGGTTGATCCGAGTATGTAGAGGCTCACTAAGAAACGGTTTTTGAAAATTTAATTTGTAAGTGACTTTTTTCGTCCCTTTGGCATTGACAATCCAAAATTGACACATCGACGCAGGGCTCAAACCACTAGACCTAGAAAGCTGAAATTTTGCATGTTGGTTGATCCGAGTATATAGAGGCCCAATAAGAAACGTTTTTTGAAAATTCATTTAGTAAGTGACTTTTGTCGGCCCTTTGGCACTGAGCAAGGACAGTCGGTAAAATGTTCGGATTTAGCTCATTTTAAGCCGCCAGATACATGAAACAATACTCGGAGGTCCTGTAGGGACCTCGAAACACACTTTTTAAGTTCCTAAAATGAACGGTTTCGGAGATATTCCCAAATAACTGTGTTCCCTCTGAGAAACAGATCAACGTTACTATGACAACCGCTGAAATTTCGCAGACCGGGGATAATTTTCTGGCAATAACTCGAAAACCGTTCGTTTTAGGGCATTAAAACGCTGGGTTCGGTTCCCAAGTGGAAACCACGAACATTGCTCCTCACATTGTTACGCGCAAAAAGAGCTATAATCCATATTTCTACGAACAAATGGACTTGGAAAGTCTCATCTCTTATATATAATCCAAAATTGACTCATCACGGCAGGGCTCAAACCACTGGACCTAGAAAGCTGAAATTTTGCATGTTGCTTGATCCGAGTATGTAGAGGCTCACTAAGAAACGGTTTTTGAAAATTCAATTTGTAAGTGACTTTTTTCGGTCCTTTGGCATTGACAATCCAAAATTGACTCATCGACGCAGGGCTCAAGCCACTAGACCTAGAAAGCTGAAAGTTTGCATGTTGGTTGATCCGAGTATGTAGACGTCTAATAAGAAACGGGTTTTGAAAATTCAATTAGTAAGTGACTTTTTTCGGCCCTTTGGCACTGAGCAAGGACAGTCGGTAAAATGTTCGGATTTAGCTCATTTTAAGCCGCCAGATACGAGAAACAATACTCGGAGGTCCTGTAGGGATCCCGAAACACACTTTTTAAGTTCCTAAAATGAACGGTTTCGGAGATATTCCCAAATAACTGTGTTCCCTCTGAGAAACAGATCAACGTTACTATGGCAACCGCTGAAATTTCGCAGACTGGGGATAGTCTTCTGGCAATATCTCGAAAACCGTTCGTGTTAGGGTCTTAAAACGCTGGGTTCGGTTCCCACTTCTAACCACGAACGTTGCTCCTCGCATTGATACGCGTAAAATGAGATATATTTTATTTTTAGAGGTTGCTTTTGGGGCTCGGATACGATCGTGATTTTGAGTCTAATTTTATACTCTTTCGGCTGGTTGTTGTAAGCGAGCTTTCAGAAGTTTACTCGAATTTACAATGTTAAGATACTTTCTATTTTGCACGGTATGCTTTCGTTTACTTTATAAATTTGTTTTTTCTTAACTGAATATTTTTGTTTGCCAATTTTGATCTGCTCTTTTTCGTTTTTAACCATGATCTGCAACGTATATTCACAGTCGAATGTGTCGTATTCTACCGGCTGTCACGTTAATTATTATTGATTCTTAATTACTCTTACTGAGGAATTGGGCAATCTTATTTCAATAAAGTTGTTATTTTGTCTTTCACGGCCATTGAATCTCCGCACAGGGCACGGCTTAAACCTAGAAAAGTTGCTGAGTTGTACTAATAGACTAATGGTGCAGCAGAAAAGAGGAGAATTGAAGCTTTTGAAATGTGGTGATACAGGAGAATGATGATCAGATGGGTAGATAGGGTAACAAATGAAGAGGTATTTAGACGAGTGGGAGAGGAGAGATGTTTCTGGCGACCGCTAATGAAGAGAAGAGATAGGACGGTAGGACACATATTACGACACCCAGGAATAGCAAGCTTACTGTCGACCAAAATATTATGTGCACTCGAGTTTGAAGGTTGTTTGTGAAGTAACCAATAGACCGTCATAAAATCCAATGACATCATCTTTTTCGTCGTTCGATTTTACGTTAGTTCATGTAGGTTTGGGATTTTTAATTTATATTTTAATATTTTTTATCGCAGTTGAAACTCAAAAAGTGCCCGTTTTTAAGCGTGTTTCAACCATGCGTCACATTTAAGAATTATTATCTTACAAACCCGTCATCAGATCGAATCCAAATTTTAACACAATATACATTGGAATGTTGTATAACTGGTTTATTAATTTCAAAATTGTGTGTGTTCAAGAACGAATGTTGTTATCATTTTTGTAAGGTAATTCTTTCTCGGCTCGGGGTCGTTGGAAAATGTAGTTCTTGGTTACGTTGTAATCCTTATACATCAAAAAGTTATGCTGTATGACTGTGAAATAGGTAAATTAATTCACTTATTTTATATCGGTTTGTATTTGTACGGAGAATTAAGACATGGTTCACCAGCTAGCCGCTCCGGGAAATGCTATACAGCGTTGCTGATATGGAGCCCATCACTTCCGAGCGAGACGCGCCATGACGCGTGATGTAGCCCATCTTGGCAATGATGTACTGCATAATGTACATCAGCGGCCAAGGTGAGTGATATTTAACTATAGGTCTATTAATAGTGATATGTTTACGTTCAAATCATCAATTAGTATGGCCAAATTACATCCAGAATAGCTTATGTAAGAATACTTTTAATTCCCCATATTCCGATAGATTTGCCATTCCAGTGTGCAAGAGTGCAGTTCCCTCTTCAAAAAATATTCGCAATTTCTTTAACAAAGCGCAATGACACACACTTAACAGTAGCACGTGTACATTTAGACAAAACCATTTTTTTTTCCCATGGCCAACTGTATGTGGCGTGCTCGCGAGCATCCGGACAGCAAAATCGTTATATCTCAGCAGAAGATGTCAAAACCAAAAACGTAATTTTAAAATGTGTTAACATAATGTAAAATCGAACCGTGCAGACGTTCACAACTCGATAAAATTCCCACTTTGCTGATCATATCATTATACTGCATGTATCAGAATATTCAGAATTAGAATGGACACTCCTATAGCCGCGATTGCTGTAATAGAATAGACCAATTATCAGCAATAATGCATCGTTCCCATTGTCTTGATCGCGGGCGAAGCCGCGGGTACCTGCTAGTAAGTACATATATTTGACTTTCAAAATCCTACAGAACACAAAAACAACATGGCGGCCAAGTGATATTCAAATATTTCAAATAACGTTTCTGGCGATATAATCACCCGAGTGCAATGCAACATAGCACAGCGAGTCTTTATTCAGAGCTTAGTATAGAGACCTCTCATGTTCAATTGTTTTCAAAAATTCAAGAAATTTTAAAACATTTTTTTAAAATTTCTCGTATCCTATTCAAGCGATCGAAGAGAAAATTACATATGATGGGCTGTTATAATAATCATAATCTAATGTCATTATATTATGTAGCTTATTCTTCGTAAATCATAGAAGCCGTGCATTTGACTTTTCTTTAAATAAACTCCCGTGACTCGTTCAAGAAAGATGGCATCTCGCGGGAGGAATCTTATTGACTGATACTGAAAGTTATGTATTCTATCACATAATTTCTCAATGTAATGGTGTTGGTGGAGATATAGGTCGTGTATCAAAAGGTACTTAGCAAGGACGGTGCGTCACTAAGGGCCGAATGGGCCCGGCCCACCCAAGGCCATTAGGCAGCATTGCAAATAATTTGTTTAATTAATGTTTTTAAAATTACTTTATATTACAGATACTCAACTTGAAATAAGTGTTTTACCCTTCTAGAATCTCTAAAGAGAATTCATTATAATTAACTCATCCCTAGCTTAAAATCCTGACAGTCTCGTACTGTGTATCGTCATAGCGTGGGCCGCTCCACAGCTAGTCTTATGTAAAGTACATGTATATGGCTTCATGGGCTGGGTGAGGAATCAGTGGACATAGCACTGTCTTGCACGCGAATTCTTCAGTGCTATGAAGGGAATTTTCTCTCTCTTCAAGGGCCAGCAGATTGGGCCCATAGCGTTGCTTCGATGCATCCTGCTTCTATCTCTGTCAAACAGGATTACGGGAGAAGGGTTCACATCACCCCACGCTCTTAAACAGGTATTCAGCTATTGTTCGCAGATTGTTGACATAAGACAAACATATAATTATACATTTTCAGTTGTCTGATATTCCAAGTACAGTACAAATGTGTTAGTGAGATCTGTCGATGGAGCTGAAATGTTTACTGTATATATATATTTTTTTTAAATTTGTGGTACGGTACGTAGTTATTTAATATGTCGATTGTATGCCGAAATAGGAAAATTAAAGTGGAATTTTTCAACAAATCCATTTTCTTCTATAGCTCTGAACACAAAGTTAGAAATTAAATAATCATGACCTCATCAACCAAGCTGATGGATAAATTTGCTTCATCCAAGCACAGGAGTGGAAAATATGTATTAATAACGAGCCAGGTGAGTACAGTTTTTAATGCATCAACTATTTATTAAAACTTGTTAAAAATTTTGTGTTGTGTGGAATTATGATAATGGCAATATTGGCAACAATAAATGCCAAATATAAAACAATATTTAATATGTAACAACAATAGTATCATCTGGCCACCCTAGAATTTTAATCAGGAGCCGCCCCTGCTACTTAGTATAGTACATTAGATGGAAAATCCCATTAATAGCCGGGAGAGTTTTTAATAGAAAAGGCCAGTAGAGAATATGAAAATAGGCTACCGTATTTAGTTCTTCGTGGAACTACTTGTAAAGAATTGAGTTTCGCTTGTATGCTACGTTGTTTTTGTGTTGATCTGGTATTTGAAAGTCTCATATAGTAAATAAATGACCTCACTCTTTCGTCCCTTAAAACAACAACAATAATTAAATAAATACAAAATTGTATGTTGAGTGCTTTACTAATTTCGGAGATGAAATATTTCTTCCGTCAAGCTACATATTGGTGAGACCGACTGAAATTTGAAAGCCTCGGTTGGAGTTTGAGTGGGTAGTATGTAACCCTTACAAAGTTTCATTGAAATCGCTACAGCCATTTAGAATTTATACACACACTAGCTGACCCGGCAGACGTTGTCCTGCCAATCAAAGAAAGTGTTGTAACTTTGCTTCTTGAAGTGCTTTTGGATACACAATATGTTTTTCAATTTCTGTTAGCTGACTCTAAACTATCGCGAAATGTATTAACTAATCTAGAAACATTCGTGGCAGCGTGCACAACGACTCTCCAAAGTTTCATCGCAGTCGGATAAATGGCATATAACACATACGGGATTTTGTTTAAATGATTCGTGCGCTGTCACTCATTTGTTGAATCCACTCGTGCTCTACCAACTGTGAAATGGATTTACTAAGTTAGAAAGCTTCACGTAAGTGTACACAACAACTCATCATGGTTTCATCGCAATCGATGAATAGTATATGAACGCATACGGGATTTTGTTGGAACGTTTCGCGCGTTGTCACTCATTTGTTACATCTACTCGTGCGCTACCAATATTGTAAAATAGATTTACCAAGTTGAACACCTTCCCTTGTGTGTACACAACAACTTATCAAAGTTTCATCGGAATCGGATGAATGACATATGAACGCACATAGGATTTCCTGAATCTACTCATGCGCTACCTATTGTAAAATAGTTTTACTAAGCCTGAAACCTTCTCTGGAGTGTACTCAATGATTCACCAAGGTTTCATTGCAATCGGATGAACGATATATGACCACATACGGGACATTGTGGAAACGATTCGCGCGCCGTCGCTCATTTGTTGAATCTACTCGTGCACTACTTATTAAAAACTGGATTTACTAAGCCAGAAACCTTCCCTGGAGTGTACACAACAATTCACCAAAGTTTCATCGCAGTCGGATAAATGGTATATGGACGCATACGGTACTTTGTTGAAATGATTCGCGTGCCGTCACACATTTTTTGAATCTACTCGTGCGCTACCTATTGTAAAATGGATTTATTAAGCCAGAAACCTTCCGTAGAGTGTACACAACATCTCACCCAAGTTTCATGGTAATCGGACGAATGGCATTTGAACGCATACGGGACATTTTTGAAACGCTTCGAACGTCGTCGCTCATTTGTTGAATCTACTCCTGCGCAACCTCCTGTGAAATGGATTTACTAAGTTAGAAACCTTCACGTAAGTGTACACAACAACTCATCAAAGTTCCATCTCAATCGATGAGTGGTATATAAACTTATACAGGATTTTGTTGGAACGCTTCGCGCGTCGTCGCTCATTTGTTACATCTACTCGTGCGCTACCAATATTGTAAAATGGATTTACCAAGTTGAACACCTTCCCTGGCGTGTACACAACAACTCATCAAAGTTTCATCGGAATCGGATGAATGACATATGAACGCATAGGTGATTTTCTTTAAACGATTCGCGTGCCGTCACTCATTTGTTGAATCTACTCATGCGCTACCTATTGAAAAATAGATTTACTAAGCCTGAAACCTTCTCTGGCGTGTACTCAATGATTCACCAAGGTTTGTTCGCAATCGGATGAATGATATATGACCGCATACGGGACATTGTGGAAACGACTCGCGCGCCGTCGCTCATTTGTTGAATCTACTCGTGCGCTACTTATTAAAAACTGGATTTACTAAGACAGAAACATTTCCTGGAGTGTACACAACAATTCACCAAAGTTTCATCGCAATCTGATAAATGGTATATGGCCGCATACGGTACTTGGTTGAAATGATTTGTGTGCCGTCACACATTTGTTGAATCTACTCGTGCGCTACCTATTGTAAAATGGATTTATTAAGCCAGAAACCTTCCGTAGGGTGTACACAACATCTCACCCAAGTTTCATCGTAATCGGACGAATGGTATTTGAACGCATACAGGACCTTATTGAAACGCTTCGTGCGTCGTCGCTCATTTGTTGAATCTACTCGTGCGAAACCTCCTGTGAAATGTATTTATTAAGTTAGAAACCCTCACGTAAGTGTACACAACATCTCACCCAAGTTTAATTGCAATCGGATGAATGTTATATGAACGCATACGGGACTTTGTTGAAACGCTTCGCACGTCGCCGCTCATTTGTTGAATCTACTCATGCGCAACCTCCTGTGAAATGGATTACTAAGTTAGAAGCCTTCACTTAAGTGTTCACAACAACTCATCAAAGTTTCATCTCAATCTATGAATGGAATATAAACTTATACGGGATTTTGTTGAAACGCTTCTCGCGTCGTCACTCATTTGTTGAATCTAGTCGAGCGCTACCTAATGTGAAATTGATTTACTAAGCCAGAAGCCTTCCCTGGAGTGTACACAACATCTCACCCAAGTTTCATCGCTATCGGACGAATGTTATTTGAACGCATACGGGTTCTTTTTGAAACGCTTCGTGCGTCGTCGCTCATTTGTTGAATCTATTCGTGCGCTATCTATTGTAAAATGGATTTGCTAAGCCAAACACCTTCCCTGGAGCTCACTCAACCTATCACCCAAGTTTCATGGCAATCGGATGAATGGTATATGAACGCATACGGGACTTTGAAACGCTCTAACGTGCAGAGACAAACAGTAGAATTCGACATCACTGCCACCTTTGGTATAAAACACAACTTTTCGCCACGGGCGGAGTGTATGTAATGGCGGTAGTTGCACAGGTTGCGACCAGGTGGCTCTACGTGCTAAGTCCAAAAGCATCACTTTTCACTAAGGCTAGCGGTTTCCATGACGACTGTTTATGACTGTATATTGTGGTTCTAAAATTGTGTGAAAATTGTGGTTCTAAAATTGTGTTCATTCCACCTACCGGGTCAGATTGTGAATCTAAACCATACATGGACCCACCCTAATATACATACCAAATTCCATCAAAATCGGTTCAGTCGTTTAGGAGGAGTTCAGTCACATACACACGTGTCGAAGAATTATATATATAAAGAATAGGCTACATATTGCACGCACAAATACGGACAAAAGGTGATCTCTCAAGTCTATATATTTCATACGATGAAAATAGGCTAAAATTTCACTCAAAACTAATTGAGGCAGATGGTTGTTTGGGGCTGTGACGACGCGGTCATGTAACCCCGTGTACTTTAGGTGTGTGTAGAATCTGTCTGATAACCGGTGTTAATTGTGATGGCTGTATTAGTGTGTGTTATCTGTAATTCAGGTAAGGACTAGTCACGAACTTGGCAACTAGATGCCACCGAAACCACACCTGTCAGCGAACGTTGGAACTTAGATCGTTAATCAAATCTACCCTACAAATTTAGCTTCACACAATTGTAGTTAGTGGAAAGTTCTTTAACATGTCATAAATCTATGATATGGGCCCGCCGGCTTTACTTTCCCTCCGAAGGAATGCATACTGAGGGATTTTAACGCTCTTAAATAATCCGACGACTTCGGCCGGGTTTGAACCCGCGATCTTGGGCATAGAAGCTCAGCATGCTACCAACTACGCCACCGAAGCCGCTAGTACGAGATCTAGGCCGCATCACAACTATTACAGGTGTGGAGGAGGCGGTCAGACGGGATCTTGGATTATTTACTGGAGAAGTTCAAGTATTTATCACGGAACCTAATAGCAGGGGCCATACAATGGCTATTATTCAGTTAGCTCAGAAACTTCTGGAAGAGGGACAAACGAATGTTGGGTGGATATACGATACAGTAGCGTAAGGGAAAGAGCAGTGGTAACTCGCTGTTTCTGTTGTCTCTCATATGGACATCTAGCGAGAAATTGTAATGGCTCTGAGAGAAGAGCTCTGTTACAAGTGTGGAGATATTGGACATAAAGAAGCTGACTGCAAAGGAGAACCAAGATGTGTACTCTGAAAAGGAGATTCATGAAACCAATTCATGTTTCTGGTTAAGGCGAATGCATAGTGTTTCGAGAAGCTCTCGATACATTAAAACCGTTCGATAATGATGAAAGTTCTATAGTAGCCTCACTTTCCTAGTTAACGACCGGCTCGTCTTTGAAACGTACCTGGACGGATATGTTTACATTCCATAGCTGCGGGGTGCCGAGGCATTCACGGCTTATGGCCGGTGAGCAGGTACTAGACTGGCGTTAACACTTTGTCTGCACTCCTCGTGGACAGATGGCGTAAGCATGTTATTGGTCAAGAACCGTCAGGTATTTCAGTCATAAATAATGGCTATTGTCAGCTCGTGCTAATGCTTAACGTTTGAGTCGCCGGTCGTTAACCAGGAAAGTGAGGCTACTATACAAGGTAATATTCACAGGATTCGGACTGCCAATAACCTCTTCACACAATTGAAGTTTGAAATGGAAATAGGCATATAGACAGAGCAATAACAGGTCAGGGACCACTTTGGGTGGTGAGCGGACAACTTTGGAACGGCAGCAATATTTATTCCGGATCTGGGAAAATATCCAGTGAAAAATCAAGAATTTGAAGATGGTTTCATTTGGATTAAGAGTGGCACGCTTACGTACATGAGTTGTTACTACACTCCAAACGAGTCCATTTATATTTTTCAGAAGAGGTTGGATAATCTTGAGGACACATTATGAGGTATGGGAAATAACTTCATTGTAGCTGATGATTTCCATGGTAAGGCGCTGGCATACCGGATATACTGTAGATTCAGGGAGACGTCGTATATTGGAAATGGCTGCGAGGTTGGGATTGACGACCGTCAATGTTGGTAATACGTCAACATTTCGACGTCGTGGCTGCGAGAGGTCCATCCCAAATGTGAATTTTCAACATGTCGAAACTTTTAACCAGATTTGGGAGTTGTTTGGCATCAAAGGAAGAGGATACTGGACGCTCATGACTAGAGACGGGAATTTGCCTATTTGCCTATGTTACTCCTGTGTTTAGAAACGTAGGCTTTCGAGATATAAATCCGTTTTAGGTTCTTTTAGGCTAGATTTCGTTGGTTTTATTGTGCCTATAAATGCCTATTTCAAGGGTTTGTGCCTATTTGGAGTATAATTGCCTATTTGATGCCTTTTGACTGTATTTTAAAGTGCATTATATTGCAGCTGGTGTGCTCGACAGAATTATATTCTCATTTCTCAATATGTGTTTACCCCACGAACAAGAATGGGAATTCTCGAAAGTCACCAGAAATAGCGCCTGGGATCTCGATATTAAGCCTCCAAACTTAACAACCCTTCGTTTTGTAATTCGCTTTTCTTTATATTGAAAATTTACCCGTTAGTATGTGTGTGAATTAATATCATAAATTTTATGCTGATTGAATAACAAAAGAACTAACTTAGTGCCATGTTTTCGCGTTTTTTCAATCTCGATATTAAGCCTCCAAAGTTAAAAACCCTTCGTTTCAGGTATCGTCCCCTTCAAAAGCCGTGTTAGGTTGGCGCTGCAACCTAACAGTGAATTAATATACAGTATATCCTGTACGCGTCTGAGTGTTGAATGGGCAGGCAGTTAAAAGCAGCCAGGAGGGATGCGATCCAGCTGGCAGTTAAAATGCCGCGGCGATCACAGTGGGTTGGTGCTGTAACCTATCTTGTGTTGAATGGACAGGCAGTTTAAAGCAGCCAGGAGGGATGCCATCCAGCTGGGAGTGAAAATGCAGCCGCGATCAGTGCGTTGGTGCTGTAACCTATCTTGTGTTGAATGGACAGACAGTTTAAAGCAGCTTGGAGGCAAGCGATCCAGCTGGCAGTGGGTGTAGCATGGCCTCTTACCAAGATATATGTAAACTTGGTGGTCCCGTCTCGAGCTACTGTTGCTATGGAGATGGCCGGCCTTGCTATTACTTCCATCAGTTTATTTTCTGCTTTTATTAGCCTTTGCTTGAGTGCAAAGAGGCCGAAATCAGAAGAATGAGAAAGACTATCGAAAATTCATGTAGCCAGCCGTTCCTTCTGGGTCCTAAACTATGTGTATGCAAAATTTGGTTGAGATTGGTGGAACGGTGTAGATTTGTATACGGAACAAATCCACCCACCCACTCACCCACATACATACATACATACATACATACATACATACATACATACAGACTTTCACTTTTATATATAAGATAAGTATGTTATTAAATTACAAGAATTTTTTTAATGCCTATTTTGTTGCCTATTTTACACGTTAGTGCCTATTTACATGCCTATTTTGGCTATTTTAAGAGCCTATATGCCTGCCTATTTTAACTGTTTTTAGTGCCTATAATTCTCGTCTCTACTCATGAGCGTCAACGTTACATTGAATTAAAAAGGCTTATTAAATCGACACCGTCCTGAAGTAATGCGAGAGCGGTTCCAGAACGGAATGTCAGGATGAAATGGGTGTGTGTGGTTTCTAGTGAGTAGGAATTCCACACACTTAAAAAGAGTGCAGACCCTCCTCAAGCGTCTGATATAAGATATTTTCACAATCCCTGGTATTATTATTATTAGTAATAGTAGCAGTAGTATTGACCAATAGCATAATATACTTAATTTATTATGGTCGAGGTGCCCTAAGACTTGAAATTACTCATCCTGGAATTTGCTGGAATAAGTTACAGGTGGATTCAGGTCTCGACTTGACCGAGAGTTTTATGGTGATCTGCTGTTTTGTGTGATGTCACTAGTTGAACATAGTGACGATTGCTCCATGTAGGACGTGAGGAACATCCTCCAGACAGCTCTCATCTGTAATTGTTTAAAAAAAAAATTGTTTTGCAAAATACAGTAGTCTTTGGGCCTACCTTGCGCGCCCTCTCGATAAGCTCTGTCTCACTGTCACTGTCACTGTCAGTACTTGTAACTAGTTCTACATTTCACCCCTAGATGGGTGAAGTGTGATCTTCACCGCCCGGAGTAGGAAGCTGAGGAAGGAAGCCTTGCATCTTCAAAGCACGTGTTTATAGCTTTAGAAATGAATGGGAGACCTTGAGGGGGAAGGGGCAGGTTTGGCCTGTTTAATGGCGCTCTGAGGACGTCGACTGAGATCCTCAAGTCTCGCTATTGGTTGAATTTAAAACCAACACTACGGGCTTAGCCTATTGGTTACGATTTCGCGCGGTCAGAATGGATAGTCTGTTTTCAGCGTGTGTACATCTTGGAGTGGTATTCGATTGTATTTTGTAATGTTTTTTTTAGCGCATGGCTTTTAGTGCCGGGAGTGTCCGAGGACATGTTCGGCTTCGAGACGGACACCCAATCGGTGAGCTACAAGTACCGTTGGGGAGGGAAGTTGGAATGTAAGGAGGAGGAGTTGGAAGGTAGCGGCTGTGGCCTATAGTTAGGGACCAACCCCGGCATTTGCCTGGAAGGAAGATGGGAAACCACAGAAGACCATCTTCAAGGTTGCCGGCGGGGGATTCGAACCTCCTCGCCTCCCGGATGTGAGCGACTGCCAGCAGTTATGCCGTAACGACCACGGCTAACTCACCCGGTTGTGTTCGTAATAGTGCTGTGCGACTGAATAATTAATATTCGACTAAGTCTAATATCCCAATTTAGCCCAGCTATAATAATTATCTTATGTTAAGCCTATCATATTTCGTCCTACACATTATAACAAGATGTTCAGTAAAGAACATGTAGCCTACTTTCTACTAAATGCATGGGTATTGTTATAACTCTTTGTCCTTTTCAAGGAGTATAATTGAATGTTGGTTGTAGTAGCTTGTTGAAATACAACGTGCTATACGGATATTAAACATGAATATGAGGTGCTCTTTGCTAGTGCTACCTCTGCACCAAATTTTGTTCAATTCGGATTCACCGTGTTTGAATAGATAGGGGGAGTCGATTTGCACACATATATGGCCGCCATGTGCAAAGTATTGGGCTGATGTCCTTGTAGTTCGGTTAAAAGATTCTTCATACATTAAGGTATAATGTTGCAAAATTTGATAGAGATCAGATGATTAGGTTGGTCGTAATTTGATTTAAGCTTTGAACATTTGGGTGGCCGCCATTACGTTTCCGTCAAGATGGCGGCGATATAAAACATGACACTGAGGTGTCCTTTTCTAGTTCTACCTCTGTACCAAATTTCGTTCGATTCGGTTTCACCGTGTTAGAATTGATAGGGGGGGGGGGCAGACATTCAGAGTACACACACACACACACACACACACAGACTCACATACAGACAGACACACAATTTTTGGCACTGTGTAGATTTCATAAGTCTACTTTCATTTTTTGCAAAAATCGAAAGTAGGCTAAAAATCAGCAGTCGTCACTGGTTGAACGTCAGTCTTCATTTACACTTTTGTTCAGTATCAAAAAAAAAGGAAGCTTGTAGTTTAACGTGACCGTTAATCTTGAGATCATGAGCCACGGGACCTCCTTTTTACGTGGAATCCGAACCACAGGACATGGCATTTCACTTCGAAAATCTCACATGCATTGACCGGGAATCGAACCCGGACCGCCTTGGTGAGAGGCATACAGCTAGACCGCTGAGCCACCACGCCCCATTTTGTTCAGTATCACTTAATCTACTGTTTACATGTAGACTTTTATTTACATATGAAGAGTTAAGATAGGCACATGGTTGGCCTATGTTTCTCACAAAGCTGTAGTTGAAGGAAGAATCGCGTAGCAAACAAGGCCCAAGTGAAGGTTTGTTATGATAAACATTAGTCCCTGTTATTGTCGTCTCCCACGTCCCAATTTAAAATCACTGTACATCATTAAGGGCATGGTCCTGGATAGTTTTCCCGCAACTCCGCACGATCCACAAACACTTGAGACGCGAATAGGCAATTCAATATTTTAGGAATAATAACATTTTGTCCGTACGCCATCCATCACTATTGAAGTTGTACGACTCAGTTCCTCTATATTCGTTATCCAAAATTGACTCATCACCGCAGGGCTCAAACCACTAGACCAAGAAAGCTGAAATTTTGCATGTTGGTTGATCCGAGTATGTAGAGGCCCACTAAGAAACGGTTTTTGAAAATTCAATGTGTAAGTGACTTTTTTCGGCCCTTTGGCACTGAGCAAGGACAGTCGGTAAAAAGTTCGGATTTAGCTCATTTTAAGCCGCCAGAAACGAGAAACAATACTCGGAGGTCCTGTAGGGACCCCGAAACACAATTTTTAAGTTCCTAAAATGAACGGTTTCGGAGATATTCCCAAATAACTATGTTCCCTCTGAGAAACAGATCAACGTTACTGTGGCAACCGCTGAAATTTCGCAGACCGGGGATAGTTTTCTGGCAATATCTCGAAAACCGTTCGTTTTAAGGCCTTAAAACGCGGGGTTCCCACTTCTAACCACGAACATTGCTCCTCGCATTGATACGCGTAAAATGAGATATATTTTATTTATCGAGGTGGCTTTTAGGGTCGGATACGATCGTGATTTTCAGTCTAATTTTATACTCTTTGAGCAGGTTATTGTAAGCGAGCTTTCAGATCTATACTCTAATTTACAATGTTAAGATGCTTTCTATTTTGCACGGTATGCTTTCATTTTCTTTATAAATTTGTTTTTTGTTAACTGTTTTTGTTTTTGCCAATTTTGATCTGCTCTTTTTCGTTTTTTACCATGATCAGCAACCCATATTCACAGTCGAATGTGTCGTATTCTACCGGCTGTCACGTTAATTATTATTTTTTTCTTAATTACACTTACTGAGGAATTGGACAAACTTATTTCAATAAAGTTGGTATTTTGTCTTTCACGGCCATTAGATCCCCGCACAAGGCACGGCTTAGACCTAGAAATGTTGCTGAGTTGGACTAATGGAGGAAATGGTGCAGCAGAAAAGAGGAGAATTGAAGCTTTTGAAATGTGGTGATACAGGAGAATGATGATCAGATGGGTAGATAGGGTAACAAACGAAGAGGTATTAA
Source organism: Meconema thalassinum (assembly GCA_946902985.2). Taxonomy (NCBI): domain Eukaryota; kingdom Metazoa; phylum Arthropoda; class Insecta; order Orthoptera; family Tettigoniidae; genus Meconema; species Meconema thalassinum. The sequence continues at coordinate 305,530,102 of OX336390.1, forward strand.
GACGAGTGGGAGAGGAGAGATGTTTCTCGTGACTGCTAATGAAGAGAAGAGATAGGAGGGTAGGACACATATTAAGACACCCAGGAATAGCAAGCTTAGTTATGGATGGGATGGTCGCGGACTAGAACTATAGGGGTAAACCAGGGTTAAACAGATGCCTCGGATGCAGGGCGTGGTAGCTAAGTAGAGATGAAACGATTAGCTCAGAAGAGAGAGACATGGAGGGCTGCATCAAACCAGTTAAAAATCTGAAGACTCAAACAACAACAATCAGGAATTTTAATTACTTAGAGAGGCATGTAGGCAAAAGGGTGGTTGGAGAATTTCAATCCCTGGGATGTAACACTGGAAGAGACTGCATAATGTACATCAGCGGCCAAGTTGAGAGTTATTTAACTATAGGTCTAATAATAGCGATATGTTGACGTTCAAATCATCAATAAGTATGGTCAAATTACATCCAGAATAGCTTATGTAAGAATACTTTTAATTCCCCATATTCCGATAGATTTGCCATTCCACTGTGCAGAAGTGCAGTTCCCTCTTCAAACAATATTCGCAATTTCTTTAACAAAGCGCAATGACACACACTTCACAGTAGCACGTGTACATTTAGACAATACATTTCTTCCTATGGGCAACTGTACTGTATGTGTCGTGCTCGCGAGCATCCGGACAACAAAATCGTTATGTCTCAGCAGAAGATGGCAAAACCAAAAACGTAATTTTAAAATGTGTTAACATAACGTAACATCGAACCCTGCAGACTTTCACAACTCTATAAATTTCCCACTTTGCTGCTCATATCAATATACTGTATGTATCAGAATATTCAGAATTAGAATGGACCCACCTATAGCCGCGATTGCTGTAATAGAATAGACCAATTATCAGCAATAATGCATCGTCCCCATTTTCTTGATCGCGGGCGAAGCCGCGGGTACCTGCTAGTACGATAATATGAACGCATGCTAAGCTATACATCATTCATTTCATGCGCTTTCTCGGTCTGCCTGCTCTTGTGGTCTCCTGAGTCTCATAAGAAACACTAGACCTCGTTATTATTATTATTATTATGTCTTTATTTACTCAACTTACAGTTGGTAACATGACTCATATCGGTACATTACATACAAGAAACCGAGTAAAGGCACGTTTTGAAAAGCATATAGGATAAATTTTCAGTTTGACATTGTGACAGTTAATTTTTTCAGTAATGTTATCATCCGCGTCTCCTTTTCACAAGAGGATCCAAGAAAATCCTAGTTTCTATTCAAAAATCTTCTAACGATGCTGCAGGTCTTCAGAATTACAGCCTTTTGTGCAATAGTGTGGGTATACAGTATATGGGAAGATTTAGTGTGGATAGATTTACTGAAAAGGACTTAGGTGTCAGGCCAGTGGGAGTAAGGAGGAAGGGATCGTACAGTTTTCTATCTCCAGATTCTCGCTACCTCCATGGCTAGAGGAGTATATTATTATTATTATTATTATTATTATTATTATTATTATTATTATTATTATTATTATTATTATTATTATTATTATATAATTCGTTGAGGCCATCTAGGACCACGTTAAGTCTTGTTACACTTGGCAATTTGCTTCGCTCTCCTCTGAGCCCAGAATTCCCTCATTCTCTGTGAGTGGTCCATCTTGCGCTCCACTGTCCAGGTGGTACCTTGTCTTCTTTTCGGTGTCTCATCTCGGGTTAGCCCATTAGTCAGTATCTTTTTGTGGAAGTGATCTCTATTGAAAGCGTCATCGGGTTTTAGATGCAGCATTTTGAGGTCGTCTCTGGTATTCATAAACCAGGGCATTGTGGTTTGTTAAAAAAAAAATGAAAAATCTGTTTAGTCAGCCTGTTTCCGTCCATTCATTTGAGATGACCGTAATACCGTGCCCGCCTCTTACGGGTCGTTAGTGTAATTTTCTCTATTTCACTGTAGACTTTTTTGTTGGATTTTTAGCCTATTTTCATTCATGAAAAAAAAAAAAGGCTTATGAGATCACCTTTTGTCCGTGTGTCTGTCTGTGTGTGCGTGTGTGTGTGTGTCTCCCCCTAATAACTTCAAAACGGCTGGAGCGGATTCAACGAAACTCGGTAAGTTCATAGCACTATTCCGGACGACCCCGACCGTGCCCTTCAAATTTTGTTACGTCTCACCAATCCAGCATGGCGGGTGTGCGAAATATTTCACCAGCATTCAATATCTCCGAAACTATTACCGATATCACCCTGGAATGTTTTAGGGTGATAAGAGGAACTACTAGAAGTTCATCTATGTGACTTTTGAAAACCTGGTAACTACAAAACCAGCATGGCGGTCAAGCGAAGTTGTGACTTTTAAATAGACGTTTCTTGCGATTTAACCAACCAAACTCAATAAAACTTGGTACAGTGTATGTTTATTCACATTGTAATGCACATACATCTAACGTCGTTCAATTGTTTACATTACCTCAAAATGGCGGCTGTGCGAAATATTTCACCGGCATTCTATGTCTCTGAAACTATTAGCGGTATCACCCTGAAATTTTGTACGCAGATAAAGGGCACTACTGGAAGTTCATCTATAATACTTTCAAAAACCGTTTAACTACAAAACGAACATGGCGGCCAAACGAGGTTGACAATTTTAAATAGACCTTCCTCGCGATGTAATGATCCAAACACAATGAAACTTTGCACAGGAAATATTTATACACATTGTAATGCACTGGTATCTAATTTAGTTCAATTGTTTACATAACCCCAAGATGGCGGCTGTGCGAATTTTAAAATTAAGTTTTCATTTCTTGTGTCGTAATCATGCGATCGAAGTGAAAGTTAGAATAATGAATCTACGCAATAATTTTCCTTTAATGGTACATGACTCTTTGGCCTATACATATAACAATCCAACATGGCGACCATCCGAAATATTTAGACGGCTCTGAATATCTTCGAATCTATTATAGCAATCAAACTGATTTTTTTATGTTCATAGGGGCTATGAACATAAGTTCACCTATAAGACTTTCAATCACAAATCCAACTTGGCGGCGACGCAAAGTATAAATATTCACATCGACGTTTCTCACAATTTAACCATCTGAGTGCAGTGAAACTTGGTACAGTAAATCTTTATATAAATGTTAATCCACTGGCATCTAATTTATTTCCATTGTTTCCATAACCACAAGATGGCAGCTGTGCGAAATTTTAAAATCTCGTTTTTACTTCCTGTGTCCTAATCATGCGATTGAAGTTTGAATGCTACACGTACACAATAATCTTCATGTAACAGTACATACCTCTAGGACCTACTTATATAAAAATTCCACATGGCGACCATCCGAAATATTTAGTCGGTTCTCAATATCTACGAATCTATTACAGCAATCAAATTGAAATTTTGTATGTTGATAGCAGCAATTAACATGAGTAGGTTATATGAAAATAGGCTATATAGTTCTTCACGGATCTACTTATTTATAATGGATGCAATTCTTGTAATTTGATCCCATTATACCTCTAACGATTTTGCACTCTTCTTTTCTCCAGTTCTTTGAGGAGTCCTTTATTAACATTTAGGGATAGGGATTCGGCTGCATACATAACTACTGGCTTCAGAACAGTTTCATAATGACGTAGTTTAGTATTTTTGGACAGGCATTTTTTGTGATAGATTGAGCGCGATGATTGATAGCTACTTCGAGTTTATTATTGTTATTATTATTATTGATCAATAGCATAATACACATTAGGGTCGAGGATTGGAGTAGGTGCCCTAAGACTTGAAGTTAGTTATCCTGGAATTTGCTGGAAGAAATAACAGGTGGATTCAGGTCTCGACTTACAGAGTTCAACACAACTTTAATAAGAAAATGAACTAAGAGAATTTTGGTTTATAATAATTTCTTGCATTTTATGATTTCACTGCACAGTGTTCAACGATCTGTTTTGCAGAAAACACCTCTCTCGCAGACGTAAGGGGAGCAGCAACAAGTCCAGAGATCATAGGTTCAAATCCCGAGGCTGACAGGGGGCCCGGGTCCTCTCTCCAACACTCCTTCCAGGCAAATGCTAGTCTAGTACTTTGTTTCAAGTCTTGGGGCACCTTCACCAATGCACATATTAATACACACACTATTATAGCCATCACAGAAACACAGATTATTAGACAAGTTCAACATACACCCGAGAAAACTGAGCTGATGATCAAGATGTCCCAAGCCCCTAAAATGAATTAACAACAGACGTAAGTGGTGACTCACTGAGTGTTGAATTTTGTGTTCTATCGTTTTGCTTCCTGTGTTGTTCTTTTATATACAGTAACGTCCAAAGTTCAACACAATTTTAATAAGCAAATTACTTAATAGAATTTTGATTTATAATATTTTTTCACGTTCTTGTAATTTCACTGCACAGTGATCAACGATCTCTTTTCAATGATGATACCTGTCTCGATGTCCTTGAGTATCGCATTCATCAGCTGAACCAAAGAGCATATAAGAGCAGAGTACGCACTCGGTATATTTTTGAGGTTCTTAAATCAGACCTAATGACTCTATGATAACGAAGGTTGCAGGATTGAATCCTGGCTCAGTCAGTTGCCATTTGATGGTGCGCAAATGTGAGGCAGCCATGTCAGTAGATTTACTGCCATGTTAAAGATCCCCTTCGGGGAAAATTCCGGCACCCTGACGTCTCTAAAAGCCTCTGTATTTAAAAGTGACGTAAAACTACGTATATTATTTATTTTACACGTTACAGGCCTATTAGACCACGCGAAGCAATCATGACTTTTTATTCTTCCTGTCTTTCCAGAACTCTTTCATTCGTGCACTAAAGGCCCTCTTCCTTTCTTCGGTCCACTTTGGTCTTTGGGCTGTAGGTGCAGCTCTCTCTGACAACACTTCCCACTTGTATACTTTGTGTCTAAATACGCTTTTGTCTATGACGTCTTGTGGGTCGACCTGTGCTTTTACTAGATCAATTTTGACTTGCATCATCCAGGGCGTAGTAATCTTGAGCCGCTGTATGTATCTAAGAATTTTGTTGGTGAGTCTGGTTTGTGGGAGTCTGCTGATGTGGCCGTAAAATTTTAGTCGCCTCTTTCTGATGTCTGCTGCGAGGTTGGACAATTTCTCTGTGGTGTCTCTGGAGTGAAGCCTGTATCCTTCATCTGTGTGCTTTGGTCCAATTATTTTCCTTATTATTTTTCTTTCCTCTGTGAGGATTTTTTCCAAGTCGCCCTTAGTGTGTAACGTCAACGTCTCACTAGCATAAAGCACCTCTGGTTTAATAACCGTGTTGTAATGACGAATTTTAGTGAATGTGGACAGACATTTTTTGTTGTAGACACCCTGTGTCTTGTATAAGGCTCTCTTCATTTTCATTAACCTAGTGTTCTGCGCGATTTTCTCTTTTCCCGTCGGTTCAAGCACTTCACCTAGGTATTTAAAGTGGGCGACTCTATTGATCTTGCCATATTTCGTGTTTAAATTCTGTATGTCGAATTTCGTACAGAAAAACTCTGTCTTTTGGAACGAGATCTGTAGTCCTACTTTTTCGGCGCACTCTTGGAGTACTTCTATCTGTCTGATTGATGTGGTTTCGTTATCTGAGAGTAGTGCCAGATCATCCGCGAAGGCTAGACAGCCAACCTCCAGTTCGTCCTTTGGTCGTCCTAGTCGCACTGGCCTCCAGTAACCTTGAAGTCTCAGCTCTTTCTCCCATTCCTTGATAACTTTGTTCAGCACTAGGATGAAGAGGAGCGGAGAGAGCCCGTCAGCTTGGCGAACACCTGTATTGATCTGAAATGGTTCTGAGATTTCCCCCATGAATTTCACTTTTGATGTCGTGTCTGTCAGTGTCTGTTTGATCAATCGCAAGGTCTTGCTATCCAAACCTTGCTCGTGTAAGATGTTGAACAATGACTGACGGTCAATGGAGTCATATGCCTTCTTGAAGTCAACGAAGGTACATATAACTGGAGTATTCCTGAGGGCTTTGATTTTCAATATACTTTTTAGGTTGAAGATTTGTTCCGCGCAGGAGCGACCAGGACGAAATCCCGCCTGGTACTCGCCAATCTTGTGATCCAACTGGTCCCGAGTCCTTTGGAGTAGGCACGCTGAGAGGATCTTGTACGTAACTTGTAATAGTGAAATGCCCCTGTAATTGTTTACGTCAGAGCGGTCGCCTTTTTTGTGTAATGGGTGGATCAATGTACATTTCCACTCATCTGGTAGCTTTTCTGATGACCAGATGTCAGTGATAATCTGTGTGAGTTCCCTAAGTGAGTGTGGCCCTAGGTTTTTCAGTAGTTCGGCCACTATGCCGTCTTCACCAGATGTCCTGTTGTTCTTTAGTTTGAGGATGTGCCTGTGAACTTCCTCTTGTGTCGGAGGTAATGAGTCCGCGTTCTTGACTGTAGGTTCTTCCTCTGAGAATCTCTCTATTGGTTCTGGACAGTAGAGAAGTTCAGAGAAGTATTGTGCCATCACCTTGCAATTCTCCTTATTCGTTAGTGCTAATTTTCCATCACATTTTCTGAAGCAAAGGTTTGGTGGTGTGTACCCTCTGATGTGTCCTGCAAACGTTCTGTAGAAGTCCCTTACGTTGTAGTTACGGAAGTTGTCCTCAATGGAGTCCAACTGTTCCTTCAGGTATCTCCTCTTGGATTGTCTGATAATTTTTGCAGTTGTTTTTCGTGTTTCATGGAAATTCTGTAAATTTTCTGAGGATTTTTTACTGTTGTATTTCTGATATGCCAATTTCCTGGTAATGAGTGCATTCTCACAATCAACATCCCACCAAGAATGTTTGGAATTCTTCTTCAAAGGAGTAAGAGCTTGTGCTGTTTCTATGATTTTTCGGTGGAAATTTTGCCAGTCGTTGGTATGTTCTTTTTCCCAGGCTTCCTTCACTCCAGAGTCTGCGATCTTTTTTGTGTCAAATTTTGGTAGAGGGGTTTTCTTACAGAAAGTTCTCTTTGGGGTGAACTTGACCTTGACGCGTGTTAGGTAATGGTCAGAGTCAATGTTGGCTCCTCTACGCACCTGTACATCATGAATCTCCTTCTGTACTGGATATGAGATTGCCACATTGTCGATTTGGAACTCACCTAACTGCTGGACTGGAGAACGCCAGGTTTTCTGTTTTCTAGGGTGTTTTCTAAGAGATGTTGACATGAGCTTGAGGTTATTCTGCTGGCAGAGTTCTATGAGTCGTGTGCCATTTTTATTTGTGAATTTATGTGCAGGATAGTTTCCGACTGTTTTCCTGTACATCTTTTCTCTACCGATCTGTGCATTGAAGTCGCCCATGAGGAGTTTGACGTCATCCCCGGGGACTTTGGACATCACTGTGTCAAGGGTCGACCAGAATTTGTCTGCGGACTGTGGATCGCTCTTGTTACTTTGGTTAGTAGGGGCGTGTGCGTTGATCAGTGTGTATTTTTTGTTGGCGCACCGGAAGTGCATGCTCATCAATCTGTTGTTTACTGGAGTAACTTCTTCTAAGGATTCTACTATGGTCTTGTGGACCATGAAGGCCATCCCCGGAAGTGGAGCGCCTTTGGCAACGCGCCTGTCAGTCTTGCTCTTGAACAAGCGGTAATTGCCGTAGTCCATGGTGTCTTCATCTGTGATACGTGTCTCCTGCAGCGCGAGGATTAGAAGCTTCTGTCTATCGAGTTCTGTCACTAGATTGTGCAACTTTCCAGGCTGTATGAGAGTGTTGATGTTTAGAGTGCCTACGTATGTTGGTGTCTTATGTGGAAGTTTGCCAGAGAACTCTGATTTTCTTTGTGGCCGTGGTTGCCCGGGTCCCCCAGAGTCCGAACGCCCGGGTGCCGTCAGTTGACGGGTGGATTGGTTACCACCTGGGGTAATACTGTTATTATTTGCACGCGCCATGGTTACTTGTAAGAAATGGGGTCTAGTGGTTATCCACTAGGTTTCTTAGAACCAGGGATTGTTAGTTCCTGGAGCATGTTTACAGCCGCACCACTTGGTGAACAGACGCTGACCATAAGCCGCCCAATCTGGGAACAAACGCTTTTGGATTTAGAGTTCTTTATTGGTGGGGAAACCACCTGGCTCTTCCGCTCCATCCATCGTTGGGAATCTTAGATTCCTCTTCCGCCATCAGGACCGTTGACCAATTTTCACCTAGTAACCCTAGGCAGGGGCCCTTACAGGGTGCTACCATCCGGAGCCAGATGGACCCAGGTTTTTTAACGAGGTGTTACTCCTCCCCCTCCTCCTTCCTCATCACTTACGAGATGAGGCCCCGGGCTTGGGACCGGCAGTGGCGGAGTTACCACGTACATTATTATTATTATTTATATTATTATTATTATTATTATTATTATCTGTGATGAGGTAGTGATTGGGTACTTTTGCCGAATACGTGGATAAATCCAACATTATCTTGACGTCGAAGGAAATAATGTAGTCTAAATGACTGAAGGACGTAGGAGATTTTTGCCCCACGAGGTCGACTCTCAGACCAATATTCTTGGCAGAGACGGGAGTAGAACTCAGAATCTTTGGATCTGGAGTCTCAGAACGTACTAAAGAAGGTGGCTCTTCGCCTTTTAAATAATACCTCGGACGTTCGGGACTATCTTATAGTTTGAGTTTTATTACTAAATGTCTAATACTCATTCCTTTGTTACATTGGTCCAGCTCAGTTTACACAACATTCACAAAGACGTAGTTCTACGTCAAAAACTCTTCTCATTTCCAAATGTATGTCTATCCGCTTCCACATGGTGGCATAGTGACTACTACGGACATTTGGCCCCTGTACATAATACCTTCATTTTGTTCTCCAAATTTTCCAAAATAGACTAAAAGTGCAATCACCTGCACATGATGACCATAACACTGGCGCCTCTATTGGTTAGCTTCTAGACCACCTCGTGGTGTAGTGGCTAGCATTATTGGCTGTCAACCTGGAGATTCGGGTTTGATTCCCCGCTCTGCCAAAAACATTAATCTGATCTGAAGGTTGGAACGATGTACACGCAGCCTCCTGAGGCAAAACTGAGAAGAGGTTGAAAATAGTGTGTTCAATCTCAACCATCCTGGAAGTGGTTTCCTTCTTTTACTGCAGGAGAATGCCGAGATGGTTCTTACTGTTACTTAATGCCACGGACGCCTCCACTCCAATCTTCGCCTGAATTACTACTTCGCAGCCAGCATAATAATACATGTACAGATTATCATACAAAATTCCACACACACCCAAAATCTCGGGGCTAAATGACCATGATGCCCAAGTCCCTCAAATGAACCAACACCAGCAACTAAAGCTTCTGCATGGGGAAACTGGTAGTCTGGAGATCGAAGGTTCGAATCCCAGCGCTGACAGCAACCAGGTTTTGTAAATTCTTTATGTTTTCTTTTCTACCATGCGCTAAATCGGTGCCAGTCATTTGATCAAGTGTCCAGGTTTATTTGGCAGATTCTGTAACATTGTGCAAAAACTCTCTACATGCTGAAGAAAATACTGTACTGATCACAACATGTGCATTGTGAAGTGTGTAGACTTCTCATGAAGTGGCTATTTTTACCAAGAGACTACGTTTGCAGGAAGATAAGTTTATACAGGAAGAAAACCGATGCCTCCAGTGAGCGTTCTCGACAGTCAGGAATTTACCGGTGCCACCACAACTCATCGCATTAGGCTATTGTCACCATTATTAGCAACGATTCTGCAAGTTGTGACTCATCGTGTCTCATTCTTTAAATTGTCATAAGCACTCATTTGTGGATAACGGCATATTCTTTAATGGGACTTGTTTGGAATGCTGTGCTCAGCGGCGTCTTTGTGATCTAAATCTGGAGAGTCGAGGTGACCTTCTGTACACGGCGAACGAGGTCGCCATTGATTTCTGTTGTACTGCAACTCGGGGTCACCACCAGGCAACGTACGGTTCTTTTTAAAGTGCCCATTTCAATCGTATTTAACCTTTACGATAGGCGTGTTTGGCGGTGTATATTAAGTATAGGTCGTAAGACATCCGTCCTGATCACAAACTTGATGGAAGAACAAAGGAAGAAATTAAGATAAATTCTGGGTTTGGAGCGTCCATTACAGTTAGGTTCATTGTAACTTCTGCTCCTGCTGGAATAAAAAGAGGCAGTCGTTGACAAAAGAATGCACGGTACGATCTCCACGTGAGTGCTATACTAATCACTAGGCACTGTTTGTTCACAGAATGACGAACGGGATGTCGTGCATGAAGGTTCACATGAAATGTGGGCGACTTGGCCACTTGCCTCTTCTTGAAGAGGTCGCAGGTTCGAGCTCAGCTTACTGCCAGGAATTTTCGAATGCATCCGTTCATAATATTCAGCCCATCATTTTTGGAGTGGATCCGAGTTTCAAACGGGTTGTTTTTAACCACATCCAATAGATTTGATAACACTGCCAAAACGTAATTAGAAGAAACAAAACTGATCAGACATAGGCCTATGTAACGATCACGGGAGTCTGGGCAGCATCTGATTATATTTCCCCCCACTTTGAAAGGTTTTTCATTTTCTTGTTTTCCTCTTGACTCATTTTCTCTTCCTACGCTTTAAGTTTCCACTACCTTCCCTGGTCTCGGGGTACGTATTGAGACTCCAGACCCAATTTCTGACTTTGCTAAGAAAAGTAATTCTGGTCTGATGGTTGTAACGAGATTCGTGAGGCAAAACTAAGTTTACAGTGTGTGTTTTGTGGTCTGTTGTTTATACATTTTAATTAGTGTCCGAATGAAAAGCAATACGTAAGAACGCTACTACTTACGTCATCCAGAATGAGGATCACTCCGTTTGTTTTCTGAAGCAAATGTTCATTTTGTAGGTAGGTTATTAGCTATATCTATAAAAATATTTATTAAGGAGCGCTCGAAAGAGTATTAATTACAAACTAAATGAGTAAACATAACACTGAAATATCTTTTACCCGAATGGGTATTAGTTTTCACTATAATCAAACAAAGATTTCGTCCTCTTCCGGCACACTGTGATGTGATACAGTGTACACCTCCGCCCGCATAATTCACACACACATCTTTCATTCGGCGAGTGGGAAAGCTTGTTCTCACAAATCTTGTGGTGGAAACCATGTATGGCCAGTCTCATGATGATACTGTATGTCTTTGCTCCTGGTTCGTGTAGGTTCAGGTGCGATCGATCATCGCAGATGAACCGTAGAAGTCATTGTCTATCTCTGCTCTTTTCTTCCTCCTACGATCCAGTAGTTTGGCGGAAGCCTCAGTAGAAGGCAGGCGTAATCGGAGATCCTCCATGTAAAACGTTTCCTTGGCAAGTTCATAGACAAAACGAGATGGCGCATATTTTCCAACCCTGAGGGCACATTTTATGAATCTTGCTTTCACCTTTTCTATTCGTTCTAAGTCTGTGATGGTCAGTGTTTCCCATATTAGGTCCAGTCCGTAAGTAACTATGGGAGATATCGTCGTGTCAAAGAGCCTCATGGCAGTCTTCAGTGATATTGCTGTAATGTTCTTTGTCCCGCATATTGCTTTCAGATGACCTCGTAGTTCCGCCCCTTAAAACAACAATAACTAATTAACATATTGCTTTCGTGGCCTCTGCTGTCCTGTCCTGTATGTGGCATCGGAACGAACTCGCTGTCGTTTGAAGGGTTACGCCTAAGTATTTGAACCTATTTACTATCGTTAGTGGTTGATTGTTGAACGTCATTATGAAGTTTTGTGATATTCTCCCACACCCCTTTCCTGAAAATCATCTAATGGGTTTTCTGCATATTGATGGAAAGTTGGTTTTTCTCTGCCCATTTTTCCACTTCCATCAAGGTTTCCTGCAGCTCTTCTTGATTGGGCGAACCTAAGACCGTGCCGTCTGCATAAATGATTAACGTGGTTGTCTTCTTTCCCTTGAGTTTCTCAACGATATCTGCTGTCATTATGTTGAACAATAACGGGCTTATGTGGTCGCCCTGGAGGACTCCATTCGTCTGTGTGATAGTCATTGATATGCTGACACCATCGTCAATTTCGATGTAGTTATATTGGAGGACGTCTTCCAATATATGGATGAGTGGGTGCTCTATGCCAATCATGTCTTTGATTTTCTGTATCAGTCGATTTCTGTCGAGTGAGTCAAATGCCTTGCTGTAGTCTAAGAATACAGTGAAGTATTTCCCTTTAGGTATCCTTAAGGCTTCTTCTACTTCTCCCAACAGGCACTGGACTGCATGAAGGGTTGATTTCCCTTTGGTGAAGCCAAATTGACATTCTGGAATTGTGACTTCTAGTTCTAGCCTTGCCGTAACTATCTGCATATATATTTTGAAGAGGTTGTTCTCTAGCGCCACTCCTCTATATGCATGCATGTTGCATGTTATGGTTCAGTTAGAACCTTTACATCGCTTATTTTCGACTAATGCAGGCTTTTTGGAGGGTAATACAGTATTATATTTGTTCATTGAAACAATTATTCCTTCCCAGGTCCCTGGTATGCTGAAAAGTTGTTGTTGTGTTGCCAGTTGCAAAAGCAACTATTATGATTGAGAAGATTAGGTTATGTAGGCCTACCTTGTTTTTCTTCCCCGCTGACGAAAATTTAAGAAAGCAATGGATGCTTAAAATACGTAGGAAAGATTACAGAGAACACAAGAATGGTCTGTGCATTGATTACAGTTAAATATAAGTTACGTTGTGAAGCATAAGCCACGAGCAGTTTAGAATGTGATCTGTTGAATAGCCTAGAGTGATGTGGGGTTTTCTCATGCATTTAACCTTAAAGTGGTGAATAGTGACGATCAGAATTGATCAGATAAAAAATGATAAACTTGTGATCTACAAATTAAGAGTACCGTAGTTTCCCTTGAGATCATTTATACATACGTCTACATTTTAGGAGAGAGAATATTTGGTGTGATTACCTGTAAATAATATTGTAAGTTTAATCTCTTTAGATTATCGTTCACACCTAACTTGGTACGAGTCAGATGTAGCCACTAGTCAACTTAGATTAGGATATACTTAATGGTTTCACACCTTATAAATAGCGTGAAGATATTCATTCGAAGAAGTGCTTGGAAGACAGTAGCTTTCCAGTAGTTTTTTCTAGTTGTGTATAACAAAAATGTATGTAATGTTTTTCAATTTCTTTTATCTGGAAATAGGGTGATATTTGTTTTGTTTTCTTGCTGAAGGGTCAGCTAGTAGTTATTTTATTCAGAGAAGATCCTCTATTAAGTAGCCCTGATTTTCGGACCTTTTACCATACATTTTTCTGGTGGTCAAGTGGAACCGCAGTGATTTGGTAGGCTAAATACAAGATGATTCGAAAAAAATGGTTCTTGAACCTTATTTTTCTAACGGGAGGCCAAGGCGGACATAGTGTTTTTATACATAATTATGTTTATTCGAAGAAGATCCTGTTTTGTGAACGTCATTCATTTTTGTGAGATGAAATAAAGTTGGACAACAGTGAATTTTACATTAGTTTTTTTGAAGGATCCTGAGTAAAGTGACATTGATTTTTGAAATGTAACCATTTTTCTGACAGGTCAAGGGGGATAACGGCTATGTTGTAAAAGATATATTTATTTGAAGAAGATCCTTATTAAAGTAGTAGTGGCTTTTGTCCCCAATTACTTTTTTTAGTCCATAAATATACAAAAATGCAAAAGTATATTTTTATATTTGGATTTTGTTGGTATTGTTTTGAGAGGAGGAATAATTTTCGTAACTTTGTTTTACTGATTGTCAAGAATGGCAGATTTCTTACTTAGCCTTTTTCTCATGCAAGTCCAGAAGTGAATAACTAGTACTTTTGTAATGTTATTCTGTTTTACTGGTGAGTAAGGATACTGGCAATTTTTAGCCTATTTTCATTTTATGAAAAAAATAGGCTTATGAGATCACCTTTTGTCCGTGTGTGTGTGTCCCCCTAATAACTCCTAAACGGCTGGAGCGATTTCAATGAAACTCGGTAAGATCATAGCACCATTCTGGCCGACCCCGACCGTGCCCTTCAAATTTTATTGTGTCTCACCAATCCACCATGGCGGCTGTGCGAAATATTTCACTGGCATCCAGTAGCTCCGAAACTATTACCGATATCACCCTGAAATTGTGTACGGTGATAAAGATTGTTGTTGTTGTTTTAAGGGGCCTAACATCTAGGTTATTGGCCCGGTGATAAAGGGCACTACTAGAAGTTCACCTATCGCCGGCTTAGGACCAGGATAGCGTATCTACAAAAATAGCCAAATTGGCTTTTTGCATGGCTTTTCTTAGTTAGAGTGAAGCATACTTACTGCCAAAACAGCGTAAGTGTAATCTTAATACTTTTTAAAATAAGCCTATAGCTTAACTAACTTCCGCAAGATATCGTTAATACCTAACAAGAAGTTCCGTGACGAACTAAAGAGCCTACTTTTCTCGTAATGTTAGATTCATTCCAATGATTAATATATATGGACATAATTAGAATAATGACGAAATTGAGTTGGTCATATCGAAATTTCTAATTAGTTCGAAATATAACTGGCATAATAGAGAGTAATAGAGCACTACAGTTGGCAGCCCTGGTGACTGAATATATTCTTAGTTCCATCTCTTAAGGTACAGAATACGCAATTTGGTTGAAGTCCAATGGATAGCATGGACGTTGCATGTAGTTAGACCTTGGACTTATCAGTGCGTGTAAAATCATGTTGGCAACAATGTCATGCATGTGTTGGTCAGAAATAATCTGATATTATGATCTATTGTTGTGCCAATTTTGGATGAAATCCATTTATTTGTATGGAAGTTACATGCATTTTAAAATTGGACCAATCAGCCGGCTTAGAATCATGTTGGAAGCACTGACGTATATTAGTTACTCCAAATTAATCTAGAATGTAAGGTACTATACGTGTGCAAAGTTTAGAGCTGTTGGCTTGAATACTTTCTGATATATTGATATTAGGGTAAAAAAAAGAGAGACAGCATTTATTATCAGTTGGGAGCCCTGGTTGCTCTTAAGAATACGCATAGTCATATATGTCATATCAGCAGTCATATCTGTCTTTCTACATATAGTACATACGAAATTTGGTTGAAATCCAATTGATAGTGTAGAAGTTATATGCATTTAAAAATTGGACCTATCAGCAGGCTTAGAATCATTTTGGCAACACTGGCCTCCTGGAAATTAAACTGAAATATTATTATCTATACGTGTACCAATTTTGGTATAGTTTCCATGCATACCTTCCAAGATATACAACAAGGAGCTGAAATTTCAATTACGATTTTTCAGCAGTTGGTAGCACTGACATCATTTTCAAGTACGGCGTTGGGATATTCAGATATAGATCTTTGCTCATGCCAAATTTGGGTTCGATTGCTACGGCCGTTTAGGAGTTGATAGGGACACACACACACACACACACACACACACACACACACACACACAGCCAGACAGACAGAAGGACAGACACACATTTTTCCGGATCGATCTCATAAGTCTACGTTTTCCTCATTATTACAAAATGCGAAAGAAGTTCCGTGACGAACTAAAGAGCCTATTTTTCTTAAAATGTAAGATTAATGCTAATGATTAATCTATATGGATCTATCTAGAATAATGACGAATTTAAGTTGGTAATATCGACATTTCTAATTAGTTCGAAATACTGTATACCTGGCATAATGTAGCCTAATAGATAACTGCAGTTGGCAGCCCTGGTGACTGAATATATTCTTAGTTCCATAAGTTACTGAATACAAAATTTGGTTGAAGTCCAATCGATAGCATGGACGTCACATGCAGTTTAACATTGTATCTAACAGCGCGCGTAAAATCATGTTGGCAACAATGACATACATGTATTGGTCAGAAATAATCTGTAATAATATGATTTATTGTTGTGTCAATTTTGAATGAAATCCATTAGTTAGTATAGAAGTTACATGCATTTTAAAATTGGACCTATCAGCAGGCTTAGAATCTTGATGGCAGCACTGGCGTAGGCCTATATTAGTTACTCCAAATTAATCTAGAATGCCAGGTACTATACGTGTGCAAAGTTTAGAGCTGTTGGCTTGCGAAATTTCTGATATATTAATATTAGGGTAACAAAAATAACAGTTAACAGTTGACAGCCCTGGTTACTTTTAAGAATCGGCATAGTCATATCTGTTATGGTACACATAGCACACACGAACTTTGGTTGAAATCTAAATGATAGTATAGAAGTTACATATATTTAAAGTTGGACCTCTCAGCAGGCTTATAATCATGTTGGTAGCACTGACGTATATAAGTTACTCCATATTAATATAGAATGTCAGGTACTATACGTGTGCACAGTTTAAAGCTGTCGGCTTGCACACTTTCTGATATATGGGTATTTGGATAAAAGAAATTGAGAGCATTTATTAACAGTTGGCAGCCCTGGTGGCTCTTAAGAATACGCTCAGTTATAACTGTTTATGTACACATAGCACATACGAAATTTGGTTGAATTCCAATTGATAGTGTAGAAGTTATATGCATTTAAAAATTGGACCTATCAGCAGTCTTATAATCTTTTTGGCAACACTACCATGTATGGCCTCCTGGAAATTATTATTATCTTTACGTGTACCAATTTTGAAATAGCTTCCATTCATACCTTCCAAGATATCCAACATGGAGCTCAAATTTCAATTGCGATTTTTCAGCAGTTGGTAGCATTGACATCAATTTCAAATATGGCCGTGAGATATTCAGGTATATATCTTTACTCCTACCAAATTTTGTTTCGATTGCTGCAGCCGTTTAGGAGTTGGTAGGGGGGACACACACACACACACACACACACACACAGCCAGCTAGCCAGACAGACATACAGACAGAAGGACAGACAGGCACACATTTGCCCGATATCATGTCTACTTTTTCCTCAATTTTGCAAAATGTGAAAAGTAGGCTAAAAATCGTAAGTCAAGATACGTCACTTTGCGTATAAGGATTACGAGAAAAATGTTAGAGCAATATCAGCGTAAGTGTACATACGCTACTTTGGTTCGAACTGAATTATTGGCGCGCATTAAAGTTTTGTTATGCTTACCGCCTTTTCCTTACTAATTAATTGTAGGCTATCTCCAAGTTCTATTAACTTGTAGAGTGAGGTGACGTGGGAAGTAGGAAGAGACGGACCAGCCCGCCGTGTTATCTAGAATTCCCGTCTATTCCAACACTGCTAACGTAGGGTCGTTGCCTATACTACAGTAGTGTGGTGTTTCAAATGAGTGAAAGTTCGTCCAATGTATTTTGTTCTGTTACTACGCACGGACCGGGAACCCCCTACATCTCTCATTATCGTCCGCTATCCACATTCCTCTCAGGCTCACAGTGCTTTGACTCGAGTAATGCTGTAGTAGCTTAAATTTCTTTCAGTTGTTGGTGAGTTATTGAGTCCGAGCTCAGAAGATCATGGCTGCATAGAATATACCAGGTAAGTAATTGTAAAAGAAACGATACTATGTCCGACACATGCGGCGATCAGAACAGAAATGTGATTATTGTTGCTTTGTTGATACACTGTGTGCAATGTTTTGACAGTTCTGTTATTAACCATACGTTTTTTGAATCGGGACACTCGCAGATGGAGGTTGATAGCGAACATGCACAGATTGAGAGAAAAAAACGTGATGTCGATATATTTGATCGATGGGGATTTTATACTTCAGTCAGATTGGTTCGGAAAAACAAGTAGTTCCGTGAAGAACTATACAGCCTATTTTCATATATCATGCTCATGTTAATTGCCTCTATCAACATACAAAATTTCAGTTAAATTGCTGTAACAGATTCGTAGATATTGAGAACCGTCTAAATATTTCAGATGGTCGCCAGGTTGGATTTTTATTTTTGTACTATTACATTAAGATTATTGTGGTCGTGTGGTATTCTAACTTCAATCGCATGATTAGAACACAAGAAGTAAAAACGTGATTTTAAAATTACGCACAGCAGCCATCTTGTGATTATGCAAACAATTGACATAAATTAGATGCCAGTGGATCAACATTATTTTGTATAAGCATTTAACGTGAAACGTTTCACGGCACTCGGATAGTTAATTCGCGAGAAACGTCCATTTAAATATTTATACTTCGCGTCGACGCCATGTTGGATTTGTGCTCACCAGGTTACTCAAAGTCCTATAGGTGAACATATGTTCATAGTCTCTATGAACATAAAAAAATCTGTTTGGTTGCTGTAAAAGATTCATAGATATTGAGAACCGTCTAAATATTTCGGAAGCTCGCCATTTAGGATTGTTATATGTATAGGCCATAGAGTTATGTACCATTCAAGGACAATTATTGCCTAGGTTCATTATTCAAACTTTCACTTCAATCGCATGATTACGACACAAGAAATAAAAACATAATTTTAAAATTTCGCACAGCCGCCATCTTGAGGTTATGTAAACAATTGAATTAAATTAGATGGCAGTGCATTACAATCTGCAAAATCATTTACTGTACCACATTTCACTGCGCTCAGAGAGTTAAATCACGAGAAAAGTCTATTAAAATATTTCAAATTTGCTTGGTCACCATGTTCGTTTTGTACTTTACAGGTTTATGAAATATACATAGGTAAACTTGTATCAGTACCCTTTATCACCGTACAAGATTGCAGGGTGATATCTGTAATAGTTTCGGAGATATAGAATGTCAGTGAAATATTTCGCACAGCCGCCATTTTGAGGTTATGTAAACAATTGAACTAAATTAGACTCCAGTGCTTTACAATGTGTATAAACAATTGCTGTACCCAGTTTCATTACGTTTGGGTAGTTAAATCGCGAGAAAAGTCTATTTAAAAGTCTCAACTTCCGTTGGCCGCCATGTTGGTTTTGTGGTCACCAGATTTTTGAAAGTCTCATAGGTGAACTTCTAGTAGTGCCCTTTATCACCGTACACAATTTCAGGGCGATATCGGTAATAGTTTCGGAGATATCGAATGCTAGTGAAATATTTCGCACAGCCGCCATGTTGGATTGGTGAGACGTAACAAAATTTGAAGGGCACGGTCGAGGTCGCCGGGAATAGCGCCATGAACTTACCGAGTTTCATTGAAATCGCTCCAGCCGTTTAGATTTTATTAGGGGACACACACACACACACACCTCTCTCTCTCTCTCTCTCTCTCTCTCTCTCTCTCTCTCACACACACACACACACACACACACACGGACAAAAGGTGATTTTTTCAAAATTGAAAATATGCTAATAACCCCTTTGAAGTCATAAAACAAGATACCTTTATGACTTCACTCAGCTGAGGAAAGTAATGGTGAAAAACAGAAAGATTGACACCATGGAGAGGAGGTTAATTGGCTGAAAAATAAATGGCTGCAATTCAGAAAGATTGACCCAGAGCATATATTCTTTAAATATGGCTTATATGATGAGCAGCTCAGAAAAATAAAAGTAATCAGGAGAGGGCATTATACCCCCATTAAATGACCTACAAGTGAAGCCTTCGTATGAAGGATCAATTCCCATTTCAACAGAGAAGTACAACGATCTTATTGAATTATGTATGCAAAAGTGGAATAATCCGAGCACATTCTACAGATCATCCAAGCATGGTGTCATAAGTGACAGTAGGAGTCATTCTGATCAATAAATTAGTCTTCAATGATATCCGACGCGTCAAACTGCGGATTGAACTGCTTTGTTGATGTACTGTGAGTACATTTCTAATAGCCTATTCATGTTATAAATCATACGTGTTATGAACCAGGGACTCTCGCAGATGGAGGTTGATAGTGTACTGCTCGGGTCCAAGCTTCGTGAACCTGAGACGAATGTGGATCGCGAACTATGAGAAGTGATGGTGACGAGTGATGAGGGTTCCCGGTCCATGCGTAATAACAGAACCAAATTCATTGGTCGGTGACTGACTCACTGACTCATTCGCAACACCACAGTGGTTTGAACAACGGCCCCTATGTTAGCAGTTAGCTGTTGACAGGCCCTTCTCCTCCCGCATGCCACTTCACCTCACCCCGCAAGTTCACAGAGCTTGGACCGAGCAGTACATCCTCAGATTGAGGGGGCAAAAAGAGATGTTGACATATTTCCTACTTCAGGAATTTATCTTTTTCCTGGGGTTTAATGATAACGCTTGGAAAATACTAAAACAAAACAATACTTTCCTCTCAGCATTACAGTTCATTTCACGATTCATTGTTAACTTGATACCTAATAACACTTGTACCTTTAACCTTTAACTGGTGACGTGCGGAATTTGGAACATAACTTGTGACGTGAGGTCTACGAGACTCCTGCCAAATATATCACAATAACGAACATTAAATGTTGACACTTCATGCAACTACTGGCATTATGTTATCTGTTTAAGCATGAAATATTCTCTCGTCATATTAATATGTTTAGGATCTAAAAAATAAATAAGTAGCTATTTTATTAATTTTTTACTCACAGTATGCAGACATTCTGATAAATTTCATGGTGCTTTTTGTCGCCACTTAAAATTAAACAAATCCACTGCAGATCACGTTTCACTGATTCACTTTAATCCAAAGAACTAGAAAATAGCATGTGTAAACAAATGCAGGGTCTTTCACTCAAAGTGCGGCCGGCCCAGCGCTCCAGGTAGAACGTGCAGCTATAAAGGCCAGACGAGCATATCGCAGCGCACTGCTGTCACAGCATATGTCATAATTAAGATAAGGAAGGAAGTGCTGTTGGATTGACGCTTCGGACTCTTGACCCTAAGCTCAGGGAGCTGCCTCTACGCACCGCGCTGCTGGCCGCACTTCGAGTGAAAGACCCTGTATAATATTATGAATGATAACGTACAACACGCTTTGGAACCTAACCGTAACTGGTAACGTGAGGTCTGCTAGTCCACTTGAAAACTTCAACCTTAAGACAAGCTACCCAGGGCCACTAAACTTTCATCAACGAGTGAGTGAAGTGTCAGCATGAGCACACAGATAAGAAGGCAACATAAACAAATCTCCGTGCAAGATTTAATTAAAGAAGCACAGATGTTTTTATTTCTTTTATTTCACGCCACCGCTTACAGATTAAGAAATAGAATCAAATAATGCTTTGTGGTCATTAAATGATTCATAAAAAGTTTACTCCTACACTTAAGTTACCTACATAAGCTAATGTAAAATAATTTCAATAGAAAATCATTAGAGCCAAAATAGCGTATCTCACTTAATGACCTTAAAAAATTATACCATGATTCTATAACTGTGCATGTAAGAAATAAGTGCACAATGGTCTTCGGAAATATGTTGGTAATATATACAAAATCAGCGACTTCCAAATCAAAATATATAACCAGTTACATGCTAATAAGCAACAATTTTCTTAGTTTTTCTTGATTCCTGAAAAGTAGTGATTTTGTAGATACGCTGTTCTGGTCCTAAGCCGGCGCTATGATACTTTCAAAAACCTGGTAACTACAAAACCAACATGGTGGCCAAGCGCAAATGAGACATTTAAATAGACTTTTCTCGCGATTTAACCGTCTAAACGTAATGAAACTTGGTACAGGAAAAGTTTATACACATTGTAATGCACTGGCATGTAATTTAGTTCAATTGTTTATATAACCTCAAAATGGCGGCTGTACGAAATATTTCACCGGCATTCTATATCTTCGAAATTATTACAGATATCACCTGAAATTTTTGTACGGTGATAACGGGCACTGGTACAAGTTTATCTATGCAACTATCAAACACCTGTAAAGTACAAAACGAGCATGGCGGCCAAGCGAATTTGAAACATTCTAATAGACTTTTCTCGTGATTTAACTCTCTGAGCACAGTGAAATGTGGTACAGTAAATGATTATACATATTGTAATGCACTGCCATCTAATTTTGTTCAATTGCTTACATAACCTCAAGATGGCGGCTGTGCGTAATTTTAAAATTAAGTTTTTATTTCTTGTGTCGTAATCATGCGATCGAAGTGAAAGTTTGAATAATGAAGCTACGCAATAATTTTCCCTTATTGGTACATAACTCTATGGACGATACATATAACAATCCAAAATGGCGAGCATCCGAAATATTTAGACGGTAGTCTACTCAATATCTACGAATCTTTTACAGCAATCAAACTGAATTTTTTAATGTTCTTAGGGGCTATGAACATAAGTTCACCTATAGGACTTTCAGTAACCTGGTGAGCACAAATCCAACATGGCGGCGACGCGAGGTATACATATTTAAATGGACGTTTCTCCCAATTTAACCATCCGAGTGCAGTGAAACTTTGCACGTTAAATGCTTATATAAGTGTTAATCCACTGGCATCTAATTTATTTCAATTGTTTTCATAACCACAAGATGGCAGCTGTGCGAATTTTCAAAATTAAGTTTTTGTTTCTTGTGTCGTAATCATGCGATCGAAGTGAACATTTGAATAATGAAGCTACGAAATAAGTGTTCTCTATGGTACATAACTATATGGCCTATACATACAACAATCCAAAATGGCGACCATCCGAAATATTTAGACGGTTCTCAGTATCCACGAATCATTTACAGCAATCAAACTGTTTTTTATGTCCATAGTGGCTATTAACATAAGTTCATCTATAGGGCTTTCAATAACCTGGTGAGCACCAATCCAACATGGCAGCGACGCGAAGTATACATATTTAAGTGGACGTTTCTCGTGATATGACCATCCGAGTGCAGTGGAACTTTGTACAGTAAATGTTTATACAAATGTTAATCCACTGGCATCTAGTTTATTTCAATTGTTTTCATAACCACAAGATGGCAGCTGTGCGAAATTTTAAAATCTCGTTTTTACTTCATGTGTCCTAATCATGCGATTGACGTTTGAATACCACACGTGCACAATAATTTTCATGTAATAGTACATAAATAAAAATCCAACACGGCGACCATCTGAAATATTTAGACGGTTCTCAATATCTACGAATCTATTACAACAATCAAACTGAAATTTTGTATGTTCATAGAGGCAATTGACATGAGTAAGATATATGAAAATAGGCTGTATACTGTAGTTCTTCACGGAACTACTTGTTGTGGGTGAGATCCAGAAAGGAAGTTACCTTTTCTGTTGATTTATTTCTGGTAAACAAGGTCTAGAAATGAATATTTCAGTTACTACCGTATATAATGATTTTTGGCGGCATAGTGTTCAAGAAGGCAGTAGGGCTGTTTCTCTAAAAGAAAGGAAAATAAAATACAGAATTAGAGATGAACATAATAATTTGGTATCTTATAGCCTACTTGCAAGAGATTCTGAAGTTTTGTCGAATTTTATAACTTAAGCTCAGTTCGAACTTGAATGGGTTTTCCTGGCAGCAGGCACAGAAAAGTGTACCTGTCTATGTATTGTTTCTGTGGGTACATAGATCTATTTTATTAACAAACTGTTCCTGCAAATTGTTTTGTGTATTGAAATATTCGAATGTTTCCTTCCTTCAATCCCGAGTTTAGCCATATGCGATTTATCGACGTTGTGGTACATCTTGAGTAACTGTTCCAATGTCTCTTTTTATTGATATAACATTTACAGGACGTCAAAATGCTGCAATTTTGCAATGTCTGTGTGCGTCAACGTCCCAGTAAGTTCGCAGACGATGTACAATTTTGTTCACTCGTAAATTGCCCGCTACAACGGCACGATTCGAACTAGCTGAGCGATAATTAGGCCTATTTAGTGGTAACTTATATAACTGTCAGTGAACTCCAAATAGTATTAAAATTTCCCTATAAATATGAATTTATATTCGCTTTGGATTGACTGCGTGTGAAAAGTGCCGTCCGACTTGCTGCTGCGGCTGAAACGACCCTAAGCATTACGTCACTACAGGTGCCTTGCGGCTTGGATATTACGATGGCAGTGGCAGGAGGGTGGCACGACCTTGGCTTCAACCAACTCTCACATTGGCTGGGCTGCCAAGCTCCACCCAGGGGCAGATGACCTCGTAGTTCCGCCCCTTAAAACAACAATAACTAACTAACTAAGCTCCGCCCATCGTATTCTCTTTTCACTTCCTCCGTGTGACGTCATGCGAAAACCTACTTCACAGATTCCGTGGATTAGGTATATATGACTATAGTAGACTCCTTGCAGACATCACAATTGTGCGACCTGCTATGGAACATGACAGTCCAGCTTGGGGGTATGCAGCACCCTCAACAATCAACAAGCTGCAAGTTGTCCAAAATCGAGCCTTACGCACGATATTCGGAGGTCCATGGTTCGTGCTTAACGCACAACTACACAATGACTACAAACTACTGACTATTCGTCAGAGAATTCACAAGCAGGCAGTCAAAATATACAGAACAGTCACACTTTGCACCAATCCTCTTATAAACAGGTTGGGTGGCCACCAGGGCCAGATAATTATGTGCTTAACTTTTCAGAAATATGTATTTATTTATGTGCTTATAAGTGGAAAATATGTGATTAAGTTTCCAAAATATATTCTTAAATTTGTATGATATTTATGTCCCCCAGTTACTCGAAATATAATTGAAACGTGTAGCTGATTGAATAATCCATAATCCTGTCTACAGTACAAAATGTTCCCGCTTAATAGGCCGGGGCCTGCCTCAGTTTCCGAATACTACAATACTTACTACAGATAGCCGATTCGAAATCATGTATGTGCTGCAGTAGTGTGGTAAGGGGAATTCTACTCACTAGCCTACTTTCCTACGAACTTTGCCGATATCTACCGAACGCATGATCGGATTTTAACGAACGAGGTGTTGTAGGCGTTGGGGTGACGTCATTTTTGCTAAGAATGTGTGTTGGTATTTTTAAATGTTTTATTAATTGTTGTTTTTGAAATTGTCACTATTTTGGAAACGGTGAATTTTGGAAAAAAGTTTGTTTGACGTAAATGAAAGGTCCTTATGCCCTCTAGGCAAACAGGAAGTTTCAAGTGTGTAGGACAAAACAAAATGATAGCCTACTTTCTCGCGAACATTGGCGATAATTCGCGAACGAATGGTCGGATTTTAACGAATGAGGTGTTGTTGGCATTGGGATAACGTCCTCTTTGCTATGAATGTGTGTTTTTTATGTTTTTGAAATTGTCACTATTTTGGAAACGATGAAGTTGAGAAAAAAGTTTGTTTGACGTAAATAAAAGGTCCCTACCCCTTCTAGACAGAAACCAAGTTTCAAACTGTAGGACAAAAATAAAGAATTATGAAAAATGCTGACTATTTTGGAAACGAAGAATTTTACAAAAAAGTTTGTTTGTCATAAATGAAAGGTGTTGTCCTCTTTACGGGGATGTAGGTATTGAAAAGGTGAAAAGCTGGAAACATGTTTTTTTGGTCGAAAATGCGTTTTTGTTATTTTTCGAGATATTTGGGAAATGGAAAATATTTTCTAATATTTGGGAAACGGAAAATATTTCCTGAACCCATGGTGAACCCCCTTTCCTATGGACGACTTATTTCTACTCGAAAATAAAAAGTACCCTTACCCGGGGGTGAAGTAGTAATTTATTTTATTTTTATGCTTGCGCACTTGGGGGAGCTTTTGTAAGAAGGCGGGCTTTTTAAAATATTATTTATAGATATGAAACGTCTTTTAAAGGTCTTCTTAAATCCTATTTTAAACGTTTTAATACGTGTAAGGATTTAAGTCGACCTTCTAAAGACGTTTCATAAGTCCATTTTCGTCAGGAACCATTGAGAGCAGGAAATGTTTTGTAGGTTCAGTTTTTTGTCTTTTAGCTGCTGACACATAGTTTCCTCCTTTATGAATGTTATTTTATGTCAACAGATGCTTACTGCTTATGGCAAGGCTTTACACTCGTGGGTTAGACAGTCTTTCTTGCTAAGGATCCTCTATATACCCTAGACAAGGCTATACATGTTAATTCTGAACACTTAGTGGTTAATTGTATATTAAATTTATATACACAGCTTATACAAGCACGTTTTTCATGCGGTCAAACTTTGTAAGATAGTTACATACAACACGCAAAGTATGTTTCCGCTACCTAGCGATGGATATGAGCACTCACTGGTGATATCCGAGGTGAGCTGATTTGCTCCCACATTTGCTCCCATATTTGCTCCCACTTTTGCTCCCATATTAATGCCAACTCTTATAACTATAAGCAGCAGAAAAATGTATATGGAATAATATTTCTGATAATGTTCAAAACAAAAGTCCTGAGGTCTTGGGTTTGAATTCCCAACTATGGTTGTCAGCCAATGAGTTACACTACAGGAAACTTTTGATTTTGTGTTGTGTTGCATGATAATTTGCCCATCTCGCGGTGTAGTGGGTAGTATACTTGGGTGTTATCCACGAGGTCTTGGGTTCCAACTCGACTATGCCCAGAATTTAATTTTGATCTGAGAGTTGGAAGGTTAGGTTAGGTGAAGTTAAGTTAGGTAAAGTTAGATTAGGTGAAGTTATGATAGGTTATGTTAGGTGAAGTTAGGTCCAGATAGGTTGGGTTAGGTGAAGTTGGGTTAGGTTAGGTTAGGTTAGGTTAGGTGAAGTTAGGTTAGGTTAGGTTAGGTGAAGTTAGGTTAGGTTAGGTTAGGTTTGGTTAGGTTAGGTTAAGTGAAGTTAGGTTAGGTTAGGTTAGGTTATGACTAAGTTTGTTATGTCTGGTTGTTTTAGAAAAACACCACTTTTGCTCTCATATTTGCTTCCATATTTTCTTTGCACTTTAAACTACTTTGACTTGTGTATTTACTTTTGCTGCCATATTTGTTGACATATTTGTTAGCATATTTTCTCCCACTTTTCATATTTGCTTTGCTCCCACATTTGTTCCCAGATTTGCTCCCACGTTTTGCTCCCACATTTGCTCCCACTTTTTGCTCGCACTTTTTGCTTCCATATTTGCTCCCAGTTTTTGCTCCCACATTTTCTCCTACTTTTTGTCACACTTTTACCCCCACTTTTGCTCCCACTTTTGCATCTATATATGCTCCCACATTAAACTATTGTTGTTATTACCAAGTTGTCTTTACTAGAGATTAGTTTATGCTTGACAGTTGATAAGGAAGTATCAGTGGCTAGGTATGGAAAGCCTTATGCCTACTATAAAAGATATTCATATATTGTGAAACGAAGCAATACAAAGAGAACTGTTATTTGGCGCTGTTCAAAGCAACGATCGAAACAGTGTCGAGAAATGCTTAAAACAAAAGAATTGGACATACGTTATTCAAACACTCATGATTGTAAACTTAATAATCATGCTAGTCTAAATGTAAGGAAAACCCAAACCAAAGCAAAAAAAAAGTCCAAGGAAAAGATAGTGCTGCTCAAGATAATATTAACTTCAAGTTTAATACACTACAACGCACTCATGCTGTTAGCGAGTTGTTTAATGAGAAACCTTTAACACCTCCTGTAAAACCAATGTTCAGACACACACCCACATCTCAAAAGCCCTCAACTCTACCAGAGACAACACACCCCATCAAGAAGTTGGTGGGGGAAAGTGAAAAGGATGGTGATGGTGATAAGATAATAATAACATAACAATGTTAAAGCACTCAAGCACATCTAAAAAGAAGCTTTCAACACTATCAAAGGCAACTCAAACCATTGAACAGACTGTGGACACACGTGGAAATTATGATGGTAATGATGACGATGATGATGATCATTATGAAGATGATTAAAATGATGATGATGCTGATGGTGATAATGATGAAGTTTTTACACCTGTAAAACCATCACTGCTTCCCGAGTTTTTGAAACCATTCATAAAAAATAGCAATTGGAACGATCCTAATATATTAGTCGAACGTCTACAAATCTTGCATGCCTGTAAACAGGCTGGTCATATTGGTTATGAGGAAGAGCTATCAAAAATAGAAGATGAACTTTGTAACGCTGGTATTATTGTGTGATGGGTCAACGTAGCAACACCCCAATCCCATAAAAATAATTTTCAACAAGTGTTATGTTAAAAAAACAATAACAAGCAATGATAAACAAAAAGAGCTATATTTTGTGTATCTATCTCTTGTAAAACATATTTGAATTAAATTAATAAACATAGTTTGTGTATATTTCTTGTTTTTTTTTGCATATTCAGGCGATAGTTATATCAGGGAAGGGATTCGAACCCTTGCTTCCTTATATATTTGGAAATTTGATCTTAAGTCAAACGCCTCAACCACTCGGCCTCCCTCACAGTTACTAAATTTTACTTTTCTTCCCCAGTGTATATTGGCTCAACTACTTTTTTGGTTTTTGAATGCAGATTTTTGTTTTGTTTCAATTTTTCCGTAACATTGCAGTTATCAGTCTTATAAACTGGGTGTTTAATATAGGGTTAAAGGCATAAAAAAAAACGACGAGCCTTACTGTAGTTGCATATCATGTATAATGTGTAACAAGTAATCCTACATTCCACAGAGGGCTGTGCCTTGTTAACAGTAAACTTTGTTGGTAATTGAAATAACTACTTGTAAAATAATTCCAGTGCCAAATCCTATTAGCAAATACCATATATTAAATATTATCACACCATAGAACAACAACTTAAAATAATTTATTATAGGAATATCTTTAATGGAGCCACCAAACCTTCAAGTATGTCATATGCATTTCCACATAGTGTTGTATTTTGGTCGATAGTGCGTCCAGTGCTTACATTAAATAAGAATACAGTAAACGTATAAAAATTTAATAAATCACATCTGTTCTCATAAAATATCATATAATAAATATTTTCACACCAAAGAATGACCATTTCAAGATTTTGTTTGTAGGAATATCTTTAATGGGGCCGCCAGACCTTCAAATAAACCATATGTGATATACATTTCACATAGCTACATAACCGACAGTACATCGTGGTACCGCGCGCTCATTGTCGGTGTTGCATTTCTGTCTCATTTCTAGAACTGAACTTACTGGTCAATAACCAGCATAGTGGCCAAAGTGTTTCCCTGGTAGGTAACTCATATTTGGTTAGTCAATTCTTATTGCAAGGCCAGTCAAGACCCAAAAAATTAGTCTTAACGTATATATCAATCATCAACACCATATCATTAAACAAATCAAACCATCAGGTATTTATTAAATTTAATGAAGAGGAAAGTATAGGCAGGAATTGTGAAAAGAATACCGTTCAATCATTGAATGTAGTTTGTGTTATGAACCTCAACGTAAGAGGTTATGAAAGTCTATGTGAGGGTGTGGTTTTTACAGCTGGATGCTTTTCTGACACCCACCTCAGAGACGAGTTTATGGGAGATGAAACTAAGCTATCATGTCGAATGTGGCGGTCCTAGTCTAGGAGAAAGTCATATTCAGGTATTTGCCTGCGGGGAGTGTGGTAAACGAAACAACAAAAAAAGCATACATGTAAAGGGAATATTATGGAATTTTCGAGTACATCTAGTGAATAAAAAAAACATTGGATACATTTCATGGTTTTTAGTCCACTTTGGGTAAGTTTGGTAAATTTTAGTGAATTTTCTTATATATTCAGGTAATTTTATATCAATTTCCGGAAGTTTAAACCATTCTTGGGTAAATCAATGGAATTTCAATAAATCTGGTAGTCATTTGTTGGATTTTGCTGGAATTTTATGTCATTTGGTCAATTTGCGGTAAATTTAGTGGATTTTAGAAAATTCTAGTCAGTTTCAATGTAAATCTGAGATAGTTGGGTATTTGACAGATAACCTGTCACTATTATGGTTGTATTAGAGTGTGCCTTTCACCATGAAGGGTAGGATTGGGGAGGAGACCGTCATGACCTTAAGTGCATAGCCATTTATATTGACTTTAAGGATGGGTGTTGTGGGGGGATCGAACGCTCCTCTTGTTGGATTTGAGGGAAGTGTACTCCATTCCATTTTTAAAAGCCGCTTATCAGGTCCTAGCATTGGACAGTTGCAACCATTTCACTATTCTTAACATCAAATGTTCATCAATTGTTATGTCAAGTATATGTTCACAAGCAAGAATGAAATTGATGTAAATATAGCTTGTTTTGGTTTTCTTTGCACTTTCTGTGGGCAGCCATGGCATTTGCCTGGAGTAGAACTGGAAAACCACATGAGTTTGGCGTTTAGTAAACTCACTTCACCTCATCCCAACTGCTTGGAAATGGAAATAATTTGTTTTTGTCTTGGCTTGGAAATCATGGTCATCAATCCCCTGTACTATACTTAGGCAAAATAATAAGGGGTTATGCATAGTATTATTATTATCTGAGTATCTGATACGATTTTGCGTAGCCCTAGGACCAGTATCGGATCATAAACACATGCTATGTGTTACCGCCCGTAAAGCCAGGGATATAACACAAAGAGGTCTTTATTTCCACCCCCCACCCCTATGGGCTTACATCTAGTGGAATGTAGGTTGACGACCATGGAGCCCCAGCTGAGTCCAACATTGCTTCCACGGTCTTGTGCCAGGCTCGTCTCTGTCTTCTTTCTTGTCGACCTCACTTTGTCAACCCTTGTTCTCTGCCAACCCCCCAATGGTATTAGGGTATCCGAGGCCTAGGGAGTTTCTCCCTTTTTCGCCTTAATAGCCCCCATTGTCTCATCTTTCCTGATACCCTCCTTCTGCGGGGGATCAGCATTCTTTTTATTTTCATGTTATTTCCTCCCTTTTTGCTCAAGACCCTGAAGAAGGTAGGGTGTATGTAGCTCCACTACTTGTGGTGCACCCTGGATATGGCTGTACCCTCAGGGGGCTCACGGTTGATGAGTTCGGAACTTGACGACCCCAGGGGATTCCTGAGCTGGGTTCACTTTTCCCCCTTTTTTATCAATTACCTCAGTCGCGGACCCTCTCCTCTTTCATTTTCCTATCTGCCTTTCATGGCTCTCCTTCTTTTCAAGTCCCTCAACCGCATTCTTGGAGGGTTGAGGGCATTTTTCTTCCTCCTGTTCTTTATTTGTCTTAATTTCCTTTTTTTGTCTTCCATTTCTTTTTCTAGTCTATAAGTGTGTAGTTTACATTTTATTTTCATGTTTACCATCACCCAAACCATTAGGGTTCGATAACCTAGATGTTAAGCCCCTTAAACCGACAATTATCATCATCATTGAGCCAATTATTGACTCTCTTCTACGCTTCAAGTATGAAAAGTGATCCGCGAGAATATGCTACAGTACATTGATTTCATGGTTTACCGTTAGGTAACAGCATTTGTGCAAGTATTGGAGTTATGAGTGTAAGATTTGAAATGTAGCCGCCAGAGTGCAGTTAATATGCATTCTATTCGTGAGATGTTGAAAATGTTTATTTCTGGCCTTCTTTGACTTTGACTATCTTCTAAGCATGTGTTCTTGATAGTAAGAAAGATGGTTTATTTGGGAACTGTCATTTATGTTGGAAGAGAATTGTTGATGTCTTAGAAGTACTAATATTGTATCATTGGCCACTGACAGTTTTGATATGTGGTAGGCCTATGAGATTGTACGTGACCTGAAAATAATGACATTATGGGTCTGGAGCTATTACGACGTTGGAAACGCTAGTAAGTTATTTTATGTTGAAAAGATATGTTGAATACAGATGAGTGGTAATGTATGAGGAAAATGCTAGCTTGTGTTCTCTATGGAGTAGATGTCTAGGAGAATTTATGTCATGTTTTCGCCTCTCCGAAAACAGAGTTCACTCGATGATTCCGTAAAACTTGGACCCCTTGGAATGATTGTATTGCTGGACTGCGTGGGAGTTCTCTGGTGTACTTTGTTGGAGATTGACAACAACGAAAGGAGTGTTAAGTTGACGATCAGCTGTGAGATTGATGAGGAAAAAGTACCAAGAAAAAGTAACGAAAGATATTGTAAGAAGATTCGTTCAGTTGTTGATATACATTTGCAGTTTACAGTAAAAGGATATGACTGTAACTATGTGGTTGCGGGGAGATGACGATCAGCTGTTACGATGTTTTGAAAGAGGTACTAAGGAAGGTAACGAAATGTTGTAAGAAGATTTGTAGAGTCGTTGGTATATGTTTACAGTGTGTTAATTATGTAACATTGGACTGTGATGATTTTAATCTATGAGAAAACAAGATATTATCGTCAAGTTCACTGCAAATGTATTTGGAGAACCAAGTTGACGTACAATGAAGAATAGGCTAACGTATTCTGTTGGTGTGACGGGCCGAATTAAGGAAGGGAAACATTCTGGAGATGAAAGGATCACATTGATTGATACATATTAAGCAAACGTCTGATTTCATCTTAAGTTACGACTGTGATTGATTGTGAGATAAATTGTATTACTGTCGGACTTATAGTACTATCAAGTTGGATGAAAAGACCGTTGATGATGTGTGAAAGGTATCTATGGACCAGAGATATGGAGATTGTTGCGAAGTGAAAATATGATGCTAAATGTCATTTATGGAACTTCGATGTTTTACTGCCCTTGAAGAGATCACTGTATTGAAGACTAATATACATTTTAATGATGGATATTTTGAAATAGGATGATAAGTGTTTTGGGAGTTGTATGGAGGGCTTGTTTAAAAGTAAGTACCCTAATTAATGTTTCTACATCTCTTATGTCATGTCATGTTATGTGTGTCAATGTTCAAATGTGGTTGAATACATCATATGTCTACCAGTCGTATCAGTGTATCATTTCCTAATTATGGTATTCATTAACAACTTCAAACTGGTAGCCAGGGTAAATGATTGCAAGCGGTCCAGCACCGTCCATCAAGAGAGCTTTCCTGAAGGGGAGAACGTGTCAGTGCTTATGCAGTAGCGTGGTTGACGAATTATCCCACATTTTATTGGTTTGAATTTGTTGTGAGTGCCAGACTGGGAAACGATAAACAACAAGTAGTTCCGTGAAGAACTATACAGCCTATTTTCATATATCCTACTTATGTTAATTGCCACTATCAACATACACAATTTCAGTTTGATTGCTGTAATAGATTCGTAGATATTGAGAACCGACTAAATATTTCGGATGGTCGCCATGTTGGATTTTATATATATAGGTCCTAGAGTTATGTACTGTTACATGCAGATTATTGTGAACGTGTAGTATTGAAACTTCAATCGCATAATTAGGACACAAGAAAAAACAAGGAGATTTAAAAAATTTTCACAGCTGCCATCTTGAGGTTATGGAAACAATTGAAATAAATTAGATGTCAGTGGATTAACATTCGGATAAAGATTTACTGTACCAAGTTTCACTGCACGCGGATGGTTAAATTGGGAGAAACGTCCATGTGAATATTTATAATTCGCGTCACCGCCATGTTGGATTTGTGATCACCAGGTTATTTTAAGTTCTATAGGTGAACTTAAGTTCATAGCCCCTATGAACATTAAAAAATTTAGTTTGATTGCTAAAATAGATTCGTAGATATTCAGTATCGTCTAAATATTTCGGATGGTCGCCATGTTGGATTGTTAAATGTATAGGCCATAGAGTCATGTACCATTAAAGGAAAATTATTGCGTAGGTTCATTACTCAAACTTTCACTTCGATCGCATGACTACATCACAAGAAATAAAAACTTAATTTTAAAATTCGCACTGCCGCCATCTTGAGGTTATGTAGACAATTGAACTAAATTAGATACCAGTGGATTACAATGTGTATAAATATTTCCTGTACCACGTTTCAGTGCGCTTGGAACATTAAATCGCGAGAAAGGTCTATTTAAAATGTTCAAATTCGCTTGGCCGCCATGTTCGTTTTGTAGTTAACTAGTTTTTGAAAATCTTATAGATGGACTTCCAGTAGTGGCCTTTATCTCCGTACAAAATTTTAGGGAGATACCGCTAATAGTTTCAGAGATATAGAATGCCGGTGAAATATTTCGCACATCCGCCATCTTGTGATTATATAAACAATTGAACGAAGTTAGATGTCGGTTCATTACAATGTATATAAACATATACTGTACCAAGTTTCATTGCGTTTAGTTGGTCAAATCGCGAGAAACATCTATTTAAAAGTCGCAAATTCGCTTGGCCGCCATGTTGGTTTTGTAGTTACCAGATTTTCAAAAGTCACATAAGTGAACTTATAGTAGTTCCCTCTATCACCATAGAAAATGTCAGGGTAATATCGGTAATAGCTTCGGAGATATTGAATGCTGGTGAAATATTTCGCACAGCCGCCATGTTGGATTGGTGAGTCGTAACAAAATTTGAAGGGCACGGTCGAGGTCGCCGGGAATAGTGCTATGAACTTTCCGAGTTTCATTGAGATCGCTCCTGCCGTTTAGATTTTATTAGGGGGGGACACACACACGAATCACACACACACACACACGCACACACACACGGACAAAAGGTGATATCATATATTTTTTCAAAATTGAAAATAGGTTAAAAATACTTACCTCCAAGTGTGTTATGATGTATTTGTGTATAATGTTTTATAATGTTGTATTTATTGTTTCATGGACTACATATCACTCTGAATGGACGAATATTTGAGGAAAGCTATATCTTATTTATCGAAGGAAGAATTATGTGATGAAATTGAAATAAGAGGTGGCGTACTTAACTGTCATCCCGAACTGAATGTCATTCTACTTAAGTCATTGATATCGATTCCTATTTTGAACTTCCTGCCGATCACCCTTACTGGACAAAAGGTGAGTCTGGTATTGAAAATTGTGTCTCTGAATTGTTAAAATCATATGAAGTTTTGGACAGTGTTGACAAGTCTTAGTCTTATCGTGTGAACAAATTCCGTTATCGTTCTTTGCATTGGATTCATCGTTTAAGGAGATTAATGGATTTTTGGTCGAAAAGCGATGTTGATGTTTCTGTTTAGTTGACTAGTTTGCGTTCCAAACTTATTGAATGTTTTAATCGGTTTTCATCGGATGGTTTTGTGGATAATACTGGTGAATCGGTTGTATGTTTGGAAAGTGTGGATTCTAATGGTTGTGATTCGTGTGATTTGAGTGTGAATAATTATTGTATTGTGTGCCCTTCAGCAAGAAATATGCAAATCACAGTATGCCAGCATTGCTCAATTCGGGATTTTTCGGGGCTGCGGTAAGTTCTCCCACTCTGTGGCCCACATATTTTGGATTAAATAGAGGATACACTTGCAAAAATAACAACCAAATCAACTCCTATTTTAACACATTTAATTAATCAAAATTATGGCGCTACAAACAATAAAACAAATAAACTACTGACCAATATCATTCTACTTGTCCAAAGTGAACAAGGAATAGCATAAAAATAAACAAATATTCTCTTTAAACACATGGTTTTCTTTAAAACCAACAATTCATGATTATTTTCACTTCCATAAAGTCCCTATCTTAAAGTTCCATATAACTATGAGCTCCTTTGGCTCGATACTTTTCCATAATAATGGTGTCATACTTTTGTACACCTCAAGAATTTATTTTATCTTTTCTTATCATCAAAACAAATGTATAATTACATTTAAAATTACATGTTAATTATTCACTTCAATATTTGGGCATTTCACATATTCTCAGGATTTACTATCTCTCTCAAGTTTTGCAAATTCACTACGGTGATCGGGAAACTTATTTGTGTACTCCAGAGTTATAAAGATTACTTGACAAAGTCAAAAACTATGATCACTCCCGAAACCTAGTTATCTTCACAAAAACTCGTGGATTCCTTATTTTCCATACAATATTACAATAGGGATTTTATTTAATTCATTTGTCTTATAAGACCATTATCACATAAGAAAACTACGATCTGAACTGGCAAGCGATAATATCAATCTACAAGGACCTCGGTTCAACGCCCGGGTCATTAACAACTTTAAACACTCACGGTGTATTTAACATTTCTTACAAGACGGTTTTTACCCACCCTCGCTCTATGAGGGTCAGGCCATTATACTCGAGCGTGATTTATGCCAAGGAAAGCGGCTCTCTGCCTAACCTACGGTGGCAGCTCTCTTCAATGCTTTAAAACAAACCTTCACATTATTCTCAGTTCTGTGGAGAGACCTGGCTTTTACTTCACTTATTTTCATTCAACAATATTCTTTGGCTCATAAACCACTTTCGTAACCTTGGCATTTATTAATTATGAGAGGGTCCTCATTGATTGGGAAGAATAATACACATTCTACGACGAATAATGAGGGGCTTTAACAACAAGAGGATTCTACGTTCGAATCTCTTAACATGCCTCGGGAACCATTTCCACATTTAGAGGACTTATACAAGACGCGATTTAAAGTCGGCCGTGGCCTACATGACATACGCTCAATAATACCATACATTAGCTCCCTTTTAAATAATACACACATGGCCTCGTGATCCACGTCACAATTTAGAGGACTTACAACATATCTCAATTCACTGCAATCAATTACCCTCCATAAGTAACTTACCAAGTACTTTAACTTTTACGCGTTCCTAGCGTGACTTTTTATTTAATTGCGTTCCATTACGCTACACGTTACTTTACGGCCGAATGTCTTCCAAAGAACTGATAAATTTCATAGTAACAATTGCTACATATCTCCATTCTTATATTAATCTTTTCCGTTGACAATAAATCGCTCCATTTTTAAGAACATGCATTCACATCATGTCTTATACATTTGTTAATGCTTCAACGCTCTATATTTTTTATATCATTCAATTTAATCTTTATTTAGATTTCTTTACCTTGTTATTATTATGATTACATTCCTTACAAAAGCTCAAAAGCTATTTCTTTCATATAATTCAAATTTACCTTTATGTAAATATCTTTGTTATAATTATTATTATTACGCTTGCTTTTGTAACATTCATTAAATACACTGACATTTTATTCCATGCATTTCCTCTACAGGATTTATTATTTCACATAATTATTTATTATTTCTTAAAACTTTATTTTCGTTCAGATCGCGTTCTTATTTAGTTATTATTTATTTAAAAACATCCCTTTTACTCAAAACTCCGGTGGAATTGTACACAAAAATTTTCCGACACCCAAAACATAATGAAAATCTTTACTCACATGCCTAAGGTCGTTTTCTGACCTTTATTCTCGTTTGATGTGACATTTTGGCCCACCTTCTTGACCTACTCCATATTGTACAAGCTCATCTCATGTACAGACATTTCTTGACACATATTCACTATATTTAACACTGACAACATTTTTAATACACTGGTGTATCCGTTTTGAACACACAATAAAACACTAAAAATTATATTACTTTTAACACACACTTTTGATATATTTACACTTCACAACTTTTGATCACTAGGCCGTCTTTTTAGCCTATCACACGTGACCTCTTAATCTCCCGTCTCCAAGGGTGAAATTTATTCAAGGTCGGCTTCCTATCCTGCAGAATACGAAAGTCTCGAATCATCTACTGCTTCCCTGGAATAGTAATTCTTC
Organism: Meconema thalassinum; assembly: GCA_946902985.2. Lineage (NCBI taxonomy): Eukaryota > Metazoa > Arthropoda > Insecta > Orthoptera > Tettigoniidae > Meconema > Meconema thalassinum. Next base: position 305,567,489 of record OX336390.1, read on the forward strand.
GAATCCCGTTCCTGATGATCGGCTATTTCTCTAGCTTGAACGGTTCCCCTTTTAGATCTGATTTATCGATCCTAGCGAAAGTCTGTTCTGATCGAGGTCCCCTCGATAACCTATCGGTGACCTATGGGTTTTTTAGCCACTAATACTTCTCGAGTCTTAGTGCTTTAGAATAGTTCGTCTGCTTTCTTAAAAACAATGTCTATAGTTTCCGTTCTTCTTTGTTTATTTGGTTCTCGCACTTCTAATTTTCTGAAATACGTTGCGAACCTTACTCTGTTTTTCCCTGTTCGGGTTCTTTAAAATTTATAAACTGTTTATCTCGCTGTTCCGGTACTTCCGTGCGTTATGATACTTTTGGTCGATTACTGAAAGACCTATCGCCTGAATCCTAAGTTTGCAGCCTGCTTTGACTGTATTTTTGGAACTTTTACGGTAACTTTTGCCCTGTCGGACCTAAATCCTGTAACTAGGATTTTCCTAATTTTTCAACACGGCGATACTTTAATACTTCTTCTTTGCAACTCCTTCCGGAGGCACGCAAGTTACTGATACTTCGACACCCGTGGCTATCGGATATTAATTATGCGGTGTAATACAGCGTTTCTCCCCTCAAGGAGTACTGGTTAGCTGCCTTCGATGTCTGATACAGCGTTATGTTCCCCTCATGGGCTCTTGAATACTGCATATACGATGTGGTGCAGCACTTCCGCTCACGGAATGCTCGTAGACTGATGATTGGCTTGGTGAGGCCAGGAGTTTTATACCTTTCAGTCACAAAAAGATAAAATCCTAGTCCTTTTCGTGACCAACTTTTGAACTAATTGTCGCACAATTATAAAAATCATATCTCCAGAAAGCTCGTCTTCCACACGTAAAATAATCTTCCTGTGCATGGAAATCGATCGTGCATTTCCGAGATATTAATTAATTTCTCGTCCCCAACTGTGTGGGTGGTGCTGTTCATTTTTAATTCTCCCACTCCTTGGGTCCCGGTGAATTCCCAATGACGTATACTTGCGTTTGCAGTTTTTTTTCTGTGCAATTATTACAAGGTTTTTCTTTACACAAAAATCTCTAATCCAAAATGATTCACCGTACTGTATCTGTTTACTTATTTTTATACTCGTAAACGGGTTAAATTTAATTATTCCTGTTCTGACTCAGCAGCGGGGTTGCCATTTTCCTGCAACGTAAGAGCAATTTCCGAGTTAGGCTTCTTCGTCTTACAGTCCAAACTTTCCACTCGTTCTAATAATATCCATGACTGGCTCCTTATAAATGTCAAGAGGCATGAGCTCATCTTAGGAACACCTGGCCCTAACGCTTGCACAATGTTAGGCTATAATCCTGGCTTGAAATCTCTCTCCGTTCCCTTAGAGACTGTATGATTCTTTCATTCCTTTAACAAATACATGGATTCGACTCCCTTTGAGGCCATGGTACATGGGTTCAATTGATAATTTACTATCTAGGGCGATGGAGAATAGTGAAAGGAGGTCGGATTACTTACAAACTAGATCTAATACAGGGGTAATTAACCAGAGTGGGTCTCCAAATAATGCAACTGAGTTTAGGTCGAACTCAAATATTTTGAACTCAGATAGCTCTAACAATTTAAATGAAAGAGGTAACCAGTCGACTGAATCTTTTTCATTCCATAACGCTGGTAGTACTCTAATTAATGCTGGATTTGGTCATTCGCATAATTCTAGGGGCGTACAAACTGAAGATAACGTATTTGGTGTTCGAGAAGTGGTTGATAGGGTTAATTTGAATGATGTAGTAAATGAGAATGCCTCTTATAATGTTGTTTCTCCAATAAAGGTAAGTGCTGTGAGTGATATTAAATTTGTTAATCTGCCCAATCTTTATCTCTGATTTTGAAGGATTTTCATGTGTGCAATAGTACCATTAGTTGAGCAGAAGGATAGTGCCCGTGTATTTGGTCTCTTGGAAGTACAAATTCTTAGGATGGTATACACATGTACTGAGGGTATGTTACTAGAGAAATTAATTGAAAAGTTGAGCGCTAATTGTACTCTTGATGAATTCCATAAGGAGGTCTTAAATTTTTTCATTACTCCACGTACCTTGTCTGATTTACATCGTGACTATTTGTTTAGAGTTCAACGTATAGAAGAGTCCTTAAACGAACATTTTCTGGACATCAAAACTTATGCCAAGGTTTATGCGGTTAATCTAACTGAAGAACAGATTGTAAGCTCTTTAGTGGAAGGGATGAATCCTATTGATCGTGCTTATTTAACCATGAATGCCAAACCTAGAACCTTCGTTGAATTCGATGAACAGATTTTATTTGCTGAAAAGGTTAAGAGAGCCAACATGTCACGAGTGGATTATACTTCTTTGCAGTGTAACTATGTGTTGGGTAATGTAGGTTATGTTCATCCTCAGAGTACCTTACAGAGGCGTAAAGCGGTGCAGCAGATTGACAGTCATTTGGATACTGTTCATTTTAGAAATGTATTTAAGGAAAATACAACTCAGGATAGTAATGTTTTTCAGAATTATGCTTTTCAGGATCGACTCGTCCAGAGACCCGAGTTGGGTAACAACGATAAAGGTAAAAGATGTCATTGCTGCGGATCTTACGATCATCTACGTCGTGAGTGTAATGCTAAGTTCTCTGATAAGTATCGTAAGCATTATAATGGTGCATCTAAGGATAATAATATTTTAGTATCATGTAAAGTGGAAACGAAATCTAATCATTCACGTGATCCTAATTATTATAGAGGCCCTGCTAAAAGTAAAAGAATGTGCAATCGTTTTTTTACGTGGATAAAGGTTTTTTGCCTTTTATTGAAATAGATATAAATAATGAACCTGTTGTCGCTCTTGTTGATTCTGGGAGTGTAAGTTCATTTTTGGACTTTAAATGGTTTACTCGTATGAAGTCAGTATGTAAGTTTGGAGACTTGATTGAGGAAAATAATCATGTAACGTCAGCGAATTCGTCCTCTTTGTACATAAAGGGATATATTATAGGAAATATTAGAATTTCGAACTTTACATGGAAATTCAGATTATGGGTTGTCAAGAACCTTTCATGTAAATTAATTTTAAGGGCGAATTTTTTTTTATCACACGTAGGGTTGATGATTGATTTAAGAAATCAAACTTGTTGGTTTAAATTTAAACCTCAGTTAAAGATTAAGTTTAATGATTTTGCTTCTTGGGTAAATGTGAATTCTGCACAAAAAGGTGTTAATGGAGATAAAGTGAAGGATTTGGAGCTGAGTCATTTGACTTCTGATCAAGCTGATTGTATTCGAGAGTTGTGTGATGAGTTTTCAGATGTGTTAACTGACAGGTTAAAAAAAAAGTCCACCCCTGGCACTATCCAGCCCATGACGGGCTAAGGCCGACCAAGCGACCGCTGCCCAGCCATTTGGCCTGCAGATATTGGGGTGACGCGTGATCAGCGCGTCGGGTCCCCTCGGCCGTTAATCTTGGTATTCGTGATCGGGGCGCTGTCTCACTGTCAGACAGCTACTCAATTGTCCTCACGAGGCTGAGTGCACCCCGTTCCTACCCTCGCGTCAGTTTTAAAATCCCTGACGGAGCCGGGGATCGAACCCGGGGCCTCCGGGCGAGAGGCAGGCACACTACCCCAACACCACGGGGCCGGCTACTGACAGGTTAGGAATGACCAATGTCATAGAATATGAAATTGAACTGTCGGACTCCATTCCAGTAAGGTCGTCACCCTATCGTTTGGCTCCACCAAAAATGAAAGTATTAAAAGGAATTATTGACGATATGTTGGATGAAGGGGTAATTAGAAAATCGAAATCTGCGTATGCTTCGCCTATTTTTCTTGTATCCAAGCCTAATGGAGAGTTTAGGCCGGTTGTTGATTACCGGGCTTTAAACAAAAAGGTTGTTCTACGACAAATTCCTTTACCAGATTTACAGTCGTGTTTTGGCTGGTTTCAGGGGGCGAACCTTTTCACGGTGTTAGATCGAAACAAGGCCTATTTGCAAATTCCATTGGCCGAGTCCTCTAAATCAGTAACTGCTTTTATAACCGACTGGAATTTGTATGAATCGTTTGTTGGATAACGTCTTTGACGGGGTCAAATTCAAGACGGTTTATCATTATTTGGATGATGTTGTAATAATCAGTAGGAATTTTGATGAACATGTTGAACACGTCAGAGTAGTTTTAATTCGTCTTAGAAAAGCGGGTTTAACGGTAAAGCCATCTAAGGTATCATTCGCAAAATCTCAGATCTCATTTCTAGGGCATTTTGTTTCTTCTAATGTTATCTCGGTCGATCATTCCAGAACTCAATCAATCAGAGATTTTAAGACCCCAAAGAATGTAAAGGAACTTGCCCGCTTTATTGGCATGTTAAATTATTTTCGGAAGTTTGTTCCTAACTTCGCCCATATAGCTGCTCCCCTTAATAGTCTTAGGAAAAAAGGAAATGAGTTTATTTGGGGTTCGTCCCAGGAATCAGCATTCGAGGACTTGAAGATGGCGTTGATCAATGCTCCAATATTGGTGATACCGGATTTTAGTAAACCGTTTATAGTGGAAACTGAAGCATCGAATAGGGCTATCGGAGCTGTACTTTTACAGGAACATAAAGTTTACAGGTTACCTGTTGCGTATGCTTCCAGAACGCTTACTGATCCTGAAATGAAGTACTGGGTGTATGAACTAGAAGGGCTTGCTGTGATGTTCGCGCTTGAAAAGTTCAAGCTTTATGTTGAACATGTAGAGTTCCAGCTTGAGACTGACAACCAAGCGCTGAGTTGGGTTCTGGGTAGACCACGGAAGACAGGACGCATAGCGCGCTGGGCTACTAGAATCTTGTCCTTTAAGTTCAGTGTAAAGCACATAAAAGGGAGCGACAATGTTATTGCCGACTGTTTAAGCCGGATGTATGCTGAAGCTTCTGAGTATTGTAATCAAGAGGGTAAAGCTGATAATGCGTATATAGCAGATGGGTCATGTAATGTAATTTTGTCAAACTGTCCTTTGCTTTTTGGTGATGTTTCTCGTTATCCGAAAGAAGACCCAATTTTAGGAGAAATAATAGGTTAGATTGAGAAAGGTGAAATGATAAAACCTTATTTAATGAAAGGAAACATATTATGTTGTACTGCTAGGACCGATCAACTCGCGAAAATTGTATTACCTTCAGTCTTAATTCCTGAAATCTTTAGGTATTTTCACGAGTCACCTATTGGGGCACATCTGGGTGTGTTTAAAACCAGACAGCGAATTAGGGAAAATTTTATTTGGCGGGGTATGGACAATGATATTCGTCGATTGGTAAATAATTGTAATATGTGTAAATTGGAAAAACCTTCATTAAATACGAAAGTTGGAATGTTAGCCTCTGATATAGCCTTAGACCTATGGAGAAGTTGTTTATTGACTTTATTGGTCCGTTTCCTAGGTCGCGAGCTGGAAATAGATTTGCGTTGGTCTGCACCGATGGCTTTTATAGATTCAATTGGATCTTTCCAACCAGGTCGGCGACTACTCAAACGGTGATTAAGTGTCTTGAATACATTTTTGCATGGTTTGGTCCTTGTCAATTTTTAGTGACGGATAATGCCCAATGTTTCAAATCCAGTATCTTTAGAAATTTTCTTTTTGAGCTGGCAATTTCTCACACTACTTCGTCTCCTTTTTACCCAAAGGGCTCTTACGCCGAAAGGGTAAACCGGAATTTGCGTGCCGCTCTTATAGCTTACCATCATAAAGACCACAGTCGGTGGGACTCGTGTATTTCTTGGCTTACTTATTCGTTTAACACCGCTGTTCACGAATCACATAAAACCACGCCTTTCAATCTTATGTTCTCCTTTCGTCCTAACTCTCCTATTTCAAACCTGTGGACTTTGAATCAATTACTTCCGGAACGATATACCTTTAACGATATCAGAAAAATTTGGAAGACAGCAAAAGGGAATATGAAGGTTGCTCATGAGAGATTGGCTGAGAAGTACAATAAAGGTCGTAAACTTACTTCTGTTAAAATAGGGGATATGGTATACGTGAAGAATTTTTCCTTGAAAGAAGTGGGTCCAAATGAGTCAGGGAAATTGAGAGAAAGGTTTTGTGGACCTTTTAAGGTTGTTAGTTTCCTAACTCCTGTTGCCTAGTTAGTGATCCGGTTAAAAAGAAGATTTTTAGGGTACATCTGTCTTTTATTAAGAATGGAAATGAAAATTTGAAATAATGTTGCCGTGTATTTTAGTTAGTGATCCGGTTAAAAAGAAGATTTTTAGGGAACATCTGTCTTTTATTAAGAATGGGAATGAAAATTTGAAATAATGTTGTGGTGTATTTTTCTAAATTGTGTATGGGAATTTTTTATTTCTCTGCACAGGTGATGCACTTTCGTCTGAATCGTGCAAATCTGTACATTTTCTTCTTGTATTTTCTTTTCTAAATTGTGTGTGGGAAATGTTTATTTCTCTGCACAGGTGATGCACTTTCGTCTGAATCGTGCAAATCTGTAATTTTACTTCTTGTATTTTCTTTTTGAGTGTATGAGTGTGAGTGATTGTAATTAATTTTGTTCTTATAATCGGGTGGGTCTCCTTGTTGTTTCTTGGTGTGAATTAAGGTTAGGATTGGTTCTAGATTAATTGTAAACTTTATTTGAGTAAAAACGCCGTACGTATAAAATGACATCATGTTGAGATATTATAGGTAGGTATTTACAAACCACTTCTTTCTCCGAGTGATGACATGTTCACCTATGTACTTGTTGATTCATGAAGGTAAGTGCTTGCCGAAAATGTTGTTTGGTGATGGGTGATCATGCTATGCCAGGATAAAATGCGGCTAGTATGACATAATGTTTTACTGTGTGTTTAATTGAGGGTTATTATTTTTGTGTATGTCGATGTATCAACGTATGTCTATTTATATTCTGGAAATATTTGGGAAATATTGCGGGTGGTTAATGGTTTGTTATCTTGGGGGCGTTTGTAAGGTTGTGTGAATTAGATGAAAGATTGAGAACGTTTGTAACTTATTGGTCTGCACGTGTGAGTCACATTCTGTCGTATTGTGTGATTTTCTTTCTCTTCTAGTATCTTGTATCGGTGTATTTGTTTTTGGTGGGGGTAATTGTCTGTTATTTACTAAATTGAGTACCGGATATATTTTTCTTTTCCTCTGCTCTTGTGACGCATACTCGTCTGAATAGTGCTATGCAGTAAGTTTTTTGTATGAAAGTAATTTTTGTTTGTGTGTGGGTGATTGAACTGTCATGTGGTGTGTATATGTTGTGTTTGTTGAGATTGTGTTTTGACGTAAAGATGTACGATAGATGTGCTATTTGACGTGTGTATATTATTTGTGTGTTCGTTTGTCTGTACTTGTGATTGAAGGTTTTCATTTTGGTTTCATACCAGTAATTTCTTGGAATTTTTGCGTAATTTCTTATTTTTTGTTATATTCTTGTTTGTCTTGATCTTTGGTTTTCCTTTTTTTGGATTGGACACATTTACAATGTCAGACATATGCCATTGTCTATTGAGTTTTTTCTCTTTTGGGTATTAATTTTTTGTGTTCATGTACCATTCAGGGTCTCTTCATGTGTAATTCTGAAAACTGTTATTATCTTTACCTTTTCTGGTTGATTTGTTTATTTGTACTTACATGTAAATTGTAGTGTATGAAGTTTGGGTGAAGTTTTATTTTGATTGTAAAGATGTGGAAACGTATAGTTGGGGTAAATTATTAATTTGGAGGTCTCCTTGTTATCTTTTACTTCTTGGTAACTTGTTAGATATAAGACTTCTAAATATTTTGCTGTCGGAAGGATATTTTGTTTGCAGTGTATGCCTCGTGGTCTGCTTCGGAGTTGAGATAGTGTGGAGTGAGGAGAAGATTTAGGTGAACATGAAAGTTGGATCGAAGGACTTAATCTTCGTATGGACCTGTATCTACTACCACTGAGACTATGAAGAAAATTGTTTGATGTAGTTATTTAATTTTGATGTGTGTGAATTTTGGGATATTTTGTTTTGTGATAAGTGTCTCTACCCTTGAGGTAGAGTAGAGGTATTTGCTAGGGACTTATGTTTGTACTCTTTTATGGTACGTTGTCTTGGTTCGATGAACCTTCGACAAGTTTGAGGGCGGGGAGTCTGAGCCAATTCTTGACTCTCTTCTACGCTTCAAGTATGAAAAGTGATCCGCGAGAATGTGCTACAGTACATTGATTTCATGGTTTACCGTTAGGTAGCAGCATTTGTGCTAGTATTGGAGTTATGAGTGTAAGATTTGAAATGTAGCCGCCAGAGTGCAGTTAATATGCATTCTATTCGTGAGATGTTGAAAATGTTTATTTCTGGCCTTCTTTGACTTTGACTATCTTCTAAGCATGTGTTCTTGATAGTAAGAAAGATGGTTTATTTGGGAACTGTCATTTCTGTTGGAAGAGAAATGTTGATGTCTTAGAAGTACTAATATTGTATCATTGGCCACTGACAGTTTTGATATGTGGTAGGCCTATGAGATTGTACGTGACCTGAAAATAATGACATTATGGGTCTGGAGCTATTACGACGTTGGAAACGCTAGTAAGTTATTTTATGTTGAAACGATATGTTGAATACAAATGAGTGGTAATGTAAGAGGAAAATGCTAGCTTGTGTTCTCTTTGGAGTAGATGTCTAGGAGAATTTATGTCATGTTTTCGCCTCTCCGAAAACAGAGTTCCCTCGATGTTTCCGTAAAACTTGGATCCCTTGGAATGATCGTATTGCTGGACTGCGTGGGAGTTCTCTGGTGTACTTTGTTGAAGATTGACAACAACGAAAGGAGAGTTAAGTTGACGATCAGCTGTGAGATTGATGAGGAAAAAGTACCAAGAAAAGGTAACGAAAGATATTGTAAGAAGATTCGTTCAGTTGTTGATATACATTTGCAGTTTACAGTAAAAGGATATGACTGTAACTATGTGGTTGCGGGGAGATGACGATCAGCTGTTACGATGTTTTGAAAGAGGTACGAAGGAAGGTAACGAAATGTTGTAAGAAGATTTGTAGAGTCGTTGGTATATGTTTGCATTGTGTTAATTATGTAACATTGGACTGTGATGATTTTAATCTATGAGAAAACAAGATATTATCGTCAAGTTCACTGCAAATGTATTTGGAGAACCAAGTTGACGAACAATGAAGAATAGGCTAACGTATTCTGTTGGTGTGACGGGCCGAATTAAGGAAAGGAAACATTCTGGAGATGAAAGGATCACATTGGTTGATACATATTAAGCAAACGTCTGATTTCATCTTAAGTTACGACTGTGATTGATTGTGAGATAAATTGTATTACTGTCGGACTTATAGTACTATCAAGTTGGATGAAAAGACCGTTGTTGATGTGTGAAAGGTATCTATGGACCAGAGATATGGAGATTGTTGCGAAGTGAAAATATGATGCTGAATGTCATTTATGGAACTTCGATGTTTAACTGCCCTTGAAGAGATCACTGTATTGAAGACTAATATACATTTTTAATGATGGATATTTTGAAGTGGGATGGTAAGTGTTTTGGGAGTTGTATGGAGGGCTTGTTTAAAAGTAAGTACCCTAATTAATGTTTCTACATCTCTTATGTCATGTCATGTTATGTGTGTCAATGTTCAAATGTGGTTGAATACATCATATGTCTACCAGTCGTATCAGTGTATCATTTCCTAATTATGGTATTCATTAACAACTTCAAACTGGTAGCCAGGGTAAATGATTGCAAACGGTCCAGCACCATCCATCAAGAGAGCTTTCCTGAAGGGGAGAACGTGTCAATCATCATCATACTTATTTGCAAGAACCTTGAAACTGTTATTTTCTTTTTTTAAATCAAGGGTAGGTTTCAAAACGGGTTGCTATGTGACCAGAGTAAACTCGTGCAAAAGGACTGTTTATCATTTTAAATACGACTGCTTCGTGGTTAAGTTTATAAAACGCTTGACTTTTGTCTAAAAAGAACACCAGATTCAATTCCTGACTAAGATCGTGAATTTTCATTTTAAACTGCGGTGTAGAGTGTAGAATAGGAAAGACGGCAGCCGTGGCTTTTCAATTAAAGCTATGTTTGCGTGGAGGCAGGCGATAAATGAGGGCAAGGTTCTTCAGGGACTGTAGCGTCGACCAGTAAGTAAGTAAGTAGTGTTTGTTGAAGTGTAAATTTAAAAAAATTAAGCCTAATGTAGGTCATGAACTGTTTTTAAATTAAGTTTTGTATATGCTAACCTGTGTTATTGCGATGGGTGTATTAGTGTGTGTGTGTTTGTAATGCAGGTAAGCATTGTCATGTGCGATCCCAGTTAAACTCCCGTTGCACAATCAGCCCATCAGGGGTTCAGAAATTATTAACAAAGTGTAGTTCGGCCTTTTTCACAACACTGCACTGCTCTTATCAGCAACTCTTACTAGTCCAGCAAGCTAGTGTATGTTTGCAGACTGGAGCTAGCGGAAGCATGAAAGCGTGTCTCTCTCTCTTATAAAATCCATCATTTATTATAATATTATTATAACTCGGTGGTCATCACAGAGGTCCAGGTTCGATTTCAGTGCTCTATCAAGACATTTTATCTCTGGTCTAAGGGCTGGTACAGGGTACACTGAGTTCATGGAGCATGACAAAGGGTTGGCCATCCTGACTCCTTCAACACCTCATACAAATGTTACTTTACTGGTTAGTTACCTATACACACGTTAATCCATAATTACCTAATAATAATAATAATACTAATAATAATAATAATTACCAATTAATAATAATTATCAAGCTGTCATCCTCCATACACTCGTCCATTAAAGCATGGTTTTACAAAACGCTTGTGCTTTTTCGGTGTTTAATACCTTTTCCCCCTGTAACATCACTATTCCCTGTTTTAGGGGTAAATAATCTATCTAGGTAAAAGTTTATGTCATCACCTATTTTTTCAACTATCACACCCAATTTTAGGGTTCTTAGTTTGCATGATATCAATTTTTTTTTCAATTTGGGGTACTTTTCACCCCCTACTATTTTTCATGAAAAACGAATGATCTTAGGTTCAATTATCATTGTTTACACGTTTAACACCTTTTTGCCCTGTAACGTCACTATTTACTGTTTTAGGGGTCAAGAGATCTATCCAGGTAAAAGCCTATGTCATGACTAGGGCTCGGATCGATATGCTCGATAAAATCTCCAGATATGCTCGAAAACCATGTGTTTTATGCTCGATAAATATGCTCGAAAAACCCTTTATATGCTCGAAAAAACCATTATATGCTCGATAGATATGCTCGAAACCCCCATTATATGCGGTTAAATATGCAGAATATGCTCGAAAAACACCGTTAAAAACTATAGAAAGGAAAGTGAAACGAAAAAACCAATAACACACCTTTAAATACGAGCTTTATTTTCTAATTGTATGTATGATACACTGCAATATACTTGCATTCAAGTCTTACAAGTATAGAGAAGTGCTCTTATAAAAGATACAGTTTAAAAGTTCATTTACAAAATGTTCATAATTAGGCGAGTCAATGAAGTAGATCTGCATTGGTCTGTACAACAAGAAATTTTCTATGTTTTCAGTTTTGTATGATTTTCTTAAATCAGTCAATAAACGTTTCAATGACGAGAACGACCTCACAAAAGGTTAAAACCCTGCGGTTCTATTATTCGCACCAGATATGCTTTTCAATAATTATTTCTGTTTTCGAACCTTAAGGATTGTCAGTGCCCGAATTCGTAGGAGAATTCGAAGAAAAACAAACTATTTAGACGAAAACCACAAGAATATGCATTTATATGCTTCTATTCTGAAAACCGCGGTTTTATGCATTTATATGCTCGATAAATTTCAATTCTGTTGGTCCCAGAGAGGTGAAAAGACCACCGAAAGGCTTCTTTCAATGTGTACTATTCAGGAAAGATATATGCATATATGCTCGAATCCGAGCCCTAGTCATGACCATTTTTTTTAAAGCTATCACACCTAATTTTACGGTTATTAGTTTCCAAGGTATCGATTTTTCAATGTGTGGGGTAGTTTTCACCCCCTTGCTATTTTTCATCAAAAACATAAGATCTTAGGTTCATTTAACATTTTTAAGTGTTTAACACGATTTTTCTCATAAAATGACTATTTACTGTTTTAGGTGTGAAATGACCAATCGTGGTAAAAGCCTAAATCATCACCTATTTTTCAGCTAACACGCCTAAGTTTATGGTTCTTAGTTTCCAGGATACTGATATTTCAATTTTGGGAGTAGTTTCACCCCCCAAAGGTGGGACGTCGCCCCAAGTGCTAGGACCCCTCATACAAGTCCCTAGCATCATTGGTTCGCGACATATTAACAAAAGTGTAGTTAGGCCCTTTTGACAAAAAAAAAATCATACATTCAAAAACGGGGCGTCACCCCAAGTGCTGGGATACTGCCTATGTCAAAATCCCATCAGGGGTTCAGAAAATATTAACAAAAATGTAGTTAGGCCCTTTTCACAAAAGCCACCAGTGTGCATACATACAAAAAGAATACTTTTTCACCCCCGGGTAAGGGTAGTTTTTATTTTGGGGTGGATATACCTCGTCCATAGAAAAGGGGGTTCACCACGAGTCCTACTACACCCCATATGTTTAAATCGCAATATTGGTTAGCGAGATACTAAAAAGCTGATGACCTATTAGTTTGTTGGTTCTTTAATAAATATTAAAAAACTCATCTATAAATAATCATTAGCCCGCCTTCTTGCAATGGCCCACCCAAGTGCACATGCATACAAAAATATCACTATTACACCCCCGGGTAAGGGTAGTTTTTATTTTGGAGTGGACATACCTAGTCCATCGGAAAGGGGGGTTCACCACATGTCCTACGACACCCCATATGTTTAAATCCCATTATTGGTTAGCGAGATACTAAAATGCCAATGACCTATTAGTTTTTGGGTTCTGTAATAAATTTTTAAAAATAACTCATGTATAAATAATCATTTAAAAAGTCTGCCTTCTTGCAAAAGCCCCCCTCCCCTCCAAGTGCGCATGCATAAAAATAAAAATAAATCACTACTTCACCCCCGGGTAAGGGTAGTTTTTATTTTCGAGTGGAAATAAGTCGTCCATAGGAAAGGGGGGTTCACCGCTAGTCCTATGACACCCCATATGTTTAAATCCGACCATAGGTTCAGGAAATATTTTCCGTTTCCCAAATATTAGAAAATATTTTCCGTTTCCCTAATATCTCGAAAAATAACAAAAACGCATTTTCGACCAAAAAACCATGTTCCTGCGTTTCACCTTTTCAATACCTATATCCCCGTAAAGAGGACAACAACACCTTTCATTTATGCCAAACAGACTTTTTTGTAAAATTCTTCGTTACCAAAATAGTCAGCATTTTTCAAAATTCTTTTTTTTTGTCCTACAGACTTGAAACTTGGTTTCTGCCTAGAGGGGGTAGGGACCTTTTATTTACGTCAAACAAACTTTTTTCTCAACTTCATCGTTTCCAAACTAGTGACAATTTCAAAAACATACATTTTCATTTTTTTGTAAATACCAACACAAATTCATAGCAAAGAGGACGTCATCCGCCAGCAACACCTCATTAGTTAAAATCCGAACATGCGTTCGCGAATTATCGCCAATGTTCGCGAGAAAGTAGGCTATCATTTTGCTTTGTCCTACACACTTGAAACTTCCTGTCTGACTAGAGGGCATAGGGGCCTTTCATTGACGTCAAACAAACTTTTTTCCAAAATTCACCGTTTCCAAAATAGTGAAAATTTCAAAAACATCAATTTTCAAAAAAATACCAACACACATTCTTAGCAAAAAGGACGTCACCCCAACGCCAACAACACCTCGTTTGTTAAAATCCGATCATTCGTTCGGGAGATATCGGCAAAGTTCGTATGAAAGTAGGAGAGTGAGTATAATTCCCCTTACCACACTACTCGCTGATTTCGAATTAAATTCTAAAGAGCAGAAGAAAAGGTGATTTAAAAAACTTTCATAGCACTCTGTCTATACCTACAAGTTTCGCAGACCTCTGTAATTTCATGTAAATTTTCCTGTTAAGGTAAGAACTCCTACTGTACCTAATGACCAGGGAATTCCTGTCTTGAAATATTACTACAGTACAATATAGAGACAAGGGAGCATTCACGAAATAAAGAAGCAAATTATAAATTATAGGAAGTATTCTCTAGATTCATTTATTACATAGGCCTAACTGTTTTCAACGTAAGGTGAGTCAGAAAGAAAATATTGTCGAAAAACTGTTTTGGAGCGCCATTTCTTCAATAAGGCGGTGGTTTCCGGGATTTTTTTTGTTAGCAAAGTAAAAATTCGGAAAGAGCACGTCAAAATCTATAAATATACCAATTTTCAAAACTCCCCTAAAACTCCGTAGGCAAAACTACCAAACGATTGGATTATTATATAAAACTCAATGTTGGTTTGTCTATCTGTCAGTCAGTCTGTTATTTTTACAAATCTACACCGTTCCATCAATCTGAACGAAAATTTGCATACTTACCCTTTGGAACCCGACGCACGACGAGTAACACTTCCTCTTCTTATGGTTCCTATCCGTTCCGGATGTTGGCTACCATCTTGACTGTGCTGTTCCTATCACTTGCAGCTCGGAATAATTCAGCAGATGTTTTTGAGGTCCAGGCTGTGAGATTTTTTTACCAGGATATTCTTCTTCGTCCAACACTTCTCTTCCCTGGTATTTTTCCTTGAAGAATAGACTGTAGGAGATGGTACTTGGCGGTATTCCTCATGATATGTCCTAGGTATTGGATTTTCCTGATTTTCACGGTGGTTAATACTTCCTTAGTTTTTTCATTTTTTGGAGAACCTCAACATTTGTGACATGGTCTGTCCATGGTATCCGCAATATCCTTCTGTACAGCCACATTTCAAAGGCCTCTAACCGTTTACATAAAGACTCTGTCAGATTCCATGTCTCAGCACCGTAAAAAAAGAGTAGAGAACACATAACAACGCAACAGCCTGATTTTCGTAGTCATTGTCAGCCCATGATGTTTGAACAAATTCCGCATCTTATTGAAAGTTGTGTGGGCTTTCCCAATTCGAGACTTCACCTCATCAGAAGGGTCGGGTCCCATTGGTCATTTATGGTCGTGCCAAGGTATATTTACTTATGCACTTGTGCAATGGGTTTCTGGTCTATATTTAGTTTGCATGCAGAGACTTTGTTTTTACTAATGACCATCAATTTTGTCTTCTGAGGGTTTATATCTAAACCATATTCATGGCTTTTTTGGATAACTTTATCAATGATATGTTGCAGGCTTTCTTGACTATCCGCAAAAATCACAGTGTCATCGGCATATCGAATGTTATTTATCCAGTTACCATTTAAGAGCACTCCCATCTCAACATCCTCAAGACTCTCTAGAGCTTCTTTAAAGATATATTCCGAATAGATGTTAAATAACAATGGAGACAATATACAGCCTTGTCTTACACCTCTTAGACTATCTATATCTTCCGTGTTCTCGTTACCCAACCTCACATAAGCTGATTGATTCCAGTACAAGTTCACAATTATTCGTAAATCTTTAACATCTAAGCCAATCTTTTGTAAAATGTCTATCATCTTATGATGTGTTACTCTATCGAAAGCCTTTTGATAGTCAATAAAGCAGGCATATATATCGCAGTTCATATCACGGCACCTTTGAAACAATACTTGAATGCTATATAGGGCTTCACGTGTGCCAATTGCGTTTCTAAAACCAAATTGTGTAGAAGAAACTTGTTCGTCACATATTTTGTATATTCTGCGATGAATGATCTTCAGAAATACCTTCAAGATGTGATTCATGAGAGTGATTGTTCGGTACTCACTACAAAACTTAGCTTCGTTTTTTTTTAGGTAGTGTGATGAATTCCGAATTAAGCCATTCCTAAGGAATGTTCCCAGAATTGTAAATGTCGTTGAATATTTTAGTCAACCATTTCACATTATCTTCATTCAAAAGCTTTAAAAATTCAGCATTCACATTGTCAAGGCCAGTGGCTTTACCATCTTTCATGGCTTTTATCGCGGTTTGTACTTCATCTACCAGAATTTGGGGACCTGTTTCACCATTTATTTGAGGTGGCTCCTGTCGAGTATCATAAAACAAGTGTTCTATATATCTTTGTCACGTATCTTTAAACTCTTCTTTTCCAACAATTAGTTTTCCTTCAATATTGACCAATCTATTTCCTTGTCTAGTTCTATAATTCCCTGTCACTTCTTTAACTTTTCGATGAACATTGAAGCTGCCATGTTTTAATTGTAACATCTCTACTTCATTGCATTTTTCTTGCATGTCCCTTTCCTTAGCTAATCTTATTTCGTTCCTGATTTCCCTGTTGATGTTCTTATATTCATCAGGATTACCCTTTGCTTTCCTTCTCTTATCCATCATTTTAAGAATCTCTTCAGTCATCCATGGTTTCTTTTTAGTGATATCTGTTACTAAGTGATCTTTCTTCATAGATTCAACGGTATTTGTTAATGTTTTAATTTTCTCATCGGTACATAAGGCATCAGATAGGGATCCAAGTTCATCATTGAGCTGCTCTTCTACATTTTGTCTTACTGAAGGTTCAATTAATTTACGTATATTATACTTTATGGCTCTTCTCTTTTGAATCTTTTTCATTTTGATTTTAAAAACTCCAACTAGAGAGATATGATCGGAATGAATGTCCGCACCGGGATATGTTTTCATTGAGACACAGCTGTTCCTATATCTTTGATTTATCAAAATATAGTCAATTTGGTTCCTTATAATTCTTTCACCTAAATCTCTAGGAGACTTCCAAGTATACAAACGTCGTGGTGGTAATGTGAAGAATGTGTTGGTTACTACAAATCCCCATTCTCCTGCAAATGCGCAAAGTTGATCTCCTCTCTCATTCCTTTCACCAAGCCCATATTGACCTACAATACTGCCTTCAGATCCATGTCCTACTTTAGCATTGAAATCTCCCATAAATATTGTTAGATCTTTCTTTGGAAACTGGTGCAAAACACATGTGATTTGGGAGTAAAACTCTGCAACTTCTTCATCACTATGGTCTGTCGTAGGAGCGTACACCTGGATGATGTTAAGATGCGCAGGCACAGTATTTATTTGAAGCAACAATGCTCTCTCTGAGATAGGTATAAAATTGGTGACACACTTTGCGACCAATTTAGATACTAGAATTCCTACTCCGTGTTGATATAATCCATTGGATGTCCCTGAATAGTAAACTACATGTCCATTGATGTCACAAGAACCTGATCCTGGCCAACGCATTTCACTTACGCCCATAATTTCTATCTTCATTCTGTCCATTTCTTGAATCGCATTATGGGTTTTCCCAGCTTGCGCCATAGTTTGCACATTCCACGTGCTAATCTTTATACCATCTTTCACTGACAACTTTCCCGAAGCCGGAGATCCGATTGGGGGACTTGAAACTCCGGAACATTTGGTTTTGAACACAGCCATGATGTGTTACTAGAGACATCCATATGGATCTTGAATGCAGTAGTTTCTCATTGCTTTCTGCATTTTCATGCCGTTGACCAACTAGTAGCTCATCCGCCTTCAGGGGCAATTTCTCACCCCCAGGACAAGAGAGTGCCCAAACTTCCATCCACTCTTCCACCCTCCGAAGAGGTTGTTAGAATAGGTTGGAAGTGGATCTCCTTATACCGGGAGATATTCGGTCCCTGTAACACTGTCTACTTTAAATTTCGGACAGACCACTCCATCCCCTGCATTTAGGCCCTTTGACACAAATCTACACCGTTTCACCGATCTGAACCAAAATGTGTATACTTACCTTTTGGAACCCTGCGAGTAACACTGTCTACATGCAATTTCGGACAGACTACTCCATTCCCTGCTTTTAGGTCCTTTGGCACAAATCTACACCGTTTCACCGATCTGAACCAAATTTTGTATACTTGCCCTTTGGAACCCTGCTAATAACACTGTCTGCATGAAATTTCGGACAGTCCACTCCACTCCCTGCATTTAGGCCCTTTGGCACAAATCCACACTGTTTCACCGATCTGAACCAAAATTTGTATACTTACCCTTTGGAACCCTGCGAGTAACAACGTCTACATGAAATTTCGGACAGACCACTCCACTCCCTGCATTTAGGCCCTTTGGCGCAAATCTACACCGTTTCACCGATCTGAACCAAAATTTGTATAGGCCTACTTATCCTTTGTAATCCTGGGGGTAACACTCTCCAATTGAATTTTTGGACAGACCACTCCATTCCCTGCATTTAGGCCCTTTAGCACAAATCTACACCGTTTCACCTAATTGCAGCAAATGTTACATACCTACCCTTTGAAACCCTGCTGGTAACACTGTCCACTTGATAGTTTGGACAACCCTCCCCATTCCCTACATTTAGAATAACACACAAAATGAACTTGAAAACCACGGTTTTAGGCCCTAGAACATGTCCGTAGTAGTGTACTTGTATCAATATTTTAATAAGTCTATTGTAGGCTGGCTGCATCACGTCGCCCCTACCAGTGTTCTGGTGCCGAATTGCGAAAATAGTTACATCTCGCGCTGCTTATAAATTGCAGTCACGGGGAGTAATTGGTGCAAAAGTATTTCTTTGGCCCCTTAAAATAGTTATCATTATGAAAATAGTATGCCTCTGTATAAGTGCGATGGTGTTGGTGCATTACATTGAGGTTATCAGCTGCAATAAGCGTTGGTGCTTTCAAATTTACTTTCATTTATTCCGATCCTTATCCTTGAGCGCTTCTTCTTCTGTGGTGTTCAATCCGAAGATTGGTTTGTAGCAGCTTTTCATGAACTCCGGTCTGTGGCTAGTCTCTTCATGTCCAAATAATTACCACAACCCTTGTCGTGAATGATTTGTTTTATGTATCCCAGCCGTGGTCTACCTCTACAGTTCTTTCCTTCTATATTGCCCTCCAGTATTGTATGCAGAAGACTTTCATGCCTCAAGATATGTCCAATCCAATTGTCTCTTCGGTGAGTAAGCATATTCCATAAACATGGCTTCTCTCCAATCCTCTTCAGCGTTTTTTTCCATTACTGATTTTGTCCACCCATGGAATTTTTAGTTTTTTCCTGTAGCTCCACATTTCAAAGGCTTGGCCAAGCTAAGAGTCCAGGTTTCAGTACCATACAACAGTACGCTCCACACATATCTTCACAAGACGTTTCCTGAGGCTCATACTAATGTTTTTGCATGTTAAGGGCTTTCCTTTCTTGTTGGATGCTATTTTGGATTGGTTGATGCGGCTGGCTATTTCTCTTCTACTTCTTCCATCTGCTGTTATTTTGCTACCAAGGTAAGCGAACTCCTGTACATTTGTCAGCTGTTCTCCATTTAAAGTACAACGAGGAGGTTCATACTGCCGGCTACAGAGAAGAACTTTGGTTTTCATTTTGTTGATCTTCATGTTATATTTGTTAAAGGTGGATTCCATTTCTGCTAATGCATAATTCATATCCTTGAGCGCTATGTGGCGATAAATGACACTATTGCTGCCTCAGGAGCTTGGGACAGCCAAAGTTTTCCACAGTGCTCTGATTATTTTCCTACGGCGCTATGCGACAAAAGACGACACTATTGGTGTCTATTTTTCTAACAGCCAATGGGATATAGGCCCTAGGCAGTGTCTTTTATTTCACTTACTCCTCTTTCTAATCATATTTTTCAATTCGTTTGTAAATTAGATGTGTCAGATAGCCGTTTCACTATTCGTTATTATCATTATCATTACAGAAAAATTACCTGAATGTTACGTCATTTATACTGTAGACTACTACTTATCACCCCCACTAGCACCACCACAAAAAGTTTTCTGATAGTTTTAATATCATTTGCCAGTTCTGTAGTAGTATTCATTATCATCCATAAAACAAATAAATCCACCGGGCGAAGCCGGGCACTTCTGCTAGATAGCCTATTTTCAATTTTGAAAAAATAGGCTTATGAGATCACCTTTTGTCCGTGTGTGTGTGTGTGTGTGTGAGGAGTGTGTGTGTGTGTGTGTGTCCGCTAATAACTTCTAAACGGCTGGAGCTATTTCAATGAAACTCGGTAAGTTCATAGCACTATTCCGGCCGACCCCGACCGTGCCCTTCAAATTTTGTTACGTCTCACCAATCCAACATGGCGGCTGTGCGAAATATCTCACCAGCATTTAATATCTCTGAAACTATTAGGGGTATCGCCCTGAAATTTTGTTCGGAGATAAAGGGCACTACTGGAAGTCCATCTATAAGACTTTCAAAAACCGGTTAACTACATGGCGGCCAAGCGAATTTGAAAATTTTAAATAGACCTTTCTCGCGATTTTGTTGATCCAAACGCAATAAAATCTGGTACAGGAAATGTTTATACACATTGTAATGCACTGGTATCTAATTTACTTCAATTGTTTACATAACCTCAAGATGGCGGCTTTGCGAATTTTAAAATTAAGTTTTTATTTCTTGTGTCGTAATCATGCGATCGAAGTGAAAGTTTGAATAATGAACCTACGCAATAATTTTTTTTAATGATACATGACTCTATGACCAATACATTTAACAATCCAACATGGCGACCATCCGAAATATTTAGATGGCTCTGAATATCTACGAATCTATTATAGCAATCAAACTGAAATTTTGTATGTAGATAGAGGCAATTAACATACAGTAAGTAGGATATATGAAAATAGGCTGTGTAGTTCTTCACGGAACTACTTGTTATATAATAATTCCTCCCCAACTGCTACTATAGCAACACCTTACTTTCATTTTCCAAATGAAATCAAGTCTTCAACTAGCCTTTCCTATCTTCGGATTTTCATTTCAAACGGAACTGTTACTTCGACTATTCTTTCTAAGTTCTGTATTTCAAGTGCGTAAATGCACTAGTTCGTATTCTGACCAGTTAGATTCCAATACCCCCCAACCAAATGCAGCAGATCGTAACTTTCGGGCTGACAGGCTATACGAATAACGCAAAATCCGCCTTGCGAGGGTCAGGCCAGGCGGAAGTTGCAGCATCAGTGGAATCAGAGGAACGGAACGTCCCACTATAAAACAAGATGTTCAGTAAAGAACATATACCCTACTTTCTCCTAAATGCATGGGTATTGTTATAACTCTTTGTCCTTTTCAAGGAGTATAATTGAATATTGGTTGTAGTAGCTTGTTGAAATACAACGTGCTATAGGGATATTAAACATGAATATGAGGTGTCCTTTGCTAGTGCTACCTCTGTAAAAAAAAAATCATTCAATTCGGTTTCAACGTGTTTGAATTGATATGGGGAATGGATTTGCACACATACATGGCTGCTATTTGCAAACTATTGGGCTGATAACCTTGTAGTCAATCATAAGATGCTTTCCACAAAAAGGCATGTTGTTGCAAAATCTGGTCGAGATAAAATGATTAGGATAGTCGTAATTTGATTTAAGCTTTTAACATTTGGGTGGCCGTCATTCCGTTTCCGTCAAGATGGCGGCGATATAAAACATGACACTGAGGTGCCCTTTGCTGGTGCTACCTCTGTACCAAATTTCGTTCAATTCGGTTTCACCGTGTTTGAATTGATAGGGGGAATCGATTTGCACACATACTTGGCCACCATCTGCAAACTATTGGGCTGATGATCTTGCAGTTTGGTCAGAATATGCTTCCCACATAAAGATATGTTGTTGCAAAATTTGGTAGAGACTAGATTATTAGGTTGGTCTTAATTACATTTTAGCTTTTAACATTTGGGTGGCCGCGATTACGTTTCCGTCAAGATGGCGGTGATATAAAACATGACACTGAGGTGCCCTTTGCTAGTGCTACCTCTGTACCAAATTTCGTTCCATTCGGTTTCACCGTGTTCGAATTGATAGGGGCAATCGATTTTCACACAAAGATGGCCGCCATCCGCAAACTATTAGGCTAATGACCTATTAGATTGGTCAAATGATGCTCCCGCCATAAGGGTATGTTGTTGCAAAATTTGGTAGAGCTCGGATGATTAGGTTAATCGTAATTTGATTTAAGCTTTGAACATTTGTGTGGCTGCCATTACGTTTCCGTCAAGATGGAGGCGATATAAAACATGACACTGAGGTGCCCTCTGCTAGTGCTACCTCTGTACCAAATTTCGTTCCATTCGGTTTCACCGTGTTTGAATTAATAGGGGGAATCGATTTTGACACAAAGATGGCCGCCATCCGCAAACTATTAGGCTAATGACCTATTAGATTGGTCAAAGGATGCTCCCTCCATAAAGGTATGTTGTTGCAAAATTTGGTAGAGATCGGATGATTATGTTAGTCGTAATTTGATTTAAGCTTTGAACAATTGTGTGGCCGCCATTACGTTTCTGTCAAGATGGTGGCGATATAAAACAAGACACTGAGGTGCCCTTTGCTAGTGCTACCTCTGTACCAAATTTCGTTCCATTCGGTTTCACCGTGTTTGAATTAATAGGGGTACCGGTAATCGATTTTGACACAAAGATAGTCGCCATCCGCAAACTATTAGGCTAATGACCTATTAATTTGGTCAAAGGATGCTTCCTCCATAAAGGTATGTTGTTGCAAAATTTGGTAGAGATCGGATGATTAGGTTAGTCGTAATTTGATTTAAGGTTTGAACATTTGTGTGGCCGCCATTACGTTTCCGTCAAGATGGCGGCGATATAAAACATGACACTGAGGTGGTCTATGCTAGTGCTACCTTTGTACTGTGCCCGTTCGTCCTGGAGATGCGACGACCCATCTGCTATAACATCACATCCCTGGAGTTCCAGGACAGAGCGGAGTTAAATGAACCTCTAGTCAAATAAGGAATGTGTCGGAAATTCAGCTGAGTTCTTGAAAAAGCAGTGGGTTTCACGAGACAAAGTATCTCTAGGGTCGTTACGGGCTTAAGTTAATAAAAATAATTCAAATATAAATGGGCGCCATCAACTGAATTCCTAGCAAAACCACTTCCTTTCCGGATAAGCCTTACTCAAGACAAGGAAAGAAAAAGGAACATCACACCATCATCAGATCACAACTAAGATAAAAACAAATTTATTTTACTTTGATAGTCAGACAGACATTTTAAATATAAATCCTACCTAAGAGTATGGTCGAATGCAAAGTTAAATTGTCATTGTCCAAAATCGAACCATCTCCTTTCTAATGCAAAATGATTTCAATCCACATAACAAGAAAATGTATAAAGTTCTCTTGGGTTCTCAGGATCACTGTCGCACTATGTCTTTCGTCACTGACATTTGTGAAACCTGAGACCTAATTCTCTTTAATTTAACATCAATGTGGATTTAATTAAGTTACTAATCTGCCTAAACATACACATATAATAATCACTCATGTTAAATATCACATAAATTATGGTTTGCATGGTATAATTTGAACGTAGAACATGTTAATCAAATGTTCCTAAACATTGACTAATTAATTTACATTATTTACATCGTCATTAATCTCTTATCTGTGAATTACAGAAAATTCAAATTCTCATTGGTCATCCTCATCATTATTATCAAAATTAAATATTTCTCACATTAATTCTCACTTCAAAATTCCAAATATTCCTGTCAGAATCGTTAATTCCTCACCATTACATCATTTAAATTCACATTTCAAGTTGCAATTCCTTCGAATTATCTCTCAATTAAATTTATTTAATTGCATATAAATTCATTAATCATCAGCTTCTTTAATTAATCATCACCTTCTAATTCAGTTATTCATCATCATTACAATCGTCTAATAATTCATTTCAATCAGTTTAATCAATTCAATCTTTAATTCATCCACTTATTTAATTCATCGATTTATTTCAAAATTTAATTTATCAACTTATTTAAATTTCAATCATCTGGTTATTTAGATTATTATTTCATCTAGTCATTCTGATTTTTATTTCATTAGGTCAGATCGTTAATATGCTTAAATCTCAGATTATTATTTCATTAATTATTATTTTCAGAAAATCTTGTATTATCAACTTCATTTATTTGTTTAATTTCCTAACAAATTGTTTAATAAGGTTTATAGAACGTTGTCTTACAGTTTTATTACTTCCAAGTTATATCTCGTATTTAATTATCATGCCAAAAATATTATTGTCTCCACGACATCACGTTGGATCTAACTATCCACAACGACATTATATTTCTTCAATATTCCAAATATCACATTTGAATATAAGAATTGCTACAAAAACTCCATAAATATTCAGCACATACAGCATGAATCTCAACAAATACGCTAGACTGGGTACGACGACCTCATGTCCGCTTCAAAATACATTATCAACGTTGCAACTATCAAATGGCAAATTCCACAAAATGCCTATCACAAACGTCTCTTAACCACGTTGCATGATCTACAAAAATATATAAATGGCTTCAAATTATTAACGCACATAATCTCCAATGACTGTAATTACTCTGATCATATCTAGACAACTTCTTAAACAATTGGAAAAACATTACTTCAGTAATTTAATATTTGCTTTCAAATAACATAAATTCTCTTTCACAAGTTTCATAATTCACATCGTAGAAAAACACCAATGTGCTATAATCTCTCACATCAAAATCTGCAATACTGATCTGCCTTAAAATAATTATGACCATTAATGATTAATCTTACAAGATTAAATTACTTTAAATCCTTCTCAAAGGTATCAAACACAATTATAAAAATCATCAAAGCATCAGCTGTAATAGCTGTTAAACTGAAATTACTCTCAAAAGAGTATAGCAACAAAATATTGGATTGGCAAACTAGAATTACTAAATGCAATCCTGTTGACATTTATCGTTACTTTATTTAACAAAATTTCGACTGATATGTGACTAGTAGTTCCTTGTTTAATTCACTTACATCTCGTGTACATTCGGATGATAAAATGAGTTCCTCAATGGCGAGTAAGATGTGTAACCACCGTGCAATCGTATAAATACGAAGGACCTCGCCCCGTCGACTTGGATGATAGTTCCCTAAACGGTGGGTAAGGTGAGTAGCCACCATACAATCGTATAAATACAAAGGACCCCACCTCGTGGACTATATGAATGAATGTACTAGAAAGGAATCAACAAGTTTCTAGTTGTCATATAAAAGCGACGTTCATTCACTAAAGTGAATAACTTCTTAATATCTCCAAACAATCCAATGGAAAAAATTCCTACTGATGAATAATACACACTCGCTAGTATGCAATGAACTGACGAAGTAGTTTCTGATAATCAATTGCAGATCACGAGTTCGAAATACTCGTTACACAAAAAAAAACTATTCATGAAAAATATCCTAGCTGGAAAAATGTCTATAAGACCAAACATCTTCTTAATAAAGCCAAACAACGGTGAGAATATCGAATAATGATGCCTGCCATATCATATGGTCACTCCATATTCTAGCAAATTCGAAGTATATAAATTCAAACCATGTCTTAATAATCAAATCACTCCTATTAGAAAAATATACATGTGTGCCCAGTATTCATGAAAATAATCGTATCAGGTAGATAGAACTCTTACAATACCTTTCATTATCAGTTGTAATATAATTTCCAAGATCGTCGATTTTCCCTACCTAAAGATTTCTCGTAAGATCGGCGTGAATATCATTTCATCCATGAAATGACGATTTCCTTCGAAATCCCAAGCGAATCAGCTGTTGGACTCCTCTCGTCAGGAACCGAATCCATCGCTCTGTGGTGCCATCTTGTCTCTATTCACGTTTACTCGATCATGTTGAACCTCGGATTACCCATAGCGGATATCGTCCAACTCCTTCTCGAAAAGTTCATGGTAACAGCGGACCCCCTACTCTTCTTCTAATATACGCCACTGTTCCGATAAATGTTCAGTTTGAGAATTGTAAGTCCACTCTCAACTTACTGCAAAGTTCTACTTGAGTAAAATAAAAATTTTACTAGATAGTGTTCAAGATTACGATACACCCTGTATCTGTCTATAATATGTAATCCATGAAAATGGCATAAGATAAAAATCTTATAAATGCACGCTGTACTGTTCATCAGAGCCTATGCTAAACATTCAGTTTACTTGGAATAGTAAAAAGTCGCTTTGAATGTATTATATAACAGCATGGTTATAAGGTTGTATGTGAAAGCATGTGTTCGAACAACGTCGAAATGAAGCTTGAAACAAAGTCTTCATATGCGATCAGTGTGGTTTTGAAATACCCCGGCTATCTACAATTGTCTTCTCGGCTAGCCCGGCTGGATCGATGACCCGCTCGGCCTCTGTTGCTCGGTGATGCGAGAAATGTCGCCTACACTTGCCGTGACGGTTTACGTGTGTTGCGTGACCTTCAATGCCCGTCTCGCTGTGCTATAGAGCTGCTCTGTACTGCTCGCCTCATTGAGCTCGACTGACCTGCTTAGCGCTGTGTTCCAGCATATGAGCTCCGTGCGGCACGTGGCTAATTCTCCCCACCACGGTGCTCCTACGTCACGAAGATAGTCTCGAACCCGAATCCTCTCGGCTGTTCTGTTATACAATAACTTATTTCCATAAAATTATTTCCACATATAATGCATGTCATATATACTCTTCTAAGTTGTTTTAACTTATTATAATCCCATATATATTTCAATAAAGCTTCACATCTTTATTCATAATTCTATCTTCTCACAGATTTCAATGCCTCCTTGATTCTTGACCTCCTACGTCATCTTGGCTTTCTTCTTGACGCGATCGATGCGCTATCATATCAGCTTGCCTTCCAAAACCTCAACTACAGCTTAATGTCAGCTGGCGTAGCCGATAGCCTAAAATAGGTATCGGGTACATCTCTCCCGTACATCTCCTTTTTTTTATCAGGATTGAGAAAAAAAATACACTCTCAGGCATTCAATATATTATACATGTACACGATAGCTCTACAATTTCCTTTACTCAGCATGATGGTATTTCCTGATGCTAGCTGCATTAAAAGTTCCTACAACTTCATCAGTATCCATTCTGACAATCTTATAGCTATTATTCTGGTATGTCTGTTCAATACGGAACGGTCCAGCGTACAAGGGAGCGAATTTATGGTAGATCTTCAGCTGTAGGTTCGAAGTGACTGGCTTCCTAATCAGCACCTCATCATTTTCTTGAAATGGCTCGTGGAACCTCCTTCCTGCCTGTCTCCTGGCTCTCTTCTCCGCCTGTCTTCTGAGCCTCTCTCCTGCCATCTCGACTCTTCTTTCTTGTGTGGGTTGAGGATCTACTGGTGCCCTCACGACTCTATCCCATGGTCTATCCGGTTTCAATCCATGATGAAGCATGGACGGAATCTGTCCTGTGCTTTCATGTACTGTGGAATTCAAGCATTGGCTAATGATGGGTATCACTTCCATCCATCTATGGTGTTGCCTTGACACATATAAGCGACACAGCTTACTTATCTCCGGCATAATTCTTTCGGCGGGATTTCCCTCTGGATACCGTACAGAATTAAACACATGCCTGATTCCTAAACGTTCCATAGCATTAGAAAATTCCATGCTAGTAAATTGCGATCCATGGTCACTCAACAAAACTTCAGGTTTCCCCATGCTCGGAATAACTGTTTTCTCAAGTCGATTTATTACGTACTTGGACGTAGCTTTCTGTATAGGGCATAGAGATACGTACTTCGAAAATACATCGACTGTTACTAAAACGAATTGATTGCCTTTCGTCGAACGAGGAATCGGACCAAAAATGTCCGTCGCGAAAAGTTCTCTTGGCTTGCTGGGTAATATTGATCTGGGAATTTCTTTCATTAACTTAGATGAGTATTTACTTCGCTGACAACTGTCACAGGTCTTTATGACGTCGCGAATCGTTTGTCCCATTTGTTTCCAAACAAAAGTTTCTTGAGCGAGAGCCAAAGTCTTGTCTACACCTACATGAGCTGCAGTTCGGTGTATCATCCAAATAACTGGTTTGACAAGCTTGGGTGGGATCACTACTCTAAGTCTAGTATGATCCTGGTCAATATATTGGCATATAACACCTCCCATAATATGATGTCTTCTAGCCTCTATCTCAGTTCTTTGAAAATCTGGATCAGTGTTATCCATCCTACGTGTCAGAAAACGGTAAATTCTTCGCAAAGGTGCATATCTCTTCTGAGTTTGCGCTAACAACTTCAACTTTTCTAGAGTACCACTATCCTCTTGAATCAAATTTATATGGTTGACTATTACTTCTTCACAAGGGTTTCTGCTCAGCACATCTGCTAACAGATTTAACTTCCCCGGTCTATGTACAACAGTTGGGTTAAATTGCTGTAAGAACAGAGCCCATCTGGTGATGCGGTCACTCGCTAAGTCTGTCTTCATAATAAATTGGAGGGCTTTATGATCTGTGATCACTGTTATGTCATGTCCAAACAACACCTTCTTCCACGTTTTGAGAGCATGAACCACTGCTAATGCCTCTAACTCAGTTGCATAGTAATTCTTCTCACAATTCCTAAGCTTGCGACTGGTGAAAGCTAAATATCTATGTTTCTTGTCATCATCCAGCTGATATAGGATTCCACTAATGCCTATTTTGGATGCATCTGTCTCTACAAAGAATCGTCTTGTAAAATCAGGATACTCAAGCTTGATATTTTGGATTAGCATTTTCTTGGCCGCTAAAAACGCTTGATTGCATCTATCGTCCCATTTCCATCGATTTCCCTTCCTTAATAAATCCTGCAGAGGTGCCATTGTCTCAGTATATTCAGGACAATGTGTTGAAAAGAACTGACACATGCCTAAAAACTGCCGTACCTCTTTAATCTTTCGTGGTGTTGGAAACTCTGAAATTGCCATTATCTTCTTTGGATTGGGCCTATAACCATCTCCATCGATTCTATGTCCAAGAAATTCAATTTCTTCATGAAAGAATTGACATTTATTGAAGTTCACCTTGAAGTTCGTTCTTCTAAGATCTTCAAAAAGCATTTGAAGGTGTCTGATATGTTCTTCCGCTGTCTCAGACGCTATAATCAGGTCATCAATATAGCTTACAACATGCTCTTTAACTGCATCTGACAAATTTTGATCTAGTGCTCGGATCATCACCGGACCACTATTTTTCACACCAAAAGGTAACCTATTGAATACATATGTTTTATGGTCAAACAAGAACCCTGTGTACTGTTTGCACTCTTCTGCTAGCTCAACATGATAATATGAACTAGTCAGATCGATTGTCGAGAAGACACTCTTTCCTCTAAATCGGCGTAACAATTCACGAATAACAGGTGGTCTATCGTGTTCAGGAAGAACTTTTTCGTTAAGGGATCTGGCATCTAGACATATCCTCAGCTTACCGTTAGGTTTCTTGACAACAGCTAAAGGATTCAAATAAGCAGTTGGCATTTTCTTAATTATTCCATCTGTTTCCATGTCGCTTATCATTATGCTAACTTCCTCCTTCCATTTATCCGGAATGGGATATAAATTTTTATGGTATGGTTTGTCATCCATCAACTTGATGCTGTATGTAAAATTTTCTATGAGACCTGGTTTGTCATTGAATATATCCTCGTATTCTGAAATTACTTGATCAAACCGC
The DNA here is from genome assembly GCA_946902985.2 of Meconema thalassinum. Classification (NCBI taxonomy): domain Eukaryota; kingdom Metazoa; phylum Arthropoda; class Insecta; order Orthoptera; family Tettigoniidae; genus Meconema; species Meconema thalassinum. Next base: position 305,597,126 of record OX336390.1, read on the forward strand.
CCCTTAATTTCTGGATTTATTTTACTAGTTATGCCAATTTTATCTTCTATAGACCTTTCAACGCTGCATACAATTTCATCCAATATATCCTCTCTAAAGAATGTCATCTCCGATTCTTGATTTTCCATAACCCCTTCTTGAAAGTACATGCGCCTACTCTGCATATCTATGATCAGGCCACTCTCACTTAGGAAATCCACTCCTAGGATCATGTCAAAATGTAGTTGACCCACTACTAGGAACATCTGTTCAAAACTTCTGGTTCCAATCCCGACATCTAAAAGTACCTGACTTTTACATTTCATACTCTTGTCTGGAATCACCCCTTGAATTTTGCTAACAACAGTTGGCAACATTGTAATTCTTCCTAATAATTTTAATTCATCCAGGCAACCTATGGATATCAAGCTCACCATAGCTCCTGTGTCTACAAGTGTCTTTATTTCTTTTCCCATGACTTCCACACTAATAACTGGCAATTCATGTCTATTTTCCCGTTGTACTATGTCTTCTTCCTCGATTAAATCCTCGTCCTTGACCTGATATGTTTCTACGATGACGATTGATTCCCAATGATTTTCATTTTCCTCTGGAGTTAATTTGACGTTTTTTTTTTTTCTTCGCCACTCGTGCTGGCTCGATTGACATCTCTCATTGTCTCCTCGAGTGGTGCACTAGGCTGTCTATCCTCCTGTCTTGACCTTTCATGTCCACGATTATCCCTTCTGTCGTTAGGATCGTTTCTTCGGCCATCCTGTCGGTCGTTTCCATTAAACTGTTGACCTTGGTTCCAGTTATTCCTTCCCCGATATCTGTTATTATACCGATTCCTGTCCTGATACCTGGAATTTTGGTTATAATTCCTATACCGGCTATCTCTCGCTTCTTGATCGTATGGCCTTTCATATGGTCCTCTATATCGATCATTTCCTCTTGCGTTACGGATATTTCCTCGATTCCCATCGTTCCGTCGGTTTTCCCAGGAATCCCTTCTGTCCGTTTGAACTGCATTGTCCACGACTACCGCGTTTACTTCTTGCGTGTTTCTGTTGTCGTTCCTATTACTTCTCGGTGTAACCTGTGCGCTCGTATAATCCAATCGCCTCAATATGTCATCATAATGTTCCAGCGTATTGGCTCCCGATGCTATCAAAGATCGCTGTACCTCTATCGGTAACTGTCGCGCTATAGCTTGCAAAAGCTCTTCTTCTGGCAATGGAGGAATAAGGAACTGTAATTTAGCCAGCTGTGACGTGAAGTAGTTGGCGTAATGCGTCGGATGTGACGTAGAATAGCGTTTAGAGTACATCTCCGCTCTTACGTTGAGTTGATCCTCGGCACTCCAGAATCTCCTCAAGAAAGCCATGGCAAATTGCTCCATGTTCGCAAAGTTGCTTCTGAACGCTCTAAACCACGTAAGTGCAGATCCATCTAAGGCGCGTTCTACTATCCTTAGCTCTCTTTCTTTGGCTACCCTGTGTTCCGCCATGTAGTCTCGAATATCTCGCAGAAATTCTACTGGTGTAACTCCTGTATTTCCCGAAAACTTTCTCGGTTTGTCATCTAGGTTCCTTATAATTGTGACTGGACCTGAGTATCGTTCACTTGGACTCGACGTACTCCTACTCGAACTTGGATTCTCCTGAGGGGTTGAACTGACCCTTTCGAATGTCACATTCGGTTGCATTTGACGGTCTTCTACCATGCTCGTGTCTTGATTTGTCATACTGCGGTCTATCGCTGTCTGATTCATCAATGTTTCCCCTGATGTTACATTATGACTGGTAAAACTGTTAACTATGGTTTCTAGTTTAGTCACCCTGTCTTCTGCTAATCTCTTGACCTGAGTCTTCAGCTCATCTAACGATGTAACATCCTGCGTCTTGTTACTTTCGTCTAGATCGTTCCTCAACTTGTCAATCTTTCCTTCGCACGTGTTCTTCACTAACGCGACTTGTTCTTTCAACAGATCAACATCTGTTCTAAATAGTGTTGAATCTAATTTCATCGCTTCCTTGCTTTCCGTAAACCTAGCTTCTAAGTTTGCCATACCTGCGATTAATTTTTCATCTAACCCGTCACGTTTCTCTTTTGCTTCGGCATCGACCTCATTATATCGTTCTTCAACAATTGCTCCGACTCTATTTTTAAATAAAGTTAAGTTTTCGTTAACCTTTTGCTCTATATCGTCGTCTATCTTCCTAATATCCTTCTGCAATTGATTTTCTAACGACTTTATATTAGAATTGACCTCTCCCAAGACTTCATCTTTAATGGTCCCAATTACTGTCTTCAAATCTTTTATTTCGTTACCTAGATTCGTTTCTAGACCCTTAATCTTAGTCTCGAAAGATACTTCGGTAGACCAATCTTGAATTTTTCCTACATCTGCCACTAAACCATCGATGTCGAATCTCAACTTCGATACATCTGACTTAATGTCTTTCTGTATGGTCATAACGTCTGTTCTTAAAGTAAAAATATTTTCTTCCCCTCTATTTTCCAACTCGATAATATTTTTCCTTAATATCTGAACATTTTCCTCTCCTTTCATGTTTACTGCAATTATGTCTAATTGTAAAGTTTTCAACATCTCATTATTCTTTAAAGTTAAACTATTCTCTAATCTGGTTAACTTATTTTCTAATTCAGTATTAGTTTCTTCACTACGAGACTGTAACTTCTCTTCCAATAATTTGAAATTGTCCTCACTATTTGACTGTAATTTCTCTTCTAATAACTTAAAATTGTCCTTCAAGTTAGCTTCACTAGCTTTTAAATGACCTTCAGTACTAGTCTTTAATCTAGTTTCTAATGATTTTAAATTATTTTCACTAGTTGACTGTAGTCTAGTCTCTAATAACATCAACTCATCTTTGCTATTTGACTGTAATAGTTTTAAATTAGTTTCGTTACTAATCTGTAATGATTTTAAATTCTCTTCAGTACTAGATTGTGATGCTTGTACATTCTCTTTACATTTAGCTTCTAATCTAGCTTCTGACTTATTAATTTGTTCTTTAACTTCCGTTTCCATCTTAGAAATGGTTTCTGCAATTCCAGACATACCCGTCTGTAACTCTCCTAACACCTTCGCTAAATCCTCTGGCAACATAATTATATTTCAATATAGAATTATATAGAGACGTTAGACAACAACACCTCACGATGTCTCAATTCCTGCATTCACTTGGGTATAGGGAAAAATATCTTATAACTAACATGATATTACTAATACGATTAACATGAACACTGGATTGGGCACACAAGTACATTGTCTGACTAAGTATAATAAATTTTGTAACACACTTAAATGAACTTGAGATCAATCTCTCAGTAATCTAAATCTGATGTGATTCCATAGAATTAACAAAATCGAAAAGCCCCACTAGTTGGATAAAGCCAATTCTCCCTCTCTCTCTGTGCCCGTTCGTCCTGGAGATGCGATGACCCATCTGCTATAACATCACATCCCTGGAGTTCCAGGACAGAGCGGAGTTAAATGAACCTCTAGTCAAATAAGGAATGTGTCGGAAATTCAGCTGAGTTCTTGAAAAAGCAGTGGGTTTCACGAGACAAAGTATCTCTAGGGTCGTTACGGGCTTAAGTTAATAAAAATAATTCAAATATAAATGGGCGCCATCAACTGAATTCCTAGCAAAACCACTTCCTTTCCGGATAAGCCTTACTCAAGACAAGGAAAGAAAAAGGAACATCACACCATCATCAGATCACAACTAAGATAAAAACAAATTTATTTTACTTTGATAGTCAGACAGACATTTTAAATATAAATCCTACCTAAGAGTATGGTCGAATGCAAAGTTAAATTGTCATTGTCCAAAATCGAACCATCTCCTTTCTAATGCAAAATGATTTCAATCCACATAACAAGAAAATGTATAAAGTTCTCTTGGGTTCTCAGGATCACTGTCGCACTATGTCTTTCGTCACTGACATTTGTGAAACCTGAGACCTAATTCTCTTTAATTTAACATCAATGTGGATTTAATTAAGTTACTAATCTGCCTAAACATACACATATAATAATCACTCATGTTAAATATCACATAAATTATGGTTTGCATGGTATAATTTGAACGTAGAACATGTTAATCAAATGTTCCTAAACATTGACTAATTAATTTACATTATTTACATCGTCATTAATCTCTTATCTGTGAATTACAGAAAATTCAAATTCTCATTGGTCATCCTCATCATTATTATCAAAATTAAATATTTCTCACATTAATTCTCACTTCAAAATTCCAAATATTCCTGTCAGAATCGTTAATTCCTCACCATTACATCATTTAAATTCACATTTCAAGTTGCAATTCCTTCGAATTATCTCTCAATTAAATTTATTTAATTGCATATAAATTCATTAATCATCAGCTTCTTTAATTAATCATCACCTTCTAATTCAGTTATTCATCATCATTACAATCGTCTAATAATTCATTTCAATCAGTTTAATCAATTCAATCTTTAATTCATCCACTTATTTAATTCATCGATTTATTTCAAAATTTAATTTATCAACTTATTTAAATTTCAATCATCTGGTTATTTAGATTATTATTTCATCTAGTCATTCTGATTTTTATTTCATTAGGTCAGATCGTTAATATGCTTAAATCTCAGATTATTATTTCATTAATTATTATTTTCAGAAAATCTTGTATTATCAACTTCATTTATTTGTTTAATTTCCTAACAAATTGTTTAATAAGGTTTATAGAACGTTGTCTTACAGTTTTATTACTTCCAAGTTATATCTCGTATTTAATTATCATGCCAAAAATATTATTGTCTCCACGACATCACGTTGGATCTAACTATCCACAACGACATTATATTTCTTCAATATTCCAAATATCACATTTGAATATAAGAATTGCTACAAAAACTCCATAAATATTCAGCACATACAGCATGAATCTCAACAAATACGCTAGACTGGGTACGACGACCTCATGTCCGCTTCAAAATACATTATCAACGTTGCAACTATCAAATGGCAAATTCCACAAAATGCCTATCACAAACTTCTCTTAACCACGTTGCATGATCTACAAAAATATATAAATGGCTTCAAATTATTAACGCACATAATCTCCAATGACTGTAATTACTCTGATCATATCTAGACAACTTCTTAAACAATTGGAAAAACATTACTTCAGTAATTTAATATTTGCTTTCAAATAACATAAATTCTCTTTCACAAGTTTCATAATTCACATCGTAGAAAAACACCAATGTGCTATAATCTCTCACATCAAAATCTGCAATACTGATCTGCCTTAAAATAATTATGACCATTAATGATTAATCTTACAAGATTAAATTACTTTAAATCCTTCTCAAAGGTATCAAACACAATTATAAAAATCATCAAAGCATCAGCTGTAATAGCTGTTAAACTGAAATTACTCTCAAAAGAGTATAGCAACAAAATATTGGATTGGCAAACTAGAATTACTAAATGCAATCCTGTTGACATTTATCGTTACTTTATTTAACAAAATTTCGACTGATATGTGACTAGTAGTTCCTTGTTTAATTCACTTACATCTCGTGTACATTCGGATGATAAAATGAGTTCCTCAATGGCGAGTAAGATGTGTAACCACCGTGCAATCGTATAAATACGAAGGACCTCGCCCCGTCGACTTGGATGATAGTTCCCTAAACGGTGGGTAAGGTGAGTAGCCACCATACAATCGTATAAATACGAAGGACCCCACCTCGTGGACTATATGAATGAATGTACTAGAAAGGAATCAACAAGTTTCTAGTTGTCATATAAAAGCGACGTTCATTCACTAAAGTGAATAACTTCTTAATATCTCCAAACGATCCAATGGAAAAAATTCCTACTGATGAATAATACACACTCGCTAGTATGCAATGAACTGACGAAGTAGTTTCTGATAATCAATTGCAGATCACGAGTTCGAAATACTCGTTACACAAAAAAAAAACTATTCATGAAAAATATCCTAGCTGGAAAAATGTCTATAAGACCAAACATCTTCTTAATAAAGCCAAACAACGGTGAGAATATCGAATAATGATGCCTGCCATATCATATGGTCACTCCATATTCTAGCAAATTCGAAGTATATAAATTCAAACCATGTCTTAGTAATCAAATCACTCCTATTAGAAAAATATACATGTGTGCCCAGTATTCATGAAAATAATCGTATCAGGTAGATAGAACTCTTACAATACCTTTCATTATCAGTTGTAATATAATTTCCAAGATCGTCGATTTTCCCTACCTAAAGATTTCTCGTAAGATCGGCGTGAATATCATTTCATCCATGAAATGACGATTTCCTTCGAAATCCCAAGCGAATCAGCTGTTGGACTCCTCTCGTCAGGAACCGAATCCATCGCTCTGTGGTGCCATCTTGTCTCTATTCACGTTTACTCGATCATGTTGAACCTCGGATTACCCATAGCGGATATCGTCCAACTCCTTCTCGAAAAGTTCATGGTAACAGCGGACCCCCTACTCTTCTTCTAATATACGCCACTGTTCCGATAAATGTTCAGTTTGAGAATTGTAAGTCCACTCTCAACTTACTGCAAAGTTCTACTTGAGTAAAATAAAAATTTTACTAGATAGTGTTCAAGATTACGATACACCCTGTATCTGTCTATAATATGTAATCCATGAAAATGGCATAAGATAAAAATCTTATAAATGCACGCTGTACTGTTCATCAGAGCCTATGCTAAACATTCAGTTTACTTGGAATAGTAAAAAGTCGCTTTGAATGTATTATATAACAGCATGGTTATAAGGTTGTATGTGAAAGCATGTGTTCGAACAACGTCGAAATGAAGCTTGAAACAAAGTCTTCATATGCGATCAGTGTGGTTTTGAAATACCCCGGCTATCTACAATTGTCTTCTCGGCTAGCCCGGCTGGATCGATGACCCGCTCGGCCTCTGTTGCTCGGTGATGCGAGAAATGTCGCCTACACTTGCCGTGACGGTTTACGTGTGTTGCGTGACCTTCAATGCCCGTCTCGCTGTGCTATAGAGCTGCTCTGTACTGCTCGCCTCATTGAGCTCGACTGACCTGCTTAGCGCTGTGTTCCAGCATATGAGCTCCGTGCGGCACGTGGCTAATTCTCCCCACCACGGTGCTCCTACGTCACGAAGATAGTCTCGAACCCGAATCCTCTCGGCTGTTCTGTTATACAATAACTTATTTCCATAAAATTATTTCCACATATAATGCATGTCATATATACTCTTCTAAGTTGTTTTAACTTATTATAATCCCATATATATTTCAATAAAGCTTCACATCTTTATTCATAATTCTATCTTCTCACAGATTTCAATGCCTCCTTGATTCTTGACCTCCTACGTCATCTTGGCTTTCTTCTTGACGCGATCGATGCGCTATCATATCAGCTTGCCTTCCAAAACCTCAACTACAGCTTAATGTCAGCTGGCGTAGCCGATAGCCTAAAATAGGTATCGGGTACAGTACCAAATGTCGTTCAATTCACGTTCACCGTGTTCGAATTGATAGGGGGGGGGGCAGACATTCAGGGTACACACAGTCACACACACACACACACACACACACAGACTCACACACACACCTACACACACACACACACACACACAGACAGACACACTTTTTTCGCCATGTGTTGATCTCATAAGTCTACTTTCATTTTTTGCAAAAATCGAATGTAGGCTAAAAACAACAACATTACAGCGACATATGCGAAAGGACTTGTGCCTATTACTCGATAATACATTCGTTTGGGGATCAAGACACGGAGAACCAACGTGACGCCTAGGCGCGGTTACTGGAGTTGTTCGACACAAGTCCCAAACGTGGAAAATTGATGTTCTCTGACCAGTGCGCAATCTTCCGTAGTGCAAAAACCACAGAAACGCTATTTTCGGTCAAATTAACCCACCTCATGTGATGGTATGGGCTGTAATGTCTACCACATATTTTGTTGAAGACCCCGAAACTCATAACACTATACCAGTGAATGAGGTAACTTTGTCGCCATGCTACGTGGCTTGTTTATTGCACAATTGAAACGTTTGGCAAGTCTTGGCCGAACCTGGTTCCAACAACAGCACATTTTGCCATACGTATAAGGGAATGCCTTACCGATGTGTTCAGAGACAGATGGGTTGGAAGAGCATCGCCAACGTTAATGGCACGTCTGAAATGGCCACCCCGAAGTCCCGATCTGACATTCTATGTATAATAATGAATTATGGGGACACATCAAAAGGAAAGTCGCTCGTATCAGACAACCGAGAACCTCAAAGACGCCGTTCGTAATGCATTATTTTGCTTCCCTCACGCCATCAATGCTGCGGGGAATTTCACCTAGAGACGAATAACACTGTGCCATGAAAATAATGATGTGCACACAGCTTGGAGTAAATGGTAGTTACCTGCTCTGAACATTATTCTGTTGGAAGAACACTTAGCACGGATGCCACCAAAGAGAGTGGGAGGACAATGGGACTTTTCGAACAGCCTCTATGGTCTTCAAATCGTTAGACCTCCATTTTTAATATTGACCCTAATCATCAATCTATTAGGCTAAGCCACCACATGAAAAGAAAATAACTCGTAGTGCCACCGTTAAAGAAAGAATGCTGTTTGCATTTGATGGACGTTGCATACAATGTGTTTTGTCGGATAGCGATTACTTTGAAGGTCATTAATGGTATTGTGTTAGTATCTTCTGTTTTGTTTGACTCTACGATAGATTGCGGAGGACTTGAGACACGGTTCGCACTATCCTCCGAAAATATTTGAGTAAACTGAAGATCGGTACCCAGTTTGTGTCACATAAGCCGATAGAAAGCGAAACGGATGGAAATCTCTGGAGGGGCACGCCACTCCCTTACTACTTTATATGGAGAAAATTTTCTTACTAGCCGAACTAATTTTCATCGTCTTGCTTAATTAAAATATTCTCCATGTTGAGTTATGAACTCCATAGAACATACTGTATTAGCTTTGAAGCCAGCTGAGCCCAGACAAACAAGAAACAACGCGATAAAAATGAACAATAGCCATGAAGCGCATGTCGTCGGTCACAAGCCTAGCTATACTAGTGCATTGTCGCTTTAGGTGAGCTTCCCCCGCTATATTCGTTAGAAATTCAGCACTGGACCTAATGCTACCAGTCCAATCTGGATCCCAAAGCGCAATCGATGGAATGGCGTGTACTGCCTTCCTCGTGACCCAGAAAGGGTGGCCTGCAGAAGTCCAAGGTCGAGACTGTTGATCCAAGAACGTGTGGCAGTGGTTTTGCGATCGATTTCTATACAGGTCTTTAGGACAGTTTAGTGAACGTTGCCATCTATGTGATTTGTCGGATGGCGATTACATAGGCCAATAAAGATATTTTGCTGGTATCTACTGTTTTGTTTGTTTTCTATTATAACCATCAAAGTGTTAGACCTCCATTAAACTAAGCCACCACATTAAACCGGAAAATAATGAATCAGTCACTGGTGGTACCACCGTTAAAGAAGAATGCTGTTGGCAACATCAGACCAGAGTACATTGGACCATGTATAAAGATTTACGAAGCCAAGTTTCACAGCGGTCGGATGATTAAGTCGTGACAAAAGTCTATTTTAAATATTCAAAGTTCACGTGGCCACCATGTTACTTTTGTGCTTATCAGATTATTGAATGTCACAGTGATGAACTAAATGGACTCTATCAACATACAACGTTTCAGTTTGATTGCTGCTATCATCGGCGTCTATAATTCTCAAGCCATGCTATTGGTAGAATTGGCAACACCGAGAGTCCTTAAGTTCTATAAACACGTAAAACCACATGATAAGTTTTATTCATACATATCGTTTATTTTGATATGACAGCATCTAAAAGCAGTTCGTACTACAGTAACTATTTCAACACCCGTGAAATTCCTCGCGGTAAATCAGAACTGCTGAAAGTTGTAGAAGTGAGTATTTCCCGTTTTAAGTTGCATGTGTAACCAATACCTGCTAATGAATTTAACCAACAAATTCTTGACTAATATTTCATTAAACTATTTCAGATGCCTAGGAAGTGTTGTGTGCCGGGCTGTAAGACAAATTATGGCAGCACTATTAACATAACTGGTTAGTAGGGGGGTAATACCGATCCTAACTCACAGCCTACTTTCCTGGTGACGTCACATACTAACACACAATACATTTAGGGGCAAAGCCGATATCTCCCGAACGCATGTCGGATTTTGACAAATGAGGTGTCGTTGGACACGGGCGACACCCCCTTTCCAATGGACAACATATTTCCACTCCAAAATAAAATCTACTCCTACTAGGGGGTGACATAGTATTTTTTTAGTAAATATCGCTTTCCAAGTGTGACATGTGGGATGTTGAATGCTAATATGAAATTAATCGTTGTTCCACATGAAAAACATGCATAGTCCTAGATGCAACTATGATTATCATTTTTGTTTTTTGTTTTTACGCATGCGCACTTTTTTTTTGTAAGAAGGCGGGCATTTTGAATAATGATATATAAGTAGGGGGGCAGGGTGAAGAGAGAGCTGACGCACAGCCTACTTTCCTACGAAGTTTGCCGATATCTCTCGAACGCTTGTTCGGGTTTTGATGTGTGACGTGTCGTAGGACGGGGGGGGGGGGGGGGTGACGCCCTCTTTGCTTTGGAGAACGTATGTTTTCCCCAAACTAAAAACTACCCCTACTGGGGGGTGAAATAATAATATGAGCTAATGTTTGCCCTAGAGACTTGAAATTAATTTTGGGGGTAGAGGGGGTAGGGATCTTTGATTTATGTTAAACAAACGTTTTTGTATAATATTTTTTTCAAAATATCGGCCATTTTGAAAATGGAACTTTTTTATATTTTATCCTCGAGACTTGAAACTTGGTTTGTGGACCTTTTAGTGACATAAAACCAACTTTTTTGAAAACATTGTAATTTTGGAACTAAAGCCCAATTTTCAAAAAAAATTGTTTTGTCCTAGAGACTTGAAATTTGGTATGGGGGTAGTGAGGGTAAAGACCATTGATTTATGTCAAACAAAAACGTATTTAAAATTTTAATTTTGGAAATATTGGCCATTTTGAAAATGGATTTTTTAATTTTTAATTTTAGAGACTTGAAATATGGTATGGGGGTCTCTACCGCCATACCTTTCATTGACGTGAAACAAACTCTTTTGTAAAATCCCTAATTTTGAAAATAAAGCCCATTTAAAAAATTGTTTTGTCCTAGAGACTTGAAATTTGGTATGGGGGTATAGGGAGTAAAGACCATGGATTGATGTCAAATCAACTATTTTCTAAAATTTCAAATTTTGGAAATATTGCCCATTTTGAAAATGACTTTCTGATTTTTTTTATTCTAGAGACTTGGAATTTGGTATGGGGGTAGAGGGGGGAAAGACAATTAATTTTTGTGAAACCAACTATTTTGTAAACTTTCTAATTTTGGAACTATAAAAAATCAAAAAACAAATTTGGGGAAAAAATTGAAAAATACACACTATTTTTAAACTGGGAGTGGGTTAGGTATCTTTTTTGGAAAAAATAAAATAAATAAAAAATAAAAATAATTTCATTCGGTCATGGTGACAGTATTCCAATAGAACAATTGATATTTTGACAGGACGGTGGGACGTAATACGACGGTTCGTTTTTAGCCTACTTTCGATTTTTGCAAAAAATGAAAGTAGACTTATGAGATCAAGACAGGGCGAAAAATTGTGTGTCTGTCTGTGTGTGTGTATGTGTGTGTGTGTGTGTGTGTGAGTCTGTGTGTGTGTGAGTGTGTGTACTCTGAATGTCTGTCCCCCCTATCAATTCGAACATGGTGAAACCGAAATGAACGAAATTTGGTACAGAGGTAGCACTAGCAAAGGGCACCTCAGTGTCATATTTTATATCGCCGCCATCTTTACCAAAACTGAATGGCGGCCACTCAAACGTTCAAAACGTAAACTCAAATTACGGCTAAACTAATCATCCGATCTCTACCAAATTTGGTGACAACATACCATTATATGGGACGCGTCTTTCATCCAAACTTCAAGGTCATCGGCCTTGCCATTTCTGGATGGCGGCCGTGTGAATCTTGCAACCATTATAAACAATAGCTTAAGACCTACCAATTCCGATTATCGAGCCTAGGGTGGTTTAAGCTATCCTGAAGGTCGTGATCCGTTATTTATTATAATTTAATATTATAATATTATACTGTATGAGTGGCTTAAAAGAGCTGAGCCGTCTCTGCCACACGACAAGATGGCAGCTGTCCTCATGAGCCTGTCTTATATTACAGTAGTTTTAGTATGTTATATGTGATATACCCTACTGATACAATAATATAAACTTTGTATGAAATAATCTATAATGAAGTTGTACTGCACTGAAGAAATCATTTATTTCAAGTCATTATTTGCCAACAGGTTGCATCTAATATATCAGTTAAGAACACCATGATGTTAAGGATATAGTTAGCTCCGGGCTAGCGTGTTAGTCTGTCACGCAGTTGACTGGGGATCGAATACTGCTATACTTGACCTTTTTTTTTTCTTGAATTCTTTTACAAATGATGTGCACAAGTTCTTACCACAGATACTGAATAAAATGTCATTTAGCTCAAAGGGGAGGCTAATGTATACATTCGTTTATTAATAAAATCACAGTCCCAGCATTGCACATAAACAGAAGACATTAGGAAAAGGAGAATAGAAGAACTAGATACACGTTGTCATCAACCACAGCCTTCTTAATGTCTCTGTACGGTGCTGTCCTCTTGTGGGTTATGTGGGTAATATTGTTCCAAACATACGGCTGTGTAAATACCTGGCCTTCTGAAGTATGGCAATTTTGTAATACTGGTAGTTCAACTATTAGCCACGATTGCGCTCCGATTAACTTTAAACACTGCCAGCAGGATCACCCCCTCCTGGCTACTTTAAACTGCCTGCTCATTGAACAGCCAGAGGCGTACAAGATTAGTACATTATGCAACGAGCCTATAATGGCCATAATTAAGACACGAGTAGTTTTATAAAACAAGCGTATGCGAGTTTTATAATTTCCATTTTTTTTTTTTTTTAGTCGTTTACCCTCCAGGTTGGTGGAACCCACAGACTCAGCGAGGGAACTCACCACTACCGCCTCTACGGGCAGTGTCCTAGAGCTGGGAACATCGAATCGGAAGGGATACAACTGGTGAGGTGGGATCGGCACCTCGCCCAGGCAGCCTCACCTGCAAAGCGAACAGGGGCCTCATGAGGGAAGGTAAGGGATGGTGAGGATGGATAGGCAAGGAAGAGGGAAGTAGGCGGCCGTGGCCTTGAAGAAGGTACCATCCCGGCATTTGCCCGAAGACGAAGTGGGAAACCACGGAAAACCACTTCGAGGATGGCTGAGGGGGAATCGAACCCCCTCTACTCATTTGGGCCACCCGAGGCTGAGTAGACCCCGTTCCAGTCCTCGTACCACTTTTTCAAATTTCGTGGCAGAGCCGGGAATCGAACCCAGGACCTCCGGGGCGGCAGCTATAATTTCCATACGAGTGTTTTAATTACCATTATAGGGGAGTTGCATACGACTGTTTATGTTCGACGATAATTATAACTTTATTATATGTTTTAACATAAATATTCATAAATATCTGTTCAGTCACTAGACTGTTGTGATCGGGTGCTGCGGTGGGTAGTATATCTCTGTTTCCTAAGCTCTCTGGACAACCGACGCATGCGCTCTGTGTGCTTCAATGCCATATGTTCAGATTGTGCTCCAGTATTCAGTAAAACTGTCACCGAAGTCGTTTCAAAACCACGCGCTGTGTAGAAATTGATTTTGGGGATATTAAGGTACAGTGCCATTTCTTGTCTCAGTTTATTTACGGGAACATATGGACGGTGCAATTTCGGTAATTTATATAGACATGTTGGATTTTGAACGCATGCGCGAAGGTATCCTTATCTAATTGGTCACACAACTGTTTCTTGAGCTCTGATTGGTGGGAGAAACTGTTTCATAATGAAAAATAGTGTTATAATGAGCCTAATTATGATACAGTTTTCTGACACATAATAGTTAGGGTCGAACATAAAAATATTAATTCACTGCTAGGTCGCTGCACCAACCTACTGTGATCGGCGCGGATTTTTAAAGGGGAAAGTACCCAAAACGAAAGATTCTTAAGTTTGCAGGCTGGCTTAATATAGAGATTAACGGACGTGAATGCATTACAATAAGTTAGTAGTTTTGTTATTCAATCATCATAAAGTATATAATATTGATTTTGACACTTACTGGCTAATTATCAATATAAAAGAAAACAAACACTACATGGTTGTAGAGGATTTAGGGATGAGGACAAAGAGTTATAAATATACCCATACATTTAGGAGAAAGTAGGCTATATGTTCTTTGCTGAACATCTTGTTTCCGATGTGACTGGCCATGCTTGCAAATGCATTAATCGATATTTCATGAACCATGGAATCGCAGAGGCGCATGTGATGGTTCATGTATTAATCGATATTTCACGAATCATGGATCGCAGAGGCGTAGGCGATGGTTCTGGCATTAATCGATTTTTCATGAACCATGGATCGCAGAGGCGTATGCGATGGTTCACTCATTAATCGATATTTCATGAACCATGGAATCGTAGAGGCGTAGGCGATGGTTCATGCATTAATTGATATTTTTCATGAACCATGGATCGCAGAGGCGTAGGCGATGGTTCTGGCATTAATCGATTTTTCATGAACCATGGATCGCAGAGGCGTATGCGATGGTTCACTCATTAATCGATATTTCATGAACCATGGAATCGCAGAGGCGTAGGCGATGGTTCATGCATAATTGATATTTTTCATGAACCATGGATCGCAGAGGCGTAGGCGATGGTTCTTGCATTAATCGATATTTCATGAACCGTGGATCGCAGAGACGTAGGCGATGGTTCATGCATTAATCGATATTTCATGAACCATGGATCGCAAAGGCGTATGCGATGGTTCACGCATTAATCGATATTTCATGACCCATGGAATTGCAGAGGCGTATGCGATGGTTCATGCATTAATCGATATTTCATGAACCATGGATTGCAGGGGTTTATGCGATGGTTCAACTCATGCTTGGTGAAAACATGACTGTGCTGATTGAAAAAACCAAATTATAAGGATGGCCACCGAGCTATAAGACATGACATTGACAGGGTGTGGGTGTGGAAATTGTAAATGTGAAATGCCAACCACAGGACATGCATTAATCGGGAATTGAACCTGGATTGCACTTACCAGTTATCTGCTGCGCTCCAATAAGAATAAATGTTGAAATATTTATGTATATTATGTGTGTGTGTCTATGATACTTCAGTCTCAGCTCTCAACAACAAATGACTCACTGAATGCACTTTGCGCTCACGCAAAAGTGCAGAGTGTGTAATACGCATTATATGACACTTCCGGTAAAACAACAAAGAGCCTGCAGAATGGCGAGTGAGTGTACAGCCTCCATAGAATAACGATAGCGATTTGAGGTTGAGAAGTACTATTCCAAATATTTGGCCATAGACAAAGTATGGAAACTACGGAAAACTACTTTCAAGAATGACTGAGGTGGAAATCAAACCTCTTTTACTCCTTTAGGTCACCCGAGGCTGACTAGACTCTCTTCCAGTCCTGGAACCAGAAATTAAATTCTGAGACAGAGCCTGGAATCAAACCCAGGGAAGAGGGATGGGAAGAGTGAAAGGCTTTGACAAGGAAGTGGGAAGGAGGCGGCTGTGACCTACAGGAAATACCATTCCAACATTTGCCCAAAGACAAAGTGGAAAACCACTTGTAGGTTGGTTGAGGTGTGAATGGAATTCTTTTTACTCATTCAAACGACTTGAGGCTAAGGTGATCCTGTTTTTAATCTTTATACCACTTTTTAAATTTTGTGACAAAGCAAATACAAAGGTGGACTCGGTTTGATATACAGCTAATGGTGCCTATCGCACACTAGACTGTAAGGAAGCCAAAAGAGTAAAGGGTGTTGGTATAGCTGTTGTAAAATTGCTATGTGTAGACAACTACCTAGCAGTTTTATGAACTAGCAAAGCCATGTCGCATAAACTGTGCAGGATACAATCCAGCAACCATAATTTGAATCTTGTGGAACAGAGAAAACGCACTCTTGCCTTGATGAATAACAAATGTGTGTAGACGAATGGCCTACACATTAGCCTACCTCATGGTTATGACCATGAGGAGGAAGTGTGAATTTTTGTATGTTATTGTTTAGAGACATGGCTTTTTTGTAACTAGTAGATTTAGTAGATTTTGTATTTTGTAAACATTTGTTTTTGTAATTGTAAGAAAGTAGGCTATTCGTTAGGTCTATTTCCCTTATTCTCAAAACGCAGTAGTAATAAGCCTCTATGTTTCTGGAAACACATAGACAGACTGCACTATTGCCATGATCAAGCACTTGCATTAAGATCATTTACAAAAACTTAAAATGAAAAAAGAAAATCATGTTTCGCAAATATGAACTTTTGACATTCACAAAATGAAAGAAACAGCAAAATGAAAAATCCATGTTTGTATATCAACAAAATTTAAAAAAAACAACTTTAAACTAACGTTTAAAAATGTAAAGGGGAAATTGACAAATGTGTAAACAACAAAATGGAAAATCCTTGTTTTTATATTAAAAAATTCCAAAACTTGAAACTGACATTTTAAAAATAAACCAATGGAAAAATTGACAAATGGCAATGTGTGAAATATGAAAATAAAGAAAAAATGGACAAATGGCTATCGTATTTTTTTTAATTAAAAACATTGTGCTCTATGGTTGAAGTGTGAATTTTGTGTTCATGCTGGGAATTGAACTCAAGGGCTTTAGAGAGCCAGATAACTATGCTAACCACTACGCTACAAAGGCATCTTTATACCACTCTTAATGAACAATAATAAGAAACAGAATAATAAATGTTGGATTTTTTTTAAGGATGAACGTGGTAACACTGTTTCTGTTCCACAGTCTGCTGGGCATTAGCCAGCAGCTGGGGTCTTGGAGCGCGATACAGTTGACATTTTGTAATGAGAAATGACATGTTTCAAAGTACTATAGGTTGCTGCTAAGTGAAAACTGATTATGTACAAGGATGCAAGAGTTCAAATTCCCTTACCTGAATTAACTATTGCTTTAACATGGCTTAGTGATACTGTATTATTATGATACTCGATACACAAGCCATAGATAGAGTGTATTGTTTTACTCCACTCTCTCTTTCTAAACATAGCTAGAGTCTGTCGAAGGTTAACAATGGATTTAATAGTGGGTGGATGTAGTGATAGTAATTAAGAAAAACAAACAATAACCATAAAATATGTTCATTAATTTCATTTTATAATAGATACACACTGAATACAACTCTCTATCTCTTTACCATTGTTTGATATAGATTTTTAAACACGACGCTTGTTGTAGATCCTTTTATAACTTTCTCCATTTACTCTTGTTCTTAAAAACTGGGGAACCCGCAATGATTTTATAGACATAAAACCCTCATCCTCTTCTTTTTCATCATCATCATTATCATCATCATTATGAATATTATCATGATAATTATTATAGTTATTGTCAGCATCATTATCATCAAAATCACCCTCAACATCACTAGAACTATCCAATTCCTCTTGTTCCTTTTCCTCAGGGATCTCTTGTAGAGTCGGTGTAGCTTTCGATATTTTTAGCCTATTTTCAATTTTGAAAAAATAGGCTTATGAGATCACCTTTTGTCCGTGTGTGTGTGTGTGTGTGTGTGTGTGTGTGTGTGTGTGTGATTCGTGTGTGTGTCCCCCCCTAATAAAATCTAAACGGCAGGAGCGATTTCAATGAAACTCGGAAATTTCATAGCACTATTCCCGGCGACCTCGACCGTGCCCTTCAAATTTTGTTACGACTCACCAATCCAACATGGCGGCTGTGCGAAATATTTCACCAGCATTCAATATCTCCGAAACTATTACCGATATTACCCTGACATTTTCTATGGTGATAGAGGGAACTACTATAAGTTCACTTGTGTGACTTTTGAAAACCTGGTAACTACAAAACGAACATGGCGGCCAAGCGAATTTGCGACTTTTAAATAGACGTTTCTCGCGATTTGACCAACCAAACGCAATGAAACTTGGTACAGTATATTTTTATATACATTGTAATGCACCGACATCTAACTTCGTTCAATTGTTTACATAATCACAAGATGGCGGATGTGCGAAATATTTCACCGGCATTCTATATCTCTGAAACTATTAGCGGTATCTCCCTAAAATTTTGTACTGAGATAAAGGGCACTACTGGAAGTCCATCTATAAGATTTTCAAAAACCGGTTAACTACAAAACGAACATGGCGGCCAAGCGAATTTGAACATTTAAAATAGACCTTTCTCGCGATTTAATGTTCCAAGCGCACTAAAACCTGGTACAGGAAATATTTATACACATTGTAATCCACTGGTATCTAATTTAGTTCAATTGTTTACATAACCTCAAGATGGCGGCAGTGCGAATTTTAAAATTAAGTTTTTATTTCTTGTGATGTAGTCATGCGATCGAAGTGAAAGTTTGAATAATGAACCTACGCAATAATTTTCCTTTAATGGTATATGACTCTATGGCCTATACATTTAACAATCCAACATGGCGACCATCCGAAATATTTAGACGATACTGAATATCTACGAATCTATTTTAGCAATCAAACTGCATTTTTTAATGTTCATAGGGGCTATGAACTTAAGTTCACCTATAGGACTTTAAATAACCTGGTGATCACAAATCCAACATGGCGGTGACGCGAATTATAAATATTCACATGGACGTTTCTCGCAATTTAACTATCCGCGTGCAGGGAAACTTGGTACAGTAAATCTTTATCCGAATGTTAATCCACTGGCATCTAATTTATTTCAATTGTTTCCATAACCTCAAGATGGCAGCTGTGAAAATTTTTTAAATCTCTTTGTTTTTTCTTGTGTCCTAATTATGCGATTGAAGTTTGAATACTACACGTTCACAATAATCTGCATGTAACAGTACATAACTCTAGGACCTACATATATAAAATCCAACATGGCGACCATCCGAAATATTTAGTCGGTTCTCAATATCTACGAATCTATTACAGCAATCAAATTGAAATTGTGTATGTTAAATAGTGGCAATTAACATAAGTAGGATATGTGAAAATGGGCTGTATAGTTTTTCACGGAACTACTTGTTAAGTTTATTTTGAGTGTTGCCAACTGTCCTAACATAACTTTTTGAGGAGATGGTGAATGCTTTTCAACAAACAATGCACTATCTTGAGCTGCAATATCTTTTTTCTTGGACTTGCTTTTTTACCTTGGTTAGAGTATTTTGTCCATTTAAAAGTGTATTCATTTGAGATTCACAATGATGTTCGTTTGAATTAAGTACGTTGGAGTCTTTTGTTTTAATCATTCCTCGACACTTATAGGATCGTTGTTTTGAACATCGCCAAATAACTGTACCATTTTTATTGGTTGTTTTTACAACATATGTATATCCTTTATAGTAGACACATGGCTTGCCATGGCTGGTTGTTGAGACTTCCATATCAAGTAATGCTCATGAATTAAATTTTAGTAAAGTCGTCTGAGGAATAATAACAGTAAAGAAAAATTCAAGTGGATTGATATTTTTAAAGGTGGAATTACCAATCACCCCGATCACGAATACCAAGATTAACGGCCGAGGGGATCCGACGCACTGATCACGCGTCACCCCAATTATTTTATTTATTTATCGTATGGCTTTTAGTGCCGGGAGTGTCCGAGGACATGTTCGGCTCGCCTGAGTCTGTAGCTGCAAGTTCCGTTCAATTTCAAGTAGTTCCAACTTTCGCCACCAGATATCAATGATACCTAGTGGTGAACGTTGGAACTTTGATAGAGCGTTCTGACGAAATCTCACCTAACAAATTTTGCTTTTACACAAGTTTAGTCTGTGAAAGGATCTTTTACGTGCCATAAATCTATGACATGGGACCGCCGGCATTACTTCCCCTCCGAAGGAAGGCATACTGAAGGATTTTTAACGCTCTTAAAAATCCGACGACTTCGGCCGGGTTTGAACCCGCTATCTTGGGCATAGCAGTTCAGCAAGCTACCGACTACGCCACGAAGCCGCTGTCACCCCAATATCTGCAGGCCAAATGGCTGGGCAGCGGTCGCTTGGTCGGCCTTAGCCCGTCATGTGCTGTATAGTGCCAGGGGTTGACTTTTGTTGTTGTTTTAGTTTGACACATTGCCATTTGTCAATTTTCCATTTGTTTTATTTTTAAAATGTCAGTTTCAAGTTTTGGAATTATTTAATATAAAAACATAGATTTTCCTTTTTGTTGTTTACACATTTGTCAATTTCCCATTTACATTTTTAGCCTACTTTTCACATTTTGCAAAAATGAGGAAAAAGTAGGCTTATGAGATCGATCTGGGAAAATGTGTGTCTGTCTGTCTGTCTGTCTGTCTGTCTGTCTGTCTGTCTGTCTGGCTGGCTGGCTGTGTGTGTGTCCCCCTATCAACTCCTAAACGGCTGCAGCAATCAAAACCAAATTTAGTATGTGTAAAGATGTGCACCGGAATATCTCACGTCCATATTTGAAAATGATGTCAGTGCTACCAACTGCTGAAAAAACGCACTAGAAATTTGAGCTCCATGTTGGATATCTTGCAAGGTATGCTTGGGAGCTATTCCAAAATTGGCACACATGTAGATAATACTATTTCATATTAATTTCCAGGAGGCCATACATGACAGTGTTTCCAAAATAATTTTAAGCCTTCTGATAAGTCCAATGTTTAAATGCATATAACATCTACACTATCAATTGGATTTCAATCAAATTTTGTATGTAAAATGTGTACATAAACAGATATGACTAAGTGTATTCTTAAGAGCCACCAGGGCTGCCAACTGTTAATAATTGCTCTCTCTATTTTTTTTAGTCCAAATACCAATATATCGAAAGTATGCAAGCCGACAGATTTAAACTATGCACACGTATAATCTGACATTTTAGATTAATTTGGAGTAACTTATATACTTCAGTTCTACCAACATGATTATAAGCTTACTGATAGTACCAATTTTTAAATACATGTAAGTTCTATACTATCAGTTGGATTTCAACCAAATTTCGTATGTGCAATGTGTAACATAACAGATATGACTATAAGTATTGTTAAGATCAATCAGGGCTACCAACTGTTAATAAATGTTGTCTATATTATTTTTACCTTAATATCAATATATCAGAAAGTATGCAAGCCAACAGCTCTATACATTGCACACGTATAGCCCCTGACATTCTAGATTAATTTGGAGTAATTAATATAAGTCAGTGCTGCCAACATGATTCTATGTCTGCTGATAAGACCAATTTTTAAATATATGTAACTTCTATACTAACAAATGGATTTCATCCGAAATTGGCACAACAAGATATCATAATATTACAGATTATTTCTGACAAGCACACACGTGACATTGTTGCCAACATGCTTTTACGCGTGCTGATAGATCCAGTGTCTAACTGCATGTAACGTCCAATGGACTTCAACCAAATTTTGTATTCTGTACCTTAAGAGATGGAACTAAGAATATATTCAGTCACCAGGGCTGCCAACTGTAGTGCTCTATTAGGCTACATTATACCAGGTATATTTTGAAATAATTAGATATTTCGATATTACCAACTTAATTACATCATTATTCTAGATAGATTCATATACTGTAGAATAATCATTGGCATGAAAAGTAGGCTGTATAGTTCTTCACGGAACTTCTTGTTAAACGTTAGTTTAAGTTTTTTTTTTAAATTTTGTTAATATACAATCATGGATTTTCCATTTCAATTTCCACACCCACACCCTGTCATTGTCATGTCTTATAGCTCGGCGGCCATCCTTATAATTTTTTTTTTTTTTTCAATCATCACAGTCATGTTTTCACCTTGCATGAGTTGAACCATCGCATTGCGCCCGCTGACCGAAGGTTTCGGGAAGCCACCGGTTTCAAATGACCCTTCCGAGACCCTCTTCCTGTTAACACACAAGTATAGGGGATGACACATTCATAGGCTGGTGTTACACAAAAGTCTGCACTCGGGGGTATCGGGAATTGGTGAGGTTCGATCTTTAACCAGCTCAGAGGAATGCATCGATAACAAAACTAAACAAGAAAAGAGAGGTCAGTCTTTTTTTAAAATCACGAATAAATTTAATCAGGATAGATCCCTAGCCTAGCATGAGAGTTGCAAACGGCTAGTCCGATACTATTCTGCCATGAAAGAAAATATAAAAAAGTCCTAATCAATATCTAAATTACTTTCATGGTCCTAATACAAAATTTAATAAGAACGAACAAGCTAAGAGAATGGTTCGTAAGATCAGCCCTAAGCAATTTCATCGAAAATGACTACGGGAGGATCAAACATCAAAGAATCTACTGCAAAGCAAGATATTTACTTGTTTACAAATACTAGAAACATTTACATTTAATAGCAAGGGGAAAATTTGTCCTATGCTATGATGGTGCCATCTCTAACATTTATCTTTAAAATTTACGAGTTTAGCTAGACCTAAATATCATTAATTAATAAACGAGACGCGTTTATTACAAAGCAAGTCAAGCTAAGTGCACAACGTTGCTGAATAAAAAAACTATGATAATACAACACAAATGCATACAATAATTCAGCACTCCTAGGGTTGTGCAATTGGCACTGCCTGCGTACTCGTTTTGTTACTGTTTGTAACAAATGGTCATAGTTTCAAAGTGTTAAGAAAGTAGAAAAAATAGGAAAGCCTGCAAATGCGATGGTAATTAAACAATTACATCGACTCATATTGCAACCAATCTGATATGTGTGCTTCAGTTATCACATCACCAATTGGTTGTCGACTATTCATGTAAAAATGTATCAAAATGTATCTAAAATAACTTAACAATAACTAAGTGTCGAACATTTGTTCCAGAAAATATTTTATTTTTAGTATTTATTATCTTTGTTTAAGTTCAGGGGGAATTATGAGATTAGTTTATTTTCACAAAATCCTATCTTTGATTATTAAAGCTTCACACAATTATTTATTCCTTACAGTATAGGTGTTCAGTTTATGGACCTTTAAATAGCGTTCAGTGTACTCAGGTAACGTGTGTATCCAACTAATGCATAATAACTTAATAGTTTAATAGACACCATGTGTCTCCACCAATACTTTATTATTATTAGACACCCTGTGTCTCCACCAATACTTCATCGTTATTATTAGACACCCTGTGTCTCACTCTTACAATTACGGATTCATCAATCCTAGCAACATCGGTTAGGTACGACTGCAGTAGCTCGTTACCACCTGAATAACCACAATAACATGTCGGAGGTCTTAATCCACCATCACGACCCACTTCACTAATACCATAATAATGTTAATTACAATAAGTGTGGATCCCTGAATTAAACACGTTTTATATACTGGTCATAAAGGTTATGTGTGTAGAAAACACATTCTAATAACGCTATGAATTAACATGAAGGCTTCCGATACAAACTAAAGTGTGAGATTTTGCATTCAATAAATTGCCTCTTCCCTGAATGAGGTCGAACCTATGTTCTCTGGTTACAAAATACTGTTTCATTCATTGCCTGTCTGGCTTCTCGTAAGGAAATAAACCTGTTTTCAAGTATTGATCTGGCCAAACAAATGTGAATAACGGAACTCTGCATTCCGCTTATAATACTAGGAATTTCACAGCCTTCTAAATAAATAATGCACTGCCGAAGATCTAGTGTGCTGTGTAGTGGTTTGGCTCGTAAGCATGTAACCTTGGCCTTGTTTTAACATCTGCCAAAACTAGTTTCTTTGTCATCAGCTCGACAAAATAAAAGTTGATAATAACTGTTGTGAAATGATATGAAATGGACATTGAAAAACACTGCCGTCTTGGCGTTTATACATTTTTTAACAAAACTGTAACTTTGCACACATGTTCTTATAATAGCTACCTGCGTTGTGCACTGTAAAATGAAGCCATACTAAAATTAAATCTACTGTTTCCAACTTATTACAATTACGCTACTGATACATGATCTGACTTACAGATGCAGCGACCGTCGGTTCGAGACCCGCCTTGTGATGTTGTAAGCGGTCTCCTCCATGGTCATAAATCAATTCCTCATTGTTTCCGGTCACCTTCCGCTGCCAATTCCCCACGCATGATTTAGTTATCCATTTGCATTGCGTGGTAGGGGTTATATTCCAAGATTTGATGTTTCAGTAGGATCATAATGTTGCCGTTGGTGATAATATTACACATGTTTAAAGAAAACTTGCACTCACTGATGCTAAGGTGCGGTAATAAATTGCCCATTTTTTCACTCTGCCACTGGCGTTAAATTATCGCTTGTGCGATCTTCACTCGCAACTTTCACGAATATTTACACAAAAATATAAATCAAAATAACTGCCCATCCGGCAAAACATAAAATATTCTTGTGGATTTTCACAGTTAATCAATTCACAGTTTTAATAATACACTTGGAGGCGACCATATGGTCTTAAAGTTTGCGTAGCACACTCCCATAATTTTCACTTCGTGGATCAAAATATTTCACTGATTAAATGTTACTAATTGTCTACAATTATTTGATTATTAGATAGTGCCATGATGGCTGGCCATTCGACAAATACACTCGGATTTTCCATAGCACATGGGTTCCGTTCTCGGAACGTGTCCTTACTCGTGCTTCACATGCACATAGGTGTTGCTTCAACAAACGACAATTAGGTACTGGCTTCACAAAATATGGCGTTCGCTCAGGACATGAATTAGCCGCGTAAATTGACGGTTTCGCTCATCAGCGTTGTATACCGTATTTTAAATAAGCAGAATTACGTTGATTAAATTATTGTTGATTTATGGAATGTCTAAAGAGCATAAACATGTTATCATAAGTGATATTGCTTGGGCTTCTTCCCGCCGCTCGCAGGGTATGTTCAGTTACTTTTCAGCATGGATCTTGGTCTTTGTTAGCTGTGCAAATATGCGTCAACGGGCGTAGCATAAACCCTTGCAATCCATAGTTCATGAAATATCGATTAATGCATTAACCATCGCATACGCCTCTGTAATTCCCTGGTTCATGAAATATCGATTAATGCATGAACCATTGCCTGCGCCTCTGCGATCCATGGTTGAAGAAATTTATCGATTAATGCATGAACCAACGCCTACGCCTCTGCGATTCCATGGTTCATGAAATATCGATTAATGCAAGAACCATCGCCTACGCCTCTGCGATCCATGATTCGTGAAATATCGATTAATACATGAACCATCACATGCGCCTCTGCGATTCCATGGTTCATGAAATATCGATTAATGCATTTGCAAGCATGGTCAGTCACATCGGAAAAAACGAACCGTCGTATTACGTCCCACCGTCCTGTCAAAATATCGATTGTTCTATTGGAATACTGTCACCATGACCGAATGGAATTATTTTAATTTTTTATTTATTTTACTTTTTTTTTCCAAAACACCTAGCCCACTCCCAGTTTAAAAATAGTGTGTATATTTCAATTTTCCCCCCATTTTTTTATAGTTTTAAAATTAGAAAGTTTTCATAATAGTTGGTTTCACAAAAAATAATTGTCTTTTCCCCCTCTACCCACAAACCAAGTTTCAAGTCTCTAGGATAAAAACAAAAAAGTTCCATTTTCAAAATGGCCGATATTTTGAGAAAAAAAAAATACAAGAAAGTTTGTTTAACATAAATCAAAGATCCTTACCCCCTCTACCGCCAAAATAAATTTCAAGTCTCTAGGGCAAACATTAGCTCATATTATTATTTCACCCCCTAGTAGGGGTAGTTTTTAGTTTGGGGAAAACATACGTTCTCCAAAGCAAAGAGGGCGTCACCCCCAGTCCTACGACACGTCACACATCAAAACCCGAACAAGCGTTCCAGAGATATCGGCAAACTTCGTAGGAAAGTAGGCTGTGCGTCAGCTCTCTCTTCACCCTGCCCCCCTACTTATATATCATTATTCAAAATGCCCGCCTTCTTACACAAAAAAAAAGTGCGCATGCGTAAAAACAAAAAACAAAAATGATAATCATAGTTGCATCTAGGACTATGCATGTTTTTCATGTGGAACAACGTTTAATTTCA
Source organism: Meconema thalassinum (assembly GCA_946902985.2). Taxonomy (NCBI): domain Eukaryota; kingdom Metazoa; phylum Arthropoda; class Insecta; order Orthoptera; family Tettigoniidae; genus Meconema; species Meconema thalassinum. Next base: position 305,623,435 of record OX336390.1, read on the forward strand.
TATTAGCATTCAACATCCCACATGTCACACTTGGAAAGCGACATTTACTAAAAAAATACTATTTCACCCCCTAGTAGGGGTAGATTTTATTTTGGGGTGGAAATATGTTGTCCATTGGAAAGGGGGTGTCAGCCCGAGTCCAACGACATCTCATTTGTTAAAATCCGACCATGCGTTCGGGAGATATCGGCTTTGACCCTGAATGTATTGCGTGTTAGTATGTGACGTCACCAGGAAAGTAGGCTGTGAGTTAGGATCGGTATTTCCCCCCTACTCTGGTTATATCACTACGTTTTGATCACTACAGCGTGGTAGACTTTCAGTGCCTAGTAATTTTGTTTTGGTATATATCTTCATATATCCTCTATATTCCAGTATATTATGAACTGTACTCAGTTGGCATGTGTCTTAGGTGGACACATTAGAAAGCAACCTATTTTTAGCCTATTTTCAATTTTGAAAAAATAGGCTTATGAGATCACCTTTTGTCCGTGTGTGTGTGCGTGTGTGTGTGTGTGTGTGTGTGTGTGTGATTCGTATGTGTGTCCCCCCCTAATAAAATCTAAACGGCTCGAGCGATTTCAATGAAACTCGGTATGTTCATAGCACTAATCCCGGCGACCTCTACCGTGCCCTTCAAATTTTGTTACGTCTCACCAATGCAAAATGGCGGCTGTGCGAAATATTTCACTAGCATTCAATATCTCCGAAACTATTACCGATATCGCCCTGAAATTGTGTACGGTGATAAAGGGTACTACTAGAAGTTCACCTATGAGACTTTCAAAAACCTGGTGACTACAAAACCAACATGGCGGTCAAGCGAAGTTGAGACTTTTAAATAGACTTTTCTCACGATTTAACTATCCACACGTAATGAAACTTGCTACAGCATATGTTTATACACATTGTAATGCACTGGAGTCTAATTTAGTTCAATTGTTTACATAACCTCAAAATGGCGGCTGTGCGAAATATTTCACTGACATTCTATATCTCCGAAACTATTACAGATATCACCCTGAAATTTAGTACGGTGATAAAGGGTACTGATACAAGTTTACCTATGTATATTTCATAAACTTGTAAAGTAGAGAACGAACATGGCGAGCAAGCGAAGTTGAGACTTTTAAATAGACTTTTCTCACGATTTAACCATCCAAACGTAATGAAACTAGGTACAGCAAGTGTTTATACACATAGTAATGCACTGGAGTCTAATTTAGTTCAATTGTTTACATAACCTCAAAATGGCGGCTGTGCGAAATATTTCACTGACATTCTATATCTCCGAAACTATTACAGATATTACCCTGCAATTTTGTACGGTAATAAAGGGTACTGGTACAAGTTTATCTATGTATATTTCATAAACTCGTAAAGTAAAAAACGAACATGGCGACCAAGCGAATTTGAAATATTTTAATAGACTTTTCTCGTGATTTAACTCTCTGAGCGCAGTGAAATGTGGTACAGTAAATGATTTTGCAGATTGTAATGCACTGTCATCTAATTTAAATCAATTGTTTACATAACCTCAATATGGCGGCTGTGCGAAATTTTAAAATTAAGTTTTTATTTCTTGTGTCGTAATCATGCGATCGAAGTGAAAGTTTGAATAATGAACCTAGGCAATAATTGTCCTTGAATGGTACATAATTCTATGGCCTACACATATAACAATCCTAAATGGCGAGCTTCCGAAATATTTAGACGGTTCTCAATATCTATGAATCTTTTACAGCAACCAAACTGAATTTTTTATGTTCATAGAGACTATGAACATATGTTCACCTATAGGACTTTCATTAACCTGGTGAGCACAAATCCAACATGGAGGCGACGCGAAGTATAAATATTTAAATGGACGATTCTCGCGAATTAACTATCCGAGTGCTGTGAAACGTTGCACGTTAAATGCTTATACAAATGTTGATCCACTGGCATCTAATTTATTTAAATTGTTTGCATAATCACAAGATGGCTGCTGTGCGTAATTTTAAAATCTCGTTTTTACTTCTTGTGTTCTAATCATGCGATTGAAGTTTGAATACCACACGTACACAATAATCTTAATGTAATAGTACAAAAATAAAAATCCAACCTGGCGACCATCTGAAATATTTAGACGGTTCTCAATATCTACGAATCTGTTACAGCAATTATACTGAAATTTTGTATGTTGTTAGAAGAAATTAACATGAGCAGGATATATGAAAATAGGCTGTATAGTTCTTCACGGAACTACTTGTTAAATTAAGTGACCAGTGGAGCATTATTGTTCGACTGTCAACATTAAGCTTGCATCTGTGGACAAAAAGTGAAGAATTTATTATCAAATGCTGTCTCTAAGTTCGTAAGAATAGTCTTAATTATTTTTTCTGAGCGCGTCAATGACGGCAGGGAGCATAGCAGCAAGAAAAGGAAACCTCAGACATTGGGACATAGAGGTACAGTACAGCCTTTTATTACCTTTCCGGGAATCGACAGTACATAGCATGATAATATGGATCCTTTATTTTTGATATTTGTGTGTAGATTTAGCGGACGTTCTGTTCTGTTGTATTTTCGGAAACATTTGGCGTCAAAATCTATGTGTTTACGCAGTGTTAGCAATTGCCATGTGCCTGCACTAGGCCTCCCAGATGACAGATGGGTGGTGTTGCGAAGTATTCTTCTGTTAGAGAGTGTCGTTTTCGATTCATTCGGAAATTTCCTGGCATCCGTCCTCCATATAGGCACACGATATGCGATATTGTAAAAAAGTTCCGCTCCAACGTCACCCAGGGAGAAATTCAACGTGTGTCTGGAAACTTGTTTACGAGGTGCCAGGCATGCTTGCGAACTGACGGACAACACTTTGAACATTTCCTGTAAAACCAGGTGAGTTTGTAGATATTTATTTTCACTAGACATTGCTATTAAACGACTGTATGTTGACGCGAAGTAGCGGGGAGAAGTCGCGCACTTTTTTTTTTACCGGCCAGCGAGCTGGTGTCAGTGCGAGAGTTTGCCGCGTCTTGAATGGTATTGGAGGGGAGACTTAAATTGATGACCCGGTACTATCCCGGCATATGCCTGAAGTAGAAATGGGAAACCACGGAAAACCACTTCCAGGATGCCTGAGCTAGGAATCGAACCCTCTTCTCAGTTTATCCTCCGCGGTTGATTGTACCCCGTTCCAGCCCTCAGACCAGAAATGAATTTCTTGGCAGAACCGGTAATCGGGCCTGGATCCTCGCGGTGGCAGCCGAGAATCCTAGCCCCTACGCAACGAAGCGGTCTGTCCAGCTGAGTCTGGTCACTTGGCTGTGGAGATGAATGCTTCTGAGAAACAGGTCACGCGAACATTCGCAATATTGATGAAGTGCATACTTACCGATTCATTGATGGTGACCCGTGCGTTGAACTCAATTTTGTTTCCTCGTGCTGTTCGTGTTCCTTTTACCTCCATTGTGTACTGCGCAGTTGCGTTATCAGTAACTAGCAGTTATGCTAGACTTTTAACAATAATTAGGAGCTAAAGCAAATGAAGGCTCCTATCCATAAATAATCTACTAACTATAATTTTTCGAGAAGCCTTCACCCAGCTGCCGCCTATTATTCAGCGATCCCGAGCAAGACAACGATAAAGAATTTGAACTCCAACGTTCAATCCGTTTAGTTAAACGTAAGTCAGACCTGGAAAGTGACCAACACTACTATCTACAAACTTCAAGTATATAAAAACAAATATGTGTGAAATATCATGGGGATATAGTGGTCACAGTTACAGTGAATGCCAAAAGTTTCTTCCACCTTTCATCTGTTTTATGATTAAATGCTCCTTAATGCACTATAGATAATAATGATAATAATAATAATAATAATAATACCGCTATATGCATCTGAATGCCTTATCCTATCCGAGAAATGTTTGCTCGCGAAGTTAGAGAGAAAAGAAAGAAAGAAAGATCGTACACATCATACTTGGCCCAGACTACAAAAATGGCATCTACATCAGAAAATCCGGGCAAGAAATTTACTCGAGGATAGAGAAGATCACAGACACAATGCGAAAACGCAGAGTTTGCTTCTACGGTCATATGCGATGGATGATCGATTCCCGATGGACGAAACGTATCTTCAGTATATTCGACTCAAAACCAAAAACGACAATGCCATGGTATGTTAACGTCCAGAAAGATCTGAAAGAAATGGGGATACGAGCAGAAGATACACAAGACCGAAATCTTTATAGAGCAGCCATCAAGACGTTTGGGACTTTCCGGGACGAAAAACGGACAACTGGTGCGAAATGGACAGAGGAACGTCGTGCTAAACACAGTGAGCTCATGAAGGCAATGTGGATCAAACAAAAAATGAGCAAATGCCAGATTGTAAAATGAGGCTTATCGTGGTCCCTAGATGGCCGATTAGCGAAATTGAATGAATGAATGAATAATAATAATAATAATAATAATAATAATAATAATAATAATAATAATAATAATAATAATAATAATAATAATAATAATAATAATAATACTGTAAATATCAATAAATATATTATTATTATAATTATTATTCATTCATATACCGACAGTAGTGGCTACGCTGGCTAACGCGCAGCATTAGGTCATGGGGCCAAGCTCTCTGTTGACTCGGTAGACGCGTGGGTTCGAGCCCCACCGTCGGCCGTCCTTGAAATGGTTTTCCGTGGTTTCCCAATTTCAACACCAGGCAAATGCTGGGACGGTACCTTCTGACAGGCCAAGGCCGCTTCCTTCCACATCCTTGCCCAGTTTCATTCACCATCATTCATTTCATCTCTCATTAACTCCTCTCATGCGGTTGGCGTCAGGAAGGGCATCCGGCCGTAAAAACCATCACCACAAATACTTCCATCGCATCTCATCCCCGACCCCGTAGAAAAACGGGAATAATAAGGGGTAGACATACATACATACATTATTCATTCATATGTTCAGCATGCCATTTAGGGATACTAGTAGGGGAGTGATGCCGATTCTGCTCCCCCCCCCCCACTACTACTCCCAATGCGAGCCGATAACTCCCGAACCCGTGGTCGGAGATTTACGAATGAGGTGTCGTTGGACTCGAGCTGACGGGGGCTTAGCTATGGACCACTTGGTATATTTTTTATTATTTTTGGAAAATTTTTGTTTTTGAAAATAGGCGATAGTTAAAAAAAACAAATATGATAGAACGTTGTGCAATAGCTTAAACGAACGATCTTTATGTCCTTTATTTTTTATAATAAAACTTTTTTTAATGTATTTTTGAAAAATTGTAATTTTGAAATTCTTATATTTTCGAAGGTAAAGAGTTTACAAAAAAAATTGTTTGGCATAATGAATTGCCCTGACCCCCTCTACCCGCAAAATAAATGTCAAGCCTCTAGGACTAAAACTGTGCAGTAGAGTCAATTGGACAGTTCTACTTAACCCCCTACTTTCATATAAACTTTGCCGATATCTCCCGAACGCGTGGTCGGATTTTAACGAACGAGGTATTGTTGGCGTTGGGATGACGTTCTCTTGGCTAAGCATGTGTGTTGGTATTTAAAAAAAATGAAAATGTTTGTTTTTTGGATTGGCGCTATTTTGGAAACGGAGAATTGGAAAAAAGTTTGTTTGACGTTAAAGAAAGGTGGGTATGCCCTTTAGGTGGACAGCAAGTTTCAAGGGTGTAGGAGGGGAAAATGATAGCCTACATTCTCGCGAACATTGGTGATCATTGGCGAACAGATGGTCGGATTTTAACAAATGAGATGTCGTTGGACTCGAGCTGACATCCTCTTTCCTATAGACCACTCGTTATCTTAAAAAAAAAATTGAAACTTTTTGTTTTTAAAAGTAGGCGATAGTTTGAAAACCAAACATGATAGAACGTTGTTCAAGAGTTCAAACCAATGGTCTCTAAGACCTTTATTTTTTATAATAATACTTATTTATTTTTGAGAAATTTTGAAAACACTGAAATTTTGAATTTTACTATTTTGGAAACTAACTCGTTGACAAATAAGTTTGTTTGACATAAATGATAGGTCCCTACGCCCTCTACCACGAAAATAAATGTCAAGTTTCTAGGACAAGAACTATGCATTTTTTAAATTAAAGAGTGGTGTAGACAGAGAGCCGGTAGCGTTTGACGTATGTCACAACGAGGCTATGACTGGCCATGGTGGATACGGGAAATGGCTATTTCGACGGGGCGATGTATGGCAAAACGAGGGGTCGCTTTTTGATATTTTCCTATATGACGAACGAATGAAGGCGAATATTTTGAAATGTGACAAGCATGCTAAGATTTTTACCCCTGAAGGTGATCTTTAACGTTTTAGTTAACGGTGATGAGCGAGATCGCTCTCTGACACAACAGATGGTAGTAGGATATGACCAAGTGATTCTTAGATGTTGGCGATCTCGGTGACCGTGCCCGGAAGAAATGAATTGTTATTTTGTTGGGATGGCGGGCAGCTTATGACGGTTGGTTTTGTGATATTTCCTATGACGGACAGAGGCGAATATTTGAAAATGTGTTAAGTGTGCTAGGAATTTTTTACCCCTGGAAGGGATCTTTAACATGCTAGTAAACGGTAATAAGCGAGACTGCTGTCTGGCACAGTAAATGGTTTCAGAATATGGAAACCTATATCATTTGCTCGACCAAGTCATGTGCATGTACGCAAAGAGCCAAAACGGTAAGATCATTGGCCTGAAATATTATAAACTAAATATTGAACTGGGTAAAGTCATGTGTTTTAGGGTGAAAGTATGTGGTTAACATGGTCATGTATTGAGGATGGCCGCTTGGTAGTAATTATTATTATTACAGTAAAATGTTTAATAATAATAATAATAATAATAATAATAAGACACACACGTTTTGAATGCTACAGAACTGTGTTGCTTGCGTGCACTCAATCCGCGACCTGGCCAGGCCTTGTCAAAGAGACTGCTGATAACACAAGAATGTCTACGTGGGCAGGAAGTTAAGGGTCATGTTACTTGGCTGGTAGAGGCTAGCAGGTCTGTTGTTTAAACAGACCTGGTAGAGGCTAGGAGGTCTCGCGTTTAAACAGAGAGACCGCCATTTTGGTTCCTAGACAGCCGTACTTCCGTTGTATAAGAGGCAGCCATTTTGGTTCCTTATTAAAATCATGAAACTAGTATAAGGTACACGAATTTTATTCAGATTGAGGAATGTGAAGAGGCGTGGGAACACGTGTAAGAGAGACAACATTTCAAGGTCAAAACGCTGAGAAAATGCAACTCTTTCTGTTGCTAGGCTAACTGATAACGATTGCGTTAGTCATGCACTTGCCATTTTAGCACGCGGACGTATACAGTAGAGCTCTGAACTGAACTTTGGAAGAAAAATCCTTTTATTTTTTTGGTAAGTACCTATGAATGATTATTTTAATAATGTCATGCTAATGAACCTTAAATTTGTAGTTATTGATCAGGTAATTAATGATTTTTATTTATTTATTTGTTTGCAGATAACCGGTATACCTTACATGTCAGAGATACAAGAAACCATTGCGCTTTTGGGCCCACTAGAAGGAAACAGTAACAAGCCAGTGCAAGTGAAGGTGAGATTATTTTTTTAAACTAACTTGTTTCATTTTTTTGTTTGATATTATTTTATTTTATGAAATGCATGTATTAACCTGAATTTAGGTATTTATAGCGGTTTATTTTATTTATTTTTAGAAACTTGGAAAGAAAAGCCTTACCGCCGTAGCAGTTGCTGAAAACCCAAGACGCAGTAGAGTGCAACCATTGTTTCCAGGCAGTGAACTATTTAAAACTCAGGTAAGTCTAACTTAAGAATGCTATTCTATTTTACCACTAATGAAAAACTATAGACAAAAAAATATTCATTACCTGTACATGACTGGTACAATGATTGCTTTCTTGATTAATGACTATGTATTGGCAACCGGTACAAGACCATATTGGTTGTTAACCGAGAATATACAAGGCCATATTGGATTATAAAAAGAAAATAATTTATGGGTGGTTCCCTATGGGCTCAACAAATATCCACAGGTTTGAACAAGATAATCTGAACAAACTGACATGACATTCATTTTTGTTTATATATTGGTTAAAGGGAATGTAAATGACTAATGCTTTATAAAAAGAAATTAAGTGCATGGGTTACTGTTAGTGTCAACATACAGTTTATTTTTAATGGTGTTTTGATATTTTAATGTCAATTAACGTTAAAGTTTAATAACAAGTATTGATTGATTGATTGATTGATTGATTGATTGAGTGAGTGATGGGTTATTTTGTTTGTTTTTAGGTGTGGTCATGCGCTATTAACGTATTGAACAGACAGTGAACAGCATACATTATGCTATAAAGTACTCTGTGCTCTTGTGCAACGTTAATAACTTGCAATACAAAAATATTATAATACATGGCGTTAGTACCAAATACAACAAGTGAGCAAGTTGGTTTACCACGTGGGTTAAATTTAAAATCAGAACATGATCGTTGGTTAACATTTGAATCCTGGCCTGTAGGCTTTTTGTCGACACATAAACTTGCAAAAGCCGTTTCTTTTTACTTTTACCGAGAAGATGTGGTGCGCTGTGTGTTTTGTCGTATTGAACTTTCAGACTGGGAAGAAGGGGATGATCCCTTTAGAGACCATTTGCGATGGTCTCCTTGTTGTCTTTACATGCTTGGAAAACAAGTGGGTAACATACCCGTGTATTTATTTTACCTAACCACAAGACCATTGGCCGCTACTTACGTTGCTGAATCACAAATAAATAATAATAATAATGATGTATTTCCAGCCAACAACGGTAGTGTAGATATATGTGGTCCATATGCCATATACAGTGTTGAATTGGCATGTGCTTTTGAAAAATTGGGAGTTTGCAAGACTAAAGCACTAGCACACCCAGAGTACAGCTCTGTTGAAAAACGTTTAGAATCTTATAAAATGTTTGGCCATTAATATTAAAACACCTTTCCAAACAGCTAAGTGAAGCTGGATTTTTTATACTGGTGAAGGGGATAAAACAATCGTATATATTAAAATAGTTTTCAAAAAATGTCAACCTTTCCTAAATCTAAAATATCTCAGGAAGTATTTCAGCTACGACGACGTTTGTGGTCTTAAAATGTAATGCCTGTCAAGCACCGTCGATTGATACCCACCTTACTTGATTATATCGTTCGAGTATTAAAATGATAGCGAATATTACTTCCTCCAAGGTCTCACGAAAATGGAATATCGAATGACTTGACGGACATATTGTCGCTAGGCGACAACGACTAACACCGTATCATGATATTCACCGCCACCCCAATAATAAATCTAACTTGATATTAACAGCGAGTTACCTAATTACGCCATGATATCGTTAACTTCTACCTGCTCCACTCGGGCGCTAATGTCGCATGTATCCATACATGATATCGTTAACTTCTACCTGTTCCACTCGGGCGCTAATCCGCATGTATCCATACAATAAGTAGAAGGGGATTCTGTGCACATAATTTTATTAAAACATCTCAAAGAATGGATTACTTTGAGACTGAAATGCTCATGCACAATCGCAGTCATTTTGCTAATGACACTGTCATGTCAACATCTGTTTGAATGACAACAAATACTGTATACGAAAGACAACTAATTTCACGAAGATGCCGCTACAGTCGAATGTTGGAACCGCCATTTTGTATTGTGTGTCTGATCTTTCTGTTATATGGTCTTTGGTCTCACCAGCTACGAACTGTCTTCTTTTCGTTTCATCATTCGTCCTTATAGGTTGTGTGCTCAATCAATACAATGAACCATATTATGATGAATGAGAGGCGACACTGAATTGCAAATGTTATAAAGATTAAAGGTGACGGTAATTGTCTGTTCAGGTCATTGGCATATTATGAGTTCAACAATCAGAGTTTATTTACACAGGTTAGAAAGCGAATTGTAAAACATGTTACAGACAAGTGGAATAATTATTCTTCCTTTATTGTTGGCAACAGCGATATGTACGAAACTGCTATCAATAGAACGATGATTACAAAATGTATATGTCTATGAATGGTGTTCATGGAGGTCATGTTGATTTAGTTGTCGCTGCTCAAGTTTGCAAAATGGATATTTATTCGTGGATTACTACTATCGTATGGAAGGTGACCGGTTAAAATATATACGTCATCAACAAACGAAGTTACGAGTTGATACATATGCCGGTTTAGCAGACGCCTTGCATGTACGAGCAGAAAATGAAAATCTCAGAGTCGGTCGTATTGTCGTTTCGCCATCTTTTACAGGTAGCCCAAGGAAAATATTGCAAAATTATCAGGATACGATGGCGATAGTGAGGAGGTTTGGAAAGCCATATTTATTCATTGCGTTCTCCTATGATGCGGGCTGGCCAGAAAGACTTAACAGCATTCATCTCTGGGAAACGGCTAATAATAGACCTGATATTGAAGTGAGAGTTTTCCATTGCAAAGTAAAGGAATTGCTACGATTGATTAATGTTAAGGAAATTTTCGGTAAAAGCATATCTATATACAATGTAATTTCAAAAACGAGGTCTCCCGCACATCCATTTACTCTTAACATTAACAGAAGATTGTAAGTTTCGAGAAATTTCTGACATTGACAGTGTGGTGTCAGCCGAAATACCAGATCTCGAGGATGAAGTGTTATACGAGTTGGTATGGTACATGGTCCTCGCGGATCTTTGAATCCTGCTTCAGTCAGTATGAAAGATGGCTTATGTAAGAAAGATTTCCCTAAACAGTTTCAGGAAGAGACCAAATATAATACCAATGGTTATCCTTCGTATAGGAGAAGAAACAATGGACGGATTATTATAAAAACAATTCGAGGCATTGACATTGAAGTCGATAGTCGATTCATTGTTCCCTACAATCCATTTCTTTTTCTTTACGTGCAAGCTCATATTAATGTTGAAATATGCTCAAGTGTTCGGAGTGTTAAATACATCCACAAATATCTTATAAATTAAAATCCACAAGTTTGTGTATTAAGGTCATGACTGCTGCATTGTTAAAATATGTCCTGAAGGCGAAACGGTGAACTACGATGAAATTACTTCTTTCCTAAATGCTAGATATGTTGGTCCAACAGAAGCCGCATTCAGGATATTTTCATTTGACATGAATGAACAGTCACATTCTATCGTGCGATTACCAGTTCACTTGCCCAACTTGCAAAATATATATTTTAAAAATGATAACGCTCCTGATATTTTATTTCAAGCACAGTTGCGCAACACGGAATTACAACCGTGGTTCAAGTTAAATCTAGATTCGCAAGCCAGAAGTCCGTATATGTATCCTGAAACACCAGTACATTACGTCTGGAATAAGAGCAACTGCCAGTGGCAAAAAAGAAAAAATGTTTCAAAAACTACAGGCAGAATGTATAATGTTTCGCCTACAGAAACAGAAAGGTTTCATTTACGCCTGTTATTGCTTCACGTCATAGGTGCTACCCGCTTCCAGGATCTACGAACATACAAAGCAGTTGTCTATTCTACTTTTAAAGAAACAGCTAAGGAGCGAGGTTTGCTGATTGACGATTCTGAATGGCAGCGTTGTTTGGCAGAAGCGTCACAATTTCAGATGCCTTCTCAGTTACGACAACTGTTTTCTTACAAATGGATCTTTCAGACCCCTTCAAATGAAAGATAGTTATGGGACATTTTCAAGAATTCATTATCAGAAGATTATCTGCAGTTTCACGAACCTAACATTGCATATCAGTTCACTCTTATACATATTTCTAATACATTAAAGTTCCATGGTCTTCCCATTATTTCTCTCGAATTGCCAGGTATTATTGATAATTTTCCTCAGACAAATTTACCAATGAATTATCCAAAACTTAATGAGGATCAATTAAGTCGGATGATAAACCTAGCAAATGGAAACCAAACGGCTATAATTACAGAAATTTTGGGGTTAGTACAAAACAACAATGAAAGGATGAGAAATGAATATTTCATTGACGGTCCAGGGGGCACTGGGAAAACATTTCTTTACCAATGCTTGATTGTTGATTCACAGTTGCACAAATTTGGGGTTAAATGTAGTTTCTGTTGCATGGACTGGTATTGCAGCAATGTTACTACTGTACACAGCCAGTTCAAGTTACCTCTACATTTACATGGAAATTCTGTATCAGGAATAAAAGTTAACAGCAAGGAAGCTTTTTATATTCGTTCAGCAAAACTTATCATCTGGAGTGAAGCCTCTATGGATAATAAGCACGCGTTGATGTGTGCAAATCGGTTGCTCAAGGACATCATGATTAACGACGTGCCTTTCGAAGGAAAAATTATCATATTAGGTGGAGATTTTAGGCAGGTATTGCCTGTTGTGCCTCACGCATCTAAAGCAGCATCAGTCCAAATGTCAGTAAGGTTCTCTTCTTTGTGGCCATTATTCAAAATTTTTAAACTCAACAAAAATATGCGAGCAGATACTGATCAACGTGACTTTGCAAACTTCTTGATGCAAATTGGTAACGGTGAATACCCTCACGTCGATGGAGAAAATTCAGAATTAGTCCCACGCTGAAAAATATTTCACGCTTTTCAAAAATAGCGATTTTAGCACCTAAAATGAACATTGTAAAGAAATCAATGACAAAGTTTTAGACCTAATCCCCGGATCATCGAGAACTTACATCAGTGTGAATAATTTGATTACTGAAGATGAGAGTGAACTTCTACAATTCCCAATAGAATTTTTAGACAGCATAGGCATAAGTGGATTGCCACCTCATATCCTTCGACTAAAAGAAGGCTCAATTGTGATTTTGTTGAGAAATATTAATGTTACCCAAGGTCTGTTGAACGGTACTAGACTGTTGGTTTGGAAGATGCATGACAATTGCTTACACCTGGAAATTATTACTGGCGTAAATGTTGGAAACAATGTCCTACTCCCTCGCCTTGACCTTACGCCATCAGATACTTCTATGCCATTTTCCTTCAAAAGGAGGCAGTTTCCAGTACGTTTGGATTTTTGTATAACTATCAATAAAGCTCTAGGTCAAACACTAGATCAAGTAGGCATTTATTTACCTCAACCTGTGTTTAGCCACGGACAACTTTACTGTATGCCACACTATCGCGAGCAAAATCCTTTCATGACGTCAAAGTTCAAATAGAACCAGAAAGCAAGCGTACAGCAAATGTCGAATGGAAGGAAGTACTATTAGAATTTGGAAACGAATATTGCGGAGGAGCACAGACCTCACCAAACGGGGCACAGATTAAATAACAATTATACAAGGACGTCCGCATCCCTAATACGATAAACGTCCTGTGGTAATGGTAAAAAAATACTATTGTCCTACATCGGTGATTACTATCCTACGTCCTGTTATTTCATTCCCTCAGTTCTATAACAAAGATATAATCAATCAAATGTACAGCTTAATAAATATTAATTCCATCTGCGTGAGTTATCTTTTCATTTCTCCTCAATCGCCTTTACTTACTGTTCTATCTGTAGGGGTGGAGGCAATAGCTGTCTTCACTGAGATGTGCAAATTATTAGATTCGATGTCAGTTTTCCAAAATTGCATTTTTACTTTTCACGGTTTAATGCACTAAGTACGTTAACAAGGCGATGAAATTACTTCAAATGTTTAACCAAGACTCCTAATTATATTTTCATTTAAGAAACTCAAATTAAAATGATTTTTTAGAATTTCCACGAACAGAGGAGCCTTGCAAATGCAAAATGCCACACGCTTCGTTTTTATTACTTCACTCTACTTTACGTGTGAATTTAGAGCGGAGGGATTTGGGGTATTTCAACTGATGAACGCTATTGAACTATTCAAAGATTCATGAAATATGCATTGAAATCACCTGACTTGAATTCTAAAGTCAATGAAAAATTGAAAATGGACCCAGCTCAGATATCCCTCGGTATCCAACAATGTGGGAGTTTCCAGACGCAATTCCTTTTGGGAAAAGGTGTAATTCCACGGAAGAGGAAACTACTAAGAAGGACACAAAAGAAGTTGGTCAGTGGATTGTTGATCGAGATGGCCTTGACTTATCACGTATTGCTAAACACTACTGGTATAACCACTGGAAAAGGAAGGAAATATTGAAGAAATATACACAAGGACTAGAGCTCGGTTGGAAGGTAACTTAAATCTATTAAAACATTACTAGTTACAATATAAATACCATATACAATATCGAAGAAACCACATATATTACAAACGGCATCATCGATTGGGAACGGCGCCATTTTGTTACATTTTGCGGTGGAGAACTCCATAGAGTAGAAAGAGTTGAAGTGTCACTTAGCGACCTACGTCGTGTGAGGTTCCGAGTTTAGCCGCGAGGTTAAGACGTACTCGGAAGTGCTTACCGTGAGAGGGTATTGTATTTTTGAACTAGTAAAAATGGCGAATGTCAGGAAAAACACTATTAAATGCGCGTTTGAAGAAAGAAACAACAGACCGACACCACTTGAAATACATAGGTGGATAGCAAACGACCTGAAGCTTAATAGAGATCAAGTACTAGCGATTCAACTAACCAACGAGGAAAATACAGTGTACATTAAATTAGTGTCCACGTTACTTTATGAAAACATATTATCTCGACATGAAGGTGTGAAATCCTTCCGGCTAACTAGCGGTAACACCACGAAGATAACTATCACTGCTGCAGACTCTTTGACAAAACGTGTACGTGTATTTAATCTACCTCCCGAAGTCAACAACGAAAGGCTCTCTCGCGTGCTTTCTACGTACGGAGTTGTCAAGGACATACGGAACGAGTGCTGGAATGATGCATATGAATTTTTTGCTGTAAGTAATGGCATACGTATCGTAACAATTGAACTTAAATACCCCATACCATCATATTTGACGGCCAATGATTATAAAGTTGTGTTGACATATGAAGGACAAGCTAAGTACTGCTTTTATTGTAAAGAAACCTCCCACTTACAAGTAGACTGTCCGAACAGAAGGAATCGCCCAGTACTTCATGTCAGACAGCAAACATACAGCACGGTGCTGGGTGAGTCTGATGGGAGTAGTACGCTAAGCAACACTACGGACATGGGAACTGCAGTACTTTCCCCTGAATATCCAACCATATCAGAGGCCCTTCATAACAGGCCCCATTCCACAAACACAGATAGTTTTGCAGAAGTATCTCACCCATCAAATAACGTAGTTGAAACATCCCTGATTACTTTACATAGTAATGAAGAGGGAACTATGACGTCACGATCGGACAGCACGGGAAAGGGACACACCAGCCATCCAACAAAGCAGTCTGTGCAGCAGCCAGATACTATTGACGGACCTGTCACTACTGACGTACCCAAAACCCAATTTACGTGGTCGGAAGACATGGAATTTCAGGATGTCATACAAGAAGAACGAGAACACACACAAGTAATAGGCTTCCCAACAGTCTCAGTTCATTCGAAGCACCCTCCAGCTAACAATACCGTTCGCTCCCAATTACTTCACGTGCAAAGCACTGACATAGTTCAGGAAACCATATCTACTACATCGGGGGCAGAGTTCACTTCCACCTCTGATGCAGCAATCAGAGTAAGTAAAAAGAAAGTCACGGACGTCAGTGGAAGTGCCCTACATCCACAAACAGGAGCAATACCCAAGGTCACAGATAAAGCCAACATTAAGGACACCCATAATCTTCCCATAAAAACTGTCAACAAAAACACTGCGAGGGAAGAAGATAAATTATATATCACACAAACACGAAGTGCATCACGTAGTCGCCGTAAATCACCGGAAGTGCACACCAGTAAAACATCACTCCAATGATCCCCTCAAATAATTGCTCATCGTCAGTCAAATGCACTCAAACATACTGATGCACGTCACCTTCATCCTATTGTTCTTTGCATATGAGTGTCTTGCGTTGTTTTGCGACTTTAAATATCAATGGCATCATAAGTTTAACGACACGTTTTCTACTTCAGGATTTTCTCAGGACTTATGATATTGACATTTTATTGCTTCAGGAAGTAAATGATCCAAACTTGGACTGGTTGAGTGGGTACGAATACATAGCAAATGTTGGCCCATCTCTCCGAGGCACAGCTGTCGTTTACAGATCAGGGTTAATTGTTTCGGAAGTGGAGTTACATCCGAGTGGCAGAATAATTGCTCTGCAATGTGATGACACATTAATTGTCAATGTCTATGCCCCTTCTGGATCACAAGGTCGTCTGGCAAGAGAACATTTATTTGAAGATGACATCAGATACTTTCTCCAGGGCCCGATCAATAATATCATATTAGCAGGCGATTTTAACTGTGTTTTAAACCCTCGAGATCAAACCGGCGCTTTCAACAACTGCCGCAGCCTCAAAAGTCTCGTAGACGGATTTAATCTCCATGATGTGTGGGAACTTAAACATGGAACCGACGTCCAATTTACTTTCTATCGTGCCGGATCAGCATCTAGAATAGACAGGGCATATATAGCACGAGGAATGCGAGATAGCCTGCATAGTTCCACAGTAGTGCCAGTATCGTTCAGTGACCATCACGCACTGTACTTTAAGTATTTAACAACGTCACGACCACCTATATATGGACACGGTTATTGGAAACTAAACGCATCCCTCCTTCACGACCAAGATGTGCGAAACAAATTTGAAACCCTTTGGATGAAGCTGCGCAGTAAAAGGTCGCAATATCCATATCATATGACTTGGTGGATCGAGGTTGTAAAACCTGCTATTAAAAAGTTTTTCCAGCAAATTTCAAAACAGCGTGCCTGGGAGAGGAGAAGTACTTTAAACTTTTATTATGATGTATTATATGAACTTCAGCAAAAGCAAGCAAATGGCGACGATGTCCTTGGTGAAATGAAAGAAGTTAAGCATTCAATTTTAAATATTCAGGAAAATTATTTAAAGGGTGCATTTATTCGAACAAAGATTCCCTCAGTCATAGAAGAAGAACGTTCATCACTGTTCCACATCTTAACAGAAAGGCGTAAAGGGCAGCGAAAGACCATTACTAAACTTCGGGACGAGCATGGCAGCACTCAGTCGAACATGGATGATATCCTTCAAATTGGTGCAAAGTATTTCACAACTTTTTTCGCCGACGTCCAACTAAATAGCGAGCAAAGCGATGGGACCTTACAACAAAACCTACCCAGACTGACCGCAGAGGATGGATCGATGCTGGTAAGTGATATTACCTCGGCGGAGATTTTCACAGCACTAAGCCAAACTCAACGTCACCGCTCTCCTGGACCTGATGGAATACCATATGAATTCTATCAATTAATGTGGAATATACTAGGAGAAGATCTTCTTCAAATTTACCAGGAGATTATGGGAAACCCACAAATCATAACTGAAGAATTCACTGCTGGAATTATCATTTTAATTCCGAAGATCAGAAGACCACTTGGAATGGAGGATTTCAGACCTATCACACTTCTCAATACAGATTACAAAATCTTTACAAAAATCATAGCATCCCGAATCAAACCGCAACTGCTACAAATTATAGGGCAGTGGCAATCCTGTGCGACTCCAGGAAACAATATCATCTCGAACTTGTTGGTGTTAAGCAATATTATTATTCTACATGAGAAAACTTCTTCTAATCTGCCCCCTACGACACTAGTCAGTCTTGATTTTCAAAAGGCCTTTGACAGAATAAAACATTCATATCTATGGTCTACACTGCAAACCTTCGGGTTTCCTATCGGGTTGATTAAATGCATTACAGGACTGTACAGAACAGCACAATCTAGAGTAATCATTAATGGACATCTCACATCGAAAATACCCATCCGTAAATCGGTTCGTCAAGGATGCCCACTTTCTATGATCCTGTTCATCATAGCACTGGAACCCTTCCTCCGGAGGATAAACCAGAATGTAACAGGTCTGACGATCAATGAGAAAAAAGTGGCAGTAAGAGCATATGCCGATGATGTATGCATTGTTCTCACAGAGGAAAACGACGAAGACCGTATGCTGACTATCATAAACGAGTTTCAGCAAACATCTGGATCCCAAGTCAATCCATCAAAGTCTGGAATGATGTTGCTTGGGCAACATCCGTTACCCACACCTACTCGATCTTTCCCTATTGTGCAAAAGCTGAAGATTTTGGGAATTATTTTCCAGAACAAATTTAAAGATATGATAAGTGAAAACTGGGCGATGGTAATCAATAAAGTGAGGCATACCTTATTCCAGCAAAATACCAGGTCCCTAAATCTCATACAGAAAGTATGGCACATTAATGTTTTTGATTTATCCAAGATATGGTATCTCGCACAATTCTTACCTGCAACGAAACAAATTAGCCAACGTTTAGAATTGTGTATCGGTCACTACCTCTGGAGAGGATCGCTGTACAGAGTCGCCCGCGACCAATTATACTTGCCAAATCTCCAAGGAGGCCTCAATCTAACCTGTGTCGATATGAAATGTAAAGCCCTCTTAGGGCGCACCATCCTCCGATCTATGTCAGGAACGCGGAGTCAAACAGAATTGACTTTTCTTCACCCACCAGCACTTATGACGATAAATGGGCGATATAGACACATACACCCGGCTTTTCGTGCCGTTATCAATGTAATAGACAGTTTACCTCAGGAAAGGAAAAATCAGGGGGAATTTAATTCAACGAAGAATCTATACACATATTTGCTGAAGGGGCAACAGAAGCCGCTATCAATAGAACATAAATTCACCCAAAGACATTGGAGAACGATTTGGTTGAACGCCTCAAATAAATACATCCCAACACAGTGGAGATCCACACTCTACTCTGTGATCAACGACATTGTGCCTACAGCGACTAAACGCATACGTCACAATATGGCTGAAGATGCTCAATGTAGACGATGTGGAGATGTCGACACATTAGTGCATCGAGTGACATCCTGCCAAGGGGCTCGAACAGTTTGGACTTGGACGACTGCTATACTGCGGAGAATACATCCGGGGATAGACCACCTACCAGCGGAGCGCATAATGGTTTGCGATTTTGAACTTACTGGGAAACCAAAACAAAACGCTGTAACCTGGTTTATAGCGGCAGCAGTGGACTGGAACATAACAGCGCACGAAAGAGGTGGGGGCACCTTAAGGGATTTTGTAAGTTCCATCAGAAGAATACGCTGGACAATGGTACAAAGCAAAAGTGTACAGAAGTTTGCAACGCATCTGTTTCAGTTTTGATTGTCGGATGTGACGGCCAAATTTTGAAACAGTACTGAGGGGATGTTTCGTTACAAACACTGAAAACTGCCTCTCAAAAACCAACACAACTCGGAAAGATTTGACCCAGTTCTATAAAGATGTTAGATGCAAAGATATACAAAACAATACCAAATGATTTATTTCGTGCATGATGCAAGCTTTTAACGTGATGGACGACGACGGAAATGTAAACATAGAACAGCTGAAGAAGAAAGCTCGTTTCGATCTACAGTGACGTCATCAGGGCGGACTTCATAAATGAGCTCAATGATATGGCTAAGAAGAGCAACGAAGGGTCTGGTCCTTGTGAGAGAGCATTCCTATTTATAATTTCAGGTTATAAGACACAAATGGGGAATATGGATACGCAAGAAATGATTACAACGGTTCAGAACATGAGTGGAGAACTTCTGGTGAACTCTTTATGTGAACTTTTCATGAAAAGTGACCAATATTTTATTTCATTCAGAGATATAAAACTAATGATACATACTGTAGGTCAATTGTTTACCAATAAATAAGAATTCTGAAAAAAAAAAAATTATTTTGAATAAAAGTAATTACGACTAATTAAAATTATTTATTTAATTCTATTAATTTGCACACCTCTATATGATAACCAAGAGTTACTCTCTAAATTAAAATATAAGAGAGCCATCTTTTATTTTAAATTCATACCATTGTTCATAAGTAGACAAAACACCAAATTGTACCGCTGTAGCCTTAAATTGTGTGGATATCCCTATCTACTTAGTATAAAACAAGGTACCTAATTCTTGGATGTAACGGGCAATCTCGAGAGCAACTTGATGGATTTTGATGCGGTTTTCACCATTCTGTAAAGGATTTCTCGATGAAGGATTAGGTAGAAAAACATTTATTTATGACCAAAAGAAGCCGAGCATTTACGATTTCAGTGAATTGAGTTGAAGAAAAATCTAACGTCCATGTGTCTTTTAAAAAAATCGATATATTCTGAGAATTGTTCAGCATGGAAAGTTCTGCAAGAAAGTCCGCGACAGCTCCCACATCGACCACTGTAAGTGTTTTTACGTTTTCATTTCTTCCAGCAATCTCCATTCAGTGTAAATTTAAATGAGTAACTTCACAGTGAGTTTACGAGCTTGCGAGCGACCTATCACCCTAGCTTCAGCCAGCATCAAACTGCCGAGTCGTGTCGAGTTAATTCTTCAGAGAAGAGTATAACTTATGTGTTTGGAGTTAGCTGTTCACCTCGGCCTGACGTCCGTGCGCCTTTTAAGCTTACGCAGGGTAAATAACGGGACACACACAGAGGACAGGCAGACACCCACACATTTGATCTCATGAGTCTACTTCATCATTTACCCAAAAGCAACGGTACCGTAAATGTCTGCAAATGTCATATGGGCAGAAGTGCTGTAGGATTGTTGAAGTGAATTCTGCGGAGCAGCACGGGTCGTCTAGTATCTTTTTATTGTGGATTTGCTTTAAAGGATTAGCAAATGACTGATGACCCTTTTGTGCAACACGCTCGTTGGTTACCTAACTGTAAATACGTGGTGTTGCTTAAAGGTCAGGAATTTGTGAACACTATTCGTAAAGAAAACGTGATTGCAGCACAAGACATAAAAGTGCCTTTAGAGTTAGAGCATGCGGAGCAAATACATGAGGCTGAAAAAAAAAAGACTTGCCTCACGAACAGATACAAAAGTGTGACCAACAATTATGTAAAATTTGTTATCAAGATGAACTAGGTGTTGTATTTTTGCCTTGTGGACACATGTGTCAAGTGTGCATTAGAACTCAACACTTGTGCTATATTCAGAAAAATGGAAGCTTGTAGTTTAACGTGACCGTCAATCTCGCGATCATAAGCCACGGGACCTCCGTTTAACGTGGAATCCGAACCACAGGACATGGCATTTCACTTCGAAAATCTCACATGCTATATTCAGAAAAGCAGTATCTGCTACAGTTAGGGCATTTCTTGCATAAATAGTATAATTTATTAGCCATGCATAGTATAAAATCCCTAATTGCACAATATTATTAAAGCTGTTTTAGAGTGTAATAGATATGCTTTTCTTTTGTTTACAGACTACTACAATGAATGTTTTAAATGCTGTGGGTCAAGCATGTGGCTTAGAGACAAAGAAGCTCGGCGAATTGCCAACGCATATTCCATTCCGCATTATCAAGATTCGGAAATTGAAAACAGCATATGGTGATCGTGTACTTTGTGTATGTGAAAACTGAGACATTTCTGCCTACTCGGTTTAATGATATGCCGGAGAGTGTTTTTGATGAAGTCAATAATGCTGTACAACCTGTACACTTAATTTATGAAGGTTTTAAAAACAATAGGTGCATGGTTCGTTTTAATTAAATTTTAAAAAAATGTCAAATAATAATGGAAGATATAAGTCATGACAATGGACTGAAAGAAAAATATGTGTATAGAATAATAATGTTTTAGTGTTTAGTATTGTCTTAAAAATATTATCATGAAACCAAAAAAAATGCATATAAAGTTTGTAAATAAATGAAAATAATGGTACAATGTTGTTTTATTTTCTACAGAAGTCAGAATATTTAACATTGCAGAGTGTACATGATTATGACAATAAAAAACACACTTAATACAAGTCTTTGGCTTTACGATACTGTGTTATAGTTTTAAAAACAAAGCTTGTTGTAGAACTTTTTTCTTCCACGGTGAACAATAGGCATGAAAACGTTATTGTCTTGTTTCGGATCATTATCACTATCATAATCATAAGCAGCATGATCTATATCACTATTATTATAATCACTATAATTATCCTCAACATTATCCTCAACATTACTAAAACCAGTTAAATATTCCTGTTCCTCTTCCTGTTCCTGTTCCTGTTCCTCTTCCTCTTCCTCTTCCTCTACAGTGTCCTCATGTAGAGTCTGCATGGCTTTTGATAATGTTAAGTTTTTTTTTTTGAACATTGAATTATTTTCAATAGTAGTATTGTTTTGTAGCACTTGCTTTTTAGCATTTTTATGATTTTCTGTTGACAGCAACAATGTTTCATGAAGTACACTACATTGATGATCACTGACACTTAAAACCTCACTATTTTTTTACTTTTTAGCTCACTGCGACATTGTTTAGAACAACGCCTAATAACAGTTCCATTTTTATTGGTTCGTTTCACAATATATGAATATCCTTTATAGAATGCATGAGGCTTATCATACCTAGTCATTGATACTTCCATATCAACTGTCAAGCATAGACTAAGCTCTAGTAAAGACAACTTGGTAATAAGAACAATAGTTTAATGTGCGAGCATATATGGATGCAAATGTGGGAGCAAAAGGTGGGAGCAAAAAGTGTAAGCAAAAGTGGGAGCAAATATGAGAGCAAAAATTATTAGTAGGAGCAAGTATGGGAGCAAAAATTGGGAGCAAATTTGAAAGCAAAAGTGGGAGCAAATATGAGAGCAAAAAAAAGTAGGAGCAAGTATGGGAGCAAAAAGTGGGAGCAAATGTGAAAGCAAAAGTGGGAGCAAAAAGTGAGAGAAGAAAGTGGGGGCAAAAAGTGTAAGCAAAAGTGGGAAAAAATATGAGAGCAAAAAAAAGTGGGAGCAAATAGGGGAGCAAAAAAGTGGGAGCAAAAGTGGGAGCAAAAAAGTGGGAGCAAAAAGTGTAAACAAAAGAGGGAGAAAACAAGTGTGAGCAAATATGAGAGCAGAAAGTGGGAGTAAATGTAAAAGCAAAAGTGGGAGCAAAAAGTGAGAGCAAAAAAGTGCGAGCAAAAGTGGGTGCACAAAGTGGGAGCAAAATGTGTGAGTAAAGAGTGGGGGCAAATGTGGTGTTTTACTAAAACAATCTCACCTAACCTAACCTAACCTAACCTAACTTTTCCTCACCTAACTTTATCCAACCTAACCTAACCCAACTTCACCTAACCTAACTTGACCTAACTTCACCTATCCTAACTTCACCTAACCAACCTTCCAACTCTCAGATCAAGAATTAAATTCTGGGCATAGTCGAGTTGGAACCCAAAACCTCTGGGATAACATCCAAGTATAGTTGCCACTACACCGCGAGATGGGCAAATTATCATGCAACACAACACAAAAATAAAAGTTTTCTGTAGTGTAACTCATTGGCTGACAACCATAGTTGAGAATTCAAACCTAAGACCTCAGGACTTTTGTTTTGAACTTTATCAGAAATATTATTCCATTTACATTTTGCTGCTGCTTATAGTTATAAGAGTTGGCATTAATATGGGGAGCAAAAAAGTTGGGAGCAAATGTGGGAGCCAATATGGGAGCCAATAAGATACGTTGTGATACGTATAAAATAGGATTTAAGACGACACTCAAAACACGTTTCATATTCATTAAGTCCGTTATTATTAGGAACCATTTTCTGCCAACAGGTGCTTACTACATATGGCAAGGCTTTACACTCCTGGGTTAGTCAGTCTTTCTTGCTAAGGATCCTCTATATACCCTAGACAAGGCTATACATGTTAGTTCTGAACACTTAGTGTTCATTGTATATTAAAATTATATGCACAGCTTATACAAGCACGTTTTGCATGCAGTCAAACGTTGTAAGATAGTTACATACAACACGCAAAGTATGTTTCCGCTACCTAGCGGTGGATATGATTACTCACTGGTGATATCCGAGGTGAGCTGATTTGCTCACACATTTGCTCCCATATCCCCCCCCCCCCATATTGACTCCCATATCGGCTCCCACATTTGTCCCCATATTTGCTTCCTCTTTTGCCCCCATATTGACTCCCACATTTGCTCCCATATTTGCTCCCACTTTTGCTCTCATATTGGCTCCCATATTGGCTCCCACATTTGCTCCCAACTTTTTTGCTCCCCATATTAATGCCAACTCTTATAACTATAAGCAGCACCAAAATGTAAATGGAATAATATTTCTGATAATGTTCAAAACAAAAGTCCTGAGGTCTTGGGTTTGAATTCTTAACTATGGTTGTCAGCCAATGAGTTACACTACAGAAAACTTTTATTTTTTGTGTTGTGTTGCATGATAATTTGCCCATCTCGCGGTGTAGTGGCTAGTATACTTGGATGTTATCACAGAGGTTTTGGGTTCCAACTCGACTATGCCCAGAAACTAATTCTTGATCTGAGAGTTGGAAGGTTAGGTTAGGTGAAGTTAGGTTAGGTGAAGTTAGGTTAGGTGAAGTTAGGTCAAGTTAGGTTAGGTGAAGTTGGGTTAGGTTAGGTTAGGTGAAGTTAGGTTAGGTTGGATAAAGTTAGGTTAGGAAACGTTAGGTTAGGTTAGGTGAGATTGTTTTAGTAAAACACCACATTTTCCCCACTCTTTACTCACACATTTTGCACCCATTTTGTGCACCCACTTTTGCTCGCACTTTTTTGCTCTCACTTTTTGCTCCCACTTTTGCTTTCACATTTGCTCCCACTTTCTGCTCTCATATTTGCTCACACTTGTTTGCTCCCACTTTTGTTTACACTTTTTTGCTCCCATATTTGCTCCCTCTTTTTTTTGCTCTCATATTTTCTCCCACTTTAGCTTATACTTTTTGCTCCCACTTTTTTCTCTCACTTTTTGTTCCCACTTTTGCTTTCACATTTGCTCCCACTTTTTGCTCCCATACTTGTTCCTAATTTTTTTTGGCTCTCATATTTGCTCCCACTTTTGCTTACACTTTTTGCTCCCACTTTTTGCTCCCACATTTGCATCCATATATGCTCGCACATTAAACTATTGTTCTTATTACCATGTTGTCTTTACTAGAGCTTAGTCTATGCTTGACAGTTGATATGGAAGTATCAGTGACTAGGTATGGTATGCCTCATGCATTCTATAAAGGATATTCATATATTGTGAAACGAACCAATAAAAATGGAACTGTTATTTGGCGTTGTTCTAAACAACGTTCAAAACAATGTCTCAGGGATGCTAAAAAGTAAAAATATTGAGGTTTTAAGTGTCAGTGATCATCAATGTAGTGTACTACATGAAACATTGTTGCTGTCAACAGAAAATCATAAAAATGCTAAAAAGCAAGTGCTACAAAACAATACTACTATTGAAAATAATTCAATGTTCAAAAAACCCTTAACATTATCAAAAGCCACGCAGACTCTACCTGAGGACACTGGAGAGGAAGGGGAAGAGGAACAGGAACAGGAAGAGGAACAGGAATATTTAACTGGTTTTAGTAATGTTGAGGATAATTATAGTGATTATAATAATAGTGATATAGATCATGCTGCTTATGATTATGATAGTGATAATGATCCGAAACAAGACAATAACGTGTTAATGCCTATTGTTCACCGAGGAAGAAAAAAGATCTACAACAAGCTTTTGTTTTTAAAACTATAACACACTATCGTAAAGCCAAAGACTTGTATTAAGTGTGCTTTTTATTGTAATAATCATGTATACTCTGCAATGTTAAATATTCTGACTTCTGTAGAAAATAAAAAACATTGTACCATTATTTTCATTTATTTACAAACTTAATGTACATTTTTTTTGGTTTCGTGATAATATTTTTAAGACAATACTAAACACTAAAACATTATTATTCTATACACATATTTTTCTTTCAGTCCATTGTCATAACTTATATCTTCCATTATTATTTGACATTTGTTTTTTTATTTAATTAAAACGAACCATGCACCTATTGTATTTAAAACCTTCATAAATTAAGTGTACAGGTTGTACAGCATTATTGACTTCATAAAAAAAACTCTCCGACATATCATTAAACCGTGTAGGTAGAAATGTCTCAAAGTTTTCACATACACAAAGTACACGATCACCATATGCTGTTTTCAATTTCCGAATCTTGATAATGCGGAATGGAATATGCGTTGGCAATTCGCTGAGCTTCTTTGTCTCTAAGCCACATGCTTGACCCACAGCATTTAAAACATTCATTGTAGTAGTCTAAAAACAAAAGAAAAGCATATCTATTACACTCTAAAACAGCTTTAATAATATTGTGCAATTAGGGATTTTGCACTATGCATGGCTAATAAATTTTACTATTTATGCAAGAAATGCCCTAACTGTAGCAGATACTGCTTTTCTGCATATAGCAAAAGTGTTGAGTTCTAATGCACACTTGACACAGGCTATCATGTGTCCACAAGGCAAAAATACAACACCTAGTTCATCTTGATAAAAAAAAAAAATTGTTGGTCACACTTTTGTATCTGTTCGTGAGACAAGTCTTTTTTTTTCAGCCTCATGTATTTGCTCCGCATGTTCTAACTCTAGAGGCACTTTTATGTCTTGTGCTGCAATCACGTTTTCTTTACGAATAGTGTTCACAAATTCCTGACCTTTAAGCAACACCACGTATTTACAGTTAGGTAACCAACGAGCGTGTTGCACAAAAGGGTCATCAGTCATTTGCCAATCCTTTAAAGCAAATCCACAATAAAAATATATTGTTTTATCCCCTTCACCAGTACAAAAAACAGCTTCACTTAGCTGTTTGGTAAGGTGTTTTAATATTAATGGCCAAACATTTTTATATGATTCTAAACGTTTTTCAACAGAGCTGTACTCTGGGTGTGCTAGTGCAAGAGTCTTGCAAACTCCCAATTTTTTAAAAGCACATGTCAATTCAACACTGTCTATGACATATGGACCACATATATCGACACTGCCGTTGTTGGCTGGAAATATATCATTATTATTATTATTTATTTGTGATTCAGCAACGTAAGTAGCGGCCAATGGTCTTGTGGTTAGGTAAAATAAATACACGGGTATGTTACCCACTTGTTTTCCAAGCATGTGAGGACAACAAGGAGACCATCGCAAATGGTCTCTAAAGAGATCATCCCCTTCTTCTCAGTGTGAAAGTTAAATACGACAAAACACACAGCGCACCACATTTCTCGGTTCAAGTAAAAAGAAACGGCTATTGCAAGTTTATGTGTCGACAAAAAGCCTACAGGCCATGATTCAAATGTTATCCAACGATCATGTTCTGATTTTAAATTTAACCCACGTGGTAAACCAACTTGCTCACTTGTTGTATTTGGTACTAACGCCATGTATTACAATATTTTTTTATTGCAAGTTATTAACGTTGCACAAGAGCACAGAGTACTTTAAAGCATAATGTATGCTTGTTCACTGTCTGTTCACTACGTTAATGGCGCACGACCACACTTAAAAACAAACAAAATAACCCATCACTCAATCAATCAATCAATCAATCAATACTTGTAATTAAACGTTAACGTTAATTGACATTAAAATATCAAAACACCATTAAAAATAAACTGTATGTTGGCACTAACAGTAGCCCATGCACTTATTTTCTTTTTATAAAGCTTTAGTCATTTACATTCCCCTTTAACCAATATATAAACAAAAATGTATGTCCTGTCAGTTTGTTCAGATTATCTTGTTCAAACCTGTGGATATTTATTGAGCCCATAGGGAACCACCCATAAATTATTTTCTTTTTATAATCCAATATGGCCTTGTACATTCTCGGTCAACAACCAATATGGTCATGTACCGGTTGCCAATATATAGTCATTAATCAAGAAAGCAATCATTGTATCATTCATGTACAGGTAATGAATATTTTTTGTCTATGATTTTTCATTAGTGGTAAAATGGAATAGCATTTTTAAGTTAGACTTACCTGAATTTTCAATAGTTCACTGCCTGGAAACAATGGTTGCACTCTACTGCGTCTTGGGTTTTCAGCAACTGCTACGGCGGTAAGGCTTTTCTTTCCAAGTTTCTAAAAATAAATAAAATAAACCGCTATAAATACCTAAATTCAGGATAATACATGCATTTCATAAAATAAAATAAAATAATTTCAAACAAAAAAATGAAACAAGTTAGTTTAAAAAAATAATCTCACCTTCACTTGCACTGGCTTGTTACTGTTTCCTTCTAGTGGGCCCAAAAGCGCAATGGTTTCTTGTATCTCTGACATGTAAGGTATACCGGTTATCTGCAAACAAATAAATAAATACAAATCATTAATTACCTGATCAATAACTACAAATTTAAGGTTCATTAGAACGACATTATTAAAATAATCATTCATAGGTACCTACCAAAGAAAATAAAAGGATTTTTCTTCCAAAGATCAGTTCAGAGCTCTACTGTATACGTCCGCGTGCTAAAATGGCAAGTGCATGACTAACGCAATCGTTATCAGTTAGCCTAGCAACAGAAAGAGTTGCATTTTCTCAGCGTTTTACCTTAAAATGTTGTCTCTCTCACACGTGTTCCCACGCCTCTTCACATTCTTCGATCTGAATAAAATTCGTGTACCTTATACTAGTTTCATGTTTTTAATAAGGAACCAAAATGCTGCCTCTTATACATCGGTAGTACGGCTGTCTAGGAACTAAAATGGCGGTCTCTCTGTTAAAACGCCAGACTACCTAGCCTCTACCAGGTCTGTTTAAACGACAGGCCTGCTAGCCTCTACCAGCCAAGGAACATGACCCTCTACTTCCTGCCCACGTGGACATTCTTGTGTTATCAGCAGTCTCTTTGACAAGGCCTGGCCAGGTCGTGGATTGAGTGCAAGCAAACAACACAGTTCTGTAGCATTCAAAACGTGTGTGTCTTATTATTATTATTATTATTATTACACATTTTACTGTAATAATAATAATAATAATAATAATAATAATAATAATAATAATAATAATAATAATAATAATAATAATAATAATAATAATTACTACCAAGTGGCCATCCTCAATACATGATCATGTTAACCACATACTTTCACCCTAAAACACATTACTTTACCCAGTTCAATATTTAGTTTATAATATTTCAGGCCAATGACCTTACCGTTTTGGCTCTTTGCGTACATGCACATGACTTGGTCGAGCAAATGTTATAGGTTTCCATATTCTAAAACCACTTACTGCGCCAGACAGCAGTCTCGCTTATTACCGTTTACTAGCATGTTAAAGATCCCCTTCAGGGGTAAAAAAAAATTCCTAGCACACTTAACACATTTTCAAATATTCGCCACTATCCGTCATGGGAAATATCACAAAACCAACCGTCATAAGCTGCCCCGCCATCCCACCAAAATAGCAATTCATTTCTTCCGGGCACGGTCACCGAGATCGCCAACGTCTAAGAATCACTTGGTCATATCCTACAACCGTCTGTTGTGTCAAGAGCGATCTTGCTCATCACCGTTGACTAAAACGTTAAAGATCCCCTTCAGGGGTAAACAATCTTAGCATGCTTGTCACATTTCAAAATATTCGCCTTCATTCGTTCGTCATATAGGAAAATATCAAAAAGAGACCCCTCGTTTTGCCATACATCTCCCCGTCGAAATAGCCATTTCCCGTATCCACCATGGCCAGTCATAGCCTCGTTGTAACATACGTCAAGCACTACCGGCTCTCTGTCTACAAACACTCTTTTATTTTAAAAAAAATGCTTAGTTCATGTCCTAGAAACTTGACATTTATTTTCATGGTAGAGGGGATAGGGACCTTTCATTTATGTCAAACAAACCTATTTGTCAACGAGTTAGTTTCCATAATAGTAAAAAATCAAAATTTCAGTGTTTTCAAAATGTCTCAAAAATAAAAAAGTATTATTGTAAAAAAATAAAGGTCTTAGAGACCATTGGTTTGAACTCTTGAACAACGTTCTATCATGTTTGGTTTTCAAACTATCGCCTACTTTTAAAAACAAAAATTTTCAATTTTTTTAAGATAACGAGTAGTCTATAGGAAAGAGGACGTCAGCTCGAGTCCAACGACACCTCATTTGTTAAAATCCGAACATCCGTTCGCCAATGATCACCAATGTTCGCGAGAAAGTAGGCTATCATTTCCCCCCCCCCCCCCTCCTACACCCTTGAAACTTGCTGTCCACCTAAAGGGCATACCCACCTTTCATTAACGTCAAACAAACTTTTTTCCAATTCTCCGTTTCCAAAATAGCGCCAATCCAAAAAACAAACATTTTCATTTTTTTTAATACCAACACGCTTGCTTAGCCAAGAGAACGTCATCCCAACGCCAACAATACCTCGTTCGTTAGAATCCGTCTACGCGTTCGGGAGATATCGGCAAAGTTTATATGAAAGTAGGGGGTTAAGTGGAACTGTCCAATTGACACTACTGCACAGTTTTAGTCCTAGAGGCTTGACATTTATTTTGCGGGTAAAGGGGGTCAGTGCAATACATTTATGTCAAACAAATTTTTTTGTAAACTCTTTAGTTTCCAAAATATAAAAAATTCAAAATTACACTTTTTTCAAAAAAAACGTAAAAAATTAAAAAGTTTTATTATAAAAAATAAAGGACATAAAGATCGTTCGTTTAAGCTATTGCACAACGTTCTATCATGTTTGTTTTTTATAACTATCGTCTATTTTCAAAAATAAAAATTTTCTAAAAAAAATTAAAAATATAACAAGTGGTCCATAGCAAAGCCCCCGTCAGCTCGAGTCCAACGACACCTCATTTGTAAATCTCCGACCACGGGTTCGGGAGTTATCGGCTCGCATTGGGAGTAGTGGTGGGGGTGCAGAATCGGCATCACTCCCCTACTGATACTACACAATTTCAACGGCAATTGTTGCAAGATGGAGCGGAGTTCTTCAGTTGGGATGGTAAGTTGAGTAACAAAACTATGGAGCATATCTCAAAAAGAACTGTTTTCTATATACTGTACTGATATGCAGATTATGGCGGAACCCCAGTATATGGTGACAGTGTGACAGACTCGTGCGAGCGCGCTGGCTGCAATTGTGAGTTGGGCCGGCAAGCTGGCAGTGGATGAATCGAGAAGGCGACGATTTATTCATAGGCCTATCACCCATATGTTAGAGAGAGGAGATTGAGTATTCTGTGAAAGGACCAGTGTTGAGAATTGGATGTAGAGTTTCAGAAAGACTAGAGCTAGATGTTCCCAGTTTAGATTCTAATGAATTGGCTACTATATTAATATTTATTAGTGTAAGGTTTGACAAATAAAGAAGTAGTGTATTTGTATATGCCTGACCGGTTATTTCAAGAACCGTAAACGTAACAACTGAAGGAGGTATTGAATAATGCTCCTATCCTGAGCTATCACCTTTTCTTGTCTACCTTGCAGTTGGGAAAGCACGCCATCTACTCCCACATTGCTAGCATCGGTGTCCAAAACGAATAGTCCTTCCGGTTGTGGGTAACTCAGGCACAAGTCTGCCACCAGGCGCGCTCGCACGAGTCTGTCACAATATCAAGGTTGGCCATCAGCGACTTTGCTATATTCCCAGTGGAAGAGATTCCTCAGTAGAGGAATTAATGAGAGGTGAGATAAATGAGAATTGATCAAACTATGCAAGGAGTTGGAAGGAAGAAGCCGTGGCCCTTTAGATGGTATTGTGACGTTAAAAATGGCAAAACCACAGAAAGCCATTTCAAGAGTGCGCGACGGTCGGGTCCGAACCCACTCGTCTTCTGTGTCATGTTTTATATCGCCACCATCTTGACGGAAACGTAATGGCGGCCACCCAAATGGAAAAATCTTAAGTCAAATTACGACCAACCTAATCATCTGATCTCTACCAATTTTTGCAATGTTCTACCTTTGTGTATGAAGAAACTTTTGACCAAACTACAAGGTCATCAGCAAAATAATTTGAGGATGGCGGCCATGTTTGTGTGCAAATCGATTCCCCCTATCTATTCAAACACGGTGAAACCGAATTGAACGAAATGTGGTACAGAGGTAGCATTAGCAAACGGCATCTCTGTGTCATGTTTTATATCGCCGCCATCTTGACGAAAACGTAATGGCGGCCACCCAACTGTTATAAGCTTAGATCAAATTACGATCAACCTAATCATCGGATCTCTACCACATTTTGCAACATTATACCTTTATGTAAGAAAAAATCCTTTGACCGAACTACAAGGTCATCAGCCCAATAATTTGCGGATAGTGGCCATGTATGTGTGCAAATCGATTCCCCCTCTCTATTCAAACACGGTGAAACCAAATTGAAGGAAATTTGGTACTGAGGTAGCAGTAACAAAGGACACCTCAGTGTCATGTGTTATATCACCGCCATCTTGACGGTAACGTAATGCCGGCCACCCAAATGTTAAAAGCTTAAAACACATTACGACCAAACTAATCATGTGATTTCTACCAAATTTTGCAACATTATACGTTTATATACGAGACAAATGGGGCAAGTTTCCCTTTCGTGAAACCTAGAGATAACTCACTTATGAGTTGAAAGAATTGTATTCCCAAATTAGAAGGGAGAAACAATATAATTTAAGGCGTGTACTAGACACGAAGTTTTACAGACATTAATTCGTGGTATATAGAGCAAAAAAAGGGAGGGCACTAATTGAGAGTGACACCTCATTGAAAAAGGACTTAAAGTAACAATTTTATTATTTTGGTTTGTTAGTAAGGGGTTTGGGAAAGATCAAATGGAATTGTGGATAAGTGTTCATGGCCGTATTTATTGTAATCGGACGAACGCGACGCGGATGAAATGTTGAACAAACACTGTTTTTCACTCTGTTGAAATAGATGAAAAGTTCACTGTAGTAGCACAAAAAGTTTATGGCAAAGAAAGTTATAGCAATGATGGAAAATAACTAGTTACACGAGAGTCTATTGCTTGAGAAAGTTGTAGGTTATAGTTGGATGCACAGAAAAGAAATCCCAACGGAGGAAGAAAATTTAAATATTGATTAGTAGTTTATAAGGAAGATTCCTTAGTTTGAAAAAGTATTCCCACATGTAAGTGGAAAATACATGACAGTATGACTGGTAGTTAGAGTGCAAGTTCTGGAAGGTTCCAGAGCAATGATGACTTGTTTAAATTGGGTAGAGAATCCCTCGGCGGAAAGCTAGATTATATAGACAGTGGGTATTTTGGAAATATCCCTCGATGTGAGATAGCATCTCAGAAAATCTTTCATGTTGAAAGTTAGGCCTGATAGTTTAAGTAAGATCAAGAAGATCTCTTGAAAGCAGTTATTTTCACGTAGCAACTTTCACTGTCTATAAAATCCAAATAAAAGCATTGCCATTAAAAAGCGATGAGAATGAGGTTAAAAACCCAAAGTCGGTACTTATCTTTGCTTCATGTAGAAGGCGATGATCCTTTGACGGTTGATACTAACATTCCAACATGGCGTAGAATTTAAAAGATTGCCTCTTGAGTTGAGGAGGCGAGCTCTAGTTAAGCTCCAACTGACTGAGTCGAGTTCCGACGTACAAGTGAGACACGCTCAACGAAGCACGGAGGGACCAGGGAAGGGAAAAGTGTGGGGGTAGGAGACAAAAGGAATACATATAAGAATAATCAACATTGAAAAGTTAATTTCTCTTGATGAAATAATCTTCAAAGAGTCGATAGTAGGCGACACTAGCGCAGCCTGGTGGGTGAAAAATTAGACGAAGTTCTCTTGATCACGGAGATGATAGCTGGCGATGGCGACGAGATCTGGTGGCCAGATTGATAAAGAAGTCCTCTTGTACAGGGAAGAATTGAGGAACTTCAGAGATTCGCTGCTAGATGACGCTAGGTGGGTCATGGAAGATATACCTCTAGAACAGACTCACAGGTAACATAAGAGACATGACCAACAAGGAGAAATCAGAAGATCACTGTTGGTGTTTGAGAAAAGGAAGGAATGAACTATGGCAAAGAGAAGCAAAAGCTTGCTCTATCTTACCGTGTATTCCAAAGAATACACCAGTAGGCTATATGTTCTTTACTGAACATCTTGTTTTTTTTACGTGGTTGTCACGGAACGAAACATTTTAACTCAAAAATCCTACATGCTTTACCTGGGAATCTATCAGGTGCGCCTTGGTGGGAGCGTAGCTCTCCAACTATTTATTTATTTATTTATTTAAAAATATTGCAATTGTTCAAGTTGATAATGTTATTACAAGTTTAAAACAATTTGTTTTATCGTACATATTTATAATATTTATTTTAATCACAAGTATTTTTTTTCAGGTTATTTTTCGCATGCACCAGTAATTGGAATTTATATTGTGTTGACCAATTGAAAACTTGTAATATCATTTATCAATAAGGCAACACTGATAAATGGCTTCGAAGCTCTCTATACAAGTTGATAATGCCAAAGGGCATCCTACATGCATTTCCCGGGTGACATCCCCGTAAAAGAAATATATCACATGGCTTTGTTGTGCTTTCCGCCTCTCCCAGTTACAGAAATCTATGGCTTCTTAAGGAGGGCTTCCTCAGACAATAATAGTGAGGTTAGGAGGTGATAATCTCGATGACTCAGTCTGAGATCTTCATAATGCTCCTTTAGTGATTGCTTCATACAGTAGCCTATTCTTTGTGCTTTTTTAATCTTTTCAACTTTACTTATTCTCCTTTCGTGCATTGAATCAATATACTGAGTTCTTTCACAACAAATGGTCCGATTACCCATCAGTGTAGCTGTGCGCGTGATGTCACACACCGCGACAGCAATGGGGTGCTGGATCGATGGTTCGAATCCCAGGGCTGACAACGACAAATTCTGAATGTAGTTTTCCCGCGATTTGCCTTAATCTCACCAGGCAAATGCAGCTACACATGTTACTACAGCCACCACAGAAACACAGGTTATCTGACAAGTTAATCACACACCCAAGTGCACGGAACTGATGACATAATGTTACAGACAGGGTTTACTTGGTAATATGCTTGACCACTTGCTTGTAGAATTAGAAAAACGTAATCAAGCTTACAATGACATGAAAAACATTTTTTCATTCCTGAATAATAGACTATTATTACACTTGAAAGATACATCTGAAAGTTTGTCTGTTTGTTTGTTTGTTTGTTTGTTTGTCTGTGTTTCTTTCATGAATAAACTATTTAACAGATTGTGTGCGGGTGTGCGATTTTGACCCAAGTTCAACTGCCACTCAAAATTGAAAAATACTGTAGATCAATTTTGTTATCAGCAGCGAAGCACGGGTACAACAGCTAGTAATATAATTATCACTACTGAAGCTCTACGTTCACACCACCAATTTGAAGAAATTGCCATTAAAAAGTCGAAACTAGTCGAAGCGTTAATTCTAAGAAAGCTTGATCTACGCAGGCATTTAATTAGTTCAATAGATTCTCTTGAAACTGCTCAAGAAATCAGTTCTTTTCTTCTTCTTTTTTTTTCGACAGAAAGATTTTAAAGTTATATGTGAACATAAGTTTGCGTTTGTACCGGTGCACCACTGTATCAAATTGTTCTGCTAAACGCTCATTTTCGTCATTTTGTCGTTCTTCCCTTTCCAAAGAAAGCTTCCAGGATTCTTCTCTTCTGAGCATTAAAAGTCAACTCATAAATAAAAACTGATAAACTGTGGTGATGTGACTGATTCCTTTGCTCAACAGACTTCTCGAAGACCTCTTCATCGGTGACCTCTTGTTGGTGAGTAAGCACACACTCAAAACGTTTATCTATACTTCTATACTAATATAATAAAGCTGAAGAGTTTGTTTGTTTGTGTGTTTAAACACGTTAATCTCTGGAACTACCAGTCGGATTCGAAAAATTATTTTTGTATATGATTGCCAGATTCAAGAGGAATAGTTTAGGCTATGTAGCATTAGGTTACACCTCTCAGGTAACCTTAAAGATTGATTTTTGTTCAGTAAGTCGGAAGAACAAGCGCTCCCGAACAGCTTCAATAATACCTTAGTCTATTATTGCCTGGAAATGCGGGCTGGATCCCGTCGCCCCTACCAGTGTTCTGGTGCAGAATTGCGAGCTGATTATTAATTGCAGTCTTGGGGAGTAATTAGAGCAAAACGATTTCTTAGGCCCCTTAAAACAGTTATCATGATGACAATAGTATGCCTCTGTATAAGGGCGATTGTGTTGGTGCAGTATACTGAGTTTATCAGCCGCAATAAGCGTTGGTGCTTTCAAATTTACTTTCATTTATTCCGATTCTTATCCTTGAGCACTCCAGTTCTGTGGTAGTATTCATTATCATCCATAAAACAAATAAATCCACAGGGCGAAGCCGGACACTACTGCTAGTAAAATATATTTGTTTTTATAATTTCATGCTTTTAATTTGTACTAACGGACCACCCACTTGGCTTTATTGGTATGGTGGCACGACGCGACACAGTTCTGATAGGGGCTATCGTCTTGTTTATTTGTTTAAGTGCACCTTTTAAACAAATTGTCGATATTTATGAAATCAGAGTGCAATTCGTCACTGCTGCGGGTAATAATCCCTTCCTTTTGAATGCTCATTTATTACGATCGGTTACTTGTGACGCCCCATGTGCATATAACCCCACCCGGCTTTACTGTTATGCGGGCTCGACGCGTCACAGTTCTGGCAGGGGCTATCGTCTTGTTTATTTGTTTAAACGTACTTAATAAATAAATAAATATATTTCCGTTGTCATTTCAAGAAATGCAAGATTTTTCCTGTACTATTGAGACGATTTGGAATATTTTGGTACAAACCACACCTTCTAACTCCCTCTGGATTAAGAGCTTGAGTTTTGTGGGACATAGCCTACACCTTAGCGTTAGGTATATGATTTTGCTTGTTCATTCCATTGTCTTTCTTCAATTGGATTTTCATTTCTATTTCCTTTACGAGGTTGCATTTTGAAAATAGCGCGGGGAGGCCCTGGTCCGGGGTCAGGATACGCATCTGAATTTCGATGGCAACGTGGTGATCTGCACATTGCCATACAATGTTAAATCCTCTTGAGGTCAGTGAGGAACACAGTTCTACTGTAACTGCAGTACATAAAGATTAATCATAAGTGGAAACGAGGTCACTCTAAGATTCTGCGAAAAGATCTGCACGCAGCTGCTCTGTATGGTAAAGTGAATCTTTTCATTACCCGCAATCATTCTGTGTGCCTGCAGCATAGTCATGTATCACAACTCTAATGGGGAGCTGGAAGTTCGGATATCGAAGGTTCAAATCCCAATGCTGACCCAGCGACCATCATTAGTGGTTTTCCCATATTCCCTCCATGCAAATGCCGGGATGGTACCTTGTTTCAAGTCCCGGGGTACCTCAATCCTAGACCAGACAGCTAAACACACTAATGTACCACAGACTGTCAGACGAATTTAGTCCCACTCCGTGTCTAAGCGGATAGCATCGCAGGCCATAGGGATTTTATTCTCTTGGCTCGGGGACTGGGTGTTTAAGGGGTCTTATTCTTCATTTCATCCCCGTCATGATAACGCAGGTGCAGGTCGCCCAAGGGTGTAAATTAGAAAGGCATTCCAGGAGACCACACGGTATTTTGTATACATTCACACATACCGAGGTACACAGAACAGATGACAAAGACAATTGATATTACAACTTTTCAGTCGGTCAACACAAAATAAACAAGTAGTTACGTGACGAACTAAAGAGCCTGTTGTTGTTTGAGTCTTCAGTCTTTTGACTGGTTTGATGCAGCCCTCCATGCCTCACGCATAGAGAGGTGCATATCCTCGGGAATCTAAAGAGCCTACTTTTCTAAAAATTTAATATTGATGCCAATCTAAATACATCTAGAATAATGAAGAAATCAAGTTGGTTATACTAACATTTCTAAGTACTGCAGTTTGAAATTCACCTGGAATAGTGTAGCCTAATAGAGTGACTTACTACAGTTGGCTGCCTTGGTGACTCTGAATATATGCTTAGTTCCAACTCTTAAGGTATAGAATGCACATACAAAATTTGGTTGAAGTCTAATGGATTGTATGGACGTTGTAATATGTTCATAACGGCAAACTATTACTTGTTATTTATATATTTAGATGTATTATTATTATTATTATTATTATTATTCGTACTTAATTAATAGAATTCTTTATTATTATTATTAAGTTTAGATTCAAGGCTAACTGAGCCATGGAGATGTTTTATTACACACGATAACTCCAATAACTTTCGCTATTTGAATCAAAGGGATTCGACATATTTCAGTTATTCTACAGTATGTTAACTTGTGAGGTGACCAAAGCCATGAGACCCTTTTCTTATTTTCTTAAGACAGATTTTAAAACCGTGGCGAGTGCAATTATTCTGAGTGACACGCACAGCTGGGGGCTCTCCGCTGAGCGAGCGAACAATGCACAGCCTGGTACAACAGATTTCAAGAGATTAGTGTCAACGGAGCTATCTGGCTTTACAAGGTGTGTCTGTACCAAGTGAAGAGGAGTTTAACTGATGTTTTCTAAGAAGGACTCGGGGTCTACTGGAACGTATCTCTGAGACAGAAGACCATAGCAACGGTATTTTGATTGGTCGACGAAGGTTCTTTTTCTGCAGGAGTGGGGAGTAAGACGGATGGCACTTGAGGGCTGGCGCGTTTAAGGAAGGAGTCACTCACTACTGTGAATCTTATTGGGAATGAAGTAAGTCATTCAGACCGTCGATAGTTTGGACTTGATTGTGCATATAAGACATATTTCTTCGTCTTTCCATGCAATAACGACAATGGTTGTGTTTTTGGCCAAAGTCGGTAAAGTGATTTATGGAGTTAGAACTTCGTCACTGATCAAGCTAGCAGCTAAATCTACATCATCGCTGCTCAGTAAATATAATTAACGGAACTTATCTGCTGGGATCCTTCAAGACGTCATTCCAAGAGATGGATCAACGCCCCAGGAACAACTACAAGTCTTAACTATGGAGACCAATTCCTTCGACACGCAACCTCGGTAAGCTAGGCTGACATATATTATTCAAAATCTCTTCTTTTATATTGCTGGCAAGTAACTTCATAGTTTTGGAAATAACGTTAAATTTAATATCGGTCTCATCACTTTTCTCGCGCCTCAGGTTAACATAACTTCAGTAAAAGTATTTACTATTTATTATTATTATTAACTTTTCATATTTTGTTTTTGTGTAGAATTAAATTCAGTATTTTAATCCATGCCTTGCATTCCTTTTTCAGTAGTTAGAAGTACATGTAAGTCATCCCTTATCCCAGTGCAAAAACTAACTGGTTGATTACTTTGATTTCGCCACGGGCTGGGAGAAAGAGGTCTCAGGTGCTCCACTGATGTTAATTTATCATTATTTGTGTTTCTTTTATTGGTCTTCAACACATTGTTGCGACCATGGCGCCCAACATTTCATTTTGAGAGCACTACTGAAGATAAGTTCACAATACCAGTGTGTATTAACATGTGTATCAACTCATTTCATGACCTATTACATTTATCATCCAACAGTGAGCAAATCACCATCCTAAAACACATTACAGGTGTCGCCAAAGCGTAGGGCCCAAAAACCAGATAGTATTTGTAATTGGGGAACGGTATTATCTTTGTGCTTGTGTTTTGTGGGGGATTTTAATTGTGGTGTATCAGTATGGCTGATAAGGACCTGATGAAGCTTAGGAGTGGTCAACAGTTGAGTGGTGATATGGTAGAGGAGAATGTGGGGGAGGAGAGTAGTCAGTTGGCAGAAGATGGTCAGAAGTTGATGGAAGGGAGATCGGAGGTTGATCCCAATACCAGTAAGGAGATGTCGGTGGAAATAAGTGAAGGCATTATGAGCATGTTAAGGTTGTTGAATAACAAATTAGAAGCCACTAATAATAAACTAGATAATACCAGTCAGGAAATAAATGCTAAATTAGAAAGTCACAGTCAAGAAATAAATGCTAAATTAGAGAGTAATAATCAAGATTTGAGTAATAAGTTAGAAGCCACTAAAGCTAGACTTGAACGTAATAATATGCAGATAAACAGGAAATTAGATCAGAATAACTCTGAAACTAGTAATAAAATTGAGGAATTGAATAAGAGGATAAACGGTGTAGTGGAAAGTAGCGAGGAGTTGCGTAGGAAATATGAGCGGATGAAGGAAAGTATATTGGATGTCCAAGAGACGATAAGGGAAGAGATGAAAAGTCAGTTAAAAGAAACAGTAGAGGAAGTCAGGGTAGAAGTTGAGAATAAGCTTGAAATTTTAGGCAATAAAGTTGACCAGACTAGTCAACAGGTGATAGAAAGAGTGCAAGAAGTAAGGGTAGAAATTATGGAACGTAATGAGAAAGAGGAGAAGAAGATTAAAGGGAAGATAGGAATGGAATTAGGTAAAATAAAGAAAGTACTAAGCTCTCAGGAAATAAAAATGCAGGAAATTATAGATGAAGAGAATAGGCAGATTAGGGACGATTTTAGAGCAAGTATAGAGGAAGTTAGTAGGAGATTAGCGGAAATGGAGAAGCGGACGTTAGGCTACAGCCAGAATGAGCTAGTTAAAGAACAAGATGAGCAGGAAGAAAGAGATCATAAGAGTAAAAATAAAGACAGAAAGAAAAATCAGAAGGAAAGAGCGATAGTAGAAGAAATGGTGGAAAGTGATAACATAGGAGTTGAGGGGAGGCAGGAAGATAGAAATCATGAGAGTAGAAAGAAAGAGAGAAAGAAAAATCAGAAGGAAAGAGCGATAGTAGAAGAAATGGTGGAAGGTGATACCATAGGAGTTGAGGGGAGGCAGGATGATAGAAATCATAGGAGTAAAAAGAAAGAGGAGAATAAAAATAATGTATTAGAGGAAATGGAAGCCAGGTTGAAAGAAAGAGAGAGAGAACACATCATGGAGTGGAATGAAATAGCAGATAAGGTAAGGGAAACGGTAGGAGGAGAAGTGCACTGTAGTGTCACCATTGATAGGTGTAGTACGGGAGATGGGGAAACCATTATTATAAGGAGAGAAGACAGAGTGACGATAAAGAAAGAAAGTGATGAAGTAGGGAGTGAGAAAGAAAGAAAGAAGTAATAATCGAAAGTAGAACATTTATGTAGGGTTGCAGTACTGTATGTTTACTTTGCCAACCAGTACTCTTGTGTATAAGTAATGTAGACCTAGATTTAAAAAGTGACTCGTTTCGTGAATTTACCGAAGAACCCGAGGTAGTTGAGTCCTTAAATTCGAACCCTGTCGTCGAATTATTCGTGTCGAGGGCGAGTGCATGTAGTTTGTTAGATAGTAGTTTCTCTTATTTGAGGGACCAAATGTTGTTTCTCAGTGCGTTGGTAAGTGCGCTTATGTGTTAGAGAATAATGGAATTCGCGTATATGGTACATATAACATTCACCCGTTATGTAAGTATGTGGCATGAGTTGGAGAGGTGACAGCTGTTACGAAAGGGTGACCGGTGATGAACCTCTAGGACTTGATTTGAATAGGTAGCCTATGTAAGGTGGTATGAAGGCTGTTGATCTGGACTAAAGGTTAGTGGTAACCGTAATTATGAAGGTATGTATTTGGGGAGAGACCGTGTTGGAGTTATCTCAAGGAGATAAGGGTGACAGGAGGAGTGCTCGCTGTTGGAAGGTAAGAGACTGGTTTTAAAGGAAGCTAAATGGGACTCATTAAGCACAGAGATAAGATGAATTACATAGATTTCTATATTTTGATATTATTTCAGTAGAGGTTCACATTGTAATTAATTTTCAGAGATTTTGTGTAATGCAGTCTGTAAGCCCTATAGCTTACGTGTGACGTACGGCTGCGAAAATTGTGTTAATTTACATGTGTATGCGTGTGATAGGTGGAATTCCCGACATATCGAATAGAGTTCTGGAGAAGTTATGACTACACTATATAACATCGTAATTTGATCAAATCTCCATAAACTCTACTCCAGGAATTAACCCTCCGATGTGATATTATTTCATACGTGTAGTATGGAACCGACCCGTAATGTGACATAATTATGATTGTGTCACGAGAAGAAAATTTAGCGTGTGTAATTAAAGGGTAAAATATAAATATATGTTCTATTTTTCAGGGTATCGATTTCGTGTATCAGGCGGTGTTTCCGCTATACAAAAACACTTGAACGCACAAGTTGCAAATGAATACAAAGGGAACAATGACGTAATTACGTTGAAGATGATTGCAAATTACACTTTTACATAGAAGGGTATTATTAGATGTTGTATTTTTTCTGTACTTTGTGTCATATTTTTTTTATATATTCGTGTCGGAAGAAAATCAGCACTACATTACTATGTAATATAGCGTGATCTTCTAGGGCGTTCTGTAATATGTTCATAACGGCAAACTATTACTTGTTATTTATATATTTAGATGTATTATTATTATTATTATTATTATTATTATTATTATTCGTACTTAATTAATAGAATTCTTTATTATTATTATTAAGTTTAGATTCAAGGCTAACTGAGCCATGGAGATGTTTTATTACACATGATAACTCCAATAACTTTCGCTATTTGAATCAAAGGGATTCGACATATTTCAGTTATTCTACAGTATGTTAACTTGTGAGGTGACCAAAGCCATGAGACCCTTTTCTTATTTTCTTAAGACAGATTTTAAAACCGTGGCGAGTGCAATTATTCTGAGTGACACGCACAGCGGGGGGCTCTCCGCTGAGCGAGCGAACAATGCACAGCCTGGTACAACAGATTTCAAGAGATTAGTGTCAACGGAGCTATCTGGCTTTACAAGGTGTGTCTGTACCAAGTGAAGAGGAGTTTAACTGATGTTTTCTAAGAAGGACTCGGGGTCTACTGGAACGTATCTCTGAGACAGAAGACCATAGCAACGGTATTTTGATTGGTCGACGAAGGTTCTTTTTCTGCAGGAGTGGGGAGTAAGACGGATGGCACTTGAGGGCTGGCGCGTTTAAGGAAGGAGTCACTCACTACTGTGAATCTTATTGGGAATGAAGTAAGTCATTCAGACCGTCGATAGCTTGGACTTGATTGTGCATATAAGACATATTTCTTCGTCTTTCCATGCAATAACGACAATGGTTGTGTTTTTGGCCAAAGTCGGTAAAGTGATTTATGGAGTTAGAACTTCGTCACTGATCAAGCTAGCAGCTAAATCTACATCATCGCTGCTCAGTAAATATAATTAACGGAACTTATCTGCTGGGATCCTTCAAGACGTCATTCCAAGAGATGGATCAACGCCCCAGGAACAACTACAAGTCTTAACTATGGAGACCAATTCCTTCGACACGCAACCTCGGTAAGCTAGGCTGACATATATTATTCAAAATCTCTTCTTTTATATTGCTGGCAAGTAACTTCATAGTTTTGGAAATAACGTTAAATTTAATATCGGTCTCATCACTTTTCTCGCGCCTCAGGTTAACATAACTTCAGTAAAAGTATTTACTATTTATTATTATTATTAACTTTTCATATTTTGTTTTTGTATAGAATTAAATTCAGTATTTTAATCCATGCCTTGAATTCCTTTTTCAGTAGTTAGAAGTACATGTAAGTCATCCCTTATCCCCAGTGCAAAAACTAACTGGTTGATTACTTTGATTTCGCCACGGGCTGGGAGAAAGAGGTCTCAGGTGCTCCACTGATGTTAATTTATCATTATTTGTGTTTCTTTTATTGGTCTTCAACACATTGTTGCGACCATGGCGCCCAACATTTCATTTTGAGAGCACTACTGAAGATAAGTTCACAATACCAGTGTGTATTAACATGTGTATCAACTCATTTCATGACCTATTACATTTATCATCCAACAGTGAGCAAATCACCATCCTAAAACACATTACAACGTTACATGATGTTTGATATTGGATTTACCAGTGCGCGTAAAATCATGTTGGGAACAATGTCATGTATGTGATGCTCAGAATTAATCTGAAATATTACGATCTATTATAGTGTCAATTTTGGATAAAATCCATTTGTTAGTATAGAAGTTACATGTAATTAAAAATTGAAACTATCAGAAAGCTTCGAGTCATGTTGGTAACACTGAAGTATATTAGTTTCTCCAAATTAATCTAGAATGTCAGCTACTATACGTGTGCGAAGTTTAGACTGATGGCTTGCATACTTTCTGATATATGGATATTAGGATTAAACAAATAAAGAGAGCATTTTTAACAGTTGGCAGCCCTGCTGGTTTTTACGAATACGCATAGTCATAACTGTTATGGTACACAAAGCACATAACAAATTTGGTTGAAATCCATTTGTTAGTATAGAAGTTATATGCATTTAAAAACTGGATCTATCAGCAGGCTTGGAATCGTGTTGGCAGCACTGATGTATATAGGTTACACAAACAAAGGTAGAGTCATGGGCGGATCCAGGGGGGGGGGGCGATTCCCCC
The DNA here is from genome assembly GCA_946902985.2 of Meconema thalassinum. Lineage (NCBI taxonomy): Eukaryota > Metazoa > Arthropoda > Insecta > Orthoptera > Tettigoniidae > Meconema > Meconema thalassinum. The sequence continues at coordinate 305,667,849 of OX336390.1, forward strand.
AAGAGAAAAGAAAACAGGGAAAAAGAGAAAGGAAAAGTTGGAAAGCAAAGGAGAGAAGAGAAGGGGGAGGAGAGAAGCGAAGGAGGAGACGCACAAAACGAACTACTGTATAAACAACGATTTTAACCTAACTCGTATTCAGTTAATAATCGGGCAATATAAATTAAATTACCTAGCCGCGATGCTACCCCGCTCGCACTGTTGCTATTGTTGTGACGAGCCGAGCTGACCGAGCACAGCGCAGCCGCCGCACCCGCGCCTGTCCGAACGGAGCCGAGTACAAACGAACAATCCTCTTCGGCCCGCTCCACCCGCGCCTGAGATATGTCTATCGAGGTAAATTGTATGAAGACTTCATAAGCTTTATAAATCTCCGAGAAACAGTGCACAACCGTTTAAAGGGAAAAGACGTAATTAAAGGGAAAGTAAAAGGAAGAAAAAAAGACGAAATTCCAGTATCCGAACAGGAAGATATCGCCCGAAACGAAGGGAATGTCGATGGAAAGAGAAATAAAATTAATACTGAAGGGCTAGCGCAAGAATCGCCAAATACGAAAACTGGAGAAGAGCAACTAAATGATGACAATACTGAAAAAGCAAACAGCGTGACGGAAACAGAAACCGAGCGAGAGCTACAGGAAGGAAAAGAACCAAAGAAAGCAGAAACCGAAGAAGAAATCCTAGATGCCGCTGGAAAGAAGAGACCTCAGGAACCGGAAACAGAAGAGGACGATGTAAATCCATATATGTGAAAAAATTAAGAGAACAGCAGAAACGGAAATACAAGCAAGAGATAAAGATGGAGAAGAAACTAAGGAGGATTCGAAGAGAAAATTTCAAGCCAAAAATAAAGCCAAGAAACAAGAAACCAAATAAATTGCAGAGCCTACTATCAAGAAAAAGAAAAAAGAATGTAGCAGAACCAGAGGATGAAGATGAATACGACCAACAAACAAGAAATGAAGATGCAGATGCAAGAACTATAGAGGAGAAGAAGAAAACGCAAACCAAAGAGAGAACCAGCAAGAAACAAGAAACCAAAGAATCCCAGAGCCTACCGTAACCGGCAGAGACGTGGGTAAAACTGTTTTAAGTATTCTCAAGCATCACAGTCTTGCCTATGTCGGTATGTTGGCGTTGGTACTGACGGGTGCGCTATGATGGCGTCAGAAGCCTGTGGTGCTGTCGCCGAGGTGCAAACCGAAGCAGAGCATGCCGTTAGGTGCCCTTGTTATAACCACGCTCTGAATTTGTCTATTTCGAAGTCCTTGAAAGTCGTCGCCGTGCGAAATGCAATAGGAGTTATGAAGGCCACTATTACATTCATTGATTCGTCCTCAAAACGCTCCTATGTATTTAAAGCAACTCTAGGTGAACTTTTATGTGGACTTTGTGTGACGCGGTGGATCGAACGGCACGACGGTTTTGTACAATTTCGCTCTTTACTCCCGATCATAGTTGAGAGTTTAGACTCGATTACTTTATGGAAGGACTCAGAAAGTGCTTCTAAGGCAAAAACGCACAAGCTGCTCTTTGTGAGAGTGATTTGCTTGTCAGAAATCCTTGGAGATATTAAAACACTCAGCATTTTGTTTCAAAAAGGGCAAATAGACTTGAAGGAAGACCAGGATGCGCTAGACGACTATTACTGTTTTGAGCAAGAGGCGCGAAGAGTGCGAAACACAATTTGCTGAGCTCTTCCAAGAAGCAGAACCTCTGGCAAAACAACTTGGAACCGAACTTCTACTCCCACGCATTACACAACGGCAAAAGCACCCCGAGAATCATCCAGCGTCAACCGTAGAAGAGTACTATCGCCTGGCCGTTTTTTACCCATTTTAGACTACGTCCTAGAATACCTAAACACTCGCTTCCCTTAACCCTTTATAGGGCAAAAGACTGGGGGTATAAAATATTTGCTTTTTTTTTGCACATTTGTAATTGGGGGTGATAGATGAGTCGGAATATGCAATAATTTTGTGGGTGTGGATTCTATTTTATGAAATATGGGGTGGGAAATTATTATCCCACTGCCCACAGCCGACAGTATGTTTTCTTAAATGAGCAATGGGGTAATAATCTCCCACCTCCAAATTATGATGATACTCTGTTTATCACTCAATAATGAGGTTTATTTAACAGGATATAATGTATAAAACACCCATCACGCTCTATAATTTAAGAAAAACCCGTAACTCCCACGCAAAACAAGGTCAGTGACCTATGTCATCTTTGCCGAAAACTGCACAAAAATGTAAATATATTTTGGAATGCTAAAAGTTATTATTATTCGAATATAATTCAATAATTTCAAAATAGTATTTATTAAAAAAACAGAAAATTAATTTTAAAAATCTTCTATTCTATAATAATTCTCTAATAATTTCCATTCTAGCTGAAATATATTTACTCAAGTGACCAAAACCATTATTAACAATGTATTTCAGCTATATACCAGCGTTTACAAATCTCTTATCTTCAATAAAAACACCTTCTTCTGTAAAACAATGCATTTCTTTCACTCAACACAACCGTACTGGCGAGCACGTGCACTGTGGAGACCACTGGGATATATGCTTCCCACCTTTGGTTTCTGATGACAGTATGCAGCAAATTAATGGGTTTTCAATATTTCTCTCCATCTAACTTGTGGATGCATGTGGAACTGCTTGAAATGAAAGGGGTGGGAGATTCTCTCCCTAACACCGTTCTATAAATACATGGTGGGAAGATAGTATCCCAAGGACCTATAAAGGGTTAAGCAACGCAGCAGTTACACTGCCTATCAGCAATGACATCATGGACATCAGCGGATGTGGACACAATCGCTGCAAAGTACTTCAAACTTCTCCATCAACATTCTTCCGCGTCTGCGGCAAGGCTTCTACAGACTGAAGTTCGTATGTGGAAGGCAAAGTGGTCCCGGGAGCTTGAATCGGGGTCAACCATCCCAAAGAAAGCTATGGAAGCTTTAATTGCCTGCGATAAAGAGTTGTACCCCAATATTCATCGATGTCTCAAGATTTATGCTAATTTAGCCGTCAGCGCCGCTTCATCGGAAAGGCCATTCTTCTTTGAGAAGGCTGAAGACGTGATTGCGGTCAACTATGTCCGATGAACGATTAAACGGACTTGCTTTGTTGCACGTCCACTACGATGTTTATGTTGACCCATTTTGCGTGATTGATCGGTACGCGAAGAAACCAAACCGGTGACTAGAGTTTGTTGTTTGGCTTAAAACTGTTTTTATGAACAAAATTGCCATATTTGTGATATTTACGTACAATTAGCAATACGCATGTACCTGTCATAATTTCGGGTAGCCTTGTTCTCAATTCGCTCAACCTATACCCCTAAAATAAAGGTTAAATATGGTTTTAAACTCCCGTAAATCTGATTAAATTGTGTCTTTAACGATCTTTTTCTCGTCGATCGATTAAAATTCCTCGGGCCTCGAGCCGGGTTTTTATTTAATCTTGAAGCTATTGTCTAAGCTATACAGTATAGTTATATTTTTACGGTTGTCAGACAGCAAACTATATAACTCTGATTTTGCTCTCCTACCCTTTAATTACATTAAAACAGTAACTAAAAACTATGAACCCGGCATGATAGCGTTTTGGATAAAATTAAAAGTCTAGCTTTACGAAAGCACTCTAGCAATATTATTGGCATGGCAAATGATAAAATAGAGAGCAGTGTTGGACTGGCCAATTGGGAAGAACGGGAGTTCCCATCGAGGCCTCTATGAGACTCTGAGTGCCGAGCCCCCCCCTTGGCCCTTGCGCAAATAGGCCTGTGACCCCAGTTATTAGCTAGCTAATATATTCTGCGTCTTTGCTTACAACTTACGAGAGGGAGGGCTACTCGCAAAAGGGACATAGCCAATCATTACCTATGAGGAGGTTCGGGGGACTTTTGACCCCGCTCGGACCATTCAAGGCATCTGAGGCATCAAGGGACCCCGGGGCCTTAAAATTAATGATCTTGGCCCTTGTGCGAGTAGGCCTCTAACATCAGCTTATCATATTGTATCTAAAAATGGGGAAAGGGGTGGGGGATAAGTTCCGAAGGGGTCTCATTACGATCACAGTATTTCAATGCGCGCGATCCCCGTGTCAGTAAACTCCGCATAAAAATATTTTTCCGCGTAAAAATTGGAGCAAGTCACTATGGAGGGGGAGGGGGGGGGAAGGCCCCTACTTTCCCGCCCCCGTCGAGGCCTCTTAGGGCCATTCCGATACTGATAGAGTGTACGTAAGTATAGGTAAGTATGAACAAACAAAATATTGTTTAGTGACCACACAGAAAGTAGGAAAGTAACGAAAAATTTCACATTTCGAAAAAAAAAATCACATTTTGGGAAAAGTATGCGCAAATAATTCGATGTTTATTGTTAACTTTTAAATTTTCATATCTAATTATGGTATATTACCCCCCTCCCCCCACTCCATTTTGAGGACAGCTATCATGACCGCCCCCCCCCCCCCCCAAAGACCAGTATCCGGATCCGCCCCTGGGTAGAATGTCAAAGTTTAGAGCTGTTGGCTTGCATTAATCTAGAATGTCAGGTACTATACGTGTGCGAAGTTTAGAGCTGATGGCTTGCATACTTTCTGATATATGGATATTAGGATTAAACAAATAGAGAGATCATCTTTAACAGTTGCCAGCCCTGTTTGTTTTTACGAATACGCATAGATAACTGTTATGGTACACAAAGCACATAACAAATTTGGATGAAATCCATTTGTTAGTATAGAAGTTATATGCATTTAAAAACTGGACCTATCAGCAGGCTTAGAATCGTGTTGGCAGCACTGATGTATATGAGATACACAAACTAAGGTAGAATGTCAGGTACTATACTGTACGTGTGCAAAGTTTAGAGCTGATGGCTTGAATACTTTCTGATATATTGATATTAGGGTTAAAACATAGAGAGAGCATTTATCAACAGTTGGCAGCCCTGGTGGCTCTTTAGAATACGCACAGTCATATCTGTTGTAGTTCACAAAGTACATACGAAATTTGGTTGAAATCCAATCGATAGTATAGAAGTTACATGCATTTAGAAATTGGACCTATCGGCAGGCCTTGAATCATGTTGGCAACACTGGCATGAATGAAATTCTGAAAATTAATTTGAAATGCTATTATCTATATGTGTGCCAATTTGGAAATAGTTCGCATCCATAACCTCTGAGATATCCAACATAGACCTCAAATTTCAATTGTGATTTTTTATCAGTTGGTAGCACTGCCATCAATTTCAAATATGACCGTGAGATATTCAGGTATAAATCTTTACTCTTACCAATTTTTTTCGAAAGCTGCAGCCGTTTAGGAGTTGATACGAGGACACACACCCAGACAGACAGACAGACAGAAGGACAGACAGACACACATTTTCCCAGATCGACCTCATAAGTCTACTTTTTCCTCATTTTTGCAAAATGAGAAAAGTAGGCTATAAAGGAAGATTGTAGTTTTACCTGACCATGAATCTTGTGATTATGAGCCACGGGACCTCCTTTTTACATGGAATACGAACCACAGGACATGGCATTACACTTCAAAACAAAACAAAAACAGAAAAAGGAACCGTCTTCAAACTTAAACCCCCCGCATAAGATCGATAGGATCTTAAAATATATGGCTAGCACAGATGTTAGAAAATACTGAAGCGTTAAGACAAATTGAAAAGAAAATATTGATGTCAACAAGACGTAAACGGTCACCCTCCCTCCTCCAAATTGTAATAAATCATACCTTGGTCTATACAAGTTCCACAGTTGGGATATAAATTGTGTTCTTTGATGGGCGCCACCTATATATACATATTGTAACTTTATGCATTTGTGACTGCATAAATTCTACATATTATTTCAACAAAATTTTATTCATGTTTAAAACTGATGGGAGGAAGACGTTGCTTGAAGACCAGGGTAGCAACAAAGAAGAGGCCGGTACGTGCTTTTCCAAGACTTTCACCGAGCGCGGACAATTGAAGATGGAACAAGGCAGCAAACATCTGGGAGCCACATGGGCAGAGACAAGGCGAGACGGTCATTCAACCGAGCGGGTGGATATCGAAATTTCAACGATCATCTACGAGATAAGCCCCGCCCATTTGAGAGAAATTAGAGCAGCACTTAAAATTCAGAAACAGGAGTTACATAATCGTAAAGGGGACAATTTCAGCCTCTCAAAAGTATTTTTAAAATTTAAATTAAGTTATTCTGTGATTTTTGCCAGAAATAAAACCAAATTAAGGGTCGGATTTGAAACCACCAATCGCAGCCAGGGACACGAGACGCGGCCAAATCCCGCCGAAATTATGGAACAATGAAGGAAGTTACGGAGCTAATTATCTAAGGATTCAGCGATCGGATTTTGGATTAAGAAGAAGCCATGAGACATTGAAAAAGAGGACGTTCAAATGAGCTACTTTGCATATTCATGCGAGTGATATTATAGAATAAATTTTGGAAACCTCCCCACTCCTATAACTTTCTCTGCAAATCATATAAATAATAGCTGGAGACACAGTGAAGTCAGTCTACTTTGGGCATTGCTGGAGGCGGAAGCCCTTGCCCTATACGTCAGAAATTACCGCGAATTTATAAGTCCAATCATTCTAGTTGGGACGTTTCATATCATAATTATTCGCAAGCACTAAGCAATCAGTATTACTAGAAGTGTGCGTGCCGTTACCAGTAAAAACGGATGTAAGTTAGAGATGGCCAACCGTGCTATCAGCATAAAAAGTCAGTGAGGTAGGAAGCTATGAACTATCGGCTGAATTAAGTAGGTCGATGATAGCTTAGAAGTTAGGAGCTCCACACACAAGCGTGCATTGTGTTAAGAATAATAAGTCACAGTGGACCTTTGCTCTGGAGAACTTTTTGGGAACCATGTGTAAGATCATCCTCCCTTGCAAGATGGATAAGATGGACCAGCGGACTGAAATCATGGAACTGAGCAACATCCTGGTGAATATGAGATAAGTTAAGATACCAGATGGGGCATGCATGTTTGATGCTTCCCATCCTGGGAGCTGGATAAGTATCTCTCCATCATAAACCATTATGATAAAATAGGTATTTTGGGCAGAGCAGGCATGTTTGTGTAAATTTGTATATATTTTAATGATGATTTCCATTTGTGTGTTTTTATAAGATAGGATTGGAACATGAGCATCAACAATCTTGCTATTTTTGTTTTTGAGGGTTTCAGTAATGTTGTTGAATGCACATTAAAGGGATAATTGGGATTTGAGTGCTTACGCACGACCGTAACGTTAAAGCCAGTATGGGGGAAATTAGCATGACAATGTGACAGACCGGTAATGATGCAGCCATTTGAGCATGACCCGTAAGTAAGGTGCTGATAACCACACCCAAGGTAATAAGGTAAGACATATAGATAGGTGACAGTCTAAGATTAGGGAAGAGTGAGAGTTGACCCTTGGTTGAGCTGAAATAAATAGCGGAGGTTGTAATTCCCGCAGTCTACGATGATAATGGTAAGTGAATAGCGGAGGTTCTAATTCCCGCAGTCTACGATGATATAATGGTAAGTGAAATAAAGCGGAGGTTGTAATTCCCGCAGTCTACGACGATATAATGGTAAGTGAAAATGATTGAATTCATTATGCGATGAGAGTACGCGATGGCTCCGTCGGAAAGGTAATTGTACAGCTCGGGTCCAAGGTGGTCAGGTAGAAAGCAGGTACAAATGACTGTGGTCAACTGTCTGAACCTTGGGGGTGCGGTGGAGGTCGTTGCCCGCCAGTCTGGTTTGTTGTGGTGAGAGTACATCTGTTGCAAGGTCAGGGAGACCACGTTTGGATGGTATTGTTTTCCTTTTGCCGCTTCAGGAAGCGATGTCATGTAATCTTATTGAGATTTTGGGTTCATTCAGTTAATTGTTTGTTTAATCTAATTCACGGGGCGAAGGCCACCGCAGCGTGTTTATTTGATGCCTCATGTATATTTTGACTTGTTTTTTTGTGGATTATATTAGCTTGGCAGAGCTATGGCTCTGAGTAGAGTTAGTTTTTGTAAAGTAAGAGTGTTGCACACATGCCTGCGGCCGAAAATAACCCTATTGCCTTCATCCCCGGACTCTTGAGAGGATGGTGATTATTGTAGGCGAGGGCGTGTCCAAACCCCCTAAAACCATTTTACAACTATAAATATGAGTGCGCGTTTGATAGAATGGCTGGACTTTTCAGGCCATAGTTTGATAAATTAAATTTTATTCTTGAACTTGAAGCAGTGGACTGCTGTAAATTTGATTGTTTTTCTTCCTGGTTTCAGCCAGTGCATTTTAATATTCATCTTTTTCAATTTTGATTTGCTGTGATTAGAATCTTAGTTTGTGTTTAGAATAATGATTAAGGGAGTTGTTTTGTTTGTTTTGTTGTCTGTGGATGGGAGTAAGCGGGAAGATGTTGTTTTTATAAATAAATTATTTTTGCATTAGGATTCCTCTGACATATTGATTTTATGTTAAGCTTCCTGTGATCCTTCATAAACCCTAGGATGTTTAAGTAAAGTTAGAGCTAGCGAACAGACCATTACCCCGAGCTAGAGTCGGGTTCCTAGGAGCCTAAAAGGGTACAATATATAGGAGATGGTCTATTCATGTTGCTTGGGCTTAACTGGTGGAGAGAACTTGAATCTAGTCTACAGGTGTGAGGTGATATTTCACTTGTCAGAACAGCTGCTTGTTTATGAATTAAATTAGACAATATTTCCATCTTAAAACTCTTATTTATATACTCAATTATGAACAAAAACCTGAATTTACACTCCTGTGAGAATTGGATTATAGGTTTGATATGACATTTGATCTAGTATGACGATTATTTTCCTTAATCAGAGCAGAGCACTGTCGTTCCCCGTGTGGGGAAATCCAAGCTCTTCTCCATTCTTTACACGAATGAGAGGAATTCAATGTTTACAATCTTGGTGGTTCAGTGCCATTTCATCCAGGTGCCATTTCGTCCAGCAACAAATTTCCTTGAAAAAACGTGCCATTTCGTCCAGCTCAGTTTTACAAATTATTACACAAGTTAAAGAGTGCCATCTCTTCCAGACGAAATGTTGACAAGGGTTGAAGCAGTGCAGGTAGTCGGAGGTCAATGACCCCTGTGCTTACGTGCACAACTTAGATCATAAATCCAATAGATGGCTGATGACGTCACATTGGTGAAACCAACATCTCGATCAGCTGACTAAAGGGAACTGCCGGGAACTGCGGATAGTTTGGAGCACTGAAATACTACACGTGATGATATAATTGGGCTATTCTATACTATTCATTACGGTACCGTACTAAGCCAGAATGGTGTATTACTGTGCAGCGTATGGATGTAAGGAGACGTTTATAAAAGGATCGGGCATTTCTTACCATACGTAGGCCTAAATTAATTGTAAAATAACCCTAAAATTCTTGACTACACTACTTGCATTTATTTACGTTTCCTCTTAACTCCGAAATATGAAAGAAAAATAATTTAACATGTAAATGCTGGACTTTTTTTTACAAATGATTAAAATTGACCCTATCCCTTACTCCACTGAACAGGCCTATGAAGCAAAATTAGGACCATCACAACATAAAAGAACCTTCCTTTTCATTCATGTTCAGTGTCAAATTTCAGGTTATGCTACTGATGTGACGATGTAGTCTTCGATAATAAATACGCTGAGGTAATATTTATCACCTTATTAAACGTATGGACACTGCGTTTGGTTGAGGAAATTTTCAGATTCTTCTATGATACATTGCAGCCCTAAATTAGTCAATTCTTCGTAGAATTTGAAAGTTCTGGGTTATTTTTGTGAAGGAGTCTATGATTCATGGAAAATAGAATTTAAAATGAAACAGTTCATTGCTTGTATTGTTTTCCTTTGTAGCAAATGTAATGCATAGTGTTTAAAAAGCAACGCTTACTAAATCAGTGGACTTCCTTTTTTCCATTTGCCCATGTTTTGTTCACTTTCATAAAATACTGAAGTGGAAGGTAACGCTGAATAAGAGCTAATCGTACGATAAAATTTTGTAAAGTAAAGTACTGAAATTAGCCAAAATACATTTTCTAATGATGAAAAACAAATTAGGAAACGATGTAGTAATAGATTGAACTTATTTGGAGCTCTCGGGCGTACAATCAAAGATGACCAGCTACACAAACACAATTCTGTTCAAAAATCAGCAGGCCTAATTCAGAGTTGGATTTGTTATTAATTATTTACAACAGGGCCTCCTGGATATATGAGCATTATGGAACACGATAGCCACTCTTTACACAAACACAATTCTGTTCAAAAATTAGTACCGGTAGGCCTAATTCAGAGTTGGATTTGTTATTAAGTATTTACAAGAGGGGGTCCTGGATGTAAGGGTATTACGGAACACGGCAGCCACTTTTTACACAAACGTAATTCTGTTTCCTTTATTTATAGATAAATTAGAATTGTTACTCAATAACATGAGCAAAGTAAATTTCGATATAATAATTTGTGGGGATGTAAATGTGGATTTCTTAAAATTTGATAGAAATTATTAACACAGTTACTAATTTCCTATGGACTGAAACCTACAGTAAATACCCCAACAAGAATAACAAAATTTAGTAAAACCACTCCTGATCAATTTTTTTTAAATACAGATAAATATCACCATTCAATAGAAGTCTATTGTCCGGGTTTTAGTGACCACCATGGACAAATACTGAGTTTTGAAGTACCCGAAACAATCAATAATAATGATAATGGAGTAAAATCAAAGTGCAGGTCATTCACTGAAACAAATGTCACATATTTCAATGACTTATTAATTAAGGAAACATGGTCAGAAATGTATAAACTAGAAAATGTAAATGATACATTTAATGCATTTAACAGTACCGTACCCTAAAACACTATTTTGAAACAGCATTCCCCTTTAGACAAAGAACTGTTCAAAATAACAAAACTAGCAATTGGATAACAACAGGGATTATAAATTAATGTCAAAGAAAGAAATTTCTACACAAATTATATAAACAATACCACACAACACCTGAATTCAATTTATACTACAAAAATACACTAGCATATTAAATAAGGTAATAAGACTAGCAAAGAAAATGCATAATGATAATTTTATTTCCCAATCATCTAATAAAAACAGGGCTATGTGTCCGTGATAAAGAAGGAAACTGGAAAATCTGCTAAAATACAAAGGAACATTACACTGACCAGAAATAATAAAGTGATTAATAATCCAGAGGAAATAGCAAACACTTTTAATGACTATTTTAAAAATTATTAAATAAATCACTGGTAAGTACACTAAATTCTAATAATAAAATAAATATTTGTAGTGATTCTTTATTTATAAATCATGTCACAAGTGAAGAGATAAGAATAGTTATAAAAGAGCTAAAAAATAAATTCTGTGCTGACATTGATGGCATCACTGATGCAATTTTAAAGAAATGTGCAGAAAATATAATAAATCCACTTACACACTTAATAAACAATTCAATTCTCTCAGGAACTTACCCGGATATTTTGAAGTTATCAAAAGTAATTCCAGTGCACAAAAACGGTTCAAAAGATGAATTAGATAACTATCGTCCTATTACCTTACCAACTGGTATTGCAAAAAATGTGGAAAAAATCAAGTATAAGAGACTGATAAGTTTTATAGAAAAAAATAAAATATTATCAAACTCACAACATGGATTCAGAACGGAAAAATCTACACAGACAGCAATTTATGAATGTATTAATAGAATACTGAAATTAATTGACAATAAGGAACATGTAACTGGCCTATTCTTGGATTTATCGAAACCATTTGATGTTGACCATAAAATCCTCCTTACAAAACTGAATCAGTATGGTATTAGAGGTCTAGCTAATAAATGGATAGAGTCTTACTTAACAAGGCGTAAACGAATAGTTAGCTTGAGACACAAGGATGATGGAACCAAATTACTTAATGAAACATTGTCCAATGAGGGAATTATTAAATTTGGAGTACCCCAGGGATCGGTTGTGGGCTCACTACCCTTTCTTCTATATATCAATGATATAACACAGAACGTTCATTCACAAAAGGACATTTTGTTTGCGGACGGTACAACACTCGTAATGAAAGGTGAAACTAAACAGGTCATACAGCAGTCTGCTGACTCTGTTACAGGAGAGTTAACCAAATGGTCACAAGATAATCGCCTCATAATCAACTATAAAAAAACAGTATGTCTAAATGTCCACAATATACAGAATAGGAATCCTGCAAAGCCCAATATAACATTAAATGGTCATCAAATAGAAAATAAATCAGAAACAAAGTTTTTAGGACTATGGATACAATATGACTTGAAATGGAATAAACATATACAATATCTGAATACTAAACTGAACTCGATGTGCTTTGCGTTACGTATTTTGAAAACCTGCACCAGCATGCACACATTAAGAAATACTTATTTTGCTTATTTCCATTCATACTTAAGATATGGGGTCATATTTTGGGGTCTGTCGCCAGATGTACTAAGCACGTTTAGGATACAAAAGAGGGCGATTAGAATTATGGCAAATGCAAACACTAGAGAATCATGTAGACCTCTGTGTAAAGATTTAAACATTCTCCCACTGCCCCGCATATATATCTTTGAAAGTATTATGTTTTTTAAAAAGAATTTAATGAATAAGGATCTTTTCCTTAAAACAAACCATGATGTTCATTGGCATAACACAAGACAAAATCAGAACTCATATTTCACACACACACACACACAAGCATATATCAAGAAGGAACTTTTCACACAGGAGTTAAATTATACAATAAGCTACCCCAGTATTTAAACTTGCCCCAAAAATAAAAACCTTTGATAGAAAGTTCAAAGCTTATCTGCAGTGCCATTGCTTTAACTCTGTAGTTGAATATCTTAGCGTATAGGAGCGATGAAATCTATAATTATATTTTACTTTTCTATTTTAATTGTAATACCTAGCTGTAAGTAGTTGTATTTATAGAATTAAGTTTTCATATTATGATAAAAGAGTAAGGTGTAAATAGTTGTCCAATAAGATTGTATATCTTAAGATCTGTTATTATAATAAGTTATAATAGTTATAGTATTAGTATTATATACCTATTGTAATGGGTTATTTATATTGATGAATAATGTTACTAAAAAAAATATTAATTAAATTGTCGCCCACTTTTGGGTGATCAATATGAAACATTATTTGTATATTAATTTAATAGTTTATCTGTATTGTTGTCAGCTTCACTAAAAAAGTACATAATGTGTAGTATTATACGTAGCCCAGGGCGCCAGACCATTTATATATCATGATCAAAATAATATATTAAACCTCGGTTAAACAGAGGTAGAGCAGCGAAATTCATATCTCCAGCCGTAGTGAAACTTACGTAATCTAACCTTACGATAATTAGTTTAGGAGTGTGGTGTTGCCTTATAGCAATTACTAGCTACTAAAGGAAACCAGTCAAACATTTGAATTTACAAATGAATTTAATATATAAAAACAACAAGTGCAAAAAGAATAAAATACTACTAATAATAATAATAATAAATTAAATTAAAGAATCTACTGAATTTACTTGTATTATGGGTCTTGATTGGAAATTGGATTATACTGAGTTAATTGAATAAAATATAGATTGAAATTAATAAGCATGAGAGCCTTCTGATTTGACTGGAGTAAAACTGTTTAAATGGCTCACCGCATTGAAGATCATTGTAGTCGGATTGTTGCGTAGAGAGTTCCTGATGGCCCTGATCTTCCTCAACGTAATGAATTTATATGTGGATGACGGAATAAATTCCAAAAATCATCCCTGTGACAATAGCCTCGTACACAACCATGTCACAGTTTGATGAGACAGAATGTCTTATCAAATTCACATACTTAAATAGTCAACTGTATAATATAGCACTGCGTTACAAATGAATGTTAATTTCCCAGTCCATCTCGCTACATGTTCCACTCTTCTGCTCCACACAGCACCATTCCGTCTCCTCCAGCAATTCAATAATAGTAATCCATTTGGGCGGCCGTCATATATATAACGTTCCCAGGTAAGGCACGCGTCTATCCCCTCTTCTGAAGTCGCTAGGCAATATTAGCCCGTCTTTCACATATCAATAATGACAATACTTCTCTGTAACATTTCTCGGGAGGTCCAGCCCACCTTTTGTATACAGTCGCAAAGGACTCATTCATCGGCCCAGCATTGTTAGTGGCGAGTCTTCATAGAATCCCTTCTTAGTATGATTTGTATACTGGTAGAATACCTGATGTGAAAGATATAAGTGTCTATTTATGTCATTACCAAGAAGCCGTGGATAAGCCGGCCTTCCGCGAACACCCTCTTCTTCTCTTGTTCGTATTTTCTTCAGAAATAATATTCAGTCAAGCGTCTAACTTATTTCAAATATAATATGTGTAGCTCCAAGTCCTTTCAATTGCCATAATATTCTACATTACCGCATAATAATAGATATAAATATATTAGTTAACATAATAACTAATTAAAGGTAAAATGTAAACTTAAAAAATATTGATAATAATAATAATAATAATAAAATATATAAAATTATTTCATTCTGGTCACAAATTGGGACCATCACACTATTAGTACTTTTATATTATAGATGTAAATTCTGACGTGTTCTATATCAAAAATGTATTGTATACATGTATTTGATCAAATGGAATTAATAAAAATCTATCTATCTATCTATCTATCTATGTAGACCTCTGTTTAAAGATTTAAACATTCTCCCACAACCCTGCATATATATCTTCGAAGGTATTATGATTTTTAAAACGAATTTAATGAATAAGGATGTTTTTCTTAAAAAAACAATGATGTTCATAGGCATAACACAAGACAAAATCAAAACATTCATATTTCACACACACACACAAGCATATATCAAAAAGGAACTTTTCACACAGGAGTTAAATTATACAATAAACTACCCCAGTATACAAAACTTGCCCCAAAAATAAAAACCTTTGATAGAATGCAGGCGCGGATCTAGAGTTTGGTTTTGGGGGGGGGGGGGGGGTCAGAGATTCGATCTAGAGTTTGGCTTTGGGGGGGGGGGGGTCAGAGAATCGAAATTGTTAAGAAAAATGGTATCACTAAAAACGCAATCACAAAATAACCAAACGTACAAAACCAGACCAATTTTTTTGCAAGCTTCATGGATAGAAATTTGATGCGTTTAGCGCACCAAATATATTCGTACAAATTGCAACGGCGTGTTTTGCGACTCTTACATCGAGTTTCGAGAAAAGGATCAAGGTACGTTACAGTTTCGGCAAGTCGAGTTGATACCGACAAAGGGAGAAAGTCACAGCTTAAATTGCCAACCAAGCTTGCAGTTTGGACGTCGGCAAAAATTTTTGGTGCGAAAAAAAAAGCCCCAGTTTCCTATCCGTGCATTGCTGCACATTCATCGTGACATCACTATAAACATCGATTCGGTAATCACAAGGTTTGCTAAACAAAATAGACGAGTTGATTTTGTTGTATAACTAATAGTTTTTATACAAGAGGTTTGAAGTTGTAAATATGTACAGTTGTAACAGAACATAATACAGTAATTCCAATAAAGATACTTCAGTATTGAATAAAATGAAACAAAACTGTTTTTCAGTTAAAATTCGTTAAGTTTTATTTGTCTGGTAATTGTGTTTTCGTTTTTTGAGTTTGCAAAAAAAAATTGGTCTCCGTTTGGGGGGGGGGGGTCATGACCCCCGTGACCCCCCCCCCCTTGAATCCGCGCCTGATAGAATGTTGAAAGCTTATCTGCAGTGCCATTGTTTTCACTCTGTAGTTGAATATCTTAGCGTATAGGAGCGATGAAATCTATAATTATATTTTACTTTTCTATTTTAATTGTAATACCTAGCTGTAAGTTGTTGTATTTATAGAATTAAGTTTTCATATTATGATAATAGAGTAAGGTGTAAATAGTTGTCCAATAAGATTGTATATCTTAAGATCTGTTATTATAATAAGTTATAATAGTTATAGTATTAGTATTATATACCTATTAGTACTTTTATTTTATAGATGTAAATTCTGACGTGTTCTATATCAAAAATGTATTGAATACATGTATTTGATGTAATGGAATTAATAAAATCTATCTGTCTATCTATCTATCTATCTATCTATCTATCTATCTATCAGTAGGCCTAATTCAGAGTTGGATTTGTTATTACGTATTTACAAGAGGGGATCCTGGATGTATGAGTATTACGGAACACGACAGCCACTTTTTACACAAACACAATTCTGTTCAAAAATCAGTAGGCCTAATTCAGAGTTGGATTTGTTATTATGTATATACAAGAGAGGATCCTGGATGTATGTGTATTAGAGAACACGACAGCCACTTTTAACACCAAATATGTTACATTCTTAACCTTTGCTACCTTCCTGTACGCAAAGAAACATGCGAAGCTTTTCCCAATATCGTATAAATTACGAAAATGTGTGTTTTAACCCTCATTAAAACTCATTTCCCCACCTACTCCTATCACCTGCCATTACGAGTTCCTCTGTTTATCCTTTAGTCAGCTGATCGAGATGTTGGTTTCACGTCACAGTACAGGTGTAGTGTGGCAATGCGCACTCTATTGTATTTATGCTCGAAGGTGCACAACCACAGGTTGTGGGATTTCCCACCCACCCCTGCTGTGAAATTCCATTCCTCCCCTCCCCACCTTTGTTTATGAACAGTGACTTCATTCGTTCGAATAATCTCTATGAATTGCATTTTGTCCATCCAAATGAGTAGTTTGGATCTACCGTGCATTTTGTAAGCATTTTCAATTTCAATTGCATTTTGTAAGTATTTTGAATTCCAATTTCACTTTGTGAGATTTTGGAATCTGAAGTAAGCGTTTTTTATCTACATTGCATTGTGTATTTTCAATTTCAATTGCATTTTGTAAGTATTTTGAACCTCAATTGCATTTTGTACGTATTTTCAATCAATTCCTTTTGTGAGTATTTTCGTTCTAAATTCCGTTTTGTAAGTATTACCGCTCTCCATTTTGTGAATAGTTTCAATCTGAGTTCCTTTTTCAAGTATTTTCCTTCTCACTTAATTTTCGTTCTGGTTTACACTTCATTGTCATTTTCGCTATCACCCAGACCGTTAGGCGCCAAGAACCTAGATGTTAGGCCCCTTAAAACAACAATTATCATCATCATCATCATAAATATCACCTGATTTGTGGAAATATTTGTTTTTATTCTCACTATGTTGTTTACATTATAAGCATTTCATTGTAAAATATAGTTGACTGGTGGCAAACGAGCGGAGCGAGTAACGTCCATTATTACAAACATCAAAAGATTACTTATTTCTAACAAGAAACGCAATGAAATGAAACAGTTATTGTAGGCCTGTCAAACTGTCAATCTTTGGTATTTTGACGAAATAGCACTAGTGGGCCGGTAGAGAGTCAACCCACCAGCCTCTGTTCGTGGAATTTGGACGAAATGGCACCTGGACGAAATGGCACGACACCATCTTGGTTACTCAACCCAAAGTTGCCCTTGTGCTCTTGTAGTGCAATGGATTTTCTAACATAGCTGTTGTAGAGTAATTAGCGCTGTGTTTTTCGGTAGCTTACTTTGATGCTCGGCGAGTGTTGTTATCGCTTGACATGCTTGCACGTACCGTAGTTCAATACTGTGAGGTACTCGGTACTTGACGAAGTGTATAAACTTCAATTTAACAACTGTACTGAGGTACTGACCACATGGTTACTGCCTAACAGGTGCCGATGTTATAACGTGATCTGGTATTCAAATTATCGTTGTGACAAATGTTACAAACTGGTAGAATCACTGGCCTGCCAGCGACACAGGCTGTCGCAGATCAACATCTCTCAACCTATATACCATACGGAAGGAATCAGCTTGCGAGCCCCAGTCAAGATTCGCGGGCAAGCTTGCGCGCTCAACTCAAGTCCAATCAGGTGTAAGCGTCTTCTCTCTTCGCACCATCCGAAGACGAGCGATGTTTAAATAAATAGTGCCTGTGTTCCTAATTTCTCGCTATTTCCGAAGATTCTCCGAGCACTTACGAAGTTAGCCATTTTAGCGCGTAATTCAGAGTTCAAGGACCTCATAGCTTGGCTTCCTTCTAATACTGTATCATCTGAACTGAGGAATTGTTTAAGCTTTCCTGTCTGGCTGTCAAATTCCTACCCTTTGTTCTGAATGATATATTATAAAATGATGTGAAATAAATTACTGATTGTCGTCTATGAATGATTGCTAACTAAAAGACTTAACATATAACATTAAACCCTGATGATAAATGGAATGGGATGCAATGATATGGCCTGTGCAATCTTATAAATTAAAATAGTTTTCAAAGAATTCACCCTTTACTAAATCTGAAATATCTCAGGAAGTATTTGAGCTACGACGACGTTTGTGGTCTTAAAATGTAATGCCCGTCAAGCACCGTCGATTGATATCCACCTTACTTGATTATATATTTCGAGTATTAAAATAATAGCGAATATTACTTCCTTCAAGGTCTCACGAAAATGGAATATCGAATGACTTGACGGACATATTGTCGCTAGGCGACAACGACTAACACCGTATCATGATATTCACCGCCACCCCAATAATAAATCTAACTTGATATTAACAGAGAGTTCCCTAATTACGCCATGATATCGTTAACTTCTACCTGCTCCACTCGGGCGCTAATGTCGCATGTATCCATACATGATATCGTTAACTTCTACCTGTTCCACTTGGGCGCTAATCCGCATGTATCCATACAATAAATAGAAGGGGATTCTGTGCACATAATTTTATTAAAACTTCTCAAAGAATGGATTACTTTGAGACTGAAATGCTCTTGCACAATCGCAGTTATTTTGCTAATGACACTGTCATGTCAACATCTGTTTGAATGACAACAAACACTGTATACGAAAGACAACTAATTTCACGAAGATGCCGCTACAGTCGAATGTTGGAACCGCCATTTTGTATTGTGTATCTGATCTTTCTGTTATATGGTCTTTGGTCTCACCAGCTACAAACTGTCTTCTTTTCGTTTCATCATTCGTCCTTATAGGTTGTGTGCTCAATCAATACAATGAATCATATTATGATGAATGAGAGGCGACACTCAATTACAAATGTTATAAAGATTAAAGGTGACGGTAATTGTTTGTTCAGGTCATTGGCATATTGTGAGTTCAACAATCAGAGTTTATTTACACAGGTTAGAAAGCGAATTGTAAAACATGTTACAGACAAGTGGAATAATTATTCTTCCTTTATTGTTGGCAACAGCGATATGTAGGAAACTGCTATCAATACGATCGATGATTACAAAATGTATATGTCTATGAATGGTGTTCATGGAGGTCATGTTGATTTAGTTGTCGCTGCTCAAGTTTGCAAAATGGATATTTATTCGTGGATTACTACTATCGTATGGAAGGTGACCGGTTAAAATATATACGTCATCAACAAACGAAGTTACGAGTTGATACATATGCCGGTTTAGCAGACGCCTTGCATGTACGAGCAGAAAATGAAAATCTCAGAGTCGGTCGTATTGTCGTTTCGCCATCTTTTACAGGTAGCCCAAGGAAAATATTGCAAAATTATCAGGATACGATGGCGATAGTGAGGAGGTTTGGAAAGCCATATTTATTCATTGCGTTCTCCTATAATGCGGGCTGGCCAGAAAGACTTAACAGCATTCATCTCTGGGAAACGGCTAATAATAGACCTGATATTGAAGTGAGAGTTTTCCATTGCAAAGTAAAGGAATTGCTACGATTGATTAATGTTAAGGAAATTTTCGGTAAAAGCATATCTATATACAATGTAATTTCAAAAACGAGGTCTCCCGCACATCCATTTACTCTTAACATTAACAGAAGATTGTAAGTTTCGAGAAATTTCTGACATTGACAGTGTGGTGTCAGCCGAAATACCAGATCTCGAGGATGAAGTGTTATACGAGTTGGTATGGTACATGGTCCTCGCGGATCTTTGAATCCTGCTTCAGTCAGTATGAAAGATGGCTTATGTAAGAAAGATTTCCCTAAACAGTTTCAGGAAGAGACCAAATATAATACCAATGGTTATCCTTCGTATAGGAGAAGAAACAATGGACGGATTATTATAAAAACAATTCGAGGCATTGACATTGAAGTCGATAGTCGATTCATTGTTCCCTACAATCCATTTCTTTTTCTTTACGTGCAAGCTCATATTAATGTTGAAATATGCTCAAGTGTTCGGAGTGTTAAATACATCCACAAATATCTTATAAATTAAAATCCACAAGTTTGTGTATTAAGGTCATGACTGCTGCATTGTTAAAATATGTCCTGAAGGCGAAACGGTGAACTACGATGAAATTACTTCTTTCCTAAATGCTAGATATGTTGGTCCAACAGAAGCCGCATTCAGGATATTTTCATTTGACATGAATGAACAGTCACATTCTATCGTGCGATTACCAGTTCACTTGCCAAACTTGCAAAATATCTATTTTAAAAATGATAACGCTCCTGATATTTTACTTCAAGCACAGTTGCGCAACACGGAATTACAAGCGTTGTCCAAGTTAAATCAATATTCGCAAGCCAGAAGTCCGTATATATATCCTGAAACACCAGTACATTACATCTGGAATAAGAGCAACTGCCAGTGGCAAAAAAGAAAAATGTTTCAAAAACTATAGGCAGAATGTATAATGTTTCGCCTACAGAAACAGAAAGGTATCATTTACGCCTGTTATTGCTTCACGTCATAGGTGCTACCAGCTTCCAGGATCTATGAACATACAAAAGCAGTTGTCTATTCTGCTTTTAAAGAAACAGCTAAGGAGCGAGGTTTGCTGATTGACGATTCTGAATGGCAGCGTTGTTTGGCTGAAGCGTCACAATTTCAGATGCCTTCTAAGTTACGACAACTGTTTTCTTATATATGTATCTTTCAGACCCCTTCAAATGTAAGACAACTGTTTTCTTACATATGTATCTTTCAGACCCCTTCAAATGTAAGATAGTTATGGGACATTTTCAAGAATTCATTATCAGAAGATTATCTGCAGTTTCACGAGCCTAACATTGCATATTAGTTCACTCTTATACATATTTCTAATACATTAAAGCTCCATGGTCTTCCCATTACTTCTCTCGAATTGCCAGCTATTATTGATAATTTTCCTCAGACAAATATACCAATGAATTATCCAAAACTTAATGAGGATCAATTAAGTCGGATGATAAACCAAGCAAATGGAAACCAAACGGCTATAATTACAGAAATTATGGGGTTAGTACAAAACAACAATGAAAGGATGAAAAATGCATATTTCATTGACGGTCCAGGGGGCACCGGGAAAACATTTCTTTACCAATGCTTGATTCACAGTTGCACAAATTTGGGGTTAAATGTATTTATTTAGCGTTTGGCTGTACATATCAACATTAGTCAAAAATAGATGTGTATTTACATTATTTACAGTTTCACTTTCAAGTTGTTAATAAAGTCTATCACAGCTGGGCCTGCTTCCACAAAGTCACTGAAGTTGCCACTGTAGGAATGCGTCGGGCAGTCATTCACTATATGCCGTATGGTCTGCCTGGGATCACCACAACTGCATTCTGGTGAAGATATATATCCCCATTTGTAGAGAAGATCTGCACATCTACCATGTTTTGTTCTTATCCTAGGTTAAATGTAGTTTCTGTTGCAAGGACTGGTATTGCAGCAATGTTACTACTGTACACAGCCAGTTCAAGTTACCTCGACATTTACATGGAAATTCTGTATCAGGAATAAAAGTTAACAGCAAGGAAGCTTTTTATATTCGTTCAGCAAAACTTATCATCTGGAGTGAAGCCTCTATGAATAATAAGCACGCGTTGATGTGTGTAAATCGGTTGCTCAAGGACATCATGAATAACGACGTGCCTTTCGGAGGAATAATTATCATATTAGGTGGAGATTTTAGGCAGGTATTGCCTGTTGTGCCTCACGCATCTAAAGCAGCATCAGTCGAAATGTCAGTAAGGTTCTCTTCTTTGTGGCCATTATTCAACATTTTTAAACTCAACAAAAATATGCGAGCGGATACAGATCAACGTGACTTTGCAAACTTCTTCATACAAATTGGTAACGGTGAATACCCTCACGTCGATGGAGAAAATTCAGAATTAGTCCCACGCTGAAAAATATTTCACGCTTTTCAAAAATAGCGATTTTAGCACCTAAAAATGAACATTGTAAAGAAATCAATGACAAAGTTTTAGACCTAATCCCAGGATCATCGAGAACTTACATCAGTGTGAATAATTTGATTACTTAAGATGAGAGTGAACTTCTACAATTCCCAATAGAATTTTTAGACAGCATTGGCATAAGTGGATTGCCACCTCATATCCTTCGACTAAAAGAAGGCTCAATTGTGATTTTGTTGAGAAATATTAATGTTACCCAAGGTCTGCTGAACGGTACTAGACTGTTGGTTTGGAAGATGCATGACAATTGCTTACACCTGGAAATTATTACTGGTGTAAATGTTGGAAACAATGTCCTACTCCCTCACCTTGACCTTACGCCATCAGATACTTCTATGCCATTTTCCTTCAAAAGGAGGCAGTTTCCAGTAAGTTTGGCTTTTTGTATAACTATCAATAAAGCTCAAGGTCAAACACTAGATCAAGTAGGCATTTATTTACCTCAACCGGTGTTTAGCCACGGACAACTTTACTGTATGCCACACTATCGCGAGCAAAACCCTTTCATGACGTCAAAGTTCAAATAGAACCAAAAGGCAAGCGAACTGCAAATGTCGAATGGAAGGAAGTACTATTAGAATTTTGAAACGAATGTTGCGGAGCAGCACAGACCTCACCAAACGGGGCACAGATTAAATACAATTATACAAGGACGTCCACATCCCTAATACGATAACTGTCCTGTGGTAATGGTAAAAAGAAATTACTATTGTCCTACATCGGTGATTACTAGCCTACATCCTGTTATTTCATTCCCTCAGTTTTATAACAAAGATATACTCAATCAAATGTACAGCTTAATAAATATTAATTCCTTCTGCGTGAGTTGTCTTTTCATTTCTCATCAATCGCCTTTACTTACTGTTTTATCTGTAGGGGTGGAGGCGATAGCTGTCTTTACAGAGATGTGCAAATTATTAGATTCGATATCAGTTTTCCAAAATTGCATTTTTACTTTTCACGGTTTAATGCACTAAGTACGTTTACAAGGCGATGGAATTACTTCAAATGTTTAACCAAGACTACTAATTATATTGACAGCTTTAGAAATTTACTTTTTCAGTCGGCGGGCGAGACTGTCGCCACTGGCCATTCAAGTCAATCACCCAGGGCTACTTCTGTGGAGGGGAATATTACCCATGACGTGAAAATGAGTTTAAGACAAAGGAGACAGCAAGGATAGGGTAAAGGTAACGCCCCTTTCCATCAATATCTAGAGATTGAGTCAATATGAAATTTTACAGAAGACTTGACTGGAAAGGGAAAATTAAGCACATAATTAAGGAGCTTTAAAATGCTTTAATTAAAGCAGAATCAGGAATCGCAGTGGAAGCATACAGAAGTACTGTGACCGTTTAGAATTTGGGGATGCTCCCAGAGATTTCTCGCTCCAAAACGTGCCCACGCTAAGATTTAAAATTTAAATATTAATTAATTGGCTGATATAACTGATCTCCGATGCAAATAATCGTGACCTGCATGATATTCTACGCAGGAAGATGGTTTTAAAAGGTCAGGATTGTTGTTATTTAAGAAATTGAGCTCGTGAGTGGAAGTCACGGACTAATTTCTGGTTTCAAAGTTATATAAGCCTGCAGTGGGAGGTCCACACACAAGTTTTTGAACTTCCCGACGGGGAACCTGCGACACTCTGTGATTTAGATTGCACTCTAGCGAACAAGTATAATAAGTGAAATAATAACACACATCGTAAAGCAATACTAGGGAATTAATATGAATAGAAGTGACAATAACAGTAGATAACGTTCTTATAAATAAATATGTCAGTGAATGAATAGGTATTCAAAATGTGAGTTACCAGTCTTAAAACGAACTGATAAATCGAGAACGCACGTTCTCATTTGAGAAACTCTAAGACTGCACATAGTTAATCAGGAACATTCACACAGGAAAGGCAAACGAATAAAAGTAGTCATGGTCAAAATATAAACATTAGGACCGTAAGGGTACGGTGGAATATATGACAATAAGTCTAAAACTCTTGGTAGCTGCAAGTTAGTGAGGCAGGCTATGGAAGGAAATAATATTAATGATTAGGAATTAGGAGAGGAACGGGATCCAATTGGAGATCTTTGCCAGTTAGAGTCAGCTGAGGGGGGTAGCGACTACATGATTCCATCATCGCACGGGGAGATAGGAAAATCACTTGCAACGTTGGATTAGACCGACGAAACGAAGAAGGAGGATGTACAAAAGTGTGTATTTTTCGTGTTGAAAGTGTTATATTTTCAGTGTTAAAAGTGTTTTATTTTCAGTGTAAAGAAATTATTTCAATGTGTGAAAAGTGAAAAAAAAGGCTTTTAAATGTATATTTATGAAGCCAAGTGTGTGAGAAAAATGGGCATGAATCATTACAAAATTGTGAAGACGGAAGCGTAAACACCTCACATGATGAGTGATATGCTTCACAACTGGGGTCGACCACCCGAAACAATTGAGTAAGTACTAATTTTGATGATAAATTTAGAACAAATCGCACCATGCAACACCAAGTAAAATAATTATTGTGTTATTTAAAATATAACAGGGACCCGAAGTTAGGAAGGAAGTATCATTCATCTAACTAGAAATTAAAGAGAGGACGGGGCCGGTGAATTAAATAAAGTTGTCAGAATGGGCCAAATTAAATTATCGAAAGATTAAAGATTCTATTTTATAAAGATTATCTGTGGATTAACAAGTGTGAACAGAATAGAAAGATTTTATGATAAACGAAAGGTTTCGATAGTGATCATAGATATAAGCTGAACTAAGCTAATTAAATGTAATAGATTAGAGCATTAAAGTATGAAGTTGCTGCCGGTTTCTCGGTAAATACGTATGTGCTGGGAGCAAAATGAACGATGTTGTATTAGCCCCTTTTTCTCAATACGATTTAAGAATGTGAAAACAGAATGTCGATATCATAAACGGTTCCGTAGTTATTTGAGGTGGCCCTCTTAGCCGAATCACCCTGTGTATAACAGTTGGTAAAAAGGTATTCATACACCATGTTAGTTTTGAATGTTGTTTTAATATATGACCAGAAAAGTCATGTTTGCATTATGTAGAAAAGTACCAATTATTCATTACCGAAAAACGAAAACCTTTCCAACACAATACATATTACAATATAAAACAAAATCAATTTTGGGGTACCCTAATGTACTCGAAATTCACGTAACCACCACCTATTATCCGAAGGATGGAAAGGATCGTAAGGGTCGCTGATCTCCAGCTAGAAAAAGCAACGATTCCCTGCTAGGTGGCAAGTTAGGAATCTCTCAGAAAAAGATATTAAAACAAGTAGTTCCGTGAAGAACTAAAGCCTATTTTCATATATCCTACTTATGTTAATTGCCTCTATCAACATACAAAATGTCAGTTTGATTGTAATAGATTCGTAGATATTGAGAACCGTCTAATATTTCGGAAGGTCGCCATGTTGGAAAGTATTTGTAGATCTTAGAGTTAAGTACTATTACATGAAGATTGTTGTGTAGGTGTAGTATTCAAACTTCAATCGCATGATTAGTACACAAGAAGTAAAAACGAGATTTTTAAATTTCGCACAGCTGCCAACTTCTCGTTATGAAAACAATGGAAATAAATTAGATGCCAGTGGCTTAACATTTGTATCGTATAAGCATTTACCGTAGTGATTCTCACTGCACTCGGATGGTTAAATCGCGAGAAACGTCCATTTAAATATTTATACTTCGCTTCACCGCCATGTTGGATCAGTGCTCACAGGTTATTGAAGTCCTATAGGTGAACTTATGTTCATAGCCTATATGAACATAAATATTTTCAGTTTGATTGCTATAAAAGATTCGTAGATATTGAGATCCATCTAAATATTTCGAATGGTCACCATGTTGGATTGTTATATGTATAGGCCACAGAGTTATGTACCATTAAAGGAAAATTATTGCGTAGGTTCATTATTCAAACTTTCATTTCCATCGCATGATTACGACACAAGAAATAAAAACTTAATTAAAATTTCGCACAGCCGCCTTCTTGAGGTTATGTAAACAATTGATCTAAATTAAATGCCAGTGCATTACAATATTATAGATATTTAATGTACCATATTTCACTCCGCTCAGATGGTTAAATCGCGAGAAAAGTCTATTAAAATGTTTCAATTTCGCTTGGCTGCCATGTTCGTTTTGTACTCTACAGGTTTTTGAAACTTACAAATATAAACTTGTAGTTGTATCTTGTATCACCGTACATAATTTCAGGGTGATATCAGAAATAGTTTCGGAGATATAGAATGCCGGTAAAATATTTCGCACTGCCGCCATCTTGAAATTATATAAACAATTGAACTAAATTAGTATTCAGTGCATTACAATGTGTATAAACATTTGCCGTACCAAGTATTATTTCGTTTAGATGATTAAATCGCGAGAAACGTCCATTTAAAAGTCTCAAATTCGCCTGGCCGCCATGTTGGTTTCGAAGTTACCAGTTTTTTGAAAGTCAAATAGGTGAACTTCCAGTAGTGCCCTTTATCACCATACAAAATTTCAGGGTGATATCTGTAATAGTTTCGGAGATATTGAATGCTGGTGAAATAATTCGCACAGCCGCCATATTGGATTGGTGAGACGAAATAAAATTTGAAGTCCACGGTCGGGGTCGGCCAATATGGTGCAATGACCTTACCGAGTTTCATTGAAATAGCCCCAGCCATTTAAAAGTTAATAGGGGGACAGGCACACAGACAGATACACACACACACATACACACACACACACGGACAAAAGGTGATCTCATCAGCCTATTTTTTTTTTTCATAAAATAAAAATAGGCTAAAAATACGATCGTACCTAGTTGCATACAAATGCTACAATAAAGTATTGGAGGACGAGATTCTCGGAATCTCGAGGGTGAAAGGTTAATTAAGTGGGCACCAGTATCTAACTAGTAGTACCATCGTAGCTAATTATTAAATGAAGAGACGATAGTTTCTATAAAAGGAACAATCAAACTAAAAAGTGCCTGCTAAGATTGATTCAGTAAGGACAACAATAATATAAACATGTCCTATGACAATTATTAAAAAAAAACACTCATTTGAAAATTTTAAAAACATCTAATTTCAAATAAAAAATATAACTTCGCCTAGAAGCAAATATATACCGTGAGTTTCGGCAATTAGACTTCACTATGTCCTCATGAAGAAGTAAAATAATATTTGTTCTATAGACACCTCGTCTATCAATATTCTTGAAACCATCAACTACTTGTTGATCATACTGTACTCATGCTCATTAATTAAACTTTGTAGAACGATTTGCCTCTATTTACATTTCCTTCCCTAATTTATACATAAATCTCCTTAATTCCTATTCTTATTCCTATAAATTCTATGAAATGAAAATCCACAGCCTGCTTCCAGTCTCCAACCGGGTCAGGAATGGAATGAATGAAGCCCCCATCTAGCGGCGAGGATATGGACAGTGCCGGCTGCCGAGGTCTGACGCACTCCTCTGGGGCAATGATTCAATGAATGACAGATGCAATGAAATGAAAGTGTGTTGCTGGAATGAAATTTTGTCAGGGAAAACCGGAGTACCCGGAGAAAAACCTGTCTGCCTCCGTTTTGTTCAGCACAGATCTCACATGGAGTGACCGGGATTTGAACCACGGACCCAGCAGTGAGAGGCCGGCGTGCTGCCGCCTAAGCCATGGAGGCTTAATCCTATAAATTCAACGCATTAATAAAAAAATACATTACTTATTATTATTATTATTAAATATTTACAGTATTATTATTTTATCGTTGTCAGAACGATACTTCTTCATTCTACGATCATATTATGTATCTCATCACTCTTTACATTGTTCTTGTATCGTCGCTTTAAGCTTGTCAAATCCAAACATCTGTGCAACAAACAATTAAGTTAATTACAGTTCCATCTAAGTCTTAATCTTGATAAATTACAATAAAGATCAGATATTATATCAGACTATCTTCTTGGCTCTCCAATTATATTTAAATAGGGGTTTTAAATATTCCTATTCACATTCATATTCAGTGCTTACATATTATATCGCTTTCATCGACAACACTGTCGTTAATACCATTAATATATCGTTATCATTCATTACTAGCTGTACCCGGCATGCGTTGCAATGCCAATCAAAGAAAGTGTTGGCGTTGTGACTTTGTTAGATGACGTGCTTTTGGATTCCCAATATTTTCTTCTCTTTCCGTTAACCACCTCTAAACTATTGTAAAATTGATTTACTATCTCAGTTACATTCAAGGGAGCGTGCTCGACAACTCACCAAAGTTTCATCGCAATGAAATGAATGGTATATGAACGCATACGGGACTTTGTTGAAACGATTCGATTGCCGTCACCCATTTGTTGAATTACTCGTACACTACCTATTGTAAAATGGATTTACTAAGTCGAAAACCTTTCCTGGCTTGTACACAACAACTCATCAAAGTTTCATCGCAATCGGATGAATGGCATATGAACGCATACGGGATTTTGTTTAAACGATTCGCGCGCCGACACTCATTTCTTGAATCTTCTTGTGCGCCACCCATTGAAAAACGGATTTACTAATTCATAAACCTTCGCAGGACTGTACTCAGTTCACCAAAGTTTTGTCACAATCGGATGAATGGTATATGAACGCATACGGGACTTTGTTGAAACGATTCGAGCGCCGTCACCCATTTGTTGAATATACTCGTACGCTACCTATTGTAAAATGGATTTTCTAATTCGAAAACCTTCCCTGGCGTGTACACAAAAATTCATCAAAGTTTCATCGCAATCGGATGAATGGCATATGAACGATTCGATTGCCGTCACCCATTTGTTGAATATACTCGTACGCTACCTATAGTAAAATGGATTTACTAAGTCGAAAACCTTTCCTGGCTTGTACACAACAACTCATAAAAGTTTCATCGCAATCGGATGAATGACATATGAATGCATACGGGATTTTGTATAAACGATTCGCGCGCCGTCACTCATTTGTTGAATCTACTTGTGCGCCACCCTTTGAAAAACGGATTTACTAATCCATACACTTTCGCAGGACTGTACTCAACTCACCAAAGTTTTATCACAATCGGATGAATGGTATATGAACGCATACGGGACTTGGTTGAAACAATTCACGCGCTGTCGCTCATTAGTTGAATCTACTCGTGCGCTTCCAATTGTAAAATGGATTTACTAAATCACAAATCTTCGCGGGAGTGGAAACAACATTTCACCAAATTTCATTGCAATCGCATTAATGGTATATGGACACACATGGATTTTTTTTACGATACGCGCGCCGTTACTCATTTATTGAATCTACTCGTGCGCTACCTATTGTAAAAAGGATTTACTAAGTCAGAAACCTTCCCTGGAGTGTGCACAACAATTCACCAAAGTTTCATAGCAATCGGATGAATGGTATATGAACGCATAAGGGACTTTGTTTAAACGATTCGCGTGCCGTCACTCATTTGTTGAATCTACTTGTGCGATACCTATTGTAAAGTGGATTTACTAAGCCAGAAACCTTCCCTGAAGTGGGCACAACATCACACCCAAGTTTCATCGATATCGGACGAATGATAAATGAACGCATACGGGACTTTGTTGAAACGCTTCGCGCGTCTTCGCCCATTTGTTGAATCTACTTGTGCGCTACCTATTGTAAAATGGATTTACTAAGCCTCAAACTTTCCCTGGAGTGTACACAGCTCACCCATGTTTATTCGCTATCGGACGAATGGGATATGAACGCAGCGCTCTTCACGGACAATTTCTTGTTCTTCTTCAGTCCTTTCATTCGCAATGTTTCGTATCCTTCTTGCATTATGTCTTTGTCGGGAAAGATTCGATCATCTTTGTCGCGGCATTGTTAATGATTATTCAAAGAGAATACAAATTACGTTGAGTAACTAACGGGATTTCATGTTAAGAGCCTCATTTTCTATACCGGTAGTATAGAGTGCTACTCGCATCCAGTCGGCCGTGTATCGTCAAGAGCTACTGTTGCCTGGAAACGACTTGCCTTAACTGTCATTTGCGTTACGTTTTATAGTGACTAGTATTCTCTTTGACGTTTTATGTCACGTCACGGGATAAAAAGTATCCTATGTCCGTCTCCTGGTTCTAAGCTACCTCCACACCAGTTTTCAGCCAAATCGGGTCGGCCCTTCTTGAGTTATAAATAGTGTAACTAACACGACTTTCTTTTATATATATATAGATAACCTCGCTGAAATATCCATATTTACTTACATTACGTTACAACAAGTCGTACATGGCGTTATACCACACGCATAAATCCTGCTACTGACATTTCTTTCCTCTCCACCTTAAATATTGCACGGAATTCAAATACCTCTACGTATCACACACGTTTACGTAACTCCCTTGCTCTTCCCCACAATAAAAATTTCCTCTTCATTCCTCTTACTTAATTCCACAATAATCCTCCTATCGATTATACATTATTATACATTTCGTCGTGCTTGACTTATTTCTGACTTGTTATATTTTCTCTTCCATAATGTTCGTTAAATATCTCATCTTCAATGCATTTTATTAGCGATTCATTTCAACTCATCGAGTCCAATATGACAGTACAATATTATTATTTAAAATAACCACTATTTCGCTGAAATATTCATTTTAAGATAATCGTCTGTATATTGAACCCTTATTGATTTGCCGATCAATAAGTCTTCATGATTTTTATTATTATTATTACTTATATCCAGGCAGTACCTTTTGAAGTGGACAACGGAAGGCAACGCTTGCAACAGAGGTGGCGTGATAGTTATTTCTGGGGACGACCTGCTAAGCCAAGTTCAAGGACAAATTCTGAGTGAACGCGCATACAATTTGGCGTCATTATGGGCGTGCCAGAGGTGAATTTCCAACCGATACCCGATTGAATCAGCGAATCAGAAGAGAGGACGCCTGGACCACGCAGCGAGGTGCGTGCCATAAAAAAGACGCCAAAAACACGTGTATGAAGAACCGCCGATCGGATGGAATTCCGCATAAGTGCATTGAGACGTTTAGATAAAAAAGAAGAAGTTTGATACTAGTCCCAAGTCTGTGAGTTGAAAATTACAGATTATTTTCTCAGATTGCCCCTACTCCACTCCATTCTGCCAGTTTCTCATAAATTGATCGGTGATGAGTAGTTTGTGTCACAATTTGATCAGGAGCCGTAAAGCTTAGTTCACGCCAGTTTGAGAAACATTCTATTGTGCTCTTGGGAGCAGAGTTCATGCCAAGCGGAGGGGAGATCTCTAGTTGAGATAAGCGCTACTCGGCATAAGTAATTTGAGAGACTTTTAAATGCCAGCTACGTGGCTGACCAGACTGTAATATTTTTCTGTAATATTTTTGTGTTATATTTTATGAGGTATATG
Organism: Meconema thalassinum; assembly: GCA_946902985.2. NCBI lineage: Eukaryota > Metazoa > Arthropoda > Insecta > Orthoptera > Tettigoniidae > Meconema > Meconema thalassinum. Next base: position 305,699,646 of record OX336390.1, read on the forward strand.
TGCGTGTGAAACAAGCAAATGCTTAGATAGGGCCAGTTCGACGTGGAATAATCGCCCAGGACTCTTGAGTGAAAGTCAGTAGCTCATAGCGAATTTAGCAGGGTAGAATTATAATTTTTAACATTTCTTTTTAAGAAGCCACGCCAAGATGTCTACAGCAAGGTCGATTGGTGGGATGATGTGCTACGCCTCTACCAGAATGTCGACGATGACGGAGTAAATTTCCCGTGGGGAATGTTCTGGGATGGAGGTTGATTTTCTGCAAGCTGGACGGTGATGTACAAACCATTGATTTATTTTTTATTAGACGCGAGAACGTGTAAATAATTTTATTCATGGTTTTTCTTGTGGTTTTTTAGATTCCGTGCTCCGACACTCTTTTCTTTTAAATGTACGTTGGCACGTGGCCAAAATTTTGTGTGATTGTATATTTTTCTTATGAGTAATTATTAGTATGCACGGCGCGTGCATTTGGATTTTATTCATGCGAATGCTGAGTTCGTCATGGTCGATAAATGGTGCTGTATTCAAATTCATTTAAGTACGAGAAGGGGGTAAAAGTTGTTAGATGTTTTACGAACAGGTTTTTATTCATACTAGGGTTGCCGAGCGCAACACGTTAAGATGTCACTGTAGAACACCTTAATTCTATATTTTTTAGTTTTTTTATATCCCTTTTCAGGTTCTTCAGTCACGGACTAGACTGGAAACGCAAGTCGGTGGAAATATTTATGTCTTTTATTTCAGGTTTCTGTCAAACCCATACGTGTGATTCTGGTGTGTGTATTGTGTCAAGGTGTGTGTATTTGATTCTTCGTGATGAGGGGTAGAATGTGTCTACTGCCCTCAAATTTTGATGGTATTTTATGGAAAGGCGGAGCGCTCTTGGAGGCCTTGTCCTGTGCTGATTCTTGGATTTCCTTGGGAAATGCTAAGATATTTTTTGACACCCACACGCATATTATGTGCTATTGGGAGCACGCTTCTTCGAGACTCGAGCCATTGCTACGGCAGGTCGAGGTATGTTTACACGTGGGTTGACAGATGTGCAGATTCCACCTTGCGCCCGTATATGTCTGGTTATTCATCGTTTAGGCAGTTCAGCTGACTGACTGACCCCTGTAAGCTATCTGTAGCAAACCTGTTCTTGCAATGATCTATGGATCACAATATTAAATTGGGAGTTCGCCATGTCCGTTACGAATTACCGCATATCGTATGAAATGAAATATTTGTTTTATGATGCAAATGTTGGCTTTAAGCCTAGTGATTTCTGTGACTCATTTAATTTGCTTATATGTTTGATTGTTTGTTTGTTGTGACACCGTTGGGTGTATTTCGTATTTTCATGTAAAAATGGCAAGCGGCCATGTGTGTATTTTTCTTGATTGGTCACGTGTTGATTTACTTGTGTCGATTTAAAAAGTCCTAATTTTAGGCGTTAGTGTGGATTGCTAAGGCAATTCTTTGATTCCAATTTCATGCGGAAATTACTTTGTCTTATTCAGTGTAGGAAGTGTCGGATTTAGTTTAATTAGTGTTTAGTTGGTTCCTCGTGTCTGTCTAGCTCTAAGACAATGCAGATTCGTCCCCTGAAGGTTTACTGGATGGTAACGGATCTCGCATTAAATTGTACACATCGTACCGCATGCAGAGAAGCCACACACGCACATGTCATTGCAGTAATTTGGGACATTTGGTCCAGATGTTTACGATCTCTCCTGAGATCAGGCCTAGTTTGGCATTTTTATTAATTCAAGAGGGTGTCATTTGAGAGTCCTTGTGTTTTTGCTGTAAATAGTGTAAATTTGTTGATCTGTTTATTAAATTCATATGTTTTAATCCTGGTATTCACTTTTTCCTGCATGCTATTTTGTTATATGTTAACCTGCATGTTATAAGAAGCGCTTAACAACAACTTGACGAAATGGACTGTTACACCCCCCGAAGTGGAAACGACGAACATTGCTCCTCACATTGATACGCGCAAAAACAGCTATAATCCATATTTCTACGAGCAAATCGACTTGGAAAGTCTCATCTCTTATATATAATCCAAAATGGACTCATCACCGCAGGGCTCAAACCACTAGACCTAGAAAGCTGAAATTATGCATGTTGGTTGATCCGAGTATGTAGAGGCTCACTAAGAAACGGTTTTTGAAAATTCAATTTGTAAGTGACTTTTTTCGGCCCTTTGGCATTGACAATCCAAAATTGACTCATCGACGCAGGGCACAAACCACTAGACCTAGAAAGCTGAAATTTTGCATGTTGGTTGATCCGAGTATGTAGAGGCCCACTAAGAAACGGTTTTTGAAAATTCAATTTGTAAGTGACTTTTTTCGGCCCTTTGGCACTGAGCAAGGACAGTCGGCACAAAGTTCGGATTTAGCTCATTTTAAGCCGCCAGATACGAGAAACAATACTCGGAGGTACTGTAGGGACCCCCGAAACACACTTTTTAAGTTCCTAAAACGAACGGTTTCGGAGATATTCCCAAATAACTGTGTTCCCTCTGAGAAACAGATCAACGTTACTATGGCAACCGCTGATATTTCGCAGACCGGAGATAGTTTTCTGGCAATATCTCGAAAACCGTTCGTTTTAGGGCCTTAAAACGCTGGGTTCGGTTCCCACTTCTTGGAAGTGGAAACGACGAACATTGCTCCTCACACTGATACGCGCAAAAAGAGCTATAATCCATATTTCTACGAACAAATCGACTTGGAAAGTCTCATCTCTTTTATATAATCCAAAATTGACTCATCGCCGAAGGGCTCAAACCACTAGACCTAGAAAGCTGAAATTTTTGCATGTTGGTTGATCCGAGTATGTAGAGGCCCACTAAGAAACGGTTTTTGAAAATTCAACTTGTAAGTGACTTTTTTCGGCCCTTTGGCACTGAGCAAGGACAGTCGGTACAAAGTTCGGATTTAGCTCATTTTAAGCCGCCAGATACGAGAAACAATACTCGGAGGTACTGTAGGGACCCCGAAACACACTTTTTAAGTTCCTAAAACGAACGGTTTCGGAGATATTCCCAAATAACTGTGTTCCCTCTGAGAAACAGATCAACGTTACTATGGCAACCGCTGATATTTCGCAGACCGGAGATAGTTTTCTGGCAATATCTCGAAAACCGTTCGTTTTAGGGCCTTAAAACGCTGGGTTCGGTTCCCACTTCTTGGAAGTGGAAACGACGAACATTGCTCCTCACACTGATACGCGCAAAAAGAGCTATAATCCATATTTCTACGAACAAATCGACTTGGAAAGTCTCATCTCTTTTATATAATCCAAAATTGACTCATCGCCGAAGGGCTCAAACCACTAGACCTAGAAAGCTGAAATTTTGCATGTTGGTTGATCCGAGTATGTAGAGGCCCACTAAGAAACGGTTTTTGAAAATTCAATTTGTAAGTGACTTTTTTCGGCCCTTTGGCACTGAGCAAGGACAGTCAGTACAAAGTTCGGATTTAGCTCATTTTTAGCCGCCAGATACGAGAAACAATACTCGGAGGTCCTGTAGGGTCCCCGAAACACACTTTTTAAGATCCTAAAATGAACGGTTTCGGAGATATTCCCAAATAACTGTGTTCCCTCTGAGAAACAGATCAACGTTACTATGGCAACCGCTGAAATTTCGCAGACCGGAGATAGTTCTCTGGCAATATCTCGAAAACCGTTCGTTTTAGGGCCTTAAAACGCTGGGTTCGGTTCTCACTTCTTCGAAGTGGAAACGACGAACATTGCTCCTCACATTGATACGCGCAAAAAGAGCTATAATCCATATTTCTACGAGCAAATCGACTTGGAAAGTCTCATCTCTTATATATAATCCAAAATTGACTCATCACCGCAGGGCTCAAACCACTAGACCTAGAAAGCTGAAATTTTGCATGTTGGTTGATCCGAGTATGTAGAGGCTCACTTAGAAACGGTTTTTGAAAATTCAATTTGTAAGTGACTTTTTTCGGCCCTTTGGCATTGACAATCCAAAATTGACTCATCGACGCAGGGCTCAAACCACCAGACCTAGAAAGCTGAAATTTTGCATGTTGGTTGATCCGAGTATGTAGAGGCCCAATAAAAACGGTTTTTGAAAATTCAATTTGTAAGTGACTTTTTTCGGCCCTTTGGCACTGAGCAAGGACAGTCGGTACAAAGTTTGGATTTAGCTCATTTTAAGCCGCCAGATACGAGAAACAATACTCGGAGGTCCTGTAGGGACCCGGAAACACACTTTTTAAGTTCCTAAAATGTACGGTTTCGGAGATATTCCCAAATAACTGTGTTCCCTCTGAGAAACAGATCAACGTTACTATGGCAACCGCTGAAATTTCGCAGACCGGGGATAGTTTTCTGGCAATATCTCGAAAACCGTTCGTTTTAGGGCCTTAAAACGCTGGGTTCGGTTCCCACTTCTAACCACGAACGTTGCTCCTCGCATTGATACGCGTAAAATGAGATATATTTTATTTTTAGTGGTTGCTTTTGGGGCTCGGATACGATCGTGATTTTGAGTCTAATTTTATACTCTTTCAGCTGGTTGTTGTAAGCGAGCTTTCAGAAGTTTACTCGAATTTACAATGTTAAGATACTTTCTATTTTGCACGATATGCTTTCATTTTCTTTATAAATTTGTTTTTTGTTAACTGAATATTTTTGTTTGCCAATTTTGATCTGCTCTTTTTCGTTTTTATCCATGATCTGCAACGTATTTTCACAGTCAAATGTGACGTATTCTACCGGCTGTCACGTTAATTATAATTGTTTCTTAATTACTCTTACTGAGGAATTGGGCAAACTTATTTCAATAAAGTTGGTATTTTGTCTTTCACGGCCATTGAATCCCCGCACAAGGCACGGCTTAAACCTAGAAAAGTTGCTGAGTTGTACTACTGGACTAATGGTGCAGCAGAAAAGAGGAGAATTGAAGCTTTTGAAATGTGGTGATACAGGAGAATGATGATCAGATGGGTAGATAGGGTAACAAATGAAGAGGTATTAAGACGAGTGGGAGAGGAGAGATGTTTCTGGCGACTGCTAATGAAGAGAAGAGATAGGAGGGTAGGACACATATTATGACACCCAGGAATAGCAAGCTTACAGTCGACCAAAATATTATGTGCACTCGAGTTTGAAGGTTGTTTGTGAAGTAACCAATAGACCTTCATAAAATCCAATGACATCATCATTTTTGTCGTTCGATTTTACGTTAGTTCATGTAGGTTTGGAATTTTTAATTTATATTTTAATATTTTTTATCGCAGTTGAAACACAAAAAGTGCCCGTTTTTAAGCGTGTTTCAACCATGCGTCACATTTAAGAATTATTGTCTCACAAACCCGTCATCAGATCGAATCCAAATTTTAACACAATATACATTGGAATGTTGTATAACTGGTTTATTAACTTCAAAATGTTGTGAGTTCAAGAACGAATGTTGTTATCATTTTTGTAAGGTAACTCATTCTCGGCTCGGGGTCGTTGGAAAATGTAGTTCTTGGTTGCGTTGTAATCCTTATACATCAAAAAGTTATGCTGTATGACTGTGAAATAGGTAAATTAATTCACTTATTTTATATAGGTTTGTATTTGTACGGAGAATTAAGACATGGTTCACCAGCTAGCCGCTCCGGGAAATGCTGTACAGCGTTGCTGATATGGAGCCCATCACTTCCAAGCGAGACGCGCCATGACGCGTGATGTAGCCCATCTTGGCAATGATGTACAGCTTTCACCGGAGCGGCTAAATGGTGAACCATGTCTTAATTCTCCGTACAAATACAAACCGATATAAAATAAGTGAATTAATTTACGTTTTTCACAATCATACAGCATACCGTTTTGATGTATAAGGATTACAACGCGACCAAGGACTACATTTTCAAACCATCCCGAGCCGAGGAAAAGTTACCTTACAAAAATGATAACAACTTTGTTTCTTGGACACACAAAATTTTAAAATTAATAAAACTGTTATACAACATTCCAATGTATATTGTGTTAAAATTTGGATTCGATCTGATGACGGGTTTGTGAGATAATAATTCTTAAATGTGACGCATGGTTGAAAAACGCTTAAAAACGGGCACTTCTTGTGTTCCAACTGTGATAAAAAAATATTAAAATATTAATTAAAAATTCCAAACCTACATGATCTAACGTAAAATAGAACGACGAAAATGATGATGTTATTGGATTTTATATAGGTCTATCGGTTACTTCACAAACAAACTTCAAACTCGAGTACACATAATAGTTTGGTCGACAGTAGTTATGGATGGGAGGGTCGCGGACTAGAACTGTAGGGGTAAACCAGGGTTATACAGATTGCCTCGGATGTAGGGTGTGGTAGCTATGTAGAAATGAAACGATTAGCTCAGGAGAGGGAGACATGGAGGGCTGCATCAAACCAGTTAAAAAACTGAAGACTCAAACAACAACAATCAGGAATTTTAATTACTTAGAGAGGCATGTGGGGCAAAAGGGTCGTTGGAGAATTTCAATCCCCGGGATGTAACACTGGAAGAGACTGCATAATGTACATCAGCGGCCAATGTGAGCGATATTTAACTATAGGTCTATTAATAGGGATATGTTTGCGTTCAAATCATCAATTAGTATGGCCAAATTACATCCAGAATAGCTTAAGTAAGAATACTTTTAATTCCCCATATTCCGATAGATTTGCCATTCCAGTGTGCAAGAGTGCAGTTCCCTCTTCAAACAATATTCGCAATTTCTTTAACAAAGCGCAATGACACACACTTAACAGTAGCACGTGTACATTTAGACAAAACCATTTTTTCCCATGGCCAACTGTATGTGGCCTGCTCGCGAGCATCCGGACAACAAAATCGTTATGTCTCAGCAGAAGATGGCAAAACCATAAACGTAATTTTAAAATGTGTTAACATAATGTAACATCGAACCCTGCAGACGTTCAGAACTCTATAAAATTCCCACTTTGCTGATCATATCAATATACTGTATGTATCAGAATATTCAGAATTAGAATGGACACACCTATAGCCGCGATTGCTGTAATAGAATATACCAATTATCAGCAATAATGCATCGTCCCCATTGTCTTGATCGCGGGCGAAGTCGCGGGTACCTGCTAGTATACAGTATATATTGCATGCATACATACAGTATATACACACATACAGAAATATGATTAAACGAGTGCCCTTGCCAGCCCAACAAATTAGAATAAGAATCTTTACATACTGTACATACATGTTCATTTAAGACTTTTGTTTTCAGCGTCCAGTCAAGTCCGCAATCCTCCTACGTATGTTTGCGAACAAGTCACCTCCAGGATCCCCTATTAGCAGTTAGCACTGAGGCCTCATCTGTTTCTAATAGACTATTGTAATAATATTATTACACGGTATGTTACGTATTTATTTACACAATATCTTATTTACAAGCATGTTATTGCAATTATGCGTGCCTCAGTTTGTTAATGCATATTTAACCCAAGATTGGTGGTTCGATCTCGGCTGTCCGATGGCACGCATCTTTCAGGATGCCCGGGTTAGGGGGTTGCTAACCTCTTTCTCTCGTTGGAGTTTGCTGAGCCCCATCCAAAAATTATTAGCGGGTTTAAGGTGCCCTGTATCCGATTTAAGCACATAGAGAAACCATGATTTAAGGGAACAAAGAGTTTCTAAAAACAAGACGGCTCCTTTGTCTTGGGTAGTTGTGGGATCGTAGTTTATGAGTGGTAAGTTGCGGTGATACACCCGTTAGCAGATGTTCAACTGTCAGGCCGAGTAGCAGGTGCAAGGCTGTCTTCTCACCTTGAGCCAGGTGAACTCTTCCGAGATACAGTAATATAGCCTGCTCCACAAAGAACTGTACAAATCAAAATTGAGGTTCTATAATGCCCATTTTTACTACTTTTTACTACAAATATTACACTTATCACTCATTACACATAAGTTAGTGTCGCTTTGTGTGGTCTAGGGGCATGTATTGAGACTCCGGATCCGAAGGCCTTGATTTTGATTCCAGGCTCTGCCAAGAAATTTAATTCTGGTCTGAGGGTTGGAACGGGATGAATTCACCCTTAAGACCAAATCCTAGCCTCAATTACAAATACACACACTACCACAGCCAACACAATGACACAGGTTTTCAAATAGATTATGACCTCGCTGTTCCACCCCCTTAAAACAATAACTAACAATCAAATAGATTCCACACACACCCAAGTACACATGGCTACACGAACACAATATCACAAAACCCCTAAATGAATCAACAACAACAAGATGATTTCTATGAGGCTGGCTGCTAGCGTTCACGCCTGTAGTGCCCAAGGTTGTGGGATCGAATCCCGACACTGTCAGTTAGCACTTGAAGTATCTTAAATGCGAGAGAGCCGTGGCATTTACTGGCACGTTTAAGACCTCATTTATGGCAAAATTCCAGCACCCCGCAGTGATTATAAGGGACATACATACCGATAACATCACAATTTAATTTAAGTGTCCTTCTCCCTCAACTCCACCTAAGTTTATTACATTTTACTGCCCAAGAACTAGAACTGAACAGCATAAACATTCACGATCATAGGTGTAATTCAAACATACAATGGACATTTAATAGGAACCAACCTCGACTTATTCAGTTACACATACTGTAGTTCCTTTGTACCGGACGCGGTGGCCGAGAGCGCTACCTCGTGCCTCGCTGGCATCGGGAGAGCGTGTGTTCGAACCCCGCCTCGGCTGTCCTGAAAATGGTTTTCGTGGTTAATTATTTTCGCCACCAGGCAAATGCCGGGACGGTTCCTTTCAACAGGTCCACGGCTGACTTCCTACCTGATCCTTCGTTAATTATACCCAAGTTAGCGATCGGCCTGTCACCATCCCCAGTTGTATCTTCTGTCAAAGTGTGTTCAGCTCCTAGACACCATCCTTGCACTGTGGAGGAATAATCCCTCGTAGAGTCCGTGGGTGAAGCCGAGCTGGAAGGATACAAGTAAAAACAATATATTAAAAAAATTGAATTTGTTGGAGAGTGCTTGCCACAAGGTTCGGATACTCCAGGCTGGTGACCGAGAGCGCCAGCATAGCCTTATCACCATGGGCTGAAAGGCTGTGTCTAGACTAGAGTGTACATTCCACTCCGTGGAATCAGATGGAGACAGTAGTTATTTACATATTAAATCCGAGGCCAGTGTTGGGCTTAGAGCACATGTATTATGTCATAAATACCATATTCTTCTTCAAATAAAAGCACTCAAGTGTTACATCGATCGTTGTTATTTATCATAAGCTATTTCATCAGAACTGAACAATATTTATTATATTTGTAAAATTGTGTTTTAATAGATTTTGTCTTGAAAATACATCCATTACTTTAACGATATCCTTTACGTAAAAGCTCCTTATAATATTCACGTTCTGGAGCCAAATTCTATCTTACGAACATATTTTTTGTATGGCATTTAAAGCTAGCATCTATTGTAATTCAGGGACCTTGAGCACGCACTGTGTGTTGAAGCTGCAGTAATGATGTGTTTGCGAATCACGCTGCCCTCGCCTGACGATAACGTTTCTTATTATCTCCTTAACCTTGGCAGGTGAATGTAAAAGCTGTGAGGCCAGCTCCGAACAAAAGCATCTCAAATCAAATGAATTATGAATGACTGCGCGTTGATAATTGTATTCCTACGTCCACAGTAAAACTGCTTATGCCAAATGGCTAAGGTTGGATCGCATCAAGCATTAGGGGAGCAGGTGATAATGATGATAATCCACAGCCTGCTTCCAGTCTCCGACCGGGTCAGGAATGGAATGAATGAAGCCCCCATCTAGCGGCGAGGATATGGACTGTGCCGGCTGCCGAGGCCTGACGCACTCCTCTGGGGCAATGATTAAATGAATGACAGATGAAATGAAATGATAGTGGAGAGTGTTGCTGGAATGAAATTTTGACAGGGAAAACCGGAGTACCCGGAGAAAACCCTGTCTGCCTCCGTTTTGTCCAGCACAGATCTCACATGCAGTGACCGGGATTTGAACCACGGACCCAGCGGTGAGAGAACAGCGTGCTCCTGCCTAAGCCACTGAGGCTCCAACGAGCCTATAATGGCAATAATTAAGACACGAGTATGTTTAACGAGCGTAAAGAGTTTTATAATTTCCATACGAGTGTCTTAATTACAATTATAGGTGAGTTGCATACGACTGTTTATGTTCGACGATAATTATAATTAGTTTATGTTCGAACATAAATATTCATAAATATCTGTCGAGATTTCGCCAATTTTTGTACTGAACAAAGTGCATGAGATGCAGAAAATACCTTGTATTTGACCATGGCCTCCTGGAATACCTCACGATGACACTCGCCCTGCAGTGAAATTTAAAATAGGGGGCCATGGAAGTGAGCGCAGGTGCGGTACTATCCTCACCTAATTGGTCACACAACTGTTTCTTGAGTTCTGATTGGTGGGAGAAACTGTATCATAATGAAAACTTGTACTATAATGAGCCTCATTATAGTACAGTTTTCTGACATATAATATTTACATTTCGCCAGGGTCGAACATAAACACCTTATTATTATTATTATTATTATTAATAATAATAATAATAATAATAATAGTGCATTTTGCAACGAGCCTATAATGGCTATAATTAAGACACGAGTATTTTTATAAAACGAGCGTATGCGAGTTTTATAATTTCCATACGAGTGTATTAATTACCATTATAGGCGAGTTGCATACGACTGTTTATGTTCGACGATAATTATAACTGTATTATATGTGTCAACATATATATTCATAAATATCTGTTCAGTCACTAGAATGTTGTGATCGGGTGCTGCGGTGGGTAGTATATCTCTGTTTTCCAAGCTCTCTGGACAACCGACGCATGCGCTCTGTGTGCTTCAATACCATATGTTCAGATTGTGCACCAGTATTCAGTAAAACTGTCACCGAAGTCGTTTCAAAACCACGCGCTGTGTAGAAATTGGTTTTGGAGATAATAAGGTACAGTGCTATTTCTTGTCTCATATTCTCCAGTTTATTTACGCGAACATATGGACGGTGCACATTCGGTAATTTATATAGACAAGTTGGATTTTGAGATAATGCGCGAAGGTATCCTTATCTAATTGGTCACACAACTGTTTCTTGAGCTCTGATTGGTGGGAAAAACTGTTTCATAATGAAAAATAATGTTATAATGAGCCTAATTATGATACAGTTTTCTGACACATAATAGTTAGGGTCGAACATAAAAGTGCTTTTCAAACTTTTTTCCAATGACGACACCCTAGAAACTCTAAATATTTTGTGCGTCGCTCTTTCTTTCTTTCTTTCTTTCTTTCAAATGAGAGTATCCCAGACACCCAGTGGATTATTGGCTAGCTTTCTTACTGTTACCTCTGAAGTCGGGGTCTGCTAAGACATTTAATTCTGGTCTTTAACTCGCGGCGTAGCTGTTTGCGCTAAATCGCTTACTACGTCCAGAACGAGAAGCTGCAGTAAGTCCGGAAATCAGAGGTTCGTATTCCAGCGTTGACAGCGGCTATCCTGAGTGTGGTTTTCCCCAATTTTTCTACGCTCCCTTCGGGCAAATGCCGTGGTAGTACACTATTTCAAGGCCCGGGGTGCCTACCCCATCCCCAACTCGAATGATTACAGTTACACACACCACACACTACTACAGTCGCCACAGAAACACAGGTCATCAGTAAGGATCGTGCTTTTTCGCAAATGCGATAAAGCGCGAAATGCTTATAATGGCTTGCACTCTTGTATTTTCACTTTTCGTGACCTGTAAACCACTCTTTAATGTGCTTTGAGAAAGTGACAAAATGCGAAAATTATACCAAAATGCTACATAAATGTGAAATCCTCCATTTTTTAAACATAACGATTTTTGATGTGTAACATCTTTCCACTCGGTTGCTGTATATTTTTTGTGGGGGTGATTTTGATGAAATGAAACGGAAATGGGACGGAAATAAAACGGAAATAATGAGCGCGCGCGGTGGTAGAGATTGGTACCACGACGTACTGTCGGCCATGTGGCTACGTGGAATGTATATCGCATACGGTTTACTTCGAGGTTTGGAGGCCCCATTAAAGATATTCCTACAATAAATCATCTTCAAATTGTCATTCTTTGGTGTGAAAATATTCATTATATCATATTTGCTGAAAACAGTTATGATTTATTAAATCGTCATGCTTTTGCTGCATTCTTATTTAATGTAAGCACTCGAGGTACTGTCGGCCAGAATACAGCACTATGTAGAATGTATATCGCATATTTCAGGGTTTGGAGGCCCAATTAAAAATATTCCTACAATACATCATCTTCAAGTTGTCGTTCATAGGTGTGAAAATATTCAATAGATATCATATTTGCTAAAAGGATTTGGCACTGGAGTTTTACAAGTAGTTATTTCAATGACCAACAGAGTTCACTGTTAACAAGGAATTTGCGCTCCCGACAGAGCCCTATGTGGAATGTATATCGCATACGGTTTACTTCAAGGTTTGGAGACCCCATTGAAGATATTCCTACAATAAATCATCTTCAAATTGTCGTTCTTTGGTGTGAAAATATTCATTATATCATATTTGCTGAAAACTATTATGATATATTAAATCTTCATACTTTTGCTGCATTCTTATTTAATGTAAGCACTCAAGGTACTGTCGGCCAAAATACAGCACTATGTAGAATGTATATCGCATACGGTTTACTTCAAGGATTGGAGGCCCCATTAAAGATATTCCTACAATAAATCATCTTCAAGTTGTCGTTCTTTTATGTGGAAATATTCATTATATCGTATTTGCTGAAAGGATTTGGCACGGGAGTTTTACAAGTAGTTATTTCAATGACCAACAGAGTTCACTGTTAACAAGGGATTTGCGCTCCCGGCAGACACATAGTAGGATAATATGTCACATGTTACACATCATATGCGACTACTGTAAGGCTCGTGATTTTTTATTCTTTCTTTTCGTATGGAAACTTCAAACAAGGAGTTTCTACACACTTGAAATATTTATGATGGCTTCACCACCGGTCTGGAATGCGGAAAGTTATCCCCTCCTGCACATTGTTGCCCACCCGTCGCTTACCCACTTCGCGTAGGTCAAGTTAACAATTAGTGATGTGAGGCTGAGACCGAAAATGTATATAAAACAGCTCTAAGATTCCATTCAACAATGTTAATGATGGATGAACTTGCATGCACTTACCCACTTTGGTGGATTTTGAAGCAAGACTTAAGTTGATTTTGTGTATTTTCTCTATATTATTCTGATTAGTATACATTTATTTCTTTGTAATACTGTACTTTGACTTCTAACAATTGTCTTCTGTGTTACTTTAAGCTACCGTAATCAACTAAAAATATTTGCATGAATTTTTATCTCACTATTAACCTTTTACAAGTGCGTTTTTAATTTCACATTAATGTCATTTCAAAATAACTCATTTGTTAGATTTAACCCAAAATTGTGGTTTTCTTTCTTCAAAATGCTATAAAATGCTAAATGTTCAAACCAAAATGCAAACTTTACATTTCAAAGGTTGGTTGATTCCTTAGTTTAGGGGCTGTGACAACGCGGTCATCTAGCCCCGTGTACTTTGGGTGTGTGTAAAATCTGATAACCGGTGTTAATATTGTGATGGTTGCATTAGTGTGTGTTATCTGTTTTTAATTCAAGTAAAGACTCTAGACATTGAATTTTCAAGTAGTTCCTACTTTTGCCGCCAAACGCCACCGTCAACGACTACTAGTTCCGAACTTGGTTACCAGATGCCACCGCAGTCGGCTCCTGGTTACGAACGTTGGAATCTAAGAGCGTTAGTCAAATTTAGCCTATAATTTAGCTTCACACAAGTGTAATTAGTGGAAGGTTCTTTAACATGGCATAAATCTATGACAAGGGACCGCCGACTTTACTTCCCCTCCGAAGGAAGGTATACTGAGGGATTTTTAACGCTCTTAAAGAAATCCGACGACTTCGGCCGGGTTTGAACCCGCGATCTTGGCCATAGAAGCTCAGCATGCAAACAACTACGCCACTGAAGCCGCTTATGTTTTCAAAATGCTAAAAATCACCGCCCCTAGTTATCAGACATGGGGTTGATGATCAAAGGTTTCCCAATTAACAACAACATAATTCTGGTACACTCAATCTCGTTAGAAAAAATCTGAGACGAGATGGTATCGATTACCTCCTCAGACATCCAGATGTGGTTTTTCTCTTCTACTCGAGACAAATGTCGGGATGATTACTAACTTAAGGCCATGGCCATCTCCTTCCCAATCCTTTGGAGGGGGGAGGGACCATCTCCTTGTTCTCTTTCCTAACTGTCTTTCATGGCTCTTTCTTTTTCGGAGTCACAAGGCACAAGTGGAAGAAATGCCGGACTCAGTTGTTGCCAAACCGATTCCCAGTGAGCCCTTGGGGGCACAATCACTGAACGTGTACGGGAGATTGTAGGCCTATACAAGCCGACATCGCCCAACAAGGAATGGTGTGGATTTCTCCTGCCCTTCAAAAATCCGATTTCCTTAGCCAAGGCTCGAACCCACGGTCTTGAGATCATTAGGAGGAGGGAGGACAGTTCATCACTGGTCCATAGAGGAAGCTTACAAAAGATGTGAATACTCACACATAATGAGAAAGTTAGCCTGTAACCTGGAGGGGGGATAAGCCAAGCCGGCCGGCCCAGACTTGGCAAGGAGACCAGGTATGTGGGAGATGGGGGGATGGAGAGAATGAGATAGTGGATAACGGGACGCCCTCGCCGGCTGGGATGGCGTGTGTAGGAATGAGTGAAAGCGAAAATACCGCAAGGTTCGCCATTGATGACCACGCTCCCTACTGTGGAGCCAGCTTGTGGATTGAAATGTCTTGTACTAGCAAGCAAGTTGATTTACAAGCCCATTATCACTGCGTGTAAGATCAGATTGTGAGCCTAATGAACAAGTGAGTGAAAGTTGTTCTTGGAAACTATTATAAAGGTTTCTAAACTTTGTAATTGGAGCTAAGATTTCGAAGGAGGTGATCTGTAGGCTAAGTTAGGTACCATCCCGGCATTCGTTTTCAGGCCTTCTGAAGCTAGGGGTGTAGTAGCGACAGCTAATGCACCCTCAGTCGGTGTCAAAGAAATCCGCAAGCGATTGATCCTCAGCCAATTACAAATGTTTTTCGCCCAACAGGAGGGCGGTTTTATGAGAGGATTATTTAATGATTATTTCTGATGCCTCTATTGGGCTTTAAATAGGAGTTGACTCTACCACGAGGGTACAGTCTTAAACTGTATTGTATCTTTTATCTTAAACCGTGTTATTATGGTGTTTATAGTACTGTAATGTGTGTATTGTAGGGTTGAATTGGTAAGGAGACGGCCGTGGCTTTATATTAGGAACTATCCCAGCATTTGTCTGGAGTAGAAATGAGGAAACCACGGAAAATCTCCTCTGGAATGACTGAAGGGGTTGGGGGAATAGATCTCACCATTCCTCAATTTTGCCTCACGAAGTTGAGTGTACCATGTTCCAATTAAATTACCTGGCAGAGTCAGGAATCGAACCCAGGGCCTTTGAAACTGGAGTCTTAATACCTGCGCTATCAGACTGTATGTTTGGTGAAAAAAAGAGAACAACTCAGAAAGTTGGAGAGAGGGTGGGGTAGGATAGCTGAGGTAGGAATCGAACCCTCCTATTCTCAGGTTTGCCCAACGAGTCTGATTGTACCTCGTTCCAGCCCTCAGATCAGAATTAAAATTCATGGCAGATCCGTGAATCAAACCCGGACCTCCACGGTGAGAGCCAAGAATGCTAGCCACTACGTGGCGAGGAGGACTCTTATAATGGCTCTCTGTTACCAACGTTATGGGTTATGACTATGACTCTCAACGTTTAAGAGCTATAGTAAAGAACATTAGTGTCATGGCAGGACCTTGTGGCTTTGTATGGCCATGGCAAAAGAACAGACTCTCTGTACATTTAAGATGGTGGTTGAGTGAACTATTAGAACATTAAAATCGTCAACTCAGAATATAATTGTGCAATTGAGACGCATCTTGGCAACAGATGAGTACAGTATCATATAAGAGCTCTCACTTGTGTTAGTTAAAACATTACTATACTGAATAGTCTATAGCGCACAGCAGCCATCTTGAAAATTCAAAATAATTAAACTTTCCGTATCCTAGAGCCAGTGCTTATTTTCAGGGGGAACGCTGAGGTACGCGTACCCCTTAAATATTTTAAGACTGTTTAAGAAAAAATATTGATACATTTGTATCTAGTCCGACACTATCAGGTGTGCTGCATACTCTACAGTGTGTATAGTACAGTGTCATAACATGGAGCATCACTAGTTTAGTAGTATCTTATACAGTGTGAGCACTAGCAAGTGTGCTGCACACTCTACAGTGTGTATAGTACAGTGTCATAACATGGAGCATCACTAGTTTAGTAGTATCTTATACAGTGTGAGCACTAGCAAGTGTGCTGCATACTCTACAGTGTGTATAGTACAGTGTCATAACATGGAGCATCACTAGTTTAGTAGTATCTTATACAGTGTGAGCACTAGCAAGTGTGATGCACACTCTACAGTGTGTATAGTACAGTTTCATAACATGGAGCATCACTAGTTTAGTAGTATCTTATACAGTGTGAGCACTAGCAAGTGTGCTGCACACTCTACAGTGTGTATAGTACAGTGTCATAACATGGAGCATCACTAGTTTAGTAGTATCTTATACAGTGTGAGCACTAGCAAGTGTGCTGCATACTCGACAGTGTGTATAGTACAGTGTCATAACATGGAGCATCACTAGTTTAGTAGTATCTTATACAGTGTGAGCACTAGCAAGTGTGATGCACACTCTACAGTGTGTATAATACAGTGTCATAACATGGAGCATCACTAGTTTAGTAGTATCTTATACAGTGTGAGCACTAGCAAGTGTGCTGCACACTCTACAGTGAGTATAGTACAGTGTCATAACATAGAGCATCACTAGTTTAGTAGTACCTTATACAGTGTGAGCACTATCAGGTGTGCTGCATACTCAACAGTGTGTATAGTACAGTGTCATAACATGGAGCATCACTAGTTTAGTAGTATCTTATACAGTGTGAGCACTAGCAAGTGTGCTGCATACTCTACAGTGTGTATAGTACAGTGTCATAACATGGAGCATCACTAGTTTAGTAGTATCTTATACAGTGTGAGCACTAGCAAGTGTGCTGCACACTCTACAGTGTGTATAGTACAGTGTCATAACATGGAGCATCACTAGTTTAGTAGTATCTTATACAGTGTGAGCACTAGCAAGTGTGCTGCATACTCTACAGTGTGTATAGTACAGTGTCATAACATGGAGCATCACTAGTTTAGTAGTATCTTATACAGTGTGAGCACTAGCAAGTGTGCTGCATACACTACAGTGTGTATAGTACAGTGTCATAACATGGAGCATCACTAGTTTAGTAGTATCTTATACAGTGTGAGCACTAGCAAGTGTGCTGCATACTCTACAGTGTGTATAGTACAGTGTCATAACATGGAGCATCACTAGTTTAGTAGTATCTTATACAGTGTGAGCACTAGCAAGTGTGCTGCATACTCTACAGTGTGTATAGTACAGTGTCATAACATGGAGCATCACTAGTTTAGTAGTATCTTATACAGTGTGAGCACTAGCAAGTGTGCTGCATACTCTACAGTGTGTATAGTACAGTGTCATAACATGGAGCATCACTAGTTTAGTAGTATCTTATACAGTGTGAGCACTATCAGGTGTGCTGCATACTCTACAGTGTGTATAGTACAGTGTCATAACATGGATCATCACTAGTTTAGTAGTATCTTATGCAGTGTGAGCACTAGCAGGTGTGCTGCATACTCTACAGTGTGTATAGTACAGTGTCATAACATAGAGCATCACTAGTTTAGTAGTATCTTATACAGTGTGAGCACTAGCAAGTGTGCTGCACACTCTACAATGTGTATAGTACAGTGTCATAACATGGAGCATCACTAGTTTAGTAGTATCTTATACAGTGTGAGCACTAGCAAGTGTGCTGCACACTCTACAGTGTGTATAGTACAGTGTCATAACATGGAGCATCACTAGTTTAGTAGTATCTTATACAGTGTGAGCACTAGCAAGTGTGCTGCATACTCTACAGTGTGTATAGTACAGTGTCATAACATGGAGCATCACTAGTTTAGTAGTATCTTATACAGTGTGAGCACTAGCAAGTGTGCTGCATACACTACAGTGTGTATAGTACAGTGTCATAACATGGAGCATCACTAGTTTAGTAGTATCTTATACAGTGTGAGCACTAGCAAGTGTGCTGCATACTCTACAGTGTGTATAGTACAGTGTCATAACATGGAGCATCACTAGTTTAGTAGTATCTTATACAGTGTGAGCACTAGCAAGTGTGCTGCATACTCTACAGTGTGTATAGTACAGTGTCATAACATGGAGCATCACTAGTTTAGTAGTATCTTATACAGTGTGAGCACTAGCAAGTGTGCTGCATACTCTACAGTGTGTATAGTACAGTGTCATAACATGGAGCATCACTAGTTTAGTAGTATCTTATACAGTGTGAGCACTATCAGGTGTGCTGCATACTCTACAGTGTGTATAGTACAGTGTCATAACATGGATCATCACTAGTTTAGTAGTATCTTATGCAGTGTGAGCACTAGCAGGTGTGCTGCATACTCTACAGTGTGTATAGTACAGTGTCATAACATAGAGCATCACTAGTTTAGTAGTATCTTATACAGTGTGAGCACTAGCAAGTGTGCTGCACACTCTACAATGTGTATAGTACAGTGTCATAACATGGAGCATCACTAGTTTAGTAGTATCTTATACAGTGTGAGCACTAGCAAGTGTGCTGCACACTCTACAGTGTGTATAGTACAGTGTCATAACATGGAGCATCACTAGTTTAGTAGTATCTTATACAGTGTGAGCACTAGCAGGTGTGCTGCATACTCTACAGTGTGTATAGTACAGTGTCATAACATGGAGCATCACTAGTTTAGTAGTATCTTATACAGTGTGAGCACTAGCAGGTGTGCTGCATACTCTACAGTGTGTATAGTACAATGTCATAACATGGAGCATCACTAGTTTAGTAGTATCTTATACAGTGTGAGCACTAGCAAGTGTGCTGCACACTCTACAGTGTGTATAGTACAGTGTCATAACATGGAGCATCACTAGTTTAGTAGTATCTTATACAGTGTGAGCACTAGCAAGTGTGCTGCACACTCTACAGTGTGTATAGTACAGTGTCATAACATGGAGCATCGCTAGTTTAGTAGTATCTTATACAGTTTGAGCACTAGCAAGTGTGCTGCACACTCTACAGTGTGTATAGTACAGTGTCATAACATGGAGCATCACTAGTTTAGTAGTATCTTATACCGTGTGAGCACTAGCAAGTGTGCTGCACACTAAACAGTGTGTATAGTACAGTGTCATAACATGGAGCAAGGGATAGTACTGGAGGTGCTACTCACAATGTGTTGCAGTGTCATAAAAACCTTGGTCCAGCTGACCCGGCTGGTAGTACCTTGTTAGGGTCCCTTGCCAGGGTTACGGTGAAGTCCTCAACGGTACCTGCAGTGGAAAAGTGAACTCTCGCACAGTGTGGTTGGCGGAAGGGGCAGCATATTGCTCAGGTTTAATAGGGCAAACTATTGTCCATAGTTATGTAGGCAGAGTTTAGCCCAACGGCAAAATGAGCGGAGGAGGAGCCAATCACTCGCATGGCTCCCAAAGGTCATAGAGGCGGAAGAGGTCAGGCCAGACGGACTGGCTGTAAAGGCGCACCTCAGTAGTACTTGAGTATTCGGCAGTTCATTGCAGTCTCTGTGTTTGGTCCTGCATGTCTCATTCTGTGTGAGCCCCAGGATAAGGCTCAGAGATCATAGTGTGTGAGTCTCGTCCTGGCAAGCTGAGATCCACCCTAAACAAATTCACGCCAGTGGCACTTCTTCCATACGTCACTTACTTTCAAAGTCCAACGGCGATGGGATATGGATGGTGGGGGCAGGTTATGGGTGTAACGGGAAGCCCCTAGTTCGGACCGGCACGTTGGCAGCAGATGTGTGATGGTCGTCTTCCGGAGACTCTGTGACTACTCAGGAATTCGGTCCTGCATCTGTGTTTGGGCAGGCCTATTTAGGATCACCGCTGCCCACCCCACAAGGGGAAGGCACTAGAAAAGGTGGGCTAAACATCGAAAGTCACAATCTTGGTCCGGCTGGGCAACCGCACTCATGCGGTCGAAACTCAAAAAACAGTAAAGAATCACAAATTGATTATTGGATCATGGGATATCAGAACTTTGCTTGATATGGACAATAACGTTAGACCTGAGAGAAGGTCAGCTCTTGTAACCCATGAGTTATCAAGACTCAACGTTGACATTGCTGCTCTCAGTGAGACTAGGCTGTCTTCTGAAGGCAAGATTACTGAATCTGGAACGGGATGTACCATCTTCTGGACAGGAAAGTAGGAGGGTGAATGTCGTATTCATGCTGTGGGCTTCGCTATGAACACCAAACTGGTAAATTATCACCAACTTACGCCCATTGCAATCAGCGAAAGGCTCATGACTCTCCGCATACCACTCTCAGGAGGATCCTTTATGACGTTCATCTCTGCCTATGCTCCTACCCTAGATTCCGATGATGAAGTAAAGGCTCAACTCTATGATCAGCTAAGTGAAATCATATCCAGGGTACCATCTGCAGATAAACTCTTGCTCCTCGGTGATTTCAATGCCCGAGATGGGAATCATGTGGTGGGCAAACAGGGACTTGGAAAATGTAATCCCAATGGACTATTGTTTCTTGGTCTTTGTGCAGAACACGAACTTTTCATTACCAACACGCAGTTCCGGCTACCTAACCGCTTCAAAACCACGTGGATGCATCCTCGTTCCAAGCATTGGCACATTCTTGATTATATCATTACCTGGCAAAGTGATAAGAAGGACACTCTTATTACCAGAACAGCAAGGAATATAGACGAGTGTTGGAGAGATCATAAACTTCTTATATGTAAGCTTAGGATATCCATCAGACCTAAACCACCTAGGAACATCAAACATTTGCCAAGAAGGAAGTTTAATACATCCAAACTTCTGGATGAATCCATCTATAAAAATTTTGGAAACAGGATCGTCACCCAGTTATCAGAAAACCCAGTAACGAATGACATTCAGCAAGAATGGTCCACACTACAGAAGATTATCACACAGTCAGTCGAGGAAACCATTGGTTTTATAGTGCGGAAAAGACAAGACTGGTTTGATGACAACAATGAAGAAATTCTGTCTCTCATCAATGCCAAAAGGAATGCCTATCTTGCCCATCTTCAAGACCCAACTTCCAACACAAAGAGAGTTTTTTTTTTCGTGTGACCTCCTGAGAGGCCGTGTGCAGGTCTTTCTAGTCGACGCCCGTGGGCGACCTGCGCGTCAGGATGAGAGATGGAATGGATGAAGGCGAATGAAACTGGGCAAGGATGTGGAAGGAAGCGGCCGTGGCCTCTTAGAAGGTACCGTCCCAGCATTTACCTGGTGTTGAAAATGTGAAACCACGGAAAACCATTTCAAGGACGGCCGACGGTGGGGCTTGAACCCACGCGTCTACCGAGTCAGCAGAGAGCTTGGCCCCATGACCTAACGCTGCGCTTTAGCGAGCGTAGCCACTGCCGTCGGTACAAAGAGAGTTAAACTACTGGAACTCAAGGGTAAATGTCAGACGCAGATAAGGCAGATTAAAAATACTTGGTGGCAACAGAAGGCTCAGGAACTGCAGAGACTATTGGATGCTCGAGACTTGAGGAACTTCTATGCAGTACTCAAGGAAATATATGGACCATCTCGCTCATCATCAGGTACACTGAAAAGCGCTGATAATTCTACTACCTTTACTGATAGTCAAGAAATCTTGGAACGCTGGAAGGAGCACTTCTCCAATCTCCTAAATTGTCCATCAGCAGCTGCTGAAGACTTCCTTTGTGATGTGCCGCAACAACCTGAACTACTGTGGTTGGCAGTACCTCCTACTTATCATGAATTCAGAGCAGCTCTCACCCAATTGAAACCCAGAAAGGCACCTGGCCCAGATAACATCACTCTGGAACTAATTCAAGCCGGAGGTCATTCCCTCAAAACAAGGATTTTCACCCTTATCCTCAGAATATGGGAATCAAGAAAGGTACCTGGAGACCTAAAGAATGCCACTATCATCACTATCTTTAAAAAGGGTGATCGCAGTTTTTGTGACAACTACCGTGGTATATCACTGCTATCAATTGTGGGGAAGATTCTTGCAAGAATTCTACTTAGCCGCCTCAAGGTTATCTCTGAGAAGATCCTCCCAGAGTCACAATGCGGATTTAGAGCTTCCAGAAGCACAATTGACTTGATTTTCTGTGTGAGACAGCTACAAGAAAATTGTAGAGAACAACAGAATCCACTCTTCTTAGTCTTTTATGACTTGGAAAAGGCATTTGATTCGGTTCCAAGACCAGCCATGTGGGCGGTGTTGAAGCGGTTTGGTTGCCCTCAGAGTTTTATGGATCTAATTGTTACGTGCCACACCCTAGTGGCACTTTTGTTAACTGGATTACGGTGGGGGTACAAAGCATAACACCAATTACTGCTTAAAGAAATAATTAACTTTATTGTGGCCAGAAAATTACACTAGTCAGCAAATACAAGCAATTAGGAGCCTTATTCCAGTTTCCTCAAGTCTCTTCCTTATGCGCTCTTGGCCCCTTTCACTTGCAACAGACCACAGAAGTTAATCCGTCCTAATGAGTCCGGTGGCCTTGGCAGAAGCTACCTGCCCCTCTTCCTCAGGTACAACAAATACAGTTACTTACTGATGTACGCTGTTCACAAGCTGGGAGAAACAATGTCACAGGATTTCGTAACTCGCACAGCACTTCGTCACCACACTTCTGTCGCACAAGATAATCGCTCGCACTAGCTCGTAAAACACAACCACAACTGCTTCACGGGTCACTCTTATATAGCCGGCCGGTGACACAAAAATGCTTCTAGATCCACCCAGAGTCCACGGCTTCTCGAGGTTTCCAGCGCTGGTCCAGTCACGAATGTTCTGGACTATCCCTTTGTCCTAGTAGCCCTGCTGCATAAGGCGCGCGCAATACAGGAGGAAGGGCACAGCCCAGCCCTGGGGCAGTTGTGACTCACGCGGCGAGTGATGACACAAACTCACAGCCGTAACACCACCCCCTTCCTAAAAAGGCTGATCGTCCCGATCAATCATTGGTCCGTCTGTGTCCCTCCGTAGGCTGCCAGGCGATCTCGATGCACGATCTTCATCTTCGCCCTCGGGCTCCGCTGGATCCTGTAGACGACATCGTTGATTCGTTTCACGACTCGGTACGGGCCCTCCCAGGACTTCTGCAGTTTGGGTGACAGGCCTTTCTTCCGTAATGGGTTGAAGAGCCAGACCAGGTCGTTCTCGTGGAATCCTCCGGCATCCGTCTGCTGGTCGTATCGGGTCTTCATTCGGTCGGTCTCGATCCGCAGTTTCCTCCTCGCGAACGCGTGCACGTCCTCCAGTTGGTTGACCAGTTCTTGACAATACTGGCTTACCGGGATCGGATCATTCCCAGGTCGGCCGAAGGCAAGATCGATAGGTAGGCGGAGCTCCCTCCCAAACATGGCCCGGGCTGGTGTGCACCCGGTGGCTTCATGCACGGCGGCGCGGTAGGCCAGGAGAAATAGTGGAAGATGCTTGTCCCAATCCCTCTGGTGCTCGCTGACGACTATTCGGAGATGGTTCTCGACGGTGCGATTAAATCGCTCTACCATCCCGTCGGACTGAGGGTGTAGCGGCGTTGTCCTTGTCTTCCGGATCCCCAGCAGCTGGCATAGGTTCTGGAACACCTGCGACTCGAAGTTCCTCCCTTGGTCGGAGTGCAGCTCCAGGGGTACTCCGTACCGGCTGACGAATTCCTTCACCAGGTTCTCTGCGATCGTCGCGGCTTCTTGGTTAGGGAGCGCATACGCCTCCGGCCATTTGGTAAAGTAGTCGCTGACGACTAATATGTAGCGGTTCCCTGCCTCGCTTAACGGGAATGGCCCAGCAACATCGATGGCCACTCTCTCCATGGGGCCGCCCACGTTGTAGGTCTTCAGTGGACCCCGTCGTCTTCGTCCTGGGCCCTTGCTGGCTGCGCAATCGTGGCACCTCGCGCAGTGGTTCTCCACGTCTGTTCGGCATCCGATCCAGTAGAACCGCTCTCTCAGCTTCTCCAGGGTCTTCTTTATCCCTAGGTGTCCACCAGATGATCCTCCATGAACTTCCTTCAGGACTTCCTCCGTCATAGCCTTTGGAATGACGACTTGTTCCCGAGATGTCTTTCCGTCGGTGCTCTCCCAGGTATGGTAGATGAGGCCATCCCTTACAATCAGCGAGTCCCACTGCGCCCAGTAGGACTTAAACTTTGGGCTGCAGTCACTCACAATGTTCCACCCGGGTCTGGGGACACAGGCCCTCTTCCATTTGGCTATCAGTCCCAGGTCATCATCTTCTGCTTGCGCCCGCATGAAAGATTCGGGGCTCCAGCTCCCTTGAAGTTCCACGGTAGTCCTTCGGCACTGTATCCCGGTGTTCTCCTCCCTTCGGGCACAGAAGGTGCAGTCTTCGGGGCACGGTCTTCGTGACAGGGCGTCGGCGTTAGAATGCATTTGGCCTTTCCTGTGCTGAATCTCAAAGTTGTACTGTTGAAGCCTCTCTAACCACCGCGCGAGTTGACCCTCGGGCTGCTTGAAGTTCAGGAGCCACCGCAGGGATGCATGGTCGGTCCTGATGAGAAATTCTTGCCCGTACAGATACTTGTGGAAGTGTTCAATGGTCTTCACGATGGCGAGCAGCTCCTTCCTGGTGACGCAGTAGTTCCCTTCTGGCTTTGATAAGGCCTTGCTGAAGTAGGCCACTACTCTCTCCTCGCCGTCCACTACTTGCGACAGGATTCCCCCTACGCCAAGGTCACTGACATCGGTATCGACGATGAACCTTGTTCCCGGTCTGGGGTAGGCCAGAATAGGCGCGGTGCACAGAGCTTGCTTGAGTTGTTCGAAGGCACTGTGGCATTCTGCTGTCCACGTGAAGAGGTGGTCCTTCTCAGTCAGTCGATGTAAAGGTTTGGCGATGTCGGCGAATCCTCTCACGAAGCGACGGTAATAAGTGCAGAGTCCCAGGAAGCTTCGTAGTTGGGACTTGTCCTTCGGGACTGGCCACTCCCTCACAGCTGCAGTCTTCTCTGGGTCGGTGCGCACCCCTTCCTCGGAGACGATATGCCCAAGGTACTGGACCCGCTTCTGGAAGAGTTGACACTTCTTGGGGCTCAACTTCAGCTGGGCAGCCCGTAGCTTCAACAAGATCTCCTTCAGGTTGCTGTAGTGCTCCTCGAAGCTCCTCCCCAGAACGATGACGTCGTCTAGGTAGACCAGGCAGGTCTTCCAGTGTAGTCCCCTCAGAATGGACTCCATTAGCCTTTCGAAGGTCGCAGGGGCGTTGCACAGACCGAATGGCATGACGGTGAACTGCCAGAGCCCGCTGCCCACAGAGAACGCCGTTTTCTCGCGGTCCTTAGGGTGGACCTCCACCTGCCAGTAGCCACTCTTCAAATCCAAGGTGGAGAACCATCTTGACCCTGATATGGTGTCCAGCGTGTCGTCGATCCGGGGTAGAGGGTAGCTGTCCTTCTTCGTGACGTCGTTCACCCGCCTGTAGTCCACGCAGAACCTGGTGGAACCGTCCTTCTTCTTCACAAGCACGACCGGAGAACTCCAAGGACTATGTGATGGCTCGATCACCCCTTGCTCCTTCATCTCTTCTACCATCCGGTCGACTTCGGCTTGCTTGGCGAGCGGGACACGTCGGAATGGGGCCCTAATCGGTGCGCTGTCCCCAACGTCGATTCTGTGCTGGACCAAGCTTGTCCTGCCGAAGTCTCTGATCCCCACGGAGAAGACATCCTGGAATTCGCGTAGCAGGTCCTGAAGTTGGTGTGATTGTTCCTCATCTAAATGGTCCTGGGATCCTTGGTGCAGCTTTTGTAGTTCTTCTGGCAGTGTGCGTCTTCTTCGGTTGTCCATCTGCAGGTGTCCGACCGTCGTGTCGGTGATGCGGGCAATCCTGGTAACGGGCTCGCAGACTCCTAGGTTGGTGTCCCGGTGAACGGTAATGTCGTAGTCGTTCAGGTTGGACAGGCGGACGTACGGCCGAGACGTCGTGTTGATGAGGGTCTTGGCAACTAGCAACCATTTTGTCTGGATGTCCTCATATTTTGGCTCGATGACAGCCGCCACTCCCTCAGCAGTTCCGTCGACAATTACGGCAGCGCTGACTTCCGTCCTGGCGGGAACGATGACGTCTTCTCTCAGCCTTACTCGTCGTGCGGTGATGGACTCGTGCGCAGGTTGCAAAGCAAGTTCCTCACCTCCGAAGTGCAGAGTGTTGGTACTCAGATCCAAGATGATGTTGTTCTGGTCCAGGAAGTCCAGTCCGATGATCACTTCATTTGATACGTCAGCCACAAGCACTGGATGCTTTATCGCCAGTCGACCAATGACGAACTCCAGTGATGCTTCGCCATGTACTGGTGCGGTCTCTCCGGTCGCGGTTATTAGCTGGAGGTTCCTTTGTGTGGGTTGCACTCTCCACTTCGGGATCACGGTGGGATTGACGATGGTCCTCGACGCTCCCGTGTCGATCAGCAGGGGCCAGCTCTCTTCGTTGACGACTCCGTCCACCATCAGGCTGCTATTGTCCCTCCGTAACTTCGTCACACGAACTTGGACTGCCGGGGCTTGACGACTGTCACAAGCCAAACTTTGCCCCCCTAGCCTGGCTGATACTTGCCTTCCTGGGCCGCGCAGTTTCTGTACGACTGACTGTCCCGACGGAAACCCTTGGCGGGGCGATCACCGCAGTCCTTGCTCAGGTGGCCTCTCTTACGGCAGGTCCAGCAGGTCGGTAGTTCTCTTCCAGGCCGCCTCTCCGGATGTCCTTCGGCTACGTTTTTGTTGGTGGTACTGCGATTCTTGAAGAAACGGCTTAGCGCCTCCATCAACTCGTCGGCCAGGGGCTTGGTCTCGTTGGTTTTTACTGGTTCGTCGACGTCCACTTGACGCACCCGCGCGCGCATTCTAGATACCTGCTTTGCCGTCTCGAACTCAAGTGCGTGGCTCAGCGCATCTGCCAGGGTCTTATTGCGCGCGAGTTGCAGCGCCTGTCGAGTGTCTGAGTCCCGTAGCCCGTCGGTGAAAGTCTGCGTCGCTATCTGCTCCAGAAAGTCGGCCGGCGCTGTTGGGTAGGCGAGCCTTACGAGGCGTGCGATGTCCATCTCGAACTCCTGCAGGGTTTCCGCGTTCTTCTGTACCCGGGTCCGGAGCTGCATCTGGTAGGCCTGCTGAAGATGGCTATCTCCATATCGGGACTCCATATGGGCGATCAGTGCAGCGTAGTCCTGGGATCCAGTCGGGATGGCCTGAAGGACGTTAAGGGCGTCACCTCTCAGCGCTACAATGAGAGCTGTAGCCTTTTCTGTGTTGTTCCAGTTATTTATGGAACAGGCCGCCTCGAACTGACGTAAGTAGGTGCTCCACGGGACCTTTCCGTCGAAGGTTGGGGGCGTCACTCTGCTATGTCCCGTTCCTGATATTCCCGGTGTAACGGTGGGCGGGCGTTGGCGCAGCTCGGCAACTTCCTCTTGTAGGGCTTTGACTCTCTCATCCACCCCGGTCGGCGGGCGTCGGCGCAGCTCGGCGACTTCCTCTTGTAGGGCTTTGAATCTATCTTCCATTATGTCGGCGGGAGTCGGCGCAGCTCAGCAAATTCCTTTTGTAGAGCGTTGAATCTCTCTTCCACCCCCATCAGCGGTCGTTGGCACAGCTCGGCAACTTCCACTTGCAAGGCGTTGAATTTCTCCTCCACCCCCATCAGCGGGCGTTGGCGCAGCTCGGCAACTTCCACTTGCAAGGTGTTGAACTTCTCCTCCACTGCCGCGACTTCCATTTTGGTTTCCATGCCATTTAACTTTTCTAGCAGTGCTGCCAATTTCTCCTCCATTTTAGTTGTTTGTCTTGTAAAGGGCATGCACTCACAGGAAAATTAGAGAATATGACCTGCTCGGGTTTTGAAACCAGGACCGTCAGGTGTTGTGCTTGAGTTCGTAATCCGGTTTCTGACACCAGTTGTTACGTGCCACCCCCTAGGGGCACTTTTGTTAACTGGATTACGGTGGGGGTACAAAGCATAACACCAATTACTGCTTAAAGAAATAATTAACTTTATTGTGGCCAGAAAATTACACTAGTCAGCAAATACAAGCAATTAGGAGCCTTATTCCAGTTTCCTCAAGTCTCTTCCTTATGCGCTCTTGGCCCCTTTCACTTGCAACAGACCACAGAAGTTAATCCGTCCTAATGAGTCCGGTGGCCTTGGCAGAAGCTACCTGCCCCTCTTCCTCAGGTACAACAAATACAGTTACTTACTGATGTACGCTGTTCACAAGCTGGGAGAAACAATGTCACAGGATTTCGTAACTCGCACAGCACTTCGTCACCACACTTCTGTCGCACAAGATAATCGCTCGCACTAGCTCGTAAAACACAACCACAACTGCTTCACGGGTCACTCTTATATAGCCGGCCGGTGACTCAAAAATGCTTCTAGATCCATCCAGAGTCCACGGCTTCTCGAGGTTTCCAGCGCTGGTCCAGTCACGAATGTTCTGGACTATCCCTTTGTCCTAGTAGCCCTGTTGCATAAGGCGCGCGCAATACAGGAGGCAGGGCACAGCCCAGCCCTGGGGCAGTTGTGACTCACGCGGCGAGTGATGACACAAACTCACAGCCGTAACATAATCAAGGCTCTCCATGATGGCATGACAGTTCGGGTTTGCCATCAGAATAAGATGTCCGATGAATTCCCTATTACCCATGGACTGAACAAGGATGTGTACTGGCTACAACGCTTTTTGCGCTATACTTGGTTGCAATTCTTTATGATTCACCCACAAACACCCCAGGTGTGGATATCAGGGAGGGAAGTGAGGCGGTATGCGCCGGTATGGAATACCGGCACTGTTTTCAAAGGCCCAATGGCATACCGTCACTGCTTTCAATGTCAAATAGCATACCGCCACTGAAAACCAGTGGATCTTAAATTTGTTTGCGCCGTAGGAAATAATATAATTACTTTTCATGACCATTCATCCACTGGTACCAAGCTACCTTCACCGATAAACATTCGCCTGTAGACATCGCAAATATAGAACCGTGCTATCATTTTTAAAGCGAATCCGTAGAGCGCTTCAGCATCACTGCAGCAAACTAGAGTGGAGAAATAGAACGGCCATGGCCGTCCATGCAGCAAAACTCATAAAGCGAGATCTCTTCGCCACCGCTGCAGCAGAGCGCTTAAAAAAATGTCTGTGACCGGTAACCTGTGATGACCATAGTCGCCACCTTAAGAATATACCGCTACATCTGATGGTTTAAACATATTTCTCAGTAAGAAAATGTCATAACTTTTACATTGTTTAAATAGATCTTTACTTTTAAAATGCATTTAAAATATCTACTGTCAATCGACAAGACATAATTTCCTTGACTTTTGAGCTCCTACTTGGCGAAAATCTATAAAGCAAGGTTGGTTACTCGTGGAGGAACTTAATTAAAAAGACCACAGTCTCTCGTCTCGTAGTCGGGTAAAAAAAAAAGTCCTCTCGGCACGCCGGAAGGCGGAGGTAGATTTCACCGGGCAAACTTGGGGATAGGTGAAAATAGGCAGAATATGCAGGTTTTCGTAGAAGGATCAGACCTCATTTATTGCGAGAAAGTATTTTATAATTGGAGCTTAATTAACTTTTTTTCCGTCGTTTTATGCATATTTTAAACATTTTATTGTCTTATGGGGACGGTGACCTTCTTGTCATTTAGGGCCCATCTTTATACTTGTGGTCACACTGTCCTTATGCAAGATTTCGACACTGATGTGTAACTATCTAACGGTCTGTTACTTCTTCACGCAAAATGTTATCTCCCGCAGAGATTTTAGTTGGTTCCTCTGTTTAGGGGCTGCGACAACGCGGTCATGTAACCCCGTGTACTTTGGATGAGTGTAGAATCTGTCTGATAAACGGTGTGAATTGTGATGCCTGTATTAGTCTGTAATTCAGGTAAGGACTGCAGACGGTCAATTTCAAGCAGTAGTTCCTAATGTTGCTACCACATTCTACAGTCAACGACATCTAGCTGTGGTCTTGGCTTCTAGATACCACTGCAACCAGCAACACCCAACGAACGTTGGAACTTCCCCCTCCAAAGGAAAGCATACTGAGGGATTTTTAGCGCTCTTAGAAAATCCGACGACTTCGGCCGACTTTGAACCCGCGACCATGGGCATAGAAGATCAGCATGCTGCCAGTTACGTCACCGAAGCCGTTCCACACTTAGTCGGATGGAAATCTGAATGTTATCTCGTGCAAGTGCGTTGTCATGGCAACGTCTGATGGCTCATCCCTCATCAATTTAGTAGTGTTTTCATGGCAACCTCTGATGTCTCTTGGCATTTTCTTTTAATTCCGAAATTATTTTTCTCATCCCTTGGCGAAATGGTGGGTCATATCAAAAATTCTTTCAGACAAAAGTTTTAGGTAATTATTAGGGAAATATTGTCCATTTTGTACGGTTTTGATATTGTGCCTATTAAGAGAGATATGATTGTTTCCCGAAAAACCCACTTTTTCCCACCCCTTTGGTCAATGGTTGGTGCTATCAAAAAACTTTTCAAACATAAATTTTTGGGCATAATCCGACACATAGTATGAACTTTGAATGGACTCGATATTTCAAACATTAAGAGAGATATAGTGATATTTCACTTTTTCGAAAAAAAAAGCCCCCCATTTTCACCCCCGTTGACCGATTGTGCCCATTAACGAACTCGACCGAGATTTTATAGGGATACATATTCTGTAAAAATTTCAAAGTGATTGGTGCTAAATTGCGGTAGTTATCGTGTACACAAGAAAGTGATATATATATATATATATATATATATATATACATAAATTATATATAAACTTTTGAACTGACGGTGGTTTTAGGAACTAGGGGATGTGAAACGCGAAGATATATCAACATTTTCCGGAAGTCAAAACATGGTACTGCGCCAGAATTTATTTGAGGCCATTACCAAAGAACCAATCTGGATATGAACCAAGACACAGGAAAAATAAGAGTGGATGAAAATCTTTTATTCATTAAAAATTCGAGGAGTATGGGAAAATCTGAATGGAAATGAGTGAAATACTATACATCTTATGCAATTATGAAAGGCAAGAAAGAAGGAATGATTTAAAGATGGATATATATTCTATTATATGAATGGGGAGGTCTACATTGCGAGAGACATCACGCCACTTGAAGCGAGAGTTACGTCATGAAAGAGGAGAAGAGACGAAGGTCGAACTGCGGACTGAAGTGAGGAGAGGTGGTAGAAGTTGCGTCACACCACGAGAGGGGAGAGAGAGACTGCAACTTGCCGAGCGCAGAGAACGGGACGAGAGAGTTCTTTCCAATTTGAGATTTCATCGAGTCAAGACCTCGAGAAGAAGCCAGTATTATTATATGAGTGACACGCTCTATCAAAGATGGTAGTGAAGAAGAGTGTAGTACAGCAAGACTGTAACTTGAGTAGCAAGCTACATTTATCACGCAGAATAGAACAGTATGTAGCCGAGTATTACAGTGCTTAATACAAAGTTGTTTGGACAAGAAGGGAGTTCTTTCCAATTTGAGATTTCATCGAGTCAAGACCTCGAGAAGAAGCCAGTATTATTATAAGAGTGACACGCTTTATCAAAGTTGGTAGTGAAGAAGAGTGTAGTACAGCAAGACTGTAACTTGAGGAGCAAGCTACATTTATCACGCAGAATAGAACAGTATATAGCCGAGTATTACAGTGCTTAATACAAAGTTGTTTTTGACAAGAAGATATTCACTATTACTACGTGTGAACGCATACTTGAACATTACATTAAAAAATGCAAGTTACAAAGCAGCAAAAGGGGAAGTCAAAAATATATCATCAGTGAAATGAGAATTACCATGTGCTAAGCTAAAGCATAGGGAAGTGGAGACTACAAAGATGTACAGTTGAATTCCAGAATTCACTATTATGGAAGGCGCAGCAGAACATCCACGTGATGCGCAAAATCACAGAACAAACCTCTACTTTTCTACAAGAGTTCTAATACATCTTGAATACTCGCAAACGCTTGTATAAACGACAATTTTCAACCTGAGACGAGATGTCAATTCTGAAGAACCAAGATGTCAATTCTGAAGAAACGAGATGTTAATTCTGAAGAAATGGGGAGTCGAAGCCAGACAACCTGCAGTGAACGGGAGACGGAGTGCAGGCAGAGCGGACTGTTTCACGGCGAGGTCGTTCACCGAGGACGTCACCGACCTTGTTCCACTGGGGGGAAGAGGCCAGCTGGTTCTGACACAAACCGGTCTTCATAGCTGTGGACGAGACGATGAGCTCCGAGACACGTTTGGTTTGGCAGGCGAGACGAAGGTATTCTCCAGACCAGAGTCAACTCAAGGTAGAAAAGCGATTGCTTTATATAATGTAGAATTATAGTTATGTTCTGTGATTATCCAATTGATCAACCGTATAATTTTGACAGTATAATTTTGTCAGTATATTTTGCCAGTATCATTAAATTATGTAGATTTTGAAGTAGTAATTTTTCGTATTTTTCTTAGGAGTTATTTTTCTTGTTCTTGAAAATTTCAGTCACTTGGACGAAATTTTGCATAGCGTTGCTATTAACGCTAAAGTCGTTTCAGAGTAAAATCGTGTAGAATTTTTCATATTTGCGTTAGATTTAAGCTAATTAAATCTGTTTTATCGCAGCGATGGAATATAGGATGAACTTTTTAAGGAATGTAGAATGAATTGTTTAAAGGAATGTAGGATGAACTATTTAAAAGAATGTAGAGTGAACTATTTAAAAGGAGTATAACATTAAACGAACTAAAGAAGGAATATAATTGTAAATGAAGTAAAGGAAGTTTATTGAAGCAAATTTAAGTACCGCATATTTAAAAAGTTATGTCACGAAGTGTAAAGAATATTTTGACAACTCATGATGTTGATTCGAGTGTCAGAAATTTATGCTCAACTAATTATGAACGAAAGTATTACGAGAACGCTTATACACATATGTCTAAGGAAATTTAGAGCATTAAAAACATAGATGAATTTGTTAAACAAATATATTCATGGAAGGAAGTCTAACTTATATCATTTGTTAAACATATGAATTCTTACTGATATTTCTTTAAAAGTTGTAATTGAATGTAAAACTGAATTTAAACACGTGAAAAGAAAGTTAACAAAGTTAAATCACAGGGTGATCAGAAAGTGATAGTACAGAAATTTATTGCAGAAGTGGAATTTGTAAGCACGAGGTGAAGTTGTATCAGGATAGAGAAGAGTGTTAAAGTTAGGAAGAAAGTGTATTGAAATGGAAGTTTATAGTTGAAATACCGTGCAAAGTAAGGAGATATAGACGTAAATGAGTTACGTATTTTTACGAGAGGAGGCTGAGGAGTCTCAAGTTTTTCTAGTATTGATCGCAGTGATTGTGAAGTTATTTGAGTGTATTAAAGGAAGATTCTGTACAGAGTGTTTAAGAGATGAGGTAATTGTTGTATAATTTTGAAGGAGGAGTGTGAGAATGAAGGTTAATGCCATGCACTTCTAGTATTCACGTTTATCCGAGAATTATTAACACAGTAAAGAATTTCAGAAATATTTCAGTATTTTATAATGAATAGATAAAAGATAAAAGGAACAGTGCTTAGCTTAAATGTTTGTCACTTATGTTCAATTGATTAAGACGAGTATTTATTACTTTCAACACGATAGTTGCGGTGTATGTTGGTTATTTGATTGTTAAGGAAGTTGAGTAGATAAAAGACTCATTGAAAGATAGACAATTTAATCTTTTCGACACAATAGAGTGTATAATTTGTGCGAACCATAAATGAATGTATATATGCAGATAGTTAATGAATGATTTTGCCTAGATATGGAACTACGGTTCAGAGTTGAAGCGGATTTGTATAAAGTAGGGTAATGCATAGTATCACGCCGTTTCACATTTCTTATTACATCAGTGCCACGTGCAAGTTTATTTTTGAAGTTTATTTTTGTGAGAGTGTCAAGGAGACACCATATTCAGGCAGGAAGCCAGTTTTATTGTACTTGTTTCAGCACAATAAACGTCTGGCGCTCTTTACCGACTCAGTCAACTTTTATCTTAACTGACACCGTTTTCATTGTCGTCATCGTCGAAAATAGTACTGCGAGGTATAGATACAGGCGCTCACTATAGATTAGACCTTATCACTCCTCGAGATTGGAGTTTCTCGATTTGCTCTAAATGTAAATGTTAGTAGAAATTTGTACCTTGGCTGGTAGTACTATTTTCTTACGAATAATATCTATCCTGTATGTTCCTGAAATTCCCAATTTTACTTAGTAGGCATGGTAAATTTGTGAGCTGGGTAATTTACATGTCTGCAATCCTTTACAGTGCAGCGGATATAAGTACTGATGGGTTTATTCGGGCGCATATAGATAGATTAATTTAAATGGCAGGCCCATCCGTGGGGCACTCGAAAAGCACTCGAAAGAGCACTCGAAAGAGCACTCGAAAGAGCACTCGATAGAGCACTCGAAAGAGCACTCGAGAGAAGCAGTTTGGAAGTACTCGAGAGTGAGGCCATATTTAGTTTTGAGAAAAAGAAAAATGCCGATCCCAAATTTAATGATTGTTGAGATGAACACAACATCAGCAGATTAGTAGAGTACATTACAGTTGTGAGGCATATTTTTAAAACCAGCTAACGACATTTGTCATGTAATATTAAATTTAAAAGGAAAATTCATGTTGTTAAACATAGGTTAGAGTGGGACGATAGAATGTAACGATGTCGGTTCAGTAAAATGGGACGATAGATATACGAGATAACTCGCGATTCAAATAGATTTAAGTAGGATTAAGATGTTCAATATGTTCCATCACTGGTATAAAATGTATACGTTGGTCAATCTGGATATTCACTGGTAATTTTTGTAGTTGATACTTCCCTTATTCTCAAGAAAGAAGAATTATGTCAGCGAACGACATGACGTTCATTAGAACGATGCTCGAAACCATGAAGGAAGGTCAAAGTACGTAGACCAAAGACCTTGAAGCCCTCCACCAATTGACACACAACAACACTAAACAGATGAAAGCCGAGATTCAGAAATCAGCAGTTACTGTAAAATCAGAAGTTAAGGCAGAGTTATAGGTTGCTCAAACACTTACTAAGGCTAGTATAACATTAGCACAGGAAGAAGCTAAGTTAGCTTTAGAAAAGGCCAGAAAGGAAGATAGACTAGCTAGAGAAAAGGAAAGAGAAGAAGCCAAGTTAGCTTTAGAAGAGGCAAATAGGATAAGAGCAGAGATGAGATTAGCTCAGGAAAAAGCTCGCGAGGAGGACAGGTTAAGTCAGGAGCAGGCTAGATTAGAAGATAGAAAAATACAAGCCGAAATAAGAGCAGCACAGGAGGAGGTTAGGAAAAATCAGGAAAAAGCTCAGGAAGAAGCTAGGAAAATTCATGAGGAGGTTAGGAAAAATCAGGAAAAAGCTCAGGAAGAAGCTAGGAAAAATCAGGAAAAGGCTCAGAGAATTTAGAAAGGGCAGGACATGCACAGGAAGAATTAAAAAATTCATTTGATCAAGTCAAACAGGACATAAATCTTACGAAGACAGAAGTAGGAAATTTAAGATCCGACATGGCAGGAAAGGTGTTAGAAGTCCAATTAGCTAACAGTAATCACAAGATAGAGCTAGAAAAGAAATTACAGTCTAGTATTAGCTCCATTAAGGAAGAGAACAATACTCATCATGTACATATTTCAGGTGCCCAGAACAAACTCAAGGAGCAACTTGACAGTCTAAATGACACTGTTGGTGAATTTCAGGTCAAGTTGGAAGGTCAAAGTAAACTGATTGAAGAGGGTATTAATGTGGATATAAATGCTTCTATTGTAAAGGCAGTTACGGACATGAAGGAGGAGGTCGTAACAGTCACAACTAAAATTGTATCAGAAATTCATCATAAATTAGCAAATGACATTAAAGCCATAGAGTTATGTTCAAACATAAATGTTAGTAAGGTACGGGAAGATCTATCTAAGCGGATAGATACATTGCAAATTAATAATGTAGCCACGCTGACAGACATTGTTAATAAAACAGATTTAAATAACTCAGATGAATTTGACAAGGTTAAACGCACAGTCGATGAGATAAGCATAGAACTGGCAAAAATTCGATCAAAGCAGGATAAGGAAACCAGCGACATAGAACAGAAATTAAGGTCACTTACGATAGGGGATGCTACATTTTCATCTACGTTAAGAGCTGAAGTCAGGGAAGACATCAGAAAGGACTTAACGAGATTTTTTCAAGCAAGAGATGAAAAATTGAAAGAAGAAATAAGGAAATTAGAGGCTAGGACAGACAAGATAGAAGAGGATAAGGAAAGCGTGATTAGTCAAGAGCAGATTCCGAAGTCCAATTTCAACTTTAGTCGAGAGCCATTTCAAACAGAAATAGGGGAACTTGGAGAAGACTTTGAACCTTACCAGAGTAGGTCAAATGCCAACGTTATCGTAATTAAGAATAACGATGAGAAGCCGAATAAATTCAGCGGAGTAGGAAATATTACTGCTGTAGAGTTTCTTAGAGACATGAGATCGTATTTAGAGGACAATAGAATACCTCGTGAAAGACATATGAGGGTCGTTGAGAAATACTTGGACTCAGAAGCGTTAATTTGGCACAGAGCTTTCAGGTACACTTATCAGACATTTGAAGAATTTGCCATAGCTCTGCAGAAGCGATTTTGGAGCAAGGAACTTCAACAAGACATACGAGCCGAAATTTACTCTAAAACGTATGCCTATTCTAGTCCAACGAAGTACGCAAGTTTCTTCACGAAACAATTAGCACGCTTGCAGTATTTGCAACCTCCTTTGGCGGAAGAAGACTTGGTTCATGCTATTTCATGCCAGTTACCAACGGAAGTTAGGAGGCACCTCATTTCAGCAAATGTAAAAACTTTAGAGGGAATGGCAGAAATTTTGAGGAGACTGGATCACACGTCTAATGTGTCCAACAACTCAACTGGAAACCAAAACCAGAGAGGTAGAAATCAGGAACAGAGAGAGATTCACACCATCCACATCGATCAAACGCAGCAGACAGAAGAGAACAAGAATGGAGTAGGTCCAACGAGATCAAGAATGTATGGACAAAATCGATTTCAGCCAGGTTATCAGAGACCTCGAGAAGGAAGACCATACGAAAATCAAAGATGGAGAAATAGCTACCACAACAGAAACAATGATTATCGCAGAGAGGGATATTATAATCGAAATAACCCTACGAATAATTATGGATATCGGCGATATCAGAACTGGAGGAATACGAATAATTATTCGAGAGAGCAACAACAGCAGAGTCAACAAAATCAAGGTTGGAGAAATAACAACAATGTAAGAAGGTATTACGATGATAGGGAAAGAGAAAGTCAAGAATACCTAAGAAACCTCAGAGAAAGGAACGCGAGAGACCAAAATCAGGGACAGCGTAACCAGAATCAAGAATCTCAGCCCGGAACAAGCAGAGATCGGAGGAATGAAGACCCAGGAGGGGTACAAAAAAAACTTCAAATTCCAAAAAGTGAAGGAGGAAGAAAACAGCACCGTAACCAGACATGAAATCCAGATCAATGAGTTATATGAAGCCACGAATGAAGATCTCCTGTATGAAAGAGACGAGCCGAAAACAGGAAGAGTAGCGAGGTTACCCATCATAGAAATTATATCAGAAGGAGAATGCCTGAGAACACTAATAGATACGGGAGCGACAGCATCAATTTTACCAGAGAACTGTTTTCACAGATTGAAGGATGGAAATTCACTTATAGCAATGCCCGTTTCAACTATTAAAGTCAGAGCTGTATTTAATGACAAGACCATGAAATGTAAAGTCCAAGCATTAATGGAATTCTCCATAAATGAACACAAATATGAGCAGATATTCATAGTCTTGAGCCAGATAAATTTCGATGCTATCTTAGGCATTGATTTTATAAGGAAGACTGGAGCAGTGATTGATTTACGAAATGGAGTCATAAGATTTAATGAAGGACAACATCAACCAGAGGACACGAAAAAGGAGGAGAATGAGTGTAGTCTGATTGACGAAACTACAGAAGAAAATCTTGTGAAGATAGTTATGGAAGTTGAAGCAGAAGGAATACCTCACTATGGCAGAAAAATTGAGAATTTTGAAGATCAGAGGGAGAAATTAGAAGAGTTGGTCACGACTTATGCAGATGTATTTGATGACAAACCAGGCATTATCAGGGGATATAAATATCAGATCAAGCTCGCTGATGACACACCTTTTCAGAAGAAATTGTATCCGATACCGGAGAAGTATCAAGCTGAAGTGACAGAGCTCATAAAAGGCATGGAAAAAGACGGGATTATAAGAAAGCAAGCCACTCCATATTTAAACCCACTCACTGTTGTGAAGAAAGCAGATGGTAGTCTTAGACTATGTTTAGATGCCAGGGGCATAAATACTCTTCTGCTGAAAGAATTCGACAGGCCACCAAAAATTAGAGAACTACTGAGGAGATTCAAGAATAAAACCTGTTTCTCAGTGATTGATTTAACTGCAGCATTTCATCAAATAGAGCTTACAGAAGACAGCAAATGTTATACAGGGTTCATGTTCAATCAAACCTGTTATGTATATCAAAGAGTACCATATGGATTGGTAAATTCAAGTCCAGCACTTATCAGAGCCTTGGATGACAAGTTAGGTGATGCAGTAAAACAATTTGCCATTTGCTACGTGAATGATATTATCATATCTTCAGAAACGCCAGAGCAACATTTCATGCATTTGACGAAGCTATTTGAAAACCTCAGAAGTGCAAACATCAAAGTGAAATTGAATAAATGCCATTTCTTTCAAGAAAAGATCAACTTTCTTGGTCATACTATAGACAGATTCGGTTACCACCCGAATGAAGACAAGATCGAAGCGATATTGAACTTTCCAAAACCCAAGAGAATCAAAGACATTCGAGCTTTTGCGGGTCTTTGTCAGTTTTTCAGTAGTCATTGTCCACGTTATTCAGAGATCATGGCACCACTACATGAGCTTCTAAAGAAAAACAATAGATGGAAATGGGATGCAGCTGCTGAGAATGCCTTTATTCAAGCAAAGGAAATGCTCAGAGATGACATCAAGTTAGAGTACCCAGATTTTGAAAGAACATTCATCATAGAAACGGACGCTTCACGAATTGGTATTAGCGCAGTCTTATATCAGAAGGATCAAGATGGCAATCATCACTATATTTCATTCAACAGTAGGAAGTTACGCACGCACGAGCTGAATTATTTTACGACGGAGCTTGAAGCTTTAGCCGTCATAAATGCTCTACAAAACTGGAAGAAATTATTGCTGGGACACAAAATTATAATCAGAACGGATCACAAAACACTGGAATTCATGTAGAAGTCAGACTTGTCAAGCGATAGGATGACCAGATGGGCCATGTTTTTGCAACAATTTGATGCCACGATAGTCCATGTTCCTGGTAAAGACAATCTACTAGCAGATATTCTTTCCAGACATCCGATTCCTGAGAAGGATGCGAGAATTAATGTTATCCAGACAGATGCAGAAGATCAGGAAACGCTGGATAAACTGAGAAGAATTCCTTTTTTTCAAAAGAAGCATGCACCATTCAGGAACATTTATAGATTTTTGTCAGGGAGAATGACAAGGAGGCACGCCTCATACTTTGAAACAAGAAGGAAAGCTAGACACTATATTCTAGTGGGAGAAACTGTATGTAAATACATCGATGCTAGACACACGAAAGTACGAATTGCTATTCCACCAGAACTTATTGTGCCACTAATTTGGTTAGTACACAAAAGTATAGGCCACGGCGGAGTTGACAAAACATACTATACCATGTTAGAAAAGTTCTATTGGATTAATATGAGAGAATCCATAACCATAGTAATCAGATCTTGTGAACTGTGTCAGAAAAACAAATATAATTCTGAACTATTGAAGGAAAGACCTAAAGCAATTATTCCTACGAAACCACTGGAATTGTTTAGTCAGGATATTTTTGGACCTGCACCTAAAGGAGACAGAGGAAATCAATATGTGATAGTCACAATGGATGTATTTTCCAAAGTTGTAATGCTTAATCCGATGCAGAAAGCAACAACGAAAACTGTTTTTTTTATCACCTGGAGAGGAACATTATTCCAAAGTTGGGAAAACCAGAAAGACTTTTAACAGAACATGGAACGCAATTTACCTCTGCAGAATTTCAGGGAGCGATGGATAGGTTGGACATTGTTCACCTATTTTCATCAGTTCGAAGCCCAGAGACGAATCCTATTGAAAGAACAATGCTTGAATTTTCAAAGTACATTCGCTTGTATAGTACGGATAATCATGCGAATTGGGTGAAGATTGTACCACTAGTAGAATTTTGCATAAATAACACGAGACATGAGAGCACCAACGATATTCCAGTTATGTTGCATTTGGAAGAGAAACCCATACGACCATGGAACGGAATCTTCAATATTCCGGAAGATAACGAACCATCGATGGACCAGAGAATCGAAGCAGCGAGAGTCCAGTTGAACAAAGCGGCTGAGAAGAGATTGAAACGTTTGGAAGGGAAGAGATTCAGTGGACCGCTACGAGAAGGTGACCTTGTATTAGTCAGGATTCCTGTGAAAGCAGACGTACTGAAGTAGGTGTATATCAAATTCAGTAGCCTTTTCAGAGGACCGTTCAAAGTAGATACAGTCTACGGTAACAATTGTTATAAAATCGTAAGAATTGAAGATAACAAATCCATTGGAAAATTTAACCATACCAAATTAAAAAGATTTTACCCAAAGATACAGTAAAATAAATAAATTCAGTCTCAAGAACAGAGAAACTTACTGTTATTAAAGAAAGTACAGGCTATACTTTACTTTAAATTAGCAACGGGGAAATGCGCCAGAATTTATTTGAGGCCATTACCAAAGAACCAATCTGGATATGAACCAAGACCCAGGAAAAATAAAAGAGTGGATGAAAATCTTTTATTCATTAAAAATTCGAGGAGTATGGGAAAATCTGTATGGAAATGAGTGAAATACTATACATCTTATGCAATTATGAAAGGCAAGAAAGAAGGAATGATTTAAAGATGGATATATATTCTATTATATGAATGGGGAGGTCTACATTGCGAGAGACATCACGCCACTTGAAGCGAGAGTTACGTCATGAAAGAGGAGAAGAGACAAAGGTCGAACTGCGGACTGAAGTGAGGAGAGGTGGTAGAAGTTACGTCACACCACGAGAGGGGAGAGAGAGACTGCAACTTGCCGAGCGCAGAGAACGGGACGAGAGAGTTCTTTCCAATTTGAGATTTCATTGAGTCAAGACCTCGAGAAGAAGCCAGTATTTTTATAAGAGTGACACGCTTTATCAAAGTTGGTAGTGAAGAAGAGTGTAGTACAGCAAGACTGTAACTTGAGGAGCAAGCTACATTTATCACGCAGAATAGAACAGTATATAGCCGAGTATTACAGTGCTTAATACAAAGTTGTTTTTGACAAGAAGATATTCACTATTACTACGTGTGAACGCATACTTGAACATTACATTAAAAAAATGCAAGTTACAAAGCAGCAACGGGGAAGTCAAAAATATATCATCAGTGAAATGAGAATTACCATGTGCTAAGCTAAAGCATAGGGAAGTGGAGACTACAAAGATGTACAGTTGAATTCCAGAATTCACTATCATGGAAGGCGCAGCAGAACATCCACGTGATGCGCAAAATCATCGATCAAACCTCTACTTTTCTACAAGAGTTCTAATACATCTAGAATACTCGCAAACGCTTGTATAAACGACAATTTTCAACCTGAGACGAGATGTCAATTCTGATGAACCGAGATGTCAATTCTGAAGAAACGAGATGTTAATTCTGAAGAAATGGGGAGTCGAAGCCAGACGACTTGCAGTGAACGGGAGACGGAGTGCAGGCAGAGCGGACTGTTTCACGGCGAGGTCGTTCACCGAGGACGTCACCGACCTTGTTCCACTGGGGGGAAGAGGCCAGCTGGTTCTGACACAAACCGGTCTTCATAGCTGTGGACGAGACGATGAGCTCCGAGACACGT
This sequence comes from Meconema thalassinum, assembly GCA_946902985.2. Classification (NCBI taxonomy): domain Eukaryota; kingdom Metazoa; phylum Arthropoda; class Insecta; order Orthoptera; family Tettigoniidae; genus Meconema; species Meconema thalassinum. The sequence goes on from OX336390.1 coordinate 305,742,152, forward strand.
TTGGTTTGGCAGGCGAGACGAAGGTATTCTCCAGACCAGAGTCAACTCAAGGTAGAAAAGCGATTGCTTTATATTATGTAGAATTATAGTTATGTTCTGCGATTATCCAATTGATCAACCGTATAATTTTGACAGTATAATATTGTCAGTATATTTTGCCAGTATCATTAAATTATGTAGATTTTAAAGTAGTAATTTTTCGTATTTTTCTTAGGAGTTATTTTTCTTGTTCTTGAAAATTTCAGTCACTTGGACGAAATTTTGCATAGCGTTGCTATTAACGCTAAAGTCGTTTCAGAGTAAAATCGTGTAGAATTTTTCATATTTGCGTTAGATTTAAGCTAATTAAATCTGTTTTATCGCAGCGATGGAATATAGGATGAACCTTTTAAGGAATGTAGAATGAATTGTTTAAAGGAATGTAGGATGAACTATTTAAAAGAATGTAGAGTGAACTATTTAAAAGGAGTATAACATTAAACGAACTAAAGAAGGAATATAATTGTAAAAGAAGTAAAGGAAGTTTATTGAAGCAAATTTAAGTACCGCATATTTAAAAAGTTATGTCACGAAGTGTAAAGAATATTTTGACAACTCATGATGTTGATTCGAGTGTCAGAAATTTATTCTCAACTAATTATGAACGAAAGTATTACGAGAACGCTTATACACATATGTCTAAGGAAATTTAGAGCATTAAAAACATAGATGAATTTGTTAAACAAATATATTCATGGAAGGAAGTCTAACTTATATCATTTGTTAAACATATGAATTCTTACTGATATTTCTTTAAAAGTTGTAATTGAATGTAAAACTGAATTTAAACACGTGAAAAGAAAGTTAACAAAGTTAAATCACAGGGTGATCAGAAAGTGATAGTACAGAAATTTATTGCAGAAGTGGAATTTGTAAGCACGAGGTGAAGTTGTATCAGGATAGAGAAGAGTGTTAAAGTTAGGAAGAAAGTGTATTGAAATGGAAGTTTATAGTTGAAATACCGTGCAAAGTAAGGAGATATAGACGTAAATGAGTTACGTATTTTTACGAGAGGAGGCTGAGGAGTCTCAAGTTTTTCTAGTATTGATCGCAGTGATTGTGAAGTTATTTGAGTGTATTAAAGGAAGATTCTGTACAGGGTGTTTAAGAGATGAGGTAATTGTTGTATAATTTTGAAGGAGGAGTGTTAGAATGAAGGTTAATGCCATGCACTTCTAGTATTCACGTTTATCCGAGAATTATTAACACAGTAAAGAATTTCAGAAATATTTCAGTATTTTATAATGAATAGATAAAAGATAAAAGGAACAGTGCTTAGCTTAAATGTTTGTCACTTATGTTCAATTGATTAAGACGAGTATTTATTACTTTCAACACGATAGTTGCGGTGTATGTTGGTTATTTGATTGTTAAGGAAGTTGAGTAGATAAAAGACGCATTGAAAGATAGACAATTTAATCTTTTCGACACAATAGAGTGTATAATTTGTGCGAACCATAAATGAATGTATATATGCACATAGTTAATGAATGATTTTGCTTAGATATGGAACTACGGTTCAGAGTTGAAGCGGATTTGTATAAAGTAGGGTAATGCATAGTATCACGCCGTTTCACATTTCTTATTACATCAGTGCCACGTGCAAGTTTATTTTTGATGTTTATTTTTGTGAGAGTGTCAAGGAGACACCATATTCAGGCAGGAAGCCAGTTTTATTGTACTTGTTTCAGCACAATAAACGGCTGGCGCTCTTTAGCGACTCAGTCAACTTTTATCTTAACTGACACCGTTTTCATTGTCGTCATCGTCGAAAATAGTACTGCGAGGTATAGATACAGGTGCTCACTATAGATTAGACCTTATCACCCCTCGAGATTGGAGTTTCTCGATTTGCTCTAAATGTAAATGATAGTAGAAATTTGTACCTTGGCTGGTAGTACTATTTTCTTACGAATAATATCTATCCTGTATGTTCCTGAAATTCCCAATTTTACTTAGTAGGCATGGTAAATTTGTGAGCTGGGTAATGTACATGTCTGCAATCCTTTACAGTGCAGCGGATATAAGTACTGATGGGTTTATTCGGGCGCAGTACCCATTGCAATAGTTAGCTTTCTAATGAAATCTACCTAAAATTAGTGTTGTGGTGTATGTTCAGTACGATTGTGTATCAAGCAGCATAATTGCAACTAAAGTATTTTTATCAGCATCGGCTGCAGAGCTGATAGTATGGATAAATTTGTCGTAACAGGACAAATGAGAAATTTCAACGAAACTTGTGATTGTGTACAAGATAATCGGTCTGTGAAAAAATTTACGAATTCGGCTTTGTCTCTCACCTAACAGATAACAAAGAACAAGTGAAATAGGAACCAACAAAGTAGGCCTAGCTAATGCAGATTGTGAATGTTTGCCAATATTTCTGAGTCATGCTCAGTGGAAAACTAAATTCAAAAACACGAATGGTTATCCTACAAAACCAAAACAAACGGATTCGGTTGCAAAGTATGCGTCAGAGCACGCGGAACTTTGGGTGCTTCTAAAGCAGTACGAACTCGCTTATCAAATGAGTGGTGTTCTTATTCTGTAAAGGCTTTTGGTGATAGTGATGTGAAAATGCGTCAGACAATAAGAAAAAATCTTTGATCACAAGAATTCCCATGCCCATGTGTTAACATTCTTGAGGAGGCCAAGAAACAAGTTCTTCAAAACACAACTGCAAAAGAAGAAGGGGTTTACCACGAGAATACATGCAGAGTTTTTCGCACAGTGTACAATCTTGCAAAGCTAGGAAGGCCAATTTCTGATCTACCATCCTGGATTGATGCACAAAGAGCAAATGGTTTAGATATGGGACAGATTTTGCATTCCAGACATTCCTGTGCTGACATTACCAATCTGATTGGTGAAGAAATGAGGAAAACTGATGTTAAACAAATTGTTGAAAACGACCTCAAGATTGGTGTGATGGTGGAAGAGTCAACTTCAGTGGGTCAAAATTCTGTTCTTTGTATTTGCCTTCGGGTGAATTTTAATAATTCTGAAGAAACCAGCCGCATATTTTTCGATCTAGTTGAACTTCCAAACACCTCAGCTCAATGTATATATGATTCCTTAAAGTCTAATCTTCTTCAGCATTTTTCACAAGAGTTTCTAGCCAGTAATTTTATATCATTTGCTGTGATGGTGCATCTAATATGCTAGAGAGTGTATCAGGATTGGCAGTAAGACTCCAGCAAGAATTCCCTCAGCTTTTTATATGGCACTGTGCTAACCACCGTCTCGTGTTAACATTTGGTGATGTTGTTTCCAAGCTGACAGCTATCAACCACATGAGGAACTTTTTTGATAAATTGTATTCCCTATACCATGCATCACCAAAGAACAAAAACCAATTGCAGCATTGTGCATCAAATCTGAGTACTAAAATCCAGGTTATAGGAAGAATTTTAGGAGTTAGATGGGTTTCGTCAAGTGCTAGATCAGTTAGGGCCATTTGGAATGATTTTGCAGCACTTTCCCTCCATTTTAAAAGCGCCATGGAGGATCAAACAAGAAACTCTAAAGAAAGGGCCCAGTACAAAGGACTGCTGGATCGTCTAACTTTAGCCTGAATATGGGTTTGATGATAGATGCTCTGAATGAATTAGAGGATCTGTCGCTTCAATTGCAGAAGAGGGAGATGTCTGTTATTCAGGCTCATAAGCTAGTATGGTACTCCAAAAACTTCAAGTTTTCCACTCTTTACAAACCCGACCTGGGGAGTATACAGACTTAGCAAGAAGTGCAGCCGAGTGTAAGGAACTAAATGGCGTGAACTTGCATGGACCTGGAAGAGTGCACAGAATTGATGAACAAGCCTTCTACAGTCTAATTGTGGAAGAAATGGAAAAACGAATGCTAAACAGCCAGTCTTCGAGATCTTCTGCTTCTACTGCACAATCACTTGCAGCAAAGTATCAAGTACTTCTAAGTAATTTAAAAGTATTTGATGAAACAAAGTGGCCAGAAGATGTGGGCAGTGATATTTGTTTTGGAGACAGTAAAATAAAATATCTGTGTGAGAAATTTTGTATAGGTTCCCTCAGAGAAAGTGTAACTGGTTTCAGGCTGTATGCATCAGACAAAACAGTAGCTGATGATCTTAAACCACTTCTTAGGGCTGTGTAAACCATAATCATATCCACAGCAGAATGTGAACGATCTTTTAGTTCAATGGACGTAATATATTCACCTGAAAGGAATCAGCTTCAAGTGAAAACTGCTGGATTTTTGATGTTGGTTGGGACCCCAATTTAAAGTTCAAGCCTGATAAATATGTTAAGGCATGACTAGGTAAGGGACGTCGCAGTACTGATGACAACAACTCCATGAAGTGAAACATGCCAGATGTCTCTCCTCCAGGGTTAAAAGTAGTCTGGGAGTTTCTACACGAATAAAATGGCAGGCTACAAGTAAAATGAACCTTTCTGCAAAAGCACACATTTTAAAACACCATTTTTCGTTAAGTTAATGACTAGTGCATTCAATAATTTTTTCCTATTTAAGTTAGGCCTATCAGTCTTAATTTTATGTATTTTTCTAAATATAGACTTTACTGTTTATATTGCTGTACTGTATTTTCAGATGCTATCTTTGTGTGATTTTCAGACCAATCTATTTTGACTTATGACACATTTACTGTTAATGTTTCATCTTATACGGATGCTAATTATATGTCAGTAACAAAGAAACAAAAAATTATTTAGTTCCCCACTTCACTCATTTAATTTCATTTATCTATATAGCCTAAATAATAATTCACACATATACCTTCAGAATGTTCTTCCTTGGTGTGTAAACACACATATTACTGTACAATTCCTCTGTATGAGTCTATGGCTCTTTGGAATTAATTGAATTTAAAAAAAATTCTTTAAGTGAAACAAAATATTACTTAAGCATGATGCAATTCTGAATGAATAGAGCAATTTCCAGCATATCACGTTACGTTGTAAGGGAAAGGTATGCTTTTTTTAAAGTTGAGGAATGACAGGGAAATATCTTCGGATAGCATACCGCCTCTGGTTTTTTCCCACTTCCTTCACTGGTGGATATCAAGTATCGTTTTGATGGAGGGCTTTTCAACCTAACTCGTCTCCGCTCCTTGAGGAAAACTCAGGTCACTAATGTTACTAATATGTTGTATGCAGATGATGCTGCGTCGCCAACTCTCACACCAGAAGAGCTGCAAGAGTCAGTTAATTGTTACAAAAGCGCATGTGATCGCTTTGGTCTTACCATAAATGTCAATAAGACTAAAGTCTTGGCACAACAGGGAAATATCTGGTACACCTCTATCGCAGTTCAATATCTCCATCCCAAATTTGCCATTAGAACAGGTAGACCACTCCTCGTACCTGGGCAGTACCATTTCTGTGAGCTGTACCTGTGAGCAGGATGTAGATAATTGGCGCAGCCCATGCAGCATATGGACGATTAGCGCACCGGGTCTTCATGAATAAAGATCTGTCCATGAGTACAATGCTTATGGTATACAAAGCAGTAGTCATTTCGACATTGTTGTATGGCTGTGAAACGTGGACCCTTTACCGACGAGATCTTAGGAAGCTTGAGCGCTTCCACCTACAAAAACTTCGATCAATCCTGAGGATTAAATGGAAAGACTGCATTACCAATATTGCTGTTCTTGAAAAGGCTCAAATCAACAGCATAGAATCATCCATAATAGGTCACCAATTTAGATGGATTGGCCTTGTCCATCGGATGGATGATGTGAGATTACATCGTCAAATGCTATATGGTGAGCTATGCTATGGCACCAGACCTCATGGTGGTCCTAAGAGGCGCTACAAAGATCAATTTAAGCAGACCCTGAAATTGACAGGTCTTGATTCACAAACCTGGGACTTGCTGGCTGAGGACCGCTCAACTTGGCGCCGTACCATCTCGAATACTGTAAAATCGTTTGAGAGAGATCGACGCACACATGAAGAGACCAAGCGTCAAGCTAGGAAACTACGAGCAGCCCAACCACATCCTCCTCCAGCAATACTATGTGACTTGTGTGGATGCTTGTTCCATGCCAGGATTGGACTCTTTAATCACCGTAAACACATCCACAAACTGGACTGAAGGAAGAAAATTTATACTCGGATTCGAGTTAAAGCCGATGATGATGAGTCCAGCAAATATAACTTCCGACTTGAAAGTTCATCGATCAACTGGCGTCAACTCACTGTTCACAAAAGCTGGAGGAGATTTTGAGTAATCCTCGATTTAAATCGATATATCGAATCAGTTTCTTTTTGTCGGCAACTCTTCGTTCTTTTAAGCACGCAGGGTAGTGTTTGGAGGCGGGGTAGGTTGTTATTTTGTGCGTGTGGTTAGTTTTGAAGGATGAAGAAAATAACGAACTATTTCACATCCACCCACGCATCGAAAAAGCTGAATGTTAATGATTCGAACACAATGACGGAGAAACGCCAACAGTGCCTCGTGGTGATGCAAAAGAAGATCAAAACAAAGAGCTTTCAACCGCGTGTAACAGTGGGACAGAAGACATTCCCGAATGCTGGGATTTGGAGATAAAGCATGAATTTTGCAGTAAGTTCGAATGGTTGGTGGTAAGAAATAAAAAAAAAGCGTGGCTGCAAAATTTGTAAAGAAGTTGCCGACTTGGGAACTGAAAGCACATCACGAGAGATGAACATTTCACAGCAGTGGATTTCAGTTTCTATTTGTGCAAGTGGTGAAACTGAAAAGAAATCTCAGCGAATGCTTTCCCTCCGCAAGAAAATATTTAAACATCAGACTCATCAGGCTGCAGTTAAAATACTGTACTGAAAACCGCAAAACTGAAAACTTTGGAAACTGCATGCACTGAGGCTTTCGAAAAAGGAAAGTAAATAACTGCCAATGTATTTCAAACAGTATATAAAGTAGTTAAGAAAAATCAAGCCTCCCTCGATTTCGAAACTGAAATTGACGAGCAGGAGTAGAATGGCATGCACAAATATTGCTTCTCATATCGCGAAAGAAATGAGAAAAAAGGTAGCAAACATGATTGTGCATGGGAATTGTAAAATTGCCCTCCTTATAGATGAAAGTACCACACTCAGTAAGCCGTCATCACCGATAGTGTGCCTGAGGACAGCACTTCCAGAAATGGAACATCCCGCAAACATTTTTTTTTTAAATTATTGAATTTCAAGATGTCACTGCTGAAGATATATTTAGTCCATTGATGACCTATTTGGGAGCATTGGGGTTCAATGATGAGTTTCTGAAACAGAATCTTGTTGCACTCTCTATTGATGAGACTGCAGTGATGCTAGGAAAGAAGAAGGGTGTAGTTACTTTAATAAAGCAATACTTTCAAAATGTTTTGTTCTGGCATTGTGCCAATCACAGGCTAGAGCTTTCGGTAGGTGATGTTGTGTGTAAAGATTTCCCCTCACATGTAAACCACTTCAAATATTTCCTTGATAAACTGTATACAGTTTACCATCAGTCACCTAAAAATGCCAGGGAATTGAAAGCTCATGCAGAGGAACTTGAAATCGTACTCCTTAAAATTGGAAGGATTCTAGATACAGGATGGGTTGCTTCTAGCTTTAGAGCAGTATCAGCTCTGTGGAAAAATTTCGAAGTTTTAGTGGCACATTTCAAAAGTGCCAAAGATGATCCCAAAGGAGACAAAACTGAGCAAGTCATGTATGGAGGACTCCTTAACCGTACAACCAATGTGAACTTTATATTAGACCTTGTATTGATGTGTGAAGCTGTTCTGGAGTTGGCAGAACTTAGAGTTGACTTGCAAGCTCGTGACGTTACAATTTATTCGGCCCATAAGAAGATATGCCAGCAAATTAAAGTGTTTTCTGAAACAAAGACATACTACACTGAAGCCTTGGAAGCCGAAGTACTGTTAATGTTTAAAGGTGTGAATCTCGAAAAAGGAGCAAGAAATAAAATGAATCATATTGATGCTGTTAAGTTTTATGAGTGCCTGGGCAGGCGTATGGAGAACCACCTTTTGACATCAGAAGACATTGGCTACAGTTTTAGGCACTGCCACTTGGCCGGAAAATCCTGATGTAACTTATGGAAAAGCAGAGATAAGAAACTTGTGAAAACGTTTTAAGCTCCATAAAAGACAAATCTTAAGAGGTTTCCGTGAATATCTTGCTGGAAAGAAATGCCCATTGTCTCTCCTGCCCCTTATTAACAACAAGAGCAAAATCCCCATTTCGACAAGTGAATGTGAAAGAGGCTTCTCACAAATGAACTTGATCATGACTCCAACAAGTGCATCATTGCATCTGAACACAGTAGCAAATCTTATGTTCATCAAGTTGGTTGGTCCTCCACTAAGAAGTCTCAATTCTGTGGATTACGTAAATTCATGGTTCCTGGAAAGAAGACATCTGGCGACCGACATAAAAGGCAAGCAGAGTAAGCGTGAATATGGCAGTGATCAGCCTCTTTTACTAGTGTAGAATTTACTGTAAGCAGGACAGCAAAATGAGACACTGCCACAGTGCTTATATTTATTTCACTAACTTTAAATTGTAAAATGATTAGGTATACTGAGTTCAGATACCGCCTTGGCATGTTGACCACAAATAAATTAACCCAATGCAACCTTTCATTTAACATGTCAGCCAGAAAAGTAATAACCGGACTCTGCAAATTGCTGAAAATTGCAAGATCGTGATGTTTTGTCGACTACAATTCAGAGTACCCCTTAATTTCTTAAGGAAAAGAAACACTACCTAGAGCTATACATTTTCAATATGGCGGTTGGGCGTAATATTAAAACGTAATAGTGAATCATTAACAATTGCACAATTAAAAAGCAATTTAGTGAGAAAGAAGTACCATATAAGGGACCTTGCTAAAATAATCCATAAGAATAACATACAGAATATAACGCCTGGCGGCCATCTTTAAATATAGAATATGGCAATGAATAACTAAGATACAACAGTGAAATTTAGCAATAATACAGAACCTTGTAAGTGTCTTCCTAAGACTAGGTCAAAAGAACAGCGACTTCATACGTTCGTGATGGCAGTATGCCGTATTCTTAAGACTTGAATATCATTAACTCACGATATAATAGCACAATTAACGCGAAATTCAGTGTTTAGATAATTATGAGGCCACCTACCTAGTGCTAAACAAATACCTCGCTACCATTATTCATTGTAACATTACACTGCATTTAGCGCGCAGCGGCCATCTTGAAATTATAAAATATACAAACAGATAATTCTAGGTATTTTAGAGATTCAATATCTCAATTAGCATTAATCTAAAACCGTATATGGGCTTTGTATACCAAAGGCAAAAGAACACCCACATACAACAATACGTAGTATTGTGACCATTTGAAGGAGCGTCAGTTGCCAGTTATGGAGGTGTTGTTTTGTCGCGGCTGTATTTGAATTTGAAGCGAGCGCCTGACTGGGTTGAGATTCACCATTGCAGAATGCATGTTGGAGGAGATGCGCGGACGACGATGCGCGTACGCATGCTAACACCTGGCGATCTGCAGGGGTCAAGCAAGCAGCTGTGAGGGGAGTGATATTCGTTCTCGTGCAGTAATTCGTGCATGAACGGCCGGCTCAATCCATCTTAGTTACGAGTACCGGACCTGACAGCCAAAAGTAGCCTACGGATGAGACATTGTTCGCAAAGCGCTCATGATAGTTTTTACTAGGTGGGACCAACTTTTGTGAGTGCAAAGTTGTGTTGGGTAAAACCCGAGCTCACAGCATATCTTAGCCGAGGAGCTGGAACTAACTCCTGACCCGAGTTATGTGAAGATAATATCTTCTACCAGGGTATATTACTGGATAGCAGATAACATAGTAAATAAGGCTGAACAGGTGTGTAAGTGTACTGCGATAACTACAGAAAGATTCCGAGCAAGTAACCGTGAACATTATTGTGATTATCGGAGATATTTCGGAACGGTAAAACACCGGGTGCCTGTCGTGAAATCAGTGAAAGTGTTAGACACGTGATTTTCATAGCAGAAGCTATGGTGTTAAGAAAATTCGATCAGGAAGTCATGGTAGCGATACGCCGTTATGAACTTTTGGAACCTACCATGAGTTGAGCCATTACTATGGTGCACTAAATTTGAATTGGGTGTACGATGGATACTGATGTGTGGAGACTTGGGACTTGGACCAGTGGAACCAGGAAGGTGACCTGTACACATTCCGTGTATAGAAGAACGCATGGGACTTAATGCTCAGACCAAGGGCATTCCACCGGAGCACGAGCCTTCTTCAAGAACATCTGAAATGGACGTGAGCCCCATATTCTATTTTTAATAGCTAGTACCGGTGAATATCAGACTATAGACTACACCATTCAACCATGTAGGAATCGTTTTACACGCCGTGAATCTTTATTTTCTACATTATGCTGGAGCATAAGCATGGAGGCTTTTGATGTTGTCCACTTTTCGATGTTTTGAGATAGCATATCCACGATAGGCATATCGTAGAATGAGTATATTTTTTCGAAGACATCCAGCTGTTCTAGTTAGACAGGAGTTTCATCCTGTTTTTTTTTTTGTTAAGTTCCGAACATATTTTTATGGCACATTGTTATTATAAGCTACCGTTTTGGGATAGTTTATTGGTAACGTTGATTATTTAAATGTAATTCTTTGTCGTTTTGATTCGATTCGTCTTAGATGAGTTCTGATTATCATTTATCGTGAAATGATTCGATTTTTCTTGTGATTCAGGATTTCTTTAATAATAATAATAATAATAATAATAATAATAATAATAATAATATTGCAGAATGGTCATATATTGGAAATTACATGTGGGATTAAGGAAGAATATTCATAACAATTTAATGGATCTTATGAAAAAATAGAACATGGTAATTATCCATGAGAATTATGTGATGTTTAATTAAACAAATATGAGTTAATGATATCGGAGAAATGAGAAATAAATACTGAATTAATGCACATTGGAATGATAAAGCAATCGTGACGTAGTTTTGTTATTAGAGCAAGGTGTAGCAATTAGGAGGATTTTTGTTATGGTGACAAGCGCATAATTGAACAGGTTAATTGGAAACTGTTACTTATAACATCCATATGATAAATCTGGTAGGGTGATGAGTTGAATTGGGAATGCGGGCGAGCATTATTGTCCCATTAATAATTATGATAATCCATTAAATACAGTAAATATGACTGGATGGAAATTCGATGTATGAAAATAATATATAAAAGAAATAGAGTTGTTGAATATAATGAAATGTTAGAATTTGGAGGATGTTGCCTCATATTACTCAAAAGAAGGGTAGTGCCACAGTTGCAACCCCACGCCACTATCCGGATCATGTCATCAGCGGAATTCTAAATTCTGCTTTAATTTGCTCTAACCATAATTAAATGTTTTCTTGTTGAATGATATAAACCTGCAGATAGATTACAATGCTTAATAATCTTGCCATATTGTGATATTATGGAATAAATCAAATTGATAAAGTGCATAGAGAAATGGGGCATTTAAAATGCGGCCTCATGTTCCGATGAAAATTTTGAAATAGCTACGAATCATCCATAAGTGTTTAAAATTAACTGGAATAATAAGGTTGAGTTGCAATCAGCATCACAGAATAATTAATCCCATAATTTATTTATTATTGAGAATAAATCACAGATCCATAATTTATAAATTCTGATATGAATATTCCTTTGTGGAATTAATGAAATTTAAACTGTATTATATTTCTAATGGAGCAATCATTGTTTGACTTAATCTGACTTGCATTAAGTTGCGTAATTAACAATTCTAGTAAGATATTGGAATTTCTTCTCGTTTCATGGAAGAGAATATCCGATATGAATATCCATGATTTTTTGAAATATGGAAAAGTGTAGAACTTTGAAAATAAAATATTATTCAAGTGTTTAATAGGACGATCAGTGATCTACACATCTTGAATACTGTAAATAACGTTTAAAATATAATGGAATACCATGATGGACTATTAATTTCATTGGTATTCTAGCCGAAGTGAATGTTTAAAAATCGTTGATTTCTTTGCATAATTAATTTTTTTGGAACGTTATTCAACGCCTACGATTAAATAGTATATGATCCCAGGGGGAGCGCAGGATGTTATTTTTTTCAGATTGGTGTTTAGTTTTCTCCCTGAGGATGCCCCTTGTAACCATTAGGATGGTTGAATGGATCAATTAAATTGAGGCAAATTTTTATCTTAACTGAAACTGTGGTCATTCATGATTCTGGAAATATGCCTTCTATCCTTGCTGTAGTGTGCATCTGGGGAACAGCAGAGATTTTATTTTTCATTCTACAACTTTGTTGTTTGCTCACAGTTAACCCCGAGATTTTTTTGAGCCTTGTGCTCGGCTGTTGTTCGGATGCGCACTTGTGTGGTCGTGGGACGTCCGTCAAACGGTCACAGTATATGCAGTCTACATGAAGCGAAAACGTATCACTGTTCTTCAAAAGGCGTTGATCTATAGGTTATGTTATTGAGTTGTTGATCCTGGATGCTATTGTAAGTTAGTTTGTTTAGATAATTATGGGTCACCTACCTAGTTATACAGCGAACAGTAAAGCAAGAATGATGTGTAAGTACTGTATTCGGAATTTATACCGGAGAGATGCGGACACAGACATTTCCAAATGAAAGTTATTTCCGGAGGTTTGCGGACACTACCCTGTCGGGTGGCACAGAATGTGGAATCATGTCAAAGAATCTGGCCTGAAATTTGGGATTTGCCCTCTCTCTTACCACCTTGCTTGCTCCCCCTAGTAATCGCATGGTCTGGTGAAAGGATTTGTATACAGCCTTTCTTACCACCTGTCCTATGTGTTCTTTCAAATGGAAACTTCCCTCACTGACAGTAACCCCCAGGTATGAGCAGTTTTCTCCTAATTTCAGCCTTCCCTCCTGCAAATTGCAGTCATGCTTAATTTTGCTCACCTTATTTCCAAATGTAACAGCCAGGCTCTTGTGTACATTTTCCACAATGGAATTGTTATTTACCCACTCTTTAAGCTTTCCCAAATCCCTCTGTAATGCTCCACAGTCTTGCCTATCTCTGATATCCCTATAAAGCAATATGGTGACCGCTAATAGCCGTATCGGTGATTCCAAATCCTCCCCTATGGTAAATCAAAGACAATAATGGCCCCAGTTTGCTCCCTTGTGGCACCCCTCTCCTTACTTTGATCTGTCCTGACAGTGAAGTCTCCGCCCTCACTCTTTGATTACTCTGCCCTAAGAACAATTTTACACAATTTACTACTGTGTACATCTATCCAATCCTATATTTTACATCTTCCGAATTAAGTTATCGTGATTTACCCTGTCAAAGTCCTTTGAAAGGTCGACTTCCACGTAGTCCTTTTGTCCCATCCTACTCATCACATCTATACTAATATAATAAAGCTGAAGAGTTTGTTTGTGTGTTTAATCGCGCTAATCTCTGCAACTACCAGTCGGATTCGAAAAATCCCTTTTGTATATGATAGCCAGATTCAAGAGGAATAGTTTAGACTATGTATCATTAGGCTACACCTCTCAGGTAACCTTAAAGATTGATTTTTGTTCAGTATGTCGGAAGAACAAGCTCTCCCGAAGAGCTTCAATAATACCTAAGTCTATTGTAGCATGGCAATGCGGGCTGCATCACGGCGCCCCTAACAGTGTTCTGGTGCAGAATTGCGAGCTGCTTATAAATTGCAGTGACAGGGAGTAATTAGTGCAAAAAGATTTCTTAGGCCCCTTAAAACAGTTATCATCATGACAATAGTATGCCTCTGAATGGTGTTGGTGCAGGTTATCAGTTGCAATAAGCGTTGGTGCTTTCCGATCCTTATCCTTGAGCGCTCCAGTTCTGTAGTAGTATTCATTATCATCCATGAACCAAATAAATCCACTGGGCGAAGCCGGGCACTACTGCGAGTCTGATATATCTTGCTGCAAGCAAGCTAGCTGTGCCTCTCATGAAAACCCTTCCCTAAAACCAAACTATCCCCCCCCCCTCCTCACGTAGCCAATCTTTCTTTTCCAGACACTTTCTGACAGACTTGTCAAGGATACCCTCAAACACCTTGCAAATAATGGTCTATAGTTGTCCATATCCTCTTTCTCTCCCTTTCCCTTAAAGATTGGTATAACTAATGTCTCCTTTCATACCCCATTATTTAAACAGTGGTCGAATAAAAGTCTTAAATATGGCACTATGTTCCAGCTCATTACTTTTAGCCAATCACCACTTATTCCATCAACTCATGCTGCTTTCTTAGCCCCTAGAAGTTTTAATCCATTATATCTTTATTTCTGTAATGAACATTTTCAGACTCTTCCTGACTTTCCTTTTGTTCCCCTTCTTTCTCACACTCTTCTTCCACCCCCACGACATTATTATACATTTCACTGAACATCTGTTTTCTTACCATCTGTTATGATTTCGTCAATTCCCTTTAAGTCAGGAATCACGGCCCGGGTATTTTTCTGGCTTCTAATATAGCTGTACATATTTCTCCATTTGTGTTTTAAACCACCTCCCTCCCCGTAACTAACCTCAATTTAGCCTAAAGTATATTCCTTGCCTCTTTATTGCTTTATTTGTTCCCTTCTTAACTCCTTTAAAGCTGTGTTACTCCCTGTACCCTTCCTAATTCGATTTCTTTCAGCCCGGCATTTTCTTTTCAGTACTTCTACTCCTTTATTGTAGTACACTGGATCATTGGTACCTTTTGCCCTTTTGTTTGGAACATATAATTTCTCACACTGATCAACTAAATACTTAACCCTCTTTTTTATCAAGGCATTAAAGCTCCCTATCAAAAAATACCCTATTCCTTCCTTGTTTGCCCTGCCATACTGCTTAATGTTTCTCTCCTCTCTCTTCGTGTGACTTTTCATGGACGCTTATACCTTCAATGACCTCTGTTTTGCTAACAATTTCTCCTGGTTTTATTAAAAATACTGTTCTGGACCTGAAATAGAGGTAGGTCCGAACGGGAGTGTAAGTGTTTGAATTTAGAGGGGGCTGTTCGAATGGGGGGGGGGGGGAGCTTCCACAAAGGTGCGGAGACTCGGAATGCGTAAGCGTGTGTTGTTTGATTGGGGTAAGCTCTACGTTATGGGTGCGTTAATCTATGGGGTGCATTATGGAAATGGGGAGCTAATAGCCTCCTGAAACAAACGGTGTGACTAAGCACTACAAGTAGCTGCTGACAGCGCAGTTACTTTAGACGGTCGAGGTCCCGGTGAATCAAGGCTAGCGCTCTTGAACCTGACTGGCTCAGCAATTCTATGATAATAATAAACACTGGCAGGTTGAGGTGTAAGGTGGGGAAGTAAGGAATAAAGCCAAGGGTGTAATAATGATCGTGTACAATGAGTTGATGATGGTAGTAATTAGTTTATTACTACCAGGAGTGTAAATGTGGTGTTCTACTACTTGGGAACGTGTTGACAATTGTATTACAATAAATAAATGTTAGGTGTGAATTGGTGAGGAACACAAGTGTAAAAATGTGTTAGGATCATAGAGATGCGCACCTACCCCTGGAGAGACGTCTGGTTACAGTCGGCGATAGCCTCCGGCCAAGATAGGTGATGGGGCTATTCCAGGTCCAGTTTATATTGGTTTTGGACCTGCTGAGTCGGCATTGTGTAAGTGTTGATGTTCCACTTAGCACTCGTATGGATGTGTTGTGGAAATGATGCAACTATTGGCTGGTCGGTCTGTGGTGACCAGCTGCCTGTTGCCTGTGTACGAAATGTGTATGGATGTCCTATGTTATCATCCGGGGGTGGTTTTCAGGTTGAAGTCGATGTGGAGATGAGGGACAGATTCGTCAGAGTGTTTGTAGATGGGTAATTTGTAGAATAGATGGATGTGGGTCCAGTGGCGTAGGCCTAGCTTTCTTCATGGGTCAGTTAGGGTCCTTAAGGGTGTATGCACCCTTGGGCCCTAACAATACTCGTACATCGGGTAAATTTCCGCCCCTTGTTCTTTTACTACTTGTTTATAACCCCCTTCCCATATTAATTTCCTTGCTAGTTGCTGGTTATGTTCTTGAGAGTCTGCATTTCCCTCCCAGTTTTCACCTGGCAAATTTATATCTCCCCAATATTAATGCTCGTGTCTCCCTCGGATGCTTCTAGCCCATACCTGACCCACGTTTTCGCCTATAGGCTACTGAATTGCTTTACGCGCTATGTAAATTCCCCAAATATCTAATATTAGATATACCCCTGTACAATTAGTTACAAACACAATCCCCATGATTCCATTATCTATCTGTTTTATAATTTCTTGCGTGACAAATACGTCTTTAACAAATATGAAAACCCCTCCCCTCCTCATCCCTTAGCACTATATCATAATTTGTGGCCTAAGTTTACTTTGAGGAAGCCTAGTAGTTTAATACGAATTTGCATTCCATTCTCTCCAGTGGTAATGAAGCCAACCCATAACAAACAGACAAAAAGCAAACTGAGGTTGTACGTCATTATACACCTCTTCCGGGATAAATTCATAGTTTTAGCTGAAAATTCAAAATGCTCAGACAGAAGGCTTACTTCATTTATAGAGATATACAGTATTATCCTCAAAAACATGGTTCATGGTGTAGTTACGTCCTAGTTCGTGAAACATGGGCAACGGCTTTGTGGCCTCGTAAGTGGTCCTGACTGTCGGGATACCAGTTACTATGTAATAGGAGTGGGCATCTTGGACATGCATAGAGGTCTGTCTCTAGGTGAAGATTATTATGGTAGTATATTATTTAAAGTTTTACTTCGATCGCTTGATTAGGATACAATAAATATAAACAGGCTTTTAAAAGTACACAGTGCCATTTAGAATTTTTCAAAACATATTTTGAATTGCATTGGACGCTAGGTATATTGAGCTTAAAAATTATGTCACGACAGAAATGCACTCGAAAAGACGATCTGCACATACTGGCGAAGTATCGTAAGCGTAGAGCGCGATTACTTTCTGATGGCACAAAAGCTCAGTTGCGCACGCAATGAGTTCCGTATATGGGAGAGTCTATGTGTTGCAGTGTGATTCGAGAGAGGAGGAACGTTCATTTCTCTCGTTGCCACGGAAGTGTTCACATACGCTCCTGGTAACAGTCTTGCTTGTTTTTGTGCCCCAGCAGCACAGCAGTAGTTACCCCTCCACTGCCTACTTTATCTTCCTTTCCCCTTCAATCCTGCGGTTTCACGCAGGTTTCTACCGTCACGTAGCAATATAGCTCTAGCATGCCTGCAGATATCTGAAAAGGAAAAAGGAAGAAGAATACCACTTACCAGCAAAATTATCGCGATTGGTACAGTTATCGTACGCGCTTTATGCATTTACCGTATGCACCACTTTAAAAATAGCAGCTGAATTATCTATCGTAAACGACAACCTCATTTTTCAACAAAGTGGCACATACGGCACTATGGTTTTCTAGGGACGATATGGGAAATTAACTCCTGAAATCATGCTCACTATTTCCTTACAACCCGACACAATACTCCAGAAATTTGGGATCGTCTCCACCGCGGGGAGGCCTGCAGTCACATTTTGTCCGTGTGTCACTATAATAGGATAGAACGATTTCAATGACACTTGGTAAGGACTTACTACTACTCCGTCTGACTCTGATTAGATTAGATTAGATTAGATACTTTATTTATCCATTTGATCAATTACATGTATACAATGCATTTTTGATATAGGATACGTCAGAAATTACATCTATAAAATAAAAGAACCTACAGGTATCATCATCATCATCATCATATATATATACATACAGTATATATATTAATTCAGTAGTATAGATCCCTCCTGCGGCGCTCACAAGCGATCGATAGTGACAAATGAGCATTCAAATGAAAGAGAATAGACATTAGCAGTGACGACTTGCACTCTAATTTCATATATATATATCTATAATTTCTGTAAATAAATACTTTTAAAAATGTACGAAGTGTGCGATTTGCAAATACTGTTGATGTAGGAAAATACGCTCCATAATTGCTGTCCACTTCACATTTTGGCCGCTGTGACGCCTGTTTCATGTCATTTTAACATGCTGAGGTATTTCCTTTATCATTTTGCATAGATTTCAGAAACAGTAAATCAAAGGAATGAGTACCGTACTCAAATTGTATAAGTTCATAAATATCGAATAACGGGTAAGTTTTATGATGATCCAATTTTCAGTTATTGTCTTCTTAAGTTAGGGAGCGTAGAACTTGGAATTCTAACTGAAATGTACATAGTGTTCTAGGTATAATCGTTTGGTTGAAATAAAAACATAACAGCCTTTCTCCTTAAGTCTCTCATTATAAACCTATTGGGGAAAGTGTGGTTCATGAACTGCGAGATTTCTCGCACGGGTTCGCTGGTCATCATCATATAATATTATATCAGTAGTATAGATCCCTCCTGCGGCACTCACAAGCGACAGGTCGTGAAAATGGGCATTCAAATGAAAGAGAATAGACATTAGCCGTGACGAATTGCACTCTAATTCCATAAATATCAATATTTTCTTTAAAAACTGACTTTTAAAAACATGTACGAAGTGTGCGATTTGCAGATACTGTTAATACATGAAAATACGCTCCATAATTGCTGTCCACTTCACATTTTGGTCGCTGTGACACCCGTTTCATGTCATTTTGACATTATGAGGTCTTTCCTTTATCATTTTGCATAGATTTCAGAAACAGTAAATCAAAGATGAGTACCGTACTCAAATCGTATAATTTCATAAATATCGAATAACCGGCGAGTGTTACAGCACATTCAGCACACAAATTACATTATCAGTGACAAATTGCATTCTAATTTCTTAAATATCAATTTTTGTAAGAAGTGTTCGATTTGCAAAACCTACGGTATTGGAGAAAGTGTGGTTTATGAACATGCGAGATTTCTCGCACCGGTCCGCTAGTAAATATTATTTCAGTAGTTGGGTAGGTTTTTGGTAAGAATTAACCTTACCCACAAGGGAAGATGAAGAGAGAAGTAAAGGGAAGTGGGTTTCGGACAGAGGGACAAGTGTGGATAATAGGACGAAAGTCCAATATCAAATACAAACAATTTTTAAAGAAGAGTGTCACCGCAAAGCCCGTGAAATCACTAAAGTGAGTGGGGACCTGAACACAGCTAACAGGAAACGCAGCTAGAGCTTGGGCTATTTGCGGGCGAGAGGAGGTGGTACCTTCCCTTCCTAGCCAAGATTCGGCTACTAATGGGGAAGGTGGTGGTCTGGCAAAGAAAGAAATGATGAGTTTACTATGTATCTTTTCAAAGAAGTTTGTTTTAAACAAATATTTTGAAGAATACAGATAGTTTGAATTGGCCGTGATGTTTTAATTTTTGAAATTGTAGAATTTCTAAAAAACGACCGAATGTTTGCAAGAAGGGTAGGGATAAAGCAATTATGCTTTTGAAAATAATTCTGGTAAGAGCACCAATAGTTGCATTTAAGAATGGCTAAGCTTTTACCCAGCAAAGCGCCGACTAAGAGTTTAGACAATGAGAAAAACTTAAATTTTGAAAACCAACCATAAGTTGTAGAGAAAATCTCAACAAGCAGGAAGCTGGCGGAGCGAGCAATGCTTGCCTTACTAGCTAGTTAGAATTAGCTATCAAAGCTAAGAGAGGCTTTAATAAGTTTGTGACTAAGAGTTCTTGCTCATATGCAACAAAAAGTGGAACCGTTATTAATTTTATTAGTGAGGTTTTTTACATTTAAGCCCATAGGAAGAGTAGGGGAAGACAGGATCTTGCCTAATCGTTATTTTATAGAAAATGATAAAGCAAAAGGATAAATTTGGATTTATTTAACAATGCAAAAAGTGTAATCAATTTGACACATATGTAATTTGATTTTATAAACCATTGGGGTCGCAGACCTCCTAAAATCATTTAAAGCTTGCACTAGGCAATTGACAATTTTTTGGTTTGGAACCTTTTATAAGCACTAAAATCTTCGTAAGATTTTGAAATGGTGCTAAGATTAATAAATAGAAGATTTAAAGATAATTAACGTAATTAAAGTTAAATAATAAATCAAGTACAAGGTGTGTACTTTAAGAATTTCTAGATGGGCATCTTAGAAATATGAACAAATAACAACTTCGAAAGTAACAACAACAAAAAACAGAGAGAAATGAAATAGAAGTTTCTATAACTTCTTATATCGATAAAGAATTACTTTTAGAGTTTATACAAATAGGGCAGGTCACTTATTGTGAAACCTGAAGAGAAAAATTAAAAGGTAGTATCTTGAACTTCTATATTTAAACAGGATCACGAGGAAAAAATGGGGCCAGTTACCCTTTCGTGAAACCTGGATTAAAGAGATTAATGAAAGGTTTAGTACTTAGACAATAACCAATTCTTGTGCTAGCAAGAAAAGAAAATAGATTAATAAGCAGGTTCTAACTGCTGATATTTATACAGAGTGAATAAGTTGTAAGTGGAGAAAGATGGGAGGGCGCCTATGGTTTGGCGAGGCCTCGTTGCAAAATACATAAATTTAAAGATTAACCTAATTTGTTAGTAAAGAGTGGTGAGGAAGAGGAAATAGGAACTTTGTGGAGAAAGTTCTTGGCCTATTTTATTTATTTCGGACGAGCGCGACGCGGATGAGAAATCGAACGAGCACTGTTTCACTATAGTCTATTGACGTGGCTGAAAAGTTCACTATAGAAGCACAGAACGTTTATAGCAAGGAAAGTTATTGCAATGGTGAAAAATAACTAGTTGCACTAGATTTGCGAGAGTCTATTGCGTTGCAAAATTTGTAGGTTATAGTTGAATACAGCGGAAAAATTCCAACGGAGGAAGAAAAATTAGGTGTTGATTAGCTGTTCATAAGGAAAATTCCTTGGTTAGAAAAAGTATTACCATATGTGAGTGGAAAATACTAGAAGGTTTAACTTATAGATGAATTGTTTGGCATGGAAAATTCCAGAACAATCATAACTGTTGAAATTGGCAGAAAAAGTCCAGCGGTGGAACGAGGTAAGTTTCTACAGACAGTGGGTAATTTTACGATGTCCCACGTTGTGAGAAATTATCTCAGTTAATATGCATAAGAAATGCTGCTTCATGTTAAAGTTAGCTTAGATAGACAAAGACCAACCTCGAAAATCCCGCGAAGATGGTTATTTACCCACATTTAGCAATTTCACACTGTCTGTAAATGGTGGTTAAAAGCATGTAGCTATTTAAAAGCAATTAAAATGAGTTGAAGAACGTTGAATTAGTACTTAGCTCATTTCTGAAGAACGGCGATTCCCTAGTTGACCGTTAGTTAAGATCTGAACATGGCGTCCAATTTAAAAGTTTGTCTCTCGAGGAGAGGAGACGAGCTCTTGGTAAGCTCCGACTGGAAGTCTTGACGACTGTAGCACAAGTGAGGCCAGCTCAACGAAGCCCGGAGAGACAAGGAAAGGGAAAAGAGTGGGGGTAGGGGACAAAGGAATAGACATAAGAATAACCAACATTGTAAAAATTAATTCTCTTGATGAAATGGTCTTCAAAGAGTTGATAGCAGGCGTCACTAGCGAAGCCTGGTGGATGAAAAAGTAGACGAAGTCCTCTTGATCACGGAGATGATAGCGGGCGATGGCGACGAGATATGGTGGCCGGATTGGTAAGGAAGTCCTCTTGTACGTGGAAAAATTGAGGAACTTCGGAGATTCGCTGCTGAATGACGCTAGGTGGGTCATGGAAGATATATATCTAGAACAGACTCACAGGTAATATAAGCAAAGTAAACCATCAAAGAGAAAATAGGAGATCACTGTTGGTGTCTGCGAAAAAAGGAAGTAATGAAATAAAGCAAAAGCTTACTCTGTCTTACCGTGTATTTCAAAGAATACACCAGTAGTATAGACTCATCCTGCCACGCTCACAAGCTAACGATCATGACAAATGAGCATTCAAATGAAAGAGAATCGACATTAACAGTGACTCATTGCACTATAATTTCATAAATATCAATAAATTCTTTAAAAAATTACTTTAAAAATGTACGAATTGTGCGATTTGCAAACACCATTGCCGTAGGAAAATTCGCTCCATAATTGCTATCCACGGGCCGCTGTGACGCCTGTATCTTGTCATATTAACATTCTGAGGTCTTTCCTTTATCCTGAAATGCAAATAGTCTTCTATAATCATTTGGTTGAAATAAAAACACAACCTTTCTCCTTAGGTCTCTCTTTATAAACCTACTGGGGAAAGTGTGGTTTATGAACATGAGATATCTCGCACGGGTCCGCTAGTAGACAATTATTTCAGAAATATAGAACCCTCCTGCGGCGCTCATAAGCGACCGATAGTGACAAATGGGTATTCAAATGAAAGCGAATAGAGATTAGCAGTGACGAATTACACGCTAATTTCATAAATAAGTTATCTAGAATTATTTAAATCACTTTAAAAAATGTACGGTGAGCGATTTTCTGATACAGTTGCTGTAGGAGAATTAGCTCCATAATTGTTGTCCACTTCACATCTTGGCCGCTGTGACGCCTGTTTCATGTCATTTTAACATTCTGAGGTCTTCCCTTTATCATTTTGCATGGATTTCAGAAACAGTAAATCAAAGGAATGAGTACGGCACTCAAATCGTACAATTTCATAAATATCGAATAATCAGTGAGTGTTATGATGGTCCAATTTTCACTGATTGCTTTCTTTAGTTAGGGAACGTAGAACTTGGGATTCTAACTGAAATGTAAATAGTGTTCTATAATCATTTGGCTGAAATAAAAACACAACAACCTTTTTCCTTAAGTCTCTGTTTATAAACCTATTGGGGAAAGTGTGGTTTGTGAACATGCGCGAATTTTCCCACGGGTCCGCTAGTATATTGAACCCTTAATATAAAAGTCATTATATTAATGTTTCATGAATTCTGTTCTGTGTAGAGAAGAGAGGTTGAATATTGGAAGTTACACCTGCAAATGTTTAAACAAAGATCTACCTGTTGGCAACGAGGGGACGCCAGACTTCCTGCGCGAACAATAGAAAGGGTAAAATTTGGAATGTGGTGAAGACACAAGAGGCTGGCAGAACACCGTAGGCTCGAGTTCAACAAACTAGGCTTAGCGCGCGAGGGATGTGTTACACCCTGGAAAAATGAGCTTTGTACAGAAGAGAGATGACAGAGAAAGCTGTGGAAATCAAGAGAAGGAGATACGTTTTGTCGAAGCCCACAAGGGAGTGGTCTGCAAAATACCGTGATATTGGAAATCACATTGACGAATGAGGAGAAGGGACGCCGGTGATTTCGCGCTCTTATGAATTCAAGCTATCAGCGAACATTATGGAGGGAACTCGATATTGATTAATCCTACGATCAGAGTGATTCCCGCACGCCAAAAACGTACGCTTCGCATCGAGCCGAGTTCTTTGATAAAAAATTGTTTGTGTGTGCGATCATTGCTTAATTAAATAGATATTTATCCAGTCCCCACTTTTATATTTTGGGTAAAACTGTTTAAATACCGAGTGAGGTGTTCACTCAACGGTCATTACGTTCAGTATTCTGTATTCTGAAGACGTTACCATGTCTGTTGCTACGCAAGTCTGCATGAGAGCAGAAAAACTTATAACTTTTGGAGTAAAACTTTGCTGTTGGAGATGATTATCATTACATATCTAGGTGAATTAATTGAAGTGTTTTGCTTGTGAACTTATGTAGTATAGCACACTGCTATAATTTAGGGCAAGTCATCGATAAGTATTGTTCCACTGGCCAGTAGATGGATTCAGTAGTCTACCGGAGCAATATAGAAAAGGTTAGCAGTGTTAGAAAATATATTGAATCTAACTGACATTTTAATTGAAGCACCAAGTCAACAATGAAGCCCATGGTATCCGCTGGCGAAGGAAGGATGTCTCGACATTCTACAGACATCAAGATGATGACCATGTGCTAATTGCAATGCTGGGGTCATGGCCGGGGAAATCGATTTCATGAAAAGGATGGCCGAGGGTGAGTACCAAATGAATTAATTTTCATAATGTAGCTAGCTTTGGTAATCGGGAACTCTTGTATATATTTTTGTGTTTGTTGTATTTTTCTTGTAGTTTTGTCGTGTTTTTTTTAAACCGACTACTTATTTAGTGTGTGGAGCTCATCGTGGTTATTCATTTTTTGTATTTGTGTAAGTTTTGTGCGGGACAGTATATCAAATTGTACTATCGAGTACGAAGAGTGTGTATTTTGACAAAATACAACACAGGAATGAACTATGTAACTGTCGATAAATGGAGCATTTTATAGATAACGTAATACTGCAGTGTTGGGGAAAACGGATTTTTTAGAGAACTTCGAGTTACACAGACTATAACCTATGCGATATTGCATATTTATTAGCAAGAAGCCATACGCTTCTTTGGTAATCATTGTAACGAAAATTGAGCTCATAGTTAAATTATTGTGTTTTTGGAACACATTTGTGTGAGGTATTTCTGTGATCTGGAGCGATTTGGTGGAGTACAAGTGTCGAACCAACGTATGGGGTCTCATGTATGTTTATTCTGCGCGGGGTGTGACACTGGGTCATTTACCTGTCTGCTGCAATGCGACGAACAGTACTCTCAAGGGAGAGGAGGCTCTCATTATTCTTCGGTCCTGAATTGCAAGGTGCAATTTCTGGGGACGAATCTGCGATACGATGATATGTAATTTATTTCAGGATGTGTGATGCTGTTTCTACGTTTCTCAAAAGCTAAGGAGCTTTGAGAAAATTTGGTAAGACCTGCCTGGTTTGCGACACAGATGATGATGGATGTTCGAAGTTCACTTGCTAGCTCAGATCTCAGATACGAATAGTCAGGCAATTAGTGGTCGAGAAGTGTGCTCATAAGATAAGAATCATATCTGGAGACTGTATAATTGGAAGTGAATTAGATGATTAAATGTTGGGAATTCTCCATGTTAAATATGCAGTTCAGGAATATGTTGATATTTGTGTTTTCATTTTCATGTTAGTTACTGTCTCAAATAAATGTAGATATTTTTCATGGATATTTTTTGTGTTCTAATTGTAATGTTATAAGTGTTTTGGAAACAATCGGTTTGCCTAGGTGTTGGTTGTGAGTGGCCACGATTGAGTGTTCATTATTTGTGTCTGTAAGACCTGTGTTGTTAGGCAGTTTGATTTTGTGTGTTCGCACGTGAATAAGACTTCATGCGGAAGTGATCTTGTATTATAGTTAAATGCTAGCGTAGTCGGTTGGTAATTAATTTCTTGTTAACCTTGTAAATGTGGTTCCCGGTGCCAAAGTCTGATGAAGACGATCATGGGTACGCGTCTTGCGACTTGGATCAATGGAAGCGTATCTCATGACAGTGTACTCGTTCTAGGCTATGCCCGAGTGCACCAACCTCGGTAAAGAGAATACCACGGTAAACTTCCTAGTTTACCGGGGTCAAGTCGTATTTCTGTTGCACCAAGCTCGGTTTCGAGTTTAACCGCGGTAAAATGTTTACCGCCCGCGAGGGAGCGTTTATCTAAGAAAACCGTGGTAAAGTTTTATTTATTTGTATTCTGTGGTAAATATTCCAAAATGGAGCTTAACCGCTACGGGTTATATCTCAAGTATCTTACTCGATTTGAAAGGATTGAAGGGAGGGTTATAGAAGAGAGGCGAGATTTATTCGAAGAACTAAGCGATGCTTCATTCCTGAGAAGATTTCGATTACGGAAGGAGACAGTATAAGTTATATTTTTGACATAATTGGTGAATAATTGGAATTCCCTACTGGGAGAAACTATCCGATATCGGCTAGAAATCGTCTTCTTATAACACTGCGGTTCTATGCAACTGGGACATTTCAGGGAGTGATCGGTGACGTGTGTGATGTTGACAGAACAACAGCATACCGCATAATACACAGGGTTTCTAATGTAGTTGCCTCGTTATCGCCACAGTTTATTAAACTACCACTTACCCAATGGGAACAAAGAGAGGTTATGGAAGGCTTCCACAGAATAGGTGGGTTCCCTGGTGTATTGGGTGCGCTGGACTGCACTCATGTGAGAATACAGTCTCCCGGAGGTGAAAATGGGGAGGTATTTAGAAACAGGAAAGGCTATTTCTCTCTAAACGTGCTAAATGTGAGCGATTCGAACCTCATGATAAGAGATATAGTAGCCAGATGGCCAGGTTCGGCTCACGATAGCACCATACTTCACGAATCTCGGCTGAGAGCGCGTCTCGAAACGAGAGAAATAGCTTATGGTTATCTTTTGGGTGATGGAGGTTACCCATATAAATCCTTCCTCCTTACACCTATCCAAAATCCCACCTCCCCAGCAGAACAACGGAAACTTATAACAGAGCTCATATTGCCACAAGAAATGTTGTCGAGAGGCAATATGGTGTATGGAAAAGAAGGTTCCCTTCCATGTCTTTAGGACTTCGATGCAACATACAAAACATGTCAAACATTATTGTTGCCACAGCTGTGCTACACAACATTGCCATTGCAGCTCAAGAAATAGAGCCTCCTGGTGACCCTGAAATTAATCATGAATTACTCCAAGAAGAGGAAGAAGAAGAAGGCAATTTACAAATTCCTGCTGTGCATCTGGATCTCAGGAATGATGATAATCCAGGGCAAGTTACCAGACGTACTGTAATTAACATTTTACTTTATTTATTCATTCATTCATTTATTTGCAATGGAGGGTGTGTCCCCCGGTGGCAAATTTTATATACATAACAAATAAATAATTATACATAACAATTCAATAACAATTATACAACAATTAAACTGGAGTATTTACTCAAATAGTCAGTCTTTTCTTAAACACACCTATATGTTTGGGAAAAGGCTCTAAGACTGCGGCAGGTAGAGAGTTCCAGTTATCAATGGCACGGTTTACAAAAGAATATTTACCATAATTTGTTCGCTGTGGTCGGCCCTTAACTTTGAAAGGATGATCGCTCCTACCCATGTAAGTGGGTTTTCCCAATCGTTTTCTAAGCTCACCCCATGCTGGTTGATTTGTATACGTGTTGTACATAGCGCAGAGTCTAGATTTCATCCTCCTAGCCTCCAGTGATTCCCACCCAAGTTTCTTTAACATACGGCTCACACTGCTCCTGGGATTAAAGTCACTGAGCACAAATCTAGCGGTCTTTCTTTGTACCATTTCCAACTCATTGATGAGCCCTACTTGATATGGATCCCAAACCGCCGAGGCATATTCCAGAATAGGTCTTACAAGTGACAAATAGCCTAATTCTTTAGCAGAGGTACTACTTCCTTTTAATACCCTCATTACAAAGTGCAGGGATTTGTAAGCTTTTGAAACTACACATCCTACATGACTACTCCATTTCATATCATTCCTTACGTGAACGCCCAAATATTTGCAAGAATCTTCTTCTACAAGTATTTCCGAGCCAATGTTATATTGAAAATCCTGCCTTCGCACTTTCCCTATTTTTAAGACACTACATTTTCTTGTGTTTATTTTCATTTTATTTACAATCGTCCACTTATAGACCAGGTTCAGGTCCTCTTGAAGCACTGCATTGTCTTGTGAGTCATGTATCTTTCGATATATTACACCATCATCCGCAAACAATCGACAGTCACTGCGAATCCCATTTGGTAAGTCATTTATAAACGCCAAAAATAACAAAGTTCCGATTACGCTGCCCTGAGGGATACCCGACGTTACGGTAATTCATCCGAGAATATGCCTTCGACTTTCACTTTCTGGGAACGACCCGTCAAAAATTCTTGGATCCATAAAATTACTCTTCTATCAATCTTCGTCGAAGCTAATCTATGGAGTAGCATGTCATGCGGAACGACATCAAATGCCTTCGCAAAATCTATAACCACGGCGTCGACTGAAACTCCATGGTCTAACGGTTCGCTAATGTCTTGAAAAAGTGATAGCTTCTGACTCTCGCATGAGTAACCTTTCCGAAATCCATGTTGCCTATCATTAAACCATGATAATGTTTCCCACTGTTCCCTCAAGTAGTCGCAAATGAGATGCCCCATCTGTTTACAAACGACGGACGTAAGGCTAACCGGCCTGTAGTTGCCCAATTCAAGTCTGCTCCCTCCCTTAAATATTGGGACTACAGTAGCTCTTTTCCAGTCATCTGGGATTTGCGCATTGTTTATGGACACATTAAACATCACCTCCAAGTATCGTGCCACGGCCCTACCTCCTAGTTTAAGTACTTCACTAACAATATTATCAGGACCCTTTGATACATTGAATCGTAGTTTTTGTATTAGCTTTACAATTGCTGACTGGTTTATTTGGAACAGGGGAGCCCCTGATTCGTCGTTAAGGTCCAACACACAGCTATTGGATTTATTGAACACACTACCGTAAAAGACATTTAATTCATTAGCAATGGCTTGTTTCTCAGTAATTAATTTACCGTCACCGGACATTATCATCGACAAATTATTTGAATTTCCCTTTCTTCTCCTAACATAACTGTAAAATTTTTTCCACCCATCACCCCCCGAACCAAGTAAACCTTGCATATAACTGTCATTAGCAGCCCTCTTTTTTAAGACGAGCTCTCTTGATAAGGACTTAAATTTCAACATATACTTGTCACTATCATGTCTTTTATTGTATAATTTCCTAATTTTCCGTTTTAGACTCCTAATTTCTCGTGTGTAATACTCAGGATCTGGGTTTTGTTTCAGCAATTTAAATGGGACAAATTTATCAACAGCACTATTTAAAATTTTCAAAAAGTTAGTCCACAGGATATTAATGTGATTCCCTTCCGATGCCCATCCTACAAATAGCTCATTCAAATACCCCTGAAACTTGCCCTGATCCGCCCTGCGATACTGGAATATGATCTTTTTTGCTACATCAGAGTCTAATTTTGTAATGTCACCATATATAATATTTAATTCAATTCCAGAATGGTCACTAATTCCTGGTACTTTCAGACAGTTAATATTCAGCTCTACAGGCCTTACGAGATAAACATCTAAGGTATTATTGTCTCTAGTTGGGAAGTCAACTACTTGGGAAAATCCCCCCTCCCTTAAGAATTTATTTGCAGCGCTCTGAGCCTGACCACAGCTAGTTGACTCACCAGACCAGTCTACTTTGGGGAGGTTTAAATCTCCAGCAATTATTATGCTCTTTTTCATAGCATTACCCGTACAAGTTTCATCATACAGTGTTTCGAGGAGAGAAAGGTTATCTTTCGGTGCTCTATACGCCCCTATCACCTGAAGAGGGAATTTATTTCCTTTATCCGAAATTTGTACACATAACATTTCATGATCCATATCAGCCCACTTTAAGAAACTAGCTATATTTTTGCGCACACAAATAAATAGCCCACCACCTCGCTTCCCCCGATCCCTTCTGTACATCTCGTAGGTCCCTTGAATTATTTCTCTACTATTTATGCCCTCATATAATCAAGATTCAGTTGCAATGACAATGTCCGGAGAATACGTCTCTCCAAGATTCCAAAATTCAATTAATTTATTTCCTAAACTCTGACAATTAACCTGCAGTAATCTTAGAGTCTTACCTCCGCAGCAAATATCTCGAAATAGCTCCTTCTGTTCCCATCGGCTGGCAACCTCTGGACCTGCTCCTCCTCACAAAAGCCGGCACGAATCGATGACCCTGTCATGTAGGCTCCCTAGATTGAAAGCGCCCCGTCGATTTAGATGCAGCCCGTCTCGGGTGAAGTCACGGCCACCAATCCAGCAGTCAGCTTCTACGTACACTAATCCAAGTTGTGCACATACCCAGTCCATGCGGTCATTTACAGTCTTAACTCGCCTCAACGGAATATCTCCCCGCCGAACAATGCCACTCATTATAATTTTTGCATTTCTAAACTTGCTTTTAGCTTTTCTGCCTAGTTCGTAGAGCTCCCCCATGATGTAATCAGCTGTAGCCCTCTTCTTCAAATCGTTCGTCCCAACATGGAGCAACAACACTTTAACTTTGTCACAGTCCTCTACATTTGCTTCTTCCACTTGTTGGGCAAGCTGGTCAATCTTAATCCCCGGGTAACACCGCACTTTCGCACCTGATTTCCTCGAGATATTCGCACTCCATCGTATCATAGAATCACCCATTATGATAACGTCATCCTCAGTTTGCTCCTGCACGCCCTCTTCCACACTGATCCCAGTAGAAAGCCGCTCAGTCACATCCTTCACCGTTTCTTCTGATTCACGAAGCTTTGCTCTAAGTTCCTGTATTATTTGATCCCTTGCTTTGATTTGCACCCTCAAACTGTCCGGCGTATCACATACTTTACAAAACCAATTTCCGACATCACAATCCTCCTTCTTGACCTTAATACAGCCGAAGTGAAACCATTTCTCACAAAGTCCACACTCAACACCATTCTTCAATGTTTTACTGCACGTCGAACACTTTATAGATGCCACTGGATCATTTGCCTGATTCACATTTGGAGTAACAGGCCCTGGATTCACTTCCACTCCACCAATAACTAACAACGCAGCTATCACTAGGGCTATAAACCACAAGTTACTAGGTCCCGTACGCACACACAAACACCGGAACCACGGTTTCGTAAAGACTGATGAATACTGTACAGTCCCCCAGGGGTATGCACCCCCTGGAGGCCATCCCCCCATCATCTATTTAAATCACCCCTAACTGGCAAATCTTGTAAGTCCAGACCAACATCTATTAACACCGCAAGGGCAGCTAACCAGTCTGGAAAGCTTACCCAATACTTGCATCACTACCACAAACAGCGACACACAATTAACTGGGGCATCTATGCAGCGGAATGCTGACAGCACAACGCCGGAGACTATAAGAGGGAGCCTTAAAGAGGTCAAGCTCTCTCTCAATTACCAGTCTTACAGTGCGTCGGCCGGAGGCTATCGCTGTTATCATCAGGTGAGTCAGCAGTGTTCAGAATCCTGTACTTTGTAACCTTTACCCACAAATTGTATACACAAGTTTGTACACTTACATTGTAACTTTTACTACATCCCCCAAAAGGGACTCATAATTCCATATTACTGACCAATAAATACTTGGTCAGTACACTACACTTGCATTACTGTTTACACGCTTCTTTACGCCCTAACTCCCTTCCTGAATCCTCCGTCACGATTAGACGTGACGTACAGTAGCCAGACACTTGCTAGCGCAAGTATCATTGTATTCCCGTATAGGCCCGACTGCTAGGAGCAACACGCGCCATATAGCTGACGCGTGCACGTCGGTTATATAACCAGACAGCCAGCTGGAAGACCAGCACGCTAAGTACGCTAAGTTCCATCCCCTAAGATACACCTACATCTTTTATAGGATAGCCCCCTAGCATCCTAACACTAAACAACACCCTACACTGGTCAGCTTGCCCGACTACGGGAAGCTACCCCCTTTTAGGCACTTCCTTATAAATTAACACAATAACTCTTCCGTTTTAGATCCAACCACCCCCCAATAAGGGATCTAAAACAGATGGTGGAGGCGCCTCTACTACGCACAGTAAAATAGGACTCAAACAACGAGCCCTCGTAGTAGAAACGACCCCTTCCGGACCGCACATAGCCAAGCGAGACTGAAAAAAAAAATTTTTTTGACCTCATATTACGTCACACATTTTTTTATATATAGGAGTTTGTATTATTACACCCACCCCCATCCGCCCCATAGTGCAAAATCGGTGGAAATTAAATGTCCACATTTAGAACTACACTGAGAGCCTTTGCGCAGCAGCACAAGTTATACATTTTACACGATCCCAGGCCAGTGAACACAGACAAGAGTCACCAGTATCCAGCGCTAGTGAGGTAGATTGTCTGCCAACACTCCACCCCCTATTGTTGCAGCAACTGCAAATCACAGAGCATAAAACTAATAATCTGCTCGAGCGCATTACAGAATTACTAGAGACAGACACTATCAAGACAGACAAACATACGACAGAAGCGGTTCTAGACATCCACACTATTCTGGAAACTGTGAAACAGGATTTAGACAGGACTGTACACATAGTCAAATCCACACAGTACGACAACACACCATCCATCAGCACAGACATATCAGGTGACGAGCCACCTGGTAACATAACACAGGTGTCGTACACGGGTAGCGAGGCTAATTCCCCTCTAAATAACTCTAACACCTCGGCACACGATAGCGGTGCGAACAACATAGACGAATCGCAATCACTAAACAGCCAACAAGAAATAACCGAACACGAGATGAATAGACACACAGAATATCCCATGATCCACCCCACAAAGTTCACGGGGGAAGGCCAGGATCCCGAGGAATACCTCAAGGCCTTCAATAGAACGGCCCGGATCAATGGTTGGAGCGAGGAAGTTAGGAAACGGCTCCTTCCGGCATACCTCACAAAGGCGGCCATGACATGGTATGAGCTCCATGAGGACACACTAGAAGATGCCACATGGGAGGAAACCGCTTTACTGTTGAAGAGCGAATTCCAGCTCATACCAGACGATGACGATCTCTACGACCAAATCAGACAGAGGTCACAGGGACCCAAAGAAAGCGCCCTGGCATACATCAATGTAAAGTTGATAATGTGCGACAAGTACAATGCAGCCATGACAAACAAACAGAAAGTCAAGCTGTTAATGCAGGGCCTCAGACCAGCCACAGTGGAAAAGCTGTGTATAATGAACAACCCCACGGTCCAACATATGTTAAACAACATAAAGACCATAGAGGAGGGGAGAAAGATCACGGAAAAAGCTACGGAAAAAGCCGTGGATCTGCACTTCCAAACACAAAAAGACGACACTAACGATAAAATGGACGAATTAGTGGACAGAATGGAGAAACTGACCATAGCTGCCATCCAAGCAGGCGGGAGACCGCTAAGGGATGAGCACGCAGACACACAAGGGCGCTATTATCCTGAGGGGGACAGGGGGTACACAGAAAGGAGACGCTACGGGAGGGAGGAAAATTACTACCCTCCACAGCGGCCAACAACACCTCACCCACAGGATAGGCCACACTACCCTCCTCGGTATTCACCGATATCGTACACGGACACAGAGCCGACATACCCCTCACGGCGATCACCATCCCCGTACACACAGGAGTACTACCCTGAGGAGTACGACCACGACATCCCCCGACGAAACAGCCCGCCACCAAATAGACAGTCCTACGCACCCCCACAATACAGGGCAGACAGGGAGTACCGGGAAAACTCGCCCCCACGCAGGCAAGGCTATGCAGCCCCGCAGTACAGGGGAAATGGGGAATATCGGGAGAACCCGCCCCCACGCAGGCGAAGCTATGCACCCCCACAGTACAGGGGAAATGGGGACCGTCGAGAAAACCCACCCCCGACCAGACAGGGGTATGCAGCTGCCCAGTACAGGGAAAAGGGGAATCGACGGGAAAACCCGCTCCCCCAGCATCAGACATACACCCCACCCTGGCGAAAACAGGAAAACAGACCACCGGGCAATAACCGACAGGGAAGAAAACCCACTAGAGAGCGGGACAACAGCGATAAGTACACAAAGGGCCCGGAACACTACCCCCTCCCCGACGAACACCCGATGGAGTTCAGGGATGAGACACCCCGCCGAACAGACAGGGAGGCAATACTCCCCACACCTAGCCACACACCGCAGGCGGGGAGCTGGCGCAGCCACCCCGAGGGGGGGCGCACATACAGTACAGGCAGGCGTACACCTACGTTCCAAAAAAACGCCTAGACGGGGAGGTTCGGCTAGCGGATGAAGCAGCTGAGGTTCCTCCCCCAAAACAACAACAGAAAAGCCCTTCCCCCAAGCAAACTCGCAAGAGTAAGGGGAAGAAGCAGCCAGCCAAAGCTAAGGCTGACGATCCGCCCCCGGGCCGTTTCCAGACACACCCCGTACAAGGAGACGGCAACTGCCTGTTTAGGACTATTAGCTTCCTGGTACGGCATAGCGAGGACCATCATAAGGAATACAGGCAGGAAACGGTCAAACACATCCTGGCCAACTGGAAAGAGTACCGAGACTTTGTGTCGGACGAGCGGGAAAACCCATTCCAGACCGGGGAGGATTACAGAAAATACATGGATAGGGACGGCACCTATGCTAGTGCCGTAGAGGTGACCGCTCTCGGCAAGGTGCTTCGAACCAATATCCACGTATACACTGACGTGCACTCGCCCCCGCTATTTTCCACTGCGGGATTCGACAGGGACCTGCATGTACTTTTTACAGGGAACCCTAAGGCGGGACATTATACACCCCTCATAATTACACGCAAACAGCCTGAGAACACACCCACACCCTCCAAACAGAAAGCCATACCCCCTACATCACAACGCAGGGTAGGAAATGACCACACACAGGCGCAGGACGCGAGCTCGCTCGGCACTGGGAAGCTAGCCACAGGAGTCGAACTCGCGACCGCCTGGAACAAAAAACGGGGTAACAAGGGCAAGCTCAGGGTCACGTTCGCAGACACACCTTCCCGAGAGGAAGAAAACAACAACAACACAACTACACAAAAGCTGGGAACGATTAATACATTAAACGTTCGCCAGCAAACTTCTATTCTAACAGCAAGGCCGATTAAGAGAGCTGGCAATGTACTGGGTGAGCGCACTTTGCTGACCGAGGCAAAGCACTCAGGACAGGAAGCAAGCCGAGAAGCTAAGCGTGCCCGGTATGATAAGCGGCCCGCTCCATGCCTTCCCAGTACAGATGTCACTCCGGTAACAACAACAACATATACCCTACACAATACATCGGTGCAGGGCAGTAGATTTCAGGTATCGGCCCTCACGATACACGCCACCATAAATGGCCACAGAGTGCAGGCCCTAATTGACACCGGGGCAGCCGTAAGTTGTGTTAATAGGAGACACGTTACCGAAGCCCAAATACACGGTGTCACGGGTGACATCCGGCTGGTAGCGGCCAATGCTCAGACGCTAGAAAACGCGGGGGTGGCAAACATACATCTTAGGATAGACCATTTTGCCACAACACACCCCATGTTCGTTATAGAACATCTTTCTGCGTCAGCCATAATTGGCATGGGTTTCCTCGCTAAATATGAGGCTAGCATAAATTTCGCTAGCGGTCAGATGCTTTTAAAGCACGACCAGAGGCTCACCACACATCCCATGATATACACCAGGAACACAGATGGGATTCGAGCGGAGCGAGAAAATCACGAGCACCAGGCCTCTGTACTGCATACTATCAGCCAACACACAGACACACACACAGATAAGGCGGCCAACCAGAACCACAGGCAGGACCTGACTCCGGAGCAAAATGAAAGGCTCACGGAGCTCCTGGAGACCAACAGGGATATTTTTGCCCATTCAATGAAGGATCTCGCCGTGACAGACCTCATTGAACACCATGTCACACTCACTAGTGACCGGCCAGTACACCAGCCTCCCTTCAGAGTGAGCCAGAAGGAGAGACACGCCATCGACGCTCAGATCTCAGAGATGCTCGAGGCAGGGGTCATTGTTCTCGTTATTTCAAACTACAGCTCGCCGGTTCTGCTGACCAAAAAACGGGACGGATCTCACAGATTTTGTACTGACTACAGGAGGCTCAATAAGTTAGTCGAAAATGATAGTTATCCACTACCAAGGGCGGACACCTATTTGGACGCCCTTGGCGGAGCTAGCTGGTTCAGTTCGATGGATTGCTATAGTGGATTCTATTCAATCCCCGTCTATGAACCAGATAGGCACAAGCTGGCGTTCGTTACAGAGAACGGGCTATATACCTACACAAGGTTACCCATGGGCCTCCGTAACGCCAGCCAAACCTTCCAAAAGCTGGTGGATAAGACATTTTCAGGGCTTAAGTGGCGTTCCGTATTAGTGTACGTGGAATACATAACAGTTTTCTCCAATACCTTCGACAAACATATCGCACATTTGGAGGAGGCCTTCGCAAGGATCAGAGAGGCCAAGTTAAGGCTTAAACCTGCGAAATGTCAATTTGCCAGACAGCAGATTAATATATTGGGCCACATTGTAAACAGAGAGGGCATTATTCCCGACCCAGCGAAAACTGACGCAATAACGGGCATCCCAATGCCCACAAATTTGAAACAATTGCGCAGTTTTATTGGGCTGGCTTCGTACTATCGCAAGTATATCTACAGGTTTGCACACATCGCCCATCCCCTAACGGAGCTCACACGTGAAAAAACGCCTTTCAGCATCAAGCAGGAACATATAGATGCCTTCAACACACTGAAGCAACTATTGACCTCACCACCATTACTGCAACACTTCCACAGTGATAGGCCCACATTTTTACACGTGGATGCCAGCCTGTATGGGCTGGGGGCGGCCCTATGGCAGGAAGACGCAGAAGGGCGCATACGGCCCGTCGCTTTCGCTAGCAGGAAGCTAACGGCCGTTGAGACTAGATACTCTGCCACAGAGCGGGAAATGCTGGCATTTTCGTGGGGAGTGAACTATTTCAGGGTATACCTCTATGGTATCAAGTTCACGGTAGTGACTGACCACGCGAGCTTGCTTTTTTGCGACAAATTTAAAAACCCAAATTCGCGGCTCTACAGGTTTATATTCCGCCTGTATGAATATGACTTCGTGGTCAAACACAAGAAAGGCGCTACACACCTAGACGCAGATGGGTTGTCTAG
Organism: Meconema thalassinum; assembly: GCA_946902985.2. Lineage (NCBI taxonomy): Eukaryota > Metazoa > Arthropoda > Insecta > Orthoptera > Tettigoniidae > Meconema > Meconema thalassinum. The sequence goes on from OX336390.1 coordinate 305,778,887, forward strand.
GCTGCCAGTAGCCGATCCCCCGGATGACAGTAAGGACCACGACTGGGACGACATGCCCACTTTTGCCCTGACGGTGATTAACATCAAACAGGAGCAAGAAAGTGATCCGTACTTGAAACAGATTCTATTGGCACTAGAAAACTTGGATAAAGTGGACTCCAAGACAGCACGGCTGTCTAGGCGATTTTTCCTAGACAAAGACGGGGTATTGGAATTTAAGCCCACAGCCATGCACGATAACGCACCTATAGCGGTTCCGGAATCATTGAGAGAAAATATCATGATCGGACACCACAATAGCCCACTGGCAGGGGCACACTTAGGTACGCATAAAACATACCTTAGAATCCGTGACAAGTACTATTGGGTAAACATGAAGGCCGACATAGATACCTTTGTAAAGTCATGTCGCACTTGCCAGCGATTCAAAACAAGACCTGGCAAGCCTCATGGACTACTCAACCCAATTCCCGTGGGAGAGTTATTTCACAGAGTCGGGATAGATGTGAAAGGCCCCATTACGACAAGTCAGAAAGGCAATAAATATATCCTGGTGGCCACCGAGTATCTCACACGATACATGATTACAAAGGCTGTTCTCAAAGCAGACACGAACAGCATAGCCGAATTCCTATTTGATATAGTTACACGATACGGCCTATTCCAAACCTTATTATCCGACAGAGGTACTATTTTCACCTCGAGAGTGCTCCAACAGTTTCTGGAGATACTCAGGATTAAGGCATACACTACCACGAGTTTTTCCCCGCAAACCAATGGACTCACGAAGAGTATGAATAAAATACTCGGAATAGCGTTGGCTAAATTTACAGAGGACGCAGGAACAGACTGGGATGAATACATGCAGTCCATTACTTTTAGTTATAATACCTCTATATCCACGGCTACGAAACACTCTCCACACTTCCTACTGCACGGGTACACGCCCAGAAGTCCCATAGATAATATATGTATCCCACAGGACACCTACACGGACAATGCTGCCCGGCTAGAGCACTTACAGATAGCGCGAATGAACGCTAGAAAGAACATAGCCGCGGCGCAGAAGAAACAGAAAGAGCGGTACGATCGGCATAGGAAGACCGTGGAATACACACCCGGACAATTGGTTATGGTTTCCAATTCTGCCCGTAAGAAAAACGTGTCCGAGTTCCTCCTGCCACGCTGGTCAGGTCCCTTCAAAGTCTGCAGGAAGGTATCTGACCTAAATTATATAGTCAGCGTGCGCCATGGGAGAAAACTCATTAAAGACACTATTCACGCCCGCCGTATGAAGGCATATCATACACGCAAAGCTCCCACACCTACACGTACAGGCGGGAACACTACCAAAAGAAAAGGAAATGATCCCGCTGGCAGACGTGGAAAGAAGGCCAAGAAATAGCCTTCGGACCTCACTGACCGCACCGGGATACGATCCTAACACTCGACAGAACTGTCCCGGAGGCACAGCCTAGAATGGCACCAGAAACAATTACTCTGGGTAAAGACGGTCCCAAAACCCGCAACCTTCTGAATACCAGGAATGTCAGGTCGGGTAGCTATCCAGTTGCAGGATAGAAAAGTAGGAAGCTAAAACAGATTGGGACAGTTCCACTAACAGATGTTCATAAAGGAAAAACAACAAAATCGCCTCCGGCACCTAGTCACCAAACACGCGACTAGCGGCCCAGAGACACTCGTGTATAACGACATTTTGTACAATGGATAGGGACATATTCGACCCACGTTACAGTTAACACAAAACTTGGGGACACGAATGTAGTAGTGAGAGGTTCTTTTGTATGGCGGAAAACCCCACTCGCAATTACAGAGTTAGCACCCAGGCTAAGAGGCACAAACATACAGACACGGAGCATTGTCAAGCAACTAACAAGATAACGCACACGTGAGTGAAACTAGAGACTATCGCGTCAGCGATAACGCACTCACCGTGGGCGACCTTTGCTGGCACAGACTGACTGGGAGCACTACAAACGAACCTGGGAAATACGCGTTCATTTACGCCGAGTTCAGAACCTCACAACTCCCCAAATTACACTACGAGGGGAATTCAAAAACACACAAACTCTTCACAGGAATGCGTATTCCCATCTGCGCATTTCAAATACACGGTACATGTGCCATAATATATACGGCACAGATAGCGTCGTAACAAGTCTTTACAGTAAGCCGGGTCCGAACCCATGATCACACACCACACTCGTACCAAAAACTAACTAACCAACGGTATTTTTGGTACGAGAGACACAAGCCAAAACCACACTGAGGACACCTAAATCCCAGAAACACAACGCAGACATAGAACACAGAGAATGACATGAGATCACGGGTCCAAATCCCAGCAAAAATTGGACACCAGGGAAAACAACTATCCAGGCTTTCAATTACACCGAAATTGGCCCATACAACTACAGAACCAGACAATACCACATTTCCTTCGGCCAAAAGCCAGGCATAAAATTTAAATTACACCTGACATGGAAAATAGATTTCCCAGACACAGGTATAGAAATTGCGTAAGACAAAGGTCTTATGGAATAGTGGCCACACAACAGTACTAGCTAAATAGGACGAATTGTTACATTGGTCCGCCCGGAATCTAGAACAATGGCAACACTCACATACTGGCGAAAAATCACGTACGCAAACAAATGTAAGCACAACATGACGAAAATACTGACTTGCAGATTTCGTCACATTGCAATACTGCTGGTGACAGGCACAATTGTTGTATCGGCATTGACCATGAAATTACAAGCACAAAGCAATCATAATGCCACACATTTTTTAACACTGCAAAAACAATTGTGACATTTAGCAATGGACAGACGTGACAGACCGGAACTTATCTTGGGCCCATAGGAGCACGTTCTCAAAGACGTTGACAGGCCACGGGCACCTCCTGCCCATACACGCGGTACACATTAGGACTTACCCTATAACAGACCAACCGTCCGCATGGTGTAGCGGAACATAGTCACACACACACGCGCTCACTAATCAGGAGCGAACACAGACAGGGGCTCTGAGGAAACAAGACCTCCCCCCTAATAACTTCCTTTCGCGATTTTATTTCTAAAAGAAATCATTCCAGGCGATTAGGACATGGCCAGTCGCACTACGACCACTGGCCACATTCACACTACAAATGGCAGACCAGATTAAGTCGTGACGTCACAGCGTCACGACGCTTTACTATCCCAAGAAGCGGATAGCGAGCAGACATGGACAAAGGGAGAATGACTGAAGCATAGGTGGATAATCCCAGCGGGATTACCGACATACCACCCAAAGGCTACCATTTTGAATACCTTACTCCTTTCCAATAACCTTCCCACGTCCAACATGACCAACGCAGACACATGAACACGATGAAAACACCTACACTACATTACAAAGTACACATAGGGGTTGATAGACTTCATGCGTTTAAAGAGAGGGCTTACTACGCCTTGGATCTCGATGCTACCACCTGAGTATTAGGGGTGGGTTGGCAAACATCAATTAAGCATAATGCGCATCTCCAATTGAGAGATGAGGCCACAATCATATATTAACCATTTTTTTTTAAAATTAAATACTCCCGCATGACAGGAATATATTATTATTACGCCTCACCCTACACCTATCCGTATATGAGTGCAGATGCCTCATATCCAGATACGAGCATGGAATATCCCATCCATTTACCAAGGGTTATTACTATCAAACCTGCATGGAATTTTTTATATTTTTACAATCCCGGGAATTACCTCCCCCGTCCACTCATTGTAAGAGCAATCCTAGCAGCATTACCGGCTCAAGGCCACCATTTATTTGAGCCCAAGGATGCGCAACCTCTTCCTACCATGCTTTCAGCCCACTTTACGAATAACTACCCCCAGATCCTAATAACAGGGTACCTGACGTCACAGACCCTACTAACACCTCCATGAAGGTTAACAGAGCATTATCGCTGGACAGCCGACGTAGCAATAGTAGACCTAAAGTAGTCTATGCACTTAGAAGCTTTACAGCCCCACAACACTTGAAATATTTTACATTTTTAAATTATTTACACAGGTTACGCCCATATTTTTTTTAGCCTACTTTCGATTTTTGCAAAAAATGAAAGTAGACTTATGAGATCAACACAGGGCGAAAAAAGTGTGTCTGTCTGTGTGTGTGTATGTGTGTGTGTGAGTCTGTGTGTGTGTGTATGTGTGTGTGTGAGTCTGTGTGTGTGTGTGTGTGTGTCTGTGTGTGTGTCTGTGTGTGTGTGAGTGTGTGTACTCTGAATGTCTGTCCCCCCTATCAATTCGAAAACGGTGAATGCAAATTGAACGAAATTTGATACAAAGGTAGCACTAGCAAAGGACACCTCAGTGTCATGTTTTATATCGCCGCCATCTTTACTAAAACTGAATGGCGGCCACTCAAACGTTCAAAACGTAAAATCAAATAACGACTAACCAAATCATCCGATCTCTACCAAATTTGGTAACAACATACCTTCGTATAGGATGCGTCTTGTGACCAAATTACAAGGTCGTCCGCCATACCATTTCAGGATGGCGGCCGTGCGAATTATGCAAACTTTATAATCCATATCATGGGACCCACCAGTTCCAATTATCGAGCCGAGAATCGTTTTAACTGTTCTAAAGGAAGAGGCACGTTCGAAATTAAAAGTTTATTTTGTAATACTATAGTGCAGACGTGATTTTAAAAAGCTGAACTGATTCAGTAATAAGACAAGATGGCAGCGGATATCTTGTGCCGGACTTATATTTCACTAATTTGTGTATTGCATGCAATATAGCGTACTGATAAAAAATAAATACACTTTGTATGAAATGCTTTATATATAAATAATATACTCCAGTGATGAAATCGTTTAGTATAAATCATTATTTGCTAACAAGTTCTATGTAAGTCATTTTAAATAGAACGATATTCGTTGACACAATTAGCTCAGTGGTAGAGCGTTAGCCTATCGCTCAAATGCCTATGGTTCAAACCCGAACAGAGCTAGATTTTTTGCTTGAAATGTTATATGTTTATTGTTTTGTAATGACTCAGATGTTTTAAAATTAAGCGTTATATTGTGCACATTATGGTGTAAAATATATATTTAATTAAAACATAATTCGCCAGCAGATTTACTCGGGACATCTAGCTGCCAAAAAGGTAACTTCCAGATTTTATTGAAAAGTTTCTTCTTCTAGCCGCTAGAATGCACTCGCTCTGTTAGGATTATATTGTTCGATATTTCACCAATAGATGTCACGACTAGTCTACGTGGGGATCCATTGATTACTATACCATTATCATTCTATGCGCATCGAATTTGAAGAATGACAAGATGATACTACGATACATTTTAACTTTTTATTTTAAAGGGTTTGTAACAGCCTATTTTGCGTTACTTGAAAATGTTATTAAGCGTTATATTGTACACATTATGGTGTAAAATATATATTTAATTAAAACATAATTCGCCAGCAGATTTACTCGAGACATCTAGCTGCCAAAAAGGTAACTTCCAGATTTTATTGAAAAGTTTCTTCTTCTGGCCGCTAGAATGCACTCGCTCTGTTAGGATTATATTATCGAAAATATCCACATAGTTTGTATACACACGTCTCTGTAGGGTCATGGAAAGATTTGTTAATTCAATTAGGGTTGTGAAAGCCATGCACAACCAGACGTGTAAAGACATGCCTCAACTCAAAGTTGGATGTTGCCCACGGCAGGTCGTAATAATAATAATAATAATAATGTTATTGGTTTTACATCCCTTTTAACTATTGCTGATTTTAGAGACACCGGGGTGCCGGAATTTTGGCCCGAAGGGGATCTTTAACGTGCCAGTAAATGTACTGACACGGCTCCCTCGCATTTGTGCCCCCTCAAATGCCAGCTGACTGCGCCAGGATACGAACCTGCAACCTAGGGCCCAGCAAGCGAGAACGTTACCGCTGAGCCACGCCGCCAGTCCGGTCGATTATGTCTCCAGATCCATAACATTCTTGATATACTTCTTATCTTTCTTTCTTCAATGATGGTAGCAGTTTTTATTTGGGTTGTGGCGTTTGGTAGAGGTAAATCGTTTCTAAGGTCTTCAACAAAGAATAGTTCTATTATACTCTTTGATAATAACAACGAGTTATAACTATACTCATACATTTAGGAGAAAGTAGGCTATATGTTCTTTACTGAACATCTTGTTTTTTTTATTACATGAAAAGGAATCTGAAACACTCTGATTGGTGATAGCGGCACAAGCCGAAGGCCAGAGGCACCACACTGGAGCAGAGCTGGGGAAGGTGATGTTGACCCTTACCCCAGTTGGCTCAACAGCTCAGTGACCTTAGTCAACTTAACGACTAGACCAAACAGACGAACCACGTAAGGTTGAGGCACTCGCGGCCTGGCCGGGCAAGCTCTGGAATCCTAGGTGCGCCTAAACTGCCCCTGGGAGGAAGGGATGCTACACCCACTATGTGCCACGGTCATCGACGCCAAGACCTGCAGGGAAGACTTTCTGAGGATGGTGGGAGAAATAGCTCGCTCCACGCCGGACCCAGAAGTTGACCCTAGAGACGACCAAGCTAGGACTAGACTCTTAGGTAAATGTAAGTAAGTACGGCTTCTACAGCGGGAAGCAAGACTCCCACGCGCGGGAGTGAAATATTATTGCGGCCGACAGTGGCGAAGAGATCATGATTACTGTGAAAAGCATACTACGATTGCCGATAAAGGCGAAGAGATCATTATTACTGCGTAAAGCATACTACGGTTGCCAATAAAGGCGAAGATAATATTATGCCATTGGACGATGTCCAATGCCCACATAAATGGCGACGCAGCGGGCAGCCAAGGGCATTAAATGGGTAGCACAGCGAGCAACTCAAAGGGGTTAAAGTGGGCGACCCAACTACGACAACGTCTGAAAAAACAACGGTAATGAGCAGGAAAGTACAGCAGGCGAAACGGTTTGCTTCGTGGCACCGTAAGCCGCCTGTGACTAGATTAGTACTAGTTAGTAAGACCTAGAATAGACGTCGACAACTAGAATTAAGGGAGCGGAATCCGGCGATTCTAGAGACAACCGGTGTTTCTAGGATTCGTACGGGTGGTGCCCTGAGGAAGTAAATTGCCTCAGGCGATCGCTCTGGTCCAAATTTAGCAAATAAGACAGTTGCACTTTGGTACGCAACTTAGGATTAAGCAAATTCATTAACCGCTGTTGCCGAGTAATGGCACAGCACATTTCGGCAATAGAAAAAGGCCACCCATTCGGCTTAGTAATAGTAGCCATTTCTTTTATTTTTAATCATAATTAAGATAGATAGTGTTAAGTAACGCCGTTCGGCACCTGATGGCCGACAAATCCGTCATCAGGATAAGTCCGATAACACATTACAATACATTATAATACAATATAATACTGTTACGTGCCACCCCTAGTGGCACTTTTGTTAACTGAATTGCGGTGGGTAGGAAGCACAACACCAATTACTGCTTAAAGAAATAATTAACTTTATTGTGGCCAGAAATATACACTACTCAACAGCAAATAGCAAGTCGAGAATACTTCCCCTTTCACTTGTCAACAGACCACAGTTAATGCCTCGTAATGAGGTGGCCCCGTACGCTAGCTCGAAATAGCTGCACTAGCTCTGTCACTCACTGTTTCACAAGCACCACAATCACTTCCTCGGTGTCAAGAGAATCAGCTTCACTCGCTCAAAACACAGTTCCTCTGTAGGAGTCTCACTTCCCCGCTCCACTAGGGGTTTCGCAAGTCACCACACTTCTGTCGCTCACGATAATCGCTCACACTAGCTCGTAAAACACAACAACAACAACTGCTTCACGGGTCACTCTTATATAGCAGGCCGGTGACTCAATAAATGGTTCTAGATCCATCCAGGGTCTACGGCTTCTCGAGGTTTCCATCGCTGGTCCAGTCACGAATCTTCTGGACTATCCCTTTGTCTGTAGTAGCCCTGTTGCATAAGGCGCGCAATACAGGAGGCAGGCCACAGCCCAGCCCTGGGGCAGTTGTGACTCAGCGGCGAGTGATGACACAAACTCACAGCCGTAACAATACATTAGAATACATTATAATACATTAGAATACATGATAATACATTAACATAAGTTTAATTGAGGTGGAATATATCGGCACCCAGTAACCAAAATTCCGCTACCGGGGTAAGACCGACAACACATTAAGAAACGACACTACGGCACCGTATAGGGTAAGCCCGGCCATACATCGATTAACACTAACCATGCCATTTTTTTTTCACAGGTCAAAAGAGCTTCAGACTGTGGACACACTACCACAGGAAGCGGCATAGAAAATAGGCAATATTTAAATGTTTTATTAACCTCTCCATTTTTTTCAGGCATCGTCACCAGGAATATGGCACTGGTGACTATGATTTTGCTGCCATATAGCAGCAGCATGCTATTAATGCCCTCTTATTATTGTATTACACCTGTGCGCACTAATTTATATTTAATATTCATCTTCACTTACAGGCTCACCACATTTTACAGCTACACTTTAAAAATCTGCACAGCACGGCTGATACCTGTGGGGTATCAGGCTCGCTGGCAGATCAACGTACACAAGAAACATAAGGCGTCAAAAATGCGGCGCAAATTACGGCAATGAGGGCGCAACCGATTTGTGGCGGCGACTCTCATTGTCAAGTGTGAAAGCATTCACCCACAGGGAATGCTTCACAGATTAAGGATTAAGGATACATTTCAAGCGGTACGACCACTAAACCATAACAGGAAGTGGCCGTACAGGATTAGCCGTGAGACGGCAAGCATACGTACAAAGGGGTAGCGTGCACGCGAGGTACCAAAAACTAGAATCATAAGAGATTAGCGCGCTTAAGTTAGATATAAGATCATTGTAATTGATAATTTTAAAGGGTAACTTAATACAAATTCATGCGCCCACGGGCAATTATTCCACTAGAAATCAATATATATATAATACTTCGCACCCCCACAATGTCGGCGGAGGTGATCAATAATATTCCTAAATGTTAACATATGAACATCGCAACATAGCACATTAAACGGTATACGTTTTTGTTTGTTTGTTAAAATCACATGTACACAATGTCTATGATTTGTTTTCTTTCATTTTTCTTTCTTCTAACTTCCCCATTTGTCAGGGTGTTCCGTTTCATCCCAACGCAATAAATACATTTTGAATATTTCCTTTAACTTATACCCTGGAACACCCATTTTTGTCTATTTCTTCTATCTCTCTCATTGCAGGGAGCACTTTTTCCCTAAGTTAGGGCAGACGACGCAATCATCCGTCCAGCCCTGGGTTTTTTTCCTCCCTGCACAACAATGTACCGAATAACTTTTAGCACCATGTATTTTTTTTTTCTCTTCAAACTTTCAACATGTCAATATCGATTTTTTTTCATGCACTATCTTTATAATGTCTGTGCCAATGTCAATGTTATATATATATGTATATCCCATAACCCACCCCTCTGAACACGAGCTGATCTCACACCTACACATCAACCCGACATCACCACATCATACGACGCCGAAGAAGAGGACACCAACAGGAGATACGAGGGGGTTTCAAGAACTAACTGCTGCATCAACATCCCAACCTCAAGTTCCGTTCCCGTTCGCGGGGACGCGAACTAAATAGGGGAAGAGGCTTGTACAGTCCCCCAGGGGTATGCACCCCCTGGAGGCCATCCCCCCATCATCTATTTAAATCACCCCTAACTGGCAAATCTTGTAAGTCCAGACCAACATCTATTAACACCGCAAGGGCAGCTAACCAGTCTGGAAAGCTTACCCAATACTTGCATCACTACCACAAACAGCGACACACAATTAACTGGGGCATCTATGCAGCGGAATGCTGACAGCACAACGCCGGAGACTATAAGAGGGAGCCTTAAAGAGGTCAAGCTCTCTCTCAATTACCAGTCTTACAGTGCGTCGGCCGGAGGCTATCGCTGTTATCATCAGGTGAGTCAGCAGTGTTCAGAATCCTGTACTTTGTAACCTTTACCCACAAATTGTATACACAAGTTTGTACACTTACATTGTAACTTTTACTACATCCCCCAAAAGGGACTCATAATTCCATATTACTGACCAATAAATACTTGGTCAGTACACTACACTTGCATTACTGTTTACACGCTTCTTTACGCCCTAACTCCCTTCCTGAATCCTCCGTCACGATTAGACGTGACGTACAGTAGCCAGACACTTGCTAGCGCAAGTATCATTGTATTCCCGTATAGGCCCGACTGCTAGGAGCAGCACGCGCCATATAGCTGACGCGTGCACGTCGGTTATATAACCAGACAGCCAGCTGGAAGACCAGCACGTTGACCTGTACGCTAAGTTCCATCCCCTAAGATACACCTACATCTTTTATAGGATAGCCCCCTAGCATCCTAACACTAAACAACACCCTACACTGGTCAGCTTGCCCGACTACGGGAAGCTACCCCCTTTTAGGCACTTCCTTAAAAATTAACACAATAACTCTTCCGTTTTAGATCCAACCACCCCCCAATAAGGGATCTAAAACAATACCGAGGTTGGTGCACTCGGCCAAGTCTTGTCATACCGTCAAGGCAATATACACAACAATTAGGAACTTACGGACGAGGTCCGTGTATATTTTGTTGGTTTAACAGCATTTTTGAAGCTGTATTTTATTCATGTAATTATTTGTTTTGATATTTGTTCTTTGGTTCTTTGGTTCGTGTCCTACGAGAGATTTTGTGATTATTGTGTCTATTTTATCGGTTTATTAAAGATATTTTCTGTTAATCTTGGGTCATCTTTCCTTGCTAATTATATTCTTACTTATGTTACCTTGATGTATATGGAAGCAAAAGTACAAAATACCCAACCTCACGACGATGAACTGAACACCCTCGAAATTAGTCTCTTGTACGCTTCTTTCAAGGGGTCATAGGCTAAGAATGGCAGGCCAACGTGGTGCAATTTCGTGTTAGGTTGGTTGGCATCTGTGAGAAACGTGATGTTGGAAATTTGGTATACAAGTTCAGCCACTGTTTCAGGGTTAAAATTCCATGATTCAGGCGAAGTCTTAACGCCACATGTGATGAAATAATGTAGAATCTTGGAGTTTGTCGGTGATATTAATTATGGGACACATTATTTTATTTGATATTGCTGATTTTGAGATAATGTGAAAAACTGGGCGTCCAACTTTGAATTAAAATTAGAAATGTGTAGACATGACAATCTCTGATATGTAGCAGGAGGGTGATAACCCCAGAAAGATTAATTATACTTGATAATTAATTCTGTGTGGTAAAGTAAAGTCAATTAGCATAGGGAAATTTAATAACCGATTTTATGGGATGACACTAAGTAAATTAAAGTAAAGAGATACTCAAGGATGGATTGCATTGCGGGAGGTTAAAATAAAGTAAACGAATTGAGTATAATTAAAATATAATTATGCATGATGTCAAATTGATGTTACCCAGGTACATGATCCCTCTATTCTCAAGTTATATTGTTGTCAATGCAACGTTGGAGGAAATTAGAGAAATGGTGGAGCTCGAAACAGCGAGAAACATTGAAAACTTAGAGAAAATGAGACCGGAATTAAAAGCCGAAATGAAAGAACAGAGTGGGAAACAGTCTGAGGACATAAAAAATCGCATTTCACAACAGTCGGTGAACATAAACAATCGCATTACCGAACAAGCGGAGATACAAAAAGTCCAAAGTAGGGAACAGGCTGAGGACTTATATAAACATATGTTAGAACACTCAGAAATGCCAAACAAAAACGCCAGGAACAGTTATTCAGATTAACGAAAGAAACCAGGACCAGTTTAGTCAGCTTTAGGCTGAAATTAAACAGAATACTAGGGAGCAGATGGAACAGTTAGTTAAAGACGTAAGCAGAAATAACGACAAATAATTAGGTCGCATGTAAGAGATGGAAGAACGGTTTGATAAAAAAAAAAGGAGAACTCGATGAGACCGTTAATGCGAAACTGAATCAAATCGGACAGACATGCATTTATAACTCGGAGGAAGTCAAAGAAGCACAAGAAAAACAGAAAGAACGATTCGAGAAAGTAGAAGCAAATACTCAAGGGATGCAACGGCAGATCGAGGCGGTAGACAGCAATTTGTTAGGCATCGTTAAAGAAATCGAGTGCGTTGAAATAAAAGCAACAGAGCGTTTGAAAAGAATCGAAAAAGAACAAGAAGAATTAAAGGCGTCCATTGAACAAATTAATAGCCAAATTGAGGAACGGTTATACAAGATGGAATTTAATCAGGAGGAACACCCGGATAAACTAGAGAAACGTTTTGAAGGATTAACACTTAAAATATGCGAAGTTTGGAGCCAGATGAGGGAAAACAGTAAGGAGGAACGCTTGTGTATTATAAAGAAATTAGGGGATAATCTCACTAGACTGCAAATACTCGAGAAAAACGTTCAAACTAAGCTGCAGGAACCGGATGACAAGTTGGTAAAAGCAGAAATGAAATCACAAGAATTAGATACATTGTTTACATCTGTAAAATACAGAGAAGGGCTGGTGTACTTAAATAGCCTGGAGGCAAGTAACGGATTATGAGAAGGCATGAGTAATGAGCAGAGTCCGTTAGCCGGATGCAACTCGAGAACATTTGGGGAATACAGAGGTCAAACATCTACACCGGAGCAAGATGCATTACCTACACAAATTATCCAAGTTATTAGGGGTAATGAATACAAATATAATCGATACAGAGACGGTACAGGTACCACACCTAAACAATTCTTGCGCGAACTTGAAGATTTCTTTTCGGATCAGGGGATCCCGGAAAATAAAAGACTCAGGATGGTTGAGAAGTTTTTGCATGGGAGCTGTCTTATTTGGTATCAGATCTTTAAATATACCTTTGGGACAATGCAAGATTTCAAAGAAGCATTCCTTAAGAAATACTGGAGTGCATCTCTGCAACAAAGTCTCAGGATGGACTTGTATGCTCGCAAGTACCATTCAACACACACAACAAAGTTTCCCGATTTTTTCACCCAACAGATGCTAAAATTGAAAGATTTAGACGAGCCGCCGTCTGAGATGGATTTAGTAATGACCATAGGTAAGCAGTTACCTTAGTAATGACCATAGGTAAGCAGTTACCAATAAATATCCAGCAGTTCCTAGTAACCGCTAACGTGACGACAGCAGTGGGAGAAGAAATTTTGAGGCACCTTGACGAAACGAGTTTACAGTTACCGCCTAGAGGAAATAGACAGAGCGAGCAGGTGAATGCCACGGAGGTCGTTAGCGAAAACAAAAACAATAACGTTGGTATGAAGTCACACGCAACGAATACCAGGATAACTCCGAGAAGGCAAGAGAATAATAACATACAATATGGGATATACGAGAACAGGTAGTTACCGGATTTATCAGGATAATTACAGGCCGTATCAAAGAGGTTATCAAGGCGGTGGAAATAATAGATGGCAGGAATTCCCGTATAGAAGGAATGGCGACACGCGGAACAACCGGCAGTGGCGTAACGTCCGGAACCAAATAAGGGAGGTTCCAGGAGAGCAGCGGAACGAATGGAACGATCGATACCGCGAATCGCCGAGGTACTTACAGGAGTTACATGCTTCCGATGGAAATAAACAAGATAGATGGGAAAGTGCTATGCATCATCATAAAAATCCAGACACATACAAGGAGAAAAGAGCTGAAAGTTTGGAAAGATAGCAGGAAAGACGCGAGAAGGGGGCGATACCGAGAGACTCCCGCGATCAAAAAAACGGCAAATGTAATAAGAGGAGATAGCCTGAGAGGACAGCATGGGGCTGATGACCAAGAGGGAAGAATTGTTGCACACATAGCTGAGTGGGTTGCATGGCCGGAGGACAGTCTCGAGGAGGTTATTAAACCACAGAATGATAATATTAGGCAACTACCCGTAATGTATGCACGGATTGGTGGAATTAGAGTGAAATGTCTTTTGGATACTGGCTCGCAGGTTAGTTTGATATCAGAACCATTAATTAAGGAACTGGCACGTTATCAACATGTACCATTGATTCCTGTTCCACAAATGAAAGTCAGGGGCGTAATTCCCGAGCGATCTATCGTATGCAAGCATCAGGCATACATAGAACTGGATATTCTAGACCACACCTTCGCACAGACTTGCATTGTTATGGCAAGAATGAATTTCAACGTCATACTCGGTGCTAACTTTATTTGTGATTACCAAGCAATCATCGACCTGCACAACAATACTGTAAGCTTCAGACAGATTGAAGGATGTTAATTTACACATGGGCGATGGACCTAATGGACAGGAAGAAAACACCTGGATGCTGGAAACCATAACCGAGGAGACCATTGAGGAATTATGTAGTGAGGAAGAAGACGCCTATAATATCGCAGTCGTGGAACTTGGAGACCAGGACTACTCGCAAGAAATATGGACCTTACCAGCGGAAGAAGAAAAGGGCGGATCCGAATTTGAATGTCTACTACAGGAGCGACATCGAGAGGTGAATTTAGGGGATGCAGACAAGAAGAAATTATTTTACGCAAGCATAAAGAAGTTTTCGATACTGTCCCGGGGAAGATTCTAAATTTTACTTATGCAATTCAGGTGGATAATTAAAAAGCAAATTATATCCAATACCAGAGAAGCACTACTCTCAGGTAAAAGATATCATAGAAGGAATGTTAGCTTCTGGCATGATAAAGAAATCACTGACACCATATCTCAATTCAATATTGGCTGTTGCCAAGCCTAATGGAACAATAAGGCTGTATCTCGACGCGCGAAATTTGAACTTCAAGCTCATACCTGAATACGACCAAGCGCCGTTCATCCGTAACGTGTTGAAGGGCTTCAAAGGAAAGCAAATATAGAATTCCGTGGATCTCACTATTACCATCCACCATATCGAACTAGTGGAGAAGTCTAAGCTCTTAACTGGCTTTCTATTGGACAACCTAACCTTCATCTGGAATAGGCTTCCATTCGGCCTAAAGACAGCTGGATCTTCACTTATCAGAGCTCTGGACAGGATTTTAACTGAAGAGGTAAAAAGCATGACAGTAAGATATATCGACGATATTCTACTTGCATCGGAAGGTATTAACGAGAACATGTGTAATCTGGACAAACCTTTGGAAAATTCAATGACAATGAATTTTAAGATACATTTTAAGAAATCTCACTTCTTCAAGAACGAAATTTTATACCTGGGGCGCATTATAAATCGAGATGGTGTAAGGCCTAATCCAGCAAAGATCGAGGCAATAACGAGATTTCCAACTCCTACTCGAGTGAAACATGTGAGAGCCTTTCTTGGAGTAACTGGGTTATTTAAAGAAAATTGTCCTGGATACACGGAGACCGTGGCTCCAATGCGGGAGATGTTAAGGAAAGCAAACAGATGGAAATGGGACGAGACTTGTGAGAAGTCATTCCAAGCAACCAAGGAACTTTTGGCCAACTGCATACAATTGGGTTACCCAGATTTCGAGAAGAAATGCATATTCAAGCAGATGCTTCTTTTATTGGCATAGGAGCAATGCTACTCCAGGAAAATTCAAGTAATACTCAGGACCGCTCATATTTAGCATTCGTAAGCCGCAAGTTGCGCAGACATTAGGAGAACTGTACCGTGACTGAATTGGAACTGCTAGCGACAATTCACGCATTGCAACAATGGCGGAAGATTGAGTTTGGATATCCTATTGTGGTGAGGATAGACCACAAGGCATTGACGTTTATGCTTAAAACTGCTATGATGAGTGAGAGAGTCACATACAACAGCTCAACATTGAAATAGAACACTGTCCTGGAAGTATGAATGTGATACCTGATGCCTTAGGCAGAAACCCGGAACCTGAGGACGAGATAACAGCAGACGTCCAACATATTGATTTGACCACCAAGGACAGGGAATTTCTGGACGAACCTAAGAATATAAATTTGGAACAGGAAAAGGAACCGTGGATGATGATGAAGAAGAAATACATCAGAATAGAACTACAGCCTGGAACTCCGGTATATCAAGAAGCGAGATCAAAGGAAGCCGAATATCACCTTTTCAATGGGATGCTACATAAATTCATAGATGAAGACCATACCAAATTTAGGATCTTGGCTCCTGCGACACTGCAACGAGGATTGACATGGCACGTGCATAACAGTCTAGGCCATGCCGGGATTGACAAGGTTGAGGTGACGATTGGCGAAACATTCACTTGGCCAAGGATGAGAATGACGATCTGTGACGTCATTAAAACCTGCGACGCATGCCAACGAACTAAGCCAAACATTTACCTGATGAGGCAATTTCCTAAGCCCCTACTACCTCAAAAACCATGCGAGCTAGTGGCTGTGGACACTTTTGGGCCTATACCGAAGGGAAGACTAGGATGCAAACACCTACTTGTATGTATCAATGTGTTTTCGAAGTTTGTTGTTCTATGTCCTATCCAGAAAACAACTTCAAAACAGGTGTTGAGCAGAATAAGGAATAAGGTGATACCAATGCTAGGTAAACCTGAATTCTTACTCTCAGATCACGGCAGCTACTTCACCAGCGCCGAACTTAAGAAAGGAATCGCTGATTTTGGTATCAAGCACATACTATCACCGATAAGGCATCCAAGGCAGGACTGGATTTAAGAGTATACCGCCTATAGGCTAAAGTCCATTTGCCGCCCCCTCTATAGTTCATACTTGCTTAATACATTTGTTTTATACAACAAAAGTGTATACTTCATTGGCGTTTTCATCTTTTTAAACATAAAGTTAATTTAGTTTAGATAAAACTACAAATTTAGTTAGTTAGTTATTGTTGTTTTAAGGGGTGGAACTACGAGGTCATCTGCCCCTAAAACTACAAATTTAATGGCTTACATAATATTATACTTGTTTTTTCTTACTTCTTTTAAGACTCGTTAAAAATGAAATGGGTTTCGAACTTAATCAATTAATTTGTTCCTTTAGATCAGTGATCACTATTTTACACATATTTTTAGCCTATTTTCAATTTTGAAAAAATAGGCTTATGAGATCACCTTTTGTCCGTGTGTGTGTGCGCGCGTGTGTGTGTGTGTGTGTGTGTGTGTGCGCGTGTGTGTGTGATTCGTGTGTGTGTGTCCCCCTAATAAAATCGAAACGGCTGGAGCGATTTCAATGAAACTCAGTAAGTTCATAGCTCTATTCCCGGCGACCTCGACCGTGCCCTTGAAATTTTGTTACGTCTCTCGAATCCAACATGGCGGCTGTGCGAAGTATTTCACTAGCATTCAATATCTCCGAAACTATTACCGATATCGCCCTGAAATTGTGTACGGTGATAAAGGGCACTACTAGAAGTTCACCTATGAGACTTTCAAAAACCTGGTGTCAACAAAACCAACATGGCGGCCAAGCGAAGTTGAGACATTTAAATAGACTTTTCTCGTGATTTAACTATCTAAATGTAATGAAACTTGGTACAGCAAATGTTTATACACATTGTAATGCACTGGAGTCTAATTTAGTTCAATTGTTTACATAACCTCAAAATGGCGGCTGTGCAAAATATTTCACTGACATTCTATATCTCCGAAACTATTACAGATATCACCCTGCAATTTTGTACGGTGATAAAGGGTACTGATACAGGTATACCTGTGTATATTTCATAAACCTGTAAAGTACGAAACGAACATGGCGACCAAGCGAATTTAAAATATTTTAATAGACTTTTCTCGTGATTTAACTCTCTAAGCGCAGTGAAATGTGGTACAGTAATTGATTTTGCAGATTGTAATGCACTGCCATCTAATTTAATTCAATTGCTTACATAACTTCAAGATGGCGTCTGTGCGAAATTTTAAAAATAAGTTTTAATTTCTTGTGCCGTAATCATGCGATCGAAGTGAAAGTTTGAATAATGAACCTAGGCAATAATTGTCCTTGAATGGTACATAACTCTATGGCCTATACACATAACACTCCTAAATGGTGAGCTCCCGAAATATTTAGACGGTTCTCAATATCTATGAATCTTTCACAGCAACCAAACTGATTTTTTTTATGTTCATAGAGACTATGAACATATGTTCACCTATAGGACTTTCAGGAACCTGGTGAGCACAAATCCAACATGGCGGTGACGCGAAATATAAATATTTAAATGGACGTTTCTTGCGAATTAACTATCCGAGTGCCGTGAAATGTTGCACGTTAAATGCTTATACAAATGTTGATCCACTGGCATCTAATTTATTTCAATGGTTTGCATTATCATAAGATGGCTGCTGTGCGTAATTTTAAAATCTCGTTTTTATTTCTTGTTGTCTAATCATGCGATTGAAGTTTGAATACCACACGTACACAATAATCTTAATGTAATAGTACAAAAATAAAAATCCAACCTGGCGACCATCTGAAATATTTAGACGGTTCTCAATATCTACGAATCTGTTACAGCAATTAAACTGAAATTTTGTATGTTGATTGTGGCAGTTAAACATAAGTAGGATATATGAAAATAGGCTGTATAGTTCTTCACGGAACTACTTGTTATATTTTAATGCTAATGACTATCTTTTGCGTAATTGAAGAACTGTGTTCAATTTGAACTAAGTTGTCCTACATGGTGAAATAAATTACACAAATTGTAGTTAATTGCTGGTTTATTTGTTGAAAAATATTTAACTTCTCTAAAACAACTCACCCCACGTAATCTTCGTGTTCGTAGATATCTTAATGTCAAACTCGTTAATAATGTTCTCATATGAAAGTGTTTTTGTTGTATTTGCCTCAAAACAAAGTAATGAAAGTGAGTTAAACCGTATTTCTGAAATACTAGTTCGCAGATAGTTCTTAACTCTTCTAAGGCAGGAAGAACTGTATAAGGACTAAAACATATTTTTAAGTAAATTGTATTCTTAAATGTGTACGGAAAATATTATTAACGTCTGAAATATTCATTTTAGCTTTTGAATAAATTGCCAAACAGCCGCCCCTGAAAATTTGCCGCTCTAGGCTGCAGCCTACTTAGCCTATTTAGAAATACGGCCCTGATCCATGGGCAAATCCCGCAGAAAGAACAATCAAGGATATTGTAAAATTCTATCGTATTTTCATTCCAAACGCACATCACAAATGGGTGGATAGAGTTGGTGATATTGAAACATGCATGCATGCATGAGTCAACTGGTCAGATACCATTGGTATTACACCACAACCGACATCCGGTGAGATCGTGGGACAATGTTCTCAACTTTCCTAGAGATCCATTGTTGGCACCCGATCTAAGAGTCAGGAATACTGTTCAATATATGAGAAACCAGGCAGAGAGGCGCCTGAGAATAGTGAGGGGAAAGAAGTTCCACAGGGAATTGAATATTGGAGAAATGGTCCTTGTAAAAAAACCTCCGATATCTGATCTAGCAAACAAAGTACTGGCCAAGTTTTGTGAAAGATATATTGGACCGTTCGCATTGTTAGAAACCTCGGAAACAATGCATACAGGATACAAGAAGTCAGCACGGGAACGATGGCAGTCTTCAACATTGAAAATCTAAAATTATATCATAGTACGGAACCATATGAGCTCAGGGAAGACGTTGCAGATGCAAATGTTGCAAGTATCCACTAAAATACACCAAAGGACACGGGGACAGCTGAGCACGCAGTTGAAGGGGGGAACGAGTAATGGATTGTTTACAAACAAGTAGCAGGCACCCGAGGTCAGACTTGTTTAGAGAGAGAGAGCAGAGATGGACTGAGCCAAGACAGGTTACCAGCAGCCAGCAGGCATGCGGTGTTGTGATGAGTCAGCTGCTCGGGCAAGTCATTGGTGAAGAGACGGAGTCACCTCACAGCCAGAATAATATTATGGAAATTGAGTACTGGGCAGTAAGACCACATAAAAATCGAATCAATGTCTCGATTCGATTTTTCCTTAAGAAAAGGGCGAATGAACCCTTAATATAAAAGTCATTATATTAATGTTTCATGAATTCTGTTCTGTGTGGAGAAGAGAGGTTGAATATTGGAAGTTACACCTGCAAATGTTGAAACAAAGATCTACCTGTTGGTAACGAGGGAACGCCAGACTTCCTGCGCGAACAATAGAAAGGGTAAAATTTGGAATGTGGTGAAGACACAAGAGGCTGGCAGAACACCGTTAGCTCGCTTGGCGCGCGAGGGATGTGATTCACCCTGGAAAAATATGCCTTGTGCAGAAGAAAGATGACAGAGAAAGCTGTGGAAATCAAGAGAAGGAGATACGTTTCGTGGACGCCCACAAGCGAGTGGTGTGGAAAATACCGCGATATTGGAAATTACATTGACGAATGAGGAGAAGGGACGCCGGTGATTTCGCGCTCTTATGGACAAGCTATCAGCATATATTATGAATGAAACTCGATATTGTTAGGGTCCCTTACACCCCCCCCCCCCCCCCCGAGAGGGATGTTTGCATACGCCCTCGAATCTACTACACGCCAGACATCTATACATCTATAATCACCCCTAAACACATCTACGCATCTGTCCAACCCACTACACTGACTTCACCCCTTTGCTACCCTCAGGCTGGAACCAACAACAACAGCCACCACACACTTCTATTACACCCACCAAGCCTGCATAGTTATGAAATGCTTCTTGCTCAAGCTTGACACACATACACAGAGGCTGCTACAGAAAAAAAGTATTCAGCAACATTGCAGAGTCAGCATTTGAGGAACATTTATAAGGACCCCCATTCTGGGAGAGGGGATCCGTCTACGCCGAAGGCTCTGTCCGACTGCATCACGACAGCATACCTCTGGTAAGTGTGTTTCTCAGATTCCTAACACTCACAAGTTGTACTCCTCCCTTTTGACACCTTGATTGATTGATTGTACCAGTTATATTTGTTACACTGTCCCTGAATAGAGGTAAACATTTAGAACAATTTTGGGTCCAAGAAACAAGTGACCACCATTACTACAGATCCATTGTAGCCTTTATTCATTAACACTGTTTTCACCGCCTACCTCCCCCACCTTACACCTTGACTTGCCAGTACATTGTTTCTAAAACCACTGTGACAGCATCAGACACCTTTTCATAGCCAGTAGCCTTGAGTGCTTGGTCACGCGCCCTTAGAGCATAACGTTGCACAGTCAGCGGATACTTGGATTATTCACAGCAGTAGTTGCTCTGCAAACTGATAGCTCCCACATTAAAAGTGCGTCCCTTTGATTTACAACCCTGATCACATAGAGCTCCTCCCGATCATTCAACACACTCTCCAACACTCATTCGGAGTTTCAACACCTCCGTTAAAACTCACCCTGATTAAACACCACCCTCTACACTCACCCTCATACCCCCAAATCGGCCAACTCCCGTTAAAGGCCAGAACAATATTGATTAATCCTACGATCAGAGTGATTACCGCATGCCAAAACGTACGCTTCGCATCGAGCCGAGTTCTTTGGTAAAAATTGTTTGTCTGTGCGATCATTGCTTAATTAAATAGATATTTTATCCAGTCTTCACTCCTAAATTTTGGGTAAAACCGAGGTTTTCACACAACGTTCATTACGTTCAGTATTCTGTATTCAGAAGACGTCACCATGTCTGTCGCTACGCGAGTCTGAGGACTTAGTACAATTTCTAGTCTGCATGAGAGCAGAAAAACTTACAACTTTTGGAGTAAAACTTTGCTGTTGGAGATGATTATCATTACATCTCTAGTAGAAATAATTGAAGTGTTTTGCGTGTGAACTTATGTAGTATAGCACACTGCTATAATTTAGTGCAAGTCATCGATCAGTATTGTTCCACTGGACTGTAGATGGATTCAATAGTCTACCGGAGCAATCTAGAAAAGGTTAGCAGTGTTAGAAAATGTATTGAATCTAACTGACATTTTAATTGAAGCAGCAAGTCAATAATGAAGCCCATGGTATCCGCTGACGAAGGAAGGATGTCTCGAAATTCTACAAGCATCAAGATGATGACCATGTGCTAATTGCAATGCTGGGGTCATGGCCGGGGACATCGATTTCATGAAAAGGATGGCCGACGATGAGTACCAAATGAATTAATTTTCATAATGTAGCTAGCTTTGGTAATCGGGAACTCTTGTATATATTTTTGTGTTTGTTGTATTTTTTCTTGTAGTTTAGTCGTGTTGTTTTTTTTCTCACCGACTACTTATTTAGTGTGTGGAGCTCATCGTGGTTATTCATTTTTTGTATTTGTGTAAGTTTTGTACGGGACAGTACAGGGTGATTCTTGATGTAGTTTACGACTTCAATAAGGTGTAATTATTTATTGTATCCACTTACAGACTTAGTTTGTATGTCATTATATTGCAAAACACTTCAAGTTTGGACTCACGTAGTTCGAAGGTGCACAGTTGTCCGCCACGCGCGACGCTTGTCACTTGTTGGAAATGACGTCTTTCACCGAAGCGGATAGAGCGAAGTGCGTGTTCTGATTTGAAGAATCCATGTCAGCAATGAGTTTACAGCGGAGGTTTCGCACAGAATTTGGCTAAGACCCTCCCAGCAGATCAACAGTGTGCAAATGGTACCAGTCATTTATCGAAACAGGTTGTTATGTGCCACACACAAAGGCTCCAGGTCGCACACCTTTGACTGGCAATGTGGTGGAGAAATTTGTCCACAGTCCGGAAAAATCGACACTGCGTCTGTCACCCGAAACTGGTATCCCCCAGAACGATTTTTGCACTGTTTCGAGAGGGAAAGTGTACGGACATTTCGTCTTTACTGAGAGAACCATCACTGGCATCATTTATCTGGATATGCTACAGAACTTCCTTATTCCACAGCTGGATGAAGATGACCACGATGGACGCATATATTGGCAACAAGATGGCACCCCGCCGCACTACCTGTCAGATGTCAGGGAATTCCTTGGTCAACGTTTCCCAGTTAAGTGGGTAGGGCGTGGTGGATCAATTTTCTGGCCGCCACGGTCTCCAGATTACACACCACTGGACTTACTTCTGTGGGGCTTTGTGAAAGATACGGTGCCCATCCTTCCCCTACCTGCGAATCTTGATGAACTGAGATATTGCATCACAACAGCCATCGCTTCTGTTACTCCGCAAATGCTGGTCCATACGTGGCGGGAAATCGACTTCCGTTGGGATGTGTCCAGGATGACAAATGGTGCACACGTTGAGCCGTCATGGATTTGGCAAAAGAAACTTGAAGTGTTTTGCTATGTAATGACATATAAACCAAGTCTGTAAGTGTTTCCAATAATACACGTTATTGAAGTTGTAAACTACATCAAGAATCACCCTGTATATTAAATTGTACTATCGAGTACAAAGAGTGTGTATTTTGACAAAAACAACACAGGAATGAACTACGTAACTGTCGATAAATGGAGCATTTTATAGATAACGTTACTGCAGTGTTGGGGGATAAGTGGAATTTGTTTAGAGAACTTCGAGTTACACAGGCGATATTGCATATTTATTAGCAAGAAGCCAAAAGCTTCTTTGGTAATCATAGTAACGTAAATTGAGCACATAGTTAAATTATTGTGTTTTTGGAACACATTTGTGTGAGGTATTTCTGTGATCTGGAGCGATTTGGTGGAGTACAAGTGTCGAACCAACGTATGGGGTCTCATGTATGTTTATTCTGAGAGGGATGTGACACTGGGTCATTTACCTGCCTGTTGCAATGCGACGAACATTACTCTCAAGGGAGAGGAGGCTGTCATTATTCTTCGGACCTGAATTGCAAGGTGCAATTTCTGGGGACAAATCTGCGATACGATGTTATGTAATTTATTTCAGGATGTGTGATGCAGTTTCTTCGGTTCTCAAAAGCTAAGGAGCTTTGAGACAATTTGGTAAGACCTGCCTGGTTTGCGACACAAATGATGAGGGCTGTTCGAAGTCCACTTGCTAGCTCAGATCTCAGACAAGTATAGTCAGACAATTAGTGGCCGAGAAGTGTGCTCATAAGATAATAATCATCTCTGGCCTGTATAGTTGGAAGTGAATTAGATTATTAAATTTTGGGAGTTTTTCATGTCAGGTATGCAGTTCAGGAATATGTTGCTATTTGTGTTTTCATTTTCATGTTAGTTACTGTCTCAAATAAATGTAGATATTTTTATGCATATTTTTTGTGTACGAATTTTAATGTTATAATAGTTCGGGAAACAATCGGTTTGCCCAGGGGTTGGTTGTGAGTGGCCATGATTGAGTGTTCATTATTTGTGTCTGTAAGACCTGAGTTGTTAGGCAGTTTGATTTTGTGCGTTCGCACGTGAATAAGTCTTCATGCGGAAGTGATCTTGTATTATAGTTAAATGGTAGTGTAGTCGGTTGGTAAATAATTTCTTGTTAGCCATTGTAAATGTGGTTCCCGGTGCCAAAGTCTGGTGAAGAAGATCATGGGTACGCGTCTTGCGACTTGGATCAATGGAAGCGTATCTCATGACAGTGTACTCGTTCTAGGCTAAGTCTTGTCATATCGTCAGGCGGATATACACAACAATTAGGAACTTACGGACGAGGTCCGTGCATATTTTGTTGATTTAACAGCATTTTTAGCCTACTTTCGATTTTTGCAAAAAATGAAAGTAGACTTATGAGATCAACACAGGGCGAAAAAAGTGTGTCTGTCTGTGGGTGTGTATGTGTGTGTGTGAGTCTGTGTGTGTGTCTGTGTGTGTGTGTGTCTGTGTGTGTGAGTGTGTGTACTCTGAATGTCTGTCCCCCCCTATCAATTCGAACACGGTGAATGCGAATTGAACGAAATTTGGTACAAGGGTAGCACTAGCAAAGGACACCTCAGTGTCATGTTTTATATCGCCGCCATCTTGACGGA
This sequence comes from Meconema thalassinum, assembly GCA_946902985.2. NCBI lineage: Eukaryota > Metazoa > Arthropoda > Insecta > Orthoptera > Tettigoniidae > Meconema > Meconema thalassinum. Next base: position 305,803,816 of record OX336390.1, read on the forward strand.
AACGTAATGGCGGCCACACAAATGTTCAAAGCTTAAATCAAATTACGACTAACCTAATCATCCGATCTCTACCAAATTTTGCAACAACATACCTTTATGGGGGGAGCATCCTTTGACCAAACTAATAAGTCATCAGCGTAATAGTTTGCGGATGGCGGCCATCTTTGTGTGAAAATCGATTCCCCCTATTAATTCGAACACGGTGCAAACGAATGGAACGAAATTTGGTACAGAGGTAGTACTAACAAAAGGCACCTCAGTGTCATGTTTTATATCGCCGCCATCTTGACGGAAACGTAATGGCGGCCACACAAATGTTCAAAGCTTAAATCAAATTACGATTAACCTAATCATCCGATCTCTACCAAATTTTGCAACAACATACCTCTATAGAGGAAGCATCCTTTGGCCAAATAACTAGGTCATTAGCCTAATAGTTTGCGGATGGCGGCCATCTTTGTGTGAAAATCAATTCCCCCTATTCATTCAAACACGGCGAAACCAAATGGAACGAAATTTGGTACAGAGGTAGCACTAGCAAAGGGCACCTCAGTGTCATGTTTTATATCGCCGCCATCTTGACAGAAACGTAATGGCGGCCACACGAATGTTCAAAGCTTAAATCAAATTACGATTAACCTAATCATCCGATCTCTACCCAATTTTGCAACTACATACCTTTATGGAGGGAGCATCCTTTGACCAATCTAATAGGTTATTATCCTAATAGTTTGCGGGTGGCGGCCATCTTTATGTCAAAATTGATTCCCCCTATTAATTCGAACACGGTGGAACCGAATGGAACGAAATTTGGTACAGAGGTAGCACTAGCAAAGGGCACCTCAGTGTCATGTTTTATATCGCCACCATCTTGACTGAAACGTAATGGCGGCCACACGAATGTTCAAAGCTTAAATCAAATTACGATTAACCTAATCATCCGATCTCTACCAAATTTTGCAACTACATACCTTTATGGAGGGAGCATCCTTTGACCAATCTAATAGGTCATTCGCCTAATAGTTTGCGGATGGCGGCCATCTTTGTGTCAAAATCGATTCTCCCTATTAATTCAAACACGGTGAAACCGAATGGAACGAAATTTGGTACAGAGATAGCACTAGCAAAGGTCATCTCAGTGTCATGATTTATATCGCCGCCATATTGACAGAAACATAATGGCGGCCACACAAATGTTCAAAGCTTAAATCAAATTACGATTAGCCTAATCATCCGATCTCTAGCAAATTTAGCAAAAATATACCTTTATGGAGGGAGCATCCTTTGACCAAACTAATAGGTCATCAGTCTTATATTTTGCGGATGGCGGCCATCTTTGTGTGAAAATCGATTCCCCTTATCAATTCGAACACGGTGAAACCGAATGGAACGAAATTTGGTACAGAGGTAGCAATAGCAAAGGGCACCTCAGTGTCATGTTTTATATCACCGCTATCTTGACGGAAACGTAATCGCGGCCACCCAAATGTTAAAAGCTAAAATGTAATTACGACCAACCTAATAATCTAGTCTCTACCAAATTTTGCAACACCATATCTTTATGTGGGAAACATATTCAGACCAAACTGCAAGAACATCAGCCCAATAGTTTGCAGATGGTGGCCAAGTATGTGTGCAAATCGATTCCCCCTATCAATTCAAACACGGTGAAACCGAATTGAACGAAATTTGGTACAGAGGTAGCACTAGCAAAGGGCACCTCATATTCATGTTTAATATCCCTATAGCACGTTGTATTTCAACAAGCTACTACAACCAACATTCAATCATACTCCTTGAAAAGAACAAAGAGTTATAACAATACCCATGCATTTAGGAGAAAGTAGGCTATATGTTCTTTACTGAACATCTTGTTGAAGCTGTATTTTATTCATGTAATTATTTGTTTGATATTTGTTCTTTGGTTCATAAAAGGGTGTCATAAGGGTGATTTTGTGATTATTGTGTCTATTTAATCGGTTTATTAAAGTTATTTTCTGTTAATCTTGGGTCATCTTTCCTTGCTAGTTATATTCTTACCTATGTTACCTTGATATTTATGGAAGCAAAATTACAAAATACCCAACCTCACGATGATGAACTGAACACTCCCGAAATTAGTGTCGTGTAGGCTTCTTTCAAGGGGACAATATATTATTTCAGTATTATAGATCCCTCCCGCGGCGCTTACAAGCGACCGATAGTGACAAATGGGCATTTAAATGAAAGAGAATGGACATTAGCAGTGACGAATTCTACTCTAATTTCATAAATATCTATAATTTCTTTAAAAAATGACTTTTAAACAAATATATGAAGTGTGCGATTTTCAGATACTGTTACTGTAGGAATATACGCTCCATAATTGCTGTCCACTTCAAATTTTGGCAGCTGTGACGTCTGTTTCATGTCATTTTAACAGTCTGAGGTCTTTCCTTTTTCATTTTTCATCTATTTCAGAAACAGTAAATGAAAGGAATGAGTTCTCAAATCGTATAATTTCATAAATATGGTGATTCAATTTTCAGTGATTGCCCTCTTAAGTTAGGGAACGTAGAACCTGGAATTCTCACTGAAATGTAAATAGTGTTCTGTGGTCATTTGGTTGAAATAAAAACATAACCTTTCTCCTTAAGTCTCTCATTATAAACCTATTGGGGAAAGTGTGGTTTATGGACATGCGAGATTTCTCGCACGGGTCCTCTAGTATATTACAAATACAATAACTATTTATAAAATTTAGACTGTATAACAAAAAGAACGACGCACCAGGAAGTAATTGTCCGATGGCGATAACAATCGGTGGATGTGAGGAACAGACCTAGAAAAACAAACGATCAAAAATGCAGAACAACAATCGAATGATTTATTGCAAGGTTAGAGCGTTACAAAGTGAGGACGTCAATGAGGTGTTTGTCCTCCCCTGGCCTGGATGCAAGCTGTCACTCGACGTGGCATGGACTGATAAAGTTCCCGGACGGTGCCCTGCGAAATTTCGTGCCAAATGGTATCCAACTGTTGGGCTAACTCTGCGAAATTCCGGGATGGTCGCAATCGCCTTTCCATGACGTCCCAAATGTACTCTATGGGAGAGAGATCAAGCGACCGAGGCGGCCGTGTTTGGCTCGGCATTATCCTGTTGGAAAGTAAGGACTAGATGTCGCTGAATGAACGGTAACACAACCGGCCGTAGAATATCATCAACATACCGGTGTGCTGTCAGTGTGCCAGGAATGACCACCAGAGGGGTCTGGCTATCATAGGAGATTGCACCCCTGCCCATCACCCCTTGTTGTGGGGGCTGTGTGGCGTGCGATAGTCCAGGCAGGATCCCCACGCTGGCCTGGACGTCCCCAAACACGTCTGCGGTTGTCTTCAGGGCACCGTTGGAAACGGGACTCGTCACTAAAGACTATACGTCCCCAGTCAGCGAAGTTCCACGTTGCTCGAGCACGGCACCACTGTAAACTGACTTGACGGTGAACAGGCGTGAGTGGTAAGTGGCGTAACGGGTGGCGCGAGCGCAAATTCCTGTCGCTCAGGAGTAGTATAGTACATCAGAATTTGGATATTGCATCATCACGACCGGATATTGCGTAATCGCGATGACGTCATGGGCCCTTAGAGTTAGCACGTGGCTATATTTCCAAAATTAGGAATTCTACAAAAAAGTTTGTTTGACATAAATGAATGGCCCTGACCTTCTCTAGCCCCATACCAAATTTCAACTCTCTAGGACAAAACAAAATTAATTTTGAAAATAGTCTATATTTCCAAAATTAGAAATTCTACAAAAACGTTTGTTTGACACAAATGAATGGCCCTGATCTGCTCTAGCTCCGTACTAAATTTCAAGTCTCTAGGACAAAAGAAAATGCATTTTGAAAAATGCTCACTATTTTGGAAACTAGGAATTCTACAAAAAAAGTTTGTTCGTCATAAATGAAAGCTCTCTATCACCTCTACCAGTAAACCAACTCCCAGGTCTATAGGACAAAAATGAAAAAATGTTCAAATGAGGTCAACTTGGCAGAGAGAGTTTTGGGTGTAGTAACATTTGGATGAGAGTGTATGGGCGCCGGTGCGCGTGGAGAGCCACTTGATTATCCACACGTGGTTGTTTAGTACACTGCACGTGTGAGCGCTGGGAAGAGCCTGACCTTTGACCGCTTGAAGCAGATAACTTTTGGCCGCGCGGCTGATATTGGTTTTTGGCTCGAGCGAGCTGAGCAGAGAGTTAGCTCGCTAATCACATATATGGCATGCAGCTGTTAACATTTTTGTGTGCAGACATGCTTCATGTCCTCATTCTGCTTATACTGTTTTATAACACAAATATATATCATTGACTGTGTGAAATGAATATTGGCCTGTTTGTTTTAAATTCTTAGCCGTCATTATTGAACTCTGAAATTATTTTAATGAGAGAATATGATCAGATGTTAGCTCACAGAGCTTCATTCATGTGATATGTTTAATGAGCTTTTTGCTGCTTTAATATTAACTTCTTAGTATATAAGTTAAGCTGACATGGTTAGGGGGCCACACTTGTTCAGCATCATGAATGTGATTGGGATTAAATCAGTAATTGAGAAGTTGGAGCGCCTAAGAGAGCTGAAACCAATAGCGGAGGGCGCTAAATTTCAATCATATTGTGACGGCTACAAAAGTAGAAGAAGCAATAATAATGGACAATCTGAGTGTACAAGAAAAAGAAGTTTCGACTTCGAAGTGATGAGAATAGTCACAGACCGACGGTACAGCACAGAATTAGTTTTAAATGGACTCAATTATAATGTAATTAGTGTCATCATTGATCGAGTAAGAGAAGTCAGAGTGAGGATGGAGGAAATTTTGACTCCTCCTCCAGATGGACTGAGGCGTGAAGAAGTATCATCAATAGTTAAAACATCAATCCTTCAATATTTGCAACCCATTTAAAGCCACCTGTTGGAAGATATTCCATCATAGCATATCCATATAAATTAACATCAAAGTACATTATGTAGGGCTCTTGTTTTTTCTCATCATAAGTTTTCATATACTTATTATTAGCAATCGCATGTCGTGTTATACACTGAACATTACCTCCTCGAATCGATCGTTCAAAAAGTGTAACATATCAAAATCTTGAAGCAATTCAAGTTGAACATTGGTTATCTTTTTCATTGCACACCAAGACATGGATGGAGCAGTGTAAAAATGAGCTGCATCAATGCCATAAGTTTCCTTGCCATTCGATCTAAAATTTTCAAAGACATCCGCCAAAAGAAGTGTGTCAACTTTTAAATACAAATCGGCGTATTCTCCTAATGTTTGACAGGAAAACGTTTCCAAAACGTTTCCCACACCGATTGAGCAAACTCATACTCCTCAGTCGATATTGTTGATTATAAAGACTGCTATAAAAGTTAGATATTTCAGGTAATTTAGTTTCGTAAAGTACATCCATACTTGTGACGTATTCATATGGAAACACGCCTTTTCTCGCAGTAAGTTGAAACTGTGCATCATCATTAAAATAACGTCTAGTTATTTGCTTTGAATCTTCACTTAACGAAGATGAACATTGATCTATTGAACAGGACAAGAAATTATATGTATCGATAAATCTTAACTGAATGAATCCATTCTTAACCTGTACATACTTTGTAAATCCTTTATAACGTTCCATATTCATTGCTAACAAACTTATATGACCAGGATTATGTAACACCTCTCCATCTTGTTTCTCACAAATTTCTTTAATTATAAAATGTCCATCATAGGCCGTTAGATTATGAAATGCTTTAGGCAGAACCTTTGTTACTTTGTAATTTAAATTACAACTATTGTGTGCGCTTCCTCTATATTTTTCAGTTATGTGACAATGATAGCGTACTTTGAGTTCATTATCTGCAATCGGTTTCTCGCAAATATGACAAATTTTACTTAACAAAAATAACCTTTCTTCATTTTCCGTCATCTTTAACATCGGTTTAGCCGATAAATAATATGTTTGAAGTATATCTACAATACTATAAAGTTCCTTTACAAACAATTCTATGCAATTATTTCCCATAAAGAGTTTAAAACTGCACAATTCACTATCAAAATTACAATGAAGGTATAAAGAAATGCTGTAAGGAATATGTTTATGTGTTAATGTCGAGTTAGGAATGTCACTATTTGGAAAACAAGAGGAAACAGGAGACAAAATGCATTCAGTGTCTGCATAAATTATAAATGGAACTGTATATTTAAATTTAAATTCTGTAAAATTAACAATTCTTTGTTCATCAGTTGGCAATATGCTTTTTGCAACAGGAAACTGTTTACAGTCCACAAAGTGAACATTTAACTCATCCTCAAGAAAATAATATGACAAACAACGTCTACATATATAAAACCGTCTCTGGGTGCTAGTGACGCTTGAACGCACAAGGAGAGCGAGATTTCTAATTAAACAAAAGTGATAACTTTCACTGTTTCCAATCTGCAACATCAATAAGTCCACACTCCTTTCATATACTTTATCTGATACATACAAAGGTACAATAGTAAATGTTTTTTTTCCCTTTTACTTCGTTTGTTCCCATACACACCCAATTGTTTTCATCATATTGTGCTCCATACACATTTACAGAAATATTGTTTTGATTTTCAAACTTATTTAAATATTGCATTTGCATTGGAATTGGAATATCATCTAAATTTAAAACATCTCTGTAATTAGGATACGAAGAAAGATGATTCGCGTTTCGAGTTTTTGGATACAAACCAGCAACCACACTCCATGCAAAACAAGCTTCCTTTGTATCATACAAATTTAGCACATCATGTTTATTGACTATTACGTCAGGCAATCTACTAGTATTGGACATTCCTACTTGAAATCCAACATATTTATTTATATTAATTCTCAAACTATGAATTTTTTCCAAAGCCCACCCAGAACCGTTTGCTTCAAATTCGCTCATTTTTGTCAATGTACCTTCAATGATATGATTATTATAACATTCATTTAAATCAGTATACTCGAAAACTACTTTATTTTTGACAGCTAAATATTTTGTTTCTGATATGTCGCGAAGCACATACTGTGCACATAAAACTGAATTCACCTTTAAAGCTTGTACAGTTAACGCTTTCTTAACATACTTTGTAAACCAAATATTAGCATTTGCTAAAAATTCGCGAGGATCCAAAAACTCATTCTTAACATTTGAAACTGCAAGTGTGTACACTCTAGAATTGAATGCCGTTTCGATTAACTCACAGCTTAAGAAAGATTCATCCTTTATTTCAATTGTAATTTCTTCACAATTCACAGCTTGTTGCAATATGTACTCACTAATAACTCTCCAACATTCAATCAACTCATCACTGTTCTCAATTAAGTCCGTTTGAGCGTATTCCCCGATTTGGTATGATATTGAAATAGCACCGTTTAGTTCACTTCTAAAATTAGAAACACTTTCAAATGCATTGTCCAATTGGTTTCTTATATTTTCACTGTTATTGCGTATTACAATATCAACATTTCTACGTTTGCTAGGAGGTGTTGCCATTGTTGTCTAAGCAATTGTCCAATTTGCACTGTTGCGAATACACCACCAGCAGTTGATGTAACATTGGCTCACCATAAACCTATAATCTTTTAAAGTATATTCAAGCCATTGAGATAAATTACTGCCTGTAATCTCCAGTGAACAATGAATGGCTTCAAAGGGAAATTCGTCCTGAAGTTTACCAAGCAAATTGTTTCTATACTCATTCAATTTTGTTACTTCAAAACAAGTCATGGAAAATTCAATTTTGTAAACCTCATCAAATGTGTTGTATCCGAAGAAACAAATAAAATGTTCATCTTCACATAACTCTTGTAACACATATCTAAGAACTGTTTCTGTCACCTCTCGCTGAGTATCATCTGATTTGCTAACATTAGTAACGTAGACTGAAAATGTTGAAATTCCACTCGAAGATGTCCATTTGTTAAAACAAGCTTCTTTCTCATTACGACTCACCTCATTATCATCTTCTTCTCCTTTTTCTTCAGACTGATGAAAGCATACACGATGATACTCTATTACCGGGTGCGATCGATGTTCAGTTCCACTCAGAAAATTAACAGTTTTCCACTTCATTTTGCTGTTCCTTTTATTACTTTTAGATAATCTGAAAAAAATAAACAAATTAAGAAATAATTAGCAACTAAATATATATCAATCGTTATATCAATCAATACATATAATCCATATATATACTCACCAAAAATTTACAGTTTTAAAACAACTTGATGTGAGCGGTTCTTCAACCCCAAATACACCAACATCAGTTTGCCTCTAAGTGAGTTTAGTTCATCAATATCTGATGCGCTTAGTTTTGCAAATACTGTTGGTAAAAATACAATTGTTATTTCATCTTCAATGATAATGTCCACCACTATTTTTCTTCCAAATCTCGTCTCCACAGCCCGAATAATTTGGACCACATACGGTAAATCAATTATTAGTTCTGATAGTTTCTTATTAGAATACTCAACGCAAGTGGCTAAGTTATTGAACTTCGTTAGAACATCCATCACACACACAATTTGTTCCTCGTCGTTGACTTTCTTTATTTCTTTCACACACACTCTCTTCGAGCAAACGTAGAAGTTAAACTCATCCACGCACACATGCATTTATATATCCTTCACCCTCACCTACACTCAAGAAACCAAATGCTGCAAAACAAGTTTCTGATGCAATCATCTCATTAATTGTTTTTATCACTATTACTTAAAGAAGTCAAAGATTACATTCTTACCCAATGACGTTAAAGGTCAACCACGTCTCACGCGAACACTGCAGACATATCACGTGATCGCTCGCACAGCTGCACACTTGCACGGGTATCAGCTGACGTCAACAGCCATTAATTTTTATCTCCATCGCATAAATAAGCCAAAGGTTATCGGCTTCAAGCGGTTAAAGGTCAACCTCTTCCCACGCTAACATGTGCACGTGCACATGCTCTCTCTAGTGTCGGAAGACGGTTATCATCCTAATAAATAACCCCCCATGACGTCTACACCCATTAATTTTTATCAGCACCGCATAAACAAGCCAAAGGTTATCTGCTTCAAGCGGTTAAAGGTCAACCTCTCCCCACGCTAACATGTGCACATGCTCGCTCTAAGGGCCCATGACGTCACCAAAAGGGCTATGACGTCATCGCGATTACACAATATCCGGTCGTGATGATGCAATATCCAAAGTCTGAAGTACTATACTACTCTCAGGCGTCTGTTGATGGTCATGGTGGACACATGTGTGCGGGTCACACGCTGGATCGTTGATAACGACGACTCCAGTGCTGTTGTGGCCCTCGGTCGACCACTGCCGTCCTGACACTGATGCCTGCCGTTGCTAACCAACGCTTGCCAGCATCGTCTGATCGCCGCATCACTTCGACCCAAATGTCCAGCGACAGATCGATTCGACCAACCAGCTTCTTTTAATCCGATCGCACGACCTCTTTCAAACTCTGACATCTTCTCGTAATGAGCACGAATCCTTCGGCGTGGCATTCTTACAGCCGACGTTCAGATATCGCAGTCAAATGCTACAGCTACTATGAGCATACGGCTCTAATCATTTAAATTTGCCGCCGGCTGCGCGAGCGAAGCGAGCGTGTGGGCCAGGTACGCGGCGGGTCTAAGCGCTCCTTAGCCTGGTGTATAATTTAAAAAAAAGGGGGATTAAAAAGTGACTTTATAAATTGGTTTGTGGTATAAGTTTAAAGTTAAAAAATTGAGGTACCTCCCCGGAGGCCCCTGGCGTGATATCAATTTGTTGGCTTTAAGCTTGTGTAGTACCGGTATTTGAAGTTTGAAATGTTTAATATTTGAATAAAGTTAAATTGTTTTGTTATACATTATTTGCGTTATGTAAGGGTGTTTCGTTCACTAGACCGCCACATGCCCTTGCGGCCATGGCGCGACAGCAGCAGTTGCTTCAGCTTGATGATGATAATAATAATAAAAGATGATGGTTTTGAAGTTATGACTTTAAGCTTTAGGAAGGAAGACAGATCTCTAGTGGGTTGGTGTTTGATAGTATGAAATGATAGATAGACCTGTAGTAGGTATATTTGTTTAAAAATATATATTGTTGATAATAATAAGCCTCGCTGTTGGGGATAATGATGAATGTAAATGATTGCAATGGGATGTATGAGCTGTGTGTTGAACTGGGCTGTGTTTGGTTGTATTTGAACTTGTTGGCTGGGCGGGTAGCTATGCTGGGCTGAGATTGGTAGTAGGAATTTGGCTTGTTTAGTCTGTTTCCGGATAGTAAATTTGTGTTTTTTGTTTGTTAAAGTGTATTTTAGAGGTTTAGCTGAGCTGTGGAGTGGTTTTGGTTTGCGTGTCTTTTTCAATTTAGGTGTTAAAGTTGGTCGGACGCTCCAATTTGGAATGAAGGCCTGTGATTGGCTATCTGGGTTCTGTAGAGACTGCTAGCGAATTTTGTTCCGGTAATTTATGTTTCAAAGTGGAGTTGAAAATGAGTAATTTAGCAAATACGGAGTTGATAATTTAATTTTGAGGTGGGAATTGGTAAAGTGACGTGTTTATGAGCTGTATGTGGCCCGCCAGCCCGCCGAGCGCCATCCCAGGCGATCAAGCTGTCGCCTAATCCCCAGGCAGACACCCACGAGACCGCGGGTCCTGTGTTCGAGTGAGGAAAATGGCTGGTAGGTCTTAATGTTCCCACGAACTATGGGGGACCACCCTGAATGGGTCGGCCGTGGCCAACCCCCCACGCAGGCGCCCCGCGCGGTCGCGGGAGGTGGGGAAATGCGTATTGACTGATGAGGGTTGTTTAGAGTGTAATAGAAGCTAATTGCGAGAGTATCTGAAGTATGTGAGTGAGGGCTGTGTTCTGGGTTTGCGTGGGAGGAGGAATTGTTAGTGACATGAGGGCTGGGATGGATGAGTTATCGTGTTGTCTGTGCTGCAACTGCCTTCGCCTAATGGCTGTTTTAATGTAATTGCAACCACTGAAAGAGGCTGCACGTCCACCGCCACAATTAACGCACTTAGGCGTGTCTTTGTACCTTGCAATCAGTGTGATGATGATTATCACCACATCTGTTACAGCGGGTAGTGTGGGGACAACTTGAAGCATTATGGTACAATCTTAGGCAGTTGTAACATTGAATAATAAGAGTGGTGTGTGGTTTGGGAGGGGGACGACGTTTCAGGCGCGGATCTAGATTTTGGCTTTGGGGGGGTTTCACAGAATCGAAATTGTTAAGAAAAATGGTATCAATAACAACGTAATCACAAAATAACCAAACGTACAAAACCTGACCATTTTTTTGCAAGCTACATGGGTAGAAATTTGATGCGTTTAGCGCACCAAAAATATTCGTACAAATTGCAACGGCGTGTTTTGCGACTTTTACATCGAGCTTCGAGAAAAGTATCAAGGTACGTTACAGTTTCGGCAAGTCGAGTTGGTACCGACAAAGGGAGAAAGTCACAGCTTAAATTGCCAACCAAGCTTGCAGTTTGGACGTCGGCAAAATTTTTTGGTGCGAAAAAAGCCCCAAATTCCTATCCGTGCATTGCTGCACATTCATCGTGATATCACTATAAACATCGATTCGGTAATCATAAGGCTTGCTAAACAAAATAGACGAGTTGATTTTGTTATATAAATAATCGTTTTTATATAACAGGTATGAAGTTGAATATATGTAAAATTGGTCTGGTTTTGTACGTTTGGTTATTTTGTGATTGCGTTTTTAGTGATACAATTTTTCTTAACAATTTCGATTCTCAGACCCCCCAAACCAAACTCTAGATCCGCGCCTGTTTGGAGGCGCCATTACAGATATTTCTACAATAAATTATCTTCAACTTGCCGTTCTTTGGTGTAAAAATATTCATTATATCATATTTGCTGAAAACAATGATTTATTAAGAGTCTGTTTTTCAATCTCTGGATAAAAGTGATGGGCATCCACTCCCCAAGTAACTTTGCTCAACACTTTCATACTGAACGGTAAACGCTCATGCGAACTCTGGTGTCAACTGATTGAAACACAAACCACATGTTAAAAGTCTTCGTATCAGTATTTAAATGATGATATGGTTTAATATTAAACATTGTAACTAGTCGGCAAAGCCGGTATTATGTTTCTGTATAATGGCTATTCAGATATTAACCCACATTGCGGTAATGCAGTGATCAATGTAATATATATCGATGATTTTATACGGGAACTGAGCTAGCCTTTCACGGACTACTAGGAATTCCCTTTACTGTCAAGTAGGCGTTTTCGTAACTAATTTAAAACTCAGTTCCACGCAGTAACATTATCGAAAAAAAAAAGCAAAATATTAATGGAGCATAAAAAATACTTCCATATTATTACCGCCACGTGAAAATGAGTAACTGTCTTGTACTCAAATATCTGTGGTTGTAATGGCTGCGTGGATATCATCTTGGTCTGCGAATCATGAGGTCTCAGGTTCGAACCCCAGTCCCGGCAATTATTTTTGCTACCGGATTATCGATTTAAACGATATCTATCATAACATTATGCGTCATTTTTAACAGAATCTACATGAAATTACGATTTATCTAATTTTCATTACAATAGTTTGCACCAAGCAGGAGTTGGGAAATTTGATTGTATTGAACATTATTTCTAGTAGTCTATAGATAGGCTAGAGACGGTTTCATTCCTCCTCTTAATTTACAATATAATATGTGATGTTTGTTCAAACAAGTGTGACAGTAGCATATCTCCAATTCAATCTATACATTCATCATAGTACCAGTATGAAAACGGAGCGTTAATTAACAGTTTAAGAATGTCCAAGCTGTATAGTATACGAGTAGGATAACATGTCAGATGACTTCACATACAGTTCGTCTCAATTTCTTAGTAGGATAACATGTCAGATGTTACACATCATATGCGACTACTGTAAGGCTCGTATCTTCCTTTTTTTTTTTTTTTTTATATACGTTACGGTTGTTTATTATGAGGTGGTTATCTTGTGGCCATTTGGTTAACTCGTCTGTAACAGAGTCGGCAGACTGATGTTTAGATTCACCTTTTATTGCGAGTGTTGTATCGTCCGCAAACAAAATTTCCTTATGAGAATCAACGTCCTGTGTTATAGCATTGATATATAGAAGAAAGAGTAGTGAGCCCAAAACCTATCCCTGGGGTACTCCAAATTTAATAATACACTCATTGGACAATGTTTCATTTAAGTAATATGGTTCCACCATCCATGTGCCTGACGCTTACTATTTGTTTATGCCTTGTTTAAGTAAGACTCTATCCATTTATTAGCCAGACCTCTACCATATTCAGTTTTGTAAGGAGGATTCTATGGTCAAAAACATCAAACGCTTTCGATAAATCCAAGCATAGGCCATTTACATGTTCCTTACTGTCAATTAATTTCAGTATACTATTAATACCTTCATAAATTGCTGTCTGTGTAGATTTTTCCGTTCTGGATCCATGTTGTGAGTTTGATAGTATTTTATTTTTAGCCTACTTTCGATTTTTGCAAAAAATGAAAGTAGACTTATGAGATCAACACAGGGCGAAAAAAGTGTGTCTGTCTGTGTGTGTGTAAGTGTGTGTGAGAGTCTGTGTGTGTGTGAGTGTCTGTACTCTGAATGTCTGTCCCCCCTATCAATTCGAACACGGTGAATGCAAATTGAACGAAATTTAGTACAAAGGTAGCACTAGCAAAGGACACCTCAGTGTCATGTTTTATATCGCCGCCATCTTGACGGAAACGTAATGGCGGCCACACAAATTTTCAAAGCTTAAATCAAATTACGACTAACCTAATCATCCGATCTCTACCAAATTTTGCAACAACATACCTTTATGGGGGGAGCATCCTTTGACCAAACCAATAGGTCATCAGCGTAATAGTTTGCGGATAGCGGCCATCTTTATGTCAAAATTGATTCCCCCTATTAATTCGAACACGGTGGAACCGAATGGAACGAAAATTGGTACAGAGATACCACTAGCAAAGGGTATCTCAGTGTCATGATTAATATCGCCGCCATATTGACAGAAACGTAATGGCGGCCACACAAATGTTTAAAGCTTAAATCAAATTACGACTGAAGTGAAATGCCATGTCCTGTGGTTCGGATTCCACGTAAAAAGGAGGTCCCGTGGCTCATAATCACAAGATTCACGGTCACGTAAAACTGCAATCTTCCTTCCTTTTTCAAATTATGACTAACATAACCATCCGACGTCTACCAAACTTTGCAACAACATACCTTTATGGAGGGAGCATCCTTTGACCAAACTAATAGGTCATTAGCCTAATAGTTTGCGGATGGCGGCCATCTTTATGTCAAAATTGATTCCCCCTATTAATTCGAACACGGTGGAACCGAATGAACGAAATTTGGTACAGAGGTAGCACTAGCAAAGGGCACCTCAGTGTCATGTTTTATATCACCGCTATCTTGACAGAAACGTAATCGCGGCCACCCAAATGTTAAAAGCTAAAATGTAATTACGACCAACTTAATAATCTAGTCTCTACCAAATTTTGCAACACCATATCTTTATGTGGGAAACATATTCTGACCAAACTGCAAGAACATCAGCCCAATAGTTTGCAGATGGTGGCCAAGTATGTGTGCAAATCGATTCCCCCTATCAATTCAAACACGGTGAAACCGAATTGAACGAAATTTGGTACAGAGGTAGCACTAGCAAAGGGCATCTCATATTCATGTTTAATATCCCTATAGCACGTTGTATTTCAACAAGCTACTACAACCAACATTCAATCATACTCCTTGAAAAGGACAAAGAGTTATAACAATGCATTTAGGAGAAAGTAGGCTATATGTTCTTTACTGAACATCTTGTTTACTATGAAACTTATCAGTCTCTTGTACATGATTTTTTCCTTTCAAATGCCTTTCAAATTTAAATAAGTAGCCTACCACCAATCCAACATGACGACTCTGCGAAATATTTCACCAGTGCGGTGGTGGTTCTTGTAATGGTGTGGGGTGCGTTCACATGGCATGGATTGAATCCATTTATCCATGTACCACAAAACTCAATGGTAACCGCTACAAAATACTCCTTGACCATTTGCAGCCGTTCACGGACTTCAGTTTTCCTGACAACGGAGGGATGTCGTTAATGCACCATCTCATCGGGCTGCAGATGTCCAGGGCTGGTTTGATTAGCATTCTGGAGAGTTCCAGTAAATTGAGTGACCAGCACGTTCCCCAGATACGAATTCAGTAAAGCATTTATGGGACGTAGTGAAGAGAACCATTCGCAGCTATTTCTTTACTTAGAAATACCTGGGAACTTAGGGGATCTATTCAGACAGCATGGTTTAACATCTCTCGTGATGTCTTCCGTCCACTTGTGGAGCCCATGCTACGTCGAGTTACTTCTTCAGGCTAGAGGTTCCCTACACTTTATTAGACGGTTATCTCATGACTTTTAGCATGTCAGTGAATATTAAAATAGCTACCAGTATTTAGTTCTTCATGGAAGTACTTGTTGGTGCTAAAGACACTCGGGTGTTCTAGGGACAAGTATGTAGTAGACCGTGAAGTAGCTTTAAGACTGTTACGGCTGGTACGGTGATCGGTATTGAAGTTTTCTTCAGGGAATTCTTGTTGTTTATAGGTAAACCAACGTTTCGCCCTCTAGAATGGAGGACATTTTCAAGGTATAAATCACAAATTGATGTTAAGTCACTTGGAATCAAAGACTGATGCAAGTTTTATTAGACTCATCTCCCTACTTTGCTGTAGGCTACCGATACATCGAATCCCGAAACACTCAGTTGCCTTTTAAGGGGTCTAAATCAGAGACACTTTAAGGTCAATTTGAACCATATTATTATGTACTGAAAAAGAGCTCCGTACGGTACGGTACGGTCCCGTATGCCAAATCACATTCGTGCATTCCTATTCAAGTTTTTGCATAATGCT
Organism: Meconema thalassinum; assembly: GCA_946902985.2. Classification (NCBI taxonomy): domain Eukaryota; kingdom Metazoa; phylum Arthropoda; class Insecta; order Orthoptera; family Tettigoniidae; genus Meconema; species Meconema thalassinum. The sequence continues at coordinate 305,819,817 of OX336390.1, forward strand.
CGTACTCACACGTTATAATCGTCTTTTGTTTGCTGATAAGGAAGGACTAATACCTATCTTCTTTGGACTAATTTGTTTATTATGTGGATGATAAAAGAAAACAATAATATGTCAACTGCTGTTAAATCAGTGTTTTTCTTAAGCATATTGTTCTGCTGAGGGTTTGTCAAAGTAGAGAGAGTAAATGGACTTTCACCTTCTTTTGGCATGAAGCAGGGGCCAAAAGGGTTTCAAATAGGCCAGTCTACCTGACTTAAAGGTTCGTCTTATGCATTGTATTATAAGAGCCGGGTGTAGTATTATTATACGACGTACTAAACCGGTTTTTGTCGGACACGGACTTTGCCGTTACCGTTATTCTGTGTTGGAGCAGGAAAACAGGCTCAGACCTACTGATATACGTGTCAGTGGTGTAAGAACACTGCAGCGGGTTGGATCTGCCATAGGAAGCCAGGGAAGCCATCGCTGTCTGTTTATTGCCGTGACTCGTCGATTTGTTGGACAATTATTACATCATCGAAGAACAGAGAGTTTACGTTACTTTTATTCAGTGCAATCATTACATTATTTTGGTGGCGTGTGTCTCATACCCGCGGTTATCATGCCTGAGGCTAAACCTTTCGAAAGACTACCCAAAACTGTGGTACCCACACATTACGATCTTCATTTAAAGCCAGATCTTAAGACCTTCATATTTGAAGGCAAGGTAACCGTAAATGTTCAGGTAAATCAATCCCGTCCAGTTGTGCCTTGCATTTATCAGTACATCATCTAAACATTCTCTGTCGTGGAATGTTTACATTTACCAGTGTAGCCTATGTTGTATTTTTCAGGTGAAACATGCTACTGATACTCTGGTGCTAAATGCTTTGGATTTAATTATTAATAATGTAGAGTATTCCAGTGCTGCAAGTGGTTGTCGTCAACAAATACCTTCAAGTACCCAACTATCTGTTGAAGATGGAACACTTACTCTGATATTTCCTGAACCACTATCTATTGGCGAAGGTTCACTAATGCTTGAATTCACTGGTGAAATCAATGATAAAATGAAAGGATTTTACAGAAGCAAATATGTAAGGTAAGGAAATTACTCCTTTGGGGTACTGTGCTGGCATTGAACTAGGAGTTTCATGCTTATAGGCTTGAGGTAAGTTTTTGGTGTGTGCACGCAAATGCTACAATAACATCTCTATTGAACAAAGTTCCTGGGTGCTGGGATGGGTGGCTATGTAAATGGGATTGCATTTATAGCTCTGCAAGATGATAGCATTTGATTTTTGGTGGACAAAACTGTAGTTCACGAAGACTAACGTGGTAGGATTCTCTGTGCAGACCTGAGCAGCAAAACAGACTTGGCCAAATTAATTAAAGTGCTGTAATTAAGCGAGTTGTCCAATTCCAAAACATTCAAGTCCATATGTGAGTAAGGGTCACTTCGATTCTGTTTTCCCCATAGTTTGGAACACTGGGCAGTATTGATGTCTGCTAATGGTTTGCTTCGACAATTGTTTCTGGAGACATGGAAGCTCCTTATGTCACAAAATGATTTTATGTATTCAGCTGTACAAAATAGTGTTAATACGTATGACAGTGAACCTTATTCCGATATGAACTAATGAGTTTTGGAAATGGAATTAATGTATTTAACTTGGATGTCAGTTGCCTAATGGTAGTCTTGCAGGTTGTAAATTTAAGTATCATGACAATCTCATAATGTGACATCTTTATCTTCTTTCCTGCCTAAGTAAAACCAAAATGACCAGTTGTTAAATCTGCAAGCATTTTGTGCGTCTGAATTTAAGATTAGCCATATAAGTTAGTTAGCCAGTTGAACGTAATGCATTATAATTTAAAGCTACATAGTCTATAAAAATGAGTTAAAAATATGGTGGGCAGATAATTTGGTTGGCTAAATGTGTTGTGATATCATTGCTGGTTTTGCTCAGTAACTTAATTACTTCAATTAACAGCTTTGCAGTAATAAACTTCAATAGGCTATAGGCTACACATTTCCCTTGCCCTTACAGGCAGCTGTGCATGTTATAGCATTCAGTGGGCAATGTATTGACTTAGCAAACTACTTTTGGCTATTCTTTACATGTTCCAATATCCAGCAAACATGTCACTTGATATGCAGTTTTACATGGAATCTAAACTATTTTGAGTATCTCGTGTGCATTGACGAATTCAAACCTGTTTCGTTGGCAGTGCTTCAGTTTGAAATTTCTGTAGCAGGAATTTTGAAAGTAAATACAAAGTAATTTAAAACATTAATTCTGAATAAAGTATCACTCTTTTCTTTTTCGCTTTCATTTTGACATACTGTATATGATTTTCATACCTTATTTGAGACACTGAGAGCACAAGTGGACTAACCCCAGGGAAGTGAATATGGAGGAAACATGCCTCATAATAAGGGCTCAAAAAAGAATGTTTTTCATTGCAGCATTGTAACATGCTTACGATTTAACAGTGGTTTTATTGAACATTTCACACATAGAAAAATCACAAAAGTTCTTTTGTAGTAGAATATCCTTCTTTTTTAGTGGCTTAGTCCATTTTCGCTCCGAGTAGTTCTACATTCTCAAAGAAAAGTCCGTTAAGTTAGTGCACTGATTATTCATGCTGTTCATTGCACAAAGTCCATCATAGGTTGCATGTGGCAATGAAATGAAAATCCACAGCCTGCTTCCAGTCTCCGACCGGGTCAGGAATGGAATGAATGAAGCCCCCATCTAGCGGCGAGGATATGAATTGTGCCGGCTGCCGAGACCTGACGCACTCCTCTGGGGCAATGATTAAATGAATGACAGATGAAATGAAATGATAGTGGAGAGTGTTGCTGGAATGAAATTTTGACAGGGAAAACCGGAGTACCCGGAGAAGAACCTGTCTGCCTCCGTTTTGTCCAGCACAGATCTCACATGGAGTGACCGGGATTTGAACCACGGACCCAGCGGTGAGAGGCCGGCGTGCTGCCGCCTAAGCCACGGAGGCTCTGCATGTGGCAATATTATACATTATTATTATACATAGTACATGTAACATTTTACATTGTTTTCTATAATTTTAAGCACTATTTTGCATTTCAATATTGAAGCAAACTGAGCAGCTCCTTTTTTGCCTCTGTAATTAAATTTCCATGAGGATAAAGCAGTTCTAGATTGCTGATGCATGTGGATGTTCTTTTGGCCACATCCATTTCTTGAAATGGCTCTTGGCTTTGGTTCGAGTATTTATACCATATTTTGAATCTTTGGTTGCTTCAAACCACAGCCATTGTATGTTCAACCCATTGTACTTTACAATTGCCAGAAGACATTTTTCTATTAGTGATGTTTCTTTCGAGTTGTTTTGTTGGAAAGATACATTCCGCATTAATATTGATTGCCTTGAATGAATTCCTTTTTTGCCCCCCCCCCCCCCAGGGGCTCACATCTAGTGGGACGTGGGTTGGCGACCACGGGACCCCAGCTGAGTCCGGCATTGCTTCCACTTACTTGTGCCGGGTTCCTCTCCGTCTTCTTTCCTGTCGACCTCACTTGGTGAACTCTTGTTCGGTATTAGGGTATCCGAGGCCTAGGGAGTCTCTTCCTTTCCCGCCTTAATTGGCCCGTGTCTCATCTTTTCTGATTCCCTCCTTCTGTGAGGGGTCAGCTTTCTTTTCCTTTTACCTCCTGCCTTGTGCTCTAGGCCCTTACGGAGGCAGAGTGTATGTAGCCCCACCACTTCTGGTGCACCCTAGATAATGCTACACCCTCAGGGGCTCACGGCTGGTGAGTTCGGGAGTTGGCGACCCCGAGGGATTACTGAGCTGGGTTCGTTTTACCCTTTTGTCCCTTACCTTTGGGGCGGACCCTCTCCTCTCCGCCTTTCATTATATTTCCTTTTGTCTTTAAGATTCCTGCACCTTTTTGTAGGTATTCTTAATCCACGTTGCATTTTGTAAGTTTTTCGATCTAAATTGCATTTTGTGAGAGTTTTTCAACCTCACTTGCATTTTGTAAGGATTGCCAATCAAAATTGCTTTTTAGTAAGTCTTCTTGTGAGTATTTTGAATTTCAATTGCATTTTGTATTTTCAATCTACCCCACTTTGTTCAAGTAGTTAAGTCTCAATTGCAATTTTGTGGGTATTTTCAATCTAAATTACATTTTGTAATTATTTTCAATCTAAATTGCATTTTGTAAGTATTGTCCATCCAAATGAGAAGTTTGAATCTACCATACCTTTTGTAAGCAATTTCGATTGCCTTTTGTATTTTCAACCTACCCCGCTTTGTTCAAGTAGTTAATTCTCAATTGCATTTTGTGGGTATTTTGAATCTACATTACATTTTGTGCGTATTTTCAATCTCATTTGCATTTTGTAAGTATTTTGATTTCACTTGCATTTTGTAAGTATTTCGACTGTACGTTGCATTTTGTACGTATTTTGGACTTAACCTACATTTTGTGCGTATTTTTCAATCTATTCCTTTTGTGAGTAACTTATTTTCGTTCGAAATTCCCTTATGTACGTATTACTGCTGTCCATTTGGTGAGTAGTTTCAATCTGAGTTCCTTTTTGTAAGTATTTTTCCTGCTACAAAGGCATAATTGTTGGGGCTCACTGTCTATATTTTATCTAAACCATTTTCATTTTATCCATAGCAGTGAGCTGTTTTTTATCTTCATCCTTCCATTTCACGTCATTTCATTTCGTCAGGGGCCGATAACCTCGATGTTAGGCCCATTAAAACAACAATTATCATCATCTTTTTTGGCACGTACGACAACATCGTTCCGGTGTTCAGGAAAGGTAAATATTAGGAAAATACTTTTATCTTTTCTGAACCAAGCCAAAATCCTGATCACAGGGCAAGTACGAGTGTCCGATAACTAAAAATGGATATTCTATTTCCTTCACAGAGAACTCAGAGATGCTTACAATGTATTTGCACAGTAACTTACAGCAACTTTTGTTTCTATTCTGTCCTCCACACTGATCAGAGTACTAATTAGTTTTTCGGTTCTGACAAAATTGCGTATGAAATAGAGCAAACAAGAATCAATTTCTTGTGGCCCTCTCGACACAATGAATTCATTCCAAAGAAACGTATATGCATCATCATTTTGCATATTGTGGATGCCAAAGCAATATGTCCACAACTGACATTTGTAATAGCAAACTCCAGTCGAGATGACCGCTGTAGGCATATTTTCATCAAATCAAATGTTTTCACTGTAACATTACCATCAGATTTGCCAAGCAAAGAATCACTCCGTAAACCTGCCCGTGCATACTCAGCTTTTTGCTGATGGAATTCTCGTTCTGCAATCAACTCAGTTTTCTCGTTATCATTATCTGAAGCTGTTATTTTTACCTGAAAAGCATCACATTTTCGACAAGAGTCGGACACTGTTGGATGAAATAACAAATTGAAAGTTTCGTAAAAAATGTTGCGGAAAATGAAATGAGAAACTGGCATTTGATTCTCTGCACAGTACAGTGAATACATAATTGATAAATTTAAATCTGATCCTAAATACTTTCTACAATTATTTTTATGATACGCACAGTAACTTACAGCAACTTTTGTTTCTATTCTGTCCTCCACACTGATCAGAGTACTAATTAGTTTTTCGGTTCTGACAAAATTGCGTATGAAATAGAGCAAACAAGAATCAATTTCTTGTGGAAATTGTTCTATGAAACTTTTTACTACATCAACTTTGTGGGGAGGTGTTTTATTACCAAGTTCATCAGCACAGAGCACAAATGGACTATGACGCATAGTCCACTCCTGTTCTCAGTGGTATCTATTGGCGGTTGCTTGCAACAGAAATGTTAACGTTGCTAACTTAGACAAACCTTCAGATAAACAGACAGATCAACAGGCATTGCATCATATTGTATAATGTTATCAGGTAAGTTAATGTGAATAACTCAAATGCACAAAAAAGGTGGGTTAGTCTGCTTGTGCTCTCAGTGCCTCATTTAATCTTCTGGAGGGATATATATCAATTGTTTGGCCAAAAGGGATGCGATTGCTGAATAGTAATGTTCACCAGGGTACTATTTATGTCTTCATTATCCTTACACACTCAGTTGTCATTCAAGAAATGTTCTCTGTACTGCAAAATACCTTAGGGTCATGCTTTTTTGAGTGACCGTACATGTAGCTGACTTCATATCCCTAAAACTGTTAAGGAAATACTTCATTACTGCTAAGTTATCTCTTGTGAGCTGTTTCTGCTAGCTATTTTGTAGTTAAACTTAATCCTTGGGCAAGCCAACCAAAGTAATAAGTAAAAGCCATACAGCATTCATGCAGCCAGGGAGGGAAGCCTCTCTGTAAATCCCCTGTACAACCACATACTTAATCTTACTTCTTGAGGGGGGCAGTTGTATAAATCATGTATAATGTTGACTGTTTAGGAGAATCCTAACTGAACAAAGAAATAAAATTTGCCTTACAACACAGTTGGTGCAAGAGAATAGTAGGACAGCTAACCTTGATGTTCAGCCTCTTAAAACAAAAATTGCCGTCATGAGAACAATACAGTGTAAAAGTTAGCCGGTCTATATTTAACTAAGTAAATCAGTAAGTAGGCCTACACCGCATACAAATTTTGTGGGTCCATACAGGGTTATGCTTGAAACTGACCATGATTCAAGGTTCCACACTAGCATGTCTGATTTTTGCTCTGTAGAAGTGGTGGGTACAGTAGTGCTGGTGTGCCGTGGCACCACCAATATAAAAAAACAAAGCCAACTCCGAACAGTTAATGGAGGCTATTGGAGCAGTAGAAGGTAGAAGGCCTCCACCCTTTGTGACATCAGCTCTAGATGGGATTGAGTTGTTGGCTCCATGCCTGGCTGCCTTTGCTCCCAGAATTACCCTTACCACTTTTGGCTGTTCTTGACATGTTCAGAGTTCTCAGTTTTATCACAATACACAAAGTGAAATATATAACGAACATAAGTCACATGATATGCAGTTTTACATGGAATCTTCTGTTGTAGACTGATTGAACCGTAGGGTTATTTGCGTTTCTGGAAATGGCAGTTTGTTTCTAAGATCCATTACCCGAGTGGGAATCTCAACCCATTCGCTTTCAGTTAGATGCTCAGCACGTCTACTGACTGTGCTATGCAGCCCCTTCCTTATCTCTCAATAACAGTTCATATTAAATTTAAATTTCAAGGAATCAACTGTCTGTTAGGTAGTCAGCCTGAAGGCTGGCTGGATTCTCAAAAAGTACCTCCGTTAGGTTATGTGGGTAGATACCCACAAAAACCCAAGGCAGCGCTATATTGAGGCGTATTAGGCAAGAAGAGGAGTGAGGTAGTTTGTCATTGCTTTCCTTACTGGGCCAGAACAGCAGTACTAACCCTATGGGTAGAACCTTTCATAGCATCCATAGGCACTGGCTGTGCCCTGAATGTCATTACTAGGCACCACCCATACCTCAGTAGCTTCCATATAATGACAGCCATGAGTGAGACTGAAACATCGGTGAAAAGTCACATTTTACTCTAGCCTGTGCCAACAGACAAATGCAAATGTACTGCATTCATCAAGAGATGGCCAACAGGCCAAAGGAAACAACAGGTAGGCCTATATCTTATTCTGCATTCATTTGAACGAGCACACAAACTGACTTGCAGGGGACGTGGTGGTGCAGTGGTCAAGCTGTTGGTCTCTCACCAAGGTGGACTGGGTTAGATTCCCGGTCAATGCATGTGAGATTTTCGAAGTAAAATGCCATGTCCTGTGGTTTGGATTCCATGTAAGAATGTCCCGTGGCTCATAATCACAAGATTCACAGTCACTTAAAACTACAATCTTCCTTTTTAAACTGACATGCACTCTGGCGGTGCTTTCTTGATGAGTGCGCCAGATCTCGCAGGCACCATCTCAAACACAGTAGCCTACTGAAGGCTGGTTTGGTTTGGGTTGGTATGTGTTGTGTTGGGCTAGTGGCTGCGTGACACATCCACTAGATTGCAGCATGTAACAGGCACAAGTCAGAACTGCTTGAAGTGATTCATACAATGGGACTTGACTAATTCGGAGATTTGTGCTGGTATCAAATCAGTGGGAAAAATCGCGGTTAACAAGGTTTACCTTCCTTAATTAAAAGTTTTTGTACACTGGTACTAAAGTATAAGTCAAAAGTTAGTGCAGTACAAAGGTTCCTGCACTATTTACTGCATGAGTAGCGAGTGACATTTCAGCCCCATTACCCTTATTATATAGATGTCATTGCTCTGTTGTTGTTGTCTCCGGATAAACCCCACCATTCTCTAGTACACAAGTCATTCCTGGGAATCTTACTTACTGTTCCCTCCCACTCCGTGGGGACGGTGTTCCCCACTTACTTGCCACTTGAGCTTCCAACTGTTAATGTATCATTAATAGAGACGGTGAAAATTCTTGAATGAAAGGGGATACAGTTTTCGGTTAATGAGGGTAAAAATTCTTGAGTGAATTTGAAAAATTCTTGATTGAAACTGAATTTTTTACACTGCATTATTAAGTTATGTCAGTAATAATTAGTTATTGAGAGTTGTACGCAGACAACAGTTCTAAGAAACTTAATATTATTTAACTTTCAAAGTTGTACGCAGACAACAGATCAAAGTTTGTTATTGAAAGATTCGTTCTTCTATTTGTCAGCACACACGAGTACTGTGGGAAAAAAAAAAAACTAAGTCTTATTCCTCTCCTGTAGCGTCTGCCATCTATCAATTCGTTTACGAACCATTTCAACTCGTACCATCTAACGACAACATTCCAAATCTTGTGGAGTTTTTCAGATATGACAAGGCAGAAAACAGTTCTGTTTTGGAACTTGGTCAATAAATATTATGAAAAAGCAATCTAAAATTTCCAAATTTAGTTAATTTATTTATTAATTGCCGAAAAATTCTGTTTTATTTTGTCGAGAATAACGACAAAAAAGATGCTAAATTCACGAGTCATAGATTTCTTTGCGAATTTTTCGAGGGTGTTCCGCGAGTTGAAATGTGTAATTATATGATAATTTTGATGTAAAACATGTTCTAAACAATGTTTTTTTTTTTTTTTTTTTTTTTTCGAGATGTCACGAGTCGCAAATTTTGACTGTCTCTATTCCTTAGTGTCGTGAGAGTTTTGATTGTGAGTGTTCAGTATATAATATATAACCCCTAGCACTACAGCCTTTGAAGGGCCTAGGCCTAGCAAGCGACCGCTGCCCAGCCATTTGGCCTGCAGATATAGGGGTGACGCGTGGTCAGCGCATCGGTTCCCCACGGCCGTTAATCTTGGTTTTCGTGACTGGGGCGCTGCCTCACTGTCAGACAGCTACTCAGTTGTCCTCATGAGGCTGAGTGTACCCCGTTCAAGACCTCGTGTCAGTTTCTAAAATCCCTGAGGGAGCCGGGAATCACTACTTGGTTAGACGATGGCCTGGGCGAAACCATTGGTCACTACTAGGTTAGACGATTGTTTGGACGAAACCATTGGCTGCTACTAGGTTAGGTGACTGTATGGACAGAAATTACTGCTTGTACTGTAGTAGCAAGGGGGGTCTGGGGTGTAAGCTCCTGGTTAGGTTTGTGTTTGTATGTAAACCCTTGTTAAAACACAGAATTTAACATGAATGATTCGTGTTAAGTTTTTTTAAATTTAAATATTGTGATATACAGTTTGAATCACATAATATAGGTTAGTTTGTTTGTGGTAGAATTTTAAACACTTGATGTGTGGCCTTAGAACTGATGACGAAGGGGTTACGACGTTGAGCTACTCCGCAGTGACACAGCTGTGCACGACACATGCCCGCCGCATGTTCCCCTGCTGGGATGAACCTGCTTGCAAGGCTTCCTTCTCCATCAGTGTCACAACAGCTCCTGGTTTGGTGGCCCTGTCTAACATGGTAAGATGTAATTCTATTGCAAGTTGTGTGTTGTCTCATTACAGTCCGGAGGGGGAGGAACGATATGCAGGCGTTACTCAGTTTGAGGCTACAGATGCCAGGCGTTGCTTTCCCTGTTGGGATGAGCCTGCTATTAAGGCAACGTTTGATATAACTTTGGTTGTACCTGAGAATAAGGTGGCCCTATCTAACATGGTAAGTGCAAAATGATGTCACTGCCTATTGTTGATATGCACTTGTGATTAATGTATTTGAACATTATTTTAACGTCCACAAAGGGATTCACTGTTCTTGAGTTTGGCATTCCTTTGACTGGTGTCATGTTAACAAATCTCTTTTCTGTCATACCTGGTTTATTTTTCTCTATCAATCCAAATTCTCCTTAATTTTAATTGATCTTTCATAGTCCCTCCATGTTTTCTTCCTCCACACCCTCATTTCTTGAGGGACTAGGTAATGATTCTTCTTCTATGATCCTGGAGTAATAATCAAGACTGTGAGACTTTATAGCTGATTTGTTTATCTGCTGTTCATGATATACTGCAATTAATACCTGATGGCGCAATACCTCATCTGCGCACACAGCGCATCTCGTATGCAGGCAAGTCCATGTACTTCAGGGTGATTGATGGGGGAGGAACGTTCACTTCTTCCTTGGTATGGAAGTGTTCGTGTCAGCTCTTGCTATCTGTAATTGTATTGCGAGTTAAGATCTCAAGTGATGGAACCTCACTCTCTAAACTTGGTGTGGCGACAGCTGGTGGCAAGAGGTTTTGTTTCGTTCCCAGTAGCACAGCAGCAGTGACCCCATCCACTACCTTCATTCTCCTACCTTCCGCTCCAAGCTGTCGAGTTTGCGCAGGTCTGCGCCATCAGGTCTTAGTTGCTCTCTATCTCTTGAGTGTTAGATCTGAGGAGTGTGTGTGTATTCCAATATGTTTCATATTTTTAATTACAAAACATGGATGCATGTTTCAATCCATATTTTAAATTACAAAACATGGGTGCATGTTTCAATATTTTCATTTTTGACTGTCAAGCAATCTAGAGATGTGAGAAAGAGATTATTCTAGCAACTGGTAAGGCAAGTACTCGGGTTTAAGGGAAGCATTTTATTTTTGTCATTTTGAAAACTGGTTTTTGCAAACTGTGACTGCACTGATGTATTTTCAGTGAAAGTTCTGAACATTTATGTATGAGCTCCAATACATGCTAATTGCATTCAGTTTAAGATATTGTAAAATTGGATTTGTCATTCCGTCTGTTTACCTATAACTGGTTTGATTGACTTCCATGAAACTTTGCGAATAGCTTTGTGTACGCAAGGCATAATGTAAGTAATATTTCAGACCTACTGTAGGTAAATAAATGAAGGGACAGTGGGGCTAAATATTCATTTTTATCTAACTTACTTGTGCAATAGGTCATATCAAAGGTATTCCTGTTTTGAAATTAGCAAAATAATTTTTTTTTTCAGTTGGGAATGCATATTATCACGTTCAACAAATAATTTTCCGTTGTAATAATATCAGACTGGCTTGAATGATTTCCTTTAAACTTTGTGAATAGCTTTATACTACCGCAGGCTCAAATTAGGATATATTTTGGATATGTATAATTAAGGTACCAGGCTGTCAGGGGGGAAGGATAATCTCATTTACTTGTACGATATGTCTCCTCGAGCTGAAATTATCAAAATTATTACTTTATTGGGGGGGGGGGGGGGGGGGGGGTCTGGTGAGGGAAAAGGCACATATTAAGTAGTGAAATAATATTCCCATTTTAATTATAACTTAAGAACAGCTGGAATTGTCCAGAGCGCAATTAAAGATGTAGTTCAGATATTGGGCAGATATTTGAAACAGTATATTCATTGTGGTGTTATTTGACCAAGAGAAAATATTTGAACTTTCCTGAATAGATAACAGGACTTATATACGAAATAAAAGGATAACGGGCTGTTCTGTTCGTTTACTTGAAGAATTTCCTTGAAATTTTGATTATGGATTTGAGGCACAAATTAGGATGTATTTAGCATCTACAGTATATATTAAGGGCCCAGGGAATTTTATTATTAATTTCCATCTAATTCACTACTGTTGTGTGATATGTCTTTTAAAGATGAAATCTTTCAACATTTCTATTGGATTAACAAGTATTTTTCTTACACAATAAACCACAAAATTATTTTGTTTTGTATTCAGTATGGCATTATAATTTAACTGCCAGCCCCGGGTTCGATTCCCGACTCAGTCAGGGATTTTAGAAACTGACGTGAGGGCTGGAACGGGGTGCACTCAGCCTCGTGAGGACAATTGAGTAGCTGTCTGACAGTGAGGCAGTGCCCTGATCACGAAAACCAAGAATAACGGCCGAGGGGACCCGATGCGCTGATCACACGTCACCCCAATATCTGCAGGCCATTGGCTGGGCAGCGGTCGCTTAGTAGGCCTAGGCCCTTCATGGGCTGTAGTGCCAGGGGTTATTATATATTATTATAATTTAACTGAGGGAAGGCTACTGTACCTTTCTGAATGGATATGGGGATGCTTATAATGAGGGGGGTAGTGGCACTTAATTGGATTGCCTCTATTTGTTTATACATTGTGTCATATTGAAAGTCTTTTGGTTGTGAAATCAACAAAGATATTTTGTTAAATATTCCCCTAAGTGACTGTTCTTCATAAAGACTTTATAATTGACTGGGACCCAGTTGAAACATTCTCCTAAGTGACTGTTCTTCATAAAGACTTTATAATTGACTGGGACTTAGTTGAAACATTATTTTGTTGTAGAAATGCTGAGATTGCATTTTTCTGCGACATTACAGATGTGCAACCCTATTTACATAAAAATGTATTTGATTTTTTACTAATAAATTAGTTGCTTTCCTGAATCTTTCAGTGGTTGTAATTTAAGGTAATGTAGGTATTTAGAACACTAAGGTATCTGTATATATTGGGGCAGGGGGGCCTTATATTCATTTCTAGGCAAATTATTAAATATGCAAATACATTGATCACATCTTAGTGTTGAAGTACTTTCTCCAAATCCTACCCTAAAACTGTAGTCACCAGAACAATATTGATGTCAGATAAAAGGGGTTGGTAACCAAAAATGTGACTAACCCTTAAAATGGAAAACACAACTAAATTTAATTAAAATATGCTGGGTAGAGCAGCTAGTATTCAAAATCATATATAACATTTGAAGGATAATGTGTGTGTTGGTGTACTATGCAATGTTCTTTCTCCTAGTCAGTTTTGTAATATATTAATGGTGTTTTTCAGCCTGTTGCATCGGAGACACCAGATCTCAAGGAGCCAGGGCTGCGTGTAGTCAAGTTTGATAAAACACCTATCATGTCCACCTATCTGGTAGCTGTGGTAGTGGGAGAATATGATTACTTGGAAGACCGTTCAAAAGATGGTGTGTTGGTCCGTGTGTACACTCCTGTAGGCAAAACGGAACAAGGTCGATTTGCACTTGAAGTGGCCACAAAGGTCTTGCCCTATTACAAGGACTACTTCCAAATTGCATATCCTCTGCCCAAAATTGACCTCATAGCTATTGCAGACTTCTCATCTGGTAAGAATGTTTCTTTCCACTCATCCCTTAATACAGTATACTTGTTAACTGCTAAGGAGACTTGCATGGCTCTGTATTTTTTCACAAGTCATAATTGTGGCAGTCAAAATTCAAGCTTGGCAAATTCACAGGAAATAATTGAAACGTATTGAGTTTATTATAGAACTGGGCTACCACCAAAATAAATTTAAAATCCTGTCACGTACATGAAAAATCCGTGAAGATAATGAATTTATGAAGAAAGAGACACCTATACGAACATCAATAAAGATCACAAATTTATTTTTATCTATTACCATTATATAAAGTGTTTGAGCACACTGTTCCTTTAAACAAACTGGTTTTTTTTCTTTCTTTCTAATTTGCACGTGGTGCAAGGAGTGGTCTTATAACAGTAAAACCTAGTTACCGTATATACCCGAATGTAAGACGAGGTTTTTTCCCACTTTTTGTGTTATAAAAACTTGGGGTCGTCTTATATTCAGGATATTTAAAAAAAACTTTTTTTAAAATATTATTATTTGCAAAGTAGTATGTGGTGTTGGCATCTTGTAATTCGCAACAAATCAATGCGTTAATGAAGATTAAAAATGGTTTGTTATGTTTAATTACCATGCATATACGAATAGCGTACATTTTGAGGTTAGGATTTACGCATACACGTCATCTTAAGCGGATAAATTATATGTTCGAAAGCATACTGAAATATGTTTTAAAACAATCTTTACAAGAACAACCAGTCAGTTTTACGAGCAGTAATTGAGTGATCAGCGTATCTTAATTTAATAACGTCTCCCATTTTTGAACAAAGAAATTATAGAGTATGTCTTGAAAAAGTGGGCAGAGGGATTTCCGATAATACGAGACGTTATAAAAATTAGGGGTCTTCGGTACTGAAAATTTGGGTTCGGTCCGGTTCGGTTCGGTAAAAAAAATTGTAACTTACTTCGGTTCTCGGTACAAAATCGGTTCGGTACAGCTCGGCTGATTTTAACATGCTAAATTCGAGTAAACCATTAAGAAAAAAGTAACACATGAGTTCTAATGATTATACAGTAAACCAAATACTTGCCAAGTAGCACAATTTTTATTTAAAATTCAGAAAAAATGTACAGCTAATAATCTCATACAATGTTCCATTAACTTTCAAACTTGCCCTTTTAGTGTGGAGTAAGCCAATTGATGCATACATTAAATAGACATTAGGCTCACACTGGAACACTTAAGTCCATAATTTAATTTTATTAATCAGAAGAGTTATTGTGCTCTAGTAGTAAAACTTCACTTGTACGATATCCAGGGGACCAAAGGAAAAAAACACGCATAAATGTGAAAAACGCGTAAATGAAAGTCGGCAAATAAAAACTGCAAAATGTATGTGACAATATGGGTTATACAGGGACTTTGTTTTAAAAGCGACGGGGACCCTCTCTCGCGCCGCGAGCCGGTTCTCGCCAAGCAGTTTGCCGTAATGCGCTTCTTGACGCCACGGCTTTAACAGTCCTTATTCTTTGGACTAAGGTATATTACAGCTGAAATAGAGTCAATCGGTGCTGAGGAACTTCAGAACTTAAATGACAACTTCATGAAGAGGTGCCAGCGATGTGTAGCAATGAATGGCAACCATTTTCAGCACCAGTTGTCAACTATAGGCGCGTGAGCTACGCATTACGGCAAAGTGCCTGGCGGGCGGCGGTCGAACGAGGGTTCCCATTAAGAAGTGAAAAACAAGAAATAATAATACGATTGTTTAACTATAATCGGCAATATTTAACAAAACAACTACAAGAGAAATGCACTCAGATATAACAAAACAAAGAAAATTGAGTCACTTTACGAAGTAGTTTGTTATCTTGGCTTGTTTATTGTTGGTCGCAGCCACGGCGTGAACAGTATTTTCAAACCGATATAATTCGGCCATTATTTCCTCAGAAACGTTATGGTGCGTCACAAAATGTTTGATAGTCCATAGAGCATTGACAGCATCATTAAAATCCACTGTATTATTCTGCGGCTCTTCATCGTCATTAATAAAATACCATAGTGTAGGCCTAAATTAATGGATTTTCATTTGTCTCAAGACGCAAGATTATTATAACACAGAATCAATCGCGTATTTTTAGTGGTTTGACAAGAAGTCCTAAAAAAAAACACGAATGGAAATTATAAAAGCGGAAATAATATTTTTTTAAATATATCGGCGATCGTAAAACACTTCCGCTCATCTTAACATAAGCTTCAGATGCTGTCTAACTGTGTTTTATGGCTGCTTCCTGTTATTTTGAAAGGCTAACACAATAATAGCGCTTGCTTATTACGCAAGCTGTTCTTCCTTGTTACGACACTCTGGCAAGCGAGTGTCGCCGTGACCACCGGTGTCGCTCAAGGCCATCGTAACATAATATAGCACGCGGTGCATCCTTCCGAAGGGAAGTACAGGCGGGTAACAAAAGTTTGCATTCGAACATACGTACTTTCTCAGAACACGCAACGTATAAATGACGCTTTATATTGCAAGGGACTTAAAATATGATCGTATAAGCGTGAAAAACGAATAAATGTAAAACGTATATCGGAGATAAATTAACATGGAAAGTATAGGCATTTTGCCGGGACCAGGAAAAATCGTATAGAAAACGTATAAATATGAACCGTATACAAGAAGTTTTACTGTATTTAACTAACTATTGCAGTAAAACATTGTTGATAAAGGACAATACTTTGGATGTCTAAAAAAAGGTTTCCTTAAATTACGGTATTTGTGTCCCTTGTACCGAACCGAACTTTTTACCGAGTTTTTTATCGTCTCGAACCGAGGTCGGTAATTTCCTTTGTACCGTACCGAAACCGAAAAATCGGTGCACCGTCGACCCCTAATAAAAATGAAAGCACAACCTTAAGGGCATATATTGTGCAAGTTATGAGTTAGCGAGTATTTTTTGAAAAAATCTGTAAGAGACAGTTGATAACTAGGCCTCGTCTTATATTCGGGGTCGTCTTACATTCGGGTATATACGGTAATTCAAAATCGAATAATTTAAAATATCATGATATTTCAAAAGTTACTTCGAACTTTGGCCCCATTGGATATGTGCAGTGTTATTTCGAAAACCTGTATAATTCATCATTTGAAAGAAAAATGTCCCTTTTTGTAATAACATTTATCCAGATCTCCCCATTTAATAGGAAATATTTAAGTGCCTACTTACGTCCAGTGTCTACATGCCAAAATGGCATCTAAAAATCGGCTGGTGGTCTGTTTGGCATGCCTTAGACTTATTACTGGGAAACCAACATGCAAGGTTTTTCAGTGTCCGACCGCGAACTTATTACCGTCACTCCACTAGGAGAGTGGGAATGACAGACAGAGAGTTGCATCGAGCTCATTACATTGCAATATTTTTTCGTACTCAGTTGCGAACTCTGAACCATAAGGGCAACCGGTCTCGTCAAACAGGCCGGAGAAAGCTGCAACAAGTAGGGTGCGTGTGACTAGCCACAACTCATTGCTTCCTGTAGCAGGCAAGACATTTCTTGTCCCCTAATCGGTCGCTTTCAATATGCTGCCTGCATTGAATTTTTTCTTGCAAAGTGTAAGTGAACTCTTTACCTTAATGTCATCAGTGTTGACTGTGAGTACTGCGTCTCATCCCACGTATTCTATATATATTATTGTTGTTATTATCGTGTTGGAAGCCATTTTTCAGTGTTGCCTTAGTAATCAAAATTAATGATTTACAGTTAGTCAACACGATTGTACCCAATATTGTAATGGGTGTTCCCCTTAACCTAAAAAAATTACCTGAGGTTGATAAATTCATTAATTTATTAATTTCATATAATTTTTTTCTCAGGTTGAGGGAAACATCCATTACAATTGGGTATAATCGTGTTGACCAACTGAAAAGCATTAATTTTGATATTCTATACATAGTTTTCAATGGGAAAGATAATTAAATTAATAAATATATATTTAAATATTGTCTTTACAGACTAAAACATTATAAGTAGGTTCAAAACAATAACATAAAACTTACAATAACATTATTCTGTTCTATATGCCTCTATTATGTGCGAGTGTGTTGCTTTACGGAACAAAAGTCGATGTTATGTCTTGCTACGTAGCCCAGTTCCACGGACAACAGTCACCTCTTTTTTGTTGTTTTTCTCAATACCGTATGTAAAAATATTACATGGATGTTTGTTCGTGCATTGGCTTAAATTTTTCACATGCTTATGAGAATGTCATATTTTGACTTGAAACTTATTTCACTGTTTTGCACCATCACCATAGTCAAAGATTGGACAAGGCTGTATTCTGAGAGTCATTGTGATGGGGATTTAAAAGACATATTCTTTCAGGTGCCATGGAGAACTGGGGATTGGTGACATACCGGGAGACCTGTTTACTGGTTGACCCTAAGAATACTTCTGCTGTAAGAAAGCAGTGGATTGCTCTGGTTGTGGGACATGAACTGGCTCATCAGTGGTTCGGCAACTTGGTTACAATGGTGAGAAAGTAAGCTATTAACTGCTAGTCCAATGTTCTTACACAAACATGATTTGAGAATATTGTGGAAGTGTCAATTTTCAATGTTCAATGTTCCCTGCTTGTTTCAATTTAATACGAGGGTTGGGTCAAAAGTCATGGCAACTATTTTTTTTCTTGTAGATATGTGAACGGATCACAAACGTACATGTGTCGTGTGGAAGTTCTGCAGGCATAGTGTGTATGCAGAACAACAGATGGCTCTGGGATAGCTGGTAGTAGCGCAGCGACGGCTGTGAAATCAGTCAGTTGGTGAGTGTTGTGCGAGATGGAAGTAACCCGTGTAGAGCAGTGCGCTTACATCAAAATATATTAGAAAGAAATAAAGGTATTCTGCCTTTTCAATACATATATTAAACCTACTCACCGGTACATGTTTCGAAGGTTGTTAACTTATAAAGGTAATTCATCATCATCATCATCATCTTGTACAGTTTCTAGCCCCAGGCTGGGTCTGTTTGGAACATAAGCCTCGCCACTTAGTTCTTTCTTCCCACCACCTCTCCGCTGTCACTCTGGTCTAGTCCTCGCCTCTCTTCTTGACACATTCCTCCACTCCTTTCAGCCATCTATCTCTTGGTCTTCCCCTTGGTCGTTTCTTCTGCATCTGCATCTCATGTATCCTCTTGGGAATCTTCTTCTCATCCATTTTCTTTAAGTGTCCATACCACCTCAGTCTTGATGTCTCAATCCTACCTTGCAAGGGCTCCTCTTTCACCATTTCTCTGACCTTTTCATTCCTCATCCTGTCTCTTCTTGTTACTCCAATCTTACTTCGCAGGAACTTCATTTCACCTGCCTGTATTCTGCCTTTGTCTCTTTTCTTCATTGTCCACGTTTCTGAAGCATAGGTCAGTATCGGGATATAGTAGCTTCTGTATAACACTTCCTTGCTTTTTTGTGGGACATCTTTATTCCACACTAAGCTCCTAATGCTTCTCAGAAATGCTTCTGCCTGTCTGCCACGTTCCGTAATCTCTTTGTCATTTCTCCCATTTTCCTCCACTATACTTCCCAAGTACTTGAGACTTTCCACCTTCTTCAGCTGTCCACCTCCAAGTGTTATCCCACTCATTGGTCTGTCCTTTTTCCTGGTCGTTAACAGGATCTCACATTTACTGATTTTGAACTTCCATCCGTACTCTCCCACTGTTTCTTCCCAAGCCTTCAGTTGCTCCTGAATTTCCTCCTCCTTGTTTCCCCAGACCATGAGATCATCTGCAAACACCATTGCTTTCGTCTTATCTTCTCCTATCTTTCCTGCTATCCGTGTCATTACCTCGTCCATAACCACAATAAAGAGAAGGGGTGACAGCGCACTTCCCTGTTTCAGGCCACTCATTTATCTGAACCAGTCTGTTCTTTCCCCTCCAACTTTCACACAACTCACACTTCCACAATACATCTCCTTCACTCTGCCTACAGTCTCTTTTTCCACTCCCATGTTTTCCATTGCTTTCCAAACCTTCTCCCTACACACACTATCATAGGCCTTTTCGATGTCCAGGAAGGCCATCAATAGATCCTCTCCAAATTCGTAGTGGTGTTCCTGGAGCTGTCTCACTGAAAATATGAGATCCACTGTTGATCTCCCAGGTCTGAATCCATACTGTTCCTCTCTCAATTTTCTCTCCACTTTGGTAATTAATCTTTGATATTTATTGTACAGGCTGAGGAAGAGGGAGTTAACAACCTTCGAAACATGTACCTGTGAGTAGGTTTAATATATGTATTGAAAAGGCAGAATCCCTTTATTTCTTTCTAATATATAGTTAGTCAATACGTACCTCAATTACTGACATTATACATCAAAATAGCCGTTCTCCGAGGGAGAAATGCGATGGAATGTCACAGTGAATTAGTGGAAGCCCTTGGGAATATTGCTCTACCATACTGTACAGTAGCACGGTGGGTAGGAAAGTTTCAGCAAGGGCGTGTGTCACCCAGTGATGAGCAACGTTCGGGACGACCTGTCAGTGTGCGGACTGATGTGGCACGTGCCGTTATCGAGCAGCTCCTGAATGAAGACAGACGATGGACACTACTGGAGTTAGAGAGGGCAAGTGGCATCGAGAAACACCGCCCCACAGGATATTGCGTAATGAGCTGCAACTACGCAAAATCGCACCGCGGTGGGTACCGCATGCACTGATGGAAGTTCAAAGGTGGGTGCGCTAGCAATATGCTCCGACCACCTTGCACGCTGGCAACAGGACGGCGATCAATTCCTGTCACAAATAATCGCCATCAATGAATTTTGGGCCTGGGCATACGAACCAGAACTGAAACATCAGTCCGCCGAGTGGCGACATGCTGGATCACCAAGGAGGCAGAAGTACCGACAGAATCCTTCCCCAGTCAAATTGATGGTGATCGTCGCGTATGACGTCAGGGGTGTCGTTGTTTGCCACTTTGTTCCACATGGCAGAACAGTGACCGCACAGTACTACAGGGACTTCCCGGTGCGACGGGTACGACGTGGCGTTGAGGAGAAACGTCCGGATCTTGTGGACAGTGCAATAATTCTGCACGACAATGCAAGACCACATAAAGCAGGGTGTGTAGGGAAGCTACTGCGACGTTGGGGATGGGAAGAATCGGCGCACCCACTGTACTCTCCCGACATTTTGCCCTGTAACTTTGATCTGATTCGAAAGATTAAGGAACCACTATGCGGTAGGCGGTTTGCAACACGAGAGGACATTGCTAATGCTGTGCGCCAACAGGTGACCCGATTCACACATGGTGCGGCAAATGCTGAGGCAGATGGTATTCAGCGCCTCCCACATCGTTGGCAGCGTGTGGTGACAGTAGCGGGGAACTACTTTGAGGGTCTTTAGGCCCAGGTTTGTCATGTCAGCTGTATGTGTACTGTGTTGTCATTCTTTTGCACCGTGAAGGCTATAGTGCCGTGTATACTACTATAATAAATTCAATTAGTGTGTTACGATATTTCAGTGCTATTCATTGTCCACACATGTAGTTAACACCTTGTCCTTTCGTCACATTTTTCAACCGTACTGGTATCTTCATGAAAGTTGCCATGACTTTTGCCCCAACCCTCGTATGTTAACACTTTCCAGTCTCATTGCAAGCATAGTTCTTGGCCAACTTTAATACCATGACTTGAGACATGCTTACTTAGATGTTTGTTATATTCAGTGAAATGTTAGTGCAGGGGTTATTCTCGACTATTTTTTTTTTGCACCACCTGGGATTTCGGTGCTAGCATGTGGCCTACAGTTTGCTGGGAACTAGTGTGGAGTGATAAAATCTCTACTTTTGTTTTGTTAGTAACAGATCAAAAGTTTTTGAAAGGCATTGTGAGAAAACCCTCAGAATTTATCAGTGGGTCAAGCTGGAAAAGGGATGGTATATCTACCACCTCGACCAGTAGAGGTACCGTATTCATTCTTTATTATGTCACTAAGTACTAGCATTGTGTGAAACTTAATGGCTAGTTGATTCAAGACCCAATAAATTGAGAGCAATTAAGGGCCCTACTTGTGTATGGCGGAGCTCCTTCCGATCATGGAGGGAGTTGGATCATTTTATGCAGAGTAAGGTACGTCCTGCAAGGTCCACTCACTCATACCTGACGAGGAGCTGTCGAGCCATGTTCACCGTGGCCCACATTTTAACCAAGTGTGTGGATCTTGTTGAGCTATGAAGATACCTTTTAATCTTTTAATACATATTGACCCCGTAAAGTCTTATTTTATTCCTCATCACAAAGGATTAAATTCTACAACCAGCTAAGCCACATTATCATTAGCACAGAGTGCCATTTGCTCCTTCATTCACATTTCTCATTATATGCTTAATTGGGTTAATGTCGGGAGACATCGCAGGTCATTCCATTATGTAAACACCACCTTCCTGTAAATAGATGTTTACTAATTGTGCGTGGCAAATTCATGAATTTTAGTCTTGAAAGATGAACCTATTGACTACACAGTGGTGGAGTATGGCTGGAAGATCCTGTTCTTGTAATGGTGAGCCATTGGAGTTGTCCTTGAAGATGAACAGCATTTGGTGTCCATATGTGATGTTGACCCAAAACATGACTGATCCACCTCCCTGCTCGACCCGATGGACAGTGTGCCTTAGTTGTGCATTGGTACCAGGATCTCAGCACACTCTTCTCCAATGACTGTCAGGTGGCAGAAAAATCCTGTACTTAATAAAGTGAACTGTACACAATTGCTCTTATTGCAGGTGCTCTCTAGCCCATCTATTCGTGGTGCCATAATGCTGGACTTGTTAAGTGGTGGTGATCATGTTGATGTCTGAAGGCTAATTTGTCTCTGTTTTAGGTGGATTCATACAGTCTTCGTCGGTCGACACAGCCCTCCCCGTGTTCTGTGGTTTCATTTTCGGTTCCTACAAGCCATAATTTGTAGGTAGCGATCATGAGCTGGCATTGTTAACCATGAGCAGCCACTGTAAGGCAGGTCTTCAACACTTGGTTTAGCACGATAACATTGCCTTGTTGTAATGATTTTGCTATGGTGTATGTTAACTCAGCAGGCAACTTTCCACACAGATAACCTTCCTGTTATATGCACATAAGTAAACTTGGAGATGCCCCTTTTACACATTTAGACTCGCTGAACAGAGCACACACACATTGCTCCATACCATTCAGTGTGTCCTACTTGGGTATTCTAAGGCCACGGGTCTTATTTTGACTTGAAATGGGCGGTAGCATTAACTGTGGCAATTTGAAAGTTTCCCAAGCATCTGAGATCTTACAGTTGAGTGTGTACATAATTTTAAATGTCTACGGAGTATCATCACTGACAATTTAGATCCTGACATTGAAATCGGAAGGCTCATAGAAATACCACACAGAGTATATAGAAAAAATGTCATCCTGCTTCAACAATGACAACTTAAATCTGAAGCTATGTCAAAGAATGGTTAGAACACGCATCTGGTTGACACTCTTATATGGTATGGAGGCCTGAACTTTGAAGGCTAGCACCATGAAAATACTTAGAGACATTTGAAATATGAATCGAAGAATGCTAATGTTGCATGAATTATTAACACACTTCTCTAACATTTAACCCCACCATTTGTTAGAGAAGTGTGTAAATAATTCACTTAACATTTCTTTCAGGTAGTAGGATGATAAAATATTTGTTACGTCTTTGTGCTCAGTCACTGGCAATTTTTTATAGCTAAACTTTTCTCCGCAGATTTAGGCATGTCTAATGCATTCCATACCGCATTGCACTTTGTCATTGCTATTCAATGATGATACATATATTCTTGGTATAGGAGTATTAACCTGGAAGCTATTCATGTTTAGAATTAAAATCAAATTCAAGCAATGAGAAGGTATTATGGGTAAAGGTTGAAATTTCTTGTTCATTCAAGCAGGTACATTATTCTACGGTATGTTCATATAATACAGGGCGCCAGGAAATGTTCTCCGCTGTGGCTACGAGCAGCTGCGAGAGATTGCGTCATCAGTTTAGTTGGCAGCACGGTGTCCTTGATAGGGTGAAGGCTACATGTTGGGCTGTGGGCTGTGGAAATTGTCAGTGTGTATAGTTAGATTATTGGAAGAGTGCAACAGTATGTTATGAATGGCTGTGGTGAGTATAAAGTTTACTGTTTGTTATGATACAAGCGAGGCCGTGCTGCCAACGTAACTGGTGACTTAATCTCTCGCAGTGGCTTGTAGGCACTGCGGAGAACATTCCCTGGCACCCTGTATTAATGTATTAGAAACTGGCAATTAACTAACAGATATGCGAGTTAAAGAGCAAGACACTGAGGTAAGCGACATTCAGACTCCAGAGATTTGTGGATTCAAACCTCTTTGTCTGATTTTATTAACGTAATTTTCCATTGCTTCTCATTTTCATTTTAGATAAATGCTGGGGCGGTACCTTCTAAAAGGATATGGCCACATTCCTTGCAAAGATAGCTTCGAAGCCATTTTTCTGTGTTGCCTTATTGGCAATTTATATTTAACTTTCAGTCGGTCAACACAAAATAATTACTAGAATATGAATATTGAATCCCACCTCGGCTGTCCTGAAAATGGTTTTTGTGGTTTCCCATTTTCACCACCAGGCAAATGCTGGGGCTGTTCCTTTCAATAGGTCCATAGTCCTTCCAAAATCCCTTCCCTAACCCATCTTGAAAATAAAATAAGTGGCCATTGGCTGCATTAATAAAAATTATTATTGTCCATCCTGTCTTCTGTAGAATTTCTTGTGAGCTCAATGATGCTTTATTTATTTACATTGATGGATGTAAGTTCTCTTTTTTTTAAATCCATGAAGATCATCTCGGAAACAAAGTTCACTGCAGTGATCAAAATCAATATTCCTCGACCAAATAAGAAGTAGAGAGAGTGGCTGGAGCAAACATAGCCTAGCTCAGTTGGTTTAACAGAACTCTTGACAGACATAAACAGATCCCAGCATTCATGTCCCTGTGGCAGCAAGTTTCCACTTTTCTCTGCCATCTTGAGCTCCTTTCATAAGCAAAGGGACAGCAAATTTGACTTACAAGGAAAAATGTAAATTTAAAAGTATAGAAAAATATGATGTATTAAATTCGTGCAGCAATAGATTCAAACATTTTTATATGTTCGTGTAATTTGTTAATGCCTAATTTGAAAAGCAATTCTTCTTGGTGATACTGTATATTTGGTTTTCTGATTATTGCAGGAATGGTGGACTCACTTGTGGCTGAATGAAGGATATGCTTCATTTGTGGAATTTTTGTGTGTTGCTCATCTATTTCCTGAATACGACATCTGGACACAGTTTGTCACTGACACATACATCCGTGCTCTTGAACTGGATTGGCTTAAAAACAGTCACCCTATTGAGGTATTGTAATGTAATTATTTGAATAAGATTGCATGCATGTTGTTTTACTGTAAAATCTGTGGGAAATATGAATTTTTAATTTGGATTATGATATACTTTAAAGTTTAAGCAGTGAGCTTTTCATGGATAGTTGATCCCTTCCTATGATGTAGTGGTTTAGAATTTGCAACATCCATCCTTTGGTAAAATTCACTGTAAAATACGTGTGTGTGTGTATATATATGGAAAAATGCAGCTGCAGTAAATGTGAATATTTTATTTTTACTATTATGACCCACTCTACTAAAGAAATCCTTTGAGATTAGCAGAATGATGCATGACAAGTCTCACAAGATTGCCAACTTATAAAAGTTGCATTAACATCTGTGAAAAAGCTTTTAAATCTCATTTTATCAGGGAGTGTTATAAGTGCTAAAATCCTAATATAATTATGATTACTAAGTTTAAGCAGTGAGCTTTTTATGGATAGTTGATCCATGTAGAAATACTGTAGATTACAACTGAGAACTTGCTGCATTGGCTTTTCTGCACCTCAACTCTATATCTTTCCCCATGTACCATCCTGAAAGAATACACAGCCTCAGTAAATAATAATGATAATAATATATTTTTTTTATGAGGGATTGTGGATATCAGATGCATGAGGGGAGGTTTGCACTCTTCAAGTATGTGGGTCCTACCCACTAAAAAATTCCTGACATTCCGTCCTGGAATTGCTCTTGCATTACTTCAGGACAGTGTCGAGTTAATAGCCTTTTGAGCCTCTTCTTTTTTATTCATTACAAGCAGAAGTACCCATAACCAGACGTTATCAATTGAGCTACTGTTGCAATGGTTAGGGGCTTGTCATTCCTTCATACGTTTATCAGAGTGAAGTTAGTTTTCTGGGAATATCAGAGACCCTGTTAAACTAAGGGCCTTAAAATGTGGTTTTCGGAGACCCTTTATAGACTCCAGAATTTTGTGTCTCGCATTGAGAAGCGCAACATATGCTTTGGTCGTCCTTCTAGGATAATTTTTATATTTCGCATGTATTTTGAAAAGCTTTTTCCTATAGCCACCCTTCTATGAGAAGTACTGTACGGTGAAGAGTTTTATAAACGATTGGTGTATTGACTCTCATGGATACCATATCTAATTTTACGATGCTCCAAAGATCCGAACACGAGTTATAGGCGTATGTAAAGATACACAGAAAGGCAGACAGACAAATCCATTGACTACAACATATCACAGCAGCTTCGGTGGTGTAGTTGGTACCATGCTGAGCTTCTATGCCCGTGATCGTGGGTTCAAACCCGGCCGAAGTCGTCGGATTTTTTAAGAGCTTTGAAAATTCCTCGGTATGCCTTCCTTAGGAGGGGAAGTAAAGCTGGCAAGCCATGTCATAGATTTATGGCATGTAAAAGAACCTTCCACTAACGACAATTGTTTGAAGCTAAATTTGTAGGTTAGATTTGATTAACACACTATTTGTTCCAACGTTTGTCGCCAGGTGCCGGTTGTGGTGGCATCTAGTAGCCAAGTTCACAGCTAGGTGTCGTTGATGGTAGCATTTGGTAGTGTGACAGATCTTGGATCTGCACAGACACTCCTCATCATTGTTTATTGTCATGTATAGTTGTATCTTATGTAAATTTTATCCTAAAGTGCCCATTTGTAGAGTGGAAGTTAGTAACCAGGCTGTTGCCTGATGGCCTTGTGTTCTATATGAAGCGAAACCTACTTAGGAGCGACACGGTGTAACGTCGAACTAACGCATTGTTTAGAAACTGACAAGGATCTAGGTGGTGGTGACTGGATATATATACAGTTATACACGCTTTGGTAAAAAATTATTTTATTATATTATTGTTTGGTATCGAATGGATGCGGTTGTTATAAAATACTACGAGATTCTACATGTCCTAGTGAATGTAATTGTTTAATAGAAAAGATTCATATCTTTAAATAACGGAGAAGTATCCGTGAAATGATCCTTTATAAGATGATCCAGATATATCACAAGTTTTTCGGAAAATAAAGAACACCTGTATACATGTTATACCCCAAATCACAAGTAAGCCTTGGTAGCTAAATGGATATGTAATGCACGGCACTTTCCGGTTAGTAAGATATAGAGTGATTCATTAAATATTATACTTTCCTTCCTATCATTATATTCCTTCCTATCATTATACTCAGTAGTGGTTATTTGGTCATTTCCATATTTACTGTATTTGCTCGCGTATATCTCGCACTTTTTTGACCGAAAATAAGTGTTAAAATTTTCGGTGTGAGATATACGCGTAGAATGACCGTATTCCCGAAAAAACACAAAATTTGGGATGTATCAGTAGGCCTATTTGCGCAACTGTTGTGGCGCGCTAATCGCTAATTCAAACGTGTCTCAAGGCGGTGAATTTAGCCAACCACGGCCGAAGACGCGGCGAACGATGTACAGGGTGCCAACACTCACGCTGCGCCGTATACTTGCACGCGGCCGAGCTCTGATGCGACGCAATGCGTAAAGACGAAATCATTGAGAATCGAGGAGACTGAACTGCGTTTCTCTGCGATGTGACAGTAGGCCTACTTCCGCAACTGACGTGGCGCGCTAATTGCTAATTCGAACGTGTCTCAAGGCGGCAAATTTAACCAACTGCGGCCGAAGACGCGGCGAACGATGTACAGCGTGCTAACACTCACGCTGCGCCGTATGCTTGCACGCGGCCGAGCTCTGGTACGACGCAATGCGTAAAGACGAAATCCTTGAGATTCGAGGAGACTGAACTGCGTTTCTCTGCGATATAACAGTAGGCCTACTTCCGCAACTGACGTGGCGCGCTAATCGCTAATTCGAATGTGTCTCAAGTCGGTGAATTTAGCCAGCCGCGGCTGAAGACACGGCGAACGATGTACAGCGTGCTAACCCTCACGCTGCGCCATATGCTTGCACGGGGCGCCTGGATCCCTAATCGGCTCGTATCGATGTTCGGATCAACTCGTTGTTGCTCGCTCTTCCTGTTAGTAACGCTTCGGGTAAGTTCCTGGACAATGACGACTGTTGTGGCGCGCTAAAGCGAACGTGTTTCTACCTCAAGGTTATTACGGTCATTTATATGATGGCATCAGTAATGAATGCGAGATATATGCGAGTACTTTTTTCCCCCTGAAATTTCAAATAAAAAATGGGGTGCGAGATATACGCGGGGGCGAGATATACGCGAGCAAATACGGTACTCTTTACATATATTATTCCTACAAGAGTGGGGGGGGAGAGTGTTTTGCCATAAGCAAGCTTTATTGTCCTTCTTTTCGGGAGGAGAGTCTTATGTGTTCTGTATTTCTTTCTCATTGTGGAAATGAGTGGCGCCCAATGGAATTTGTTTACGGGTTAGAGCGATCACAGTAGCAAAAGTAGGAACTACTTGAAATTCATCGTCTGCAGTCCTTACCTGAAATACAGATAACTCGGACTAATTCAGCCATCACAATTAACACCAGTTATCAGACAAATTCTACACACACCCAAAGTACACGAGGCTACACAGCCCCTAAACTGAGGAACCAACCAACCTACAACATATCGCCCAGATGTCCAAATATGGATATATCAACCACACAGTATCAAATAAAATCATCCTTACGATGAACACGTTTGTCAATAAAAAAGAAAAAAAAAAAGAGTTAGAATGTGCCCAAACTAAATTCACCTAACGTGGGCTTCCTGACGTGAAAATAAAATTGTAAACCTCGTAGACGAAACGCAATACACCTTACATAAAGACTGTCTCTCACCTTTGTGTAAGGTCCCCATCCTCAGGAAGACCCCTTTAAAAAATTATAAAGGCCGCAATAAATGCTATTTCAATTCAGGAATTTTTGAAAATGATGTTGCTGTTTGGAGATATAATTCTGTACGACATATCACAGGTGTAAATCGCGTGAAAAAAGTCTAGGGTATCCCTAGACACCCTTAAGCGCATTGATGAATTTTACAGTCTAAGTTGGTTCCGTGATGACCTTATAGCCATTTGCAAACTTTCACAGAAATAGGGTCAATCCAGGCCAAGTGGTCCAATATAAAAATAAATGGTTGCTTGACCATCTCAGAAAAAATTGATACTTGCTGGGTTTGTTCCTTATCATGAAGTGAGCTTGAAAATATTTTTTTGAACTTTTTTTGAATTACCGTTTTTAAATGGCGGCCATTTTGTTATAGGCCGATCGTGGTTTTGCGTGTTTGTAAGCATCTGCGTTTTTTTAAATATCTCGGCAATGGTTTGCTCTAGGCCTATCAAATAAAAAGCATTGAATTCAGTACACTTTGGCCTACACATTGAACCCATTATCACTAGGGTTCATTTGTCTTTTTACAGATTTTTAATTACTCAAAGTTTTTGTGTTGAAATTCAAAAATCTGAATTTTCAATCAATAATTTTTCTAAGAAAGGACAGTTTCTCATCCCTAATATTTTTTGTGCTTCTACACTTCATAGTAGTGTAATTGTTTACAAAGTTTCAGTGGTGAGACGTTACCCCTTAAAAAGTTACAGGGTTTTAAAAAACTGATTTTTGAAAAATTTTCAATTTTTGACCTGCAATATTTTGGTTGGGGGACCAGATAAAAATCTGAAAATTTCACATTTTAAAGATCTTTATAGTAGTAAACTTCAGTATAAATTTCAAGTTTGAGATTTAATTGGAAGTTAGTTAAAAAGAAATCACAAATATGATAAAAAGAAGGTTTTTATCATTCGCAATACATCTAGTCTAATGTGGGTAAGTATTTTCAACTTAAGATCTAAATACATTCAATTTATGTAAACAATATTTAGGCCTTATTTGTTGCTAAACATTTCTAAATAGAAAACTGAAAGAGGCTGTTTGGCAGCATGTGAAAGTCTGTACAGGCTCACTGACAGACAATACACCACGAATCTCAACATGTCT
Organism: Meconema thalassinum; assembly: GCA_946902985.2. NCBI lineage: Eukaryota > Metazoa > Arthropoda > Insecta > Orthoptera > Tettigoniidae > Meconema > Meconema thalassinum. The sequence continues at coordinate 305,849,657 of OX336390.1, forward strand.
GTGAGTTACCTAGTCAAACACTGCAAGTCTGTACAAGTCTGTGAGCTAGCTATCTTGTTTCCCCTTCCACTGAATCTGTTCTCTCCCACTTCGTTGTCCATGAGCTTTTACAGTGAGCAGTTGTATTATTGTAGTTAAATGGAGCCTCAGTGTTCAATTGGCATTTTTACTAATGAAGTATGTCACAAAAGTGTTTATGGAGTGTTTTCTAAAGAAATTACAGTGATTGAAAATTACAATGAAGAAGAAAAAGTGTTGTTTCGTTTAAGAGTTCACCTAGATGTCAAATCAAGCTGTAAGTACCATGAAGTAAAATACTAGAACAAATTTCATCACCTCTATGGACAATCTTGTTTGGACCCATTGAAGAAACACAAGAAGCCTATAACTAAAGGACTGAGAGAAATAACTTTAGATCAATACTACAAAAATGAAAATCCTGTCATTAACCTAATACCAGGGAAATCATTATGTCCAACCTGTTATACAAAGGTATTTGTGGCTAACAAAGACAGGGCTATTGGTGTATCTCCTGCAAGTAAAATTAGGAAATTAAATGAAGAGCAGAGGCCGTCTGCTTTGAAAGCCAAAATTGAGAAAGTTTCAACTTCAATTAAAAGAAATTTAGAAATATCCTTTCAAAAGGAAATTAGTTTAAACCCAGGAACTAGTTCACAAAATTTGCCAGCAGAATATGAAGATTTGATTGAAAACCTAAAAAATAAATGTGAGATTTCAAATAAAGAAGAAAAGATTAAGATTATCAGTTTGTAACATGTTTTTCTAGGGGGGTTTTATGCCACTAACACAAGTTAGTTGGACTATATCATATTTGTTAAACGCGGCAATAATCCGGCCAAGTTAAATTATTTCAGTTTATTCAATTTCATATTTCTTGTGGTGTTTGAAGCCATATTTTCAGTGTTGCCTTAGTAAACAAGAGTTTAGTGCTTTTCAGTCGGTCAACACGAATGTACCCAAAAGAGATGGGTTATGCCCTAATCCTGAAATAAATTACATGAGATTAATTGGATCTGATGATGATCGCTTGACGATCGAAACTGGTCATCCTAGTGTTTTATTAATCTCATGTAATTTATTTCAGGATTAGGGCATAACCCATCTCTTTTGGGTACATTCGTGTTGACCGACTGAAAAGCACTAAACTCTTGTTCATATTTCTTATTATTATTAATATTTATAACGTCATTTTTTGGAGCTTTTAAAATTTGGAAGATTACAAATAGGATTTCTACTAGTAGATATCCGTATCTATATTGGATGATTCCAATATAATGTTGCACGGCAATTCATTTCATACGTAAAGTCGGGATTTTATTCATTAGGGGTAAGAGAGAGTGGTGTGTGTGACTCACTGGGTATTTCAATACAAGAATAGATTGGAGTACAATAAAATTACGAAATCCGAGGGAACACTTCAAAGCAAGAAAACGTGTATGATCTACGTCTTGCCCGGATACGGAAATATAAATACGGGGAGGCAGCCTCATGGCGGGAATAGCCACGTGTGGTGACCAGCCAATCAAGGAAGAAGAAGCAACGTAGCAGGGGCATGGGGAGATACGTGACGCACGCGGATTGGTCGAAGCAGCGAGGCCGCGGTATTAAGCTAGACCCTGGTGGGAGAAGATTGAAGATATAGTGGACGCGCGGTGTGAGTGAAGACATTCATTAAGACATTACGCTTGGAGCAGTAAGGAGGTACTTTGTTCGTTAGTCCCAAGTGGGACAATTTTATTCAAGCTGACTCCGCTGATCACATCAGATCATGAGTTCCACGCGTCTTGCAGTGTTTAGCCAGACGACGTGTTGTGGTTCATGGAATAGACTCCACCACAAGCTGTAACGATTACTTTTGATCAACGAGGAAGAATCTGACGCCATCAACACCAAGGCAGAGCATCCGACGCTGAGAGACTTCAACCACGTGGAGACAATGTTTCCGTTGGTAAGCACAAGTAATCTACGACACACACTCTCTGTTTTTCAATAGGGCTATATAAATTCTTTAAGCATTAATTTGGAAATAAGTTAAATTCACGTTATTCTCCCGACCGGCGTATTAAGTAATTTTGTTCGTGGCAATGTTTAAAGTAGTGTGCTCCGTTAACAGTGTTAATTTTATTCATGTTGCCATCATATTTTCTATGTGTATTAAATTCAATTATTACCAAGTAGATTCTTTAATTCCAGTAGGTAGCAATAGTTATAATACCTCATCCTTCTCCACAATCAAATGTTGTCTGGGTTGATGATTCAATCATCCCACGGCCTAGTCATTAAGAGTCTCTCATATGTTCTACTCACGCTAGGGGTCGATATTAAATATATAAATTTCGCTTGGAACACAGTGTATCCAGCTTGGCGCCCAACATAGATCAAACTTAGCAGTAGTATTTTCTGGCGAATAGTCCGCCCAGGTAGAAAACATTACATTTGTTCGCTCAACGTGGAGCTTAACGAATACCATTACAAGTTTACTGCCAAATTCTTGGAGTAGGGCAAAAATAAGTGATGAATTCAAAGTGTCAGAACGCTTAGTTAAAATAACAAGGCAATTAGTACAAGAACAGGGAATCTTACCTGTTTTGCAAAAGAAAAATGCAAATAATTTGATAGATGATAGCATAATCAAAAAGGTCATCATGTTTTACGAAGATGACAACAATAGTCGTTTGATGCCTGGAAAAAAAGATTGTGATCCTGTGAAAGAAAATGGTACTAAGATTTATAGACAAAAGAGGTTACTTTTGTGTAATTTAAATGAGCTTTTCAGTGAGTTTAAAAAAGAAAATCCTGAAATTAAAAATGGAAGATCAAAGTTTTGTGAGTTGAGACCAAAATGGTGTGTTATCGCTGGAGGATCTGGCACTCATAATGTTTGTGTTTGTTTGTACCACCAAAACGTAAAATTGATGATTAGTGGAGCTAACATTAAAGTAGACTACAAAGACCTCTTAGAAATTCTAGTTTGTAGTATTGACAGCTATAACTGTATGATGGGAAAATGTCACGAGTGTCCTGGCAAACAAGCGTTATTTGACATGTTTGAAGAATCAGAGGAGGAAGATTTGATGCCAGACAATATTGAATATAAACAATGGGTAACTCAAGACAGAACAGAAATGGTAATAATCCTAAAACCACGAGAAGAATTTTTTGAAGTGTTTGTAGCGAAACTTCTTAAAATGCATCATAGTGGCTTGTGTCTATGAAGGTCAGTGGTGGATTGCAGAAGTCGACAATGTTGATAACCTAAACCAAGATTTGCACGTCATATTTTATCACCCTCCAGGACCAAGAACTTCATTCAAAAAAAATGAAAAAGACCAAGTTTGGATGCCAGTTAAAAAAGTACTAAGGAAGCTGTCTCCTCTGGAGTTTACTACTGTGACAGGGCGAACATTTAACTTAACTCCCAAAGTGTGTGAAGAAATCTCCCAGATATTCAACGAGCTACTAAGTAAATAAAAAATAACTGTCAGTTTAGCTATTTATAAACCTATAAATGTAGTTAAATTTCTTTTAAAAAGGTTTAAACTTAAGAATTGACATTCAAAGTTTTGATTGTTTTTTATTTTACAATTTGTATACTTTATTATTTCGTTTAAATGACACATACACATCATTGCACAACTGTAAATAAGAATGGTCTAGCCAATTTTTTACTTAAAATTCTTTATTTAATTAGTTCTAACAATTAAATACAAATTCATTACTATGCAACTTGTGTATTTTATTCACCCTACATTTTGTGCCTCAAAAGTAGAGTAATCGCGAACGTAATTTTGCTAATATATATATTTTTAACTGACTTCCAATTAAATCTCAAACTTGAAATTTATACTGAAGTTTACTGCTATAAAGATCTTTAAAATGTGAAATTTTCAGATTTTTATCTGGTCCCCCAACCAAAATATTGCATGTCAAAAATTGAAAATTTTTCAAAAATCGGTTTTTTAAAAGCCTGTAACTATTTAATGGTAACTTCTCACCACTGAAACTTTATAAACAATTACACTACTATTAAGTGTAGAAGCACACAAAATGTTAGGGATGAGAAACTGTCCTTTCTTAGAAAAATTGATTGAAAATTCAGATTTTTGAATTTTAAAACAAAAATTTTGATTAATTAAAAATCTGTAAAAAGACACATGAACCCTAGTAATAATGGGTTCAATGTGTAGGCCAAAATGTACTGAATTCAATGCTTTTTATTTGATAGGCCTAGAGCAACCCATTGCCAAGATATTTTTTAAAAAGTCCTCTCGGCACGCCGGAAGGTGGAGGTAGATTTCACCGGACAAACTTGGGGATAGGCAGAATATGCAGGTTTTCGTAGAAGGATCAGACCTCATTTATTGCGAGAAAGTATTTTATAATTGGAGATAAATTCACTTTGTTTTTCGTCATTTTATGCATATTTTAAACATTTTTTTGTCTTATGATGACGGTAACCTTCTTGTCATTTGGAGTCCATTTTTATACTTGTGGGCACACTGTCCTTATGCAGGGTTTCGACACTGATGTGAAACTATGTAATGGTCTGTTACTTCTTCACGCAAAATTATATCTCCCGCAGAGATTTTGGTTGGTTCCTCAGTTTAGGGGCTGCGACAACGCGGTCATGTAACCCCGTGTACTTTGGGTGAGTGTAGAATCTGTCTGATAAACGGTGTGAATTGTGATGGCTGTATTAGTCTGTAATTCAGGTAAGGACTGCAGACGGCAATTTCAAGCAGTAGTTCCTAATGTTGCTACCAGATACTACCGTCAACAGCACCTAGCTGTGAACTTGGCTACTAGATGCCACCACAACCAGCAACTCGCAACGAACGTTGGAACTTCCCCTCCAAAAGAAAGCATACTGAGGGATTTTTAGCGCTCTTAGAAATTCCGACGACTTTGGCCGGCTTTGAACCCGCGACCTTGGGCATAGAAGTTCAGCATGCTACCAGTTACGTCACCGAAGTCACTACACACTTAGTCAGATGGAAATCTGAATGTGATCTCGTGCAAGTGCGTTGTCATGGCAACGTCTGATGGCTCATCCCTCATCAATTAAGTAGTGTTGCCATGGCAACCACTGATAGCTCTTGGCATTTTCTTATAATTCCTAAATAATTTTTCTCATCCCTTGGCGTAATGGTGGGTCATATCATAAATTCTTTCAGACAAAAGTTTTAGGTAATTATTAAGGGAATATTGTCCATTTTGTACGGTTTTGATATTGTGCCTATTAAGAGAGATATGATTAATGATTCCCGAAAAACCCACTTTTTCCCACCCCTTTGGTCAATGGTTGGTGCTATAAAAAAACTCTTCAAACATAAATTTTTGGGCTTTATCCGACACATAGTATGAACTTTGAACGGATTCGATATTTCACATATTAAGAGAGTTATAGCAATATTTCACTTTTCGAAAAAAGCCCCCCATTTTCACCCCCTTCGACCGATTTAGCCCAGTAACGAACTCGACCGAGATTTTACAGGTATACATATTCGGTAAAAAATTCAAAGTGATCGGTGCAAAATTACGGCAGTTATCGTGTCCACAAGAAACTGATATATATCTATATATATAAAGCACAAAGTTTGTCTGTCTGTCTGTCTGTCTGTCTGTTATGTATACAAATCTACACCGTTTCACCGATCTGAACCAAAATTTGTATACTTACCCTTTGGAACCCTGCGGGTAACCGCGTCAGCATTAAATTTCGGACAGACCACCCCATGCACTGCATTTAGGCCCTTTTGCACAAATCTACACCGTTTCACCGATCTGAACCAAAAGTTGTATATTTAACTTTTGGAACCCTGCGAGTAACACTGTCCACTTGAAATTTCGGACAGACCACCCCATTCCCTGCATTTAGGCCCTTTGGTCCAAATCCACACCGTTTCACCGATCTCAACCAAAATTTGTATATTTACCCTTTGGAACCTTGCGAGTACCACTGACCACTTAAAATTTCGGACAGATCACCCTATTCCCTGCATATAGGCCCTTTGGTCCAAATCTACACCGTTTCACCGATCAGAACCAAAATTCGTATTCTTACCCTTAGGTGCCCTGCGAGTAACACTGTCTGCTTGAAATTGCGGACAGACCACTCCATTCCCTGCATTTAAGCCCTTTGGCCCAAATCTATACCGTTTCACCGATCTTAACCAAAATTTGTATATTTACCCTATGGAACACTGCGACTAACACTGTCTGCTTGAAATTTCGGACAGACCACGCCATTCCCTGCATTTAGGCCCTTTTTGCACAAATCTACACCGTTTCACCGATCTGAACCAAAATGTGTATACTTACCCTTTGAAACCCTGCGAGTAACACTGTCTGCTTGAAATTGCGGACAGACCACTCCATTCCCTGCATTTAGGCCCTTTGGCCCAAATCTACACCGTTCCACCGATCTCAACCAAAATTTGTATATTTACCCTTTGGAACACTGCGACTAACACTGTCTGCTTGAAATTGCGGAGAGGCTACTCCATCCCATGCATTTAGGCCCTTTGGCACAAATCTACACCGTTTCACCGATCTGAACCAAACTTTGTATACTTACCCTTTGGAACCCTGCGAGTAACACTGTCCACTTAAAATTTCGGACAGACCACCCCATTCTCTGCATTTAGGCACTTTGGCACAAATCTACACCGTTTCACCGATCAGAACCAATATTCGTAAACTTACCCTTTGGTACCCAGCGAGTAACACTGTCTGCTTGAAATTGCGGACAGACCACTCCATTCCCTGCATTTTGGCCCTTTGTCCCAAATCTACACCGTTTCAACGATCTCAACCAAAATTTGTATATTTACCCTTTGGAACACTGCGACTAACACTGTCTGCTTGAAATTGCGGAGAGGCTACTCCATCCCATACATTTAGGCTGTTTGGCACAAATCTACACCGTTTCACCGATCTGACTCCAATTTTATATACTTAACCGTAGAACCCGACAAGTAACACTGTTCACTTTAAATTTCGGACAGACCACACTATTCCCTGCTTTTTGGCCCTTTGGCAGAAAACTACACCGTTTCACCGATCTCAACCAGACTTTACATAATTACCCTTTGGAACTCGACGAGTAACACTGTTCACTCGAAATTTCGGACAGACCACTCCATTCCACGCATTTAGGCCCTTTGGCACAATTCTACATCGTTCACCGATCGAAAACAAAATGTGTATACTTACCCTTTGGAACCCGATGAGTAACACTGTCCACTTTAAAATTTGGACAGGCCACTCCATTCCCTGCATTTTGGCCCTTGGCACAAAACTACACCGTTTCACCGATCTCAACCAGATTTTACATAATTACCGTTTGGAACTCGACGAGTAACACTGTCCACTCGAAATTTCGGACAGACCACTCCATTTCCCGCATTAAGGCCCTTTGGTACAAATCTACATCGTTCACCGATCGAAAACAAAGTGTGTATACTTACCCTTTGGAACCCGATGCGTAACACTGTCCACTTGAAATTTCTGACATACCACTCCATTCCCTGCATGTAGCTCAGGAATTCCTCGGGGTTGCCAGCTTCCTAACTCACCAGTCATGAGCCCTTGAGGGTGTACCAGAAGTGGTGGGTCTACACACACCCTGCCTCTTTGAGGGCCTTGAGCAGAAGACAGGAGATATTATGAAAAGGAAAAGAAGGCAGACCCCTCGAAAAATGAGGGTATCAGGAAAGATGAGACAAAGCCAATTAAGGCGGGAAATTGAAAGACTCCCTAGCCCTCGGATATCCTAATACAGTCTGGGTCGGAAGAGAACAAGAGTTGACCAAGGGAGGCCGACAGGAAAGAGAACTGAAATGAGCCCGGCACCAGGAAGTAGAAGCGATGCCAGACTCAGCTGGGGTTCCGTGGTCGCCAACCCACGTCCCACAAGTTGTGAGACCCTGGGGGGGGGGGGGTCAGTTGTGAGAATAGCTTGCTGATTCATCGTGAGGTGACTTGAAAGTACTTTCCAGAGCCCGCCGTGTTATCTCCTGCTGTCTATGCTGATGCCAGCACAGGGCCGTTGCGAAACAGTGAGTGATTCCCGGTCAATCTGTATAGGACGGGGAACCCCGAACGTGTGTCATCATATTTCGTCATCATCTGCGATCATCTCAGGTTCGTGCAGCTTGGACCTTTATTCTTTGTCTTTGCCGAGCAGTACGCTCTTTCACTAGACGCATCCAGTACAGGCCTAAGCCAGAAAATAAGGTTGAGACTTTGGAAGACATCGAAGCTAGACACCTGAATTACCTATATCAGTTTTAAAATAACACCATGTTCGTTTAGTAGTCATTTTTTCATTACCTTATTATTATCATCATCATAAGTGCAAATGACCTAGATGTTACGCGCATCATACCAATAATCACCGCCGCATAAAGTCTTTCTCGACTGTGATTTTTAAAATATTTATTTTTGGTTGGTTGGTTGGTTCTTAAGTTTAGGGGCTGCGACAACGCGGTCATGTAGCCCCGTGTACTTTGCGTGTGTGTAGAATCTGTCTGATAACCGGTGTTAATTGTGATGACTGTATTAGTGTGTGTTATCTGTTTTTTAATTTAAGTACAAACTGCAACTTAGAATTCTTCAAATAGTTCGTACTTTTGCCGCCAAGCGTCACCGTCAACGACTACTAGGCCAAGTTCGGAACTTAGCTACTAGACGCCACTGCAGTCGGCTCTTGGCAACGGACGTAGACATCTATGAGCGTTGTTTACCTATCCAATTTAGCTTCACACAGGTGTAATTAGTGGAAGGTTCAATAACATGCCATAAATCTGACATGGGACCGCCGGCTTTACTTCCCCTCCGAAGAAAGGCATACTGACTGATTTTTAACGCTCTTAAAATATCCGAAGGCTTCGGCCGGGTTTGAACCCGCTATCTTGGACATAGAAGCTCAGCATGCTACCAAATACGCCACCGAAGCCACCATATAGTTATTTTTATTACAGTACATTGTGTACATTATACGTTGAAGTGTCAATTCAATACCGGTAGTAGTTTCCCTTATCATCCTCATCATAAGAGCAAATGACCTACAGTAGATGTTACGCCCATTACACCATTAATCACCACACACAATAAGTCTTCCTCGCCTGTGAATTTTGAAATATGTATTTCTATTACGGTAGTTTGTAAGTTTGACGTGTCAATTCAACAGTAGTTTTTATTATCATACTTATCAAAAGGGCAAATGACCTAGATATTACTCCCTCATTGTCTTTGGGGGCAAATGACTTAGATTTTATGTCCATTATATTTCTAAGGAGACCTTAAAACATTATCATCATTCCACCGGGCGAAGCCGGGTACTACTGCTAGTATATATATATATATATGGAAATATGCAGCAGAACCAGTCAAGATTTCATTACACCAATGCATAGTGAACATTTGATCAAAGAAGAACTGCCAGACCATTGGACTACTGCTATAATACACCCATTACACAAGAAAGGAGAAAAATCAAATCCTGACAACTATCGAGGAATTTCCCTTTTGGATATCACGTATAAAATCATGTCACGAATTCTATATAATCGTTGTAAAGATCAATTAGAACTGGAAATAGGAGAATATCAAGGTGGATTTCGGCCATGGCGAAGCTGCCCTGAACAGATAAATCACCTTAAAATTAGTAATGGACTACTACAAACGTAGACAAAAACAGCAAGTCATAACCTTCGTAGACTGCAAAAAAGCTTATGATTGTATACATAGATCTTCATTGCTGAAAATACTAAGGAATTTCGGACTTCATCCTAAATTAATAAAAATTATAAAACTAACTCTAACAAACACCAAATCTAAAGTAAAATTCAGAGGAGAAATATCTGAACCGTTTACGATTAAAACAGGATTAAGACAAGGAGATGGTTTATCACCTCTACTTTTCAATTGTGCTTTGGAATATGTAATGAGGGAATGGTACAGGGAAAATCCTAGGAACATAAGAATTGGAACCAAGAAAGATCAAATAGACTTAAATTGCTTGGGATTCGCAGATTACTTAGCGTTACTGGCTAATAATATTCAAGAAGCCAGAAATCAAATAATAAGCCTACAAAATATAGCACAAAAAATTGGACTTCAGATATCATTTGAAAAGACAGAGATAATGGTAGCAAATCCACTTGTAATCAATCACATAACAGTAAATAACAAGAAAGTTAAAATAGTGAAGCAATTTAAATACTTAGGAGAAATTATAACTTACAACTTGGATGAGAAACCTGCATGGCAAGAAAGAACTAATAAAATGATAAAAGCCCAAAAATTAACATGCTCTAGATATAAAAGAAAACGTCTATCAATCGCAAGAAAATTAAAACATTACAAGACGGTGGTTCAACCAGAGGTGACCTATGGAAGTGAAACTCTTTTTAAAGTTACTCAGAAAAACAGAATCGACAAAATTTTTAAAGTAGAAAGAAGAATAGCTAGAACATGCATAAATAAAAAATATCAGAAAGATGGACAGTGGCGGATAGTACCAAATGAAGTGGTATACAGAGAACTGGAGCCCATCACTGATACTATTCGGAAGAAACGGCTTTCTTTCTTTCTTTCTTTCTTTGGTCACATCATGAGGACACCAGAAACCAGGTTATCCAGAAAAATTGTAGTGAAACTTTGGAATATGAAACAACAAGTAGGATGGATTAAGGAAATTAGAGAATATATGAAAGAATTGGAAATAACCTTGGATGACTTGCAAAACAAAACAACAAAATTAAAAAAACTGAGAGATATAAAAATAAGATTTCAGGCTAAAATAGACAAACGTAATACAGTAAAAAGGGTATTTACAGATGAGGAACGCCTGAGAAGATCAGAGCGAATGAAGAGCTACTGGGCGACTCGGAAAGGAAACTTACTGAAGAAGAGGACCAAGAAATGATTGACTGAAATGGTCCAATGAGCCCGTAAAAGAAGAAGAAGATATACATATATATATATATATACATACATACATAAATTATGTATAAACTTTTGAACTGACGGTGGTTTTGGGGTCAGGGGGATGTGAAACGCGAAGATATGTCGAAATTTTCCGGAAGTCGAAGAATGGTACCCATTGCAATAGTTAGCTTTCTAATGAAATCTACCTAAAACCGCAGATGCTTACAAACACAAAAAAAAACCACGATCGGCCTATAACAAAATGGCCACCATTTAAAAACGGTAATTTAAAAAAAATCAAAAAAATGTTTTTAAGCTCACTACATGATAAGGAACGAACCCAGCAAGTATCAAATTTTTCTGAGATGGTCAAGCAACTAGTGCTGGACCACTTGGCCTGGATTGACCGTAAATGGAGTGGCATTGCTTCTTACAGAAATAGATGGAAAGTTGGATGTCACCTCTTGAGAACCTGTTGTCATGGTAACCGGCTTGCATTCCATCATTAATTCATTAAATTAAATTAGTTTTCTGGGAATTTCTCTGAAACTGTTGGTTTTAGAACCTTAAAATGTAGTTTTCGGGAACCCTCTAGTTCTGTTTCCAACACCGAGGGGCTATAAATGAGCTTCGTCTCGTCTTTGTATGCCATAATATAATACTAATATAATATAATACAGTATATGGATAGGGATATAATAGATCTCCTGTTCCTCACCCGCACCTGAAAAACGCGTTAAAGAATTCTAGTGCACCCCTTGACCCCCTTAAGCGCATTATACGTATTGATGAATTTTACAGCGTAATTTGGTTCCGTGATAACCTTAAAGCCATTTGCAAACTTCACAGTAATGTAATAAATGGAACTGCATTGTGTCTTACAGAAATAGAGAATCTTTGAGATTCTGTTGCCATGCTTTCCGGCTTGCATTCTTTCATTAGTTTGTCGGTCTGTTAGGTAGTCAGCCCGAAGGCTGGTTGGATCCTCAAAAAGTACCGCCGTTAGGTTATGTGGGTAAATACCCACAAAAACCCAAGGCAGCGCAATATTGAGGCGTACTAGGCAAGGTGAGGAGTGAGGTAGTTTGTCATTGCTTTCCTCACCTTCATTAGTTTATTAAATGAAATTAGTTTTCTGGGAATATCTCAAAAACTGTTGATTTTAAGGCCTTAAAATGTGGTTTTCGGGCACACTGTGGGTCCACAGAATTTTCTTTCTCACATTGAGGGGCTGGAAATAAGCTTTGTCCCGTCCTTCTACGCCTATTTCAGCATGTATTTTAAGGTGGTAGGCCCCCTTTTATGAGAGGTACGGAGAAGAGTTACATCAATGATTGGTGTCGTGCCTCTGATGGATATCTGTACCAGATTTTACGTTGATCCACCCAGCCGTTCTCGAGTTATAAGGATACAAATTTGTCCACAGACAGACAAAAAAATATTGTGCGTATCCGTCATAAAACAGTCAAAAAAAAAACAGACAAATTTTCATTTATATATCATCATCTTGCAGTTTCCAGCCACTGGCCGGGTCTGTTTGGAACACAAGCCTCTCCAACGTCTTCTGTCTTCCCACCATCTCTCAACCTCCACCCTTGTCTAGTCTTCTCTTCTCTTCTTCACGCTTTCTTCCACCCCCTTCAGCCACCTGTCTCTCGGTCTCTTTCCTTCCCACTTCGTCTCGTGTATCCTCCTGGGTATCCTCTTCTCCTCCATTCGTTTTACATGTCCATACCGTCTATGTCTAGATTTCTCTATACCATCCTGTAATGGTTCTTCCTTCATTAATTCTCTGGTCCTCTCATTTCTTATTCTGTCCATCTTTGTAGCTCCAATACTGCTTCTCAAGAAAATCATCTCACTGGCCTGTATTTTGCTCTTCTCCCTTCCTTTCATAACCCAGGTCTCCGAGGCATATGTCAGAATAGGGACATAGTACGTCCGATATATGATCTTTTTTCTGTTTTGAGGGACATCCTTGCTCCATAACTTGCTTCTCACACTCCTCCAGAATGCTTCTGCCTGTCTCCCCTGCTCATTTATTTCTCTATCGTTTCTTCCATTATCTTGTATCAGGCTTCCCAGATAATTGAAACTCTCCACTTTCTTCAGCTGTTCCCCACCAATTGTTATTCCAGTTGTGGTTCTTTCCTTCTTCCTTGTTGTGATCACCACCTCACTCTTATTTATGATAAATTTCATCCCATATCCTTGTAATGTTCCTTCCCACTGGTCCAACTGTTCCTGTGCCTCCTCCTCCTTGTTTCCCCAAATCATCAGATCATCTGCAATCACCATTGCTTTCATCTTTACTTCCCCAATGACTTGTGCCACTCGGGTCATTATGTCATCCATCACCACAATGAAAAGTAACGGTGACAGTGCACTTCCTTGTTTCAGGCCGTTTCTCTGTTCCAACCAGTCCGATCTCTCTCCTCCCACTTTCACACAGCTCACGCTTCCCTTGTACGTCTCCTTTATCCTCCTTAAAGTCCATTTTTCTACTCCTCTTAATATATATATTTATATCGGGATATCTCTGCCACTCATGAGCGTCCTGTTTCCTCTTCCTCTGACGCCAAGCAACTTCCACTTAGACAGCTATCTGGTTGCAGTCAATATATCATTAATGCTTGTGAACATCCAGTTCCCTCTTCTTCTGATGCAGAACATCTTCTGTATGAATAGCTACCTGATAGCAGGCTTCATCATTGCGTAGCATCGCCTGTACAATAATGTCTGGCGTAACTTCCCCAAGAGAAGCTTCTGGGTCTCTTCTGTGTGTTGACCAGCGTTCACACACAATGTGTGTAGCACATTATCATAAATGCATACAGGGCTATTAGCCACACCTATACGACACATAAATTCGTGGAAATATCCATGTCCTGTCAGGAACTGCATTAAATGATAGTCAACCTCCCCATGATTTTGGTCAACCCAATCAGTCACACGGTATAAGCCTTTTTGTCCATTGACCTGGTCTCATCATTCCATTTCTGTTGCCATTGTTCCATACAATGGCTGTGTTCTAACATCTGTGCATGCTGTGTACCCAGTTCTCCTTTGGTGCATCAAAATTCCTGACACTTTAATACAAGTAAGTTAAGCAGGTTAATAATTATAATAATAACAACAATAACAATTAGGGCTCGGATTCGAGCATATTTGCATATTTTTTCCCTGAATAGTACACATTGAAAGGAGCCTTTCGGTGGTATTTTCACCTCTCTGGGACCAACAGAATTGAAATTTATCGAGCATATAAATGCATAAAACCGCGGTTTTCCGAATAAAAGCATATGCATGCATATTCTTGTGGTTTTCGTCTAAATAGTTTGTTTTTCTTCGAATTCTCCCCCGAATTCGGGCCCTGACAATCCTTAAGGTTCGAAAACAGAAATAATTATTGAAAAGCCTATCTGGTGTGAATAATAGAACCGCAGGCTTTTAACCTTTTGTGAGGTCGTTTTCGTCATTGAAACTTTTATTGACTGATTTAAGAAAATCATTCAAAACTGAAAACATAGAAAATTTCTTGTTGTACAGACCAATGCAGATCTACTTCATTGACTCGCCTAACTCTGAACATTTTGTAAATGAACTTTTAAACTGTATTTTTTATAAGAGCACTTCTCTTATATATACTTGTAAAACTTGAATGCGAGTATATTGCAGTGTATCATACATACAATTAGAAAATAAAGCTCGTATTTAAAGGTATGTTACTGGTTTTTTCGTTTCACTTTCCTTTCTATAGTTTTTAACGATGTTTTTCCAGCATATTCTGCATATTTAACCGCATATAATGGGGGTTTCGAGCATATATATCGAGCAAATAATGGGTTTATAATGTTTTATTCAAGCATATAATGGTTTTTTCAAGCATATCTATCGAGCATAAAACACATGGTTTTCGAGCATATCTGGAGATTTTATCGAGCATATCGATCCGAGCCCTAATAATAATAATACAGACCGTTTTGAGAAGTCTAGTGCAGTCGATATACCTTTCCCGGAAGTAGTGGCATTGCACAGTGGCAGAGATATAGCACAAGTACTGTACATAAATCTGTTTTGCTTGATCATCTGAATCAACTTACATTTTGGCATTTGCAAGTCTTTGAGCATGCTTCAAAGATTTTTCTTTTCCGTATTGAAGGCAACTTTGTCACTGTAATGAGTAGCACAGTAGAGTCCCGCTATTCCGAACAGTTCAAAAAGTTATTAGTCTACTTTTTTACTTAAAACAGGAGAAATCAAGAGGACGTTAGTTTTTTCGTGTTAAAATGTACATGTATTGCTGTACTGTACAAGGAAGTTAAATGAGATTAGAGAATACAGTTCAACTCTGTTGGCTGACTCTTATAAAGAAATTAAACAAGAAGTTCCGTGACGAACTAAAGAGGCTACTTTTCTTACAATTAAAGAATTAATCTTCAATATTATGATCTATTATTGTGCCAATTTTGGATGAAATCCATTTGTTAGTATAGAAGTTACATATGTTTAAAAATTGAACTTATCAGCAGGCTTAAACCATGTTGGCAGCACTGACGTATATTAGTTGCTCCAAATTAATTTAGAATGTTTGGTACTATACGTACGCAAAGTTTAGAGCTGTTGGCTTGCATATTTTCTGAATCATGGTAAAATTAAAGAGATCATTATTTACAGTTGGCAGCCCTGTTGGCTCTTAAGAACATGCATATTCATATCAGTTATGGTACACAATCACACATGAAATTTGGTTGAAATCCATTTGTTAGTATAGAAGTTACATGAATTTAAAATTTGGACCTATCAACAAGCTTAGAATCATGTTGGCAGCATTGACATATACTATGCACTCCAAATTAATGTAAAAGGTCATGTACTATACGAGTGCTAAGTTTCGAGCTCTTGGTTTGCATACTTTCTGATATATTGGTATTAGGATACAAAAAATAGAGATAGCATTTATTAACAGTCAGCACACTTGGCGGCTCTTAAGAATATGCATAGTCATATCTGTTATTCTACACATAGTAAATACGAAATTTGGTTGAAATCCAATTGATAGTGTAGAAGTTACATGCATTTAAAAATTGGACCTATCAGCAGGCTTAGAATCATGTAGGCAACACTGCCATGTATGGCCCCCTGGAAATTTAACTGAAATATTATTTTCTAATGTATGTGTGTGCCAATTTTGGAATAGCTCCCATGCATACCTTCCAAGATATCCAACATGGAGCTGAAATTTCAATTGCAATTTTTCAGCAGTTGGTAACACTGATGTCATTTTCAAATATGGCCTTGAAATATTCAGATATAGATCTTTACTCATACCAAATTTGGTTTCGGTAGTTGCAGCCGTTTAGGAGTTGATAGGGGGGGACAGACAGACAGGACATACACAAATTTTTCTGGATCGCTCTCTTAAGTCTACTTTTTTCCTAATTTTTACAAAATGTGAAAAGTAGGCTAAAAATACATAGAGCCTAAGCTTAATGAAAATACCTGAAACCAAATTGGAATTAACCTGAGAACAGTATTCTACTTACAGTGAGCGAGTCGTATGTATGGAATGCGGGAGGAGAGGGATAGGTAGGGTGGGGGTGGGGTGACGAGTCTATTTTTACAACACAGTCCATTGTCTGCGCTTTGAGTAGTCGAAGGTCACTGTCCTTCCCTTCCGACTTTCACTAAACCTGTTCACGGGCTGATCAATACTGTGTAGAGCTGACACTAGCAGATGTCCCCACACTTAATTTACGTCTTAACAAGTCAATACGTTGATATTATTAATGAAATCCGCCTATTCCGAAATTTCCTCTACATTGTTCGGTTCTAATTAGTTCAGAATAGCGGGACACTACTGTAGTCTCTGTTCATGCAGTGTTTTTTCATTATGGCAAGAAAACAAAGTGCAAAGCATCTGATTTGCTGATTTCACTTTTCTAGGTACCTGTGGGACATCCATCAGAGATTGACGAGATATTTGATGACATTTCGTACAACAAGGGTGCCTCAGTCATCCGAATGCTGCACAAATACATTGGTGATGAAGTAAGTGAATTTTTATACATTTTTATTCATTTTTCATTTGAATTCAGTGATTAGCCTTTGTTAAAGTAAAAGTTTTTTATATACAGCTCTTGGTTTCCACAAGAAAAATTAGTTGTTTAAGTTATTAAGTTTTTTACATTAAAGCTGTGGCAAGCATTTTCTCAGCAACAACTTCACATATTTTAAAATTTCCATTCATAACTCACTCCACTGTACTGTGGAACCTCGTTAGTACGTTTTTCAAGGGGCTGAAAATTTTGAACGTAAAAAGCGGGAAAACATACTAATGAAAAATGATTATTAAACCTTATTAACTTGTTTTAGTAAGGGAAATGTAAAAAACGTGTTAATCGGAAGTACATACTATCGAATATACAATTTTAAATAATCTACAGAATTATTGTATTACAGAACTAGCCTACACAGCACAGAGAAACGAGAGCAATGAATACAAGAGAAAAATGTACTATACCGGTACCATACTCTTAATTCAAGTACTGTAGTACGAGTTGAAATATTTAGTTTTCTATAATGGATTTCGGCTTAAAGACATGTTTTTCTTGATATTCTGTGGAAAAGAAGTGCCATAGTCTTTGGCGTGAACGACTGGATATAACCGAAGTTATTTTTGAGGTTAGACATGCTCACGCTTGTACAGAAAAAAAAAACCACGCTCTTAAGGTGAGGATTTCTGTCTACTTCTTCAATAATTTTAATTTTCTCATCACGAGTTAATGATTTAACAACTTTCTTAAGCCTATCCATTATTTTAATATGACGCAACAAAATTATCACTAGGTTTCACAACTTCTTCGGTAGTGTAATGCGTATTTGCGTGAATCAGATTGTATTGAGTTTCAAGGTTGATACAGAAAATTGTGGGATTGTATCCAAATTGGTGTTCAGGAACATGTAAACGCTTATTGTATTGAAAGCGACTCTGCGCACTCTTGAGTTACATTTTTAAACTAATTTAGGCCTACTTTCGTCTGTCGCCCAACTCTCTAATCACTTGTTTTACTTTCTGCCCATATTCTTCATTACTGTTTGTGTTCCTGTCGTGGTTGATAAGCGTAGTTTGTTTGCACGTGGTTGGTTCCTTAGTTTAGGGGCTGCGACAACGCGGTCATGTAGCCCCGTGTACTTTGGGTGTGTGTAGAATCTGTCTGATAACCGGTGTTAGTGTTTAGCGTTAATGTACTTTTGTCTGTTTTACCTTTAATGTCTGGAGTATCCGTACGTAAATTGTAGCACGTTACAGATGGCATTCGGGGCAACCGCCCGGTGTCTAAATAAAAAGCTTTAAGCTTCAGTAGTTAAATGGGACATAAAACCAATAACATTTTATCATTACTAAACTGAACATAAACTTGTTAAGAACAAACAAAATCTTTCGCGCATCCATTTTTCATGTTTACAAACCACCCGTAAAAAGAAACGTCGGATGATAATTACGGGTCCATATGTTTTACTGTTTAATACGAGTTAGCCAACATAACTGCAGGTTGGCCACCATAAATTATATACCGCATTGATATCACGAACTGAAACTGCTCACGTAAATGTGCATCGTACCGAAAACAGGATTGTATTCAAATTGATTTGAGTTCGCCATGGAGATGGTGAGAGGTGGGGATACAATGGTTGTACCGAGTGATGAGGACAGCATGGAAGGAAAGGAAGACTCCAGAGGACTGGAAAAAAGGAATAATTGTCCCGATCTTCAAGAAAGGTAGTAGAACAGAATGCAGAAACTACCAGTGAATAACACTGATGAGTCATTGTGCAAAGATCTTTGAGAAAGTTTTGGAAAGGAGGATTAGGACGAGGATAGAAGGAGGGATGAGGGACGAGCAACATGGCTTCAGAGCAGGAAGGTCCACAGTGGATTTGATTTTTGCTGTAAAGCAGTTACAAGAACAGCACTATGAGTATGGAACAGAACTACTGATGGCCTTCCTGGACATTGAGAAAGCATATGACAGTGTATGCAGAAACAAAGTATGGAAGTCCCTGGAGGATAGAGGAGTAGAGAAATGTACTATAAAGAGGATAAAGGAGATGTACAAGGGAAGCTTGAGCTGTGTGAAAGTGGGAGGAGAGAGATCGGACTGGTTGGAACAGAGAAACGGCCTGAAACAAGGAAGTGCACTGTCACCGTTACTTTTCATTGTGGTGATGGATGACATAATGACCCGAGTGGCACAAATAATTGGGGAAGGAAAGATGAAAGCAATGGTGTTTGCAGATGATTTGGGGAAACAAGGAGGAGGAGGAGGTACAGGAACAGTTGGACGTGTGGAAAGGAATAATACAAGGATATGGGATGAAATTTAGCATAAATAAGAGTGAGATGGTGATCACAACAAGGAAGAAGGAAAGAATCACAACGGGAATAACAATTGGTGGGGAACAGCTGAAGAAAGTGGAGAGTTTCAAGTATCTGGGAAACCTGATACAAGATAATGGGAGAAACGATAGAGAAATAAATGAGCGGGGGAGACAGGCAGAAGCATTCCAGAGGAGTGTGAGAAGCATGTTATGGAGCAAGGATGTCCCTCAGAACAGCAAAAAGATCATATATCATACATACTATGTCCCTATCCTGACGTATACCTCGGAGACCTGGGTTATGAAAGGAAGGGAGAAGAGCAAAATACAGGCCAGTGAGATGATTTTCTTGAGAAGCAGTATTGGAGCTACAAAGATGGACAGAATAAGAAATGAGAGGACCAGAGAATTAATGAAGGAGGAACCATTAGAGGATGATATAGAGAAATCTAGACTTAGATGGTATGGACATGTAAAACGAATGGAGGAGAAGAGGATACCCAGGAGGGTACACGAGACGAAGTGGGAAGGAAAGAGACCGAGAGGAAGACCAAGAGACAGGTGGCTGAAGGGGGTGGAAGAAAGCGTGAAGAAGAGAGGAGAAGACTGGACAAGGGTGGAGGCTGAGAGAAGGTGGGAAGACAGAAGACGTTGGAGAGGCTTGTATTCCAAACAGACCCGGCCAGTGGCTGGAAACTGTGCAAGATGATGATGATGATGTAAACGCAGTAACTAACTGCCGTTGCCACTGAGAGCAAGCAGTGAGACCGGATAGAACAGATGTGCAACATTGTCGGTGTGTGCTATAATACTCCGCTAGGTAACCAGGAAAGTGAGACGACTATACCAGTTATGTCGCAACCCTCGTCCACTTGTTGGCAAGGAATGTTATCTCAGAGCGGTTGGGCTCACATTCTACTAGGGGTGGACAAAGAATGCTTTCAGAGCTGACGAAAATGCGATTGTACTAAGCGATGCACGGCAAAATAAGCAACGTGACCTCGTTTAAAGAAACAAGTCTCTGTCTTGCGTTCTGTGCGTGCGGGCTATATAACTCACGCTACACGACAGATGGCAGGCGGGCCGGTTGTCAAACGCACGCTGCCGCATTCACGGAAGGCCAAGACGCTAGTGGTCGACCGGCATACGCACGCCAATCTGTGGTGTATTTCGAAACAAAGAACGTGTTAAAGGTAGCGATTTTGTATTCAGCCTGCATGTTCTACTGGCGCGAGAGAGACACGTCGGCTATCTTCTGTGTTGCGTCATAGCTCTCAAGCCACTTCTACACCATCAGCTATCTTCTGTGTCGCGTCATACCTCAAGCCACTTCCACACCGTCAAAACACACTAAAATCGTCTACACTGTCAATAACTATAAGAGAATATGAAGCAATATCGCATCGTGTTTTCATGATGCCGAATTTTATAGTGAAATAAGAATAAAATCCGGTTCCCTAACAAATAGTACAACGAAAATTTGATAGTCGTAAGCGGGAATAGAAAACGTATTAAGGGGATATATCAACATGTATTTAGTAGGAATGGGACTGGAACTTGAGAAAATGATCGCTTTAAATGAGAAAACGTGGTAACCTAGAACGTGCTAACGAGATTCCACTGTATACACATGGCACTGTATACACATGGAACATAGAATGAGGGAATTACTGACTGGGGGTGTCTATGCATGTTAAGGGTCAAGGCCATGGGGCTGGGCTATCACTGAACCCGAAAATTAGTATATCTGAAACCCACCGTTGGCCGCACATTTCAACTGCAGGCAAATTGATCGCAACTCTGTCACTTTGATAAGAAGTTCATCTTAAATCTTTGTTCATGCAGTGTTTTCCATTATGTAATAGACCACAGCCACTTCCAATTCCTTACCCAGTTTCATTCATACTGCAACTATTGTGATATCACCTTCTTCAAGTGTTCCCTTAAGACAAGACTTATCATCATCATCATCACCACCACCTTCTTCAGGTCACCTGCTTTATACAAAAGATTTCGCAAGCTCCAGACATTGCTTTTCACTTCGTCTTTTTTATTTTTTTTAAATTTTTATTGCCATTTGTTCACTACAACCTATTCATTCCCTATGGTTTGTAATTTTATATCACAGCTCCTTTAAGTTGAAGGAAAATGTTATTTATTAAAATATGTATCTACCAGTAAGTTTATAATGCTATACTTTTGATGAAGAAGCTAAACCTCATACTGTATCTGTTTTGTTATTTACATGATATTGTTCTCTAGGGGAGTGTCGTTTATTAATTGTAATGACTGTGACATAAGGTTTAGCCTCTTCACTGACAATGTGACTTATATCAGAATGTTTATTCGCCCTATAATTACGTGTTTGTCCAGGACTTCCGTAAAGGCATGAACCTCTACCTGACGAGACATAAGTACAAGAATACTTCTACTGAGGATCTGTGGTTTGCACTGGAAGAAGTCAGTAACAAACCAGTTGGAGCAGTTATGTCAACTTGGACTAAACAGACTGGCTTCCCTGTTGTGAGAGTCACAAGTCGTCAAGAGGGCTCCAGTCGGGTGCTTACCCTCACTCAGGAGAAGTTCTGTGCAGATGGAAATTCCATTAGTGAGTCTTTTGTCTTCCCTTTTTTGTTTTTTATTTTATGTGGTGGCATATTTTCATTTGAATTTCCTTTTACCTTTGAAGCTTGCTAAATTTAAAATAATTTTTATGTTTTTTACCTGCCACTTTATAGTAAAAAGGCAAAATACAGAAAACACTGACAATGACTTGGTAGAAATATTTCTTTTTGTGACTCTTATGCTTGCCTCTTCATTACATTTTCAGTCTCTGTAATAAACAGCATTGATCACTGTACTATCGTATTGATTAGATGATTGCTGGGATAAACAGATGGGAGCAATGGCAGGAGGGTACTTTTAACGAAGATAGAGGAATGAACACATTAGATGAGGTGATTCATGTGAACTGGCTCGGATGGTGGGGTTGTGTTTTGCGAGTGAAGGAGAAGAGCTAATGAACTTGGCTGTAGAAGCATTAGTAGGCCTAGAAGGTGGTTACTTGGTGTTTTAATGATTTTAAGGTGTAGGGTGCAGAAGCCCGGAGGAATTGTTGTGCTGTCCGCTAATAGATCATGGAGATGCCTCATTTGCTCACAAAGGCTTACAGACTAGTTGGGCACAGTGATGATAGGGTTTCAAGATTGCTTCTGAACATAGTCATGACTCCTGCCTTTTCCTCAAATATGTTTCTTAAGCTCTTCAAGATGTTCTTCAAGATAACCTTTCAATTTCTTGTGCATTCTTGGTCATAGGTAATGGCTGCTTGTGGATGATCCCCATCATGTTGAGCACCTCACAGAATCCAACTGGTACAGTACATAGCACCATGCTGCAAACTTGTTCACAAGATGTAGTGTTAAGTAATGTGGCTCCCGAGGACTGGGTGAAAGTCAATCAAGGTACGGTAGGGTACTACCGAACCCAATACCCTCCCGAGATGCTAGCCCAATTTGTGCCTGCCATCCGTGACAAGAGTCTACCTCCACTTGATCGACTGGGGCTTCTAGATGATCTCTTCGCTTTGGTATGTATAGTTGTTTGTGTCAGGGGATGCACTGAGTACTAAGAAGCATGAATTTGAGTTTGTGCATTCCTGAGAATTGGAGATTGTAACCGTTGTCACCAAGTGTCCATATGTACTTTTGTCCACATGCACTTTCATTGTCATAGGTAGAGGTATTAGAAAGTGTTTTTATATTTTTGAAGATTTGTTGATTTAAAATTCAAAAGGTGGTGTTTTTTGTTTTTATTCTTTTTTCGGGGGTTAACTTGTAAGTGCATTTAAAAATGTAAACAATTAATAAAACAAAGTAAAAAACAAAACAGCAGGGTAAACCGTTAAACATGGCTATGGAAGAATGAGATAATACTTATATGGAAGTCACATTTTTATTTTACATTCACCATCTCGAAACACATTTCAGTGAATAGCTTTTTCAGTTTTATCCAAATACTGCAGTGAAATCATTGGAAGTAGATCATAGTTAAAGTCTCAGCATTTACAGCTGTCAATTGTCGCCTCCTATCATTTACTATGAGACTGTATTTCGAAAATGACCTTCAGAATCCACATTTGAACAAGGATACCACACACACTTTAATGCAGCTGTTGCAGAGTCTCGGTGAGCAGGCCTTAATCCCATGAGGATCTCTGGAACATTCACATTATCTTCATGATGCAGTTGATTCTTAATTGCAGTCAGGTAAATGCTGTGAGCCTCTAAAAACTGTTGAGACCCCATCTTCTTAAGAAATGGGGCATTCTTCTTAAATTGGAGCAGTTCTCTGGTAGATACGTTCTTAGGTGCATGCCGAGGATCAAACAATGACCCAATGGCTTCTACAGTCTTCCTGGCTGGATCCGTGGTCCTAAAGTCCTGACTTTCACTAGAGCTGACTGGGCAACACACGTAAGCTTGGACTTAACCATTATCTGCATCTTTTGAGGATGCTGTTCCAAGTTCTAGAGGATCGTATGATTGAATACTCCACCATCGCCTAATAGCTTGAGCTTTACCTCAAGGTCATCTAGCTTCCCAGCCAGTAAGTGAATTGTTGGGTACATAGGTCCCTCCAAGAAATTAAGCAAGTCCATAAGAAAGGCACCAACAACAGAAACATACCATCATCATCTTGCACAGTTTCCAGCCACTGGCCGGGTCTGTTTGGAACACAAGCCTCTCCAACGTCTTCTGTCTTCCCACCATCTCTCCGCCTCCACCCTTGTCCAGTCTTCTCCTCTCTTCTTCACGTTTTCTTCCACCCCCTTCAGCCACCTGTCTCTCGGTCTTCCTCTCGGTCTCTTTCCTTCCCACTTCGTCTCGTGTACTCTCCTGGGTATCCTCTTCTTCTCCATTCGTTTTACATGTCCATACCATCTAAGTCTAGATTTCTCTATACCATCCTCTAATGGTTCCTCCTTCATTAATTCTCTGGTCCTCTCATTTCTTATTCTGTCCATCTTTGTAGCTCCAATACTGCTTCTCAAGAACCTCATCTCACTGGCCTGTATTTTGCTCTTCTCCCTTCCTTTCATAACCCAGGTCTCCGAGGCATACGTCAGGATAGGGACATAGTACGTCCGATATATGATCTTTTTGCTGTTCTGAGGGACATCCTTGCTCCATAACATGCTTCTCACACTCCTCCGAAATGCTTTTGCCTGCCTCCCCCGCTCATTTATTTCTCTATCGTTTCTTCCATTATCTTGTATCAGGCTTCCCAGATACTTGAAACTCTCCACTTTCTTCAGCTGTTCCCCACCAATTGTTATTCCCGTTGTGGTTCTTTCCTTCTTCCTTGTTGTGATCACGATCTCACTCTTATTTATGCTAAATTTCATCCCATATCCTTGTATTATTCCTTCCCATACGTCCAACTGTTCCTGTACCTCCTCCTCCTTGTTTTCCCAAATCATCAAATCATCTGCAAACACCATTGCTTTCATCTTTCCTTCCCCAATTACTTGTGCCACTCGGGTCATTATGTCATCCATCACCACAATGAAAAGTAACTGTGACAGTGCACTTCCTTGTTTCAGGCCGTTTCTCTGTTCCAACCAGTCTGATCTCTCTCCTCCCACTTTCACACAGCTCACGCTTCCCTTGTACATCTCCTTTATCCTCTTTATAGTCCATTTCTCTACTCCTCTATCCTCCAGGGACTTCCATACTTTGTTTCTGCATAAACTGTCATATGATTTCTCAATGTCCAGGAAGGCCATCAGTAGATCTGTTCCATACTCATAGTGCTGTTCTTGTAACTGCCTTACAGCAAAAATCAAATCCACTGTGGACCTTCCTGAACATACAAAGCTTGTAATTTTATAATTTGTATTGTTGAAGTCAATGCTTGTTGGAAAAATTTGAATCTTCCAGTGTGTACGGTGCTGCTCCCTATATTAACGGTAGTTCCCCCAGTGCCCACGTACGGCAGCACCCGTAGCATGGTCGGGTATCTTGCGCATTCCGTGTAATTCCATATCTTTGACTTCATGAGCTCCTTGTCTTATATTATTGTATATTGTCCTCTTATGTTCCAGTTATTTTTAAGATAATGAACGTCGTAATTAAGTAAATGTGGAATTCCCTTATGAGCTACCAGAGAGAATGTTTGCACATAACACAGTGTTTTGAAAAATACTACCAGATCTTCCACTTGCGTGGCCATATACATTGCAGCCTTAAATCATGAATTCCATCTTGTACATACAGGCATTGGGAAAGCTAGAATTTCATTCTCTTTTTCTGTGTTTTCGTATTTCTCCCTTAGAAATGCAACGTAATTGCTTTTTTCTTTTTCGCGTATTTGGTTGGTTCTTAAGTTTAGGGGGCTGCGACAATGCGGTCATGTAGCCCCATGTACTTTGGGTGTGTGTAGAATCTGTCTGATAACCGGTGTTTATTGTGATGACTGTAATAGTATTTTGCGTATTTAAAAAGGCATTCTTTTTCTTTACTATAGACATGTTCAATTCGTCCAGCTCATTTACAAATATGCAGCCGATAAGATTGACTTGATGAGCCCAGCACTGGACATGACCTAATTCACAAACAACCCTTGAAGAGTAGTTACACATTTTGTCATGTAGTGTGCTGAGTCCGTAACTACTGCCATTACACGCTCCCGTTCAAGTTCATAGGAATTCAAGGTGTCTAATAAAGCATTGGAGCAATTTACGCTATTGGCAGAATCTAGAACAACAGAGGCAACCAGATGGGTGTTCAATTTCAGTTGATGATAAAGAATGTTGAAAACACACCTACCATTCTTGTCAGTTGTTTCGTTACATAGCAGAAACACGTCTTCGTTTTTTATATCTTCCCTAATTTCTTCTCTCCTTCTTTCGCCAATCATGGGGAAGTATTTCTGACGAATCTGATTTGCTGATGGTAAATCTCCACTTCCGCGAACGTACTCATTAAACCAAGTACGGATAGCAGGATTGTCTAGTTTCTCTGCTGGTATATTAGCTTTCACAAACGCAGTAGTAGTGTCCAAAATAAACCCTTCTTTCATGTCCTTCACTCGACTAGCATTTGATAATATTTCTTTCAAGGTGGCCACTCTAGGAACACTAACTTCAAGACGCGAATTTTCTCAGCGTTTTGAATGCTTCTCCGATTTGCAATGTTTGTCTAATGCATCTTTCCTGTGATAAGCTAACCGACAATCACAATATTTGCCCATAAGAATGCCACAAGAAATTATAAATCCTTCATTCTTATATTCTTTAAGTCTGTCTGTCTGTGGCAGAAACTGCTACCTTCGGCATTTTTAAACTCAACTGAGCGATGCCCAGTAACAAACAGTTATCACATGGTTGACTGTAGTCACACGCCAGTATAAAGTCGTAACCGCACGCAAAATTTATTTCTGAATTCGTCTTAATATTTAAATTACGTCGCCAACTGATTCACGCAAATAACACACTAGCTTCGATGATAACGCACGATTTGCGCTCTTTTTATTAAATTATATAGAATTCTCTACTATGAATTACACTCGCTACCGATGTAACAGGAGGCAAACGTAGTTCACAATATGAACAACTATCACATAACCTTTTGGAGGTAGTCGGCCAAACTATTCACACCGCGAGATAACAGCTGTTTACCACAGCGCTACTATCCAACGAGTAACGAGAATATCGACAGTATATTGTAGTATTACCCCTCGCGAAACT
This sequence comes from Meconema thalassinum, assembly GCA_946902985.2. Classification (NCBI taxonomy): domain Eukaryota; kingdom Metazoa; phylum Arthropoda; class Insecta; order Orthoptera; family Tettigoniidae; genus Meconema; species Meconema thalassinum. The sequence goes on from OX336390.1 coordinate 305,876,745, forward strand.
ATACAATCGATCATTCTCGAATTGAACACCAACCAAATTCGATTATCGGCTTGTGGACAAGAATGTTCGGAGTGGTGTGGGGAAAAAATATAAAAAATTTCTTTATTTTGCAGATTGCGGTATTTGTGATGTTGTTCACAAAATTCGCATTATTTCGCGATTTAATTTCACTCTTGGGCGGCACGGAATGTGTAAATACGTGAAAATAACACATCCTAACCTCTAAATATGACTTTCGTTTTATCGCTAATTACCAGAAACTAACACCTCTAGTCATAGGCACTCGAGCATCGCTAAATGGCCTTGAAAGTCAATACATTCCATCTTTTTTGATGCCTCCGTAGGCAGCTAAACGGTTTTAAAGGAACTGATAGCTCTCAGCTCCTTAGCAATTAACAAAGAAACACCTCAATGTGTGTCATAAATGAGAAGTAGCAAGTAGTTGCTGTCCTAAGGGGTTCGAAACTCGTCTGCGGCAAAACCTGATTGGTACATCTGGGCGACCCCGACATAGACACAGCATAATACAGTACCTAGAAGAATAGTTAATGTTGAAACTGTCTAATGTGACAGAATATTACCACAGAATTAGATTTATTGGTTTGAATGTTCAAAATATGCGGTATTCTCTAAAAAGTGCCTCCCAGCATAAACATTTTTTAAGTTATTGGTTTACCCTCCAGGGTTGGCTTTTTCCACGGACTAAGTGAGGGATTCCACCTCGACCGCCACTGAGGACAGTGTCCTAGACCTTGAGACTCGAGTCGGGGGATACAACTGGGGAGTATGACTAGCACTCGCCCAGGCAACCTCACCTGCAAAGTGAACAGGGGCCTGATGAGGGGGAAGGAGGCAGCCGTGGCCTTATGTTAGGCACCATCCCGGCATTTACCCGGAGATGAAGTGGGAAACCATGGAAAACCACTTCGAGGATGGCTGAGGTGGGAATCGAACCCAATCTACTCATTTAGACCACCCAAGGCTGAGTAGACCCCGTTCCAGACCTCGTACCACTTTTCAAATTTCGTGGCAGAGCCGGGAATCGAACCTCGGACCTCCGGGGTGGCAGCTAAGCACGCTGACAACTGCACCACGGAGGCAACCCCCGCAAAAATAACATTAGATATTTTAAAAAAGATCTGGAAATGTGCAAAAATTTCACATTACTAATGTGTATTTTGCATGTCCATATTAATTAGTAACTGTAGATATTTAAAAAGAGAGTTCAAATGTTTTGCTGTTAGTATGCGTTACATAGATGTTTAAAACACTTTTGTGAAGAAATCAGGATTAATCTAAAAAGTATCGTACAGTAAAACCCTGTTTTAACGAGCCCGCTTTTAACGAAGATATTCGTAAGTCCCAGCCAAATCCCCATAAGCACAGTGTTATTTAAACCCCCTTCTAACGAACCCCGATATAAGGAAAAGTCGGCTTCTAAGGAATATATTTCACATAAATTACGAACGCGCATCCCGTTGTAACGAATATGTCGATAAGATACTGTTTTCTAAACTTGTTTTGAATGTAAATTAACTTTCGTTTTGACGTAATCTCAGTCCGAAGTTGACGCGCTAAATGAAATCGCTCCTTTAGCGATGTATAGAACCGTGATAAATTGGCGCGGCCGCTGGAATCACTGTTACCGGCAAGCAGCAGTCACTATCACGCTAGGCGCTGTTGGTTAGTTATGTCCATTGAACTGTAGGTAGTACTGGAATGACGGCTGTATGGGAACGAAGTGCGGTTTACCTTGAGACTAGCTATACAGCCTAGAGGCATGACTGACGTAGGGCCTACGCGTAAATGGCGCGAGACTCGGGTAACTTCACAAAATATAAATATTTAAGCCAAAGGTCTCTTGCAAACTTCACGTGATTTAGGTGAAAGATTAAAAGCAATAAGAAACTGAAAATGTTTATGGATATTCTACAAAATGAAAATGTATTCTAGAAAAAATTACGGAATAAGTAGAAAGTCGTGCCTTCCATGGCTTACACTGCCTGAACCGTCATTGATAGACCCCAAGTATATGCATACTGCCCCCGTAAATTCAATTATACTGAGACCACGGTGGCTGTATTGGCATATGTGAATAAAGTTATGGCCGTAATAGTTGTGACGTGTATATTCATGACGTAGGCACGGATGACGCAGACTTCATGCAAGTAGGCTGGATAAGCTGAGATTCTTGGTGACGTCATGATTTTGTTCGAGAAGGATCTGAGATTTACGACGCAGTCGCAGGGAAGCAAGGAATTGTGCTGAGGAAGAAGTTACGCTATTGGAGGAGAGGCTCGAACCAATGAATGATAGTTTGGAGGGAGACGGAGATTACTGAAATTACCATATTTAATTACTTTTGGCATAGAGAATTGTGGAAAACTATTTTCAGTTATGGCATTGATTTGGAATTTTGAAGAAATTAATTATGAGTTTTTGAAATTTGAAAATCCGTCAAGTATAGCCAAAGTTAGAACTTCTAGCAATGACGGAGGAACAAGCTATGGTAGGGATGGATTCGCCCCTTAAGAAGTTGATAAAAGGCCTTGCACAGCAGAGAGGAAGTTCTCATGTCTCAGGGCTCATGGCTCATTTTCTGATTCTCATATTGTCAGACTTCGAGTTCTTAATTCCGATAGAACAAGTATATTATTCAGTGAAGCAAGTCGTCATTAGCACGTGTGGTAGAGCCCACAGCATCGAACAAGCACCGAGTGTGCAGCAGTGTAATTTTACGGTTACTAAAACTAGGCGAAGTTGGACCGCACATATAAACGAGTCTACAAGATTATCTATCAAGAGTTAGCTACTGCATTTATGCTAATTCAATTGTGCATTACAATATTGAGGCGTGTACGAAAGTTGAACATTTTCACTATTATACTTTGGAAGATATTCGCATTTTAAGACTGCAGACAAAAGTGATTTTCTCGACACCTGAGAAGCACTTTTATAATACCACATTCTACGCTACGGCTGACACATGTATTGCAACCGTGATACTGAAGATTACATTTGGTGATACAACGCTACATTCTACAATGGAACTATATAATCTGGCAGTACTTTCGACTATTATTATAACGGAAGTGGAGATGGAAGACTAAAACTTTAATGCAACTGGGAGATACATCAATGGAGTGAAATAGCAACATGGAGCTTCGTTAATCGTCATTCTACAAAAGCTAGCATGTAGTGAACATCCAACTACACTCATGCATCGTAATCCATCGCTGAATTACATCAAATGGCAGTGGAAATATCTTCATACTCCACAATTATGAACATTTCTGCGGAAATAATTGCAATAAACTTCATGGCGAATTTCTACCAGAACTTCAGGGAACTTTCAAGAGAGGCCAGGGTGGACCCGGCTCACACAGAAGAGTTTTGCCAGAAGGATGTCTATCGTCTACACGGAGCAGTGCGATTTCCGGAGGAGGAAACTGTTCTATTCTCTGAGGGCGCAGGTTCCAGGTTCGAGGTCGGAGCACATCTTGACGGTGGTGAAATGGAACCAACAGCAGTCTTCTTTGGAAATTTTCCTCTAGAACTTCAATCAACAGATAAGGTAGTCGTGAACGTTTCTTGATTTATTTGAGCCATTTAGCGATATCTGAGCAACCATTTTTCCCATATTTTCTGTCCCATATATTTTGCCCCATATTCTTGCTTGATATTTCTGTACTCTGTACACTTTGCTGATTTATGCCATTTTCTACGATTTATTGAGACATTATTATGTCATTGGCATATTTAAATAATTTTGGATCAGTTGAGACTGATATCTATATATATAAAGCTCAATGTTTGTCTGTCTGTCTGTCTGTCTGTTATGTATACAAATCCACACTGTTTCACCGATCTGAACCAAAATTTGTATACTTACCCTTCGGAACCCTGCGGGTAACCCTGTCCACTTGAAATTTCCGACAGACCACCCCATTCCCTGCATTTAGGCCCTTTGGCCCAAATCTACACCGTTTCACCGATCTCAACCAAAATTTGTATACATACCCTTTGGAACCCTGCGAGTAACACTGTCCACTTAAAATTTCAGACAGACCACCCCATTTCCTGCATTTAGGCCCTTTGGCAAACATCTACACCGTTTCACCGATCTCAACCAAAATGTGTATACTTACCCTTTGGAACCCTGTGAATAACACTGTCCACTTAAAATTTCGGACAGACCACCCCATTTCCTGCATTTAGGCCCTTTGGCAAACATCTACACCGTTTCACCGATCCAAACCTAAATTTGTATACTTACCCTTTGCAACCCTGCGGGTAACCCTGTCCACTTGAAATTTCGGACAGACCACCCCATTCTCTGCATTTAGGCCCTTTGGCTCAAATCCACACCGTTTCACCGATCAGAACCAAAATTTGTATACTTACCCTTTGGTACCCTGCGAGTAACACTGTCTGCTTGAAATTGCGGACAGACCACTCCATTCCCTGCATTTAGGCCCTTTGTCCCAAATCTACACCGTTTCACAGATCTCAACCAAAATTTGTTATTTACCGTCTGGAACCCTGCGAGTAACACTGCCTGCTTGAAATTTCGGACAGACCACTCCATTCCCTGCATTTAGGCCCTTTGACACAAATCTACACCGTTTCACCGATCAGAACCAAAATTTGTATACTTACCCTTTGGTACCCTGCGAGTAACACTGTTTGCTTGAAATTGCGGACAGACCACTCCATTCCCTGCATTTAGGCCCCTTGGCTCAAATCTACACCGTTTCACCGATCTGAACCAAAATGTGTATACTTACCCTTTGTAACCCTGTGAATATCACTGTCCACCTAAAATTTCGGACAGACCACCCCATTTCCTGCATTTAGGCCCTTTGCCAAAAATATAAATCGTTTCACCTATCCGGACCAAAATTTGTATACTTACCCTTTCGAACCCTGCGGGTAACCCTGTCCACTTGAAATTGCGGACAGATCACCCCATTCCCTGCATTTTGGCACTTTGGGACAAATCTACACCGTTTCACCGATCAGAACCAAAATTTGTATACTTACCCTTTGGTACCCTGCGAGTAACACTGTCTGCTTGAAATTGCGGACAGACCACTCTATTCTCGGAAAGAGGACAGGGTCCGTCCCAAAGGCAATGGAAAAAAGGGGTAAAACCGGACCCGCTCAGGAAACCCTCAGGGTTGCCAGCTCCCGAACTCACCAGCCATGAGCCCTTGAGGATGTAGCACTATCCAGGGTGCACCAGAAGTGGTGGGGCTACACACACCCTGCCTCCTTGAGGGTCTTGAGCAGAAGACATGAGATATTAAGAAATGAAAAAGAAGGCTGACACCTCGAAGAATGAGGCTATCAGGAATGATTAGACAAGGGCCAATTAAGGCGGGAAAGTGAAAGAGTCGCTAGGCCTCGGATACCCTGATACCATCGGGGTCGGAAGAGAACAAGAGTTTGACCAAGGGAGGCTGACTGGAAAGAGAACTGAAAGGAGCCCGGCACCAGTAAGTAGAACAATGCCGGACTCAGCTGGGGTCCCGTGGTCGCACACCCACATCCCACAAGTTGTGAGACCCTGGTGGGTGGAGGGGGGAGGAGGGGGCAGGTGTGAGAATAGCTTGCTGATTCATCGCGAGGTGGCATGAGAGAAATGTCCAGACCCCGCCGTGTTACCTGGTATTGCTATGCTGATGTTCATACAGGGTCTTCACTCAAACCACTGTAGTGTTACGAAAGAATGAGTGATTCACCGGTCAATGTGAATAGGACCGGGAACCCCCCCCCCCTTGAACGTCTGTCATCATATATCGTCATCATCTGCGATATTCTCAGGTTCGTGCAGCTTGGACCCGAGCAGTACTCGATAAGCTGTTTCACTACACGCTTCGAGTATAGGCCTAAGCCAGAAAATAACGTTCAGACTTTGGAAGACATCGAAGGTAGAAATCTGAATTACCTATATCAGATTTAACATTACACCAAGTTCGTTTAGTAGTCATTTTTCATTACCTTATTATTATCATCATAAGGGCAAATGACCTAGATGTTACGCCCATTATACCACTAATCACCACACACAGTAAGTCCTTATCGCCTGTGAATTTTGAAATATTTCTTTCTATCACGGTAGTTTGTAAGTTTGTCGTGTCAATTCAACAGTAGTATTCATTACCATCCTCATCAAAAGGGCAAATGACCTAGATGTTACGTCCATTATACTACTAAGTAACACCACAGTCTTCATCGCCTGTGATTTTTAAAATTTGTATTTCCATTAGTTTATAAGTTTGATATACTCGTTCAGTAGTAATCGTCTTCATTATCATCCTCATCAAAGGGCATATGACCTAGATGTTACGTCCATTATACTACTAAGCAACACCAGAGTCTACCTAGCCTGTGATTTTAAAAATATGTATTTCCATTAGTTTGTAAGTTTGATATACCCGTTCAGTAGTAGTCGTCTTCATTATCATCCTCATCATAGGGGCAAATGACCTACAATAGATGTTACGTCCATTATACTACTAAGCAACACCAGAGTCTACCTAGCCTGTGATTTTAAAAATACGTATTTCCATTAGTTTGTAAGTTTGATATACCCGTTCAGAAGTAGTAGTAGTCTTCATTGTCATCCTCATCAAAAGGGCAAATGACCTCTCATTCCTTTAAAGTACGGTATAAATTTTTCCCATTCGTTGATAAGTTACATGTGCCAGTAGTCGCTTCTATGTTCATCATCACTATGTAGAAGATGTTTTGCGTCAGAAGAAAAGACAACTGGATGCTCAGGAACGTTAACGATATATCGACTGCGAAATCTGGAAGCTTCTCTTTGAGGAATTGCTTCAGACATTTATCGTACAGTTTAAACCTTAACATGACGAAACTTTTAACCAGATAGCGATCTAAGTGGGAGCTCTTTGGAAAAAAATAATTAAGTCTTTCCCGAAATGTGAGTCCTAAAAAATAACTTTTTCTATTATTTTCTAAGTTTCATATGTCAGTTATGTAGTAATTTTCAATATCATCCTGATCAGTAGGGCAAATTACCTAGATGTTACGCCCTCAACGTCATTGGGGGCAAATGACCTAGAATTTAAGTCCATTATATTTCTAATCACCACCACATAAAGTCTTCTACGACTGAGATGTCACGAATTCTGGGACCGCTAACGACATATCTCGACTCGGACTGAAGACAAATATCACGAGAATGATCAATATTTTACAGAGCCTTCCCATAGTGACTTAAGTATAAACATTGTCACTGGGTTTGACAATGTAAGAAATGAATACATAAATAAATATAATTTATGACGTTGAGTGTTAAGGAGACTGGAATATTATCATCATTCCACCGGGCGAAGCCGGGTACTACTGCTAGTTATATATATTCTTTCAGTAATTTGCATATTTTTGTAGTCACGATTTGACTGTAAAGTTAACGATTTTCTATGGCAAGTTTGAATTCAGACAGCGTGTCGTTTTATTAAAGTAATTCTATTCAGTAAATTACTTTGACCAATTTTCTGTCATCCTCAAGAAAGAAGAATGATTAAAAGATTTTAGAGCGTTAAAATCTACTACTTTATCGACGATCTTAGAAATACTAGTCGTTTTATGAACATGATTGCAACATAGACATTTATCGTCAATTCTGAAATACCATTGCATTATAGACAATTTTATGAAATATGAACTTTGAGTACGATTTATTGAGTACACTGTAGTAATGAACATTTGATAGGAGTTTTTCTCAATTCTAGATTGGAACAATAATGTTTGCAGTCCACAGTCTAATTGTATTCTATTCGACTATTTATGCAGTTTAGATGAACTTTGATTGAAGATAGTATTTTTATACTGCGATACTTTGATGATATTAATCTCAATTTTGATAGACCAGGGAGGCGTGTCTAATCGTATTTGCTATTAAATTTATTTGTGACTGGCAAATTTTTACTTCATATCGCTTCATGAATGAAACCCATGAAGGTTAAATATAATAACAGTTTTCGATACAATTGATGAATATAAGAATTTTTAAAGAGGAACTATGGATGTATAATCGTTAGTTCAGTGGACGTGTAAAAGTCGCTGATGAATAATGCCCTTTAATAAGTGAAGGAGGTTCCCACAGTAATATTGATGAAGATGATGAATTTATAAGTGGAGGTTTTTTGTGTGTATTGTGGAAGATTTTGATGCCATATATAATGAGATATATGATGAATTATGGGCCAATTTTGGTGCAATTTTGTGCGTTTTGAGCGAGGTATTTATACGCTGAGTGTATTGTTCAGGTCCATTGAAAATTATTCATGTGAAGTTACTGTTAAAATTAACAAGAGTGTTTAAATAATTTGAGATAACGATTTTGAATGGAGGTTACCGTCACAAATAATAATAATTATTAAATCTTATTAAACCTGAATCTAAAATTTAAATATAACTAACCTTCATTGGTCGATTATATCACCACGATTTAAGTAATTATCAACCGGATAAACGTGTGGTTTAATGTATTTCTAATATAAATAATATAAATAATGTAAATAACTATGTAAATATCTTTAATAATAATTTGAAACGAACGGGATTAATAGAGGCGTGTATAAATTTTTCAATTGTCGTTTGACAATGTTATAAACAATTTAAAATGTTATAAATAATTAATGAACATTTTGTTATAAACATTAAGCGTTTTCGTTATTATACTCTAAACAACGCTAGTTCAACAATTGGATTATACAATTAAACAAGATTTGGGATTATTAGAGTAATCCATTGATATTTGAACGGAGCATTTAAAAGATTTGCGTAATAATATTTGAGTTGAGATGTGAACATTTAAAGTGTTTTGAAAAGGAGCTAGGCTCTGAGGTAACTAGCATATGTTAACATTGGTTGGACAGGTGCGTCCATTTGACGAAGCAAGCATGCGACACGGTGCAGGGTGTATTGCAGGTGGCCAGATAACTGAATGGTAGAGGCCAAGGTCATCTACATAGCAGCCTTGCGGTTATAAATAAAATGTGAAGTTCATGAACAAGGAAACAAATGCTATATGTCTCGTCCCAGCTCCCTTATCCATTCCAAAGTGCATTGTTGTTGTTATTACGTTCTTTTGAGCTAGAGAAAGCTGAATTTTTGTATGTGAAGTCTACAAGTCCTACAGGAGGACATGGTTGCATTGACAATGGCTTCTGATTGCCACGTATATTTTGTTGTTAAATTTTGTTAATTTTTTTTTTTAATGTGAAATAAATTATTGTGCAGTTTAAATTTTCTTGTTTCCGACTTGGTTCATTTTAAATATCGTGGTGGAGGTTATTGTGAGGGCATACTATTAAGTGATCCAGTTGAAAACCCAGACCCGAGATTAAATTGAATAGGTAAGTAAAAGGTAAGTATGAACCCCCGTATATTTTGGTGTGTTCCACAATAATTTCATATTAACTACTGTGTTCTAATCTCGGTAGTATCTGTCAGTGCCATTTTCATTGATGTAGCTGTGCCGGTGCGATTGATTATTGGCAATCCGATTGAGGGGGCGGATATCTGACAGCCTACTATCCGGATTATCGGGGACAGTAGGATTGGCACCGCAATTTCGTGGGGCTCTACAAAACTGGATTACCAGGTTGAACGCCAGTAGAATTGGTGCAATCAACGTGTGGAGTGTTCGAATAACATTGGATTACCAAGTTATCGATGTCAATGGGATTGTGAAGACTCAAATAAAGAGGTTGATTCTTTGTTAGATGTCTTGGCCAATTGTAGAATTTGAGAGTGTGATTATATAGGGATTGAATGTTGTGTTGTATTAGGAAAATTACACTCAGAAAAGATCAGATCTTATACAACCTGAGAGAGGTTAAATAGGCTGGAAACTTAGAAAAATCGCCTATGATCTGGAGTCTTATTTTATTTGACCGGCTTATGACATGTTTAGTCATATTAAAGATAAAATTAAACTATTTGGATTGTAAATGTAAATTATTTGTGTTAGGATATTTAAAATGAACCAAAGAAATTTGAACATGTGCTTGAGTTTATTTCAACATGGGGTGTTTATGAAGTTAGTGATAAGCTAATTATAAATTAGATTTAAGACAGAAAATTGCTCAAACTTTATATATTGTGAAAGGCGTTGCTCAGATGTTGTTATCTTGCTCTATTTGATGTATGTCCCTAACGCAGTCTATTATTGAAATATTATTGAGATGGCAGATGAGAATATGAGAAAGATGTTGGAGGAGATGTCCAACAGTTTGAAAGCTAGCATGAATAACAGTATGAAGCAGATGCTGAATGAAAGTGTGAGGGAGATGGAAGCTAGGAATGCTAGTCGAATGGAGGAGAATATGAAAGTTCTTCAGACCAGTTCTGCAAACTTGGAAAATAATGTGTCGCGTTTACAGACCAGTACCCAGGGAATCCAGAATGCCGTGACTGACATTCACAAGGATGTCTCAGATGTTAAAGTAGATGTATCCAATGTCCATAAAGATGTCTTAGATGTTAAAGTAGATTTATCCAATGTCCATAAAGATGTCTCAGATGTTAAGGTTGATGTTTCCAATGTACATAAGGACCTTAATATGTTGAATCTTGATGTTGCTAATGTCCGGGGTGATATTTCATGTGCTAGAGCAGAAGTAATCGTTGTTAGGAATGATGTTGCTACTGTACAAGACAAGGTAGAAGAAGTTCAAAGAGAGATTAGAAATGTTCGAACCGATGTGTCAAACGTTCAAGTAGACATAAATAATATTCATTCTGATGTTAATGATATGCAAAGCTATATCAATAAGATGCAAATAGAAGTTAATATAGTTTTTGTAGACATTGCCAAAGTTCAAACTGATGTTAATAAGGTTAGAGAAGAAATTGAAACTTCAAAAACGCTTTGTACTCGTAACATTAGTGCTTTAACAACTAGATTGGTTGACGAGTCTGTTAGGACAACAGCTTCACTAGCTGGATTAAAACATGATGTAGAGGTCATGAGGACCCAAGTCTTAGATCATAATCGTTTACTTAAGGAAGACATTGAAGTAGATATTGCTGAAATGTTAACTGCAAATGTAACGGTTTGGAAAGATGAATGGAACAGGTCAAGTGGGGAACATGTCAATCAGATTCAGGAGCGAATTGAACGAAAACTTGCCAGTACACAAGTAGATATAAATAATGAGGTAGTTCAAATTAGAAAGGACTTGAATATAAGGATGGATTCGCTATCCGAAAAGCAGGTAGAGGATAGAACTCAAATAGGCCAGGACGTGCAAGCATTAAAAACCGCGTTAGAGGAACAAATTCATAAGGTTGTCTCTGATGTCAATGAAACTACGAGCAAACTTCAGAATTTGAAACTAGGAGAAGCTAGCATGATGGAAACGTATAAAGAAGAGTTGATTGGGAAAGTCATCACGGAAATCACAGATAAGGATCCAGAAGGGTTGACTTGTGAAGATAATAGGAATTACGTGAGAAGATGTAACCTCGCTACTGAAGAGAGAGATATTAGTCCTGAGGAACGTATATTCAGATTCCGGGAAGAAGAAGAGGATAGGAATATTGAACCTGAATGGAAATATCGTGATAGTGGGAAGAATTACATGGATTCATATCCAAGAAATGTGACAGTCATCCGAAACTTTGAGGACAAGCCTCAGAAATTTAGTAATACAGATAGTCTAACACCGATAGAGTATATCAGGAACCTGAAAGACTATTTTATTGAAGCCCATATTCCTAGAGAAAGAGAAATGAGAATCGTAGAAAGATTTCTAGATGGAGGACCCCTTGAGTGGTTCAGAGCATTTCGGTACACTTTTAGTAATTTCGATGAATTTGCAGAGGCACTGATAAAACGATTCTGGTCAATAGAAGCACAAAATTCATTAAGAGCTGAGGTATACTCGAGGAAGTATTCGGGTACTCTTCCAACACGGTACGCTGATTTCTTCACGAGCCAGTTATCGCGCTTGAGATTTTTACAACCCCCATTGTCGACAGAGCAGTTGATAGATGCTATTTCTCATATGCTACCTGTGGAGGTAAGAAGGCTTATTATATCGTCAAATATCAGGGATTTGACCAGTATGGACGAACTATTGAGAAGGCTTGACTACACAAGTCCAATGCCAAATTTGTTTCAAAAAGGTCAGAGGCACGAATTCAAAGACATTAATACAGTCTACATGGATCAAGTTCAGCAAACTGATACGCCTGCTGAAGAGAAAACTGAAAATGTAGGTCCTCACAGGAACAATTATTTTCGCAACAACGGATCACAAGGTTACCGTCCATATCAGCAAAGACGAGGCTGGAATAACAATAGAGGGAACTATAATAACGGAAGAGGTAGATATTATAATAACAATGGGTACAATAGGAACTACAACAGAAATAACCAGTACCAGAATCGGAATCAGAATTCTCAAGGTCAGGTTATGACACCGGACAAGTATCAAGAGAGAGAGAAAGAAAGTCAGCAGTATTTGAAGGAATTAAGAGAGAAGGAAGCTGAAAACCAGAAGAAAAGACAGGATGTAGTGATCGATCCTGGTCCTTCTACAAGCCAGCAGAATTTGGAAAACAGGAATACAGGACAGAAGAGAAAGTAGAGAGGAGAGAATGCATTAGCCACACACAACCCAGAGAAGAAGAGACTTACGATTAAGGAACATAGAGGAAATATCATACAAGAGTAGAATTATAATTCAATTTCGTGTTCAAGTGAATTCAGATATTTATAACAGAGAGTTTAAAAACAATTTGCAACTGTTTTTAAAACGTGGTGAAGGGAGAATGCCCCCGTAAATTGAATTATACTGAGACCACGGTGGCTGTATTGGCATATGTGAATAAAGTTATGGCCGTCATAGTTGTGACGTGTATATTCATGACGTAGGCACGGATGACGCAGACTTTATGCAAGTAGGCTGGATGAGCTGAGATTCTTGGTGACGTCATGATTTTGTTCGAGAAGGATCTGAGATTTACGACGCAGTCGCAGGGAAGCAAGGAATTGTGCTGAGGAAGAAGTTACGCTATTGGAGGAGAGGCTCGAACCAATGAATGATAGTTTGGAGGGAGACGGAGATTACTGAAATTACCATATTTAATTACTTTTGGCATGCAGAATTGTGGAAAATTATTTTCAGTTATGGCATTGATTTGGAATTTTGAAGAAATTAATTATGAGTTTTTGAAATTTGAAAATCCGTCAAGTATAGCCAAAGTTAGAACTTCTAGCAATGACGGAGGAACAAGCTATGGTAGGGATGGATACGCCCCTTAAGAAGTTGATAAAAGGCCTTGCACAGCAGAGAGGAAGTTCTCATGTCTCAGGGCTCATGGCTCATTTTCTCATTCTCATATTGTCAGACTTCGAGTTCTTAATTCCGATAGAACAAGTATATTATTCAGTGAAGCAAGTCGTCATTAGCACGTGTGGTAGAGCCCACAGCATCGAACAAGCACTGAGTGTGCAGCAGTGCAATTTTACGGTTACTAAAACTAGGCGAAGTTGGAGCGCACATATAAACGAGTCTACAAGATTATCTATCAAGAGTTAGCTACTGCATTTATGCTAATTCAATTGTGCATTACAATATTGAGGCGTGTACGAAAGTTGAACATTTTCACTATTATACTTTGGAAGATATTCGCATTTTAAGACTGCAGACAAAAGTGATTTTCTCGACACCTGAGAAGCACTTTTATAATACCACATTCTACGCTACGGCTGACACATGTATTGCAACCGTGATACTGAAGATTACATTTGGTGATACAACGCTACATTCTACAATGGAACTATATAATCTGGCAGTACTTTCGACTATTATTATAACGGAAGTGGAGATGGAAGACTAAAACTTTAATGCAACTGGGAGATACATCAATGGAGTGAAATAGCAACATGGAGCTTCGTTAATCGTCATTCTACAAAAGCGAGCATGTAGTGAACATCCAACTACACTCATGCATCGTAATCCATCGCTGAATTACATCAAATGGCAGTGGAAATATCTTCATACTCCACAATTATGAACATTTCTGCGGAAATAATTGCAATAAACTTCATGGCGAATTTCTACCAGAACTTCAGGGAACTTTCAAGAGAGGCCAGGGTGGACCCGGCTCACACAGAAGAGTTTTGCCAGAAGGATGTCTATCGTCTACACGGAGCAGTGCGATTTCCGGAGGAGGAAACTGTTCTATTCTCTGAGGGCGCAGGTTCCAGGTTCGAGGTCGGAGCACATCTTGACGGTGGTGAAATGGAACCAACAGCAGTCTTCTTTGGAAATTTTCCTCTAGAACTTCAATCAACAGGTAAGGTAGTCGTGAACGTTTCTTGATTTATTTGAGCCATTTAGCGATATCTGAGCAACCATTTTTCCCATATTTTCTGTCCCATATATTTTGCCCCATATTCTTGCTTGATATTTCTGTACTCTGTACACTTTGCTGATTTATGCCTTTTTCTACGATTTATTGAGACATTATTATGTCATTGGCATATTTAAATAATTTTGGATCAGTTGAGTGATATTATATATATTCTTTCAGTAATTTGCATATTTTTGTAGTCACGATTTGACTGTAAAGTTAACGATTTTCTATGGCAAGTTTGAATTCAGACAGCGTGTCGTTTTATTAAAGTAATTCTATTCAGTAAATTACTTTGACCAATTTTCTGTCATCCTCAAGAAAGAAGAATGATTAAAAGATTTTAGAGCGTTAAAATCTACTACTTTATCGACGATCTTAGAAATACTAGTCGTTTTATGAACATGATTGCAACATAGACATTTATCGTCAATTCTGAAATACCATTGCATTATAGACAATTTTATGAAATATGAACTTTGAGTACGATTTATTGAGTACACTGTAGTAATGAACATTTGATAGGAGTTTTTCTCAATTCTAGATTGGAACAATAATGTTTGCAGTCCACAGTCTAATTGTATTCTATTCGACTATTTAT
This sequence comes from Meconema thalassinum, assembly GCA_946902985.2. Classification (NCBI taxonomy): domain Eukaryota; kingdom Metazoa; phylum Arthropoda; class Insecta; order Orthoptera; family Tettigoniidae; genus Meconema; species Meconema thalassinum. The sequence goes on from OX336390.1 coordinate 305,891,749, forward strand.
GCAGTTTAGATGAACTTTGATTGAAGATAGTATTTTTATACTGCGATACTTTGATGATATTAATCTCAATTTTGATAGACCAGGGAGGCGTGTCTAATCGTATTTGCTATTAAATTTATTTGTGACTGGCAAATTTTTACTTCATATCGCTTCATGAATGAAACCCATGAAGGTTAAATATAATAACAGTTTTCGATACAATTGATGAATATAAGAATTTTTAAAGAGGAACTATGGATGTATAATCGTTAGTTCAGTGGACGTGTAAAAGTCGCTGATGAATAATGCCCTTTAATAAGTGAAGGAGGTTCCCACAGTAATATTGATGAAGATGATGAATTTATAAGTGGAGGTTTTTTGTGTGTATTGTGGAAGATTTTGATGCCATATATAATGAGATATATGATGAATTATGGGCCAATTTTGGTGCAATTTTGTGCGTTTTGAGCGAGGTATTTATACGCTGAGTGTATTGTTCAGGTCCATTGAAAATTATTCATGTGAAGTTACTGTTAAAATTAACAAGAGTGTTTAAATAATTTGAGATAACGATTTTGAATGGAGGTTACCGTCACAAATAATAATAATTATTAAATCTTATTAAACCTGAATCTAAAATTTAAATATAACTAACCTTCATTGGTCGATTATATCACCACGATTTAAGTAATTATCAACCGTATAAACGTGTGGTTTAATGTATTTCTAATATAAATAATATAAATAATGTAAATAACTATGTAAATATCTTTAATAATAATTTGAAACGAACGGGATTAATAGAGGCGTGTATAAATTTTTCAATTGTCGTTTGACAATGTTATAAACAATTTAAAATGTTATAAATAATTAATGAACATTTTGTTATAAACATTAAGCGTTTTCGTTATTATACTCTAAACAACGCTAGTTCAACAATTGGATTATACAATTAAACAAGATTTGGGATTATTAGAGTAATCCATTGATATTTGAACGGAGCATTTAAAAGATTTGCGTGATAATATTTGAGTTGAGATGTGAACATTTAAAGTGTTTTGAAAAGGAGCTAGGCTCTGAGGTAACTAGCATATGCTAACATTGGTTGGACAGGTGCGTCCATTTGACGAAGCAAGCATGCGACACGGTGCAGGGTGTATTGCAGGTGGCCAGATAACTGAATGGTAGAGGCCAAGGTCATCTACATAGCAGCCTTGCGGTTATAAATAAAATGTGAAGTTCATGAACAAGGAAACAAATGCTATATGTCTCATCCCAGCTCCCTTATCCATTCCAAAGTGCATTGTTGTTGTTATTACGTTCTTTTGAGCTAGAGAAAGCTGAATTTTTGTATGTGAAGTCTACAAGTCCTACAGGAGGACATGGTTGCATTGACAATGGCTTCTGATTGCCACGTATATTTTGTTGTTTTTTTTTTTTTTTTTTTTTTTTTAATGTGAAATAAATTATTGTGCAGTTTAAATTTTCTTGTTTCCGACTTGGTTCATTTTAAATATCGTGGTGGAGGTTATTGTGAGGGCATACTATTAAGTGATCCAGTTGAAAACCCAGACCCGAGATTAAATTGAATAGGTAAGTAAAAGGTAAGTATGAACCCCCATATATTTTGGTGTGTTCCACAATAATTTCATATTAACTACTGTGTTCTAATCTCGGTAGTATCTGTCAGTGCCATTTTCATTGATGTAGCTGTGCCGGTGCGATTGATTATTGGCAATCCGATTGAGGGGGCGGATATCTGACAGCCTACTATCCGGATTATCGGGGACAGTACGAAATGTAGAGCTGTTCAAGCTCTACAAAAAAGTCCGCTAACCGTTAGGGAGTTAGGACAGTTTTAGTTGGGTAATGTCTACAGTGACGTAAGCTGCCTTAACCTATAGCCGCAGCGCTCTTACACCGGCTAGGCACTTCTGTCCCGCTGCTCCAATCGCTGCCTAGGAATCACGCGGACGCGAGGGGTGCGGACTGAAGGCTCATTCTCTGTTTTTGTTCCTGTGTTGTTGGAAGTTGTGCTACGAGTTTTTTGTGTCTGTGATAAGAGTTGTACTGCGAGTTACGGCGGAAAATACGGAAGAATATTCGTTCTTCGCCGTACGAGGAACTTGAAAACATTTTAATGAAATGGTTCGAGGGAAAAAGGAGTGAGAACGTTATTATTGACGGGAACATACTTAAACAAAAAGCTCAAGAAATCGCACTTAAGCTGGGTTTGGTCGATTTCCATGCTTCTAATGGCTGGTTTGATGGCTTCAAAAAACGGCACAATCTTTCGTTCCAAAACATGTGCGGCGAGAGTGCGGAAGTTAATGACGATACAGTTGTATACTGGAAAGAGAAAACGTTGCCTCGACTTCTTGAAGGATATGATGCTAAGGATATTTTTAACGCCGATGAAACGGGAGTGTTTTACAACTTGCTCCCGTCCAAAACATAGGCTGTTTGCGGAGAAAAATGCCACGGAGGCAAAAAAAGTTAAGAAAGACTGACAGTGTTGTTATGTGTTAACAGCAATGGGAGTGAAAAATTACCCCCACTAATAATTGGAAAATTTAAGAATCCAAGATGTTTCAAGAACTCCCGTACACTCCCATGTAAATATGATTTTAACAAAAGTGCATGGATGACATCGGAGATATTTCGAAAAATTTTACAAAGCTTGGATGCCAAGATGGGATCGGCAGGAAGGAAAATAGTGCTGGTGATAGATGTCCAGCTCATCCTTCAGATAAGTCTTTCCTGCGGAATATCAAAGTGGTTTTCCTTCCTCCTAACTGCACCAGTCACCTGCAGCCTTTGGACCTTGGCATTATTCATTCTGTGAAAGTGAAGTACAGGAAGGCCCTGGTTCAAAGAGTTGTTTCTTTCCTCGAAAGAAATGAGGTAATGAAATTGAACATACTCCAAGCCATGCATATGTTTGTAGCAGCATGGCAACTAGTCACAATGACCACTATTCAAAACTGCTTTGGCTGCTGTCACAACATTTGAAGAATTTGTTACTTGTGATGATGATATCCTAACCTCACCACCACAGATGGATGTTGGAGACCTTTGTGATGATGCAAAGGGGCAAAGTACTGAATAGGAAGACGAAGAAGAAGAAGAAGAAGAGGATCCAGCAGAACCAACTTTTGAGCAGCAGTGGAAGGACTGGATATTGGTGCTATTTCAGAAGTTTTTAATGAAGAAGACGCTACTGATGACATTGGGGAAGATTGGGGGATTGTATCAAAGGATTCTACTGTCACAACATTTGAAGAATTTGTTACTTGTGATGATGATATCCTAACCTCACCACCACAGATGGATGTTGGAGACCTTTGTGATGATGCAAAGGGGCAAAGTACTGAATAGGAAGACGAAGAAGAAGAAGAAGAAGAAGAGGATCCAGCAGAACCAACTTTTGAGCAGCAGTGGAAGGACTGGATATTGGTGCTATTTCAGAAGTTTTTAATGAAGAAGACGCTACTGATGACATTGGGGAAGATTGGGGGATTGTATCAAAGGATTCTACTGTCACAACATTTGAAGAATTTGTTACTTGTGATGATGATATCCTAACCTCACCACCACAGATGGATGTTGGAGACCTTTGTGATGATGCAAAAAGGCAAAGTACTGAATAGGAAGAAGAAGAAGAGGATCCAGCAGAGCCAACTTTTGGGGCAGCAGTGGAAGGACTGGATATTGTCCTCCGGTACTTCTCCTCCTTCAGTGTGGATGAAGAGCTCATCAACACTCTCAACCAAATTGAGAGAAAACTTCTTTCCGTGAGACATCTGGGCAAGAGGAAGCAAACTACTTTACTGGACTACTTCAGAAAGTGAAGGGTAATACCTTATGCTTATTCTCATAGTTCTCATGGTCTGCCTTCACAAATATCCCTAATATACAGTATGTTAGGCCTCTGTTCCTTAAAGTTACAATTATAAGTCAGTAATACCTATTTCTCCTTTCCTTGCTGCAGTTTGTGCTCCCAATGGACCACTAAGGAATCCGTTACCTGTGCTGTTTCGTAAATATTTTCTGTTATTCTTGTGTTAATTTGACTTTTTAGTATTTCTTAACATGTTCATTTATTATTTCTTGACATAACATTAGTTGAAGACATAAATGTACCGGTATCATTATTTCTTGTGATATATAGCCTATTTTCTTCAAACCCCCTTTTAAGGAAAACCCCCTTCTAAGGAAGAAATATCAAATCCCCCTGAGATTTGTTAAAAAGGGGTTCTACTGTATTGTCCAAGTCTGAAATATGTGAAAGTTTGTGTGTTTGTATGGGCTTTTTCAGGCTGGTGTGGTAGAACTGCTCTGTAAGATTCAGATAAATGCTTCTCTATCAATGAGAAGGAATCTACTATTCTTCCTTGGGGTCCCGCACTAAATATAGTGCACTCCCGATAATTGGCGGTAATATTGCACGAACTTCGGCGAATGATTGAAAACCGCGAATTATCCGCAGTATTGCTTTTTTAAGCGTGGTAAAAGCAAAACTATTAATTAAAGTATTGAAATTTATTTTATGAACATGCAAAATATAATTATAACCCTTTGCTACATTGTATTGTAAGACACACTACTAGAGGTGTGTGGATTATGCCAACATTTCTAATAACTAAGAAAAAAGACTGTCGTCACTTTTTGTTTCTTAGATAGTTTATTTTTTCTAATTTTAGGTTGTATATTTCTGAAGAAAACAATATAAATGAGAACGAATATTCATCTGGATTTTCTATATAAGAGATAAGTGTGACTTCAGACTAGGTTGACTGTGGGAAACTTTCGGAATTTCCGTTGAATCACTCCCGCACTAGATCTCGGTTTTCCTCACCGACAGTCAAATTCCGTACAATATTCTCCTCTCTTTCATGTCTGAAACCATAATCGTCTTTATCGATGTCTAACTACTCTATTACACTTTCTTCTGCATCTTACATTCATCCAGGTTTTGCTTTAATGTCATCGTAGTGAGACCACCTTGCCCGTTCGAAATATCGTCATCACAGAAGCCGGCAATCGCTTGTTTTTGTGCAAGTGTAGTAGCGTGTTGACTGCATGAAGGTCCAGTAACAACGACGCACTCGGCGCTGCGTAGGTTTGCGCCATTGGCAATAATCGCTATTTACAATACGCGGTCCGCGCCTCTACCCTTCACAACTAGTATGCTGACCTTGGGGTGTGGCTGTTGGAAAAGGGAGGTTAGGTTCTGAGTGAAAGTGCATTCCTCTTTGTATTGTCTCAGCATTGAATCCCTTTCGGCGACATGCTCGTATGTTTTCAAGATTGCAACATTCTAATAGCAGTGCGCAAGTAGGCTAGGCCTAATTTTACATCGCTGAGAATCGCAGTTCAGTCTCCTCAAATCTTAATGATTTTGTCTCCACGCATCGTATCGCGTTAACATTTTTTTGAATGACGGAGAGATTATTTTATTTAGCGGGAAGATTAGTTGTTGTAAGAATTACTACTATAAAAAATACTCTCGGAGACCCGCATATTGACTGCAAAGCGAATTAACCACACGCAAATTATCGGGAGTACACTGTTTAGTAGTAGAAAATTATGCCTGGAGATAGCTCTGTTCACATGTTTGTTTTTATCTCTAGGTGCGAGCTGGTCAAACACCAACTGTGGAAGTGTTAAGGTTAATGGAAGCATTTAGTAATGAAGATAACTACACTGTATGGTCAAGCATTAGTAATATCCTTGGACAGTTGGGCCTACTTCTATCACACACCGACTTTGAAGACGTTTTCCGTGCATATGGTCGGAGACTGATGTTAGAAGTAGGGAAAAGGCTTGGCTGGGATCCCAAGGAGAATGAAAGTAAGTTTGATTGTAACTGAATAATTTAAGTTCCTGTTATTGTTGTAAATGGTTATTAAATGTCAGTATGCACCTTTGTTATTTGTTTGTATTTTGATAATATTTTTTTTTTTATCTTTTAGACGCTTATCATTCTTGTTTTAAAAGGACCTAACATCTAGGTTATTGCCTCCTGTTGAACTTTTATCTTGTGTACAAATGAAACGTGCTGGCAATCCCAAAACTGGTGGGAGTAGGTGAGTTGTGGCTATGCCATTTAAGAGTTGATGAGCTCAGTTTGAATGGCACAAATTAAAATAAATTTTTACTTTCTTCAAAAATGTGTGATTTTAAGGAGTTCTGTAGCATTTTCTTACAGACTAAAACGATAAGGGGTTAGAGTTTTATGTTTAATTCTTCCTTATAGCATAATGTTGGAATTTGAATTTCAAAACTAATTCAACCAATGTTTGCTTTGGTCTAAATATCAAATTTCATCGAAAATCTTTGGGGCTTTTGTGATGATAGAACATACAGGCATAAATCAATTTACTGCCACTTTTCACTCTATACATAGGGGCAGATGACCTTATTGTTCTGCCCCTTAAAACAACAATAACTAACTCACTCTAAATATTCAACAAAATTATGTTAAATGGTCCGGCTAAGCTCAAAAAATGTCAGCATTTCGTCCCAGTGTACCATTGGGCTCGTCAGTTTGTATGGTACACCTCACCAATACGCTGAATAGTGATCACTCTAAATATGTATGAAAATTGTAAAAAAAATTATGTGGCTGTTCTATTTTATAGACATTTGTGTGGACTCTTCAATGATAGGTTAATAGGAATTTGCAGAGTTAGCTCAATAGTCAACTAGGATAGTAACGGAATGACTCATCTGTGTCTGGTGGGAGACGGGCTACTGTGAGTTTGACATTGGACTGTTGTGTCTTTCTTTCTTTCTTTCTGCGCTTGTTGGTAAGCCCAAGATTTAGTGAGATAATTATAATTCTATGTTTCTTGTGCTGTTGTAACATAGTGTTCAGATTTGAAATAAGGAGTATCTTAATAATATTAACTAACTTCATTACTTTCCACCAGTGTCTATTGACTCAGTTAAAAACCAGTGTTTTAAATAAAATAAATGAAACATAGATGTTATTCTATATGTACGAAGTGCATTTTTTAAGCACTGTTTCTGTATATTTCCGGTACTGCGATTGCGATGTTAGTTTGTGCAATGGCTTCCTTCATCTGTTGACACATCACATGCAACATTGGAGAGAACATGTAGTGTGGCCATCTTGCAGTGACTGCTTAGAATGTTCATCACAGCCTGCCGACTGTGTGAGATACAGTACGTGGTTCGTTTCGTGAATGCATGAAATATTAAATTAGTTGACATTTATTACCAAGTGGTAAGGTGTATGATGAAGGTGGAATTGTTGAATGGAATGGTGAGGGAGTGGGTTCAAATGTTCATTGACGAACTTCAATCTGTGCATGACGAACTGCAGAGGACAGTTGGTACTTTTCTTTTCTTGCAATGAGAACACAGGACCAAACAAATTGCATTGGTCTTTCTCACAAGTTAAGCTGAAGAGATTGATGATTGCTTCAACCACATTGTGATGGAAAAACAAGACATGGGTATCCCATATCAGTATCACTCCTGAATCGAAGCAGCAATCTATGGAGAGGCATTCAACCTCACCAGTGAAGAAAAAATTCAGACAACCACTCCCCACCTGGAAGATCATGGGCACTGTTTCCTAGGAAGAAAAGGTATTTTCTTTGTTGAATTCTTGCCTCTGAATGCAACAATCAACAATGGTGGCGACTTTGCGACATTATGAAAGTTGTATCATGCAATTCGGAATAAAAGGCGTGAGATGCTATCCTGTACAATCATCTTACTTCATGACAATGTCTGATCTCTCACAACCAATCAAATTCAGGACCTCATCACATCATTTGTTTAGGAAGAATAGCTACACACAACCGTACCCCTACAGTCCTGATTTGACACCAAGTTATTTCCATTTTTCCTTCATCTAAAGGAGTTCCCTGGTGGCAGACATTTTGATTATGATGATCCCTAAGAGAGAGTACCGACAGGGCTTTCTGTGAAGAAGGCATACAAACATTGGCATGCCGTTTTGAAAAGTGTCTTCAAATAAAGGAGGGGACTATGTGGAGATATAGTTTACGGTGCATAAAACCTTAGGAAAATGAATTTTTTGCAAAATAATAGTTGCTTTGAAAGAATTGGTGCTAAACAAATACACCTCGTTTATAAATGAAAATGAAAATCCACAACCTGCTTCCAGTCTCCGACCGGGTCAGGAATGGAATGAATGGAGCCCCCATCTAGCGGCGAGGATATGAACTGTGCCGGCTGCCGAGGCCTGACGCACTCCTCTGGGGCAATGATTAAATGAATGACAGATGAAATGAAATGATAGTGGAGAGTGTTGCTGGAATGAAATTTTGACAGGGAAAACCGGAGTACCCGGAGAAAAACCTGTCGACCTCCGTTTTGTCCAGCACAGATCTCACATGGAGTGACCGGGATTTGAACCACGGACCCAGCGGTGAGAGGCCGGCGTGCTGCCGCCTAAGCCACGGAGGCTTCCGTTTATAAATACAATTTTCAAAATTTTTCAAATAAGAGATTTCTTGCAATTTGCAGGGAGCTAAGGCAATGTAACTCATCATCATCTTGTACAGTTTCCAGCCACTGGCCGGGTCTGTTTGGAACACAAGCCTCTCCTACGTCTTCTGTCTTCCCACCATCTCTCAGCCTCCACCCTTGTCCAGTCTTCTCCTCTCTTCTTCACGCTTTCTTCTATCCCCTTCAGCCACCTGTCTCTCGGTCTCTTTCCTTCCCACTTCGTCTCGTGTATCCTCTTCTCCTCCATTCGTTTTACATGTCCATACCATCTAAGTCTAGATTTCTCTATACCATCCTCTAATGGTTCCTCCTTCATTAATTCTCTGGTCCTCCCATTTTCTTATTCTGTCCATCTTTGTAGCTCCAATACTGCTTCTCAAGAACCTCATCTCACTGGCCTGTATTTTTCTCTTCTCCCTTCCTTTCATAACCCAGGTCTCCGAGGCATACGTCAGGATAGGGACATAGTACGTCCGATATATGATCTTTTTGCTGTTCTGAGGGACATCCTTGCTCCATAACATGCTTCTCACACTCCTCCGGAATGCTTCTGCCTGTCTCCCCCGCTCATTTATTTCTCTATCGTTTCTTCCATTATCTTGTATCAGGCTTTCCAGATACTTGAAACTCTCCACTTTCTTCAGCTGCTCCCCACCAATTGTTATTCCCGTTGTGGTTCTTTCCTTCTTCCTTGTTGTGATCACCATCTCACTCTTATTTATGCTAAATTTCATCCCATATCCTTGTATTATTCCTTTCCACACGTCCAGCTGTTCCTGTACCTCCTGCTCCTTGTTTCCCCAAATCTGCAAACACCATTGCTTTCATCTTTCCTTCCCCAATTATTTGTGCCACTCGGGTCATTATGTCATCCATCACCACAATGAAAAGTAACGGTGACAGTGCACTTCCTTGTTTCAGGCCGTTTCTCTGTTCCAACCAGTCCGATCTCTCTCCTCCCACTTTCACACAGCTCACGCTTCCCTTGTACATCTCCTTTATTCTCCTTATAGTCCATTTTTCTACTCCTCTATCCTCCAGGGACTTCCATACTTTGTTTCTGCATACACTATCATATGCTTTCTCAATGTCCAGGAAGGCCATCAGTAGATCTGTTCCATACTCATAGTGCTGTTCTTGTAACAGCCTTACAGCAAAAATCAAATCCACTGTGGACCTTCCTGCTCTGAAGCCATGTTGTTCTTCCCTCATCCCTCCTTCAATCCTTGTCCTAATTCTCCTTTCCAAAACTTTCTCAAAGATCTTTGCACAATGACTCATCAGTGTTATTCCCCGATAGTTTCTGCATTCTGTTCTACTACCTTTCTTGAAGATCGGGACAATTATTCCCTTTTTCCAGTCCTCTGGGGGTCTTCCTTTCCTTCCATGCTGCCTTCATCACTCTGTACTACCATTGTATCCCCACCTCTCCTGCTGCTCTCACCATCTCCACACTCGACTCATCCACATCCGGTGCCTTTCGTCCTTTCATCTTCCTCACTGCATCTTCTACTTCTTTCCATGTTAACTCCTTTTCTGTTTGCAGTCCATCTTCCTCTTCCCCGATTTCTTCCTCCTCGCCGTGGTTTCCATTTGGGTTCAGAAGTTCTTCAAAATATTCTTTCCACATTTTCTTCCCTATTTTCTATCTCTTGTCACCTTTTGTTCACCATTCTAACATAATCCGTAGGATCCTTCCGCCTCTTATTTTTTACCATCCCATACAGGACTTTTTTGTACCTTCACTATCCTCCTTCATCATCTTTGTCTACTCTTCCATCCACTTTCTTCTCTCCTCAGCCACTACTCTCTTTGCCTCCTTCTTTCTTTCCTGGTACGCTTCCCTTGTCTCTGCCGTCCTATTTTGATACCACCTCCTAAAGGCTCTATTCTTTTCCTTTACTATATCTCTTGTCTTCTCATTCCACCATGGTGTTTCCTTGCACCTCTTCTTACTACTTGTCCTCCCACATACTGCTTCTGCTGCACCTACTAGTGTCTTCTTAAATCTATGTAACTGAATCATCAATTATTATATTAGAGATGTCTATTTAAATTTAGAAAGAGGAAATTAGAGAAGAAGAGTGAGATGCTATGATTTTCTCTGTTATTTATTGGAGTTCTCATTGCAGGCCATTTGGATACCTTGCTGAGGTCACTCTTGATTGGACAACTGGCTTGGTTCAAAGAAGAAAGTGTAATAGCTGAGGCACAACGAAGATTTGCAAATCATGTTTCGGACAAGTTGCAACTGCCAGCTGATTTGCGAAGTCCTGTGTACAAAGCTGTTCTGTCAGTTGGAGATGAGTCTACCTATAATACGATGCTAAGGGTAGGTAAATAATTTTTTAAAAATTAAAATAAGATTCTGAATCTGGTGCCGACCCCTTGGTGTTGGGGTATTGTACCCGTCTCTCACCCAGAGGCCCCGGGTTTGATTCCCGGCTCCGTCAGGGATTTCAGAAACTGACGTGAGGGCTAGAAATGGGTGCACTTAGCCTTGTGAGGACAATTGAGTAGCTGTCTGACAGTGAGGCTGCGTCCTATCACCAAGATTAATGGCCGAGGGGACCCAACCTGCTGACCACATGTCACCTCTCAATCTGTAGGCCTAGTGGCTAGGCAGCAACAGTTGCTTGGTAATCCAGGGCCCTTCATGGGCCACGGCCTGGTTCTGGATCTAGTGTGCCATCAAGTCTAATACGTGCCCTAATTTTTTAGTAATTCGGTCGACAATGGTATACATTGCTTTAGAGTAAATTTGGTATTTTTGGGTCAGACTCATCAGCCCTTAAAATCTGATGTCATAGCTATAGGACAGTAATGACCTGCTAACATGTCTAATTGTTATCAAGCTCATACATAACCTTTCCCCAATTTCATGTTCAATAAGTTGTAGGTTATTTGCTCGCAGTTAGGACACACAAGTTCATTGGCAAATGAAAATAAAATTCAGTTTTGACCTGGTGCACCAATTGGTGCATTACTTGGTGATGTGTTAGATTTTAATTTTTCATCACTCTCTTTCATTATCTTAGTCAATGTTTTAAATTTTACTAGATGACCCGGTGAACTTTGTCATCATCATCATCTTGAGCAGTTTCCAACCGCTGGTCGGGTCTGCTTGGAACATAAGCCTCTCCATAGTTTCCTGTCCATCCACCATCTCTCGTCATTTACTGTGTCCCAGCACACTCCTCTTTCCTCCACACTCTTCTTAACTCCTTTTGTCCATCTGTCCCTTGGTCGTCCCCTTGGCCTCCTTCCCGTTATTTCCATTCCAAACATCTTCTTCGGTATCCTCTCCTCTTGCATCCTCCTCACATGTCCATACCATTGTAGCCTAGATCGCTCTGTTCTATTTTGCAATGGTTCCTCTCTTACCATCTCCCTGACTCTCTCATTCCTTACTCTGTCCATTCTTGTCACTCCTACCCTACTCCTCTGGAACTTCATCTCCACTGCTCGGATTTTATTCTTGTCCCTTTCCTTCATCACCCATGTTTCTGAACCATATGTCAAAATTGGCACAAAGTAGGTCTTGTAGATGATTCCTTTACATTTTTGTGGTACATCTTTATTCCATATCATCCCCCTAACACTCTTGAAAAATCCATCTGCGCATCTTCCCCTCTCATTTATTTCCATCCTATTGCCTCCCTTTTCTTCAATTATGCTTCCCAAGTACTTGAAGCATTCTACTTTCTGCAACTGCTGTCCTCCAAGTGTTATGCCCATATCCAGTCTGTTCTTCCTCGTTGTGATGACCACTTCACTCTTTTGTGCTGAGAACTTCATCCCATATGATAACACTACCTTCTCCCACTCATCTAATTGCTCTTGTACTTCTTCCTCATCCTCTCCCCATACCAGAAGGTCATCAGCAAACAACATTGCCTTCATTTTCCTTTCCCCAATGCTATTTACCACTTTTCGTATGATTTCATCCATCACCACTATAAATAACAGGGGTGAGAGGGCACTTCCCTGTTTCAGACCACTCTCCAGTTGAAACCATTCCGTTCTCTCTCTTCCCACCTTTACACAGCTTTTGCTTCCCTCGTACATTGCTTTCACTCTTGCCACTGTCTCCTTGTTCACTGCTTTTGCTCTCATTGCTTCCCATACCTTGTTTCTATTAATACTATCATATGCTTTCTCAATATCCAAGAAGGTCATCACCAGATCTTTCCCATATTCATAATGGTGTTCTTGTAGCTGTCTTACTGCAAAGATGAGGTCAACTGTTGACCTTCCTGGCCTGAATCCATCCTTTTCTTCCCTCAGCCCATCTACCACCCAAAATTGATTTGATTGTAACTCTTCATAAGCGATTGCCGATTATTAATCCTAACCAACCTTCCAACTCCAATTAATTGAGATCGACAATATTAGCCGCCTTGTGGACGGTTCGAGTTTTGTTTGGTTATTAAATGAAACTCGTTTTGCAATTTAAATGAATTCAATGTCTCTTCAACGCCTTACAATGTGGACAAACTACTGACATTTCTCCAATTGTTACTGATCTGTCCGCACCATAATCGATATCCGAATCTTAATGGAATGCTGCTCTGGATTCCCAGGAGCATAGCGTCACCGCATTCGGTCATGTTCATTGTGTCGTGCTCGTTGGCGTTTTGTTTGACGCTCCTGAACTCGTTGCATTCTGAATCTATTTGCTTTTTTGTATGACAAATATTCGCTTTTCACTTGTCATTCATTTTCAGTCGCTCTTGAACATAAATCGGACATGCCAATACGACTATATTCATTATCCATCGCTCGTGCGGTTTGCATGTGAAGTAGCTCGCCTTGACTTCGATGACCTATGTCAACTCGTCCTCTCCTTGGCATTGCAATGAACACTGTAAAACGACACGAATTGTTTTCACAGTAACTCAAATCTATCGGACCTACCTGGAGGACTTTACAATGACATCCTCTCCGTTAGTAGTACGTTCTCATATTAGAGGTGTTGGTCTAAACTTATTAACGTGAAATATAATACTATTATATGACATACTTTCATACGCTGTAATTGGATTACAGTAGAACCTCGATGCATCGTTTTTCAAGGGGGGGGAGGAGGAAAATGACGATGGATGCGGGAAACGATAATAGCGGGTAACATAAAAATTTTGAGGAAAAAAAAAAGTACGGTTACTGTATTTGGACATATTTCTTCATGTAAACTTCATAGAGGCATCAAAATACCGTATATACCTGAATACCCCCCCGCACATTTTTATTCAAAATCGGACTTGAAAAATTGGGGTGCGGGTATTAATTGAGTCATCCAAATTTTAAAGATTTAAATTCCCTTGATATAGGTTAGGATGGCGTGATATAAAAGCACACCTAGCGTCTTTAAATCAACACACAAAATAGTTATTTTAACCTATACAGTGGAATCTCGTTAGCACGTTCTCGGTTACGACGTTTTCCCGCTTAGCGTGATGATTTTCTGAAGTCCCAGTCCCAATTCTACAAAATACATGTTGATATATCCCCTTAATACGTTCTCTATTCCCGCTCACGACGATCAAATTTCCGTTGTACCATTTGTACGCGAACCGGATTTTATTCTTATTTCATTATAAAATTCGGCTTCTGGAAAACACGACGCGATATTGCCTCATATTCTCTGATAGTTATTGACAGTGTAGATGATTTCATTGTGTTTGACGGCGTAGAAGTGGCTATAGCAATGACGCAACACAGGTGACGTGTGTCTCTCCCGCTGCCCTTTCTCTCCTTTCTCAAGTCCCTATCCTACTAAATTCATGTTGATATATCCCCTTAATACGTTCTCTATTCCCGCTTACAACGATCAAATCTCCGTTGAACTATTTGTTAGTGAACCGTATTTTATTCTTATTTCATTTTAAAATTCGGCTTCTGGAAAACACGACGCGATATTGCCTCATATTCTCTGATAGTTATTGACAGTGTAGATGATTTTATTGTGTTTGACGGCGTAGAAGTGGCTATAGCTATGACGCAACACAGGTGACGTGTCTCTCTCTCCCACTGCCCTTCACCCCCTTCCCTTTGTTTATTTCTCACGTAGCCACATTATTGTCTTCGTGTTCCGCACTATTGTCTTCTAGTTCTTAGTGTTCACGTCCAGTTATGACCTATTTTATTGCGTGTTTCATAATGGATAAGAAGAAAGTACTGCAGATAACTAATGACGAGAAGATTAAATACATTGTAGTGTAGAGGTACAGTAATTAATTTTTATGTTATTTATTGCGTGTAAGTTACTGATAACCTATGTTTATGTCGTGACTGTAGTAGTGCATACAATCACTTACTAAGGTCGGCGATTGAACGTCCATATATACGCCGCGTTCTTTCTTATACGTTGTAAATGCAGTATGGCGTTTTTCGGTAGTACGTTTTCCCGCATATGACGTCCAAATTTTTCAGTCCCTTGAAAAACGTACTAACGAGATTCCACTGTACTTTATTTACGAAATACCGCTTCCTTTTGCCACTCACCCCTTCTTCAAATGAACGTTCAATTTCCTTCCTTTTGCCGAGAATCGTGTTCAGTGTAGACGGAGAAATGTTCCACTTTCGCGCTATATCCACACGCTTCATGTGAGGATTGCAGAAACTGTATGCACGGATGTTGTATTATTTATGAAATGCCTGCATGAATTGTGCACGACTTACTAAGGAATCCAGTGTTCCTTTAATCTACAGTATTCAAGAGTAGTAGAATATCTTTCCTCCGCTGGACTTTGCAACGGGTCACGCATGTGTAGTTCCGTTCATTCCGTGCGATCTGAGCTCACATGCCTACATCAACTCAACAGCGCCATCTATTAGCTCACGCCCCCGTACGCTCACTACGTCACGTCTGGAGGGAGGCCGGTCAGTCAAGCTTAAGATTTATTGCACCCAATATGCCGACGGAACAAGAGACCGCTACTGCAGCAAACTTGCACAATCTGAAAAGGAGGAGGACACGTGAGAGAACAAATGCCACACGCTTCATTACAGCCATTAACAGCCTTACAGAAGACACAGTCTTAAACGAGGTCATCACACAAAGGACTGTAGCAGGAAAGGGAGAGCTTTGTGTTCCCAGTGTGGAAAAGGTCACCATAGAGCGATTTGCAGCAGCTTAAATCATTCCCCTGTCGCGAATTGCACAGAAACAACCGCCGTTGGTAAAATAAACGTCACTACTCCGGGATTTACCCATCCCCAGACTGCTAGAATATGGATCTCGGGACCAACGGGTTCGAGTAAGCTGACGAGGTGCGTTCTCGACGGAGGTAGTCAATCCAGTTTCGTCAAAAGTTCTTTGGTCGATGAACTTGGTCTGGAAGTCATTGGAGACGCATCATTAAAGGTCCACGCGTTTGAAACACCATCCAACACATCACATTCACGTAGGTTCGTTCGCCTGAAGACCAGAGGATTTTGGGACAGTTCCCAAGTAACCTTGACAGCATTTGAAACCACCCACTCCGTTTCTCACCACCCAGCAGTACCACGAAATATCACGATGACCGGACAAACGCGGAAACTGCAATTAGCTGACCCTACAGATGATTCAGCTGACCTTCCAATCGAGCTGTTAATCGGAGGAGCTCAGTATTGGACAATCGTCAGTGACTCTGCTCCGATACGACTCTCCTCGTCAGTTGTGTTAATTCCATCTAAATTTGGATGGATATTCACCGGAAACCGCTCAGGTGTATCAGCTATTAACACGGTAGTAAACTTCATCGATGCATGTCACTCCATGCCCTGTGACGACTCTCTTCGATGTTTTTGGGATCTGGAGTCCGTTGGGATTGCAGCTGAACAAGACCGAGCAATGAGCGCTAAAGACACCTCACTTCTAACACAATTTCACGCGTCTTACAGTATTGAGGACCAAAGAAGAGTTGTACGATTGCCACGCAAGGAAACTATGGAACTTGCCAACAACTATCACGTTGCAGAAAAACGATTCCAATCACTGGAAACCCGATTCCGGAAGAACGAAGCCCTGAAACAAACATATACGAACCACATGATGGACTACATAAGGAAAGGCCACGTGGAACTAGCTCCAGAGGAAACCCGTAGGGATGATTTTTATCTTCCTCATCACTTAGTAAAGAAAGAGAAACATGGAACCATTAAATGGCGTATAGTCTTCGACGCATCGTCACACGAAGAAAACGCGCGCCCACTCAACGAGACCCTGGAAATGGGACCCAACCTACTCCCCGAACTGTTTGCAGTATTGTTGCGGATCCGTTCATTCCCCTACAGTGTGATAGGAGACATCAGCCAAGCGTTTCTTCAGTTGTCCCTTCACGAAGGGGATAGTGACTTGACCAGATTCCTGTGGTACCGTGTTGTCGAAGATGAGAGTGGCGCTCAAGTGGCTTCCAACGAGCAAGCGATTTTCCGCTTCACAAGACTCCCATTCGGACTGACTTGCAGCCCATTTCTCCTTTCAGCTACACAGAGAGATCTAGCCACTAGAAACAGATCTCAGTTTCCTTCCGCGGCTTCACTCATAGATGAAAATACATTCATGGACGACATTATCGCAGGTGCCCGAGGAGAAAATGAAGCGATCGCACTCTAATATGAACTCACCTCTCTCATGAAGAAGATAAGTCTACCCATGTCGAAATGGGCCACGAGTTCCCAACTGCTGATCCAGATATGGAAGGCCGCTGGAAGAGAGATCACCACGGAAACACACGTTCTTAGCGTTCCATGGATCACAGTAACAGACTCGCTCACTTTAGATGTTACAGAAATCACAACTAGACTGAAGGACCGCCCCACTACGAAACGACACCTGCTCCAAGCGACTGCTAGTTTCTACGACCCATTGGGTTTAATGACGCCGATATCAATACTCGGGAAAATCCTATTTCAGGACACATGGCACAGAGGACTAACATGGGATGAACTCCTACCGCAGGTCCTTGCCAGTCGCTGGCACAGCTGGACCTCAAGTCTACCCCAACTCTCGCAGATCACCGTCCCAAGATGGGCAGGAATGCCCGAACGCGACATCACAGATGTCCATGTGTTCTGCGACGCTTCAGAGCGAACGTATGGATCTGTTTTGTATATGCGATCTCTCTGCAATGGCACCACATCTGCCCACTTGTTGTGCAGTAAAAGTAGACTTGCGCCAGTCAAGAAGGTGACAACTACCAGGTTTAGAGTTGCTAGCAGCGGTGATAGGCGTTCGACTCTTGAATTACTGCGCTAAGGCGCTGACCTTCGACACAAGCAGAGGGACCCTGTGGACGGACTCAAGAGTAACCCTAGGATGGATTCAGAATGATCCGAGTCGTTGGAAGACGTTCGTCTGCAACCGCGTGACGGAGATTCAATCCTCTACCACTCCGTCACAGTGGAGACATTGTCCAGGCAAGGACAATCCAGCAGATCACTTGTCACGAGGATTGACGGCAGAGAAGATCAAAACTCTTCAGGCCTGGTGGAAAGGACCATCATGGCTATCTCTCGACCAATGCCATTGGCCACACAGCTCACCCGTCTCTACGCCCCTCCCTGAAGCAAGAACTCGCGCTCAGGATGTGCTCCAAATTGAATCACCAGACCCAGTAATTGAAGCTACCAGATACAGCTCCTATATCAAACTTCTTTGCGTAACCGCATGGGTTCTTCGCTTCGTACGCCCACTTAGACATGAGGACCAACCAACGGGGGAACTAACAGCAGAAAATATAAATGGAGCCCTCCGCTATTGGATAAAGGCAATGCAAATGGAATGTTTCCCTACCGAAATTGCAGCTCTCGAACGGAAGACCCCTCTGCCTGAGAAATCGAAGATCAAATGTTTCAATCCATTTCTCGACAATGGCATACTTCGCCTCGGTGGACGCCTACAATATGCTGCGTTTACAGAGAGTGAATGGCATCCAATCATCATGGAAGGACGACATCATTTCACACAACTGCTGATAAGAGACAAGCACACACGGCTCCATCATCTCGGAGTACAGATTGTTCTCTCTGACCTCCGAAGCACCTACTGGATCCTTGGTGCTCGCCGTGCCATCAAACAGGTCCTTCACCAATGTTTACCCTGCAAGATGGTAAAAAATGTTGGCGGCCAGGCAATAGAGGCTCCACTGCCCTCCGAACGAGTGACCCCGAGCAAGCCATTTGCTGTCACAGGTATCGACTTCGGGGAAACGCTGTACGTCAGGGCAGGAACATCAGCCAAAAAGTGTTACATCACCCTCTTTACGTGTGCCACTACACGGGCCTACATTTGGAGTTGAGTGGTGATATGAGCGCCGACAGATTCATGCAAGCACTACAGAGATTCGTCGGTAGGCGCGGTCTGCCGCACACTATTTATTCGGACAACGCCCAGACCTTTCGCGCGGCTAACAAGGTACTGAGTGGCATTTGGGCTTCACTGTCTGCGGCGAAGACTCACCGCTACCTCTCCGAGCATGGTGTAACTTGGAAATTCATCGCCCCATGCGCGGCTTGGTGGGGAGGATGGTGGGAGAGGATGGTTGGATCGACGAAGCGGTGCCTACGGAAGGTACTTGGACTCTCCAGCATTGACGAAGAAGGACTCCAAACAGTACTGGTCAGCATCGAAGCCGCACTGAACTCTAGACCCTTGACTCGCAATGGAGACACCGGCGATGTGTTGACTCCCGCACACTTCCTTGTGGGAGAGAAACTCACTACAGTTCCATCTGGGCCTGAACCACCAACGGAAGTTCCTGTTCAAGAATTCAGACTGCGCCAACAACTGGCAGACGACTTCTGGAAGCGCTGGAGTAAGGAGTACCTACTGTTGCTGCAGAGCTTCCATCAAGTCCAGCAGCCCAAGAAGAACTCTACGCTGAGGGTAGGTGACGTCGCGCTCCTTCAAAGTGACCTTCAGCCGAGACATCTCTGGAGAAAGGTCCGGATCCACGAGCTGCGTACTGGAAGGGACAGGATTGTAAGGACTGTAATCCTTTCCACAGCAGATGGAAAACAGCTGGCCCGACCCGTTCTGCTGGTCGTACCTCTAGAGGTAGACCAGGGTGGGGAGGATGTTGGGAATTGACTTCCAACCTGGCCACAGATAGTGCCACCTCCCAAGCTCCATAGCCATTGACATTATGTTGGACTGCAGTGTGTGTGTGTTATATCTGTACCTCCCTGTGCTTTGTATATTGTTACTCTGTATTCTGTGGTGTGCAATACAAGATGGCGAGTTTAGAATAGTGACCAGTGTGTGTTGTCTGTTTACACCTCCCTATCCCTCCACATATGTAGTACAGTATTCATATGTGTCATTTTATCACTTGCTCTTTTTAGTAAAAAAATAGTCATTAATTGTTTTTTGTTTCGTCGAAGCTTTGCGTTTCAGACGAAACAAAGCCTTCTCTACTTGCGTAATGTTCTCTTCTTCACGATCACTTATGTCATGCGGGTACATGAAGGATTTCACCATCGCTAAGGCGGCATGCGCTTCGGCGAAACTCGGGACGACTTCAGGATCACGATCGTCTTCTTCCTCTTCATCACTCCTCTCCCCTGCGCCTTCATCGCACAGCTCTTCAATCGCTTCCACTCCACATGTGGCAACATTCGAATCGATCAACACATAGTCTTCAAAATCAACGGGGACAGAGTCACTTTCACCCCTTAATTGTTCCCAGTCGTCATTAAAGGCATCATCATCACTATCTTCACCATTAGCACAGGGATTTTCAGCGTTGTCTATTTCCGGCGCGTGTAGCTGACAGCTGAAACCTCCTTTCTGGAAACAGTTCACGACAGTTGGCTGGGACACCTGCTGCCAAGCTGCTACTGTGAAATGAATCGCTTTCAGTATATCGATTTTCTTACTCGTTTCCTTCCTGGCATCCAACAAGCACACAGCAGTTTGCACTAGGCGCTTACGGTACAGCTGCTTGAAGCATTTTATCACCCCAAGATCAAGAGGTTGCAACACGCTGGTACAATTTGGGGGGAAATGCTCAACTTTCACATTGCGAAGAAATGACGTGTCCAGTGGATAAGCGGCACAATTATCCACAAAGAGGACGACTTTTCTTCCTTGTGCACCAATAGAGGCATCAAATGACCTTAAAAATTGTAAAAATATATCAGTGGTCATCCAAGCTTTTTTGTTTGCATGATACGTCACAGGTATTTTCTTCATGTTCTTAAAACAACGTGGTTTTAATGATTTTCCCACTACGACTGTCACTCTCTTATCACTGTTCACATACAGCAGAACGGTTAGTCGTTCTTTTGAAATTTTGCCCCCATGGCAAGATTCACCCTTCAGCGCCAGTGTTCTGTCCGGAAGGACACTGTAAAAAAGTCCGGTCTTGTCCGCATTGTATACGTCTCGCGACTCGTAACCTTCTAGTAGTGAAGGCAGTCTCTCGAACCACAGCTCCTTACCTTCCGTGTCCACGGAAGCACTTTCTCCGCAAACCTTCTTGAAGACTAGCCCATGTCGCACTTTAAATCGAGCGATCCATCCATTCGATGCAGCAAAATTATCAATCTTCAATCTTGCAGCTATCTTCTTGGCTTTCTCCCGTAAAATTGTTCCATCTATAGGGATATTGGAAGCCCTTGCTTGCCGGTACCAAGTGAAAGGACATTCTCGAGCTCTGCGAATGTAGATTCTCTTCCAGTTTTCCTTTTTTTGCTGGAACTGCCACATTTATCAATTTGCTCTCTTATATCATTCTTCTTGGCAAATATGGAATTTAAAGTTGAAGGTGCTAACCCAAGATGTTTAGCGGTATCAACTCTTTTTTCGAAAGGATTTGATTCAATTTCTTCTATAATTTTCAAGCGTTCTTGGAGAGTTCTTACTTTTTTCACGGGACGTGACATGTCCTGAATAACAGTACTACACAGGAACTAAAATGAGAAAGACAACGTAATTACAAACTACTGATAAAATTATAATCGCCGCACACAACCAAGATACTACACAGAACTACTCAGAATAGAATGAAATGAAACAGCACAATGACGGCTTGGCGCTTCGAGCAGGATCGTTGGCGCCTGAAGGCTCGTAGGCATGGTTATATAGTGTGGTTGCGCGTAAACAATCTGCGCACTGCAGTCCAGTCTACTTGAACCTTGCTTCAGCCGAGAAATTTGCTCAAGCCTAGGAACTCCTAATCGTTCGTACCTCGTACTTTCTCGCGTAACAGGTTGCCGCTATTCTATGCCGCTTCCAATTCAAAAGAACGTTTGCATATATTTTTCTCATAAACGATCAATGCGGGAAAATTGTGGCCAAGGACTGGTGATTTTTTGACGATCCATGCGAAAAAACGATAGTTCGCGGAACGATAGATACGGGGAAATTTAACATTAGTTTATATGGAAAATTTTCGAGACTAAATAAATTGAACGATGCATACGGGAAAACGACAGTTCCGGGAACGATGCATCGAGGTTCTACTGTATATTTAGAGATATGAATGATTCTGGTACTTTAAGTAGGCCTATTTTATTTTATTGCATGTATTGATCAAAGGGATTATAGTACGGGATGTTTTCTTTGCTCACAGAAGATTTTGAAGTGGATGCGCTATGTCGCCAAGGAGTTTGGACTTGGTTAATAGGTAAAGATACGAGAAAATAGCATTTTGAAATTGATTTTGTAGCACTTTCATTTTGAAAAATAGCATTTTGGAGCATTTTTAAATTTAACAAGTAGTTCCGTGAAGAACTATACAGCCTATTTTCATATATCCTACATATGTTAACTGCCAATATCAACATACAAAATTTCAGTTGAATTGCTGTAATAGATTCGTTGATATAGAGTACCGACTAAATATTTCGGATGGTCGCCATGTTGGAATTTATATATGTAGGTCCTAGAGTTATGTAATGTTACATGAAGATTATTGTGTACGTGTAGCATTCAAACTTCAATCGCATGATTAGGACACAAGAAGTAATAAGGAGATTTTAAAATTTCGCACAGCTGCCATCTTGTGGTTATGGAAACAATTGAAATAAATTAGATGCCAGTGGATTAACATTCGTAAAAGGATTTACTGTACCAAGTTTCACTGCACTCGGATGGTTAAATTGCGAGAAACGTCCATGTGAATATTCATACTTCGCGTCACCGCCATGTTGGATTTGTGATCACCAGGTTATTTAAAGTCCTATAGGTGAACTTAAGTTCATAGCCCCCATGAATATAAAAAAATCAGTTTGATTGCTATAATAGATTCGTAGATATTCAGAGTCGTCTGAATATTTCGGATGGTCGCCATGTTTGATTGTTAAATGTATAGGCCATAGAGTCTTGTACCATTGAAGGAAAATTATTGCGTAGGTTCATTATTCAAACTTTCACTTCGATCGCTTGATTACGATACAAGAAATAAAAACTTAATTTTAAAATTCGCACAGCTGCCATCTTGAGGTTATATAAACAATTGAACTAAATTCGATACCAGTGCATTACAATGTGTATAAACATTTGCTGTACCAAGTTTCATTGCGTTTGGATCATTAAATCGCGAGAAAGGTCTATTTAAAATTTTCAAATTCGTTTGGCCGCCATGTTCGTTTTGTAGTTAACTGCTTTTTGAAAGTCTTATAGATGAACTTCCAGTAGTGCCCTTTATCTCCGTATAAAATTTCAGGATGATACAGCTAATAGTTTCAGAGTTATAGAATGCCGGTGAAATATTTCGCTCATCCTCCATCTTGTTGTTATATAAACAATGGAACCAAGTTAGATGTCGGTGCATTACAATGTGTATAAACATATACCGTACCAAGTTTTATTGCGTTTGGTTGGTTAAATCGCGAGAAACGTCTATTTAAATGTCGCAAATTCGCTTGGCCGCCATGTTGGTTTTGTAGTCAGCAGGTTTTCAAAATTCACATAGGTGATCTTCTAGTAGTTCCCTTTTATCACCGTAATAAATTCCAGGGTGATATCGGTAATAGTTTCGGAGATATTGAATGCTGGTGAAATATTTCGCACAGCCGCCATGTTGGATTGGTGGGACGTAACAAAATTTGAAGGGCACGGTCGAGGTCGCCCGGAATGGTACTATGAACTTACCGAGTTTCATTGAAATCGCTCCAGCAGTTTAAAAGTTATTAGGGGGACACACACACACACGCACGCACACACACACGGACAAAAGGTGATCTCATAGGCCTATTTTTTTCAAAATTGAAAATAGGCTAAAAATTGGCATTTTGTAGCATTTAAAAGTTCGTCACCAGGTACAATAAATAGGTTCAAAATAATATGCACGGAAACTAATTCAAACGTGCAGGATTGGAAATATGGGCGTTTCTGATAAACGGCATAAGCATTTAATATACCGTAAGTCTCCTGTTGTGTGTGTGGTTTTTATTTTTACTAAGGGAGTGTTAGAAGTATTAAAATCCTAATATCAGAATTACAGAAATGTAGAAACTTGACATCATACATTTTTCAGAAATGTGAGATCTCTGAAAATAAAGGCATCAGCCTGGCTAATTGGCAAGATTGAGTTCAAGTGCTGTCGGTTGGTTGTATGACGTGAGACGAGGGTACCTAAGCTATGCTCGAAAGATCCAAAGGTCATGTTCTCATTATGCAATCAACAATATCAGGTGTTGTGCAGCAACTCAAATATTGAGGGCCGGTGGAGAGTTGTATTAGTTCACTGGTCCCAAGGTGCCAATTGTTAGAATAAAGCGAGCTGTGGTCAGGCAACACTGCTTGTCTTACGAAGTTTACTGTGTGGCAGGTGGAATGACGACAATACCAGGCTGTCCTGGACTTGATGGATGAATTGGTTGAAATGCTGAGGATGTCTATGAAATCCTTTTGTGTGGTTTTCCTACTACTTGCCAAGTTCCATTCATTTCTTTTAATAACTTATCTTACGAGGTAGGATTCAAGAAGTGCCATTTGACCATTAAACCACCGGCAAATAGAAATTCAATGCCCCTCATCCATGGCCCTCATTGAAAAGGAAGTAATAATGTGAATCATACATTTACTTAACTTTGTGTAAATATCACACAATGGATAATTAACTAAATAATAAAATGTATGTTTACTCCCTCATTATTTCCTGACCACACTGCGACTCTTGACTCACAATCTGTAAAACAGTATCCGAATTCACGGAGAAATCGCCGGACGACATGTAACATAACCTATAACTCACACATGGTAGAGAATACTTTCATCATATTATACAACATTTCCCAAAGCAAAGAGAGCGCCTAACAAAAATTGTCTATTCATATCACGATACGTACTTGAGAGTTTTCATTTTCATTTCAAATACAAGAAATGAGGGCCGGCGCGATATAAGCCTATATAAGCATAACCTCATTGCTCTAATTTTTAAAAAGAATCGGCACAAACGATTGGAATATTCCTTTTCTTAGCACAACCAACTGAAACTACGAAATAATTTCTCCAAAATCATCGTTTTACTGGCGATAAACAGTGGATATTATGCGGCAATAATAACAGCACCATTTTCAAATTAATTTTTGCCGTAATCGATTGTTTTCACGACAATAATCGATATTCGTACATATCGATTATTACTCGTAAATATCGATTATATAGCCGATATTTTCATTGCTGGGAACTCACAAATTTCAAAGTTGCGGCGCGAAAATGTAATAAAACATAATATTCAACATTAATCGGTAAATTCGGCACTTTTCGCATTTATGGGAATAATTCGCAAGAACCCTTAGTTATTGCACTTTGTCGCACATTCAGTTTCGCAAATTTTGGGTATACATAGTCATATTAGTTACCAGGTAGTTTAAAAAAGAAGAAAAAAGTAAAATTCGCATTTATCGCAATTGCGATTTTCCCGTATCTCTATTAATAGGAAGATTTTTAAGTGGATGCGCATCACTACCAGGAAGCCACGATGAAGATGTGCACTCTACTTTCTATTTACGGCGTTGCCTAGCTCAACCATCTTTAAGATGGGCAATGTCCTTTAGCAAATTTTACTGTAGTATCATGATACAGAGTTAGTCGTTGTCGCCTAGCGACAATCTTTAAGATGGTCAATTTGTCCATCAAGTTGGATTCAGTATAGGTGCGGCTTTGACTATCATGATATAGAGTTACTGGGGTAATTAATATTTACAAGCTAGCCAGATCTCCTTATCATGCCAAAGTTGACATAGGACATGTCGTGTATATCAAGGATAAGCACGGGCATCTTCTAACAAAACCAACCGAGATCCTTCAACGACGGCATGAACACTTCAATACTATCTGTAAGGAGGAGTTCTCGCACCTACCGATTCCATTAGCCGAACCTTTGCAGGGTGCAGTTCCACCTATCACACCTGCCAAGGTCAATACTGCGATCCACGCCATGAAAAATGGCAAGGCAACAGGCCCTGATGAGATCCCTGCGGAGCTATAGAAGCAGTTGGGTCATGACTGTGCAGAGTTCCTAGCAGAGTTCTTTAACAAATGCCTTGCGAGCCACCAGATCCCATCAACTTGGCAAACTAGCGTCACAGTACCAATATGGAAAGGCAAGGGTGATGTAACTGTGCCAATTACCATCCTATTCGTCCCCTATGCCACATAATGAATATTCTAGAACATGTGATTGACACTTGCTTACGTAGCATTGTTACTATCTCACCTAACCAGTGTGGGTTCATGAGAGATCGCAGATCAACTGATGCTATCCATGCAATGCGGCTTCTGATAGAAAAGTATGTGGAGAAAAGAAGGACAATTCAAATGGCTTTCCTGGATCTGGAGAAAGCATTCCACCAGGTTCTGCATCAGCTTATATGGTATTCTCTTCGATCTCATGGGGTACCAGAAGCTTATGTGCGCTGGGTCCAACTCCGACAGTAATACAACTGGCTCGACGCAGTGCTACTGGCTTCACCAAACAGTTCGATATTCGAGTTGGGGTTCACCAGGGATCTGCACTTTCCACTCCTGGTTATCCTATGTATGGATACAGTGACTGCCGATTTGCAGAGGCAGCCACCATGGACATTACTGTAAGCCTATGATGTCATGCTTGGAAGTGAGACCCGTAATGATCTAGAACACTTGGTCAACCTCTGGAATGTGAGGCTCTGTGAATTTGGACTACGGCTCAATCTTACTAAAACAGAGTACCTTGAATGTGGTTCCCAGACAGATGGGGCCATCATAGTAGATGGCACCCCACTACTGAAGGCTTCACATCTCCGATACCTTGGCTCCGTTGTGAGACCTGATGGTGACACAGGAGTTCTCGCACCCACCGATTCCATTAGCCGAACCTTTGCTGGGTGCAGTTCCACCTATCACACCTGCCAAGGTCAATACTGCGATCCACGCCATGAAAAATGGCAAGGCAACAGGCCCTGATGAGATTTGATGTGTATTATGTTTAATTTGTTCAAGACTGTAGTGTGTTTTTATGAGTGACTGTATGTTCATGATGTTCTTTTTACCTTGTTCAGTGTTTTATGTATAATGTTTTAATGGCATCAATTTTGTGGCTGATGAAGGACCGTTCCAGGGTTTGAAACATGTCCCACAACTAGTGCGTTGTAGCACATAATCATTGTATTGATTGATGGATAGTAATTTGTCAATACGGACCAAAATGACACCAAATATTCCCAACCCTGATGAGATCCCTGCGGAGCTATGGAAGCAGTTGGGTCATGGCTGTGCAGAGTTCCTAGCAGAGTACTTTAACAAATGCCTTGCGAGTAACCAGATCAGCTTGGCAAACTAGCGTCATAGTACCAATATGGAAAGGCAAGAGCAATGTAACTATCTGTGCCAATTACCGTCCTACCGAAGGCTTCACATCTCCGATACCTTGGCTCCGTTGTGAGACCTGATGGTGACACATTCTCGGATACCCGTGCAAGAGTGACTGCTGCGTGGATAAAGTGGCACCAGGTCACAGGCGTTCTCTGTGACCGCAAGATCCATTTGCGCCTCCAAACTAAGATCTATCAAACAGTCATCCTCCCTGTTGCTTTGTATGAAGCCGAATGCTGGCCTAATAGAAAGAAACATGAGCAAGCCTTGCACTCAATGGAGATGCGGATGCTACAACGTCCTTGGGACTTACATGGCTGGATCATATTAAGAATGAAGACGTCCACAATGCTACAATGTCCTTGGGACTTACATGGCTGGATCATATTAAGAATGAAGACGTCCACAATACTCTTGGAATTGAGGGAGTGAGGGAGACTCGGTTGCGTTGGTATGGGCATGTAGCCCGAGCAAATGCAGAGTCCATAAAGATGTCACTTACTCTCGAGCCTGGTTGACAAAGACCTCCAGGATGACCAAAAAGGCATTGGACGGATACCCTACACGACGCTATGCGCATCGTAGGTCTTCGACCTATAGATGCAGCAAACCGCAACTAATGGAGATCGAGGTACAGAGTGGCGGACCCCAAAAAATAATTGGGAACAATGCCAGGAAGAAGATCATATAGAGTTAGTCGTTGTCGACTAGCATTAATCTGTCCGTCAAGTTATTAGATTCAATATTGGTAATTTGTAATTTAAATTAATTACATAAAATTAATTTAAAAAAAAAATTGCCTATCTACTTTCGTTCAAACTACTTTCTAAACACTGTTCACCACAATGAGAACAAATTATACAATTTTCAGCAAATTTTTGCGAGACTAATGCAGAGCAATTGAAATTTGAATACTAATGCCCGTTGCTCACGGTAAAATTTTCCTTCAAATTTATTCTACAATAATTTAGTTTTATGAAATTTCTGTTGCTCACGGTCAAATTCAAGTTTTATAAAACCTTTGATAAAACTTTCCATAAAATAGGACATGTTCTATTCCGTAGAATTAATTTTACGAAACGAACCAATCAGGGAAGCTGACATGAAGATGATGCTGGCGCCACGTGGTGAGAAGATTGTGAAGCTCACTTGTAAACAAACACTTCGAAAATTGCAGGCTCCGGCTGGACTAAGGAAGCTGTTTGTGTTTTACTGGACGAGTACCAGAAATATCAGTGTTTGTATGAGGTTAAAACGCCCATATACCACAATAGAAATGCAAGAAGGGAGGCAGAAATCTCAATCGCCGAATATGTTTCACAAATTCGACCGAACACAAGCCAGGCTGATGTGAAGGCGAAGATAAACGGGCTTCGAACTCGCTTGCAGTTTCATTTCAGGAGAAATGGCTTACCTCATGTTAGTGTCCTGTCGAATAATTTTGGGACCAACAAGATCTAGGCGTTTTTTAAAACTGCTTTCCTCCATTCTTAGAAAATTCCTATATGAATTCTGGTCTTCTAACCTCAACTCATTTTCGACCAAGGACAGCATTCCTCTACTCTTCTCTTCTTTTTATCCATTCCCGAGTCCAGGACTTCCTAGCATTTCTTTTCTTCCTTTTTACCACTGTACGACATAATTGTAGCTAAAGCTGCAATTTTTTGCTTTGTTTGTTGGAGCCATACTCTCAAACCAATGTGTGTTGAACAGCTGATTCTTGGTTCAGAAGTTTATCGGTAGATGGCGATCCTGATACATCCACGGATTTTATAAAATAATTTTACCGTGAACAACACAGCTTGCTTTCGTCAAATTTTTATAAAATTAGTTGTAAAATAAATTTTAAGAAACATTTTACCGTGAGCAACGGGCATAACTGTTTTACTCGGCATTGCCCAGGTAGTGTTTAAAAGTCGCAAGATTATGTTGTGCCAAATTACAGCTTAATCGATTGATTAGATTTTGCCTGAAAGAATAAGAGGATGACATACAGACAGACACCACTAGATGTTGATATACTGTATTAGTATAGATTATAGATATATACAGTACCGGTACTTGAAATCTAGATTCACATAATCATCATAAGAATAAAATGACAGTACTGTATATTCATTATTTTTATTTCAGTTGTATCGTGAAGCTGACCTTCATGAAGAGAAGGACAGAATATCCAGGGCATTGGGCGCTATTACTGACGAGACCATTCTTAGGAAAGTTCTTCAATTTGCTATGTCGGTAAGTTGAACTTCCGTAAAATATTCTTCCTCCTCAAAATATTCTTTCCCCGTGCATCAAGGCTAATTAGCTTACTTTTCTTTCCAGGATGAAGTTCGTTCTCAAGATTCTGTTTTTGTCATTGTCTCCGTAGCAATGACCAGGCGTGGAAGGGAACTTGCTTGGGAGTTCTTTAAGGAAAATTGGCAAGAACTTATGAACAGATACCAGGTTTGAAAATAGTTTTGAAACATTGCAGTGAAACCTCGATCTATAATTGCCGGAAGTATAATTTTCCTGGTTTCATCGTCCTAATTTTTTGAACTGGAGCATCTTCTATTCAACCTGGGTTAACAAAACCTGTACAGTCTATTGTTCCTGATTTTCCCATGAATGTTGTACAGAATTCTTGATCCCAACAAATATTGATTCCCTATCGATTGCTTTAAAGTACATGTATAAAAATTCATGCTATAGCAATTTGTATGCAATGTGTAATATATTTGGATAATGGAGATGAGAGGTGTTTGCCTTCTATAAAGGTACAACAAACAAAAGAACCCTTGGCTAGTTCGCGCAGCTCACTTCGGCTCGTCCCGTTCTTCCCCGACAATACAGGATCAAGGACAAGATGTATGTGCACAGCTGGATGTCGAGCTGCCGTTATCACATACCGTACTGTAAGTACCTGCAGCCAGCTGTTCGATTGAGGTTATTCCTTCATTAATGCTGCAGATGCAATGCAATTAAAAGAACGAAAGTAAATGTAAAGTGACCGAAAGTATTAAGCACGGAGTTAAATGAAATACAGTATTTACGATTCCCAAGTTGTAAACTATATTTAAAGAAATATACTGTTCCAATAAGCGTACACACACAGAGGCTATATTATCAACAACACGAAAGAATGCATGCAAAACACTCGCATATTAAGGATAAGGATTAAGTCATAAGAGGTAGTAATAACATACCTGTCATTCTCGTGTATCATCTGCCATCTCACCATCGTCTTCATGATTACTGCTGTTATTCTCGGACTCAGATTCAGATTCATATGAGCTCCATCACTCACAGAAATGATGAAGCTATCAATGGCATCATCCATGAGGGCATCCTTGGACCAATATTCATCTTCTATCGTGCGTACATGCTCGCAACATTTTTTCCATTTGGACTGTGAATATTCCGAAAATTCTTGCTCGCAAAGTCTACGCTTCACTTCTAGATAGTCTGACACAGATTCACCCACTCTACCCTTGATATCTGCCCACACTAATTCAATAGGATTGAGGTCTGCATGATAGGGTGGCAGATGCAAAACACTGTTCCCGGCATTGGTAAACATTTTATCAATTTTGTAGGTCTTCTCACTAGGGACATTTTTTACTAACGACAGCAAATCCACTTTGGTCATCCTTTCTTCAAATTGTATGTTGTTGTGTGTAAGCCAATCAACTATGTCCTTTTTGAGCGACGATTGTGTTGACTTCTTATTCTCTTGCACGCTGTGATAACTGGCACTGCCTAATTCTATCACACTGTTTGGACATAAGTTCAGCAGCAGTTGCCTTTCCACCCAGGTAGAAAAAATGGTAAAGTTCATGTCGTCATGGTAGTCCCCTGTTTTTTGCTTTGATTTGATTATCAATAAGGCGTTTACAAAGCCTTCCTCTCCCCCGGCATGCACCAAAATAATGCGAGGGCCTTTCCCTATAGCTTGTAATTTTCCCAGCTCTGTATCAGATTGCCAGCATGATGGGACAGAGTGAGTAGAATGAACGAATGTCTCATCTAAATAAACTATTTTCCGACCATTCTCTCTGTCCTGACGAATTTGTCTGAGGTACCTTCCTCTCCATGCCACGATATCAGGTTTTTCTATCAGCAACTTTCAAGAACTACAGCACCTAGTCCAACGGAATCCCATCTCTTTCAACAGCCTTCGAAGATACTCTCTGCTACAGTCGAGTATTTCTTCTGATTTTAACACCTTGTTCAGTTTCTTCATTGTAGGTACATTTTTTTTCATCACGTAAGATTCACTTATTTTCCGACTTTCCTTTCTCGAAGTCATCTATTTCGATCCTTTTCTTATGGACTGTTTTTAGCCTACTTTCGATTTTTGCAAAAAATGAAAGTAGACTTATGAGGTCAACACGGGTAAAAAATTGTGTGTGTGTGCGCGCGCGCGAAACCGAATTGAACGAAATATGGTACAGAGGTAGCACTAGCAATGGGCCCCTCAGTGTTATGTTTTATATCACCGCCATCTTGACGGAAACGTAATGGCGGCCACCCAAATGTTCAAAGCTCAAATCAAATTACGACTAACTTAATCATCCAATCTTTATCAATTTTTGCAACATTATACCTTTATGTATGAAGAAACTTTTGACCAAACTACAAGGTCATCAGCCCAATAATGTGCAGATGGCGGCCATGTAGGCCATGTTTGCAAATTGATTCACCCTATCTATTCAAACACGGTGAAACCGAATTGAACGAAATTTGGTACAGAGGAGGCACTAGCAAAGGGCACCTCAGTGTTATGTTTTATATCACCGCCATCTTGACGGAAACGTAATGGCGGCCACCCAAATGTTCAAAGCTCAAATCAAATTACGACTAACTTTATCATCCAATCTTTACCAATTTTTGCAACATTATACCTTTATGTATGAAGAAACTTTTGACCAAACTTCAAGGTCATCAGCCCAATAATTTGCAGATGGCGGCCATGTAGGCCTATGTTTGCAAATCGATTCACCCTATCTATTCAAACACGGTGAAACTGAATTGAACGAAATTTGGTACAGAGGTGGCACTAGCAAAGGGCACCTCAGTGTCATGTTTTATATCGCCGCCATCTTGACGAAAACGTAATGGCGGCCACCCAAATGTTCAAAGCTTAAATCAAATTACAACCAACCTAATCATCTGATCTCGACCAAATTTTGCAACGTTATACCTTTATGTACGAAGAATCTTTTACCCGAATTACACGGTCATCAGCCCAATAATTTGCGGATGGCGGCCATGTATGTGTACAAATCGATTCACCCTATCTATTAACACACGGTGAAACCGAATTGAACGGAATTTGGTACAGAGGCAGCACTAGCAAAGGGCACCTCAGTGCCTTGTTTTATATCGCCGCCATCTTGACGAAAACATAATGACGGCCACCCAAATGTTAAAAGCTAAAATCAAATTACAACCAACCTAATCATCTGATCTCGACCAAATTTTCCAACAACATACCTTTATGTGGGAAACATCTTTTGACCAAATAACAAGGTCATCAGCCCAATAGAATGCAGATAGCGGCCATGTATGTGTGCAAATCGATTCCCCCATCAATTCAAAGACGGTAAAACCGAATTGAACGAAATTTGGTACAGAGGTAGCACTAGCAAAGGGCACCTCATATACATGTTTAATATCTGTATAACACGTATTTCAACAAGCTACTACAACCAACATTCAATTATACTCTTCGAAAAGGACAAAGAGTTATAACAATACCCATGCATTTAGGAGAAAGTAGGCTATATGTTCTTTACTGAACATCTTGTTTTCCCATCAGGTGTAGAAAACTTCAGACGACTCTTGGACATAGAAGTCTTCCCTTCCGCTATTATATGCTTCACGAGTGACTTTGAAACACCCGTTGCTTCACTTGCTGAAGCCACAACATTATAATTGAGTTTATGAATGGCTTTCTGTTCTCGTGGGTGAGCAGTTACGTTATAGACTATTTCTCTAGCTTGTCCCCTTAATGGTTGTCCAGATTTGCTACCAGACTTCAAAGTAGAAGCCATAACGAAACCCAAAGGATACTATTACTAGAATAGCATGTACACAACACTATATACATAAACACATTTACCACGACAAGGGATTATAGGACTACAATAAAGAGAGAAAACTTATATAAAACTGACAAAACAATAAGAGCGCAAAAATGGATACACAATTGGCAACGAAGCTCTTGTCAGCAAGTTTGCACAGTGTGCTCGGTACGGCGGTCAGATAGCATGTGTCTCCCTCCACCGCTCCTCTGTGACGTCGCACATCCACTCTGAGTGAATGCGCGGAGGAGTGAGCTTTTCGTAGGTTCTTTTGATCGTTGCAGGTTTATAGCTTATTCTTTTCCAAATGCTTCTGTGTGTGTTTGTGTACGGTGGAGAAAGTATTAGAGCATGTTTTTTTGTTTTTTTAATTTTAAATAGATACTATAAACTGAGCTGAAATAAACTGTTTCCCCAAAGGTTCCAGGATATCTTTTACTCCGAATGAGCGTTATGACAAATGATCAAATTTAAAGTATCTTGAAATACCATACCAACTGACGAGCCCAATGGCACATTGGGGTAAAACGCTGGCAATGCTCGTTTGAGCTAACCGGATCAATTTTTTAAAATAATTGAAATTGAATAATGTGTATAAACTGAGCTTTTAAAAATTTCAATGTATGCACATACAGTATGACAGGTTCTAAGAAATATGTGCATAATTTTTCTGTTGGTGGCAATTAAACTGGTTATCGATGGGGTGCTATTAACCCCTCAGGCCGGCTATTTAATCCGGAGGTGTTCACTTCTCCGGCGGTATTTAAATTGAAGCTCAGCAGAGGTTTAGACACCAACAAGGTAAAAAATTAATAATGTTAAATCTACGAAATATAACGTAATGAAAATTTTAGGAATACTTACCGAGATCATGTCCGATGTTTCTCAGTAATATATGTGACGACTGCTTTTCAGGGTTGTCCATGATCACACGCAATATTTACAAAAATATAATAATTTGATATGTTCCACTTTTGGTATTTGTTTCAGGTATGTTTACAATGAAAGAAAGATATTTACATGATAATGCTCAATCTACATAATATACATAATATTCGGGTAAAATTTCCAGGAAAAGCTGAATTTTGAAGAGCTTTTTAGGCCCCGTATATAATTGTCAACAAAATGTAAATATCGCAATATTAGTTCAAACCTGTCACTTGGCATTGTTTGAGGGAATATAGGGGTCTCTAAAGATTCATCCCTGGTGAATTAGCTCTTTAGGGTAGGTTTCTGCATTATCCCCATCAACATTACAAGTCCCAAGAACACATAAATGTTGCCCCCTGTCACTGACTCCCACTTCCTAGCGCGCGGCCTGGTTTCAAGGGCGTGCCAACTGTACATTCTGCCGCGTACATATTTGTTTCTCAAACAATTAGTTCAATCACTTTGTCATCGAAAAACAGGTAAAAAGAATCAAAAACAGGCGTGAAATACTTTCCTGTTCGCGGCATACCCGTGAACCTCTCGCTACAAACACTGAACAGCGGTCGTTGTTATTACAGCTGAAGCTATTTCTTCTTCATCAGCGCTGTCTGCCACTTCACCAATAACATCATGCTGTGTGTGCATATTCCATATCACTACCGAAAATATCACCTCCCTGTACATCACTTCCACTACTGTCATCTATCAAACGAATAATCTATGCACCCGTAAGATAATGAGACAGCCCGGCAATTATTTATCTGCGACTGAGTAGCCTCTAGCCTACGAAGCAAAACATTATCTACGTATTATTTGCTTTCGGTGCTTCCCCTTCATAAGTGGAAAAAATTATCAAGTTAGACATAGTTCACAAAACATGCTCGAGATGGCAGGAGAGACTGTGGTACCTTCTAAAGCAACTAACTTGAAATTCAATAGAGCGCGTTTCATGTTATTTCCCTGATCGATATGAGTCGTCAAAAGCAACGGATATCGACCAACTTCGTATTAGTTCTAATTATGAAACAGAGATGGCATGAAAGTACATAACTTCTCGGTTCATAACGTGAAAAAAGATCCCGCGAAGCAGCAGTGGTTCATGAGTAATAGGCATTCTAACTTCCGCCTCCACCGGCCGTTCGTGGTACGTCCAGCCTGCTGAACGAGTAGAGTCCAGCAGACGTACAGTGTACGGCCAACCGGCTTGAGGGGTTAATATAGAGGGAGATAACGGAAAGAAGAAAGTAGAACTAGTTAAGTGAGAAAGGAGGATGGGATTGGATCTTCTAGGTATTAGTAAGAGATTACAAGGTGTACCTGTCGGGTATAAAATGAGGTAGGTCAAAGTGGAGACTAGAGGTGTTGGTTGAGAAAACCATGGAGTGCATGAATGATTAATGTGGATAGGTTTGGAAATCTCGAGAACTCTGCTCAGGATTGTTTCAGTGTATACTCCAGTTGAATGGGGCAAACCAGGATGAAGTAGACAGATTTATGAGGCATTGAGTGATGTAGTGAGAGTTAACAGAAAAGATAGCATAGTGTTGATGGGGGGATTTCAATGCTAGGATAGGAAACAGGACTCAAGAGAGCCTATTCAAATCCAGCTGATAGTATAATACAATGCGGTGTGATATTGTCAACAACTGGTTAAAATTTGAGCACTCGGCAATCTATTTGATTTATTCAGTTTTTAATAGGCTTCTTGTTTTTACTCGGCACAATCACGATTCTTCTCAATTAGCATGTATTAATCAGCCTACACCATGCTTACACATATGGGATGCATTGTGTATTAGCCTTTGATGCTAATTTTGTTCCCAAATGGCAATTAAGTCTGTAACATTTTAGGAAAATTCATCAGTGTATGTCACAACTCAAAAGGGTGGAATATGTTAAAACATTTTAG
The DNA here is from genome assembly GCA_946902985.2 of Meconema thalassinum. Lineage (NCBI taxonomy): Eukaryota > Metazoa > Arthropoda > Insecta > Orthoptera > Tettigoniidae > Meconema > Meconema thalassinum. Next base: position 305,927,939 of record OX336390.1, read on the forward strand.
TATAAAAGAATATTGTTTTAAATGCCATTAATACATGAGGGAAGAATTATGGGTGGTTTATACACGAAAACTATACATTTAGTTCAAATTTGTCCTCTCGCATCTCCATTATGCCAAATTTCCAAGTCCAATGCAGCTCATTGTTTCAATTGATGCGTTGTGATTGCCGATGACTGGTCAAATTCTCAGCAATCGACAACTCCATTAATTTTTATGCTTAGATTAGCTTTGTAGTACACTCTTCATTCATACTCGAGGCACTATAACAATTCTTCTCAACTCGCCTCTAGTTTCCTGTTGCCACCAAGGTTGAAAATTGGAGATGCTCTTGTGATCTGTTGAATTTGATATTGGCCAATAATTGATTTCATAACTTTCCTTCTGATATTAAATCAGTGGAGAATTTCCTAAAATGATCCAATATTCAATTTGTAAAAGCCAAACTTAGAAAGTTGCATGTTTGGCTGGAGCCTAAGACTCTTTTCTCCTAGAAATGTTAATTCATTAGCAACAGAATTATTAAGTGTATTGAACATAATCCCTCATTTATCATTTCCCCCATGTTATTTTTTTTCTTTTCTTTTCTTTTCTTGGGGTCCCATCGGGAACGATGAATCAAGGTTTCACTGTATTTAGCTCTGCTGTAGCGGTGCTCCCTTTTAAAAACTAATATAAAAGTTTATGGTGTCGTTTTTTGGCAAGTGATGTATAGCAGTTTATATACAAGTACTGTTTGTTTGTTGCTAGGGTGGCTTCCTCCTTGCAAGACTCGTCAAGTTCACAACCGAGAATTTCGCCAGTGAAGAACGTGCTGTAGAAGTGGAGAAATTCTTCAAGGATCACCCTACGCCTGGGACAGAAAGAACTGTACAGCAGAGCACAGAGACTATTCGCCTAAATGCTAGTTGGTTGGAACGTGACGGAAAAGACATTTGTAACTACCTCGGTGCTTTCTAAATAGTGCATACAAGTGTGCAAAATGTATACGCTACATTGTACAATTTATACTCTCCCTCGTCTGTATTGATAATTACTAGTTTAAAGTGAGAAAGAAATAATATATTGTCACCCTACTCCAGTTTAATTCCAGTGAATATTTTCTTTTTCTGTGATTATCCAAAGCAATTATTTCATAAACACTGCCTCATCCTTTGTTATCTCCTAAATTCATGTTTTACATCTGTTTTTATTTATTTATTGAATGTTGAAGCTTTCAAAATTGTTACTAAAAATGATATGAATAAATGAGTGAATGAACTTTATACTTTTCAATTTTTTTTTCTTCATACATCAGCTAACCCAAAATAGTAATAGTGTTTATTGAGAGGGATAGTGATCCTATAGTTATCCACCCGGAAAGAAAATAAATATTCTTAATCTTTGTGAAAGTTAAAAGTTATTAAACAGTTCTAACATTGGAAAAGGAACCCCTGGATTGCAGATGACCTTGTAGTTCCTGTTATCCAAACAAGATTACATGTTCTTAGGACAAATTCAATTTTGGTGGAATCTTATATTTTATATAATTGGAAGTTACTGTACAAAGGAATACTGGATGCTTGTTGTGCATACGGAAAGCATTTAAGTATACTATGCTCATAAGCTTAAAAGGTAGAACACTTGCCTTATCGCAAATTTTATGCAAGCTCAAGTCATTCAAAAGGGCACAGGGTACAGTATCAGACACAGAAAATGAACGTCCCCAGAAAGGTATGGTTGTCTGAACACACAAGTGAGAAAATAGCACGTACAGCATAGCATTGTCCATAATTATGACCACAGGACATGGCTCATCTCTCTTGGCATGGAACATTATACAGAGTGGTTCATCAGCCCCTTATTTTTTTTTGGAGGAAGGCAACCCAACTAACGCATATATCATGGTCATCCTAAAAACATTAGTACCTGCTTTTTTATGGCCTTAATACAACTGTACCATAGAGTTCAGCTCGCGAATATAGTAGAGATCATTAGCGGTAGTGTTATTTCAATGACCTCAATTATATTGCATGATTTAAACAATCACATCTCCGAATAACACCACATTACGTTTGGACTGGTGTCTATGGGGGCTACGAATAGATTCAATACGTGCCAGTGATTCGCTATGGCTATCGGTAGCTAAGGTGGCTAAGTCGTGCATTCCTGCTGTTGCGTCAGGCAAGCTCCAGGATAGCAGGTTCGATTCCCGGGCTGGTACATGTTTTTTCGCTTAATGCTGTTCACAGTGGATGTACTATGGCTGCTTATGTACCTGTTCCAACGTGTGATCTTTTTATTTGTCCTGGAAAGGTCCGTTTCTATCCGATGGTACGTAGCCAGGTTGGACGATGACATAATGATCTGTAAAACGAAAGCAAGGTACCCTGCACATTCAGGGTAGCAAGTGTTCAAAATGTTGACCACCTTGGTTTAAAAGGAAAATCAGACTCGCTCAGGCCACCGCACATGTCACGTCAAAACACTCTAACCTCGGGATGTAAACCATTCCTCATTTGTCGAGCGTAAGGACGCTCGACAAATATAAAACAGTATTAGTTCATCCGCTAATGAGGAAAACCATATCGTATTGAATTCATTAGATTGTTAACATGATTTTTCTTTCCTAAGATATGGTAAGAGAGAAACTGAAATTATCAGAAACAAAAGCTACTAACTGAATAAGCGTCTGCTGAATGAATTTTCAGGTAGGATTAATTTCATACAAACAAAATGAAGTGTGTCGGCATGTATGTGGAATTGATTTTCAAATCTTTTATCACCTACTCGAGACCAACCTAAGTCATCCTGGAAGTGGTTTTCTGTGGTATCCCACTTCTACTCGAGATAAAATGCTGGGATGGTTTGAAATTTAAAACCACTGCCACCTCCTTAAAACTCTTACCTTCTTACAAATACACAAACTACTACCAACACCCTAATAACATAGGTTATTAGACAAATTTAAACACACACAAGAACATAAGTCTGTGATGATCATGATGTCCAAGCCCCTAAAGTTTGAAAAGAAACCTCAAATATTCACGCCGCTGAGAACAGCAAATTGAAGTCTCATGGCTCATGAACGATTAGTCCTACTGACGCGGAATTTAAATTAAAGAAAACTTTGAACTTTCTTCTCCACCTTGTAACTGGTTGTTCTTTGAGGCGACTATTTTCCTAAAATTGGCTACGATTATGAAAATACACTTGTGAAACATTTCACTGGGTAATTTCCAACCAATGGTAGCTCCTTAAATCTCTGATTTTTAGCTTGAAAGCAGTTGATGAGGTGTCTTTATCATACCGTACCAGTGTAAACACCTCACTGATTAGTCTACAAATGCCAATGATATGACAGTTTGAGTGTTGAGAGTGTACGTCAGTTGCTTTGAGAACCGCCCATGACTGCGTGAACATTACAATACAGTAGAACCCTGGTAATCCGAGCCTCCGTTTAATCCGAGGTGGATGACGGTGAGACGCATAGCTTACCCAAGGTCTTTGGTGGAGATGCGCGCAAGCGTTGTTTACAATTCTGCCCGCTATCTCCCTCCCGCCAACTAGCCAGTGTCGGCTCGGACTGTACTTTTAAGTAAATATCTACATATTTGCATTTCTTTTGTAGAATATTGTTTTTATTTCTGAAACAAAGCCTAAATACAACTGATGAAATAATGCCGTTTACTGTAAGAATATTTAAACACAAGGTCTTGTGCATCTAATTTTAAATTAAAGGTCTTAATATTTCGTAACTTTGTGTAATCCGAGATTTCCCAAATTCGAGCTCCTCTTGGTCCCAATTACCTCGGATTACCGAGGTTCTACTGTATTCCTAATTCCAATAGCTCCTCCATAAGGTAATGGTTCCGCTACCCACAATGCAGTGGAAACGCACGTGGCTAGGTGATACGATCGAGGTGGCTGTGGGTAAGCGAACACCTGCACATCTGATGGCTATTCAAAATTTTTCTTCTAGCATACTTTCCGTTTTATCTGCTATTCTCATAAGTTCTTCCTGAACTTTTCCTTCTTTCTCTTACCTTTTGTATTACTGGCACATTAAAGATCCCCTTCAGGGCAAAATTCTGGCACCCCGGCACCCCTAAAAGCCACAGTTGTTAAAAGGGACGTAAAACCAATAACATTATTATTATTACTTACCTTTTGGGACAAGACTTCCTGTTTATTCTTTAAATCGGACACTTATCCAAGCTTTCCTTCGACCCCCTCTGACATATTAAAAATTTCTCTATTTCCCCCCCCATTGTCCTTTCAAAGTGATCTATTCTTTTTGTGGTTCCTTCTTCATTCCTGTCTACTTTACTTTAGAGACTAGTACCTCAACATTCTCGCTATTCGTCTGACTAACTTTCACTACCTCATCTACCTGATCCTGGAGTGCTCTCCTATCTTTTTCCATCTGTGCCCTAATTTTACTACACTCCTTACCTAATTTGTCTTGTACTTTCACAAGTTGATCTCCCAGCTTTTCAACTTTATCGCTAACATCAGTAATCACTTTGCTCATCTCAAGCTTAGCATTCACATTCCTGTTACCCTGCTCTATTTTAGCATTCATCTCTTCTATCCTAGCATTCACATGACTATTGCCCTGTTCTGTCTTATTATTAGTTTCTTCCATCTTTAACATAAGTAGTTGGAGCCAGTCTGGACTAATCTCCCCCGCTACCCTGTGATTAACGTCCTGTTTTTTCATGGTAGAGTCCTCCAATCTACTCTCACCACTTTCCGATTCCATCATCGACCCCTTATTACACACTGCTTCTGCCCTATCGTGCAAATTATCACTCTCCTCACTGTCTAACCTATCTCTGTTTTCACTATCCATTTTAGAATTCCTAATAACAGTGCGTGAACGTAGTTCAATATCTGACATCCCCTCCAAAATCACTGGCACAAATATATATTCTCTTAACTGTATTGCCTATTGTGTGCATATTCTTGATTGCACTGTTCAATATGATATCACTCTACGAGCCCTACTGTTGGGTGTCACTTTGTAACTTGCTCTTTATATTGAAATTCATCAATAAAAGTAGATTAGTACGGGGTTCTTAATCTTAAGGGCGTGGGGCAATACTGCGTTGAATTGGTCTTCGCACACATCAAAGCGTAATGTTTCCCCTTGCAAAATGGGCAAACATGTCCCGGTCGTAGACACCTAAAACAAGCTCCCTTTTTCTCGAACGTTCCTTGGCGTTCTTCTAGAGAATAATCAATAGCTACAGCACAGTCTTGAGAAACATGTGAGGTTCTGCCACAGAATATAAAGCCATATCTTTGTTATTTCTATTTCTCTTACTAACGTGACTTCAAACCCCACAATGAAACATCCTCTATCGAAATTAAAGAAGCCACTGAAGGTACATCCCTATTCTTAGTCTTGGTCCTATCGTCTTAACTCCATCCATCCTCGCATTAAATTCAAAAGAACTATGTCTTAGCTTAAGCCGTTCTTCACCTTCTACCTCAGTCTTCAGAAGGCTAACAATTCAATCAAGCAACAGTCAGGTTCCTTGGTAGACGTTTCTTTTGATACACGATACCTGTCCCAAGTTCTAAACATAACCTCTGGTAAGGCACTCTCTACTAGTGGAAATAACATTGCAGCATATTTCTCCTTTGTTACTCCCAAGGAATCAAGCGCTCTTAACTGTCCCTCCAGACTGTCATACAGTTGGGCTATGAATCTTAAACTATCCTTCTTTAACACCAAGGATAAAAGCTCCCTAACATAGTATTCAATAGTCTTGAGAAAGATGTGAGGTTCTGCCACAGAATATACAAGCCATATCTTTGTTATTTCTATTTCTCTTACTAACTGACTTCAAACCCCACAATGAAACATCCTCTATCGAAATTAAAGAAGCCGCTGAAGGTACATCCCTATTCTTAGTCTTGGTCCTTCCCATACCTAGACTTCAACAATTCTATAGCCTTTTTGTAGTTTTCCTCTGAAGGAGGAAAGTTTTCTACCAACTTCTGAGCACATGGACCAGGTTCCATACACTGAATCAAATAAACAAATTTGTCTTCATCTTTAAGGCTGCTATCTCCATGTATTTTAGTAAATTGCGCCCAAAACCCAATCCAGCATTTCACGTTTCCATCAAATATTTTCAGTTCTAGTTTTGGTAGTCTTAGTGGTTTCTGATTAGAAGGATGTGAACAGTTACTACTCGTATTAGCTTCAAAAACGGTTTGATCTCCAACTTGTAAGGCCTTTATCATCCAGACGTTTTAACTTCTCGTAACATTCCACAAGTGAAGCATATCTGCTACGAATTTCCACGTAATCACAATCAGCAAGAGCCAACAGTTCTTCAAGCTTATTTACTTCATGTGTAAATACGCCGCGTAATACTCGACGTTCGGCCATTGTTGTTCTAATTTACTTGATGTTGAAATTGCCAGTAGTCTTGTCAACGGTTGCCAGCTATTTACCATACCGAATCATTTTTAATATACGGTAATTAATATTTTATCAATGCAACTCAACATTGCCTCCAAAGACAACAACAAAAGATATTACACTCAAAGATAACAAAAGCAAACTATGTAAAAACAAAACACTGTCTAGTTTTCTACAGTAAGTCGATTGTTCAAACTAACTTTAGCTCGCTTTCTCCACACTCTCTTTTCTTGATGCTGACCTTCATCCCCTGTGATGGCACCCTACAGCAGTACCTCCATTACACTGGCTTTCACTCGTACCACATTAAATAGTCCCTCCCCTTCAGTCTTGCTACTCATGGCAAACTGATTTGCTCCACCCCAGAGGGCAGCTCTGCTTACAACCACCACCAACACCGAGTGATACTACCAACAGAACAACCCCATACCAGGCGGTCACTATGCCTGCATGCCCAGCATCATTATCTACCAGCTTCAGTGCAAGCTCTACCCTGCTTTCTACATTGACCTTGCATCTAATTAGCCACATGGATGTACAACCACCCTAGCACTTCTAAATCTATTAGCCCTGAATTATTCACACTCGCAACCACCACAACACTTTCGACGAATGTTTCACCTTCAAGATCCTAAATCACCTCACCCCCTCTTGCCCTAAAGTTCTCCAAGATAAGTAATGTTCAAATCCAGGGTAACTCTGAGCCTAACATCAAATACCATAATTCTCCTGTTCCCCCTTCTATTACTTTTTTTCCTTCTCCCATAGTAGCGTGTAGTTAAGCATAATTATATTGATTGGGTCCATTCTTGTCCAGCAGTCAGCTTCACCGCTGATGTTAATTATTAAAACAGCCATAAAAGACGAGCAATTATATTTAAAAAAGGCACCTAGTTGTGTTTGAACATACAACCTCAGAATGCCTGCCCATTTAAAGAAAACAGGGTTCAACAGTGCAATGACTTTAATTTTTGGTAACCGTTCATTCTTCTTCTATAGGCTCCGTGCGTTGGAGGGAGAAATGCTCCGCCACGCTGCGAGTGGCCGGAATTTTAAGCTGATGCGGTTTACTGCGGACCGCAGAAATATCAGCTGTCATCTCACAATGTGTTGCCATGGCAGACTTGATAATACTGTGGGATTTCAGAGTATTTTATCTGACAATAATCGGCCCAATTCTTCGAAGAAAGGCCGTCTACTTGCAGAAATTGGGCATGTTTTAAATTTAGTAGAAAAGCAGTTTGCAGGAAATACCAACAGTGTAATAACTGCTAATGTGATAAGAGAAACATCAGTTCGGCAGAAACCTTATCATGTCACGATAGAGGTAACGTATCTATTCATTTTATGCATTAGTTGGAGTGACAGCAGGGGCAGATGACCTTGTAGTTCCGCCCCTTAAAACAACAAATACTAACTGAGGTGACAGCGGAATTAATGTTCATGTACACGCAATTTCTAATACGATATAATGTTATCGTAGGTTAATGCTACTAGAGAGACGATTGCATGTTCCTGTGAATGCCCTGTTGGATCGTCAGAGAAGTGCAAGCATATTTCTGCAGTTATTCATGCAGTTAATTAAGAGCATGTAACTTCGCGAACCGATCAACCCTGTGAATGGTCTCGACCTCGAATCTCAAACGCGGGAAAAGAGAAATATAACAAGGGGAAGAGGTTAGAAGAACTTTTTCCCACAAAAAGGCAGAGGCATGATGTAAAACCAGTTGAAATTCCCGATTTGAAAACCCCATGTATACTTTTCAAAATTTTAAATGAGGAGAAAAAGTCAGAATCAGTTCAAGTTGCCAATGAATTGCTAGGAAATTTATTTATTTATTTACATAGGTCCCAATGAGCCTGAGCTCGTGTTAGGGACAATCAAGTAACATAGTTACAGCATGGCATATATATAATTTTGGTAACATAATTGTTTAGTTTAATAGTAGCCTAACTTATATTAGATTGCTAGTGACTAACTTTACAGAAATAATTCGGTATGACACATTGCATTGCTTAAGGCTATTGTACATGGGCTATTCATTCCTTAATAGGAAGTCTTTTGTTTTCCTCTTAAATGTTTTTATAGAGAAACTTTCCCTTATGCCTAATGGTAGCGAGTTGTATTCTTTTATTATAGAGGACATAATTCCTTTAGTTCCAAATTTAATGGATTGGGAATGGCTGGTGAATATTTGATTTACTCCTCTTGTTGCATAATGATGAATGTCATTTGCATGGGTAAAATGGATGTGTGTGTGTATCAATTTGTTTTCTAATTTGTATACAAATACTGTTGCTGACATAGCTATTTGTTTTTGCAGTGGCATAATTTTAGTTCTTGAGTATAATTCATTTGAGGGTGTGAGCCAAGGAAATCCAAAGATAGATTTTATAGCACGTTTCTGGAGTATCTCAAGTTCTTTTATCAGCTCCTTCTTACAATATCCCCATATGAAATTCATGTACATTAGATGTGAATGTATCAGAGCAAAGTATATATTTTTCAATTGTTGGCTAGTAAGACAGCTATATCTTAATCTGAAAATAATACCAATTAAAGGGCTGATTTTATGTTTTACATTTTCTACATGATTTTCCCAGGTTAGTGTACTATCTAGTGTGATACCTAAGTATGTTGCCGATTTAACCCTTTCTATTTCTTTGTTGGCTATGTTGACTATGTTTGTGGTCTCAATCTTGTATGATGGTTTATGGAAGAATAAATATTTTGTTTTAGTGATATTGATAACCATTTAATAACAGATGTCACAGTTATGGTTCAGAATAATGCATGTAAAAATGTAATAACATTATTAATGAAACAGGAGACTACATCTGTAATAATTAATGCGTGTAGTGTTAGCAATTCTGCACTAGCAAGTTATTTTTATAACAATCATGTTGTAATTAATAAGACTCAAGCAGCTGAAATTTGTGTAAAAACCTTAAATCAATCGAAGTCTGACCTCTGGTTTTCAGAAAGAAAGAAAAGGATCTCTGCAAGTATGGCACATTCAATTAAAACTAAGAGAAAAGATCATGAGATGTTGGTAAATACACTCTTGAACCCTAAATGTCTTAATGGTAGGGGTCTTAGAAACGTCACATTTGGAAAAAAGTTAGAAAAAACTGCTCTTGCCAAATACACAAATTTATATGGTAAAACAGTTGTTGAGAGTGGTCTCATAATTCATCTCACCCATCCTTGGTTGTGTGCTAGTCCTGATGGTATAGTAATGGTGGATGGGAAGCCAGAAAGGGTGCTAGAAATTAAATGTCCTATTTCATGTAAAGACAAACCAATCATAGGTGAAAATGAGGAGATTAATGTACCCTATCTTATAAGAAATTCACAAGAAAATTTGGAACTGAAACCAAATCATGCATATTTCACTCAATGCCAGCTGTTGATAAACTGTTGTGGGCTTGATGCTTGTGACTTTTTCATTTATACAGAGAACCATAGTTCCATTCTTTTAGAAATTCAAAGAAATGATATGTTCTTAGAGGGCTGTATTGAAAAGATGCAACAGTTTTTCTTCACACACTATTTAAGGGAACTAACGTGCAGATTTAATAATGGGCTTCAACATCAAGGGAGGTTATACATTTGTCATAACACAACACATATGCACAATGTCATCAACACTACATAATAGCTCACTTGGAATTTTATGAAATATGTTATATACTTTCACTCTTTGAATGCACCGTTCAACATGAATATTGTAAGTGTCGTCAACTTCTTTAGGTGTCAAATGACCTTCATGCATGAAGGGTGGGATTACTAGAATTGCATTGCTGTCCTCCAATATAGTTTTTATACCAGGGAAACCTTTATCAGCCATTATTTGATATCCTGATTCTATCAATTTCAAAATTCCACAGCCATTTGTGATAAAACTGTCACTAGCTCTACCACCATAACATTTGGAAACAAATGTCACCACACCACAAGGTGCAATTGCAATAAGGACTTTTGCAGTATATGTAGACTTATAATTAGAGTACATATGAGTCGTCTAGTATCAAAACCGGCCAAGTCACTGAAGGCATATTTTTCAGTATGAATGAAAAACCTCTAGAGACAAAGCAATGGTGGGTGGTCACAAAAGAGTTAGTTAGTTAGTTATTGTTGTTTTAAGGGGCGGAACTACGAGGTCATCTGCCCCTCTTAACACAGATTAAAGAATACAAATTTTGAATTGAATTTAAAATTTTGAGGTGGACATCTAAATTTAAAAAGACCAAAAATTAATAAAACAAAAACAAACAATTAAATAAAAAATAAAAATTATAAAAATAAACAAAAATTACGGAAAAAACAAAACATTATCATTCAAAAACGAACAAGTCGTTGAGTCAATGTTCACTGGAAAATTTAGATTGCTGGCCCTAACCCACTCTCACTTATAAAGTGGATAACGCGATCAGCAGCCACCGCGTCATCGGCTAATATAAGTTTGAGTGTCATCTGCAAACCAAGGTTTCTTCGTAAGTCAGCAAGATCCACACACTCGGTGAAAATGTGGGCCACGGTGAATACGGCTCCACAGGTACAAAGTGGGGGGGTCTTCCCTTCTCATTAGGTACGAGTGGGTGGATCTTGTATGACCTATCCTTAGCCTACACAAAATGACGGACTCTCTCCGGGCCCGGAAGGAGCTCCGCCACACGCGAGTTGTTCCCTTGATCGCTCTCAGTTTACTGGGCAGTGGGTCAGCTAGCCACTGACTCTCCCAAAAAGCCAGAACTTGTAGGCGTAACTGAGAGCGAATATCTCTAGCGGGTACCTCCATTGGTCGAGGTGGTAGTGATACCGCCTCTTTTGCAGCTTGATCTGCTAACTCATTTCCCACAATTCCCATGTGGCTTGGAAGCCACAGAAAGGTGATTCGAGTGTCAGCGTGGCACAGCCCGGCTAGTAGGTCGTGGATTCGCTGCACTAGGGGGTGTTGCGGGAAACATGTAGCAATTGACTGCAACGAACTCAAAGAGTCGGTACACACGAGAAAGTGGATTCGTGCATCCTGTAGTGCAAACTGCAGAGCTTCATAGATGGCAACGAGCTCCGCAGTAAACACACTACAGGCCTCAGGCAAAGAGATCTTGGTATTTGCACCATCAATAACGTAAGCACAACCCACTTTCTCGTCCACCTTCGAACCATCCGTGTATAGAATGCCAGCGTCCGGAAATTGGTGAACTATGCTGTGGAACTGCCTCCGGTAAACGGAGGCATCCGTGTTCACCTTAGGGCCTCGGTGCAGATCTAACCGAATTTCCGGACGCGGGACTTGCCACGGAGGCACCTCGCTAGATGTCCGGATCATACAGGGACCTACAGCCACTCCTATTTCAGTACACGAGCTATCAAGTCTAATACCAACCGGCCGAGTGGCACGAGGCCGATTGGCGTAACCCTGGTGGTTTTGGGTACTGAAGAGAGCTTGATAGGTCGGGTGATGCGGCATTTGACGCACATTGGCAGCATATGCTAAAAGCATATGTTGGCGTCTATAATTTAAAGGTGGAACACCCGATTCGGCGAGTAGGCTGGGTATCGGGCTGGTCCGGAAGGCACCGGTAGCCAGCCTAACGCCACTATGGTGGATACTGTCCAGCATTTTCAAGGTTGCCGGCCTTGCTGAACCGTATGCCGCAGAACCATAGTCTAGTCGGGACAGGACGAGGGCTTGGTAGAACCGTAGCAGCACCGCACGGTCAGTCCCCCACGTAGTGCCACTAAGAAACCTGAGCATGTTCAGTTTCCTGAGACATGTCATTTTCAATTGCCGTATATGGTGCTGCCACGTTAACTTGCTGTCAAAATGGAGCCCCAGGAAGCGATAAGGGTCACAAAAGATTTTATTGCATAGTTATATCTGTAATGGTTTAATATTTAAGTTCTGCTATTTTGAGAAATCTGATTCAAAATGAACCCATCTTTTTTGCTAATATTAATTTTGACTTGGCCGTTTTTGTTGCAATTTGGTATAATTTTAGTCTTTTTTTTTGTAAAACTTTTCTTTTTAAATTCCAAACTCCAGTGAAAGAAGGCAATTAAATTAAAATAAATTGACATTGTAATTACCTGTCTTTATTGCAATAAAAACGAAAGCATTCTGCTTAAATTGGATAGTAATATATGAGGATGAACATCAGAAAGCTGAGGAGAATACAAAATAGGCATTATATCATTAAAAGTTAGTAGTTCACTTAGATCTTGAACACAGTAAAAGAACATGAGTCACTTATTAAAATAAGAACAATATACACGTTACACTACCCAATAATGACAAAATACGAGCACACAGGATATACGATTGCTTTCGCGCCAATGCGGTAAGAAGCCCGCGAATATGGAAGTCAGTGTTGCAAACGAACAAAATACAAATTATTATGACTTCGAAGAGTATACAATATAAGGAACAATGTTGCCTACTGATATTATCACATTCTTGCATAATCTAACAACGCAAGATTCCAAACAATAATGCTGCGACATGAAGATTGCTACTCGTTCTTTGACATGGCCGGTTATGAAAGCACTGCCTGCATGACTTGGCCCATTTTGTTGCATGACCAAGAATTCAGTGTTCTGTAACATGAAGACATGGACGATTTTGAAGCATATTCTTGTTTCGCCTGATAGTGCTATACTTATACTTCAAATTGATAACCTTAACTCATTTTCGTAAATTTAGTGACTTGGCCGGTTTTGATACTAGACGACTCATATACACAATGCTGGCTGATCTCAGGAGGCTGTTCTGTTTTAATTTCAGTGCAGTTTATAATAGCTCTACAATTTGGATAGTTATATTTAAAAACAGAGGGCAATGTAGCATTAACAGTATCCTTGCCTGGCCAGAAAACCCACTTTTTGTTGTTGTTTGTGCCAGTACAGGTAAAACAGATTGAAATATCCTAGAAATATTACTACGGTGAATATTGAAAATAACAGCAAGGGCAGTAAATGGTAAGGCTAACTTCATCTTCATTAAGAATACCAAGAGTCTATTTTCTTTACTAATTTTGCATGTATTACTTAGTGTCTGGCAGCAAGTTTAAAAATATATTAACAATTTCTTTGTTAACACCAGCCAGAAAAATTTAATTGTGATTCATCAGAAACTGAATTACAACCAAAAAATCCTCTTTCTTCATATGGGAAGACAGGTCCAGTCAATTTACTAACATGTCTAGGTTTAGCATGTAATGTGTGAAGGGCTGATACATTTGCTTGTTTGCTGACACTGTTTCCATCCAAAACACAACTGAATTCAAACTTGCTTTCTACATCACAATGTTTGTTTGTCTGAGTTTGGGCATCAGCTTTCATGGACACTAGAACAGGCTCACTAGTTTGCAGATCTGATATATCAGGTGTTGAAATGACTAAATTTCTATTTACACTTCTCTTCTTCAATCTCATAAATCTGCTGAGAGAGCCTGTTCCTGTTGACTTTCTTCGGTAACATTCAGGAAAGATACTTGGTACATATGCTGGACTAGCAGGATGTTGAGATTTACACCCTCCTATGAAATGTGCGCTTCAGATTCTAGATGATTTTGAAGGGGTCCACAAAGTTCCATCTGCCCTATAAAACAAATTGTGTAAATGTGGCAAATTTATGTAAACATACCTTTTAAAGTATGAGCAATCAGTAAATGCAAATATTATTTTGAACACATTTTGTAAAATTTAAGTTGGATCTGTATTGTTTATTTGAATTTCTGTTGTAATGAGTTCAAATTATTTTGTGACTATCTGGTTTCATAATAATACTTTTGTAGGACTATTTAAAATAATATAATGCTCTTTTATTTAATGCTTATGTATAATTAAACATTTCTAAAGTAATTCTGTAGGCTATTAATATTTTGTTCCTATTTTTTGTCATGTACCAAGGCCTATTTCTGTAAATATAATATTAATCCACTAGCCTTTCAAATCCACTTCGTTAGGTCTTGGAGGAAAACTAAAACATTTCACACTTTGTTCAGTATTATGGTATCTGTTATTTTATTATTATTGCTATCATTAAGACTACTGTATAATAGAATATCTCTACTATTATTTTATTTTTTTAGATATTTTATTCAATTAATTCCAAAGAGCCGTAGGCTCGTACAGAGGAATTGTACAATAATATGTGTGTTTACATACCAAGGAAGAAAATTCTGAAGGTAACACAAATTGTTGAATAAGGGCATAGGCCTATTAGTAAAGTTGATACTATATCTAAGATTGTTTAGACCAAGGTCTCTTAAAATGATAAGCACTTAGGATTTTTAAGCTTATTTGATGTATTAAGATGCATCGAATTTTTCCCACAATACTTTCATAGTTTTCCTCTTAAATACTGACAAAGTTGGTGCACTTTTTACTTCATCGGGAAGTTTATTATATGACTGTGATGCAGAGAACTTGAAACTATTTCTACTGTATTTAGAAGAGTGAATGATATATAAGGCTACGTCCTTCGCATGCCTAGTTCCATAAGAATGATTGTCTGAGTTCAAGATGTAGGGAGAGCTATAGAGTATTGTGTTCTGTTTAATTTTGTATATTAGCATAGCTGCTCGGAGATCTGCACTTACGCTGAGGGGTAGAATTTTACTTCTGATGTACAGATCTTTTACTGGAGTGCAGTAAGGAAGGTTAAATATGTTTCTAATAGCCCTATTCTGAATAGTCATTAAATCATTCAGTGTGGATTTCCTGCAGTGAGCCCAAATAACATTTAAATATTGGAGCTTGCTATGTACAAGTGAATAGTAGATTTGTTTTACAAGGTTTAGGGGAATAAGATACCGAAGTTTCCTTAGGATCCCTACTATAGGTGAGAGTTTCTTAGCAATTCGTTCAACGTGTTCAATCCAGGTCAGGTGTTTGTCGATGATTAGACCTAAATACTTTGCCTGATTAACCTCTTTCATTTCAATATTATTTATATATATTTTGTCATGTGTGATTTCTTTCATGCTTTGCTTTGAAATTACCATGTAATTGGTCTTCTGTAGGTTCATTGTTAATTTATTGGCCTGGAACCATTGTGAGAGAGTATTTATATCTTGTTGCACATGTTATATGATTTCAATTATGTCTTTCCCAGTGTAGAAGAGATTTGTATCATCTGCATACAATTTGATATGCCCTCTCAAATTACATTCCACAATATCATTTATATAAATTAAGAATAATGTAGGTCCAAGTATAGATCCTTGTGGAACTCCATGAGTTATATATTTTCCTGAACTTATGCATTTATTCAAAGCTACATGCTGCTTTCTTCCAATAAGGTAGCTTTGGAACCATTTTAGTGCTATACCTCGGGCACCAGCATTTTCTAATTTTGATAACAGTATTTTATGATCTACTGTATCAAAGGCTTTTGTAAGATCAATAAATAACCCAACTGCCATATTATTTTTGTCAATTGTTTCTTGTAGCATTGTTATTAGGTCAATAGTTCCTGCCTCAGTACTAGAATTTTCCCTGAATCCATATTGCATATTATGAAAGAATGTATTCTTGTTCAGAAATGAAAGCAATCTTGTTTTTACCACTTCTTCCAGAATTTTTGAAACTACCGATAAAATAGAAACAGGTCTATAATTATTTGGATTTCTTTTGTCACCACCCTTAAATATAGGAACTACTTTGGCCACTTTTAAGTCATCTGGTATCATGCCAGTAACTAAGGACTCATTAATCATTTCAACCAAGATTTTAATAAATGATTGCATATTGTTTTTAATGAAATTTGTCTTGATCCTATCTAAACCACAGCTCTTTTTATTCTTTAAATTTGTGATGATGGACTTGACCTCTGCTTCATCTGTTGGATATAAGTAGAGAGAATTTGACTGATTGTGGTCCTTACTGAGGATTTCCTTCTGTTCAGCAATAGCTTTTGCTCGACTTCGAGCAATGTTTGTGAAGAACAAGTTAAATGATTCACATAGCTCTTGATTGTCTGTGATAATTTTGTTGTCTATTTCAAGTGAAGTGCATGTCTCAACTGTTGGTTTTTTGTTGTGTATGATTTCTTTGATAGTCTCCCAAGTTTTATTAGGATTGTTTCCGTATGCTCTGAATTTTTCTGAGTAGTAATTTGACTTTAGTCTTCTTTTTAAGTTTGTTACATTATTCCAGCATCTACAGTATTCTTGGTTCATATCATTATTATTTCTGTGAAGGGGATTTTTAAGCTTTGCATGCAGAGTGTCTCGTTGTTTTATAAGTGTAAGGAGTTCTGCTGTGACCCATGGTAAGTTAGTAGTCTGTCTTTTATTGTTAGTATTGCTTGTTATTTTTCTTTGGCTATGCCTGTTCCTTAGATTCAATTGTTAGATGAAAGAGTTATATAGAGAGTTAACAGTACTATCTGCATTATTATGGGAATCTGCGTTTATAGATATATTAGTTTCAGGAGGGTGTTGCCTATCCCAAGAGTCCTCGTGTGTTGTTGATTTTGTCGACTTATGTGACAGAGTGTATGTGCTATAATTGGTCTTGGAAATATCAAGAATTAATATACTGTGATCACTAATATCATTGCTGACATTTGATATTTTATAACTTAATTCTGAATTGTTTAGTGGCACGTGATCTATTAAGGTATCTGCAGTGTCACAAAGTCGTGTAGCATATTTAGTGTTGCACTGTTTAAAACCATAGCATGCTATTAGATTTAGATATTTCCTTCTTAATTGATCATCAGCTAGGATATCAATATTGGTATCTCCGAGGAAGATGCATAATTTATTGTTTATCTGGCTAAGAAAACTTTCAAATGAATTTAAGAAGGGTATGGCATTGCTTCTATTGGGGTTATATGCTGCAATAATATCAATGCTTTTATATGTTGGCCTATTACTTTTAACATCATCTCTGAATACCTCAATCCACATCAAACTATGATTCATTTCACACTTTCTTTTAACATTCACTTTCCATTTGTGTGATACATAAATACCCAGACCCCCACCAACTTTGTCATCTCTATGAGCAAACACGCTTGTGAAATTGTTGAAGTTATAAAAATCTGCCTCATTACTTTTCACCCAGGTTTCTGTAACTACCAATACATCTATCTGACCTATCATTTGCAAGAGAATTTCAACGTCATCAAGCTTATTCCGAATACTTCTGCTATTAATGTACAAACACCTAACCTCTCCATCTAATTCTAATGAGTTTATGCATGCACTTATATTAGAGTCTTGTTGCATGAAATCATCCAAACAGTTGTACTTATGTTCACTGCACTGTACTTCACCTAGGTGTCCACTTGTAGTCAGCGCTTCCTTCTCTCTAAACAATAAGATAGCATCACTCGTTCTAGCAATTAGTTTTCCGAGAGTAAAAACTTGGCAACTCTGTTTAAAAGTTTTCCAAATTTCATTGTTCCTCTTCTATTGAGGTGGAGACCATCATAAGCAAGGTCCCTGTCTTGTAACCAAGAGTTCCCTTCTAAAAAATAATGTTGTTTTCACCACACAACCAATCCAGTGTTGAATTCACGGCATTAATGTATCGTGGGTCTATGTCACGTCTTTGCAATACACCACTAATACACACTTTTGAACTTGGAAAGACACTTTTCACTTCGTCCACGAGCTTGTCCATGTCATTCATAATGTGAGTTGGTGTTGGAGAACTGTTCAAGCAATTGGTCCCTACATGAATCATTATCACCTCAGGGTCTTCACGAACCTCGTTTGCACATACCTTTCTAGTTAATTGCTCAGTTCTTATTCCTGGATAGCAATAGACTGCGGCATCATCAACTACTGGGCCTACATTTCGCAGAATTGAGTCGCCCATGACAAGTAAAAGGGGAAGTCTCCTTTTCTTAGTAGGGTTATGTATAGGTTTGTCGTATCTGGATGTCCTGTTTTCAATACCGGTATCTTGTCTTTCTTCTACTTGCATACCTGCCAACTTTTGAAAAGGGCTATCAGTAAAACTCACGCGCGACAAAAAATTAACGATTTTCGACATACCCCGGCTTGACGAAAATAATAATACTTCTGGGCTACAAAATACAATAATTCATGCTTTAAACAGGATACTTCAATGAAATCATATCTACTTACTATGATTTGTAGATGAACATAACAATCAAGAAGAAATCCATGTTAATCAGCAGCAGGCGTGGTGAATATTGGTTTGGAGCAGACATAACAGGACTTCCTTGATAGATTAAGCTGATATACGATAATTGAAAAAGGCTTTAAACAATAAAACTTGTTTAACGTAACACAGGCAAGAAATAATATAATACACACTGCAAATCACATGCTAGTTCGACTTTTAAGTCATGGTTGTGGCCTTTTTAGCTTCCTGCAAACATTCTTGAGAAAATGTTTTGTCATAACAGGGACCAGAACGCCTGGTCTTCAAAATAGAAATAGACTCCAGAGATTCATTGGACATGGATGACCTGAACAGTGTTCTATTTTTCTTCACAAGGCTAAAAATAACGTTCACATTCTGCATTGCTATGGGGTATGGTGAGAATAGAGAGCAATACTCTAGAAATTCGGTTATACTTAAGAAGTCCATCGGCTCCACGAATTCTTGATATTTGTGCCCAACTGGAATCACTTGCAGCATCTTGATGTGCAGCCAAAGTGTCATCTACCTGAAGAGCTGTGAACTGCCTCTGAAGCTCATTCACCACCTCATCTGTAGTTTCATTCTCTTCCTTGCATAACATGATAGGAAACTTTTCCAAGAAAAAACGAATGGAAGATAACTGTGCATCTTCAATGTTGTCTAACCTAGCAACTTGAGCATTCTTTAACACGTCATCCTTGAGTGGAAACTTGTTGATGATGTAGTCACAGGCAGTATAAAAGTAGTTTCTCACTGATGAAAAGAAAAGGGATTTATCTGTATCCGGTCCGTTCTGAAGGCACTTAACAACTTCAGATGATGCATTTTTGCCATTTTATTTACAATACATGTCGTTTTCGTGCGACCACAACTATATTTCTTTGCAACTTCTGATGTGGGAAACATCGTCTTAAATAAAGCACCAGCATGATCAGCCGCACTTAAGGGCACATTGTGTTCCACCAAAAAGGAAGTAAACAGACACTCGGCCCTAATTACGTCACTGTCAACGTTTCCAGACTTAGCAAAAAAGGTGTTGATTTTCTTGCTTATCTTCCTTCGATTTAACATAACTAATGTGTTTACCGCACTTCACATGATTACTTAAATCGTTTTTTCCACCATGTGCAATATTAATATCACACCCACATACCGTGCAAAAGGCAAATTTTTCTCTCTTTCTTGATTTTAGTATGCACGGAAAATCAACCGAGTATGATTCTTTAAATGTCTGGAAGTACTGTTTCTTGTTGGATTTGTTCATTCTCGATATCTACTAAAACATCGAAAGGAACCTGGATCACTGAACGTCACATAAAATTATAACATAAAACACTTAAGACAGCCAACACTTCATTAAAACATGTCAAGACACACAAAGCCATTAAATGAAAACGACGCCAACCTCGTGAAGAAAGAATATGCACATGGTAGAAAAAAAACACACACACACGTGGAACGAATGTAATTAGTCGAAGGAATACAGGAAACTGCGAAGCACGAAGTTATAGCACAAAAACTCGAACGCTTCATTAAAATATGCCATAACCTTAAAAGACGAAAACATTCAAGGAACGCCAACTTCGCGAACAATGAACAACTAACGTGGTCAAAGAATATGGTTTAAATCGCAACGAGCGAACGGAGCGGAACAAAGAATATGCGAAGCAGAGCCTGTCGACACATGGAAGAAGGGTTATCCCGGCTTCAAATTCAATTACAAATGACGACACAACCACCACACGGTTAAAAGTACCAATCATATCAAAGAACGAGCTATCGACTATCGTGGACTTGCCTCCGACCCACGCAAACAATCGATTGTACGGAAGTGGGCGGTATTATCGAATGTAAATTATCGTTTCAAATTTTTGTCCGCAAAATCGTAAAATGACACCGTTCATCCGTAAAACCGTAAAATGCTGCAATTTCCGTAAATTTTACGGATAAACCGTAAAAGTTGGCAGGTATGTACTTGGGTATCGGAACGGCTGAGGATTTCAAATGGATTCTGGGAGATAAAGTTGTTAAGAATATTCCCAGATTTCACCAAGGTAGGCCTACATCTTGGAAAGCGTGGATTCGTCTTAGACCTAACCTCTAAATAGTCTGCCTGAGTAGGCCTATCTTCTTCTGCTTGTAGTCTTTCTTTAAGGAGACTTATTTGAAATTGTGCGTTTTTTAAATCAACCACAAGCATTTTGATTATTTTCTCTTTGGAGGCCAATTCTAATTTGAGGAGTTCAGATTCACTCGCCGCTCGCGGCAACTCGTACTTTTTTCCCAGTTGATTTCCTTCACATCTCACATTTTTTTCGCCACTACATGCTTTGTCTTCACAATTAAGACACACCTCTTCAATAGAATGGGAACAATTTTCAAGAGATAACCGTTCGTGACTTACGTTTAACATCGCCATCTCTAATTCAAATTATGATGTGTGTCCTTTAAAAATAGCATTACTGTAATTATTTTGGTTGTTACTGTTAACCTATTTGTAAAAGTCATGGTTAGTAGGGGAGACCGTTGTACCTTTGAACACTTTTGTAATTTTTAAAAATAAATCACACATTTTATTAATTTATTTCATATTTAATTACAAAGCCTCCGTGGCTTAGGCGGCAGCACGCCGGCCTCTCACCGCTGGATCCGTGGTTCAAATCCCGGTCACTCCATGTGAGATCTGTGCTGGACAAAACGGAGGCAGACAGGTTTTTCTCCGGGTACTCCGGTTTTCCCTGTCAAAATTTCATTCCAGCAACACTCTCCACTAACATTTCTTTCATCTGTCATTCATTTAATCATTGCCCCAGAGGAGTGCGTCAGGCCTCGGCAGCCGGCACTGTCCATATCCTCGCCGCTAGATGGGGGCTTCATTCATTCCATTCCTGACCCGGTCGGAAACTGGAAGCAGGCTGTGGATTTTCATTTTTCATTTCATATTTAATTACACAATATGTAAGATTAACATGTTTTCTTCGTTAAATCATATGCTACATATTTAAATTGGACCACACATTTTCTATTAATTAAAAAACAATTATCGAAAACAATTGTTCAAACGTACAAGATGGTCGTGTACCTTTGAACACACCCTCATGTACCTTTGAACAATGGTCACCAGTCAGATATTGAGATGAATAGAGTGAAGATATCATATTTCTTCACAGGAATATACTTTTCTTAAACAATTAAGTTCTAAATAGCTCTGAAACGTGAAGAGTAAAACAATAGATTCACAATTTTACTCATGTACCCTCACTTGACATTATATTTACTGCTACAAAAATTAACTTCAAAAACAAGCTGCTCATTCTGTCTTCTTGATGTGCCAAATTGCATTGGTTTTGGTAGTTTCATTACTGTATCAGATTCACTAACTTCAAAAATTTCCTTCTCCTCGTAAATGAATTTATTAGTTTCCCTGATACGTTTCAAATATTTCACTTGATATTCAGAAATTGCAGAGTCACAGCCGACTATTTCTGCGACAAAATAATCAGGATTGCCTTTCTTTTTCAAAAACTGAACCAACACGAATTCACCAACAATGCATCATTCATTTCAAATATCTCCTGTTCCTTCAAATCATCTAAATCTCTCAAAATATCAGCCACCATGTCATCACACTCATCACTGTTGTCTTCCAAATTCTCAGGCCCTAATTCTTCATCCTCTGAATCACTCTGCAAAACATTCTTGCTACTTTTTCTTGACCTCACTGCCTTTGCTTTTCTCATACTAATCTCCTCCTTTTCTGGTGTGTTCGTGATTATCCTTGTTCGTCCCTGTTTTCTTCCTCGTTTGCTAGACTTTCTTGGAGCAGCTTTGGGATAGGGTTGAATTTCCACTGGAGAAACTGGAATTGGTGTTTCATGCGACACCTGACCCACAGGACTTGATGGACGTGGAGGACCTTCTGATGATGATTCATGTGGAAAATTACCAAGCAATTGTGAATTCGAACAATGTAATTTTGTTACTGGGGGTGTCTGATGATTTGGGGTTATTTTTGAGGTGACAGGGAGAGAATTTTGCATAGTTGTTTCTGGCGTAGAGCTTTGTGTGAATGGGCGGTCGGTTACGTATGATCCCAGGAAGTCATCTTCTGTGAAAACACCAGGATATAATGGGAAGATACCAGTAGCTTTGAAACCACTGATTATATTGCTTGTGCTGAAAGCACGATAATAGATTTTACCAACAAGTTCAGCAACTCCATAAATGTCAAAAGTCTTCCCAGGATTATTGGGATGTCAGGAATCTAGAGCCTGATAGTAGAAGGTCTTAAAGGGACCAAAAAATGTGCGATCAAGGGGCTGCATTTTATTGGAAGTACACTATGTGGAGGGAGAGTCAGCATAACTATTCCTACTTCTCTGGCACGTTCAATGGCTGGTAAACTTAGATGTGACTCATGATTATCAAAAATCATCAGAACAGGCTTTTCCTTGGAAGGATTTGTGTGTTTAATGAAATGCTCCAAGAACTGTAGAAAGCACTCCTCATTAGTCCATCCAGAGGGATTTGCTATACCAATAGTTCCACTAGGGGAACCTTGCAGCATGAAATGCTTAAAGTTGACTCTGGGGAAAATCAACATTGGAGGAATGTGGTTCCCGATGGCATTTATTGCAGCTAACATGGTCACGGTGGTTCCACGTTCAGCAGAAGTGGTAGCACCTACTTGCTTCATGCCCTTTGGAGCCAGAACATTTGAAGGCTCTTGCACAGTTGATAAATCTGTCTCATCTACGTTGTAGATTCTTTCTGGTGGTATTGGTCCAAACCTAGCATGAACATCTACTACATTATTATAAAAGAGGCCAACATTTGTTCGGTTGAAGCTGGTAGCTCATGAGAGGCTTGTTGCCTCAGGTTTGTCACAGTGACGCTTCATAAAAAGATGCATCTACTCTTCTCCTGCTATTTCATTAGTTTCCCATTGACGTGGGTTTTTTTTTTTTAAATTAGCAACAGCATACTTGTATGATAATTCACGAGCAGCCTTTTTACTTAAGCCATAATTCATTTTGGCAGATGTCTGTAAATAGTCAACTAAAGCTTTCTCCTCCTCCTCAGAAAAAACTTTCTTGGTATCATAGCGAACATAATATGAAAATAGTTTGGTTGATCCGGAGTTCCTGTACAGCTTCAAATGCTTGTGTAGAGCACCCAATTTCACACCATAAACTTTGCAAGCTTCACCCAAGGAAATACGTTTGCTTGGGGATGCCGTAATAGCAACCATTGCTGCATTCATTGAATCTGCATCAATGGGATCTCTCTTCTTGCCCGTTTTACTCCTTGGCATTATTACTGGAATAGAAGGAATCCGTAACAATAATTAACCATTACTATACGTAGGCTACGATACTTCAATCCCTTATATTTAGATAAAGCGCAATCATATTCATAATCTCGTGTACCTTTGAACAGTGTTCAAAGGTACAATATGCACTAGTGTTCACAGGTACAAGATGTGGTGTTAGTGATTAAAAGTCATGCTACTGAATTTTAGGTTAAGCTAATAATTTAAAATATTGTGCCAGCATACTCACCAATTGATAGATAACCACACTGTGTTGCTATAATTTGAGTAACTCAGATATATGTACACTTGTTAAATGAAAACTTGGATGACTAAATGTACGTTCACAAGACCAAAAACTAGGGATGGGCGCGACTGAAGCCTGGAATCGAGAGTGTCGACTCGATCGACTCCGAACACCGGTCTCGGTTCGCATGAAGCCTCGCGACTCCACGTTAATCTGATGCGTATTGCGGGGCCGCTTCGCATGAAGCCTCGCGACTCCAAGCTCACGTGATGGGTATTGCGGGGCCACACGGTCCCTTCGCATAAAGCCTCGCGATTCCAAGCTAACCTGATGAGTAAGGCCCGGATAGTTATGTGTTTTTATATATTTAATTTTTCTAAATAATTTCTATTTATTTACATATATTTGCCGTTTTTATAAATAAATACATATTATGGCGAATTTATTCGTAAGTAGGCTACATATTTCCTGTATTTGGTGGTATGTCGCAATCCTTATATAAATGCTGCCGACATTTTCGACCCTTGGCAATTCCATTAATTTGCCTCTCTATTTCGTGAATGTACCCCTGTTTCTGTATTGTAGTAGTATTTCAAGACAGGAATTCCCTGGCCATTAAGTAGACTAAAGCAGGGGGGCTGGAGAAGACTCGCGATTCCAAGCTCGCCTGATGAGTATTGCGGGGCCGCTTCGAAAGAACCCTCGCGACTCCGAGCTCACCTGATGATTATTGCGGGGCTGCTTCGCATGAACACTTGCGACTCCAACTAACCTTATGAGTATTGTAGGGCCGCTTCGCATGAACACTCGCGACTCCAAGCTCACCTGTTGAGTATTGCGGGGCCGCTTCGCATGAAGACTCGCGACTCCAAGCTCACCTGATGAGTATTGCAGGGCCGCTTCGCATGAAGACTCGCGACTCAGAGCTCACCTGATGAGTATTGCGGGGCCGCTTCGCATGAAGACTCGCGGCTCCAACTCACCTGATGAGTATTGCGGGGCCGCTTCGCATGAAGACTCGCGACTCCAACTCACCTGATGAGTATTGCGGGGCCGCTTCGCATGAAGACTCGCGACTCCAAGCTCACCTGATGAGTATTGCAGGGCCGCTTCGCATGAAGACTCGCGACTCAGAGCTCACCTGATGAGTATTGCGGGGCCGCTTCGCATGAAGACTCGCGACTCCAACTCACCTGATGAGTATTGCGGGGCCGCTTCGCATGAAGACTCGCGACTCCAACTCACCTGATGAGTATTGCGGGGCCGCTTCGCATGAAGACTCGCGACTCCAAGCTCATCTGATGAGTATTGCGGGGTGGCTTCGCATGAAGACTCGCGACTCCAAGCTCATCTGATGAGTATTGCGGGGTCGCTTCGCATGAAGACTCGCGACTCCAACTCACCTGATGAGTATTGCGGGGCCGCTTCGCATGAAGACTCGCGACTCCAACTCACCTGATGAGTATTGCGGGGCCGCTTCGCATGAACACTCGCGACTCCAAGCTCACCTGATGAGTATTGCGGGGCCGCTTCGCATGAACACTCGCGACTCCAAGCTCACCTGTTGAGTATTCCGGGGCCGCTTCGCATGAAGACTCGCGACTCCAACTCACCTGATGAGTATTGCGGGGCCGCTTCGCATGAAGACTCGCGACTCCAAGCTCATCTGATGAGTATTGCGGGGTGGCTTCGCATGAAGACTCGCGACTCCAAGCTCATCTGATGAGTATTGCGGGGTTGCTTCGCATGAACACTCGCGACTCCAAGCTCATCTGATGAGTATTGCGGGGCCGCTTCGCATGAACACTCGCGACTCCAAGCTCACCTGATGAGTATTGCGGGGCCGCTTCGCATGAACACTCGCAACTCCAAGCTCACCTGTTTAGTATTCCGGGGCCGCTTCGCATGAAGACTCGCGACTCCGAGCTCACCTGATGAGTATTGCGGGGCCGCTTCGCATGAAGACTCGCGACTCCAACTCACCTGATGAGTATTGCGGGGCCGCTTCGCATGAAGACTCGCGACTCCAAGCTCACCTGATGAGTATTGCAGGGCCGCTTCGCATGAAGACTCGCGACTCAGAGCTCACCTGATGAGTATTGCGGGGCCGCTTCGCATGAAGACTCGCGACTCCAACTCACCTGATGAGTATTGCGGGGCCGCTTCGCATGAAGACTCGCGACTCCAACTCACCTGATGAGTATTGCGGGGCCGCTTCGCATGAAGACTCGCGACTCCAAGCTCATCTGATGAGTATTGCGGGGTGGCTTCGCATGAAGACTCGCGACTCCAAGCTCATCTGATGAGTATTGCGGGGTCGCTTCGCATGAACACTCGCGACTCCAACTCACCTGATGAGTATTGCGGGGCCGCTTCGTATGAAGACTCGCGACTCCAACTCACCTGATGAGTATTGCGGGGCCGCTTCGCATGAACACTCGCGACTCCAAGCTCACCTGATGAGTATTGCGGGGCCGCTTCGCATGAACACTCGCGACTCCAAGCTCACCTGTTGAGTATTCCGGGGCCGCTTCGCATGAAGACTCGCGACTCCAACTCACCTGATGAGTATTGCGGGGCCGCTTCGCATGAAGACTCGCGACTCCAAGCTCATCTGATGAGTATTGCGGGGTGGCTTCGCATGAAGACTCGCGACTCCAAGCTCATCTGATGAGTATTGCGGGGTTGCTTCGCATGAACACTCGCGACTCCAAGCTCATCTGATGAGTATTGCGGGGCCGCTTCGCATGAACACTCGCGACTCCAAGCTCACCTGATGAGTATTGCGGGGCCGCTTCGCATGAACACTCGCAACTCCAAGCTCACCTGATGAGTATTGCGGGGCCGCTTCGCATGAAGACTCGCGACTCCGAGCTCACCTGATGAGTATTGCGGGGCCGCTTCGCATGAAGACTCGCGACTCCAACTCACCTGATGAGTATTGCGGGGCCGCTTCGCATGAAGACTCGCGACTCCAACTCACCTGATGAGTATTGCGGGGCCGCTTCGCATGAAGACTCGTGATTCCAAGCTCATCTGATCAGTATTGCGGGGCCGCTTCACATGAAGACTCGCGACTCCAACTCACCTGCTGAGTATTGCGGGGCCGCTTCGCATGAAGACTCGTGACTCGAAGCTCATCTGATGAGTATTGCGGGGTGGCTTCGCATGAAGACTCGCGACTCCAACTCATCTGATGAGTATTGCGGGGTCGCTTCACATGAACAACCGCGACTCCAAGCTCACCTGATGAGTATTGCGGGGCCGCTTCGCATGAAGACTCGCGACTCCGAGCTCACCTGATGAGTATTGCGGGGCCGCTTCGCATGAAGACTCGCGACTCCAACTCACCTGATGAGTATTGCGGGGCCGCTTCGCATGAAGACTCGCGACTCCAACTCACCTGATGAGTATTGCGGCGCCGCTTCGCATGAAGACTCGTGACTCGAAGCTCATCTGATGAGTATTGCGGGGTGGCTTCGCATGAAGACCTGCGACTCCATACTCATCTGATGAGTATTGCGGGGTGGCTCGCATGATGACTCGCAACTCCAACTCATCTGATGAGTATTGCGGGGTCGCTTCACATGAACACTCGCGACTCCAACTCACCTGATGAGTATTGCGGGGCCGCTTCGCATGAACACTCGCGACTCCAAGCTCACCTGTTGAGTAATGCGGGGTCGCTTCGCATGAACACTCGTGACTCCAAGCTCACCTGTTGTGTATTGCGGGGCCGCTTCGCATGAACACTCGCGACTCCAACTCACCTGATGAGTATAGCGGGGCCGCTTCGCATGAAGACTCGCGACTCCAAGCTCACCTGATGAGTATTGCGGGGCCGCTTCGCATGAACACTCTAGACTCCAAGCTCACCTGTTGAGTATTGCAGGGGCCGCTTCGCATGAACACTCGCGACTCCAAGCTCACCTGATGAGTATTGTGGTGCCGCTTCGAATGAAGACTCACGACTCCGAGCTCACCTGATGAGTATTGCGGGGTCGCTTCGCATGAACACTCGCAACTCCAAGCTCATATGATAGGTGTTGCGGGGTGGCTTCGCATGAACACTCGCGACTCCAAGCTCACCTGATGAGTATTGCGGGGCCGCTTCGCATGAACACTCGCGACTCCAAGCTCAACTGTTGAGTATTCCGGGGCCGCTTCGCATGAAGACTCGCGACTCCAAGCTCATCTGATGAGTATTGCGGGGTGGCTTCGCATGAAGACTCGCGACTCCAAGCTCATCTGATGAGTATTGCGGGGTTGCTTCGCATGAACACTCGCGACTCCAAGCTCATCTGATGAGTATTGCGGGGCCGCTTCGCATGAACACTCGCGACTCCAAGCTCACCTGATGAGTATTGCGGGGCCGCTTCGCATGAACACTCGCAACTCCAAGCTCACCTGTTTAGTATTCCGGGGCCGCTTCGCATGAAGACTCGCGACTCCTACTCACCTGATGAGTATTGCGGGGCCGCTTCGCATGAAGACTCGCGACTCCAAGCTCATCTGATGAGTATTGCGGGGTGGCTTCGCATGAAGACTCGCGACTCCAAGCTCATCTGATGAGTATTGCGGGGTCGCTTCGCATGAACACTCGCGACTCCAAGCTCATCTGATGAGTATTGCGGGGCCGCTTCGCATGAACACTCGCGACTCCAAGCTCACCTGATGAGTATTGCGGGGCCGCTTCGCATGAACACTCGCAACTCCAAGCTCACCTGTTGAGTATTCCGGGGCCGCTTCGCATGAAGACTCGCGACTCCAACTCACCTGATGAGTATTGCGGGGCCGCTTCGCATGAAGACTCGCGACTCCAAGCTCATCTGATGAGTATTGCGGGGTGGCTTCGCATGAAGACTCGCGACTCCAAGCTCATCTGATGAGTATTGCGGGGTCGCTTCGCATGAACACTCGCGACTCCAAGCTCATCTGATGAGTATTGCGGGGCCGCTTCGCATGAACACTCGCGACTCCAAGCTCACCTGATGAGTATTGCGGGGCCGCTTCGCATGAACACTCGCGACTCCAAGCTCACCTGTTGAGTATTCCGGGGCCGCTTCGCATAAAGACTCGCGACTCCAACTCACCTGATGAGTATTGCGGGGCCGCTTCGCATGAAGACTCGCGACTCCAAGCTCATCTGATGAGTATTGCGGGGTGGCTTCGCATGAAGACTCGCTACTCCAAGCTCATCTGATGAGTATTGCGGGGTCGCTTCGCATGAACACTCGCGACTCCAAGCTCATCTGATGAGTATTGCGGGGCCGCTTCGCATGAACACTCGCGACTCCAAGCTCACCTGTTGAGTATTGCGGGGTCGCTTCGCATGAACACTCGTGACTCCAAGCTCGCCTGTTGAGTATTGCGGGGTCGCTTCGCATGAACACTCGTGACTCCAAGCCTACCTGTTGAGTATTGCGGGGTCGCTTCGCATGAACACTCGTGACTCCAAGCTCACCTGTTGAGTATTGCGGGGTCGCTTCGCATGAACACTCGTGACTCCAAGCTCACCTGTTGAGTATTGCGGGGCCGCTTCGCATGAACACTCGCGACTCCAACTCACCTGATGAGTATAGCGGGGCCGCTTCGCATGAAGACTCGCGACTCCGAGCTCACCTGATGAGTATTGCGGGGTCGCTTCGCATGAACACTCGCGACTCCAAGCTCATACGATGAGTGTTGCGGTGTGGCTTCGCATGAACACTCGCGACTCCAAGCTCACCTGATGAGTATTGCGGGGCCGCTTCGCATGAACACTCGCGACTCCAAGCTCACCTGTTGAGTATTCCGGGGCCGCTTCGCATGAAGACTCGCGATTCCAACTCACCTGATGAGTATTGCGGGGCCGCTTCGCATGAAGACTCGCGACTCCAAGCTCATCTGATGAGTATTGCGGGGTGGCTTCGCATGAAGACTCGCGACTCCAAGCTCATCTGATGAGTATTGCGAGGTCGCTTCGCATGAACACTCGCGACTCCAAGCTCATCTGATGAGTATTGCGGGGCCGCTTCGCATGAACACTCGCGACTCCAAGCTCACCTGTTGAGTATTCCGGGGCAGTAGGGGGGTGATACGGGTTCTGCTTCACTTGACACTCCTGTGCCCAATAAACCAACATGGCCGCCGCGCGAAGTTGAAACATTTAAATAGACTTTTCTCTCGAACCCATGGTCGGAGTTTCACGAATGAGGTGTTCATAGGACTTGAGGTGACGCCCCTTTGCTATGGACCACTCGTTATACTTTTGAAAAAAAAAAATGAAAATTTTTGTTTTTGAAACTAGGTGATAGTTTGAAAACTAAACATGATAGAACGTTGTGCCATAGCTCAAACGAATGGTCTTTATGCCCTTTATTTTCTATAATGAAACTTTTTTATTTTTTATATTTTTTTGAAAACACTCGAATTTTGAAAATCCTATATTTTGGAAACTAGGAACTCTACAAAAAAAATTGTTTAACGTAAATCAATGGTCCCTACCCCCTCTACCCCCAAAATAAATTTCAAGTCTCTAGGATGAAAACCTGCAGTAGTGGGATGGTGGGGGAGCTGCTTATAAAAGCAAGTGGTGAGCCCCTGCGACCTTGGAATGGAACGAGCCATGCTAGGAGGGCGTGCTTGGATTCGTTTTTTTCGTCTCGTCGTGCTCTTTACGGGAATGTCGGTGTCGAAAATGTGAAAATCTGGAAACACAGTCTTTTTGGGGTAAAAACGTGATTTTAGACTTTTTGCTATATCTCACGAACCAATAACGCTAGAGGCGTGTTCGACAGGTCCAAGGACTCGGGGTAACGTCCTCTCTCCTATGGACCACTCGTTATAATTTTTAATAAAATTGGAAACTCGATTTTGGGGTAAACACATGTTTTTTTGTGATTTTGCCGATATCTCACGAAGCAATAACGCTAGAGGCATGTACGATGGGTCCAAGGACTCGGAGTGACGTCCTTTTTGCTATGAACTACTCGTTGTAATTTTAAAAAATTTTGGAAACGCGATTTTGGGGTAAACACGTGTTTTTTGTGATTTTTGCCGATATCTCACGAACCAATAACGCTAGAGACGTGTAGGAGGTGTCCTAGGACTCGGGGTAACGCCCCCTTTCGAGTGTGGTAGATATTTTTTCCAAAAATAATTCACAAAGGGCCTAACGCCATACATGTTGAAAAAACGTTTTCTTTTTCTTTACCTGTTTATAATGTCCATGAAGCGTGGTGGTTGAGAGAGACGATACGGCTGGGTGTGTGTGCGTTTCAACGAACCTGTCGCTGACCACGGTGGCTGTGCTCAATAGATCAATCGCTATTTCGGCGGGTCGGTGTATGACAGAGCGAGGGTGCGTTTTCTGATATTTTACCTTTAACGTGTAAACGGTGATGAGAACTAGGTTCTATGTTGGTCGAAGCGAGTACAGAAAACAAACTTACAGGAGGTGAAGGTCATTTGAGATTATTGGAAGGCATTGATCTGACTTGACAACAGGTGACGCTTGAAGGTGAAATAATCTGACCATCGTGGTGGCAGGGGAGTGTGAAAGGCATGCACACACACATTTGTGAAACCACATGTAGGCTAAACCAGTGACATCCTGTCTTGCTTCGTACGTGACAAAATGCAAGTTCATGTGAAATTTGATCTTTCACAGGTGTTCGCTTGGGTGTTAGCTGTCCACGTGCATGATAACTGTTAACAAGTTACATCCTGTCTTGCTTCGTACGTGACAAAATGCAAGTTCAGGTGAAATTTGATCCGGCACAGGTGTTCGCTTGGGTGTTATCTGTCCACGTGCACGATAACAGAATGGTCAAAGCGTGAGAATCGCTGAATCAGTAAAAAGTATGATGCAACTTGTGGGAATGATGTCACAACCAATAGACAGGCAAGAGCTGCAAACAGCAGTGGTGGGAGGTGAAGGGAGGGAGAGGGGAGGGGGTAATGTATGAGGGAACACAAGAGGAAAGGGAAAGACAAACATGTATGAACATGCATGAAGCGCGGAGCGCTGTATACATAGAGCTATAGGTGGTGTACAACATGGGTGAATAAATAAAAAGTACACAGGTTCACACAACATGTAATTTATTGATCCAAGAATTAAACGTAGAGTTAAACCCTAACCATTTGACGTAGAGTTTATTTCCTTTTTGTTTCAACACTTTTTCCACAAGATAATGCTGAGGAAATGCTGTTTTCTGAAGTTCATGTAGATAAAATCTACCTTTTATGGGTTGATGGTTGAGGTCCTCGAGTAAATAGGTGACTGGAGTGTCCAAGTTGACTTGACGAATTCGAAATAGTTCAGTCCCCCACTGAGGCGTGTAGCCCTTATTGAAGGCAGACTTAAATTTGCTCACACGAACAAAATCCCCAATGTTCAGTCGGTGACGTTTAGGATCGGCTGTTTTTATGGGGTTAAACAGTTTATCCAATCGCTGAATATTTTTAGTTACGAGACGTGGCTTGGTCCCAATCGTTCTATGGTTGGTGTCATTGTAACGTGATACTAGCTCAGGTAACATGTCCAACCAGCGATAACTGCCCTGAGCGGTAAACGCTTTCCACATATGGGTTTTCAATGTTCGGTTGAACCGCTCGACCACACTGGCTTTGAGATTGCTGTACGTGGTGTAATGGTGAATATCCTTAGATTTGAGAAAACTGGAGAAGTCCTTGTTGAAAAATTCTTTCCCCTGGTCAGTTTGTAGCAGTTGAGGTTGACGTTGGGAGTGTTGAATAATATGTTGAAAGGCCTTGGTAACTAGTGGACCAGACTTGCGACGCACAGGTTCAACAAAGGCCATTTTGGAATAGACATCAATGACGGTCAACATATAGCGTACACCGTCGTTAACGCCAGCATAGGGTATCATTTCAACCAAGTCAGCCTGCCAAAGTTCATCCACACCTCGTGAAATCACCTTGAGTCGTGGATAATGACGCCTAGCTGGGCGATGCAACTCGTGAGCAATACCCATTTTAATGGGTGAGGGCTTAAACAATAATTTTGGCATTTCGAAGTTCTTGTTCAATTTCTTGAATTTCCCAATCGTGACCGGTGTGGCCAGCTTGACGTGAAGCATGCAACAACTGTAGCCGCTGGACGAGCTTATTGGGATTGTGCCAGTAGGTAACATCCACAAGGGGTTTTAATGGTTTAAATGTCACTCCCGAAGCGGACACTTTACGACGAGTACTTTGACTGGTGGGAAACATTTTTGCAATGATGGTTTTATATTTTTGAGATATATTGGCATTCACTTGTTGCGTGGGATCATACTGTCTTTTGTGGGCATGGGTATCCAATAAAATGGATTTATATTTGTCAAGATCCTCTGACGTATAATCATGGGAAGAGGGGGTCCGAGAAAAGAGCAGCTTTAACAGTCCTGGCGTTAATTTATAGTTGATGTTTTTAATGACAGCTTTAGTACGAGCAAATTTAATGGATGAATCGCCAATTTTAAAACTATCATCCTCATAGCGAACACCATACGTGGTATCTGTGTTTCCAATAAATAGATCGGTGAAATAGGGTTCCAATGTTGATCCATAATATTTTATTAAAATGGTTTTCAGTTGAGCTTTATGTTGAGGGGTGGCCAAGAGTTGTGAAAACGGAGACGCCCTGGAAGGGCAAGGTGTTTCGACCATGGCCAAGGATTTCTTTTTTCTCAAAAACTCTGCAAGGGGTGCGGCCTTTTTTTGAGGCGTAAACACTTGTTCCTCCTCATCCTCAACTTCACTAACACTAGTCAAATCTTCCTCTTCCTCTTCCTCAGGGTCCTCGTGCAGCGTTTGCGTGGCTTGTGAAACGGTGGGTAGCGTTTCAGATGGCTTGAAAGAGGGTTTCAACATGGCTTTTAGTGGAGGTGCTAAATGTTGCTGAATAAACAAAGCATGATTGGCACGTGATTGTTTCAATTGACGAAACTTTTGGCGAATAGTATTTTTTGCTCTAATAATATGCTTTTTCAATTGACTCTCTGCTAACGCCATGGTGTCTTGACAAATGACTTGCCGGGGAATGAGACAAGGCCTTAAATAGCAATAAAATGATCAAACCCTAAGCGATACCGTCCTTGGTTGAGTTCACTTTGTTTGTCAATCACTAAACAGGCATGACGTTGAGTGTTCCAGCACTTGGCACACAATTCTGTAAACATTTGAAAGGTCATATCCGGATTCACATGTTCATTATAAATGTGACGACTGTTCCTCTCGTCCTGACGAAATAAAACAATGACATTGGCATTGTCACGAATCAACTGTTTGGACATTTTAGAATACGTTTGCCCAAGATAGAAGCAATCGATATGTTTGTGTCGACCCATGCTGAAATAGCTTTGAATGATGCCTTGACGTTCAGTGGATACATCATCGAAAATCATGAGTGAATCAGGCTTTACCTCATCCGGTGAAATCACATTTTCTTGCATGGAAAATGTAAAATAACCCATATTCTCTTTTTGTAATCCAGACATGACTTGATCCAGAAACACGTAGAGGGGTTGGTAGAGAGATTTTGCAAAAATATAAATATTTTGAAAACGCAGACCATTGGGCGCTGTAATGAGCGTTAGCAAAAGATTAGTCTTTCCACAGCCGGAAGGCCCCACAATGATGCAGCGAATGGAAGATGGAAACAGTGAACCATGGCGTTGTTCACGTGATGTGGGACAGAGATGGGAAACCATGTCCCCCACGGGGAATGACTCTTGCTGCTTAATAATCTTCATTTCAACTAAGGCTTAGAAAGGCTAGCAGGCTGTCTATATACAGGACACCGAGCCTTGTCATAGAAACAGTAGACTGGTACTACAGGTTGACGATGGATGTCTTTGGACGTGCGTTGATGGCCAAAGCTAGGCCTGTCCCCATACATGATCCTAAACAGGAAACAGATCCTGCTAATAAACACTATGTGGATAGGTCAGTAGTGCCACGCACAAAACAGGGAGATTATGACTTTAAGGGAAAGCGGTTAACCCATGTAAAACATCCTCAAGTGTCTACAGACGTTACTACGAAAAAGTATGTGGATAACAAAGTGTATGAGTTTTATGACAAAGTGCCCCAGCTTATGGTGAATGGCTATAGCGCTAATCACCATCGGATTATTCACGTGGAAGACCCACAAGACGAAGACGATGTTTGTACCAAGCGTTACGTGACCCATGAAATGAAAAGGCTTTATAAATTTATCCCATCTGTGTTTTTAGTGTATCTGACAAATGAAAAACCTGTGAATGACAGAAACCATTTACCGCTAGTCCATGATCAGCACTTGACCTATGCGCTTGCTTCGGGTTTAAGCCACTATCGATTACACTATGATGGAACCATTCACATCAAATATGCCATACCTGATGAGAACCATTTACAAATAAAGATAAATGGTCATAGGATGTTGCTTCATAACCATGAAATGGTCAATGCAGGTGACGAATTATCCTTTTATCTCATGTTGACATGGGATGAAAAGCAAGCGGGAAAAACCATAAACGACTTCCCACTTTATGTGGAATTGGAATATACAGCCATGAAATAACCATCTGACGTTAGTTGTGATTTAAACTTTCTTGTGAAAGGTTGTGGGTCATTATCATCATGGTGAAACAAAGGTATGCAGTGAGAAAGACTAAAAAAAGGACTTTGTCCTTGGCAAAGCCTGAGCTTACAACATTCATGGACAAGCCCTTGCGAAAGAAAAAAAGAAAAAATAATGTATTGACCATAAGGAAAGCCCTTCGAGCAGCACAGAGACAGGTTATTCCAAAACGTCGGCGACAGGTTTCAAACCAAGGGCGAGTGATTCCCGTTCCCAAACGAGCGGGATTTTTACCTGCATTATTTGCTGGTTTGGCTGCTCTGGGCTCACTTTTGGGCGGTGCCAGTGCAGTGGCGAAAACCATTAAAGCCGCGCAGCAGGGCAAGCAACAACTCAAAGAAAGTCAGCGACACAATGAAACGATGGAAGCGATTGCCATGGGGGCTAGAAATGCCAATTTAAAGCCAGCCTTTTATCAACAAGGATTTGGGATTTCACCATTTCGAAATATTAAAAAAAAAAAAATTTAACCTCAGCCATAGCGAGACATGCCCTGACGCATCAACAAGTGGAAAGCTATGCTAAACAACTAAAGCTTTCTCATTTTCGAGGTGTGTTTATGCGAAACCAATTACCCCCACGACCCTGGAAACAGGAATGTGCTGTTGTCAATTTGGATGATCACCGAGGACCAGGAACGCATTATGTAGCTTATGTCAAAGAGGGATCCACGGTATGGTACTTTGACAGTTTTGGGAATTTGCCCCCGCCCATGGAACTAGTGACCTATTTTGGAAACAGGATCAAGATATATTATAATGTGAAACGTGAGCAAACGTTTAACAGCCAACAGTGTGGACGTTTGTGTTTAATTTTTTTATATAAGACGCAGCATAAGCAAA
Organism: Meconema thalassinum; assembly: GCA_946902985.2. NCBI lineage: Eukaryota > Metazoa > Arthropoda > Insecta > Orthoptera > Tettigoniidae > Meconema > Meconema thalassinum. The sequence goes on from OX336390.1 coordinate 305,964,504, forward strand.
AACGCCACCAGTATGTCGGTAGAAAGTAAAACGTTTACAGTGCATGGACGTGGACCTGAAGTCAGCCTAGACTTTTACCCGCCTATCGAATTGAGTGAAAAACCCTATGGTTTAGGACTTGTTTCTCTTGAAACGTACAATCGAATATACAACATACGTGAAAATGTGAACAACAAGTTTTACTATGATGATTCTGTGCTCACCCTGAACTCTGGTGGATACACGATCGATGATATTTATGAACACATTTATGTGGTGTTGATCAATCAGTATGGTTTAAAGTCATTTCTCGACGGAACGCACAAGTTTGAACTTGTAGGCAATACTAACACTCATCGCTGCAGTATTTTCTCTACCTTCAACATTGACTTTAAAACACACCCCGATTCCATTGGCCCATTACTCGGATTTAAACCACGTGTGTTGGAGCCCAACAAAAAACATGAATCGGACCATGAAGTGAAATTCATTGAGGACCATCATGTGTCGGTGACGTGTAATATTATTAGCCAAGTGTACACCAATCAAGAACCATCGCATTCGCTTTATGACTTTATTGTGACATCGCCCAATGGGTATATTATTCGTGAAAACCCTCCAGTGGTGCTTTTTCATGCTGTGGCTGTTGATAGTATTAGTAATATAACATTAAGACTGATCAATAGAGATCAACAACTCATTGATCTAGATTCTACCACACCAGTGACTTACAAGTTGGTGCTAAAACCACTATGAAGTTTGTGTATAAAGCAACAACACCGTCTAGGAATGGTGTTAGTTGTTTGCCACGTGAATACACGTTAACATCTCAAGGCAAGCAGATTTTACAGCATTTGGGTTACCACGTCAACCCTTATAATGAATTCTATCCTAGAGATAGCAAACCACATCGAGGAGCAACCAGGAGTGGTAAGAATTGATCTCCATTCCTATCAAGCTCAAACACCTGGACTCAATAACAATGATGAAATTCAATTTGTTATCAACAACCAAGATATTTACACCCTACCGCATGAAAGTGTTATTCAGATTGAAGGTCGGCTCACCAAAGCCGATGGCTCTACACCCACTACATCCAAGTTGGCCAACCATGGTTTAGCCTTTCTGTTTTCTGAAGTACGTTATGTCATTAACGATATCGTGGTGGATAGCACTCGAAATGTGGGTATTTCCAGTGTCATGAAACTATACCCCTCTTATAGTGAGGAAGAAGGTAAAACACTTTGCATGGCAGCTTGGTGCCCTGACTCGACCAATGACTGGATGGTACACACCGATGGGACCTTTACTGGATATTTACCTCTTAAACTGGTTCTAGGCTTTGCCGAAGATCACCAACGCATTGTGGTTAACGCAAGGCAAGTGCTTTATCTAGTGAGAGACAGGAGTGATAACAATGCACTCAAGGGGGCCGACAATGCCTCCATCGATTCAAAAATTCAACTACAACGCTTGCTATGGAAAGTGCCTCATGTGACCCTTAACGATAGCAAAAAACTGGACATACTCAAAATGGTAAAGAGAGATATGCCTCTACCCATGGAATTTAGAAGCTGGGCACTCCATGAGTATCCGCTATTGCCCACCACCAACACACACAGTTGGTCTGTAAAAACAGCTCGCTATACAGAGAGACCTCTCTACCTGATCGTGGGTTTTCAAACGAATCGCAAGTATCAACAAACCAAAGATGCCACGCAATTTGATCACCTGCAATTGAGAAATGCACGTCTTTTCCTCAACGGAGCTGTGTTTCCCTATGAAGGACTGGATTTGGATTTTTCAAAAAATAAGTTTGGCCCCCTGTACGACTTGTTTTCTAAATTTCGATGGTCGTATTATCAAAAAGAGAACGGTCCCATGCTACTACCCCAAGCGTTTAAGGCAAGAGCACCACTGATTGTTTTTGACTGTTCTTACCTGGAAGAGTCTGTCAAGCCATCCAATATCGACATTCGACTAGATTTTGAAACGCATGACAATGTACCAGCCAATACGACAGCCTACTGTTTAATTATTCATCACAAACAAGTCAACTATTATCCACTGTCCAACCAAGTGACGAGTGTATAAATAACAGCTCAACCCACGTCAAGTCGCTCAGTCATGTCTTGCTTTAAAGCCTCAAGAGACGTTACATCCATGAATTTAAACTCTGAGGAACAACGTTTCAAGACTTTTGCCACATGGCCAGTGCCTTTCATAAACCCTCAAGCCTTGGCGGCTGCTGGATTCTACTATTTAAAAACAAGAGATGAAGTGAAATGTGCCTTTTGTCCCATCATCATAGACCAATGGCAGGAGGGCGATGAACCCATGCAGGAACATCAGCGCTGGTCACCCACCTGCCCCTACCTGTGCAGAATGAAAGTGGGAAATATACCCTGTCATTCAAGCTATCCCTCACTTGTGTCTCTGGGTGATGAAAAAAATACAAGTTATGATACATGTGGGCCGTATGGTATCCATGGTGCTTCGGTGAGCAGCTCACCATCAAAAACGCCTAGTTTAGAGACATTGGGACATCATCGGTGTTATGGACGTTACAAACACAAGAGACTATATTGTTGTATCAGTTGCTATCGTCCTTATCCTAAAATGAGAAAAGCCTGTAAGACGTGTTATGATAATAAAATGATGTAATTCTTAAATTCTAATTTTTGCAGGTCCCCCTGTCCTACCCTAACCTTCTTTTTTGAAACTAGCATGGCAGGTAAGTCCATGTCATGATCACACCTGATCGTCAGTCAGTCGTCAGTTGAACTTGGTCCAGGCAAGCGTCAACATGTTGCGCACACTCATTGTGGATTGCCAAGGGTTTAAAATTGGTGACAACAAATTTATATTTAAACAAGTGGCCATGATCGATTGTACCACGTTTTGGATATCGCAAGCTACGCATTTGCTATTTAAACCACCCCATGCTTTTGATTTGTTGTGTGAAAAAGACCGTAAACAAACCCAGTGGATTGAAAATCATATGCAACTAGACTGGAATCAGGGAACCATTTCCTATAAATATTTGGACGTGGTCATGAAAGCACACTTGTCCTCGGCCAATGTGGTATTTGTGAAAGGTAATGAAAAACGTCAATGGTTGCAACCATTTTTGGCGTCTTACTGCCAATGTATCGACCTCATGGAGTTGGGCTGCCCCTCCCTGCAAACGCTCATGGATACTTGTTCCTGTGGCAACATTACCCATACAGCCCTATCGCATGCGTGGCATCTCTTTCATTGGTTAACCACTCATGCCTGCTGGGAGTTGTTGAACAAAATTATAACTCAAGATTTACCTGTGAATGACGTCAGTGAGATTTCTACAAGCGACGTGTAAACATCTACAGCACGTGATACCATGGAGAAAGGCAATGCTACGGACAAAGCCATCGGCAAGTTCTTTGTGTGCAAAAAGAAACTAGACAGTTTTACCAAAGAGGAACTCTTGGCGCTGCCCAAGTCGTTCATTTATTATGTGGCCGCCAATGCAGTGAAAGAAATCTGGCAACATGTACCAAAATCATGGACTCAAGACCCTGTGTTGAGTGAATTGCAACCCTGTACGGATTACGATCACCATAAGCAAGTGGCCATGGCAAAAATACCGTCTATGCGTCAGTGTGCGACTTGCCAGCTAGTGAAACTGTATCACGGTCATAAAAGTCCATGTAAAGACTTTGTTGAATCATTCCATGGGTGTCATGGCGAGAAAAAGCAACAACAACAACAACAACAACAAACACAAACATCGTCCACAGAGGAGGAGGAAGACCAAACCTTTTTACCATCGATGGAAAAGGATATGCCAGACCTGTACTGGCAATGGCGTCATTGACAAAGTGATTCAATACCTACCTTTCGAAATCCATCTTCCAGGTTATCGTTTTTGCGGCCCTGGAACTCGTCTCGAAAAACGTTTACAACGTGGTGATGTACCCATTAATCTTTTGGATCAAGCATGCAAGGAACATGACCTTTCTTATCGCCATAGTCATCCTGGTTTAAGACATGTGGCAGATAAATTGTTATTAAAGAAAGCTAAACAACGTTTCACATCCAGTGATGCCTCAGTGGGTGAAAGAATGGCAGCCCTAATTGTCATGAGTGCTATGAAAGGAAAGTTGATGATGCATGGACATAAACATTGAGGAGTGAGGAATTGGGATGTGTTTGTATTCTATTTTTCTTTTGTCAATTCACTATGACTATGAAATAAAAACAAAGGTTTACCAGAGCACAATGATTTGTTATTTTTAATTTTAAGAAATCGTGATGTTGATGGCTGATTTTTTCATTTTACACATTTCACACATAATGAATTCCACACACTGTCATTTGCCAATTTGCAATTTACAGTTTTTGAAAACGTTCATTTCAAGTCTAACGTTTTTGATGAAATGGATTTTTCCATTTTGTTGATGACACATTTTAAACAATGTCTGTTTGAAGTTTTTAAATTTTCAAATTTCACACGTGGCCATTTCCAGTTTTTAAAAATGTCCGTTTTAAGTTTTCCTGTTTTTGGTGATATGGAAACATGGATTTTTCATTTTGCTGTTTTCACATTTTTTCCATTTGGTGTATGTCGAAAGTTGAGATTTGACAATGATGTTGATGCGAGTGCTTGACCTTGATAATACTGCAATGTGTTAATGTGTGTTTGGAGAAACGTCGAGGTCTACGACTACTGCAGGTAAGACTGTTTTTACAAAAATAATGTCTTTTGACTGCCACATTTCAATGAAAAAACGAAACTATTTAAAACAAAATGAGTATATAAGTGACCATTTACCCCCTCCCCACCCACCCACCCTACCTCACCGTGTTTGCTCTGGTCAACCATATACATCAGTTTTCTCTCTCCACTCATACATTCACACCTGTCTTTGGGAACAAACACAACCACTTTATTTATTCCCAAAAGCACATTCTCGACATGCACACTCATCCCAAAAGAACTTTTTAGTTTATCATTTACATTACGAAAATAATTAAATACTAGTTATTAAAGTTACTAAAAATCTTACTTATTTCATATTTACAAAAAAACTCAACTTTGTACAGCGTTAAAATAATCACACTATTAACCAATCAAAAAAAAAATTAAAAAATAAGGTTGCATAGAACATTTTAAAGAGCAAAAGGTCCAAGTGGGTTGTCACTATTTACAAAATCTACTATTTACAATGACGGAAACCAATATTTACAAAATACTAAATCTACAAGTTACATAAAGCTATGTCCCATAAACGATTAAACAATGAAATCACACCTCCTCCTCGTTGCGATCATAACCCCAGGGCAGGCTGGTGAGCAGGTCATTAGCCCACACACGTTTGTTATCCATGGAGGCGAGGGTGCGTTTTCTCTGTTCCACAAGATACAAATGATGGTTGCTGGATTGTATCCTGCACTGTGTATGAGACATAGCTTTGCCCGTGCGTAAAACCGCTAGGTAATCGTCTACACGTAGCGATTTTACCACTGCCCTACCTACACCTTTTGCTCTTTTGGCTTCCTTACAGTCGAGTGTGCGGTAAGCATACATTTTTGAGGCCAAACCTACGAATTCCGTCATAATGGAATCACCGCATTCATCTTTTAAAACGCCCATTTTCTTTTTGTTTTTTATGGGCAGCTGAAACACGTTGTCAGCGCTATAGCAAGAGGTGTCGAACCAGTCACTATGTTGCCTCATGACGTCATAGGGGTTGCAGTGGCGAATGTGGTAAATGAATGAGTCCGTGTCCATATACAAAAGAGAGACGTCCTCAAAATGGCGTTTGGCAAACTCATAGTGGAATCGATACATGACCGATTTAGAAAAGTCTAAAATGACTTGACCCAAGTAAATGGGCTTATCCATGGTCACGCTGGTCTTACTCATTTCAATAGTAGCCAAATCCTCATCGATAATTTTGATCGATTTAAAATTTGGCTTGGCAATGTACCGCCGGGCACCCCACTGCCCCTCCCAGACATTCACTAATTTAATGTCACGGTATTTGCGGACATTCTCCATGGACTTGCCATAGATGCAGTTGTTCATTAATTTAAAAAAATTAATTTCAAACTGCTGTGTTGCCATTTGTCGGTGCTCTGTGTTGAGTCGCATGTATGGCTCAAGCCATGCTTTTTGAGCAAAAGAAATACCCCTGTGGACTTTCTTCAACACCAAGCCTTGGGCGAGGCATTGCACCAACATTTGTATATGTAGCACATACCGATTTTTGTTGTAAAGTGTGCCCATGAGTTTTTCAATCTTCACTTTACTGTCAGGGGGAACCATTTGCTCAAGGCAGAATGGGAAATCGGCATGTTCATCATACAAGGATGAGGGATATTCAATATCCACTTCTAGCACATATCCACAGCCTGTTTCTTGGCTAGCCTTCATTACATCAAATTCTGACACTTGTTTCTCTGTCAGCCAAGCAAACTTTCCATAGGGCAAAGGCTGACTCATGGCGTAACCGTACAAATTATTCACGTCATAGTACATTAAGTACGATTCTGGTTTGTCTGGTGAATAATCAGGCATGTAGACATTGTTCGCTTCAGCATGGCGCTGGTTAAGTGACACAAAGCCGCCACGAATGCCCTTTTCAAAAAATAGAACCATGTCTACATCAGTGAGTAAATCCAATTCCACTTGAGTGTATTTCAAAGCGGCATCAAACGAGAGCCCAGGACTCGTATAATAGTGAGCCGGGTCAAGACCGTAAATGTGTTGACACAAGTTACGGAATTTTTCAAACACATCAGTGAGCAGCAATACATCCAGTTTTAGGTAATGCAAAGCATATTCACTTAGCGTGTTCATGCCAAACACTCGCCAAACTTGACATGCATGTGCATAGTCTTCATCGGAAACGGTACTGCGTGTTAGTTTCGAGTAAAATTTCTCTTGTGGAGGGAGTTTTCTTTGCTTTAACACGTCCCAGCTGTTGCAGAAATCATACGGGAATATACCTTTCCGAATGCACAACTGAAATTGCTCAGGATCATTAAAATGCATTCTAGTATTTTTTAATTCCTCCTCATTCAAGCCATTCACAAGGCTGTCTAGCGAGGATGCCATAAACTTAAAGGAATCCAAAAATCGAATGCTAAAGTTGCTCAACCTCCATGTCAGGGCCGTAAAACGCTCATGGTTTTGGGGAATAATGGTAAACGAGCCCTTGTTGACATGGCCCAATTCACGAATCAAAAACTGAATGTCATAATTTGCCAGATTGTGGAAAAAGACACCGATGAAACGAGGAGCTGGAAAGTTCAAATTGCATTTACTATGCGCAGCTCCACGAAACTCCCCTGTAAAATGCGAGTGGTCTCTGACTTTTTCCTCTCCACTTAAAATAGGCTTTTCGCAGATATGGCATGTCATGGCATGCTCATACTGCTGCTGTTGTTCTGGAGATAGGCTCATGGGTACTGGGTGGTCCAGTAATTCCTGTACATGGTCGGCCAACTTGACAAGTTCATCCAAGAACCATTTGGCACAATCTGGCCCCTCACGATATTTGTAAACGGATTGTGTGGGGTCGTAGGCACACACCACATTAAATCCTATGGCAAAGGGTTCATGTTTTTGAATGGGTGTGGTTGAGCTAACGGTGGGATCTGGTTCACATCCCGCCATGGGTGTGGTGAGTGCTTCGAAATCTGCATATACCACATAGGGAACAGTGTCACGCTTATGAATGTCTTTAAAGTTTAACACAGCCTTGTCCCCTTGTGGCAATATCAGTCTCACCGCTTCCTGAGTAACACAATCTACCCTATGACGTTCTAAGAGCATGGAGGTTGTAAAATATTGCAAGCAACGGTCACAAATATGTTTTGCACACTTGTCCTTTGACATTTGACTGCTTAGCAATCTACTTAGGCTCTTAATAAGGCAATAGTGATTCACCTCTCCCTCAGACAGATATAAAAGATGAATGTGGTGTCGTTTCGGTTCTTTTGTGGCATAAAGAGGACCCACAATCTCATCACCATCAAGGCCATACACCATGAACGAAAAGTCCTGGTTGTCTTGTTCAAACCTATGGATCTCGGTTAAGTCCATAGGGAACGACACTCGAGTTAAATTTAACGTTTGTTTCAATTCATCAAACTTGGCCTTGTACTTTCCTGGTCGAGAACCATTACGGTCTTGTGCTGGCTGCAAATACGCGGCCATGGACCACAGAAAGCAATCATTGTCATAATTCTTAATATTTACCACAGCCTTTTTCAATGCTATTGCTGGTGGTGTTTTAATAAAGCTAGACCCAGCATTCAACGGGTTGAAATGACAAATGTTGATTTGTAAATGGTGAATTTTGTCTAAGGCAAGGCCACTCGATCCTTGTTGCAGTTTATCAAATTTTGATAGCAAGGCATTCACCACGTGGGTTTCATACCACTGTTCCAAATTATGGGCTATGAATAGCTCTTGCATTTTACTGCAAATATAAAATGTCTCTTTATGCTCTACGTCCTTCTTTTTATATATGAAATCGCACACTAGTTCTGTATTCACCTTTAAAGCCGTATGCAACCTTTGAGCTGTGCAAATTTCAATTTTAAAAATTTCAAAACAAGATTGTAAAAATTCTTTGGGAATCAAACTTTTTCTAACATTGACTACGCGGCCAGAGCACACACGTGATTTGAAACAACTGTTTAGAGGTTCCCAAGTTAGGCTATCGGTAGCAGTAGCAAATGACATTATTTTAGAAAGAACACTCTCACCTGAGTTTTCAGCTGTAGACTGCTTGACAATGGTTCCACTCTAAAGCCACTTGGTTTTCAACTGTATTTGCTGTAGCAGTGAACCCTTTTTTTTTCTCCAAATATCTAAAAAGAAATAAAATAAACCACCATAAGTATATCCATTCCATATAGTTTATGTATTTCATAAACAAAACAAAATCAAACAGGTTATATTATATAATAAAACAAATCTCACCTTGACGTATAATGCTTTGCTATATTCCCGTCTCGTGGGCTAGTGTGGAAATGGTTTTCTTTTCTGTCTTTCTCTCTTTCTTTAATATATATTTCCCACAGACACACGACAGGTAGGCTATACACGTTATCTGCAAACAAATAAATAAATAAAAATCATTAATTACCTAATCAATAAATAATTGCATGTATTTATATAAAAATCAATAAATATATAAATAAATATATACCTACCCCACAACAAGGTTAAGTATTTTCTACCAACACCAAAACTGATAAACAAGACCAGGGGTTTCTTGCAACGCAGTGTGTTCAAAGGTAGTCACTTAAGTGAGCGTGGAAATGATAACGACATGTCTTTATATATGCTATGTTGCATGTATAATCATTTTTCCCACGCTTTGAAGATTCTCTTATCGTGCACTTGGACAGATAACACCCAAGCGAACACCTGTGCCGGATCAAATTTCACCTGAACTTGCATTTTGTCACGTACGAAGCAAGACAGGATGTAACTTGTTAACAGTTATCATGCACGTGGACAGCTAACACCCAAGCGAACACCTGTGAAAGATCAAATTTCACATGAACTTGCATTTTGTCACGTACGAAGCAAGACAGGATGTCACTGGTTTAGCCTACATGTGGTTTCACAAATGTGTGTGTGCATGCCTTTCACACTCCCCTGCCACCACGATGGTCAGATTATTTCACCTTCAAGCGTCACCTGTTGTCAAGTCAGATCAATGCCTTCCAATAATCTCAAATGACCTTCACCTCCTGTAAGTTTGTTTTCTGTACTCGCTTCGACCAACATAGAACCTAGTTCTCATCACCGTTTACACGTTAAAGGTAAAATATCAGAAAACGCACCCTCGCTCTGTCATACACCGACCCGCCGAAATAGCGATTGATCTATTGAGCACAGCCACCGTGGTCAGCGACAGGTTCGTTGAAACGCACACACACCCAGCCGTATCGTCTCTCTCAACCACCACGCTTCATGGACATTATAAACAGGTAAAGAAAAAGAAAACGTTTTTTCAACATGTATGGCGTTAGGCCCTTTGTGAATTATTTTTGGAAAAAATATCTACCACACTCGAAAGGGGGCGTTACCCCGAGTCCTAGGACACCTCCTACACGTCTCTAGCGTTATTGGTTCGTGAGATATCGGCAAAAATCACAAAAAACACGTGTTTACCCCAAAATCGCGTTTCCAAAATTTTTTAAAATTACAACGAGTAGTTCATAGCAAAAAGGACGTCACTCCGAGTCCTTGGACCCATCGTACATGCCTCTAGCGTTATTGCTTCGTGAGATATCGGCAAAATCACAAAAAAACATGTGTTTACCCCAAAATCGAGTTTCCAATTTTATTAAAAATTATAACGAGTGGTCCATAGGAGAGAGGACGTTACCCCGAGTCCTTGGACCTGTCGAACACGCCTCTAGCGTTATTGGTTCGTGAGATATAGCAAAAAGTCTAAAATCACGTTTTTACCCCAAAAAGACTGTGTTTCCAGATTTTCACATTTTCGACACCGACATTCCCGTAAAGAGCACGACGAGACGAAAAAAACGAATCCAAGCACGCCCTCCTAGCATGGCTCGTTCCATTCCAAGGTCGCAGGGGCTCACCACTTGCTTTTATAAGCAGCTCCCCCACCATCCCACTACTGCAGGTTTTCATCCTAGAGACTTGAAATTTATTTTGGGGGTAGAGGGGGTAGGGACCATTGATTTACGTTAAACAATTTTTTTTGTAGAGTTCCTAGTTTCCAAAATATAGGATTTTCAAAATTCGAGTGTTTTCAAAAAAATATAAAAAATAAAAAAGTTTCATTATAGAAAATAAAGGGCATAAAGACCATTCGTTTGAGCTATGGCACAACGTTCTATCATGTTTAGTTTTCAAACTATCACCTAGTTTCAAAAACAAAAATTTTCATTTTTTTTTTTCAAAAGTATAACGAGTGGTCCATAGCAAAGGGGCGTCACCTCAAGTCCTATGAACACCTCATTCGTGAAACTCCGACCATGGGTTCGAGAGAAAAGTCTATTTAAATGTTTCAACTTCGCGCGGCGGCCATGTTGGTTTATTGGGCACAGGAGTGTCAAGTGAAGCAGAACCCGTATCACCCCCCTACTCGGGGCCGCTTCGCATGAAGTCTCGCGACTCCAACTCACCTGATGAGTATTGCGGGGCCGCTTCGCATGAACACTCGCAACGCCAAGCTCACCTGTTGAGTATTCCGGGGCCGCTTCGCATGAAGACTCGCGACTCCAACTCACCTGATGAGTATTGCGGGGCCGCTTCGCATGAAGACTCGCGACTCCAAGCTCATCTGATGAGTATTGCGGGGTGGCTTCGCATGAAGACTCGCGACTCCAAGCTCATCTGATGAGTATTGCGGGGGCGCTTCGCATGAACACTCGCGACTCCAAGCTCATCTGATGAGTATTGCGGGGCCGCTTCGCATGAACACTCGCGACTCCAAGCTCACCTGATGAGTATTGCGGGGCCGCTTCGCATGAACACTCGCGACTCCAAGCTCACCTGTTGAGTATTCCGGGGCCGCTTCGCATAAAGACTCGCGACTCCAACTCACCTGATGAGTATTGCGGGGCCGCTTCGCATGAAGACTCGCGACTCCAAGCTCATCTGATGAGTATTGCGGGGTGGCTTCGCATGAAGACTCGCTACTCCAAGCTCATCTGATGAGTATTGCGGGGTCGCTTCGCATGAACACTCGCGACTCCAAGCTCATCTGATGAGTATTGCGGGGCCGCTTCGCATGAACACTCGCGACTCCAAGCTCACCTGTTGAGTATTGCGGGGTCGCTTCGCATGAACACTCGTGACTCCAAGCTCACCTGTTGAGTATTGCGGGGTCGCTTCGCATGAACACTCGTGACTCCAACTCACCTGATGAGTATTGCGGGGTCGCTTCTCATTAAGCCTCGTGACTCCAAGCTCACCTGATGAGTATTGCGGGGGGCACAGGGTCGCTTTTTTTTCCGAATCTCTCATTATTATTATTATTATTATTATTTATTATTATTATTATTTACAATCATTGTACCAAATTGTTGTAATATTGCACTTTAGGCAGGTTGTATTACTATTATTGTTATAAATAATATTCATCATAATAAACACAATAACAATTACACCTACAACATTAACGATGATAACCCGAATCAATCATCCATGTTTGCTGGCTAATAATCCTACTGTATTCATCGTAACACAAGGTATCAAGGGACGAACGTGGATGGATAACAAGATCGTCACAATATGAGAGGCCTGTGCGCACATCTTAAACAAAGCAATTAACAAACCATAACCTAGGCCAAATCTTACATTAATTCAACACCCAACTTTTGTTATTTGAGACACGTAAATGAAACACCCTATAATGAAAGTAAAAATACACACACAGTACCAAGAATTTCATAATTGGTATTCGTCATTCCATATAACGATCCAGCCGGCAAAATAAATATCCCATCACTATGCAGCATATTCTCATACTGTAGAATCCTACAGTAGATCATAACAAAGAACGACTATGCATATAATCATTCTATTGAATCGTTTTGCAGGTTATAATAGCTTGTCATGCATTTCAATACCAAAAAAGTATAACTGGCAAGCTAGCAGCAAGATTTTGTCAGCTGTATTGTAAACATGCCGCAGCGATGGCGAACAACGTTGCTGCTGGCGCAGTGTGGCATACATGTTCAAGCAGTTCCAAAAACAGATGTTAGATGGCGTTAGTGCATCAGTGGAGTCGAGACTGGAGTCGAGAGTATCGGTTCCAGCGGCAGCAGTCTCGACTCTTCGCGACTCCGTTCGCAACCCATCCCTACCAAAAACACCCAGGGTTGATTGCAAAGAAAACATGCCATGGTAACAGACTTAACAAGCACAGATGGTCTATCTGTTATCTGCTTTGTGAACTAATGCAACTGGCAGCCACTAGATGTCTCTGTAGCTCCCACAGAGCACAGGTGATCAAAGGTACATTGTTTCAAAGGTACAACAGTCTCCCCTATAGGTTTTGTACTGTGTAATTTAGTATTAATTAAAATATTTAAATCCTTCATTACTTACTTCTTGCGATTTACTGCTAAAATCCACTGTCTTTTCAAATCCATTTCGTGAGGTCTTGATAGAAACATATCAAATTTCACACTTTGCTCTGTATTGCAGTATCTATTATTGCAGCCAACAACACAGCACATAACATTGCCGGAACGTTTTGACATTTTTTAAATAATAATTTGAAGACAACACTATAAAAAGATTGAATAAACACAAGTAAAAATTCACCCGTACTGCAACGTCTTACGATCAGCTGTTGATAAACAAGACCGTGTGTAGTTCCCGTAGTGTCCACCCGCAGCAGCACACTGCAGAACGCACGATGCCCATATGCCCTGCCCAGTCTCCCAGACTTTGGTGATCAATATGGACAGTATTCTTCTATTTTCAGCAACGCAGTATAGCTGTTCAATGGTTCTTGTGCCAGTCCAGTCTTGAAGATTTAAAATGAGGTATAATATTGCGTATTTTGCACCACGTAACACATGACCCAGGGTTGCAATTTTCTATTTAATTACCAATCATAAACCTCCCATATTTTCATAATACGTTACTGCACACTACACACTGATTTTAGGATATGCAGGCGATTTTGGTGGATCAGTCTTGGGCTCACAGGTGACCAGTATCTATTGTTTTCTGAATTCACACATTCATGTAAATAATAATAATAATAATATCGTATGGCCTCGGGTGCCTGGTGCAAGCTTTGCTATTTGACACCCAGAGGGTAGCTTGCATGTCGAATTTCGTCGTTCCTTGACTATGAAAGTCAAGGAGGTTAGATATTTAATCTCCTTGAACACAATAGCGCTTTCTAGTAGAGAAATGAGGAACTTTGTGCAGGCGGAAACTCCCGAGATTAATTTTGCCATTATGAACTCGGCCTACTGAATTCAAATGGGTTCTTTGACATGCGTATCGTATTTTTGCCGCCTTTCAAAAATCACTTACCACGGTCAGGGGCGAACCTGCAATCTTGGGGTTAGTAGACCGACACGCTATCCACTCACCCACCGTGGCAAGCTATGTAAATGAAACCATGCCTCATCACTGGAAATCACTAACTGTGTGGATCTAATTGGTTCATGGACTGAGGTTTAAACTGCAGTAGTTTTGTACAGTTGATAATTAGTTTTGAGGCGTTCTGAGCTGACGAATATGGCATGCTGGCTTGTTGAGAAAGATTTTGCATATACTTTCACGGTGACCATAATAATCAAGCACTAATGTCCTCACAGCTACAGTTGTGTGTGACTGGATAGCAACCACTCCTACTGGACTGTACATATTATCGGCTGCCACTCCATCCAGCCAGGCTAATGGGATGTGCTCAAACAAAATTAATAAATAATATAGGCCTAGATTTACAGCTGACGAATGACAATAGCCCCTCCATGCATGAATTTTAAATTCTTGGAAGTTATATCATTTCATGGTGTAGCTACTCCTGTACCAACCTGCATATTTATTATTATTTATAATTGAAGCCCATTAGATGTCTATTTGTGGTGTACTTTGGTTGGTTCTTAAGTTTAGGGGCTGCGACAACGCGGTCATGTAGCCCCGTGTACTTTGGGCGTGTGTAGAATCTGTCTGATAACCGGTGTTAATTGTGATGGACTGTATTAGTGTGTTTTATCTGTTTTTTTTTTTTAAATTTAAGTACATACTGCAAATTAGAATTTTTCAAATAGTTCCTACTTTTGCTGCCAAGCGCCACCGTCAACGACTACGAGGCCAAGTTCAGAACTTAGCTACTAGACAACACCGCAGTCGGCTCTTGACAACGAATGTAGAAACCTAAGAGCGTTGTTTACATTCTTAACCTATCCAATTTAGCTTCACACAGGTGTAATTAGTGGAAGGTACTTTAACATGCCATAAATCTATGACATGGGACCACCGGCTTTACTTCCCCTCAAAAGGAAGGCATACTGAGGGATTTTTAACGCTCTTAAAATATCCGACGGCTTCGGCCGGGTTTGAACCCGCTATCTTGGGTGGTGTAGTTTAAAAGACAATATGTACTGATCTAATCCTGGTACCCTAGTGGAGCTGGAGAACAATTTATTTACACGGTACAATGCCTGACTGTCAGCTAATGGACAAGATTTACAGCATCTTCTGTGAAAAGGGTAAGTTCTTTAACTATACATTGGTGATGAATTTACCATTAATTACTGTACACTGCCACAGTTTCTACATTTGCGCAAGCAATGGCCCGAGCTTGCTTGGCTGGTGGAAAGCGTGTATACTCCTGGCTGGCCGGTGACCCTGCTCCAACAAAATACTTACCTTGTAATATAGTGATGGATTTTTGGAAATTCTCTTAAATTGTTTCATAAAATTTCAAATCCAACTTGTGAAGGCTTGACTTCTTCTTTCCTAGTGTTTAGTCCTGCTTTGGTGCACAGTCTGCTTTAAACCATTCCATCTTCCACTTCTTTCGATCTAAGGTGTCTGCGTCAGTGAAGCCTACAAGGTGCATGGCTTTCCTGATGCAATTGAACCATAATTTCTTGTCAGATTGGTCAAATTATAGGGCTGATTGGGTCAATGAGTCCACAGGGCTTCTCATGACATAGCCATACAATCCGAGGTGTGCTTTCTCTGTAAATGGTGCCATTCCCACTCTACTTCTAATGTCTATATTCCTGACATTGATTCAATCCTGTAAAACCAAGTAATCAACATAACATCTTCATCTCCATCTCCATGCAACACTGTGGCCTTGTACCCCCCACGTACTTGGGTATGTGTGTGATTTGTCTGACAACCTATGTTACTGTGATGGCTGAATTAGTGTGTGTATTTGTAATCAGACTGGATTGGAGAAGTAGATAGCTGTGGCCTTAAATTAGGTACTATCCCAGCATTTGCCAGGAGTAGAAACCACTTCTAGGATGGCTGAGGTGGGAATCGAACCCACCTCCCAGACCAGATTTAAAGTTTTTGACACAGCCAGGAATCGAACATGGACCTCAGAGGTGACAGTCAAGAATGCTGTTTTCACTGCGCCACAAGATGGTCATAGAGGACTTGTTCAAGCTTTTTCAAGCATTATGATCCCTATAGTGCTACTAGTCTCACAAGGGATTAGTAAACTGATTACACATGCTTTATCATAAAGTTGTGTATATTTTTATAAATGTGAATGTTAACACATCTTATTTTCACAATTTTAAATTGTGATATTGATTTCTATCATTTGAACTTATATGAGGCGTTCCGTAAGAGAAGGGCGAGCCCACCACATGTGCGTTTGGAAATAATTAGTGTGCAAGGTCCATGCTTGTGAATTGGCGAGGCCTCTATTCGGTGCTCTGGACATGTTAATGCTGCGAGCAGTTTCAAATGCACACTGTATTGCAATACTACGACTACTATTGAAATATGAAACATAAAGTGCAAATATTTATTGTTACTGATGTTACTTGTAAATGAATAGAATTAAATATAGGTTCATTTATGGAGATAATATTGCGTATTTTGCACCACTTAACACATGACCCAGGGTTGCAATTTTCTACATACAGTGAAACATAGTATTGTAACATAATAGGCATTGCAATACACTAAACGTGATGATACATAACGTAACACTATTACAACGTCTATACAAAAGTACTATATCTACTCACCGTGGCGATCACACCGCGACAGGCCGTGGCGCGTTTGCCGTTCTCTGCGGGAGCATTTCAATTAATATGAAGCTGCAGGCTTCATATAATGTTCACTTTCCAGACGATAAGGGCGAGCTCGCCAGCATGGGGCACCCTTGGATTATAGAGCATAAAGGCATCTGATGCGTAAGTAAATTTTAAAAAAGACTCACGGCGGGCTCGCCCTTCTCTTACGGAACGCCACATTTTTAATCATGAAGTTAGAATTTTAATATTACATTCATATGTATTAGTATGTTTCTAAAAACTAACCCCGTGGCACTACAGCCCTTGAAGGGCCTAGGCCTACCAAGCGACCGCTGCCCAGCCAATTGGCCTGCAGATTTTGGGGTGACGCGTGGTCAGCGCGTCGGGTCCCCTCGGCCGTTAATCTTGGTTTTCGTGACCGGGGCACTGTCTCACTGTCAGACAGTTACTCAATTGTCCTCACGAGGCTGAGTGCACCCCGTTCCAACCCTCACGTCAGTTTTAAAATCCCTGATGGAGCCGGGGGGAGGCGAGAGGCAGGCGTGCTACCCCAACACCACGGGGCCGGCTATTAGTATGTTTCAGCTCCCAATAAATGAAAAAAAAAAAAGGAAAAAAAAAGGCATTTTTTGTAGCTATCAGTTTCCTCTGGAATCTTTTAACTATCAGTACAATTGACTTCGTTGTCATCTAATTGTGTTTATACAATAGCAAAGCATATTTATTATTAAAAAGAACATTTCTATGCCATGTTGTTCCACCAATTGTTAAATGAAAGTCCCCCCCCAACTGTAAATCCTATACTGCCACTTACTATCTTTTAGCTGTTATAATGTAATGTGTTAATGGAAATCTAGCATATCCCTGTTAAAACAAGATGTTCTGTGAAGAATACAGTTTAAGCTAACTTTCTGCCTGGAAATTCTACTAATTTCATTTCTACCATAATCACAAATTAGTTAATACTTACCAAGATTATCATTTACACAAACATTCTGTTAATAACATAATAAGAAGATTCTTAAATCTGGAATTTGTCTGATAATGTGTGTTCTGGTGTTACTGTATGTTTTTACTAGATCCTAAATATGGAGCATGGCTTAACACACTCAACTATGGAGGTCGGTGATGGACAAATGGAAATAGGATCAGTGAAGAGTTCATAAGAAGGTGGAGGAGCGTTCTGTGCACAGTGAGACAATCATCATTCACCATGATTTCAACAGACTGCCTCTCTCTGCCTGCGCTAGGCTCGTCACTTACTCAGCGGTTCTCGCCTGACGTTTGGCAATGCGCCACAAACTGCAATTATGCAAACTGTGCCTACTGGCTGGCAACTATGTCATACTTCAGCTGCGCCCGCCTTCTTGTGTGCTCCTCAATCTAGGATTTGCCGGGAGTGAATGTGGTCAAAATTCAAACCTTAGGTCTTGGCTATTAGCAAGCCTTAACACACTCAACTACGGAGGTCGGTGATAGGACAAATGGAAATAGGAGAGAATAATAATTTATTATAATAATGTCCAACTCTTCTGCTATTCCACAGCTGATAAAGGCTTCTCACAGTATTACAACAGTTATACATACACAGTACTATGGTTAGTAATTTATATATTCTTTATATACATTCAGTTGTAAACTACTTGTGCTTCGCAAGAGCGACTTCAAAATAATGGAAAAATTGCATATTCAACATTTGGTTGAAAGTCTTGTATATATTTATATTTTGAGGTTGGCAGCACTGGATTAATCACGTAGTCCTTAAAGAGTAGAATACAGTAGAAGTTGGTTAATTTGAAGTTGAAGGAACCGCCAAAAATGATTTTGAATGAAACACGTTTCATTTTCATATGTAAGAATTTCTCAGGACTGCGTGAAAAATTTTGAATTATTCATGGTTTTAAATTACTGTAATCTAATATTGTCATTTAGACTTTCACGGCCCGTGTTACTATTCATAATGTTGAATTTTGGGCTTATGCCGTGTTTATTATATTAAAATTCGACGCGTTTCGAAAGAAACCATGCCTTTCTTCGTCAGGAATAATCTGGAATACGACAATGATTGCCAAGAGAAAGCAACAAAGAACATATAGAAGGTGCCCAAAGATGGACGCCATTATAGCCCCATGTTAGGGACAACGGAAAGCAGCAGTGAATTACTTTCTCAGGGTTCTGATAATAGGTAGCCAGGATTCACTGAGATTGTAGCCGGTGTCGCGGTTGAAATTATCTGGGTGTTTACGTATTTCAACCGCCTCCCTGATGATTCTGGGACGATATTGCTTTATACGGGCAAGAACATCCACTCCTTGGAACATGACATCATGGCCAGGTGTTGTCGTAAATTTGTCCAGCATGCCCCTAAATGATACCCAACAGGCAGTTCTCGCTAAAGGTCTCAATTCTGCTGTAGCGCCTAGAAGAATTCCTATTGAAGAACTTATTACATCTGTAGAATCCTCGGTACATCACCTCACACCTGAAGAGGGCGAGGAAGCCAGACAAGAATGTTCCAGAGTTCTCAAGAACGCTAAGCCACCTAACACCAACTTAAAACAAGGCGAAAGCCGGGCACTTAAAGATCTAAGGGACAATTCTGATATTATCGTTCTCCCCGCTGACAAGGGTAACGCGACAGTGGTGTTGGATATGGTTGATTATGATTCATAATGTTGAATTTTGGGCTTATGCCGTGTTTTATTATACTAAAATTCGACGCGTTTCGAAAGAAACCATGTCTTTCATCGTCAGGAGTAATCTGGAATACGACAATGTTGCTAAGAGAAAGCAACGAAGAACATATAGAAGGTGCCCAAAGATGGACGCCATTATAGCCCCATGTTAGGGACAACGGAAAGAAGCAGTGAATTACTTTCTCAGGGTTCTGATAATAGGTAGCCAGGATTCACTGAGATTGTAGCCGGTGTCGCGGTTGAAATTATCTGGGTGTTTACGTATTTCAACCGCCTCCCTGATGATTCTGGGACGATATTGCTTTATACGGGCAAGAACATCCACTCCTTGGAACATGACATCATGGCCAGGTGTTAAAGCATGATCGGCAACAGCTGATTTATCAGGTTGAATGAGCCTGATACATCTATTATGTTCCTTAATGCGAGTGCATATTGTTCTCGAAGTCTGCCCGATGTAAACCTTGCCACAAGTACAGGGAACTCTGTAGATACCTGGTTGTTGCAATTTAGGCAAACTGTCCTTAGTTGGTCGCAGGAGTTGCCTAATCTTAACAGAAGTTCCAAATACAGTCCGTATGTTGTACCGACGTAGGATTTTAGCAATACGATCCGTTGTGTTATGTATGTACGGAAGGTAAGCAGTTCCTCTTACATCTCTTTTCTCAACTGACGTCCTATTATTATTTGTTGGTTTCAGAACCGTAGAAATCAAAGCCTTGCTATAACCGTTGCTCTCAAAGGTGGTTCGCAGGGTGTTAATTTCTTCTTGTAAAGAAGACACTTCACAAATCCTCCTAGCCCTGGTAGTTAGAGTTGTAAGGATACCATGTTTCTGGGCAGGGTGATGGTGAGAACTTGCGCGGAGATATCTATTGGTGTGTGTTGGCTTACGAAAAACGCTGTGTCCTAAAGATCCATCCTCTTTCATGGTGACGAGAACATCTAAAAAAGGTATTTTGCCGTCAGATTCCTTTTCCATGGTGAAACAAATAGAAGGGTGCTGGAGATTAAGGTGATCCAGGAAATGGCTAAGATTTTCCTCACCTTCCGTCCAAACAACGAACGTGTCATCCACATAACGCCACCAGATCTTCGGTTTGAAAGGAGCCGACGACAAAGCTTTCTCTTCAAAGTTCTCCATGAAGAAATTAGCCACAACAGGAGAGAGAGGACTACCCATGGCCACACCATCAGTCTGCTCATGCATGACCTACTTTCTATGGAATGGAATGGGAATTTTTATGAGCAGACTGATGGTGTGGCCATGGGTAGTCCTCTCTCTCCTGTTGTGGCTAATTTCTTCATGGAGAACTTTGAAGAGAAAGCTTTGTCGTCGGCTCCTTTCAAACCGAAGATCTGGTGGCGTTATGTGGATAACACGTTCGTTGTTTGGACGGAAGGTGAGGAAAATCTTAGCCATTTCCTGGATCACCTTAATCTCTAGCACCCTTCTATTTGTTTCACCATGGAAAAGGAATCTGACAGCAAAATACCTTTTTTAGATGTTCTCGTCACCAAGAAAGAGGATGGATCTTTAGGACACAGCGTTTTTCGTAAGCCAACACACACCAATAGATATCTCCACGCAAGTTCTCACCATCACCCTGCCCAGAAACATGGTATCCTTACAACTCTAACTACCAGGGCTAGGAGGATTTGTGAAGTGTCTTCTTTACAAGAAGAAATTAACACCCTGCGAACAACCTTTGAGATCAACGGTTATAGCAAGGCTTTGATTTCTATGGTTCTGAAACCAACAAATAATAATAGGACGTCAGTTGAGAAAAGAGATGTAAGAGGAACTGCTTACCTTCCGTACATACATAACACAACGGATCGTATTGCTAAAATCCTACGTCGGTACAACATACGGACTGTATTTGGAACTTCTGTTAAGATTAGGCAACAGGAGAGAGAGGACTACCCATGGCCACACCATCAGTCTGCTCATGCATGACCTACTTTCTATGGAATGGAATGGGAATTTTTATGAGCAGACTGATGGTGTGGCCATGGGTAGTCCTCTCTCTCCTGTTGTGGCTAATTTCTTCATGGAGAACTTTGAAGAGAAAGCTTTGTCGTCGGCTCCTTTCAAACCGAAGATCTGGTGGCGTTATGTGGATGACACGTTCGTTGTTTGGACGGAAGGTGAGGAAAATCTTAGCCATTTCCTGGATCACCTTAATCTCTAGCACCCTTCTATTTGTTTCACCATGGAAAAGGAATCTGACAGCAAAATACCTTTTTTAGATGTTCTCGTCACCAAGAAAGAGGATGGATCTTTAGGACACAGCGTTTTTCGTAAGCCAACACACACCAATAGATATCTCCACGCAAGTTCTCACCATCACCCTGCCCAGAAACATGGTATCCTTACAACTCTAACTACCAGGGCTAGGAGGATTTGTGAAGTGTCTTCTTTACAAGAAGAAATTAACACCCTGCGAACAACCTTTGAGATCAACGGTTATAGCAAGGCTTTGATTTCTATGGTTCTGAAACCAACAAATAATAATAGGACGTCAGTTGAGAAAAGAGATGTAAGAGGAACTGCTTACCTTCCGTACATACATAACACAACGGATCGTATTGCTAAAATCCTACGTCGGTACAACATACGGACTGTATTTGGAACTTCTGTTAAGATTAGGCAACTCCTGCGACCAACTAAGGACAGTTTGCCTAAATTGCAACAACCAGGTATCTACAGAGTTCCCTGTACTTGTGGCAAGGTTTACATCGGGCAGACTTCGAGAACAATATGCACTCGCATTAAGGAACATAATAGATGTATCAGGCTCATTCAACCTGATAAATCAGCTGTTGCCGATCATGCTTTAACACCTGGCCATGATGTCATGTTCCAAGGAGTGGATGTTCTTGCCCGTATAAAGCAATATCGTCCCAGAATCATCAGGGAGGCGGTTGAAATACGTAAACACCCAGATAATTTCAACCGCGACACCGGCTACAATCTCAGTGAATCCTGGCTACCTATTATCAGAACCCTGAGAAAGTAATTCACTGCTGCTTTCCGTTGTCCCTAACATTGGGCTATAATGGCGTCCATCTTTGGGCACCTTCTATATGTTCTTCGTTGCTTTCTCTTAGCAACATTGTCGTATTCCAGATTACTCCTGACGATGAAAGACATGGTTTCTTTCGAAACGCGTCGAATTTTAGTATAATAAAACACGGCATAAGCCCAAAATTCAACATTATGAATACTGTAATCTAGTTTGATAGTACCGGTACATAAAGAAAACAATTTTATTGCAAATAGATGCAGCCAAGTTACTATCACGTATTTCTTATTGATGACAACTGACTCAAAAATGGCAAAATTATGTATCAGTGGTAATCTTAAAATTTGGTTAAAAATGGGTCAGGGTCTACTTCATGTGAGAATATTGGTGGAGGGTATGACTTCGAGAGGCTGGGAAAAGCCAGAACAGCCCACTTTTGGTGTCACAGTTTGTCAGAATGGGCCGTGCTTATAGGGTTTTATTGCGCCCTCCCGACTTGCATATACTCTAGCCAGAGAATCTTTCCTTCTGGAAGACCTAAGATTGAAAATCGACTCCACAATGGGTCCACGTTATGGCAGAGAGGAAGGAAAAGCAAGAAGACATATGGCCTGAGTTCTATAGCACAGAAGCAATGATCGACAGAGGATGGACTAAACTGAATCAAGAACTAAGACACCTGCTAACAAGCTTAGCTGTCCATGGCTACCATCACAAGATTTTCAGGAAGATACAATATCACACCCCTGATGATGACTGTGTTTGCACATTATGTGATGCGTTTTGTGACAGGTACCATATACTTGCATGCCAAAAGCGATTGAAATCCTTAAAGGAATACAGTAATTCAAATTGACAATTCTATTTATGTATGTACTACTATGCATGTTTATGCGCATTTCCTTTAATAAAATTGCACTGTACACCACTAGAGTGTATGTTAAAATTCAGCGAAAATATGTACTGTGCTGTAAGAGTAATTACGTTGTAAACAGCGTTCAATAACATAGTAAGATTGTGTCAAAAGAGCTAGTAGTTGCAAAATATTACTTGAAAAGACTGGGTTACTTGGTCTCAAGTGATGTGTGAATATAGTGACTTTCAGGTGAAATGCTTACAATATGTTAATAAAGGTTGCTAATGGTAAGGAAAAGGTTTGCTTAGATGACAGACCAGAATTGAAGGCTGGTTTATTGCTAACAAATTTTGATAGGTTGCCTGCTTATCTGTCCAAGAAACTAATGACAGAACCATAGAAATTGATGGTTGGTTCCTTAGTTTAGGGGCTGCGACAATGCGGTCATGTAGTCCCGTGTACTTTGGGTGTGTGTAGAATCTGTCTGATAACCAGTGTTAATTGTGTTGACTGTATTAGTGTGTGTTATCTGTTAGGTAGATTTCATTAGAAAGCTAACTATTGCAATGGGTACCATGTTTCGACTTCCGGAAAATTTTGACATATCTTCACGTTTCACATCCCTCAGACCCCAAAACCACCGTCAGTTCAAAATTTTATACATAATTTATGTGTATATATGTATATATCAGTTTCTTGTGGACACGATAACTGCCGTAATTTTGCACCAAACACTTTGAATTTTTTACATAATATGTACAGTATCCCTAGAAAATCTCGGTCGAGTTCGTTAATGGGCAAAATCGGTCAAAGGGCGTAAAAATCGGGGGCTTTTTTCGAAAAAGTGAAATATCGCGATAACTCTCTAATACGTGAAATATCGAATCCATTCAATGTGTCGGATAAGTGCCAAAAATTTATGTTTAAAAAGTTTTTTGACAGCACCAACCATTGACCAAAAGGGTGAGAAAGAGTGGATTTTCCGGGAAACTTTTAATCATATCTCTCTTAATAGGCACAATATCAAAACCAAACAAAATGGACAATCTTTTTCTTCCTAGCATTAATCCCTTGCGGGGTCTGCTATTTTGCTATATCTACTCCACTTCTTTCTGTCGTTGACATCTTCTGGTGTTAGACCAACAGCGTGCATGAAGTTGCCTCAGTATGCTTTCCTTCGGAAGGGAAGTTCCAACGTTCGTTGTGAGTTGCGGTGGCATCTAGTTGCCAAGTTCACAGCTAGGTGTCGTTGATGGTAGTATTTGGTACCAAAATTAGGAACTACTACTTGAAATTGACAGTCTTCAGTCCTTACCTGAATTACAGACTAATGCAGCCATTACAATTAATACCATTTGTAAGACATATTCTACACACACCCAAAGTACACGGGGCTACATGACTGCGTTTGCGTGAAGAAGTAACAGACTGTTAGATAGTTACACATCAGTGTCGAAACATTGCATGAGGACAGTATAAAAATGAACCTCAAATTACAAGAAGGTTACCGTGCCCATAAGACAATAAAATGTTAAAAAAATATGCATAGAAAGACGAAAAACAAATTTAATTAAGATCCAATTGTAAAATACTTTCTCCCAATAAATGAGGTCTAATCCTTCTACAAAAACCTGCATATTTTGCCTATTATAGCCTATCCCCTAGTTTGCCCCGTGAAATCTACCTCCGCCTTCCAGCGTGCCGAGAGGAAATTTTTTAAATTCAAGTAAGGACTGCAGACAATAATTTCAAGTAGTTCCTACTTTTGATACCAAATGCTACCATCCACGACACCTAGCTGTGAACTTTGCTACTACTAGATGCCATCGCAACCAGCACCCGGTGACGAACGTTGGAACTTAAGAACATTAATCAAATCTAACCCACAAATTTTGGCTTCACACAAGTGTAGTTAGTGAAAGGTTCTTTCTCATGCCATAAATCAATTGACATGGGACTGCCGGATTTACTTCCCCTCCGAAGGAAGGCATACTGACGGATTTTTAACGCTCTTAAAAAATCCGACTACTTCGGCCGGGTTTGAACCCGCGACCTTGGGCATAGAAGCTCAGCATGCTACCAACTACACCACCGAAGCTGCCATAGAAATTGAAGAAAGGCTGTTGAGGGAGAGGCTCTAAAAAGGGCAGTTGCAGATGACAGAATCAATAACTTTCAACAATGTGTGCAGGAAATTTCTGGAATGCTGCTGCTGCTGATTATTATTGTTGTTGCTTAAAGGGGTGGAACATCTACCCCTCCAGTAAGTAAACAGGCATTCAAATTGAAAATATAGAGGCTTATTTTTATGCTGTTCAATAAAAAGCAGTTTTGTGCACAGGAAAAATTGGATTGTATGAATGTTGATTTTTATGAACTTGCAAATTTCCATGTAGCCTACTGTATTTGAATGATGATGAATTTAGCTATCAAGAGCTAACTGTAATTCTTGAATCGCAGCTATTGTTAAAAAAGTGGAATTGCAATTAATTAGTTAGTGACAGAAAGCCCAGTCTCCCAGTGTGATTTCCAAGCTTCAGAAATTAAAACAAGTTTTTATAAAAAATAATGGTTATAACTGGCAAGTTGGATTTATTCTTGGAAGAAATCTCAATTATCACTTCAAAGACAAGTTTTTCTGCATGAATGATTTTGACAGAAGGCAATTAGGGCCAATGAAATCCACACCCTAAATATTTTCAAGAACTGATGGCTTCTTTATATCCTATATTTCACCACGCTGAGTGAACAGAAATAAGCACTTTATGAAAAGTTTTCGATGAAAAGTACCGTAAGTGATTAACACAAAAAAAAATTACAATCTAACAGACTACTGCTAACCTTCTAACAAAAACAATACTAAAAATCTAAATAGTTGGAGAATTGTTCAATAACATAGTAAGATTGTGTTAAAAGAAATTCTTTTTAGAGGAAAATAAATATTACCCATTTGACGAATGCTTGCTGGCGGTAGAGGTATGAACTACGAGTTGTCAACACTATGATCCAATCTGATTTCCTGGAGATATTAGTACAATCTGCACTGTATGACAATGAATCATTATGGCACTTGGTTTTGGTCAGTTGGGTATTTCAAAATGTGTTTTATATCAATCATACACTTAATGGAAGAGTAGTGCATTGTCACAGTGGAATTAATATTATTACCTGGGCCCAATGTTTGGGAAGCCGGGCTCTGCCTGTCACAAGTAAGGACAAAGGCCGAGTGATAGAGGAGTAACACCTATTTAAAAAACCTGGGACCAGCTGACCTGCTGGTAGTACCTTGTAAGGGTCCCATGCCAGGGTTACGGTGAAGTCCACAACGGCAGCTACAGTGGAGAGGATAATCTTCGGTACAGTGTAGATGGCGGAAGTGGCAGCCCAGTGCTCGGGATAAATGGAGTAAAAGGTATCATCCTCACTCCGAGGATAGTTATCATTTGTAGCGTCTGACCCAGAGGGGGCGGCTACGAATGGCATCTGTACCCCATGTTAGGGGCGGCCTCTCGCCGCTGGGTCCGTGGTTCAAATCCCGGTCACTCCATGTGAGATTTGTGCTGGACAAAGCGGGGCAGACAGGTTTTTCTCCGGTAACTCCGCTTTTCCCTGACACAATTTCATTCCAGCAACACTCTCCACTTTCATTTAATTTCATCTGTCATTCATTTAATCATTGCCCCAGCGGAGTGCGACAGGCTTCGGCAGCCGGCACAGTTCATACATATCCTCACCGCTAGATGGGGGCTTCATTCATTCCATTCCCTGACTTGGTCGGTCGACTGGAAACAGGCTGTGGATTTTATTTATATGCATGCGAATTGATCTCTACAACTTGCTTTATTCCTTCCCTACATACATACATTTTCAATTGAAACCATTTTGCCTTTC
Source organism: Meconema thalassinum (assembly GCA_946902985.2). Taxonomy (NCBI): domain Eukaryota; kingdom Metazoa; phylum Arthropoda; class Insecta; order Orthoptera; family Tettigoniidae; genus Meconema; species Meconema thalassinum. The sequence continues at coordinate 305,991,695 of OX336390.1, forward strand.
AGCGCCCACTCTAGTCCGCAAGCTCCTTGATTCCCTATTAGCAGTTAGGACTGCAACCTCCTCTGCTTCTACACTCTTGCCTTGAAATCGTTCAACACTGGCTCTAAACATCGCCTCTGCTTCTCTTACCCTCTATACCTCTTAGGTAATCTCTCCTCCCCCATTCTCTTTACATGACCCCACCATCTGAGTCAGATCATATGAACAGCATCAGCTTGCATGTTCATTTCTAACTTAGCTTTTATCTCTTCATTATGAATACCTTCCTGCCATTGCTCCCATCTATTTGTCCCAGCAATCACTCGTGCTAACTTCATATCAGTTACCTCTAGCTTATGTATCCAGTATCTACCCAGCTATAACTTTCATACAGCAAGGTCGGTCTAACGAAGTGCTGAGCGATGTAGAGAGTTTTGTCGCTACACTAACCCTTTCTTGTGGAACACTGTAGATCGCAACAAAGAACTCACTGCATTGGCTTTTCTGCATACTACTATTTCCTAGTATGTAAGAAAAATAAAGTAATTGACACAGATACAAGTTTACAGAACCTTGCCATTCACAACAACACAACATTGTAGTTTTCCTCTTCAGTATTAAGTTTCAAATGAATCTACAGCACAAGCCTATTGACCTGCTTTACATTTTATGTGAAACAAAGAGTATAATAACTCCATATACTTTTCTATCAGAAGACGCATTGCATGGATAGCATCAGTTGATGCAGAACCCGGTGGAATGCTTTCTCCAGATCCAGGAAAGCCATGTGGATTGCCCTTCTTTTCTTGTACCTAATTTGTGAATAGTGCTTAATTAATGTAAGTTCAGAATCTTCAACATGAACTAGTCCTTTAAAAAACAATATAGCTTGACATACATCTATCATTAATTCTATCTAAAGAACCTTTCTTCCAAGAGCAATACCGCAGAACTAGTGAAACTGGTTGGTTGGTTCCTTCCTTTAGGGGTTGCGACCAAGTGGTAATTTTGCCCCGTGGACTTTGGGTGTATGTAGAATCTGTGCTGCTGGCTTCACCAAACAGTTCGATATTCGAGTTGGGGTTCACCAGGGATCTGCACTTTCTCCACTCCTGGTTATCCCATGTATGCATACAGTGACTGCCGATTTGCAGAGGCAACCACAATGGACATTACTGTACGCCGATGATGATATGCTTGCAAGTGAGACCCGTAATGATCTAGAACACTTGGTCAACCTCTGGAATGTGAGGCTCTGTGAATTTGGACTACGGCTCAACCTTACTAAAACCGAGTACCTTGAATGTGGTTCCCAGACAGATGCGGCCATCAGAGTAGATGGCACCGAAAGCTTCACAGCTCCGATACCTTGGCTCCGTTGTGAGACCTGATAGTGACACAGTCTCGGATGCCCGTGCAAGAGTGACTGCTGCGTGAATGAAGTGGCGCCAGGTCACAGGCGTTCTCTGTGACCGCAAGATCCCTTTGCGTCTCAAAACTAAGATCTATCAACAGTCGTCCGCCCTGTTGCTTTGTATGGAGCCGAATGCTGGCCTAATACAAAGAAACATGAAATAGCCTTGCAATCAACGGAGATGCGGATGCTACGATGGCCTTGGGAATTACACGGCTGGATCATATTAAGAACAAAGACGTCCGCAATACTCTTGTAATTGCCCCTATTCCAGCCAAAATGAGGGAGACTCAGTTGCGTTGGTACAGGCATGTAGCCCGAGCGAATACAGAGTCCATTGTAAGGAAGTCACTTGCTCTCGAGCCTGATGGACAAAGACCTCCAGGATGACCAAAAAGGCGTTGGATGGATACCCTACACGACCATATGCGCATCGTAAATCTTCGTTCTATATATGCAGCAAACCGCAACAAATGGAGAGCGAGGTGCCCTGCCACAGACCTCAAAAAATAATTGGGAACAATGCCAGGAAGAAGAAGACCGGTGAACATAGAACATCCACAGCCTGCTTCCAGTCTCCAACCGGGTCAGGAATGGAATGAATGAAGCCCCCATCTAGCGGCGAGGATATGAACTGTGCTGGCTGCCGAGGCCTGACACACTCCTCTGGGGCAATGATGAAGTGAATGACAGAGAAGACCGGTAGTATTATTAATATATTAATTCCAGAATCAGAACAGCAAGTATTCTCCTTGTGTCAGTAACACTTGATGCGGAGTGTACATACCTATCCTCTTGCAAAACACTACCACTGACAGACAGGGCTACACACTAGAGGTTGCCGCGAAAAGACCAAACGGGCGACCGAGACAACGTTGGGCTGATACAGTTGTCAGTGCACTCACTTACTAGCAGGGTGTCTACTGTAAGGATGAAGTAAAAATTAGTTACCTTTTAGTTACCTTTGAATTCAAGATACGTCTGCGGTCTGCTCATCACGTGGTGAAGAAAAACAGCAATGAACTGTTTTTAAAGAGGTTTTTTAATTTATCGTATGGCTTTTAGTGCCAGGAGTGTCCGAGGACATGTCGGCTCACCTGAGTCTGCACGTGCTTCCAGCGGACACCCTTAGGGAGAGTTACAAGTTCAGTTCAATTTCAAGTTGCTACCAGATATCAATGATACCTAGTGGTGAACGTTGGAACTTTGATAGAGCGCTCCGACAAAATCTAAATTTAGCTTCACACAAGTTTAGTCTGTGGAATAATCTTTTACATGCCATAAATCTATGACATGGCACCGCCGGCTTTACTTCCCCTCCGAAGGAAGGCATACTGAAGGATTTTAAATGCTCTTAAAAAATCCGACGACTTCGGCCGGGTTTGAACCCGCTATCTTGGGCACAGCAGTTCAGCATGCTACCAACTAGGCCACCGAAGCCGCTTTAAATGAAATTTACATGATGTTATAAAAATTTAAAAAATATTAAATACATAAGTTACTAGATATTTAATATCCAATGAGTTGTTTCAGCTAATATGTCGTCTTGTGCACAATATGTTGTTATAATTACGGTACCAAGAGGTTGCTCTGCTTTTGACCATTTGGCGAGATTTCTTTCGTCCCCGCGGCAGGTTGCGAAGAAATGTATGCGATGTTACGCGATCGTCACCAAATTCTGTCTTCGCAGACAAATACGGAGAATTATCGAGATGTTACACGATCGGCGCTAGTCTCAGTTGTTTGACGAGCTTCCCGTAGTTTTCACGATAGAACACGGAGAAAAATCGCGATTTAGATTATCAGCGTCACTTTTAGTCATTCGACGAGATTTCCATTGTCCTTGAGGTCGGGCACAAGAAAATATAGCATTATTTCGCAATCGGCACCACTTGCTGTCCGTTTGACAAGAATACAGCTGTCCTCGTCATTGAATGCGGAGAAATACCGCGATGTAACGCAATCGCAGCCGCTCTCGGCCGTTTTACGTTGTCCTCGAGATATTATGCAATCGTCGCCGCACTCGGCCGTTCAACGATTGTCTGCCTGTCTATCTGTCCTGACAGAATGGCGGAGGCAAGCTCAAGGTTGGGCATGGTTAAAATTCACATGAACATGTTTGTTCGGTCGGCGCCGTGATTCCCTTTGTCCCTATGCTGAGGTTGGGAGTTCATCAGTTCAGGGTGGATCACGAGGAGGAATTAGTATTTCGATGCTACGTAGGCTGTCATTTTTAAGTGGGTTGATGCACTTCTCGCTCCCCGCACGCTTTTAAATATACGGTCATGGGAAAAGTACCGTAGCAAGTAGGTTTCGTGATGGGTGCCCAATCACCTTTGACAGGATTCCCGCAGTCCTCGTGGTCACAAGTTCACGATAGGGGACGGGTTTTATGATTTTACGCAACTGACGTTGATCTCGGTCCGTTTGACGAGATTCCCGCAGGCAAGTCGTGCGGTCAGCCGGCCGTCTTGAGGATGAGATTTTGGAGGATGAACGTTCGAAGTAGGTACGGTATCGAATATTACGAATTATTCTGAGCGGATTGCACGAATAATACAAGAGGGCATGTTTTATTTCGACTGAGAACCACGAATTATCCACAAGTTATCGAAACAATCGATTAGATTATATATCCGATGGAACGAAAGTTCGAAGGAAAAATCGACTTATAACGGAATTTCGAATAAACCATACTGGATGTCGCAAATTTACTAGACATATTTTTAAATAAGTTATATGTATTTCGAAGATTTTTTGCATTTTTTCGAAACGGTAACATTTTGCAATATTGCAACATTAAATTGTTTCGCGTTATTTCTGGACTTCAATTTGACATAGTTTCCAAATAACAGAAATGAGAGATTTCTTTTAGGTTTCGGAAGTAATAACGAATAAACGTCTCGCGAAAAGTCAGCTTTCCTAATATAGTAACACAGAAAAATATTTCACACGAAACTTAAGTCTTCTTGATGCCGAAAATATTCGTTGAACCGATGTATACCACTCAAGGTATCCTCAGTATGTATTTCCTTGAGGTCGGGCACGAGGAAATATAGCTTAGTACTATGCAATAGGTACGGCGCCGCTTGTGTGAAACTCGCTCCATCGCAGACTCAGAGCCTAGCGGCGCGAGTTTAAATGATTCAACACACCTTCAGAAAACTTTCGTTACCCGTTTGTAAAATTCGTTACTTTTTCGTTACCCATTTGTAAAATTCGTTACTTTTTCGTTACCGGTAGACACCCTTACTAGGTTGGATCACATCCCCAATGAAAGAATAAGGGAACGATTTGGTGTCGCGGTAATCAGCAACAAAATGCGTGAGGGTCGTCTGCGATGGTTTGGGCATGTGCTAGGGTCAGGAGCGGACACCATTGCAAAACAGGGCTACACACTAGAGGTCGCCGGGAAAAAACCAAAGGGGCGACCGAGACAACGTTGGGCTGACACACTGTACAGGAATCTGAAAAAAGTCAACCTACATCCGGACATGGCCCATGACCGAGTCAAGTGGAGACAGCGGATTCACATAGCAGACCCTGCCACGAGGAGGGACAAATGCTAAAGCAAAAGAAGAAGAAGTGCACTTGCTTCAAAATGGCAAAGACTCGGTCAGACGTGTAATACAAATAATTTAAAATACTGATGAAGATATAAAGTGGAACCCAGTAGATGCTAAGCTGTGGATCACTTACAGGATAGGTTATGCTGGATTATTAACCTCGCCTTCCAATTTCAAAACCTTGTAACTTGCAATTTGAAGATCAAAAAAGCTCTGTGCTGACAAATGCTTATACCAGAAGAAGGTGTGATAAAATGATTTTCCAGTAGAAATTACATATGTAGTAAGATTCTATCACATTCTTTCAATGAGTTATTAATAGGGCTCGGATTCGAGCATATTTGCATATTTTTTTCCTGAATAGTACACATTGAAAGAAGCCTTTTGGTGGTATTTTCACCTCTCTGGGACCAACAGAATTGAAATTTATCGAGCATATAAATACATAAAACCGCGGTTTTCAGAATAGAAGCATATACATGCATATTCTTGTGGTTTTCGTCAAAATAGTTTGTTTTTCTTCGAATTCTCCCCCGAATTCGGGACCTGGTGCGAATAAGAGAACCGCAGGCTTTTAACCTTTAGTGAGGTCGTTCTCGTCATTCAAAACTGAAAACAGAAAATTTCTTGTTGTACAGACCAATGCAGATCTACTTCATTGACTTGCCTAATTCTGAACATTACTGCAACTTTTATAAGAGCACTTCTCTTATATATACTTAAAAAACTTGAATGCGAGTATATTGCAGTGTAGCATACATACAATTAGAAAATAAAGCTCGTATATAAAGGTATGTTACCGGTATTGTTTTTTTCGTTTTACTTTCCTTTCTATAGTTTTTAACGGTGTTTTTTCGAGCATATTCTGCATATTTAACCGCATATAAGGGGGTTTCAAGCATATCTATCGAGCATATAATGGTTTTTTTCGAGCATATCTATTGAGCATAAAACACATGGTTTTCGAGCATATCTGGAGATTTTATCGAGCATATCGATCCGAGCCCTAGTTATTAATAACCACACAGATGATTTTAGGCAAATGCCTATTGTTTTCCTTAACATATACATGACTCACCTTTTAAATTTACACGTTTCATGAACGTTTAGGTCTATATAAAGCAGTTTTATAGTGCCTAAAAATGCCTATTTTCCATTCTAAATCTATTTGTAATGCAAATTTTCCAGTTTGTTAGATTTGAATTTCTGTATTAATTTTGAGCAGAAACTATCTGAAGCTCCTGCAGCTGTGGCTGAAAAAGTTCATTCTTCAGAAAAACATCGGTTTGAAGAGTTTGTTCGTTGCCGCTAACATTTTAACGGGAAGGAATGACTATGAAGGTGAAATATCAGTTCATTTGATCAAAAAATTAAAATATTGCGCTGTCTTCAGTTGACGTTGAACACTCTTTCTCAGTGTACAAATTAATACTTGGTGACCAACGCCATAACTTTTCCATGGACAATTTAGAGAAAGTGCTTGTTATTTACTGGTATAACCTCAGTCCGAGTTATATGTGCCAATTGTGAAAAGTGTTTGGTTTCTTTTCTTTTAATACCGATATTGCACATTAAATTAAGTTAAGGGCATTTACAGCAATGTTTTAGGCGGCTTCGGTGGCGTAGTCGGTAGCATGCTGAGCTTCTATGCCCAAGATAGCGGATTCAAACCCGGCCGAAGCCGTCCGATTTTTTAAGAGTGTTAAAAATCCCTCAGTATGCCTTCCTTCGGAGGGGAAGTAAAGCCGGCGGTCCCATGGCATGTTAAAGAACCTTCCACTAATTGAACCTGTGTGAAGCTAAATTGGATAGGTTAAGAATGTAAACAACGCTCTTAGGTTTCTACGTTCGTTGACAAGAGCCGACTGCGGTAGCGTCTAGTAGCTAAGTTCTGAACTAGGCCTAGTAGTCGTTGACGGTGGCGCTTGGCGGCAAAAGTAGGAACTATTTGAAAAATTCTAAGTTGCAGTACTTAAATTAAAAAACAGATAACACACACTAATACAGTCATCACAATTAACACCGGTTATCAAACAGATTCTACACACACCCAAAGTACACGGGGCTACATGACCACGTTGTCGCAGCCCCTAAACTTAAGAACCAACCAATGTTTTAATATTTTCTTGATATCTGCTCAGTTATATATATCTGCCTATTATTCATTTTAGTGCCTAAACATAGCAGTTAAGGAGCCTAAACATTACCTTTTAGAGCCTGAACTAACGTTGTCTATTAATAACTATTAACTATTTTAACTATTAATAATACAGTATTGATAAGGTGGAACAACAACTTTTTCTTATTGTTTATCGCTATAATCAAATACAAGAGAGGCATCAAGTGTCTCTTTACCTTGCACATGAACACAGAGACACAGCAGAATTCATTGATGATGGTGGTCCATTGTAAATACTACAAACTGTAAAGATCGTGTTTATAGAAAGAACAAATTTGGCAAACCATTTTTAACTCTTTTAGATATTAGAAAGAAAACGTTTGTCATTTGGGCTCAAATAGGGGCTAGTTTGAAGGCTGCTCTTTAACTACTGATACAGGAAAGGAGGCAGAACTGTGTGAAACTTTTATGAAGACATGTGTATGTGGAGGTGATGTTGTAGCAGGTTCGCTTAGGCTGGGATGACAAGTGAAACGGTATTTACTTTGCTCCACGTTGAGCGTACAAATGTAGCAGAATTGCTAGCCCCCCCCCCCCCCTTGCCTAAGCTATGTTGTTTTAATGGGCGCCAAGACCTCAATGCAATGTTGAAATCTAAATTTGTATTTAACAACGTCTAGCTCTGGCAGAACACCTTCAAGACTCTATTCACTCAGATCGTGGTATGATTTGATCATTAACCCAACAAACAATTGTATCAGGAGAAGGAATTGGTCCATATCTAATGCTACCTACTGAAAGCAAAGATTGCATTGTAAAAAAAATGAATTTATTATATAAAACAAGAATAGCAAAGTAAATAATAATAAGTTTAAAATTTAAATAGGAGCGTTGTGATTTTAATATTACCGATAGAAAATTACGTGAAAACGGAGTCTGATAAATTATTGATTTTACTCTTATTCCCAAGCTAGGAAGTTACTGAAATATAAAACCAAGAGAAATGAGAGATTGCGTATTTCTGCGTCATTCGCGCTTACCACTGGGAATTGCCGAATCATTTTCCTCGTACTGGATGATGCTGTGAGCTTCCCACAGTCTCCTGGACGTCGACATCTTCGTCGATATTTGATGAGATTCTGGTAGATTAGATAATTCTATGGTCCGTACCTCGGACCCAAACACTCGTACAACCGCACTGGTTAAGTTTTACAAAAGTTAGTCCTCCAATCCACGGAACATCGGAGCGATTCCCGCGTACAACCGTACTCGTTAAATTCTATACAGATAGTCGCTAACTCCACCGAACATCGGAGCCACTCGCACGCGCACCCATACTCGTCAAGTATTTCACAGATTGTCCTCGTTCCACGGCGCGTCGAACGATATATGCACCCGCCGTTTCCCAACTCTTCATCCGACTTGTAGCTTGCGTGGTCCTCACTGATTGGCTGACCCACCACGCGATCTTCCCCTCCTCCGGGTCATTACACACGGCGCGGCGATGATGAAGTCGATTTCCGTTCCAACTATTCGCCTTTCCTGGACGCTGCGACCCAGGATTGCGTCATGCTTTCCGACAAGATTAAGCGTGTACTTGAATTCCCAGTGAGTCACGTCTCTCGATATACCCTAACTGACGAAAACTCCGTAAAATTCCGCAATCACATAATTTTCTATGATATTGTCGTTCGTAATAATTTGCTTGATAGCGTTTTCTAAGACATAGAAAACCTATCAGAATGCTAATAATTTTTATAAAATGCTCCGAAAATACCTTAATAATAATTATAATAAATTAATAATAATAATAAATTAACATGAAAAATGCTCTTGGCTGAACATTTTGCCGCGTAAATAAATATAGAATGGCTTCCTACTGACTTATGCCAGTTGCATAAAAAAACCTCGAAAAACACGTTACATATTCGCCTCGGATCATCGGATGATTTACCGTGACGACGGTCCATTATCCGATTATCCCAGACACGTTAATAAACCCCATCCAAAATACATATTACATAAATGAAATCACCCTAAATTACAGATATATACACTCATAATTTTTCTTCACGCACTTTGCGTCAAAGTTTGTTGTCACTATGGATTGCACTTTGCAACCAGTCCAATGTTTTACATATAGAATAGTGTTCCACGGATATTTCCGCCTCTTAAATTTCTCTATGTTGGAAAAATAGACATAATTAATGTGTGAGCACTATGTATTTATGATGTCATATCACACGCATTGAAGGTGTTCTGATATATTTATATCACCGTAGAACTTCCTAATTTCACTGGAGGTCCCTTCCTTATGGTGAAATTTAATCTCACTTATCACTGAGCACACGATCACACTATTGTGGCAGCGCCTCGTGACCATAATACTTAATCTCTCTTTAAAGTAGATTAAATTAATATTGACTTCTGAAAAAAAAAACAAAAAACAGTAAATGCGCATTACATATAACACCAAATATTTCTGTGCCGTCTTGTTAAGTTCCCGTAGACCATATTCTACTTAATACTAGTTCTCAACACAGACCATTTCTCCTGACACAAATAATACCTTTGTACAAATTAGGCCTACCTTAAATTACACACTTACAAATCTTACATGGCGAGGCCGTAAACAGAAATCACGTGTGCTGATATGTATGAGTTTCATGAAGGACTGTCTCGCATTCTGATGGCCCATCTTTTGTCCCGTGGACGCCTTAAGCAAAAATACCCTGTCCAAGCGCTCACCCATATCTTGGGGACAAATGGGAATTCACCAGCGCTACCAAATTCTGGCCTTGGTGTATCGAGACATTTTAGTTCTCAAGAGCATCCGACAATCCCGTCATATTTCCCTGTACCTTAAAAACTCTCATTTACTTACATACTACCCCCCTGTGTGACTTCTGATACGCCTGCCTGGAAGACCATCTCCTCCCACGCACCAAATACCACACTTACTCATTTGATAGGCTGGCTCGCCAGCTAAACATCCTCAATTTATGACACATATTTTCGTAGACTATGTATATTATACGGCCCGTATAATCTGTTTCCCTTACTATCCTCCAGCACATATGCTGTTTTTCCAATACGTTTGGAAACTATAAATGTTCCTGCGTCACCTTCTCCCAACCTTGCAAGTGGCTCCCTTAAATGAACGTCATCACGTTGCTCTACCTAGCATATTTCTCAGTGTCTGTAACGATGCCCTGTTGCTACTGTCCACACATGCTAACCCTACTTTCCTCTGGTGTCACACCTCTACTTGACACTCTATGACCTACAAATGTCACTTCTGACTGACAGAATGATGACTTAGACAGCTTCAAAGTGAACCCTGCCTGATCTAACTTCTGAAAAACTATATCTAAATGACGTAGATGCTCCTCAAAACTGCGTGAACTAATTACCATATCGTCTATGTAAATGGTTACAAACTCGCCTGCGTCATCCCCTAATGCGATGTTTAAAGCCCTAATTAAAGCTGCTGAACTACTCTTTAACCCATAAGGTGTTCTACAAAATTGATAAAGGTTATATTTATGACTAAAAGCTGTAAATGGTCTATCTTCGTACATAAGTGGCACTTGCCAAAAACTGGAACTCAAATCTACACAAGTGAAATACTTCTTCCCCTCAAATGTTTGCATTAATTCCTCTATTGAAATAGATTTCAGCTGATCTGAACTAATTCTACTGTTAACCAAACGAGCGTCTAAACAAATACGAACTGTGCCGTCGGTCTTGGGTACCGTGATCAAAGAATTAACATATGGACTGTTAGAGTGCTCAATAATCCCATCTTCAAGCATCTGATTAATTTGTGCCTCAACTGCACTCTGATAAGCGAAAGGTACAGGATATCTATGGCCTGTGAATACTGATCAATCAATAACGTTCAATGAATGTGTATAGCAATTGGCCATACCAATGCGATCCTCAAAAACTCTCCTATTACACAATAACACATCATAGAGCCGAACACACTGTTCATCCTCTATATTTCCCCGAAATGCAGCATCACGTAACGAGTCCTTTAGACTACCGTTCGTAATCACACTACCCACAAAACATGGAGAACCCCGCTCTACGGCTGGCGATATCTCATTTAAAGTACAAATCACACCTACAATACTACTCCTCTGAATATGGTCATTGAACGCTACTTCTACTTCAGAATCTCCCCATTTAAATTTCAAACTCCCTACATCATAACATAAGTTACCAGACACTCTACTTAGCCACTCTGAACCCAAGATAACACTGAATACTAAATTTGGAATTACAAGGCAAATCTGCTTCTCTACATGATTATTAATTTTAATGTCTACTAAAACTTGCTTAGAAATTACTTTAGACCTCTTCCCAACAGCTGTGATAACAAAAGTGTTTTTAATTGGCATCTCCTCAAAATTTACTCCAGTTCCTTTCATTTTATCATAAAATGCACTACTTATGCAACTCTTCATACAACCACTATCAATTAAAACATCTGTATACGCCTCAGACACGTTAAATTTAACTATGGGGCTCTTACTAACCACTTCCTGAATAATACCTTCATCATTTAGTTCATGTAATAATTCATTTCTTACATTTAGGTCATAGGGTTCCTGTATAATTGTATGGACAGGGCATGCTACAGACTGAGGTTCTGACCTTACTTCGCAGCCTGGTTCGCGTTTAAAGAACCGCTACAGCTGGCCGTAGTACTACTAACTACTGAACTGGTCTGGTTGTTCTGGGCTGTGTTGTCATTGTTTGGCTGTATATTACTACCACTAGGCTGTCCTCTTCCTTGACCCCTATTATGGTTGTAATTATTGTCATTATAATTTCTCCCTTGATTTCCCCTGTAATCATTGTTCCTCCCTTGATTTCCCCTGAAATCATTGTTCCTTCCTTGATACTGATTACCATAGCCATTTCCTCTGTTCTGATTTAGCTGATTATTATTATTTCTATTTTGAGCGTTGGCCCCTTCGCCACCGTTCCCTTGAACTTCTTGATGCCTGGCTTCATTAGGTCTGTTATTATTATTACCCTGGTTCCTATTGAAATTGCCCTAAAAAGTATTCGGTCATGGTGGAGCTTCCTTTAGGGTTATATTTACCACACACTACTCCCTCACGATGCTGCGACTGAATAACCTCATTCCAGAACTTTTCACAGAATTTCATTTTAAAGTCATTAATATCAGTAAACTTGTCTCTGTAGACAGCAAACCAATTCCTCGTTTCCCCCACAAACACTTGTTCTAAAATTTCAACTACCTGGCACCACTCAATACTACCATTTTCCAACCTCTCCCCGAATTTATTTTCTATAGTGTTCATGAACTCCATTGGGCACCCCTGTCGATTGCTGAACTTACCCAGTTCTACCTCCCTGTGTGTGCTATTCACAAAAACTGGCCTATTCTGACTATTTTCTTGCCTGATCCTAGCTTTTAATTTTAACTCTAATTCTGCGATTTTCTCCTCAGCCTTCCTCTCAATACTGTTTACTGTTAATTTAATGTTTCCTTCTGATTCTTCTACTTTATCATATAGCTTTGCTTGTTTCTCCTCAATCTTGCTAATGCTCTCTCTATTACTCTCTCTTAAATCATTTACATCTGCAATTATTTGTGAGTGGACTTTCTCAATTCTACCCCCCAGCTGTTCCTTAACCTCTTTAGTAGCTACCTGAATTTTGTCAATTTCTCCCCCCAATTGCTTTTTGACCTGCTGTGTTTCCAGTTGCACTAGTTCTTTTAAATTTTCAGCCTGTGTACTGATTCTAATTTCCAACTCCTCCTGTACTTTTCCTAATTTTCTGTCTACATCTGCAATAACCTCTTTAGCCTTTTCTTCCATCACCCCCCTGATCTCACCTCTAATCAGTTCGAATTTGTCACTCATTTCCCTACTGTTTTGTTCTAATATAGCATTTAAAGTTTCAGTACTCTCTCTATTTTCCTTACTGTTTTGTTCTAATCTGGCATTGTTTTGTTCCAGTTTTGCATTTAAAGTTTCAGTACTCTCTCTATTTTCCTTACTGTTTTGTTCTAATCTGGCGTTTAAAGTTTCATTACTCTCTCTATTTTCCCTACTGTTTTGTTCTAATTTAGCGTTGTTTTGTTCCAGTTTAGCATTTAAAGCGTCTGTACTTTCTTTATTTTCCCTACTGTTTTGTTCTAATCTTGCATTATTCTGTTCTAACTTTGCGTTTAAGGCATCACTACTAACTTTGTTCTGATACATGAACTCGAGAAGTAAAGTTTTTAATTCTGGTTGGCCGCCTACACTCCCTGTTTCAGTATCGGGATTTACCTCCGCTACCCCGGTACTACCATCACTCGACATACTGCTCGTATCATCACTCTCCAGTTGATGACCACTACGTAACCTCATCTGTCTTTCTTTCTCATCCCCCATAATGATATACACTGATAAAGACAAATAACCCCCAAAATACAGGCACAGAAATATATACCCTTCTCCTTCCACAAATGTTATTAGGTTTTCAGCCCCAAGAGTTCGGCGACAATCGTAGCAGGTTCGCTTAGGCTGGGATGACAAGTGAAACAGTATTTACTTTGCTCCACGTTGAGCGTACAAATGTAGCAGAATTGCTAGCCCCCCCCCCCTGCCTAAGCTATGTTGTTTTAATGGGCGCCAAGACCTCAATGCAATGTTGAAATCTAAATTTGTATTTAACAACGTCTAGCTCTGGCAGAACACCTTCAAGACTCTATTCACTCAGATCGTGGTATGATTTGATCATTAACCCAACAAACAATTGTATCAGGAGAAGGAATTGGTCCATATCTAATGCTACCTACTGAAAGCAAAGATTGCATTGTAAAAGAAATGAATTTATTATATAAAACAAGAATAGCAAAATTAATAATAATAATAAGTTTAAAATTTAAATAGGAGCGTTGTGATTTTAATATTACCGATAGAAAATTATGTGAAAACGGAGTCTGATAAATTATTGATTTTACTCTTATTCCCAAGCTAGGAAGTTACTGAAATATGAAATATAAAACCAAGAGAAATGAGAGATTGCGTATTTCTGCGTCATTCGCGCTTACCACTGGAAATTGCCGAAACATTTCCCTCGTACTGGATGATGCTGTGAGCTTCCCACAGTCTCCTGGACGTCGACATCTTCGTCGATATTTGATGAGATTCTGGTAGATTAGATAATTCTATGGTCCGTACCTCGGACCCAAACACTCGTACAACCGCACTGGTTAAGTTTTACAAAAGTTAGTCCTCCAATCCACGGAACATCGGAGCGATTCCCGCGTACAACCGTACTCGTTAAATTCTATACAGATAGTCGCTAACTCCACCGAACATCGGAGCCACTCGCACGCGTACCCATACTCGTCAAGTATTTCACAGATTGTCCTCGTTCCACGGCGCGTCGAACGATATATGCACCCGCCGTTTCCCCACTCTTCATCCGACTTGTAGCTTGCGTGGTCCTCACTGATTGGCTGACCCACCACGCGATCTTCCCCTCCTCCGGGTCATTACACACGGCGCGGCGATGATGAAGTCGATTTCCGTTCCAACTATTCGCCTTTCCTGGACGCTGCGACCCAGGATTGCGTCATGCTTTCCGACAAGATTAAGCGTGTACTTGAATTCCCAGTGAGTCACGTCTCTCGATATACCCTAACTGACGAAAACTCCGTAAAATTCCGCAATCACATAATTTTCTATGATATTGTCGTTCGTAATAATTTGCTTGATAGCGTTTTCTAAGACATAGAAAACCTATCTGAATGCTAATAATTTTTATAAAATGCTCCGAAAATACCTTAATAATAATTATAATAAATTAATAATAATAATAAATTAACATGAAAAATTCTCTTGGCTGAACAATTTGCCGCGTAAATAAATATAGAATGGCTTCCTACTGACTTATGCCAGTTGCATAAAAAACCCTCGAAAAACACGTTACAATGTCACCAAAATTATTTGTATTTTGTCGATCATCTTGCTTTCGAACAATAAGAATGGGTGCAAAGACTCTATATCCCACAAGAAAGCTGAAAACACTGAGTTGTTGCTGATTCTTTCAGGGACTAGGAGACATTGTGGTCATACAGCCCTGTGTACTTGGGTATGTGTGTGTAACCTGTCAGATAACCTGTGCCATTCTGATGGCTCTAGTAGTGCAATTGTACAGTAATCGAAGCTAGGATTTGGAAGAAGGTAGCCGTGGCCTTAAGTTGGGAACCATCCCAGCATTTTCCTGGAGTATAAGAGGGAAATCACTTCTAGAGAGCTGAGGTGGGACCAGGGTTGATTCCCTGTTCCTTCCAAAATCCCTTCCCTGACCTGTCCTGAAAATAAAATAAATGGCCATTGCCTGCATTAATAAAAAGAAAAATCCCTGTTAATATATGTGCGATATTTGAGGTGAAATGTCACACCTGGTAGTTTGGATTTCACTTAACGGGTTTAATTTGAGTAATAGACTTGCAACCAGAGAGCTATCTGTCCAATTCACCAAAACAAACATCCAAAATACCTACACTATGTTATTTTGGACACCCCCAAAGCACGAGTTTCCCCAAGTGGGTGACACAATACAGCCATCTACTGCATGGAACATATGGCCAGCATCTGCATACAGTTCAAGATAGCAGAATGAGACAAGTATTAAGTCGCCGACTTTCAACATGGAGAGTTAGTTGGATGCTACAAATGTAAGAAGTCTGCGCACAAGATTTTCACCCTCTTAAACAGATCTAGTTCCACATTATCTGATGCGGTAGGTAGATGAGATGTGTACGGCTGACTGCCAATGTTGACCCCCAGGGACTGTCAAGTGTTGCAGAGGGCTGTATGGGATACTTAACAGTCATCCATCATTACCATCTGTGTCAGGGTCTACTCCTAGCAGCATGACTTTGTTTTACGGCTGTGCATCACGGAGGCCAATGCCACCTTGTGTGGTGTAAGGGACATTGAAATTGAACCACAGTGGAGTGATGGATCTGTAATGGTAGCGTGTAAGTATGGTAAATGGTGTCTACCAGACTGTAAATGAGACCTGTACAACCCAATAAATTGCAAGACAACTGTCCATGTTGACCCCCAGGGACAGTAGAGGGAAATTCAAGGATGGAGGTGTTGCAATGTGGTCAAGTTTCTCCTCTAAGGGGCTTGCCCCCCCCTCCCCAGGTTGCTTTACATAGCAATGTCACAGCACAAGATTACAGGGATATTTTAACCTCTTTCATGCTTCCTATCATCGAAGGCCAGTTTGGTGATAATAAATATCGTATGGTCTCGGGGGCCAGGTGCAAGTTTTGTTATTTGACACCCAGAGGGCAACTCGCATGTCGAATTTCGTCGTTCCTTACAATGCTATGAAAGTCAAGGTGGTTAGATATCTAAGTTCCTTGACACTATAGCGCTTTCTAGTAGAGAATGGAGGAACTTTGTGTTGGCGGAAAATCCCGAGATTAATTTTGCCATTATGAACACTCCTACTGAATTCAAATGTGTTCTTTAACAAGCCAACAACGTATGACATCCATGTCGCGATTTTTGTCGCCTTTCAAAAATCACTTACCATGGTCAGGAGCCAACCTGCAAGCTTGGGGATGGTAGTCCGACACGTTAACCACTCACCCACCGTGGTGATGACCATTGTGTATTTCAACATGTTGAATGTGCACAATCTGATTGGGTGGGTAGTTACAATTAATTTCCTAGTGCCTGAAATATATGACAAGAATTATTTGTACACGTCTCACATAAATGGGCACATTTGTGTTGACCGGCTGAAAAGCTTCTCCTAATAGTATATTTCAACATGGCAGGGTGCCTTCCATGCTGCAAAGATTGTGGGGGGAACCGGGTGAGTTAGCCGAGGTCGTTGCGGCATGACTGTTGGCAGTCGCTCACATCCGGGAGGCGAGGAGGTTCGAATCCCCCCGCTGGCAACCTTGAAGATGGTCTTCTGTGGTTTCCCATCTTCCTTCCAAGCAAATGCCGGGGTTGGTCCTTAACTATAGGCCACAGCCGCTACCTTCCAACTCCTCGACCCTCCCTTCCAACTTTCCTCCCCAACGGTACTTGTAGCTCACCCATTGGGTGTCCGTCTCGAAGCAGCTACAAAACTGGCGAGCCGAACATGTCCTCGGACACTCCCGGCACTAAAAGCCATACGCTTAAAAAAAAAAAAAAAAAAGTGGGAGGGGGGGGAATTTGTTTGCTGTCAATGGCATCCTATTGATGGACTGGGCTTCACAGAGTCCTGAGATGTTTTGGGAATGCCGACTGTGTGCCAGACCGCCATCTCTATCTCCCCTCCGCTTGCCGCAAAGTATAGGCTGCCATTCCCCCAGGAAACTGCCAACTGATTGAAAGCATACCTGTTTGAGTGAAGGTTGTTAAGAAGGAAAAGGGTGAGAAAACACCACATCTTTGCCTTCATTTTCATGCGAGTGTCCGGATACAGCACCAAGGCATCTCTACAATGACTTGCCACCAAAAAGCAAAATACTAGGCTCCTGGGATTTACTCTACCTTGTCTTCTATGGACCCATCTTAATAGGATATGAACCTATCAAGAATAATGTACTGTAGTTAAAGCAGTCAGCAGCCTGTTACTGTGACAAATAGACCATCAGCCATATCACATGTCCTGTTAGGTGCTATCCTGGCAAAAGAGAAAACTTTTTTCATGTGACCACTGAGATAGTTCGACTACCTGGAGAGTCTTGATTGTCAGCCACAAGAGCTGCTGGGACATGGCCCACTGAACTGCCATTCGCTAAGTAAAAATTACTGGAATTTCAATTCTTAAAGATAGTAACCGGATGTTATGGTTTCAAAACAGGAGTTTATTTTTGTCTGAAGACTTAAATTTGCTTTTCTTGATTCCCCAACAGTTTTAGGGGCAGATGACCTCGTAGTTCCACCCCTTAAAACAACAATAACTAACAGTTTGTTGGTTGAATGTACAATATTTTACCTGTTGTTCTTGGTAAATTGCCATGGATATCAAGCTATAGGAAACAGGCAATGGTTTACAGATTGCTTATGTCTTTAACATAACTTATGAGAGCAGGAAGAAGTACAAGAAGTATCCAACATTCTTCATGTTCCTGCATAGAGAGCAAGTTAACTAGAAGTTGTGCAACTTGCCAGTTTCCTCTGTCTTTTCCTAAATAAGTAATAGGATTTTCACCCGAAATTACCATGTAATTTCCTTCATATTCTGTTTTAATTGATCTACATGAAAACTTTTGCGTGACAGAGCGACCTGTAGTAAGACTGTTGCCTAAACAATTACCTGAAATGGTCTAATAATAAATTCCATAGATTCCAATTAAAAACTCATTTTCCTTACCGATATATTTTTGGCACATTTTCTTAATTTATATGTATGCGAGTGAGCCTCCGTGGCTTAGGCGGCAGCACGCCGGCCGCTCACCGCTAGGTCCGTGGTTCAAATCCCGGTCACTCCATGTGAGATTTGTACTGGACAAAGCGGGGCAGACAGGTTTTTCTCCGGTTACTCCGGTTTTCTGTGACACACTTTCATTCCAGCAACACTCTCCACTTTCATTTAATTTCATCTGTCATTCATTTAATCATTGCCCCAGCGGAGTGCGACAGGCTTCGGCAGCCGGCACAGTTCATATCCTCGCTGCTAGATGGGGGCTTCATTCATTCCATTCCCTGACTCGGTCGGTCGACTGGAAACAGGCTGTGGATTTTATTTATATGCATGCGAATTGATCTCTACAACTTGCTTTATTCCTTTCCTTCATACATACATTTTCAATTGAAACCATTTTGCCTTTCAGCGCCCACTCTAGTCCGCAAGCTCCTTGATTCCCTATTAACAGTTAGGACTGCAACCTCCTCTGCTTCTACACTCTTGCCTTGAAATCGTTCAACACTGACTCTAAACATCGCCTCTGCTTCTCTTACCCTCTATACCTCTTAGGTAATCTCTCCTCCCCCATTCTCTTTACATGACCCCACCATCTGAGTCAGATCATATGAACAGCATCAGCTAGCATGTTCATTTCTAACTTAGCTTTTATCTCTTCATTATGAATACCTTCCTGCCATTGCTCCCATCTATTTGTCCCAGCAATCACTCGTGCTAACTTCATATCAGTTACCTCTAGCTTATGTATCCAGTATCTACCCAGCTATAACTTTCATACAGCAAGGTCGGTCTAACGAAGTGCTGAGCGATGTAGAGAGAGTTTTGTCGCTACACTAACCCTTTCTTGTAGAATACTGTAGATCGCAACAAAGAACTCACTGCATTGGCTTTTCTGCATCTTGACTATTTCTTTCTGCATACTACTAATTCCTAGTATGTAAGAAAAAAAAAGTAATTGACACAGATACAAGTTTACAGAACCTTGCCATTCACAACACAACATTGTAGCTTTCCTCTTCAATATTCACAACAACACCACATTGTAGCTTTCCTCTTCAGTATTAAGTTTCAAATGAATCTACAGTACAAGGCTGTTGACCTGCTTTATATTTTACGTGAAAGAAAGAGTATAATAACTCCAACAATTGGTATCAATAATGTAACAAATATGCTCTCATCAGTAAGCAAATCATTTTCGCCAGTAGAGTTTTGTGGAGATATTGATGGCCCAGAGAAATCTCGAAATTCTTTAGGTCCATGCCATTTGACATTCTTATAAACTGCACTCGTTCCAGGTTCCGTATTGACCATGTTTACAAGATGTATAACACAATTTACACTCGCCAAATCAATACTTTACTTTACTAAAAATACTATAGGTACATGTTTCGGAAACTTGATATGTTTCCTTCTTCAGCCCATATGTTGGTGTGAAACACCATATGACATCGAAATCCTAACCAAAAATAAAAATACAGTTCGTACTTTTTCTCTTGTTCTTCATTCTTAAAAAAGTATCTCGAAATGACGATGTTGTTAATTTATTTTAGGGGCTTGGGACACATTGGCTATCAGCCACACATACTTGATGAGAGTTGAATTTATGTGATAACATATTATGTCCCTGTGGTGGCTGTACTACAGTAGTGTGTCGAACTGTGATTACTGTATTAGCGCATAGGATTGGGGTAGGTACCCTGGGACTTGAAATAAGTTATCATCCCATCACTTGTCTGGACGGAGTGTGGAAAAACATGGAGAAAAGCCACACTCGGGATGGCCATTGTCTGTGCCGGGATTCTAAACCTTTGATCCCCAGAATTCCAGCTCCCGCTTAGTCATGATTGGTGACTTAAGGTGCGTGACTATGTAGCTGAGTCATAGAAATATACCCACATGAGAGGCTCATGAAATGAGGGAATAAGTACACTCAAGCAGAGGTTCTTCATGAAAGCTCGCTGTTTCTTTTTAAGAATATCACTTTGCATGAAAAAATTATATTATTCTAAATGGAATATACCCATTATATATATAAAAAAAGAATGGTAATATTATTAACAAAATTGATTCCTTTAGAGACAATTTTTTAAATACAGATATTAATAGATTAAAATGTTGGACATCATTCTTGATACATATTTTTATAGGTGGTAATTGCACACATAACAACTTTCATGGTTTGCCTGTAAAATTTGACAGCTTTACAAGAAGATTAAGAGCTTTTAGGTATGTTTCCCAAGGACATGAACAGCACTGAATTCTACTCTATAAGTGGTGGATTCTATCATCATTTGTTTGATCATGATAATAATAAAACATCTTGCTGGTTTAATATTACAACCACACTCTTTGACAGGCTGGAGGCTGCTACATCTACAGCCTGAACTATATCCAAAATGGTGTAGGATATCTGTAATAGCACCTTCAGTATTTATAAATATTAAAAAGTTAGCTTTGTGAATACAGTAGTAGCTTAGGCTTTCATGGCCGGCATTCATAATTGGGAAACAAGTTGTTCGGGCTTGTAGGCCGTGGACCTGACAGGATATCTCCTGCGTCCGTGACTGCCGACTAACGAAAGGAGCGGAACCCTTGATAATGCTGGACGCAGTTTCTGTGAAACATGGGGAGATATCCTGTCTGGAGCACGGCCTACAATCCCGAACAACTTGTACCTAATTTGTGAATAGTGCTTAATTAATGCAAGTTCAGAATCTTCAACATGAACTAGTCCTTTCAAAAACAATATAGCTTGACAGACATCTACCATTAATTCTTTCTAAAGAACCTTTCTTCCAAGAGCAATACCACAGAACTAGTGAAACTGGTTGGTTGGTTCCTTCGTTTAGGGGCTGCGACCAAGGGGTAATTTTGCCCCGTGGACTTTGGGTGTATGTAGAATCTGTCTGATAACTGGTGTTAATTGTGATGACTGTATTAGTGTGTGTTATCTGTCTTTAATTCAAGTAAAGACTGTAGACGATAATTTCAAGTAGTTCCTACTTCCACTACCAAATGCTACCATCCACTACACCTATCTGTAAACTTGGCTACTACTAGATGCCATCGCAACCAGCACCTGGTGACGAACATTTGAACTTCAGAGCAACAACCTACAAATTTTGCTTCACATAAGTTTAGTTAGTGGAAGGTTCATTTACATGACATAAATCTATGACATAGGCCTGCCGGCTTAACTTCCCCTTCGAAGGAAGGCATAACTCTCTTAAAAATTCAGACGACTTCGGCCGGGTTTGAACCCGCGACCTTGGGCATAGAAGCTCAGTATGCTACCAACTACGCTACTGAAGCCGCCGCTAGTGAAACTTACCTCAATGATCAAGACTGGATAATGAATACAAATGTTGGTACAATTTGTATTACAGCTGTCTTCTGCTCAAACAAAGGTTAGTAAATATTGTATATTTTATACTTCTTCCACTGGTAAATCTTGTATTACTGCAATGAATGTTCAACACACACCTTTGCAAAATTAACATACTTGGCCAAACAAAAAGTTTTAGAGATTTGAATGTTAGAAAGCTGGCAAACTGACTGTGTATTTAACTTGTTAATGAAATCATTATACATTCAATTTACTTGGAAATTGAAATGATCCAGGCTTCCCAATCAATTTTGCCAGTGTTTTGCCCCAGTGTGCCATTGGACCCATCAGTTGGTATGGCACACCTCACCAAGACACTGACTAGTTAATGCTGGGAAGACTACTACAAGGCCCCTGTGATGCCATGAGCAATGCCAATGTACTATAAGACATAGTTCTATTAAAAAAGAATTGCCTTCCTAACAAATCCAAGTAAATGGTCAATGTTTCCGAGTGAGCAATCAATATTAATTCAATTTATGAAGACACTAAAATTATCCATTCTGATCGCAGTGGCTGAGAGAGCTAACGCGCTACCTCATGCCTCACTGGCACCAGGGGAGTGTTGGTTCGAATCCCACCTCGTCCGTTCTGAAAATAGTTTTCGAGGTTTCCCATTTTCACTACCAGGCAAATGCCGGAACGGTTCCTTTCAATAGGTCCACAGCCGATTTCCTTCCAAAATCCCTTCCCTGACCTGTCCTGAAAAGAAATAACATGGCCATTTACTGCATTAATAAAATTTAAAAAAATAAAAATAAATTTTTCTCAATTAATTTTGCTCATCATTGGTACGATACTCCTCACCAAGATGCTGACTAATACACTAAGGTTCAAAAGTCAAGCATCACTAAGATATATACTAGTATTTTATTAATGAACTGTCAGGATCGTACAGAACATGACGAAAATTAAAGAATAGGTTCTCTGATGTAGGACAGAGAGAAATTACATGAACGTAACAATTGATTTCTATTGCAAAGACACACAACTAAAATAAGCTACTTTCTCAACAAACAGGAAAGAGGTTAATATAGCCACCGACACCTCACGATGACATAGCATACTTTCTATGAGATAGTTAAAGACCTCTACTGACAGTTGGTTCCATTCCTCACGAAGAGCACTGCGGACCTCTCTGGTACTGTCCTTGGAGGAGGCTGAAGAACTGAACTTCGATCTCCCTAATGCAACCAAGGCATGGTCTATTGGGTTCATGTCTGGAGATCTTGTTGATCTGTTCACCTTCAACAAGTTGGTTCTTCGCGGACGTACATTGCCATCCACGAAGATGATGTCTGGGCCAACTGTATATCAGAAAAATCTTACATGTTTGAGTATCTCATCACTAAACCTCTAGCCCTTAATTGCACCCCCAGCAGAGATGCTCTCTACATGCATTGAGCATGATGCCTGCCAACACTAGTATGCCACCACCGCCTAACTGATCCCTTTCCACAATATTCCTGGGATTGAATCGTACTCCACGTTCTCTCCAGACGTACACTGAGAATCATTGTCCAAACTGAATTGGGACTCATCTGTGGAGAGTACATTTTCCATATATTCAGGGTTCAATAAATTGTGATGGTACTGACTCCACTGTAATCAAGCCCTTACAAGGTTTTAATTAAGCAGGAGGTGCACTATTGGACATTTGGCAAAGAGACCAGCCCCTCCGAGTCTCAGGTACACAGTCTGACGAAAAATGCGAACTACTGAGGTAGCGGCATTTGTGGGGAGTTGGTCTTGCAATCATCGTCTGGTTTTGCTGTGCAGTTAATGGCATATATCGGTCCTGCTGTGGAGTTGTAACTATTGGGACGACCTTGTATGGGCCTATGATTGACATCTCCTGGATCTTAAAACCATTGCCAAAGCCTGGAAATGACATTTTGTGGCACATTCAAGGCTGTTGAAACTTTGATCTGTGTCCGGACTAATTCCAGGCATACAATGATTCTTCTTCTTCCTAGCATTTGTCCTGCACACAGGCAGGGTCTGCTATTATGGCTCTCTGTCGCCATTTAATACGATCGTAGGCCATATCGGGACGGAGTCCGGCAATTTTAAGGTCTTCATGTAGTGTGTCAAGCCATCGCTGTCTAGGACGTCCAACTGGTCGCTTCGCATCTACAAGCAAAGTCAATCCAGTGCTTGCAACTGTTGTTTTGTCCACTTGAAGCACATGACCAGACCAGCGCAGACAGCATTCCCTCATCTTCTCAATGACTGGTGCTACTCCATATCGCCTACGGATGTCATCATTGGTGACATGATCGTGAAGTGTCAGACCAGATATCCACCGAAGCACTTGATAGCAAGTCTTCGTTCTTCTTCCTTTGTAGTGGGCAAGCATTCTGCGCCATATAGGGCGACTGGTCGCACTACGGATTCATCCTTTTTAAACCAGCTCCAGCTGATGTCTTTGAAGCATATTCTCAAAACTCGGTTCAAACTTTACCTTCCGAAAACACCGAGAGGTAAATATGAATGAGATACTCTTGGTCTAATGAACTGCGGTTTGTTTACAGTTCAACAGTTCAATCAAGAGTCCATGTGACATTGACAGCAGACTTGCTTATGCACGGAAGGAGAGTTCCACTCTGTGTTACATATTTATGGTGATCATGTTAAGTCCCACCTCCATTTTTCTAGTTTTCTTTTTATGTTTAACAATTGAACACTTAAGTTCATCCTGGGAAGGCAACTGCAAAGCTCCTGTGATGACACGAGCAGTGCTCATGTACTATGAGACACAGAGCTCTCTCTCCTTTTCTTTTCTAAAAAAAAAAAAAATGTCTCCCCGGTTGATCCAAGTGGATGGTGTGGATTGTGTATTAATTGATGATGATGATAATTGTTGTTTTAAGGGGCCTAACATCTAGGTTATCGGCCCCTGATGGTTTGGGTGATCGTGAAGATGAAAATGAAAAGCGAACTTAAAACTAAAACTAACTACTAACCTACATACTAGAAGAAGAAATGGAAAACTAAAGGAGAATAAGGCAAATAAAGGACAGGAGAAAAAGAAATGCCCTCAACCCTCGAAGAAGGCGGATTGAGGGACTTGGAAGGAAGGAGAGCCATGAAAGGCAGATAGGAAAGTGAAAGAGGTCAGGGACAAAAAGGGAAAACGGACCCAGCTCAGGAATCCCTCGGGGTCGCCAACTCCCGAACTCACCAGCCGTGAGCCCCTGAGGGTGTAGCATTATCTAGGGTGCACCAAAAGTGGTGGGGCTACATACACCCGGCCTCCTTGAGGGCCTTAAAAAGAAGGCAGGAGATAACATGAAAATAAATAGAAGGCTGACCCCTCGCAGAAGGAGGGAATCAGAAAAGATGAGACAAGGGCCAATTAAGGCGGGAAAGGAAGTGACTCCCTAACCCTTGGATACCCTAATACTGTCGGGGTCGGAAGAGAACAAGAGTTGACCAAGTGAGGTCGACAGGAAAGAAGACGGAGAGGAGCCCGGCACAAGTAAGTGGAAGCAATGCCGGACTCAGCTGGGGCCCCGTGGTCGCCACCCCACGCCCACTAGAAGTGAGCCCCTGGGGGGGGGGGGGGGGGAGAGGAGAGGGTCCGCCCCAAAGGTAAGGGACAAAAGGGGAAAACGGACCCAGCTCAGGAATCCCTCGGGGTCGCCAACTCCCAAACTCACCAGCCGTGAGCCCCTGAGGGTGTAGCATTATCTAGGGTGCACCAGAAGGGGTGGGGCTACATACACCCGGCCTCCTTAAGGGCTTTGAGCACAAGGCAGGAGGTAACGAAAAGAAAAAGAAGGCTGACCCCTCACAGAAGGAGGGTATCAGGAAAGATGAGAGAAGGGCCAAAGAAGGCGGGAAAGTGAAAGACTCCCTAGGCCACGGATACCCTAATACCGTCGGGGTCGGAAGAGAACAAGAGTTGACCAAGTGAGGTCGACAGGAAAGAAGACGGAGAGGAGCCCGGCACAAGTAAGTGGAAGCAATGCCGGACTCAGCTGGGGTCCCGTGGTCGCCAACCCACTGTGTATTAATTGGACGGACTATTAAAATTATATTTATATAATTTAAGTCAATACGGATCTGTTTATTTCATGCTATTAAATTAATATTAATCAGTTCAGTTGGAGTATAAAATCTGTAAGTTTCTTTGGAAACACAGACCATCCCGATTAATTTGAAAAAAGAAGGAATTTGTTAGTTTTACGTGACTGTTAATCTAGCGATCATGAGCCGTGGGACCTCCATTTTTATGTGGAATCCAAACCATAGGATGTGATATTTCACTTTGAAAATCTCACACGCATTGACCGGGAATCGAACCCTTGGTGAGAGGCAGGCATCTTGACCACTGCACTATCACGCCCCCATTCATTACAAGTATTATCGTTAGCAATGATGAGACCCGACATTCTTAGAAATGTGAGCAACTCTCAGCTTAAATGACCAAGATCATTTTATTGCAATATGCATATTCTTGTTTGAAACATAGCTCTCAGCAGAAAACAGAAGACACACCTATCAGTATAACTTTGAAAATTTTACCCAGACACCAACCAGCTATCAGCTTATAATTTGGAATTTTGAAATACCACATACACTGCTTTGTTGTGGTTGTTATATAATGCTATTTAATTTAGGTCATCAGGCCTGCGTACTTTGGGTATGTGTGGAATCTGTGTAGTTGAGGTGTAAAACAATATTTAGTTTCACTGTGAGGTTTCTCACATTAGCCGGCCCCGTGGTGTTGGGGTAGCGCGCCTGCCTCTCACCCGGAGGCCCCGGGTTCGATCCCCGGCTCCGTCAGGGATTTTAAAACTGATGTGAGGGTTGGAACGGGGTGCACTCAGCCTTGTGAGGACAATTGAGTAGCTGTCTGACAGTGAGACAGCGCCCCGATCACGAATACCAAGATTAACGGCCGAGGGGACCCGACGCGCTGATCACGCGTCACCCCAATATCTGAAGGCCAAATGGCTGGGCAGCGGTCGCTTGGTCGGTCTTAGCCCGTCATGGCCTGGATAGTGCCAGGGGTTGACTTTTTTTTTTTTTGGTTTCTCACATTGAATAATCACACAATTTCACACACTGCCACTCGACAAGGAAGGCCTGCCAGGCCTGCATTGCAAAAGGGAGTCATTTTCACCATTACACAGCTACAAGCGCAGGCTTCAATGGGCACTCAATGGGAGAGGCAGTCAGCCAAGCCAGTTTTCTGGGGTTGAAGCATGGATGAACATCAACGTTTATCAGGCTGTTATAACAGTTAGTTATTGTTGTTTTAAGGGGTGGAAACTGTTATAATAGGTGATTTACTTACATGTACACTGGTTTGTGGAGGTAGGGCTTGACACTACAGTTGAATGTCAATACTGTTATAAACTTTATCGTTAACTACTGTGCATATTATAAACATTTTTGGTAGAAGTATTGTTAGAAACTCAGCAATTTTTCTAGGTTTATGCCATGTCATGTGTGGGGTTTCGTCTAGGAACGCTAAGCTGGCTCATCAGCAGGCTCTTGGTGTCCGCACCCGGACCTGCACAGGAGTAGCGAACTGTGCACAGCTCTCGCAGAGGCCCATGTGCGCTTCCTAAGAAGGGAGGTAGTCCACAGTTCGCTACTCCTGTGGGGGTCCGGGCGCGGACACAAAGAGCCCGCTGATGAGCCAGCTTGGTGTTCCTAGGTGAAACCCCGCACAAGACACGGCATAAACCTAGAGATATTGCTGTTTTAATTCACGGGCCGTGAAAGCCAACATACCATCTTATTGTTAGAAACTTTCTTATTTTTATAAAAATGGAGAAATCTTAAACTACACATTGTAAGCAATGCTTGAATACACACCTGTCCACTGATTGTTGGATTTGTATTTACATGAAGTTGGGAAATGAAATGCTATGGACACACAAACTGCTACCATTTTATTGCTAGCAACATTAAGTGGGCTTCGGGTCACTATACATGTTGCACATCATGTTGATGCATTAAACTGACACTCCGAAAGTTGTAATGATGGTTGTTTTCTTTATAATTAGATTGTGCATATTTTTTTCATTTTAAGAACCTCTCATGTGAATGCATTTCTATAGTCATATTTTCAATATCTTGCTTGTTTTGTTTAAAAAATATTGCGGCGTAAGTCAGGTGACTCATCCTGTATAAACACAATTTCGAATAGAAAATTATTTTCATTCAAAATTCAAACACAAGCAAAAGAGACGTCTGATGATGTCAGTCACACTCTTAGATGAAATATGAAGAACCAAAGTAAATATAATACAACTACTGCCATAACCATCTTAGGCTCACATTTGTTAACATACTATTTCAATATCAGGCCATCCCTAAAATTCTTTTAATTAGCAGTTTAACTGATTTTGAATTTTCTTCAAGGCAATAATTTATTTAGTCTTCCACAGTATGTAAGTGATGTTCTATGAGAAAATACTACTCCCAGCTTAATGAAGGAATATCGACACTTTTAATTCTTCTGTTTATGACTCAAGTGTTTGATTCCCTAGTTTTACTATGGGAAACTTACTTGTACTAATAAATATGCATGTCCATCATCCCTGAATCACAGCTGTAGAAATTAATAAAACATAAACTTCTAAATATATAAAGGTAATATATAAAATGCATCTCATATATTCTCTTACTGAATATAATGAAATAAGGTCACACATCAAAAAAGACAGCAACATCTTGAGCATTATACTCGACTTCAAAATAACTACCTTTCACATTAATGTTGTGAAAAGAATTGTGTTGGCCTTGTAATTATTAATATATTGTATGACAGGATGTGGTACTGCACGAAGGGTATTTGGAGAACTGAACAGATTTATGGTATAAGGAAATACATAAATTAAAGTATATATGTAGCATATTTTAGTTGTTTGAACGAGCGAGTTTTCCACAATTGTTATCAATTCAAACTTTGAACCTATTTCAATTAATGGCAAATATTACAAAGAAATAAAAATAATATCATGAAATTAAAACTGTATCTGAAGTTTTTTAAGATGGGCAACTGAAATATATAAATGGTACTAATACAATAATGTACATGGACCATTTTATTTTACTTACTAAAATACTGTTCAATAAATAGAGTTCTAGATATGACTCAAAATATATGTACCGATATACTCTATTGAAAAGAAAGAAAAGAATAAAAGAGAGGGGGGAGGCAAATAAGGGAGACTTGTGTGTCCCTAAATTCACATTATGGCCTAACCATAATAATCCTGCACAAAATTGCAGATAGAGAAAATTTAATTTAATTTTCTTCTGCCTAGCAATGTAGCAGAGCTTGGTGCAGCACCAGAGTTAAGGCTGTGTGAAAGCTACCTCAGTATTGTGTGTGTTCCAGAAGAAGTCAGCTCGACACGCTGTGATGGGGATCTGGGGTATGTCTATTCCTAACACAAATATATCGACAGCATTTTGCTTGTTCATCCAACTTCAAGTATGTAGTCTGTCACTAAAGGCCCCTTTTCACTTTTCCCATTTGCAGAGTACAAATAAAGAAAAAAGAAGGTGTGAATGAGTGAGATTGGCATTGACTGACTTTAATGTTTTGTGAATGCGCGGTATGCAGTACGCGGGAAGGCATCTGTAGTTCAAGCCCAGCTGGCTTCTCCTAGACAATAAGTATATTTCCTACATACACAGTCCTAGTAAAATTTTGTATGATTGAATTTTGTCACAATTCAGGATTTACATGGTGAAGGCCATTAGTGTGAGATTAAGGACATTGTTAGGAACACAATATACTGTATTATGTAAAACATTTTCTGCTATAAACTTCAGTTCAGTACAAAAATGACTCATTGTAAGCCTGGAACTACATATGAATGCCAAGGTGATAGCCTTCTTGTACGTAATTAGAGAACTAATTGTCTTATGTGGTTGAAAGAAATGTCTCAATAATTCAATTATTATCTTGCATATTTACAATTGTCAGTAGTATTTTTTAAAATACTAGCAACAAAATCACCACTGGTGATGTAATGTTTTTAAAAATGTATCCAACTTGTATTTTCAAGTCTGCTACAAGTGCTTCCTTGTAAGAAGAGGTTTGAGTATACTGTAATCTAAAATTCCTAGTTGTTGCGTTGTTCCATTTGAGGGGCTTGGACATTGTGATCATTTAGACCTGTGTACTTGGGCATGTGTGTAATTTTGTGTTATGATGAAATTCCTTAACCAGGAGTCTTCAACACATGGCCTATTAATGAAATCACAAATTCCTGTTATCCTGACAAAATTCTGATGTGAACAATGGGTTACAAAGTACAGTAACAATATACCGTACAGTTCTTTACAGTAACATCCTGTAAATATTTTCTTTTAAGTATGAGAAAGATTAATTGTGTCATTTCTTCCTACTAAAATGGAAGTTTATAAATGAAAAATGAGGAGTAAATTGTATTTTCATACTTTGAATATCTTGTCATAAGTCTACTAACTGAACATACAGTATTATACACACATTCTCTACAGACCATTAATGTTGTTACAAGATTATTTGCAAATGGGGACATATTCCCTGGTAGCATAATTGCAATAAAACTACAATTTTAAATGCACACAGATAATAAAAATGGTTATATTTTCTGTAGAAACACATGCATGTATGTATGTCTACCCCTTATTTTCCTGTTTTCAATGGAGTTGGAGGTGAGATGCAATGAAAGTCTATGTGGCAGGTGTTTTTGCACCAACCTCGTGAGAGGAGTTAATGAGAGATGAATGAAGATGAATGAGACTGGACAAGGAGAAGGAAGGAAGCGGTTGTGGCCCGTCCCGGCATTTGCCTGGAGTTGAAATTGGGAAACCACTGCAAAACCATTTCAAGGATGGCCGAAATGGGGGAGGGTTTGAACCCACGTTTACCGAATCCGCAGATAGCTTGGCCCCATGGCCTAGTGCTATGCGTTAGCGAGCATAGCTACTGCTGTCGGTCGTAGAAACACATGAACAATAATTTTTAAAAAATTGTAAAATACTATATCAAACCCTTTTATTCAATAAGCATTAACATGCTGAAACCTGCAAATCTTATTATAACTTCTTTTTTGTTGACACGTTTAGTCTTCTAAACGTTCGCACATTTGGAGGCATAGGGTTAAAATGTCCTATGGCAAATTGTTTCTATTTCCCCTCTCTCCATAAACCTAGTTTCTATGCCATTGATTAAGCTTTACAAGAATGATCAAATCAACCCCTATACCTCCATTCCTAATCTCCCACAAATATCTTTCCATGCATTCTCTCCTCATAAGATATACCCCTAATCTTGCTCTAGAACAGCATATTTTGGTCACTTGGGCTCAGAGGAACTCCTTGAAGAATCACATTGCTCTGTACAATGAGAGTTGAGGTTGCTTTGCCATCCCGAATTTTAACCATGTTGTAAACCAGGAGATTGTTGACTATTATTGTTAGAGGGTTCTCATCGCCGTTTGTATGCCAACCTCCAGTCAGACCATTTTGACCCATTAAGCCCCCCCCCCCCCCCCTCGCATCAGTTCCAGTCTGAATTTCTGAGTATAAATTAGTAGTCACTTCATGCCCTGGCTATGTATCGTAATATTATTGAGGTATGTATAAATATTTCTTATCGATTAAGCCTGATGCCTTTAGGTGTTATGCAGGCTTGACATGATACAGAACTGCAAGGGACTATCATCTTTATTTCACATTAAAGGACCTCTGTGCTCCCGTCTCTGACCTTTTATGCAAATCACATCTACGAACTCCCGCTGGTCTAGCAGTACGAGTTTTGCGAAAGATACACTTAAATGTTTTATAAATTGTGAAGATTTTCTTGTTGGAGAGAAGAATAATCTGATGCACAATTTGGGCATAGTGCTGCAATAGGCATCCACATTTCAGCACCCTTAATTTTTCAGCAGTGAAACAAGGTAATGTCAGGTACTTTGGCAAGGTCCATATGAAGCAGTAAAGACATATTTTCAAAATATTCAGCTTACAGGCCATCACAAACTGCTCCAGGATCAAATTTTGGTGAATACGAGCCACACTTACAGTTCAAGGCTGATCTTGCTTAAGGTGATCTTTGACAGACAGGCTTGGACTTACTTGGATAGACTGATGTACAAATATTCGAGCAATTTTTGTTCTCTCTTAAGATCTGGAAAATTTCTCCAGTAGATTTTCCAAAACTTCTGTGAAGCCATCACGGCGGTGAGATTTGCAAAGTCTTCCCATTCCAGGGTGAAAACCGCATGCTTCTCTTTTACAGATTGGCTTTAAAAATTCTAAAAATTCTATTTTGACAAACTAACAATAAATCAGGCTGAAAGAGAACAGGACACTGACAAACCTTTCAATCCTAGTACGCCTTGGGTTTCGTGGGTATATGCTTTTTGAGGATCCAACCAGCCTTCGGGCTGACTACCTAACAGACAGACATAAATACTTCTGAACCATGGAACGTAGACCTGTGAGTTAGTTATGGTTGTTTTAAGGGGCGGAACTACGAGGTCATCTGCCCCAGACCTGTGAGAGTTGACCAAGAAAGGCTAACAAGAAAGGGTGGCCAATTAAGTTAATGTAGCGCCACATTCAACTCAAGGCACCATAGTTGCCAAGCTATGCATGTCTTGTGGAATTCAGTATGAGATTTATTACTTTGCATTGATTAGGAACATTTATTATTATATATCTAGACGGAATGATCTTGAGGTTTCTTATAGAATTAATAGTCCAGCAACTAAACTCTGTTATAAAGGTGACTGACTTACATTATGTAGTGTGAGTGCGATGCCAGAAAATGAAGAGTATTTGACAATACTTCAACATCTCTGTAGTGGGTAGTAGGCTTTAAACAGGAGTAATTAATTTCACTTCTATAGAAACAATCTCATTACAATTACAATCACAGACAAAACATGAAACACAATAGAGTTCATTCTTCATCTAAGCTGCAATGATAAAGATTATGCTTGGCTTCCAATTTTCTTCAATCACAAGGAATATCCACAATAAACTACAGATGTATAACATAGACCAGTGATTTCAAGGTCTTCATCCTAAAATATACGGCTGAGGCGGTTAGTGTCTAGAGGCTATCCATCCATGGGGCAATGGTGCAACTCAGTGGGTGTTTCATAAACTACGAACATAGGTATTTGCTGGCAGTTGAGAATATGATCACAAGATGTCAGTATACAGTTTGGGGCAAGACAGAATAAAGGACACTCACCAGTAACATGAAGTCACAGAATGCTGATCTTCACAAGGCTGATAAAGAAGGTATGGGAATACAGAAACAGTTTACCAGAAGGCAAGTTTGGACTTATAAATTGGGTTTCAATTTCAGATTTACATTTGTGGAGTAATAAGGTGGGATGGTTTTCAGGGGACTTCATAGGAAGGGGTCACCTGAAAATTGGAGCAAGCACGAAGTAAAATAGCCTTTATGGTATACAACAAAATGGAAAAATTATGATCTATGATAATTTATTTACCAGGGTCATATATGTTTGCCTATTTCAACAATCTACACATTCTTCAAGCTCAACAATAAATCTGGTATTTTGCCACCATCATCCAGAACCTTTAAAATTGGGCTTGCAGGTAGGTTTGATGCATCTCTTTGCTTGTGCCCTGAAGGAGAATATGACTGCCCACATAATTGTACATACACTAAGCTGACAATAAAAGAAAATAGTTTCCATGTTCCAGATTCAGGGGAGGAAAAAATAAGGTGAAATTCATTTTGAACAATGAAAGCTTGAACATAAAATGTGATGTTTGTCATGGAAGATCAGAACACTATACTGTACTAACTTAAAATGTAATTCCATTATTAGGCAAAAATCAATCCATTTTGAGATTGAGTAAAGATAGATTACTATCTTTAATTCTTCATGAATATAATAATAACAAAAACCCACAGATTTTAGATAGACTATTATAATACATTTTGCCTGTTTCAACTACCTCACTCCTCACCTTGCCTAATACACCTCATTATACATTCTCCCTTGGGATTTTGTGGGTTTCCACCTCCATAATAATATGGATCCAACCAGCCTCTGGGCTGACTACCTAACAGACTGACAGATACAATAAATTATTTTAAACAATCTCCTGTTCAGATGCTCATAATAACATATTTAAGTTTTGAAATTAATTTGAAAACTGATTATTGAAAAGCACAAACTACGTTTGGGAATTTTACATGAATAAGATGATTTTATCCAGCACTGAACATGTGGAATTTTATTGTGTGTCAAAATTTCATAGGCAATACAGGGTATTAACACCCTAGTTACCGAACTCCCTATTTTCTGATAAGTCATATGGATGTTTTCAATGAGCATTTTATAAGAGCAATTACATAAAAGTAAATTAACAACTTACAGCGCTATATATGTTCGTTATATTGCATGTTTGCTACACACTGACAACTTTGTTCCAGTAAAATATAAATAAGTGTACATTATATTTGTTCAAGGAATATAATTACTATTGTCAAATTCTTTGCTATTTATATTTATTTTTTTATTGTATAATAATTGTATGCAAAACGGAAGCCTCCGTGGCTTAGGCGGCAGCACGCCGGCCTCTCACCGCAGGGTACGTGGTTCAAATCCCGGTCACTCCATGTGAGATCTGTGCTGGACAAAACGGAGGCAGACAGGTTTTTCTCCGGGTACTCCAGTTTTCCCTGTCAAAATTTCATTCCAGCAACACTCTCCACTATCATTTCATTTCATCTGTCATTCATTTAATCATTGCCCCAGAGGAGTGCATCAGGCCTCGGCAGCCGGCACAGTTCATATCCTCGCCGCTAGATGGGGGCTTCATTCATTCCATTCCTGACCCGGTCGGAGACTGGAAGCAGGCTGTGGATTTTCATTCAATTGTATGCAAAACAATTCTCTGCCAGAAACCTCTTCCTTTCTTGCCATCATACTCTGTAAACTATGGTATAAAGCTTATGTAAGTTCTCTGATCACTGGGAAATAAGAATACGGCATATTACGTTGTGGCCATTCCAACAGTTTTTACTACATAATATGATAAATTGAATTATTAACTTTAAAAATCTATATATTTTGTCCCTTTTCTAGACATATGACTTGAAAATTCCATTTTCAAGTTTGTATTCCAATTGGTATGGGAATGTAAATGTTTATATCATTCCTGTTTCATCGGACAATGTTGAACATTAACAATGGATTGGATTTGAAAATATTATTTCAGAAGTATAATACCTTTTATCTTTGGCCACTTTCACACGAGGCAACTAGTGGCGGCAACTTATAGCTGAGTATTGTTTTGGACATCATCTTTCAAGTGCCTGAAGACTACAGTCTGACTTACAGCATGGTTTTCCAAGCACCTTGCTACAATATTCTCTACCACCAAATAAAATATGAATCAAAATATTACAAAACTGGTAAGTAAATACAGCACTTGGCTCAAAAATGGCAAGCTAAGCAGAGTTGATTATCATGAAAATAAAACCCACCAATGCTATTATCTAACTCCTCCCTAATACGTTTTGAGGGCTGTACTGAACTGAAGCTTATATTCTGGAGCATAATGATGTTTCTTTTTTTAAATACACAAAGTAGAAATCACTGTGGCAACAATTAAATAAGTGGTAGTTGAAGGACAATGGTCTGTGATAAATTAATAATGTAACACTCAATCAACCACCACTGATTTAAAAACTATAAACGGCTTACAGTAGTGCAGGTTTTTAACCTAGCTGCTTGTCCAGATTAACAACTGGTTTCCAAGTCAGTCTTTGTTATTACAAAACACCACTTAATATTTTTGTCTTGCATACTTCTTCTCATATACAAATATCACAACATATACAAATAACCCCATTCTTGATAACTTTTACACAATGGCAACACTTTTACACCTACAAAACGCACTGCAGGATTTATATTCAGTTTCAATAAAACGTGTTCACTGTATTGTGAGATATTTAAGATGTTCAACAACAGGTTAAAGTGGTAAAATACATGAAGTGTAAAAACACCAACACTGCATAGAATGAAAATAGATAATTATCAGCAGATGTCTTTTCTTCTCTTGATTGAAACAAGCGAGATAGTAATATTCCAATGCAATGAATAGGCTGCTGTGATTTTTTTTAATACTTTCTTTTTTTCTAGAGAGAGAGAGAAAGAATGAGTTTATTTTTACAGAACTAAATCACAGCCTCCCCTATACAGAATCGTCTGAAAGCAAACAATAAGAAATTATCAGTACGACCATATTTTTAAAGAAGTTTAATACACTCGATTTCATTGAAATTTTCTACATACCATGGTACCACCATTTGGTCTTCTTGGGATTTTTATTACATGTTTTGACATAGAATGAGTTATCTGGAGGCCTTTTCTGCAGGGAAATAAAAAAAAAGAAACACAGGCAGTTTAGAATTACACAATGAAGTGAATGGACTTTCTATGACAGTTATTTCTTGTATAAACTCTTATGAAACTCATTAATGGAGTCATTCAAGATTTTATTCCTTACTTCTTACTTCCTGTTGCACTTATTTCTCATACAAACTCATTTGAAACAAATTATTGATTCATATTAAAAAGTAAGGAACAAAATCTTCAAAGGGATTAAGAAAAATGAACTGAATGCAAGACGTGGGAAAAAAATAAAATAAAAAAAGTCATTATTCGGCCAGACATATCATGCCAAATCTTAGAACCAACTAATAGAATTGAATTTTCCTTGAAAACAATTCACCATTTGCTAAAAATCTTGTATGGATTTTGACCCCTTGAATACTCAATTGGAGAAGTTATCAAGGAATAATTGTGATACAGCATGAGAAAGAAAGAAAGAAAGAAAGAAAGAAAGAAAGAAAGAAAGAAAGAAAGTACAATAGCAACATAACATAACTTACTTGTTAAAAACATTTTGAGGGCAGATACATGGTTCTCAAGCTTTTGGCTGATTCTTCATTGTGAAGAAATGTATTACAAGAAGGAAGAAAAGTACAGTAAAAACTGAATGAGAAGACGAAGTAAAGTCTTTAAGCATTAATTTAAGATTATGTTCTTGAGCGTGATTTTGTGTGTTTGACATTTATTGTGATCTGTGATAAAGGGGCTGAAGAAGGATCAAAAATACCCGAAACATGTCCCTGAGTAAATAAATCTCTGTTTGTCAGGCAATTTCAAGTATTGATTGGGCGGAAAAGTTAACCCATCAAATTACGAGTTACTTATTTGTCAACACGGACCCAAAATAATGGAGGTTAATTCTAATGATCCTAATGTCTGGAATGTCTTAAGTGAGTAGAATATAACTGAGGTAGGACGTTTAGGATTATTTTTAGTCTTCTAATACAGTTTGCTTGGCTGGTGCATACCTCAGAAAAGAGTTGCTCAATTTTGAATGATTTACAAATGTGCCATGGAATTTCATCATCGAGTTTTAAAAACGAGCAATTTTGGCATAGAACAATGTAAAATCAAGTTGCAGGATTTGTCTGTCTAATGCTGAAGATAATCTTTGACCCAGTATTGACAAGATTTGCAAGAATTAACATCAATCTTAATTTATCATCTAGGCTTACAGGGTGGAGCCGAGTCGTGCATCTGTGATCGTTTCATGACGTTTTGGCTGTCATTGCAGCAGCCTTAATCATGGGTGCAAGTTCGTGTCTGTACTCAAACTGACCGTTGGTTGCCAGTCAGACGTGCCTGCTCGAACTGCATTGTCGTCACGCTGCTCCCTGATTGGTCCGAGCCCCAGCCAGTCACGCGCTAAGAGAACTTTCCATGTGATGCTAAGCCTGAATCCGCCTTCGCGATTGAAATTATTAGGATGCTTCACGACCTCTATTGCCTCTCTAATCCTGTTCTGATATCTAGGAACTTAGCACAGTTTTACCTTATCAAATTCTATGACGTCTCTCGTGACGTCAGCATGTTCAGCTATTGCTGATCTGTAGTTTATCTGTTTTGTGTCTCGAATGTGCTCTGATTTTCTAATGGAAAAAGAGTCTTTTTGTTTGCCCTATGTATACCTGTCCACAGGACAAGGCACTTTGTAAACTCCTGCGTCCTGGTTTGGATGCTTTATCTTGTTTGATTTACGTACCGCTGCATCAGCTTGTTTATTGATTGCATAACTGTTCGTCACGTTGTGTTTCCTTAGCAACCTGGCGGTTCTATCTGTCACCTCCTGTATGTATGGCAGAATGGCTTTATGGTGAGGCCTATCTTCGTTCTTTTCAGCAGTTCCTTGGCTTAGTTTTACATTCCATATGGCCTATTTATTATCTGTCCTTTGCTGTAACCATTAGCTAGGAGGTTATTCCAAACTCGTTTCTTCTCTTCATTTACACTTTCTGATACGTGCAAGGGCACGTCTCTACCATTTCAAACATATATTTAATCAGGGACGCTGTTGTTGAAGTTTGAATCGTGCGCTTGGTCGATCAGTACCGCCTGTCACCACAAGATGGTAGCTGCAGTCGGACTTTGCAAAGATACAAGTAGTTCCTGTTTCTCCCCAATAGGTGGTGTGGTCTTCGCCTTATAAACTCTATATACGCATGACATAATTGAAAGACAATTATGATTCTACGTCATAAAACAAATGCTAGTGCATTCATGATACCGCCAAAATTATGAACTTATTTATGACATTGTTGTTTTGATGTGTCTTTCTCTGATTGGACAATATTTATTTACATGAAGACAGTTCGATAAATGACGAGCGATTCCCCGCCATTTTTGTGGAGTCCATTAGCTGTCGAGTGTTAAACATCAAGCTATCTGGTCGTAAAAGAGGTCTCCACTAATGGGGGCTTTAAGCCCCCATCCTCTACCAAATATGCATATATTCAAGAAAAAGGAATTGCCTGTTGTCTTCAGGTTGTAAATTTTCATCGTTCCGCCGTGAAGAGGAAATGTGCAAGGATAATCGCAACTGGATGCGATCAAGTGCTTGTATCTACACGAGGCATGCGCGTGTTAGCCATTTTTTGTGAAGCACGGGTAGTTATGTAAAATTAGGTGTTAATTACTCTGTTATTATGTGTCTCCACGGAGAAGGATGTAAGGTACGTTTTTTATTTTAAATTTAATTTATTTAATTATTTTATTTTGGGATCTCCAAGTTTGGTCGTGTACGAATGTTGATCTTCTGTTGTGTTCTAGCTTGTAGGCCAAAAATTTCTTTTTCGTTTTAATAACGTTTCCTTATATATATTAAGTTTCTTATTTATTTTTTTGTTTACCTTCTGGAGACACGTTTTTTGTTATTTCACGTTTAAATTATTATTTATTTTCCTTTGGCAAGCTTGGGTTTGTCCCTTTTTTTTTAAATCCATGTAAGATCCGTCCAGTTTTAAAACGACTTGCATTATTAGTGTTTGATGTAATTGTTTTTTTTCCACCGTTCATTTCCTTCTACTAATGTTTATATTTAATCTTATTAGTTGTTTGCCGTAATTTCGTTCCGGCATGTTTTTGGTGTGGCCATAGCTTTTGTTTACCGTGATGCATTGTGGTCTCGTTGTCAGTCCTTTTGGCGCGGGTCTCAATAGCAGACGTGTTGTGAATTAACTTAATCCTTTTTTAGTGTAATCTTGTTAATGTTAATTTCGTGATTTTTGGTAATGTCCTTGTGTTTTCCGCCGGCGAGCATATCATTTATTTTTTTTATTTTCTATCCCATTTAATTTTTTTGAAAGTGTAATTTAATTTTCAATTCCTTTTGTTTTGGCGTGGCCTCAACATCTGCATGTCGGATCGTGATTGCATTACCTTGCAATTCATCAAGCCCGTTCTGAGTATGTTATGCATGTAATATTTATTTTTACCTTTGGGCTGTTTAATTTTTTTTAATTTAAATTAACTTTTCCTTTTCTTGGCTTTTGCAAGCAAGCATGTTAGGCGCTATCTGGCCTTCTTGTAAATTTTGTGTGGATTGATGCATGTTCAGTTTAGGTGAAGGTTCCTTAAATTTTTAATATTAAACCTATTGTTTTTTTTAAATTCTTTGGTTGTGGCATTATTTAGCCGACGGCAGTCCCGTTGGTTTTTGGGGGGTGTTTGTACGATAGCCTGTGTGTGTTGTCCCCTTATCCATCTTCCTTCCACTCCTTTGGAGCTCTTCTGTCGGGACATGTCATCTGGAGGTGATGTTGCTGCGGAAGTGACCCGGACCCCTGAATACAGGTAAGTTGGCCCATCCACGTTTCCCGTTCTCGCCCCATTCTGGTAAGCAAAGCGTTGGTTATCGAGAAGCCGACGTGCTGCTGGCCAAGCGATGGTGTCTCTTCTCGTAGCATTTTGGTAGCAGAGCGAGCTCATGTTCACTTCCGTAACTATCCCCTCCCCAGTACCCACAGGCTGTTTTATGGACTCCTCTAATGCCGATGGGTCAGTTGTTGGTGGGATTTTGTCAGGAAAATGTACTTAATGTTATGTTTTGCTAATCCTTATCGTTATTGTGTTTCATGTTGCCTCTGGATATCCATGTGGTATGCTGGATGTAAGGTGTCCTGTTTTTAAATGAGGCGTTTACCCCTGTATTTTACCCTGTTGGTGTGCAACTTTCCAACTTAAGAAGCAGCCCGGTGAGTGACTGACATGTGTTCTTGGCATGGGAAATGGGATTGTTGATATTCTGATAGCCTACATCTGCGAGTGAAGACATCCTGGAGCTCTATCGGATGCTGTTCGCCATGTGGTCTGTGGCAGTTTTTATTAATTTAGCTTCCTGTTCTCGAGCCAAGCAAGCGGTGACGTCTGCAGTCCTGGGCTACGTTGTGCATGATGTTTTTGTCGAAATTTCAGGTGTCGAGGCAGTATTGGTGTTTAAGAAGACTGTTGTGTTCCTGTATGTTTCTTGTGCATGATATTCTGTGGTGATATGCTGTCCTCGTGATATATTTATTATGCTACTGTCACGCCTATTGGTGTTATGGCAAAGTGTAGTCCGATTAAAAGGGCTAACCTATTGAAATCTGCCCGCCCTATGTCCCTATTGTGGTGCCAGAAGGCACATTTAACATGCGTGTCACTATTTTTTGGCTAGGAATTCTTCCCAAATTCATTCTAGGTAAGTGTTTGTTTTGAAGTGTTTTTATCGCAGTGTGCGATTTGTAATTTTTGTTCTTAAACTTACATTATACTGCAATCGTTCTGGGATAAGCGTATATGTTGTGCAAATCATGTCTGTATGCATGTGTTAACGTTAGATTTTCATTTAGATTTGTAGGGTGGGGTAATTTAGGGTTTGTTTTGTTTGCAAAAGTAAGGTTAGGATCGTATTTTTATTAGTTGCTTTCATTGTAATTTTGAACTGAACATAATATGTAGGTGTGTTTTACGTGGAGATATCTACTGTCTGGGGTTAGCTAGGATTAGAAGTATGGGATTCTTTCTTGGTTTGATCCCTGGGCAGGTTGTAAATAGGACTTGCACGATCCGAAGAGTGTCAGGTATGGGACTGGCCTGTTCGATGATATGCAAGTATGTGTCATGTAACTTAATGTAATTGTAAGGGTATTGTGTTTTAATTGTATTTGTTTGTGTTATGATATCTCTACGACTACATAACTTGCATATTTGAGTATTAATGGGAATTATTTT
This sequence comes from Meconema thalassinum, assembly GCA_946902985.2. Lineage (NCBI taxonomy): Eukaryota > Metazoa > Arthropoda > Insecta > Orthoptera > Tettigoniidae > Meconema > Meconema thalassinum. Next base: position 306,033,207 of record OX336390.1, read on the forward strand.
TGTGGGTGGTAAAAATTATGTATCGCTGTTATTTGAGTATGTGTGCGATGAATATGTTGTTGTGAATATGAGATCTCAGTTCGTGAACAGCCATAATGTAATGTGCTTTCCTGTTTAATTAATATTTATAGGGTCTTCTAAAGTTACTGGGATTAAATTTCTGTTGGACATTATGGTCATCAGGTTCTGTAACTCAGCTTGTTTTGCATTTTAAGCCAGTAATCTGTTGTTGCTGGAAATCAGGGTCTCCTGTTACCTCATGCTAACTGTAAATGACATTGGCCTTCTGTTTTAGTTCATGCTATGGCAATCCCGGTCATCAGCCACTGTAGTTTGAGTAAAATTTTCTGCTTTTGATTAATAATCCTAAATTTTTCGGCTTTATCGTTTGGAATGGTGCGTAAATGTTCCCTGTTAGCCTCGTCTTTCAACAAGAGCGGCTTGTTTCTCATCTAACCGTATTTTCGGGCCATGTTAGGCATCCTTTGGTTGTACGTGTTCGTGTCTTTAACCTGATCGAGGAAACCTCATTGTACCTCGTGTACTGTTGAACTTAGTTCTTTTTATGTTGGATTTTTCTCACCCAGGCGGATGTCGGCTGTATTCTCATCGGGTGTCGAACCTCAATTTCGTTCCTTGTGTGAGTGTATTGGTGTTTGATTTTCTGCGCTGCCATTTTCTTCTTCGTTTTTGTCGTTACTGTAACTACGTTTGAATTCCTCAGTGTCCCCATGCCAAGTAATGCGTGCGGTCACGAACCAGCTATGTAGAGGCATACATGTCAGATTAATTAATTTTCCTTTTCTAAACCCTAAGGCCAACAAATTTCTAGAGTGCATCTATCACACATTAAACGAGGTGGAGAGGTGTCTAATGAGGAAATGCTACCGTAAATTTTGTAAAACAAATTTTGTAAACTGAATTTGTATAATGTATAGTATCCCTAACCTTCATTGAAGCCTTCAAGCTTCTGTTCCTTGTGGAATTTTGAATTTAATTGGATTTGAACACTCTGGTGGGATACAAAGTGTAATTGTTGGGAAGTTCCCATTGTAATGGTAAATTGTAAAAGTGTACCTAATTTTGATGTTTCATAGGAGATGCTAATATGTAAGTTGGGCTCGGTGGGAGACCTAACTCATGGTAACCTTGTATTCCTGTTCCCTTTGGGAATTGTAGTGGTCATTCCTCTACCGTAGTTCCTTCGAAATGTATAGTCATCCAACTCATGTAATCTTGAAAGGTACTTCGAATCTGTAAAAAGGTAAACTTGTTAATGAAATTTTGTAAGCACGGATCTAGGGCTTGGTCAGAAATATTTCCTTCATTTAAATTCAACCTTGTTTCTCTTTTGTAAAATGTAGTAAGAAATTGTAATTTTGTAAACTTTTATTTTTGAAATTAGATTAACTTCTATTTTTGTAAATGGCTGCCCACGCGTCACATAATGTCTTGCACATTGCTTCTACCTACTTCGTCTAAAACGACCTACATTGGACTTGTTGAAAATTTTCCTAACGTGTCTCGGACTCTGAAAGCACTGCTGGTGCTGGTGTACTGCGTTTCTGAGGATTTTTGGACACAGTGATGCTGTTGACTAAGTGGTTTGCGAGGTGATCAATTATCCCATCACTGATAATCTGACCCTGCATTCTTCCTAACCAAAACGATGCGGTTTCATCCATCAATTGGAGTTAACTGGTGATCATTATCTTCGGGAAGCATCTCTGGTGAATCGACAAGTTAAGGAGGACTGTCTATGCCTTGGCATATTCGTGAACGGTGTTCACGCTTAAGGGAGGGAGACTGATACGTGCAAGGGCACGTCTCTACCATTTCAAACATATATTTAATCAGGGACGCTGTTGTTGAAGTTTGAATCGTGCGCTTGGTCGATCAGTACCGCCTGTCACCACAAGATGGTAGCTGCAGTCGGACTTTGCAAAGATACAAGTAGTTCCTGTTTCTCCCCAATAGGTGGTGTGGTCTTCGCCTTATAAACTCTATATACGCATGACATAATTGAAAGACAATTATGATTCTACGTCATAAAACAAATGCTAGTGCATTCATGATACCGCCAAAATTATGAACTTATTTATGACATTGTTGTTTTGATGTGTCTTTCTCTGATTGGACAATATTTATTTACATGAAGACAGTTCGATAAATGACGAGCGATTCCCCGCCATTTTTGTGGAGTCCATTAGCTGTCGAGTGTTAAACATCAAGCTATCTGGTCGTAAAAGAGGTCTCCACTAATGGGGGCTTTAAGCCCCCATCCTCTACCAAATATGCATATATTCAAGAAAAAGGAATTGCCTGTTGTCTTCAGGTTGTAAATTTTCATCGTTCCGCCGTGAAGAGGAAATGTGCAAGGATAATCGCAACTGGATGCGATCAAGTGCTTGTATCTACACGAGGCATGCACGTGTTAGCCATTTTTTGTGAAGCACGGGTAGTTATGTAAAATTAGGTGTTAATTACTCTGTTATTATGTGTCTCCACGGAGAAGGATGTAAGGTACGTTTTTTATTTTAAATTTAATTTATTTAATTATTTTATTTTGGGATCTCCAAGTTTGGTTGTGTACGAATGTTGATCTTCTGTTGTGTTCTAGCTTGTAGGCCAAAAATTTCTTTTTCGTTTTAATAACGTTTCCTTATATATATTAAGTTTCTTATTTATTTTTTTGTTTACCTTCTGGAGACACGTTTTTTGTTATTTCACGTTTAAATTATTATTTATTTTCCTTTGGCAAGCTTGGGTTTGTCCCTTTTTTTTTAAATCCATGTAAGATCCGTCCAGTTTTAAAACGACTTGCATTATTAGTGTTTGATGTAATTGTTTTTTTTCCACCGTTCATTTCCTTCTACTAATGTTTATATTTAATCTTATTAGTTGTTTGCCGTAATTTCGTTCCGGCATGTTTTTGGTGTGGCCATAGCTTTTGTTTACCGTGATGCATTGTGGTCTCGTTGTCAGTCCTTTTGGCGCGGGTCTCAATAGCAGACGTGTTGTGAATTAACTTAATCCTTTTTTAGTGTAATCTTGTTAATGTTAATTTCGTGATTTTTGGTAATGTCCTTGTGTTTTCCGCCGGCGAGCATATCATTTATTTTTTTTATTTTCTATCCCATTTAATTTTTTTGAAAGTGTAATTTAATTTTCAATTCCTTTTGTTTTGGCGTGGCCTCAACATCTGCATGTCGGATCGTGATTGCATTACCTTGCAATTCATCAAGCCCGTTCTGAGTATGTTATGCATGTAATATTTATTTTTACCTTTGGGCTGTTTAATTTTTTTTAATTTAAATTAACTTTTCCTTTTCTTGGCTTTTGCAAGCAAGCATGTTAGGCGCTATCTGGCCTTCTTGTAAATTTTGTGTGGATTGATGCATGTTCAGTTTAGGTGAAGGTTCCTTAAATTTTTAATATTAAACCTATTGTTTTTTTTAAATTCTTTGGTTGTGGCATTATTTAGCCGACGGCAGTCCCGTTGGTTTTTGGGGGGTGTTTGTACGATAGCCTGTGTGTGTTGTCCCCTTATCCATCTTCCTTCCACTCCTTTGGAGCTCTTCTGTCGGGACATGTCATCTGGAGGTGATGTTGCTGCGGAAGTGACCCGGACCCCTGAATACAGGTAAGTTGGCCCATCCACGTTTCCCGTTCTCGTCCCATTCTGGTAAGCAAAGCGTTGGTTATCGAGAAGCCGACGTGCTGCTGGCCAAGCGATGGTGTCTCTTCTCGTAGCACTTTCCTTATTGCAAATGTGGTGAGGAGTGTCCTAGCTACCATTTTCTTCTGCGACAGTGGATGACTTGAGTTTGCATGTAGGTACAGAACTGTATGAATGTCTTTCCTACAGACCCTGTGTCCGAGCGTATTATCTGTTCGTTTATAGAACAGACCGTCTAAGAAGGCCAGCTGATTATTTTCTTCTACTTCCATTGTGAAGTTGATGCTCGGATGTCTGGAGCACATGAAGTCTAGGAAATTCTGAAGTGTGTGGCGTCCATGTTCCCATATCAAAGAGACGTCGTCTACGTATCTGAACCAACACTTTGGCTTCAATGGGCTCTCCTTTATAGCTTCTTCTTCTTTCTCTTCTTATAAGTTTGCCATAAACACGTTGCCCAATAATGGAGAGAGGGGGGGATCCCATGGCCGCTCCCTCCATTTGTTGAAACATCTGCCCATTGAAGACGAAGACTGTGGAGTTAACACAGTGTTCAGCTCAGTCAACTAAATCCAGCTATATGAATCTCCTGTGACTGGAAGCTTTTCCCTGATTATCTGTGTGCGTCAGGTACAGGAACCCTCGTAAATAAGAACTCCACATTGAAGCTTGCCAGTAGATCGCGGTCACTGAAGTTTATACTCGTTATGATATCTATGAAGTGTTGCGAGTTACTGACGTGAGAGGCTGGCGGAGGAAATAATGGCTGCAGGATCTGATTCAAATATTAACAAGAACGTGAGTTGGGGATGCTACGGTGCTAACTATAGGCCTCAGAAGCACATCGGGCTTGTGTATTTTAGTCAGACCATACAACGTAGGAGTTCTAGAGTAGTAAGTTCTAGGGATTTTTGCTTCTCTTTTAGAATAGATGACTCATTAATTAGCCGCGTCATCATCTTAATTGTAGCATTGATAGAGCAATTTTTGTTTGTTTTGTAATAAATTATGTTTTTGATAAGAGTACTCGACATTAAAAATTATAATTCAAACTTAAATTTTATAGAAATATGTGGTAATGACAGTTCAACAATGGGAATTATTAATCTTCCACCTTTAAACATGAACACCGTTGAAAAAATGTCAAAGTTTGGGGTGTCGTGAATCTAGAAAGGTTAAGGAACACCCTACTTTAGGTATCAACAAAGCGCATACCAACAGTGGGAATTAACTGCCAAGATGAAAATTTTCAGTGACCAAAAAAGCTATATGAAATGAAAATCCACAGCCTGCTTCCAGTCTCCGACCGGGTCAGGAATGGAATGAGCGGCGAGGATATGAACTGTGCCGGCTGCCGAGGCCTGACGCACTCCTCTGGGGCAATGATTAAATGAATGACAGATGAAATGAAATGATAGTGGAGAGTGTTGCTGGAATGAAATGTTGACAGGGAAAACCGGAGTACCAGGAGAAAAACCTGTCTGCCTCCGTTTTGTCCAGCACATGGAGTGACCGGGATTTGAACCACGGACCCAGCGGTGAGAGGCCGGCGTGCTGCCGCCTAAGCCACGGAGGCTTCTACCAAAAAAGCTATATGAGTGATGGAATTCCATTAAATAAATGACCTACTACATGGCATTATTGGCGAAAGATTTAGAGGAAGCCAAAACACAGATATCAGAGCTTCAGACAATTGCAAATAAAATTGGCCTTAAGATATCATTCGAAAAAACAGAAATCATGCCACAAAAACCAACACCATTAAAGGAAATACAAATTAATGATACAAAAATTAAAATTGTAACACGATTCAAATATCTAGGAGAGCTAATAACAAACAATTTAAATGAGAAAGCATCAATTCAAATAAGAACCAACAAGTTATCTAGGGCACAAAAATTAACATGGGAAACTTACAAAAAGAAATGCTTATCAATTAATGCAAAAATTAAACATTACAATACAGTCATAAAACCGGAAGCCACATATGCAGCAGAAACATTATTCCATCTAAATGAACATTCTAAAACCGACAGATTACAGAAGATCGAAAGGCGAATTGGAAGAATTTGTATCAATAAAGGATATAAAAAAGATGGGCAATGGCGAATAATACCTAACAATATGGTCTATAACAACCTAGAACCCATTACTGATACCATGCGAAAGAAAAGACTAGGATTCTTTGGGCACATCATGAGAATGCCAGATTCACGTCTTCTAAAACAACTAGTGCAGTACAATCTTGCTTCAAAAAACACAACAACTGGATGCCGATGGTTAAAAGAAATCAGAGAGGACTTAAAAGAAATTGGCCTAACAACAGAAGATGCTGCAAATAAGAAAAGTTTAACTACAGCACTTAAAAATATGACGTTTCATTTTCCACTCACAAAGAAGAAAATTCCTACAAGAATATTTTCCGCCGAAGAACGGGCAAGACGATCAATACGCATGAAGAAGTACTGGGAGGACCGCAAGGCTCGTACAGTTCCTACAAGTCGACGAACTAATGGTTGGGTAAAGTGATCCTTTGTGGTCTCAAAAGAAGAAGAAGAAGAAGAAACCGAGTATGAGAAGAAAAAAACAAAATTGGAAGGCAATTTACAAGTATGAGTAATTCATGTCCTCTAGTTACTTGTGCTCACAGAAGAGGAGTCACTGTACTTGTATTGAGAACAAGTCACAGAGACATTTACAAAAAATCAGTGAATTGAGCATTTTGTGAACTTCAAATGCCAGTAATAACTGAAATATTCTGTGTAAGGAGTTGTCTATGAAGCCACATAAATAGCAACAAAAACAAGTGCTTCCAATTCAGTTGCCAGCTACAAGAGACAAATGAGAATTACAACTAATGAACTGTTTATAGTATTTATTGACCAAAGCAACTTTTCACATAGATGGGCACAGATCAACTGACACACTTAATATATCAAGAAACATTAAGGAATAACAACATAATTTACTGAAGGCTAAACTCATATGGGTCTTTCATCTTTGTTAAGCTTACAGTGACTGGACATTTGTTATTCTTGATTCATTTAGGGTCTAGCAAAATTGTTCTCATTCAGCCCCGCATACTTGGCTGTGTGTTAATAACATGTGGCACTGTGATGGCAAGTTCTGTACGAAAGGACCGAGAGCACGCTGCCATTCGTGGACATAGTTAAGAATTCTCCCGCTAGATGGGGTTAATAGAGACCTTCACGAAACAACTGGCCAGACGGCGTCAGTTTGTATGTGACCGTAGTGTTGTTTTTCTCTTACTGTTCTAGTGTTCCCCCTGCGAAGTTGTTATGGCATATTTAAAAGAACAAAAAGTGTGTTTGAAATTTTGTTTCCTGCTTGAAAAATCGGCAACAGAAGCTTACCAAATGATTCAACAGGTTTTCAAGGAGGATGCTATGAGCCGCACACAAGTTTTTGAGTGGTTTGGGCTCTAAACTTGGTGAGATGAGTGAAGACCATGCATGTTCTGGGTGCCCTTCAAAATCTCGAAATGATGAAAACGATGAGAAAATCTGCCAAAATATCAACAAGGATCATTGTTTCAAGATCCACAAAATTTCAGAAGAGACAGGAGTGCGTTGGAGCTTGTGCCAGCGGATTTTGACTGAGGATTTGTAAATGAGACGTGTTGCTGCTAAATTTGTTCCTCGCCTTCTCACAGAGCATTAATAAAACACTTGATTGCAGTTGAGCCAGGACTTGAAAAACGAGATTGAAAGTGATCCCAACATTTTGACCAAAGTCATTACAGGTGATGAGAGTTGGTGTTAGGCATACGATACAGAAACCAAGAAACCGTTAAGCCAGTGGAAGACTCCCAATTCCCCCAGACCAAAAAAGCAAGACAAATGAGTTTGAATGAGAAGACGATCATGATCATTAACTTTTTTGATGTTCGTGAAATCGTGCACTGGGAGTTTGTTCGCCTTGGTAAGACTGTTAACTAGCACTTTTATTTTGGAGTTTTATGACGTTTGCGAGAGGATGTGCAGAGGAAACGTTGGGAACTTTGGCGATCCGGCGACTGGTTCTCCAGCACACACGGTGTGATCTGTGAACCGCTATTTGGCCTCTCAGGGGTAGTCTGTCGTTCCCCACCATCCGTCTTCCCCAGACCTAGCCTCGTGTGACTTTTTTCTGTTCCCCAGAATGAAAACAAAGCTAACAGGGAAGTGTCTTGATGATGTGGAGACGACAAAAATAGCTTCGCAAAGGGCACTGGACGATATCAAAGTTGAAGAGTTCTAGAGGTGCTTCAAACGGTGGGAAAAAAGATTTGACATGTGCATCGCTTATAATGGAGAGTACTTTGAAAGTGACTGAAGGAATTTTGTAAAACGGTAATAAATAAATTTTTTATAATGAAAATCCAGTTCTTTTTGGGTCCACCCTTGTATTTTTAATTGAAGCTAGGATTGACTTTAGGGTGGCTGTGGCCTTAGGGTAGGTACCATCCCGACATTTGCCATGAGCAGAAGTGGAGAACCAAGGAAAACCACCCTTGGATGGCTGAGGTGCGAAAAGAACACACTTTTTCTCAATTCTACCTCGCGAGGCTGAATATACTCTGTTCCAGTCCTCAGAATGCTAGCCACTACACCATGAGGTGGTTTCATTCTTGGCCATTTTGCACTAATAGTTGATGTCTCAAATGTAGGAAGATTCTAACACTCTTCTCTTCCAGTGGCATGATGCTCCACTCCATTTCCACTGTTACAGTAACTGTTAGAGAGGCTTCTGTGCAGGATTAGATGTACAGGAAAAAGGGACATGTATTTCATGACATAGCTGCCAAAGTCATTGAATTTGACTTCCTCCAATGGGTATAGTGGTGCTCATTTTTATCATGTGATGTAGAGGAACTCTAGTACAGAATTCAAGATGTAGCTACCACAGTCACACAGGATATGCAGAGAAGGGTTTGCCAAGAGTTGGATTATCATAATGGATTCTGCCGAGTGATTCCCATGTCTAATCTCGAAAATATGATGTGCAACGAACTTCTCTTCCAAATAATGTTGCGGAAGAAAGAAGACATAAAATTTGTTGCGACATATCAGGTGATACTAATAAAACTATCAATATTCTCCGTCTTTTCAATACAATATTAATAGTCTATTTATACAATTCGGTACATGTTTCGCACAAACGTTAGTGCTTCCTCAGCCCAAATATACATTAAGACATAAACAAATATTATGCACTATATTTGTTTATGTCTTAATGTATATTTGGGCTGAGGCACTAACGTTTGTGCGAAACATGTACCGAATTGTATAAATAGACTATTAATATTGTATTGAAAAGACAGAGATATTGATAGTTTTATTAGTAAACATATTCAATACGGACCTGAAATGGATAATATTATTCTGATATCAGGTGATTTCTTTTAAATGTGCTTCCAAGTCAATGTTTGGTAAATTCTTGGAGAACTGAAGAAGAACCCCATTTGTTCCAAAGATACACTGCAAAGAATTTCAGTATTCTTGTCACAGAAAATTTAGAGTATCAATTAATCACAAACATTTTCTATTTATGGTAGTTAAAAGGTTGGAGGAACAAACCCACATGGTTTCTTACCAAATACACACAACAATGCTACCTAAAGTATAGGAGTGGTTTGAGAAAACAATATAAAACATTCTCATACTGAAATTTCCTCACTCATAATATTGAAAAACACTTTATATCTAAAGAACATAAGTATAACAAACATAAAGATTCTGTTATTCCTTAGTTTCATAATACTGTAAAGTACATTTTTTAGAAATAAAAGTGTGTTAGCCTCCAAAGTGAGTTGAAAGGGCATTCAAAATCGGACTAAAGGAATAAAATTTTAAATTTATCAAATAAATTAATCATGCATTATTGGTAAGTTTACTTATACTGCTTATATTCTAATAATACAATAGAAATATGTATCACCTTCTCTTTACAACTGCTGAGCATGGATACTATGCTGAGGCACACGGATTGGACAGAAAGGGCGGGTGACCAATCTTCGGTAAGTATCGAGAGACAGATGTGACCATTGCTGTACACGTGTGGATGGACTGGAATGTTCGGACCGATGAACGTTACCTGAATTTTAAAAAGAAATTAATCTGCTGCTTGGAAAGATAAATCAAAATAATAATATAGCATGAAAATGAAAATCCACAGCCTGCTTCCAGTCTCCGACCGGGTCAGGAATGGAATGAATGAAGCCCCCATCGAGCGGCGAGGATATGAACTGTGCCAGCTGCCGAGGCCTGACGCACTCCTCTGGGGCAATAATTAAATGAATGACAGATGAAATGAAATGATAGTGGAGAGTGTTGCTGGAATGAAATTATGACAGGGAAAACCGGAGTACCCGGAGAAAAACCTGTCTGCCTCCGTTTTGTCCAGCACAGATCTCACATGGAGTGACCGGGATTTGAACCACGGACCCACGGAATAATATAGTATAATCAGATCAAATGAATTAACTGATGGATTCAGAAAAGAAAGTCATCTATGAGCCCACAATATCCTACCTTAAAGAAAAGTACATCAATGGAAATATATAGGTTGCAGAGCTAATGATTATTAGTGGAAACATTTCAATTTTATAAAGCCAATTTACTGCCTGATATAGTTATCATAACTCTGAAAGGTTCAATAGCCATAATGAGGAATCACCTATACAATCGTTAGTGAACATGTCTAAGAGTTTGCTTTTTTATTTTTTTAAATGTACATGTTCTGTTTTAAATACAGTACTTGGCTCAAGTATGTGCTCCACAAACTGGAAATACAGAAGAAGACATAGAAGGTTTACTTGAAGAAGTAGAGAAGTGCATTGAAGACAAGGAAGTAATAATAATGGGAGACAAATGTTCAAGTCAGAAGAGGCAGACTAGGAAGGGAAGATATAGTGGGACCATAATATGGATATGGGAATAAAAACCCAGAGAAATCAGCTAGTAGTAGGGAATACAGGGTTCATCAGGAAAAAGAACAGCCAGAAGATTACCAGATATGGATGGGAGAAATAAGAACAAAAACCTTGAATGATTACATTCTGGTAGAAAAGGGACAACACAAAAACCTGTTGGATGTTACAGCCATGCCTGAGGAGGCTTTTGGGGTAGATCATAAGGCAATAATAGCAAAGTTGAAAGTTGGAAAAATCAGAGTTTAAGAAGGAAAAGGTTCCACTGTTGATTTTCCCAATCTGAACCCAAACTGTTCCTCTTGAATTTGGTTTTCAACCTTATTTCAGATTCTTTCCTCTAGTACTCTTTCCATATCTTGGCAGTATGTAAGATTATAGTAATTCCTCGGTAGTTTCCACACACCTTTTGCAGGACCCGTTGGAATATACTGGACTTTTTAAGTACTCAAGAGTGTGTGGAGAGCAAAACAAGTTCCAAAGGGGAAGTAGTGGCTGAAGAGAAGAAGAAAAGTTGGGAGGTATTCACACAGGAAATAAAAGATGATTGTCAGTGTGGAAAGAAATTATTTTTGTCAGCTAATGGAGAAGTATTGTGAACATAACAAGGTCCTTTGGCTGGCCTTTATGGATATCAAAAATGTATTTGATGCTGTATGCAGGGGCAAAGTCTGGACAGTGCTGAGGAACAGTGGGATCAATAATGACATAGTAAAAAGAATTGAGAACAAGAAGGCATCAGCAGTCATATCAAAACATCATCAGGTATGTCAGAACCCTTTAGAAAACTATAGGTCTAAGGCAAGGTCGATTTCCATCCCGTCTTCTCTTCATTGCTGTGATGAAAGAGATTCAACAACAGGTATGTCAATTGATAATACACATTATAATAAATTTAATAACAACAAAGTGAAAGTCATGTTCTTTGCTGATGATATCTGTATCACTGCGTGGACAGAAACGTCTAAAGCATATGGGCTTGTGTTCAGTAAGGGGAAAAGTGAGGTGTTGGTTATGCAGAGAAATGGTCAGCCAGTGAAATGGAAGATAAACAACTCAAGATATCAAACAAATTTAAATATCTAGGAAGCGTGATATCAACAATAGGATCCATCAATGAGGAACTTAACAACAGGATTCAAACTGAAGGAACATTCTATCGAGTTGCTCGAGACCTAATATGGAATCCAACAGTGCGACTAAAATACAGAAGAGCAATCTAACCGACTTATTACACGCCAATTTTGACCAATAGATGTGAGACTTGGACCATGAGGAAAAAGGATGAAAGAAGGATTCACGCAGCTGAGATGAGATTTGCCAGTCCATGGTTGGCAAAACAAGACGAAATAGAATTCATAATGAGAATGTCAGGATAATGGCCCCAACTGGCAAACTGCAGGACAATGTAACTTTTCGTAGACTCATGTGGTATGGTCACATGAGAAGGATGGATGCTGGACGATCTACAGTTTGAAGATCCAAGACCCAGAGAGCGGCCATGGATGAGGTATAAAGACATGGCGAGAAACAACGCTCAGCAACTAGGTGAAGACTGGAACAACATTGAAAAAGAAGAAAAGTACAGAGACAGAAGTTGGTGGCGGGGCTTCATTCGCCGACCCATCGCATAGATGGAACAAGGTGGGGTATGCAGGCCTATGTATGAGAACAACAGACCAGGTGCATGTAGTCCACCTCTGCTTGGTATACCCTGAATAACACTAAGCAATATATACCCTCAGAGTATCACAACTGGTGTCAGGGTGGTGAATTGGGTCATTTACCGTTTTGCCAGTGACTTTGGAGCCAAACCCTCTCCTCTCTCCTGTCTGTCTTCTATGGGCCTACTTCCCACTTAGTACCTCAATCTTTGCGAGTCTCTGGGTGACTTGGGATATGGACTGGCAGCCATGGAGACATAGCTAAGTATGACATTTCTTCTAGAGTAATAGCAGCAATGATTCCTAGGGGCTGATAACCCAGAAGATAGGCACTTTCGAGCATCTATTGTAATCATCATCCTCCTCCTCCTCTCATAACACAAGGAGACAGCGAGTGGGAACCTTCTAGGATTGCCCCTTCCCTATTACAGTACATATGACTGTAATTGATATTAATTGTTTAGAGGGGTGGGACATTGAGGTCATCTGCCCTAAATGATTGGACAATATGGTCCTTATCTGACCTTAAGGTTAAGGGTTTCAAACCAAATCATCAATCAATCAATCAATCATCCTATTGCCATAATAACTGAAAACTTCCAGATAATTTGCTCATAAGACAAATAACTGCACTCACCTCAGGTGAATCGAAAGGGTATTTTGGACTAAATTTAAATTGTAGTTGGAATATTTCTCCCTCATATAAAGTCCCCTTAGCACCATCCATTTGAATAATCCACCTATAACAAAGTATCAGATACAACTATTACAAATAATTTGTAATTAGAAATACATCCTCTTTCAACCTCTTTACACATAAGTGATTAATAGAAAATAATAATGTACCACATCCAAAATACACTTTAATTAGTTTCTAAAAAAATACTCACAGAGATAGATTCTGCCCAGCTCCCTCTGCATCGACCGTAACACCTGGTGGAGGTTCCTTCATGAGTGACATTAGCTCCTTTTGTAGCCGTCTCTGAAAAATCAAGCAAATAAATCCTCTGAAAAATCAAGCAAATAAATCCTCACAAAACAAGTTTCTGACACAGTCATGCACTCCCTTCTTTATGATACCGGTAAGGAGACAAAATGCACTGAATATTACATTACTGTAATGGATTATGGTACCAACAGTATACAGCTTAAGCTGAGCTATTATTACAAAGCACCAAGAGCCAAAGTTACTTGGTGTCTGACAAATAAAAAAAATAAAAATCAATATGGTAACTCAAAATTTAACATAGAACAGAAATTATTCAAACACAATTACATTTCTATTTAGCTGTGACTAGCTTCAATACCCATCACTGATGGTTGGCTCTTAAGTTCGGGGCTGCGACAACGGGGTCATATAGCCCTGTGTACTTTGGGTGTGTGTAGAATCTGTCTGATAACCGGTGTTAATTGTGATGACTGTATTAGTGTGTGCATCTGTTTTAATTCAAGTAAGGACTGCAGACGATCAATTTTCAAGTAGTTCCTACTTTTGCCGCCAAACGCCACCATCAACGACTACTAGTTCAGAACTTAGCTACCAGACGTCACCGCAGTCGGCTCTTGGCAACGAACGTAGGGACCTAAGAGCGTTGTTTACATTCTTAACCTATACAATTTAGCTTCACACAGGTGTAATTAGTGGAAGGTTCTTTAACATGCCATAAATCTATGACATGGGACCGCCGGCTTTACTTCCCCTCCCAAGGAAGGCATACTGAGGGATTTTTAACGCTCTTAAAAAATCCGACGACAAGGAGTAAAGGCCAACTTCCCGGTTACATCCCCATCACCGAAGAAATGACAGAAAAACTGAGAACAGCCTTGCCCTCTAAATGAAGTAAATTACACCCACTCGATGTTCCAAGAAGAAAGAACAATACTTACTAACGTTGAAATCTAGACCACCTCGTGGTGTAGTGGCTGTTGCTCTGGAGATTGGGGTTCGATTTGCAGCTCTGCCAAGAAATTTAATTCAAATCTGGGGGCTGAAATGGAGTACACTCAGCCTCGTGAGGAAAAACTGAGAAGTGGTGGGTTTGATTCCCATCTCAGATATCCTTGAAGTGGTTTTCCGTAGTTTCCCACTTCTACTCCGCAGGAAAATACTGGGATGGTTCCTAACTTAAGGCCATGGCCTCCTCCTTCCCAATCCTAGATTTGGTTACAAATACACACACTAATACAGCGGTAGCTACGCTTGCTAAAGCGCAGCGTTAGGCCATGGGGCTAAGCTCTCTGTGGACTCAGTAGACGTGGGTTCGAACCCCACCATCGGCCGTCCTTGAAATGGTTTTCCATGGTTTCCCATTTTCAACTCCAGGCAAATGCTGGGGCGGTACCTTCTGACAGGCCACGGTCGCTTCCTTCCACATCCCTGTCCAGTTTCATTCATTTCATCTCTCATTAACTCCTCTCATGAGGTTGGCATCATGAAGGGCATCCGGCCGTAAAAACCATCCGCCACATAGAATTTCATCGTATCTCATGCCCGACCCTGTTGGCAACGGGATTAATAAGGGGTAGGCATACAGTACATACACACTCACACACACACACTCACTGATACAGCAATCACAATAACACAGGTTATCAAACACAATGATATGCATACACTCAAAGCACATGGGGCTAAATGAAAACGATGCCCAAGCCCTTCAAATGAACAAAAACAACAACACTGGAATCTGATGCAAGAATTCAATGTTAGCACATCCTTAACAAAAGAAGAAGAAAAAAACACAACAGGATTTGTGAAAATAATGAGAGAAGGTTCTTTGCTGGTACTGCCACACCCAACATACAGTACATGGTACTGTTGCCAACTCTGTCCTACCATTTCACCATCTCAAACCAACACCCTGAGGAACGACCAAAGCAACACTGGCATTATCCCATTAATGGGGACCTAAAAATCATCGGTCTTAAAGCCAAGGGATGCGCTGCATTACTTAATTAAGAAAACGGACCCCGTGCCCGTGGTATAACACTAGATTAAAGAAGAGGAAGATAAGAGTAAATTCAATATGTTTTCCTCAGGTGGAAGGAAAAAGGAAGGACTCGGACCAATAAGCATGTTGGTAAGTCTTTCTGACATTTTTGAAGAGATAGTGAACTTTATGAACCATGAGTGTCGACCATCTGACAAAATCACTGCAAGCTAGCTACATGCAATAAAATCGATAATTCTCTGCTGGACAGTAGGCATCTCCCTTCTAGGATAACTGACAAGGGGAGGATACCATACATGGATCACCGATTCGAACCATCTTTAGTACGCGTGTAGGGCATGGCCAGGCGTATACCAGGTGCAAGTAGTAAGGTGCGCTTCTCAGCCGTTTCCGAGAAATTAATTAATTTCAATTACAGTGCAGAGTCTATGTGCGTTGTACGCTAGCAAGAAGCCAACGAGCGCATGGTGCAGCGGTAAGAGCCCTGCTTCGTAAGTGCGGGATCGCTGAATCGAATCCCACCGGTGAGCTTTCGCAGTGTGTTGTGTTTTTTTTTTACATTGGCAATTCGTACAACCGTAGGTGTCATGAATAATGTTTATTTTGCAGTCAATTGTAATAACGTTTTACGTGAGCGGGAAAGGAGATTCTGAAATCATCGTATGGAGGTCAACGTTTGAGAGATTACATAATGCACAGTGACGGCATTGCAAATACATTGGTATTATAAACGGTCAGGTGTATTCTATTATATGTACCGGTATACACTTATACATTGAAGGCCAAGTCTGTTCCGTTCATTGCACGTCTGTGAACCATCAGACCACCCCGTACCCCGCAAGCAGTGATTCATGCTATGGGTATTGGTTGGAAATTGCCTATGGTAAGAAAAAACACACACTGCAAAGGCACACCAATGGGATTCGATCCAGCGATCCCGCGCTTACGAAGCAGAGCTCTTACCGCTGCACCACGCGCTCGTTGGAATCTTGCTAGCGTACAACGCACATGGAAGGAAGGAAGGAAGGAAGGAAGGACGTTTTTAGTTTTACGTGACCGTTAATCATGCGATTATGAGCCACGGGACCTCGTTTTTACGTGGAATCCAAACCACAGGACATGGCATTTCACTTCCAAAATCTCACAAGCATTGATCGGGAATCGAACTCGGTCCACCTTGGTGAGAGGCCAACAGCTTGACTGCTGCTCCATCACGCCCCTAACGCACATAGACGACGCACTGTAATTTCAATTAATTAATTACTCGGAAACAGTTGAGAAGCGCACCTTACTACTTGCACCTGATATACGCCTGGTCATGCCCTACCCGTGTACTAAGGATGGTTCTAATCGGTGACCCATGCATCGTATCCTCCCCTTGTGAGATGGGAATTGAACCTCTTCTCAGTTTTTCCTCGCGAGGCTGAGTGTACCCCGTTCTAGCTCCCAGATCAGAATTATATTTCTTAACAGAACCGGAAATCGAACCCAGATCTCTGGTGCGGCAACCAAGAATGATGAGTGCCGCAGACCAGACAATCGTCGGATAAGTGTTTGGAGGCAGACTGGTCAGGCAGAACGTCTTAGACACACTGTCCCGCGAGTGCAGCAAGGTGGTGGTTCTCTGATGTTTTGGGGTGGCCAGCTCACCTAGAGTGGCCAGCATGTTCTCCAGACATGAACCCCATCGAACATACCTGGGATACATTGAAGAGAGCTGTTTTTGGAGGAGATGACTCACCAACCAATCAGAGAGATCTACGCCGAATCACCGTTGAGGAGTGGGACAATCTGGACCAACAGTGCCTTGACGAACTCGTGGATTGTATGCCACGACAGATACAGGCATGCATCAATGCAAGAGGACGTGCTATTTGGTATTAGCGGTACTGGTGTATGCTGCAATCTGGACCACAACTTCCGAAAGGATCGCTGTATGATTGTACATCTGGCAATGTGTGGTTTTCATGAGCAATAAAGAGAGCTGAAACGTTGTTTGTGTATATCTCTTAAGTCATTTGTATGTCAAGGTGCGGCACCTCTTCTCACCAAGGTGATGCAATACGTTTTTGATGTGTGCAGTTCAAATACACATTTTCTTCCCTTGTGAAAACACTTACTGAAGAGCTGCAATCTACTGCTAGCACATTAACTTGACTTACCTGTGGTTAATTATGAAAATATATTTTGCTTTTTATTTTTTATGTACAAAGATGTGTGATCGCCGTGCAACCAAAACACTTATCAGGATTTATTCTTCGACCCAAGGGCATGACTCTTCAAGGGCAGTAGTTTTTAAGATTTTCAACATGAAAATACTATAATTATGTAAAAGTATTTTAAGAAACTTCTTAACTTTATTTGTATGTGTAAATCATGTTTTCATTAAGGAAATAGATTACGTCATATGCCGCAGACGCCGTAGCACTGCGCAGTGTATACCCTTTCCACCTTTTTTTAAATGCATTTCAGTGAGCTGAACTTCATGTTGATTAATTTGTTGACTTGGGACACCGTTCAGTTCACTGCACTTACTGTGCGTACGAACTCTGTCCGACAAGCGATATCTGAAGTTAATCAGGTATTTATAATTAACTAGCTGTACCTAGCATGCGTTGCAATGCCGATCAAAGAAAGTGTTGGCGTTGTAACTTAGTTTGTTGAAGTGCTTTTGGATACACAATATTTTTTTTCTTTTGCCTCTAAAATATTGCAAAATGGATTTACTATTTCAGAAACATTTGTGGGAGCGATCTCAACAACTCACCCAAGTTCCATCGCAATCGGATGAATGGTAGCCTATATGAACGCATACGGGACTTTGTTTAAACGATTCGCGCGCCGTCACCCATTTGTTGAATCTACTCATGCGCTACCAACTGTGAAATGGATTTACTAAGTTAGAAACCTTAACGGTAATGTACACAATAACTCATTCAAGTTTCACTGCAATCGGATGAATGCTATATGAAATCATACGGGATTTTGTTGAAACGATTCGCGTGCCGGTACTCATTTGTCGAAACTGCTTGTGCGCTACCTGTTGCAAAATGGAATTCCTAAGTCAGAAACATTCGCAGGAGTGTACACAACAACTCACCAAAGTTTCATCACGATCGGATGAATGGTATATGAACTCATACGGAACTTTGTTGAACCGATTCGCACACTGTAACTCATTTGTTGAATCACCTCGTGCGCCACCTATTGCAAAATCGATTTACTAATTCATAAACCTTTGCAGGAGTGTACACAACTACTCACCAAAGTTCCATCGCAATCAAATGAATGGTATATGGACGCATATGGACTTTGTAAAAACGATTCGCGCACCGTAACTCATTTGTAAAATCTACTCGTGCGCTACCAATTGTGATATGGATTTTCTAAGTAAGAATCCTTTGTAGGATTGTACACAAACTCACCAAAGTTGCATCGCAATCGGATGAGTGGTAAATGAACGCATATGGAACTTCGTTGAAACGATTCACGCTCGTCACTCATTTGTTGATTCTACTCGGGCGCTACCTATTGTAAAATGGATTTACTAAGTCAAAAAACTTCGCAGGAGAGTACACAACAACGCACCAAAGTTTCATCGTAATCGGATGAATGACATATGAACGCATACGGCCATACGGGAGTTTGTTGAAACGAATCGCGCGCCGTCACTCATTTGTTGAATCTACCCGTGCGCTACCTATTGTAAAATTTATTTACGAAGTCAGAAACCTTTGCAGGAGTGTACACAGCAACTCACCAAAGTTTCATCGCAACCGGATGAATGGTATATGAACGCATACGGGTCTTTGTTGAAACGAATCGCGCGCTGTCACTCATTTGTTGAATCTACTCGTGCGCTACCTATTAATGGATTTACTAACGAGGGAACGGTACGAAGTCGGACGGCGAATTTCGATTTTATTTTTACATAGTCGTGAAGATCTTTTTACGCTGAAACAGGTAGTGGAGGCCTAATTTTTCGCTGGTCCTTTTTAAGGGGGCATTTGGGAGCCCATAGTTGGCGGTGCGCGCTCTGAATTTTACAGTACATGCCGTCACACGTCAGCGCGCACAGCCTCGCCTTCCCTCTACCCTCGTTCGGTTCTCCACTATCACCCACCACATACGTCTGCCTACAGTTGTGTACACGGGGTGGCGGGTTAAAACTGACGTTAGTTTGGATATTTTATTTACAAAGATGAATTCAGTGTGGAATATAGAAACAAAACCAATGGTTTACAAATCATATAATATCACATATCATCTTCATCATCATGCCGTTCAAACTGTTCAAGAAATGCCTTTATTCTAACACAGTCTGGCATGGGTGCAGGCGCGGATTCAATGGGGGGGGGGGGGGGGGGGGGGGGGGTCACGGGGGTCATGACCCCCACACCAAACGGAGACCAAATTTTTTTGCAAACTCAAAAAACGAAAACACAATAACCAGACAAATAAAACTTAACGAATTTTAACTGAAAAACAGTTTTTATCATTTTATTCAATACTGGAAATATCTTTATTGCAATTATTATGTTCTGTTACAACTGTACATATTTACAACTTCATACCTGTTATATAAAAACGATTATTTATATAACAAAATCAACTCGTCTATTTTGTTTAGCAAACCTTGTGATTACCGAATCGATGTCTATAGTGATGTCACGATGAATGTGCAGCAATGCGCGGATAGGAATTTGGGGCTTTTTTCACACCAAAAATTTTTGCCGACGTCCAAACTGCAAGCTTGGTTGGCAATTTAAGCTGTGACTTTCTCCCTTTGTCGGTACCAACTCGACTTGCTGATACTTTTCTCGAAGCTCCATGTAAAAGTCGCAAAACACACCGTTGCAATTTGTACGAATATTTTTGGTGCGCTATACGCATCAAATTTCTATCCATGTAGCTTGCAAAAAAATTGGTCTGGTTTTGTACGTTTGGTTATTTTGCGATTGCGTTGTTAGTGATACCATTTTTCTTAACAATTTCGATTCTGTGCCCCCCCCCAAGCCAAACTCTAGATCCATGCATTGTTCATGGCATGATAGTGAAAATCTAATACAAAATGTGAATAACAAAACACAAGAATATCATTGTGCGCACCTTATAAAAGAAAAATTGGTACAATCAATTCCAGCATACTTCATTATAAGTCAAATCATGAAAATTAGTTTAGTTAGTTAATTATTGTTATTTTTAAGGGGTGGAACTACGAGGTCATCTGCCCCTATAAAATTAGTTTGTGAGACAGTATATTACTGTGGTACATTGTCAGTAATGGAATAACCACCCGTTTTCCAAGCATATTTCAGCATTGGTACGAAACTATCAACTTGTAATCTGTTATGTGCTAGCATTTGACTAGTTATGATGAAAAGTATGTTGTTGGGTTTTAATTTTGACTGGCCGTGTAAATTCCTTACTTGGCAAATGTTTTCCATTCAACGGACTAAACATTTTAGTTGTCGGACGAGTCCAAGATCACACGGCTGGCAAAGATATGTAGTTCATTTCGGTATGCATTCAATTTGTTCATGTTTGTTCGTCAAGAGATTCATGCTGTGCATTTTTGCCCTGGCCAGTGAATGAATCTAGGAGAAGAAGATTTCGTTCGTAGTCCTATAATTGCGGATGGAAAATGTCTTGGAACCAGCCACTTTCCCGGAAGATGAACAATCAATGTCGACATATTTAAAGACATCCTCGTAGGCGTTGATACTTTTTTGTACCCTAGGTCCAAACTTTCCATTAATTTCTTTGAAAACGATCGAAAACAAATGTCCCATTTCTCCGGCTTTAGAAATGTGATATTGCACTGTGTGGGTGTGCGTAGAACTATTACGGCACGAGCGTAGCAAGAACGTCTTTCACACCACGAAAATCATAACTTCTCTATGTTGCCATTTCGCACTCGAATCGGGACTGGTCCGAATTCCAGATATTGGCATCCGGGATCTCTTTCTCTTCTTGCAATTCAATAATGAATTCAACAAACATTTTAGCCTCTTCATATCGTACTTCTTCGTCTGTTTTAAACGTTTAACCGACGAGTTTGGTTACTTTTCGGGACCGAATTTTCAAACGCCTTTTAAGGTTTTATCAAGTAGGAGTCGCAAAACAACTCTCTTCCATAATTGCATCAAACGTTGTCATTTTTTATATGAACATTATTTGCACTTTATCAGAAAGCTCTGTAGCTTCCTGAACACCGTAGGCATTAATAAGAGCTACAATAATGTAGGCTAGCAAGCGGTCATTACAAAGCAAAGACTCGAATGCGATCGCCTGTATGTGGAATAGCCATCAGTCGTGGAGAACTTGGCCGTATAGAAAACGACTCGCAGTCCCATATACACACATCGAAATTTTTTTTGCATCACCTCGGTTCCAAGAGTTCCGGAACCTTTAAATACAAAGGGAATAGAGATCAACACAAACAACATTTCAGCTCGTTTTATTGCTCATGAGACCCACACATTGCATGTTGTACCATCATACAGCTAGACTTTCAGCATTTGTGGTCCAGATTGCAGTACACACCACTACCTCTAATACCCAGTAGCACGTCCTCTTGCATTGATGCATGCCTGTATTCGTCGTGGCATACTATCCACAAGTTCATCAAGACACTGTTGGTCCAAATTGTCCCACTCCTCAACGACAATTCGGCGTAAATCTCTCAGAGTGGTTGGTGGGTCAAGACGTCCATAAACAGCCCTTTTCAACATATCCCAGGCATGTTCGATAGGGTTCATGTCTGGCGAACATGCTGGCCACTGTAGTCGAGCGATGTCGTTATCTTGAAGGAACGCATTCTCAAGATGTGCACGATGAGGTCGAGAATTGTCGTCCATGAAGACAAATGCCTCTCCAATATTCTGCCGATATGGGTGCACTATGGGTCGGAGGATGTCATTCAGGTATCGTAAAGCCGTTTCGGAGCCTTCCATGACCACCAGTGGCGTACGTCGGCCCCACATAATGCCACCCCAAAACATCAGGGAACCACCACCTTGCTGCACTCGCTGGACAGTGTGTCTAAGACGTTCAGCCTGACCAGGGTGCCTCCAAACACGTCTCCGACGATTGTCTGGTTGAAGGCATATGCGACACTCATCGGTGAAGAGAACGTGATGCCAATTCTGTGGGGTCCATTCAGCATGTTGTTGGGCCCATCTGTACCGCGCTGCATGGTGTCGGGGTTGCAAAGCTGGACCTCGCCATGGACGTCGGGAGTGAAGTTGCGCATCATGCAGCCTATTGCGCACAGTTTGAGTTGAAACACGACGTCCTGTGGCTGAACGCAACGCATTATTCAACATGGTGGCATTGCTGTCAGGGTTCCTCCGAGCGGCAATCCGTAAGTAGCGGTCATCCACTACAGTAGTAGCCCTTGGGCGGCCTGAGCGAGGCCTGTCATCGACAGTTCCTGTATCTCTGTACCTCCTCCATGTCCGAACAACATCGCTTTGGTTCACTCTGAGACGCCTGGAAACTTCCCTTGTTGAGAGCCCTTCTTGACACAAAGTAACAATGCGGACGCGATCGAACTGCGGTATTGACCTTCTAGGCATGGTAGAACTACAGACAACATGAGCAGCGTACCTTCGTCCTGGTGGAATGACTGGAACTGATCGGCTGTCGTACCCCCTCCGTCTAATAGGCCCTGCTCATGCATGGTTGTTTACATCTTTGAGCAGTTTTAGTGACATCTATGAACAGTCAAAGGGACTGTATCTTTGATACAATATACACAGTCAACGTCTATATGCCGGAGATCTGGGAACCGAGGTGATGCAAAACTTTTTTTGATGTGTGTACATAACCACTGTACGCAACCGTAGCGTATGTGGTGGGTGATGTGGAGAACCGAACGAGGGTAGAGGGAAGGCGAGGCAAGTCAGCCGCTGGCTGTGCGCGCTGACGTGTGCCGGCATGCACTGTACAATTCAGAGCACGCACCGCCAACTTGGGGCTCGTACCTTTCCCTCGTAAGTAAGAAATTTTCGCAGGAGTGTACACAAAAACTCACCAAAATGTCATCGCAATCGGATGAATGGTATATGAACGCTTCGCCAACACTAATTTGTTGAAACTACTCGCGCGCTATCTATTGTATATTGGATTTACTATTCCTATAACTATCCCTGAAGTGTGCACAACAACTCACCAAAATTTGATCGCAATCGGATGAATGATATATGTACACATAAGAGACGAACAAACTAACATACATTTTTATATAGTAGACTAGCAGGTACCAGCGGCTTCGCTCGCGTCATAGTCGTGTCATATTGTTATTCAATGCAATGCAGGTTTAAACCCTTTAACACCCCTTTAGAACCAGCATATCCAAAAATCCCTCCTTAGTATACGTTTTCGACACACAACAAATATATCCGCAAAATATCATTCTTCTCACTTGAATAGATTTGGTTGGTCGATGAGAGTGAACATCCAAAAATCCTTCCTTAGTGGACGTTTTTCTTCCAGAATTTCACCCCTCCCCATGGGCCCCTTAAATTGGATTTATGAAAAAACCGTCCAATATCTATTTATTTAATTATTCATTTATTTATTATTAAGCTGATTGTTTTCCTCTGATTTTCAAACTCCTCGCATATGTCGTTTAAGAGATGCACGCTCCGTTAGGAATCCTTTAACCCCTTTCACTTATAATATACACCACATCGAAAAACTATTAGACGTGTTTCAGCTTATTTTTAATGATTAGTTTATATGCCAAGTATCACATCCCCAAATGAAACCACTCGTGAGATATTGTTATTCAATGAAATGCACGTTTACCCCCTTAACACCCCTTTAGAACCGGAATATCCAAAAATCTTTCCTTAGTGGACGTTTTCGACATACAACGAACATATTCCCAAAATTTCATGTTTCTAACTTCAATATTTTGGCTGGGCGATGATGAGTAAGTGAGTCAGTCAGGACATTTTCATTCATTTATTTTTGAGAATTTCAACTCCCCCCCCCCATGAACCCCTTAAATGGGATTTATGAAAAAAAACGGCCGAACACCTATTTACTTATTTTTTAAGCAGATTTTTCCGCTGATTTTCAAACTTCGCGCTAATTTCGTTTAAGAGATACACGCTCCGTTAAGAATCCTTCAACCCCCAATTTTCACCCCTTTCACCTGATAATATACTCCATATCGATAAACCCTTAGACATATGTCTGCTTATTTTTATTGATTAATTTATATGCCGAATATCACATCCCCAAATGAAACAACTCATGAGATATTGTTAATCAATGAAATGCAAGTTTAAACCCCTTAACACCCCTTCAGAACATGAATATCCAAAAATCCATCCTTAATGGACGTTTTCGACATACAACGAACATATCCCCAAAATTTCAAGTTTCTAACTGCAATAGGTTTGGCTGGGGGATGATGAGTGAATATCCAAAAATCCTTCCTTAGGGGACTTCTTTCCCCAGAATTTCACCCCTCCCTATGGGCCCCTTAAATTTGATTTATTAAAAATAACGGTTGACCACCTATTTACTTATTTTTCAAGCTGATTTTCCCCCCTGAGTTTCATACTTTATGCCGCTGTCTTTTAAGAGATACTTGCTCCGTTAGGAATCCTTCAACCCCCACTTTTCACACATACACCTCAGAATATACACTACATCGAAAAACCCTCAAACATGTGTCTTCTTATTCTTAATGATGAGTTTATATGCCGAGTATCGCATCCCCCAAGGAAACCAATCGGGAGATATTGTTATTCAATTTATTTATTTATTTATCTAAATATTATTCAATTAAATGCACTTTAGAACCTGAATATCCAAAAATCCTTCCTTAGTGGACGTTTTTGACATACAACGAACATTACCCCAAATATTTATGTTTCTAACTTCAATAATTTTGGCTGCGCGATGATGAGTGAGTGAGTAAGTCAGGACATTTTCTTTCATTTATTTTTCAGAATTTCACCCCTCTCATGAACCCCTTAAATTGGATTTGAAAAAAAAAAAAAAAAAAAAAAAAAAAAAAAAAAAAACAACCTGTCGAACACCTATTTACTTATTTTTAAGCTGTTCTTCCCCCATGAGTTTGATGAGTGAGTAAGTTAATCAGTTAGAACACTTTCTTTCCTGTTTTTTTTTTCCCCCAGAATTTCGCCCCTCTCCAAGGGCCCCTTAAATTGGATTTATGAAAAAACGGTCGAACACCTAGTTCCTTATATTCCCCCCCCCCCCCCCCCGCCCGCTGAATTTCTAACTTCTCGCCTATGTTGTTTAAGAGATACACGCAACGTTAAGAATCCCTCAACCCCCAATTTTCACCCCTTTCACCTCTTAATATATACCACATCGATAAACCCTTAGACATATGTCTGCTTATTTTTAATGATTAGTTTACTAAGTCGAAACCCTTCCCTGGCGTGTACACAATACCTCATCAATGATTCATCGCAATCGGATGAATTGTATATGCACGTATACGGGGTTTTGTTTAAACGACTCGTGCGCTGTCACTCATTTGTTGAATCTACTCGTGCGCTACCTATTGAAAAATGTATTACTAAGTCGAAGCCCTTCCCTGGCGTGTACACAATAACTCATCAAGGTTTCATCGCAATCGAAGAATGTTATATGAACGCAATAGGGGATTTTGTTGAAACGCTTCGCGCGTCGTCACGCATTTGTTGCATCTACTCTTGCGCTACTTATTGTGAAATGGATTTACTAAGTCCCCTTCCCTGGCGGGTACGCAATAACTGATCAATGTTTCATCGCAATCGGATGAATAGTATATGAACGCATACCTGATTTTGTTTAAACGATTCGCGCTCCGTCACTCATTTGTTGAAACTACTCGCGCGCTACCTACTGTAAAATGTATTTACTAAGTTAGAAACCGTCACGTAAGTGTCCACAACATCTCACTCAAGTTTCATCGCTATCGGACTAATGGGATATGAAGACATAGGGGACTGTATTGAAACGCTCCGCATGTCGTCGTTCATTTGTCGAATCTACTCGTGTGCTACCTACTGTGAAATGTATTTACTAAGCCAGAAACCTTCCTTGGAGTGTCCACCATATTTCACCCAAGTTTCACCGCTAACGGCAGAATGGTATATGACCTTATACGGGACTTTGTTGAAACGCTTCGCGCGTCGTCCCTCATTTGTTGAATCAACTTGTGCGCTGCATATTGTATAGTGGATTTACTAACCCAGAAATTTTCCATGACGTGTACACAACATCTCACCCAAGTTTCATAGCTACGGACGAATGGTACATGAATGCATACGGGACTTGGTTGAAACGCTTCGCGTGTCGTCGCTCATTTGTTGATTCTACTCTTGCGCTACATATTGTAATATGGATGTACTCGGCCAGAAACCTTCCCTGGAGTGTACACAACATCTCACCCAAGTTTCATCGCAATCGGATGAATGGTATGTGACCGTATACGGGACGTTGTCGAAACGCTTCGCGCGTAGTCACTCATTTGTTGAATATAGCCTAAACGTGCGCTTCGTATTGTAAAATGGATTTACTTAGCCAGAAACCTTTCCTGGAGTGTACACAACAATTCACCAAACATTTATCACTATCAGACGACTGGTATATGACTTTATACGGGACTTTGTTGAAACGCTTCGCGTGTCATCGCTCATTTGTTGAATCTACTGGTGCGATACCTATTGTAAAATGTATGTACCTTCCCTGGAGTGTACACAACATCTCACCCAAGTTTCATCGCTATCGGATGAATGGTATATGAAATTATAAGGGACTTTGTTGAAACGCTTCGCGCGCCGTTGCTCATTTGTTGATTCTACTCGTGCGCTATCTACTGTGAAATGTACTCACTAATTTTGAAACTTTCACGTAAGTGTACACAACATCTCACCCAAGTTTCATCGCTATCGGACGAATGGTATATGAACACATACGGGACTTTGTTGAAATGCTTCGCGCATCGTCGCTCATTTGTTGAATCTACGCGTGCGCTACCTATTGTAAAATGGATTTACTAAGTCAGAAACCTTCCTTGGAGTGTACTCAACATCTCACCCAAGTTTCATCGCAATCGGACGAATGGTATATGAACGCATAGGAGACATACAGACATACCCACAGACAAACTATCACGTTACATTGATTTTTACCGTTTCTTAGTGAGCCTCTACATACTCAGATCAACCAACATGCAAAATTTCAGTTTTCTAGGTCTAGTGGTTTGAGCCCTGCGGTGATGAGTCAATTTTGGATTATATATAATAGATATATAGGAGTGACGAGGAAATGAAAAGTTAAAACAATGAATCTTGGAAAATGACCGACGGTGGAATTCGTAACCGCCTGTTTCCTGAGTCCATGGACAGCAGTTTTTTTTCAATATGATTTTTACTCCAAGTCAAATTCTATTAAAGCGATGAAATCACCGGTATGTTAAATGGAATTTCTTTCAAATTTGCGTACGTCAAATGAGCAATTGCTTTTAGCACTGAAGTCCTAAAATTATTTATATTGTTACGTGTTGCCCCTAGTGGCACTTTCGTTAACTGGATTACGGTGGGTATAGAAGCAAAACACAATTGGTCCTTTTAAAGAAATATAATTTTTTCACACACACACACACACACACACACACACACACACACACACACACACACACACACACACACACACACACACACACACACACACACACACACACACACACACACACACACACACACACACACACACACACACACACACACACACACACACACACACACACACACACACACACACACACACACACACACACACACACACACACACACACACACACACACACACACACACACACACACACACACACACACACACACACACACACACACACACACACACACACACACACACACACACACACACACACACACACACACACACACACACACACACACACACACACACACACACACACACACACACACACACACACACACACACACACACACACACACACACACACACACACACACACACACACACACACACACACACACACACACACACACACACACACACACACACACACACACACACACACACACACACACACACACACACACACACACACACACACACACACACACACACACACACACACACACACACACACACACACACACACACACACACACACACACACACACACACACACACACACACACACACACACACACACACACACACACACACACACACACACACACACACACACACACACACACACACAGGGTCTCTCTCACACTTTCTGAGTCTCACTTCATAAAAGACTACTAGTCACTATTAGTTTCCACACTTAGCCTACATACACACCACTGTCCTTGCTATTTATGTTCTCTCTGTCTGTGAGGCGTTACAGTGTCCAGCTCACACTCACACGTACAGTCTACACAGGTTCTCTACAGCCTTACCCCTGCCACTTCACTTACTTCCAGAGTCCTCTTGCTGCTCCTTGTGCGCTCTTGCTCGTCCCGTGTGGATCCCACGACCACGTCTTCCACGAAGCACCGTGACACCTCCAAGCACTCACAGTCCTGACTCAATGTTGCACCCTGGCAGACAGACTTCCACTCTGTTACCGTAGACGTCCAGTAATAATCGCTGTACTGCTCCGCACTCACTCGACCACACCTCAATACACACTAACACTGACCAATACTGTCCAATACGCTGCCTCCCTCGCCGCGGCTCGCTGGTATATATGGAACCAGTCCCTGGCCTGGAAAGTTCTAAATGTCACAACCTATTGCCGCATTGAGTCTGTTCTGGTTGGTTCCACATCCAGACCATTCGCGCATTATCCGGCCGGCCCGCGTTGACTCACAGGTGCTTGATCATTGTGACTGCCGGTGGGAGAGGCCGAGGGGGTGTGGGAACTCTCTCCCGCTGCTGGGTCTGTCCAAGGCCTTGGTCTGCCACACTGCCCCTCCCTGCGAGAGCCTCCAGCCGGCTTACGGCGACACGCAACAATATCAAAGAGGATCAGCAGAACTTGAAATCTGAACACTGCGCATGTTTACAGTGTTGCCGTATCCTGACAAATTTAGATTTCTCAAACGCCAAAACAATACAGTATAGTGAATTTAATGAGAATTATTACCCGATTTTCGAAGGCCTAAGTCAGATATTTATTTATGTTAATTGAAAATAACGCAGTTGTACACGCTTGACAGACATAAACATTGAATTTGCAATTAATTTTGCTTGCATTCCTCCAGTTTCATTGCTGTAAATTTTACATATCAGCATGAACTTATTTATATTGATAGCAATGCACACTCCCTGTATGATCCGGACTCCTAGCGAGGTGCCTCTATGGCTCGTCCCGCGTGCGGAAATTCGGTTAGATCTACATTGAGGTCCTAAGGTGAACACGGATGCCTCCATTTATCGGAGGCAGTTCCATAGCATAGTTCACCAATTTCCGGATGCTGGTATTCTCTACACGGATGGTTCGAAGGTGGGTTGTGCTTGCATTATTGATGGAGCATATACCAAGATCTCTTTGCCTGAGGCCTGTAGTGTGTTTACTGCGAAGCTCGTTGCCATCTATGAAGCTCTGCAGTTTGCACTACAGGATGCACGAATCCACTTTCTCGTGTATACCGACTCTTTGAGTTCGTTGCAGTCAATTGCTACATGTTTCCCGCAACACCCCCTAGTGCAGCGAATCCACGAGCCGGGCTGTGCCACGCTGACACTCGAATGGAGTGGCATTACTTATTCCAGAAATAGATGGAAAGTTGGATGCCACCTCTTGAGATACTGTTGTCATGGTTAGTGGCTTGCATTCCTTCTATAGTTTATTAAATGAAATTAGTTTTCTGGGAATATCTAAGAAACTGTTGGGTTTAGAGCCTTAAAATATAGTTTTTGGGGAACCTTAACGGCTCTTGAGGGGCCCCGAGTTTTGTTTCTGACCCCAAGGGTTTGAAAATGAGCTTTGTCTCTTCGTTGTACGCCATAATAATGATACTAATTAAAAGAATAATACTAATAATAATAATAATAATATAACAAAATAGGGATAGGGATATAATAGACCTTCCGGACCATACCCGCACGTGTAAATCGCGTTAAAAAAATCTAGATTACCCCTTGACCCCTTAAGCGCATTATATGTATTGATGAATATTTCAGCTTAATTTGGATCCGTTATAACCTTATTGCCGTTTGCAAACCTTCACAGTAATGTAATAAATGGAATTGTATTGCGTCTTACAGAAATAGATGGACCTCTGAGATTCTGTTCCCATTGTTACCGGCATGCATTCCTTCATTAATTTATTAAGTGAAATTAGTTTTTTGGGAATATCTCAAAAACTGTTGGTTTTAGGGCCTTAAAATGTGGTTTTCGGGGTCCTTTTAGGGCCCCCGAGTTTCGTTTCTCACATTGAGGGGCTGAAAATGAGCTTTGTCTCACGCTTATTTCAGCATGTATTTTAAGGGGGTAGACCCCCTGTTATGAGAGGTACGGAGAAGAGTTACATCAATGATTAGTGTCGTGCCTCTGATGGATATCTGTATCAAATTTTACGTTAATCCACCCAGCCGTTCTCGAGTTATAAGGACACAAAAAAATGTCCACAGACAGACAGACAAAAATATATTTTTGCGTGCATCCGTCACAAAACAGTCTGAAACGGGCAAATATGTCAAATTTTCGTAGAAAAGCCGAAAAATCACACAAACATTCATTTTTATATAATAGAGAAGGGATATAATAGACCTTCCGTACCACACCCGCACGTGTAAATCGCGTGAAAAAATTCTAGAGTACCCCTTGACCCCTTAAGCGCATTGTATGTATTAATGAATATTTCAGCTTAATTTGGATCCATTATAACCTTATAGCCGTTTGCAAACCTTCACAGTAATGTAATAAATGGAATTGCATTGCGTCTTACAGAAATAGATGGACCTCTTAGATTCAGTTGCCATGGTTACCGCCATTCATTCTTTCATTAATTTATTAAGTGAAATTAGTTTTCTGGGAATATCTCAAAAACTGTTGGTTTTAGGGCCTTAAAATGTGGTGGCCCCCGAGTTTCGTTTCTCACATTGAAGGGCTGAAAATGAGCTTTGTGTCACCCTTCTACGCCTATTTCAGCATGTATTTTAAGGGGGGTAGGGCCCCTTTTATGAGAGGTACGGAGAAGAGTTACATCAATGATTAGTGTGGTGCCTCTGATGGATATCTGTATCAAATTTTACGTTGATCCACCCAGCCGTTCTCAAGTTATAAGGACTCGTAGAAGTTGTCCACAGACAGACAGACAGACAGACAGACAGACAGACAAAAAATTTATTTTTGCGCGCATCCGTCATAAAACAGCCTGAAACGCGCAAATATCGCAAATTTCCGTGGAAATTCAGAAAAAACAGACAAACTTTCATTTTTATATATAGAGAGATTGTTAAACAAGAAATATCAAAAATTACAAAATCTAAAACTTAAGCTATTTTCTAAATATTAATCAATAATATCGGCTTGTATTTTGGCTAGACACTGTAGTTAAAGTTCCACCAGTAACCATATTACATGTTTGTGCTTACACTTGTAACTTTGATCAGTTGAGCCCCCTCACACTGGCACGTATGAGGGTCCTTTACGTACGAGGAGCGGGAAACTTTTTCTTCAAAAAGTCCAATTCTCGGAGTGTTTTCACACGATGCCTCGTGTCATCAATGCGGATCAGAACAACGCCATCTGCAGTCCAGACACCGTGTAACCCAAAGTGGCTTACTGCTTGTTTTACAATATCAGTCCGGGTTTTCGTCAGATCTTCTCTTACAGTTATGCCGGTATTCCTTAAGTATTTCTTCGACCTGAAGAGTGCTGCTCGATCTGCATAGGGCACGAACCGCACTATTATTGGCCGCTTCTTTCCAGCATCCCGGAGTCCTACACGATGAGATCGGTCTATTCTTTGGGGATCGATTGTCACATTCAACTTGGCAGCAACATCCATTACACACTTGTTGGTGTCCTCGCCTGGAGTTTCTGGAATACCAAAAATTCTCAAGTTATTTCGACGCTGGTACTGCTCAAGTTCATCAGTGCGGTCATTCAGTTGCAGCTCAAGTTGATTTATAGTGTCGTCTCGCCTGGCAAGTTCCTGTCTGAGTTAAAATCTATTGTTTCTTTTAGTTTATCAATCACCTTATTAGCAACTCGATCCACGAGCTCCTCGATTAGGTTCGTATTACTCAGCAGGCTTAAAATGTCAGCTGAGTCTCGGCGCACATCCTGCGTAGATTGGTTGTGGCCCGGTGAAGAAAAAGTAGTGCCACTGTCCTTCCAGTTTCTTTTTGAGCCGTCAGCTTCCTAGCATTGCGACAACCCCCACCCTGACTGCGATCCCTGGTCTTCCATTGTTCTCCCGAGCTGCTACCTGCTCCGTTCCTCTCCAGGGCGCTAGGGTCGTCTGCTTTCACTTGCTTGCGCTGTCCACCCTTCGTTTGTTCACGAACTCCGCGCTCCCCACTGCGGTTAACTGCCTTCTTTTGTTTGTCTTTGCCCGTCATTTTGTAGTTTTCAACTCTGTTCACAGACGATGAAGGAATTCTACGCATGAAGTCAAGAGTCATTGATTCTGACGACACTCCCGAGTATACCTATCCAGTGATACTTCCATAAAAACATGTGATGGTTGAAAGAATGATTGAACAATAATTTCATCGATTCCATAACCATGCTGGGACGCACACACTACTTGTTTTGTTGCGCCAAAGGGTTTGGATAATTAGAGGAAGAAGGACGGTGGCAGCAGTTGTTCGGAAATGCGTGATCTGTCGTCGTAACTCTGCTGAAGGTTTTGAGGTACCCTTTCCTCCGTTGTCACAGGATCGAATCAAGGCATCGAGTGTTTTCCAGATCAGGCCCTGTGTTTCTACGAGGAGGAGAAAAGGGATGGATTGTGATATTCACTTAAGCGGTTTATCGCGTTGTACATCTGGAATTGATCACTTCACTTAGTACGGTAGCATGGGAGATATGGAACTGCGCCCATAATCAGTGGTATTTCCAGATCCTTTTAATCAGGCCGATTGAACTGCGCCCATAGTCAAGTCGGCCGTTAGCCCAAGTAAGGTTTAAGGGGAAGTGACGGACTGTCTCCCACCACTAGCTTCTGCACTGCTGAGAATAAGAGGTAGTCCCCCGTCCCGATAAGCAGCTGTACTACGGGTCTCCGGGGGTGGCAGCTAATCACACTAACCACTACACAACAGAGGCGAATAATAATGATAATGATAATAATAATAATAATAATGAAAATCCACAGCCTTTTTCCAGTCATTGGACCGGGTCAGGGTTGGAATGAATGAAGCCCCTATCTAGCGGCGAGGATAGGCATTGTGCCGGCTTCCGAAGCCTGTCGCACACCTCTGGGACAATGATTAATGAATGACAGATGAAATGATATTGGAGAGGGTTGCCGGAATGAAAGATGACAGGGAAAACCGGAGTACCCGGAGAAAAACCTGTCCCGCCTCCGCTTTGCCCAGCACAAATCTCACATGGAGTGACAAGGATTTGAAGCACGGAACCCAGCGGTGAGAGGCCGGCGCGCTGCTGCCTAAGCCACGGAGGCTACACTAATAATAATAATAATACAACTCTCCCTAATCCACTATAAATAACTACCCCTCTAAAAATATAATAATCTTCTAAATGGTACCGGTAAGATTACCTCAAACTAGATTATTAAACATTTGCAATAACAAAACTATTTTTAAAATATGGTTAGGTTGTCGAAAACATTCCAATGTACCAGTTAATGCTAATATTGCTAAATCAAAAATTAAATATTAGTCTGTTTTGAAAACTGTACCTGTTTTATGTATCCCAGGCCAACACTAATCTCTTGTCCGCAATCTGGACAGGGTATATTTAGTTGTTCGCAATCTGGACGGTTTTTGACTTGTTCGCAATCAAGACACAACCGATTTGAAATGAGTCACTTCAAATTCACACCACTCGACACAACATAATTCGGTAGAGGGGAGGAGGGAGGGACCCTACCTGACCGCTCTCAATGGGCGCTGTTCCACTGCCACTTTTAAAGATTCATGCTAATGACCAGGGTCATTAGTGAAGCTTGGGCGCAGTTCCATACAACCCGGTAGCATATATCCAAGCACTACGCCGATTTGTGGCAAGAAGAGGAAGAGTGAATACCATGTATTCGGACAATGGGACTAATTTCACTTGACTTCGCAGAACCATGGAGCAATTGGATTGGACTGACATAGAGAGGGCGTGCAGCCTTCTGGAGATTAAATGGAAGCTGAACCCTCCCACTGCAGCCTGGTGGGGAGGATTCTGGGAAAGGTTGATTAGGATTCTAAAGGATTTGCTTCGCCGTAATTTGCGTAAAGCTTGCCTAAATTATGAGGAAATGTGTACTCTTCTGTACGATTGTGAGAACTTGATGAACAACCGACCTTCGACTTATCTTTCTGAAGAAGATGAACTCAAGCCACTCAGACCCTCCATGTTTCTGCAGAGCCTAGAGGGTAATGAAGTAACCGACTTAGACCAAATTCAATCCAGCAGTTTAAACGACAGATGGCGTTATCTACAAGCTGATCCGGAGAACCTAAGAAATCGCTTCAAGAAAGAATACTTAGGATTTCTCCGATCACGGAGCAAAAAGCAACATGGATCCATACAAGTAGGAGACATTGTACTGGTGGAGAGCGACAACAAGAAAAGGATCAACTGGCCCTTAGGAAGAGTGGTGGAGCTGTTACCTGGAAGAGACAATGTGACTCGTCTGGTTAAAATTAAGACAGCAACTGGCATCCTACTTCGTCCAGTACAGCGACTTTATTCGTTAGAGATAAACTGTCTTAACAAAGGTGATTTTATCAACACTTCACAACACCGACTAAGTGAGCCGGTCCTTAATGAAGATATTCCCTGCAGTAACTCTGGATCTGAAAAGGAGAGTGAATTCAAGACTCGTTGTGGTAGAACTGTTAGGCAACTCAGGAAACTAGACTTATAGTGGTTCACATTCCTGAGCTCAATGTTCAATTATAATTTCGGAATGTTTACTTCAGTTTGTGAGTGTGTGTTGCAAAACTACCTTTTGCAAGGAGGGAGAATGTGGAGAAAGTGAACTAAAAGCTCGTTCGAGCAATCGACTTCCTGAAGAAAAATAGACAGTGTTTTGTTTGTACATAGTTTGGTTTTTGTTATCTTTGAGTGCAATATCTTTGTTGTTGTCTTTGGAGGCGATGTTGAATTGTATTAATAAAATAGTGACTATCGTATATTAAAAATGATTTGGTATGGTAAACTTTGGTTTGCAGATGACACTCAAACTTATATTAGCCGATGACGCGGTGGCTGCTGATCGCGTTATCCGCTTTATAAGTGAGAGTGAGTTAGGGCCAGCAATCTAAATTTTCCAGTGTACAATGACTCAACGACTTGTTCGTTTTTGAATGTAGAATTTTTGTTTTTCCGTAATTTTTGTTTATATTACAATTATTAGTTTTATTTAATTTTTTGTTTTATTAATTTTCGGTCTTTTCAAATGTAGGTGTCCACCTCTAAATTTAAATTCCATTCCAAATTTGTATACTTTAATCTGTGTTAAGAGGGGCAGATGACCTCGTAGTTCCGCCCCTTTAAACAGCAATAACTAACACTCTGCTTATGAAACTAAATATAGCCTGGATTTAGTGGAATATAAAATATTATTATTGATTGCTTGTTATTTTATGTTCTTGTAATTGATTTCGTGACGAACATTTTGTGCAAAAATGGCGCATTATCAGTTTGTGCGAATGTAGGAGGATTATGAATTAATTTTACAGAATTTGGTTATGGAAGGGGGCCCGGGAGACTTCAGCCCTAGAGCCCATCGCCGCTCTCCACGGCCCTGCCACTTGGCAAGACAAAGGCAGGCTTAAGAAGGGTTTGGATGACTCACTTGCTAATCTGAGAATATCGCGATGTGAGAAAGGCAGATTCCGGACATGAATATTTTACAATAATTTTCTTTTTGCCAGCCAACGTGGATGTGGGTGTTGCCTTTAATAAACCCCAATTAATTTCTATGAAATACTATACATACTGCCACTTCCATGGACTCGGGAAGACGAGTGGTTCGAACCACATCTGTATGATATGTAGCTACAGTATACACACAGTCCAATCACTTTTCCTAATCATAACAAGACGTAAAAAGCAAGTAAAAATAAATTAAGTTAGAATTGGATGCATGGCTTAAAATTTCTAAAAATACTTTTGTTTTAGAATTTGTAAGCTGACTGATACTGTAGTTTCTCTTACCAACTGTTTATTGTTTATATTGTTGTCGCTCTAAGTTTTCTTACTTTCAGTAGGCCTACTTAATTCTAAGCAGAACAATGTACTGGGTGCAAATTGGGCAGTGCCATCGCTAGAGACCGGACTTTTTGAAAATGCATATACGCATATGCAAATGCATATTTTGTGGGTTTATTGGATTTATAGCATATTCTGAGCATAACAGCATATTTTAGCATATACATATGAAATTAAGTACCGTATAATTTAAAAGATCTTGAACAAAATTGGTTGTGCCTGTGTGTCACACATCCCTTTTAAGAAACTTTCTGATCAACAGATAACGAGATAACAGTATTTCAGGCGTAGTTATTTCAAGAAGGGAATGGGGTGGGGCATTGCTGTCACCATCCCGGCAGCCAGTAGCCCGGGGTCAGTTTTGTGAGGAGTTTCTTCAGTGTTACTTTATCCTTAGTCTGCATATGCTTTGCTCAAAATGCTTAAAGAGAAGATCAGCAGAAAGTATTTATCAAATCAGTGGGTGTCCGGTAACAGTGATTATTCAACCGATGGCGTTGTGGTCTATTGTAAGTATGCTCGAAAGAAGTGAAATGTGAAAAGAAATTTTAACTTGAACATGCAAAAACGACTGCACATATTACGGCAAATGAGGGAAAGAAGAGTAAATAAGATTGGCTTATTGTTAAATGCATATTTTAAAATTTTTAATGCATATTTTCTACATTTTAGTGCATAATTGCATGCATTTTTTTAAAATCGTTTAAGAGCATAAATGTCCAGGCCCTAGTCATGGCCAGTTACAGCTAAAGTAAGCTAACACCCGAAATCAGTCTCCCGAACGCTATTTTCTTTTACCTTACAGTTCAAACCAGTCAACGACGGGTACGTAAAGCTAGTAATAATAATAATAATCATGATAATAACAAACACATCAACGACCTATAGGGATAGCTAGGCGCGCCAAGACGTGAACACATGGACCAGTGGTGGTCGGTGATAATTTTGTAACGTTGCACGTCAGATTTTTCTCATTGGAAAAAGTAGAAATGATAGTTTTATCCAATGTAGGGGAGTAACGCCGTTACTTGTGTGGCGACTCTACCGTCTGGACATAAAACAAAATAATTATTCCATGAAGGATTTACTTGCTTATTTTTTTATTCTTATGTATTCTTAGAATTGACTCGCAGCTCTTTGTTGTGTACCTTCAGTAAGATTGGTTCTGAATATACCTAGGTAAAATAAATTAACGCTAAATAACGCAAGTGGTCGATTATTAAGCGACTGTGGCGACTCGAACGTCTGGACATAAAACAAAATAATTATTTCTTTAAGGATTTACTTACTTGCTTACTTTTTTGTTTATTCTTATGTGTTCCTAGAATTAACTCTCTGCTCTTGGTTGTGTATCTTCAGTAAGATTGGTCCTGAATCTCTACTTAGTATAAAACAAAGTCCCCGATTCTTGGATGTCACGGGTAATCTCGAGAACCACTGGATGGATTTTGAAGCGGTTTTCACCATCTGAGAAGGATATGTCGAGGGTGGTTTCTGTAGAGAATAATTTATTTATGATCAAAGGAAGCCAAGCAGTAACGATTTCAGTGAAAAAGTAAAACAACCTGGCGTCCGTGCGCTTTTTAAGCTTACGCTGGACAAACCGTTTAAAATATCAATGAGTGTAAGAATTGTTCAGCATGAAAAGTTCAACAAAAAAGGCCGTGAGAGCATATCTCTATCTTCAATACATCGTCCACTATAAGTGTATTTACGTTTACATTTCTACCAACAATCTCCATTCAATTTCTGAGGCGACAGTTTACGAGCTAGCTAGGGGCGAGCTATCACCCCAGTTAAAGCCTAGCTAGCGGGCGAGCCTATTACCCCAGATACCTATCACCCCAGTTACAGCCTAGCTAGCGGGCGAGCCTATTTCCTCAGATACAGCCAGCAGCAAACTGTCGTCGTGTGAGTGAACTTTTCGTTCCGCAAAATGCACAGTCCAGTTAAGATTGGACGGAAGGGGGATTTGTGTTTCATGCACCTCGCCATTCTTAAATTTCGTCTGACAAAAATTCGTTGCACATGTATCTCCATGATAATATAATAGTCCAGTCAGTGATTTTAACCCGTCATGCCGAGACGAATATAGGTTGTAGTTCATTGACATCGGAAAAAAAAACAACCAACGCTGATCACGTAATGCATTCATAACTGTTCCCGGGCGAAGCCGGGGCTGGTTGCTAGTATAAAATAAATTAACGCTAAATAACGCTAAGAGTTATTAATAAAAACCACACTTGTAACAGTTACATTTTACGCTAACAAAAGGGTAATGACGTTACATGTTATCGCAACTCCACTAATTTTAAGAGTACCATAACGAAGTAACGAAAATGCTCGTTACTCTTTCAAGATGGCCAATCAGTAAGGTTGCCATAACGGTACGGTACAAAATCAAGACATTGTGACGAAGTATAAAAAAAACATCTATTGAGTGACTACGGTCTATGTTATAAAAATACAATAGTACTTAATTGAAGCAACACTAACTGTTGTTTTCCTTACACAGTTCATAAACACTCATGAGGAAGTCGCCGAAAGCCAATCTACTTTCCTGAACTTTCCTGAAGGACATACTGTACCTTTTCAATTATGTTGAACCATCAGGATTTCTTTAACTGTTTCAACTATAAGTCAATGTCTGCCATCTGTCTATTGTGCATTCATAGCAAAAAACATTATTTTTACGCATGATGCAGTTTTAATTTCCAGTAGTTACAAACGCACAATCCCGCTGTGTAAAAACACCGCAACGATTTCGAGACACGTTTTATTG
Source organism: Meconema thalassinum (assembly GCA_946902985.2). Lineage (NCBI taxonomy): Eukaryota > Metazoa > Arthropoda > Insecta > Orthoptera > Tettigoniidae > Meconema > Meconema thalassinum. Next base: position 306,072,641 of record OX336390.1, read on the forward strand.
TATTAGCTGAAAAGACAATCGGAAAAAGAACATTCAATTCAAAACAAAAACGTCTATTGAGTGACTATGGTCGATGTTCTTAAAAAAAATACAATAGTAACTTACTTAACTGAAGCAACATAAACTGTCATTTCCTTACACAGAAAGACACTCTCCGCGGTTGCACGTTCTCCAGTCGTGCCGATTTTGCATCAGTGATTTTTCAGTGGTCAAACCAAACTCTTAAAGAAGCATTCGCAGCGGCAATGCAATCATGGCATCGACGTAGTGAAAAGTGTGTACGGCTGTAGGAAGATAACGTTGAGACACATCAATAAGTTTCAATTATTTTTGTATGACTACTTTGTAAAAAAGAGAAAAGAGACCTTCGAACTTAAGCCCACTTCGTATGTTGAAATATTCATACTCGTCTGCATATTAATATCATGTAACTTTACATTCAAATGTAAAAAATTCACACGGTCGATAACGCACAATTTTCCACATGTACGGTACATCTACTGTATTACATAAAAATACTCATCACTCCCTTCCGGTAAATGCCTAATACAAGTTTTCATTCTATTCAACATCCTTTGATATTATTTAACAGAAAACACACAAGGGACGTTTTGCTGTACTTACGAGGAAATATCCAGCCAAGCAGTGTATTTAGACTTCTTTACATACCAATAGTTCGAGAATTTTAATGTTTTAAAGGCTTAATTTCACAATTTGTTTCCTGAGTTTAGAGCTACCGTATTTCTTTAGTGTTGCCAAATATTTATTGTTTTGTGTCTTCAGGCAGTCTGTAGGTGGAGGAATATAATAAAACAAAACAAAATGACGAAGGTACTAAGGTTAGACTCATCTATACTAATCTCATTATTTTTATAACAGCTTCTTCATAGCAGTTCATGATAGATCTTGGAGAAGCTATATAGTTTATGGAAATGTTCAGCCATACTGCTATGCAGTAATTCACAATTCATTTCGGATTCATATACATTTTAATTTCATAAATAGTCCTAGCCCATATTCTCCAATTTACCATGAAGCTCCAACAGAGGGATAGTGCTAAACAATCCAGCTTGATCAACCTCGCAAGAGACTGCTGCAGCGTCAGTGTTTTCTCCAGTGTACTGGTTACAATCTCTATGGTGCTAAAGGAGAGAGGGTGGAGCACGAGGAAAATATGGAGGCGAGTGCACGAACTGAATATAAGAGTGGTCGATTTGAATTTTGACGAATTATAGTATATTAACCAAGAATTTGTGGCGAGCCACTGAAGTCCTTTACATATTCAAATGTTTGATTTAACGCCAATCTTTGGTATATAAATGCTTACAATTAAGTCTCTCATCCCTACACTTAGAGCAATACTTGAATTGCAGAACAAGCAAACAGTATTCTTTAACGTCCATTAAGACGTACAATAAAAGGAAGCAACGGAGATGTGATAATAGGGGAGGAAAGAATATGTAGAAGGTCTGTATGAAGGACAAATAGATGACGATGTAATAGAAAATGAAAGTGAGATAGAACAAGATGAATTGGGACCATGCATACTTAGAGAAGAATTTGATAAAGCTCTGAATGAGATGAAACAAGAAAAAGCTCCTGGAGTAGATTCATTTCCTGGTGAAATACTACAAGCTCAAGGGGATAAGGTAAAACCTTCTTTATATCACCTGGTAAATGATATTTGTACTAACGGAGAAATACCGGAAGATTTTGAGAATGTATTGATACCTATTCCAAAAAGTAATCATGCAAAGAGATGTCAAGATTATAGAACGTTACGCCTAGTAACACATGCCTTCAAAATTATAAAGTTACAAGAATATTGTTTACCATCGCACGGAGAAAAGAATAGAAGAAAATCTCTCAAAGGATCAATTTGGGTTTAGAAGAAACAGAGGAACAAGAGAAGCAATACTGAGCCTTAGAACAATTATTGAGCAAGCACTAAGAATCAATAAGACCATCTCAATTGCTTTCATTGATATACAGAATGCGTTTAATAATGTTAATTGGAATATTATGTTTAAAGCCCTTAGAAGTCTAAAAGTGGACTATAGAGATCGGAGAATCATCTACCAGCTGTACAAGAACCAGACAGCGCTTATAGGGAAAGAACAAATCATTGCGAAAATAAGAAAAGGAGTAAGGCAAGGGTGTGGTCTGTCACCTTTACTATTCAATGTGTATGTAGAAGAAGAAGAAGAAGAAGCAATGAAAGAGTTTTCAGCCACCTCTCTCTACCCATGGAATAAAAATAAATGGTCAACTTTACCAAACAATACGTTTCGCTCATGATATAGCTCTCATAGCTGAAACTAAGAACGAGATAAAGACTTCACTAAAGAAATTGAACGATCTACTAACACTAAAATATAACATGAAGATAATGAAATGTACTCCGGATGGTAAACAGGATGTTAACGTTTGATTGGCTCAAGTAAATCCGTTCAGTTATTTGGGAAGCATCATCACATCTAATGGAAGAAGTGACAATGACGTCCGTTCTCGAATAGCCAAGGCTAAAGAAGCTTTTAATAAAAAAATAAGCCTATTGACCTCTAAGGCTAATCCTTACCAGTGAGAAAACATTTCATTTGGAGCATTGCGACATATGGCTCTGAAACCTGGACATTAAAGGCTGATAAGAAAATAATAAATGCATTTGAAATGTGGTGCTGGCTCCGAATGTTACGAGTACCCTGGACTGACAGGCTAACAAATGAAGAAGTCGTCAAAAGAGCTGAAGAAACAATTAGTCTAGGGAAAATGATCACGAAAAGAAGATAAAGTTGGAGTGGTCACTTACTCCGACATTCATCACGGTGAACCACACAGTTTGAAGGGAAACTGGAAGGGAAGACTAGAAGAGGACGACCAAGAGCAGGGTTCCTCGATGGCATTAAAGGGCGACGTCCATATCAACTAATCAAGCGTTGACTCAAGATAGAAGGTCGTTGGATGAAGACAGTCACGCTACCCATCAACCATCAGGTTGAGGAGAACGAGAGAGAGAGAGAGAGAGAGAGAGAGAGAGATAGAGAGAGAAGACGTATTCATCTGTTGTTTCATTTGAAGGACTTGGACATCGTAGTCATACAGCCCCGTGTACTCGGGTGTGTAGAATTGTTTGTCTGATAGCCTGTGTTATTATGACGGCTGTATTAGAGTGTGTTCATCTCATCATTCTGAATATTATTAGTAAGTTTGCTGCTTCTCATAAAATATCATACACGAAATATTTTTCAAGACGAAAGTTAACAAAAAGCTTCCGTTCCACCCAAAACCATCTCCCACCTTCAATGGCTGAGAACACAAATGTATATAAAAAGTAAGCTGCGCCGGAGAAACATGTTTATAATCAAGCAGAAAGACGATATTTCTACCAGCTGAACAATACAGTGCAAGATATCGAATCAACACTTTGAGAATAGTGTTTCCAAGAGTGGATTTAGCAATTATGCGTTTAAAAAAAAATGTTTATAGAGATTTCACTTTTTTTAGTTTTTCTTTTAATGTATCAACAGTAATGATACGACAAACCATTAGTAGCTGTTGCCAACCCTGACAACTCAGAAAATATGCGCAAATATATTTAGGCATGCAATATACATGCAAATATTTGTACAACTCCATTGAGTGGTATGGGAGTTACATGCAGTTAAACATGAACTTACAAGCACGCGCACAATTATGTTGGTAACAATGACATTTATTATTTACTGGAAATATATTTGCCATATTGTGTCTTAATAGTGTGCCAAGTTTGATATGGTTTGCATGCATACTGTAGGTTCTGAGATATATAGCCAAGGGCTCAAACGTCTGAAGAGCGTTATTACTAAGTTGACAGGCCGACGACTGAAAATATGCAGTGTTATACACTGTACAGCATATCTTGCGCCATACATTGTGCATTCAAAATTTGGTAGACAACCATTGAGTGAAATGGGAGTTACATGCAGTACATACTGTATTTACGTATAAGCACGCGTAGAATAATGTTAGTAATACCAATTTATAAGTATTGCTATAAACATCTGCCATATTATGGTATATGAGAGTGCCAAGATTGGAACTGTTTCCATGCATAGCTTCTGATATACCAAGCCTCGGGTTCAAATTTTAATACGAGTCTTTTTAAGCAGTTGGCAGCAATGATGTTGGCATGTTTTGACATAAAACTTCAATCATGCCAAATTTTGTTTCGATAGTTGCTGCCGTTCAGAAGTTCATAGGAGGGTGTACACAAAAGGACAGAAGACACACAAACACACATCACCCTTGATCGAAATCATGTCTACTCATCAATAATTTTTTGCCAAATGTGAAAAGCAGGCTCAAAGAAATTGACTTACCATGCACAGAAAAAGAACGACAATTAATTTTTCAAATCGACTAACCTCCCAACGAGAGGCGTCCAGTCCGGGTTTACAGAAGTGCAAATTCTTGTTCTTGAGAGAAGTCATATCACAAAATTAACCAGCGACCAGAAAATGCCATCGTTCCTCTAAACTGCCGCGCCGCGCTGTTTGCATCATAGCGATCCCCATGCCAGATGCTCAGCTGAGCAATACGTCATGTCTTCTTTCATTTGCCACCAGCAGCACTGCCCAAGAGTACAACACTGTCCTTTCGTCACCAACATTATTCAACTTCAGGCGCCCTGCAAGGTCACCATTTACAAAGCCTACACATAATAATATCATCTCCTTGGCTTCCAAATCACAAACTAAATTGGTTCTATTGGGAGCATCAAGACCAAGGTAAGTCGAAGAGAGACAACTACTGTCCCTCACCTAGCACAAGTAACACAGATATACTGTAAGTTAATAGTAATCATACCGTAAAATTAGGCTACTTTATTATGGAGAGGAAATGGAAGGGAAAACGGTTAAATAAGCAAGCTCAATTTCGGAATCGGTGTTGCCAATCTCAAATAAATGTCTGTAGATTTAAAGAAACTTCCCAATCTTCAAAGAATAACAGAATTTCATCACGAATCTACAGAAAAAGAGAAATGTAAGTACTATTTCGAGCAGAGAAATAAACTGTTGTTGTTGTTGATGATGATTCTTTAGGGGCTTTGCGACATCGTGGTCACTTGGGCGTAGAATTGAGAAATAAATTGATGTTGATAATGAGCATAACTAACAAATAACAATTCTTTGTAGTGTTATTATAGGGTGTAGGCCTACTCGTCCACAAACTTGGTTCTTTTGCTAATTCAAGACAGTTGATCCGAATTTAGCTAGTCTCGCTGCTGCTGCTCACGGATGCTATCACATTTTCGCTTGCCATCCACATGTGAAGACAGAAGGAAGCACCTATAACAATTCCTTCCATTATTATCGACACACGTGCTTTTATAGAAACGTTTCTGAAAAAAAAAAAAAGTTTTCAGGGACCTAATTTATACAATATTGTAAATGTAATGTTTTAAATCTTTATATCACTATAATTGTACCGACTAGGTTAGCTTAGTGCGATGAGGCTCGGAATTTACTGGGTTCGAAGTCCCCTCACCCATTCTATGATTTCCCACTCTCTCACATGGTCACGGCCGCCTCCTCGAACTAAACCAATCGTGGCTGCTCAAGCTATATAAAAATGTTCGACTGGCTGCGTGGCTCAGCTGTAACATTCTCGCCTGCTGAGCCCAAGATAGCGGGCAGTCAGTTGGCATTTGAGGGTGCTCAAATGTGAGGGGATTACTGGCACATAATTAATAGTAATATGTTCCTGATTCGAATCCATCAGATGGCCGATATAATTAGTGACAAAGTCACGTTCTTCGTACAGAAACAGACGTTTGTTTAATGTTTCAAAAATCTAAGGTTCAGACTAGGAAATCGAAGATATTACCACGTCATTCCAGAAGCCACCGCAACATCGCCTCTCGATCTAAGACTTGAAAATTGGCATATGTGACTAAACGCACGCCGGCCCCGTGGTGTTGGGGTAACGCGTCTGCCTCTCACCCGGAGGCCCCGGGTTCGATCCCCGGCTCCGTCAGGGATTTTAAAACTGACGTGAGGGTTGGAACGGGGTGCACTCAGCCTCGTGAGGACAATTGAGTAGCTGTCTGACAGTGAGACAGCGCCCCGATCACAGAAACCAAGATTAACGGCCGAGGGGACCCGACGCGCTGATCACGCGTCACCCCAATATCTGCAGGCCGAATGGCTGGGCAGTGGTCGCTTGGTCGGCCTTAGCCCGTCATGGGCTGTACTGTATAGTGCCAGGGGTTGACTTTCTTTTTACTAAACGCACCTGGCCGAACAGCAGGAGATTCGGGTTCGAATCCCGACTGCGGTCACATTATAATAATATAATTACATTTATAATAATTGAAGTTTTTAAAATAGGACTAATACAGAGCTGAGTGCCATAGTGGCAAAAACATTCAACGGAGAAACATATGCGTTTTTTGTTTTAAAATGCAGATTAGGGTCATCCAACGTGAGTGTGGTGCGGGGTTGCGTTCAACTGAAAACTGGACGGGCGTTTTCTTTTCTCTGCTGTACTGTACTACCCGGACTAACTTTTGAGGTTACAGCATGCAGTTTAATTGAGGTAGGTTATATACATAGTTTGTATTATTAATATAATTATTGTTTAATTTAACACTTTTCGAAAAAATATGCAAATTTGCTTATTGCACCAAAGAACTCCAAAGCAATTTTCTCAATTTTTAAAAGGAACTTTGCTACACTGGTCAGAACATAATTTGGTTAGCGATGGACAACTCCTGTATGGTTGAATCATTCACACATAACTTTGGGAAATAAATATACAGTCAATTCCAGTTGATTGGTCCAGACAGAACTTAGGATACATTGGCCTAATTAAACGTTCAGCTCGATAGTGCGAAGTGAGTTCTAATCTAAAATTGGCCTATATGTTAATTTTTCGCGAGTCAGTAGATCAGGTCACAATAACCATCATTTACTGTTTGGTTCTATCCAGCTCATCTGCCCGCTGGCCGAATCGGAACTGACTGCGATTGAGCCGAATGAATGCTCGGTGCGGCAGAGTCAAACATTGCCTGAACTTGGGCTCACACCGTGTGCCTTCGCTTGATGGTCACGAGTTGGAGGGATATAATTTACAGAACACAAAGACAGAAAGCGGCTTCGGTGGCGTAGTTGGTAACATGCTGAACTTCAATGCCCAAGATCGCGGGTTCAAACCCGGCCGAAGTCGTCGGATTTTTTAAAAACATTAAACATCCCTCAGTATGCCTTCCTTCGGAGGGGAAGTAAAGCCGGCGCGGCGGTCCCATGTCATAGATTTATGTCATGTTAAAGAACCTTCAACTAATTACACCTGTGTGAAGCTAAATTATATAGCCTATAGGTTAAACATTTGACTAACGTTCTTAGGTTCCTACGTTCGTCGTCAGGAGCCGACTGTGGTGGCATCTGGTAACTAAGTTCTGAACTAGTTGGTCGTTGACGGTGGCGTTTGGCGACAAAAGTAGGAACTACTTGAAAACATTCAATGTCTGCAGTCCTTACTTGAATTAAAACAGATTCACACACTAATACAGTCATCACAATTAACACCGGTTATCAGACAGATTCTACACACACCCCGAGTACACGGGGCTACATGACCGCGTTGTCGCAGCCCCTAAACTGAGGAACCAACCAACCAACAAAGACAGAATTTGTCTCAGCAGAATCCTTACAAATAAGCATAGTCTTTAAAATGATCGTTATGAAGAAATGTATAGTGTGTGCTCTGATGCATTCTTTTAACAGAATACGACGGAACGGAATCAGCGCATACTAAGGACTGCCTTCAATACCTTCCTGCATGGAGTAGCACCGCAGTTGAACATTGCATCATCTGCCTTGTCACTAGCCTACGGTAAGCAAAGTTCTTATATCCACTTTCCTTATCTTGTCTTGCTTCAAGACATTTTTTTTTCCCAATTCTAAATCAATGACTTCACTTTGAGGGTAGCATTCCAAGAACCAAAGTAGGTTCCTAATATTGTCAACGTGTATCAAATTCGAAATAGCTTCATATTTATGCAGATATTACCTACCATTTCTTCTTCAGAATTCTATAAATCACAAGTCGCAAGTTCTGCTTAAAGCCAAAAGTACTCCATGCGTCATAAAATTGCTTGACCAAATAAGCGGCGAGATAACCTGAATAAGTAAAGGGAATTTACATGTTAAAAATGATTCGCTTCCGTCAATCAAGGTTTGTTCCAAATAAACAGCTCCCTCGCATAACTGATAGTCCAACTGACCGAATTGTACAGTACACACGAGGAAAAAAAAAAAAAAAAAAAAAAAGAATTTTGTTATAAACATTTATTTATTACCTTTTTACAAAATCCTTTCCGTCACCTTCAAAGTACTCTCCAATAGATGCGGTGCACTTGTCAAGTCTTGTTTCCCACTGTTTGAAGCACCTCTGAAACTCTTCAACATTGATATCGTCCAGTGCCCTTTGCGAAGCTGTTGTTATCGACTCCACATCATCAAAACGCTTCCCTGTTAGCTTTGTTTTCATTCTGGGGAACAGAAAAATGTCACACGTGGCTAGTTCTGGGGAATACGGAGGTTGGGAACGACACATGGTTGGTTGCTCAGCTTAGAGGCTGCGAGAACGCGGTCATGTAGCCCCGTGTACTATGGGTGTGTGTGGAATATGTCTGATAACCGGTGTTAAAAGTGATGGCTGTATTAGTGTGTGTTTTCTGTAATTCAGTTAAGGACTGCAGACTATCAATTTCAAGTAGTTCCTACTTTTGCTACCATCGACGACACCTAGTTGTTAACTTGGCTACTAGATGCCACCGCCACCTGGTCACGAACTTTGGAACTTAATAGAGCATTAATCAAATCTAACCTACAAATTTATCTTCACACAATTGTAGTTAGTGGAAGGTTCTTTCACATGCCATCTACGACATGGGCCCACCGGCTTTACTTCCCCTCCGAAGGCAAACTGAGGGATTTTTAACGCTCTTAAAAATCCGACGACTTCTGCCCGGTTTGAACCCGCGATCTTGGGCATAGAAGTTCAGCATGTTACCAACTATGCCACCGAAACCGCCAGGGGAACGGCTGACTACCCCCTGAGAGGCCAAATAGCGATTCAAAGATAATGCCGTGATGAAGGAACCAGTCGCCTGATCGCCAAAGTTCCGAGCGTTTCCTCCGCACAGCCTCTCGCAAACGTCTTAAAACTCCCAAATAACAGTGCTGGTTGACAGTCATGCCCGGGGAAACAAACTCCTGGTGCACGGAACGAACACCTGGTGCACAATTCCACGTTCGAACTCACTTTGTCTTGCCCTTATTTTGGTCTGGGGGAGTTGGGAGTCTTCCACTGGCTTGACGCTCGCTTGGTTTCTGGATCGTACGTGTAACACCAACTCTCATCACCTGTAATGACTTTGGTCAAATAGTTTGGATCACTTTCAATCTCGTTTTTCAAGTCCTGGCTCAACTGCAATCAAGTGTTTTTTTTGATGCGAGGAACAAATTTAGCGGCAACACGTCTCATTTGCAAATCCTCAGCCAAAATCCGCTGGCACGAGCTCCAACTCAATCCTGTCTCTTCTGAAATTCGTACACTAGCAGCTGTACCAATCGTTGAATGGACATTAATTAATGAAACTATAAATGTATAACTGGAATAGTCCATCATCTTCCACCGATGACCGATGAAGTCTGCCAATGCCACGGTCCGGCCTTCCATCGCAGCAAACAAGTTGGGGGACTTGCAAACCATCACCAGTATAGTACGTTTATCAACTTCTAATTACATCTCCCAAGCTGAGGTTTACTTGTTGCTTCACCTTAGGAATAAGGACAACCTAGGTCATCAGCGGTTGGTGTATGTGCATGAAACCTGTCTGATCCTGCCTTATCAGTAGCTTTCTTTAGTATAACAAGGCAACACTGAAAAATGGCTTCTATCACTTCAATTATCAGTAGCATGTGTAACTCAATTTGGGATCGGGATAGGTATTCCGGGACTTGAAAGAAGGTACCTTCCTAATATTTTTTCCGGTGTGATGATAGAAAACCCCAGGGAAAACCTCATTCATGATATGGCCGATAAAAAATTAAATCCACGGTTGCATGTGTTTTGCTCATATCAAAAGGCCACCCTTAATAATATCATTTGAATTGTTAATATACACTGGTGTCCAAAATTAAAGCAAACTGTTCTTTCTCCGTCCTGTGGCTAATTCATGATATAATCAGACAGACTGTCAACAAATGTCCGTACAATCGTGTTCTGCAAGGAAGATGCCATCCCTGCCATCGTACAACCACGCCAACGATGACGTCAGCACACCTGTCGAACGGGGTGGTGTTTACTGGGTAGTTCCACATCAACACTCGCTGTGTACACATGCACAGAAAGCGCAGTATGGCACAGAGAATACGCCTAGAAGACCCTCTACGGTGGAGGGCCAAAGGAAGAATAAAAGAGGGACAGTCGCAAAGTGATGTGGCCCGATGGCTTAATGTGAATCGTTCTGTTGTTTCTCGGATGTGGCGACAGTTTGTAGAGACCGAAAACGTATCCCGAAGATCAAGACAGGGCCGACCACGTGTGACATCAGAACGAGAGTACCGTTATTTGGCTGTAAGGGCACGACGATACCACCGTAGTACTGCACGGCAACTGGCATCTGACCTCGCAGCATCCACTGGAACAGTTGTATCTGGGCAAACAGTGTACAGAAGGCTTCGGTAGAGTGGCCTTCATTGTCGGAGACCTGCTGTATGTGTCTTGAGGATGTGATTCTGGAGGATAAACATTCGAAGAAGATATCGAATTTTACGAATTATTCTGAGAGGATTGCATGAATAATATAAGAGGGCACATTTTCTTTTGTATTCGAATCACGAATTACAAAAGTTTTCGAGATAACCGGTTAGATTATATATCCGATGGAACCAACGTTCGAAGGAAAAATCGACATATAAAGGAATTTCGAATTAATCATACTGGATGTCGCAAATTTACAAGACGGATAGATTTTTAAAATAAATGTATTTTGAAGCTTTTATGCGATTTTTTTTCTCGAAAAAGTATAATTCGCATGATTGCGACATTAAATTATTTCGCGTTATTTCTGGACTTATATTTGAGATAGTCTCCAAATTTAGAGGTCAATAACAGAAACGAGAGGTTTCTGTTGAGTTTCGTAAGTTTTCGCGAATAAACGTATCGCGAAAAGCCAGGTTTCCTAATAATATAGAAAAATATTTCACACTAAACTAAAAACTCTTGTTGATGCCGAAAACATAATATGTTGAACCGATGTATAGGCCTACCACTCAAGGTATCCTCAGTACCAGTAAGCATTTCCTTGAGGGCGGGTACGGGGAAATATAGCTTACGCAATCGGTGCCGCTTGCGTGAAACTTGCTCCTCCGCAATCTGTGAGCCTAGCAGCGTGAGTTTAAATGATATAAACCGACCTCAGCGGATTTTCGTTACCTCCAAATATCCAGACAAAAATTAGCTACTTTTCGTTACTTTTCATTACCGGTAGACACCCTGATAATTTACGGGTTATTCCGTAACTACAACATGACCCACGCTTTGTAATTCGTGGTGAAGAAGAAAATAAGTATTTTTTATACAGAACGGTAAAGGTTATCGAACTAATCAACGCATTTAAGAACAAGCAAACTGTTATCCCAGATCTTTCATTCAACACAAACAAATCGAAATCGATCGATTAGGATTCAGGCAAATAGGGAGCATCTCGTATTCTCAGTCAAAGATTGTACCGATCTGGTGAATATAGTTCAGAGCGATGTATTGAATGTTCGCTGGTCACAGAGCATGTATCGGCGGCATGCGAAAGCTTGTTCTGGCGCGAATTTAAAAAAGAAGATCTTGGTACAGTACGTATATCCGTAAAATATTATAGTTCATCCGTATAACCGTAAAACACACTGCCTTTCCGTAAATTTTACGGAAAACCCGTATAAGTTGGTGGGTAATAATAATAATAATAATAATAACAACAAAAAGTCAATATCCCTGAACGCAAAACTTGGCATTATTGTACTGTCATACGACCAGAGGCTCTGTACGCAGCGGAATGCCTCACCATGAACAAGAAAGGCCTGGTAGAAAAATTGGAGATCAAGGAAAGAAAGATCTTGAGGAAAATTCTTGGCCCGATTAAAGACAACGGTGAATATAGACGGCGGCATAACTATGAGCTGTATATTCATGTCCAGAAGATCTCTGATGTAATGAGGAAAAGGAGGATTGCATTTTATGGCCACTTGCTTAGAATGAAACCCACACGATTGACGAACCGGATCTTTAACTATTTTAAAAATAAGAAGACCAAGCCAGCCTGGTTCGAAGAGGTGGAAAGTGACCTGCAAGAGATGGAAATTACCTGTGGGGATATTCAAGAACGCAATTCCCTCAGGAAGAAACTACACGACCACCAGGGTTTTCAGGAAAAACCGAAGTTGAAGACGGGAAAGATGTGGACGGAAGAAAGAAAAGAGCAACACCGGCAACGTATGAAGGAACACTGGGCAAAGATCAAAGCCCAGAGAAGCCATTTGAAATAACGTGGTCCTTAGTTGGCCGATACGATTAAAGAGGAAGAAGAAGAATATCGTATGGCCTCGGGTGCCTGGTGCAAGCTTTGTTAATTGACACCCAGAGGGTAGCTTGCATGTCGAATTTCGTCGTTCCTTTGAACGCTATGAAATTAAGGAGGTTAGATATCTAAACTCCTTGACACTATAGCGCTTTCAAGTAGAGAATGGAGGAACTTTGTGTTGGCGGAAAATCCCGAGATTAATTTTGCCATTGAAGACGGCCTACTGAATTCAAATGGGTTCTTTAACATGCCAACAACGTATGGCATGAGTGTCGTGATTTTTGTCGCCTTTCAAAAATATAACTTACCATGGCCAGGAGCGAACCTGCAATCTTGGGGTTGGTAGTCCGACACTATAACCACTCACCCACCGTGGCAAGATAGTTAGTAGGTATGGACCATGGATGTTCCAGATTGAATAAGTTAGCAATCTACTAAATCTACTTTGATAATACACGGCTGAAAATCCTCATGGCTTGGTAACGGATAACTTGCTGACCTCACCTGAGAAACCTTCTGGTCTACTCACGTCGGAGGAATAGAATTACCAAGTAGCTTGATCCTCTTGTTGTTGTCGGTACTTCGGCCTAGAAGCATTTTTCTACATATCGAAGCGATTAACCGCTCAATCAAATAGAAAGGAATATGGTGAAACATGTCCAAGAAAGTTGGCAAGGAGAATTTCTCTCACCCAGTTTCATGTCTGCCAGTCACTGCGAATGCCCGCCGCCAATTCGAAAGTGTGGGCCGACTCCGGCCGTACATAGCGAAACGATGAACAGGGGCAGTCGACTTCGCTGTCCTGCCCCTTAAAACAACAATGACTAACCAACAAACAAACAAAAAATGGATAATTTTAAAAGTTAAGGATAATTCGCAACATTGTCAAAAAGTAGGAAGGAAGGAAGGAAGGAAGGAAGGAAGGAATGAAATAGCCAACCAATTCTATAACAAGCTTGTAGCTCCTCACATTGTAATACCATTGCGGAAGCCTCATGTGGGCCTTAATATCCACGATGAAGGTCGCACAATCGATAGTTACGGAAGCCTCACAGCCACATATTAGCCTTTATCCACCCGATTTTCAGGGACGTCTTCTAGGAAGTTTCCTTTGATGTTTTGTTGGGTGGTTTTGCCACCAATACAGTATTTGGGTCATGATAAGATGGGGCTTTGACAAACACATTGCAACGCAAGAAGTATAAGGATCCTAAACGTAACTCATGCGTTGCTAACTCCAACACACACAAATATACGTTTCAATATTGAATTATCAGCTGTATACAGCAATTTACACATAGACTGTTTCAAAATTCATTACCCCAATTCGGAAGGTGTCACCGTAAGTTCTGGAAAATAGCTGGAGAAGTGCTGGAAAATTAGTCAAGGAAAATTTGTCAAAGGTATTTTAATTCGGCAAAAGAAAAATTAATTTTACTGTAATTAGCGGAGGCACGCATGCCATTGCACCAGTTTCCATTGTCTAGGAACCACAAACGCCTAAGAATGCAATGGGCACGTGACCGTCGTCGTTGGAGTAATGACTAATGAGTGGCATAATGTAGTGCTTTCGGACGAGTTCCGCTTCACCCTGTCCAACAATCATCAACTTCCAAAGGCAATGACTTGTCTCCGCAACCATTGTTCTCTGTCTTCAGCACCTCGTTTCATTTCATAGTAGGAAGAGTTAGTGTGATCTCTTGAAGGAAATATTTTCTCGGTCGTCCTCGGCCTTTCTTCCCTGTGATTTTCCCTTCCAGGAGATTAGTTAGGAAAGCGATATGTCGCAAAATGTGACCTGTGAATGGCCGAAATCGGGCAGTCTACATTGTTGAGCGGCATAGCGGACAAACACCACGTGCCATGGTTTAGGGCGTCAGGGCATAGACACATTTTTAGAGCGATTTGAATAGCAACTATTGCATCATATATGTTTCACAACCCGAGGTACTGTCCCTCTTTCAGGCAACTCCACATGCTATATTTCAACCGTGGCCTACGTTATAAGACAAGGCCTGGAAATAAAGCGCCAGACAACATTGCGAGCGATGGTTGAAACTCTCTAGGTTCGCTTTCCGGCGCCCTTAATCGCATCGTTTGCATTTCGTACAATGTGATTTGTATCTCTGTATTTGGCGGTAAATTAGGTGTCTTAAGGGGACTTATGAGTGAGTTTTCATGAAATATGGACCAAAATAAGGAAATTTGGATTTTACCGAAAATTGGTGCCCTCACCTTTTCAGAATCAAGAAGTGTTGGATTTTTTCCCGTGGCGCCATTTTTAAAGCCCAGGCGGTGATTTAAAGATGGATGCGCATCATTATTAAGACAAGAACTTCAGTGAAGATCAGTGAGCAACGTGACCACATACGTCTTCGACAGAGCAGAAAAAAGACCACCCCAGGAAAGAAAAATTCAAGAAAAAAGAGAAAACTGCTGAACTTGTCCCTAGAAGACAGGATGAAGAAGTCTGAGGGCTGTACATATGGTGCAGGGCAGTTCTGATGTAATTAACTAACCTCTAACTTCAATTGCTGTTTTCTCATGAAGTGATTTTTGTTACATGTAATATAATAAAAAATGCTCCTTGTATTGCAGTTTTGAAGATATTTGGTTCAAAGTTTATTTGCATATTAAAATATGTATGAACATTACAATTTGCTCTGGATTTTTATGTCAGTGAAAATTAACTGTATTTTTTTTTGCTTGCAAAAATAAATAATTTTTATTTTTAGGGCAAAACATGAATATTATCACTTTGACTATCATTTCTGACTCTCATATAAAAGTTACATAAAATTCCACAGCAATTTCCATTTGTACATGTATTGTGCTACTGTTTACCAAGTATGGATGAAAATAAGTGAAAACTCCATCGCAAGGAACTTTTTTTTATGGCCCTATGTTTTGATAATATTCTTATTATTATTATTTCAGAAACGGTAAGAGTAATCAATTTGTAATTTAGAATATGCTCTAATTAGAGGCATATCTACATGTGGTTAAAATTTCAAATTGATCTGTCCAGTAGTTTCGGATTTTGGAAACTCACTCATAAGTCCCCTTAAGGGGTGTGAAAGCTTAGGTGTTTAAAATTGACTGATGAAATGTGTCGTATTATAGATGCAATTTCGTTAAGAACAGTAAACTGGTGTTTGACTGATATTGAGATGGGTGCTAAGTGGTCTTTATGAGCAAGACGTAGTAAAATCAAGTTTTATACCAGTGAAATAGTGTAAATGTGGCATGCATACGGGGGTTTAGATATAATTCACGGAATATTTTTGTATAGTAACTTATGTGTAATTAGTAGTGTTACGGTTGTGTTTGTGAGTAATGGTGTATTGTAGCGTTGGTTGGTTCCTCAGTTTAGGGGCTGCGACAACGCGGTCATGTAGCCCCATGTACTTGGGGTGTATGTAGAATCTGTCTAATAACCGGTGTTAATTGTGATGACTGTATTAGTGTGTGTTATCTGTTTTCAATTCAAGTGAGGACTGCAGTAGTAGGTAATCTGTGCTGCAGACATTGCATTTTTTTCAAGTAGTTCCTACTTTCGCCGCCAAACGCCACCGTCAACGACTACTAGTTCAGAACTTGATTACCAGATGCCACCGCAGTCGGCTCCTGGCGACGAACGTCGGAACCTAAGAGCGTTTGTCGAATGTTTAACCTATATATAATTTAGCTCCACATAGGTGTAATTAGTGGACGGTTCTTTAACATGCCATAAATCTATGACATGGGACCGCCGGCTTTACATCCCCTCCGAAGGAAGGCATACTGAGGGATTTTTAACGTTCTTATAAAATCCGACGGCTTCGGCCGGGTTTGAACCCGCGATCTTGGGCATAGAAGCTCAGCATGCTATCAACTACGCCACCGAAGCCGCGTATTGTAGCGTGAAAAAAAAAAGGAAGGAAGGAAGATTGTAGTTTTACGTGACCGTGAATCTTGTGATTATGAGCCACTGGACCTCCTTTTTACGTGGAATCCGAACCACAGGACATGGCATTTCATTTCGAAAATCTCAGATGCATTGACCGGGAATCGAACCCGGACCGCCTTGGTGAGAGGCATACAGCTAGACCGCTGAGCCGTATTGTAAATCTCGTCGAGTTAAAGGCAATGGACTTTCATTTCATAAATTTTCAATGAACGATGACATACGGAGACAATGGGCTCTGCCTGTTTCGCGTGAGGGGGCAAACCCAGGGTCTTGGAGAACTCCATAACCGTATTCTACAATTTGTAGGAAGCAATTTAAGGATTCTGATTATAGTACCTTATATAAGTTCTGCAAAGAGAACGCTTTTACCGAACGCATTTCCGACAGTTTTTGAGGACTACTCCGAACATAAACAAGTACAAATAAATAGACATACACGCAAAAGAGCAAATGTTGATAAAGAAAACCAAATGTTCAGATAATTTAAATATTACGGAAGACTTATGATGAACGAATTGAGGAAAACCACGTGTTAGTGTAGGAACGCAATGTTCTACAATCAAGCCAATTCATGGAAAGTTAACAAAAATAAAATTAAAATTAAGTCGGGCATTAAGAAAAATGCAGAACTGCAATTAAGTCATTGAACCGGAAGATAATTTCATTAAAACAAAATGTATATTCACTGCAACGTCAGGACAAATTCGATGTTCAAATATCGAAGCTCTTTAATGCATAACGACAACTTGAACTCACGCAAGAAACCCACGGCGGACTATTTATTTATATATTACATATGTACTCTTACTAAACACAAATTATATTAAAAACTAAGATTAACCTCCCTCGAAACTACAAATACCACGGCAATGTCGCACCGGTACCTGGCTTTAACGCCGCTGGCTTAATTTAAAGCGAGACTGAAGCGGATCGTGGGGGACTTCAGAGCTAATTTCTTACTTCAAATTCGAACTTTTACGAAATGAAAGTGTAAATACAATGAAACAACAATCAAAATATGTATATTGCTCTCTAATAAATCACCGCCCACTTACCGCCGACCGAGAGATATAAATATTTTACAACTTCCTCATCCACGAACCCTGAAAACTTACATTGGGTACACGAACGGAGAGGAGGGTGTCACATCACTTGCAAAAGCTAGGTAGACAACTGAAGAACAGCCGTTGACTTACGATAATGATAAAGTTGGTTCATTAAACATTGATGAAATGGCCTATAAAGTACGAACTAATGTATGACAAGAAGTTTGACTCTTTCTCGGCATTAGTAATATTGAGAAAAATGGAATTGGAATCGAACATAAACTGGCTGATAAATTATAACACACTGTACTGTACAGTTCAAGGACCTGTCATCCTTCTACAGGATACCAGGATATAGATTCAAAGTTATGCCTATAATAAGACGAGAGTTACGAAGGAAACGTATCAAGTTTTGGTACTAACATTTCATCAACCGTGTCCTGCATACGATTCAATTACGTGATTACGCGGAATCTCCCAAGTGACGATGAAGAAGTGCTCTCCAGACACCTGAGAAATAAGGGAGACTACCAGCCAATGACACAAGGTACGTCTGCATACCATCGAGTCAACACACTTCGCACAGGAATTATCGCATCATCTACTGTATAAGTGGTAATGTGAAACTAAGGTAAGATGCAGTCGCACCTGCGCCTTGACCAAGTTTCTGAAGACTAAAGGGTCGCGGAAGGTGCAGAACCCAACCAGTGCCGCAGAAACACCCCAGGTTCCGGCACATATCTTGCAGATTCTTAAAAGTTCTATTCATGGTAAGAATGTGTGGCATTTAGCCTATAAAAACATTATGATTTACATTAACCATAGTTTAGCATATTTCGCAAAGCCGCCATCTTGTGGATATGAAAACAATAGAAAATTTAAAATCTCGTTTTTATTTATTGTGTCCTAATCATGCGATTGAAGTTTGAATAATACACCTACGCAATAATCTTCGTGTAATAGTACATAACTCTTAAGGCCTACATGTATACAAATCCAACATGGCGATCATCCGAAATATTGAGATGGTTCTCAATATCTACGAATCTATTACAGCATCAAACTGAAATTATCATAAGAAGGATATATGAAAATGGGCTATATAGAAATATAGTTCTTCAGGGAACTACTTGTTTCTGCTGTATATAGGAGAGACTTCATTTGTTACGTAGACATACAAGTACATAGAGCGCCGAGATTCGAATCTCCGAACTTGCTGCAGCCCTCCGTCGCGGTCGTTAAGTCTTAGTAGGCCTACTATGTAGTTTCATGCAGTATATGAGGCAAAAATTAACTCATACGATCGATTTATTTACCATAACAAATGTAAAAAGAAACATTTATTGCAAAAGTTCACTTTTAAAGTTTTGTAAATTTTGTGGGGGTAAATCGGATCACAGACGAGGGGGTGCTATTTGGATCACTCGATCTCAAGTAGGCCTACTCAAGAAGTGTACAACTAATAACATAAACACGCTGTAAAATAAGTGTACTCAAGAAGTGTACAACTAGTAACATAAACACGCTGTAAAATAAGTGTACTCAAGAAGTGTACAACTAGTAACATAAACACGCTGTAAAATAAGTGTCTTAATGCAAGCGGGTTTCAACCCATTCTCAGATCATTTCACACATTTTCCGCAAGTAAATTGCTTGCATCCAGCTGCTCTAACAAACCCTCATGTGCCAAGCTTCGCACATGATAAAGATAAAAAAATAAAAATAAAACTCTTTGTTGTTGTTGTTGTTGTAGTGGTGGTGGTAGTGGGGCTGATAAGTAGTACAGTATAATGGACGTAACATTCAGGTCATTTTCCCGTAATGATAATAATGAATAGGGAAACGGCTATTTACTAACTACAGTACTGACACACGTAATTTACAACCTAATTGAGAAATATGGTTAGAAAGAGGAGTAAGTGAAATAAAAGACACTGCCTAGGACCTATATATCATTGGCTGTTAGAAAATTAGTGACCAATAGTGTCGTCTTTTGTCGCATAGCGTCGTAGGAAAATAATCAGAGCACTTTGGAAAACTTCGGCTGTCCCGAGCTCCTGAGGTAGCAGTAGTGTAATTTATCGCCACATAGCGCTCAAGGATAAGGATCGGAATAAATGAAAGTATATTTCAAAGCACCAACGCTTATTGCAGCTGATAACCCCAATGTACTGCACCAACACCATCGCACTTATACAGAGGCATACTATTTTCGTGATGATAACTGTTTTAAGGGGCCTAAGAAATCTTTTTGCACTAATTACTCCCCATGACTGCAATTTATAAGCAGCGCAAGATGTAACTATTTTCGCAATTCTGCACCAGAACACTGGTAGGGGCGACGTGATGCAGCCCGCATTGCAAGCCAGCAATAGACTTACTTATAAAAATATTCTTACAGTGACACTACTACGGATATGAATAGTTTCTAGGGCATTAGAACGTGGTTTTCAAGTTATTTTGCCTGTTATTCAAAATGTAGGGAATGGAGAGGGTTGTCCAAAATATCAAGTGGACAGTGTTACCAGTAGGGTTTCAAAGGGTAAGTACAGTATGTAAAATTCGGTGCAATTAGGCGAAACGGTGTAGATTTGTGCTAAAGAGCCTAAGAGAGCAAATAGCCTAACGAATTGAGGAAAACCACGTGTTAGTGTAGGAACGCAATGTTCTACAATCAAGCCAATTCATGGAAAGTTAACACAAATAAAATTAAAATCAAGTCGGGCATTAAGAAAAATGCAGAACTGCAATTAAGTCATTGAACCGGAAGATAATTTCATTAAAACAAAATGTATATTCACTGCAACGTCAGGACAAATTCGATGTTCAAATATCGAAGCTCTTTAATGCATAACGACAACTTGATCTGACGCAAGAAACCCATGGCGGACTATTTATATATTACATATGTACTCTTACTAAACACAAATTATATTAAAAACTAAGATTAACCTCCCTCGAAACTACAAATACCACGGCAATATCGCACCGGTACCTGGCTTTAACGCCAGGGTTCCGGAGAGTATGTATACAAAAATTGGTTCAGATCGGTGAAACGGTGTAGATTTGTGCCAAAGGGCCTACATGCAGGGAATGGAGTGGACTGTCCGAAATTTCTAGACAGTGTTCCAAAGGGTAAGTACATAAAGTTTGGTTCACATCGGTGAAACGATGTAGATTTGTGCCAACGGGGGCGTGGTGGCGCAGCGGTCAAGCAGTTGGCCTCTCACCACGGCAGACCGGGTTCGATTCCAGGTCAATGCATGAGAGATTTTCAAATTGAAATGCCATGTCCTGTGGTTCGGATTACACGTAAAAAGAAAGTCCTGTGTCTTATGATCTCGCGATTATCGGTCACGTAAAAATTAACTACCATCTCCTTCTTCTTTAGATTTGTGCCAAATGCCTAAATGCAGGGAATGGAGTGGACTGTCCAAAATTTAATGTAGACAGTGTTACTCGTCGGGTTCCAAAGGGCAAGTACTGTATGTAAAATTTGGTTAAGATAGGTGAAACAGTGTAGATTTGTGCCAAAGGGCCTAAATGCAGGGAATGGAGTGGTCTGTCCGAAATTTCAAGTAGACAGTGTTACTCAGAGGGTTCCAAAGGGTAAGTATACACATTTTAGTCCTGATCGGTGAAACGGTGTAGATTTGTGCCAAAGGGCCTAAATGCAGGGAATGGTGTGGTTTGTCCGAAATTTCATGTAAACAGTGTTAAGTTACTCGCAGGGTTCGAAAGGGTAAGTATACAAATTTTGGTTCAGATCGGTGAAACGGTGTGCCAAAGGGCCTAAATGCAGGGAATAGAGTGGTCTGTCCAAAATTTCAAGACCGTGATACCCGCAGATTAAGTATACAAATTTTGGTTCAGATCGGTGAAACGGCGTAGATTTGTATAAATAACAGACAGACAAAAAACATTGACCTTTATAAATATATAATTTATAATGCTAAAAAATATATATTTTGTAATCACAACTTCAATTATTAGTGAATGATTAAATATTTTTCAAATGTAAAAATTCTAAACTTTCATATAACTTAGCTATGATGTATTTAAAGTATTGTAAAAAACAAAATACATGCATTGGTATTAATACTTCAGCAGGAATGTGCACTAACATACTAACATATTTTAATAAGACTTGAAAACGAAACGTCTAATTTCAATAAATTGCAATTCATTGTAACTTGGAGGGATTGAATTGAATATGTCAAATGTTTTGTGTTTCTACCTGTAATTTTATGGCAGACACGGCGAGAAATGTGTGGTGTGGTAGTTTTAGCATTATACAGTATGACGGTGCACTCAGAACCATCGGTCCTTAAGACGCATTATTCTCATTAAATGATCACGTCCGCAGGGTACTGCATTCTTTTTGGAACAACCGGTATTTTGAATATACAAATTACACTATGACTGAAAACACTGT
Source organism: Meconema thalassinum (assembly GCA_946902985.2). Taxonomy (NCBI): domain Eukaryota; kingdom Metazoa; phylum Arthropoda; class Insecta; order Orthoptera; family Tettigoniidae; genus Meconema; species Meconema thalassinum. The sequence continues at coordinate 306,094,696 of OX336390.1, forward strand.
TTATTTAAGAGTGCCTGTATGCTTCTAATCTTTTACAACTCTGTTCCACTCGCAAGCCCTCACAGTGAGAATGTTCATTCACACCCTAGTAAGGGCCATAAAAATTAACCACACTAGACGCCCACATGGCAAGAATGATTCATGTTGCTTTTTTAAGTTCACAACGGTTTACGATGAGGTTAAGATTCGCTTTCCTACAACAGGGTGGACAAAACATTACATAAGTTTTCTACATGAAACATAGACAATTTGCCATGGCGAAGCAGGTTTATATAATAATAATATTATTATTATTAATAATAATAACTCAAAAACTTTGTGCATCACATGTTTGCAGTGGTTTACCGCACAAATGATTCGTGACACTTGATGCATGAATGTACAAGTAGGCCTAAATAATCGATCTCTATCTGAAATATGCCATCTGGGTCTTTTTGTCGTAAATCAACGCGTACAGCCGTTAATAAATACCAGAATAATACAAAACATAGCCGAAGAAAGTCTTGCAACGTTGCAAAATGCCACTTGCCGGGGAAACATTCCAGCGCATATGCAAAGAGGTTTAGGAGAGCAAGGAGAACGCGGTGTCGTGTTCTGATAGACTAGTCTTGGTTATATACTAATACAGGGCGCCAGAGAATGTTCTCCGCGGTGCCTACAAGCTGCTGCGAGAGATTACGTCACCAGTTACGTTGGCAGCACGGATGTCGCTTGTATCATAACAAACAAACAGTAAACTTTAAACTCACCACATCCATTCATAACATACTGTTGCACTCTCCAAATAATCTAACTATACGTACTAACGATTTCCACAGCCCACAGACCACACATGTGGCCTTCACCCTATCAAGGACCCTGCGCTGCCAACTAAACTGATGATGCAACCTCTCGCAGCTGCACGTAGCCCCTGCGGAGAACATTTTCTGGCGCCCTGTATTAAAAATCAGAAGTGTGCGCTTGGCTTTAATTGAAGAATAGGTTTTACAGGACACAAAGATAAATTACGTCTGGCTTGCAGCGTCGATGTTTCGATACAGACGATCCGAAATACACCCCAAGGGTATGGATAACGAGCCAGAAAGCTCCTCAAGATTCCCCTCTAGATAGGACACAAACTCTTTTTTGGAGAAGACAGAACTTCTGTATCATCTCCCTGTCAAAACTGTATTACTCCACAGATTTCTACCGGTATCCTTGAGAGTTCGCACATTGAAGCATTTTCTGCACGCCATGGGAAACCCGTTCGACGAGCTGTAACGGGGAGGGGGAGCGTCGGCTGTACGCATGCGCAGCCAATCTCTTCCTGCCCTAAATATATCGGTAATCAGCCTCCCGCATGGTGCTCATTGATTTTCAGGTTTAATTGAGTATTATTCCCTTTCTACTGTCGACATTTTCCTAATGGCTTTGAGTTTATTTCTTAACAGAGCACACTTAGTGAAGCAGGTAAACTGCAATTAATTGATGGCGCAAACACAGACACAAACCTGCACTAGCCCGAGAGCTCTGTGTGTGTGTGTGTGGGGGGGGGGGGGGGGGGGAGAGGATGATAAGGAAGGTAGTGGAGGGGGTCACTGCTCCTGAGCTATTGGGAGAGAGCGTGGAACACAGCTACAGTTGCAGTAGGAGCTGAAGTCGACATTTCTGTGGCAACGAGCGAAGTGAACGTTCTTTCCCTCTTACTCACGCTGCAGCACATGGACTCGCCCGAAGACGAAATTTATTGCGTACGCATGTGCTATCAGGTAGGCCAAATAATCGTGATCTATTGACAGACTTGATGTTTTTGGAATTTGAGGCTCGCAGACTGTATGGTATCCCCATGCGCATTCCGTCATGCTTACGGAGGGAGTCTTGTATGGGTGCAGAACACTTTTCGTGCCAATACAAGGAAAAATGACCAGTTATAAGTATCAGGACAACACTTTTATACCCAATGTGGCTCAGTTACCTGAACATTTTGAAGATGATTTCAAGTTGTTGAACGATAATGCATGACTCCAACGTAAACGCATTCCTGCAGGAATGCATAATCAATCTAATAAAATCTAATATACTGCGTCGTGAAGTCTCCGTGGCTTAGGCGGCAGCACGCCGGCCTCTCACCGCTGGGTCCGTGGTTCAAATCCCGGTCACTCCATGTGAGATCTGTGCTGGACAAAACGGAGGCAGACAGGTTTTTCTCCGGGTACTCCGGTTTTCCCTGTCAAACTTTCATTCCAGCAACACTCTCCATTATCATTTCATTTCATCTGTCATTCATTTAATCATTGCCCCAGAGGAGTGCGTCAGGCCTCGGCAGCCGGCACAGTTCATATCCTCGCCGCTAGATAGGGGCTTCATTCATTCCATTCCTGACCCGGTCAGAGACTGGAAGCAGGCTGTGGATTTTCATTTCATATACTGCGTCGTGAATGCAACCTTAAGGGCGTGATTGTTAACCACCCAAATCGACCAGAAACCGTGCATACCTCTGTACAAATAGCAAAAATATTTAGAAGCGGGAGCTACAGGAGGGAAGGGCGTTAAAATAGCGGAACAACGAGATCAATTGCTTCTTGTCCAAAACTTCATAGATTTTATTGTTGAGAGACAGTCCTGATCTTTCTTCAGCGTCTTCTAAGTGTATATCACCAATCTCTATTTAAACAAAATAAAATTTAGAATATGTTACCGCTAATATTTATGCATGCAGTGTGAAAGTGAATCATTGACGCCTAAATGACCAACCACATGAGTCATTAAATCTCGCCACAAAATCTCTAAACTGACAATATTTCGCACGCGCACATGTAGGCTAAACCGTCAAGTTTCACCCAATCAGAAGAATCATGATCAGATTTTTTATAACTCCCAGCTGTTAAATACATCGTAAGATTAAAACTATCGTGTCTACTAGAAAAAGAAAACTGATCGATTTAGATAAACTGACTCATGTGTTTTTTCACCCTTGTTCCCCATTTTCCTTGAAAATCACTCAAAGGAAAATACTTTACAGGAAACCACAATTTAGCGTTGTTTCGCCAATTAAAATCGATAAATAGCACCTTAGCAGGAACTATAGTTTTTTTTTTGGAGCGGTCATATTGAGAAGACTTGAAAATGTCCCGATGGCGCGACGGTCAGATTTTGTTTGCTTTTCTGTTGAATTTTGAGGCTACGCGGATGCCAGAATCTCAATTTGCTTTGCCGCTATCTATAGGACCACGAATGATCTTTTCTTGACCATGTCGTGGTGACGCGGCTAGCATTCTTGGCTGTCGCCCTAGAGGTCTGGGTTCGATTTTATGCGCTGCCAAGAAATGTAATTCAAGTATGAGGGATGGAACGTGATGCAAAACTGAGAAGAGGTCGGTTCCATTCCCATCTCAACCATTCAGGTACGGTACCGTAGTGGTTTTCCGTGGTTTCTCACTTCTGCTCCAGGTAAATGTCAGGATGGTTTCTAACTTAAAGCCATGGCCACTTCCTTCCCTGTCCTCACCTGAATTATAAATACAAACACCACAATAACACAGGTTATCAGACAAATTCTACACACACGCCCGAGTACACGAAATTATATGGCCACGATGTCCAAGCTCTTCAAATGAAACTAGGCCTACATCATTTTCTTAAACAACCGGATATAGAATGATATCACTTACTATCTTATATTCCATAATACACTTATTTGTAGGCTGGAGGAAGGGGAAGGTGAGGGCATAACGTACTAGATTGTGCAGAACACGCTTCAAATACCCAACAAAGGTCTAGGGGTATGTAGTGATAGAACCACCTGTCGCAAAGGTCCTGGGGTTTTGTTCTCATCTCAGGCTTTGAAACAGACTCCCAAAGTTTACAAGCCACAGTTCAAATCGAACACTAGGCTTAATGTTCACCTATAATTAACTTCACGACTACCTATTACGGCCTTTTTTCTTTTAGTGACTTGGGTATAAATGGAATTCATCAACAGATAAATATTTCGGAAGGCCGTAGAACATTTATTTACTGAACTGCTGTGTGACAAAGTCGATAGATTAAGAATTTGTTTGTTGTGGGTTTTGCGTCCCTTTTAACTGCTGCGACTTTCGGAGACATGGGGTGATGGAATTTTGCCCTGAAGGGGATCTTCAATGGTCAGTAAATCTACTGACACGGCTCCCTAGTATTTGGAGAGGAAGGGTTTTCAGCCCGTAGGCTAGTTTGCACCTCCGAAGAGGCGATGCTGAGCCGGAGTTTACATGCGGTAGGGTGGCCAGTTCCTTTCCGCTCCTCGTTCCCTTACCCCGCCAACAGTTCGTGGTCCCGCATTCAAGTTCTGATCACGTCCAATGTTGCTTAACTGCGATCTCACGGGATCTGATGTTTCCAACATGGTCAAAGACCATTGGCTGAGCACCCTTAAATGCCAACTGACTGCGCCGGGATTCGATCCCTCAACTTTGGGCACAGTCGTTTGTCACATTAAATAAAACTCTCCCTGGTCAATTTCCGTAACCAGGGAGCCTCTAAAACTACATTTGAATTAATTAATGATCACCACTATAGATGTTAAGATAGCGGAAAAAACTGGATTTCAAAATTTTCAAGGCTCTCACTCTTTCGAAAACAACACTAAAGTCAAATTTTATTCTTTAAAAAGATGTAATGACTAATACAGTCATCACAATTAACACCGGTTATCAGACAGATTCTACACACACGGGGCTACATGACCGCGTTGTCGCAGCCCCTAAACCTAAGAACCAACCAACCCACCCCGTTAAAATCTTCTCCAGGTCCCAAATATATTTCAGCATGTTGTTTATAAAAATAACAATAATAATATTAATAATATTAGTCCATATAAAGACAATGCATTTTATAAAAGCTTTTCCGAAGCGCAAAGAGTGATCGAAAATTGAATCTCACTTACTCTCATATGTCTAGTACTTTCTGAAAAAGGAATATCGTTCAAGGATACATTTTAAATGGCCAATAAATGATATAGGCCTACTGCTTTCCTTCCAGTAGATGACCTACCGACTCCAAAAATTGCTTATCGGAGCATCATCTTCAATAGGTCAGTGCCAGAATCATGAACAAAGACCTTGAAGTAGCTCCCCCTTCTCCCAATAGGCTGTCTTTACAGCCCACGGTATCCGAGTCAGATCGCATTGCATGTTACTCAGTGTAGAAATTACATGGAGAGAAAAACACTCGTTATTGTGGCAGCGACATGTAAACCTGTAATACGAGGCGTGATGGCGGAGCGATCAAAGCTGCTTGCCTCCCACCAAGGCAGGCCGGGTTCGATACCCAGTCAATGCATGTGCGAATTTCGAGGTGAAATGTCACGTCCGGTGGTTCGGAATCCACGTAAAAAGGAGGCCCCATGGCTTATGATCGCGATATTAACGGTCACATAAAACTACAAGTCTGATTTGTAATGAGTGCAGACATAAAAATCAAATATTACGTTAAATATGTTGGCATGAAAGTGGTGGTGAAGAAGAAGGAGAAAAAGAAGTAGAAGAAACCATGGGTTTCTGAGAGCGATGTACGTAGCCACACACACCGAAGAATAATAGACGAGAGAGAATATTATTTCAGATTTTTAGCCTGTAACCCATGATTATTCGATGTTATTCTACACACACCCAAAGTACACGGGGCTACATGACCGCGTTGTCGCAACCCTTAAACTGAGGAACCAACCAACCTGTAATTATAACAGGTGATGCTTAATTTACGGGGCTTGGGGCAACTTGGTTGTCAACCCCAATGTTCTTTGATGTGTAATGAATTTGTCTGATAACTTGTGCTTCTACGGAAACTACAATAGTGCGTGTAACTGTAATTATTTCTATGTAATGATCGACTGAAGAGCACTTTAAATACATTGTATAAGAAAACTCAAAATAAATTTCTTCTAAGTGTTCTATGTAGGCCTACTGTATTTTCAGACACCAACTTCATTTTACCGGCCTCTTGGCCGGTTATAAGCCGATCCAAGTTCGAATCCCGACTCTGTCTAGAAATGTAATTTCGAGGGCCGAAACGGGGTTCACTCAACATTGAGAGAACAATTGAGACGAGGTAATTTTGATTCTCAAAGCAACCCTTCTAAATTTGGTTTTCCTGGATTTACCACTCAAGCATAGACTATACCAATTTGGTACCTAACTTAAGCACCCGGCTGACTCCTTCCCAATCATAGCCCCAAACTAGTACATACACCACATTGACATAGGTTATCAGACTGATTCCATGCCCAAGTACACGGGGCTAATGACCACGATGTCACAAAACCTTCAATTAGCTAATAATAAACATTGTCAGCCTCCAACAAACTCACCAAACTCTGAATAAACTCACTATACACTAAGTCCAAAGTGGTGATCAACCCTGTAGGAGGAAGATAAATTGGAGGGAGTTTTCTATTTCCCACAGTATCTGCAGTATTATTGCGTGTTGGGAGAGAGGTATGGGAAGACCTGATCAGAATGCCCAGCCTGACGTTCAGTAAAAAAAAAAAGACTCCGTGGGCAGCAAAACAACGAATTTTTGTATACGACATAAACACATTCATACCCTAAAAATGCGAACTTCGATTTAAAGTTGTTCATAACATCGAAAATAAAAATCACAATGAAATGACACCACCATGCACACAAAAAATAATTGCAAAATTCATACCAAGAAACAAAAAATACTGCGAGAAGATTTTACCGTACTGTACAAGAATAAACAAAAAATGTATCAAGTTATTATAGCCTAGTAATCAGTCAACCAATTTCAGACAGGACTTGAACCAAGGAGATTTATAACATCTGGTATCGCGAGTGAGGTACGAGGTTCGATGATTAACACACCATGAAAGTTCAACGTTTCGAAATATTACCCACATTATTCAAGTTATACGTTTCGATAAGATGAACGTCATCTACTACATTAATAGCTGTTGCTGTTGATGACAACAGCGAAATTTGTGACCCACCATCAATAAGCACTACCTATGATTACTATCAGGTTAGCTATATGACAGTCGAGCTTCTCGACATTACTTATACGAAGTCATTTTAATGATGGCATAATCACAGTAATATGAAATGATCATTCTCGTTAAAATGACAACACAACGTGCTATTTAGCCACCGCTGGTCTCGCAGTGTCGCACAAATGCAGGACGCCATTTTCACATAAAACATCCGCACTGCACGAGAACCGTGAGATGACTGAAATCGATCAGCTGACGCCTGAGCAAGCGAGCGAGCATGCTCCCGTGTCCGGCCTTAACTTCATTGAAACTGCCTCAAAATACACACACAAGGTGTCGGCAGAGGTAACAATTGGTCCGTCAACGACAATCAATTTCACTCGTAAAACTCAATCAATCTCATGAATTCGTAGCTTTGAAACGATGAAGGGGCACACAAAATAGGGTAAATCAAGTTCATAATAATTATATTAATTACATAGTAAATATTTTATTCAAATTTTCTTAACATGAAAATGAAGGGGCTCAGATAACTGATATTCGTGCAAAAAATAAATAAATAAAGAGAATCAATGGACAAATATATAAGGTTATGGTTATGGCTGCGATTTGTAGGTTAAACAATTAGGCTATTGAATGCTGATTAAGGTGTTTTTTTACCGATATTTGATCCATATGGACTTTGCCTTTTTCTGTATAAATATACGCAGGAAACGGAAAACTGATGATTGAAGTTTATATTATCGTTTCATTACGGTTGGAATACCCTACGAGAAAAATAATAGTTAGAAGTTCTCAGATATAATAGCACGCGTGGGAGGAAAACGTATCATTCATAATCATTTACCATTCCTTTTTACGGCTGCAGACTTGATTTTATAAGTATTTTATGAACATTCTAGTAATTTCAATGTTGCAAGCGCTTCGTTTTCACCAAGTAATAATACTGGAGCAAGTATGGTTATTAAAAGGACAGATGGTGAGTAGGCCTCTCTTGCCTGGGCAGTTGTTATATTTCTATTTTTTATGGGCTTCTGGTTCAGTTCCATTCCTGGAGTCATAAAGATTTCATAATTTATGGTATGCATCATGGATAACATCAGATATTGCTTTTGTGGAAAATTGGGCTCAAATGAGGACCCCATGATTCAATGTGATGGTTGTCAAAAATGGTTTCATGCCCCTTGTGTCCACCTCTCCAGTCTGCAAATCGAAATCTTAGGCTCAAATAATGACTCTTGGCATTGCTGTGACTGCATCCTTCAAGGGTCAACGCAACAAAATCAGCCCAACACTCTATCATCGACTAATTGGATTTCCTGCCCGAGATGTACCAATCAGAACCCCGAAAAACTATACAAAGGCATTAGTGGGCTTAAAATTCATTACTCTCGAAAGCATAAAGAATATATCTCCGAAGTTCATCCCCCAACAACAGCTGTCGATAATGTGAAGGAATTTTCGCAGCAATTAGCAAGGATGAAAAGGGACATAAGGGTTTTGAAACGCATTCCAAAAGCAGCTCGTATGGTGGTAGCATTCCGTCTTTCCCACCTTATGGACGAATGCCAAAGGAAGAATTCATTTGATTCTTGGAAGGATCTACTGACATTTTGCTACGTAGCTTTACAAGTCCCTGAAAAGAAATCAAAGAATATAGTCAAATTTATCAAGAAAAATGTTTCTCATCCTCCGATCGACTTTTCTCAGCGAGGTCCTCAAAGAAAAACTCAAAAGCCTCAAACTTCTTTATCACGGAGAGTGGAATCTAAAATGGCAGAAGGAGACATACGTGGAGCCGTGAAACTCCTTTCATCCTCAGATAAGCTTGCACCTGAAAAAGAGGATACGTTTTTACATCTAAAGGATAAACATCCTGAACCAAGTAGAGCACTTATTTTTCCCGGTCCGCTTAATGAAGAAAACAAGTTCACAGTATCAGAAGAAGATGTGGTGGTAATTCTCAGCAAATTCCGAAATGGGTCTGCCGGTGGTATTGATGGTTTACGCCCACAACACCTCAAAGACCTAACTGCAAAGGGTAATGGTGTGGCCGGAAAAAAATTACTAACTTCTTTAACATCCCTCTGCAATTTTATGCTATCGGGTCAGGTGAATTCGAATATCCTTCCAATCCTATATGGGGCGAGTCTGTGTGGACTGAACAAGGAGGGTGGCGGGCTCCGCCCTATTGCAATTGGTTGCACTCTAAGAAGGTTAACAGCAAGTCTAGCATGTAATTATGTTCGTGAAGAATTGGCAGAATACTTCAACCCTATCCAACTTGGCTTTGGCACGAAGGGTTCCTGTGAAGCTGCAATCCATTCTGCTCGAGCTTTTGTGAACAAAAATGTCGGAACCAACAAGATTGTACTTAAGATTGACTTCAGAAATGCGTTTAATAGTGTTGATCGAGATGTTCTGCTGACACGTTTCAAAGATAAAGCCCCTTCACTTTACAACTTCTTCTGGCAATGCTATCGAGAACCATCTTATCTAGTTGAGACAAGATTATCCTTTCTCAATCTGGTCTCCAACAAGGTGACCCTGGAGGGCCCTTAGGCTTTTGCCTGGTCATTCAGCCAATTTTGGAGAAGCTTTCATCTGAACTGAACATTTGGTATTTGGATGATGGCTCGCTGCTAGGGGATCCGACTGTCGTTCTAGATGATTTTTCCTCGATTATTACGGAATGTAAATCTCTTGGTCTTGACATCAACCCCAGCAAATGTGAGTTGTTCTTCTGCGGTGACAATAAAGATGAGATTTTTTTCTCGATTCAACGAGTTATCTCCAGGCATTGAAGTGGTTCCGTCTCTAACTTTGCTGAAGGCTCCAGTCACTGAAGGCGCCATTGAACCCTCCTTATCCAGAAAATTTGACGAGTTAACTCTTCTGCTTGGGCGTCTGAAAGATTTGAAGTTTCACATTGCTTACTTTCTCCTAAAAAACTGTTTCCTTGTTCCTAAGCTCATATATTTGCTTAGAAGTACTCCTCTATGGAAGATTAGACCATCGATACAGAGAATGGATGATTTTGTGAAATGCACACTAGAGTCAACTCTTAATACTAATTTAAATGATAGATCTTGGACAATAGCCTCACTCCCTGTTCGTTACGGTGGAATCGGAATAAGGAAAATTGAAGATTTAATGCTTCCAGCTTTCATGTCATCGGCGAATAGTGTTTTCTCTCTCGTCCAGTCCATGTTTCCAGTTATTTCGGACATTGAGGAAATCACTTTTTACGCTGAGGCCTTGGAGTTATGGAACTACCAATTTAACGATCCATCTATCCCTTCAGCTCCTGCGTTCCAACGTAATTGGGACGGTCTCGTTTGCAAAAAATAATGGACAACCTGGAATTTCACTCAGATGAGGAAAAGGCTATTCATTTGGCTAGTTTGAAGAAAGAATCGAATTCATGGTTGAATGCCATCCCATCGAGAACAATAGGGACATTACTGGACAACAATAGTTTTAGGATTTCGATGTCTCTCCGCCTTGGATCAACGCTTTGTAAACCTCATACTTGTGTATGTGGCGACGTCGTTTCCGCACGCGGTACACACGGTCTCTCTTGTAAAAGGAGTGCTGGTCGACATTCTCGTCATTTCTCTATAAATGAAACGCTTCGGAGGGCTTTCGCTACTGAAAAATTCCCGTCAATTCTTGAACCATCTGGAATTTGCAGAGACGACGGTCGCCGCCCTGATGGGATGACCATAATTCCGTGGTCGAATGGCAAATGCCTAGTCTGGGATGCAACGTGCTCAGATACGTTGGCTCCTTCCTATATTTCATCATCGTCAAAGGAAGCAGGATCTGTAGCTGAGATCGCCGTCACTCGGAAGAAAAACAAATATAGGAAGATCATGGAGGACTACATTTTCGTTGCCTTTGCCGTGGAGACAATGGGTCCTTGGAGTGAGGACGCAATAAATCTAGTACACAAGCTAGGAAGAATAATAGGTGGAGTCTCTGGTGATCCTCGTTCCAAGACCTATTTAATGCAGAGAATTGGCATAGCGATTCAAAAGGGAAACGCAGCCTGTGTAATGGGGACTATTCCACATAACACTAGTATGGACGAAATATTTTATTTGTTATAGGGTAGTTAATTTAATACAGATGTTGTATTTCAAGATTTTATTGAACTGGCAGATTTATGTAAAATGTGCCTATTTGTGTAGCTGTTGTAATAAAAATAATACTCCACTGGTAAATAAAAAAAACAAATAAATAAATAAATAAACAAATATTATTTACTTCCCCTCCGAAGGATGGCATACTGAAGGATTTTAACGCTCTTAAAAATCCTACGACTTCGGTCGGGTTTGAACCCGCGATAAATAAATAAATACTATATATGTTTGCTTTTTCCACATTAAGACTTCCAATTACTAACATGCTAAGCACATGCTAAGTTTCATGTTTTTTCGAGAACATTCCAACAGCCTATATACACCTCAGATAGCGCCACTTGAAGCTATCAGAACAAATCTTTGAAAATGCAAGTGAATCGTCATAAGATATCAAGAAACGTTACACACGGCTTAATGACCTGAACAGCTGTTCTGAAGAATACTAAGCACACTTGACGTGATTTAGTCGAGTCGCCATGTGCTATAACACCACAAGCATACATGGAACACAGTCAACATTTATCATCTTTCCTTTCCAGCATACACGGGAATTCCAAAGAAAAGGTATCCCTACATTTTTTCCGTATACTTATTCGTTAGTATCACTCAACCACACAACCATAATACAAAATAAGCTACGGACATACTACACGCATTGAACACTAGGTAATACTGGAATGCCGACTGTATGGGAGCAAAGTGCGGTTTTTGGTGCGACTAGTTACGCCTGGTAGTGCACGTCAAGGCGGAGAGTTTGACGTATACGAACGCAAGGACGATGTACGTACGTACGACGAGATACAGGTAAAAGAGGTACTTTTAAACATTTAGACGAACGGTAAACTAAAAGGAACTTACGCCAAAATACATATTTCAAAATATCATAGTAATTTGATACTCAAAATGGCTGGGAATATACACCAACATAAAATATTATATTGCAGCCTGATTGTTCATCATTTTTATCCTTCGATCAAAGACAGCATACCCAATAACTATAGGCCTACTCGCAAAAAATACAAGCCGTACATACATTGAAATAACATAAAAATAAGATTAGACAGGGAATGACTAAGAATAAAAAATATGGTGTGTGTGAATATGCATAAGCCTACAACTAAACAATTAAATAGATGCTTAGTGAACAAAAATACATACTTTATTTATACAAAACAACCACATGTTCAATATTCTTCAAGGCAATGGGGTGTGGTGGCGCAGCGGTCAAGCTATTCGCCTCTCACCAAGGTGGACCGGGTTCGATTACCGGTCAATGCATGTGAGATTTTCGAAGGGAAATGCCATATCCTGTGGTTCGGATTCAACGTAAAATGGAGGTCCCTTGGCTCATGATCACAAGATTAACGGTCACGTAAAACTACAAGCTTCTTTTTCTTCAAAGCAGGTCGAAACTTAGACCTCACATAAGTCATACCGCAAACGAACAGGGTCCTGCAGGGAAGATCCCTTTAAGCCAAATTCTTTTTATCGTCTTCACGACTGACATCATAAAAGTATACTGGAAAATGTGAAGTTTTATGCCTTTGGAGATGAAAAAAGTAACCGTAAATATTAGGCCTAGGTCTACACACTTCAAGTTGTGCTTGTCGTTCAATAACTCTCGGTCTTTTCTTGGGTGGCTGAAGCAGATGCTGTGGGAAATTGAAAATTACAGGTACTGCATCATCTTTAAGCAGTGGTTTAGGCATGATTTATAAAATTGTTAGCAGCTATAACCGATTTCTTTAATATATCTGGGCCGATAACCTAGATGCTAGGCCCCATAAAACAACAATTATCATCATCATTTAATACATCTGGACGTTTCCATGGAAATCTGTAATATAAGCTAGGCCTAGGTTATAATTCTGTGACCAATAACTTATAACCTATAATAGGGCCTACGTGTATTTGTCATATGCTATTTAGGCCTATTATGTCAACATGTGATGTAAGACGTACCGTATCCATTAACGCAGAATAGGCTACTTCACTACAAATCTCAATTTGAAAATAAAGTAGACCGTAAACCTACCGTATTATTGGAAAATATCATACATATAACGTTGCACAGAGTTACCTACGATCATATATATGAAAAGAATCACGACATATAGGCTGATTTGCAACCGAGTTCAATAGTATGACAGTTTTTGGTGCGACTAGTTACGCCTGGTAGAGCACGTCAAGGAGGCGATGACCAGGAAGCACTTTTCAGCGAGGGTTACCATGGGAGGAGTTGTTCCAGTAGTACCTACAGTTCAATGACTACACGTTATTACATAACCTCAGCTTCGCAAGTCATGAAGAACAAACGAACGTTAATAAAAAATAATAATTGTTGTTTTCAGGGGTCTAACATGTTGGCTATCGGAACGAAACGAAATTTAAAAAATCCTCACAGCACGCCGGAAGGCGGAGGTAGATTTCACCGGGCAAACTAGGGGCTAGGCTATAATAGGCAAAATATGCAGTTTTTCGTAGGAGGATCAGACCTCCTTTATTGCGAGAAAGTATTTTACAATTGGAGGTTAATTAACTTTTTTTTTCGTTTTTCTATGCATATTTTTAACATTTTATTGTCTTATGGGGATGGTAACCTTCTTGTCATTTGGGGTTCATTTTTATACTTGTGATCACACTGTCCTTATGCAAGGTTTGGAACTGATGTGTAACTATCTAACAGTCTGTTACTTCTTCACGCAAAATTTTATCTCCCGCAGAGATGTTGGTTGGTTCCTCAGTTTAGGGGCTGCGACAACGTGGTCATGTAACCCCGTGTACATCGGGTGTGTGTAGAATCTTTCTGATAAACGGTGTTAATTGTGATGACTGTATTAGTCTGTAATTCAGGTAAGGTTTGCAGACGGTCAATTTCAAGTAGTAGTTCCTAATTTTGTACCATATACTAACGTCAACGACACCTAGCTGTGAACTTGGCTACTAGATGCCATCGCAACCAGCAACGAACGTTGAAACTTCCCCTCCGAAGGAAAGCATGCTGAGGGATTTTTAGCGCTCTTAGAAAATCCGACGACTTTGGCCGGCTTTGAACCAGCAACCTTGGGCATAGAAGTTCAGCATGCTACCAGTTAGCCGCTTCCCACAGAGTCAGATGGAAAAATGAATGTGATCTCGTGCAATGGCGTTGTCTTGGCAACCTCTGATAGCTCATCCCTCATCAATTTAGAAGCGTTGTCATGGTAACCTCTGATGGCACTCGGCATTTTCTTTAATTCCGAAATCAATTTTCTCATCCTTTGGAGTAATGGTGGGTCATATCAAAAATTCTTTCAGACAAAAGTTTTAGGTAATTATCAGGGGAATATTTTCCATTTTGTACGGTTTTAATATTGTGCCTATTAAGAGAGATATTATTAATGTTTCCCGAAAAACCCACTTTTTTCCACGCCTTGGGTCAATGTTTGGTGCTATCAAAAACTTTTCAAACATAAATTTTGGCACTTATCCGACACATATTATGAACTTTGAATGGATTCGATATTTCACGTATTAAGAGAGTTATAGCGATATTTCATTTTTTCGAGAAAAAAAGACCCCCCCCCCCATTTCACCCCCTTCAACCGATTTTGCCCATTAACGAACTCGACCGATATTTTAAGGGGATACATATTATGTAAAACATTCAAAGTGATTGGTGCAAAATTACGGCAGTTATCGTGTCCACAAGAAACTGATATATATATTTATTTATTTATTTATTTATTTAGCCTATATATATAAATTATGTATAAACTTTTGAAATGACGGTGGTTTTGGGGTCTGGGGGATGTGAAACGCGAAGATATGTCGACATTTTCCGGAAGTCGAAACATGGTACCCATTGCAATAGTTAGCTTTCTAATGAAATCTACCTAAAATAGGCTACATAATTAAAAAAATACTACCATCAACGACACCTAGCTGTGAACTTGGCTACTAGATTCCACCGGAACCAGCAACTCGCAACGAACGTTGGAACTTCCGCTCCGAAGGAAAGCATACCGTACTCAGGGATTTTAGCGCTCTTAGAAAATCCGACGACTTCAGCCGGATTTGAACCCGCAACCTTGGGCATAAAAGTTCAGCATGCTACCAGTTCCGATTACGAAGTCGCTTCCCACAGACAGATGGAAAACTGAATGTGATCTCGTGCTGTGGCGTTGTCATAGCAACTGCTGATGGCTCATCCCTCATCAATTTA
The DNA here is from genome assembly GCA_946902985.2 of Meconema thalassinum. Lineage (NCBI taxonomy): Eukaryota > Metazoa > Arthropoda > Insecta > Orthoptera > Tettigoniidae > Meconema > Meconema thalassinum. Next base: position 306,110,012 of record OX336390.1, read on the forward strand.
GAAGCGCTGTCATGGTAACCTCTGATGGCACTTGGCATTTTCTTTAATTCCGAAATCATTTTGCTCATCCCTTGGCGTAATGGTGGGTCATATCAAAAATTCTTTCAGACAAAAGTTTTAGGGGAATATTTTCCATTTTGTATGGTTTTGATATTGTGCCTATTAAGAGAGATATGATTAATGTTTCCCGAAAAACCCACTTTTTCCCACCCATTTGGTCAATGGTTGGTGCTATAAAAAAATTCAAACAAATTTTTGGCACTTATCCGACATACATTATGAACTTTGAATGGATTCGATATTTCACGTATTAAGAGAGTTATACCGATATTTCACTTTTTCAAAAAAAAAGCCCCTCCCCCCCATTTTCACCCCCTCCGACCGATTTTGCCCATTAACGAACTCGCCCGAGATTTTAAGGGGATACATATTATGGAAAAAATTCAAAGTGATTGGTGCAAAATTACGGCAGTTATCGTGTCCACAAGAAACTGACATACATAAATTATATATAAACTTTTGAACTGACGGTGGTTTTGGGGTTTAGGGGACGTGAAACGCGTAGATATGTCGAAATTTTCTGGAAGTCGACACATGGTACCCATTGCAATAGTTAGCTTTCTAATGAAATCTAGCTAATTTTCAACACCCAAACAAATTATCGACATCGAACGACCAAGATTCAGAATCAATATCAGAGATATCATGATCGAAGACTTACAAATTAATATTGAAGCGATCATGCTGATTTGCAGCTGATTTGTCGATTTTCTTACTCTAGCTAGAGACTAGACTAGTGATGCATACCAGAACGCTCCCGGAGAAGCTTGGGAGCCCATCGGTCTGCTTAGCTTGGTCGTGATGGTAGGGGAAGTGGATTGGGTATCGGCAAGGCTGACCAACGTGCAACGTCCCGTATAGGTGCGAGCCGTCATTGAATACAATACAAACTTTTGCTGTATCATAAATGCTTGAGGTAGTAATAAAATATTATTACATTGTTTGTGGTTGCTGTTTTAAGGCTCGTACTATCTAGACTAGATCATCTGCCCAAAAATATGATTGGAAGGTTGTGGGCTCGAATCTCGGCGCAGTCAGTTGGAATGTAATGGTGCTTAAATGAGAGGGAGCCATGTCAGTAATTTACTTGCAAATTAAAGATCCCCCTCGTGACAAAATTACACCACCTGGGCGTTTCTAAAAGCCGCAGTAGTTAAAAGGGACGTAAATTAATATTATTGGAAATTAATGCTTACAGTTAGGTAATATGGGAGTGACCTCATAACTATTATTATCAGTCGCTTGAGTGTAGTAACCTCTACAAGGGCGGCTTCGGTGGCGTAGTCGGTTGCATGCTGAGCTTCTATGCCCAAGATAGCGGGTTCAAACCCGGCCGAAGCCGTCGGATTTACTAAGAGCGTTAAAAATCCCTCAGTATGCCTTCCTTCGGAGGGGAAGTAAAGCCGGCGGTCCCATGTCATAGATTTATGGCATGTTAAAGAACCTTCCACTAATTGCACCTGTGTGAAGCTAAATTGGATAGGTTAAGAATGTAAACAACGCTCTTAGGTTTCTACGTTCGTTGCCAAGAGCCGACTGCGGTGGCGTCTAGTAGCTAAGTTCTGAACTTGGCCTAGTAGTCGTTGACGGTGGCGGCAAAAGTAGGAACTACTGTATTTGAAAAATTCTAAGTTGCAGTACTTACATTAAAAAACAGATAACACACACTAATACAGTCATCGCAATTAACACCGGTTATCAGACAGATTCTCCACACACCCAAAGTACACGGGGCTACATGACCGAGTTGTCGCAGCCCCTAAACTTAATAACCAACCAAACAACCTCTACAAGAGATAACGATTGGGGAGTTAGAAACAACCATATTTCAAAGATGATTTAAATAATTTTCTTTGAACTTGCAAAGATGTTAATCATGAAAATGACCACCTCATGGTGTAGCGGTTAGTATTCTAGGCTGTCTCCTCGGGGGTCCAGGTTCGACTCCCGGCGTTGTCAAGAAATGTAATATTCTAGTCTGAGGGTTGGAACGGGGTACACTCAGCCTCGTGAGGCAAAACTCAATCCTGGAAGCGTGGATTCCCACTTCTACTCCAGGCGAAAATCGGGATGGTTCCTAACTTAAGGCCACGGCAGTCACCTTCCAAACCTGAATTACAAACACACACACTAATACAGCCCTCACAATAACACAGGGATAACTGACCTCGATGTCCAAGCTCATCAAATGAAACAACAGTTAATCGTGAATCCACCATTCCATCAGTAAAACCAATGTCACGTGGTGAGAAGACAATGGTGTATTTTCTTTTTTCTGCAATCAAATGGCGTAAATATTCTTGTATATGTAAGTCATTTCTATGTTAAACCAAGAGGTATGGGTGTCTGTTAGAATGTCATCGAACTCTTATACTTTTGTGAATGACTTGATTACGTTCACCATCCAACACTAGTGTACATATTTTACTGTACAAAAAAGATACACAAATCAACAATACAGAATCAAACATCATAATAATAAAATGGGCTTCATTCCCCCACCCCTCCTTTTTTTTTTACTGTGACTTTAGAGGTGCTGGGGTGCCGGAATTTTGTCCCGAAGGGGAAATTTAACGTGTCAATATGTCTAACCGAACGCCTCCCTCACATTTAAGCACCTCCAAATGCCAACTTACTGCGCTGGGATGCAATCCCTACGTGTACATGGCATACTGTGCATTTTAAAAACGTGCACTTCGATAACAATTAAGAAGAAATGACTTTTTCTACTTCGATCATGTTCAGAAGTTGAAAATACAATTCCGACAAATCGACCTTCAATTCTAGAGAGTATATTCAGCTATCGGAAACGTGCCAACTTTTACGTTTTTTTGTGTGTAAAATTTACGGAAATGCAGTGTGTTTTTCGGATGAACTAAAATATTTCACGATTTTACGTACCGAGAATTTCCTGTAATAATAATGCTATGGGTTTTGCTTCTCTATTAACTACTGCGGCATTTAGAGACACCGGAATGGTAGGGATTTTTAACGTGACAGTAACTCGACTGACACGGCTCCCTCACATTTAAGCAGCCTCAAACGCTCACTGATTCGCCGGGATTCGATCCCGCGATCTTGGGCACAAGATTAACGCCACCTAGATAATGTCTATTATTTAGGTAGCGTTGACAAGATGTGCTACGCATCCTGCCTAGAGGATTCCCATTTGAGTCACGAATACTGCAGCACTTGTCCTTCTTCCCGAAAATACACATAATTCTTCACTAATATAACAAGTAGTTCCGTGAAGAACTTAACCTATTTTCATATATCCTATTCATGTTAATTGCCTCTATCAACATACAAAATTTCAGTTTGATTGTTGTAATAGATTCGTAGATATTGATATTGAGAACCATCTAAATATTTCGGATGGTCACCATGTTGGATTTTTAGCCTACTTTTCACATTTTGCAAAAATGAGGAAAAAGTAGACTTATGAGATCGATCCGGGAAAATGTGTGTCTGTCTGTCTGGCTGTGTGTGTGTGTGTCCCCCCCCCCCCTCCCCTATCAACTCCTAAACGGCTGCAGCAATCAAAACCAAATTTAGTATGAGTAAAGATGTGCACCGGAATATCTCACGTCCATATTTGAAAATGATGTCAGTGCTACCAACTGCTGAAAAAACGCACTAGAAATTTGAGCTCCATGTTGGATATCTTGCAAGGTATGCATGGGAGCTATTCCAAAATTGGCACACATGTAGATAATACTATTTCAGTTTAATTTCCAGGAGGCCAACCATGACAGTGTTGCAAAAATAATTGTAAGCCTTCTGATAGGTCCAATGTTTAAATGCATATAACTTCTACACTATCAATTGGATTTCAACCAAATTTTGTATGTAATATCTGTACATAAACAGATATGACTGAGCGTATTCTTAAGAGCCACCAGGGCTGCCAACTGTTAATAAATGCTCTCTCTCTTTTTTTAAATCCAAATACCAATATATCAGAAAGTATGTAAGCCAACAGCTTTAAACTATGCACACGTATATTCTGACATTTTAGATTAATTGGGAGTAACTTATATACGCCAGTTCTACAAACATGATTATAAGCCTGCTGATAGTACCAATTTTTAAATACATGTAACTTCTATACTATCAGTTGGATTTCAACGAAATTTCGTATGTGCTATGTGTACCATAACAGATATGACTATAAGTATTGTTAAGAGCAATCAGGGCTGCCAACTGTTAATATATGCAGTCTATATTTTTACCCTAATATCAATATATCAGAAAGTATGCAAGCCAACAGCTCTATACTTTGAACACGTATAGCATCTGACATTCTAGATTAATTTGGAGTAATTAATACAAGGCAGTGCTGCCAACATGATTCTATGTCTGCTGATATGTCCAATTTTAAAATACATGTAACTTCTATACTAACAAATGGAAACCATCCAAAATTGGCACAACAAGATATCATAATATTTCAGATTATTTCTGACCAGCACACGCATAAAATTGTTGCCAACATGCTTTTACGCGTGCTGATAGATCCAGTGTCTAACTGCATGTAACGTCCATTGGACTTCAACCAAATTTTGTATTCTGTACCTTAAGAGATGGAACTAAGAATATATTCAGTCACCAGGGCTGCTAACTGTAGTGCTCTATTAGGCTATATTATACCAGGTATATTTTGAACTAATTAGATATTTCGATATTACCAACTTAATTTCGTCATTATTCTAGATAGGTTCATATACTGTAGAATAATCATTGGCATGAAAAGTAGGCTGTATAGTTCTTCACGGAACTTCTTGTTATTTATGTACTATTACATGAAGATTATTGTGTACGTGTGGTATTCAAACTTCAATCGCATGATTAGCACACAAGAAGTAAACAGGAGATTTTAAAATTTCGCACAGCTGCCATCTTGTGGCTATGAAACCAATTGAAATAAATTAGATGCCAGTGGATTAACTTTTGTATAATTTTATTTCTTTATCGTATGGCTTTTAGTGCCGGGAGTGTCCGAGGACATGTTCGGCTCGCCTGAGTCTGTAGCTGCTTCCAGCGGACACCCTAAAGGGTGAGCTACAACTTCAGTTCAATTTCAAGTAGTTCCAACTTTCGCCACCAGATATCAATGATACCTAGTGGTGAAAGTTGGAACTTTGATAGAGCGTTCTGACGAAATCTAACCTAACAAATTTTGCTTTACACATGTTTAGTCTGTGAAAGGATCTTTTACATGCCATAAATCTATGACATGGGACCGCCGGCTTTACTTCCCCTCCGAAGGAAGCCCTGAAGGATTTTTAACGCTCTTAAAAAATCCGACGACTTCGGCCGGGTTTGAACCCGCTATCTTGGGCACAGCAGTTCAGCATGCTACCGACTTTTGTATAAGCATTTACCGTACAAAGTTTCACTGCACTCGGATGGTTAAATCACGAGAAATGCCCATTTAAATATTTATACTTCGAGTCGCTGCTATGTTGGATTTGTGCTCACCATGTTATTGAAAGTCCTATAGGTGAACTTATGTACATAGCCTCTATGAACATTAAAAAATTCAGATTGATTGCTATAATAAATTCGTAGATATTCAGAGCCATCTTAATATTTCGGATGGTCGCCATTTTGGATTGTTATATGTATAGGCCATAGAGTTATGTACCATTACAGGAAAATTACTGCGTAGCTTCATTTTTCAAACTTTCACTTCGATCGCATGATCACAAGAAACACAAACTTAATTTTGAAATTTCGCACAGCGCCATCTTGAGGTTATGTAAACAATTGAACCAAATTAAACGCCAGTGCATTACAATATGTATGATCATTTACTGTACCACATTTCACTGCGCTCAGATAGTTAAACCGCGAGAAAAGTCTATTAAAAAGTTTCGACTTCGCTTGGCCGCCATGTTCGTTTTGTATTTTACGGGTTTTTGAAAGTTACATAGATAAACATGTAGTAGTGCCCTTTATCACCGTACACAATTTCTGGTTGATATAGGTACAGTAAAAACTCGATTAACCGTCATCGTCGGGACCATGGTCGTGACGGTTGAGCGAATAGACGGATAACAGAAACATTGTATTATTCCTCCAAAACATGAGCTCAATCAATTATAGACTATTATAGAGAGATATCACTCTCACAGTAATGTAAGATATTTCGGAGGGAAAATAAATTAAACACGATTGTAATTGCAAATAAACTATTTATTACATGATAAGAACATCCGTACAGTACGGTAGCTACAAATGTGGCAAAATAATGTACAGTAATACAAACTTGCAGGTGAAATAGTTCATGTAGCTTGAAAATAGTCAGTCATTTTCTTCTGCCTCTTTGATGCTCAAACATTTACCGCGGCAATATTTAGTATTTTTCGGAGCAGTAGTGTCTGCTTTGCATTGGCCTCTTCTTGACTTTCAAACAATTCTATACACTTGAACAGCATTGTTTCAGCCTCTGAGTGGCTAATAGTTTGTTTTTCGTCATGGTTTGAACACTATGGTGGGCAGATACACTCACTTCCCACTAAAATAGAGTAAGTCAACAAAGCGAACACGCCACTGCACCTTAAATCACTTTGTTATTACAGTATTATTATGCTATTACAGCAATGACGGTTAACAGAAACTGACGGTTTAAAGAGTGACGGTTAAACGAAGTTTTACTGTAATAGTTTCGGAGATATAGAATGCCAGTGACATTTTTCGCACAGCCGCCATCCTGAGGTTATGTAAACAATTGAACTAAATTAGATGCCAGAGCATTACAATGTGTATAAACATTTGCTGTACCAAGTTTTATTACGTTTGGATGGTTCAATCGGGAGAAAAGTCTATTTAAAAGTCTCAACTTCGCTTGGCCGCCATGTTGGTTTTGTAGTTACCAGGTTTTTGAAATTCTGATAGGTGAACTTCTAGTAGTGCCCTTATCACCGTAAAAAATTTCAGGGTGATATCGGTAATAGCTTCGGAGATATTGAATGCTGGTGAAATATTTCGCACAGCCGCCATGATGGATTGGTGAGACGTAATACTTGAAGTGCACGGTCGGGGTCGGCCGAAATGGCGCTATGACCTTACCGAGTTTCATTGAAATCGCTCCAGCCGTTTAGAAGTTATTAGGGGGGAGGACACACACCACACGTACGCACATACGGACAGGAGGTGATCTCATAAGCATATTTTTTTAATAAAATGAAAATAGGCTAAAATGATCAAAATATGAGTTGTATTGAAACAAAATTTTAATAACGGCTGGAAAACGCTTCCGTTTTAAATAACTGCCATTTATCTCTGTAGATTGTTAATTTATTTTAGGAGCCAGGGACATAGTGGTCATCAGTCCCTGTACTTGGGTGTGTGTTGGATTTGACTGATAACCTGAGTTACTGTAGTGACTGTAGAAGGGTACATAATCGTAATTATTAAGGTACGGGGTTGGGGTAGGTGCGTCGGGGCTTAAGGTACCATCCCAACATTTGTCTGGGAGGAGTTTGGAAACACCCGAACTGACAACTCTATTTCGGTCTCAATGAATCATTTAGTATTTCGAAAGAAAGAAAAAAAATGTTTGCTTCTTCTCCGGAGGCTTACAACTGATAACGTTGACCACAGGATACAAAGCTGATTGAGAGTTTAAAATAGCTTACCGGAACTTGTGTCAGGCTCCTCTCTTTCATCGTTCAAACCCGACCTCCGCAGGTCGACTGCTGTAGTCTTCCAATCGCGACGCTAATGGGGTTCCAAGCGATAGGTTGTATTTAATTTCCTTTCACGGCCGTTATCTCGTACCTTACTCTCTGACATCTTCATTTTTATCAGTTAATTGATAATTAGAGAACACTGAAAATGGCATCAAAGCTTTGTATTCCATCCTCATTTTTCGATGAATCGAGATTACATTTTTCTACTTTGAGGCTGATGTACAGCTTACGAAAATAATATTGATACATCGTAATTTCTCTTTTACAGAAATGTTGTAAATGTAAGGGCGAGCATGGGGGGAGGGGTGAAGTAGAATAAGAATAGAATGGATAATTATGATAAGCAGTAGGAGCAGGAAAAAGATTTACTCGACGATAAAGAGAATGGATATGACGGGTGCCATGCGCAGGCAGTGCTGTGACAACATAGAGCATAGTGGTTGAAAACACGAATTTAGCAAAAAAAAACACCCTAAAAATACGCATGTTATTTTACTGGGTAAACTTCAGGTACGTTTGGATAAGATAAACCTTCCCTTATTTATGTTAAAATACAAAAGTTTTCCAACATCTATTTTAAATTAATTCCTGGGAAATTGTACAAGGAATTCATGAGTTTTCTGTTCCGTTGGTTATTAATTTCTTACCGTGAAAAAAAAAAAAAAAAAAAAAAAAAAAAAAAAAAAAAACCTATGTAGTTATCGTTTATCCTTCACGAAAAGTAGGCTACAAAGTAATAGGTTTTCCCACATGTGATAAGAAACGCACTGTCCAATTTCTTTTTACAAAATTTACCGAGTTGCACGTTTTGTATCTCATTTATAACAATATTTTTAAATTAATACAGCCAATGGCCATTTATTATATTTTTAGGAAGAGTTAGGGAAGGGATTTTAGAAGGAAATCGGTGGTGCCTGGTGGTGAAAATGGGAAAGCACGAAAACCATTTTCAGGACGGCCGAGGTGGGATTCGAACCCACGCTCTCCCGATGCCATTGGGGCACGAGTTAGCGCTATCAGGCACCGTGACCGGTATAATAATAATAATAATAATAATAATAATAAAACTTTCACGCCCCTGCTGCTGCTTGACTCGAAGGCTGCTTATAAATCGATCTGAATACATCGGGAAGGTAACATCAAGTCGTATCGACCCTACAAAATTTACGGGCATTATGCACAACATAACATAGGCCTTATTCCCGACTAATGTGCGTCCTCGGACATATTTTCTACTGGAAGTACTGTGCCCGTTTAGACCGGAGTCCGCACGACCACATATGCATTTTACCAATAATCAGTCAGCACGAGAGTCAAAATATCCCGGAGCGCCAGATGGGTTAAAGCAAATCGCAAAAACGACATCAAATTAAAAAAATGCTTTACTGATTTTTGGCTCAATGCAACAATAATGATAGAAGGAGATTTAATTGGGAGTAACACATCTGGTAAAATTATCTCAGTTTATTTTGAAGTTAAAATCTGACTGCAAAGATGCTCAAAGCAGCATCATCCACGTGTGGCGATCCACACTCTTATTTACACACAATATACAGAAATTTTCCAAACACATTTGACAATCTTTTTGGAAACACAAGTCCGATTAATAGTCCTGTGGACTGTGTTCCAAAATTATTAATATTTAATTCCAGTTCAAAGTTAATTGTCTCTACTGGAAATATCGTAGATCACTGTTTGAATATTTACATGATATTAACACTCGTAGAATATAAATAATAATAATGTTATTGGTTTTACGTCCCTTTTAACTACTCTGGCTTTTAGAGACGCCGGGGTGCCGGAATTTTGCCCCGAAGGGGATATTTAACGTGCCAGTAAATCTACTGACACGGCTCCCTCGCATTTGCGCACCCTCAAATGCCAGCTGACTGCGCCAGGATACGAACCTGCAACCTTGGGCTCAGCAAGCGAGAACGTTACCGCTGAGCCACCCAGCCAGCCACTCGTAGAATAAATGTTCATAGAATTTTTAAACTTTCACTTATTTTTCCAGTTTCAAAAATATATCGTCGAAAAATATTATCATCATTGAAGCAGCACAAATTATTTACATATATTAATAACATCTGAAAAGTATTTGACCTTGAGCATAGCATCGAAGAATTGTGCGAAGCACAACAACAATTAATTGTTCTTCTGACATTAAACATTCGAGAAGTGACTCGATTATGAACTTCAAGTTCCTAACAAAATACATGATTTCTGAATCATCAACTTGATCAATAAATTGTTGAACCATTCAACTATTCAATTATCCACTTGGAATCATTATGAAAAAAATATTTATGTTTATGGCCATTTCTAGCAACTTTTACAACTTGCAATTCTTCGACAGAATGCGGAAATTAGAATTGTAGTTTTATAATGAATTCATTTAGTTCATGGCACTAGGATTGAAAATATCCTTCAAATTATTCGTGGTTAAAGAATTATTTTTAATTGGCAGTGGCCCATTCTATTATTTGTGTAAGAACACAATATTACAACAACAACGGCAAAGGTCTTCCTCTGAAGAAGAATAAACTTCTATCATGACAAATCCGGGTTCTAGCAAAATCAAAGTCTAAATGGAATTCGTGAACAAGGTTGAAATAAGAACTGATGGTTTCAAGAAATAACCTTCGGGTCATTCATACGACGAAATGTGTAGTTCCAATACTCCTACTATAAACCTGAGCCATCGAACCTGCTATTTGATTGATGCTCGAAAAAACCTCTTCATTCCTGCGACTTAAACATGCGCACCTGGGAATGGCATTTCAACTACTCCACACATATAAATTTTCTTCCCAAAATTTATACAATAAATCAAGCCTCTGCTTGTTATCAACACTGGAAGATTAATAAACTTACAAGTTTATTTTATTTTACCATTCAGTTCAACCCGTGAATTTACCATACTTATGAAAAGCTTTATTTCACTTTCGAGTGTATTTACGTCATGATTTTATATAAATACAAAAATATCCTATTTGATACAAATATCAATTGCTTCCCGTTTCATGTCTCTCCGTGTTATCTGAAAAATATACTTTACTCATTGCAAATATCAACTGTTCAACCAGAACTGAAATGTTGGTTGAATGCGGGCTTGCGCTAACCACTCTCCTTCGGAAAATCTCCTGTTCCAAACTAGAAATGATTAAACTACTTCATAGGCTCTCTCTCAATACATATGATTATTAGAAAATATAATATCCAAGAATTATTTAGAAAAATTATAAAAATTATTATTATTATTATTAGTGGATTATTATTATTATTATTATTTGTTATATTATTTTAAATATGTTTAATTATCATCTCATTATGTGAGAATCCACATGTTCGAATCTTCGAATATGGAAAAAGTATCCATTCCTCAACAAAAATAAATTTAACTTTTACAGTTACATCGGTTGTTTTCCGTGGTTTCCCAAAAATATGAAATATTCAAATAAATGCTCGAAATGCTCGGTCATCGATCCTAAACTGTTCTGAGTGCTGAAAATACTCAGAATAACTCTAACAAGTCTTGCGTAAATCATTGCAAGATTTAAATACGACGAAAAATAAAATGTGTTGGTCATCTGCAGAAAAATAGTTTGTTCCAATTAGCTAGGCATAATATAATTCAAATGTGGCTTACATTTCTTGATGGTCTTGAAGTGTAGTAAACCTGGTCTGTACCAGATTTATCCATAGACATGTCCCATTCGGACAAGCACGTACACACATCAAAAAAAGTTTTGCATCACCTCGGTTCCAAGAGTTCCGGAACCGTTAAATACAAAGGGAATAGAGATCAACACAAACAACATTTCAGCTCGTTTTATTGCTCATGAGACCCACACATTGCATGTTGTACCATCATACAGCTAGACTTTCAGCATTTGTGGTCCAGATTGCAGTACACACCACTACCTCTAATACCCAGTAGCACGTCCTCTTGCATTGATGCATGCCTGTATTCGCCGTGGCATACTATCCACAAGTTCATCAAGACACTGTTGGTCCAAATTGTCCCACTCCTCAACGACAATTCGGCGTAAATCTCTCAGAGTGGTTGGTGGGTCAAGACGTCCATAAACAACCCTTTTCAACATATCCCAGGCATGTTCGATAGGGTTCATGTCTGGCGAACATGCTGGCCACTGTAGTCGAGCGATGTCGTTATCTTGAAGGAACGCATTCACAAGATGTGCACGATGAGGTCGAGAATTGTCGTCCATGAAGACAAATGCCTCTCCAATATTCTGCCGATATGGTTGCACTATGGGTCGGAGGATGTCATTCAGGTATCGTAAAGCCGTTTCGGAGCCTTCCATGACCACCAGTGGCGTACGTCGGCCCCACATAATGCCACCCCAAAACATCAGGGAACCACCACCTTGCTGCACTCGCTGGACAGTGTGTCTAAGACGTTCAGCCTGACCAGGGTGCCTCCAAACACGTCTCCGACGATTGTCTGGTTGAAGGCATATGCGACACTCATCGGTGAAGAGAACGTGATGCCAATTCCGTGGGGTCCATTCAGCATGTTGTTGGGCCCATCTGTACCGCGCTGCATGGTGTCGGGGTTGCAAAGCTGGACCTCGCCATGGACGTCGGGAGTGAAGTTGCGCATCATGCAGCCTATTGCGCACAGTTTGAGTTGAAACACGACGTCCTGTGGCTGAACGAAACGCATTATTCAACATGGTGGCATTGCTGTCAGGGTTCCTCCGAGCGGCAATCCGTAAGTAGCGGTCATCCACTACAGTAGTAGCCCTTGGGCGGCCTGAGCGAGGCCTGTCATCGACAGTTCCTGTATCTCTGTACCTCCTCCATGTCCGAACAACATCGCTTTGGTTCACTCTGAGACGCCTGGAAACTTCCCTTGTTGAGAGCCCTTCTTGACACAAAGTAACAATGCGGACGCGATCGAACTGCGGTATTGACCTTCTAGGCATGGTAGAACTACAGACAACATGAGCAGCGTACCTTCGTCCTGGTGGAATGACTGGAACTGATCGGCTGTCGTACCCCCTCCGTCTAATAGGCCCTGCTCATGCATGGTTGTTTACATCTTTGAGCAGTTTTAGTGACATCTATGAACAGTCAAAGGGACTGTATCTTGGATACAATATACACAGTCAACATCTATATGCCGGAGATCTGGGAACCGAGGTGATGCAAAACTTTTTTTGAAGTGTGTATAATCCTTGTATCCGCCGCCATCATATACCCACAATCCGTCTAGTCAGACATAGTGGTAGTATCTTTCGACGTTTGAATTAACTGTTGTTCCATTTTAATATGGGCTTCTATCAAAGCCATAACAGTTTGTTTAAATGGGGTCAGATCTAAGTGATCTCTTCTTAGATATGTCAGTTGTAACATAACTCACTGTAATCTTATCAGTACAAGAAAAACACTGACAGTCTAAGCAATTAACGGCTGTTCTGAAGATCGTTCCCTGGGCATGGTTTATTATATCACCATCTACCATGCGCTAAGCAACTTGTAGTTTCCCTTGCGTAGACTAATGAACGCCACCGTTATAGACTAGTCTTCAGTGTACTGACAGATCGAAGTGGTTAACTAGTTACAAATATGAACACTGACTGAAATGGATTTAAACATCCAAGTATTAAGTTATTACTGGACTGTGACAAAATACTAAATTCTAGACAAAGTCTAGCATATGTCCTTGTAGAAATATAAATATTTCCACCAATGTCTGTAGAAAAATCAATCACCTCAGTGATTCTCCTCGCCGTAAACTTACTAAGTTCCAACTCGTAGCGCAGCACTTCTCGTGACTATCACGACTTTAAAAAGAACTTCTGCGTAGATCCGGCAACCATGTGCCTTGGCTCAGCGTCGCAGCAACTTGCTAGGCAACTGCTTGTGTTAGAATGAGCTGAAGTTGCTTCGGCCAGCTGGCTTTTATTCAAAACTGTCAGGGTCACGCGTCATCACCTGATATCTAGAAATCCTCATATCTCTTGAATCCCTGGTCCGATTTACTTGATACTAATTGCATTCTCTTTCATTTGGCCGTGCCAGTAATCTGATCCCAGTCTCAAGTCTCTACTCCATAGTTAACTATTTAATCAATAAATAGCCTCCACCTCTGCTATTACTCGCTACGTCACTTGACATCCAAGTATCGGTAAATTATTTCTAAATGCTTCGAGAAGCAATGTAGCGCGATATTCAAATATCTGAACTTTCAAAAGCGGCTACAGCCTTTCCCTTGATATCTAGGTGTCTGAAACTTGGAATACCCATTCCTAGAGTTGGGCACATCCACCCCACACCTAGCAAAAAATAAAAATTGAAAAATTTTTATTTTTCCTATCTACACATTAAATCATCTGGTTCTTGAATAATAAATCTTCAAATTCGATGCATTATAAGTTCCCACGATGTTACCAGTTCGTGTATTAGCTACTTCATAGCTTCCATTATTGTTTACTTCCACAATATTCAAAATCTTTAATTTCACCAGGTTTAATATCAAAAATATCGTGATACTCTTCCAAAATCTTCCCTAGCTCTGGGGACTCCTTCTCAGTGTAGACTTCTCTTCCTTCAGCTTCATGAAAAATCAGAGACCATTGAGCATCTCCCTCGATGTCTTCCTCTTCTTTTCCCTCGAAGTTTATCTCTATCACTGCTTGATATTTCTGAATCAAATCTGCTCCCAATATCATGTCAAAAGCCATGTCCTTCATTACAACAAATACATGTCGGAAATCATGTCCTCCTATCGTAATACATAAGTATAATTGTGTTTTACACAGAGATATTTTATTGGGTATTATTCCTTGGATCTTAATTCCTGATACTGGAATCTCCTCTAAATTCTCTTTGAGCTTCCACAGAATATAAAGCTTCTCACTCACCAGACAAAGCATAGCCCCAGTATCGATCAAAGTATCGACAGGCATACCGAATACTTCGCATGATATGATTGGCATTCTAATTCTGGTACCCATTTCTTTTCGTTCGTCATTCTGTTGAATTAAGTCATCATCCTCTGCTTGCCATTTAATAATTCTGGAAGTGAAAGTGTTCAAAATTCTATCTTCTACTGTGAATTCGAAGTTTTTTTTTTCATTACCATTCCCCCGGGATTGTTGTGTTCCCGATGGACCTGGATCATTGGGCCTCTGCTCCAAAATTTGCAAGTTATCTTGGTGTCTTGCTTCCAAGTTTTTCCTCGTCTCCTTGTTAAACTCTTCATTGGACTGACGAGTATCCACATTCCCTCGGTTATTGTAGTTGTTTCTACCATAGTATCTTCTTTCCTGGTACCTTCCTTGACTATCTCGTGGCCTTCTCCATCGAGTATTGTATCGATTACCACCATCCGGTCTCGCATATGGTTTGTAACTGTATCTGTTACTGTACTGGTTCCATCCTCCTTTATTTGGATCTTCCCTCGGCGTTTTCTCTTCTCGCTCCTCTCGAATCTCTCGAGGTGTTTGAGAATAACTATCAGCCATAACAGCATACACAGCGTTGTTATTCTTTACTCCCTTCTGATGGAAGAATTGAGCGTTTGTATGATCCAGCTTCTGTAATACTTCATCAAATTGTTCCATATTATAGATATCAGCAGCGATCAAAGTCCTCTGGACGTCTGCTGGAAATTGACGTATCAATGCAGTAATCAACTCGTTATCTGGCATCGGCGGATCTAAATGTTGAAGTTTAGACAGCTGTCCAGAGAAGTACGTAGAGTATCGAGTAGGTTGTGACGTCGAGAATCTCTTCGAATATAACTCTGCTCTGACTTGCTGTTGGGTTTCCGGGGACCAAAACTTTTTCAATAGCCCACGAGAAAACTCCTCAAAAGTGGTTAGAGTGGATCTAAAAGCTCTAAACCAAAGAAGTGCAGGACCTTCCAAAAACTTCCCTATCACTCGGATCTGTCTTTCTTTAGGGATCTTAGAATCTTTCAGGTAATCCCCTGCTTCTCTCAAAAATTCCACGGGTGTTACAGAATCTCGCCCTGAAAATTTAGAAGGCTTATCTTCTACATTCTTAAATACAGTTATGGGGTTGGATTGAAATACTGTCCTGACCTCATCCTGTCTTTGACTATCCGTGTCTCTAGCTCCTCCTAGATTCATCTGTATCTGTTCCTTTCCCCTTACATTTGGCATTTTTAACAGATGGTCAGACTGCTTCTCGTCCTTGATTTGAGTTTTCATAGCCTCAAGTTCCTTCTGGTTTTCTTCTGCCATTTTCTTAATTGCTTCAGTTTCTTTACAATTCTCCTTAACATCAATGGATATCTGGTTCATAACAGCCTCATGACTTTTCAATGACCCTGTCATATCTGATATGTCCTTCTGAGTTGCTTGGATATCTTTGGCAATTACTTCAATATGGGAAGACAAAGATTCCCTAATCTCCTTGATTCCCTCTTGGTTCTCCAGCTTGAGTGTGTCTTTAATTTCATTGACAACTGTGGTCTTGATTTCAGTTTGCAATTCATTAATCACACCTTCTCTTATTTCTCCCATTACAAGTTCTTTGAATTGTTCCGTTAAACGTTGAACAACTAGAATTCCCATCTCGTTACTCTCCTTCTTCACTCTGACTTCCAGGTTGACCATGTCTTCACCAACTTTCCTAAGACCATGTTCTATCCTATCAGCTAAGCTTTGGGATCGAAGATCGGCATCGCGAAATTTTTCGTACATTAAACTTGCGTTAGTAGCTAATGAAGTTTCGAGCTCATGTGTTTTTTCGCATAATTTATTCATTTTACTTTCAAGTGTCATTTTCAAAATTTCAGAATTCTCTTTAAATTTACTTTCCATTGAATTAAATTTACTATTTAAATTTTCTTTCAAATTACCTTTTAAAGAATCAGAACTTTCTTTAAGTTTATTTTCTAAAGAATCAGAATTTTCTTTAAGTTTATCATTCAAATTTTCTTTAAGTTTATTTTCTAAAGAATCAGAATTTTCTTTAAGTTTCTCATTTAAACTTTCTCTAAGTTTATTTTCTAACGAATCAGAATTTTCTTTAAGTTTCTCATTTAAACTTTCTTTAAGTTTATTTTCTAACGAATCAGAATTTTCTTTAAGTTTACTTTCTAAAGAATCAGAATTTTCTTTAAGTTTCTTTTCTAAAGCCTCTGTATTTTCTTTCATAATAGCGGCTACACGCCGTCCAGCCTCTTTCGAACTCTCCTCCAAACTCCTCATCATCCTCATCATTTCTTCCATAATTTCAATTATTATTCAAAACTTAGGGGTATACAACAGTGGCAAACACAAGCTTATAACTAGAACAAGAAATATGAATAGCTAATTGGAACACTCTAATAAAATGAGATTTGTCCTAATGTCGACGTGATGGAAAAACAAAAGTCTCTACTTTTACGAATTACATTTACCACAATATCACAAGAAAAATATGCAAGTTCTCAAATATCCTCCACCTGGATTCTAATAATGTGTATGTCCAGTCATCGAACGTTTACTACTGAATTTACTTGACGCCCTAATGGTTAAGCCATTATCAAAAATAATCAAATCCATTCTAATTATTAACCAAGTTAAATTTTTAATTTTCCCCACTAATTGGGTTTCCTACTAATTTATTCATCCAAACCAGACATCTCTCAACTCCCAAAATATTTCTATAAAAATTATCACAATTTCAAATCGGCATGCGATTGACCATGTCTAAATCGGGACCCACGTTCGAAGCCATTTCTCTCTCTATCTTATTTTATGTGCCCGTTTAGACCGGAGTCCGCACGACCACATATGCATTTTAGCAATAATCAGTCAGCACGAGAGTCAAAATATCCCGGAGCGCCAGATGGGTTAAAGCAAATCGCAAAAACGACATCAAATTTAAAAAAATGCTTTACTGATTTTTGGCTCAATGCAACAATAAGGATAGAAGGAGATTTAATTGGGAGTAACACATCTGGTAAAATTATCTCAGTTTATTTTGAAGTTAAAATCTGACTGCAAAGATGCTCAAAGCAGCATCATCCACGTGTGGCGATCCACACTCTTATTTACACACAATATACAGAAATTTTCCAAACACATTTGACAATCTTTTTGGAAACACAAGTCCGATTAATAGTCATGTGGACTGTGTTCCAAAATTATTAATATTTAATTCCAGTTCAAAGTTAATTGTCTCTACTGGAAATATCGTAGATCACTGTTTGAATATTTACATGATATTAACACTCGTAGAATAAATGTTCATAGAATTTTTAAACTTTCACTTATTTTTCCAGTTTCAAAAATATATCGTCGAAAAATATTATCATCATTGAAGCAGCACAAATTATTTACATATATTAATAACATCTGAAAAGTATTTGACCTTGAGCATAGCATCGAAGAATTGTGCGAAGCACAACAACAATTAATTGTTCTTCTGACATTAAACATTCGAGAAGTGACTCGATTATGAACTTCAAGTTCCTAACAAAATACATGATTTCTGAATCATCAACTTGATCAATAAATTGTTGAACCATTCAACTATTCAATTATCCACTTGGAATCATTATGAAAAAAATATTTATGTTTATGGCCATTTCTAGCAACTTTTACAACTTGCAATTCTTCGACAGAATGCGGAAATTAGAATTGTAGTTTTATAATGAATTCATTTAGTTCATGGCACTAGGATTGAAAATATCCTTCAAATTATTCGTGGTTAAAGAATTATTTTTAATTGGCAGTGGCCCATTCTATTATTTGTGTAAGAACACAATATTACAACAACAACGGCAAAGGTCTTCCTCTGAAGAAGAATAAACTACTATCATGACAAATCCGGGTTCTAGCAAAATCAAAGTCTAAATGGAATTCGTAAACAAGGTTGAAATAAGAACTGATGGTTTCAAGAAATAACCTTCGGGTCATTCATACGACGAAATGTGTAGTTCCAATACTCCTACTATAAACCTGAGCCATCGAACCTGCTATTTGATTGATGCTCGAAAAAACCTCTTCATTCCTGCGACTTAAACATGCGCACCTGGGAATGGCATTTCAACTACTCCACACATATAAATTTTCTTCCCAAAATTTATACAATAAATCAAGCCTCTGCTTGTTATCAACACTGGAAGATTAATAAACTTACAAGTTTATTTTATTTTACCATTCAGTTCAACCCGTGAATTTACCATACTTATGAAAAGCTTTATTTCACTTTCGAGTGTATTTACGTCATGATTTTATATAAATACAAAAATATCCTATTTGATACAAATATCAATTGCTTCCCGTTTCATGTCTCTCCGTGTTATCTGAAAAATATACTTTACTCATTGCAAATATCAACTGTTCAACCAGAACTGAAATGTTGGTTGAATGCGGGCTTGCGCTAACCACTCTCCTTCGGAAAATCTCCTGTTCCAAACTAGAAATGATTAAACTACTTCATAGGCTCTCTCTCAATACATATGATTATTAGAAAATATAATATCCAAGAATTATTTAGAAAAATTATAAAAATTATTATTATTATTATTAGTGGATTATTATTATTATTATTATTATTATTTGTTATATTATTTTAAATATGTTTAATTATCATCTCATTATGTGAGAATCCACATGTTCGAATCTTCGAATATGGAAAAAGTATCCATTCCTCAACAAAAATAAATTTAACTTTTACAGTTACATCGGTTGTTTTCCGTGGTTTCCCAAAAATATGAAATATTCAAATAAATGCTCGAAATGCTCGGTCATCGATCCTAAACTGTTCTGAGTGCTGAAAATACTCAGAATAACTCTAACAAGTCTTGCGTAAATCATTGCAAGATTTAAATACGACGAAAAATAAAATGTGTTGGTCATCTGCAGAAAAATAGTTTGTTCAAATTAGCTAGGCATAATATAATTCAAATGTGGCTTACATTTCTTGATGGTCTTGAAGTGTAGTAAACCTGGTCTGTACCAGATTTATCCATAGACATGTCCCATTCGGACAAGCACGTATAATCCTTGTATCCGCCGCCATCATATACCCACAATCCGTCTAGTCAGACATAGTGGTAGTATCTTTCGACGTTTGAATTAACTGTTGTTCCATTTTAATATGGGCTTCTATCAAAGCCATAACAGTTTGTTTAAATGGGGTCAGATCTAAGTGATCTCTTCTTAGATATGTCAGTTGTAACATAACTCACTGTAATCTTATCAGTACAAGAAAAACACTGACAGTCTAAGCAATTAACGGCTGTTCTGAAGATCGTTCCCTGGGCATGGTTTATTATATCACCATCTACCATGCGCTAAGCAACTTGTAGTTTCCCTTGCGTAGACTAATGAACGCCACCGTTATAGACTAGTCTTCAGTGTACTGACAGATCGAAGTGGTTAACTAGTTACAAATATGAACACTGACTGAAATGGATTTAAACATCCAAGTATTAAGTTATTACTGGACTGTGACAAAATACTAAATTCTAGACAAAGTCTAGCATATGTCCTTGTAGAAATATAAATATTTCCACCAATGTCTGTAGAAAAATCAATCACCTCAGTGATTCTCCTCGCCGTAAACTTACTAAGTTCCAACTCGTAGCGCAGCACTTCTCGTGACTATCACGACTTTAAAAAGAACTTCTGCGTAGATCCGGCAACCATGTGCCTTGGCTCAGCGTCGCAGCAACTTGCTAGGCAACTGCTTGTGTTAGAATGAGCTGAAGTTGCTTCGGCCAGCTGGCTTTTATTCAAAACTGTCAGGGTCACGCGTCATCACCTGATATCTAGAAATCCTCATATCTCTTGAATCCCTGGTCCGATTTACTTGATACTAATTGCATTCTCTTTCATTTGGCCGTGCCAGTAATCTGATCCCAGTCTCAAGTCTCTACTCCATAGTTAACTATTTAATCAATAAATAGCCTCCACCTCTGCTATTACTCGCTACGTCACTTGACATCCAAGTATCGGTAAATTATTTCTAAATGCTTCGAGAAGCAATGTAGCGCGATATTCAAATATCTGAACTTTCAAAAGCGGCTACAGCCTTTCCCTTGATATCTAGGTGTCTGAAACTTGGAATACCCATTCCTAGAGTTGGGCACAGTACGGCTTATTTTATGAATTGTGCACCACGGACAAGCATCTTATACAAACGTTGTGATATGCACAACCACTTATATTTGTGGACGTCATAAGTCGGCTTTGTCGAATCAGTATTTTTTCAAACGCGGCAGTGTTATTGCCATATCTTGTGGCAATTACAAATTTTGAGGATGTTTCAAAATCACTGAATCGGATTTTCATCTCTGGCAGTAATGTTTGACGCTAGAGCTCGATCATCAAACAACCTTCTCGCGCTATTCTCATAACAGAGAATCAGCACTCTCATCAAGCAAATTAAACTTTCGTGGATAGGTTAAGAATGTAAACAACGATCTTAGGTTCCTACGTTCGTTGCCAAGAGCCGACTGCGGTTGCGTCTAGTAGCTAAGTTCTGAACTAGTAGTCGTTGACGGTGGCGTTTGGCGGCAAAAGTAGGAACTACTTGAAAATTAAATGTCGGCAGTCTTACTTGAATTAAAAACAGATAACACACACTAATACAGTCATCACAATTAACACCGGTTATCAGACGGATTCTACACACACCCAAAGTACACGGGGCTACATGACCGCGTTGTCGCAACCCCTAAACTGAGGAGCCAACCAACCAAACTTTCGTGGACGAGCTAAGCTTTTATTTCCTGTAATAATATCTGCTTCTGCAAATGCAACTTAAACCTTCATTGAAGATTCTTTTAAAAGTCAGCAAATTTTTCTGCTCTTCTTATCGAAAATGCCCCTCGAAATCACTCAAAATCATATATAGTTATTATACAGTATAATTACTTAATTACACACATGGGCTAATCTCTTTGAAACATCTTTTTAATTACAGCATACATTTAACAGCTCTCTTCTAGGAACTCCGTCCGCCATCACTGAATCTCTATATATATAAAAATGAAAGTTTGTCAGTTTTTTCTGAATTTCCACGGAAATTTTCGATATTTGCGCGTTTCAGACGTTTATATGATGCATGCGCGCAAAAATTTTTTTTTTTGTCTGTCTGTCTGTTTGTTTGTCTGTGGACAATTTTTTGTGTCCTTATAACTCGAGAACGGCTGAGTGGATCAACGTAAAATTTGATAGATATCCTTCAGAGGCACGACACCAATCATTGATGTAACTCTTCTCCGTACCTCTCATAAAAGGGGCCCTACCCCCTTAAAATACATGCTGAAATAGGCGTAGAAGGGTGAAACAAAGCTCATTTTCAGCCCCTCAATGTGAGTAACGAAACTACCACATTTTAAGGCCCTAAAACCAACAGTTTTTGAGATATTCCCAGAAAACTAATTTCACTTAATAAATTAATGAAAGAATGCATGCCGGTAACCATGGCAACTGTATCTCAGAGGTCCATCTATTTCTGTAAGATGCAATGCAATTCCATTTATTACATTACTGTGCAGGTTTGCAAACGGCTATAAGGTTATAACGGATCCAAATTAAGCTGAAATATTCATCAATACATACAATGCGCTTAAGGGGTCAAGGGGTACTCTACAATTTTTTCACGCGATTTACACGTGCGGGTGTGGTACGGAAGGTCTATTATATCCCTTCTCTATTATATAAAAATGAATGTGTGTGTGTTTTTTCTGCATTTCCACGGAAATTTGACATATTTGCCTGTTTCAGACTGTTTTGTGACGGATGCACGCAAAGATATTTTTTTTGTCTGACTGTTTGTCTGTGGACAATATTTTGTGTCCTTATAACTCGAGAACGGCTGGGTGGATTAACGTAAAATTTGATACAGATATCCATCAGAGGCACGACACTAATCATTGATGTAACTCTTCTCCGTACCTCTCATAACAGGGGGCCTACCCCCTTAAAATACATGCTGAAATAAGCGTAAAATCTCTAAATATACAAAAATTAAAGTTTTTTTTTCTGAATTTCCACGGAAATTTGCGATATTTGCGCGTTTCAGACTGTTTTATGATGGATGCGCGCAATTTTTTTTTTGTCTGTCTGTTTGTCTGTGGACAAAATTTTGTGTCCTCATAACTCGAGAACGGCTGGGTGGATTAACGTAAAATATGATGCAGATATTCATCAGAGGCACGACACTAATCATTGATGTAACTCTTCTCCGTACCCCTCACAACAGGGGGCCTACCCCCTTAAAATACAAGCTGAAATAAGCGTAGAAGGGTGAGACAAAGCTCATTTTCAGCCCCTCAATGTGAGAAACGAAACTCTGGGGCCCTAAAAGAACCCCGAAAACCACATTTTAAGGCCCTAAAGCCAACATTTTTCGAGATATCCCCAAAAAACTAATTTCACTTAATAAATTAATGAAGGAATGCATGCCGGTAACAATGGCAACAGAATCTCAGAGGTACATCTATTTCTGTAAGACGCAATGCAATTCCATTTATTATATTACTGTGAAGGTTTGCAAACGACAATAAGGTTATAACGGATCCAAATTAAGCTGAAATATTCATCAATACATATAATGCGCTTAAGGGGTCAAGGGGTACTCAATAATTTTTTATCGCGATTTACACGTGCGGGTATGGTACGGAATGTCTATTATATCCCTATCCCTATATTGTTATATTATTATTATTATTATTTTTATTGTTATTATTTTAATTATTATCCTTATTATGGCGTACAACGACGAGACAAACTCATTTTCAAACCCTTGGTGTCAGAAACAAAACTCGGGGCCCCTCAAGAGCCGTAAAGGGTCCCCGAAAACTATATTTTAAGGCTCTAAACCCAACAGTTTCTTAGATATTCCCAGAAAACTAATTTCATTTAATAAATTAAAGAAGGAATGCAAGCCACTAACCATGACAAAAGTATCTCAAGAGGTGGCATCCAACTTTCCATCTATTTATGGAATTAGTAATGCCACTCCATTTATTACAATTCTGTGAAAGGTTGCAAATGGCTATAAGGTTATCACGGAACCAACTAAAACTGTAAAATTCATCAATGCGCTTAAGGGGTTCAAGGAGTACCCTAGATTTTTTTCACACGACTTACACGTGCGATATGTCGTACAGAAGGTCTATTATATCTCCAAACAGCAACATTATTTTCAAAAATTCCTGATTAGAAATAGTAGACTGTTTTTTGCTGATTTTAGGAATTTGGGCCGTTGGAGGCTATAGAAAACTGAATTTTCATGCACCACAAGCCTTTATAATTTATAAAAGGGGTCTTCCTGTAGTTGGGCACTTGACACAACGGTTAAGGTCAGTTCGTATGTGACGTGTATTGCGATTCGTCTAACATTGATGAATTTTATTTTCACGCCAAGAAGAACGCGTTAGGTAAATTTAGTTTGAGAGCACATTTTAGCTAATCATTTTTCTTTGCCAACAAACAGGTTCCAAGCCCCTAAACATTGCAACAGTAGATCAATTGGTAACATATGGTTATTAATACTTCTGCTAGTCGTTAATAAAAACCAAAGTTGATTATAGGTGAGTTGGTTATAAAACTGTCATAATTACATACGCTAATGAGAAACTTACACGATCAATATAACTTCACAAGAGACTTTACTGTTTCATAAAAAAAAGCCCAATGTGTTTACGAATCATCATCCGAAGGCAGGTTGCAACGAATAGACCTTCTGTAGTTGAGATTGGCGTACTCCAAAGAACCCTCACCCACTTCCCCTGCGGAGGTGATTGATTTCGAGGTGTACGCCCATTTAAGATTATACATAGTACAACAGTACCTATGGAGTTTGGAAGAATTAACTTCAACGAGTTTTGACCAGTCATATTGTCATTTGGGACCACTGTGCAGCATACTGCTACTGCTCGCTCGGCTTGGAACTGATATGTTTACAGCCATTCTTCATTTTATAGTATTTATTTTTGTTGGAGTCGTACTGAAACCCTGTAAGAACTCCATTATCACCTGTGCTTGTTGAGACACTTCCTTCTGACGAAGGAACGTGTTCGAAAATCATTTTAGTGCGAGATGATTAACTACAGGATATTTCAGTCGGTATGTGTCAGTACGCAGCTTAGGTACCATAGAACTTCAAAAAAGGTACCATCCGGGCATTTTCTTGGTGGAAACAAAGAACAATCTGGGGGAAACGACACTCAGGATAACCATGACAATACAAAGATTCGAACTTCAGACGTCCAAACTGGCAGAGCCCTATTACATTTAAAACTTACAATAACCTACTTGTCTCTCCTTTATACCCAAGTGAATAACTGGCTAGAAATTAATTGAAATTGGATTTTTTGCTGGCGGTTCACCCGTTAAATATTTCCAACGAATTCCTAAGACCCGAAATGCCCACGTAGTCGGCGCCTATGTAAGTATACATTATTACCAGCAGGGCCCGGATTCTGATGACATGACATCTTTTAAATCGTTCACCACAGACATTGCAAACTTACATACAAATCCTGTTCATGATCCCCACATTACAGAAATGCATATTTATTAAGTAATTTTTTCGTCATTTTTCTAAGTATTTTATGTTTAGGTCATTTTGTCGCTATTCGCGTCGTTATTACGGAATTTATTAGTATTATATACATTTTGAGTCATTTTCTCACATTTATAATGGTTTATGATGCATTTTTTTAGTATTGTACTGGATATTAACGGAGTTGAAAGTGAGGATGAATACGAAGACATGAGAATCTTCACAAACTTTGTTCAACTATTATTTCTTGTAATATCCACATTCCAGGAGACACCCTAGACTGAAATAATAAGCAGTATTTGTGTGCAAATAATTCGTATTTTAGTATTTGAAAGGTTCATGCTGGTTCCGAATTGATGAACTAATTAGTAATAGTTGTGGCAAAAGTTATGGTGCACCCTAATAGGGTTATTGATGGGAATGTTTTTAGTGTTAAGCTTTCCAACCTCCTGTTTCCCTTAATAATTAAATCTAAATCGGCTGATGAAGGGGCCAAAACAATTAGGCCCCGAAACATGTACCCAATGACCACCAAGTGATCATTTATCAAAATAAAGGTATTGTTTAGGCGGAACTTTTGCCACAACTATTACTAATTCATATTTGTCAAATAAATTAAATTATAGCCTATTAGGTACTTATTAAAAACATTTCAACATACCATGTGACGAAGTCTGTTTGCAATTTTTAGTGTAATGTAATGTGGTTCATTCAAATTTTAGGTCATTTTTTCGGGTAATTTTATGGGTTTTTTTCCGGTCATTTTTTAAATATTTTTAGGTCATCAAAATCTGGGCCCTGATTATCAGTGTTGCTAAAATAAATTTCATTAATATCGCCAAGGTCACTGAAAAAATCGTTTAACTCCTACATTATCAATAAATAAATATTTACTTTTGGCGTAACACGGAATTAAAGTCACAAACAATCCTAGTGTAAGCAGGGCCCGGATTCTGATGTCATTTTTTTTATTTTTTTGAAATGGTTCACCACAGACATTGCTAACTTATTTACTAATCCTGTTTACGGCCCCCACATTACAGGAATGCATACGGTATTTATTACGTCATGTTTCGAAGTATTTTATATTTAGGTCATTTTCTAGCTTTTTCGCATCATTAATATGTATTTTTTTAATAAAATCTATTAGAATATTTTGTACGTTTTGAGTAATTTTCTCACATTTTTAATAGTTTATGATGCAATTTTTTTGCGTATGGTACTGGATATTAACGGAACTGCAAGTGAGGATGAATACGAAGACATGTGAATCTTCACAACTTTGTTCAACTCTTATTTCTTGGAATATCCACATTCCAGGAGACACACTGCCCTTGGGGCGGCTTCGGTGGCGTAGTTGGTAGCATGCTGAGCTTCTATGCCCAAGATAACGGGTTCAAACCCGGCCAAAGCCGTCGGATTTTTTAAGAGCGTTAAAAATCCCTCAGTATGCCTTCCTTCGGAGGGGAAGTACAGCCGGCGGTCCCACGTCATAGATTGATGGCATGTTAAAGAACTTTCCACTAATTACACCTGTGTGAAACTAAATTGTATAGGTTAAGAATGTAAACAACGCTCTTAGGTTGCTACTTTCGTTGCCAAGAGCCGACTGCGGTGGCGTCTAGTAGCTACGTTCTGAACTAGGCCTAGTAGTCGTTGAAGGTGGCGTTTGGCGGCAAAAGTAGGAACTATTTGAAAAATTCAAAGTTGCAGTCCTTACTTGAATTAAAAAAACCAGATACACACACTAATACAGTCATCACAACACCGGTTATCAGACAGATTCTACACACACCCAAAGTACACGGGGCTACATGACCGCGTTGTCGCAGCCCCTAAACTAAGGAACCAACCAACCAACACTGCCCTTGGAACTAATCCGGAAGCGATGTTGAAATAATGCCAGTCTGGTTAAGAACCTCAGTGCAACCGTATGTGTGCTAAGTGGATTTGTGTTATCGGCCACGATTGTCAGACAAACTGAAACATGTTCTTGAAAAGAACTCGGGTTTTTATGTTTTGTGCTCCATCTCTCGGATTTTGGCGGGTGAAGATTTCAGCATTATTGGCATTGAAGAAGAACTTACATCCAGAGATTTAGTGAACTTCAAGTAGGCCTATGCTCCAGTAGCTTCCGTAGACGTCGAAAGGAACTTTTCAAAGTACAAAAACGTGCTGGTCGACAATCATCGTTCTTTTTCCTGTGAGAATCTACGAATGGTCACAGTCATCTACTGTACCGCGGAGTGAGGTAAGCCTGTATAGCTTGTCATGTATTTAATTCAAATGTTTAGGTCATATTTTGAAGTTTTCGGGTCATTTTATGGGATTTTTTGCAGTCATTTTTTAAACATTTTTAGGTCATCAAAATCCGGGCCCTGACTGATAATACAGTCGTTAAAATAGGCCTAGTCTAAGTAGTTTTTAGGCGCTTGGACAACGTGGTCACTTCAATCCCTTGTACCTTGGATGTTTGTACGTGTATATTAAAAATATAGAATCATTTTAAAAGTCTGATAACCTGTGTTATTGTGGTGTCTGTAGTAGTGTGTGTGTGTGTATATTTAAGGCTAGGATTGAGAAGTAGGGGGCCGTGGCCTTAAGTTAGGAATTATCCCGGAATTTTACCTGGAGTAGAAGTGAGAAACCACGGAAAACCACTTCTAGAATGGCTGAGGTGGAAATCGGACCCACCTCTTCTCAGTTTTGCTTCAAGAGGCTGGGTGTACCATGATCCAACGATCAGACCAGAATTGCATTTCTTAGCAGAGCCCAGAATCGAACATAGGATCTTTGGGACCGGAGTCTCAATACGTACCACTAGATCACAGAAGGCGGTCGTTAAAAACACACTAGTGGGAAAACGAAAAATGAACACTCTGAAACAATGGTCACACTTAAAGCTCCTTGGGGAACAGGTCTTGTGATTGGGCTGGCCAGGGAACTTGAGACTGGCTGCGTGGCGCAGCGGCAACGTTCCCAAGATTGCAGGATCGAATCCTGGCACTCTGAGTTGGTATTTGAAGGTGCTTAAATGCGAGGGGTCTGTGTCAGATTTGCTCGCACGTTGAAGATCCTCTTCGGGGAATAATCGGGCACCCCGACCGCAGTAGTTAAAGGGATGTAAAATCAATAACATTATTATGAACTTGCCGAATATTTTGGAGAGCACGTTGGGTACGGAATATGAGCCTCCTCTGACTTGGTCAGAGGTTGAAACCGCTTTGAACAGCATGAGCAGAGGCAAGTCGCCTGGCATAGACCAAATGAGTGTAGAAATGATAAAGGCTGCAGGAATCCATGGACTTCATTGGTTGTTCAGAGTTATGAATGCTATCTGGAAGGAAGAAAAAATCCCAGATGATTGGACAAAGGGTATTATAGTCCCTCTCTTCCAAAAGGGAAGTAGACGTCATTGTGGCAACTACAGGGGAATCACCCTTTTATCACATGGACTTAAGCTAATGGAGAAGATTATTGCTAAACGGATAAGGAACATCCTTGAACCCCAGTTAGAAGAAGAGCAATATGGATTTAGAGGCAACAGAGCAACCACCGACCTCATATTTGCAGTAAGGATGATCATGGAAAAATACTGGGAGAAAGGAAGGGATATCATCTTTGTCTTCTTAGATATAGAAAAAGCCTATGATAGCTTGCCTAGAGAAAAGATATGGGAATGTCTATCAAACAGAAATATCCCACAAACTCTATCAGGAAAGTGAAAATGCTGTACAGTTATTGCCAGAGATGTGTGCAAATAGGAGATGGGTATTCAGATTGGTTTGTCACAACTAAGGGAGTGCAACAAGGCAGTGCGTTGTCACCACTGCTATTTATCTCTGTGATGGATGAAATTATGAAAAGGGTGAAACAGAATTCTGGAAATGATTTCAAGGCATTTGCTTTTGCAGATGATGTAGTGGTATGGGGTTGCACAGAAAATGAAGTACAGCAGAATCTAAATGCTTGGAACCACCAATTTAAGGAGTTTGGCCTCAAAATCAGTCATACAAAGACAGTAGCAATGGCAGTCAGCAGACAGAGGTTGCATACAAGCATTGAGCTGGATGGAGCGAAATTAGAACAAGTCGATTATTTCCAATACCTCGGTAGCATTATGACTGAAGATAACAGATGTTCTGCTGAAGTCACCAACAGAATCCAAAAAGGAGCTCAGTTTTATCACCAGGTCAGGAACCTCCTTTGGGACCAACAGATTCCTTTAACATCCAAGAAAATGATGTATCAGGCCTACTTCTTACCTATAATGACGTATGGACTTGAAACTTGTACTATCAACAGAAGAGATAGTAACAGACTTCAGGCTACAGAAATGAAGTTCCTGAGAACAATGCTTCAGAAGACCAGAAGAGACAAGATCCGAAATGTGAAGATTCGTGCAGAGATTCAAGTGAAACCACTTCATGAAGCAATAGCAACATCAAGGTTGAAAAGGTTTGGTCATGTGAAGAGGATGAATCCAAGCAGAACGGCAAGAGTATGGCTTGAGCAAGATGTGGAGGGCAAGAGACCAAGAGGCAGACCACGGACACGCTGGATCTCCCAAATAAAAGAAGACCTGCAGGGAAGAGGTGTCGATTGGCACCAGGTAGAGGAGGAAATATACCTGAATAGACAAACATGGAGAGCGCTCTTATACCGCACCCGGGAAGCTGGAGACGGTTAATGATAATGATGATGACGTTGGGTAACGCGAGAAGTGGGTGCACGGACATTATCCAGCTGGAAGAGCAAGACGTTGTACAGTAGGTGCGCCAACAGAATGGGTTGGTTGATACTCTTCATGTACCCTGCACTGTTCCCTCTTCTCAGTTTTGCTTCAAGAGGCTGGGTGTACCCCATTCGATCAGATCAGAATTATATTTGAGAAATAAAACACCAGTCGTGTACGGTCACTGCAGGCTATGGCTCCCCACACCCAAAGAAAATGCCCACACATTGATATCAGGAGTTGGTCCTGTACTGCCGTATACATTTTGATTTCATCACTAAAAGAAAATCTGCACCATTGCATCTTTCGCGACATTATCGGAGGCTGGTTGAACGGTGATGTGTAGGGCCCGGATGTTGCTGACATGTCATCTTTTTACTGAGCTGTCTAAAACAATGCTGAAGTACATAGGAACTCCGGACGGGCCATCCCGTCTTCAAATATGTCATTTTTATTTTGCATCTTTTCCTATTTTTCCCATTTTAAGAGATTTTTTTTAAGTTTGGTAGATATTTTGGGTCGTATTTTAGAGAAATCGGCCTTTTGTGGTCATTTTTTTTCTTCCAATTTAGTCATGTCACAGCTTTATATGAAGGAGTTACGTGTCTCAGAGTTAAGAAGAAGCTAGTAGCTGATACAAGATAATTTAAAATATTGAAATATTGATTCCATTTCCTTAATCAGCCGAGTGGAAACTAGTCTTAGCAACAATCGTGGCGAAATTGCTGCGGGTATTGCATCAAAACAGAAAAAAGTGCTGGACTAAAACACCGGCTATAAAACATTCTGCAAAATTTCAGACATTATTTCTGGTGAAAACTACTGAATGGATGGGATTGAGGAGGATTTAGCAGCAAACGACCTTCCTCACTTCTAGTACGCTACGATCACATCAGTTGATGTTGAACGCAGCTTTTCGAGATATAAAAACTTGTTGGCTGATAACCGCAGATCATTTACATTTGACAACATCAGAATGGCATTCGTAGTGCAGTGAAACTCAAGACTAAAGTAAACATAAACCTTTTGTTAAGTGCTAGAAATCTATTTTGATTGACTTTTCAGTTTGAGCTTGAGATTTCAGTTTTGAAATATTGGCCAGTTTATTATCTTAATATATAATACGCTAAGACTAAGGTGTGTGTAACACAAAACTCAAGCTCCTAAACCAGAAGGAGTTAGAAGGTGTGGTTTGTACCAAAATCTTCCAAATCGTCTCAATAGTACATGAAAAATCTTGCATTTCTTGAAAATTCAACGGAAATAATTTATTTGTTAATCAAGTGCTTTTAAACAAATAAACAAGACGATAGCCCCTGCGAGAAATCTGTCGCCTACAGCCCGCAGAGCACTTAACCGAGCGGGTAGTGTGTACACATGGGGACGCACAATCCGTTTATGCTAGAGTTCTCGCACGGGTCCGCTAGTTATAATATGAAGAAAATCCACAGCCTGCTTCCAGTCTCCGACCGGGTCAGGAATGGAATGAATGAAGCCCCCATCTAGCGGCGAGGATATGAACTGTGCCGGCTGCCGAGGCCTGACGCACTCCTCTGGGGCAGTGATTAAATGAGTGACAGATTAAATGACATGATAGTGGAGAGTGTTGCTGGAATGAAATTTTTGACAGGGAAAATCGGAGTACCCGGAGAAAAACCTGTCTGCCTCCGTTTTGTCCAGCACAGATCTCACATGGAGTGACCGGGATTTGAACCACGTACCCAGCGGTGAGAGGCCGGCGTGCTGCCGCCTATGCCACGGAGGCTTCTGCTAGTTATAATATAATTTTCTCTATTTAATAGTGCAGTTTTCAAATATTTGAAATATTGGTGAGTTTATTATTATAAGATAATTTTCTCCATTTTATAGTGCATTTTTCGAATTTTTAGGTCATTTATTACAGTCAATTTTGAAAGTTTTAAGTGCATTTTTTAAACTTTCTACGGCATCAACATCCGGGCCCTAGATGATGTGTGATGGGAAACCTGACGCTCAGCATGCGCACCTACCGTGCACCATCGGCGTCAATATTGATAGGCCTACACAGCAGACATCTCACGTCCAACATTGGCAATTCTTCGCCTCCTGCGGGACCACTTTAAGATTCCGCCAATTGCACGGATTGTGCTTGTTGATTCCGCCTTGGCATGTCTACAATGTTTACTCACAGAGTAGGAGGCTAAGAGATCACTCGTTCAGCAAGTCAAATACAGTTGTTATGGGCTTAGTTTTCACACGCAGTACGTGGTTCCTACTCCTTCTACACTGCCCTCTATTAGTGTCAGGTACAAATATGATGTTTCCACG
Source organism: Meconema thalassinum (assembly GCA_946902985.2). Taxonomy (NCBI): domain Eukaryota; kingdom Metazoa; phylum Arthropoda; class Insecta; order Orthoptera; family Tettigoniidae; genus Meconema; species Meconema thalassinum. The sequence goes on from OX336390.1 coordinate 306,142,325, forward strand.
CCACTTCTTTAGTATTACCTTTCATTTTTCACTAGTGTATGCAGGTTTCTTAACCATATCTGATTTCAAACTGTGCACATGAGTCAAGAAAACAAGACTTCTCTTTTCTAATGCACCAAGTACACAGACACTCATTTTCGTTGTTGAGAAAATACGTTTTTAGGACTGCAATCACTGGAATCATATATGACCCATAAAATTCAATAGTGTTTCTCCTTCTGCACATACTTATAATCTTCACCCTTAAAACAACGTTGCAGTAGATGAACAACTGACTTTAGAAGCCATAGGCCTATGCCTAGTTCACCACTAAACGCCCTCAAAGTCGAGTAAATACGGGATCAAGCTATGGATAACATAAGTCAGATCAACGTATCGTGTCTCAAGCCTGCAGAGAAAGTAAACCAGCCTAGAGGAATAATTCAGGGGAAGGAAGGAGTTGTGGATACCATGGAAGGTTTCAGTGTCTTCACCAGCCTAGAATAACCCATTGCAGTTGACTAATAGCGACATCTCGAAATAATCGACAAGAGCTACCGCCCTTCTTTAGCAATCGAAGCGGATGGTTGGTTCGTTCCTTAGTTTAGGGGCTGCGACATCACGGTCATGTACCCCATGTACTTACGGTGTGTGTAGATCTGATAACCGGTGTTAATTGTGATGGCTGTATTAGTGTGTGTTATCTGCAATTCAGGTAAGGACTGCAGACGATCAATTTCAAGTAATTCCTACTTTTGCTACTAAATGCTACCGTCCACGACGCCTGGCTGCGAACTTGCCTACTAGATGCCACCACAACCAGCACCTGGCGACGAACGTTGGAACTTAATAGAGCATTTATCAAATCTAACCTACAAATTTAGCTTCACACAATTCTAGTTAGTGGAAGGTTCTTTTACATGCCATAAATCTAAGGCATGGGTTCGCCGGCTTTACTTCCCCTCCGAAGGAAGGCATACTGAGGGATTTTAACGCTCTTAAAAATCCGACGATCTCGGCCGGGTTTGAACCCGCGATCATGGCCATAGAAGCTGAGCATGCTACCAACTACGCCACCGAAGCCGTCAATCCGAAGCGGAGAGAACTTAGATAGTTGTTTGTATTTCAGTATTGTGCCATCTGTTTCTTAGCCAACCGGGTTACTCAGTGAGTTTACGTACATCATTATCCAGGCTGTCTTGAGCTTGAGTCAGTAAACGAATGGATTCGAACTCCAGCCGTTCTTGAATTTGTTTCCCCTTGTCAACGCCAAGTAAATGCAGGGAAGGTACTTTCAAATACATAAAGGAGGTTGATTTACTTGACTCTGCTACTGTGTTGGGTGTTGTTAATTCGTATTAGAGCCACGTGTTCTTGGATTAGTGTTGAATTTGTCTGATAACCTGTGTTTCTGTGGTGACTTGTGTAGGCCCTAGCTGTAATTATTCGGGTCGGGGATGGGGTAAGTACCCCGGGACTTGAATAACGTACTATCCCGGTATTTGGCTGGAGGTAGTGTGGAAAACTCGGGGGGATCACACTCAGGATAGCCGCCGTCAGTGCTGTGATGTGAACCTCCGATCTCCGGACTTGCTGGTCGTGGTGAGCGATTTAACGCGCATGGCTGTGTCTTTCAAATGTTAGAAAACTACAATTGAAGCCATGAGTGATACATTTAAATTTAATATAAAGCAATATTATACTATTCTACCAAATAGTGACAAATTTACAGTAGACTATATATATCGTATACTAAAATATTACACTTCGTTTAAGTAATACAATTCGGTAATAGATATCGAAGCGTAATTTTCACAATTTGTGAAAAGGCATTACAGTACTTGTATCAGATACAACTTCAATGGTCCTCTTGAATGTGTTAGATCACAAATGCTCGATGCATTATACGGCAGTCATCGTCAAGGACGAGAATCCCCGGCCTTGAAAAACGCCACCAAGCGTATGGTTGGTAAAGTAAATCCATCAGAGCGTATCGTAGTTACATGAGGCTGCCGTAACTCATTCTACAGTGCGAAAACCGTTCTTGTCAAAGACTTTCTCACTCCATGCGTTCTGGCTGGTGAGAGGCATATAGCATATACATTTGGTAACATATAACCTCGACGTTTTGACTCTTAAAAATAATTTGGGCAAACGTAGCATGAATAAAGTTTAGGCCCATAGCTGAAGGTGCACTTGTCTCAAGATTTGCACGACCACTACACGCAACAGTACGTTCATAACCAGTACATTTTCCTTCAGGGAAGGGGATAGATGATGATGATGATGATGATGATAATGATATTATTGTTTTAACAGAAGGAACAGCGAGGTTATCTTCCCCCGGAAGAGAGAATACAATAAGGACCGTAAACCCTTTTTTGGACTGACTACAAATTCCAAACCATCCAACAAAATCAAGAAAAGGAAGGGAAGAATAATAAAACATACAGTGCATAATGCTTTGACACCTAGTGAATATTTCAGTGGAGGCGGGGGAGGGGCAAATATGACACACAAACATCTAGATGTTTCACCACTTAAAACATCAACACACACCTGTGGGCTACATGATGAGAAAATAATCATATTTAAATATCACCCCATTCAAGTACTGCTTATATGTCACATGTTAACCAAAAACTTCAACACCACACTTTCAAACCATCCAACTTATCTCGACACCCGAATCGACATTCATCGACCATTACAAACACACTATTGCTGTTCTCCAGGAGTGCCCGTATCTGTTGCGCAGAGCAAAGTGGTTTTGCTGCTCTGCACACCAAGCGGAATACTCCGTCGTGTCTTGTGTGACAAGCGCATGGTTATATTACACAATCTCTCTTGAATTAGTATAAATTCCTTCGTGTTTTCATTCTTGTAAGAAGCTTAGTAAAATTGTAGGCTTTAAAGCTCAGACGTGGGTTTAATTGACGAATGAGCTTCGGCATGCAGCTTTCTTATAGATTTCTCTCCCTGTCCGTATATTTCCGAATGATATAGTGATATCGCGAAGAAAAAACATACGTTGTTCCCTTGTACTCTCCGAGGTTAGATGGTTGTTCACTGCTTGATGTAAATACAGATATAGTGAGCCATTTTATGAGAACTATGATTTACTTCTTTGTGCCATTTTTATCTGATGTGATGAATCCACGCCTTTGTGGTGCGTGAAACCTTGGTCTGTGAAGCTATTAATAGCCCTCTGATGTCTTAATACCATATATGGACATATCTACATCTTGTCCCCTTATTGGCCAGTGATTTATATATTGGAAGGGGTCGTGACCAATCAAATTTTACCACGCAGTTACCTTTGTGTTGCGTCGTCATTTGCTTTGTCTCGAGGCATTTCTTTCTAGCAGCCAAGTAGGCTAGACGTATTCCCATATTCTAGGGGAAGTGCCCGTGTTCAAGGTGAAACCATGGCGAGGTGTCTGTATGTCGTAATCAATATTGCTTTACTGTAGTTCAGTTTCATATTTCGGCAATTTAATACTCTTATTCTGTGTTATTTTCCTTTGGTCGCGTGTACTTGCCCCCCTCCCGATATTTTCCCTCCGCCCTTTGTGTGCGTGTAATTGCTGGTGAGTTTTGTTTTGTATGGTAGTGTTATTTTCATTTATTTTGATAACGTAGTTTTTGTACTTTAAGGGTTGAAAGTTATGTATGTGGGCTATCTTCGTTTTACTCTGGAGTGCGTGACGGTGGGTTTGCCTACCTTGTAGGGGACACCTTTGATTCTGTCATCCAGAGTGTATCTTATCGTAGAACAACATAACGGGATTGGAGATTATTTTTCTTGCTTCCCGTAATGCTTTGTTCTTTATCTTAAAGAGTTCACAAAAGGAGGTCTCACCAGTGCTATTTGCTGGTGACCTAACCTGTGATATTCTTGTATCTCTGCATGCCCATATTTTTGCGCATCACATATTTTTGTCGTCATTGTGTGCCCTTATCTCCTAAGCATACTTTCAATTTTTATTAAAGTATATTTTTGGTTTTGCCGATAATTTAATGTAATTTTTCCTTTTGTCTAAATTCCTATTTTTTCTCGTAACTCACTCGATCTTGCATGTGCCTCCGCGTCTTTTTTCCTCATGCCTCCCCTCCCTCTCACCCCTCTCCGCCCCATTCTGAACCATTGTACCACCTCCTATTTTTTTCATCCCTTAGACACGCTTTGTCTAAATTTTGTAGAACGTATCTTGACTTCGTTGAGTGTAGTCGTTTCTGGGTTTTGTCTTTTTATCTAATTGCGACATACTTACATTAGTCATCGTTTCATCTTGCCTTGAACACGTTAACTTAACTTATCTTATTTCATTTTAATATGATTTAATTCAGTATATTTTCGATTTTATTCCTAATTTGTATTTTTCTTGCGGTAAACTAATTTTGTGGTTAATTTGTTGGTCATTTCTCTTCTTGCTTTTAATATCTCTGGGATCGTTGTACATTGTGGTTGTTATTTTAATACATTTTATCTTTGCCCAAGTATCTCTGCTTTTGCGTCACGCCTTATTTTAATTTTAGTAACCTTCTTCGAGTTTTGTCTGGTTTTTGCTATATTTTGGTTTGTCGGTCTTATTAGCGTACTTGTGACGTTAATACGACCTACACGGCCTCTGATTTAATTTTGTTCATCTTTGGATTTTACTGTAGTTTAATTTTATTTAGCTTTCCCCCTTCCTTTTGGGATTGCTTTCTGGTTTGCCTTTTAAAATTTGGGCCCAGCGAAAGCCAAACAAGACTGCGATCTCCCCGTTTTTCTTTCTTCTATTTTATTTTATATTTCTTCGGGGATAGGGGAAGAGCTTCAGCTACGTTTCCACTGACGTCTGCTGCGTACGTAAGTATATGTTTATTACTATTACTTCATTTACGTTGCGTACAATAGGCTACTGCTGAAATACAAATTAGTGGGTCCAGAGCACATCACTTGACATCCCGGATGTCATTCTTCACATGTTACATATAGAACGATGAAAATAAATGCCGCGTTCCATTCTGCGCAGTAAGTAGATTATTATTATTATTATTATTAAAAAACTCAGCACTCTCCTAACGTTCGCCGCTGGGTGTCGGTAACAGAGGCGCCTGGCAGACAATGTTGAAACTACTTAAAATTGAACGTGTTGGGGGACCTACGGGCGTTCAATTGAAATGTCCTGCTATGGCCATTGGCTGCAATTCAAATATAAATAACAAGAAGTTCCGTGACGAACTAAGGAGCCTACTTTTCTTAAAATTTAAGATTCATGCCAATGATTAATCTATATGGATCTATCTAGAATATTGACGAAATTAAGTTGGTAATATCGAAATTTCTAATTAGTTCGAAATACTGTATACCTGGCATAATGTAGCCTAATAGAGACTACAGTTGGCAGCCCTGGTGACAATATATTCTTAGTTCCAGCTCTTAAGGTACATAATACAAAATTTGGTTGAAGTCCAATGGATAGCATGGACGTTACATACAGTTAAACATTGGATCTAACAGCGCGCGTAAAATCATGTTGGCAACAATGACATACATGTATTGGTCAGAAATAATCTGAAATAATATGATCTACTGTTGTGTCAATTTTGAATGAAATCCAATAGTTAGTATAGAAGTTACATGCATTTTAAAATTGGACCTATCAGCAGGCTTAGAATCATGTTGGCAGCACTGACGTATATCAGTTACTCCAAATTAATCTAGAATGCCAGGTACTATACGTGTGCAAAGTTTCGAGCTATTGGCTTGCATACTTTCTGATATATTGATATTAGGGTAACACAAATAGACAGTATTTATTAACAGTTGGCAGCCCCGGTTACTCTTAAAATCGGCATAAACATATCTGTTATGGTACACATAGCACACACGAACAGGGTCATGTCGGCCTGCGGTACCATACTAAGTGATTGAAATCGCAGAGAGATAGCGTGCACATTGGCCCACCAGTGCCCTCCATCGTGGGACCGGACAAGTCAGTGTTCCGCACAGCTCTGTTGGCGTGGGGCCGTCATACCGAGAGGAAACGTGTAAGCAAGTGCAACGATGTCTCGCCGATATCACAGGGTGGACTATCAGCATGTGAGTTCGGTTGAACGGGGCAGAATGCTTGGGCTCCGGGAGGCGGGTCTGTCGTTCCGGGACATTGCGGCTCGTACAGGGCACGCTGCGTCAACAGTAAGGCGTATGTGGATCAAGTGGAGAGAGGAGGGCCGTACACAGCGACGACAGAGTACAGGACGACGCAATGTGACCACAGCGCGAGACGACCGCCATCTTCTCCGCATGGCCGTATCGGACAGAACAGCGTCGTCCTCGGTGTTGGCTCGACGTTGGAGCACTGCAACAGGGTGGACATGTCTGCGTCGGCGGTTTGGCGCCGTCTTTTGAGGGCTTGACTGGTAGCATGCATACCACTGCGTCGGCTTCCATTGACTGGGAACCACCGACGCCTCCAACTCCAAAGGGCACGTGCACGCCGACACTGGCAGGCTGAGTGGCGAATGTAGTGTTTTCGGATGAGTCCCGCATCAACCTGTCCTACAGTGATGGTCGCATACGCGTTCGACGTCGCCGTGGAGAGCGCAATCAGGCAGACTGTATTGTTGAGCGGCATAGCGGACAAACACCAGGTGTAATGGTTTGGGGCGCAATTGCCTGTAACAGGCGATCGCGCCTCGTAAGTCTTGCGGGCAATCTGAACAGTGGCCGCTACATGAGGGAAGTTTTACAGCCCGCGGCACTGCCTCTCTTGCAGGCCATATTTCAGCAGGACAATGCCCGCCCGCATGTGGCGAGGAATGTGCATGCCTTCTTCGCAGAACAACGGATACCTCTGCTTCCCTGGCCTGCCCATTCGCCTGAAATGTCGCCCATCGAACATGTGTGGGATATGGTCAGTCGACAACTTGTTCGTGCAGGTCCACCTGCCGCCACTGTTGATGCTTTGTGGACGCGCCTACAAACCGCGTGGGACGGTATTCCTCAGCAGCGTATTCAAGCGCTGTATGATTCCATGCCACGACGTCTAGCGGCTCTGAGTGCAGCACTTGGTGGCGCGACGCCGTACTGAAGATCGATCGTCAACGTGCATGTACTGGACTGTCCTTCTAATCAGTAATGTATTGTCATGTCCCTAATCTGTGGTATAAAGTGCAATGTGGACCCATCTCTTGTTCTTGGTGTTCCACTTTCTACAAACAGTACTGTATTATGCCTATAAAGCTTTGATGAGACGTTTATGTTACGACAAAGACGACTACATAATTTTGGATACTGTAGCCAAGTACAAGTTGTGATGGATCGTTGACTGTAGTGATAGTCGTTAGTTATTTACGTCAAAGTGGCCCCCATGTATTAAATAGCCGGCCAGGGAATAAATCGTAAGAATTCCTTCATACTTATCACTAAGGTTCGGATGTTTACGAAATGTCATAATTTTTTCCTTGACTACAATTTCATTAAAAACTGTAACTAAGCAGGAGTTCAGTGTTTCTGATCTTTTTATGTGGATTTTATACCGCACTAGATGACCCGGTGAACTTCGTACCACCTGAAAATGATTTGATTGTAGCTCTTCATGAGCGATTATTAATCATAATCAACCTTCCAACTCCTATTAATTGAGATCGATAATATCAGCCGCATCGTGTACAGTTTCAGTTTTGATTGGTTATTAAATGAAACTAGTTTGTAATTCAAATAAATTCAATGTCCTTTATTTACATGAAAGATAAATGCAGTTAACATTCAATGTGAGCGACTTCGGTGGCATAGTTGTAGCATGCTGAGCTTCTATGCCCAAGATCGCCTGTTCAAACCCGGCCGAAGTCGTCGGATTTTTTAAGAGCGTTAAAAATCCCTCAGTATGCCTTCCTTCGGAGGGGAAGTAAAGCCGGCGGGCGCATGTCGTAGATTTATGGCATGTAAAAGGACCTTCGACTAACTACAATTCAGGAGCTGGGAGGAGAAAGGGCGAATCAGCAATAAGATAACATACAATAGACGCCCTTTCAGCTGGGAGAAGAAAGGACGAATCTGCAATAAGATTACATACAATATTAGCCCTTTCAGCTGGGAGGAGACAGGTCGAACCAGCAATAAGATTACATACACTATTCGCCCTTACTCCACCCAGCTCCTGAATTGTGTGAAGGTAAATTTGCAGGTTAGATTTGATTAATGCTCTATTATTTCCAACGTTCGCTGCTAGGTGCCAGTTGCGGTGGCATCAAGTAGCCAAGTTCACAGCTAGGTTTCGTTGACGGTAGCATTTGGTTGCAAAAGTAGGAACTACTTGTAATTGATCATCTGTAGGCCTTACCTGAATTACAGATAACACACACCCAAAGTACACGGGGCTACATGACCACGTTGTCACAGCCCCTAAACTGAGGAACTAACCAACATTCAATGCAAAGCTTTCTGATAAACTACGTTTTTAGTTCTGTTTTCCGGCGTGTAAATAAACAAAGATGACGACTTTCCGACACGCGAACACGTGACATACAGTTGTCCATGCGCGAAACAAGGAAACTCCAAGTTAATTCCGCAAATTTCCAACGACTGGCCTTGTGATTTGTTGATGGTCATTGTAAAGGCCAGACGCACGGGGTATTGCAACCGTTTAAAATCGAATGGTACGTCCGTTGGAATGATCGGGATGCGCGGAATCTAAACATCCTCTCCTTTGTACTTTCCCTTGATATTCGTCGCATCGATGACGTTGTTTTTCACAGCCAGTCTCGTTCCATTGCATTGTCGAGGTTGATTGATGTTACGCAACATGATGATGACTGAGCCTACTTTCAATTGCAAATTGTGAGGTGGTAATACAGGCAATTCCAGCGAATTCAAAAATTCTGTGGGATAGTTGACAACCTCATTGTGGTTGATAACTGTGTCAACCCATTTGAAGGAAAACAACTTTCCCGGAATTACATTTTGAATGGACTCGTTGAGATCATCGACATCTTTGTTTTTCGCTCAATATGGCTCGTTCGGTCAGCCAATTATGGTGTTTGAAGTTCTGCGTTAAGTTCGGAAAAACACGCCGAATGAGCTCCTCCTTTGATTCAGTCAATTATGGTTTTTGAAGTTCTGCGCTACGATCGAAAAAAACACACCGAATGAGCTCCTCTTTTGATTCAGTCAACTGACGTTCCAGGTTCACAGGAGCATCGCGTCGGCGCAATCGGTCATGTTCATCGTGTCGTGCTCGCTGACGTTGTGTTTGATGTTTACGAACTCGTTGCATTCTGAATCTATTCGCTTGTCGTTCATTTTCAGTCGCTCTCAAACGTAAATCAGACATGCCAAGACGACTATTTTCATTATCCGTCGCTCGTTGGTCATTAGTGCGATTTGTACGTGAAGTAGCTCGTCGCGCATTTGACTGACTTCGACGACCTACGGTATGTCAGCTCGTCCTCTCCTTGGCATTGTAATGAACACTGTAAAACGACACGGAATGTTGGTATTCTAATGAACACTGTAAAACGACACGGCAATGTTTTCAAAGTAACCCAAATCTATCGAACTTACAGTACCTTGGGAACTTTTCAATATTGACATCCTTTCCGTTAGTACTTGATAGTAAAGAACGTTCACATTACGGATGTTGGTCTAAACAAATTAACGTGAAATGGAATATTATTTTATCATTCTTTAATACGCTGCAATTAGATTTATACAGTATATAGCGATATGAATGATTCTGTTACGTTAAGTATTATTTTATTGCACGTATTAATTCAAGAATGGGTTGTTTTCTTTGCTCTTAGAATATTTTGAAGTGGATGCACTTTGTCGCCATCTGTCCGTCAAGTTATTAGATTGAATATTGGTGTGGCTTTGTAATTTAAATAATTAAAAAAAACAGTTATTCGATTTCGTTCAAACCACTTTCTATACACTGGCCTCCATAATGAGAAATCGGAGCAGTAGTTTTTCGAGTTTTTGCGAGACTAATGCACGGCAATAGATTTTTATATATAGAGATAAAATGCATAATTGGGTCATTTGTATAGTTATTGTCATATTTCATCAATATTAATGACTTAAGGTCATATTTTGGTAATATTTTAGGGGTAAGTGGTGGACTTAAAATACGGTATCCGCTGGCCGCTGCAAAGTTTCTGTAAATTAGTAATTAACGAAACCGACCATTACCATACGTAGGCTGGAAGGTCTTTAAAATATATGAAACAGTATAAAATAAAGCCCAAATTAATTAAGGAATAAAATTTATCTCTTTTAGAATGAAATAAACGGCAGGAGAAAGTATGATCTTAACATATTTGTGATAGAGTAATAAATGCTGCTAGCTTCTAATGAAGTGGGAGGGGGTGCCTAGTTATGACTATTGGATATTCATATTAATTGGGTATTAAAATACAAACTACAAAGAAACCTGCCGTATACAAAAGAAAGAACCCGCGCGCGATATTGAAATGTGGGTTTGCGGACCTTGCAGAAACGATGCGCACGCTACCCCTTAAACGCTCGTGGTTCAGTTCCTATTGGTCGTACAAAAACAATAAATACACCAATGGAAAGATAAATGTATTCACTAGAAGGTTTATTTAGAGCATTTTTGTGATATCTGCCATATTAAACCACCCACCACAACACTAACATAAACAGAGACAGAGACGGAAATGAAAACTTTTTAAAAAATTTCCCGCCGTTTGGCGCTTCCGGCGGTGCCGGATGTTATAGGATCTGCTTTTCAACTACTTCAGAATGTAGTTCTATCCTTCTTCTTTAATTTGGGACATTTCCGGTCGATTTTGGTACAGCCGTTCGCATTAAATGCCAATCCCAGTGAGGACATGTACTTTTCCAGGACCCTGGAATTCAAGCAAGCCGACATAGGAAAGTTGGGGATTTTTAATGTGTTGTTAAGCACATCAAATAGGACCAATGTGCAAAAAAAAAAAAAATAATAATAAAAAAATAATAATAATAATAATTAAAAAAAAGCTTTACATTAATTATTCCCACCTTTGGCCTCTTTTTGACCTAAAATTACTGGGCTAATAAGCTCACTCTCCATCACAAAAGGATCTTAGGAATTTACAACTTGCTGACTTCAGGGAACCGTGAAGTGTTCCAAGCTGAGAAAAGCTTTACATTAAGTATCTTGGTATTATCATTATGTTTAAAAAAGTTTTCAATGGTATTGTTCAATATTTTTAAAGATTTTATCAGAGCCTGTTCTCCGTGGCCCCACAATTGTATTATTGTAGATAGATCACAATTTTACCGAAAATTCAAAACACACTGACATGTTAGGTACAATTTTTAAGAAAGTGTTTAAAAATTTGTGCGTAAGATTTATACACTTATTTCTATCATTGTTACTTGTCCTTGGTAAGTAAATTTAACTTCTTAAAGAAGTAAAGAAACTCATTATCTTGCGCAAAATAATATCTGCCAAATTCTTCAAAATAAAAATATGTACCATACCTCAAAACCTATTGAACATAACTGCATGATTTTACTTATCAACACTCATCATTAGGCCTACATGTTGCATAATAATATGGTTCAAATTTCAGGTGTGTATTTCTAAAATAGTTCCTGCAAAAATGTACCCAGGTTCACAAAAATGTGTAGTATCGAGGAAACGTCATTTATAGATAGGTAGCTGAGAAATGGCAACAGCTTTGGTTTTAAAACGGGGTACTTTCCGACACCGCAACACCCGTTTTGCTGTCTTGCTGGTGCTCGACGGCTGGAACGGCGGAGAAGGTATGCTTCGATACGACGAGAAAGGCGGAAGAGGGCTAGTACCAAATCCAAACGCGTCTGTAGTGGTCAGCGTCCGTTTACCTTGAGGGTACGGCTGCGTACTTTATTTTCCAGGAACTAACAAACCCTGCCCTAAATTCCCAGTGGCAACACTGGACAAAATTTTGATTACAAGCTGTTATGATTCGTGCAAAAAACGACATTACCCCAGGTCAGCCAACGGCAACCAGGCATTCGGATTCTGGGGGACCTGGAAAGTCACGAATACAGAGAAAGCCCTGGAGTTCTCTGGCAAACTACTTTCAAAGACACCCATGTACATCGGGACCCTAATTCAACCAGGCAAACTACACGTCCTTGTATTAGAACTAGATCGGCAAAATACACAGACACTAGCACTTCAGGAAACACGCTTTACGGACGAGAATACTGCAGATACGGTAACTACAGGATCTTTAAAAGCAAGAGAAACATGATGGTTGGAAAAAATGACATCCCACTACTTGGTATGGCACATGTCGTACACAAAAATATACTCAATTCAATAAAATAAGTTAGACTATAAACAACACTGCGTGTACAATGTGCAAACAAGAAGTATACCCTGATTAACGCACACGCTCCCACAAACATCGATATCAAGAAGGATCCAAATAAGGTTGAACAATTCTGGACCAAAGCACCCATGGAGGACACAGATTCTACTAGGCGACGTCAATGCCCAATTGGGCAGAGAAAAAGAATAACAAAAAAACTGTAGGCAGATTGGTTGGTTGGTTCCTCAGTTTAAGGGCTGCGGCAACGCGGTCATGTAGCCCCGTGTACTTTGGGCGTGTGTAGAATCTGTCTGATAACCGGTGTTAATTGTGATGACTGTATTAGTGTGTGTTTTCAATTCAAGTAAGGACTACAGACATTAAATTCTTTCAAGTAGTTCCTACTTTTGCCGCCAAACGCCACCGTCTACTAGTTCCGAGCTTGGTTACCAGATGCCACCGCAGTCGGCTCCTGACGACGAACGTTGGAACCTAAGAGCGTTTGTCATATGTTTAACCTATAATTTAGCTTTACACAGGTGTAATTAGTGCAAGGTTCATTAACATGCCATAAATCTATAACATGGGACCGCAGGCTCTACTTCCCCTCCGAAGGAAGGCATACTGAGGGATTTTTAACGCTCTTAAAAAATCCGACGACTTCGGCTGGGTTTGAACCCGCGATCTTGGGCATAGAAGCTCAGCATGCTACCAACTACGCCACCGAAGCCGCTTGTAGGCAGATTCCCTGCACATAAATTCACTAACAAGAACGGAACGAGATTTATTGAACTGTGTCAACAAAACAATCTGAGGATCATGTCAACTCCCCTGTGAAGCACCCTCGAAAGCAAAAGACCTGGAGATCACCCCTACTATTGCTTGGTGAATACCAGATCGACCATGTAGCCATCGCTTACTTCTCGCAGAAAGAAATCCATGATGTGCAAGTCCGCAAAGGTGCAAACATTGACTCGGACCATTATCTCGTGCGCATCAAAGTGAAATTTACCCCTAAAAGAATCCATCGCAAAAGGACACACCTCCAGAAATTTGATACAAAAAGGATCCAGGAAGCAGGTATAAAGGAAGAATGGGAAAGAGAACAGGCTGGCACCTGGGAACAGTTCCACACTAAGATCATAGAGAAAGCCAAAAAGTTAATTTCCCGAAAGAGGAACACAAAACACCCATGGTGGGATTCGGCTTGCGAGGATGCTCTGGAAGAACGAAAGAGAGCCTTCCAGAAATATAATAGTAAAAAATCACCTGAGACGCAACAGCACTTTTTTGATATCAGAAAAAAAAAGGTCGCAATATTAATCAGACAAACAAAGAGGAAACATAATTGTGAAGGAACAATTGGAATCCATTGAAAATATGATTATGATAATTGTTGTTTTAAGGGGCCTAACATCTAGGTTATCGGCCCCTAATGGTCTGGGTGATAGTGAAAAAGACAGCGAAATGGGAACCACAACGAAAAAACAATTTATAAGGTGCGTTCAAAAAGTAACGAACCGGAGGCTGGAATGCGCAAACCGGTGACGACATCGGCTAATCTTGGCGTGTGTAACGACGTGTGGTTCCGACCAGAGCGTGGAAGGTCACAGCCCGTCGCTCGAGGGCACGCGTGCACGTCACGTGACGATACAAAGCGAGCAGCAGCAGTATGCATCAATCGTCCAACGCTGCCAGTCGCATTGCAAACAGTGACATAGAGGCGTCAAACGAAGAGCAAAGAGGTGTTGTTCGGATTCTGACAGCGGAAGGAGTAGGAGGAACGGACATTCATCGCCGAATGTCATAAGTGTACGGCGAACACTGCACGTCCCTTGCAAGCGTCAAGGCGTGGCACAAGCGTTTCAGGGAAGGACAGGTGTCGTTAGCCGATGATGCCCGGTCTGGGGCACCCCCCTGCATTACCGATGGCAATGTCCAGCTGGTTGATGCACTCATTACCCAGGACCGCCGAGTGACAGTGAACGCCATAGCCGCCGTGGTCGGATTGAGCGTCGGAAGTGTGCACACCATCATGAAGGAACGACTGCACTTGCGCAAAGTGTGTGCCCAATGGGTGCCCCACAGTCTTCAATCACACCAGAAAGCATATCGAATGGCCCACTGTCTTGGTCATCTGCAGCGCTATGCGGGGGAAGGGAATGGGTTCCTGGCACGAGTGATGGCTGGAGATGAGTCATGGTGTCATCACTTCGAACCAGAATCCAAACGACAAAGCCTCCAGTGGAAGCATCCAGGGTCACCACCACCCAAAAAAGGCAAGGGCATCCACACGAGTGCAGGAAAGGTAATGCTGACGTTCTTCTTTGACCAAGATGGCGCCCTTCTGATACACTTCATGTCGCACGGGAAAACAGTACATGCCCAGCGTTACTCGCAAACCTTGACCACCCTTCGCCAAGCGATAAAAACAAAACGACCAGGCAATCTCTCCCGTGGGGTCGTTCTGCTCCACGACAATGCACGACCTCCTGAAGAAATTCAAATGGGAGGTTCTCGGCCACCCTCCATATAGTCCAGACCTCTCTCCCAGTGATTATGCCATGTTTGGTCCCCTGAAAAGGGCTCTGCGGGACCAACGATTCTGGACTTCGACGTCCAGCTGTACGTGCGGAACTGGTTCACATCGCAGCCCAGGGAATTTTATGAGACAGCCATTCACCGCCTAGTGTCACAGTGGGACAAGTGCCTCAACAGCCAGGGCCAATACTTCTTATATACAGGTAGTGGTTTCTGTAATTATGCCTCCGGCTCGTTACTTTTTGAACGCACCTTATAGATGGTTGGTTGGTTCCTTAGTTTAGGGGCTGCGACAACGCGGTCATGTAGCCCCGTGTACTTTGGGTGTGTGTAAAATCTGTCTGATAACCGGTGTTAATTGTGATGCCTGTATTAGTGTGTGTTATCTGTTTTCAATGCAAGCGAGGACTGCAGACATTTAATTTCAAGTAGTTCCTACTTTTGCCGCCAAACGCCACCGTCAACGACTCATAGTTCAGGACTTACCTACCAGACGCCACCGCAGTCTGCTCTTGGCAACGAACGTAGGGAACCTAAGAGCGTTGTTTACATTCTTAACATATACAATTTAGCTTCAAACAGGTGTAATTATTGGAAGGTTCTTTAACATGCCATAAATCTATGACATGGGACCGCCGGCTTTACTTCCCCTCCGAAGGAAGGCATACTGAGGGATTTTTAACGCTCTTGAAAAATCCGACGACTTCGGCCGGATTTGAACCCGCAATCTTGGACATAGAAGCTCAGCATACTACCAACTACGCCACCAAAGCCGCCCAACTTATAGATTAAAAATATTTACAAAATACAGTATAACTCAGAGTGAAAATACTCACAAAATGCAATTTAGAGTGAAAACACCTACAAAATGCAATGTAGACGGAAAACACTCACAAAAATAATTTAGATTGAAAACACACACAAAATGCAGCTAAGATTCAAAATACCTACAAAATGCAATTTAGATTCAAAATACTCACAAAATGCAATTTAGATTCAAAATATTTACAAAATGCGATATAGTTTGACAATACTTGCAAAATGCAAGTTAGGTTGAAAATACTGTACTTACATAATGTAATTTAGATTCAAAATACTCACAAAATGCAATTTAGATTCAAATACCTACAAAATGCAATTGAGATTGAAAATACTTACAACATACTCACAGAATGTTGACCCTACGTTCCAAATACAGTACTTACAAAATGCAATTGAGATTGCAAAATGTAATTTAGAGTAGGTTGAACATACTTACTAAATGTAATACACACTACTGTTTGTAGAAAGTGAAACACCAAGAACAAGAGATGTGAACACATTGCACTTTATAACACAGATTAGGGACATGACAATACATTACTAATTAGAAGGGCAGACTGGTACATGCACATTGATGGTCGATCTTCAGTACGGCGTCGCGGCACCACATGTTGCACTCAGAGCCGCTAGACGTCGTGGCATGAAATCATACAGCGCTTGGATACGCTGCTGGGGAATACCGTCCCACACGGGTAGTAGGCGCGTCCACAAAGCGTCAACAGTGGCGGCAGGAGGACCTGAACGAACAAGTTGCCGACCGACCATATACCAGACATGTTCGATGGGCGACATGTCAGGCGAACGGGCAGGCCAGGGAAGCAGAGGTATCCGTCGTTCTGCGAAGAAGGCATGCACATTCCTCGCAACATGCGGGCGGGCATTGTCCTGCTGAAATATGGCCTGTGGAACGGCCTGCAAGAGGGGCAGTATCGCGGGCTGTAAAACTTCCCTCATGTAGCGGTCACTGTTCAGATTGCCCGCAAGACGTACGAGGCTCAATCGCCTGTTATAGACAATTGCGCCCCAAACCATTACACCTGGTTTTTGTCCGCTATGCCGCTCAACAATACTGTCTGCCTGATTGCGTTCCCCACGGCAGCGTTGAACGCGTATGCGGCCATCACTGTAGGACATGTTGAAGCGGGACTCGTCCGAAAACAATACATTTCATCACTCAGCCTGCCAGTGTCGGCGTGCACGTGCCCATTGTAGCCGGAGGCGTCGGTGGTTCCCAGTCAATGGAAGCCGACGCAGTGGCATGCGTGCTACCAGTCCAGCCCTCAAAAGACAGCACCACACCGTCGACGCACACATGTCCACCCCCGTTGCAGTGCTCCAACGTCGAGCCAACACCGAGGACAACGCTGTTCTGTCCGATACGGTCATGCGGAGAAGATGGCGGTCGTCTCGCTCTGTGGTCACATTGCATCATCCTGTACCCTATCGTCGCTGTGTACGACCCTCCTCTCTCCACTGGATCCACATACGCCTTACTGTTGACGCAGCGTGCCCTTTGCGAGCCGCAATGTCCCGGAACGACAGACCCGCCTCCCGGAGCCCAAGCATTCTGCCCCGTTCAACAGCACTCACATGCTGATAGTCCACTCTGTGATTTCAGCGAGGCATCGCTGCACTTGCTTTCACGTTTCCACTTGGTATGACGGCCCCACGCCGACAAATCTGTGCGGAACACTGGCCAGTCCGGTCCCACGACGGAGGGCACTGGTGGGTCAATGTGCACGCCATCTCTCTGGGATTTCAATCACTTAGTATGGTACCGCAGGCCTACACGACTCCTGTTCTGGAAGTGTCTCCGACCCATTCTTCTGGGTGTTTAAGGGACCTAACATCTAGGTTATCGGCCCCTAATTGTCTGGGTGATAGCGAAATGACAATGAAATGGAATCCATAACGATAATTAAGTTGGACTGAAAGTACTTACAAAATGGAACTCGGATTGAAATGACTCATAAAATGTAGAGTGGAAATACTAACAAAAGGTAATTTATAAGGAAAATACTACAAAAGGAATTTAGATTGAAAAAGACGCACACAATGTAGTTTAGGTTCAAAACACTTACAAAATGCAATTGAAATTGGAAATACACAATAAGTTAGATTCGGAAAGGCCGGTTCAAATACTCACAAAGTGGAATTGAAATTCAAAATACTTACAGAATTCAATTGAAATTGAAAATGCTTACAAAATGTATGGTAAATCCAAAATACTCACAATATGTGGAAGCCCGCGATTCAAAATACTGTACTGATATAATCCAATTGAGATTGAAAATACTTACAAAATGGTGTTTAGATCGAAAATACTCACAAAATGTAATTTAGAGACACGGGGAGCCAATTCAGAAAGAGGGCGGGAATCTTAAAGAGAAAAGGGAACTATAATTAAAAGAAAAAGAATAATGAGGAAAGATGAGAGAAGGGCCAATGAAGGCGGAAAAGGAAGATACTCCCTAGGCCTCGGATACCCTAATACCGTCGGGGTCAGAAGAAAACAAGAGTTGACCAAGAGAGGTCGACAGGAAAAAGACGGAGAGGAGCCCGGCACAAGTAAGTGTACGTCCCACTAGATGTGAGCCCTTGAGGGGGGGGGGGGGGGGCATTGAAAAGAACTTCAGAGACTCCAATACACGTGATTTCTGTAGAATATTTGCAGGGAAGATTAAAGATTAGAGGATATACCCCACAGAACCTATGCTTTAGAAAACAGAACGGTGAACTCGCACTGACCAATCAAGAGAACTGCAGAGAGCTAGCTCGATATTTCTCTTAGCTACTCAACTGCCCTGAACCACCCTCAAGATTTCTTAAGAAAATGCCTCCATATACATACCCCGAATCCCAACCACCCACCAAAAAGGAAATCCACAGACACATTCCCAGACTCAAAAATAACAGAACATCTGGAGAAGATGGTATTATTGCAGAATTCCTGACTCTAGAGGAATTCACTCAAATCTTCAAAGAAATTTGGCTAACAGAAAAATTACCAGAAGACTGGAAGTCCGCCCTCATCCATCCACTCTACAAGAAAGGTAAGTGGACGAATGTGAATCTACAGAGGGATTTCGTTACTACAAGTTGCCAACAAGATTCTCTCATCGTGTCTACTTAAAAGAGCACAAGAACATCATAAAATCGACGAATACCAAGCGGGTTTCCGACCTGTGCGCTACTGTGTTGAACATATCTTTAACTTGAAGACAATACTGAAGTATAAAGCAATCAGAAACTGCCCAATCATATGCACGTTTGTTGCCTTCAAGAAGGCGTACGACTTCGTCGACAGACAGTCGATCTTCAACATCCTGGAGGGGACTCGACCCAAAGACTTAAAGTTTTATCAAGCAAACAGTCAAAGTCCAAAGTGAAATTTATGGGTGAAGTATCAGAGCCTTTCGAAATTAAGACCGGCGTTCGTCAAGGAGATGGATTGTCGCCACTCGTCTTCAATATCATCCAATATTATGTAATCAGAGAATGGAAAAAGGAGCTGAAATACCAACAACACTGCAAGCCCATTCAACTTGGACGAGCAAAAGATGACATTAAGGTTACTTGCTTAGCTTTCGCAGGCGACCTAGCGATACTATCGGACAGTGAAATCACTGTAATCAAACATATAGATGTCCTCGAGGAATGTGCTGGAAAAGTTGGCCTACAAATCTCCTTTGAGAAAACTGAGTTCATCTCTACTGGGTTCAACATTCAAAAATTAAACAGCACGTAGGCTTATGGAAAAATCAATCGGGTCTGACACTTTAATTACCTCGGGGAGATATTGGAACCAACAGGTTTAGAAAAGGAAGCACAAAGAGTTCGGCTACAGAAACTGAAGAGAGCGTACGGGAGAACGCGCGACATCTACAACAAAAAGTGCATGTCCACACATACAAAGATCAGACACTACAACACGGTGATCAAACTAGAAGCTCTGTAGTCAAGTGAAATTCTGATACTTAACAGGAAGGGTGACTTGGAAAACATCCTTAAGGAAGAACGAAAGATCTTGAGGAAAATTCTTGGCCCAGAAAGAACAGAAGATGGATACAGGTTGAAATCACGTAAAGCAACTGAGAAATTATCTAATCTTACATCAGACATCAGAAAACGAAGATTGACATTTTACGGACATGTTCAAAGACTTCTACCGACTAGGCTTACACGAAAAAAAAAAAACACATAATAAAAAAAACCTGAAGAATATACGTTGAGTCAGCAAGAGAAACAGGACTTGGAGAAGGCCCAAGTAAGAACAGCGGAAGTCTTTGACAGGAACCTATTCCGATGAAGGGTAAATGTAACACCAGAGAATGACGCTCCAAAGAGACCAGGAAAATGAAAATCCACAGCCTGCTTCCAGTCTCCGACCGGGTCAGGAATGGAATGAATGAAGCCCCCATCTAGCGGCGAGGATATGGACTGTGCCGGCTGCCGAGGCCTGACGCACTCCTCTGGGGCAATGATTAAATGAATGACAGATGAAATGAAATGATAGTGGAGAGTGTTGCTGGAATGAAATTTTGACAGGGAAAACCGGAGTACCCGGAGAAAAACCTGTCTGCCTCCGTTTTGTCCAGCACAGATCTCACATGGAGTGACCGGGATTTGAACCACGGACCCAGCGGTGAGAGGCCGGCGCGCTGCCGCCTAAGCCACGGAGGCTTGGCCAAAGAGACCAGGAACCAAGTCGAAAATTTGCACAAAGGGAAGTTTTAACGTGGCAGTAAATCTACTGACACGGCTCCTTCGCATTTGCGCACCCTCAAATGCCAACTGACTGCGCCAGGAGTAGAAGTGAGAAACCACTGAAAATAATAATAATAATGTTACTCGCTTTACGTTCCTTTTAACTGCGACCTGGCGCACAGCAGGCGAGAACGTTACCGCTATACCACGCAGTCAGTCACTGACAAACTACTACTAGGGTATCGAACCCACCTCCTCTCAGTTCTGCCTCACGAGGTTGAGAGTACAGCACTCCAGCCCTCAGATCATAATTAAATTTCTTCGCGGAGGAGGGAATCGAACCTGGACCTCCGAGGTGACAACTAACAATGACGATTAAGATGAGATTCAGTAACATACATATTTTCATGGACAAAATCTAATACAAATATGACAAGCGAGAAGCAAGGGTTCGTAACAAAACACTTGATAAATAAAACAAATATCTCTTCAAATAGTTTGATTGACATAATTTATCCTGGAAAATTGTAGTAATATCAATTTCTGGCTTAAGAAATATAAAGTAGTTCATAAACTGGCAGTTTTAAATAGGGCCGATATAATGCTGAAATGTCTTTAAAACGCTCATCATTATTATCAGGAAATGGCATGGTGACTTTTGAAATTACAGATGTGCGATTCACTGTTATCTCCATCTGTACCTTAAAATAAGTGCTACTTATACAACATTAGCGCCTAACAAGGTAAAAGTAATTAAGCATATGTTTCGGTGCGATGCAAAGGAAAAAAGGAAAACGCGCCCCCCGCGTTCTTGCAGTTCATTCTTGCAAATAACAGCTCGCCTCATCCTAATCTACAGTACAAGTAATACTCACTATACTACACGTAGATCACACAGATTAACACAAAGTAGTTTTTTTTGTCTCTCATGACATTCGAAATTCATGCACCTAACACCATAAAAAAGTGCAGTCCCATATGGAATACACATGTCATCTACTGAGAAAAATTGTCGTAATGATAAACCTATTGGCCTAGTAAACTTTTTAGGTAGATTTCATTAGAAAGTTAATTATTGCAATGGGTACTGCGCTCGAAATCATGTCTAGTAGAGAGGAGAAGACAGGACGAGGTACGAACCGAGGACCACCTCAGAAAAATTGCATATTTTAAATTTGGAATTTTCGACTAAATTTGCAGTCTGGATGGAAGAGTATGTTTATATAAGAATTTGGAAAAATTTTCGCCTGAAGAAATATTTTTATTTTAAGAAATAATGGAGATTTTATGATCTGGTAATTTTTAACCAAGAGTAAATAAAAGAAGTATTGTCCTGGAAATCGACCATTTTAGCGAGGTTCGCTGCGAGAAACCAGTTTTTGATCCAGGGGGAGAGAGCAAGGTTGACTTGAGGTCAGACACACGCCACTATCAAGAGTGGGGGAACAAACGCGTGTCAGAAGCGCGCCACTTTTAAGCGAGAACCAATAAGAAAATAGATTGAATACTAAGGAAGGAATAAATATTAAAATATTTATTTTAATATTTTATAAGAGTGTTACATGTTGAATTCACTAGCAGAGAAAAAGAAATTTAATTGGCAAAACGGATTTTAAATTTAATGACTGAGAGAGAAGTTATGTATGAATTTGTCAATATTCATAGAGGTTGGAGGCTAGTTGACCAGAATTGCGGGGGAAATCTGATCGAGGAGGCTAGGACACGCTAGGAGTCGAGGCTCTTTTTCTATTTGGACCGTCGAGGAGACAAGACGTAATTATATTCACTCTTCGAAAAGTATAGACCAAGGTCTTTGTGAACCCGAGACTTCGAGATGAAGCAACAAGTTATGGAAACGCAGAAATAGCATTATAAGTCAATAGTATTAAGAAAGAAGTCATTCACTGCATTTAAGGAAGAAATCTACGAGATAGAATATTGGGAAGTTACAAACTGAATATCGAACACGTAACTACGCAGGAAGAAAGCCAAGAAGAAGTGAGACCTAAACTATTAAGAATTAATTAATCTACACAAGAATGGATAACACTTCAGGTCGGAGGGGAAGAACTACGACTACACATTATTTCGTAGTGAGAATGATGTTTTAAATTCATCATGTTGGGAAAGTAGAACTATGCTAAACCGGTGAGATCCAGAAATGACCAGGATGACATAGCAGTACGAACAGCGAGCTGCAGAACACCGCAGTTTTCGCTTATATAACGTTACAAGCTACTACGAGAGAAATTCACGACATGGAGGTGATTTCTTGTGATGGAAGGCACACTGCAAACTACCGACATCAAAGAACATCTAGATCTGAGAAGAAGACGAGCGGATTCGTGACGGAGACGGCGAGGAACCCGGGACTGGAGGACGCGAGGACCAGGGCTGTGGCGAGAAGGTGTCACCGTCATGAACGAGGGAAGCAGATCGGCAGGTGAGGACCCAGCTGGAAACCTGTTTGGTAACATCGACCCAGGCCGATCACCTTCATTGCAGTCCAGTCATAGCAGAGATGACATAATGCAGCCAGTTTGTAGGAGCACGCTGCATTCCAGAAACCACATGGCGAGATTCTGAGGACACAGGCGTCATCAGGTCTGTCACCAGCGATCTCAAAGAGAAGGTAGACCAGTGCATTTCTCATACATCTGTAGTTAGATCTTGTATACGTTATTCCAGAAGGTTGACCAACATATTTGCATTTATAACCTATGTTATTGTATTGTCTTGAAAGTTTTAGTAAGTTTCTAGTAATTGCGATAGTTATTTTCATACGCTACTTAGACGTATTTTGCAGGCTTGATCGATGATCTCAGACATCGTTAGTATTTTTCATTGTCATTTTAGAGCGTTAAAATTTTACTTGGAACGATTTCGTTGCGATTGCGAACGTATATTCCGTGGATTTGTTGTAACATCGGAGAATTTCGTAAAGTTGTAGTAATATCGAAGAACGATTATATATGTATTGAAACATGAGAAATGAAGCATAACTTTGTGATAAATAAATAAATAATGTATTAGAGAAGGAGTATAATCATATGTTTGACGAATGTAAATAACTTATAATTTGAAGTAGAGGAAGGAAGGACAGAGAATCCTATGATAAAGAGTTTATTCATTTCAGAAACGAAATATTACGTATAAAACGAAGTTGTTGACAGGAGTATTCGATATAGGCACTGAAGGAACTCCAGTATGAAAGAAATGTAAAGACATTGTAAAACCCAGAATTTTATTGTACGGAGAAGAACAGTATGCGATAGTTGAAGGCATAACTGAATAAGAAACGATATTATGAAATGTTGTGAATGTATATTTATCATAAATGATACTGTGAGATGGAAGGAAGGATATAAGCATTTATTGTTAACAGAAACGAGAGGGAAGGTTATTGTTATTTTTATAACAGGCACAAGCAGACTTGAAATTCAGAATTAAGCGAGACATTGTAACAAGGAAGTATGTGAAGCAGAGAAGGAAGTAAGTGGAAAGTATTTGAACATAGCACGAAATGTATAATCGATAGAGGATTTTGTAGGAGGAGGTATAGTGTATTCGTGAACGTTATTGCATTAGTGATTTCCAGTAGGAATACTAAATATCATACTTTGATGAAAGTAGTTGATATGGAACGGTAGAAGTTTTGTGAATGTGCTAAGGGAAGAAATGTTAATGAAATGCATTTGTATTATGAAGGCGTAACAGTAACGCGATGATATGCAACGTGATTTTATGTAGAAAGGTTTTGAAATATTTGTGGTGATTAAGAGAAGTCGTGTTTTGTATTTGGCGAGGATGGGAGTGTGATACGTGAGGGTAGGTTGGAGAGCTTATCTGAACAGTCGTGCATTGTAAGTTTGTTTAATTATTAATCTATGCAAAACCGGAGTTGAACACTTTAGTGATGTGATATTAACTTCATTGTTTGTATTCATGATTCACATGGAATTGACACATAAATACCTATTTTGACCAGTTTTATTGTGTGAAATACGAAGATAGATGGTGATATACGTAGAAAGATGGTGAGACAGGAGGAAAGTTGTGGAATGAACTCTAATAAATTAGAGACAGTTGTTATGATATCGTGCGGGTCGCGATTATGTATAAAATGTAAATACTTCATTATTTTTATTATTAACCATTTCTTTTATTGCATTAAAAACTTGAGATCTTAGTTAGAAGACTTAAACGATTGTATTAAGTAGGGAGTGTGTTTGTTATGATGAACGTTAAAGCATTACTTCAGTGAACAAGTAGGACAGATATTACTGTCATAAGTTTAAACAATGTGTTTATTTAAATATCTTAGAGCAAGAGATACATTTCATATATGTGTAAGGATGTAAGAAAGACACTTATCAAGCGCATCTAGCCTAAGTGAGGCATAAATATTTTATTTCTATTCTTGGTGAAGGGAACATAATTTATGTTGTTTTTATTGTCAATAAATGTCAAGCATATTTTTATTCTTGCTAAGTTTTTTCTAGAACTGCTTCTTGATTCAACGCTTAATTACACTAGAACGATACCGCTAGCTAGATGCAGACAGCTGATCGACAATTTATCTTAACGCCCGAGAGCCGAGTTACTCGTTATTGCTCTACCTTTATTTATTTCTTTTCTCTGTACTGTATGCAACTAGTTAGTAGTATAGTTAGAGATGTATATATGTGTTCCTAGGTTCCCTAGTCATTAGTCCGGGAGGCGTGGTGGCTCAGCGGTCTAGCTGTATGCCTCTCACCAAGGCGGTCCGGGTTCGATTCCCGGTCAATGCATGTGAGATTTTCGAAGTGAAATGCCATGTCCTGTGGTTCGGATTCCACGTAAAAAGGAGGTCCCGTGGCTCATGATCTCAAGATTAACGGTCACGTTAAACTACAAGCTTCCTTCCTTTCATTAGTCCGGTGGGAGTTGTTCAACTCTTAGCCGCGTGTTGACATTCCCACGATCCATTTACCATCTGCGCGGATTTGGGACTGTGCTCTAGAGGAATTCGGGCGCAGTACCATGTTTCTACTTCCGGAAAATTTCGACATATCTTCGCGTTTCACATCCCCCAGACCCCAAAACCACCGTCAGTTCAAAAGCTTATATATAACTAGCTGAAGTACCCTTTCTTCGTACGGCTTTTAGTACTTGCTGGCCTAAATCATTAATACATATAATCACACATTCCTAATGTAGTTATGTTATTTCCAAGTTACCAACTACATGTGTATACTACATACATTTTCACTCACCAAATTATTAATCAGAGGTAGGAAAGTGAAAATCCTTAGCCTGCTTTCAGTCGACCGACCGGGCCAGGGAATGGAATGAATGAAATCCCCATCTAACAGCAAGGATATGAACTGTGCCGGCTGCCGAAGCCTGTCGCACTTCCCTGGGGCAATGATTTAATGAATGACGGATGAAATGAAATGATAGTGGAGATAGTTGCTGGAATGAAATTGTGACAGGGAAAACCGGAGTACCCGGAGAAAAGCCTGTCTGTCTCCACTTTGTAGGTGAGAAAGTCCGTTTATATATTGGAAATAAATAGCAGCTTCTATGTAGTAAAAGTTAAATAACCTGTCTTAAATATTGAACACCTATCGTTTAACGTCTTCATACTATATTTAAACATATAAAAATTATGCTAAAAATACATTAAAAATTATAGGAATTATCATATCCGCAATAAGTAATATTGCGGAAAGTACGTACCGACATGATAAAGAGTAACAGTAACGGAACAAACTTCAATCATCCCAAGTAATAATAACAAAAACAAATTAATCACAGAATTTTTTTCTAAGTTTATGCCGTGACTTGTGCGAGAGTACGTCCAGTAACTCCGAGATGGTTCATCAGCGGGCTCTTGTGGTTTATTTGCGGACTACCAAAGGAGTAGCAAACTGTGCGATACCTCAATTCTTATTTAGAACACCTCAGCTACTTTACTGCGAGTGCTAAAGGCTAAAACAGTCATTCACCTCCCTATAAAGGCTTCCAAAATGATTGTATATTGAATTTCAGGGCCAAGCAATTTTTAAGAACGTTAAAAATCCCTCAGTATGTCTTCCTTCGGAGGGGGAAGTTAAGCCGGCGGTCCCATGTCATAGAATCATGGCATGTTAAAGAACCTTCCACTAATTACACTTGTGTGAAGCTAAATTAATATAGGTTAAACATTTGACTAACGTTCTTAGGTTTCTACGTTCGTTGCCAAGAGCCGACTGCGGTTGCGTCTAGAAGCTAAGTTCTGCACTAGTAGTCGTTGACGGTGGCGTTTGGCGGCAAAAGTAGGAACTACTTGAAAATTCAATGTCGGCAGTCTTACTTGAATTAAAAACAGATAACACACACTAATACAGTCATCACAATTAACACCGATTATCAGACAGATTCTACACACACCCAAAGTACACGGGGCTACATGACCGCGTTATCGCAGCCCCTAATCTGAGGAACCAACCAAATTAAAACTCAGCAACTTTTCTAGGTTTACGCCGTGTTTTTTTGCGATTTTCTTTATTGGCCGTAAACGTCAAAATACCTACTTTATTGAAATAAATTTGCCCAGTTCTGCAGTAAGATTAATATGAATACTAAACAAACTAATATAACAGCCGTCAGTCTCCGACACATTAGTCTGTGAATTTGGGTTTCTGATCATGGTAAAAAACGACAAAAGGTAGATAAATATTCATTTAACGAAAAACAAATCGATAAAAAGGATGAAAACATACCGTGCAAAGTAGAAAGCACTATAACATTGTGAAACAGCGTAAAGATCCTAATACTCACATACAATAACCGGCACAAATAGTATAAAATTAGACTCAAAATCACGTCTAGTTTCGGACCCCAGAAACTACCTCTATAAATAAAACAGTTCATGTAGAGACTAACATCGCTCGGCGTTGACCGTGTTTTAAAATACGTATTGTTACGGCTGTGAGTTTGTGTCATCACTCGCCGCATGAGTCACAACTGCCCCAGGGCTGGGCTGTGCCCTGCCTCCTGTATTGCGCGCGCCTTATGCAACAGGGCTACTAGGACAAAGAGATAGTCCAGAATATTCGAGACTGGACCAGCGATGGAAACCTCGAGAAGCCGTGGACCCTGGATGGATCTAGAAGCAATTATTGAGTCACCGGCCTGCTATATAAGAGTGACCCGTGAAGCAGTGGTTGTTGTTGTGTTTTACGAGCTAGTGCGAGCGATTATCTTGTGCGACAGAAGTGTGGTGACGAAGTGCTGGGCGAGTTACGAAATCCAGTGACATTGTTTCTCCAGCTTGTGGACAGCGAAATAGCCTGCAGCAAGTGATCGTAAGTAATTGTGGTCGGTGAACATAAAGGAGAGGAGCAGGTAGTTTCTGTCAAGGCCACCGTACTCATTAGGACGGATTAACTTATGTGATCTGTTGACAAGTGGAAGGGCCAAGAGCGCTCAAGGAAGAGACTTGAGGAAACTGGAGTAAGGCTCCTAATTGCTTGTATTTGCTGATTAGTGTAATTTTCTGGCCACAATAAAGTTAATTATTTCTTTAAGCAGTAATTGGTGTTGTGCTTTGTACCCCCACCGTAATCCAGTTAACAAAAGTGCCACTAGGGGGTGGCACGTAACAACTGGTGTCAGAAGCCGGATTACGAACTCAAGCACAACACCTGACGGTCCTGGTTTCAAAACCCGAGCAGGTCATTTTCTCTAATTTTCCTGTGAGTGCATGCCCTTTACAAGACAAACAACTAAAATGGAGGAGAAATTGGCAGCATTGCTAGAAAAGTTAAATGGCATGGAAACCAAGATGGGGGACGGCCAGAAGAAGATGGAGGACGGCCAGAAGAAGTTAGCCGAGGACCTAACTGCCAAACTAGAAGACGGCCAGAAGAAGTTAGCCGAGGACCTAACTGCCAAACTAGAAGACGGCCAGAAGAAGATGGAAGACGGTCAGAATAAGTTGACACAGGACCTGAAGAAATTAGAACTGGGTCTGCGTGAGGAAGTCACGGCAGTGGAAAAGAAGTTCGACGCCTTACAAGTGGAAGTTGCCGAGCTGCGCAAACGCCCGCTGATGGGGGTGGAGGAGAAATTCAACGTCTTACAAAAGGAAGTTGCCGAGCTGCGCCAACGCCCACTGACGGGGGTGGAGGAGAAATTCAACGCCTTGCAAGTGGAAGTTGCCGAGCTGTGCCAACGACCGCTGATGGGGGTGGAGGAGAAATTCAACGCCTTACAAATGGAAGTTGCCGAGCTGTGCCAACGCCCGCTGATGGGGGTGGAGGAGAAATTCAACGCCTTACAAAAGGAAGTTGCCGAGCTGCGCCAACGCCCACTGACGGGGGTGGAGGAGAAATTCAACGCTCTACGAGAGGAAGTTGCCGAGCTGCGCCAACGCCCGCCCACCGTTACACCGGGAATATCGGGAACGGGACATAGCAGAGTGACGCCCCCAACCTTCGACGGAAAGGTCCCGTGGAACACCTACTTACGTCAGTTCGAGGCGGCCTGTTCCATAAATAACTGGACCAACACAGAAAAGGCTACAGCTCTCATTGTAGCGCTGAGAGGTGACGCCCTTAACGTCCTTCAGGCCATCCCGACTGGATCCCAGGACTACGCTTCCCTGATCGCCCATATGGAGTCCCGATATGGAGATAGCCATCTTCAGCAGGCCTATCAGATGCAGCTCCGGACCCGGGTACAGAAGAACGCGGAAACCCTGCAGGAGTTCGAGATGGACATCGCACGCCTCGTAAGGCTCGATTAGCCAACAGCGCCAGCCGACTTTCTGGAGCAGATAGCGACGCAGACTTTCACCGACGGGCTACGGGACTCGGACACTCAACAGGCGCTGCGTCTCGTGCGCAATAAGACCCTGGCAGATGCACTGAGCCACGCACTTGAGTTCGAGACGGCAAAACAGGCATCCAGAATGCACGCGCGGGTGCGTCAGGTGGACGTCGACGAACCAGTAAAAACCAACGAGACCAAGCCCCTGGCCGACGAATTAATGTAGGCGCTAAGCCGTTTCTTCGATAGTCGCGGTACCACCAGCAACGACACAGCCGGAAGACAACCGGAGAGGCGGCCCGGAAGAGGACTACCGACTTGCTGGGCCTGCGGTAAGGAAGGCCACCTGAGCAAGGACTGCGGTGATCGCCGCCGCCGAGGGTATCCGACGGGAAATCAGTCGTCTGAAAACCGCGCGGCCCAGGGAAACGAGTATTAGCCAGCCTTGGGGGGCAAAGGTTGGCTTGTGACAGTCGTCAAGCCCCAGCAGTCCAAGTGCGTGTGACGAAGTTACGGAGGGACAATAGCAGCCTGATGGTCGACGGAGTCGTCAACGGAGTGAGCTGGCCCAAGCTGATCGACACGGGAGCGTCGAGGACCGTCGTCAATCCCACCGTGATCCCGAAGTGGAGAGTGCAACCCACACAAAGGAACCTCCAGCTAATAACCGCGACCGGAGAGACCGCACCGGTACATGGCGAAGCATCACTGGAGCTCGTCATTGGTCGACGGGTGGTGAAGCATCCAGTGCTTGTGGCTGACGTATCAAACGAAGTGATCATCGGACTGGACTTCCTGGACCAGAACAACATCATCTTGGACTTGAGTACCAACACTCTGCACTTCGGAGGTGAGGAACTTGCTTTGCAACCAGCACACGAGGCCGTCACCGCACGACGACTAAGGCTGAGAGAGGACGTCATCGTTCCTGCCAGGACGGAGGTCAGCGCCG
This sequence comes from Meconema thalassinum, assembly GCA_946902985.2. Taxonomy (NCBI): domain Eukaryota; kingdom Metazoa; phylum Arthropoda; class Insecta; order Orthoptera; family Tettigoniidae; genus Meconema; species Meconema thalassinum. Next base: position 306,172,422 of record OX336390.1, read on the forward strand.
CCGTAATTGTCGCCGGAACTCCTGAGGGAGTGGCGGCTGTCATCGAGCCAAAATATGAGGACATCCAGACAAAAGGATTGCTAGTTGCCAAGACTCTCATCAACACGACGTCTCGGCCGTACGTCCGCCTGTCCAACCTGAACGACTACGACATTACGGTTCACCGGGACACCAACCTAGGAGTCTGCGAGCCCGTTACCTGGATTTCCCGCAACACAGACACGAAGGACGGACACCTGCAGACGGACAACCGAAGAAGACGCGCCCTGCCAGAAGAACTACAGAAGCTGTACCAAGGATCCCAGGACCATTTAGACGAAGAGCAATCACGCCAACTTCAGGACCTGCTACGCGAATTCCAGGATGTCTTCTCCGTGGGGAGCAAAGACTTCGGCAGGACAAGCTTGGTCCAGCACAGAATCGACGTTGGGGACAGCGCACCGATTAGGGCCCCATTCCGACGTGTCCCGCTCGCCAAGCAAGCCGAAGTCGACAGGATGGTAGAAGAGATGAAGGAGCAAGGGGTGATCGAGCCATCACATAGTCCTTGGAGTTCTCCGGTCGTGCTTGTGAAGAAGAAGGACGGTTCCACCAGGTTCTGCGTGGACTACAGGCGGGTGAACGACGTCACGAAGAAGGACAGCTACCCTCTACCGCGGATCGACGACACGCTGGACACCATATCAGGGTCAAGATGGTTCTCCACCTTGGATTTGAAGAGTGGCTACTGGCAGGTGGAGTTCCACCCTAAGGACCGCGAGAAAACTGCGTTCTCTGTGGGCAGCGGGCTCTGGCAGGTTCACCGTCATGCCATTCGGTCTGTGCAACGCCCCCTGCGACCTTCGAAAGGCTAATGGAGTCCATTCTGAGGGGACTACACTGGAAGACCTGCCTGGTCTACCTAGACGACGTCATCGTTCTGGGGAGGAGCTTCGAGGAGCACTACAGCAACCTGAAGATCTTGTTGAAGCTACGGGCTGCCCAGCTGAAGTTGAGCCCCCAAGAAGTGTCAGCTCTTCCAGAAGCGGGTCCAGTACCTTGGGCATATCGTCTCCGAGGAAGGGGTGCGCACCGACCCAGAGAAGACCGCAGCTGTGAGGGAGTGGCCAGTCCCGAGGGACAAGTCCCAACTACGAAGCTTCCTGGGACTCTGCACGTATTACCGTCGCTTCGTGAGAGGATTCGCCGACATCGGCAAACCTTTACATCGACTGACTGAGAAGGACCAACTCTTCACGTGGACAGCAGAATGCCACAGTGCCTTCGAGCAACTCAAGCAGGCTCTGTGCACCGCGCCTATTCTGGCCTACCCCAGACCTGGAACAAGGTTCATCGTCGATACCGATGCCAGCGACTTTGGCATAGGGGGAATCCTGTCGCAAGTAGTGGACGGCGAGGAGAGAGTAGTGGCCTACTTCAGCAAGGCCTTGTCAAAGCCAGAAAGGAACTACTGCGTCACCAGGAAGGAGCTGCTCGCCATCGTGAAGACCATTGAATACTTCCACAAGTACCTGTACGGGCAAGAATTTCTCATCAGGACCGACCATGCATCCCTGCGGTGGCTCCTGAACTTCAAGCAGCCCGAGGGTCAACTCGCGCGGTGGTTAGAGAGGCTTCAACAGTACAACTTTGAGATTCAGCACAGGAAAGGCCAACTGCATTCTAACGCCGACGCCCTGTCACGAAGACCGTGCCCCGAAGACTGCAACTTCTGTGCCCGAAGGGAGGAGAACACCGGGATACAGTGCCGAAGGACTACCGTGGAACTTCAAGGGAGCTGGAGCCGCGAGTCTTTCACGCGGGCACAAGCAGAAGATAATGACCTGGGACTGATAGCCGAATGGAAGGGGGCCTGTGTCCCCAGACCCGGGTGGAACATTGTGAGTGACTGCAGCCCAAAGTGTAAGTCCTACTGGGCGCAGTGGGACTCGCTGATTGTAAGGGATGGCCTCATCTGCCGCGCCTGGGAGAGCACCGACGGGAAGACATCTCGGGAACAAGTCGTCGTTCCAAAGGCAATGACGGAGGAAGTCCTGAAGGAAGTTCATGGAGGATCATCTGGTGGACACCTAGGGATAAAGAAGACCCTGGAGAAGCTGAGAGAGCGGTTCTACTGGATCGGATGCCGAACAGACGTGGAGAACTACTGCGCGAGGTGCCACGATTGCGCAGCCAGCAAGGGCCCAGGACGAAGACAACGGGGTCCACTGAAGACCTACAACGTGGGCGGCCCCATGGAGAGAGTGGCCATCGATGATGCTGGGCCATTCCCGTTAAGCGAGGCAGAGAACCGCTACATATTAGTCGTCAGCGACTACTTTACCAAATGGCCGGAGGCGTATGCGCCCCCTAACCAAGAAGCCGCGACGATTGCAGAGACCCTGGTGAAGGAATTCGTCAGCCGGTACGGAGTACCCCTGGAGCTGCACTCCGACCAAGGGAGGAACTTCGAGTCGCAGGTGTTCCAGAACCTATGCCAGCTGCTGGGAATCCGGAAGACAAGGACAACGCCGCTACACCCTCAGTCCGACGGGATGGTAGAGCGATTCAATCGCACCATCGAGAACCATCTCCGAATAGTCGTCAGCGAGCACCAGAGGGATTGGGACAAGCATCTTCCACTATTTCTCCTGGCCTACCGCGCCGCCGTGCATGAAGCCACCGGGTGCACACCAGCCCGGGCCATGTTTGGGAGGGAGCTCCGTCTACCCGTCGATCTTGCCTTCGGCCGACCTGGGAATGATCCGATCCCGGTAAGCCAGTATTGTCAAGAACTGGTCGACCAACTGGAGGACGTGCACGCGTTCGCGAGGAGGAAACTGCGGATCGAGACCGACCGAATGAAGACCCGATACGACCAGCAGACGGATGCCGGAGGATTCCACGAGGACGACCTGGTCTGGCTCTTCAACCCATTACGGAAGAAAGGCCTGTCACCCAAACTGCAGAAGTCCTGGGAGGGCCCGTACCGAGTCGTGAAACGGATCAACGATGTCGTCTACAGGATCCAGCGGAGCCCGAGGGCGAAGATGAAGATCGTGCATCGAGATCGCCTAGCAGCCTACGGAGGGACACAGACGGACCAATGATTGATCGGGACGATCAGCCTTTTTAGGAAGGGGGTGGTGTTACGGCTGTGAGTTTGTGTCATCACTCGCCGCATGAGTCACAACTGCCCCAGGGCTGGGCTGTGCCCTGCCTCCTGTATTGCGCGCGCCTTATGCAACAGGGCTACTAGGACAAAGAGATAGTCCAGAATATTCGTGACTGGACCAGCGATGGAAACCTCGAGAAGCCGTGGACCCTGGATGGATCTAGAAGCATTTATTGAGTCACCGGCCTGCTATATAAGAGTGACCCGTGAAGCAGTGGTTGTTGTTGTGTTTTACGAGCTAGTGCGAGCGATTATCTTGTGCGACAGAAGTGTGGTGACGAAGTGCTGTGCGAGTTACGAAATCCAGTGACATTGTTTCTCCAGCTTGTGGACAGCGAAATAGCCTGCAGCAAGTGATCGTAAGTAATTGTGGTCGGTGAACATAAAGGAGAGGAGCAGGTAGTTTCTGTCAAGGCCACCGTACTCATTAGGACGGATTAACTTATGTGATCAGTTGACAAGTGGAAGGGCCAAGAGCGCTCATGGAAGAGACTTGAGGAAACTGGAGTAAGGCTCCTAATTGCTTGTATTTGCTGATTAGTGTAATTTTCTGGCCAAAATAAAGTTAATTATTTCTTTAAGCAGTAATTGGTGTTGTGCTTTGTACCCCCACCGTAATCCAGTTAACAAAAGTGCCACTAGGGGTGGCACGTAACAGTATTTAGGTTTTACTCGCTAACCGTTGGAGATACACGAAAAGCGATAAGGACCTTTCGGATAGAAAATTAAATTCTAAAGCTCGTAGTGCCATCAAAAGTTTGCTATTTCTTAGCGTTCTCTTTTTATTAGAAATGGAAATATGAAAATAGTCGCCATTTATAAATAGTGCAAAATATCGAATCAAAAGTAGCCTATATGTAAGCCTGGTAAATAAGCTACATCCATGCAAAATTTCATTTAAATCGGACCAGTGGTTCTTGCGTGATTGAGTAACAGACAGACACACACCATCTCATTTTTAGCCTATTTTCAATTTTGAAAAAATAGGCTTATGAGATCACCTTTTGTCCGTGTGTGTGTGCGTGTGTGTGTGATTCGTGTGTGTGTCCCCCCCCCCTAATAAAATCTAAACGGTAGGAGCGATTTCAATGAAACTCGGAAAGTTCATAGCACTATTCCCGGCGACCTCGACCGTGCCCTTCAAATTTTGTTACGACTCACCAATCCAACATGGCGGCTGTGCGAAATATTTCACCAGCATTCAATATCTCCGAAACTATTAGCGATATTACCCTGATATTTTCTATGGTGATAGAGGGAACTACTATAAGTTCACTTATGTGACTTTTGAAAACCTGGTAACTACAAAACCAACATGGTGGCCAAGCGAATTTGCGACTTTTAAATAGACGTTTCTCGCGATTTGACCAACCAAACGCAATGAAACTTGGTACAGTATATGTTTATATACATTGTAATGCACCGACATCTAACTTCGTTCAATTGTTTACATAATCACAAGATGGCGGATGTGCGAAATATTTCACCGACATTCTATATCTCTGAAACTATTAGCGGTATCTCCCTAAAATTTTGTACGGAGATAAAGGGCACTACTGGAAGTCCATCTATAAGATTTTCAAAAACCGGTTAACTACAAAACGAACATGGCGGCCAAGCGAATTTGAACATTTTAAATAGACCTTTCTCGCGATTTAATGTTCCAAGCGCACTGAAACCTGGTACAGGAAATATTTATACACATTGTAATCCACTGGTATCTAATTTAGTTCAATTGTTTACATAACCTCAAGATGGCGGCAGTGCGAATTTTAAAATTAAGTTTTTATTTCTTGTGATGTAGTCATGCGATCGAAGTGAAAGTTTGAATAATGAACCTACGCAATAATTTTCCTTTAATGGTACATGACTCTATGGCCTATACATTTAACAATCCAACATGGCGACCATCCGAAATATTTAGACGATACTGAATATCTACGAACCTATTTTAGCAATCAAACTGCATTTTTAATGTTCATAGGGGCTATGAACTCAAGTTCACCTATAGGACTTTAAATAACCTGGTGATCACAAATCCAACATGGCGGTGACGCGAATTATAAATATTCACATGGACGTTTCTCGCAATTTAACCATCCGCATGCAGTGAAACTTGGTACAGTAAATCTTTATCCGAATGTTAATCCACTGGCATCTAATTTATTTCAATTGTTTCCATAACCTCAAGATGGCAGCTGTGAAAATTTTTTAAATCTCCTTGTTTTTTCTTGTGTCCTAATTATGCGATTGAAGTTTGAATACTACACGTTCACAATAATCTGCATGTAACAGTACATAACTCTAGGACCTACATATATAAAATCCAACATGGCGACCATCCGAAATATTTAGTCGGTTCTCAATATCTACGAATCTATTACAGCAATCAAACAGAAATTGTGTATGTTGATAGTGGCAATTAACATAAGTAGGATATATGAAAATAGGCTGTATAGTTCTTCACGGAACTACTTGTTATATATTAGTATGATGATTTATAGCCTATATATACCGGTATATATCAGTTTTTTGTGGACACGATAACTGCCGTAATTTTGCACCAATCACTTTGAATTTTGTACATAATATGTATTCCTTTAAAATCTCGGTCGAGTTCGTTAATGGGCACAATCGGTCGAAGGGGGTGAAAAAGGGAGACTTTTTTCGAAAAAGTGAAATATCGCTATAACTCTATTAATACGTGACATATAGAGTCCATTCAAAGTTCATACTATGTGTCGGATAAGTGCCAAATATTTATGCTTTAAAATTTCTTTGATAGCACCAACCATTGACCAAAGGGGAGAAAAAGTGTTTTTTTTTCGGGAAACATTAGTCATATCTCTCTTAATGGGCACAATATCGAAATCGTACAGAATGGAACATATTCCCCTGACAATAACCTAAAAAGTTTGTCTGAAATCATTTTTGATATGACCCACCATTACGCCAAGGGATGAGAAAAATGATTTCGGAATTAGAAGAAAATGCCAATTGCCATCAGAGGTTACCATGATAACGCTTCTAAATTTATGAGGGATGAGCTATCAGAGGTTGCCATGACAACGCCATTGCACGAGATCACCATCTGACTCTGTGGGAAGCGGCTTCGGTAACGTAACTGGTATCATGCTGAACTTCTATGCCCAAGGTCGCGGGTTCAAATCCGGCCAAAGCCGTCGGATTTTCTAAGAACGCTAAAAATCCCTCAGCATGCTTTCCTTCGGAGGGAAGTTCCAACGTTCGATGCAAGTTGCTGGTTGCGGTGGCATCTAGTAGCCAAGTTCACAGCTAGATGTCGTTGATGGTAGTATTTAGTACCAAAATTAGGAACTACTACTTGAAATTGACCGTCTTCAGTCCTTACCTGAATTACAGACTAATGCAGTCATCACAATTAACACAGTTTATCAGACAGATTCTACACACACCCAATGTACACGGGGTTACATGACCACGTTGTCGCAGCCCCTAAACTGAGGAACCAACCAACATCTCTGCGGAGAGATAAAATTTGCGTGAAGAAGTAACAGACTGTTAGTTACACATCAGTTCCAAAAGCAAAGCAAGCTTGTAGTTTAACGTGACCGTTAATCTCGAGATCATGAGCCACGGGACCTCCTTTTTACGTGGAATCCGAACCACAGGACATGGCATTTCACTCCGAAAATCTCACATGCATTGACCGGGAACACATCAGTTCCAAATCTTGCATAAGGACAGTGTGACTACACGTATAAAAATGAACTCCAAATGACAAGAAGGTTACCATCCCCATAAGACAATAAAATGTTAAAAATATGCCTAGAAAGACGAAGAAAAAAATTAATTAATCTCCAATTGTAAAATACTTTGTCGCAATAAATGAGGTCTGATCCTTCTACGAAAACCTGCATATTTTGCCTATTATAGCCTATCCCCTAGTTTGCCCGGTGAAATCTACCTCTGCCTTCCGGCGTGCCGAGAGGATTTTTTTAGCCTAGTTTTGGAAAAAATAGGATTCCGAGATCACCTTTTGTCCGCGTGTGTGTATGTTTGTGAGTCCCTAATAAAATCTAAACGGCATATCGATTTCAATGAAACTCGGTAAGGTCATAGTACTATTTCGTCCGACCTCGACTGTGGCCTTCAAATGTTATTACTTCTCACTAATCCAACATGGCGGCTGTGCGAAATATTTCATCGACAATCTATATCTCCGAAACTATTACTGTTATCACCCTGAAATTTTGTACGGTGATATAGGGCACTACTAGAAGTTCACCTATGTAACTGTCAAAACCCTGTTAAGTACAGAACAAACATGGTGGCCATGCGAATTTGAAACATTTAAACTCTTTTTTTTTCTTTCTTTTTGCGATTTAACCATCCGAACGCAGTGAAACTTGGTACAGCAAATGTTTATGCACATTGTAATGCACTGACATCAATTTAGTTCAATTGTTTACATAATCTCAAGATGGCGGCTGTGCGAAATTTTAAAATTAAGTTTTTATTTCTTGTGTCCTAATCATGCGATCGAAGTCAACGTTTGAATGATCAACCTACGCAATTAGAGTCACCTAATAGTACATAACTGTATGGCCTACATATATCAAAATCCAACATGGAAACCATCCGAAATATTTAGACGGTTTTCAATATCTACTAATCTATGACAACAATCAAACTGAAATTCTGTATGTTGATAAAGGCTATGAACATAAGTTCACATAAGGGACTGTCAGTAACCTGTTGAGCACAAATCCAACACGGCGGCGACGCGAAGTTTAAATATTTAAGTGGAGTTTCTCGGGATTCAACCATTCGAGCGCAGTGAAACTTGGTACGGTAAGTACTGTACTTATACACATTTTAATCCACTGACATCTAATTTATTTCGATTGTTTTTATAACCACAAAATGGCGGCTGTGCGAAATTTTAAAAAATCCTTTTTATTTATTGTGTCCCTATCATGCGATTGAAGTTTGAAAAATACGCCTACGTAATAATCTTCATGTAATACGGTAGTTCATAACTCTATGGCCTACATATATAAAAATCCAACATGGCGACCATCCGAAATAATTAGACGGTTCTCAATATCTACGATTCTATTACAGCAAACAAACTGAAATTTTGTATGTTGAGAGAGGCAATAAACTATAAGTAGGATATATGAACACAGGCTATTTAGTTCTTCACGGAACTACTTGTTATACATGTATTCAATAGCACGGGGACTGGTGAAGAGCCAAAACAAGTTCAAATTTCAGACGCTTTTGGATCGTGTAATTTTGGCAAGTGGATCCGGCAACATTGCTATTCGAGACACCGCGATACAGGGGACAACAGACAAGAGAGTGAGGAGGAGGTGGAGCCAGACGTGACAGATTTGATTGGCGTTTGAAGTTCAGGCCAGTGACTAAGCGACAAGGTCATGGCTGTTCAAGAGTGAGAGGAAAGCCTTCAACAGTGGGAAAAGGTGGACCTCTGAAATAAACGAGCTTTACTGTTATGCGGGCTGGACGCGACACAGTTCCGGCAGGGGCTTGTTTATTTGTTTAAACGCACTTTATAAACAATTAAATATATTTCCGTTGACTTTTCAAGAAATGCTAGATTCTCCCTGTACTATTGTGACGATTTGGAAGATTTAGGCACAAACCGCACCTTCTAACTCCCTCAAGTTTAAGAGTTTGAGTTTTGTGAAACATACTGTACACCTTAGCATTTTATATAGAGCCACCTGAACTCAAAACTCACGATCTAACTTGCTCATGTGATACCATATACTAGGTACAAATGAGAGTAGGGGGATGAGGGAAGTTCTGCTTCACTCGACGAGGCTGTGCCCATAAAACTAACATGGCGACCAAGCGAATGTTAAATAATTAATAGCTCGCGAATCCATGGTCGGATTTTGACAAATGAGGTGTGGTTGGACTCGGGCTGACGCCCCCTTTCCTATGGACAACTTATTTCCACTCCAAAATAAAACCTACCTCTACTAGGGTGCGAAAAAGTATTTTTTTAAAATAAATGTGGCTTTCCATGTGTGACAGACATGCGGTTCAATACTATGATGAAATTAAACGTTGTTCCACATGAAAGACATGTATAGCGCTGGTTGCCAATATGAATTAACATTTTTGTTTTTGTTTGTACGCATGCGCACTTGAGGTTTTTGTAAGAGGGCGGGCTTTTTAAATAACGATTTATGGATGAGTTATTTAAAAAGAAATGTAACCAAAAGATCGTAAACTAATAGGTCAAATAAGGCTAGGGACTTGTATGAGGGGTCGTAGCAGTTGGGGTGATGCCCTGTTTTTGAATGTATTATTCATTTTTGTCAAAAGGGTCTAACTACACTTTGTTAATATTTTTAGAACCCCTGATGGGATTTTGACATATGGAGTATGCTAGCAGTCGGGGTAACGCCCTGTTTTTGAATATACTTTTAATTTTTGTCAAAAGGGCCTAACTAAATGTTTGTTAATATCTCGCGAATGAATAAGGCTAGGGACTTGTATGAGGGGTCGTAGGACTCAGGGTGACGCCCCCTCTTTTTCTATAGTCCCCCCTAATGCAACCAAAAGAGCAAAAACTAATAGGTCATTGGCATTTTAATATCTCGCAAACCATTAAGGCTAGAGGTGTGAACGAGGTGTCCAAAGACTTGGGGGTTATGTCCTCTTTAACATGTTGTATTCATTTTTCAAAAAAAAATTGCAAAGAGCCTAACGCCCTTAATGTCAAAAAATAATAATAAAGAGGGGGTAGTAGCCTAGACAGAGAGACGGTACCGGTTATGTACCTGTGTTTAAACGAGCCTGTCACCGGCCACGGTGGCCATGCCCACAAAAAATCATTTGATATTCCAACAGGACAGCAGGGCCGCATAATATGGTTCGTTTTCCGATCTTTTTTATGGCAGACTGATTGACTGAAATAACCCAAAACTGCTACGTCATTGTCCTGAGATTGTATAAACCAATACTTAGATTTGGACGCATGAGGTGTCCTAGGACTTAACATGACATACTCTGCTATGGTGCATACATTTACTCAAATATCCCAAAACTGCTAGGTCACTGACCTGAGATTTTATGAACCAACTAGCTGTTATGCCCGGCGTTGCTCGGGATCACAATTGGTATTAAGAGATCGTACCTTTGCTAGCATTGTCGTATTGTGTGCAACCCAGAGGAAGGTCGTTATTATAATGAGCAATATTAATGCCGCTCAATATCCTTGAGCGTGCTTTTTATATGATCACAAATTGTGTTGAAGTTGTTAAATAGGTGAGTACGACGGCTCTATACTGCTCGTAGCTTATAGATTAAGCCTGCAATTTCGCTAATATAACTCAATATTTAAGGACCCTACTTTAATCATTGTATGCATTATTAACCTAAGTAATACATTTTAAGGGCCAATGAATTTCCTTTTCTTAATTGTATTAGGCTTGCGGGTTTTGTCGAACAGCAACATTTCAAGAGGATAATGGTAGTCCGAGGATAAACGCTTAGAATCCCAGCTTCATAATAATAATATATGTATTTGATTAAGGAAAGCCTCCGTGGCTTAGGCGGCAGCACGCCGGCCTCTCACCGCTGGGTCCGTGGTTCAAATCCCGGTCACTCCATGTGAGATCTGTGCTGGACAAAACGGAGGCAGACAGGTTTTTCTCCGGGTACTCCGGTTTTCCCTGTCAACATTTCATTCCAGCAACACTCTCCACTATCATTTCATTTCATCTGTCATTCATTTAATCATTGCCCCAGAGGAGTGCGTCAGGCCTCGGCAGCCGGCACAGTTCATATCCTTGCCGCTAGATGGAGGGCTTCATTCATTCCATTCCTGACCCGGTCGGAGACTGGAAGCAGGCTGTGGATTTTCATTTGATTAAGGAAAAAAGAATACCAAAATATAAAAAAACATACTAAATATCATCTAAGAATCTATATGTCCATCTCTAAATAAGAACTACTCATACATAACGCACATTTACAATGCTAGATAACGTGAAATCACTTTTTTCATTTTCTTTTGTCTTTTAGTTCTTTTTGTGGTTGGCAAATAACATTTGACCTACAATTTTGATTTTTATTCAAAATAATATTCACATTATTATTGTTATCATTATTACACTACTAAGAAGGGGCCGTGTTTGTGCTGTAGTCACGCTGCTTGCTACTCACCAAGGCAGACGGAGTTTAGTTCCCAGCCAAAGAATGGAAGATTTTCGGACTGAAATATCATGTACTATATGGTTGAGAATTCACGTAAGAAAGGAGGCCCCGTGCCTTATTTTTGCGTGAATAAAGGTCATGTCAACTACAAGCTTCTTTCCGTTTTCACTACTATGTTGTGTAGACTACAAGCATCTTCACTCACCCAATTATTAATCAGAGGCAGGGAAGTGCGTCTATATACCGGATATAAACATCAGCTTTTATGTAGTGAACTTGAAAATCCACAGCCTGTTTCCAGTAGACCGACCGGGTCAGGGAATGGACTGAATGAATGAAGCCCCCATCTAGCGACGAGGATATGAACTGTGCCGGATGCCGAAGGCTGTCGCACTCACCTGGGGTAATGTTTAAATGAATGACAGATGAAATGAAATTATAGTGGAGCCTGTTGCAGGAATGAAATTGTGACAGGGAAAACCGGAGTACCCGGAGAGAAACCTGCCTGCCTCCGCTTTGTCCAGCACAAATCTCACATGGAGTGACCATTATTTGAACCACAGACCCAGCGGTGAGAAGCCGCGTTCTGCCGTCTAAGCCACGGAGGCTTCTATGTAGTAAAATTTAAATAACCTTTCTTAAATATCAAACACCCATCGTTTAACGTCCTCATACTACTGTACATTTAAAAATGAATAATAGTATGCTAAAAATACATCAAACTTGGTAGGAATTGTCATATCCGCAGTAAGTAATATTGTGCAAACTACGTATCATGCCATGATTAGGAGTAAACGTAACAAAACAAACTGTAATCATTTCAAGTAATAATAACAAAACAATTTTTAAACACATCAATATTTCTAGGTTTATGCCGTGTCTTGTGAGGGGTTTCGCCTAGCAACACCGAGATGGGTAATCAGCGAGCTCTTGTTGTCAATTAGGGGACCCACAAAGGAGTAGCGAATGGCGCACTACCTAAATTCTTATTTAGTGCATCTGCGGTACTTAACTGCGAGAGGTAAACGCTCAACAGCCTTTCACCTCCCTATAAAGGCATCCAAAAAGATTGCATATTGGCAATCATGGCCAAGCAATTAAAATTCAGGTACATTTATCGGTCTACGCTGTGTCTTGTGTGGGGTTTCCTTGGCCGTGAAAGAAGAAATATCAATTTTATTCAAATATGTTAGCGCAACTGACCAGTGAGATTTATAGGGCAAACTAAATAAACGAATGGGAGAGTCGGTAGAATACGTCACAGTAGTCTGTGAATTTAGGTAGCACGTAATGGTAGAACACGACAAAAAGCAGTTAAATATTTGCAAACAAGAAAATTCAACGACCAAAAATTAAATCTATAAACAGTAAGAAAGCATTCCGTACAAAATAGAAACAATCATACCTTGGTAAACCGCCGTTAAGATCCAAATACTCACATACAATAAGCGACGCAGAGACTATAAAATTAGACTCAAAATCACGCCTCGTATCAGACCCCACAATCCACCTCTATAAATATACAGTTCATGTTCACGTGTAGCAATGCAAGGAGCAATGTTCGGTGGGAACCACGAACCCCGCCTTTTAAGGCCCTAAAACGAACGGTTTTCGAGATATTGTAAGGAAACTATTCGCGGTCTGCGAAATTGATAAACGTTGTCATGTCAACGTCATTTCACGAGGTCTCATTCTGCTTCCATTCTGTCTCTGTAAGAGGTAATATTTGCATGAAGGAATAACAGACTGTTAAACAGATAGACGTCAGTGTCGAGACTTTCGTACGAACAGTGCCACCATCTGTATAAAAGAAAAGATCCTAAAATATGGTATTAATTCTGTCCGCAAAACCGAAAAATCAGATGTAGTATGGATAACACCAAGAAAAATACTATTTTTTCATCTCATCATGTAAAATTATGATGCCTCACTGATAATGCAAATCCCCATTCCCGTGATAACGCCCTTAAATTTAATTATAAACCTTGTGGGCACGCAAATTCAGTGTTTTAGCCTCCGATTGACAACTTTTGTAACTAATTGGAAAGAAACACTTCTTCGGTACAGGAAGTAATGAGAATGATCTTGCTGTATAGAGCTATAAAAGACCTTTCGTACGACATATCACACGAGTAAATCGAAGGTAAATATAATAGGGCACCTCCTGGTCCCCTTAAGCGCATTGCATGTTTTATTGAAATGTAAATCCTTAAGTGATTCCGGGACGTTCTTACAGCCATTTGCAAATTTTGAACGAAATCTGTAGTAGTTTGGAAATTTATCATTTAGTTGAATAAGTTACAGTAGAGCCGTGGGAGGGGTGAGAATATATATCAGTCTGCCCGCGGGGCAGTTCGGAAATGAGGCATGACATTTTGTGTTCCCGTTAATGCAGGGACAGTCATGTCTTTTCTGCGTTGTCGCAGTGTGTAGCCATGGCTGAAAGCATCAGTAACAGCTTCAGGATTTTAATAGTTTTAGTGAAAATAATAATAATTCTGTTGTTTGAGTTGCTTTTAAGGTTTCGTTAATGAAAGAAGAACGGCCGCTAGTGGGCTGGTTGTGAAAGAAGAATTGCCGCTAGTGGGCTGATTGTTGTAGGCAAGAAGGATATATATAGACCTTTTAGTAGGTGGGTTGTCAATAGTAATAATGGATAATAATAAGCCTCAGTTTGGGGGGGTTCGCAAGCGTGGTGGAGGAACATTCAGCATCTTGGATTGAGTCAGGAGTACAAAAGTAAGACATCGGAAATTAGAAAATGGTTGCACTGGGTTTTTGGTCTTCCTATGTTGGACGCTGATGAGGTAGAAGACGCCTTCGTAGAAGACCTCATGCTGTAGACAGATGAATAAAACGGAGTGGAAAACCACTCGTCTTTTATTGCTGTTCCTTGTGAACTGAACAAGCTGTCGTAGAACGTTCCAGATAAAAGTTGGGACGCTACTTTCTAAAAGATCACGGCCGCTTACTTCCAACTTCTTGATCAACTTCATTAATTCGTTCTCTACATTAAAGGCAGATGACTTCGATGTCCCTTTCACCTTAAATCAACAATCACCACTACGGGAAGTGGGACACCAAGACAAATCCACGTCTAGGATACCTGAATTAGAAATCGAACCCACATCGACCATAGAAAAATGGTCTTGTATTATTTTAGTGTTGAAATTTGCAGTAGGCCTAGTGAATTTGCTCACGGGCTGTAGATTCACATTTCATTGGCCAGTTAAGTTTATTAATTATAAGCGCTTGAGATAATTTTGGTCATCGGTCCCACGTACTTGGCGTGTGTTTGTTTTGTCTGATAACTTGTGTTTTGTGGTGACCGTAGTAGTGCGAGTAACTACGTTTGTTAGGGTAACGGATTGGGGTACGGTAGGTGCTCTGGGAAAAATAATAACAATGTTATGGGATTTTAAGTCCCAACTACCATAGACTTTTAAAAGGGACTGAGAATGCCTGAATTCGACCTTCGGAGGGGATCGTGGTGATTGTTGTCACAAGCGGAGAAACATTCAGGTCAACTGCCCGTAATGTTATGGATGATGACTGAAGAATGAATGAAATGAAAATTACTACTATTACAGTACTGAAGTAACCTACTATCTACTGACATATCTACATACATACCACAAAGAGAAAAAGTTAACACGGGAAATAAAATACCATCAACCCTCGAAGAACGAGGAATTTGAAAGAAAGAAAAAAAAACACGAAAGGTAGATAGTAAAGGGTAAATAGAGAGGATCCATTCCCAAATAAAAAGGGGGAGGGGGAAATCCACAACATGCTAAGGAATCCCACGGCGCGGCGTCGCCAACTCGCGAGCTTACTAGCCGTGTTATCCAGGGTACACAATGCGTGGTGGGACTACACACCCTGTCTCTTTCGAAGAATGGGGGTATTAGGAAAGAAAAGACGAGGGTGAATTAAGGCCAAACATGAAGAACGCCCTAATACCATCGGAGTTGGAAGAGATAAGGATGAGCCCCGCAAAGTAACTGGAAGCAATGCTGGACTCAGCTGGGGGTCCTGTGATCGCTAACCTTCTGAGTAAAATCTACATCGGGTTTATTGTTTGTTTTTTGTTTAATGGCGTGGGCGTACGGTTGTTCGGTACTCTCGAGACTCCAATCAGGGTTTAGAAAAGGGATTATTTATTTAGCGTATGGCTTTTAGTGCCGGGAGTATCCGGGGACAAGTTCGAATCGCCAGAGGCTGTAGCTAGAAAAGGGATGAGAACCAGTGACAATATAATGGTGGTAAAATCATTGATGGACAAATACATAAGGAAAAGAGGTAAGCTGTACATCAATCAATATCATCATCATTTAAGGCCTATATAAAACACGAAGGTGTATGTATCACAAAACTCAGCTCTTAAACCAGAGGGAGTTAAAAGGTGCGGTTTGTACCAAAATCTTCACGATCGTCTCAATAGTAGAGGAAACATTTTGCATTTCATGAAAAGTCAAAGGAAATATATTTATTTGTTTATAAAGTGCGTTTAAACAAATAAACAAGACGAAGGCCTCTGTCAGAACTGTATCGCGTCCAGCGAGCATAACAGTAAAGCTGTTTACGTCCCTTTTAAATACAGAGCCTTCTAGAGACGACGAGGTACCTGAATTTTCCCCGAAGGGGATCTTTAACGTGCAAGTAAATCTATTGATACGGCTCCCTCGCATTTCCGCACCCTCAAATGCCAACTGACTGCGCCAGGATTCGATCCTGCAAACTTGGACACAGCAAGCGAGAACGTTACTGTTCACAAGTAACCAATCGTAACAAATGAGCATTCAAAAGAAAGAGAATTACCGTGGCAATGACGTATTCCTTTTTCACTATGATTTCATAAATATTAACAACTAGCTGAAGTACCCGTGCTTCGCTACGCGTCATAAATAAATTAAAATGTGAAGGTGACAGTTAAAACAGGGAATAGGCGAGGTGCTGCGCAGAGGGAGATGAAGGATGGAACATTTTGTCGAACTACACCGCTCGGCGATGACCACGTTTTATAGCACACATTTAGGTTTTACTCGTTAACCGTTGGAGATACCTTTCGGATAGAAAATGTAATTTAAACCTCGTATATGCCATCAAAAGTTTGCTATTTCTTAGCGTTCTCTTTTTATTTGAAATGGAAATATGAAAGTTTGAAACCAAAGGGTGTAGCGACGTCACTAAAATGGTCGCAATCTTTAAATAGTGCAAAGTATTGAAATCAAAAGTAACCTATATGTTAACCAGGTAAATCAGCTACTTCCATGTAAAATTCATGTAAATCGGACCAGTGGTACTTGCGTGATTGAGTAATACACAGGCACACACCATCTCATTTTTAGCCTCGCTTCGCTCGCGTCATATTGTTATTCAATGAAATGCAGGTTTAACCCAGTTAACACCCCTTTAGAACCTGAATATCCAAAAATCCCTCCTTAGTAGACGTTTTCGACACACAACAAACATAACCCCAAAATATCATTCTTCTAACGTTAATAGTTTTGGTTGGTCGATGAGGGTGAACATCCAAAAATCCTTCCTTAGTGGAAGTTTTTCTTCCCGAATTTCATCCCTCCCCATAGGCCCGTTAAATTGCATTTATGAAAAAACGGTCGAACACCTATTTATTTTATTTATTTATTTATTTATTTATTTATTTTTAAGCTGATTGATTTCCTCCGAGTTTCAAACTCCTCGCCTATGTCGTTTAAGAGATACACGCTTGGTTAGGAATCTTTCAACCCCCACTTTTCATCCCTTTCACCTCATAATATACACTACATCGAAAAACCATTAGACATGTGTCAGCTTATTTTTAATGATTAGTATATATGCCAAGTATCACATCCCCAAATGAAACCACTCGTGAGATATTGTTATTCAATGAAATGCACGTTTACCCCCTTTTAACACCTCTTTAGAACCTGCATAACCAAAACTCTTTCCTTAGTGGACGTTTTCGTCATACAACGAACATATCCCCAAAATTTCATGTTTCTAAGTTCAATAATTTTGGCTGGGCGATGATGAGTGAGTGAGTCAGGACATTTTCTTTCATTTATTTTTGAGAATTTCACCCCTCCCCATGAACCCCTTAAATTGGATTTATGAAACAAAGGGTCGAACACCTATTTACTTATTTAAAGCTGTTTTCCTCCTGAGTTTGATGAGTAAGTGAGTCAATCAGTTAGGACACTTTCTTTCCTGTTTTTTTTTCTTTCTTTAAGAATTTCACCCCTCTCCAAGGACCCCTTAAATTGGATTTATGAAAAAACGGCCGAACACCTATTTACTTGTATTTTATGCTGTTTTTCCGGTCGAATTTCAAACTTCTCGCGTATGTCGTTTCAGAGATACACGCTCCGTTAAGAATCCCTCAACCCCCAATTTTCACCCCTTTCACCTCATAATAGACACCACATCGATAAACCCATAGACATATGTCTGATTATTTTTAATGATTAGTTTATATACCGAATATCACATCCCCAAAGAAACAACTCATGAGACATCGTTATTCAATGAAATGCACGTTTACCCCCTTGACACCTCTTTAAAACCCGAATAAACAAAAATCATTCCTTAGTTGACGTTTTCGACATACAGCGAATATATTCCCATAATTTAATGTTTCCAACTTTAATAGTTTTCGCTGGGCGTGATGAGTGAGTGAGTCAGACAGGACATTTTCTTTCAATTATTTTTACCAGAATTTCACCCCTCCCCATGGGCTTCTTAAATTGGATTGATGAAAAAAAAACCGCATGAACACCTATTAATTTGTTTTTAAAGCTGTATTTTTTCCCTGAGTTTGATGAGTGAGTGAGTTAGTCAGTCAGTTAGGACACTTTCTCTCCTGAATTTCACCCCACCCCATTTGCCCCTTAAATTAATTTATGAAAAAACGGTCGAACACCGATTTAATTACTTTTTAAGCTGATTTTTTTTCGCTGAGTTTCCAATTTCTCGCCTATGTCGTTTAAGAGATAGGCCTACACGCTCCGTTAGGAATCCTTCAACCTCCACTTTTCACCCCTTTCACCTCATAATAATACACCACATCGAAAAACCCTTAGACACATGTCTGCTTATTTTTAATGATCAGTTTATATGCCGAGTATCACATCCACAAATGAAACCACTCGTGAGATATTGTTATTCAATGAAATGCAGGTTTAACCCGCTTAAGACCCCTTTAGAACCTGAATATCCAAAAATCCTCCCTTAGTGTACGGTTTTGACATACAACGAACATATCCCCGAAATGCCATGTTTCCAACTTCAATATTTTTGGCTGGGCGATGATGAGTGAGTGAATGAGTCAGGACATTTTCTTTCAATTTTTTTTTTCTTCAGAATTTCACCCCTCCCCATGAACCCCTTAAATTTGATTTATGAAAAAAACTGTCGAACAGCTATTTACTTACCTTAAAGCAGTCTTTTCCCCCTGAGTTTGATGAGTGAGTCAGTCAGTCAGTCAGTTAGGACACTTTATTTCCTGTCCCCCCCCCCCAGAATTTCATCCATACCCATGGGCCCCTTAAATTAGATTTATGAAAAAAAAACGGTCAAACACATATTTACTTCTTTTTATGTTTTTTTTTTTTTTTGCTGAGTTTCAAACTCCTCGCCTATCTCCTCGGAGATACACGCTCCGTTAGGAATCTTTCAATCCCCACTTTTCACCCCTTTCACCTCATAATATACACCACATCGAAAAACCCTCAGACACGTGTCTTCTTATCTTTAATGATGAGTTTATATGCCGAGTATCACATCCCCCAATGAAACCAATCGGGAGATATTGCTATGCAATGAAATGCAGGTCTACCCCCTTAACACCCCTTTAGAACCTGAATATCCAAAAATCCTCTCTTAGTGGGCATTTGCGGCCCTTGAGGAAGCTGCATACCAAATTTCATTACCAATCCGTTCGGTGGTTTCTGAGATTTCGTGATGAATGAATGAGTGAGTGAGTGAGTGGTATTTGACAAATATATAGTAGACTAGCTGTTACCCGCGGCTTCGCCCGCAATAACATTTGGAATCCCGTTATATAATTAGTTAAATAGATAGATAAGCATGGGTCCTAGTGGAAAAAAATTCTATCTCCTGAAACCAAAGATGCATGGGACGATAAAAGACATCAAAATATCATGTTGGTTTCGGACCCTAAAAGACGTGAAAAATATAGGTTGGTTGGTTGGTTCTTAAGTTTAGGGGCTGCGACAACGCGGTCATGTAGCCCCGTGTACTTTGGGTGTGTGTAGAATCTGTCTGATAACCGGTGTTAATTGTGATGACTGTATTAGTGTGTGTTATCTGTTTGTTAATTTAAGTACTGCAACTAAGAATTTTTCAAATAGTTCCTACTTTTGCCGCCAAGCACCACCGTCAACGACTACTAGGCCAAGTTCAGAACTGAGCTACTAGACGCCGCCGCAGTCGGCTCTTGGCAACGAACATAGAAACCTAAGAGCGTTGTTTACATTCTTAACCTATCCAATTTAGCTTCACACAGGTGCAATTAGTGGAAGGATCTTTAACATGCCATAAATCTATGACATGGGACCGCCGGCTTTACTTCCCCTCCGAAGGAAGGCATACTGAGGGATTTTTAACGCTCTTAAAAAATCCGACGGCTTCGGCCGGGTTTGAACCCGCTATCTTGGGCATAGAAGCTCAGCATGCTACCGACTACGCCACCGAAGCCGCGTGAAAAATATAATAAAAGTATTAAAAAAAAAAAAAAAAAAAAAAAAACTATTTTTTGAAATTTCATTCGAATCAATTTTTATGTCATTCCTGGGACTTAGAAAATTCCGGCCAAAAAATACAAAATCATTAATAACTCCGTAAGTATTCGTCGTATGATGAAATAGCAAGAGACAAAAAATATGTAATGTGTTATTGTCTACAACATAGGCCATGTATAATTTTACACTCAGACATATTACGTTTCCCCCCTCCCCCATAATTTCACCCCTCCCCATGGGCTCTTAAATTGGATTTATGAAAAAACGTCAAACACCTGTTTAGTTATTTTTTATGCTGATTTTTTTCGGCTGAGTTCCAAACTCCTCGCCTATGTCGTTTAAGAGATACACGCTCCGTTAGGAATCCTTCAACCCCCACTTTTCACCCCTTTCACCTCATAATATACACCACATCGAAAAACCCTCAGACACATGTCTTCTTATTTTTAATGATGAGTTTATATGCCGAGTATCACATCCCCCAATGAAACCAATCGGGAGATATTGCTATTCAATGAAATGCAGGTCTACCCCCTTAACACCCCTTTACAACCTGAATATCCAAAAATCCTTTCTTAGTGGGCGTTTGCGGCCCTTGAGGAAGCTGGATACCAAATTTCATTCCAATCCGTTCGGTGGTTTCAGAGATTTCGTGATGAATGAATGAGTGAGTCAGTGAGTGGTATTTGAGCTTTATATACTAGATAAGCATGGGTCCTAGTGGAAAATAATTCTATCACCTGAAACCAAAAATGCATGGAACGAAAAAAAACAAAATATCATGTTGGTTTCGGACCCTAAAAGACGTGAAAAATATAATAAAAGTATTAAAAAAAACTATTTTCTGAAATTTCATTCGAATCAATTTTTATGTCATTCCTGGGACTTAGAAAATTCCGACCAAAAAGTACAAAATCATTAATAACTCCGTAAGTATTCGTCGTATGATGAAATAGCAAGAGACAAAAAAAGATGTAATGTGTTATTGTCTACAACATAGGCCATGTATAATTTTACACTCAAGACATATTACGTTTCCCCCCCCCTCCCCCCCATAATTTCACCCCTCCCCATGGGCCCCTTAAATTGGATTTATGAAAAAACGGTCAAACACCTGTTTAGTTATTTTTTATGCTGATTTTTCTCGGCTGAGTTCCAAACTCCTCGCCTATGTCTCTTAAGAGAAATAATTCTATCACCTGAAACCAAAAATGCATGGGACGAAAAAAAAACATCAAAATATCATGTTGGTTTCGGACCCTAAAAGACGTGAAAAATATAATAAAAGTATTAAAAAAATACTATTTTTTGAAATTTCATTCGAATCAATTTTTATGTCATTCCTGGGACTTGGAAAATTCCGGCCAAAAAATACAAAATCATTAATAACTCCCTAAGTATTCGTCGTATGATGAAATAGCAAGAGACAAAAAAGATGTAATGTGTTATTGTCTACAACATAGGCCATGTATAATTTTACACTCAGACATATTACGTTTCCCCCCTCCCCATGGGCCCCTTAAATTGGATTTATGAAAAAACGTCAAACACCTGTTGAGTTATTTTTTATGCTGATTTTTTTCGGCTGAGTTCCAAACTCCTCGCCTATGTCGTTTAAGAGATACACGCTCCGTTAAGAATCCTTCAACCCCCACTTTTCACCCCTTTCAGCTCATAATATACACCACATCGAAAAACCCTCAGACACATGTCTTCTTATTTTTAATGATGAGTTTATATGCCGAGTATCACATCCCCCAATGAAACCAATCGGGAGATATTGCTATTCAATGAAATGCAGGTCTACCCCCTTAACACCCCTTTACAACCTGAATATCCAAAAATCCTTTCTTAGTGGGCGTTTGCGGCCCTTGAGGAAGCTGGATACCAAATTTCATTCCAATCCGTTCGGTGGTTTCTGAGATTTCGTGATGAATGTATGAGTGAGTCAGTGAGTGGTATTTGAGCTTTATATAGTAGATAGTGTCAAGTCTTTGTTATGCTAAATTCGGTTGACAGTGCTGTGTGAGCAGTTGAGTAACTAACGGGATTTCAAGTCAAGATCCTCAT
This sequence comes from Meconema thalassinum, assembly GCA_946902985.2. NCBI lineage: Eukaryota > Metazoa > Arthropoda > Insecta > Orthoptera > Tettigoniidae > Meconema > Meconema thalassinum. Next base: position 306,194,589 of record OX336390.1, read on the forward strand.
TTTCTATACCGGTAGTGCAGAGTGCAACTCGAATCCAGTCGGTCGTGTCTCGACTTGAGCTATGTTGCCATGGAAATGATCTGCCTTGCCATTCCTTCACGAATATATTTTATGATTTGATTAGCCTGTGCTTGAGTGCAAAAGGGCCGACATCAGAAGAATGAGAAAGACTATCGAAAATTCATGTAGCCAGCGGTTCCTTCTGGGTCCTAAATTATGTGTATGCAAAATTTGGTTGAGATTGGTGGAACGGTGTAGATTTGTATACGGAATAGACAAACCCACCCACCCACATACATACATACATACATACATACATACATACATACAGACTTTCAGTTTTATATATAAGATTTGATTAAAAAGTGCGTTTAAACACATAAACAAGACGATAGGCCCTGCCAGAACTGTGTCGCGTCGATGCCACATACCAATAAAGCCGGGCGGGTGATTTATACACATGCGAGAATTCTCATATTGGTTCGCTAATTGATTTAGAAAAACCATTGGATTCAGTGAGCAGAGGAACTGTCATTGCTACATTGGGGTAGATCCGGGTGTCACTGAAGATAATAAGAGCAATTGAGAATGTGTAGTCGGAGGGAATAATAATAATATCGTATAGCCTCGGGTGCAGGGTGCAAGTTTTGTTATTTGCGTCCAGAGGGTAGCTTGCATGTCGGATTATTAGTCGTACCTTGGAACGCTATGAAAGTCAAGGAGGTTAGATATCTAAGCTCCTTGACACTATAGCGCTTTCTAGTAGAGAAAGGAGGAGCTTTGTATTGGCGGAAAATTCCGAGATTAATTTTGCCATTATGGACACGGCCTTCTGAATTCTAATAGGTTCTGTAACATGCCAACAACGTATGACATGCGTGCCGTGACTTTTGTCGCCTGTCAAAAATCACTAACCACGGCCAAGAACGAACCTGCAAGCTTGGGTTTGGTAGTCCGATACGATAACAGCTCACCCAAGCCTATTCGGAAGTAAAATGTGCAATTAAAATTAAAGATGATGTAAACGTGGGAGAGACTAAGTCGAATCTGCGAATAAAACAGGGCTGTAAATTATCACTGGTTCTCTTTTTGCTTTAGGGGCAGACGACCTCGTTCCGGCCCTTAAAACGACAATAACTAACTCTCTTTTCGCTGTTTATTAATATTATATCTACGATTCTAAGAGCTTTGAACAACGGTCCATCCCTTGTTTGGACAATCATGATATCCCAGGCCTAATTTTTGTGGATAACGTCCTTATTCTCACTTGAACGCCCTCAAATCTACAGTATGTTGGTTTGCCTGTCTGTTTGTCTGTTATTTATACAAATCTACACCGTTTCACCGATCTGAACCAAAATTTGTATATATACCCTTCGGAACCTGACGAGTAACACTGTCTGCTTGAAATTTCGGACATACCAATTCCAGACATTTAGGCCCTGTGGCAAAAATCTACACCGTTTCACCGATCTGAACCAAAAATTTATCATAATCACCCTTTGGAACCCGACGAGTAACACTGTCTGCTTCAAATTTCGGACAGACCACTCCATTCCCTGCATTTAGGCCCTTTGGCACAAATCTACACTGTTTCACCGATCTAAACCAAATTTTACATACTCACCCTTTGGAACCCAACGGGTCTACTTGAAATTTCGGACAGACCACTCCATATCCTGCATTTAGGCCCTTAAGCACAATTTTCACCTAATTGCACCGAATATTTTTAAAGTATGTTTTTCTGTCAGTTTAAGTATCATGTGCCAGTTCTGTAGTAATATTCTTTATCATCCATAAAACAAATATATCCACCGGGCGAAGCCGGGCACTACTGCTAGTATGGAATATAGTATTAGGATGTCAAGCCGGGCACTACTGCTAGTATGGAATATAGTATTAGGATGCCTAAAAAGTAATGTCGTTTTTTAAGTTTGGTGTTTTATAGGATATAATTGGTTTTACAGGAGGTGACTCGAGTTTCATATATTGTGAGAATGTATCAGTGGTCAGTTGTTGACACACAATCACAACTTACAAAGTTGGAGGTTAGGATTCTTCTAAAGCACTACTGGAAACAAGATTACAAAGCTGCTGCCGCGGTTCGAAAAATATTTGAAATGGAAGGAGGTGACGTTGGTGAACGTGTGGCACAACGATGGTTCCAACGTTTCAACACTGGAGAAGAAAACACTACAGATTTACCGCGTTCTGGAAGACCTAAACTAAGGAATATTGAGAATACATGCAGAGTTTTGGAAGAAAATTCGCAAATAAGTACTGGTAGGCTGTCAGAAGAACTTGGTGCATCAAAAGATACCATACATAGCTAGATTAAGAAACTTGGAAAATCAAACAGAAGCTGTAGATCTGTACCTCATGAATTGACCCCTGAACAGGCTTAATGTAGAGTGGATATCTGTCGTCAGCTTATCGGTAACCCCATGGATGATAGATTTATCAGGAGAATTGTCACGTGATGAAAAATGGGTCTATTACCGCAACGCTGACGCCTCGAAACAGTGGCACAGTCCCCGTTAACCTACCCAAGTCATCGTTAAAAGGCTCGGTTCGGCCACAAAGTGATGTGTGTGTCTGGTGGAATTTTGAGGTAGTGATTGACTGGGAGTTTGTTCCAAACTGGCGTGCAGTCAATGAGGATCTTTATTTTCAACAACTGGAACGAGTTCATGAAATGTTGAGATGGCGGTACCAGTATTAGTTAACCGAAATGGAGTTATCTTGCAGCAGGACAATGCGAGACCTCATACTGCACGAACAACCATGCCAAAACTGTTACCACATCCAGCATACAGCCCTGATCTTGCGCCGTCAGATTTCCATCTTTTCCGATCAATGGCCCATTTCTTGCGTGGAAGAAATTTCGAAAACATTAAAGCTGTGGAAGTGGGTCTCGCCGAATTTTTCGCATCAAAACCCCGAGTCTGGTACCGTCGCGGGATAAGAAACCTAGATGAAAGATGGCTCAAGACCATAGAATCCGATGATATCTCCTTTGAAGAATAATTTTAATTTCTTGTCGGAAAACTTTCCAAATAAAAGTTTCTTTAAACATTACTTATGACATCCCCTGTACCCTGTATTGATGGTAATATTGTGAAATACTGTGAGGACAGGTATTTAAAAATTAATCCACGCAAGTACTGTATTTAGTAGAGACGATACTAGTGAGTAATGGAAAATGGACTGAAGAAATTAAAAAGAGCAAATATAAAAAGGGCTAGCGGCATTGGCGGGTGTTATAGTATAAGAAAGTAAGTTACCAAATAATGACCACAGTTCATAAAAATGTATCCAATGCACTTGTAATACGTGGCGTGAAAGTATGGGGTGTAGAAGAAGGAATTTCAACCCTGGATAATATTGTAAGTACACTGTACATTTGATAAGATACTGTAATTATGGGGTTACCTAGTTGTACAGCGAACAGCGGAGCAAGAATGATGTAAGGATGTAAGTATACGAAAACATATGAAAATAATCATCAAATACTGCATACAACTGAAAGGTGGCGGGGGTGAAATACTAAAGGCAGCCTACCCACACCAAATGAAGCATCAAGGTTACTGGGTGGACGGGGTAAGAAATACACTAGAAAGACTAGGAATTGGGTACTTACAGGATACAGACTAACGAAGGGAGAACGATAGGGTGTGCAAAAGGGTAAAGGACATACTGTAGAGTTGCAGATACTCAGAGAAGAGTGTAGTGACAGGAGAACCTTAACCTTTTGTGAAATAAGGCAAAACATGAATAGGGCCTATAACGTCTTAAGATCTAGGATAATTCGGTGGTTAATGGGGAGGGGGTATAAGAATAAAGCATTGCGAGAAGTAGAAAAAGAGGACCTTTGCCTCTTATGTGGGAAGGTTACGGGTGCAGCACAAAATGATCTGAGAAGGTAATGGAATAAAGATAATAAGAGCAAAGTTTTTTGATAAGAGATATACAGATTAGAAAGTGAAAATGAATATCACACTTTATCCCCTGTCTCAAACCCGTTATCGGTTAATGGAACGTTGCACACCTGCCATTGCTTTTGAACATTAAAGCAAGAGCCAATCATAGTCAGGAGTTGCGTCAATTTTAGTATCAAAGTACAAAATTAATAACTATTATAGTTGTTTCTAACATATAATACCAGTTAAATTATTTGTAGGTTTCCGAGACTTTTTTCTTAAATTCATGTTGTGATTTATTGAACTTACTCAGGAGGATTTTCTTTTACTGTATTATGGTATTAGGGAATTCCTGTAACTGATAATCACATGTATCAGGCGATGGTTGAAATAAACAATACTCTCACCCCAACATCTGGCAATCCGAGATTCAGATCAGAGGATATTCTGTTCTGGTCGCTAACCATATCCTACTAATTGTGAATCCCTGGGGTGGGACTGAATAGGATATTTAATAATAATGTTATTGGTTTTACGTCCCTTTTAACTACCCTGGCTTTTAGAGACGCCGGGGTGCCGGAATTTTGCCCCGAAGGGGATCTTTAACGTGCCAGTAAATGTACTGACACGGCTCCCTCGCATTTGCGCACCCTCAAATGCCAGCTGACTGCGCAGCATCAGGATTCGAACCACTTGTTGAAGCACCCCAAAGCCGCGGAGCCTGTCTGTTAGGGCAGCGGCTAACTAACGTCATCGTTCTTACACGGCATTATTGCTATCTAAACGTTACAATGTTTGCAGTCCACTAATAGGCATACAGTAGAATAATTAGACTATGACTGTAATGCAGTACTCAAATTGACGCAGCTGTTGGCTATGATTGGCTCTTACTTTAATGTTCAAAAGCAATGGCAGGTGTGCAACGTTCCATTAACCGATAACGGGTTTTAATGTTTTATTGCTATAATAGTACCATCATGATCTCTCAGTTGCATACATAAGAGCATCGTACGCCACGAGCTGTAGTGGCTAGCACTGTTGGATAACATCCGGTGACCAGAGTTCGAATACCTGCTCTGCCAAGAAAATTAAATTTGGTTTGATGTACTAAAACTGATTTAGGATTCTTAAAGCTGCCCATAAGAAGTTGTTAACTTATTTTACGAACTTGGGATATCATGGTCATCCGCTCCGTGTATTTATCTGATAACGTGTGTAACTGTATTGGAGTACGTGCCCCAGACTTGAAATAAAGTAGGCCTACCATCCGGTGGAGGGAGAGAACAAAAACCGGGGCGGGACCACACTCAGTTGGTTGGTTCCTTAGTTTAGGGGTTGCGACAACGCGGTCATTGGGTGTGTGTAGAATCTGTCTGATAACCGGTGTTAATTGTGATGACTGTATTAGTGTGTGTTATCTGTTTTCAATTCAAGTGAGGACTGCAGACATTTAATTTCAAGTAGTTCCTACTTTTGCCGCCAAACGCCACCGTCAACGACTACTAGGACTAATTCAGAACTTAGCTACTAGACGCCACCGCAGTCGGCTCTTGGCAACGAACGTAGCAACCTAAGAGCGTTGTTTACATTCCTAACCTATACAATTTAGTTTCACACAGGTGTAATTAGTGGAAAGTTCTTTAACATGCCATAAATCTATGACATGGGACCGCCGGCTTTACTTCCCCTCCGAAGGAAGGCATACTGAGGGATTTTTAACGCTCTTGAAAAATCCGACGGCTTCGGCCGGGTTTGAACCCGCTATCTTGGGCATAGAAGCTCAGCATGCTACCAACTACGCCACCGAAGCCGCCTACCACACTCAGTAGGGCCGTTGTAAGCACCCGGCTTTGACTGATCTCCGGACTAGCTGCAGCTTCCCATCGTAATCGTTGTGCGTGACTTGACGTGTATGGATGGCTACGCCTTTGGATACCCCCACAACAAAATGAGAAGTTTGAAAGAAGGGAGAAATCCATGAAAAGATTTGAAGCCATTCTTTTCCGTGTTACTTATACAAATGTCATTTGTAGCTTTTCAGTCGGTCAACACGATTGTGCCCAATGCATGGGCGGGGTACAAGATATAAATATGTAAATTGCCCCATTTGACAATTAACTAATACATGTAATTATTATTAATTTGTAAATGTTTCGTGGTTTCCCACTTCTATTCCAGGCAAATGCCGGAATGCAATTCCAGGAAAATGCCGGGATGGTACCTAACTTAAGCCAAAGGACGCTTCCTGCACAAATTCTTCCTTAAATACAAATACACACACTAGTACAGGCAACACAGTTACACAGGTTATCAGACAAATTCTACACACACCCAAATACACGGGGCTACATGACCATGATGTCGCAAAGCTCCTAAAAAAGAATCAACAACATCAACCTGGACAGCTCTAGGTCTTGCGAGTTTACTGTATGTAACCCCGCACGATGTCGCTCGTTTTAAGGATGAACCGAATGAATTTGGGTAAGTTATACATACGCTACATATGTGAGTTTCCCTAGCGTTCTGATCAACATGCAAGTGAGATCGGAAAGTTCACGTTCACTATGTTCTCTTGCCAGTCATTAGCTACCAGACTAAAAAAAACACAACAGTTTCGTGAAGAACTATCTTATGTTAATTGCCTCGATCAACATACACAATTTCAGTTTGATTGCCGTAATTGATTCCTAAGAACCGTCTAAATATTTGGGATGGGATCGCCATTTTGAATTTTTATTACGTAGGCCTTAGAGTTATGTACTATTACATGAAGATTACTGTGCAGGTGTATTATTCAAACTTCAATCACAGGATTAGGACACAAGAAATAAAAACGAGATTTAACAATTTCACATAGCCGCCATCTTGTGGATATAAAAACAATTGAAATATATTAGATGCCAGTGGATTAAAATTTGTATACGCATATACCGTACCAAGTTTCACTGCGCTCGGTTGGTTGAATCGCGAGGAACGTCCGTTTAAATATTTAAATTCCGCGTCACCGCTATTTTGGATTTGTGCTCTCCAGGTTATTAAGTCCCATAGGTGAACTTATGGTTATAGCCTCTACCGACAAACGAAATTTCAGTTTGATTGCTGTGATAGATTAATAGATATTGAGACCCGTCTAAATATTTCAGATGGTCGCCATGTTGGATTTTAATATAGCCTATGTAGGCCATAGAGTTATGTACTATTAGATGACGATTATTGCGTAGGTTCATTATTCTAACATTGACTTCGATCGCATGATTAGGACACAAGAAATAAAGACGTAATTTTAAAAATTTCGCACAGGCGCCATCTTGAGGTTATGTAAACAATTGAACTAAATTAGATGTCAGTGCATTACAATGTGTATCAAGTTTCACTGCGGATGGTTAAATCGCGAGAAAAGTCTATTTAAGTTAAATGTTTCAACTTCGCTTGGCCACCATGTTGGTTTTGTAGTTAAGAGGTTTTTGAAAGTCACATAGGTGAACTCCTAGTAGTGCCCTTTATCACCGTACAAAATTTCAGGGTGATATCAGAAATAGTTTCGGAGATATAGAACGCCGATGGAATATTTCGCACAACCGCCATGCTGGATTGGTGGGAAGTAATACAATTTGAAGTGCACGGTCGGGGTCGGCCGAAATAGTGCTATGACCTTACCGAGTTTCATTGAAATCGTTCCAGCTGTTTATATTTTATTAGGGAGGGGGGTACAGACGGACGCACGCACACCCACGGACAAAAGGTGATCTCATAAGCTTATTTTGTCATAAATGAAAATAGGCTAAAATGGTTAATTGAGTGCTTCGGCTCGTATTCGTTGGGAACATCATTGCTCATTTCATAATTTATGAGGACTATACAGACATCACAGTTACACAGGTTAGCCTCTCAGGAAAATTCTACACACACCCAAGTACACGGGACCACATGACCACGATGTTACCACAATAGGCTACTTTATCAGTTACCTATTAAGGTTTCTCAGCTATTAAGTTGTGTACATAAAGTACAAGCCACCAAGATGTAAACCAAAGTTAAAATGTCTGCCGCGACCAGAACTCGAACCTAGGACCTTCAGCCCTCGGACCAGTATTACATTTCTATGTAGAGTCGGGAATCGAACCCGGAGCTCAAGAGTGACATCCAAAAATGCTAGCCACGAGGTGGACCACTGTAATTTAACGCCCTTAAAATAACATCAGACTGAGTCAGAATCGAAACCGCAATCTACAAGTCACATTGTCGTCATAAGGGAACATCACGAACGTGACTCATCTGATCTCCCTGAAAGTTAGTACACATGATGTACGCTTTGAATACACACGCGAGGCTTGGAGCAGCCCAGATGGGTGGGCTTGCCCAGTCCTCATATGAGTATTATCTCCAACCAATCGCACTAATTCAGTTATTCCTCAACAGCGTATCTACGGTAAGAGGGCCTACGAAAACTGCTTGAGAAGGTGCTTGTAATCTTGCCACTCCAAATCTCACAAGTGCATTAAGGTTGGCAAAATTTCACTTCTGTAGGGATCGCCCTAGTGAATTTGGGGCCAAAATACTATAATAGATTGACCACCTGTAGTGTATCGACTAGCATTCTTGGCTATCCTCCTGAGTTCGATTCCCGGCTTTGCTGGAAAAACGTAATTTTGGTCCGAGTGTTGAAACGGGATACACTCAGTCTCGTGAGGTAAAACTGAGACTAGGTAGGTTCGATTACCATCTTAACCATCCTAGAAGTGGTTCTCCATGTTTTCCCCATATCCATTCCAGGCAAATGCCCGGTTGATTCCAAACGTACGGCCGTGGCCGCCTCCTTTCCAATCCTAGCCTATCTTACAAATACGCTACGTTATCAGATAAATTCTACACATACCAAAGTCATGGAGCTAAAATTACCATAATGCTCAAGCCCCAAAGTATTAAACATACAAAAAAAAAACAAAAAAAAAACATCGATTCTTGTCTTGTAATCCGAGCAACATTTTTGTCAAGTTTCCGCTACTACAGATTCCGCGAGATTCACGATTGGGAAGTTTTAATCCTCCACAGTCCAGCACGTCAACGGAGTCAATTCCATTAAGTGGATATATTTGTGGACTAATAACTATAAGAAGCTGAATACATGTTACAATTTTAGACCTTTAATTCCTTCAACTGGAGATTGTTATCTTTAGTCAGCCATGATAAATTCAGATCGAACGAGTAACAAGCTTCGGTTCTATTGACTACCTGGCACAGTACAACGCACTATATTGTTGTTCGTATGGATTAATTCTAGTCGCCTCCGTAGCGTAGCGGTCAGCTGCCACCCCGGAGGTCCTGGGTTCGATTACCGGCTCTGCCACGAAATTTGAAAAGTGGTATGAGGACTCCCAAATGAGTAGAGGGGCCTCGATTCCCACCTCAGCCATCCTCGAAGTGGTTTTCCGTGGGTTCCCACTTCGTCTTCAGGCAAATGCCGGGATGGTGCCTACTGTAAGGCCACGGCCGCCTCCTTCCCGCTTCCTTGCCTATCCATCCCCATCTCCCCCTCCCTTCCCATCCCTCATGAGGCCCCTGTTCGCTTTGCAGGTGAACAGGTGAGGCTGCCCGGGCGAGGTGCTCATCACACCTCCTCAATTTTATCCAATGCGACCAGATGTTCCCAGCTCTAGGACACTTCCCGCAGAGGCGGTAGTGGTTCCCTCGCGGAGTCCGCGGGAAACACCAACCTGGAGGGTAAAATCGATTTAAAAAAATAAATGGAATAATTCTTCTTGGAATCCCAATCAAGTCGAACTCTTGTTTGTCCGTTACTACGTAGGCAGCACTGAAGATGATCCGTATCCATAAAAATGTTCAAAGAATTCGGCATATTTGGCGCTCACTTTCCCGAAAGATACCAATACGGGCCAATGTGGTGTCAAATAATCGTGGCCCACCTGCCTCGCTGGCATCGGGAGAGCGTGGGTTCGAATCCCACCTCCTGAAAATGGTTTCCGTGGTTTCCCATTTTCACCACCAGACAAATGCCGGGACGGTTCCTTTCTATACGGCCACAGCCGATTTCCTTCCAATATGCCTTCCCTGACCCGTCCAAAAAAGAAAACTACATGGCCATTGGCTGCTCTTGTAGAGTCTGGACTGCTTCGCTACTGGTCTTCGTTCCTTCGGCAGCCCACTCATCCTTTCCCATTTCTTTTGTTTAACCACTGGTCTGTTGTCTGGCTTCCATATGACTTTTCCCAATTTTTCTCTTCATTATCCTTTAGGCGACATCGGATTGAATGGCTCGTAGGCCCATTTTTCGCCAACAGTTCTGCAGTCTTGTTTCCCTCCAGTCCAATGTGTTAAGGTTCCCACTGGAATACGATTATCTTCCTGTGAGCTGTTAGATGCCTGAAAGCTTCTCTTATATTCCTCAATGTTGTTGTCTAAGGCATCACAATATTCAGAATGTTCTTCTTTGTCTTTATTTTGAGACCATGAGGTATCAAATCAGAATTTATCCAGATGGACTGCTAGTTCTACAGTATGTATTGGTAACTTAGTGATATTTTACCCAAGTTGGCAACAGTGAAGGGATAATGGGAATAAAGGTACTATGGTTATTCAAAATGACAGTTTTTAAGAAGTTTTTCTTTTTCTAATGTTACATCCATGCTATGGACTGATATAATATACGAGGGTAATTCCAAAAGTAAGGTCAGATTCGCCGTAAATATTTGAAAGCGGCGCCAAGGGCAAAGCATGCATGCGCGCCGAAACCTGGCATGCCTTGCTCGGCAAAAGCCGCCAGTAGCGCTGTTACTGTTGCTGTTGATAGTGTCAGTTCACAATGTTTAAGACAATTAATCAGCCCGCCGATTGTGAAGTAAGGGCAGTGATACGGTTTCTATCTGCAAGAAACATTTCTGCGCCAGAAATTCATCGGCAGATTACTGAAGTGTACGGTCCTAACATAATGAGGGACAGTAAAGTGCGCAAGTGGGTGCGAGCCTTTAATGAAGGACGGGAAAATGTGCACGATGAACCCCGCTCTGGCAGACCATCAGTGATTTCAGACGAGTTGGTTCATGCGGTTGACGACAAAATTCGTGAAGATCGACTATTCACTATTTCAGGGACAACGATCAATAAAGCCGCCTACTGCGCTACCCTGACTAAACTTCGACGTGCAATCCAGAATAAGCGACGTGGTTTTTTGTCGTCTGGAGTGGTGTTGTTGCATGACAATGCCAAACCCCATACTGCGAATGACACGCAAACTCTAATCAAGAAATTTGGATGGGAACAGATGGATGACCCACCGTACAGTCCGGACTTGGCGCCAAGTGATTTCCAACTGTTCCGCTACCTAAAGGAGTTTCTTGGCGGCAAGCTCTTCGACACAGATGATGAAGTGAAAGAAGCTGTTAAAGACTGGTTAGCTTCGCAGGCGGCCGAGTTCTACGACTTAGGCATTCAAAAGCTTGTGGAACGATGTGACAAATGTGTAAATAAGTATGGAAATGATGTAGAAAAATAGAGAAAGACGTAAGGAATGTCAATAAAACAATTGTTTTGGAAATAATTTTGATTTTGGATGTTTTTTTAACCGGACCTTAGTTTTGGAATAGCCCTCGTATAATATCGTATGGCCTCGGGTGCCGGTTGAAAGCTTTGTAATTTGACACCCAGAGGGTAGCTTGCATGTTGAATTTCGTTGTTCCTTGAATCACTATGAAAGTCAAGGAGATTAAATATCTAAGCTCTTTGAACACTATAGCACTTTCTAGTAGAGAAATGAGGAACTTTGTGTTGGCGGAAACTCCCGAGATTAATTTTGCCGTATGTTATGAACACGGCCTCCTGAATTCAAATGGGTTCTTTGACATGCCAACATCGCATGACATGCATGTCGTATTTTTGCCGCCTTTCAAAAATCACTTACCATGCCCAGGAGCGAACCTGCAATCTTGGGGTTAGTAGACCGACACGCTATCCACTCACCCACCGTGGCAAGCTTATGGACTGATAATAAATGCACCATTATCTTCCTAATAACTTTCCCCAATTAGCTTCTGATCACATCCTAATTTTATGACACTTTGTAGGCTACTCACTAACATCAGTTTGCAGTTTTTGTTGCCAACTGCAAGGTGGAATAATTGTCCATTTAAAAGTGAGAACACACCCTTTATTGTTCATTGAATCAAGGAAGATGTTAGTTAGTTATTGTTGTTTTAAGGGGCGAAACTACGAGGTCATCTGCCCCTAAGAAGATGAAACCACTAGAAATTGTAGTGAATGGTCCTAACAAAAGTTTGGAGAATTTTGCACTCGGTACAGTACAGTAAGCAACAAGGCTACATCATAATGCAAGTTAGATGGTGCAGCTGATATAGGGGAGGAAGAGTGAGAGAAAAAGATACTTAAATAATAAGGAAGAGAACTGCTCGTTTGTGATATTGATGAAGATAAAATAAACACACAATGGTAGTGTGGTTGTTCCATTCATTGGTAATTCAATAGAAATAGGCTACAGGAAGCAAAATAACCAGTGATAAATGAAGCCAAGAGGATATAAAAAGTAGGTTAGCACAGGCAAGGAAAGTATTTCTACAGAAAAGGAAACTGTTCATGTTGAATATAGATTTAGGTATTAGGAAGTCAGTTTTGAAAGCCTTTGTCTGGAGCGTGGCACTCTATGGAAGTGAAACTTGGACTGTTGGAGCAGCAGAAAAGAGGAGAATTGAAGTGTTTGAAATGTGGTGTTACAGGAGAATGAAGATCAGATGGGTAGATAGGGTTACAAATGAAGAGGTATTAAGATGATTGGGAGAGGAGAGATGTTTATGGCGACTGCTAATGAAGAGAAGAGATAGGATGGTAGGACACATACTCAGACACCCAGGAATAGCAAACTTAGTTATGGAAGGAAGAGTCGAGGATAAGAACTGTAGGGGTAGACCAAGGTTAGATTATGTTAAACAGATAGACTCGGATGTAGGGTGTGGTAGCTATGTAGAGATGAAACGATTAGCTCAGGACAGGGAAGCGTGGAGGGCTGCATCAAACCAGTCAAAAGACTGAAGACTCAAACAACAGGCTACAGTATATCTCGTCAGTTAAGATGCACTGAATTGCAAATGTTATGCAGATCCCTTCCAATGCCCCTTCACATTATTTTGAACATCGCTATAAGTTAATTCTAGTTAGGCCTACATAAGTGAAATATAGGTGGAAAAATCCTTCCAAATTTAATACTTGCTAGTTCTCAAGGAATTTGGAAACTCCTTGTGTGAATTTTCAAATACCCTGTTCAAACAAATAAGTTAACACAAAGGAAATTGGTTAGTTCAATCTTGCCAGAGATAATATCATTTACATTCGTAATTAATTCCAGCGTGATGGGGAAAAGTGACGAAGTAAAAAAACCCACAGATTTTCAGTAGGCAACACCGTTTGTTTATACAGTACTTCCTTGTATACAATTCTTCTTATTCTCAGCACATACAATAGCCTACATTTGTAGATGTGTTCAACCCTGTCTAATGTAGCATTCTTAAGGAAACCAAGCAGTTATTTATCACTTCTTAAACGTTGTGTTTTCTTATTTAGTTACTTTGTCCCTGTCATCCTAGAATTTGTTGACTGGGTAACAGCTGCTTGCAAAAAACATAGCGAAATAAGAGTTTTATTAAAATACCATAACCAAACATTTATTTCAATATTCCTTAAGAGCTTTACGTGAAAGTCCGCGTGTCAGAAGAAAGTAACGCTTTTACTCTTCTAACAATAATTAAAAGTTCTCCATATCATTAATTCTTGAATATGCAGCTACACTATCATGTAGGGCGAGTACTAGGCTATGGTTTTTCAAAAACGTACGAACTGAATATCCAAGCTGTGGCATGATGCCCAAAACAAATAGTTTTCATGATACAGTCGTAACGAGAAGAAAACAATATGCATTGCTGCCGTTGCAATGTGGATAATTATCATTCTAGTTAGTTAGATAGAAATAAACACATGCACCATTGACAATACACAATTGAACGGCAGTAAAACAACAATAGTTCACAACAGAGTGCCTATATTTTGCAAAACGAGATAAATTCAGAATTAAGACGATTCATTATCTTTTATCATACATCTGTTTACAATTTTAAAAAATTAAAGTAAGACATACTTCAAAATTGAGACCATTAATTCATGCATTCATTTGTTTTCGTGGAGATGCGTCAAGCATGACGTTTGTAAGGGATTTAATCCAGCTTTCGGAAAAGAAAACCGTCCAATTAGAACATGCACCAAATATTAACATACAAGTTCATATAATGGGTTCCTTTCAAGATAGAAATAGTGCTATTTCAAGTTAAATAGGGGTAATAATTGATCAACTTACCTCTGACGGTGACATGGATGCCATTATTTTCTCGCCGGTCAGCTGGGCAGCTGAAAAGTCTGAAGGTAGTGTTGCGTCAAAATGGCTGCTGATGGCTAAACAGAAACGGCTACCAACAGATGAAATGTCATCAACTGTGTTTTCGTAACTGTATACTCCATACGTACTGTCATCTATAGATTAGAAATACATTGTTAAGCAAGTTTAATAGAAAACTTTCATGTCTCTTAACAAGAACACCGTGTTGTCTGAAACAGGTTTCATTCATCAGTAGGATAGTTGTGTTTATTTGAACGATCCTACTAAATTAAAATTTGAAGATGAATTTTGGTGGCACTATTCGGCTTAATCGTGTGGGATTGTGCATTATTATAGGGGGGTGTATATCGTTATTTCTGTACTTAAATACTTACAATAAAATACATGCTCCAGAAGATGCGAAAACAGAGACTGGAAAAAGTGGAAATTCAGTTAACCTTCAAAAACTTTTAATTGCTTCCATCGAGGTGGCGGAAAAGGGGGGTCAGAAAGTGGTTGCCATTCGGAATGAACATGATATTAAGGAGGAAATAAAAGGAAAACTCCAAGGAGGAGTGGACGACCCTGTCACGAAAGCAGATCTTCAGTCTCATTGCATCATGTACTATAGCATCAAACAGGGGTTTCCAAAACTTAAGGTGAGATTACATTATTTTCACTTCATCCTGTTGGTGCAAGCAAAATTGTCCATTTCCTACCCTCATCATTTTCTGTTCCAGACTGTTGTCTGATCTGTTGGTCTATCTAGTGCATTGTCACACCCTATTGGTATGTTTGGACAATCACAGTAGCTGCAATGTGCGGCACATGCATACATATCCAAATCCCGTTCCAGCTATTGTCTGGTCTGGGTATTTACGAGGCCTCTCCGTCTTATTCTATCTTCCCACCACTTGATGCCAGTTAACTCCTCTTCTCTCTATACAGACTCTCACTCCTGTACTCCAGCACATTCTTGGATGCCCTCAAGGTCTTCATCAATCATATGTTCATCCATTATTTTTAGTAACCTTTGCCCGCTGATGTTTTATTGTTTGATAAAAATTTCCTCCTTTTTGCATCCTCTTGTTAATCTCATCTGTTATCCTATGATCACTAGATAATTCACTATGTCTGATTTACAAAAGGTGCTCTGTTAAAGCTGTCATCCGCTTGAAGGGTGAGGTGAGGGGTGGAGACGAGAGGGGTAACGGTCTCCATAGCAACAGCGAGCAATGTTGCAATGTATGCCGACACAGCAGTAAGCACATGGTTTGACTCAGTGTATCTTCACTCGTCACGGTCATTAGACCGCCAGGCACGGGGGCTAACTTCCCCAGTATTTGGGTCTTCCTTCAAGCCTCTTGGAATATTATGAGTCATGAGCTGCCTCCGTGGCAACGCAGCATTTCCCCACGTGCTAGCTTTGACATGTGTCAGCGACCATAATTGGTAATTCAGAGTAACTTATAGGCCTACCTAAATAAGTGAAACTGTTTACCACTCTGAGGGGTTCACCATCCAACTCAATATTCCCATTTATCTTTCTATCTCTTCCGAATATCATAATTTCACTCTTATCTTTATTTATTTTTAATCCATACCTTTCCATAACTTCCTTTCATGCTTTGAGTTGTAACTGTACATCTTCCTCTTTATTACCCCATATTACCATATCGTCTGCAAATATCATCTTTCTGTCCTTTTCTTCTACCTTCTCTTTTATTACCCATTTAAGATTTGATTGCCTCTGAGCGTAGCTGCACGAGTGTTAGTTGTTTATTGTAGCAGCTGCCCCGTGGGCCGAAGCGGGGAACACAGCAATGACAGAGTGCATTCTGCACATAAGTCAAGCCGCATTGTGCGTCACAGGAGGTCGTGTCACCACGGACAGTTCAACGATGACTGAGGCTACTGAGAACTGAGTCATATCCTACTTGTGCAACTGTACCTGTCAACGAAGCAGGCTGACGTGTGACACAAGTAAACAAAGAATAGTTCCCATCTCGACCGCCGGCAATCAATTCATGAAAGGGTAATACTAATCTATTCATTCCCTCCATTACAACATTAACTTACTGTAAATAGTGCTGCCTTGTTTTAGTCCTTGTCCTATATCAAACCTTATAGAGTTACTGTACCTGGTGTTCTAACTCTACAATTCTGTCCTCTATGCATTGTCTTTATTACATTTATATATACATTATCTATCTTCATTTCTTCCCACAGTCTTTCTCTGTTTACTGAGTCATAGGCCTTTTCGATGTCTATAAATACCATTACCACCTTTTTTTGTTATACTCCCAACTTCTTTCCATCAATTGTCGTATAGAGAATATTAGGTCAATCATACTTCTTCCTTTTCTAAACCCATGTTGTTCTTCGCTCTGCTCCTTTTCTATCTTTTCATTTATGTGATTTAGTATGATTCTTTCAAAAATTTTGGCTGTATGGTTCACAAGTGTTATTCCTCTATAGTTTTTGCAACGTCTTCTATTCCCTTTTTTAAGTCATCTGGTATTTTAAGTTACTAGTTCTCCATACACATGACAATACTCATACAACCACTGCATTCCCACTGGTCTTGCTGCTATGATCATGTCTACTGAAACTTCATCAGGTCCTGGAGCTTTTCCTTTATTCATTTTCAGTGCTGTTTCCATCTCCTCCCATGTAATTGTCCTAGTTCTGCTTCCCAGCTTTTCTCATTTTCTCCATTATTTGTTGTTTCTTCGCTTGTCTGATCATCGTTATTATATTATCTTTATTTATTTAAAGAAATGCACACAATGTGCATAAGTTAGGCCTAATTGTCCTTACAAAACTGAGTTAAGAAGCACTAAGTTATCTTTTTGTTGTTGTATAGTTTCACTTGATATCTGTTACAACTGTTCTCACACAACCTACACACACATAAGTTAATAAGTTCGTCTGTGATAGCTCTTATCCTTGCAAATTCGGTACTTATGGAGTTCAGGTGGTACGGATATTTTTTCTCGAAATGTGATTTTTTTACATCAATGGTTGATGGTATTTTAACTTTGTATGGCTAAATTCCCATAATGTCTTCCTCATTTCATTCTTATTATAACATGTAGGTTGCATATACACCACCTTGAGAAACCTGCCCTAGGCCTGTCTAGAGACTCTGGTCCCAAAGTCCTAGGTTTTATTCCCAGCTCTGCCAAGAAACTTATTTCTGGTCTGAGAGTACAGGGTACAGAAGTGGCTCTCAATTAACTACAATGTCACAGCCAAGTAAAAGAAATCGAGGATAAATTATCCATATTACGACTCGAAATACAATTTGAACATGTGCTGTATAGTGACTAGCATTCTTAGCTGTCGTCCTGGAGGCCCGGGTTCGATTCCTGGTTCTGCCATTATTTTATTTTATTTAATTCTTGTCCGAGGACTGGAATGGGGTCCGTGCAGCCTTGTGAAGCAAAACTGAGAAGAGGTGGGTTCGATTTTTACCTCAGACATCTGGAAGTGGTTTTCCGTGGTTTGTCACTTCTACTGCAGCCAAATGCTGAGATGGTTCATAACTTAAGGCCATGGCTGCCTCCTTTGGAATTTTCACCTGAATTACAAATACACACTCTACTAAGGACACAGATTATCAGACAAATTTTACACACACCCAAGTAAGTGGGGCTAAATGACCACAATGTCCAAGGCCCTGAAATGAATGACAACAATTTGAACATATTTATTTATCGTATGGCATACAAACAAAAAGAAAGATAAATATGTACACCCATATACATGATATATAACTTAGATATTTACAGGGACACATGACAAGGTGGAGCAATTGGAAGTTAATTCCAATAGAAAAAGGAGAAGGGTTGGAAGCGATAGAAAAAGATTGGGTAAAAAGGGACAAACCCCAGTAAACAATGTTTATTCAGAAAGGTAACAATGAATAAGTTGACACTGAAATTCTAAAGGAGGAGTTAAATATTTAACCGCAGAGAGAGTCTGACTAATCAGTGCCAGGAAAGGGGAAGCTCATAGCTCATTTACAAAACTTGTTTTGTTGTTGTTATTATTATTATTATTATTATTATTATTATTATTATCAAAGTTATGGCTAAGTTCAAAAGTTTGTAGAAAGAACAAGATTATATTACTTGAAAAGCATTGGAACAAAGCACAAAAAAGCAAAAGGACAAGGAACAACAAACTTCTGTGGTGCATCAACAAATTGCATCCAAGTGAAGTTTGACAGTAGAGAAGAAGGCAATTAACTTCAATAATAGTAGAATTTGGGATAATGGGAACCCGAGCGGTTAGCAAAACCTTAGGCGTAAGACCAAGAAACAGCCGTGACCAAGAGCAGAAATAAGCTATAACTAGAATTAGTCTCCAAACGAGAGCAATTGTTGTGCTTTGAATACACTAATCGTTTCACCAGCAAGGAGCTAATGTGAAATTTAGCGAAAGAATGAACCAACCCAATCTTGATTGGGAAAACAATCTCGATCAAGGAGCATGGATCACAATTACCTAAATAGGAAGCTAGCTGAACCAACTATAACAGCAATTAACACGCCAAAGAGAATGATAGAACAAATTTGAAAACATTGCATTTAATAACAATTTGTTTTGAGCACGACAAGAATAACAAAGATTTACGCAGCTCAACGTGGATCATTTACAATGACTCTCAAAAGTGAAACAAAAAGGAGGCTAGAGAGATTAGTGATAAGCATTGAAGGCAGTTTAGAATCCTCTTCGAGTGAGAATAATGCACATGACTGGTAAAATTACAAGGGAGCGGCTGCGGCCTCGAGATTAGAAGCTTTGTCTAAAATAAAAGGTAAGCAATGCAATTGCTACGACGATACAATATTAAGAGCACGGGTATTGCTCGATTAATGGTCTTAGACCAGGGATACTTTAAAACAATTAGGTGTAAAACTTGAAATTATTTTTCAAGGTTGGATTAAGCGAGTACCTTACATGTAGGAGGTCTCATTAGACACAGTGAAACTCGAAACAAAAGCTTAAACAGCAAAAATGCATGGGTCCAAAGATCTTGGGAACGGAAGGTGCCGCTGAAATAATGAAATGTAGGTGGAGAAGGATGGCTCCTGAAAGATACAGTATGTTGCGATTAAAAGTGGTTCATATACCACAAGGAATATTTATACTGAGTTACTTGATGATGATAAGTTTCAAAATAGGGGGAGGACACCACTTTGGTGTAACCTCAATTTTACCAAAAAAAGAAAAAAATTACTTAGCTAAGTTTGTTAGTATGGCATTGAATGCGGGAGAGAGGGAGAGAATTTGGGATGTATGGCATTGTCTGGCCATATGAATTCACTCGCGACACAATCCGTTGATATGATTAACCAAGATTTTAAGGCTCGAAGCACTGACAGTTTATGAACGGAAATACAACTTCTGAAGTAGAGAAAAGTCACTTATTATTGGGGTGAAATATCTTCAGGTAGAGAACTTGCATTAAGAGTAAAGTTCAGTTTGAATGGTTCTAAAAAGTTTTTCGTTGCTAGTAGAGAGATCCCATTTGACTGTTAGGTATTGAGCGAGTACATTTCACTGTGACGTCACAAGCTTTGAATAGAAGAGAATGTTTCTAGAACTTTATGGATAGATTTTCTAATTTGTTGTGTAGTTCAGTGTAAATCTCGTGAAGGCTAGCTTACTTGCAGTTAACAGAGCTTGTGAATATTCTTCCGTTGGCTAGCTATTGACATTTGACAGAGTTTGAATATTCCCCCGTTGCTCCATTTATAGAGTTTATGAAGAGCTCCCGCGATGTGCCCGAACATAAATTGCAATAACTCACAGCTTGAAAATCCCACGGAGGCAGCTACCAATTGAAATAAGTAGATGCTATGACGATTTCAGTAAAATTTAGTTTATGGCAGTTGGTTACTAGCCGGCTAGGACAAAAATGGTTTTGAAACTCTTTAAAACATCTCAAATGCTGTATTAGAGAAGGTTTAAGTACTTATCTGGCATGATGAGATTGCAGTGGGTGGTACTGTCGTGAGTAAGTCCTCACATGACTTAACACAAAATGTCGGATGGGGCTGTCACCACCAGCACGGAGACCAAGTGAGTCTTCCCAAGATCACACAACGAGTGACAAGGCGAACAGGCTGCCGAGTATGAGAGCAAGGTAGGGGTGGGTTTGAGGGGAAAGTATGACGTGAGACACAGATAGTGCCAACATGAACATATAAATGCCCTTTGAATACACAAGTTTCAAATCTTCAGGCTGAGTCCAAAAAGTTGAGATCATGGAGTAAAAGCGAGACGGTTGCCCTCTGATGGTGATGAGTTGAACTTGCAAAAATTTTTCATAAGCAGTTGAGAACCATTAACTTCAGCGCTTTGCCGTATGAAGCGCTGCAGAGAGAAGCTTAATACTGCAGCTTAAGCAAGGAGAAGATTTCTTGAACGCTGGAACACACTTTCAAAAAGCATGAGAGAATACACAACAAGAGAGAAAGCACAAAAGTGTGTTAGTGGTTTGCACGGAAGAAAGAATTCAAAGAAAACCCAAGGTGGGTGCAAGAATCCTTGACGTTGAAACATATTTTCAGAAGGAATATACCACAAGGCAGGCTTATTATTTTTTTAAATCTATATAATAAAAGTATGTGACTAAGGGACGTACTGTATATGGAAGTAGGTTTATTACTGTTTCCTGAGTTAGCTTGCATTTCTTTAAGTAATTTAACGTAGCCAATTCTACACTTTATTATATTCCCGTTTCAATGGGGTTGTGGATGAGGTGCAATGAATTCCTTTGTGGCATTTGATGACCGGTGAACTTCTTGACACCAATCTCATGAGGTTAATGAAAGGCATTAATTGAATTCACCTCCATATCAATATAGGTCTCTGTAGGTATTGATTTTGATGACTTGCCCTGTAACATATCAAATCACTACCAGTCTCTGGACTATTGTACATTGATTTCAATTTGTGTTTTTATAATAGGCTTATAACTTAGGCATACCCCATAACCCTTTTATTAAAGAAACCACACAACTGGCTCTTCTCCAGTGAAGTCCTTCTGTAAATGACGGAACCTCGCATAGGCCATGTAGCGGATGGGCCACTGTTTGTAGCTACATGTTGAGCAAGGCACTGCCGCTAGCACCAGCTCATCGCCCAACTAGTTCAACACATTTACACTTTTTAACATATTTAATAATCATCATTACATACATGAATTTCAGAGTTGTTGCTGGAAATGCTGTCCTTCATTTTCTAGACACACGTTGTACTGACATAGGAAGTTTTGGTGCACTGGCTGTAATTCATTCTGACTGACTTTTGGTGTCAGTGCAGTTAGACCTCGGGTCAGCCGGGAAGGCGGTGCGCAGAACACAACGCTACCATTACATCATGCCTCACTTCCATCCCACCAATCACAGTCAGTCTGTCTTGAGAATCTGAGCTAGTGTGTTGTCAGGAAAGCGAAGTGTAAAGTAGCGTGAAAGAGACAGGCTCGACGAGGTAAGCGACGGTATTGCCATACCGCAGCAGCCTGCGGTGTGGTACTTGGACATGGTGGACCTGTTGCAACAGTGGACATGTATCTCTTTCTCTCTCTGCGCAAATCCCAGAGAGCCGGACGCCTTCCGGGCTGACGCGAGCTCTAGTTCTTTCTTGAGAAAATGCCTTATAGTAAATGTGTTCGTAAGTTACAGCACCGTACGATTTTTACTTGTGGAGGAACCTCAAACAAAAGGTATACAGATAAATTCGCATACTCTGGAGGCTTTCGAGTTCCCACTAGGAAAATTCGTTGATTTGTTCTATAGCCTACCTAACTAAGTTAACGGCATATCAGACTGCTACAGTATTTCACCACAAGTCATAATTATCTGAATTATGGTATCTTGCCAGCAGCGTATGTAATCAATGCTACGACGGCATCTAGTGCATCTGGACCCGATGTTTTGTAACTGGTACATGCTAGTTATCTGTGGCGACTCATTGCAACCCGTCCACCTTACAGCCCCTGAGAGATTCCGTAATTTAGAGAAGGACTTCACTGTATACCAAACTCCTTTTGATTCTTATTTGAACAGTACACTCAGGCATCAACTGGTTCTTCCCTGTGTAGTACTGTACAGACAACGTTGTCATTATGCCTTCACTTTTTGGTATTTTTGCAGTCATTGGGCTATTTTGTGGAATACAAGAGGGTGGTGGTGATTGTTTTTTTAAAGGATGTATCAATGACGTCATCTACCTCTACACTACGAGAGTTGTAGCTTGCACTATTGATAACAAGAAGTAATATCCAGGGTCTCAACTAGGGGTGTGATGGTATAGTGGTCAAGCTGCTTGCCCCTTCCAAGGCGGACTGGGTTCGATTTCTGTTCAATGCATGTGAGATTTTCAAAGTGAAATATCACGTTCTGTCGTTCAGATCCCATGTAAAAATTGAGGCCCTGTGGCTCATGATTGTGAGATTAATGGTCACATAAATCTACAAGCTTCCTTCCCTTTTATGGTCTCAACTAAACCATCAATGCAAATGTAAATGTTTATTTATTGAAATTGCAGTTGGAGTACGGTGCTAAAAGTATGACAAAGTTAATTCTATAGGTAGGAAGTACCATTGATAACCATTATGCATTGCTGCATACGGCACTTAATGTCACGTATTCTGTGAACCACTTTCTGTCGTCTTGGGAATGTATTGAGATTCTGGTCCCAAAGTCCTGGGTTTGATTCCTGGCTCTGCCAAGATATGTAGGCTATGTATGGTCTGAGGGTACAGGGTACATAACATACAAAAACAAAAGTTTGGTGCTTTTCAGTTGGTCAACATGAATGTACCCAAATGAGTTGGGTACAAGATAATAGCCTGGCAGAACTGTATCGCGTCCAGCCCGCAAAACAATAGAACTGGGCGGGTGGTCTATATCCTGAAAATTTACATATTTATTAATCTTACTTACTTACTTACTCCTTGATGCTACGGTCCTTGCAGAACCTTGGTCTCCGCAACTATCTTCCTCCAAAGCTTTCTGTCGATTGCCTTGATCCTCCATCTCCTAACTCCCATGGTACGTAGATCGTCCTCCACTTCCTCAATCCACCGCTTTCTTGACCTACCTCTATGTCGTCTACCTCCTGGATGCCCCTCCAGCACTTTCTTAGGTTCTCTTATTTCTACTTTTTCCTGGCTGGAGTAGGCTTCTCACATTCCAAGTCGCTAATACCAATCCATAACCAATTCCTCGCTTAGGTCGTTTTACTGTTTTATCCGTCAGGTATATTTTTATTCTTTGCGGCTTCTCAACAAACTATTTTTTTTATGGCATAGGGTTGTCAGCCCTATGCCCAACCCCCAACCTGGAGGACCAGGGTATCCCTTTTAGTCTGGTTCATCACCTTCGACCTGTCCGGCTTGGGAGGCCCTACAAGTAGCTAAGCTACCGCCGGCATAGCTCTCAGGATCTTCTGATCACACAAGCCCCACCACCACAGCAAGGTAAAGATATCATCGATGGGGATATTTATTAATCTCGAGCAATTTTTTTTCAGGATTTGGGTATAACCCAGCTCATTTGGGTACATTCGTGTTGACCGACTAAAAAGCACAGAATTTACAAAATGCACTCAATCTGCTTGAATTTCTACATGGAAAATCACATATATAAAAAGCCTATGTTTCACAAAACTCAAGCTCTTAAACCGGAGGGAGTTAGAAGGTGCGGTTTGTGCCAAAATCTTCCAAATCGTCTCAATAGTACAGGAAAAATCTTGCATTTCTTGGAAAGTCAACAGAAATATATTTGTTTAAAAAGTGAGTTTAAACAAATATGCAAGATAATAGCCTGGCAGAACTGTGTCGCGTCCAGCCCGCATAACAATAGAACTGGGCGGGTGGTCTATACGCTTGGGGCGCTTACAAATGCATTCAAAAGACACAATTACCCTCAACAGAGTGGTGAATTGCGCTCTGATTTCATAAATATCGACAATCTGTTCAAAAAGTGCATTTAAACAAAAACCAAGAAGCCCGCATAACAGTTAAGCTGGGCGGGTGGTTTATGCACATGCAAGATTTCTCACAGGTCCCCTAGTTTACTATAAAAGTTATTATGGTGTTTGAAGTCAGTTTTCAGTGTTGCCTTAGTAAACAAAAGTTTCATGCTTTTCAGTCAGTATTTATTAATTTCATGTAAATGTTTTCAGGATTAGGGAATAACCCATCTCATTTGGGTACAATCGTGTTGACCGACTGAAACGCATCAAACTTTTGTTATAAAAGTTATGAATATAAGCAAGGCTTTACTATTTATGATTTTAATGTTGGGTTTATACCCCCACAATTCCTGGTGACCTCCATCCTCATTCACAGGCACAGCAGCTGTCAAAGCCCTCTGTTAGTCCTTGGTGCTTGGTAATAAAGAGCTAAATATTCCCTCAGTTTTCATAATGACATAGTGGACTGATTAAAATCCCAGAATAATTAACTGGTTTATGTTGCAGGTTATATCGGAAGAAAATTTAGCGGAATCGGACTGCCCCGGTGTTCCACTTTTGGATTTCAGCAACAAAGTCAGCCTTGAGTCCTTTCCTGATGATTCTGTTCCTGCAGAAGATGTGACTGTGTGGATTGATCCATTAGATGCTACTAAGGAATACACAGGTATGTGTGTAGGCTACTGTATTTACTCCTGTATTGACGTCTTCTTCTTTTTTTTTATTTTTTTAAAATGAATATTTCAAAATAAGTCAATTTCCCCATTTTATTTAAATCTAACACATTCATAGAAATTGATGTTTGCATGGACTTCTGTCATCTATAGTGCTGAAGCCAACACCATTTATAATAATAACTTAATGAGTGCAGCCAATGGCCATAATGTACAGTAGATACGCCAGTTAATATAAACTTATATAGATTTTCTTTTAACATTTGACACATGGTATCTTTCAGAAAATATGTCACAGAGATCGCATGCACCATTTATAGCTACATTGTCAGTGTATCCTGCAACAGAGCCCTGCAACCAGTACATTTATGTTCAACCAACCCAACCCAGTTCTCTCAGGCTGGGTCGAGTCAAGTCGAGTGGAGATTGGCTTGATTGGTCATAGTTGTTGGGCCGAGTGCAGTACAGCCTGACGATCTTAAGGTAGAGTAAGAACGACAAGTAGGGGTAGTTTTGGATACCTTGAGATAGTGTTAGCGTATATTGCTCAAAATGATGAAGTTCAGTTTTTTTGGTTAATTTTCAGTGTAGAGACAGGGTAAGATCAGTCCCGTGGACTCAGTATACTCATTTTATGTGTGTTATATGAAATCGAGTCTATTGCTGGTAATATCATTTGTAGGACATGAGGGAGGAAAATTTGTGCCAGGTGTTCCTCAAGGGTAACTGTTCAGTTACTAACAGTTGATAATGGTAATGTTAGTGTTAGTGTTAGTGTAGGATGTTTTTTAGATGTGTAAGCAAATGTCTACTTTCTGAAGGCAATTCTACTATCACACAAAATTTTGTTGTGATGTGAGCAGTCATTCACGAGCTAATAGGAGGAGGGCAGACAAATTAAGATATGGAAATATGCATATCTCTATGAAATGGATAGAAAACTGCAATATTAACTTCATAAAATTTGCAATGTGCATTAACATGATGTAAATATCAACAAAAGTTGCTTTTCTATCCTCCTGGCTCGGTGGCAACCACAGTTGATAACATCCGGTGTGGGCGGTATTCGTGTAGGATGTTTGTTAGATGTGTAAGCACCTAAAGGGGCGGTATTTGTGTAGGATGTTTTTTAGATGTGTAAGCACCTAAATTCCACCATGATCTCTTTCTGAACACCGATGGAGAACTAATGCACGACTTGAGTAAACATGGAGCCATCAAAATTCGGTGTATTATAAATGAGAAAGGTAGGTGACAAACAGGTAGATACAAGTGCTTTCATTTTGCATTTTGAAGGTTCTGCACTGCCTAAGCATTTGAAGGTGACAACTTATCACTGTGATGTCAGGTAATATATTCCACCACCGATGAGATGCTACCTGTGTCAGTAGCTTGGCTGCACATGTCGTTTGATCAATAGCAAGTTACTGTTCTTCAATAGGTGATGCTGGGTGCTATAATTTGACTGACAATGCGAAGATTGGCGATCATGGACTTGACAACTCATGCTGTCAACTTTGAAGTAACATTGTAAGTGCCAGGTCCAGTGTCTGCAAATGGCCTGCGAACATTGTGACTTTGAAACATGCATGACAACAATGAACACAACCTTGATTAAACCCAACACCGAGAATTTATACTATAAATCACTATGTTTGTAGTGATTAGGGACAGCTGGTAAGGTTACATTGTTAGTAATTTATTTAATATGACACCTACTATACAGTCTATGTGCAGGGATTGTGGGAAGGCCATTCATGAAGGTGAAAAGTGCTCACCACTCACCACCTGTATGCATGAACTTCTTGAACTTTGTTCCTCCTAAATCTTGCAATTGTTCGTCATTTATTAATGAATCAAGTCACACTGGAAGATCATCCGTATCACAATGGTCGAAAAAAGTATTGTGATATAAACTCTCCTGAATTCAAAACATTGTATGCATCAGTATCGACTCATGTGATAACACCTGCAAGTTTCATCCCTCATGTGTTACAGTCCAAGGCAACATAGATTGTAGTGCATAGGGCTACTAGTAGCCCTAGTGCTAAGCCTGAAGAAAGAACTAGAACCTTCTTTGGCCCCCAAACCGAAGGCACTCTTTATACCATTTCAATCAGCCGGTCAACACAATTACAGTAGTCCCCAATTACTTTAGGCAGAGGGAAAACAAGTTGTTAAACACCCTAACCTGAAAGAAATAATCAATAAACTAACACACTTTAAACTTGTTACAAATTATTCTTTCACTGAAAAAGCTAAAAAGACCACTGGAAAAAAATGAACGGAGGAGCATAAGAAGGGGCGTAGTGAGTTCATGAGGAGATTTTAGGAGGAGAAGAAGAGGAAAACACCATCAACCCGAGTCAACAAGTTCAAATGCGCTCCCTAAGTGGGCAAAACAAAGAAAGAAAGAAAGAAAGAAAGAAAGAAAATAACACACTTTTATATACAAAGAAAGGCGAATGGCAGTAGTGGTATTAGTAGTCTATACAGCTTTATCCTTGAGAAATCGAGATGTAAATCTTTGCCGCATTACCTGATTCTGAGACTAGGATTTGCCTCTATAACCTTCCTCCACTGGCAACTCCTGGTGGATGCTTGTCCCTTGGTGGACAGCCAAGATTGCAGCAGCCATTACACTTCCATGGCACGCTTTCAAACGCCATCGGAGAAAAATACTGTGGCCAACCTCAACATCTTCAAACAAATCAATGTCCAAGTTGGCAGAGTAAGAATACTAGATGTAAAAGAAATGTGTCATCTATGACAGGTTGTACTACAGAGCCTTGAACCAATTTTTAGTGTTGCCTTATTGATATTACACTTTTCAGTCGGTCAACACAATGTAATCCCAATTAATGGGATATGTGAAAAATAACCGACTTGATAGCAAGTTAACATGGCAGCACTGTATATGTCAACTAAAAACAGCATGTCTCAGGAAACTGAATATGGTTGAGTGTCTTAGTGGCACTATATGGGGGGCTGACCAAGCCCTCGTCCTGTTTCAATTTCACTATGGAGCCAATGTGCATCACATGCTGCAACATCTGAGCTATCAAGCTCTCCTTAGTACTTGATACCATCAGAGGTAAACCAACCTGCCTAACCTGCCTAGAGCCACATGACCAGCTGGAATCTGACTTAATAGTTCGAGTCATGAAATTGATGTGGCTATACAACCCTGCATAATCCAGACACCTAGTGAGGTACCTCCATGGCAAATCACATGATAGAAATTTGGTTCGATTTATAGAGAGTTCCCAAGGTGAATACAGATGTCTCTTTTTAGCGGCATATCCACAGGATATTTCATCAATTTCTGGATGCTGGAATTCTACTGTATACATGGTGAGTGAGATGGTGATCACAACAAGGAAGAAGGAAAGAACCACAACGGGAATAACAATTGGTGGGGAACAGCTGAAGAAAGTGGAGAGTTTTAAGTATCTGGGAAGCCTGATACAAGATAATGGAAGAAACGATAGAGAAATAAATGAGCGGGGGAGGCAGGCAGAAGCATTTCGGAGGAGTGTGAGAAGCATGTTATGGAGCAAGGATGTCCCTCAGAACAGCAAAAAGATCATATATCGGACGTACTATGTCCCTATCCTGACGTATGCCTCGGAGACCTGGGTTATGAAAGGAAGGGAGAAGAGCAAAATACAGGCCAGTGAGATGAGGTTCTTGAGAAGCAGTATTGGAGCTACAAAGATGGACAGAATAAGAAATGAGAGGACCAGAGAATTAATGAAGGAGGAACCATTACAGGATGGTATAGAGAAATCTAGACTTAGATGGTATGGACATGTAAAACGAATGGAGGAGAAGAGGATACCCAGGAGAGTACATGAGACGAAGTGGGAAGGAAAGAGACCGAGGGGAAGACCGAGAGACAGGTGGCTGAAGGGGGTGGAAGAAAGCGTGAAGAAGAGAGGAGAAGACTGGACAAGGGTGGAGGCTGAGAGATGGTGGGAAGACAGAAAACGTTGGAGAGGCTTGTGTTCCAAACAGACCCGGCCAGTGGCTGGAAACTGTGCAAGATGATGATGATGATGATGACATGGATGAATCAAAGGTGAATGAGAAAGTGGGTTGTGCGTACGTCATCGACGGTGCAAATACGAAGATCTTTGCTACAGACCTATAGTGTTGTCACTGCAGAACTCTTTGCCATCTTTGAAGCTCTGCACTCTGTGCTGCAGTATGCACGGCTCCACTATTTTATTTTATTTTGCATATGGCTTTTAGTGCCATGTGTCCGAGGACATGTTCGGCTCGCCAGAGGCTGTAGCTGCTTCAATGCGGACACCCATGGTGTGAGCTACAAGTTCCGTTCAATTTCAAGTAGTTCCAACTTTTGCTACCAAATGTCACTGACACCTAGTGGTGAACGTTGGAACTTTGTTAGAGCGTTTCAACTAAATCTAACCTAGAAATTTAGCTTCACACAAGTTTAGTCAGTGGAAGGTTCTTTTACATGCCCTAAATCTATGGGCACAAACTGAGACATTCGGTGACTCGTTTCGCCGTGCATGGGTTTCACCATAAGATTAGTAAAAATATGAAGTACCATGAACCGAACTTAGATTGCGTGTGCGGGTGGTGTGATGATCTATGTGACAGATACCATGCTATTCGGGGCAAGAAAAGGAAGCATTCTTTAACTGAACTCTCAGAATAACGTATTTTGTAATTTTATTTATGGCCGTTAGCTGCAATTATACTAATAAATAAATCTATGACATGGGACCGCCGCCTTTACTTCCCCTCCGAAGGAAGGCATACTGAAGGATTTTAATGCTCTTAAAAGATCGACGACTTCGACCAGGTCTGAACCCGCAATCTTGGGCACAGCAGTTCTGCATGCTACCAACTATGCCACCGAATCCACTTGTGTGTATCGACTCTTGGAGCACATTGCAGTCAGTTGCTTCATGGTTTCTGCAACATCTGTTAGTACAGTGGATCCATGATTTTTAGCTGGGTTCTGCAATGTTGACATTAGAATCAAGTCACATGGGAATTGCAGGAAGTAAGTTTGCAGATCAAAGCTCCAATAGAGGCAGTATCACTGCCATCTCAACTAATGGAGGTACCAGTCAGAGATATTTGCTCTCAGTTTCTCCACCAAGTCCTGGCATCTGGGAAACTCGGTGGGTGTCGGATTCAAGACCCAGTAAACTGCGAGTAAAGGGAACTATTCTTGTATGGCAGAGCTCCTGGGCACAGAGGTAGTCCATCACTTTAAAATGCAGATTAAGTTTAGGTCATGCAATGTTTTTGTTTATTTTATTTTATTTTATTCGTATGAATTTTTTTTAAATTTACGCATACACTTCAAATATTTCAAAATATTAAAATTTTATATTTTAACAAAGGTACAAGGAGCACATTATCTTGATGTTCTGCCCTTTAAAGAACAAACATCGTCATCTCTTTTCTTTCTCTTTCTTTCTTCTTCAATTCCCTTATGCTTTAAAGCATCGAGGTAGCCTTGTTTGAGCCATTTCTGCCATTCCTCTCTAGTTTTGCACATTCTCTTCATATCCACAACAGTTTTGCCCCTTTTCTATATCTCGTGTTCCGTTTCCACTCCGGCCGTCGTTGTTTATATCCGTCCAATCCGAGGCTACTTGTAGTTCTCTGAATCACTTTACCTCCACATGGGTGATAGCCCAACGTAGAGTGGTTTGTTGGGTTACCTTCCCATCCTCCATATTTATCCCCTGGAGACAGGTGCCCCAGATGGTCAGGGTTTGGGCAGGCATTTCCTACTTACCCACTAAGTTATGGTTTTCCCGCCAATACTCGGGTGGTTGATTACAGTGGTTTCCCACTGGGGGATGGGGCCGCCACATCCCTACGCCGCATCTCTTTTCTATATTACATATTCCTCAGGTGAAGCCGAATGGGCTCAACCCACTCCAACATTTCCAAACGTCCAACCTGATTTGCACCTGTTGCTTTGGGCGAGTGGAAATAGCGATCAACCCATTTAGATCGGGTAGGGTGTTGGCCTCTCATACACATGTTGGGCAGCTCATTGGGAATTTGGTGTATGGTTGCCCGATGCTAGGCTATGGACTGTAATAGGAGAAGGAATGATCCTTGGAGTTTGATTCATTCAGTTGACTTGCTTATTAAAACAGGCCAATGGTTTATTTGTGCTAACATCCTTTCTACTGGCATTTCAGGCTAGTGTTGCCTGGGTTAGGAATCTGAGAGGAACTATCTTATGGGGTATACCAAAGTCAATACACACTCAGCACTTGAAGGCATATTCTAAACCTCCCGCCTGTACTTATCGATTGCTCTAATATTTGTGAGGAAACCATTATATTTTCCCTGACATTCCCCTATGCAGAATATCTCTTTGCCTCCAGCCTCTCCAAAAACAACAAAATCTAACCTTTTTTTTCTTTCTATATGGATCTCCATATTGTAGGCCTACCCGTCAGACGCCACCATCCGTCAAACCCATACACTAAGGGGATGGAATGTGTTCTCAAGCTAGTCCGCACGAGACTGCCACTCACGGGTAGTGTCGGGTTGGGTGAGAGGTCAATGGTTATAAGAAAAACCAGCCCAAAGGGAACATATCCCCCGAGAAGTCCAGTCTTATGTGAAAGTTCATAATCATAACATTTATTCATAAAAACAAATCCCTAACCTACTTAGGGGGTTGCAGATCGGCTAAACCGCAAATCTAAAATAAAAATAAATAAATAATTAAAATTTCTCAAATTAATTCAAATTAAACCCCGTCAAAGACCTTTTACAAAAGAATCAAACAGCAATCTAGCTAGGAATATGTTGGGAAAATATTTCCCTAAGCACTACAAAGGTTCATGAAAAATAACAATAATTGCACCCTGAGTCTACGGCAAAACCAATGAATTTAATCATTGACAATCACAAAGTATTCAATTTACATTTAATAGAACCAATAAATATATCTAAACTGTGACGGTGTCACTTCCAACATTTAATTTAATTTTGTTAGCTAAATCCTATCTTATGTTAAACGGTAGGTGAGAATCACCCACACCAAAAGAAAATCAAAAATTAGCACGACTTAGTCATGTAATAAGAAACATCTGACTAGTATACACATATTCACAGGAAATGGGAAAACACAACAAATATGAATAACACTCCTAATGGTCATGCCCTTTGCATGCCTACCTGCCTGGATTCAATGCTCTTTGCACTCAATCGTCATCTGTGTGTAAGTCATTTAGTTTGACGAAAGAGTAGTGATAACTACGTCTCACATTGCATGATTACTAACTGCCTGTGTCTTCAGGTTATCACAGCGATTACAATCAGTCGTCTCAAAAATCGTGTATAACTGTCGTAGCTCTTGTCTCTATAGGGGCAGATGACCATGTAGTTCCGTCCCTTAAAACCACAATAACTACTACTACTCATGTCTCTAAAATGCCTATGTGTCGTTCGAAGAAAGAAAGAAAGAAAGAAAGAAGGGAAGAAAGAAGGTCAAAGAAAAATAAAGAATAAATATCAGATAAACAATCCATGGCTTATTTATATTTCAAATTATTAATTCCAATTTAGTGAAAAGAATTATGTTCCATGATTTTTATATTCAATTTTAGCTCAAATATTATTCCCTCATCGTGTATTTTAAATAATCATAGACCTATATAACATGGGCTGATGAGTAGCAAAACCACTACTCCAGTCTCTCCATCAAAGGTACAGTACACTTCAGAGATCCAAATAACACACTCGTCCTAATGACGATAATCAGTGGCTCTACCAGCTAACTATTCACCTCAGTAGACTGGGCAAAAATGGCCTCATGTCCCCTTAATCTCAAACACTTATCACTTTAACAGCGGAAAACCTCGGAGCAATAAAAACATGTCGTCGGCTGCAGCTCGTTTCCGAGTATACGATTTTCTGACAATACACTTCCAATATCGGGGCATTTTATGAATGAATTTCTGGTGACTAAACAGGCCGATTCTTGCATGGAACATGCGGCCACATACTAAGCATCTTATAGTTGGAGGAGAGCGTGGACGGGTTTGACGAAGCTTGCGTTGGAGTCGCTTCATTTCTGCCAGTCTGCGACGTTCCTTTTCAAAATGATTTACCGAAGCAGATATAGTTTGCCTCCAAAGTACACAATCTTCAGCCAGTGCCTCCCAAGTTTGAGGGTTAATTTCTGTCAACTTGAAGGTTTGTTTCAGCTGGTCTTTGAAGCATCTTAAAGGTGCACCCTGTGGCCTTTTACCAGTGCAAAGTTCACCATAGAGGTATTGGCATGGCAACCTGGTGTCATTCATGCAGTGGACATGTCCTGTCCCTCAGTCGATGAACAAAGATGATAGCTTCTACAATCTTGGTACATGCTTTCTCAAGGAAAGCAAGATTGGATACATAGTCATCCCACTTAATATTCATGATCGAACGCAGCTTTTGCTGGTGAAAACTCTCCAGTTTTCTGATGTCGCGACGATATAAGGTCCACGTTTCACATCCGTAAAGTAAAGTTGAGATGACCACTGCCTGATATACCATGAGTTTCGTGCGAATTGTAAGATCTTTGTTTCTAAAGACACGGTGTGATAATCGACCAAACGCCACATGAGCAGCTCGAAGCCTGTTTTCTATATCTTGTTCAGAAGTACAGTTCTTAGATAAGATGCTCCCTTGGTATGTAAAATGGTCTACTTGTTCCAAATTTGTGTTGGCGATGGAGGTGTTGAATTCTGCAATGCTGGACCCAGGAGCAGACTGAGCAAGTACCTTTGTTTTGCCTGGATTGATGCTAAGGCCAAAACGATCACATGCATTCTTGTAGCTATTAAATGATTGCTGTAAGTCCTCAGGTGTAAGGGCAAGTGATGCAGTGTCATCCACGTACTGCAGTTCAGTTATCTTAGTGACATTTGTAAGACGTGATCGAAGCCTGGCCAAGTTGAAGAGGCCTCCATCATAGCGATATCTAATATCTACTCCTGGTTTGCTCGCTGTCTCATACAGCATGGCAGCTAAATACAGGGCGAAGAGAGTTGGAGCTAGGACACACCCCTGTTTCAAACCATGGGTGATTGGGAATGCTTCTGAGATGTTATTTTGATGGAGAACCTGTCCAGTCATACCATCATGAAGTGCTCGCACCAGTTCCACAAACTGATCGGGACAACCAAAGCGTCTCAGTACCTCCCACATTGCAGGTCTTGGGGCGGAATCAAATGCCTTTTCCAGGTCGTAGAACACAAGAAAAAGGTCCTTGTGTTGTTCTTTACATTTTTCTTGGAGTTGCCGTGCACAAAATATCATGTCAACAGTGCCCCTGGAGGCTCGGAAACCACACTGAGACTCTGGAAGAGTCCTCTCAGAGATGACTTTAAGGCGGTTCAGTAGTATTCTAGCGAGTATTTTTTCCACTATAGATAGCAAGGAAATGCCCCGGTAGTTGCCACATATGCTATGGTCCCCTTTTTTGAATAAAGTGATGATGTTGGCATTTTTGAGGTCTTTACGATAATCGTAAAGAAGTTTCAATAATTCACCAAATTGCCGAAGCTAATGGATTCAATAGTAAATATGTTAACAATATAAAAAAAAAAAAGTCAACCCCTGGCACTATCCAGCCCATGACGGGCTAAGGCCGACCAAGCGACCGCTGCCCAGCCATTTGGCCTGCAGATATTGGGGTGACGCGTGATCAGCGCGTCGGGTCCCCTCGGCCGTTAATCTTGGTATTCGTGATCGGGGCGCTGTCTCACTGTCAGACAGCTACTCAATTGTCCTCACGAGGCTGAGTGCACCCCGTTCCAACCCTCACGCCAGTTTTAAAATTCCCGACGGAGCCGGGGATCGAACCCGGGGCCTCCGGGCGAGAGGCAGGCGCGCTACCCCAACACCACGAGGCCGGCTATGTTAACAATATAATTAACAAAATTAAGAACAAACCCGTTTTCAGATTAGCAAAAGAGGACAAAGAACCTTCCACATACGCAACGTTCACTTTTGTGAACCAATCCACATGCAATGTTACTAGTGTACTAAAATAATATAAAATAAAAACAGCATTCTGAACCAACAACACTAATCATAATAAATTTTTCAACTCACATATTCTCAACAAAACCAACAAATACAGCAATTCAGGTGTCTACCGGATTAAATGTAACGAGTGTAATGCCGATTACGTGGGACGAACGGGGAGAGGGTTCAACACCAGATTTTTGGAACATGTCAATGCCATCAAACATAATAAATTTTCAGTGATGGGCAACCACATGGCAGAAACTGGGCATAAATTCACAACCTTAGACAATGACTTAGAAATTTTACATCAAGAAAATAAAGGCACGCTCGTGAATATTTTGGAAGAAATAGAATTTGATAAAGCGTAGAGATTCAACCCTTCACACAATCTTAATGAAATAATATTTGAAACCAGCATTTTATACAGAACACTAATAGACGAATTATATAGTAATAGATAAAATTCCCGCTATATTCCACTATTCATACCCATCATTTTTCATAACATACTAAAGATTGACACCTCTCATTCTACGTATTAATCAATCTCCATAACAGCAATACACGGCGCGTCAACAAACCTCACTCATTCTCATTTCCTTAGCCTCCCATCTCCCACAACCCCAACCGCCATCTTTTCCCAAGCACGTCACTAACACTCAGCTGTAAGAGTCTTCGCAAGGCGCATTCGGTTTGTTTTTGTTCACGCCCGAGCGCACTGCAGTTCTTGGCGGCGCGTGACGCGGCCACAAATTTTCTCCGCCTCTACGTTTGCCAAGAGCAACCGGGGGACTAGAGTGGTCCCACGATGACGCAGTGGGGACAGCGGACCGCAGCACCGGCCTAATTCAGAAGTTCTGGTGCGCCTAGGCCTTATTGATCCAATAAGAGTATCTTCTTTGGAGCGTCGAGCGGGAATTGTAAATAATTACTATTTCATTATTCATTATTCTTCATGTGTTTTGTATGTGCTTATACAAGGAAAGTTTTTCCTTTGTGAAGTTTTGTTGGACAGGCTGAGGAAGGGGGAGTATTAGCCCCCGAAACATGTCCCTGTAAGTAATTAGAAATAAACAGTATTGAAGGCGGAAAATCTATTATTCTTTCAAAGTTATAGCATTCTTCAAGTCGTCAGGTACTTCTCGAGTTTCCCAAATTAACAGGATAAGTGTAAAAAGTCGAGTCTTCAAGGCCATACCTCCACTTTGTAACAACTCCAGAGGAATGTTTCTCGTCTTTAGTTGATTGAGCGCTTTGGTGAAATCTCGGAATGTCGGCGGAACCGCCATCCATGGTTGTTGGGGCTGCTGAGGGACGTTTCGAAGAAAGTCCTCAGCAACATTGGAGGCACGATTTAGAAGTGCAGAGAAATGTTCCTTCCAACGCTTCAAAATTTGTCCTTGTTCAGTTAAAATGGTGGAATTGTCAGCAGTTTTCAATGTACCTGATGATGATCGGATTGGGCCGTATACCTCCTTTATGCCTGCATAGAAGTTTCGCAGGTCACGGGCATCAGATAGTCTTTGCAGTTCTTCAGCTTTTCGCTGCCACCAGTTGTTCTTTATTTCCCTGATTTGTGCCTGACATTTCCCCTAAGTTGCACGAATTGTGATTTTTTCACACTGGAAGACGGATCTTGAAGAAAGGATAGATGGGCTTCCCATTTGGCATTGATGAGACACATAATTTCATCATTATTTTCATCAAACCAGTCTTGTCTTTTGTTCTTCACAAAACCAATTGTTTCTTCAACTGACTCAGTAATGACCTTCTGAAGCGTTGTCCATTCCTGTACTACACTATTTGTGCTAACAGGGTGACTAGCCAGCTTATTTGCGATTTCATTTCTGTAATCTGAAGCAATTGATTTTACTTGGAGTTTAGAAGTGTCAAATTTCCGTCTTTACAGGTTGTGGATGGATCGTTTCGGTTTGCGGCAGATTGAGATCCTCAATCGGCAAAAAATAAAAAAATAGGAGGCAAGGTTTCTCCGAAACGTATGGTTTTAATCTAATACACACGGCATTAGCCCAAAAAACATGAATTATTTGCCTTTAAATAAGTCGTTCAGAAGTGTAAATAACAGTTTTTGAATTGTTGGATGTTCTCTCCTGGTGTAGTAAGAATATATGTGCCGGCGAATAGCATCCTCTTTAAACGGATCCAGATTTGTAAATCTGGAGGTTCTAGGCCGCTTCTTTCCAGGAGTGGACAGTTTAGATGAACCCTCTTCTGAGTTGTTATATTTCTCCATCGTAACTCTTGTCACAGTTCTTTTACTAACTCTAAGAGCTTTCGCAGTGCGTTCTTGAACTCTCTATAATGGAATTAAAGGAACATTCTTTTCCGAAAAACTCTTAGCCTCCTCTTCAAAGAATTCCTTTGCGGCACATATCATTTCTCTTCCTTGGTGATGAATTGTCACACCATGGCTGGTGGCTGGCGGTATTTTTTTCATGAGGTGGACGAGTTCTGGGCCTCCCTCTCCCTCGAGGAGTATTCATAATGCTCAAAATATATATTGCAATACAATAATTGTAGGTCTACGTAATTAGTATTTAAAATACCGTTAGATACTTAATGACGGCTTCCAAACAGAAATAGAATAACACTCACACTGAACTGCTTGTGACAAGATCCTCAGAAGTGCGAGGTTTGGCAACTCCTACAAACTCCTCCTCAACACGAGCTGGCCAGAGGGCTTATCTCCATGGCAACCGCAGTCGCCCCACCCCGTTTCCATGACAACCATACCCCCCTCCTCTCTTTATCCCACCCCGGTAGGCAGTAAAAGAACCTCCCTCTAAGAAGTGTCAGACGTCAACTTTTGAGTATTACAACTCTAGTAATGTGGGACAATATTTAAAATTTGAAATACAAGGCTTCCTATATACAACTCTCTATATAAGTGTTTGAATTACTGAATGTCATTCTTTTTACATGGTTAAGCTGAAGTGTAATGCTATTATTCTGTATTGCAGAGAAGAAATTGCAGTATGTGACAACCATGGTTTGCATCGCAATAGCAGGGAAGCCAGTCATTGGAGTAATTCATAAGCCATTTGAACCTGAGCCTAACACATATTGGGCATGGGTAGGAAAACGCCTTCCCAATGAGTTGAAGCATTCAAAGCAGGTAATCAGTTGCTGTAGTTGATGTATGTATGCTGACTGCTTGATCCACTGAGAGAGAGAAGTTTTTCTTTAAATATGAAGGGTGGAGGGGGAGAGAGGATAAAGTGTAATATGATGAATCTTTTTCTTAAAAAATATGGATGGGATGCTCATCCTGATCCTATACAATATAAGGGATGAGCTAAGTTAATAAATGTTTGCGGAATGGAAACATTCCATCACAAGATAATCTATAGCATTTATGGTCTGTGATCTGATCTCAAAGAATTAATAAAAAATCCCGCCCAGCCCATGAACGGCCCTGGCGTACCAAGCGAACGCTGCCCAGACATTTGGCCTACAGATTGCCACAGGTTCAGCACGTTGGGTCCCCTTGGCTGTTAATCTTGGTTCAAGGAAATAATATCAAGTGAACTCTCCTGAAGACAACCCCTGTTAGTGAGTGATTTTTCCCAGAACAGATTTAAAACTTCATTGTACACCTATTTAAGGATCAACTCTCTTTCTATCCAACAATAAGGAATTATCTTGGTTTGATCTCTTATTCAAGAGCACTTCCAGGATTTAATCTATTGTGTATAGAATTGTATTCTATCTGAAACTGCATACAATCCTAAGTGAACTGGTAGTTGTAAGTCTCTCCATATTGTTTCTAGGAATAACAGTACAATACCATTCTTGTTTAAGATAACATCTGGGTATTCTGCCTTCATGAATACAGGGACAATGCAAATTATGAACTCAGGGTTTTCCAATCTAAAGATGACCTGTGTTCAGTTGGGAAGAAAACCTAAGAAGATTATGTTGTATCAATCAGAACTGTTTAAATAGCCAGGCCAATTAGGAAATTCCAAGAACAGATTAAAATTCAGTGCCAGATGAAAACATGGGAAAGACCAGTTTTTTCATGGAACTGTTCCTGCTCACTTGAACACATTCTGGTCTGCCACTTACAGTAGAACGTCTTTTATCCGGACGTCGAACAACCGGAACGTCAATCATCCGGACGAACAAAAAAAGAAAAAAAATACAGAGCAGCGCGTGCTTACTGTTGTTATGCGGAAGTGCGCGCTGCTTACAGTAGTGAGTTGGTTCTCGTTTTTAATTGTTGACTCCTACCGTTTGTTTACTCTATGTTTCAACGTGTTATAGTATGTGAGTGTGCGTATCGTATTGTATTCATCATCATCATCATTTCCCCTTATCCAGCTCCTGCCGGGTTAGGGCATTTATGGCACTTCTCTACTTTCCTCTTTCCTTGCACCATTCTTCTTCCACGATCTTGTCCCAGTCCAGATTTCTTTTTCTTACGCTGTTCTTCACTGAATCAATCCACCTTGTTCTAGGTCTTCCTCTTGCTCTCTTACCCTTGCACTTTGCCTCCAGCATCTGTCTTGGTATTCTATTTTCCTCCATCCTCTTTACATGTCTAAACCACCTTAGTTTATTCTTCTCAATTCTCTCATTTAGTTTTTCCATCCCAACTTCCTTCCTAACATCTTCATTCCTCACTCTGTCTTTCCTTGTCTTTCCTATCATACTTCTTAGGAATTTCATTTCACTGGCTTGGATTCTACTCTCTTGCCTGGTTGTCAGGGTCCAAGTCTCAGCTGCATAAGTTAATATGGGAACATAGTACACTTTATACATTACCTCCTTGCTTTTCCTTGGTACTTCCTTATCCCAAACAAGTTTTCTTACACTTTGATAGAATGCATTGCTCTGCTGTACCCTCCTGCCAATCTCCATGTCCAACCTACCAGTTTGCATCAATTCACTTCCTAGGTATTTGAACGTGTCCACAATTTCCAAACTCTGACTTCCAATTTTCACAGTGCCCTTTGCTTGTCTTTCCCCTCTTGTCATCACCATGGTCTTGCTTTTCTCTATACTGATTTTCAGGCCGTACTTCTGAATATTTTCGTTCAGAGCATCTAGTTGTTTTTGCACTTCTTCGGTGTTCCTTCCCCAGACCACAATATTATCCGCAAATAACAGTAACTTCATTTCTTTATGTCCATATGCTTCCTTTGTTTCCTTTACAATTTCATCCATCACCATTATGAACAAGAGAGGTGACAGCACACTCTCCTGTCTTAGTCCAGTCTTGTTCCTAAACCAATCTGTCTTTCCAACTGGGGTCAGTACCCTGCTAACACAGTTGTTGTACATTGCTTGCACCATTTCCAACATTTCTCTTCCCAGTCTCTTCTTAACCATGGTTTCCCATACCTTCTCTCTGGGGACACTATCATATGCCTTTTCTAGATCTATGAAAGTCATGATCAAATCCTCTCCACATTCCCAGTTCTTTTCCATCACCTGCCTCAAGCTAAAGATTGGGTCCACTGTGGATCTTCCACTCCTGAAGCCATACTGTTCCTCTTGCAACTCTCCTTCCACCTTTCTTCTCATTCTTCTTTCTAATATCCTTTCCAGTATTTTTACTATCTGTGATATGAGGGTGATCCCTCTATAGTTATCACACACCTTCTTGTCCCCCTTCTTAAACA
This sequence comes from Meconema thalassinum, assembly GCA_946902985.2. Lineage (NCBI taxonomy): Eukaryota > Metazoa > Arthropoda > Insecta > Orthoptera > Tettigoniidae > Meconema > Meconema thalassinum. Next base: position 306,235,249 of record OX336390.1, read on the forward strand.
CTGGTATTATTAGCCCTTTCTCCCAGTCTTCTGGTACACATTTCCGTTTCCACACACACTTTAGCAGTCGATACAACCATTGCATACCAACAGGTCCAGCAGCCTTTATAATTTCTACACTGATTTCATCCACCCCTGTTGCTTTTCCCATCTTCATTTTCTGTACTGCTAATTCCACCTCCAGCATTGTTATATCATCTTCTGTTATAGAGTCGTCAGGTTGTGTCACTTCCATCTCACCAGTACAATTGCTCACATTCAATAGCTTATCGAAATACTCCTTCCATTGTCCCTTTATCTCTTCTGGGTGTGTTAACAACTCTCCATCTTCCTTTTTCACTAGCTTTGTTGTAACTCCTTCTTTCCTCTTACTTCTTAGAAGCCCATACAGCATCCTTTTACTGCCACTTACATCTGTTTCCATTCTTCGTGTAAATTCTTCCCAACTTTTCTTCTTTTCTTCTCCTACCACTTTCTTACACCTTCGTTTGCTGTCGTGATACTTCCTTTTGCTTTCTTTTGTTTGATGTCTGTTCCATTCTTTCCATGCAGACTTCTTTTCTTTCACTGCTTTCCTCACTTCCTCATTCCACCACGGTGTCTCCTCTTTCACTCTTGTTGACGTCCTACCTCAGGCACTTTCTGCTGCACCAACAAATGCCTTTTTAAAGTGGGACCATTCCTCTTCTATCTTTTCCACTTCAGTAACTGGGATTTGTTGCTTCAATCTCTCCTGAAAATCTTCCTGTACAGTTTTGTCTTTCAATTTCCATACTTTTATTTTACTTTCTCTGATCTCCTTTAGGTTTTCCAAGTTTTCCCATCTAAATTTTGCCACCACAGCTCTATGGTCCCCATCAAATGCTTCTCCTGGTAAAGCTGTCACATCTATCAGCTTTCTGCGATTAGTCCTTTCCACCAGAAAGTAGTCAATTACTGATTTTGTTCTTCTATCGCCCCAACCATATCTCGTTATTTTCCTCCCCCAGGGGCTCACATCTTGTGGGCGTGGGTTGGCGACCACGGGGCCCCAGCTGAGTCCGGCATTGCTTCCACTTACTTGTGCCGGGCTCCTCTCTGTCTTCTTTCCTGTCGACCTCACTTGGTCAACTCTTGTTCTCTTCTGACCCCGACGGTATTAGGGTATCCGAGGCCTAGGGAGTCTCTTCCTTTCCCGCCTTAATTGGCCCTTGTCTCATCTTTTCTGATACCCTCCTTCTGCGAGGGGTCAGCCTTCTTTTTCTCTTCCTTTTACCTCCTGCCTTGTGCTCTAGGCCCTTAAGGAGGCAGGGTGTATGTAGCCCCACCACTTCTGGTACACCCTAGATAATGCTACACCCTCAGGGGCTCACGGCTGGTGAGTTCGGGAGTTGGCGACCCCGAGGGATTCCTGAGCTGGGTCCGTTTTCCCCTTTTGTCCCTTCCCTTTGGGGCGGACCCTCTCCTCTTTCACTTTCCTATATGCCTTTCATGGCTCTCCTTCCTTCCAAGTCCCTCAATCCGCCTTCTCCGAGGGTTGAGGGCATTTCTTTTCCTTCTGTCCTTTTATTTGCCTTATTCTCCTTTAGTTTTCCCTTTCTTCTTCTAGTATGTAGGTTAGTAGTTAGTTTTAGTTTTTAAGTTCGCCTTTTTTTTTTTTTTTTTTTTTTTTTCTTTTTCTTTTTTTCATCTTCACGATCACCCAAACCATCAGGGGCCGATAACCTAGATGTTAGGCCCCTTAAAACAACAATTATCATCATCATCGTTATTTTCCTGCTGTTTTTCTTCCGAAACCACGAATTACCCACTATCAGTCCATTCCTTTCACAAAAGTTTACAAGTTCTTCTCCTTCCCGGTTCTTTTTCCCATATCCATATGGTCCAATGACTTCTTCCTTTCCTTGTCTCTCGTTTCCGACTTGTGCATTCATATCTCCCATGATCACCACTTCTACATCTGAAATTACTCTTTCTACATCCTCCAGGAATACTTCAATATCTTCTTGTCTGTTTCCAGTCTGTGGTGCATACACTTGTATGAAGTCCATCACGTCATTTTTCATCTTCATTCTAATTTTCATTATTCTGTCACTCACACACTCGACCACTTCAACATACTCCTCCAGTTGTTTCGAGGTTATCAGTCCCACACCATTTTTTGCCTCTTGGCCACCACTCCAGTATAATGTATATCCTTTCCTCAATTTCTTCCTTCCTTTACCTTTCCATTTCACTTCACTCAGCCCCATCAATCCAACATTCTCCCTCTCCATGAAGTCTACCACCTCCTCCACCTTGCCTGTCAGGGTCATGACATTCATGATTCCCACTTTCATTTCGGTTACTGGTCGCCCATTTCTCACAGTTCCCCCAGTACCAAAAGAACTGCGCTTCGCCTGCAGGGTACGCCCTAACCTTCTCCGAATCATTTGAAGTGCCATTTCCATTTTAGGCTATTATTACGATGGGGTCGCCACTCCCAAAGGCATTTTATGAAGCTACTGCCAGCTATTATACAGGCCGCCCCTAACATGGGAAACAGACGCCCTTGCAGCCGCCCCGTTGTGTAAAGGGCTTCTACGAGTGGCAAAAGGGAAAAAATAAAATCGCAATGTTTTATCGATTGAGAAAAAGGTGGAGATCATTAACAAACTGGATAAAGGTGGGAGTGTGCAGGGTGTAATGAAAACTTACAGTGTTGGAAAATCCACAATTTATGATTTGAAGGACCGAAAAAATGAAATTCTGAATTATGCATCTAAGTAAGATAGTGAAGAAGGGTCTAAAAAAAGATGAACCAGCTACAGATGAAAACTTGGAAGAAGCGGCGTACTTATGGTTTATTCAGACAAGAAGTAAAGGGAGATCCCATTTCTGGACATTTGTTAGCGTTGCAGCTAAATGAGGAGCTTGGTGGTTATCACCATAATGTACTCTGCATGGTTTTTTCATGTATAATAAACGCATGTTTGATTATCCGGAAAAATCGTTATCCGGAACACTTTCGGTCCCAATTAGTCCGGAAAAACGACGCTCTACTGTATTCTGACCATTTATCAGCCTGAACTGGGGGTTTTAATAGATTTTCTAAAATTCAAACTCGCGAGTGGTTGAAGATAAATCCTTGTTGTGTTATTTTTCAGTCTTATCAGTGGATGTACAGTAATGCTTTAATTTAAAATAACACTTAACACTTACATATTTAATGACATGTTTTAATGACATCACAACTTTGTAGTTTTGGAGAAAGTGAAAAAGTCTTACAACATGGACAGACTAACAAAACCAGGCACAGCCAAATACACTGCTGTCTGCTAATGTGTGCATTTACACCATTGATTTACTCAATAGCCCCCAACAAGCTCAATTAGTCCTTAAAAGCCACATTGTTTTGATGTCTGGCTGTGGAGTTTGTTCTTGAAACATTTCCATGAACTATAATTTGTCTCTTTTCTTAAAATTATTTATTTGCATGCAGATTGATGAAAACTTGAGAACACATGCTATGTTTCCTATCCTTGTGTCTTATCATATTTCCAGTATCATTATAATATAATTTTTCATTTAGATGGACAAGAATTTGAAAATAATAGTTTCCATGTCTCATGCTGGACCAGCAAAGAACGTAACACAGCAACTCTTTGGGAAGTCAGCTACTTTGGTGACTGCAGCTGGAGCAGGTATGTAATACATCCACTCTTTGGCCAGAAATGGAAAACAGTATCTCTGATAAAATAGATTTTTATCTTCGACAATTGGCAGCCCACCAGACTCTTTGTTGTTATCTCAATGTTTGATATTACCTCTGTGTTGTCTTATCAAATCTGAATTGTTAAGATCAGATGAAGCTGACAAATAAGACTAGAGATTATAACACAGAACATATCACTGGAAGTAGTTGAACATTTCAGATACCGTACTGGGAAAATGTCCTTCCACAAGACGGAAAATTAGAACAGGAAATTAAGTCCAGAATTACAAAGACATCAGTATTCTACCTGCAGTATGTGTAAAAAATTGATATAAAAGTGTTCTATATCTGTTATTATATATTATTCACACTTGTATTCAAATAGGGCACTTATTGGTGGTTAATCCATTGGCCTATAGTAAGAGCCACTCTCTGTCTTGTTCTATCCGGTGACAGCTATGCTACTGATGCTACTAGCCTGGCTAAGAGCATGACTAGCGTTTTTATGCCTCGTGGGCATACAATCGAACATCTATCCCCATCATGGTGATTTGTATAAATTGTATATACAGTAATTACATTCTCAGTGTGTAAAATGTACCCATTATTCTTTATTGTATGTGCCGTTATACGGTGATACAGTAACGGCAATGAGCCAGCTTGTAGTTCCGACGCAACAACATGCTACCTCCCATTATTCTTCATGTGATTTGTATGTGCTTATACAAGGAAAGTTTTTCCTTTGTGAAGTTTTGTTGGACAGGCTGATGAATAGGCAGTATTAGCCCCCGAAACATGTCCCTGTAAGTAATTAGCAATGAACAGTATTGAAAGGCGGAAATTTCATTATTCTTTCAAAGTTATAGTTACGTCAATACGGACCTGAATAATCGCCATCATGGACAACAACATGCAGCGAGAAGCCGTTCCGCGTTTGGGTTGGGACAAAAGCAAAAAGTACTTCTTGAGGTCAAATGTTATGGAACTAAAGACGTACTCTTGAGGTCATATGTAGATCTATTGTGCCGTAGGATCATGGATGATGAATGGAAGAGAAGGAAGTAAAATACAAATACAGTTGTAGATTTTAAGATGGTATATTGCTGAGTTTTAATTCACTGGCCGAGTAAGCCAATATACCATCTTTTTGGAAGCCTTCATAGGGAGGTCATGGCTGCTTCAGCTTTTAGTTCTCGCAGTGAAGAGGTGCAGGTGCGCTTCATAAAATGGGAGGTAGCGTGCAGTTCGCTACTCCTGTGGGGGTCCGGGCGGGGACACCAAGAGCCCGCTGATGTGCCAGCTTGGTGTCCTAGGTGAAACCCCACACAAGACATGGCACAAACCTAAAAAAAATGTCTCAGTTTTAGTAGATTTTAAGTTCATGAAAATCTGTGTGCATAGGACCAGAAGCGATAAACTAATAAATGAACTTATCAGGAGAGAGGTTGGAGTTGAAAAAAAATAGATGTTGAAGTGGTTTGGGTATATGATGAAGATGAGGAGGGAAAGAAAAGATGATCATTTATCATTATGTTTGTATCGTATTTACTCGGCTATGGAACCCCCTTTTTTTTTCTAAATGTTCAGTTCTGAAATTGAGGGGGGGGGGGGGGGGGGGTACTATAGAAGCGAACTTCGCAAAAATCCATTATTTAGGGAAAGGGAGAGAGTAACTTTAAGCTATTTTATTTTGATGCTACATAGTACGATATATTTAATCAAAATAAACTAAGTTTACATCTTTAATCAGCCCATTATGAGACTGCCATAACCTCATTTAATCACCACTATTCCATACCCCCATCGACTTTCACTACTATCCCTTGCTTAGCAAAAATCTTAGTATCAAAGAAATAGAATGGACTGGACAAAGTATCAGACATGGAAATGCAAACTTTATTTTTATTTGAACTTAGGGAGGGAGAATGCATAAATTAGGGAATGAGGGATGATGCTGAACGATCACATCTCGCTAACATTTGTAAACACAACCGAGTACGTATTATTCACATTAATATACCAATAATGTGTCACACAAACGCCGATGGTTCTTGCAACAAATTATATGTTCTTTAAAATAAACCCGAGAAGAAGGCTGCCGCAAACACCACTTCGAAGCGCAATACAAAGAAAAGAATACAAACAAAAGAATGCAGGCAAGATATGAAACCATAACTTTCATTGGCGGATTTTAATCTTGGCGTTTCTACTCGGCCAATAGTGTGGCATCTTCTATTGCAGCGTTTCCCAAACTGTGGTACGCGTACCACTGGTGGTACGCACGTACTGCTGCAGTGGTACGCGGTGATGTTACGAAAAATATAAAAAATATGAGATACGTTATGGAAAATATAATAATATAAAATAAAAAGTTTAAAAATAAAGAAACATTGATATATTGCCGGAGGACTTAAAGGCCAAAGACAAGGAGCAGTTTTATGAATTGAATTGTGATTCAGAACTAAGGCAAACGTTTTCATAAATGACTCTTGTGAACTTTCAGGTTGAGAGGCGTGCAGACTATGCAGACATAGCTGACAAAGCAGTTAGATTTTTACTGCCTTTCACTACTTCGTACTGTACCCATGTGAGTAATCTCGATGGAAAATATGCTTCCGCCTCCAGCTAGCATCAGGACTCGGGCGTGTACCGTCTCCCCATTGAGCCGTTGCATATTTTGGATTTGAGGCTAAAAGGTATCAACTCTACAATGACAAGGCACAACTCTATTCTAAAACTTTAATTCAGTAATCTATTCATGGCTTCAAACAAACAAACCAATCCCCATAACCATAAAAACAAAAGCAAACAAAAATTACTTCCACAATCCACTAATATGAACATAATATAATCATAATAAAATCATATGATAACTCAAACCTTTACCCTTATATGAGTTTCACAAAATACTCTAGTGCGCTGATGCACATACAACTTCAGAAACAAACTGTACATTGATACTACTGTCATACAATTGTGACTTCTTTAATTCCACAAAATTACTTATTCCTTAAACCTCTTAATTTGACAATTATGTGTACCGTGTGTGTTTTGATCTTTCTCCTCCCACCAAATGCTTTACATGCATTAGCCTATTCTGGTGTTGCACAGCAGTCAACGTGCAACTCCATAACTATGTAAGCTACCCCTACTCTTCCTCTATTTATATAGTTCCACTGCATGCCGTTTGTGATTTCATCTTAAAAACGTTAAGTTATTGCTGTGTCGGATGGTACAATTAAACTACCTTGCGCGCGTAACCTGTGGAATCTAGTAACCAACTTCTGAAAAAGTTGTCAGTGACAGTACAAATGCAACGTCTAACCATTCGTTAGATAGCTAAAATCATGAACCATCAGGGTGATCTATAATTATCAATATGTTCTCAAACCACATGGCTTCATTACTCAATATAACAATATTTCATTTCATGTCATTAACAGGGTCTAAAATCTGTTCTTTTCAAACTGGCTTTCACGGTTCGCATGACCGTCCAGATCCTCTACCCGAGCGGCCTGTATACAATAGAAGTGGAATGGGGTTCCAACATTAGCTCGACCCTCGCTTCCCGTCTAAAAGCTACCTTCACCAAGCAGTATAAGATTTTACAAGACAAATACTGTTGTCCCAATGACACAGATATCCCAATGGACTCTTAACTGAATATTATGCACACAGGTATTGAATGAGCTTTACATTTACTCCTACTCTGTGGATAATAATAATTGGCACCACATAGCCCATTTCAACATGAAGGTACGAGGTTCATAAAACATTGGTCTAGTAGGTAACCGGTGTCTTCAATAAATGCTGCAGTCAGCCCATAACATGCTGCCGTAATACGATTCGCTTCAACGAGCCGAATCAATTAAATCATAAGTTCTCGGGGAATCAGATAGAGTGGAGGTGTCCATCGTTTGCCCCTCACCTATCACGGGATTCCAACCCGGAACATTCCATATCCATCATCAGAGTTAGGGTCCATATCACTAAATACACTCTGGTACAAAGCATATCTCCAATTATGCCCCACGGCGTACGAGATTTCATACGTCGAATAGACCACCTGGTTCCTGACCTAATGTTACGACCTTCGTCCTATAATATTAAGAGAAATCTATCAATTACTCTATAAGCTTCTCACATAAGCTGCAAATTCAATTCACTAAAAGCTCTTCCATTCCTGGCATAATTATATTCCCATTACTACAATATATTCTGATATAACCTCTTTTCTTAATCCCTTAATGTAATCTTACTGTATAATCTTACTGCTTAGATCGAGAAGTCTTGCAATTAGCGTAACTATTTCTTGCTTACAACATTTTACCTGATGCGTCCATTCATACCTTTATTTTATTCATTATTATTATTATTATTATTATTCTCACTGACATAAATTACCAAAATCCGACACAACTAAACATCTCAAAAATCCGAACAACCGTGTTCGTTTCATTTACATAACTGATTGCCATTTTTAATTAATAGTCGTAACGATTAATCCACTCACTGATGCAAATTAACATCTCAACTCTATGAAAATCAACACAAAAATGATTAAACCTGGAGAGTCTATCTCCTAATCTGATTCTTACTGGCATCTTTATAACTCTGAAATCACATAACATGCAGTGGCCTATATTTCTACTTTAACATAATTTGTGGGGTTCTCACTTATATAAGCTCTTCATGGTGGCTCCACCCACTCATATTCCTCCGGGTCGCCTGCCATATGCAGGTTTAGCGTGACATTTGCATCTTGAATACACACATTTTATGATACATATCTTCCGCTAACCACACGACACTTTGCATTTCTATAAAGAAGCTATTGCTTCCAAAACACATGACACTTTATAACACTTATTAAACCATTATTTAAAAGATATTTCACATATGCTTTATACATAACACACGTCACTTTGTACACTTTTCATTGATTGACATTCCCTAGCAAAGATATCAAAATTGCAGGTGTCGACGGCATCTCCCGTGCTCCTACCAACTCCTGATTGAAAGTCTGGTTCACCTGCCCTCGGAATTCACCAACAGTTTATCCATACTCCTACGGTAAGCTTCCTGCTTTGCATAAATATGCTAACTTCCGTCCTGAGCGTTATTATTCGGTATTCTTAAGACATTACCAAATGATTCGTAAAGTTTCTCCCAGCGCATTCCAGCGTAATTAGACCTGTATGATCAGTCACTATTTTATACATTGCGCTTTACACTGTCCATAACTTTACACAAATTATTATTTACAATAGTTCTGCAACGTATCTCACACGTTGCTTCCTAAGTGAACACACCATTGTTCGTACTGCTGAGTACACCTGCAGCACGACTATTATTAATAAAAGCTTATTAAATGCTTCACTCAAATGTACAGGTCTTTGTTCGGGCGTCCTTTCATGAGCCGGATCGCCATACGTTCCGCCTTGACGACTGTCTGCGACTCTCCTGACAAACTGTGACAAACTGCGTAAGACTGGCTCCAACTGGGGTGCTCTGCCAAGGGTCGACTCCCTTATATTGGATTCACACAAAAAGTAGAGCGAAATTTTCCCGCGTTAACTCGACTCCTCTCCCAGCATGATTCTGGTCTCGAAACCATGTTCATCGGGTTCCTTTTTCTTCTCTGATCCCAGAACTATCTGCGTGCTGAAGAATCGCTCGGCCAATTAATTAATATTAATTCCTTTCTCCGTAGCGTGGGGACGCTACCTCACTGGGAATCCCTGGCAACATCCTCAAATCCAGCCGCGAACAACCATAGTCTTCTGTCCTTCCGCACTCCATTAAATATGCGTCAATTTCGCAGATTAAAGGCTCTAAAATTTGCCTCCTGGCTATAGATTCACCTGTGCACAACTCCCATGTCATTTCGTTACTCCAAGCACGAGTAATCAATGATTTTCCTTGGGATCTTCCCAACCCATTCTCATTTCCATTCTCAGTCGGGGAATAACCTGGTCATTATTCAAGCCCCCGACCTCCTCCAGACGACATAACGAGGTCAGAAAGATTGACGTGGCTCCACGGAGCACCTCCCACAATTCTGAGCCTATTAGTAAAACGTCAAACTCTGCACTTGCTGTGCTCCAAGTCCAGTATAGCCTACTCCGAGTAGTCGAATAATGCTGTATTCTGCTCAATTTCCCTGCATTATTTTAATAAATAATGTCATTATCAACTGAAATCACACCAGTGATTAAATATACACTTCTCTCTAGGGGTTTTTACAATGAAACTCCCTCCACAGACCTCGGGTTCGTTCCCTGGTGGAACCTTTATACTGAGATCACAGTCTCTGAGATCCGCGTTCGATATCAGTCAGCATAAGCCCCTCGGGTTCATATTCCCCTTGCAAAACTTATAGAAGTCGATTGCAAATGACTATAAGTAACCAGCTGACTGTCTACCACTGTCTGTGTTTACATGTGGGGTCCTTCACCTCGTCTGGCTGCGAGTAGGTTAGTTCCGTTCCCCCTTCCACACTGCGCTCTCTCTCTTAGCTGTTCATTCTCAAGGCGGAGGGTCGCATTTATGGCCTCAACTTCCCTCGCTACTTCAACCATTTCTTTGTAGAATTCTCGCAGGCACTGGCATTCTTGCTGTATGTCCCTTCCACTGGGCAAGCTGTCGGCTGCTCGTTCCGTCTCGCCGCGTGAACTTTCAGGTCCGACTGCCTGGCTGACTTCGCTATCCACGTTCAGTTGGGTGTGCGCTGTTAATACTTCTTCTTGTTCGTCGAATTCTTCTGGCGAATAATAAATTTTTAAATTGGCCGCATTCATAACGACCTCGTTTCCAGTTTCTAAATGCTTTATCCTGTATGCATTGTTTTGTAGGTCTCTAATCATCTCGAACGGGCCGTGGTAAGCAAAAATGAACTTCTTATACTTCCGTGCCTCTGGATCTGAACTGGCTGGTTTCCTGATTAAAACTTTCTCTCCCACGAGAAGCGGTCTGTGACACCTCTTCGCACGGTTTCTTCTCTGACGTCTCTCCGCCTGTACTTTGAGATATTCGAAGGTTCGTTGGATCCTCAATTCTCGTCCTGGCTGTGCGTCTACTGGTAATGGAATGACACCAGTCCACGGTCTCTCCGGTCTCTGATCCAAATGTAGAGTCATGGGAACCTGACCTGTCGCCTCATGTACGGTATTATTTATACAGTATTCAATTACTTCTAGGAATTCAATCCAAGGCCAATTCGCTTCAGAGCAGTAGATCTTCATGTATTTCTGGATCTCTCTCATTACTCTTTCAACTGGACTTGCCTCAGGATGGCGAATGGTAGATAAGATTGCCTAATTCCTAGAGTTTCCAGTTCTCGACGAAATTCTGCACTTGTGAAGCAACTTCCGTAGTCTGAGAGAATGTTATCCGGCTTCCCAAGAATCGGAATAACTCTCTCTTTCAGGCGTTTCAATACCTGCTTTGAACTTGTCTTCTGTATGGGGCATAATACCACCATTTTTGAAAATACATCCATGGCTACAAAAATGTGTCTATTGCCTCTACGTGCTCTAGGCAGTGGTCCAAAGTTGTCTATGCTCAATAGCTGCCGTGGCTTCTCCGGTAACAACGGGATAGGTCGTTGTCTCATTAAAAAGGGATTTGGCTTTACCCTTTGGCATAGATCACATGTCCTAATAGCATTTCTCACCGTTTCTCTCAACTTTGGCCAAGTAAATGCTTCTTTCAACAGAGCACAAATTTTGTCTATCCCTGGATGTCCAAATGCTCTGTGTGCTAGCCACACCAATCTCCTCTGCAATGATGCAGGAATCACAATCCTTTGACGTGTATGATCTACATCATCCCACTTGTGTAGTATCTGATTATACCATACATAATCTGTTGCCAATGCCTCTGCCTCTCTGTATATTGCAGTTCCCCTTGCTAAACGTCCCTCGAAGTAATCGATCATCATCTTCCACCACAGGTCTTCGCGTTGTAGGTTGGTAAGATTCCTCAAGTCATCCAACGTCTTCTGATCTCGATTCTCAATCTGGACAGCTAGCGCTTCCTCTTCTCTACGGTAACGGCTTAATATGTCCGGTATTACATTCTCTTTCCCTGGACAGTATTCTATTTCCACATTAAATTGCTGAATATACAGGGACCATCTTGTCAATCTCTGGCTAGACAAGTCTGTCTTTAACAAAAATGTTAAAGCTTTATGGTCTGTTCTGAGGACTATTTGAAAGCCATACACGAGTTTATGCCATGATTGCAACGCGTACAAAATTGCGAGCAACTCTATCTCTGTAATCGTGTAATTTTTCTCATGGGCTTTCAGCCTCCTACTTATAAAGGCAATAAAGACTTTCTTTTCAGGCTGGTCAACATTTTCCTGGAATAGCATCGCTCCAATCCCAATGAGTGATGCATCCGTCTGTATGATGAACTTTTGGGTATAATCCGGGTATCCCAGTTTCACATATTCCAAAAGCATTTGTTTTGACCTCACGAATGCTTCCTGACATTGCTCCGTCCAATTCCATCTGCCGCCTTTCTTCAATAGGTCCTGCAGGGGTGCTACTGTCGTAGTATAATTTGGGCAGTGGTTCGAAAAGAATCCAATTACTCCCAAATACTGTCGGACGTGCTTTACTTTCGTGGGTCGAGGGAAATTTCGAATTACCTCCAATTTATCTTGATTAGGCTTAACTCCATTTGCATCAATGACATGCCCTAGGAATTTGACTTCCCTCTGACAGAAGTGCGATTTCTTGATATTAACCTTAAAGTTAGCTTCTCGAAGGTCATCTAGCAACTTCTTCAGGTCTCTCATGTGCTCCTCCAGAGATTCTGATGTGAGTAGAATGTCGTCTACGTATCTGATGGTACTCTCTTTCACATCATCTGATAGATTGCGAACTAACGCTCTTATCAGTGCTGAACCAGCTGTTTTCAACCCAAAAGGTAGCCTTAAAAATGTGTATGTGTGTTGATCAAACATAAATCCTGTCAACAGACTAGTTTTCTTCTCTAACTCAAGATGGTGGAAACTGGATGTGATGTCCAAATTTGTGAATACAGTTTTCCCTTTGAACTTCCTGAGGATCTCTTTAATAGGTGGCACTTGGTCAAATTCCGGAATAACCTTCAAATTTAAATGTCTCAGGTCCAGACATACTCTGACAGTTCCGTCTGTCTTCGGTACAATTACCAATGGACTTACATAAGGCGTAGGTGTCTTCTCAATAACACCGGCCTCCAACATCTCCTGAATTGCCTCTTTCACTTTAGCATAATGCCTTTCGGCTATAGGGTAGGGTTTCTGCCTAAATGGTGTCCAATCACTGACTTGAAAAGCATAAGTGAAGTTCTTTATACGACCAGGTCTCGAATCAAAGACTTCCTTCTGTTCCAGTAATAACTGCTTTAAATTTTCCTTCTCTTTTAGCCCAATTTTCGCTTCTTCTAGTTTTTCCGAAATATATTCTTCCAGTTCGGGTTCCAGATCTTTCTCCAGGTCTGTGGCTAGTGTTTTCAGTTCTTCTTCTAACTGCTCCATAGCTAACACTTCTTCCTCAGCCACATCTCTGTATGTATGCCATACTTGTTCACTTGACCCTGGTTCAATCTCATTGAGTGCGACCTCCAAGCCTTCGGCTTCCTCATTCACATGGAACATAACCCTGTCCTGTGCTAGGTCGATTATCACTCTGTATTCCCTTATAAATTCTGCCCCAATAAGTAGGTTATAAGGCAGTTTGTTTACTAATAGAAAACTCTGTGAGAATATAGAGCCTCCTATCTGTAAATCTAGGAATACCTGATATTTACATATCATCGTTCTGTCTGGAATTACCCCTTTTATTTTGACACTAGAGATCGGTATTTTCAAAATATTCTCTCTCTGGGCTATTTCATTATATAAAGCTTGTGTCATTAGGCTCACTGTTGACCCCATGTCTAACAAACTTCTTATTTTCAATCCTGCCACTCTTACGATTATAATAGGCAATTCTCTCTTGACCATGACCTGTGATCCTCCTGTATCCTCGATTAGCTCTTCTGGTTTGGCTATCCAATTGATGATGTTAACAGACTTCCATCCCTCAGTCTCGAACTCTTCTAATTTTGGCGTTTTTTTTTTCTTCAGCGCCCGTCCCCTTGGAGTTTCTTCTCTCCTGTTCGCTGTGCTGTAGCTCCAAACTCTTAGCTCCATCTCCATATCTGTCTGGTGATGTCCTGTTCTGCATAACTTCTTGCCAGCGGACTTGTTGTTTTTGGGGCTCATCTCCCCTTTCCTCGAGGTATCGCAATGAAGCGTGATATCGTTCCTCTACCTCGTCATCGAAGTTACCGTACTTCTTCTTTCCTGGGGTCTCCAATTTCTATTGTTACCTTCTTGGCCATTGTTACCTCCATTGTTTTGGTACGGTCTACCCCTGGTATTCTGCTTATTCCACGAATTTCGACCTCTTCCTCCTCTACTAGCATTCCCTTTGTACTTTGACTGCCATCTTCTGGGTTCCTGTTCCCATTGCCGTCCGTAGGAATCTAATGTTTCTGTGCTCGTAGCTTTGTTGTTCCTTGGAGCTTGATGTTGGTCAGTCTGCGTGTTGGTCACGTGTACCTGTTCCACGGTTCGACTCTGACGCATCGTATTTGCTGTTGTGAGGTCCAGTTGTCTAAGAACTGTCTCCATTTCTATAGCAGTTTTCGCTTTAGCCGAGATTAGCAGTCTTTGGATCTCGTATGGAAGCTGCTTGGCGATAGCAATACATAATTCCAGCTCGCTCGGTTTTTGATCCAGTTCTTTGAAGCGACACATCTGCGATATAAAAAATTCTGCGTACGTCGTTGGGTTGTTAGTACTGTATTTTTTTGAATATAAATCCAACCGTAAATTCTGTTGGACCGCTGGATCCCAGTATCTCTTCAAAAATGCCTCTCGAAACTCCTCAAGAGTATCGAAAGTATACCGGAAACTGCGAAACCATAATGCACATTCTCCCTCTGTTAGTTTCTCAATGGCTCGTAGCCTGCGCTCTGGCGGTATCCGTGCATCATTCAGATATTCAGTCACTTCCTTCAACCAATATTTTGGTGTCATGTTACAGTGGCTACCTGAGAATTTCCTTGGTTTTTCTTCGCTTGCCCTGATTACGTTTATCACCTGGGTGTGCATCGCATTTTCATGTGGCGTTGATGCTGCGATTGGTACACCTGGGCCTGTAGCATTCCTGATTATAGGTTGGGTGTTTAAGTCTGCCCACCTTGTTTTCCTCATATCTTCCATGCTGTCTTCACTTGACTTAGGATCTTTCAGGAGGGTTTCCTCCTGTGCGGTTATCCTAGTCTTCATTTGATTGTGGCGCATCTCCGCTCTTTCCAGTCGAGTAATTACCTCCTTCTCGATTCTGGTAAGCCTATCTCGATTTTCCTCAGCTACTTGAAATATTTTCTTCTTGTCTTCCTTTAGGCCTTGTTTGATATGGGAGATTTCATCCTCTACATCTTCTTTTATCTGAGCAAGGGTCTTGTCGCTTGCCTCTGTCTTCTGGCCTTCTCTCACTTCGAGTTTTTCTCTCAATCCTTTGATTTCCTCTCGAATGTGTCCATTGACCTTCGACATTTCCTTCTGGACCTTAACAATTTCACCTCTATTCTCCTCTTGCCTTTTGTTGACTACAACAATGTCACTTTGAACTTGGTCCAGTTCTTGATGAACTTCGCACATCTGACCCTTCAGATTTCCTACCAGCTCTTTACTCTCGTTAACGACGGCTTTAATTTCACCTATTTCCTGGCATTGACCTAAGATATTCTGATCCTGTTTCTTTAGATCCCCGTTAATTGCTCTAGCATAGCTTTTCAATTTCTGGTCCCATTTAGAGTCGTTCTCCTCTAACCTCTGATCTACCGTTCTCGTAAACTCTGAAAATTGTTTCGCTTGGCGTTCGAGATTCGCCTCATTCTGGATTTGAATATCCTTAATGTCGTTAGACAACGCATCTAACCTACTGTTGGTTTCATCCTGAGCATGCTTACACGCTTGTAAGTTACTTTCGAGCTTGGCTTCTATAGCCTCGAAACGTTTATCTGTTTTAACCTGCATTTCTGATACAATGCTTACAACAGTTTCTGTTACTTCGGTCTTAATAACCTCTTGCATTTGACCTAACTTATTGTTTAATTCAACCTTATTTGCATCTAAACGGTTGTTTATTTCTACCTGATTGTCATTCATTGCAACCTGATTTGCATTAATTGCCAACTGATTGGCATCTAAACGAGCGTTTATTCCATCCTGGAAAGCCTTAGCTTCCAGCCTATTTTGCTCGTTAACAGCGTCAAAATGCTGTTTCAACCCTGCAATAACCTGCAAGATCTCCTCTGTACCTGACATTTTTACAATAATACACTTTAATATGCAGGCAGGCTTCCTGGAAAAATGTGTGGATATGTTTTGAAGAGAAACATCAAACACTGTACACATAATGTAAAGTCGTACAAAACCTGTTAATATTATGATAAATTGTGGATCTGGTATGTAGCGCTCATACCCTTGGGTAATCCTCTTCTCAATAGAGAGATTCTGCGTTACATAAAAAGCCTACTGAACTCAAAAATCACTCAAACACAGTTTGAGGCAAAAGAACAATTACTATGGTTTTCCCCATGAAATACCATAAAAAATCTACGGGTTTTCCCTAAATCCCATAAGCTCCACGAAATCTGGGTGCCATGATAATTATCATCCGTATCATATCATGCCCGGTTGGTGCAATGCCAAGATCGCTCATATTGCACTGACGCAGGCGGTTCCATAAAGAATTAATACCGCCCCACGTTGCCTGGGCCATGATAATTAGAATCATCGGGAGGTGGTCCACGTTAAGACATCGCAGCTACCCTCCAAGGTCTCGGTTGTACTGTCGAATGCCCCACGTTGGGCGCCATGATAAATAGATACACCTCTGCGCCTAGTGACCTGCATTTAAAACCGGCCCACATACCAGCGCCATGATAAATAGAATAGTATCATGCTTATAGAAGGTGCTAGGGTTAGGAGCGGTCATCCCTACTTCGTTAATTGTTACTTTAATAGAGTTGTGTGCACTAGATCTAGACCGACTTCAGTTGTACCTATAGCTCAAATCACTGTACAGGACATCAATTTCCATGTACCCATGTGAGTAATCTCGATGGAAAATATGCTTCCGCCTCCAGCTAGCATCAGGACTCGGGCGTGTACCGTCTCCCCATTGAGCAGTTGCATATTTTGGATTTGAGGCTAAAAGGTATCAACTCTACAATGACAAGGCACAACTCTATTCTAAAACTTTAATTCAGTAATCAATTCATGGCTTCAAACAAACAAACCAATCCCCATAACCATAAAAACAAAAGCAAACAAAAATTACTTCCACAATCCACTAATATGAACATAATATAATCATAATAAAATCATATGATAACTCAAACCTTTACCCTTATATGAGTTTCACAAAATACTCTAGTGCGCTGATGCACATACAACTTCAGAAACAAACTGTACATTGATACTACTGTCATACAATTGTGACTTCTTTAATTCCACAAAATTACTTATTCCTTAAACCTCTTAATTTGACAATTATGTGTACCGTGTGTGTTTTGATCTTTCTCCTCCCACCAAATGCTTTACATGCATTAGCCTATTCTGGTGTTGCACAGCAGTCAACGTGCAACTCCATAACTATGTAAGCTACCCCTACTCTTCCTCTATTTATATAGTTCCACTGCATGCCGTTTGTGATTTCATCTTAAAAACGTTAAGTTATTGCTGTGTCGGATGGTACAATTAAACTACCTTGCGCGCGTAGCCTGTGGAATCTAGTAACCAACTTCTGAAAAAGTTGTCAGTGACAGTACAAATGCAACGTCTAACCATTCGTTAGATAGCTAAAATCATGAACCATCAGGGTGATCTATAATTATCAATGTGTTCTCAAACCACATGGCTTCATTACTCAATATAACAATATTTCATTTCATGTCATTAACAGGGTCTAAAATCTGTTCTTTTCAAACTGGCTTTCACGGTTCGCATGACCGTCCAGATCCTCTACCCGAGCGGCCTGTATACAATAGAAGTGGAATGGGGTTCCAACATTAGCTCGACCCTCGCTTCCCGTCTAAAAGCTACCTTCACCAAGCAGTATAAGATTTTACAAGACAAATACTGTTGTCCCAATGACACAGATATCCCAATGGACTCTTAACTGAATATTATGCACACAGCTATTGAATGAGCTTTACATTTACTCCTACTCTGAGGATAATAATAATTGGCACCACATAGCCCATTTCAACATGAAGGTACGAGGTTCATAAAGCATTGGTCTAGTAGGTAACCGGTGTCTTCAATAAATGCTGCAGTCAGCCCATAACATGCTGCCGTAATACGATTCGCTTCAACGAGCCGAATCAATTAAATCATAAGTTCTCGGGGAATCAGATAGAGTGGAGGTGTCCATCGTTTGCCCCTCACCTATCACGGGATTCCAACCCGGAACATTCCATATCCATCATCAGAGTTAGGGTCCATATCACTAAATACACTCTGGTACAAAGCATATCTCCAATTATGCCCCACGGCGTACGAGATTTCATACGTCGAATAGACCACCTGGTTCCTGACCTAATGTTACGACCTTCGTCCTATAATATTAAGAGAAATCTATCAATTACTCTATAAGCTTCTCACATAAGCTGCAAATTCAATTCACTAAAAGCTCTTCCATTCCTGGCATAATTATATTCCCATTACTACAATATATTCTGATATAAACTCTTTTCTTAATCCCTTAATGTAATCTTACTGTATAATCTTACTGCTTAGATCGAGAAGTCTTGCAATTAGCGTAACTATTTCTTGCTTACAACATTTTACCTGATGCGTCCATTCATACCTTTATTTTATTCATTATTATTATTATTATTATTATTCTCACTGACATAAATTACCAAAATCCGACACAACTAAACATCTCAAAAATCCGAACAACCGTGTTCGTTTCATTTACATAACTGATTGCCATTTTTAATTAATAGTCGTAACGATTAATCCACTCACTGATGCAAATTAACATCTCAACTCTATGAAAATCAACACAAAAATGATTAAACCTGGAGAGTCTATCTCCTAATCTGATTCTTACTGGCATCTTTATAACTCTGAAATCACATAACATGCAGTGGCCTATATTTCTACTTCAACATAATTTGTGGGGTACTCACTTATATAAGCTCTTCATGGTGGCTCCACCCACTCATATTCCTCCGGGTCGCCTGCCATATGCAGGTTTAGCGTGACATTTGCATCTTGAATACACACATTTTATGATACATATCTTCCGCTAACCACACGACACTTTGCATTTCTATAAAGAAGCTATTGCTTCCAAAACACATGACACTTTATAACACTTATTAAACCATTAATTTAAAAGATATTTCACATATGCTTTATACATAACACACGTCACTTTGTACACTTTTCATTGGTTGACATTCCCTAGCAAAGATATCAAAATTGCAGGTGTCGACGGCATCTCCCGTGCTCCTACCAACTCCTGATTGAAAGTCTGGTTCACCTGCCCTCGGAATTCACCAACAGTTTATCCATACTCCTACGGTAAGCTTCCTGCTTTGCATAAATATGCTAACTTCCGTCCTGAGCGTTATTATTCGGTATTTTTAAGACATTACCAAATGATTCGTAAAGTTTCTCCCAGCGCATTCCAGCGTAATTAGACCTGTATGATCAGTCACTATTTTATACATTGCGCTTTACACTGTCCATAACTTTACACAAATTATTATTTACAATAGTTCTGCAACGTATCTCACACGTTGCTTCCTAAGTGAACACACCATTGTTCGTACTGCTGAGTACACCTGCAGCACGACTATTATTAATAAAAGCTTATTAAATGCTTCACTCAAATGTACAGGTCTTTGTTCGGGCGTCCTTTCATGAGCCGGATCGCCATACGTTCCGCCTTGACGACTGTCTGCGACTCTCCTGACAAACTGTGACAAACTGCGTAAGACTGGCTCCAACTGGGGTGCTCTGCCAAGGGTCGACTCCCTTATATTGGATTCACACAAAAAGTAGAGCGAAATTTTCCCGCGTTAACTCGACTCCTCTCCCAGCATGATTCTGGTCTCGAAACCATGTTCATCGGGTTCCTTTTTCTTCTCTGATCCCAGAACTATCTGCGTGCTGAAGAATCGCTCGGCCAATTAATTAATATTAATTCCTTTCTCCATAGCGTGGGGACGCTACCTCACTGGGAATCCCTGGCAACATCCTCAAATCCAGCCGCGAACAACCATAGTCTTCTGTCCTTCCGCACTCCATTAAATATGCGTCAATTTCGCAGATTAAAGGCTCTAAAATTAGCCTCCTGGCTAAAGATTCACCTGTGCACAACTCCCATGTCATTTCGTTACTCCAAGCACGAGTAATCAATGATTTTCCTTGGGATCTTCCCAACCCATTCTCATTTCCATTCTCAGTCGGGGAATAACCTGGTCATTATTCAAGCCCCCGACCTCCTCCAGACGACATAACGAGGTCAGAAAGATTGACGTGGCTCCACGGAGCACCTCCCACAATTCTGAGCCTATTAGTAAATCGTCAAACTCTGCACTTGCTGTGCTCCAAGTCCAGTATAGCCTACTCCGAGTAGTCTAATAATGCTGTATTCTGTTCAATTTCCCTGCATTATTTTAATAAATAATGTCATTATCAACTGAAATCACACCAGTGATTAAATATACACTTCTCTCTAGGGGTTTTTACAATGAAACTCCCTCCACAGACCTCGGGTTCGTTCCCTGGTGGAACCTTTATACTGAGATCACAGTCTCTGAGATCCGCGTTCGATATCAGTCA
Source organism: Meconema thalassinum (assembly GCA_946902985.2). Lineage (NCBI taxonomy): Eukaryota > Metazoa > Arthropoda > Insecta > Orthoptera > Tettigoniidae > Meconema > Meconema thalassinum. Next base: position 306,255,837 of record OX336390.1, read on the forward strand.
GCATAAGCCCCTCGGGTTCAGTACTTGTGTGAGACTGCATTTTATTCACTTGCTTATCCCAAGTATAAATACTGGAATAGGCTCCCTACAGTGAAAAACGATCTTCTTTTGAGACTCAGCAATCTTAAACCAGACATTCCTAAGTTGGCTTCTAATCTTCAAGCTCACCCTTCACATTGAAGTTGTTAGTTGAACTTTGGTTTTCATGTTAGATTATTAAGAGTTCTTTTATTAATATTATTTGTACAGTTTCATTTCTGAATGTTTGAATTGAATACTTATTGTAATAAATAATAAAACAAGTGGACACAGTTTTTATTAATTGAACTTAAACACCAACAGTCTAACTCTAACAAACACAATTTACAATCCGTCTTTTGGTCTACTACGTAGTGGTGGTGGTGGTAGGGGTTATCATACTAATATATAAAAATGAGATGGTTTGTGTGTGTCTGTCTGTTACTCAATCACACAAGAATCACTGTTCCGATTTAAATGAAATTTTGCATGGATTTAGCTGATTTATCAGGTTTACATATAGGCTACTTTTGATTTCGATATTTTGCACTATTTAAAAATGGCGACTATTTTCATATTTTCATTTCAAATAAAAAGAGAACGCTAAGAAATAGCAAACTTTTGATGGCATATAGGAGTTTTAAAATTTAATTTTCTATCCGAAAGGTCCTATTTCTTTTCGTCTATCTCCAACGGTTAGCGAGTAAAACCTAAATATGTGCTATAAAACACGGTCAATACCGAGCGATGTTAGTCTATGTTAGTCTCTACATGAACTGTTTTATTTATAGAGGTAGTTTGTGGGGTCTGAAACGAGACGTGATTTTGAGTCTAATTTTATACTCTTTGTGCCGGTTATTGTATGTGAGTATTTGGATCTTTATGCTGTTTCACAATGTTATAGTGCTTTCTACTTTGCACGGTACGCTTTCTTACTTTTTATAGATTTGTTTTTTGTTAACTGAATATTTCTGTTGGCCAATATTTATCTGCTTTTTGTCGTTTTTTACCATGATCAGAAAACCAAATTCACAGACCAAGGTGTCGAAGACTACCGACTGTCACGTTAGTTCATTTAGTGCTCATATTAATCTTACTCCAGAACTGGGCAAACTTATTTCAATAAAGTTGGGATTTTGCCTTTCACGGCCAATGAAACCCCGCATAAAACACGGCGTAAACCTAGAAAAGTTGCTGAGTTTTAATTGCTTGGCCCTGAAATTCAATATACAATCATTTTGGGAGCCTTTATAGGGAGGTGAAAGACTGTTTTAGCGTTTAGCTCTCGCAGTAAAGTAGCGGAGGTGTTCTAAATAAGAATTGAGGTATCGTGCAGTTTGCTACTCCTTTGGTAGTCCACAAATAAACCACAAGAGCTCGCTGATGAACCATCTCGGAGTACTAGGCGTAATCTCGCACAAGACACGGCATAAACTTAGAAAATTTATCTGTGATTAAAACTGATTTTGTTATTATTACTTGGGATGATTGAAGTTTGTTTCGTTACTGTTACTCTTTATCATCACAAGATACGTAGTTTACGCAATATTACTTACTGTGGATATGATAATTTCTACCAAGTTTGATGTATTTTTAGCATAATGTTTATATGTTTAAATATAGTATGAAGACGTTAAACGATAGGTGTTCAATATTTAAGAAAGGTTATTTAACTTTTCTTCTTCTTCTTCTTTTGAGACCACAAAGGATCACTTTACCCAACCATTAGTTCGTCGACTTGTAGGAACTGTACGAGCCTTGCGGTCCTCCCAGTACTTCTTCATGCGTATTGATCGTCTTGCCTGTTCTTCAGCGGAAAATATTCTTGTAGGAATTTTCTTCTTTGTGAGTGGAAAATGAAACGTCATATTTTTAAGTGCTGTAGTTAAACTTTTCTTATTTGCAGCATCTTCTGTTGTTAGGCCAATTTCTTTTAAGTCCTCTCTGATTTCTTTTAACCATCGGCATCCAGTTGTTGTGTTTTTTGAAGTAAGATTGTACTGCACTAGTTGTTTTAGAAGACGTGAATCTGGCATTCTCATGATGTGCCCAAAGAATCCTAGTCTTTTCTTTCGCATGGTATCAGTAATGGGTTCTAGGTTGTTATAGACCATATTGTTAGGTATTATTCGCCATTGCCCATCTTTTTTATATCCTTTATTGATAAAAGTTCTTCCAATTCGCCTTTCGATCTTCTGTAATCTGTCGGTTTTAGAATGTTCATTTAGATGGAATAATGTTTCTGCTGCATATGTGGCTTCCGGTTTTATGACTGTATTGTAATGTTTAATTTTTGCATTAATTGATAAGCATTTCTTTTTGTAAGTTTCCCATGTTAATTTTTGTGCCCTAGATAACTTGTTGGTTCTTATTTGAATTGACGCTTTCTCATTTAAATTGTTTGTTATTAGCTCTCCTAGATATTTGAATCGTGTTACAATTTTAATTTTTGTATCATTAATTTGTATTTCCTTTAATGGTGTTGGTTTTTGTGGCATGATTTCTGTTTTTTCGAATGATATCTTAAGGCCAATTTTATTTGCAATTGTCTGAAGCTCTGATATCTGTGTTTTGGCTTCCTCTAAATCTTTCGCCAATAGTGCCATGTCGTCTGCAAAACCAAGACAGTTTGTTTGAATTTTTCTCCCTATTTTTATATTTGGAGGGCATTTCTTAGACAATTCTCGCATTACCATTTCCAATGCACAATTAAATAGTAATGGTGATAAGCCATCACCCTGTCGTAAACCGGTTGTGACCTCAAACGGGTCAGAGAATTCACCTCTGAATTTAACTTTTGATTTGGTGCCTGTAAGAGTTAGTTTTATGAGATTTGTCAATTTGGGGTGTAATCCCATGTGTCTTAGAATTTTTAATAAAGATTCTCTATGAATACAATCATATGATTTTTTAAAGTCGATAAATGTTATCACCATATCTCTATTCCTTTTTCTATTATAATCCATTATCAATTTTAGGCTCATAATTTGATCTGGGCAACTTCTCCAGGGCCTGAAACCTCCTTGATATTCTCCTAATTCATTTTCAAGTTGTACTTTAATTCTATTGAGAAGAATTCGAGAAAAAATTTTTTAGGTAACATCCAGGAGTGAAATCCCTCGGTAATTGTTAGAGTCTGTCTTATCCCCTTTTTTATGTAGTGGATGGATGATAGCTGATCTCCAATGTTCAGGGAATTTTCCTGTAATCCAGATGTTGACTAGTTGTTGGTGAAGAGCGATTTTTGCCGAATTTCCAGCATACTTCCAAATCTCTGCAAAAGTCTGGTCTTCTCCAGGGGCTTTGAAATTCTTCATCTCATTCAGTGCTATGTAAACGTCTTCTAATGTGGGCGGGTTAATGTTCTCCGGTGGTGTTGTTATTGGAGTGTCAACATCCAATTGGAGAAATTCTATGGGTTCTTCACAGTTTAGGAGTGTCTTAAAATATTTAGCCATAATTTGTGCATTGTCCTGGTTGTTGTGGGCCAATTTACCATTTTCATCTTTTAACAATAAGGTAGGTGCTTCATATTTTTTCAGATGTTGTTTAAAGATTTTGTAATAATTCCGCGATTGTGAAATTTTGAATTCCTCTTCAATTGTTTGTAGGGTGTCAGTATGATATTGCCGTTTTATTCTTCTTAAAGTTTTTGTTGTTTCTTTTCGTTGTGTAACTAAATTTTGAAAAGATGTTTCAGATTTTTGAGATTGGTGTAATAACCACGCTCGGTGTCGTTTTTCAATCATCTCATCACATTCATTATTCCACCATTGATGTTTTTTCCGCGGTTTAATTGGAGCCAGGTCTTCTGCTATTCGTTGTAGGTTGTGAACCAAGTTTTCGAGTTTATCAGTTATTTTAATGTTTCCAGTTGCTTTTTGGTACTGTTCACTGTTGATTAACTGGATAGGATCTATTGTTCGTTTAGTTTTGGGGGTTTTCCTTTGTTGTCTCTTCTGGGGCGTGAGTTTAATTTTAATTTTGACTACGTAGTGATCAGAACCTGTGTCAATTCCGCGGAGGACTTTGACGTTATAGATCTCTTTATGGTGGTTTTTATCCATGCACACGTGGTCCAGTTGCCATTCTCCCTTAGTGTAATCAGGGTGTTTCCATGTTTTAAGTTTTTGAGGTTTTCGTTTAAAACATGTAGATTTTGAGATTAAGTTATGGTTTCGACACAGGTCAACTAGTCGCTCTCCATTTTTATTTGTTCTATTGTGTGCTGGCCATTTTCCGATGATGTCACGGTATTTTCTTTCTCTACCTAGCTGAGCGTTAAAGTCGCCAATTAATAATTAATATTTAACTTTTACTACATAAAACTGATATTTATTTCCAATATATAGACACACTTTCCTACCTACAAAGAGGAGGCAGACAGGCTTTTCTTCGGGTACTCCAGTTTTCCCTGTCACAATTTCATTCCTGCAACAATCTACAATATCATTTCCTTTCATCTGTCATTCATTCAATCATTGCCCCAGGGGAGTGCGATAGGCTTCGACCCGGTCGGTCGACTGAAAGCAGGCTAAGAATTTTCACTTTCCTACCTCTGATTAATAATTGGGAGAGTGAAAATGCATGTAGTCTACACATGTAGTTGGTATCATGGAAATAACATAACTACATTACGGATGTGTGATTACGGTATATTAATGATTTAGGCCAGCAAGTACTAAAAGCCGTTCAAAGAACGGGTACTTCAGCTAGTAGTTTCTATATCTCCCAACCATTAGGTGATACGCGAGAGATTCTTATCCCTTAAAGTGGTACACACACAAACAAGTTTGGGAAACACTGTTCTATGGATATTGGGTGAAGCCTATTGGCTACACAATTCAATATCCTGCCAATTGCGTACACGGTACGTGTATGCAAAATGGCGGTCGTATCGTCTGAAAAACAAAATAATTTAACAAGTAAAATATTTTTGTCATAAAAGAGGAGGAATTCCAGTTATATATATATATATATATATATATTTTAAGAATTCGTCAATTTCCAAGAAAGTTGTATTTTGACTCAGTAATTAAGGAGGGGTACTATAAGTAATTTCCAAGAATTTTGTATTTTGGCTTTCGAAAATTAAGGGGGTACTATAGGCGAGGGGGTCCTATAGCCAAGTAAATACGGTATATCATATTGTTTGATGTTACATATGAATATTGTTCTATCTATTCTAACATTATATCAGCCTATCAATATTTATCAAATGATGTAAAAGTCGATGTTTATTTACAAATATTAGTTCAGAATTGATTTTTATCAACATTGAATGAATGTCATTCATCCAGATAGAGAGCGAATTTTACCTGATGGAACATATCCACACGATGAGTTTCGTATAAGGGTGAGTCCATGTACTGCAGCGTGATTGCGAGGGAGGAACATTCATTTCTCTACTCTAGTTGCTATGGAAGTGTTTACATCAGTTCCCGGTTACTGTAGCCCATTGCACATTAGTGGGTCTCCCAGCAGCTCAGCTTAGCTCCTTCCTTCTCCTCCTTTTCCCTCTAAGCTCTCAGATTCATGTAGGTTTGCTCCATCGGGTAATAACCACGCTCCAAATGAATAAGATTCTCTTTCCGTCTATTTATTTCAAATTTTTGGCCAATACTTTGTTTCTATCCTGAGCAGGATACATAATTCTAAGAAGTGGATTTTCACAACCATATTGATGGCCAAGGAGGCTTTTCAGCTATCAGGTCATTTATTGTGTAGAACGTTATTGTTAGTTATTGTTGTTTTAAGGGGTGGAACAGCCATACAGATGGGAGATATATACAGTAGTTAGTTATTGGAGTTTTAAGGGGAGGAACTGCTAGGTCATCTGCCCCTCAGGAAGATAAATAATATAAAGTGTATGATGAATACGAGCCTCGGGTAGCAGTGACAAAAGCTGGGTTTGAATATTGCATTAGTCAGATATATTAATTCTATACCTTCCTTCTTTATGGCTTGTACTATTTATAAAATTCATGACTTTTAGCTGAAAAACCTCCTTAACCGCTTCACTGCTGTGATCGAGTACTCGATCTGCCTCGGAAGATTCACCATACAGTGATCGAGTATATTTGATCAGGGCTTTGTACCATCAGTGCTACAATCGAGTATATTCAATCTGCTTTATAACTGTTATATTTGCTTATGCCATCTATTAACTACACTTTTAACCACTTAGTGTCTATGATACACATGTGTTGCATTGCAAAAAAATGTTTTTCTTTTGTCACTCAGTTGTAAACATAGTGTTTGAATCATGGCTACCACATACGAACGTAATATGCGTCTGGAGTTAATTCTTATGCTTTTGGAGTTCAGTGTGGATTCAGACAGTGATGGAAGTGATAATGGGGATATTGAAAATCTGTTAGGAAGTGACAATGATAGTGATGTGCTGTCAGAGGGGGGAGAAATGATCCTGATCTACTTGCAAATTACAAATTAACAGTAAGTAGTTCGCATCAAAAGTATGTGGATTTCAAGTGCCAAATCTTTGTCTTTTGTACATATTTAGTGCTCAATTATTAATATACTGAAGATACATTTTATAAATAGCTGGAACATTGCTTTTATTCTTTTTTGCATAAAAGTTTAGGTGTCTTGAGGTGATATTAGAATGCATTGCGGTATGCATTTAGTGATATTGTGCATTTAATTTAACATTTCTGTTATATTGAGTGTGGATTTAGTAAATATATCCTACGGTGTAAATGAAATTTTCTAAGCATCTGTCTAAATGGATAACATTTTTGCCAACTCTTATGGAATCGAACCCTGGATCCCAAACACGACCTGTCTCCAATCGTATATGAACACACTGGCGAGTAGATTATTTTTAATTATTTGTAGTTAGTACTTGTATTTTATGTTCAAATCAGTGATGGTCTTTTGGAGGCAGTTGGCTAAAATAATCCAACACGGGGCTTGCCAAACCATGTAAAAATTCAGCAGCGAAACGGTTAAAATACATAAGGATCAAAGCTTGCTGCAGTTAAATTCTTATCTGTTTGCTTGTTTGTTAGTTATAGTATCATGCCAATACTGGAGTGTTATAAACAATTGTATTTAAGAAGAAGAAATTCCAGAAGTAAAACTAGGTGGTAAATCGATCTTCTATTGTACCCTTCCATAGGTCTTCCAGGATTGATTCTCAGGGGTAAATTTAAAATAAAAGAATTTATTCACAATATACAAACAAAATTACTGGATCAAAAGGTTAATCCCCCCCATAAAACAAAAACAAAACAAAAAACAAGTCCCCTGAAGTTAATGATAAATGAAAATAAACAAACAGAATATGACACTGGCCTGGGGTAAATAGGCCCCTCGAACTCCCACGAAATCATGTGTCCAACTGCTTAGGAAAATCACACTGTCAATAAGTGCCTGTAAAGTTCATCATGGTATTCAATAATACCCAAATCTAATCAATTTGTGTGCGTGCTCATTTTACCGTATGAAATATGGTGTAGGATGAGTACCAAATATTCTCAATCATTCCCTTTCGCCCATGCGGTAGGTCATGCTTGGTGTCAGGTATTGTTTGGTAAACAAGCGGGATATACGTAAAAAAGAAACAAATTTAAAGATCCCCGTACACAAACTAGTACGGGTCTGAACCCTTAAACAATGACAAAGTGAGAAATCACATGAAACAAAATATAAAGCGCGGGTCATCATTCCTATACAACAAAGCAACGGCAGACCGCAGCCCCCGTGATCACACTAATTTCAAAGTAACACTTATACAAAATGCACCAAATGCATTAACCTCGCTCTACGGAGCGGAAACCAAACAGTGTTGTCGGGAGTACATTCGACAATAAAAACAAACCCTTAAAATAACGCAACAACAGCAAATAATTTAACAAACCAAATTCGTATTTATTCAAACATTCGCATTACTTCTAAAATCTTGTCATCTCAGAGACACAATGGGCTTAGGACAGAGTGAACCGAATGCAGCGGATGAGTTGGCCTCGCTCTCCTCGCAATGGCACCAGATGATTGGGCAAGGCCGAGTGTGTATCAACAACTGTCTCGCCAGAGAGCTACCATTAGTATGGTGCAATTAGACCCAAACCTCAACATCCAAAGTAAAAGTTTCCCTTCAGCTCCAAATTGTTCTATACAGTCCACATGTTGTTCGGTAAAAAGTCTCACCATTTTGAGAGTCGGGTTTGGGGGAGGAGGGAGGGAGGGGCAGAAGTTGGTAAATTAGTAGTTTTTATCAGTATTTCTTAAATATTTCCACAGCTATGCGGTTTAGCACAAACAGTGCCATATACAAAAATAATTTACATTAAATTGCGAACAAAAATGGTCCCGTGCATAATCTTGCTAAAGTGAACGGTTCCAGAGTTACGGAGGGCGTAAAAGTGGATTTTTTTGGTATTTTTTTTGTTTTTTTTGGAAACAATATGACATTATCACTAAAGAAACTAATTTTGTTTATACAGGATTTTGTTTTGTAAAAGCAAATACCGATTTTATTGACCGGTGGTATACAAAACAAAAGTTTGGTGCTTTTCACGGTCAACACGAATGTACCCAAAAGAGTTGGGTAATACCTTAATCCTGAAAAAAATTACATGAGATTAATATAAAGACCTACCATCTCATGTAATTTTTTTCAGGATTAGGGTATTACCCAATTCTTTTGGGTACATTCGTATTGACCGACTGAAAAGCACCAAACTTTTGTTTACTAAGGCAACACTGAAAAATGGCTTCAAACCCCATGACCGGTGGTATGTTAGTGATAAGCCCTTGAAGGAACGTCAACCTCTCCACCTTCTCAAGGGGTGCTACTTTTTAAGGGAAAAGAGGCTTCCACAGGCCTAGGCCATATAAACCTGTGGTATGGAGATACACACTCTGAACTATTAAAACTAATAATAAAAACGTAGAATGTTAAATGCGACCTTAAATTAATGTAAAGTAGGCTATTCGTCAGTATTCAGTCCTCTTCAAACAAAGCACTTTCCTCTTCTAGATCTTCGTCTATGATGTTCATGTCCCTGTTATCACATCCTAGGCCTGAGCAATTCCCGCATATCCTCGAGCAGTTTAGACCACTCTTTCTGCACTCGCAATTACGGACGCATTCGTCTTAGCAAGCGCACACAATGAGGAAAAGTAATTCCTGGGAAGCTGCAGGACGTGCTGCTGTAATTGGTCTCAGGTGTTCGCCAATCTTCTTCCACCCCCACTCGAGTGGATTCTTCTTCTCATTCAGCCACTGCTGCACCTGGTGGGTGGTTCTAAATGAATGCTGCCTGGAAACTGCCGAAGTGGGGGGGAAGTGCAGCCAACTTGAACAATGAACGTATAGGCTGCTTTGCGATAGCCTGCAAGTAACTCTGGCAGCGAAAACAATCTAGATCTTCCGTGTTCTTGGCTCCAAACATCGCAACATGGAAATGCCTTCCAGCGTCAGCCACTGCACTGGGATCAGCTTTGGGGTCGTTGAAGACTAGAAGTTTCGTACGAAGAGCTATGTTAGCTTGCACTTTCCTATCCGGTGTAATTTTCCCCTTCTTGTAGATAGCTGATACAGTGTCACATCCTGTGAAGGCGTATATTGCTAAGAGTACACCTTTCATATCCCCAATGCCTCGCTGAATGTCAGAAATAGTGTACACTTTTTCCTGCTGATTGTCTTTCTTTGGTACCACCATTTTCAATTTGTTCTCTGAGGGTGCGTGGACAGTCAACAAGACTAGTAAGTCCGTGTCGTCACCAATTACACAAACGTCAACTCCTTTCTTAGCTTCATCAATCACTGTTAAAACTATTAATAAGTCACGTCACCCGATGCTTGATGAACTGTGCAACCACCTCTTTGCAAGTGCACTGTAAAGAGAGAAATAAGGCCCATTTTGTTTTTAGCGTTAACTAGAAATTCACTTTGATTGATATTTGCACGGATTGAGTCTTCTACTTTCATTTCAATGTTAGTGGTAGAACGTGATCTGCGTAAGTGTTCTTCATCTTTTGTGTTCCCGTGCTCGTATCCATCAAAAACAACAGTTGCTGGCCCATAATGAGTAATTATGTAATCTGTGTATTGCTCGCAAATCTGTCTGAAGGTAGCTAGGCATCTCCACACAACACGATGAAGGAGGTGACCTCCATCAATGATGTAGGACACTTGCCCTGAATCTGGGGTGATTGATGATTCATTTGAATCTGGAACCAAATCAGTCACCATTGAAGATTTGCTTCTCTTCCTCATCAAGCCAGATTCGTCGAAGAGGGATGGAGGATAAGCACATAATTCAAATTGAAATATTTATTCAAGTCTCTCATCAGTCCTTACTGTGCACACCATCCGACGTAATAGAGTGTTAGGGTTCACACATACAGTGTTGTTGATAATTGTCATAGACTTGGTTATAGAGGCTAGAGACTTAACAGCTAACTTTCTTTTCAAGTGTATCTCATTGAATGTTTTGTTCCCAATCTCTTTCAAGGCTAGTGTTCCAACTTCAAATGCTTTATCACAGTTCACGTTTTCATCTGCTACAACCCCTGTTGATAAGGAAGAGTGTTCAGGTGTTTTAGAAAACGGATTATGCTCCTCAAGCCAAGATATAAAAGTTTGAAAGTCCTTGCAATTTATTTTCTGCCTTGCCTCTCGTAGCTCTGCATGCTGCTCTGAAGAGACGTTACGCACACCTGGCGGCCGTGCTTGTAGCAAACCGGTTTTTGTTCCCAGTATTTTTACGCTTCTAACCCTTTGTGGTGCCTTAGCGTCTTTTGGACCACAATACGACAGTACAATATTACTTTTTAATAAAATTGTTTAGTTATTTCTGTTTACATAGTAGTTATAATTTCATTTTTCCAAAAAATCTAACAAAATACGAAAAAATTGCTACTTTCGCACCCTCTGTAACTCTGGAAAAGTTCACTTAAGCAAGATTTTGCATGGGACCTTTTTTGTTCACAATTTAATGTAGATTATTTTTATATGTGACACATTTTGCGCTAAACCGCATATTTTTCGAAATATTTAAGAAAAACTGATAAAAACTACAAATTGACCAAGTTCTCCCCCCCCCCCCCCCCCAAAACCCGACGCTCAAAATAGTGAGACTTTTTACTGAACGACGTGTGGACTGTATAGAACAATTTGGACTTGGAGGGAAACTTTTACTTTGGATGTTGAGGTTAGGCCGTTTTAAGGACTAATTGTACCGTACTACATGAGCTTCTCTGCGAGAACCGTAGAAACATAGACAAACATACTGTAACGTATTTCAATAGTGTACCCCACAGTTGTGGTGACAAAAGTAATATCTTAGTGCCCCTAAGTTGGGCGACCATTATGGGAAGATTACTGGATAGATATGGTAATAGATTATACAGGGTGGGGCAGAAACAATGACCCATTTTAAATTGCCCGCCATTATTGCACACGGCTTCCTAGACAGTTGATATTGGTACCAGTGTGTAGTGCAGTTCAAAGCATTGCAGTCAGTATGGAGCGTTGGTCAAACGAACACCGTGCGTTTGCAATAGAAACGTTTTTCAAATGTGGTGACAGTGTCGTACGAACACAGCGTTTGTTCCGGGAACATTTTGACATTGGTCGGAATGATCAAGTTCCGTCTCGGAAGTCGATTACCAGTTGGGTCAAGCAGTTCAGAGCAACAGCATCTGCAACAAACAAGAAACCGTCTAGTAGGCCACGTACAGTTCGCACCCCGGACAACATTGCACGCGTGCGAGCTGCTATCGAGCAAAGTCCAACGCGATCAGTTCGTCGGCATTCACAAGTTCTTAACATCTCGGCCAGAAGTGTGCGACGGATGTTGCATCTGGATATGAAGTTCCATCCCTACAAACTCCAAATGGTGCAGCAATTATTGCCCAGAGATCTCCAGGCACGTCAAACATTCTGTACACAGCTTCTGGAGATGATAAACACTCAACACGACTTTCTCAACAATTTCATGATGTCTGACGAGGCCCATTTTCACTTATCGGGCTATGTAAACAAACAAAACTGTAGGTACTGGGCGCCTACCAATCCTCATCAGATGCACGAAAGACCACTTCATAGCGCAAAAGTTACTGTGTGGTGTGGTGTGTGTCTGCAGGGTATTATTGGTCCGTATTTTTTCGAAAATGATGCAGGTGACGCTGTCACATTAACATCAGATCGATATGTTGTTGTGTTGCAACAGTTTGTAATGCAGGAAATGCGCCGTAAGAATATCAATTTGCGGTCGTTATGGTTGCAACAAGATGGTGCAACCGCTCACACGGCCAGAACATCCATGACAGTCTTACGCAGAATGTTTCCAGATCATCTTGTATCCCGCTTTGGCAATGTCAACTGGCCAGCCCGTTCGCCCGATTTATCGACTTGTGATATTTTTCTGTGGGGATTCCTAAAATCCAAAGTGTATGCTAACAGGCCAACAACCATTGAAGAATTGAAAAACAACATTCAAGCCGAAATCGAGGCCATAACAGGTGACACTCTTCGTAAGGTTATGGAGAATTTGCGTGTTCGTGCAGAAGATTGCATCGCCAACAATGGTGGACACCTGAAGGACATAATTTACAAAAAGTGGCATGTTTAATTAATGGTAGGATGTGTTCTTTTGAACAGTGTACAGTAATAATATGTAGTTGTATTTATTCATGGTTAAATAACATGTTTAAAATGGGTCATTGTTTCTGCCCCACCCTGTATATACTGTATGTGGTCGCCAGTTCATAAGCATAACACTTGTGAACAATTAAGCAGATAATATTTGGTAGAGCACATCTGAGAAACTCTTTCTCAAGTTGAGAGGTGGACAGAACACTATAATGTAATATCTCTTATACGGCAAGGAAACACTATCTAATTCAAGCAAATCATTTATTGAAATAATCGCCATTTTTTTAAATTATAAAAATAATAATAAATTTAAAAGGAATGGAAGTTGTGCTCTGAAAGAAGTTCATTTTCTGTATTGACAGATTCACTATATAACGAAGGAGAAACTGTTCCGCCTAGTCAGTACATTTATTTACAACAAGTTAAAAACTTGCTATTATAAGGTACATGTTTCGGGACCTCTAGTACTGGTCCCTTCTTCAGCCATAAATTAAGTTGCAAAATCTAGCATAATTAAAGATATCAAAATAAAAAAAATACATAAAATGATGAGTGAATGGATGAAATGAGGTGAAAAAGAACATATTAATCATGAGAAGTAATATGAGTGTGCATCAGTAAAAAGTAACACCATTGGTAGTGCTAGGTTCTTGAGAATACACTTATATAGCACTGTTCTAATGTTTGTACATGTGGAAATCACTTCACTTGGGATGTATGGCCTGTTGTTTACAATGCTGTTGACTGAAACTTGCTGTTCAAGCTGGGGCTTCTGAGCTTATAGTCTTGTATTAGAGGGAAAACACAGATTGTCATGTAATGAAATACAACATCATGATGAGGAGACGTCCAAGCATGGAAAAAACATATTTTACTTAGACCAACTAAAACAATTTTCTTTGTTGATCTAATTTACAGAATCTCAAATTACTTCATGGCACCATTATTGCTTCATCCAGTTGCTTAGATACCTTGGATCTAAGGCTTCTAGATTATATGCATTGCCTAGGTCATGAAGTATCTAAATTTGTAACATTGCACTCTCATTATTAATATACTATTAAATTTAAAAAATAATGACAATAAAAAAATACTCATAAAATACAAGATTTAAATTAAAATAAGGTGAGGTAATATAATTTTATATCTTTGTGACCTGGAATTGTTATAAATGGAACATAGAAAGGTAGATGGGGTTATAAGGGTGGGGGGAAGGGGGAGGGGGGAATTCATGGTGTTTTGTGGTTGTCAACAATTTTATTCTTTATATATTCCGTTAGGGTGTTGTACAGGATATTCGTTTCAAAATTTATTTCATTAAATAAATGTATTGACTAGGCGGAACAGTTTCTCCTTTGTTATATGGGGAATGGAAGTTGTCAAAATAATAGAGGTTAAAGAAATGGCAACTAAAATATTGAGAACTCACCCCCTATGACCACACTGATGTGCTGGTAATTCATATAGACCCAAGTTATATTTATTGGAATGTATTTAGCTTCCACTATTTGTCTTGATGATATCGAGCTATTGCTAGACCAAGTTATGAAAATGAAAATCCACAGCCTGCTTCCAGTCTCCGACCGGGTCAGGAATGGAATGAAGTTATAATCATCGTAATATATTTTGCTTTCGTTGTTATATGATATGATGTCACCAAAGCGACAGTTTGAGAACCAGTCTCATGTTGATCCTAAAGACTCCAGACTCCCTTATAATTCACTAAAAAGTGGTGTTTTTTTCTCTTTTTCTATCCAAATAGCTCAAGTATATGTAGGTACAACGATTGTCATTTTTTAGCCAAGGTTATCTTTTTTAACAATAATTCCAAAGAATATCTTGAAGTGCTACTCACCTAGCAGAGGCTTGGCTTAGTACATCAACTTGACGCTGCACTAAGTTCTATGACTGTCCACGTGATCGCTCCTTTCATCCCCCAATAAGCACTCCACCTGTAGTCGTAGCCATAAATTTTGATCCTTTACTTGTTCATAGTTGATTACTTCTAATCAATCAACACTCTTTTGTATGTTTTAAATTTCCATTAGGAGTTTCGGTATTTCTGATATGTTTTATAATCCAATTCTTCTGAATCTCGAGCTCATTCTTTAGATGAATGATCTCAGCGGAATGCTTTGTTTTACAAGTCGAAGTTTCACTTTCACACGTTTTGTACTGTTATAAGTAGAAAGTTCACAAGTTATTCTGTTGATCTCACTGAATAAGAGTACCAATGTCCGTTCCCTGGAGGTCTCCAAATTGGTCTTGACAAGAGTTTCAATTTTCTCTTTTTTTGAAAAGCCATAATTTCACTAGCAAATGATAACAAAAAAGTATTATGATTAGGTTAGGTTGTCTGTTGAATCCAAGGAACTTAAGAATACTCGATTGGATCACTAAGACATAAAGGCCCTCAACAACAATCTGCTACACGTGACAATCTCCATAGTTCTAACTCGGGCACTGCTCCAGCATAAATATAGAAACAACTATCCTTAGTTGAAACATTAAAAAATATAAAATAAAATAAAACTTCCATTACTCTTAAATTCCTAATTATGGGTTCATTTCAATACAGGGAACGCGATTCCTCCCGTCACAATTTTGACACGCTGCATCCAAGACTCCTCCTACGGATGCCCCCAGCATGCAGTCAATGAACAAAATTAAGTGGGCAAAACCTTCCTCTCCAAAACCACTTACCATGGGCATGTTCATCAACATTTTTTAATATCATCGAAGAAACTTGTGGCAATTAAGCCTCCGCTATAAACACACACTTGTGGCACACTATCGACCCAGAATCAGCAACACTTACCAATATCACACATAAAATATTGCGTACGGTCGCTGTCTTTCCTGTTACTAAAATCTCATTACGTTACTTTGACTGTTAACTACTTTACATTAATGCGGCGGTCTACGACCTCACTCAAAAACTCAAATATGCTTCAATTCAGCATTCAAAATAATACTGGTTTGCCAAACTTCCTTAACAATGGGTTCCTCCCAATCTAATCTTATTATTATTACATTTGCAAACAATCGTACAGAAACACGAATCTCCCTTAATTACGTCTTATCACTCTGTACTCTCCGCATTAAACATAACCACACAAAAAAGATATGATGACCACGCAAATCCGAGATGACAAAAATAAACTGACAATACACTCAAAATTATCATACTCAAATTATGTACAAACATATCCGCCCGCTAGCTCCGATCAACCCTGACTGAATTATAATCAATATAATTTTGTGGTACTTATCCTATACCGGCAGTTGGCACTGTCATCATGGCAGCATGCCCTCTCGTGGTATTTAGCCCATCATGGTCCCCATGAAGTTCTTGGACTACTGCATCCTTTCAATGGTGTCTTCCTGGTCCCACCATTTTCTTCCTGTCGGCTTCCTTGATATAAGGACGGGCTGCTGAATCCAATATTTTAATATTCATGAAATCAGGACCACCATGAATGGTTACAAATTTTGTGTGCACAATTGTATACACACGAACTGCTCTGACATTCCTCCACCACACTGTTCCACAGTTTACGAATTATACGGTGCACTGTTTTGCGCGGACGACTTGCCTCAACTTGTATTACACTGTACTACTGCCACAAAATACTTATAGAACTTGAAATAAATTAACGCAAACTAGCGTATTCTATCGTCTCCTCGGCAATGCGGAAACTGTACACAGACACTTGCAAATTGTCATATTTCCTGACGATAACTATCACGCACTTTTGCCTCTATGTGGTTCAACAACACTGTACTTATTATTATACTTAAAATATTCACTTCTCGTGGCGCGTACTATCGCCACTCTGGCGAGACAGAAACTGTGGAAAATACTTATAAAATATAACAACTTATTCCCGTACAGACTGTCGCAGGCTATCTCCACTCTAGCGATACAGATACTGGGCATCAACTTGGACATGACCGAGCTTTGTAAAGGCTGACGGAGATTTTGCAATATCAAAATCCATAAAAATGCTCCTATGACAACGGGGCAGGTTTCACCAGATTTGTTACATTCCCAACATCTCCAAACAGGGGTTCCAAAATCCGATCATGGGATTTTATACTAACTGGCTCCGTAATTATTTCCATTGTCCACGTATTTTGCGCCTTATAGTGGTGTGGGGTACTGCCCCCAATCTCTGGTCGGTTCGTTTAAATTTGTTACCCCCTCCAATTTCAGTATAAATTATTTCCAATTTTGACTTCCCGCCAGTTTAAAGCCATTTCTGGGAGGCTGAAATTCTCCTCTTTCCAACTATGTGACTCGCAAATTTGTGGGATAAGTAATATTCAAATTTTTTCAAAGAGGGCGTGACTTAAAATCCTCTGTCCTTCGTCTTCTCACTCTTACAGTCCTAGGTTAACGTCCGCGGACAGCTTTCTCTTCTCCACTGATAACTGAAGTTCTCACGTCCTTGCGGGTCGTTCACCTCTGGGTGTGCCTTCCTGAGGGATGGGTTTATGGCCCATCATCCGGCCGAAGCTCTGTTAAGGAACGTATCTGCTCGTCCCCTCACGGATCAAAGCTTACCACGAATAATAATGGGTGGTCTTGGCCAATGAGTGTGAAATTTAAGAAATGCTCAACATGAGACTATATGTTAATCACATTTACATATAGGTCTCACCATAGACTGTATATAATTTGAATGTGTAACACAACATTGTGAGAAAACAGCAATATCCCAATGCCTATGTGCAATACATAAAAAGAAAGGTCTTCATCTCAGGATTACTAGAAAAACATAATTTACTTCATTAAGTCCTTCATTTACCTAAAATAGTCATTTATTCGAAAAGTTGGTGCTTCGTTCGTTCCAGTTAACTGTATTTGCCGGTCGTAGGCTCTATGAAAGTTGTCTATGCAGATCTTCCTATGTTAATTGAGTACTGAGACATAACAACAACAACAAAAAAGTCTACCCCTGGCACTATACAGCCCATGAAGGGCCTAGAGCGACCGCTGCCCAGCCATTTGGCCTGCAGATATTGGGGTGACGCATGATCAGCGCATCGGGTCCCCTCGGCCGTTAATCTTGGTTTTCGTGATCGGGGGGCTGCCTCACTGTCAGACAACTGCTCAATTGTCCTCACGAGGCTGAGTGCACCCCGTTCCAACCCTCACGTCAGTTTTAAAATCCCTGACGGAGCCAGGAATCGAACCCGGGGCCTCCGGGTGAGAGGCAGGCGCGCTACCCCAATACCACGGGGCCGGCGTACTGAGGCACACCTCTTAATATTATAATGTTTATTGTAACATGTTTTCAACCCTTCATTGGGGTCTTCATCAACATGGCTCGCATTGCTATAAAATACAGAACTTATACTGTACACTAAATAGGGCATTTTTAGCCTATTTTCATTTATGAAAAAAATAGGCTTATGAGATCACCTTTTGTCCGTGTGTCTGTCTGTGTGTGTGATATGGTGTGTGTCCCCCTAATAACTTCTAAACGGCTCGAGCGATTTCAATGAAACTCGGTAAGTTTATAGCACAATTCAAGACGTCCTCGACCGTGCCCTTCACATTTTGTTACGTCTCACCAATACAACATGGCGGCTGGGCGAAATATTTCACCAGCATTCAATATCTCCGAAACTATTACCGATATAACCCTGGAATATTTGACGGTGATAAAGGGAATTACTAAAAGTTTACCTATGTGACTTTTGAAAACCTAGTAACTACAAAACCAACGTGGCGGCTAAGCGAAGTTGTGACTTTTAAATAGACGTTTCTCGCGATTTAACCAACCAAACTCAATACAACTTGGTACAGTATATGTCTATACACATTGTAATGCACCGACATCTAACTTCATTCAATTGTTTACATAACCTCAAGATGGCGGCTGTGTGAAATATTTCACCGGCAATCTATATCTCTAAAACTATTAGCGGTATCACCCTGAAATTTTGTACGGATATAAAGGGCACTACTGGAAGTTCATCTATAAGACTTTCAAAAACCGGTAAACTACAAAACGAATATGGCGGCCAAGCAAAGTTGAAAATTTTAAATAGACCTTTCTTGCGATTTAATGATCCAAACGCAATAAAACTTGGTACAGGAAATGTTTATACACATTGTAATGCACTGGTATCTAATATAGTTCAATTGTTTACATAACCTCTTGATGGCGGCTATGCGAATTTTAAAATTAAGTTTTTATTTCTTGTGTCGTACTCATGCGATCGAAGTGAAAGTATAATAATGAACCTACGCAATAATTTTCCTTTAATGGTACATGACTCGATGGCGTATACATATAACAATCCAACATGGCGACCATCCAAAATATTTAGATGGATCTCAATATCTACGAATCTATTACAGCAATCAAACTGAATTTTTTAATGTTCATAGGGTTCACCTATAGGACTTTCAATAACCTGGTGATCACAAATCCAACATGGCGGCGACGCGAAGTATAAATATTCACATGGTAGTTTCTCACAATTTAACCATCCGAGTGCAGTGACACTTGGTACAGTAAATCCTTATACAAATGTTAATCCACTGGCATCTAATTTTTTCAATTGTTTCCGTAACCACAAGGTGGCAGCTTTGCGAAATTTTAAAATCTTGTTTTTACTTCTTGTGTCCTAATCATGCGATTGACATTAAAACCAAGACTATTGCACGACCTAATATATTAGTTGACACTACACGGTAATGCAAATGAAGCCTATTTGTATGTTGGTGGCTGTTGATGAATATTCAAAGAATGAGTTCATTTGAAACTGAATAATAGGTTAAGTGATATTAATAACTGAACTTCCTACAAATACCTTCTGTTTATGTTGTCCATGTTGTTCATGAGGTTATGACTTTGGCGGATGCCGATGTTAGAAGTCTCAATTCCCTTCATCAATATTTACAAGATCACCACAATCCATTGCAACTTGAGTTTGGAAAAAACATTTATTTATGTATTTGAAAAATTTTGGGAAAGAAAACGAGGGGACGACCAAGACAATCTTATCTCAAGATCATTGTCAAGGAAATGGAATGTGATTCGTATGCCCATATGAAGAGAACTGCTGAAGACCATAAGAAATGGCTGCAACAACAAGGCTTTTGGCCTTTAGAAGCTGATGATGATGATTTGGAACTTTAATTTTAATTCAAATTATTTGTAAGGATATCCATTTTTATTTTTAAAGTTAAACACTATTTTGAATGCTGAAGAAGATATCATTGTATATTGAAACATGTTTGTTTAAATACGGTATTATTGAACTGCATATTTTAGTATTGGCAGATCGTATAACAGAAATTATTTAAATCATAGTAGCCATGCATTTGACTTTTCTTAAAATAAACTCCCGTAAACTCGAGTAAATAAGCTAGAACTGTCATACCGATTGACTAAGAACATCTACAATAAGAAGTGTCTCTCCCGCAACACCAAAATGAAGCACTATCAAACGGTCATCCGCCCTGAAGCTTTGTATGCCTCTGAATGCCTCATGTTAAACAGGAAAGGACTTGCGGACAAGCTAGATATCCAAGAGAGGAAGATAATGAGACCAATCGAGGAAGGGAGTAAATACATAAGACGACCCAACCAGGGGCTCTATAGTTACTCTGAAAGAATTACAGACCTAGCCAGGAGGAGACGTCTTAACATTTTATGGACACATCTCCAGGATGCATCTAACCAGGCTGACCAATCAGCTACTCGCATACTGGCAAGTCACCATAGCTCATAGAAGTGCATAAAGATCTGCTGGAACTGGGAGTTACGGAAAAAGATATAAAAGATTGAACGTCTCTCAGGAGGAAATTAAAGCAAATAAAGTTCCAGGAAAAACCCCCAAGGAAGAAGACAGATGCCCTCTGAACAAAGGAGAGAAAGGAACAACACAGCCAGAGGATGCGTGACTACTGGGCAAACATCTCCAAGCAAAATAGTTGAATATCGTGGTCCGTAGTTGGCCTATACGGAACAAGAAGAAGAAACTCCCGTGAATTGTTACAGAAAGATGCCATCTCGCAGGAGGCGTCTTAATCACCAATTATTAATCGTATACTCTAGCACATAATTACTCAATGTAATGGTGTTGGTGGAAACATAGGTCGTGAACCAAAAGCTATTTACTTCATCACATGGTGAATCATTTTAATGGGTGGGATCATTTTTAATGTAAAATTAAATAGGCTATTTAGTTCTTGACAGAACTACTTGTTGGTTTTGTGGAACAGTATCATGCCCTATCACTTTTTCAGCCCAAAGTTGTGTATAACTCAATTTCAATCTTTAACAGTTACCATGTAGGCCTATTAGAATTCAGGTCCCTAATATCCATACACACCCAAGTGTATGGAGCTACATGATCATGATATTGCAAAGCCCCTAAAATGAATCAACATAAACAATAACAACTAAAAACACTTGTGCTCATAAGTTATGGGATATTCATGATCCACAAGAAAACATCTGGCACTGTGGTAATGTGTACAATAAAACAGGGGTATTGAAACATGGAATGAGTTGCCTGAAGAAGTCTTAGGTCCTTTCCCTAACAGTTTAAAAGTTTTCCAGAAGAAAATGAATATTGTATTCAGGGAACACAGAGACATTTTGGAAGTATTCAGATGCAGTAATACTGCTAAAATTTATAGTGGATGGGCATGGTCAGTGAGCAGCATTTACTGTGTGTGGTGTACTGAACTTCAATATGGGCATGGTGACTTTAAACAGCAATACTGGGAATCCCTTCTCAACAGAAGAAATAAAAGAAGACTCCAGGGGATTTACAATGCATACACAGGGGATTCAGCCTGGAATGAATTACGAAACAGAATGCATAAGCCAGAATATATGGGTAGAAAAGACCACGTTTACAAAATTAGGCTTAAAATTCAAAATCCAAATTTAGCTATGCAGCCTCTGTCATACGTTTAAAATATTTGAGCGTGTGCTTGATTGTAGACTCAGAAATATTGTCACAGTAACACCAAACCAGTGTGGGTTTGTTAAGGGATGCAGTACCATCGATGCTGTCCATGCCGCACGCCTTTTAATGGAAAATCACAGAGAGAGGCAAATATACCAAGGTTGAGGAAGACTCCGTCAATCAATACTTTATATTTTAGAACATATCTATATCGGGTACATGTTTCGGGCCAATTTGTGGTTCTTCTTCAGCCCTGACTTAAATAATTGCACAATCAATCGTGATAAATCAACCCACATCAACAACATGTACATAAAAACATATTTAAATACACTAAAACAACACACGTTAAAAATTCTTAAAAACACATTAAAAGCACTATTATGAAAGTGAACTAATGGTTTTGTTGTGTCATTCTTCTTCTTCTTCCTAGCGTTGTCCCGCTGGTGCAGGGTCCGCTTTTTTGGTCATTGACCTCCATTTTGTCCGGTTTTGTGCGTCAGCTGGATTTAGGCCGGTAATTTTTAAATCACCATTTATTGTGTCTTGCCAACGCTGCTTCGGTCGTCCTCTGGGGCGTAGGCCTTCAACCTCAAAGTGAAGGACAGAGTTATTAACAGTATCAGGCGCTGCACGCAGGGCATGGCCATACCATCGGAGCCGTTTCTCTCTCATTTTGTCCACAATTGGGGCGACACCCATTTGCTCCCGAATTGTGTCGTTTCTGACATGGTCAATAAGGGAGATGCTCATTGTCCAACGGAGCATTCTCATTTCCATGGCGTGCAGGCGACGTTGTGTCATTATATGACATTATTGTCAAGTGGAGCAATTGGCCACATGAAGATGTTGATAAAAAGTTCTTGTTTCTAATTTTAAATTGCACTGTAGAAATCATATGTAACAAATGCGTCATGTTAATTGTAGATGTTGACACTCTGTGCGTCTCTTGGTTATGTGACGTGACCAAAATGGTCTTGTCCTATATGAAATATGTGACGGAGGCTTCTTCTTATTGGAAACAGCTTGGAGAAAAAATAAGTATGTTCTCCTTGCGCTGAGTCTATCCAAAAAAGAGAAACAAAGATTATAAGAATGTTTATTCTGATATTTTAAACTGCAAAACCATGACGTTTACTGAATGCAAATCGACTTACGCCCGATGAAAATGAGCGGAAGGAAAATGGGCCGATGACCAAAACCTGTCCGTCTACCAATCTGTCTGTGAAAGAAAATAAATGAATAAATTGAAACCTCCAGATGGAAGATCATTAAAAGAAAAATTGATCAAGTACGGTCTGAATAAACGACTAATTTGGTGCAATGTAGTCTGTGTGGAGGTCACTGGTGGAATCACCTGTGAAGGCTCTGGTTTGTAAGATGTGTGAGTGGCGGGAAATCGGTGACGCATGTGGGGAAGAGGAGGAGGAGGGGTGAAGGGGAGGAAGGTAGTTGGGTAAGGAGGAGGAGAAGAAGTAGCTGAGCTCCTGTGTGCCTGCTACTGGGCTGAAACTAAACATGCTACGGTCTGGGGAAGAAAGCTATGGTGGTTTTTTAATTTTGGTTCTAATTATGTGGTCTGCTAGCTTGTCATAAAGAATGTTAGACTCCCAATAAATTTCATTGAGATTTTCTGCTGGGTTGGATCTCTGGGATAAATTGATTTCAAATTGCTCCCAAACATTCACTGTGGAGCCTTCGTTGTCAAAGTGGAGGATGTGCAAATCTTTGTTTATATCTGAAAATTTGTGACCCGTTTCCTACATGTGATTTGCATTTTTAATGTTTAGTGGCGTTGACATGCTCAGCGTATCTAGTAAAAAACGCTCTCCCCGTTTGACCAATGTAATCAGCATTACATTGTTGGCATTTTAATTTATAGATGCCTGATCTATTGAATTTGTTGCCTAGATTAATTTTTGTAGAATTGAAGATTTTTTTCTGATTGGTGTTAACTGTTTTAATGGCTATTTTACAGTCGTTTTTCTTGATAATATTGGTGATGTAGGTTAACTTGTTATGAAATGTGAACAATGCAAAATTAGATTTGTTTTTACTTTCTGGTTGAAGTTTGGTGGTGGGTTTATTTTTAATTCTGTGGATGATGCTATCGATGTCTTTTCTACTGAAACCATTTGCCTGGGCTATTTGATGAATAATTGAAATTTCACCTTTGTAATCATTTTCTGACATTGGTGTATTGATCGCCCTGTTTGCAAAACTTATAAGGGCAGCTCTTTTATGGGATTCTGGTATATTAGTTCTTTGTCAATACGGACCTAACCAACTCCATTATGGAGTTGAATAAAGCAGAGACAGAGAGAGGCAGCGAAGTGTACCCCTGGCATTTCTCGATTTAGAGAAAGCTTTTGACCATATCCTTTATCGCCTTATTTGGCGAGCTTTTCGTTGTCATGGGGTCCCTGAGGAATATGTAAGCTGGGTGCAACTTCTGTATCGCAATGCCACTAGAGTAGTTTGGAGCCCAGCTGGAGTCTCCCCACCTTTTGAAATCACTGTGGGTGTTCATCAGGGTTCTGCTCTATCACCACTGTTATTCATCCTCTGCATGGATACAACAACGGCAGACATACAGACCTCACATCCCTGGACCCTTCTCTATGCGGATGATGTGGTACTTGCCCAAGAAACCCGCCCTGAACTCCAGCACCGGGTTCAAACGTGGAACGGCAGACTGGCTGCAAATGGACTTCACTTCAATATCCAGAAGACAGAATATCTGGAATGTGGCCCCCAAACCAGAGGTACCTTCAGTATCAGCACAGAAAATCTGCAGAAGACCATGCATTTTAAGGACTTAGGGTCCATTGTCCCTGGGGCGAGCCTCAGCTACCAGGCGGGTCACAGGTGGCGGATAGTGAACGGCCCTCAGATATGGGGGTTAGCCGCGAATACGGAGAAATCCTAATAAGCAGTCCCGGACCGAGGCGGCAGGATAAGGGAGTGTGGGAGGGTATTCTATGGCAGGAATACACTCAACAAATACCATACGAGCTCAATGCTGATCCTGTGACATGGTGAGTAAGCACCGCCAGTAAATAAGTGCTGCCCCTGCTGCCTTGCACCCCAAAGGTTAAGGGAAGGCAAACCTTAACAGAAAACCATGGGTAGAGGGAGCTCTGTAAAGCGAAGTGAAGCCAGTCTCTGTATGGGAGCAAACCCTACACAAATCCTGGCCCTCCAGGTTGGGGTTGGGCGTCGGGCCGACAACCCACCCTGTTAAAAAACGACTGTTACGAAACACTCAAAACAAGCTTCGGAGATGGATTCATATGTTGACGGACATGGCAAAGACAAGGACTACGATACAAACATTTACGGATGGGGACGTGGAAGATCAGAACCCTGAATGCACCAGGAGCAGTGAAGGCATTGGATGAGGAGTTGTGCAATTACAATATGGATGTGGTTGCCTTACAGGAGATCAGATGGAAAGAGGAAGGCATACAGAAGGGGAATTACTACACTATATTTCACAGTGGGACGGGAGGAACAAAAGGTCAACTTGGAACAGGAATAGCAGTTAACAATAAAATAGTGCATGCTGTGGTTAAATATGAAGCAATCAGCGAAAGGCTCTGCTACGTGAGATTGAAGGGAAGGTTTCAGAGCATGTCCATCCTCGCTGTACATGCCCCTACATAAGAAAAGGACGACGAGGAAAGGGATTGCTTTTATGAAATGGTTGAACAAGTATACGACGGGATGCCGCAATACGACATGAAAATGTTGATAGGGGACGCAAACGCAAAAGTTGGTGTTGAAACTGCAAAGAGTCTAATGATAATGGGTTAAGGCTGGTAACATTTGCAACTGCAAAGGACATGAAGATCGCCAGCACAATGCTCCCACTCAAGAAGATTCACCTAGGAACGTGGAACGCTCCAGGAGGGCGATATACCAGCCAGATTGACCACGTTTTGGTGGATTCAAGACATGCAAGTAGAATCGAGGATGTCAGAGCAGTACAAGGAGCAGAGTGGGAAGTGATCACAATCTGGTATTAAAGTGAAACAAAGAATATCACGAGAGAAGATGACGAAAGCAGGCACACTAAAAGGCAAAATAGATGTAAGCTTACTGGAAAATAAGGAAATACGAAGTGAGTACCAGCTAAAGCTACAAAATCGTTTTCAAGTTCTGGAAGAGCTAGAAGAAGGAGAAAGGCTGAGACTGCAAAGGAACACCTAAAGAAGAAAGAAAATAAAGGACAGGACAAGATATGGTTCAGTGAGGAGTGCAAAGAGGTGATTAAAAAGAGAAAGAAGTACAAACAGAGGATGCTAGATAACGACACCCCACAATCCAGAGAAGAGTACGTGGAGGCAGCTAGAGAAACAAGGAAAGTAATACGTAAGGAAAAGAGGCAGTTCATCAACAAGCAACTGGAAAAAGCTGAAGAAGACAGAAACAAGAACAATGTAAGAGAATTCTATAGGTATGGAAGGTATTTCAAGACGGGGTACAGACCAAGAATCGTAGCAATGGAAAACAATGAAGGTCATTTGGTGGCTGGTCAAGAAGAGGGCTTGAAGCTATGGAAGGACTATTTTGAAGAATTGTTAATGTCCCTGAGGGAAAAGAAGTGACTGAGGAAACAAATGCATATGAAGGACCCCAATTAAATGTGGAGGAGCCTACAATGAAGGAAATGGATGAAGCTCTAAAGCAAATGAAGAACAGCAAAGCTCCAGGAACCGACGGCATGGCAATAGAACTGCTAAAACAAGGTGGAGAAGCATGCGGAAAAGCACTGTATCGATTGTTACTGCAAGTATGGAGAAATGAAAAGATGCCCAATGAATGGCAACAAGCAGTAAAATGCCCAATATATAAGAAAGGAAAAAGAACTAAGTGTGAGAATTACAGGGGCATATCATTATTATGTAGTGCATACAAGATTCTTGCGCACATTCTCTTACATAGGCTACTACCATACATACAGGAAAACCTTGAAGAACATCAGGCCAGTTTCCGGAAAGGCATGTCAACAACAGACCAAATATTCATACTCAGACAGATAATTGAAAAGACATGGGAATTTGATAAGAAGGTATACTGCCTATTTATAGACTTCAAAAAGGCCTATGATAGTGTCAACAGAGAAAGCATCTGGAGGATAATGAAAGAATCGGGAATACCTTCGAAACTGATCGGGCTGACAAGAATGTGCATTGAGAAAACGGAATGCAAAGTGAGAGTTGAAGGCAGGGAATCTGAATGTTTTACTGTGGAGACGTGTGTCAAACAGAGAGATTGCATATCGCCCAGCCTGTCTAACTTGGTTTTGGAAAAAGCACTAAAAAGAGCATCATCGATTGGAAGTGGTACGATTGTAGGTGGTGAAGTGAAACTCTTAGCGTTTGCCGATGACATTGTGGTTTTAGCGGAGGAGGAAGAGGAACTAAAAATAACAGCCAAGTTCCAATAGAAGAAGCACGAAGAGAGGGTCTGAAGATCAATCAAGAAAAGACAGAGTGTATGATTGTAACCAGAAACAATGAAGAGGAAACAGAGGGAGTACTGGCAATAGAAGATATGGAATTTAGGAAAACTAGGTCTTTCAAATACCTAGGGAGTACAGTCAATGCCAACAACAACATGGAGGAGGAAGTAATGTGAACCGGCTAAAATCTGCAGAGAGGTGTCTCTTTTCAATGAATAAACTATCTACCAGCAGGCTATTAACGAAAACAACAAAACTCCGCATTTACAAGACAATCATGCGACCAGTATCAATGTATGGGGCGGAAACATGAACACTGAGCAGGAAAATGGAGAGAAAAATTATAACTTTTGAAAACAAGGTGTTAAAAAAAGTTTTTGGGCCAGTGTCTGAAAATGGAATCTTTAGAAGAAGAAGAAAAAAATATTGAAATCCACATGCTGTTTAATGAACCCGATGTGACAGCTGTAATAAAGAGCAGAAGAATTGAATGGCTGGGACATATCCTGAGAAGAGAAGACAAAATGGTGAAGACAGTGCTAGAAGGGAAGCCACAAGTTACGAGACTCCTGGGTAGACCAAAACTGAGGTGGATGGATGGAGTCAAGAATGACCTGGAGACACTGGGAGCCAACGTGAACATGGCTTGCAACAGAGACCAATGGAAGAGGCTAAAGATTGAGGCAATGAACCGACTTCGGTTCGTGTGGCCAACGAAGTAAGTAAGGGTCCATTGTCACTTCAAATTGTGATGCCACTCCTGATACTCGGATGAGGGTAAACGCAGCCTGGCTCAAGTGGAGACAAGTCACTGGAATTCTCTGTGTTAAAAAGATGCCTCTGCATTTAAAGGCAAAGGTCTATAAGTCTGTGGTACACCCAGCAGCAATTTATGGGACTGAATGTCGCCCTATGACCAAACAACATGAACAAATTTTGCATACAATGGAAATGAAGATGATCCGAAGGTCGATGGGGCTGACCCGATGTGACCACGCAAGGAACACAGACATCCGGCAAAGATTTGGTGTTGCACCAATTGTCAAGAAGGTGAGGAAGGCTCATCTACGCTGGTACGGTCACGTCATGAGAATACAGAACAACTCAGTTACAAAAACAGCACTGCACATCAACACAGGTGGAACAAGACTACATGGAAGACCTGCAAAGCGGTGGACTGACATGCACGCTGTTGGTCTAACACCAGAAGATGTTAACGACAGAAAGAAGTGGAGGAGATATAGCAAAATAGCAGACCCCGCAGGGGATTAATGCTAGGAAGAAGGAGCCTATTCTTTTATCAACAGGGGAATTGAAGCATGGAATGAGTTGCCTGAAGAAGTCTTAAGTTCTTTCCCAAACAGTTTAAAAGTTTTCAGGAGAAAATGAATACGGTATTGTATTCAGGGAATACGGAGTCATTTTGGAGGGCAATTGAGATATCTGTAAATATCTTGTTACCATCAAGTTTTGCCTAACTGTAACAGTATCTATTAACAAAATAAAAAACAAAGCTCACCATTCCATGAATCAGGCTGTCCAGCATGTCCTGCGAGGAGACACGTGATGTCCTCATGCTGCTGAGCAGCCCTGTGTGGTCAGGTATTATCATTCATCAGATGAAACCCTAGTCCATATGCACCAAGGAAATGTCACACATAATGTTACAAAATAATGTCATCCCTATAAACCTCACCTATCACAGTACCGTGTGGAAACATATCCAACAGTACACCCGCCCTTAATGTGCTTCCTCCCTAGACGAGAGCATTAGCATTGCCTTGTCTGTTTGTCTCCACGATATCGGCAAAGTTGTAACGTATCCCAGGGGTGGACCATATGAACAGGACACCAGTAAATTGTTTCTGGTTCCAATCTTGGAGGGCAGTACACCATGGGCAACAATTCATGTGGTCTCTTAGTGTGAGGGGAATGCCTCTCCGGGGTTGCCATGCATATGGAGCAACCTTTTAAAGTCATTGATACAGAGTCTGATGGGATATATGCATCTCATAGGCTGCTGTGGTATAGGTGCTGTGCTGGTTTGGCATATTCGGGCACAAAACTTTATAACCATCCTGACACTGGGTCGTAGCCCATGGTTGACCTTGCCCGTACTGCTGTTATTAGTTACTGGCTGGAATCTTCTTCACAGGTGATGTTATCTAAATGTCTAAAATGCCAGCACACTTGCCTACAACTCAAATACTGTTGGCCAAATGCACACAACACACAGTCAGACGTACTTTACTAACTCCCCTTCCCACATGGACTGTTTGGTCTCATACAGAATAGATACATGTATGATGGCAACTTGTCTGACATGCCACATGTTTCCTTGTTGTCCCACCACAGTTTAGTGTGCACCTCATCACCATGATCCCATGTTTTTTAATTGATCTCGACTTATTCCTTAACCTGTGGTTATGAATGTGTTTCACATTATTGTGCCTGGTGTCTTGGACCTTTGATTTTCTCACCTTTCTTTTTATTGAGTTTCTGAGGCCGATCCCCCATCCCTGGCTATCGTCATCATCGTGTTAATAAAGCCACTTCACTGGATATGATTTGATCCTGCCTCATAATTAACATTATTGAAGAGTTGTTTTATGTTTTTATTTTTTCAGGATACAAATCATTGGAGTTGGTTCAAGGCAAAGTGTCGGCCTATCTACACTTAACAGACATCAAGAAGTGGGATACATGTGCAGGCAATGCCATCATCAAGGCTGTGGGAGGCAGGATGACCACCTTGAGCAACACTGAGCTGGATTATTCTCCTAACAGTGATCCTGTGAACAAAGAAGGCCTGTTGGCTACTCTGGACAAACACAGCTGGTTCATTCAGCAGTTAGAGAAATTTAAGCCTAAACCTTAAACTGGACTTGGAGGTGCTTCATTGTACATTCCATGTACAATTTGTTTCACAAATGCCATCGATACGCCCATGGAATTTTCTTTTTGTAGGCATGTATTTGATGGCAGTGTTATTGTAATGAAGTAATGTTTTAACGAGTGGTGAATAACCCTGTTACTGGTCCTTGGCTGAGGCTTGTAACTATCCAGGTTGATGGGTGTTTCTTTCTTGAATAGATCTGGTTCTGTGTTGATCGTGTTCTGGATGTGCCAAGCTTTCAACATGTATGAATGAGCAACAATGCATATCAAGTAGCATTGTGGTTCCAGTGTCTTAGATTTTGCTCAGGAAAGTCATTTTATATGGAAATGCATTTAAAGAAGTAGTGTTTTATGAGTTCTAAAATAACATTTTAAAACTCCTATGTGCTGTATATCTAGTTCACTGGCCAAGTAATGCATGAAAAGGGATTATATCTCTAAAGGTATCATTAGAGGTTTGTTCAAACATACATAAATGATATATGTTTATATATAATTTTATGATATTTATATTGAATGATCAAATTGAGATGTTATGGAAATTGAAACGGTTTCTAAAAAGGAAATTGTCGGCAAATATATTTCATCTATTGAACCATATGTCTGTCACATGGCATAAAAGACTTAAATTCCTCATTACAGTATACTGTATGTATCAGTGATGGAAGCTCAGTTAATATGTAGAATCAAGTTGGATTTTGACATTTTGCTCCTGAATGCTGTCTCTAAATTTGTTAACTTAAAAGAAAACGTCCTTTCCCAGGAACAACTTTTCATAGATAGACTAGAGATATTTTTAATTTCCTTTCATTGCTGACACAGTAGAACTAGGATTAGCTTTGAATGGAGTTTTCTTTACAGGAAATTCTTATGTGTAAATAACTAACTACTGTTCCATTCAAGTTAGTTATTGGTGCGCTTTAAGAGGCAGAACAGCTAGGTCATCTGCCCCTTTCCAATCAACTTACACAAGTTTTTAGAAATGACCAAACTATCCCTATATTCCTAAAATACTTGATGTTAAAAACAACTGCAATTATGTCTTTTCCGACTCTGAAGGCTTGGCTATTACAAAGGCAATACTGCAATGTACTAGTTCTCACAGAATCTCAAAGTGGAATTATGTCTTGATTTCAAAATCAAGCTGTAAGACATCGTCGGTTACAAGAATTTAAGTGGCCAATGTTAAACCTCAACTATTTTCTGCCTAAATCATAGTTCCTGTGATTACATTGTGATTTGATTAATTAGTTGCTCGTTCCATGGAATGCTTGGTTGGAACTTCAACCATTTACACCTATGGTATTTGAGTAATCAAATTAATGATATTTGTCATAATGCTGGAGTATGTTTCGGTTTCATAACATTTTGACTACCTTTTCATTCGTATTTCTGAATTGTAATTTTGTTTATATAGGAGATTTGAGTCTTGTTAGTATAATTTGGTTTTCTAACAAAATCAAAATTATCTGTTTTGTTTTTATGCAGTATTTTTAAAGGCAGGTAATTGAAATGCACCAACTGCATCAAAGCAAGTACAACTCTTTTACTGACTAGTAAGTAGAGAAGTAGACATCCTTCAAAACTCCCTTTTAAGGGCTTCTTTCACTTAACAATTCCAGAATGTGATTTGCAAATAATCATTGGAGATAACAGTAATTGTTATGTGAACCATTCACATAGTTGCTGGGATCAAGTCTCAGCAGATTCACATTGTTCTGACTGGCTACCGAAATGCATAATATGCATATTTTGGAATTCTTCCGCTGGGAAGTATGTAAACCATTGTTTTGTATAAGACCTTTTGCATTAGGTGGCAGAATTGCTTGTTGTGGATGACCAGGAAATGCTTTATTTAAGAACAGTACAGACTTATTTTTTTAAAATTATTTTATGAACTTTCAGTGTGTCTGGGAAGTCAATATATCCCATACCTTTGTAGGTGTGGCGGCTTCAGTGCCATAGTTGGTAGCATGCTGAGCTTCTATGCCAAGGTCGCGGGTTCAAACCCGACCAAAGTCGTTGGATTTTTTTAAGAGTGTTAAAAAATCCCTCAGTATGCCTTCCTTCAGAAAGGAAGTAAAGCCGGCGGGCCCATGTCATAGATTTATGGTATGTAAAAGAACCTTCCACTAACTAAACTTGTGTGAAGCCAAAATGTGTAGGTTAGGTTTGATTAATGCTCTTAAGTTCCAACGTTCGTCACCGGGCGCTGGTTGCGATGGCATCTAGTAGCAGCGAAGTTCACAGATAGGTGTCGTAGATGGTAGCATTTGGTAGCGAAAGTAGGAACTACTTGAAATTATAGTCTGCAGTCCTTACTTGAATTAAAAACAGATAACACACACTAATACAGTCATCACAATTAACACCGGTTATCAGACAGATGTAAGAGATTAAAGGGGGAAAGCAGAACACAGGCGTCTGAGAAATGAGGTTAACAAGAAGTGCAAGGAAGCAAAAGAAGAATGGCTGAAAGAGAAATGTGCAGTTATAGAAAATTGTCTGAAATTAGGAAAAGTAGACATAGCTTATCGAAGGATTAAGAATACTTTTGGGGAAAAGAAGACTAAGTGCTGTAATATTAAGGACAAAAATGGAAAGCCTCTAACAGATAGGGAAGAAAAGGTTGAGAGATAGAAAACTTACATAGAGTGTTTGTATAAGGGAAAGGAGATCGAGAATCATGTAATGGAAGGGGAGGAGGAAATTGATGAGGGTGCAAAAGGAGATTTAATATTGAGATCAGAATTTGACAGAGCATTGGAAGACTTAAGCAGGAACAAAGTACCAGGCATAGATGATATACCGATTGAATTGCTACGCTGCATAGGAGAAGAAGGTCTGATCAGGTTATTTCACTTGGTGTGTAGGATTTATGAGACGGGTGAGGTACCCTCTGATTTCAAGAAGAATGTTATCATCCCTCTACCGAAGAAAATGGGAGCTGACAGATGTGAAGATTTCCGTACAATCAGCTTGATTACTCATGCTTCAAAGATCCTGTCTAGTATAATTTACAAGAGGATGGAAAGCCAGATAGAAACGGAGTTGGGTGAAGACCAGTTTGGTTTCAGGAGAAATGTAGGAACAAGGGAAGCTGTACTAAGTCTTAGGCTGATTTTGGAAGGTAGAATAAGGAAAGATAAGAGAACGTTCATGGCATTTGTAGACTTAGAAAAGGCTTTTGATAACGTTGATTGGACTAAATTGTTTGACATTTTGAAAACGATTTGAATAAAGTACAGGAATAGGAGGGTGATCTACAATCTACACAGAAACCAGACAGCAGTCATTCGAGCTGAAGGACATGAGAGAGAAGCTGGTATTAAGAAAGGTGTAAGGCAAGGCTGCAACTTATCACCCATACTTTTCAATCTTTACATTGAACAAACAATGAAAGAAATTGGAGAAACATTTAGAGTGGGAGTGAAGATTCAAGGAGAAATAATTTCAACTCTGAGATTTGCCGAAGACATCGTCATCTTGGCCGACACGCCTGAGGATTTGAATGAGTTTTTGAATGGTATGGTCTCCGTCTTGAGGAAAGATTTCATGATGAAAATTAATAAATGTAAAACAAAAATATTGGAATGCAGCCAAAAAAATCAGAAACCTCTATGGACATCAAATTGGCAGGTGAAAAGCTGAAGGAAGTAGGAGACTTCTGTTACTTAGGAAGCAAAATAACCAGTGATGGACGAAGCAAAGACGATATAAAAAGTAGGTTGACTCAGGCATGGAAAACATTTCTACAAAAAAGGAATCTGTTGACATCGAATATAGGTTTAGGTATTAAGAAGTAATTTTTGAAAGCCTTTGTCTGGAATGTGGCACTCGATGGAAGTGAAACTTGGACTATTGGTGCAGAAGAAAAGAGGAGAATTGAAGCGTTTGAAATGTGGTGTTACAGGAGAATGAGGAAGATCAGATGGGTAGATAGGGTTACAAACGAAGAGGTATTAAGACGAGTGGGATAGAAGAGATGTTTCTGGCGACTGCTAATGAAGAGAAGAGATAGGTTGGTCGGACACATACTAAGACAGCCAGGAATAGCAAGCCTAGTTATGGAAGGAAGGGTCGAGGACAAGAACTGTAGGGGTAGACCAAGGTTAGAATATGTTAAACAGATTGCCTCGGATTTAGGGTGTGGTAGCTATGTAGAGATGAAACGATTATCTCAGGACAGGGAGGCAGGGATATCTGCATCAAATCAGTCAAAGGACTGAAGACTCAAACAACAAACATCAGACAGATTCTACACACATCCAAAGTACACAGGGCTACATGACCGCGTTGTCGTAGCCCCTAAACTATGGAACCAACCAACCTTTGTGGGTGTTGGATAAGGAGGCAGTGGTTAGGCAACCAAGATGTACATAGCAACGGTTGCTAAGCGACATGTTTATGATGTGTAGGCAGAGAAAATCAAGCCGGAGGTTAGTGACGGTCTTTGGTCTGAGTTTTGATGTTATTCAAAGTTCACATAACATAAAATCTGGTGACCCTGACGTGATACGAAAATGGATAACATTGAAATGAAAATGAATATTTGTTCCGTGATTCGGTGATCGGTAACAAAGCTGTGTAATGAAGTTACACGGGAGTTCGAGAAGTCCGAAAGGGACCAAGAAGTCATCAGTGCATTAATCAAATGAATTAATAATAAGATGATAGAGCTTAAAGAACTCGATAGTAAGGTGTTAGACGCACATTATGATGATTGTGACGAAGAAACTGTTGATGAAGAACAAACCATCGATGAGTATGAAAGAAAAACAGTTTTGAGATTAAAGGCATTGCAAATCAACGAAACAAACGGTGTGACGGTGACAAGTACAGCGTTGAGCTCGTCTGGAGAGGACCAAGAAGCTCACAGAACGGGGAGTGGTCAATAAATATTCCAAAGTGTTTACTGCATGGTTAAAGGAGGGAATCATTGAAAAAGTGCCAGACAGTGAGATTGATAGACAATGTACATTACCTTCCTCACCATCCAGTATTTAAACCAGAGAGCCTTACTACACCTATGAGACCTGTCTCTGATGCTTCTTTTAAGAGGGGTAGAGCTCCATTTCTCAATGATTGTTTGGAGAAAGGGCCTAACCTTATAGAGCTCCTTCCCACCATCATCAACCGATTCCGTATAGGAAGGATAGGTGTGGTTGCTGACATTCGTAAGGCTTTCCTCATGATTGAGGTTAGAAAGGAAGATCGGGATTATTTAAGGTTTTTGTTGTGGGAGGAATTTCCGTCAACAGAAACTGTCATATATAGACATAAACATGTGGTATTTGGACTGAACGGTAGCCCTTTATTACTAGCAGCAGTAATTGAACTACATTTAATTACTGTTTCAACAGACGAGAGAGATGTTGCGAGAAGGCTGTTGAGTGCCCTGTATGTGGACAATTGTGTGACGTCAGTAGACTCTGAGTGGGAGTTGTAAGTGTTCAAATCCAAGGTCACGAGCATCCCAGCGGCAGCACAGATGGAGCTACAACAGTGGGCATGGAGCATACAGGATGGGACAAGGGCTGACCTTCCTCTAGACAATCGGCATGTGTTTGCAATTGGGATGAATTTGTTGCGACAACCACCCCAGTATTGGGTCTCACCTGGGATCGCCATTCAGATTGTCTGACGATCGAGACAAAGTACACTGATTTGTGTGAGACTATTACTAAACGTACGATCTTTGCTGGACTACATTGGGTATTCGATCCAATAGGGTTCCTGTGCCCTGTGATGCTCATTCCTAAATTAATTCTGCAAGAAAACAACAAGTATGGATGGGATGAAAACTTGCCAGGGGGGCCAGCAGCCAGATTTGAGAAATGGGTCCCAGAACTTCCCATTCTCAACTATGTCCAGATTCCACAGAACATGACAGAGGGCAACACAAAACCAGAAGACTGTAAGCTACACTGCTTCTGTGATGCCAGCAAAGATGCCTATGCTAGTGTGATTTTCATGAGGGTACAGCATAGCAACTACACTTCTGTTCAGCTGATACAGGCAAAATGTGGGGTAACACCTCTGAAGAAGGCAACCATTCCACGCTTAGAATGATTGGGATGCTATATTGGTGTATGTCTCATGAAATTCGTACCGTACTTGAATCCTTGAATTTGGGAACAATCCCTAGGTTCTGCTGGAGTGACTCAACAACCGCATTGTCTTGAATTCACAAAAATAATGACTGGTACGTTTGTAGGTAACAGAGTAAGGAATATTTTAGCCTTAAGTAAGCCGGAAGAATGGTGGTTGATTTCAGACAGCCTGAATTCAGCTGATATGCCCTCCAAAGGATGTAATGTCTCACAGTTGCTTGAGAGTAAATGGTGGGAAGGCCCGAAATGGTTGAAGGCTTCCCCGGAGTTGTGGCCTAGTAGCGAGTATTTAGCGGTAGACGAAGAGGAATACCATGAGAAAGGGAAGACTACAATGTGCACTGCTAATGTAGAAGTTTC
This sequence comes from Meconema thalassinum, assembly GCA_946902985.2. Taxonomy (NCBI): domain Eukaryota; kingdom Metazoa; phylum Arthropoda; class Insecta; order Orthoptera; family Tettigoniidae; genus Meconema; species Meconema thalassinum. Next base: position 306,292,261 of record OX336390.1, read on the forward strand.
GGACACCTGGTACAGTATGTGAGATTCCCAACTTTCAATAGGAACTTAAGTATGATATGGATTCGGAGGTTTGTTCATAATACTCACCGTAGGAGCAAACTTGATAGAAAGCTAGGAAACCTACAACCAAAGGAGATCCAGCAGACAGAATATATGTTGCTGAAAATGATTCAGGCGGAGTGTTTCCCAAAGGAAAGAAGTGTCATCGCGGGGATCAGAGTTACTTCCAAGGATGGGTTGCTCCGGGTGAGAACGAAGCTATTGTATATGAGCAATTCATTTGGTTTTCGAGAACCAATACTTCTCCCCCATCGACATCCGGCTGTTGATTCAATTATTCTGGAAGCACATGTCCACAACTCACATGGTGGAATCCAGTTTGTCATGGGACACTTGTGGAAAAGATTCTGGATCATCCAAAGTACAAGAACTATTCATTGTGTGGTTAAGTCCTGTATCACTTGTGCTAGATACAATTCAAAGAATGGGGCAGATGGCCTCGTAGTTCCGCCCCTTAAAACAACAATAACTAACTATAACTAACAATTCAAAGAAGGTAGAAGTCCCTATGTCACCCCTATCAAAGGACCGTGTCGCCACAGCGAGAGTCTTAAAGTTTGTGGAGTAGACCTGGCAGGTCCACTGTTCCTGAAAGATGGATGTAAGGCATACATAGTCTAGATTACGTGTGCAGTGTACCGGTGTATCCATCTTGAACTCACAACCTCACTCAGTACTTCGGCATTTCTTCTGGCTCTACGTCAGTTCATCGACAGGAGAGGAAGACCAACTACCTACTACAGTGACAACGGGACCAACTTTGTAGGATCTAATAACCTCTTCAAAGAACTGAACTGGGAGGAGATTGAACTTGAATACAATGTCAAGAAGATCCAATGGAAGTTCATACCACCATCAGCTGCTTGGTGGGGTGGATGGTGGGAGCGATTGTTACTTTCCGGAAATATCTGTTCCCGAAGGAGACGGGATGTTAAATGTCCGATTGAGCTATGTACATTAACAAATTCACAATGAAATTTGATAAAATGGTCCGGCTAACTCAAAACAGTTGCCAGCGTTTTGCCCCAGTGTAGCATTGGCGCTGCATGTAGCTACATTTTGTGCCTTGCAGAGGCCTTCTCAGTATGTACTAACCACGCGTCTTAGAGAGGTGTACTATATCCAACTGAAGAGCCCAATGGTACACTGGGTCGAAACGCTGGTAACTGTTTTGAGTTAACCAGACCATTTTATCAAATTTCATTGTGAATTTGTTAATGATACTTTCTGTCAAAGATGTGCTTTGTCGAGTATTGGGGAGAGCCATTCTAAATTGTGAGGAATTGCTGACTTGTGTTTATGATGCCGAGTCTGTGATCAACAGGCGGCCTTTAACGTACGTGACAGAAGATGCAGATGGCTTGGTTCCTTTGACTCCAGCTATGTTACTCAAGTACATGGTGGAAGATAGAACCCTAGATTTGGATATCTTGGAATAAAAACGAACACGCAAAGGAAACCCCGCCACCTTAATAAGAGTCCGAGAAGCCTTCAAGTCAAGATTCAGGAAGGAATATCTAGGACTCATCCAGAAAGGGAAAGAGAAGAATCCAACAGCGATCAAGGTGGGAGATCTGATGCTCGTCGAGACAGCCAAGAAGAAAATCGAGTGGCCCACCGCTCAAATTTTTGACTTAATACCTGGTGAAGATGGGAACATTCGAGTGGCAAAACTCAGGACCAGTGTAGGAGTGTTTGTTCGTCCTTTACAACGTCTCGATCCACTAGAGGTTTCAAAGGTCGACAAACATTTTGCTGTGGTAACACAAAAGGGCCAAAGAAAAAGGGTGGTGAATCTGTAAGTGAAGTGGTTAGTGATGAGAAACAACAACTTAAGACAAAATGCGGTAGAGAAGTTTAATGACCAGCTAGATACTGGGCTAATTGATTATTCTGTTTAACTAAGATACATGATAACCTTTTGGAGTACTGTATATGTACTGGTCTGTGGTAAAGTGTGTGAAGTTTCAATGTTGTTCCACCTCGAGGGTGTCATATCATTCATTTGTTCATGGTTCTTTTGCCTCACTAAAGAAGGTGGGAGTATACTGTATGTTGGATAAGGAGGCAGTGGCTGGCAACCAAGATTTACATAGCAACGGTTGCTAAGCGACATGTTTATGATGAGTAGGCAGAGAACATAAAGCCGGAGGTTAGTGACGGTCTTTGGTCTGAGTTTCGATGTTATTCAAAATTCTCATAACAGTAGTTTTTTAATTTTTTATTAACACTGTCTCCTCTATGGGTGTATTGTTGATTGTTATTGTTAGCATGACCTTAGCCTCACACAGTCATTCTACGAGTTTAAATGGCAGACATAAGTTTGTTTTCTTTTGAAGAAGTTTAGTCACGAGTGTATGGATACACAGACATCCTAACTCAGGAGAGACATTTAGCATCATACAAGAATACTTTAGTGAACAGAATAATAAGCATACCTGCCAACCTCTCAAAATGAAAAATCGGGCGTTTCGACGCGGAGGGGGGACTATTAAACTGTACATGACTCACATGATACGAGATCCCAGTTTACAAATGTACTTAAGACTGAGTAATTTTAAATTCTACCTAGTCGATCAAGCAAGCATACCTTTCTTTCGACCACACTCAGGCATACAAAACTAGTGACATATCGAAGATCATATTATTGGTCGTTGTTGCAGGTGACTGTGGCTGATTTTGCCCTCTTCAAAAAGGTCTTTCGATATTCTTGCTCAAAACACTTACCTTTCTGAAGAGACTTCGGAGTTATAAGTTTGTCCAAAGTCTTGTCTGAGAGAGACCTGAACTGCGTTCTTGTTTTTCTGACAAGACTGAACATCCTCTCACACTGCATTACTATGCGGAATGGTCAGAATGGAAAGCATAACTTTAGACAATTTGTCATACTTGAGTACCCCACCACTACATTTCATTTGGCCTACCAGTGCCCACTTCACATCAATTCTCTCTTCTTCCTCAATAGCTGTCACATCTTCAAGTTGGAAGTTACAGAATTGGGAATGCACATTTCTGTGAGGATGGCCGACGTTTTAGTTCTGGCTGAGCCATATTTCCCGGCAATTTTTGAGTCTGGGAACATCTTCCTAAATAAAGGACCAGCGTGATCGGAACAATTGACAGGGAGGTTATGTTCAATAATAAACGATGTGAACAATACTTCTGCACGTGTTAAACTGTCAGTGTCTTCCTACTTGCATTTGAAATAATCAAGTTTCGTGTTTTTCCCAACATATTGTACATTGTCTTTATGTTTCTTTGAGAGCACATGTTTTGAAATGTCCCCCTTTCCACCATGCAAGATGCTGAAATCACACCTACTTACACTACAATATGCAAATGTTGCGCCTCTTCTTGACTCAGTTATATGCGGAAAGTTATCTTTGTGCACACTTTTAAATGTCACATATTTCTTCGCCATATTACCGAGGAACAGACGCAATCACTCAGATCGAAAAATCACAATAGCCTACCGGCATATTGTTCTGTCCGGGGGTGAGATGGATGGACGAACAAGGGGTGTAAAATGTCGAATGTAGGGGTGATGTCCAAAAAGATGCAGATCTCCACGTATGTGCGGAAACTGCGAGTGTGGGTGTTTTGTAAGGGGATGTGAGTAAAATGGGGGTTAATTCTATAGGGGTCTGATCGGCTCTCGAGGGATGCGTGATCAAGATGGAGTTAGTTGAAGTGCTGAACAAACAACTGTATGTGTGTGCTAGGAGCTTACCTGCTGACCTAGCTGTACTGCCTGGCCACTTGAGTACTCCAATACTAACACAATGGAAATCCTTACTTAGCACTTCTCTGGTTGACGGTCACGGGCAATTAGGAATGTCAGACGGGGAGTTAGGATGTAAAGGCAAGTGTAATGTTGACAATGAGAACAGCTGTGTGTAGATTTTCTGATCCAAGGTTTATTTGATCAGTGTAATGAGTGAGGTGGCCCTTTCTTAGTGTTAGTGTGACACAGTCTGATTATTGACAAGTACAACTGTGGGTGTGAAGTGATAGGAGCACAATAATGTGTTTAAGGATATCTGAGCACACTCTTACCTTGTAGGTGACGTTCGGGAACCAGACCAGCAGAGCCTAGGGCGGCAATAGATACTTGGCTCGGTTCGGGTCTTCTTCTTATATGTTTCGGAGCTGCTTGGTCAGCGTTACATCACTTGTAGCTCTCTCAGTTAGTTCTAGTGTAAATTGTTATGAGTGTTTTGCAAGCTATTGGCTAACCTCCTATACTAGGTGGCCGCCGGCTTGCTGTGTAGAGATGGTGTTCTGGATTTTATGGTGTATCCAGTTGGGGTGGTTTTGGGATAGAAGAGGGTGTTTAATAATGTGGTCGATGTGGTAGCTGCGTTGTTCTTGTAGAATAGTTGTAGGTGTGTTTGAAGATGTCCCTCTTGTAGGTGTATGTGGGTTCAGTGGCGTAAGCCACTTCTCCCTTGAGGGGTGCGTGGAGGTCTGAGGTCCCAGGGTCGTATCGACCCTGGGGGCTCAACAATATTATCGCCAACAACATCTAACAAAGTTATACACAAATCATATAATGTCACGTGTGAAACGGATGCAATATATTGGCCTCAGCCGTCACCACTAAGAACGAATATCCGAAATGATATTCCACAGCGTACAACTAACTACCTTTCACCCACAGGTCATTATGCAAAACATCTAGGAACAAGCACTGAATTAACCTTCGACGATTTCAAACAAAGACTTATTCGAAGCTAACTTTTTATAACAGCATGACGCGACGCGGGACTCGGGGGTTAGTACGCAGTTGTCGATTATCGATCAGAGCGATACTGCGGTATCGAGATATAACTTCAAAACACTTAAAGTCGATCCGTTTGATAGACGACTGGAGTGTCATTTCGGACATTCAATCCGAAATTACGCGTGGGATTTTTGAAAAGTCGGGAGATTTAATACGTTAAGCGGGAGGGCGGGAGAAATGGTCTGAAATCGGGAGAGTTGGCAGGTATGAATAAGCCTCAGCTGACAAAAAGGACAATGGGGGAAAAAAGGCATTTATAACAGGAAGTGTGAAAGATTGACCAAGAGTTGGAACAACACCTCCAGCACCAATCCCATGGCCTCCATGTAGCCTTGACCTGACGACATCTGATAACTTGTTGTAGGGTATTATCAAGACGAAGGTTGCTGTGTGTCGCCTTAGAACCAATTTTGAACTTGAACAAGCAGTACAGGCAATTCAAACAGCCTGCAGTACAATCACACTTGTCATTTTGGAAAAAAAATGTCACGAAGAACTTGGAGGCACTTACGATTATGTGTCAAACATGATTAAGCAATTACGGATCCCATGGATAACTCGTTGTAAGCTCATTGCTAAAATTCATTTTTATTACAGTACATTGTTACTAAATTAAATTAAGAAACAGTACACAACAAACCAACAAAGGTAGGCTATAGAGGTATAGGCTATTGATTTCCTGGATGTACTGTGCTGTCTTCAATTTATAGCTGTTGTGCATAAAACGTTATAACATTTTCTAGTGGTTGCCTAAAGTTTTGTGTGCAGAAACATTGGAGAAACTTATAAAGAAATGATTACTGCAGTAATTTTCCCTATGCTGCAATGGCTTTCTTCATTTTTGTATAGATTCCAGATAAGTCTTGCTGATCAATTCCAAAAGGAAATCCCAAGAACTTGCTACCATTCCATAGGTGAGAAATCATACCAAGTATTACACACCCCTTTCCCACATTGTCTTGGGACAAGGGAAGCTCATACGATTCATACATTTTTAGCCTATTTTCATCATATGAAATATATGCTTATGAGAGCACTTTTGTCTGTCTGTGTGTGTGCCTATGAATGTGTGTCATTATAAATTCTGATTGGCTGGAGCAATTTGAATGAAACTTGGTAAAGACTTATTACTACCCCGTCCAACCCTGACCGTCCCTTTCAAATGTCATAAATTCAACATGACGGCCACAAAAAATATTTCACCAATTCTTAATATCTCCGAAACTATTGCAGCAATCAACCTGAAATGTTGTATGATGATGAAAGACTATAAAGTAAGTTCACATGTGACCTTCAAAAACATTTAGACAAAACCAATCCCTGTTCATTTGTCATTATGGCTATTAATCTACAGGTTTGAATCCAGGGGACATCCAACACTTTCATTTGAAGCAGTTGTCTTCTTCTTTTCTTTAACATTTGTCCCACAAATTAGCAAGATCTGCTTTTTTGGTGCTCTGTCGTCATATTACAAGATTGTGAGCCATGTCAGGATGAAGTCGGGCAAAATTTAGCAGTTTTATTACCTATAAAATGTAACAGTCTCATTAACAGCTGTACCTCCACTGCTTATTATTCCTTATTCGATCTGGTCAGGAATGAGGCAAGATGAATTTCTATGTGGCAAGTGGCTTTTATAGTCATATTTATCCAAAACTAGTATTGGTAGTTAAATAAAAAATATTCCCCATACCCTTCTGGGCTTGTTTTTTTTAAATAATATATGGATCAGATCATGAACTGCTGACATGTAAATTACAAGTCAAACTTAGAAGGAATATTAAGGTCCTACTTGACAAACATTTTCACACTATTTAAAACATCAGTGTTAAGAATCGTTTTGAGATCTTAAATCTCCTTGATCGAGAACCTGAGGAAATTTGGTGCGAAAGTAAAGACATTGTTAAGGATGAATGTAAGAACAAATTGTTGAGGGTTGAGAAAAAGAGAACTTCACATTGGATGACATCAGAAACGATTAAAATAGCGAAGAGAAGGAAGGAAGCCAAAATTCAGAAGGATAGGGAGCTGGTGACTCTTTTGGATAGAGATTTTCAGAGAAATTTTTGCAAAGATAAGTAGCAGTACTATAACAAGATCTGTACTGATTTGGAAGAAGAAAATAAAGATAACATGAGAAAGGTCTTTAAACATATTTCCACCTTAAGAAACAATTTTCAGCAAAGAATTGGAATGGTCAAGAATGTTAATGGCAATACGATTAATGTTGGTTAAGGGATTAAACAGAGATAGAAAGATTATACAGAGGACTTGTATAGTCTACAGATAAGAAGTGACGACTTATTTCAAGAGGCGAATTTTTGATGTAGAACCTCCTGTGTTAGAAGATGAAGTCAGAATAGCTTTAAAGTCATTGCCACAAAACAAGGCCTCAGGAACTGATGGAATTCCAGCTGAAATATGGCAAGCAACAGAAGAAACATCTGTTAAAGTTGTAACTGTAATATGTCAACAGATATATGGTTTTAGGAAAGGTAGAGGAACCAAAGACATCATTAGTGATGTACGTTGGGTAGAGAAAATGACCAACATAACGGTGCTGGATCGAATAAAGGAAAAACGGCAAATGATCCGCCAGATATATAGAAGGAGATCCACCTGGCTTGGCCACAGGTTACGACATGGTGGCCTGATGATCGACATTCTAGAAGGCATAATACCCGGAAAACGCCCTCGCGGGAGGCCACGAAACACTTTCATGAGATCTTTCCTACATAGCTCTGGCCTACGAAATTATGAAATGGTCAAAAGGACAGCACAAGACCGAACAACGTGGAGAAGACTCATTTTAGGGGCAGACCAGTCGCTTGACTGAAAAACATGATGATGTCAACAGATTTGGAAAACATTCACTTGGCCCACAGATTGGAAATGGTCCATTTTTATTCCTATACCCAAAAGGGGAGACCTGTTGGACTGCTCCAACTATCGCACAATCGCTCTGATACCACATGCCAGCAAGGTGATGTTGAAAATCATACAACGAAGATTAGAACAATACATGAAGCGTGAAATGTCCGCTACTCAAGCTGGTTTTAGGAAAGGTAGAGGAACCAAAGACATCATTAGTGATGTACGTTGGATGATGGAAATAGCAAAGGAATACCAGAAGGAGCTGTACATGTGTTTTATACATTACAGGAAGGCCTTTGATAGTGTGAATCGTGCGAAGAAGTGGATGTACTTAGACGGATGGGCATACCTGAACATCTCATTATCCTGATGCGTAACCTATATTTGGGACAAGAAGCCAATGTTAAAACTGAGCATGGTGAAACAGAGTGGTTCCCTATTAGCAAAGGTGTGCGACAAAGCTGTATGCTTTCGCCTTATTTATTCAATCTGTATGCTGAGTACATCGTGAGGAAATCTGGATTGGATGAGTCACCTCATGGGTTTAAGATTGGTGGATTGAATATAATCAACTTGAGGTATACAGATGACACCACTCTGGTTGCTGAAAGTAAGGAAGAGCTCGAGGATATCATTATGAAAGTTAAAGAACAGAGTGAAACGATGGGCTGGTACTTGAATATCAACAAGACAAAACTTATGACAACAGGTTTACCATCAAACATTGTGATAAATAATAAGTTATTCACAGAGTTGAATAGTTTCTGTTTGTTGGGATCAACCATTAGTAGCAGTGGCTCATGCAGTCCAGAGATTCGCCGAAGACTTGCCTTAGGAAGAGCAGCTTTTAAAGGCCTGGATAAGATCTTCAAGTGTTCAGATGTATCTTGGCCTACTAAAATCAGAATGGTTAAGGCGCTAGTCTTTCCCATAGCTACGTATGGTTGCGAAAGCTGGACCATAAGGAAACGAGATAGGAAGTATATTGATGCTTTTGAGCTCTGGTGTTGGAGAAGGATACTGCGTATTCCTTGGACAGCCAAGAAGACAAATGTATGGGTGATTAAAAATATCAAACCAGATCTGTCTTGAAGCATTGATAACAAGATTACAGCTGTCATATTTTGGACACATTATGAGATGTTCAGATTCGTTGGAAAAGACAATTATTCTTGGAAAGGTGGAAGGGTCTCGGAGAAGAGGGCGGCCAGCATTGAGATGGATCGACTTCATCAAATCCAACAAGAATATGTCAGTGAAGGATCTAAAGTATATGGTTGAAGACCGAATCATATGGAGACAGTCCATCCATGCAGTCGCTAGGAGTCGACGCCAACTTGATGGCACCTGATCATCATCATAATAGAAGTAGAGTAATATGTCATGTTATCACTACATATGACAAAATACGGTATAAATAGACCAACAAGAAAGAACAACTTAAAATACTGAAGCATGGTCCACTGTGCATTGGACAGTTACTCTAAAACATTGATCACACTACTAATATCCAATACCTTCCACCAGATGCCATAGACATAATACACTTTTACACAAAACTTTCATTTTTCCATGCCTCATGTTATACAGATTTTTTGCAGTCTATAAGAACACACTTCTTTGCTGGCATTATTGGAGACTTATTGTGAATGATAGTTTATTTCTTTAAATGAAAAGTTTAATTTGCCTTTTTTTTTGCCTCATGACTGGATACCAGCGCAAGTTGGGTTGCATCAGGTGTCTGCGCGGAGCCCTTATATCTTCAATCTGGTCATCGATGAATTATTAGAAAAGGTTAGAGGGCTAGCTCCTTGGTGTCTGATGTTTGCAGACGATAAAGTGTTTTGTAGCACCAAAAAGGAAGAGCAGGAAATGAGACTGGAGATTCGGAGAAAAGCTTTGGAGGACATAGGGATGAAAATCAATACGAAGAAAAAAAATGCATGTGCCTAGGAGGACAAGGAGAAGAAACAATCCAATTGAATGGACAAGACTTGAAGGAAGTAGATAGTTTTAACTACTTAGGTTCAACAGTGTCCAGTGATGGCAATTCAGACATGGCAGTAGCCCGCAGAGTGCAGGTAGGATGGATGAACTGGAAACGGACGTCAGGTGTGTTATGTGATAGAAGGATAATCCTGAGGACTAAAGGAATGGTGTATAAGTCAGTAGTGAGATCTGCAATGATTTATGGAGCAGAGACATGGGCACCAACTAAGGCACAGGTAAGGCAATGGATGTGGCTGAAATAAAAATGTTAAGAAGAATTTGTGGCGTCACCAGAGCCGATAGGATATGAGAGACTAAGAGGCAGTGTTAAAGTGACGGAGATATCAAAGAAGGTTCAAGAAAGAAGACTACAGTGGTATGGACATGTCATGAGAAGGGATGACACTTATGTTGGCAAGAGAATGACAGTAATGGTAGTGGAAGAGAAAGACCAAGAAGAAGAAAATGGAGAGACTGTATATGAGATGAATTGAGGGAGATATATCTAAGGGAAGAAGACTTATGGGACCGAGGGAAATGGAGAAGACTTGCCAGGAACGTCGACCCCACTTGAGTGGAAAAAGACAAAGGAAAAGAAGAAGATTGAAAAGGCGAACAAATTAAACTTTTCATCTAAATTAACTAAGTCCATACGGACCATCATGGAGTCTATTATTCCAGCAGATGTGAATGATAGAATGGAATAAGACTTTGTTCCAAATTATCAGACACTTCTCGAGCAAGCACAAAGTATGCAGTGCCATATAAAATATACAGAAGGAAGAACAAAGTAAGCATGAGACTGCAAAGAAATAAAACCAAATACATACGAGTACCGGTATACACTGAACTCCACGGCATGATAAATCGCTTGCCACGTCTGCAATGGGGAGCCGGAGATTGGAGATTCGAACCCCGGTGCTGACAGTAGCTATCCTGAGTGTGATTTCCAGCCCCCACTCCCTCCAGGAAAATGCTGGGATAGTTCATTATTTCAACTCCTGGGACAAATACCCCAATAATTACAACTACACTGCTACAGTCACCACAGAAACACAGGTTATCAACCAAGTACATGGTGCTAATGACCGAGATGTCCCAAGCCCCTAAAATGAATTAACAACAACAAACACAGTGTGTGACCCTGTGTTGACTGTAAACATATAAAAATTATTGCTGTTGATCTAATTTGATTAAAGCTTTGAATCCTTGGAAGTCGAAGTTGTTGATTCTTTGAGGTGGGAATGTACCCAAAGCTCCTTCAAAGGTTGTTAATTGCATGTGTGTGTTTTTTTTGTAAAGTAAAATGAACATGGTTTACCCAAGACACAGGAGGTATTAAAACTCAAAATCTGGAACTTAATGTGCCTAACACCTATTGAAAGCTTTGAACCATGTTTGTTATATATTGAAGCTTCACAGCATCCATATTTGAATTTTTACTAAGCTTCAAATTTCAACAGCACTAGTAAAATTATATAGCAAAGCAAAAAAAAAAAAAAAAAAAGGCAAGGTAGCAGAAAATATATTTCAGGATTTTTAAATACATAATTTAAAAAATAGATATTTATCTGTAGTATAATCTAAGATGAGAATAGGCCTCAATAAATTTTACATGGCATGGCATAGTCAAGAAGGCTCTTGCCTTCCGAACTCAAGGTTGTGGGATGAATCCTGGCACAGTAGGTTGACATTTGAGGGTTCTTAATGTGTCAGTAGATTTACTTATGCATTAAAGTTCCCCTTTAGAGCCAATTTTCAACACCCCAGTGTGTCTAAGCACACGGCAGTTGAAAGGGTCGTTGAACCAATGGTGCCAAAATGCATGTAATTCTAAAGCATACATCCAATTCAATATGTAAATGCTAGTTTGTGTGGATTTGCAAGTATTCTATATTTTTAGTTTGTGAATTTTAATTTAGAATAATGTTCTTTTAATTTATAAATTTTAATTTAGAATAAGATTCATTTTTTCCCCTTCAAAGTCTCTTGTAGGGTGACTTTCAATAATGGAATACAGTACAATAGACAACTTATTGAAAACACAGACCATACATATTTAATTAGAATGTGGGAATGGTATGAGAGGGCAACCGAAGGGTTGTTATAGCATGTGTCGTTTTTTAAGTAAAAATACATATGGTTTACCCAATAGAAAGGCAGTATGATAACTCAAAATTTGGATCTAATGTGCCAAAATACATACAGTAATCATACTCGAGTACCGTAACTATCAGACTGTCTTACGCAGCATTATGCACACGCATTCTTTATGCAGTCTCATGTCTAGGGCCCGGATGTTGCTGACATGACATCTTTTTACTGAGCTGTCTGAAACAATGCTGAAGTACAGTACATAGAAACTCTGGATGGCCCACCCTGTCTCCAAATATGTCATTTTTATTTTGCATCTTTTTGCATTTTTTTGCTATTTTTCCATTTTAAGTGCATTTTTTAAAGTTTAGTAGATTTTTTTTGGTTTCATTTTAGAGAAATTGGCCTTTTGAGGTCATTTTTTCCAATTTAGTCATGTCACAGCTTTATATGAGGGAGTCACATTTCTCAGCATTAAGAAGAAATTAGCAGCTTATACAAGATATATTGAAATATTGATTCCATTTCCTTAATCAATGGGGTGGAAACTAGTCTCAGGAACAATCATGGCGAAATTGCTGTGGGTATTGCATCAAAACTGAAAAAAATTGCCGGATAAAAACACCGGGTATAAAACATTATGCTAAATATCAGACATTCTTTCTGGTGAAAACTACTGCACGGATGGGATTGAGGAGGATTTAGCAGCAAACGACCTTCCTCACTTCAAGTACCGTACGCTCCGATTACATTAGTTGATGTTGAATGCTGCTTTTCTAGATATAAAAACTTGTTGGCTGATAACCGCAGATCATTTACATTTGACAACGTCAGAATGGCATTCGTAGTGCAGTGCAACTCAGACTAAAGTGAACATAAACCTTTTGTTAAGTGCAAGGAATCTATTTTGAATGACCTTTCAGTTTGAGCTTAAGATTTAATTTTTGAAATATTGGCGAGTTTATTATTCTAAGATAATTTTCTCCATTTTAAAGTGCATTTTTCGATTTTTTGTGTAATTTATTAGTCATTTTTGAAAGTTTAAGGTGCATTTTTTAAACTTTTTTACGGCATCAACATCCGGGCCCTACTTATGTCAATAGTACATTGTAATTGCAAGGTATGGTAAATTTTACCAGTCCAATTCTGTCTGTTGGGAATTAATCTGTTGTGTACGTTTTGTGTTTTAGGGTTTAAGTTGGAGATTTCTGTATGAATGATTGACTTGGTCCTAGATGATCAACTGACAGGTGACACAAAGGTTCAAATAAGTAGCGATATACACACATTCGATGGTGCAGGAGAGTGTATTGCAACAAAATAAACAGAAATTTGGCAGGGTCAGTTTTTGACATGTATTTTAAACTGTGGGGTTGTGCAATCTCAGTAAATGGATCCAGCAACACTATGTTGAACCCATTTCATTATCATGAGTCCATCCCTATTGATGTAGATGTGTTCTTTATCTGTTCTGAATGTAGGCTACTTCCGATTAATGTAACATGTGAACCTCCTTGTGTATTTGAGACTTCAGTGTCTTAATCAGGATGGAGAGCAATTATTATTGTACCTGTATTATGAGTTAATTTGAATAGTCCAATTTTTTTGTTTGTTGAAAGTTTATTGTATGCTTGTATATTGTCATTTTGAAAGCTGGTTGACTGTTGTGAAGTCTGTTAAGTGTAGTACTCGGAAAGTACCATGTTGTATTTCTTGTAGAATTTCTATTTCTTTTTGTGTGGTAAGTGTTCTTGGCTTGGGGTTTATTTAACATAGCTATGTAGTGTGAGAAGTGTTTTTATGGATTGACTGAATAGAGATGTTATTGTCGTAGCATTGTACTGATATTTGTTAACCCTTTTAGTTAATTAAAATTTATTATAAATGGTTTGTGTCTGGCCTTTTTATTTCGTGGATAAGCCTATAGTACCTTCTCCCTCCAGGGGCTCAATATAGGGTTACCTACCATTCACCGTAGTTGGTAGCATGCTGAGCTTCTATGCCCAAGATCGCAGGTTCAAACCTGGCCGAAGTCGTCGGATTTGTTAAGAGCGTTAAAAATCCCTCAGTATGCCTTCCTTCAGAGGGGAAGTAAAGCCGGCGCACAGTGGGCCAGAATCTTGAAAACGTGGCCAGAAAGGAAAAAATAAAGTTTCTAGATGGGAATTTTGGACTATCAGGTTGCCTACAGTAATGTTGGGACTACTGAATACCGGTTGTGAGGACGAGCAGAACTTCATTTTATCCGTTATATTTAAGGTCAATCGCGGCAATTCATTGTTAGCGGTGCGTGCAGCCGGCCAGTCTACAAAATAGTCTTTTCTTTAAAGATAAATATTTGTGTTCTGTGTAAGTGAAGCGAATATTTTCAATATGGAATGTGTTCCAGGAGGTATATACTAATTCAAAAACATCATCATCTTCATTTCCCGTTTCCAGCTTCCTGGGTCGGGTTGTGAATTAAGGACCTCCATCGTTGCCTGTCTCTCCACCACTCCTCTCCTGATTTTAGTACATCTTCGGGTTTTCCTCCCTTCTTTTCTACACACTCCCACACTGTATCTGCCCATCTCTTCCGGGGCCTTCCTCGTGGTCTCTTCCCTGTCATCTTTTCTCAGAAAGTTTTCTTTGGTACTCTCTCCTCTCCCATTCTCATCATATGTCCATACCACTTTAACTTTGTTGTTTCTATCCTGTCCTGCAGCTTCAATATTCCTGTCCTTTCTCTAATCTCTTCATTTCTAACTCTATCTCTTCTGGTCTTGCCCTCTATACCTCTTAGGAATTTCATCTCTGCGGCTTGTATTCTACTCTCCTCTCTTTTTGTAGTAGTCCACGCTCCAGCTGCGTATGTTAGTATGGGTCTGTAGTAGGTTGAATATAATACTTTTTTGCATTTCTTTGGGACATCTCGGTTCCACACAATACCCCTTACACTCTGGTAAAAACTGTTCGCTTGTTGTATTCTCTTTCCAATTTCCTCAGTTATCTTTCCATCTTCTGCGATCACACTTCCCAAATACTTGAAACTTTTAACGACTTCTAGAATTTTGCCATTCAATTCTATCTTTCCTCTTCCTTTCTTCCTTCCTCTATACATCAAAAATATGTATATCATTATTAAATCATTAATTATACATGTTTTCTTTTAACTAACTTAATACCGGAGAATGCATGAGAAATTTGTAAAAATGTGTTTAAAAACTAGAGATAACTTACGAATTCCGCGACATTCCACTCCCTTTTGCACTGTGTCCGCAAGTATATATTATTACCTTTGTAAATTAACCTTCAATTCCACCTGCTAGTACCAACTCCGGCTTTGAGCCACGTATTACGCGATACTCGCAAAATGTCACTATTGAGACATGTTGAAAAATGACAATAAAATTGATTAATCATGAGCTCCATGTGTACAATTTAAATTATAATCGATGCCAGAAGCATTGTAAAGAATATAATAAGTAGAAAAAGGACGGAAACACCGCTCGACATTTCTTTGAAAACACTCCAACATCAGCGTTGATAACTGGAGTTTCCGAAGAACTAATCCACCGTTTTCACATTATTTTGCAGGCGATTTCGAACGAACGTCAAATCGACGTTGAAAAGTTTTGAGCTTACACCATAGCAACTGCCAGACACTACGTCAAAGAATACCCCTGGTGCAACATGCCAACGACCAGAAATTATTTCTTTGGTCAACTGTCTGATGATGCTCAAGAATCAATCAGTAAGTTGATAAAGCAATATCGCCTGAGTTTTTCTCGAACATTATCCAGATTTAAGACTATGGAAGACGTGCTCAGGAGATCGCTGGCAACCACAGACCTCTACATTTCTTCTCTACACAAATCATCACCAAAGAAACTGAAGAGTTTGTCGCCAGAAGCCGTTGACCTCTTAGTTTCTGTGGAGGAAGATTATGAAGATTCCGATGCAGATGATGAGGAAACAGTCTTTGAAGATGATGCTGATGATGACGCTTCAGTTGAAGAAGCAGAAGAAGAAAGAGAAGATGATGAAATATGAAAGGAGGAAGAAAACGACAACTTCTAATTATAGTTATAAACACTTTACTAAATGAATAATTGTAATTGAATTAAAATTATTTTTTGTAATATTTTACACCATCTTCTATCCTATATTTGGTCCTTTTTCGAGCTTTACATTTTTTGAGCTTATAGCCTATTTTTAACCATTAACTACAACAACCCCTAGATACTGACTTTTATATAAATAAAGAGACTTTTATCATTTTCTGTGCACCATCTTGGATCCACCATTTTGTTTTTTAACATTTTTGAACTCATTATCTTCATCAACAACCACGATAATTTCCAAAAAAATGTTTTTATATAAATAAAGACTTTTATCAATATTTCCCCACCATCTTGGATCCGCCATTTTGATTTTTTTTATATATTCTTAATCGGCAACTTCGATAACCCTTACATACTAACTTTCGTACAAATTGAACAACTATTTATATTTTGGCCACATTTTCAAGATTCTGGCTCACTGTGCGGCGGTCACATGTCATAGATTTATGGCATGAAAAAGAACCTTCCTCTAACTACACTTGTGGAAGCTAAATTTTGTAGGTTAGTTTGATAACGCTATATTAGTTCCCAACGTTCGCCGCCAGGTGCTGACTACGATGGCATTTAGTAGCCACATCTGCAGCTAGGTGTTGTGGATGGTAGCATTTGGTAGCAAAAGTAGAAACTACCTGAATCACAGATAACACACACTAATACAGCCATCACAATTAACATCGGTTATCAGACAAATTCTACACACACCCAAAGTACACGGAGGTACATGACCGCATTGTCGCAGCCCCTCAAGTAAGGAACCAACTAAGGAACTACCATCCACGTTTCCATTTCCTTTATTCATGTAGGCAGGATTTCCAAGTTCAGCAGTTTTTCTGTGACAAGAATGAAAAAACTAAAATCCACAGCCTTCTTCCAGTCTCCGACCGGGTCAGGAATGGAATGAATGAAGCCCCCATCTAGCGGCGAGGATATGAACTGTGCCGGCTGTCGAGGCCTGACGCACTCCTCTGGGGCAATGATTAAATGAATGACAAATGAAATGATAGTGGAGAGTGTTTCTGGAATGAAATGTTGACAGGGAAAATCGGAGTACCCGGAGAAAAACCTGTCTGCCTCCGTTGTGTCCAGCACAGATCTCACATGGAGTGACCGGGATTTGAACCACGGACCCAGCGGTGAGAGGCCGGTGTGCTGCCGCCTAAGCCACGGAGGTACTTGACAAGAATGCTGAATGTTATTGATGTTTATTTATTTTAAGGGGTTTAATATTATTATTAATTTTTGGAAAATTTGTGACTTAATTTGTGAAATATTGTGTTTATGGTTGTAAGACAGTAATTTTGCGAAAATGTTGTGATAAGTTTTAATGCTATATACTTACATATAAAGTTACTCCCTTGGGGGAACCTGTAGCCTCTAGAGGGCGCATCCCCAGTTGGCGGATAGGGGGGCCCTACAGCACTAGTAGGGTTGGTTCAAATACCCTCCAATAGAACCCATGGACCAACAGGTAGCCCAATTCCTGGGGGATTCACAATGCTGGGACACCCTCTCTCCAGGGGTCATAAATATGGAGGGCCCAGCTCAGGGTGCCTGCAGTGGAGAAGGAGTCCTTCGGTACAGTGCAGTTGGCGGAAGTGGCATCCCAGTGCTCGGGAAATTGAGTAAAAGGTATCGCTCTCACTTCAGAGACTGATATCAACCATAGCGTCTGACCCGGAGCGGGCGGCTACAAACAGCGTCTGTTCCCCATGTGAGGGGCGGCTGATTTACTACCTGGCCGTAGGTATAAAAGGCTTGGCGTCAGCAAGGGCATGCGGCCGGAAAACTATGCCAAAACCAATATGACAGCGAATCTTAGTTTAGCCTCGGAAAATGCTAGGGCGTACCCCAGAAGCGACGTGCAGGGATTTCGCCCGACCCCTGTGAGAAATGGGCTAGGGCTACTGGGTCACGAGCGAACCCAGCTAAAGAGGCTAGCTCAAAAATATGGTGAGTTACGAAGATTAGGCACACTGAATGTAGGAACAATGACTGGGAAAGGAAGGGAGTTTGTGGATCTCATGGAAAGGAGGAAGGTGAAAATATTGTGTGTGCAAGAGACTAGATGGAAGGGAAATAGGGCTAGAGAGTTGGGTAGTGGCTCTAAGCTACTATACAGTGGAGCAGACTAGGATGGGAGGAATGGAGTGGGAATAATCCTCTCCCGAGACATAAAGGAGACCATAGTTCAAGTTAAGAGAAGGAGTGACAGGTTAATGAGCATCAAACTGTGTCTTTATGGACAATTGGTAAACATTGTGTGTGTTTATGCTCCGCAAGTGGGTTGCGATGAGGAAGAGAAAATATCCTTCTGGGAAGATATGGATCGTGAGCTTGGAGATATACCAGCGAATGAAAGATTGATAGTGGGTGGTGACTTAAATGGACATGTCGGAAGGAGTCGAGATGCAATCGAAAGAGTTCATGGAGGCTGGGGAGTAGGAGTGAGGAATGATGAGGGACATAGAATCGTGGATTGTGTGATGGCATATGATTTGGCGATTGTGAATACATGGTTCGAGAAAAACACAGGTCAATATTTGACTTACAAGAGTGGGACCAGAGAAAGCCAGATTGACTTCTTAATGTGTAAAAGGTCTCAATTAAGTGAAATACAAAACTGTAAAGTTTTTAATGGTGAAGCAGTGGCAGCACAGCATAGGACGCTAGTCATGGACTGGAAAATGAAGATTAGGAAGAAAGGCAGACCTGTGCGAGTCTTAACAAAAATTAAGTGGTGGAGATTATATGAAGAGGCGTTGAAGGACCAGTTTAAGGAGAAAGTACTCAATGGAGTGGTTCTTTGCAATGATGTGCAGGAGTGGTGGGTGCACAACAGCAGTTTGATAAGGAGGGTAGGAACTGAAGTGCTAGGGAGAACTTCTGGCAAGAAACCACTAGCTGACAAAGAAACATGGTGGTGGAATGAGGAGGTACAGAAGATCGTGAAAGCCAAAAGTGATGCAAAGAAGTTATGGGATATGTCAGGTAGACAAGAGGATAAAGAGAACTACACGAGATGTAATAAGGAAGCAAAGAAGGTAGTAGCACAGTCAAAGGCACAAATGATGGATCGGCTGTACAAAGAGTTGGAAACTACAGAAGGTGAAAGAAAATTTTTCAGAATAGCGCAGGCGAGAGATAAAGACAAGAAGGACTACACCCAAATAAAGCAGATCAAAGATGAAAATGGTCTAGTATTAACGGACCATTCCGACATCAAGTGCAGATGGAGAAACTACTATGGAAAACTTCTCAATGAAGAGAACCCAAGGGTATATTTAGGAGAAGGAGAAAAACACCAGGGTCTGACAATGGATATTAGAAAAGAAGAAGTAACATTAGCACTTAGGAAAATGAAAAACGGAAAGGCAACAGGACCCGATGAAATACCAGTTGAAGTGTGGAAGTATCTAGAGAAAGATGGAATCGACATGTTGCTGGATTTAATGCAAAAAATGTACTCTCAGGAAACAATACCTGATGAATGGAGAGAAAGTATTTTAGTGCCTATATATAAAGAGAAGGGGGATATTCAGGACTGTGCTAACTACAGGGGCATTAAGTTAATGTCCCATACCATGAAAATCTGGGAAAGAGTGATAGCCAAGAGGATCTGGGAGGAGACTAGCATTGGCGAGCAACAATTCGGCTTCATGCCAGGAAAAGGGACCACAGACGCAGTGTTTGCCCTGAGACAAGTAATGGAAAAGTATCGTGAAAGACAGAAGGGATTACACTTCACATTCATGGGCCTAGAGAAAGCATATGACCGGATGCCCCCGGGAGAAGTCTGGAGATGTTTACGAGCGAAGGGAGTCCCAGAGAAGTACGTGCAGTTGGTTCATGAAATGTACAAAGAAGCAAGAACACAGGTTAGAAGCAGCGTTGGACTTACAGATTGGATTCCGGTTCGAGTAGGTTTACACCAAGGTTCGGCTTTAAGTCCATATCTGTTTGACCTAATTCTGGACGAAATGTCTTGTGGATTAAGAGACCAAGCCCCCTGGTGCATGATGTTTGCGGACGACATTGTGTTGTGTAGTACCACCAAAGATGTCATAGAGGAAAAACTGGAACAGTGGAGGGCAGCCTTGGAAGACAGAGGACTCAGGATTAGCAGGAAGAAGATGGAGTATATGAGGTTCAATACAGATTAAGACTGTGAGATCAGAATGCAAGGGGAAACGTTAAATAGAGTGGATGAGTTCAAATACCTGGGTTTGGTGATGACAGGAGATGGAAATCTGGATGTGGAAGTATCACACAGGATTCAGGTAGGATGGATGAACTGTAGGAAAATGTCAGGAGTGCTCTGTGACCGCAGCATCAAGCCTAAGGTTAAGGGGAAAATATATAAAACTGTCGTAAGACCTGCATTGCTGTATGGCTCTGAAACATGGTCTGCATGCAAAACGCACGCAAACAGGCTTGACGTCATGGAAATGAAAATGCTCAGGTGGATGAGTGGAGTGACTAAGCGTGATAGAGTGGAAAATGTCAAAATAAGAGGAACACTGAAGGTTGTGGAAATATCTAAGAAGATACAAGAAAAGCAACTTCAATGTTACGGGCATGTGAGAAGAAGGGAGGAATCCTACGTGGGGAGGATGATGCTAGACATGCAAATACAGAGAGTGAGAATGCGAGGCAGACCTAAACGAAGATGGATGGATTGGGTACGGGAGGACCTCAGAGAAAAACAGTTGTCAGAAGAGGATGTGCATGACTGGGTTAAATGGAGGAGAGCTGTCAGAAACATCGACCCCACATAGGAGTGGGAATGATGTAAAGAGAAAGAAGAAGAAGAAGAAGTAGTGGATAGTAATAATTAAAAGTATTTCAAGCGGGGCCCGAGAAATAATTGCATAGGGGACCTTATATCCTCTCGGCGGCTCTGTTAATACATATATATAAACAACAGATGTTTTTCAGCAGGTCTATGTCCTGAAGCAAACTTTCCCATGTGCAGAATTTATTGAAGTGACTGATATCTCAGGTGGATGTGGTGCAATGTTATCGTTTCATTTACGGTTGGAATATCAATGCCCAAGTATTTCACACATCATATAATTATTTACTAATTCTTTTTTGTGACCTTTCATTTATTTAAATTAATGACTGTTTGTAAGGATATCCATTTTCTTTTTGGTTTTTGTTAAGATAGTTTCTAAGATTTTCTCATGCTGACGAAGTTATCATTGATATAACGAAACATTTGCGTGTTAATTTAATTATCAAACTAATTTCTAGTGTTTGGCAAGGCGGCTTTTATAATTTGAGATATTTCAGCATGCTTTGACATTTGAATATTTAATATTGAAATCATTAATTGTTTTAACTGCCTCTTGGCTTGTTGTGGTGGCATTAGCTGTTTCTAGAAATGAACACGAACCAAGATAAAGTTTCTGAACTGATTTTCCTTCTATAGTTTCAATAAATGCCACGAATACACAGTTACCATTAAAATCAGTCGTTAAATCACAAAATATTGTGACTGGTTTGTCTGTAAGATTTTCAATAATATTGGTCTTCATTTCCTCGGTGCATTTTGGCACATATCCCCTCCTCATCCAGCTTGCAATGGGAAGACCTCCAGATACTGGTACATACTTCCTCATCCATGTCCTCGCTGCAGGCTGCAAGATAGTCCCCTTTTTTAGGGGGATATTTGCCTAAAATAATTATTTTATTGTTTTCCCCCTGAATTAACTCATGAGCATAGTAGGCCCTACAAATTAAGAATGAAACTTAGCTCTAAAAACATTTCCGCTGTGTCCATTGGACATTCATACTTTTCTTCTTTCGCTTTGTTCTGTGTTTGAAGACTTTCTTCAATATTGCACTGTCTTGTCGAAGCAGAATCCTGTGCACTCATTACCTGAACACAATTTAAATGCCCTTTACTTGGAATGTGTTTTTCACATGAAACGTCCACTCAACCACATGTCACGAAAACATGTTTCTTGAATTCGACAGACCGAGAGGCGACATTAGCCTAATGCCGGACACTTGGTTCTCTAAGTTTTGTGTGGTGTAGACTAGTGGAAGAGTGTATCAGAGGGTTACGTAATCCTCGTTTAGCCTATTGACATAAATCATGTGACATCTGCAACCTTCTCTTGGTCCAATTTTAGTCATAAGAGAGCAATGAAAGTGGGAGGTACCTTCTGCCGCACCCAGTAATGTTTCTTCAGTCTCCGCACAGACTGCGGCCTGTGCCTTTTTCATGTAAGTACAATTCTTACTTTTTCTTCTTTGTATTTCATCTCTTTCAATATCTGTTTTTATTGAGAATGATGCGTAATGAACAATTTATTTATTATTTATTTATTTATCGTATGATGATACAGAGTTAAAATAAAAGTTCATACACTGCATATAAAGTTATATATTCAGTTATATACATAGTCATAAACACAAGTTCTTGGTTTAAACTGCTAAATACAGGCCATCGATCCACTGAAGTGCCTCAGAAGATGCATGATGAATGTCACCTACTGATCCTTGGAACGCTCGTTGCGGACATTCACCAACAATATGTCCGATGGTTTGCAGGGTAGCTCCACAATCGCAGTTAGCAGAAGTAACCCAACCCCATTTGTGAAGCAGGAATCCACATTTGCCTTGTCCTGTACGGATCCGGTTAATGATTCTCCATTGGCGTCTGGGGAGTAACCTTCTATCCGGTTGGAAGGGTTTTCAATCAGATGTGCATTGAATACTGATGATTCTTCCCATATAGTTTTCCATGCTTCTGAGATGTTAAATGAAGAGTCTTCAAGAAGTACTACAGAGCGCCAAGGTGGTTTTCTTGACTTCAGCCGTTCATTACCTGCTTTTGCTACATCAGTATGTATGGGTAGCTGGGGGTTCTTCTGAATGGTTTTCCAGATCTTCAGGAGAGCCTCTGATCTTCGAAGAGCTGGAGGTTGGATGTTACTTAGAACAGGTAACCATATAGTGGGTGTGCTACGTATGCAGCCCGTAATCAGTCGCATTGTCTGGTTAAGTTGCACATCTATCTTCTTGGAGTGGACACTGTTTAGCCAAGATGGGCAGCAGTATTCAGCAACGGAGTATGACAGTACCAGAGCAGTTGATCGTAAAGTTTGAGCGCTGGAACCCCAGGAGGTACCAACAAGCTTCTGAATGATGCTATTACGGGTCTTCACCTTTGCGGCCACGTTCGTGAGATGTTGTTTGAAGGTCAAGGACCTATCAAGTGTTATCCCAAGGTACTTAGGCATGCTGCAGAACTGCAAAGTTTGTCCTCTGAATTTAACTTCTGGTTTGTAAATAGAGGACCTATTGCGTAAGTGAAATGCGGATACAACCGTTTTCTGATAATTTAGGCGGAGGCACCATTTCTTGAAATATGTGTCCAAGACTTCCAAGTCGGCAGTTAGTGTATTTTCAGCATCGGTGAAGTTGGAGTTCTGGGTTACCAAACAGATGTCATCAGCGTATATGAATTTCCTTGAAGAAGTTTCTTGTAGGTCGTATATGTACAAGCTGAAAAGGAGAGGAACCAGGACAGATCCTTGGGGTAATCCATCATTTAATTTGAAGAACTTGCTTCTATCATTGCCAGAGTAAACCTGGAAACGTCTATTGCACAGCATGTTGTTAATTAGGTTTGTGAGTTTAAGACACGGAATAATGCTCACAAATTTCAGAAGGAGGCCTTCTCGCCATATTGTATCATAAGCGGCAGATAGATCCAAGAAAGCAGCTAGGCTTACAGATTTCTTCTCGTACCCATTTTCAATATGAGTTGTTAATGCAAACACTTGATCATTACAGATTCTGCCAGGCCTGAATCCAGCTTGTTCTATGGGGATGTGGTTGTTAATAGTATCAAAAATTCTGTTGTAGATAAGTCGCTCAAGTAGTTTGTAAGTGACACTTAGAGCTATGGGGCGGTTACTTTCGACTTTTGTCGGATCTTTGTTCGGTTTGAGGATCGCTAATATTTTTGTTTTCTTGAATAATACAGGGAGATTTCCAGTATTAAGGATATCTGAAAAGAAGTTAGTAAGCCATTTAATTGTAGCTGGTCCACAGTGAGCGAGGAATTCAGGATAGATTCCGTCGAATCCAGCTGCTTTCCCAAGTTTCATGTTTGTGATGGTGTCTCTGACTTCCTCTACAGTGAATAGAGTGGAAAGTTTTGAAGAATTTGGAGCTGCTCTTCTCTTGATTTTCAGCTGAGATTTGATTTCCCTTCTTGTCTGCTTTTCTTTTGGGCTCATGGAATTTGAGATTAGATGATTGGCAAAGTCATTTAGCTTAATGGCAGTTTTCGATCTAATTGGTGTTGAATTTGTTGGGTCTAGTTTTCTGATAACAGACCAAGCTTTCCGACTCGAGTGTGTGTGGTCGAATGATTCCACGGTTTCATGCCAGATCTTTTTTCTATTCTCATCTAGTGAATGTAGGAGGCCAGTAGCATTATCAGCTGATGGATTTACTTCATATTTTTCCAGTAAGCTTTCACTATCCTCACTCCAACCGGATGTGTATTCTTTACGATAACCTCTAGGAATACATCGTCTAGCTGCTCCTTTAATTATGCCGATAAATCGTGTGTAATTACTACATGTTGGCTTGATCCATCTGATGTTGGAGTCTGTTTGCTTTGCAAATTCAGACCAGTTTGCCTTCTTAAAGTTCCACCTTGGTTTTGGATGGGACTGTACAATTGGTACACATATCCCAGTCTCTAAAATAATAGGTCTGTGCTGACTGTGGGGGAAATCATTAAGTACCGAACAGCGTATCTGGCTATAGGAGTTTTGAAGCTGAGTTGTGAAACACAGATCAGGAGTATATCCTCTGTTCCAGCGACCTGAATGAAAAGTGGGTAAACTTTTACCATCAAAAATTAATTTTAGGTTTTCAGTTTCCATTCAATCACAGAGAGCTTTGCCATTATTGTCACTCTCGCAGTATCCCCAGAGATTATGATGGCTATTGAAATCACCCAGGAATAGAGTTGGGTGTTGCTGAGATGGAAAAGGAGGGGTTGGCCAGTTTACTTCAGGAGGCTTGTATACATTTACTATTGTTACACTATCAATTTTTGTTATAATTGTAAATATATTATTTTCACTGCTCACTGAAAGTACCTGATGATTTTTTATGTTATGCTTGACGTAAGTCGCTAGGCCGTACTTTACATGATTGTTCGAGGCTATTAATGTATATCCTGGTATTTTCCCTCTACTTCGTAACTATTGATCATCTGCTGTATGCGTTTCTTGGAGTGCAATGACATTGATAGCATGTTTCTTTGATAGTCTGGATAGATAGTCACATTTAGCTCTACTTATTCCTTCAATGTTCAGTTGACATGTGAGGAGAGATGGTCCAACCCTACGAACTTGTGCGTCCTGAGAAGGACTTATTGACTCTTTACTCTGTATTTGTTGACCGGGAGGCCTTTTCAGGCAGTTCGGTCTCATCTCTATTTTGTTGCTTACTTAGCACCACCCGGGGGACACGTGTAGGGTAGCAATGGGTAAAACCTACGGACGTGAGCAACGTTGGACCCCCAATGAACAATTATACTGTTATTGTTTTCTCCTTTTGTTTTGAGTTATATTTTTAGGCCTCCCTTGCATATTTTTGCTAACATTTCTTTCTTTCTTTCTTTCTTTCTTTCCATGAAAGAATTGATCATCATCTTGATTCGTTCTTGTTCTTACAGGGAAAGTTTTGTGAAAGAAAACTACATTTCTCATATTCTTCATGAAGTGAAGAAGAAACCATTGATGATTCCGACATCGAAAATGAATTTGAAGAAGTCTGTTATCATTCTTATTATTTAGTGATGGTACTGATGAAACAGATCCTCCATTCTTGTATTTGGGTCGATTGTCTTTCTAAAAAAAAAAAAAAGGTGATTACTGTATTGTTACATTTTCATAGTTTCAATGCAATTTGTTGAAGTTGCATTGAATTCTATGCTGTATGTTGCATTTCTCCAGTTTATAAACAGTGTAATAAACGTGAAATTATACAGAGCAACTAGTTTTTCTGAAGTAACTGCTTTACACCAACAAATCACAAAAAGTTTGATGTTTAGGTGGGTTTTCTGACTTGCAGCACTAACGTAAGTGCGGCGTGTGCCCGGTCGTGTGAATCAGAAAGGCACTCTGGGTGGTTGGTTAATTTCATGATTCCTCCCCATCTCGACCAGTGTTATGAAATGCAGAAATAAGTTAAAGAATTTGAAAGAAAGTCAAAAGCCAAAAAGGTGGGCAATAGACAGACTGAATAAAAAGGACGTGAACAAACGTTTCAAGACGAGTATAAAGGTAGGACTAATGAGAAACCCTGAACAAGCTACGGGAATAAACTGATCACCTAGCAACCATCAAGTACGCCTGCCTGGAGTGGTTCTCAACTTCTCAGAAGTGTAGAAATACACTCCAAAACAATAACGCAGTTGCCAATGATTCTGCAGGTCACAAACTCTTTAAAGGGAATACTAAGCCTTTCCTGTGAATGTCCGTTTCTAACATTCTTTAGCATTTGCAGTCAACAACTTCAAAACAAATATAATGCTTTTTTTTACAAAAAATATTTCTTTTGTTTTCCCTGCAAAAATGAACATTATCGCTGTGGTAGTGTGTTCGTATATGTGGTGCTATAAGTATAGAAAATAATTTCCATTTTAAAATTCACTCTATATATGCATATTAAGTAATTTTAAAACATTAAAAATATCAAGTAATATAAAATCAACCCTGCCTGGATTTGAAACCCAGTCATACGGGTGACAGTCTTGAACGCTACCCCTTGACTAAATCGCTAAACGTATGTATACATGCCTAGCATTTATAATGTCTTGGAATGAATGATTTAATGATTTCTTCAGTGTATAATTCCTTTTTATAAACTATTTGAAATTTAATGTTTTTCAGTTGGTCAACACGATTGCATTCAATTGTAATGGGTGGTTCCCTAATCCTGACCGACTGACCGACTGAAAACCATTAAATTTTGATTACTAAGGCAATGGCGGGTGAGTGGTTATTGTGTCGGTCTATCAACCCCAAGCTTGCAGGTTTGCTCCTGGCCATGGTTTGTGATTTTTGAAAGGCGACAAAATTCATGGCACGCATGTCATACGTTGTTGGCATGTCAAAGAACCCATTTGAATTCAGTTGGCCGTGTTCATAATCCTATTTGACTAGTAATTATATATTTCTGTCTATTCAATACAATTTATTCATAAATTACCTCAGTTCAACCTTGGGACATGTTTCGAGCTTAACAATTAGCTCTTCATCAGCCAGGTGCACTCATTATATCATTTAAAAAAAACTAATTTTAAAAGACATAGTTCACGATCAAATGCATCTTAAAATGTACGTAAAAACCGATATATAGTGAAACTTAGCATGCCTATTATAAAAAAACTAGCAGTTTAGTGCCCGGCTTCGCCTGGTGGATTTATTTGTTTTACAGAACTGGAGTGCTCAAGGATAAGGATAGGAATAAATGAAAGTAAATTTGAAAGCACCAATGCTTATTGCAGCTGATAACCTAAGTATACTGCACCAACACCATCGCCCTTATACAGAGGCATATTATTGTCATGATAACTGTTTTAAGGGGCCTAAGAAATCTTTTTGCACTAATTACTCCCCGTGACTGCAATTTATAAGCAGTTCGCAATTCTGCACCAGAACATTAGTAGGGGCGACGTGATGCAGCCCGCATTACATGGCAACAATAGACTTCGGTATTATTGAAGCCGTTCTGGAGCGCTTATTCTTCCGACTTACTGAACAAAAAGCAATCTTTAAGGTTACCTGAGAGGTGTAACCTAATGCTACATAGCCTAAACTATTCCTCTTGAATCAGGCTATCATATACAAAAATAATTTTTCGAATCCGACTGGTAGTTCCACAGATTAGCGCGTTTAAACACATAAACACACAAACAAACACACAAATTCTTCAGCTTTATTATATAAGTATCTAACATTATCATATTGACACATAATGTTTGTTTTAAAATTGGTGATTCATCCTTTAAATTTAGTCGTTCTAGTGTCACCATTAAAAAAATATAGTACAAATTAACTCCAGGTCTGTTAAAGCTGATATTTTCCCATACACCATCTTCAGACAATTATACGCTCGACGACCGTGACAGATATGAATCCATTTTAATAGCCACCCATTGTTATAGGCGAGAATATAAACAGTCTCAAAATGTTAACGCAAATATATCTAAAAATATAAAACCACCATTTCAAAACTGTTTCCAACCACTAAAAGTGTTCGTACAGCGTCAGCTTCGGGAGTGACATTTAAACCATTAAAACCCCTTGTGGATGTTACTTAATGGCATAATCCCAGTAAGCTAGTCCAGCGGCTACAGTTCTTGCATGCTTCACGTCAGGCTGGGCACATCGGTGACGATTGGGAAATGAAAGAAATTGAACAAGAACTTCGAAATGCCAAAATTATTGTTAAAACCATTGCCCATCAAAGTGGATGTAGCTCGGGAGTTGTACCGCCCTGCCAGGTGAAACTATCAGCGACTCAATGTTATTTCACGGGGTGTGGATGAACTTTGGCAGGCTGTTTTAGTGGAGATGATTCCCTATGCTAGCGTTAACGATGGTGTACGTTATATGCTTACCGTCATCGATGTTTATTCCAAAATGGCCTTGTTCAACCTGTGAGTCGCAAGTCAGGTCCTCTAGTGACCACTGCATTCAAGAGTATTATTCAACAATCCAAACGTCAACCCCAGCTTCTACAAACAGACCAGGGAAAATAATTTTTCAACAAGGATTTCTCCAGTTTTCTCAATCTTTGGATATTTACCATTACACCACGTACAGCAATCTAAAAGTCAGTATCGTTGAGCGGTTTAATCGCACGCTAAAAAACAATATATGGAAAAAGTTACAGCTCGGGGATCCTATCGCTGAATAGATTTAATACCAGAGCTAGTGTCACGTTACAATGATACCAAACACAGAACTATTGGGAGAAAGCCACGACTGGTCACAAAAAAAAACCCGCGGCTGGACGAACTGTTTAACCCCATCCAAATTGTTGATCCTAAACGCCACCACCTAAAAACGGTGACCATGTCCGTGTGAGCAAATTCAAGTCTGTCTTCGACAAGGACTATACTCCGAATTGGGGGACAGAACTATCTCGTATTCGTCAAGTCAACCTGGACAGCCGTCACCTATTTACTAGAAGATCTCAACCATCAACTAATAAAAGGCAGGTTTTATCTCCAATAAATCCAAAAGACCGAGTTTCCAAAACATTACCTTGTGGAAAAAGTGTTAAAACAAAAAGGAAACAAAATGCATGTTAAATGGTTGGGATTTACTTAAGCCTTCAATTCTTGGATCAATAAATCATATGTTGTGTGAACCATGTGTCTTTTATTTATTTATTTATTTATTAACTCATGCTTACAATCTATATTCCCTCTGTACTGCAGTCAGGTCTGGAAACAAGTTCCAATGGTCAAAGACTTGCAAGTAAGGGTAACTGTTATCAGGTTACTCAGAGTAGGTGGCAGGCTTTCTCATTCTTCACTCTCTGAAGACAAAAAGCATCCTGTTATTTTGCCTTCTATACATCACGTAACTTCCTTAATAATACGCGACTTCCATTATCGAAATCTGCGTGTTGGTACTCGCACCCTGCTTTGTTTATTAACGGAAAAATACTGGTTAATAAATGGAGTTCATGAAGTTTCTTCAGTAATACACAAATGCATCCCCTGCTTTAAGGTGAAACCTGAGGTTAGCACTCAAATTATGGGCGATCTACCTTCTTTCCGCTCTTCTCCTAGCCGTCCTTTTGCTTTAACTGGCGTGGATTACATGGGTCAATTTCAATATCAGCGCAATTCCCCTGAAGCTAAACGCAAATTGTATGGAAAACGCTATGTTTCTCTCTTCGTCTGGTGCGATCCATCTGGAACTAGTAACAAATGCCTCTACTTCATATTTTCTGTCAGCTGTTTCTCGTTTCACTGCCAGGCGAGGAGTTCCTTCTGAACTGTTCTCCGATAACGCCTCCACCTTTCAATGCGCAGCTTCATTGTGGAAGAAAGCTCTTACATCTTCTCCTGCCATGGAACAAATTTCTAACTTTTCCTATGCTAAAGGTTTTAAATAGCGATTCATACCCTCTTACGCCCCTCATCACGGTGGCAGGTGGGAATCTTGAGTCAAGCTTACCAAACGTCATCTAAAAAAGGTTTTAGGCAATCGTGTTCTAACCTATGAAGAATTTAACTCACTGTCTATCCTAATCGAAGGTGTTGTTAATTCTCGCCCTTCGACCCCGCTTTCTAATGATCCTGATGATTTACTTCCATTAACCCCTGGTCATTTCCTTATTGGTAGTTCTCCTTCATCCCCTCCCCCCTTCCTAACTCTCACAGAGATTCTAGCTAGCCTATTGTTTGGCGTAGGATTGAATCCCTTCGTAATTCTTTCTGTAGAAAGTGGAAATTGGAATACTTAACTTCTTTACAGAGGAGAAAAAAGTGGCTTCTTTCTAATCCTGACATCAAAGTAGGAGATTTGGTCCTGGGTGAGGGACGCTTCTCTTCTACTGGTTTGAGTCTCCGGTAGGGTGTGGAATGCTACCCGGGAAGGGATGGAAGGGTTAGAGTTGTAAAAGTTTTAACCGTTAACGGTCATATTACAAGACCCATTTCCCTAATTTCCCCCTTCCCTATTGAAATTTTGCTTTTCTTTCTTCTCTCTGTTGGTGTCCGCCCCAGCTTGATGTATTCTTTGGAATACACGGTTAGTTAGAGTCATTGAACTATAGATTCTACTGGAACAACTCCTCCCATGGTAACCCTCGCTGAAAACTGCTTTCTGGTCATCGCCTCCTTGACGTGCACTACCAGGCGTAAATAGTCGCATCAAAAACCACTGAACTCTAGGTTGCAAGTCAGCTGATATGTTGTGATTCTCATGAAAGGAGTTGAGCTTGCAAACTCTATGATGATAGCCATGCACGGCCATGGAGTTGACGAAGTAATTCTTTTACTTGTATCTCGCCGTACGTATACGTCACGCATGCCTCCTTGACGTGCACTACCAGGCGTAACTAGTCGCACCAAAAGCCGCACTTTTCTCCCATACAGTCGGCATTCCAGTAGTATCTATAGTTCAATGGTTAGAGTTAGCTCTTGCTGCTCTTTGCTTTTTCTTTTTCATTAGTTTCTTTTATTTTCCCTTCGCAGACGCCAACAGGGAACCTCTTCTTTGTATTCCCTTTTTCTTTGAAAGTATATTTATACTTGTCTAAGTTTGTTTCAGTTATGTATTCCTTGCAAAGTAACGGCGCTCCACGCGGCAACCTGCCGAAGTTTTTTGGATCATCGACCTCAAGAGGACTTACAATCCGGTCAAGCAGATGTCGTTGCTGTCGTCATCTATCATCTCCATGAAGATATTAATTGATGTATCGCATTCTCAATATGTTGAAAATGTTGTTTCCTAATGTTTCCTATAGTGTTTAGCCTCTTATGTTTCCTTCCCCCTCCCCCTCGTCTTTCTGGTTCTCCCATGTGCTACTCTGCTCGCCCTACGTCTTGTCCTAACGTGTGAGCAAACAGTTCAGACTTCTCTCAGAGATCCCACTCCTCTCCAAATGAGGTGATTCAAAATCGACGCCATGTCTGATTTCTTCGTGTAACGGTCGAAGGAGGCTTCAAACTTC
Source organism: Meconema thalassinum (assembly GCA_946902985.2). Taxonomy (NCBI): domain Eukaryota; kingdom Metazoa; phylum Arthropoda; class Insecta; order Orthoptera; family Tettigoniidae; genus Meconema; species Meconema thalassinum. The sequence continues at coordinate 306,323,902 of OX336390.1, forward strand.
AAATCATCATGCAAGTTAAGTAACTACCCACATTGATTTTAAACCATTTTAGAAGGTTTTAAACAATATTTTAAATGCTGTTAATGAAAGTTATAGGCAGTGTTTGGATTTAACAAAATTGTGCAATATCTGCCCTTCGTGGGAACCATCGTTTTTAGCCAACCAGGCTTTCTACTAGTCATGAAATCTAGCATTTCTTACACTAAATAAGGGAATACTTTTCCGCAACAAGGGATTCATGTCAAATTAACAGCTATCTAAAACTTAACTTATTTGCCTCCGTGGGATTACTGCCGCTTTATTTAACTATCACTACAGTTCTGGAACTTTCCATTCAAAATAAACTCCAAACCGTGAAGAACTATACTCAATACCGTCAAAATTACTGCAACCTCTAAGTTAAAGTGAAGTCATTAACTGAAATATCAGGACTACATGCCGCTAAAACCCGTCAAAGTGTAACTTAATGAACCTAAACCTGCTGCAATAGTAAAAATTTACAATCCATCAACAGACTTTAGTACTACAAAACCAGTGTCTGTTCAACAGTCTACCGCGTCGCGATTCGTTCGTATTAATAAAACTGGCCAGGACTCAAATCTCATGATTCCTACACTCCTAATCCCTTCATTAACAAATTAGAGTAAATTTAAACTGATTACGTCTTCGCTACGAGGCCTTGCTTAAAATTAGACGCCCTCCCAACTTTGCTCTTAACATTTATTCACTCTGCTTCAATAACCGCGGTTATAATCCACGTTTTAATAAGTATTTTGTCCTGTTGCAATCAGGAAATTCTAATTTTCCATATGTTAAATGTTTATCTAATTTGTTTAAACCAGGTTTCACAGAAGGTGACCTGCCCAATTTGAATATAGCACAGATTCAACTCTGCAAAAATAACAGGGGTTATAGAAACCTCTTATTAATCTCTTTCTTATCCTGCTTGCCCAGGAATTCATAGCCTTTTCGCTTACAAAAAGGGGCATTTTCTAAGTATTTGGTATTCTATCAGACCAATACTAAGAAATATTAAACTAAATTGTAATTCCTTTATTATTATTATTGTTACGTGCCACCCCCCTATTGGCACTTTTGTTAACTGGATTACGGTGGGTAGGAAGCACAACACCAATTACTGCTTAAAGAAATAATTAACTTTATTGTGGCCAGAAAGATACACTAGTCATCAGCAAATGCAAACAATTAGAACCTTACTCCAGTTTCCTCAAGTCTCTTCCTTGAGCGCTCTTGGCCCTTTCACTTGTCAACAAACCACAGAAAAAACGTCTTAATGAGTACGGTGGCCTTGACAGAAACTACCTGTTCCTCTTCCTCATGTACACCGACCACAGTTACTTACGATAATCCGCTACCCGCTGTTTCGCTGTCCACAAGCTGGGGAAACAATGTCACTGGATTTCGTAACTCGCACGGCAATTCGTCACCACACTTCTGTCGCACTCGCTCACAAACACACACCCACAGAAAACTCGGTCCCCTCACTGTTGAAGCCGCTTATATAGCAGACTGGTGACTCAATGAATTCTAGAATCGTCCAGGGCACACGGCTTCTCGACATTTCCTTCACTGGTTCAGTCACGAATATTCTGGATCATCCCTTTGTCCTAGTAGCCCTATTGCATAAGGCGCACGCAATACATGAGGCAGGGCACAGCCCAGCCCTGGGGCAGTTGTGACTCATGCGGCGAGCGATGACACAAACTCACAGCCGTAACACCACCCCCTTCCTAAAAAGGCTGATCGTCCCGATCAATCATTGGTCCGTCTGTGTCCCTCCGTAGGCTGCCAGGCGATCACGATGCACGATCTTCATCTTCGCCCTCGGGCTCCGCTGGATCCTGTAGACGACATCGTTGATCCGTTTCACGACTCGGTACGTGCCATCCCAGGACTTCTGCAGTTTGGGTGACAGGCCTTTCTTCCGTAATGGGTTGAAGAGCCAGACCAGGTCGTCCTCGTGGAATCCGCCGGCATCCGTCTGCTGGTCGTATCGGGTCTTCATTCGGTCGGTCTCGATCCGCAGTTTCCTCCTCGCAAACGCGTGCACGTCCTCCAGTTGGTCGACCAGTTCTTGACAATACTGGCTTACCCGGATCGGATAATTCCCAGGTCGGCCGAAGGCAAGATCGACAGGTAGACGGAGGGAGCTCCCTCCCAAACGTGGCCCGGGCTGGTGTACACCCGGTGGCTTCATGCACGGCGGCGCGGTAGGCCAGGAGAAATAGTGGAAGATGTTTGTCCCAATCCCTCTGGTGCTCGCTGACGACTATTCGGAGATGGTTCTCGATGGTGCGATTGAATCGCTCTACCATCCCGTCGGACTGAGGGTGTAGCGGCGTTGTCCTTGTCTTCCGGATTCCCAGCAGCTGGCATAGGTTCTGGAACACCTGCGGCTCGAAGTTCCTCCCTTGGTCGGAGTGCAGCTCCAGGGGTACTCCGTACCGGCTGACGAATTCCTTCACCAGGGTCTCTGCAATCGTCGCGGCTTCTTGGTTAGGGAGCGCATACGCCTCCGGCCATTTGGTAAAGTAGTCGCTGACGACTAATATGTAGCGGTTCCCTGTCTCGCTTAACGGGAATGGCCCAGCAACATCGATGGCCACTCTCTCCATGGAGCCGCCCACGTTGTAGGTCTTCAGTGGACCCCGTCGTCTTCGTCCTGGGCCCTTGCTGGCTGCGCAATCGTGGCACCTCGCGCAGTGGTTCTCCACGTCTGTTCGGCATCCGATCCAGTAGAACCGCTCTCTCAGCTTCTCCAGGGTCTTCTTTATCCCTAGGTGTCCACCAGATGTTCCTCCATGAACTTCCTTCAGGATTTCCTCCGTCATAGCCTTGGGAACAACGACTTGTTCCCGAGATGTCTTCCCGTCGGTGCTCTCCCAGGTACGGCAGATGAGGCCATCCCTTACAATCAGCGAGTCCCACTGCGCCCAGTAGGACTTAAACTTTGGGCTGCAGTCACTCACAATGTTCCACCCGGGTCTGGGGACACAGGCCTTCTTCCATTCGGCTATCAGTCCCAGGTCATCATCTTCTGCTTGTGCACGCGTGAAAGATTCGCGGCTCCAGCTCCCCTGAAGTTCCACTGTAGTCCTTCGGCACTGTATCCCGGTGTTCTCCTCTCTTCTGGTACAGAAGGTGCAGTATTCGGGGCACGGTCTTCGTGACAGGGCGTCGGCGTTAGAGTGCAGTTGGCCTTTCCTGTGCTGGATCTCAAAGTTGTACTGTTGAAGCCTCTCTAACCACCGCGCGAGTTGACCCTCGGGCTGCTTGAAGTTCAGGAGCCACCGCAGGGATGCATGGTCGGTCCTGATGAGAAATTCCTGCCCGTACAGGTATTTGTGGAAGTGTTCAATGGTCTTCACGATTGCGAGCAGCTCCTTTCTGGTGACGCAGTAGTTCCTTTCGGGCTTTGACAAGGCCTTGCTGAAGTAGGCCACTACTCTCTCCTCGCCGTCCACTACTTGCGACAGGATTCCCCCTATACCAAAGTCGCTGGCATCGGTATCGACGAGGAACCTTGTTTCAGGTCTGGGGTAGGCCAGAATAGGTGCGGTGCACAGAGCCAGCTTGAGTTGTTCGAAGGCACTGTGGCATTCTGCTGTCCACGTGAAGAGTTGGTCCTTCTCAGTCAGTCGATGTAAAGGTTTGGCGATGTCGGCGAATCCTTTCACGAAGCGACGGTAATAAGTGCAGAGTCCCAGGAAGCTTCGTAGTTGGGACTTGTCCTTCGGAACTGGCCACTCCCTCACAGCTGCGGTCTTCTCTGGGTCGGTGCGCACCCCTTCCTCGGAGACGATATGCCCAAGGGCTGGACCCGCTTCGGGAAGAGCTGACACTTCTTGGGGCTCAACTTCAGCTGGGCAGCCCATAGCTTCAACAAGATCTCCTTCAGGTTGCTGTAGTGCTCCTCGAAGCTTCTCCCTAGAACGATGACGTCGTCTAGGTAGACCAGGCAGGTCTTCCAGTGCAGTCCCCGCAGAATGGACTCCATTAGCCTTTCGAAGGTCGCAGGGGCGTTGCACAGACCGAATGGCATGACGGTGAACTGCCAGAGCCCGCTGCCCACAGAGAACGCCGTTTTCTCGCGGTCCTTAGGGTGGACCTCCACCTGCCAGTAGCCACTCTTCAAATCCAAGGTCGAGAACCATCTTGATCCTGATATGGTGTCCAGCGTGTCGTCGATCCGGGGTAGAGGGTAGCTGTCCTTTTTCGTGACGTCGTTCACCCGCCTGTAGTCCACGCAGAACCTGGTGGAACCGTCCTTCTTCTTCACAAGCACGACCGGAGAACTCCAAGGACTATGTGATGGCTCGATCACCCCTTACTCCTTCATCTCCTCTACCATCCGGTCGTCTTCGGCTTGCTTGGCGAGCGGGACATGTCGGAATGGGGCCCTAATCGGTGCGCTGTCCCCAACGTCGATTCTGTGCTGAACCAAGCTTGTCCTGCCGAAGTCTTTGCTCCCCACGGAGAAGACATCCTGGAATTCGCGTAGCAGGTCCTGAAGTTGGCGTGATTGCTCCTCGTCTAAATGGTCCTGGGATCCTTGGTACAGCTTCTGTAGTTCTTCTGGCAGGGCGCGTCTTCGGTTGTCCGTCTGCAGGTGTCCGTCCTTCGTGTCTGTGTTGCGGGAAATCCAGGTAACGGGCTCGCAGACTCCTAGGTTGGTGTCCCGGTGAACCGTAATGTCGTAGTCGTTCAGGTTGGACAGGCGGACGTACGGCCGAGACGTCGTGTTGATGAGGGTCTTGGCAACTAGCAATCCTTTTGTCTGGATGTCCTCGTATTTTGGCTCGATGACAGCCGCCACTCCCTCAGCAGTTCCGTCGACAATTACGGCGGAGCTGACTTCCGCCCTGGTGGGAACGACGACGTCCTCTCTCAGCCTTACTCGTCGTGCGGTGACTGCCTCGTGTGCTGGTTGCAAAGCAAGTTACTCATTTCCGAAGTGCAGAGTGTTGGTACTCAGATCCAAGATGATGTTGTTCTGGTCCAGGAAGTCCAGTCCGATGATCACTTCATTTGATACGTCAGCCACAAGCTCTGGATGCTTCACCGCCCGTCGACCAATGACGAACTCCAGTGATGCTTCGCCATGTACCGGTGCAGTCTCTCCAGTCGCCGTTATTAGTTGGAGGTTCCTCTGTGTGGGTTGCACTCTCCACTTCGGGATCACGGTGGGACTGACGATGGTCCTCGATGCTCCCGTGTCGATTAGCATGGGCCAGCTCTCTCCGTTGACGACTCCGTCGACCATCAGGCTGCTATTATCCCTCCGTAACTGCGTCACACGAACTTGGACTGCCGGGGCTTGACGACTGTCACAAGCCAACCTTTGCCCCCCAAGGCTGGCTGATACTTGCTTTCCTGGGCCGCGCGGTTTCCCTACGACTGACTGTTCCGACGGAAACCCTTGGCGGCGGCGATCACCGCAGTCCTTGCTCAGATGGTCTCTCTTACGGCAGGTCCAGCAGGTCGGTAGTCCTCTACCGTGCCGCCTCTCCGGTTGTCTTCCGGCTGTGTCGTTGCTGGTAGTGCCGCGACTATCGAAGAAACGGCTTAGCGCCTCCATCAATTCGTCGGCCAGGGGCTTGGTCTCGTTGGTTTTTACTGGTTCGTCGACGTCCACTTGACGCACCCGCGCGTGCATTCTAGATGCCTGTTTTGCCGTCTCGAACTCAAGTGCGTGGCTCAGCGCATCTGCCAGGGTCTTATTGCGCGCGAGTCGCAGCGACTGTTGAGTGTCCGAGTCCCGTAGCCCGTCGGTGAAGGTCTGCGTCGCAATCTGTTCCAGAAATTTGGCCGGCGCTGTTGGATATGCGAGCCTTACGAGGCGTGCGACGTCCATCTCGAACTCCTGCAGGGTTTCCGCATTCTTCTGTACCCGGGTCCGGAGCTGCATCTGGTAGGCCTGCTGAAGATGGCTATCTCCAAATCGGGACTCCATATGGGCGATCAGTGAAGCGTAGTCCTGGAATCCAGTCGGGATGGCCTGAAGGACGTTAAGGGCGTCGCCTCTCAGCGCTACAATGAGAGCTGTAGCCTTTTCTGTGTTGTTCCAGTTATTTATGGAACAGGCTGCCTCGAACTGACGTAAGTAGGTGCTCCACGGGACCTTTCCGTCGAAGGTTGGGGGCGTCACTCTGCTATGTCCCGTTCCTGATATTCCCGGTGTAACGGTGGGCGGGCGTTGGCGCAGCTCGGCAACTTCCTCTCGTAGAGCGCTGAATTCCTCTTCCACCCCCGTCAGTGGGCGTTGGCGCAGCTCGGCAACTTCCTTTTGTAAGGCGTTGAATTTCTCCTCCACCCCCATCAGCGGGCGATGGCACAGCTCGACAACTTCCACTTGTAAGGCGTTGAATTTCTCCTCCACCCCCATCAGCGGGCGTTGGCGCAGCTTGGCAACTTCCACTTGTAAGTCGTCGAACTTCTTTTCCACTGCTGCGACTTCCTCACGTCCCTGTTCTAATTTCCTTTGGCTCTACTCTAATTTCGTCAGCAGACACTCTTCCAGATTTTTCTGGCCATCCAGAAATTTGGCGGTTAGGTCCTCTGCTAACTTATTTTGGCTTTCCTTCAGGTCCTCTGCTAACTTCTTCTGGCCATCCTCCATCTTCTTCTGGCCATCCTCCATCTTCTTCTGGCCGTCTTCCATTTCGGCAGTTAGGTCCTTGGTTAAATTCTTCTGGCCGTCTTCCATCTTGGCTTCCATGCCACTTAACTTTTCTAGCAATGCTGCGAATTGCTCTTCCATTTTAGGTGTTTGTCTTGTAAGGGGCATGCACTCACAGGAAAATTAAAAAAAATGACCTGCTCGGGTTTTGAAACCAGGACCGTCAGGTGTTGTGCTTGTGCTTGAGTTCGTAATCCGGCTTCTGACACCAGTTGTTACGTGCCACCCCCCTATTGGCACTTTTGTTAACTGGATTACGGTGGGTAGGAAGCACAACACCAATTACTGCTTAAAGAAATTATTAACTTTATTGTGGCCAGAAAGATACACTACTCATCAGCAAATGCAAACAATTAGAACCTTACTCCAGTTTCCTCAAGCCTCTTCCTTGAGCGCTCTTGGCCCTTTCACTTGTCAACAAACCACAGAAGTTAAACCGTCTTAATGAGTACGGTGGCCTTGACAGAAACTACCTGCTCCTCTTCCTCATGTACACCGACCACAGTTACTTACGATAATCCGCTACCCGCTGTTTCGCTGTCCACAAGCAGGGGAAACAATGTCACTGGATTTCGTAACTCGCACGGCACTTCGTCACCACACTTCTGTCGCACTCGCTCACAAACACACACCCACAGAAAACTCGGTCCCCTCACTGTTGAAGCCGCTTATATAGCAGGCTGGTGACTCAATGAATTCTAGAATCGTCCAGGGCACACGGCTTCTCGACATTTCCTTCACTGGTTCAGTCACGAATATTCTGGATCATCCCTTTGTCCTAGTAGCCCTGTTACATAAGGCGCACGCAATACATGAGGCAGGGCACAGCCCAGCCCTGGGGCAGTTGTGACTCATGCGGCGAGCGATGACACAAACTCACAGCCGTAACATTATTATTATTATTATTATTATTGTTATAAGCTTTAAACTTCTTAATTCTATGCACATTTTTGGAAACCCTTGTAAGACTTTGGTGCTTGTAACAAGTTTGAACCCTGAAAATTGTTTAACATTATTTGTTAATTGTAAACCTTTTATTATTATAGGTCTGAGACCTCGAATTTTTGTAAACCAATAAAGTTGTTCTTAACTCAAAATAAGAATTTAAATTGTTATCCATATTTCACTTAATAATTTTTTAAATACATTCTTTATTATTTGTTTTCTATTTCTCTTGCTAGAAAAACCGTTAGGCAGGACCTTCTCTTCCCTACTTATTTTCCTGAATTATACTACCGTATACTCAAACAAAAAGGCAAATCACTGAATGATAAGTTCATTAAAAACTCCATCATTTGTTGCGTTTAAAACAAAGCTTCGATTAACAACATTTACAAAGTTTCTTGTAGCTATCACAGCTAATTTTAGTAAACTATCAAGGCAAGTATAGCTCGCTCTGCCAGCTTCCTACTTGTAGAGATTTTCTCTCTGGCTTATAATTTACTGTTTAAATTTTGCTTTTGTTCAAGTAGATTGAGGTTTTCCTCTTTTCTGAACTTTTAGTCGTCACTCTGCTGGGTAAGAGTTTAGCCTGCTTTAGATGCAACAATTGGTACTTTCTAAAGATTTCTACTAATAATAATAAAATTATTGCTAAAAGAACTAGAGTTGCTTTACCTCTGACAACTCTGGGGGCATTCCACCGTTCTGTTGGGGATCCGACAGTGTCAGGAGATAAAATTACTCCGAGTAATTTAAGGATTTCTAGCATTTCAGAATGCTTCAGAAAATCTCACCCTTTTGAAGGGAAAGTACATAAATCCACTTCCTTTTATATATCCTTGCTCGCCAGCATACTACGTCCCTACAATATATCCGCAATCACGCTCGGGAGGGAAAGAGCACATAGCGATAGCCAGAAGATAACCGTAGCTCACGCCGCTCTCTCCGTTAACAGTGCCCGAGCTCCCTCTTATTTTAGTTACTTCACAGGCTTGGCGTAGTGTAACTAGTCTTTATATCACTATTTCTTTATTAATTTGTATTGGATTCTCTTCCTCTCTGCCTAAAATTGTTTCCACTCCTAAACCTTTCTCCATTTCTTTCAATCATTTTCCCTCAGGTGGTGTTGAAACTCAGTATTAACCTACCTCAGTCCGCTGGCCTATGAGCAAGTGTCAATTCAATAGAGCTCATGTACGATTATTGGTTTGCGGCCTATAAAGGAAAACAAAAGTTTTGGGTTATTTCGGTAAATGTGTGCGCCATAAACCAGATATAAAAAAATCTTAAAACGAACCGTCGCACGCCGTCCTTGGACCATTGGTTCGCGAGATATCGATTGATCTATTAGGCACATCCACCGTGGCCGGCGAAATGCTCGTTTAAACATAACTGGTACTGTCAATCTCTCTCTCTCTACTACCAATAATAAATAAAATTCAAAAGTTAAAAGGATCAAAATTTTCAAAATGTATAATTAGGCCCTTTGTCAAAATTTGAAAAAATAAATAATAAATTCAAAAGGGGGACGTCACCCCAAGTCATTTGATACCTCACATGTCAAAATATCACCATTAGTGCGTGAGATATAACGAAAAGTCTAAAAATCATGTTTTAGTCCAAAAATCCCGTTTCCCTCATTTTCATAAATGTTGCCCATCTTCATTCACCATGCCAAAGAGGCCAACGCGCTGAAAAAATTATACATCAAACATCGTACTACCATCATTCCTTCCTTCACAAGGCCGCCAGAGGCTCACAACTTCTTAAGTGAGGCAGTTTTCTTATTCTTCCACTACTACCACTACTACTAGTTTTTGTCCTAGAGACCTGGGACTTGTTTTAGGTGTAAAGGGGGGTAAAAACCTTTAATTAAGTCAAACGCATGACTTTGTAAAATTCCTAGTTTCCGAAATATACCTAACTAGCAGTATTGCCCGGCTTCGCCCGGTTGATTTATTTGTTTTATGGATGATAATAAATACTACTACAAAAGTGGCACATGATACTTAAACTAACAGAAAAATTATATATAATATAACGTTTTCTGGTGGTAGTAGTGCGAGTGATAAGTAGTACAGTATAATGGACGTTACATCCAGGTCATTTTCCCGTAATGATATTAATGAACAGGGAAACGGCTATTTACTAACTACAGTACTGACACAAGTAAATTAAAAAATAATTGAAAAATATGATTAGAAAGAGGAGTAAGTGAAATAAAAGACACTGCCTAGGGCCTATATCTCATTGCCTGTTAGAAATGTAGAGACCAACAGTGTCGTCATTTGTCGCATAGCTCCATTGAAAAATAATCAGAGCACTTTGGAAAACTTCGGCTGTCCCGAGATCCTGGGGTTGCAATAGTGTTATTTATCTCCACATAGCAATCAAGGATGATCGGAATAAAATATAGTGAATTTGAAAGCACCAACGCTTATTGCATTTGATAACCTCAATGTACTGCACCAACACCATCGCACTTATACAGAGGCATAATATTTTCATTATGATAACTGTTTGAAGGGGCCTAAGAAATCATTTTGCACTAATTTCTCCCCGTGACTGCAATTTATAAACAGCGCAAAATGTAACTATTTTTGCAATTCTGCACCAGAACACGGGTAGGGGTGGCATGATGCAGCCCGCGTTGCCAGCCAACAATATACTTATTAAAATATTCTTACAGTTACACTACTACGGACATGAATGGTTCTAGGCCTTTAAAACGTAGTTTTCAAGTTCATCTTGTCTGTTATTCTAAATGTAGGGAATGGAGAAGGTTTTCCAAAATATCAGCAGGGTTTCAAAGGATATGTAAAATTTGGTGCAATTAGGTGAAACGGTGCAGATTTGAAATAACGGGCCTAAATGCAGGGAACGGGAGTGGTCTGTCCGATATTTAAAGTGGGCAGTGTTATCCACTGGGTTCGAAAGGGTAGGCCTAAGTATGTAAAATTTGGTTCAGATCAGTGAAACGGTGTAGATTTGTGCCAAATGGCCTAAATGCAGGGAATGGAGTTGTCTGTCCGAAATTTCAAGTAGACAGTGTTACTCGTAGAGTTCCAAAGGGTAAGTGCATTAAGTTGGTTCAGATCGGAGAAACGATGTAGATTTGTTCCAAAGGCCATAAATGCGGGGAATGGAGTGATCTGTCCGAAATTTCATGTAGACAGTGTCACTCTTTGGGTTCCAAAGGGTAAGTATGTAAAATTTGGTTCAGATCGGTGAAACGGTGTAGATTTGTTCCAAAGGATCTAAATACAGGGAATGGCGTGGTTTGTCCGAAAATTAAAGTGGACAGAGTTACTCGTCGGGTTCCAGAGGATAAATATGTAATATTTGGTTCAGATCGGTGAAACGGTGTAGATTTGTGCCAAAGGACCTAAATGCAGGGAAATTTAAAGTGGGCAGTGTTATCAGCAGGGTTCCAAAGGGTAAGTATACACATTTTGGTTCAGATCGGTGAAACTATGTAGATTAATGCCAAAAGGCCTAAATGCAGGGAATGGAGTGGTCTGTCCGAAATATAATGTGAACAGTGTTACTCGCAGGGTTCCAAAGGGTAAGTAGCCGATACAAATTTTGGTTCAGATAGGTGAAACGGTGGAGATTTTTGCCAAAGAGCCTATATACAGGGAATGGAGTGGTCTGTCTGAAATTTAAAGTGGACAGTGGTACCCACAGGGTTCCAAAGGGTAACTATACTAATTTTGGTTCAGATCGGTAAAACGATGTAGATTTGTGCCAATAGGCCTAAACGCGGGGAATGGAGTGGTCTGTCCAAAATTTCAAGTGAACAGTGTTACCCGCAAGGTTCCTGAGGGTAAGCATACAAATTTTGGTTCAGATCGGTGAAATGGCGTAGATTTGTGTCAAAGGACCTAAATGTAGGGAATGGAGTGGTCAGTAGGATAACAAGTAGTTCCGTGAAGAACTATACAGCCTATTTTCATATATCCTACTTATGTTAATTGCCACTATCAACATACACAATTTTAGTTTGATTGCTGTAATAGATTCGTAGATATTGAGAACCGACTAAATATTTCGGATGGTCGCCATGTTGGATTTTATATATGTAGGTACTAGAGTTATGTATTGTTACATGCAGATTATTGTGAACGTGTAGTAATCAAACTTCAATCGCATAGTTAGGACACAAGAAAAAACAAGGAGAGTTAAAAAATTTTCACAGCTGCCATCTTGAGGTTATGGAAACAATTGAAATAAATTAGATGCCAGTGGATTAACATTTGTATAAGGATTTACTGTACCAAGTTTCACTGCACGCGGATGGTTAAATTGCGAGAAACGTCCATGTGAATATTTATAAGTCGCGTCACCGCCATGTTGGATTTGTGATCACCAGGTTATTTAAAGTCCTATAGGTGAACTTAAGTTCATAGCCCCTATGAACATTAAAAAATGCAGTTTGATTGCTAAAATAGATTCGTAGATATTCAGTATCGTCTAAATATTCGGATGGTCGCCATGTTGGATTGTTAAATGTATAGGCCATAGAGTCATGTACCATTAAAGGAAAATTATTGCGTAGGTTCATTATTCAAACTTTCACTTCGATCGCATGACTACATCACAATAAATAAAATCTTAATTTTAAAATTCGCACTGCCGCCATCTTGAGGTTATGTAAACAATTGAACTAAATTAGATACCAGTGGATTACAATGTGTATAAATATTAACTGTGCCAGGTTTCAGTGCGCTTGGAACATTAAATCGCGAGAAAGGTCTATTTAAAATTTTCAAATTCGCTTGGCCGCCATGTTCGTTTTGTAGTTAACCGGTTTTTGAAAGTCTTATAGATGAAATTCCAGTAGTTCCCTTTATCTCCGTACAAAATTTCAGGGGTTTACCGCTAATAGTTTCAGAGATATAGAATGGCGGTGAAATATTTCGCACATCCGCCATCTTGTGATTATGTAAACAATTGAACGAAGTTAGATGTCGGTGCATTACAATGTATATAAACATATACTGTACCAAGTTTCATTGCGTTTGGTTGGTCAAATCGCGAGAAACGTCTATTTAAAAGTCGCAAATTCGCTTGGCCGCCATGTTGGTTTTGTTGTTACCAGGTTTCCAAAAGTCACATAAGTGAACTTATAGTAGTTCCCTCTATCACCATAGAAAATGTCAGGGTAATATCGGTAATAGTTTCGGAGATATTGAATGCTGGTGAAATATTTCGCACAGCCGCCATGTTGGATTGGTGAGTCGTAACAAAATTTGAAGAGTACGGTCGAGGTCGCCGGGAATAGTGCTATGAACTTTCCGAGTTTCATTGAAATCGCTCCAGCCGTTTAGATTTTATTAGGGGGGGGACACACACACGAATCACACACACACACACACACACACGCACACACACACGGACAAAAGGTGATCTCATAAGCCTATTTTTTCAATTTGAAAATAGGCTAAAAAGGACCGGATCTGGCACAGGGGCTAATGCTCAAGATGGCGGCCGCGTGAGTCCAACCACATGCTGGTCTTATGGACAAGAGAGTCATAGCTGGCACAGGGGCTAATGCGCAAGATTGCCGCCACGCGCAACAACACTCTTTAATTGGGGGCTTTTCAAATCATTATTTATTTGTTATTAACTATAAATTATCTATTATTTACTAATATTTATTTATTTATTATAAATTTCCTTTTTAAAATATTTTTTTATTTTGTCAAAGCACTAAACTACAAGGTCACTTACCTTACCTAGCCCAACTTCACCTAACCTAACCTAACCCAACTTTACCTAACCTAACCAAACCTAACCTAACCTAACTTAAAAGTGGGAGCAAAACGAGGGAGCAAAATAGTGGGAGAAATTGTAAGAGCAAAAAATGGGAGCAAAAAGTGGGAGCAAAAACAGTGGGAGCAAATATGAAAGAAAAAGTGGGAGCAAATTTGACACCACAAATAATAATAAACTTAGTTACAACCTAACCTAACCTAACCTAACCTAACCTAACTTAACCTAACCTAACCTAACTTGAAAGCGCAAACCAAATAAGTGAGAGCAAAAAGTGTAATAAAAAAGTGAGAGCAAATGTAAGAGCATAAATAATAAAACATAGTTATAACCTAACCTAACCTAACGTCACCTAACCTAACTTAACCTAACCTAACCTAACATGAAAGTGCAAGCAAAAAAAAAAGTAAGAGCAAAAAGTGTGGGCAAAAAAGTGAGAGCAAATGTGAGAGTACAAATAATAAACTTAGTTATAATCTAACCTAACCTAACTTCACCTAACCTAACCTAACTTTACCTAACCTAACCTACAGAAACCTCGTTTAATGATTTAATTTAATGCATGTAAGATTTTTTATTTTTACATTTTAGATTTTTAGATTTTAGATTTTCCGAAAAGAGTAAACTACAAGGTCACATACCTAACCTCACCTAACCTAACCTAACTTTACCAAACCTAACTTAAGCTAATCCAAAGGCTAATGCACATACACAAAGTATATAAGGGCACATGCAGCTATCCTTATGCTAGTTTTATAGGCTACTGAACAACATGTTCACTAACCAAACGTTTTCTTTTTTTCATTTTTGTTGTTTACACATTTGTCAATTTCCCAATTTCCCATTTACAGTTTTTAAAAATGTCAGTTTTAAGTTTTCGAATTTCATGATATGGAAACTTGGATTTTCCATTTTTGCAGTTTACACATTTGTCAATTTACCAATTTCCCATTTCCAGTTTTTAAAAGTGTTAGTTTTAAGTTTTCGAATTTCATGATATGGAAACATGGATTTTCCATTTTTGCTGTTTACATATTTGTCAATTTTCCAATTTCCCATTTCCAGTTTTTAAAAATGTCAGTTTAAAGTTTTTTTTTTAAATTTTGTCAATGTGGAAACATGGATTTTCCCATTTGGTTGTTTACATGTTTTTTTTATTTAGTCCATGTACAAAGTTCATATTTGCCAAACACGATTTTTCATTACATATAACAAGGCTGTATACCTTATCCCAAAGCATATAGGTAATACATGGGTTATACTATACTTTTGACTACCTAGTTTTAGCTAACTAAAGCAATTTCTTAGCCTCCGTGGCTTAGGCGGCAACACGCCGGCCTCTCACCGCTGGGTCCGTGGTTCAAATCCCAGTCACTCCATGTGAGATCTGTGCTGGACAAAACGGAGGCAGACAGGTTTTTCTCCGGGTACTCCGGTTTTCCCTGTCAAAATTTCATTCCAGCGACACTCTCCACTATCATTTCATTTCATCTGTCATTCATTTAATCACTAGCAGGTACCCGCGGCTTCGCTCGCGATCAAGACAATGGGGACGATGCGTTATTGATGATAATTGGTTTATTCTATTACAGCAATCGCGGCTACAGGTGGGTCGATTCTAATTCTGAAAATTCTGATAAATACAGTATATTGATATGAGCAGCAAAAGTGGGAATTTTACAGAGTTGTGAAAGTCTGCAGGGTACGATGTTACATTATGTGAACACATTTGAAAATTTTGGTTTTGGTTTTGCCATCTTCTGCTGAGACATAACGATTTTGTTGTCCGGATAATCGCGAGCACGCCACATACCGTTGAGCGTGGGAAAAAATGGTTCTGTCTAAACGTACACCTGGAATGCAAATCTATCGGAATATGGGGAATTAAAAGTATTTTTCCTTAAGCTATTCTGGGTATAATTTTGCCACACTTATTGATGATTTGAACGTCAACATGTCGCTATTAATAGACCTATAGTAAAATATCTCTCACCTTGGCCGCTGATGTACATTATGCAGTCTCTTCCAGTGTTACATCCCAGGGATTGAAATTCTCCAACAACCCTTTTGCCTCACATGCCTGTCTAAGTAATTAAAATTCCCGATTGTTGTTGTTTGAGTCTTCAGTTTTTTGACTGGTTTGATGCAGCCCTCCATGCCTCACTCTCCTGAGCTAATCGTTTCATCTCTACATAGCTACCGCACCCTACATCTGAGGCAATCTGTATAACCCTGGTCTACCCCTACAGTTCTTGTCCTTGACCCTCCCATCCATAACTAAGCTTGATATTCCTGGGTGTCTTAATATGTGTCGTACCAACCTATCTCTTCTCTTCATTAGCAGTCGCCAGAAACATTTCTCCTCTCCCACTCGTCTTAATAGCTCTTCATTTGTTACCCTATCTACCCATCTGATCTTCATCATTCTCCCGTAACACCACATTTCAAACGCTTCAATTCTCCTCTTTTCTGCAGCACCATTAGTCCAAGTTTCACTTCATTATAGTGTCACGCGCCAGACAAAAGCTTTCAAAAATGACATCATAATACCTAAATGTATATTCGATGTCAACAGATTCCTTTTCTGTAGAAATGCTTTCCTTGCCTGAGCCAACCTGCTTTTTATATCCTCTTTGCTTCGTCCATTACTGGTTATTTTGCTTCCTAAGTACCGGTAACAGAAGTCTCCTACTTCCCGTAGCGTTTCACCTGCCAATTTGATGTCCATTTGATGTTCTGATTTATTTCGGCTGCATTCCAATAATTTTGTTTTACATTTATTGATTTTCATCATGAATTCATTCGTCAAAACGGAGTCCATACCATTCAAAAACTCGTTCAAATCTTCTGGCGTATTGGCCAAGATGACGATGTCATCAGCAAATCTCAGAGATGAAATTATTTCTCCTTGAATCTTCACTCCGACTTTAAATTGTTCTCCAATTTCCTGATTATTGTGTTTTTAGAGATCTTTGAAATGCGTTGCCCTCGCACATGGTGCAGATGCATTGTCAAAGGAAAACATTCCATGTTACGAACATGGGCCGCATAACCTGTACCGAAAGCCTATTCTGGACAGCAGTTCCTTGAACTCAGATTTGCCAACATTTTATTGTATCTTTCCATGTGGTATGTCTCTGTACCTCAACATACAGAAGAGTGCTTTAAAAATCATGTATTGTGTAAATTTTGGAAAAGGTCGTGAGTGTGGTTTTTGCCGAAGTGGATAGTCGCTAGTAGAAATTCTTTTCAGTAAAATAGACTGGTTCACAATTTGGTAAGTGCACATTGAGGTATATGACGGCGGGATGCCTTAAGTGTTAAGGAAACGGCAATAGCCGCCTCAGAGCTTCGTTGCTACTGAAATAATGACCAGACTGATATTTATACTTACTTATACGGGATTTGTGAGCCCAGTGCTTATGAAATTGAACGTTGCTATATCGCTACCTTTATTTAATAGCCGCTACTGTAGTGTTTAAAAATTAAAGGTGGTATTAGAAGGCGCTTCCCCTAATTTCTTTACCCCTGGCACTACAGCCCATGAAGGGCCTAGGCCTATCATGCGACCGTTTCCCAGCCAATTGGCCTGCAGATATTGTGGTGACGCGTGGTCAGTGCATAGTGCCCCCTCAGCCGTTAATCTTGTTCTTCGTGACCGGGGCGCTGCCTCACAGCTACTCAATTGTCCTCACGAATCTGAGTGCAGCCCGTTGCAGCCCTCACGTCAGTGAGCCGGGAATCGAACCCGGGGCCTCCGGTCGAGAGGCAGGCGCGCTACACTGTTCTTATTGTGTTTATATATATCTTGAAAAAGATAATAAATGGATTGGCATTGCCTCCTACAGGGATATATAGAAAATCGGATGTCATACCTTGAGGTAGTGTTGCCATGGAAACGGACTTGCGATTAGTTCATCAATCAGAGCGAAGATAGTTTTCTGCGAATATCTTTGAAACTGTTGGTTTTAGGGCTTTAAAATATAGTACCGAAAACATACCGAGTATTGTTTCTTGCATCGAGGGGAGTAAAATGAGCTTTGTCCGGTCTTTATGCGACAACTTCGATATTTTGTCCCGGTTGAGTATTTTGGTGACTTTTCAGTTATGTTGCCCGTTTCACGAGAACAATGATTTATTTCCGGACGAAAGGCAGCCTATATGTTATCCCATGGTATAGGCTGTCTCCATTTCAAATTTCATCCAAATCCGTCCAGCCGTTTTAGTCTCAAGAGGTAACAAACTAACACACACACACACACACACACACACACACACACACACACGGACACACAGATTTTCTCAATTATAATATATATAGGGATTGTCCCAGAGGAGTGCGTCAGGCCTCGGCAGCCGGCACAGTCCATATCCTCGCCGCTAGATGGGGGCTTCATTCATTCCATTCCTGACCCGGTCGGAGACTGGAAGCAGGCTGTGGATTTTCATTTTCACTAGAGGTTAACAGTTTGGAATAGAAGTGGGAAGTGGGTAGTAATTAAAAATGTCCAAACAGTGTTCATACAATATGTTATTATTCATCTTTAATATATTTACACTATTTACACATAATGCATTGTTTTTGTTATAAATTGTAGAGTTGATTTTATTTGTTTTCTATTTTTTTTTGTTAAATATGAATAACATGTTTTTCTTTTTTCTTTTCTATTTTTGTAGTGCTATTGTTTTAATTTTTAAATTGTTTGGTTTATGTAGTTGCTATGTGCAGGTAAAGCATTTTCATATTCATAACTTAACTCTTTAAGCATGGTCAATAATTGAGTAATGACCATAGGCATGTGTACCTATACCATTCGAATCAATTACGGTACTCTTTTATCATCACTAGGACACAGAGCAATTTTGTTTAGTCTTATAGATGATATGGCATGTTGTTTAGAAGCGATAATGTTCATTGGTATTCTTTTTACATTGTTTTTCATGACACAATCTTTATAATCTTGAAAGTTTATACAATTTTTGACAACACCTCTGCTAATACCTTTAATCTTTTTGATTTCTTGACCATTTATGTCTAAAGCATACATTTTAGCTCTAAGTCCAACAAATGCTTTAATAATTTGTCCACAAGCCTCGTCTTTAAATTTCCCCAACGTTTTCTTGTTTGATGTAGAGTAACATATGTGATTAGAAGGATAATCAGATGTGTCCAGGTGTTCTAGGAAATCCAACTTGTCTTGATAAACATCGTGGATGTTAACCAAATAAATGAACGAGTTCGTATCCATATACATGAGTTTAAGATTGTCCATGCCATAATAGGGTAGCAGGACATCATAGTGGTGGGAATACACGAGAGTTTTTGAAATATCCAGTATACACATTCCAATATATATAGGCTTATTGAATACAATGTTACGTTTAGCCATGTGGAAAGCAGCTAGGTTATGACCATAAATTGTTCTATCGATAAATGTAGGCTTTGCTATTAGCTTTTCTGCCTTTTTGCTGTCAGTCACAACACGTATGTCTATTCGTTTACGAATATTTTCCATTGTTTTTCCAAAAATGGCATTGTTAAATAATTTGTACAGACTTTTCTCAAAATCGTTTTTGGCTTATTTTCGAAGGTTGTTATTAAAATCAACGTATGCTTTTAGCCAAGGTCTTTGTTTAAACTTTAACACACGATGAATTTTTATCAATTTTAGTCCATGAACTAAAGCCTGTTTAAGTGTCATGTAATAAACAACATACCGCCTTCGATTTCCAATATGAGGAATTAGTTTTTTCAGAGACGAATCCTTAGGTTGTGTACACTCTGGTAGGAAAGGTAAATCGTTGTGTAGATCATGAAGGTTAGATGGGTAATCAACATCAACGTCTAGAATGTATCCCACAGGATCGTCTTCCTTTAGTTTTTCTAGATCAACAGCATCTGGAGAAACCCACTGAAATCCACCATAAGGAAGAGGGTGGCACATGGCCCACCCGTATTGGTTGCTGGCATCATCATAGGTAATAAACTGCGATTGTTTCTCAGAATGATAGGTTTCCATGTATTTATTGTTAGCTTCAGCATACCAATGAGACACCTGGCATATGCCTCCACGTATTCCAGACTCGATTAGGAGAATCTGATCGTAATCCTGTAGCAATTCCAGTTCAATTCCAGTGTAAAGGAGCATTGCCTCAAAACTTAAACCAGGCGAAGTAAAGAAGTGTGCAGCATCCACTCGGTGTGTATCTAGTGTTTTGTTTCTAAAAGTTTCAAAGCTGTCTACAAGAGGAAGTACATCTGAAGTTAGGTAAAGGTCACTATATTTCCCTAGAGTTTTAATGTTGAACTGATTCCACACGTTTTTGGCATGTTCATAGTCTTCTTTGCTAACATCTTCTTGACTTAATTTGTTAAAGAATACCTCTTTTGGAGGTAAACACGTTTCACTTAACTTTTCCCATGAATCGATGTAATCATAACAAAATACCCCTTTACGAGTCATGAGCGTTGCATTTTCTTTTCCAAAGTACTTGTCTGTTTCAGAGTATGATGTTAAGTTGGCAACTAAGTTTTTCAAACTACTTGTGATTAACCGAAACGTGTCCACAAATCGATGCTTAACATTTCCTACATATTTGGTGAAGGAAATGTACTTTTCTTTGGAGTTAGCGATAATATCCTCTCTCGCAGTAGTACATCCCAAATGCTTTGCAATGAAATTTGCATCATAGCCACTCATATTATGTAGAAACACAGGAACGGGGTTACGTGTTTTACACCTCAATTTACAGTTATTATGAGCACTTCCACGGTATTCCCCTGTAATATGGCAATGGTCTCGAACTTTCCAGTCCTCTTTGGTAAATGGTTTATGCCAAAAATAATATGTTTCAGAACATTGGAACTCTGCTTGTTGATCCTCAGTTAAAGACTTTGGAACATTTAAACTGTAAAGGCGATCGATTTCGTTAGCTATTGAGATCAAACAGTCCATAAACTTTTCTGCAGTGTCATCAGGTCCACGATAAATAACAGGTTGGCTTGGAAGGTTTGTCTTTATGTGTTCCACACCCGGTGAGGGTTTAACGTATTTACCAAAGCTCATAGGAACATGCCTATGGTATGGCACTGTATAACTTGCCTCAGGATTAGGTAGACATGTTTGATAGGGTAACAGTATACTTTCAAAATCTGCATAGATAACGTAAGGTATTCTAAGCATCTTTCCACATTTAAGAATTTAACAATTGAGTTTTTAATAGGCATTTCAACCCTAGCAATGTCATGCTGGACACACAAAGCTCTATGTTCTTTCAATTTTTCCATTCCTTGTTGTTCATATCGATTATCAAAGTGAGTAAAACACTCTTTACACGTATATATCTTATGTTCATAGCGGGTAATCTGATGTCCTACTAGTTTATCAAAATCTTTGATAAAGACTTAGTGATTCTGACCAGATGAAGAACTTAGCAAAAGGAGGTCACGATGGTCTTGCAGCTCTTGATCCACAACCTTTAGAGAGAACAATTTATTGTCTTGTTCCAATCCAAATACATTAATGGATATATCGTTGCCTTTTTCAAATTTGGGAATGTCAGCTAGCGATGTAGGAAACCAAACAATTGAAAAATCATACGTGTTTCCAGGTCCTTTTAATTACTAACGCGTTGAGCATTCTTTATTACCAGTTTTCCTTAAATGGCATACATAAAACACTTTTCACCTTTCAAGTTTTCAGGATTAATGCAGGCTTTTCTTGCATGTATAGCTGCTGGTAATGGAATATATGAGCTACCACACAAGGGATTGTACTTATTTATTTTCAATCGTACTCCTTCCACTGCTAACAAAGCCCAATTACTGCCTTTTAGCTCAGATTCTTCCATTTCAGTAGTTAACTTTGTAAATCGAGTTTCCAAGAAACTACTTAAGTCTTTTTTCCAAAAATAGGGCCTGATTTCGTGTTTTTAAAGCCCGATCTGTAATTTTGTTGGTGGACGTATGAATGAATCTACATTCAGCCACAAGATTAACTTTGATCGACTTGTGCATTGCTGGTTCTTTCTGCATAGCTTGTATTATTTGCTGTTCGGACTCTTTAAGTTATGAATTTAAATCCTTAAACGTATCGCAACGTATGAAATAGGATTTAAGTCAACTTTCAAAAGATGTCTCATATTCAATAAGTCCATTTTTGTCAGGGACCAATGACAGTAGGTAATGTTTTGTAGGCTCTGCTTTTTGTCTTTTAGCTGCCGACACAACATTACAACATTCTTCATGACGACGTCCATTGTAGGCATTGTTGAATTTACTGCCACACGTTTTACACTCATGAAAATCCCCACACGAAACTTCATGACGCTTTCTATCATAGCCCCGAAGAAAAGTTTGTCCACACTGTTTACACATATAGCTAGGAATGGGTTCTTCCATCATAAATATTGATTTCTGCAAACAGCTGCTTACTGCGTATCACAGGGCAGATGTTGGTCGGTGAGACGGTCTTTCACGATGTGATCGCCGTGAGAGGTAGTAGTCAACTGGTGATATTCTTGTAAATGGTCCTCTAATATACCCTAGTCTAGACCATCAGCTCTTTACAGCGTATGACAAGGCTGTAGACTGGACAGTGAGACGGTCTATCACGATGTGAACACTATAAAAGATAGTAGTCATCTGATTATATACTTGCTAAGGGTTCTCTAATATATCAAAGTCAAGACCAACAGCTACTTACTGTGTAGTACAAGGCTGTACAATGGTTGTTTCGACGGTCTTTCACCATGTGAACACCATGAGAGATAATAGTCAACTGGTGATATTCTTGTTAAGGGTCCTCTAATATACCCCTAGTTAAGTGTAACAGCTGCTTACTGCTTATGACAAGGCTACACTTGTTGGTGGGACAGTCCTTCACAATGTGAACACTGTGACAGGTAGTAGTCACTGAAATTATTCTTATATATTGTACCCGTTCGTCCTGGGGATGCGATGGCCCATCTGCTATAACATCGCATTCCTGGAGTTCCAGGACAGAGCGGAGTTAAATGAACCTCTAGTCAAATAAGGAATGTGTCGGAAATTCAGCTGAGTTATCGAAAAAGCAGTGGGTATCACGAGACAAAGTATCTCTAGGGTCGTTACGGGCTTAAGTTTAATAGAAATAATGCAAATATAAATGGGCGCCATCAACTGAATTCCTAGCAAACCACTTCCTTTCCGGATAAGCCTTACTCAAGACAAGGAAAGAAAAAGGAACATCACACCATCATCAGATCACAACTAAGATAAAAACAAATTTATTTCACTTTGATAGTCAGACAGACATTTTAAATATAACTCCTACCTAAGAGTATGGTCGAATGCCAAAGTTAAATTGTCATTGTCCAAAAATCGAACCATCTCTTTCCTAATCCAAAATTATTTTTATCCACATAACAAGAAAAATTTATAAAATTCTCTTGGGTTCTCAGGATCACTGTAGCACTATGTCTTTCGTCACTGACATTTGTGAAACCTGAGACCTAATTTCTCTTTAATTTAACATCAATGTGGATTTAAAATAGTTATTAATCTGTCTAAACATACACATATAATAATCACACATATTAAATATCACGTAAATTTATGGTTTGCATGGCATAATTTGAATGTTGAACATGTTAATCAAATGCTCCTAAACATCGAATAATTAATTTACACTATTTACATCGTCATTAACAATCACTTATCTGTGAATTACTGAAAATTCAAATTCTCATTGGTCATCATTATCGTCATCATCAAAATTAAATATTTCTCACATTAATTCTCACTTCAAAATTCTACACATTCCTGTCAGAATTCTTAATTCATCACCATTACATCATTTAAATTCTCAACTCAAGTTGCAATTCCTTCAAATTATCTCTCAATTAAATTTATTTAATTCCATATAAATTCATTAATCATCAGCTTCTTTAGTTAATTATCACCTTCTAATTCAGTTATTCATTATCATTACAATCGTCTATTAATTTATTTCAATCAGTTTATTTATCCAATCTTTAATTCATCCATTTATTTAATTCATCGATTTATTTCAAAATTTAATTTATCAAATTATTTAAATTTCAATCATCTGGTTATTTAAGTTTTCATTATTTCATCTAGTCATTCTGATTTTTATTTCATTAGGTCAGATCGTTAATATGCTTAAATCTCAGATTATTATTTCATTAATTATTATTCTCAGAAAATCTTGTATTATCAACTTCATTTATTTGTTTAATTTCCTAACAAATTGTTTAATATGGTTTATAGAACGTTGTCTTACAGTTATATAATTTCCAAGTTATATCTCGTATTTAATTTATCATGCCAAAAAATATTATTGCCTCCACGACATCACGTTGGATCAAACTATCCACAACGACATTACATTTCTTCAATACTTCAAATATCACATTTGAATACAACAATTACTCCACAAAACTCCCTAAATATTCAGCACATACAGCATGAATCTCAACAAATACGCTAGACTGGGTACGACGACCTCATGTCTGCTTCAAAATACATTAGCAACATTGCTACTATCACTTGGCAACTTCCACAAAATGCCTATCACAAACTCCACTTAACCATGTTGCATGATCTACAAAAAATATATAACTGGCTTCAAATTATCAACGTACATAATCTCCAATAACTGTAATTACTCTGATCACATCTAGACAACTTCTTAAACAATTGGAAAAATATTACTTCAGTAATTTAAGATCTGCTTTCAAATAGCATAAATTCTCTTACAAACTTCATAACTCACATCGCAGAAAAACACCAATGTGCTATAATCTCATATCAAAATCTACAATACTGATCTGCCTTGAAGTAAATCTGACCATTAATGATTAATCTCACAAGATTCAATTACTTTAAATCCTTCTCAAAGGTATCAAACACAATTATAAAAATCATCAAAAGCATCAGCTGTAACAGCTGTTAAACTGAAATTACTCTCAAAAGAGTATAGCAACAAAATATTGGATTGGCAAACAAGAATTACTAAATGCAATCCTGTTGACATTTATCGTTACTTTATTTAACAAAATTTCGACTGATATGTGACTAGTAGTTCCTTGTTTGATTCACTTACATCTCGTGTACACTCGGATGATAAAATGAGTCCCTCAATGGCGAGTAAGATGTGTAACCACCGTACAGTCGTATAAATACGAAAGACCTCGCCCCGTCGACTTGGATGATAGTTCCCTGAACGATGGGTAAGATGAGTAGCCACCATACAATTGTTTTAGATCCCTTGTTTGGGGGTGGTTGGATCTAAAAGACAGAGTTATTGTGTTAATTTATAGAGCTGTGCCTAAAAAGGGGTAGCTTCCCTTGGCAGGGTAAGCTGACCAGTGTAGAGTGTTGTTGTGTGCTAGGAACTAGGGGGCGCTCCTATAAATAATGTAGTAGTGTTTTAGGGGATGGGATTCAATGCAAGGGTCACTGTGCTGGTCGCTCAGCTGACTGGCTTATTATATAACTGAACGTGCTTGTATCAGCTAAGTGGCACGCGCTGCTCCCTAGCAGCCGGGCCGCCGCGAGAAATACAATGATGTCTGAGCTAGCACTATCAGACTACCGTATGTCACGTCTAACCGTGACGGGAATAAGGAAGGGCGTTGGGATGTAAAGAGGCGTATAAACAGTAAGGCGAGTGTAGAGTGTTGACCAAGTGTTTATTGGTCTGTGATGTTAAAGTATGAGTCCCTTGTAGGGAATGTAACAATGCTCACAATGTGAAAGTACAAGCTGTGGGCAAAGGTTACAAAAGTAGGAAATCTGAACACGACTGACTCACCTCTGATGACACCAGCGTAGCCTTCGGCTGCACCACTGAAAGACTGATAATGGAGAGATCCTTGTGACCTCCTTAGGCCTCCTTTTATATTCTTGGGCGCTATGCTGTCAGCAATGTGATGGCATAGCTGCCCCAGTTATTAATATGTCGCTGTGTGTAATAATTGTGCAAGGATTGAGCTGCTTTCTAGAATGGCAAGCTATCCTTGCGGTGTTGATGTATGTTGGCCTGGCTTTACGAGGGTTGCCCGTTAGGATATTTAGATAGATGCTGGGGGGATGGTCTCCAAGGGGTGCATACCCCTGGGGTACTGTACAAGCCTCCTTCCCTATTTAGTTCGCGTCCCCGCGAACGGGAACGGAACTTGAGGTTGGGATGCTGATGTAGTCGTTCCTGAAGCCCCCTCGTATCGTCTGGCGGTGTCTTCCTCGTCGTCGGCGGCGTCGTCGTACAGAATGGGTGATGTCGTGAAGTGTAGGTGTGAGATCAGCCCGTGTTCAGAGGGGAGGGTTATGGGATGTACAGATATATGTATAACACTGACATTGGCATTGTGAAAATGGAAATTGACATTGAAAAAAATTGACATTGAGAAAAATTTGACATCGAGAAAAAATTGACATTGAAGAAGAAATTGACGTTGCCATTGTTGGCATATTGCGAGTTTCAAAAAAGAAAAAAAAACATGGTTTTGATAGTTACATAGTTGTGCAGGGAGGAAAAACCCAGCTAGACGAGGAATTTTGCCGTCTGGCTTTATTTTGGGGAAAAAGTGCTCCCTGCGAAGAGAAAGATAGAAGAGAATAGAAAAAATGGGTGTTCCAGGGTATAATTTAAGGGAAATATTCAAAGTATTTATTGGTTTGGGAAAAAACGGAACACCCTGACAAATTTGGGCGTTAGTAGAGTAGAAAGGAAAAAACAAAACCGTATATTCAGTGTTGCCATTATGGCAGTGTTGAATGGCGTGACATATTGTCTACATTTAATTTACAAGCATGATATTTTGAATGGCGTGACATGTTGTTTACATTTAATTTACAAGCATGATATTTTGAATGGCGTGACATATTGTTTACATTTAATTTACAAGCATGATATTTTGAATGGCGTGACATATTGTTTACATTTAATTTACAAGCATGATGTAATATATATAAAAAAATAAGAATCTTATTATTAAACCGGTTTGCTCATGAGCCTGGTACCTTTCATTTCGTAGAGCTCTTTACCTGGCCTTTGTATACCATTCGCTGATTCTTTCCTGGCCATTTTCCACTCGGCCGTCTTACCGTAGTTTAGTGGCTAGGCCGCTAATTCCTTTTTCCATTGAGCTTATGTCCTAGTGGTTTTCCCGCCGTGGGTTGGGAAATTCCACCTTGGCGTCGAAGGTTCGGCCCTTACAGTACTTGTGCCGCCCTTAGATGCCGAAGTCACGCCTTATTTGCGTGTCATCTGGTTTTCGGCGCTCATCGATGCCCAGTATCCCACGGATACTGTGCTTCGGTGGTCGCTACGCTGTCACCTTTAGGAGGTGCAACGGAAATTGAAAAAGAGTGTATGTGTCTGTACAAGAGGGAGAGAGTGTGGTATTTCCGTGTTGGGATATATATATATACAACAGGTTTGTGTACAATTCTCGTCATCTGCAAAACAAAATGTGTTAATGGCCATATATCTGGAAACATGTACATTCAGTCGCTTCCTTGCTTTCCTGCAAATAGAGTGTATTAATACATATAGCAGTTCCATCGCTGCGCATAGTATATAAAATCAATTATGGTGCCACTTAAGTCTAACTTAATCTAGGTTAGCCTATTTTAGTCTAGCTTAGCCTAAGTAGTGTCGGGCTTACCTTGGTAACGGATTTTTAGTCACCAAGTGCCGAAATTTTACCTTAATATATACATAAAAAAATTGCCCTAAATGTAGACTTATACTGTATTGTAATGCCTTATCACTAGGTATCATGGGTTGTCATGAGATGTCATGAGTTTGCCATGAGTTGCCATGAGTTTGCCATGAGTTGTCATGAGTTTGCCATGAGTTTGCCATGAGTTTGCCATGAGTTGTCATGAGTTTGCCATGAGTTTGCCATGAATTGCCATGAGTTTGCCATGAGTTTGCCATGAGTTACCATGAGTTTGCCATGAGTTGTCATGAGTTTGCCATGAGTTGTCATGAGTTTGCCATGAGTTGTCATGAGTTTGCCATGAGTTGTCATGAGTTGTCATGAATTTGTCATGAGTTGTCGGACTTACCCTGATGCCGGGTTTGTGGGTCATCAGGCGCCGAACGGCGTTACTTAATGTTATCTATGTTAATTATGGTCTAAAAAAAATGCTATTTCTAAGCCGAAAGGGTTGCCTTAATCTACTGCCGAAATGTGCTGTGCCATTATCTGGCGACAGCGGTTAATAAATTTGCTTAATCCTAGGTTGCGTGTCAAATGCAACCGTCTTACAGCTAAATTTGGCCTAGAACGATCGCCTGAGGCAATTTGCTTCCTCAGGACACCACCCGCACGAGTCCTAGAAACACCGGTTGTCTCTAGGATCGCTGGATTCCGTTCCCTTAATTCTAGGTGTCGATGTCTATTACTAGTACTAATCTAGTCGCAGGCGGCTTACGGTGCCACTAAGCAAACCGTTTCGCCCGCTGTAGTTATCATTTCTTTGCCGTTGCCATTGCGTATGTAGTCGTAGTTGGGCCGCCCACGTAACCCTTATGAGGCGCTCGCAATGCCCCTCTCTTAATGCCCATTGGCTGCCCGATGCATCGCCATTTATGTGGGCATTGGACATTGTCGTCCAATGGCATAATATTCTCTTCGCCTTCGTCGGCAATCGTGGTCTGCTTTTCGCAGTAATCTTCGCCTGTATCGGCCGCAGTAGTATGCTTTTCGCATTAATATTCGCCTGTATCGGCCGTAGTAGTATGCTTTTCGCATTAATATTCGCCTGTATCGGCAATAGTAGTATGCTTTTCGCATTGTAGGAATCTCTTCGCCTTTGTCGGCCGTAGTATTATGTATTTCGGAGTAACATTTCACTCCAACGCACAGGAGTTTTGCTTCCCGCTATGGAAGCCGTGCCTACTTAAATTTAAATTTAACTAGAAGTCTAGTCATAATGGGGTCGTCTCTAGGGATAGCTCCCGAGTCCGGCGCTGAGTGAGCTATTTCTCCCGCCATTCTCAGAAAGTCTCCCTGCAGGTCTTGGCTTCGATGACCGTGGCACATAGTGGGTGTAACCTTCTCCGACAAGGGGGATAAGCTATATGCACCCCTAGATCTCGATGTTTGCCCGTGCCAGGTCACGAATGCTTTGACCTTACGTGGTTCGTCTGTTTGGTCTAGCCGTCAAGTTAAGTGAGGTCGCTGCGCTGTTGAGCCAACTGGGGTAAGGGTCCACATCACCTTCCCCAGCTCTGCTCCAGTGTGGTCCCTCTGACCTTCGGCTTACGCCGTTGTCATCAATCAGAGCGTATCAGATTCCTTTGTAAAAAAAAATGTAGGCGTAACCTGTGTAAATAGTTTAATCTCTGTGTAAAATGTAAAATATTTCCAGTGTTGTGGGGTTGTAGATCTTCTAAGTACATAGGCTACTTCTGGTCTACCATTGCTACGTCAGCTTTCCAGCAATAATGCTCTCTTTACCTTAATGGATGTGTTAGTAGGGTCTGTGGCGTCAGGTACCCTGTTATTATGATCTGGGGGTAGTTATTTGTTGAGTGGGCTTAAAGTATGGTAGGAAGGGGTTGCGCACCTTTGGGTTCCACGTTAGTGGTGGCCTGGAACCGGTGATGGCGCTGGGATGCTCCTATAGTGAGTGGACTGGGGCAGGTGTCCCCTGGATTGCAAAGATATAAAAATTCCATGCAGGTTTGATATTAAAATCCCTGGTAAATGGATGGGATACTCATGCAGGTGTCTGGATATGAGGCATCTGCACTCATATAAGGATAGGTGTAGGGTGGGGCATAATACCAATATATTCCTGTCATGCGGGAGTGTTTAATTAATAAAGAATGGTTAGTATATATATCTATGGCCTCATCTCTCATTTGGAGATGCGCATTATGCTTATTTAATTTTTGCCGACCCACCCCTAATACTCAGGTGGTAGCATCGTGATCCAAGGCGTAGCATGCCTTCTCTTTAGACGCATGAAGTCCATCAACCCCTTGTGTGTACTCTGTAATGTAGTGTAGCTGTTTTGATCGTGTTCATGTGTCTGCGTTGGTTTATGTTGGACGTGCGAGGGTTATTGGAAGGGAATTGGGTATTAACCATGGTAGCCTGCTGTAGTATGTCGGTAATCCCTCTCGGATTATCCACCTATGGTTTGTCATCCTCCCTTGGTCCATGTTGGCTTTCTATCCGCGCCTTGGGATAGTAAAGCTTCACGACCTAATCTGGTCTGCCATTTGTAGTGTAAATGTGGCCAGTGGTCGTAGTGCGACTGGCCATGTCCTAGTCATCTGTAATGATTCCTATGCCTTACAATCGAGAAAAGAAGTTATTAGAGGGGAGATCTTGTCTGTGTTTGCTCCTAATTGTTGAGTGCATGTGCGTGTGTGTGACTATGTTCCGCTACACCACGCGGACGGTTGGTCTGTTACAGGCTAAGTCGTAATATGTATCACGTGTATGGGCGGGAGGCGCCCGTGGCCTGTCAACGTCTTGTCCATTGCCAAGTGCTTTTGCAGTGTAATAAAAAATGTATGTTGTTATGATTGTTTTGCGTTTTTAATTTCATTGTCAATGCCGGTAAACAATAGTGTCCTGTCACCCGCGGTATTGTGATGTGATGAAATGTGCACATCAGCAGTTTGTATGTGTAATGGCAGGCTGGGATGTTATTGTTTGTCATCCGCTGGCATGTGCTTTCCTGCACGTATGCAAGTGTTGTCATTGTCCTAGATTCCTAGCGGACTAATGTAGCAATTCATCCTAATTAGCTAATGATGTTGTGTGGCCATTGTTTCCTAAGACTTGTGTCTTGCGAAATTTTCCTACCTGTGTTTGGGAAATGTATTTTCTATGTCTGGTGTAATTTGAAATTTTGTCTGGCTTTTGGTGGGAGGAAATGTAGTATTCCCTGTTCATGTATTTGTATGGGCCAATTTCGGTGTGGTTGGAAGCCTGGATAATTGCTTTTCCTTGTGTCTAATTTTTACTGGGATTGGAACCCGTGACCTTATGTCATTCTCTGTGTTCTATGTTTGCGTTGTGTTTCAGAGTTTGAGGCGTCCCCAGTGTGGTTTTTGCTTGTGTTTCACGTACCAAAAATACCGTTGGATAGTTAGTTTTTGGTACGAGTGTGGTGTGTGGTCATGGGTTCGGACCCGGCTGCCTGTAAAGAATTGGTGTGACCCTCTCTGTGCCGCATATATTATGGCACATGTACTGTGTATTTGCTATGCGCAAACGAAAGTACTCAATACTGTGAGGAGTTTGCGTATTTTTGAACTCTCCTCGTAGTGTAATTTTGGAAGTTATAGGGTCCTTAGATCGGACGTGAATGATGCGTTTGTTCCTGTCTAGTAGGAGTTGGCTCGGTTCGTCTGTGTCGAGCAGTCTTGGCCATTGAGGAGTGTGTTACTGCTGACGCGATGGTGTTGAATTACGATGTTGTGGGCTTTCATTTGTTTTATGTTCTGCCCACGTCCTTGTTTCCTGCACGTGTGTGTGTGAACTTGATTGCTGTCTGTAGTAATTGCGAGCAGTGCTTCTCGCATTGTAAAAAAAAGACTTGTAGTTTAACGTGACCGTTAATCTGTAGATCATGCGCCACGGGACTTCCGTTTTACGTGGAATCCAAACCACAGGCCATGGCATTTCACTTCGAAAGTCTCACATGCATTGGCCGTACTGTAAAAGAACCTCTTACTAACTACCTTTGTGTCCCCAATTGTGTGTTACTGTAACGTGGTTCGAGTATGTCCCTTATCCATTGTACCCAATGTCGTTATGCACGAGTGTCTCCGGGCCGCTAGTCGCGTGTTTGGTGACTATGTGCCGGTGAGAAAAAGTCATTTTAGAGGCAGTGTTATGTGTAACGGATGCCTAGGTATTAAATATATATATAGTTTAACTTGGCCACCTCCCTTTCTCGGGCCGAATGCGTGAGGCAAAAAAAAATATGTTAGCCCCGCTCTGAATTAAGAGAGCATTTTGAAAGAAAATAATAGAAAGACTATATTGTATCTCGCCTGCCCACTGCTTTGATGCTTATAAAAGCGGGTTTCCGGGCGGTGGTAGTCTGTAAAAACTGTGTCGTAAATATGAAAAATGTTTATAAATGAAGGTTGGGGCCTGAGTGTAGTATTTACCAATTTGGTAATGTTATTACTGCGGTAATCTGGTTACATCTCAGGGGAATCTACCGACACTGTCTAGTACATATTGGGAAGGCCCTTGCAAGTCGTGATTGATACCTTTGTATTCACGTCACGAGCAAAGCCAGTGCACTATGGGAGTCGAACCTCCACTCCAAAGCAATTATAACCTTACCTTGGCATTGAATATATATTTTTCAAAAGAAAAATATGTATTGTCCGTTGAGCCATTATATATTTAAACACAATTTGTGTTAAATGTTCCGGCATAACTGAAAAAAAATGACAGTGTTTCGCCCCGGTGTGCGATTGGGCTTTTCAGTTGGTTAAAGCACACCTCACCAAAATTTTTGAAAACTAGTTTGCGATTCTTAATTCTTGCCACGCTTATGGCTTTTGCCCGCTACAAGAGAATCTATCCAACTGTTGAACCGGAACATAGAACATTTAGTCATTTCTGCTTAGAAAGACTCGCTTAAGCTCTATGCTGTGATTTGATGCTTAAGCTATGTTCAAAATATCTCTTTCCGGCTTTAAGCCGCGTAGCTCACCTGATGGGCTTCTACTTGGCTTTGGATATTAGAAACTTTACGTTATTCAATTTATGGTGATAACCACTCCGACCAATAATCATTGATGGCCTGAGAGAAAAAATGTCAGGGGCAAACAAAAAAAACCAAGGATTTTGAATCATGCACTTCTGATCTAGCCAAGTTGCACTGCATATACATGAAAGAAGGCAGATAGAGAAAGAGAAAAAAAATGTGCAGTTTATGTTTGTGAGTACCTGTTTGTCTATTATTTTGTTTCCCCCGTGTAAAAGAACTTATGTGTACTATACTATTGGTGCAAGTGATGTCGGAATATATTGTATTCCTAGTGAAAGCCGTTATCCTATTTCGAGCGTCAGTGCTCGGCAGGTGGATACCGTCGCCCCGTCACTAGGGTGTAAGCCCCTGGGATCCACTGAGGTGCCCCTCTGCTATTTTTCGGAGGAGTTTGTAGCAAAGTGCGACCGGGCTTGCTTTCACCGTATCGCTTGACCGTTGGTCTAAGTGTACCTGTGTTCGCGGACTTACTCGCGCTCTGTGCTATTTTAGTAGA
This sequence comes from Meconema thalassinum, assembly GCA_946902985.2. Lineage (NCBI taxonomy): Eukaryota > Metazoa > Arthropoda > Insecta > Orthoptera > Tettigoniidae > Meconema > Meconema thalassinum. The sequence goes on from OX336390.1 coordinate 306,356,581, forward strand.
TTTTACGGGGGTGTGTGTGTTTTCGACCGATCTGTTCTGTGGGGTAGGTAATAACACTTTTCCTAATCCCCGTGTACTGTGTGGTAGTGCCTGGTCAAAATGTGCGTGCGTGTATCGTGCATCCTGAGGGACTAATACCGGTGTTCGCCTTCGTTCTGGCAAATTTGCCCTTTGAACTGGCGGAAAAGGTCGCTTAATGGCTTGTGTCTGGCCTAGCAATGTGGTGGCGTGTAGCCTGACCGCTTTTCGGCCTGTGGCCACGGCAGACTCCTGCCATTGTGTGAGCCTATCTGTGTGGGTGTATGTAGGCTTTATGTGTAGTGGGACGGGTTCTATGTCGTCTGCCCATGACGTGGTTACGTCCCGTTGTCTCCCTGTCATGCTATGTGTGTCTGAGAGTCCTGGCTTCAACTCCCTCTCGTCCCTTTGTTCCGAGGGGGTTGTTCTAGGCTCTGCCCCTCGGTTTGGCAAAATTGCCTTCCGATCCGGAGCTGAAGGACATGTGTTTGTGTAACTTTGTGCTTTTAGCCTATTGGAGCCTAACCTGGCCGTCTTCTGGACTGTAGCCATGTTGACCTCCTTCCCATGTGTGGCAGTACATGGCGAGAGGGACATCCTCGCAAATTGTTGAGTTAGCGTGTCTACGCTTATGTCCTCTCTCGGCTGGGCTGATGGCCCTACCAACTGTGTGTGGACGTGTACGTGTACCGGGTGTGAATCTCGGTATGTGTCCACGTCTGCACTTGCACTCGTGGTCCTGGCGCTGAATTAGCCATTGCATGCTTAGCCAGGTCCGTGTGCCTAGTGTACCTATATGCCCTATCGTGATGTAGCGTGGGTGTCCAAATGTTATGTTCGTTTCGCCGACGATCGCGGGTTTCATCCCTTATCGGAGCATGTGCTCCTTCTGTCGGTCTAGTTGGGTCTCTATAATCCCGGTAGTGTGTTTGTCTGTAGGCTCTCGCTCGCTCTTCCCTCCTGTGTCTTCCCTTGTCCCCCCCCGGTTGTTTGTTTGTCTATTGTTTGACGTGGTGTCGGGGTGGGTAGCCCCGTTCTTCTCTGTATTGGTGTGGGAGGGACATGTCCCCGGCTTCGCAAGTTCTCTGTTTTGTTAGGCTTCCGGGCCGGTTCCGGGAATTGGTGGCATGTGTGTGTGTGTCCCCGCATTGTACTGGAGGGTGGTCTGTCCGTCTTTCGGCCTGTGGCCATGGTAGACTCCCGCCCTTGTGTTGCGGTACATACTGAGAGAGACGTTTTCGCAAATTGCTGTGCTAATACGTCTACAGAGATGTCGTTTGTGTGCGTCTTGTGTTTTTCATCTGACCGCTCCCAATGGATGTTCCTCAGCATGGCCTTTCGTGCGGGCGCATACATCTTTATATATGTGTTGAGAAAAGAAAAAAAAAGACTTTGGCTGGGGTTGTTTTACTAAGAATTTCTCCTGTGTAGGTAGTGTGCAGCAAAAAAAAAACTACTTTCTGTCTGGGGAGAAAAAAAATCACTATTTGCTTGGCTTTTTGCGGTACGGAATGGGTCGTTTTAACTACGAGGGCTCGTTGGTTGAGTCCTGTTCTACTATGCGTAGTACCCCGCCTCCACCAGTGTTTTAGATCCCTTGTTTGGGGGTGGTTGGATCTAAAAGACAGAGTTATTGTGTTAATTTATAGAGCTGTGCCTAAAAAGGGGTAGCTTCCCTTGGCAGGGTAAGCTGACCAGTGTAGAGTGTTGTTGTGTGCTAGGAACTAGGGGGCGCTCCTATAAATAATGTAGTAGTGTTTTAGGGGATGGGATTCAATGCAAGGGTCACTGTGCTGGTCGCTCAGCTGACTGGCTTATTATATAACTGAACGTGCTTGTATCAGCTAAGTGGCACGCGCTGCTCCCTAGCAGCCGGGCCGCCGCGAGAAATACAATGATGTCTGAGCTAGCACTATCAGACTACCGTATGTCACGTCTAACCGTGACGGGAATAAGGAAGGGCGTTGGGATGTAAAGAGGCGTATAAACAGTAAGGCGAGTGTAGAGTGTTGACCAAGTGTTTATTGGTCTGTGATGTTAAAGTATGAGTCCCTTGTAGGGAATGTAACAATGTTCACAATGTGAAAGTACAAGCTGTGGGCAAAGGTTACAGAAGTAGGAAATCTGAACACGACTGACTCACCTCTGATGACACCAGCGTAGCCTTCGGCTGCACCACTGAAAGACTGATAATGGAGAGATCCTTGTGACCTCCTTAGGCCTCCTTTTATATTCTTGGGCGCTATGCTGTCAGCAATGTGATGGCATAGCTGCCCCAGTTAATAATATGTCGCTGTGTGTAATAATTGTGCAAGGATTGAGCTGCTTTCTAGAATGGCAAGCTGTCCTTGCGGTGTTGATGTATGTTGGCCTGGCTTTACGAGGGTTGCCCGTTAGGATATTTAGATAGATGCTGGGGGGATGGTCTCCAAGGGGTGCATACCCCTGGGGTACTGTACACAATCGTATAAATACGAAAGACCCCATCTCGTAGGCTATATGAGTGAATGTACCAGATAGGAATCAACAAGTTTCTAGTTGTCATATAAAAGCGATGTTCATTCACTAAAGTGAATAACTTCTTAATATCTCCAAACAATCCAATGGAAAAAAATCCCTACTGATGAATAATACACACTCGCTAGTATGCAATGAACTGACGAAGTAATTTTTGATAATCAATTGCAGATCACGAGTTCGAAATACTCGTTACACAAAAAAACTATTTATGAAAAATATCCTAGCTGGAAAAATGTCTAAAAGACCAAACATCTGCTTAATAAAGCCAATCAATGGTGAGAATTTCGTATAATGATGCCTGCCATGTCATATGGTCACTCCATATTCTAGCAAATTCGAAGTATATAAAGTCAAACCATGTCTATATAATCTTATCACTCCTATTAGAAAAATATACATGTGTGCCCAGTATTCATGAAAATAATCGTATCAGGTAGTTATGACTCTTACAGTACCTTTCATAATCAGCTGTAATTTAATTTCCAAGATCGTCGATTTTCCCTACATAATGAATTTCTCAAAAGATCGTCGTGAATATCATTCCATCCATGAAATGACGATTGCATTCGAAATCCCAAGTGAATCAGCTGGTGGACCTCCTCTCGTCAGGAATCGAATCCATCGCTCTGCGGTGCCATCTTGTCTCTATCTGCGTCTACTCGGACATGTTGAACTTCGGATTACCCATAGCGGATATTGTCCAACTCCTTCTCGAAAATGTTCATGGAAACAGCGGACCCCCTACTCCTCTTCTAAGTTACGCCACTGTTCCGTTAAATGTTCAGTTTGAGTATTGCAAGTCCAATCTCAAATGACTGCTAAGTCCCACTTTCGTAAAATGAAATTTTACTTGAGAGTGTTCAAGTTTACGAAACACCCTGTAGTTGTCTGTAATTGGTAATTCATGAAAACTGCATAAGAAATAAATCTTATTAATGCACGATCTAATGTTCATCAGTGCCTATGCTAACAACATTCCGTTTACTTGAAATAGTTAAAGTAGCTTTGAATGCGTTATAGAAAAGCATAGTCATAAAGCTATTCAATAAAAGCTATGTTCAAACTGCGTCGAAATGTCGCTTGAAATAAAGTCTTCAACTACTTGCAGTGCGGTTCTGACATATCCCGGCCGTCTGTAATTGCTTCCTCGGCCAGCCCGCCTGGATCAATGACCCGCCTGGCCTTCGCTGCTCGGCGATGCAGGAACTGTCGCCTACACTTAGCCGTGACAGTTTCTGTATGTTACGTGACCTTCACTGTGCGTCTCGCTTGCGCTATAGAGCTGCTCCTACCTGCTCGTCTGACTGAGCTCAACTGAACTTGCTGGTACTGTCTTCTTGCTTATGTGCTCGGCGCAGGCACGTGGTGTAGTCCCCCACCACTGTGCTCTCGCGTCACGATCATAGTCTCGAACCCAGATCATCTCGGCTGTTCCGTTATAAAATAACTTAAGGGTTATCTGACTTCCATAAGATTATTTCCACATATAATGCATGTTATATATCCTCTTCTAAGATGTTTAATTGCTATAATTCCATATATATCTCAATAAAGCTTCACATCTCTATCCATAATTCCATCTTCTTACAGATATCAATGCCTCCCTGATTCTAGACCTCCTACGTCATCTTGACATTCTTCTTGACGCGATCGGTGCGCTATCTTTTCCTAACTCTTTCCAAAACCTCAACTACAGCTTAATGTCTGCTGGCGTAGCCGATAGCCTAAACTAGGTATCGGGTACAATATATATAGCAGCCGTTTCATTCCGCCACATGGCTATTGCCCCTGCGGCGGCGGGCCCCCTTAGACGGTTTCGCCGTCTCTTCGAGCCAAGGGGTTAAGGTATTTGGGAGAGGTGTGGATTTCGGTGATGGGTGGGTTAGGTTTTCGGATTTGGGAGAAAGTGTGTTGGAATTTTTGAGTTGGGGCATTGCTGTGAAATTTGGAGAAGTACGTGGGGGCGAAGAATTGTTGCGAGAAGGGATGATTAGATGCAGGAATGGGGATGTGGGGGAGAAGGGTGACTGCTTTTTTGTATGGAGGTATAATTTTAAATGTCGGAAATTTTCGCCAAACAATGAAAACACGGAAAACATGGAAACAACTGCTGCATGTGCCAAAGTAGATGAAGTAACTTCTATTGCTCGGGAATTTGCGTGTATTTGGATGTTTAAAGTAAGTAAGTGAGGTGAAAAAAGAGGGGCTGTATTTACGTCCAGAGCATAAGTTTCTTTTTTTCTTTTAAATATATAATGAATGATGTCGATGAGAAGGGAGTAATGAAAGGTGTTTGTTGAGATGAGAGGTAGAGTGGTATGGTAGTAAAGAGAGGGAAAGAAAGAGTTGCACAGCGGTTGGTATGAGTACAGTGGCTAATTAATAAGTTGAGATGGGGGGAGTAGAAAACGGAAGAAGAGCATGAGTAGATCAAGGATTAGGATGTCAACGGTGTAAGATTTGCTAGTGAATGTGTGAGAAGATGAACATGATGACGATGTTTATTTTTTATCTTTTAATGGAGATAAATAATGTAGATAAGAAGGGGGTGATGAATGATGTTTGTTTAGATGAGAAGGAGATTGGCATTGTAGAATAGAGAGAGAAAGAAAAAGTAAGAAAGAGAGAAAAGGAAAAAGAATAATATAGTTGGTGATAGGGGGACAGTGGCGAATTTATGAGTTGAGATGGGGGGAGTAGTAACGGATGAAATGAATGAGTAGTTGAAGAGTTATGATGTTAACGGTGTGAGATATGCGTGGTGGAAATGTTGGAAGTTTGAACCATTGGTTGCTGCTTGAGCCATTGGTTGCTACTTATACCGTAGATCGGTGCTAGAGCCTTTGGTTGGTGCCTATAATTCAGGGTGATTGGTGGGGAGTAGGAGTTGGTTCTTAGGGTGTTATACGATGGCTGATGTAGGCTATGGGGCATGAACGTAATGGGATTGGGAGAATATTATGGCTGTAATCTTAATAGAGGCTCTTTAATATTGGGTGATGGAGTCCGGTGTGTGAGTGACTATATGGTATGGGATTGCTGTGAGAGATCCGAGGAAGGACTGAAGTGGACAGATTTGTGGCGCCATTGGGTTGACCAACGCCATTCTCAGTTAGGTGCTGGAGGCAGTGCCAAGAGGCTATAGATGCCCAGTTTTGTGCGCACCGGGTCGCGATGCGGTTGTTGGAGGAGTGGCGTAACTATTGGGTTGCCGGTTCTTTGCGCTCTTAGGAGATATCGGCGATGCCGAAAGTTGATGTAGGTTGTGAGCGGTGGCAGTGGCATTCTGTCCAGCAGGTCTGCCGTTCGATAAGTGAAAGGCAGCCGCGTGGCGACCCTGACGAGACGGCGCTCTAGTGCGAGATTGGGGCGAAGGGGGCATTTGGGGAATCCTGCCCATGCCGGATGCCCGTACACTAAGAAGGTGCGTATTAGGACCTTGTATGTATATAGTAGTAACTTTTCGTTGAGGCCCCAGGTGGTCCCCGCCAAGCGCCTCAGGAGATAGGCGCGCTTGCGTGCGTCGGGGAGTTTCAGTTTGAAGTGAGGGAGGAAGGTGAAGAATTCATCAAAGAGCAAGCCAAGGTATCGAACAGTTCGGGCGGGGACCAGTCGACGGTTGTGGAGTCGGATGTTGAGGTTGTCGGGATTTCGAGTTGGCACAGAGGCTCTCCGACGGGGGCGAAAGAGAATGGTTTGGGTGTTCGTGGGGTTTAGGCGCAGGTGCCATCTGCCACACCAGGAGGAGAAAAGATCCAGATAAGATTGGACTTGAGAGTTTATGTGGGTGACGGTGGTGGGAAAAGGCACTACTATTGCAGTATCGTCGGCGAACTGCAATAGTTGCATTGGAGGGGATGGTTGGGGAATATCGGCGACGAAGAGGACGTACAGAAGTGGGGAGAGGACGGAGCCCTGGGGGACGCCCTGTTCAAGAGGGATGGGGCGGGAGTAGTGGCCATTGATGTGGATTCTTGCCGTGCGGTGGCGGAGAAAGGTGTTGAGGAAGCGGAGGTTAGTGTGGGGGAGATGGAAAGAGTGAAGTTTGAGGACGTGTGCGTCGTGCCAGATGGGGTCAAAAGCCTTCTGGAAGTCGAAGGCGATGAAAAGGGTGGGAGCAGGGCGGTTGTAGTTATCGGCGATTAGGGTGGAGAGACGGAGGATTTGGTCTTGGGCGGAGAGGTGGGGACGAAAGCCACATTGGGAGAGGGGTCAGAGCTGGTGTCGGTGAAGATAGGTATGAATACGCTTGGTGAGGATTTTCTCGAAGGTTTTTGAACGGACGGCGGTCAGGCAGATGGGACGGTAGGAATCGGGCGAGGAATGTGGATTGTCTGGTTTTGGGAAGAGGAGCATCGTGGCTTGACTCCAGGGGGGAGGGTAGAAACCGGTGCGAAGGAGATGGTTATAGAGGAGGGCTAGAGCGGTGAAGAAAGGAGGTGGTGCTTCCTTGTGGTGAGGGTATCTGATGGAGTCGGGACCAGGGGCGGTGTTGGTGGTGCGGGAGAGAGCGATGGTTATGTCGATGGGGGGGTGATGGGGTCGTCAAGAGGGTGTGGTGGTGGGGGGGGGGGAGAGGGCATGGTTGGGTGAGGGCTGACGATAGGGGCGTTGAGGTACCGTTGAGATGAACTCGTCATCGTCGTAGATAAACGTTGGGTCCGGTGCGTCTCGGAATACTCGGGCGAATTGGTTAGCAAAGATGGCTAGTTTTGCCGGATGATCAGGTGGTGCGACGTTGTCATAGACAATGGGGTATTGTGGAGTGGAGGTCTTGCCGGTGAGGCGGTTGAGGTAACTCCAGAAGCGAGAAAGGGAGGGTGATACTCCCATTTAATTTTGAGCAGGTGTTGTGCCAGGAGCGTCGCTTGTGTGCCTCAATGTATGATTTTAACTGGCGAAGTGTCTGTCAATGCCGCTGCAGGAATTATTCTTATACCCTACTCAAGGTTATCAGGTACTTACTGCATATTAAAAGGCTGTACACTCATGTGTGTTAGGCACTCTTTCTTGCTAAGGACCCCAATATTCCCTACACAAGGCTATACGTGTTAGTTCTGAACACTTAGCAGTTAATTGCATATTGAATTTATATACAAAGCTTATACAAGCAGTTTTTCATGAGGTAAAAATTTGTTAAATAGCCGCATGCGACACGCAAAGTATGTTTCCGCTATCTAGAGGTGACTATGAGAACTACCTGAACGACCAGCATGCTACCTAGCGCTCTCTATTAACACTCACTCTCTGAACGACCAGCATGCTATCTAGCGGTCGATATCAACACCCACTCAACTACCAGCATCCTACCTAGCGGTCAATTTAAAAACTCACTCAACTACCAGCATGTTACATGGATTTGTGTCGGCTTTTTGTTGGCTTTTTGTTGGCTTTTTTGTTGGCTTTTGTTGACTTTTGTTGGCTTTTTGTATTGGCTTATTTGATAACTTATTTTGTCAATGTATTTAGTGGATTTTTTTCTTTTGGTCTTGGAAAGTATCTAACCCCTTTTTATGACAGCATAATGCTTACCGCCATGTTTGTAAGAAACAACAACAACAACAACACACAAAATTCCAAAAAATACAAAGTACTCTAAGGTTTAGGATTGACTCTCAATTCTTACTCTTACCTCTATCCCATGCCTAGTCAAAAAATATTGTATTTTTCAAAATTTTCCTAAAAATATTGGGAAAGTAGGCTATATGTTTTAACTAAAAATCCTAAAAAGTTATATGTTAACTCTTAGACATATCTCTATCCCACTCTCAGTCTAAAAATAGTGTATTTTCTAATTTTTCCAAAAAATATTTTCAAAATAGAATATATTTCCAAAATTAGGAATTTTACAAAAAAAATATTTGTCTGGCATAAATCAATGGTCTACACCCCCTCTACCAGTTAACCAAGTCTCAGGTTTCTAGGACAACAAAAAATGAAAAATTAGGAATTCTACAAAAAAGTTTGTCTGACGTAAATCAATGATCTTTACCCCCTCTACACCCTCACTAAATTTCAGGTCTCTAGGGCTACAAAAATAAAATTTCGAAAATGGGCTATATTTTCAAAATTAGGAATTGTACAAAGAAGTGTGTCTGACGTAAATCAATGGTCTTTACCCCCCTCTACCCCCACACTAAGTCTCAGGTCTCTAGGATTTTTTTAAATGGGTTATATTTCCAAAATTAGGAATTTTACAAAGAAGTTTGTCGGATGTAAATCAATGGTCTTTACCCCCTCTACTTGCAAACCAAGTCTCAGGGGTCTAGGACAACAAAAAGAAAATTTTGGAAATGGGCTATATTTCCAAAATTAGGAATTTTACAAATATGTTTGTTTCACATAAATCAATGGTCTATAACCCCTCTATCCCCATACCAAGTCTCAGGTCTCGAGGGCAACAAATATAAAATTTTGAAAATGGGCTATATTTCCAAAATTAGGAATTCTACATAAAAGTTTGTTTGACATAAATCAATGGTCATTACCTCCTCTAGCACTATACCAAATTTCAAGTTTCTAGGGCAAAGGAAAATGAATTTTGAAAAATGGTCACTATTTTGAAAACTAGGAATTCTACAAAAAAGTTTGTTTAACAAAAATGAAAGGTCTCTATCCCTTCTATCTGTAAACCAAGTCCCAGGTCTGTAGATTAAAAATGAAAAAGTTCAATTGGGAAAGTAGGCGATTTTTCATAAAACCAAACATAATAAAAAGTGTTCTATGGGCATAAAAGAATGGTCTCTATATCCTTTACTTTTGTAATAAAACTTTTTTTGAAAACACTCGAATTTTGAAATTCCTATATTTTGGAAACTAGGAAGTTTTCAAAAAAGTTTGTTTGACGTAAATGAATGGTCCCTGAATCCATTTCAAGCCTCTAGGACTAAATCTGTGCAGTAGGGGAGTGATGACAGTTCTAGACCCGCCCCGAAATGTGACGTCAGAGGGAGAGGTGGAGGGGTCTAGAATTGTCATCACTCCCCTACTGCACAGTTTTAGTCCTAAAGGCTTGAACATTATTTTGGGGATAGAGGGGGTAGGGGCCATTCATTTACATCCAACAAACTTTTTTGTAAACTTCCAAGTTTCCAAAATATAGGAATTTCAAAATTTGAGTGTTTTCAAAAAAAAGTTTTATTGTAAAAAATAAAGGACATAGAGACCATTCTTTTATGCCCATAGAACACTTTTTAGAATGTTTGGTTTTATGAAAAATCGCCTACTTTCCCATTTGAACTTTTTTCCATTTTTATCCTACAGACCTGGGACTTGATTTACAGGTAGTGGGGATAGAGACCTTTCATTTATGTTAAACAAGCTTTTTTTTTGTAGAATTCCTAGTTTCCAAAATTGTGACCATTTTTCAAAATTCTTTTTCTTTTGTCCTAGAAACTTGAAATTTAGTATGGTGTTCGAGGATGTCAAGACCATTGATTTATGTCAAACAAACATTTTTGTAAAATTCCTAATTTTGGAAATATAGCCCATTTCCAAAATTTTCTTTTTGTTGTCCTAGACCCCTGAGACTTGGTTTGCAAGTAGAGGGGGTAAAGACCATTGATTTACATCCGACAAACTTCTTTGTAAAATTCCTAATTTTGGAAATATAACCCATTTAAAAAAATCCTAGAGACCTGAGACTTAGTGTGGGGGTAGAGGGGGGTAAAGACCATTGATTTACGTCAGACACACTTCTTTGTACAATTCCTAATTTTGAAAATATAGCCCATTTTCGAAATTTTATTTTTGTAGCCCTAGAGACCTGAAATTTAGTGAGGGTGTAGAGGGGTAAAGATCATTGATTTACGTCAGACAAACTTTTTTGTAGAATTCCTAATTTTTCATTTTTTGTTGTCCTAGAAACCTGAGACTTGGTTAACTGGTAGAGGGGGTGTTGACCATTGATTTATGCCAGACAAATATTTTTTTTGTAAAATTCCTAATTTTGGAAATATATTCTATTTTGAAAATATTTTTTGGAAAAATTAAAAATACACTATTTTTAGACTGAGAGTGGGATAGAGATATGTTTAAGAGTTAACATATAACTTTTTAGGATTTTTAGTTAAAACATATAGCCTACTTTCCCAATATTTTTAGTAAAATTTTGAAAAATACAATATTTTTTGACTAGGCATGGGATAGAGGTAAGAGTAAGAATTGAGAGTCAATCCTAAGCCTTAGAGTACTTTGTATTTTTTGGAATTTTGTGTGTTGTTGTTGTTGTTGTTTCTTACAAACATGGCGGTAAGCATTATGCTGTCATAAAAAGGGGTTAGATACTTTCCAAGACCAAAAGAAAAAAAATCCACTAAATACATTGACAAAATAAGTTATCAAATAAGCCAATACAAAAAGCCAACAAAAGTCAACAAAAGCCAACAAAAAAGCCAACAAAAAGCCAACAAAAAGCCGACACAAATCCATGTAACATGCTGGTAGTTGAGTGAGTTGTTAAATTGACCGCTAGGTAGGATGCTGGTAGTTGAGTGGGTGTTGATATCGACCGCTAGATAGCATGCTGGTCGTTCAGAGAGAGAGTGTTAAAAGAGAGCGCTAGGTAGCATGCTGGTCGTTCAGGTAGTTCTCTTAGTCACCGCTAGATAGCGGAAACATACTTTGCGTGTCGCATGTGGCTATTTAACAAATGTTTACCTCCTGAAAAACGTGCTTGTATAAGCTTTGTATATAAATCGAATATGCAATTAACTACTAAGTGTTCAGAACTAACATGTATAGCCTTGTGTAGGGAATATTCGGGTCCTTAGCAAGAAAGAGTGTCTAACACACATGAGTGTACAGCCTTTTAATATGCAGTAAGTACCTGATAACCTTGAGTAGGGTATAAGAATAATTTCAGTTGACTACTACCTGTCACAGTGTTCACATTGTGGAAGACTGTCCCACCGACAAGTGTAGCCTTGTCATAAGCAGTAAGCAGCTGTTACCCTTAACTAGGGGTATATTAGAGGACCCTTAACAAGAATATCACCAGTTGACTATTATCTCTCATGGTGTTCACATGGTGAAAGACCGTCGAAACAACCATTGTACAGCCTTGTACTACACAGTAAGTAGCTGTTGGTCTTGACTTTGATATATTAGAGAACCCTTAGCAAGTATATAATCAGATGACTTCTATCTTTTATAGTGTTCACATCGTGATAGACCGTCTCACTGTCCCGTCTACAGCCTTGTCATACGCTGTAAACAGCTGTTGGTCTAGACTGGGGTATATTAGAGGACCATTTACAAGAATATCACCAGTTGACTAATACCTCTCACGGTGTTCACATCGTGAAAGACCGTCTCACCAACCTCCATCTAGCCCTGTGATACGCAGTAAGCAGCTGTTTGCAGAAATCAATATTCATGATGGAAGAACCCATTCCTAGCTATATGTGTAAACAGTGTGGACAAACTTTTCTTCGGGGCTATGATAGAAAGCGTCATGAAGTTTCGTGTGGGGAATTTCATGAGTGTAAAACGTGTGGCTGTAAATTCAACAATGCCTACAATGGACGTCGTCATGAAGAATGTTGTAATGTTGTGTCGGCAGTTAAAAGACAAAAAGCAGAGCCTACAAAACATTACCTACTCTCATTGGTCCCTGACAAAAATGGACTTATTGAATATGAGACATCTTTTGAAGGTTGACTTAAATCCTATTTCATACGTTGTGATACGTGTAAGGATTTAAATTCATAACTTAAAGAGTCCAAACAGCAAATAATACAAGCTATGCAGAAAGAACTAGCAATGCACAAGTCGATCAAAGTTAATCTTGTGACTGAATGCAGATTCATTCATACGTCCACCAACAAAATTACAGATCGGGCTTTTAAAACACGAAATCAGGCCCTCTTTTTGGAAACAGACTTAAGTAGTTTCTTGGAAACTCAATTTACAAAGTTAACTACTGAAATGGAAGAATCTGAGCTAAAAGGCAGTAATTGGGCTTTGTTAGCAGTGGAAGGAGTACGATTGAAAATAAATAAGTACAATCCCTTGTATGGTAGCTCAAATATTCCATTACCAGCAGCTATACATGCAAGAAAAGCCTGCATTAATCCTGAAACCTTGAAAGATGAAAAGTGTTTTATGTATGCCATTTTAGCAAAACTGTTAAAAAGAATGCTCAACGCGTTAGTAAATAAAAGGACCTGGAAAACAAGTATGTTTTTCAGTTGTTTCGTTTCCTACATCGCTAGCTGACATTCCCAAATTTGAAAAAGCCAACGATATATCCATTAATGTATTTTGGATTGGAACAAGACAAGATTTTGATAAACTATTAGGACGTCAGATTACCCGCTATGAACATAAGATTTATACGTGTAAACAGTGTTTTACTCACTTTGATAATCGATATGGACAACAAGGAATGGAATAATTGAAAGAACATAGAGCTTTGTCTGTCCAGCATGACATTGCTAAGGTTGAAATGCCTATTAAAACTCAATTGTTAAATTCTTAAATATGGAAAGATGCTTAGAATACCTTACGTTATCTATGCAGATTTTGAAAGTATACTGTTACCCTATCAAACATGTCTACCTAATCCTGAGGCAAGTTATACAGTGCCATACCATAGGCATGTTCCTATGAGCTTTGGTAAATACGTTAATCCCTCACCGGGTGTGGAACACATAAAGACAAACCTTCCAAGCCAACCTGTTATTTATCGTGGACCTGATGACACTGCAGAAAAGTTTATGGACTGTTTGATCTCAATAGCTAAGGAAATCGATCGCCTTTACAGTTTAAATGTTCCAAAGTCTTTAACTGAGGATCAACAAGCAGAGTTCCAATGTTCTGAAACATGTTATTTTTGTCATAAACCATTTACCAAAGAGGACTGGAAAGTTCGAGACCATTGCCATATTACAGGGGAATACCGTGGAAGTGCTCATAATAACTGTAAATTGAGGTGTAAAACACGTAACCCCGTTCCTGTGTTTCTACATAATATGAGTGGCTACGATGCAAATTTCATTGTAAAGCAATTGGGATGTACTACTGAGAGAGTGGATGTTATCGCTAACTCCAAAGAAAAGTACATTTCCTTCACCAAATATGTAGGAAATGTTAAGCTTCGATTTGTGGACACGTTTCGGTTAATGCCAAGTAGTTTGGAAAACTTAGTTTCCAACTTAACATCATACCCTGAAACAGACAAGTACTTTGGAAAAGAAGATGCAACGCTCATGACTCGTAAAGGGGTATTTTGTTATGATTACATCGATTCATGGAAAAGTTAAGTGAAACGTGTTTACCTCCAAAAGAGGCATTCTTTAACAAATTAAGTCAAGTAGATGTTAGCAAAGAAGACTATGAACATGCCAAAAATTTGTGGAATCAGTTCAACATTCAAACTCTAGGGGAATATAGTGATCTTTACCTAACTTCAGATGTACTCCTTCTTGCAGACAGCTTTGAAACTTTTAGAAACAAAACACTAGATACACACCGAGTGGATGCTGACCACTTCTTTACTTCGCCTGGTTTGAGTTTTGAGGCAATGCTCCTTTACACTGGAATTGAACTGGAATTGCTACAGCATTACGATCAGATTCTTCTAATCGAGTCTGGAATACGTGGAGGCATATGCCAGGTGTCTCATCGGTATGCTGAAGCTAACAATAAATACATGGAAACCTATGATTCTGAGAAACCATCGCAGTTTACTACCTATGATGATCCCAACAACCAATACGGGTGGGCTATGTGCCACCCTCTTCTATATGGTGGATTTCAGTGGGTTTCTCCAGTTGCTGTTGATCTAGAAAACCTAAAGGAAGACGATCCTGTGGGATACATTCTAGACGTTGATGTTGATTACCCATCTAACCTTCATGATCTACACAACGATTTACCTTTCCTACCAGAGTGTACACTACCTAAGGATTCGTCTCTGAAAAAACTAATTCCTCATATTGGAAATCGAAGGCGGTATGTTGTTTATTACATGACACTTAAACAGGCTTTAGTTCATGGACTAAAATTGATAAAAATTCATTGTGTGTTAAAGTTTAAACAAAGACCTTGGCTAAAAGCATACGTTGATTTTAATAACAACCTTCGAAAACAAGCCAAAAATTATTTTGAGAAAAGTCTGTACACATTATTTAACAATGCCATTTTTGGAAAAACAATGGAAAATATTCGTAAAAGAATAGACATACGTGTTGTGACTGACAGCAAAAAGGCAGAAAAGCTAATAGCAAAGCCTACATTTATCGACAGAACAATTTATGGTCATAACCTAGCTGCTTTCCACATATAATAATAAACAAAGTTTATATGGTTCCGCCTAGTCAATACAATGTATTGACTAGGCGGAACCATATAAACTTTGTTTATTATTACATTCTGTCAATACGGAAAAATGTCCGACTTTAAAAGTCAAAAAGTGCTTTCCACATGGCTAAACGTAACATTGTATTCAATAAGCCTATATATATTGGAATTTGTATACTGGATATTTCAAAAACTCTCATGTATTCCCACCACTATGATGTTCTGCTACCCTATTATGGCATGGACAATCTTAAACTCATGTATATGGATACGGACTCGTTCATTTATTTGGATAACACCCAAGATGTTTATCATGATAAGTTGGATTTCCTAGAACACCTGGACACATCTGATTATCCTTCTAATCACATATGTTACTCTACATCAAACAAGAAAACGTTGGGGAAATTTAAAGACGAGGCTTGTGGACAAATTATTAAAGCATTTGTTGGACTTAGAGCTAAAATGTATGCTTTGGACATAAATGGTCAAGAAATCAAAAAGATTAAAGGTATTAGCAGAGGTGTTGTCAAAAATTGTATAAGCTTTCAAGATTATAAAGATTGTGTCATGTAAAGCAATGTAAAAAGAATACCAATGAACGTTATCGCTTCTCAACAACATGGCATATCATCTATAATACTAAGCAAAATTGCTTTGTGTCCTAGTGATGATAAAAGAGTACCGTAATTGATTCGAATGCTATACGTACACATGCCTATGGTCATTACTCAATTATTGACCATGCTTGAAGAGTTAAGTTATGAATATGAAAATGCTTTACCTGCATGTAGCAAATACATAAACCAAACAATTTAAAACATTAAAACAATAGCCCTACAAAAATAGAAAAGAAAAAAGAAAAACATATTATTCATATTTAACAAAAAAAAAAAATAGAAAACAAATAAAACCAACTCTACAATTTATAATAAAAACAATGCATTATGTGTAAATAGTGTAAATATATTTAAAATGAATAATAAAATATTGTATGAACACTCTTTGGACATTTGTAATTACTACCCACCTCCCACTTCTAATCCAGACAGTTAACCTCTAGTAATTTTAAGAAATTGCTCTAGTTAGCTAAAAGTAGGTAGTAAAAAATTTAGTATAACCCATGTCTTACCTATATGCTATGGGATAAGGTATAGAGCCTTGTTATATGTAATGAAAAATCGTGTTTGTCAAATATGAACTTTGTACATGGACTAAATAAAAAACATGCAAACAACCAAATGGGAAAATCCATGTTTCCACATTGACAAAATAAAAAAAAACAACTTTAAACTGACATTTTTAAAAACTGGAAATGGGAAATTGGAAAATTGACAAATATGTAAACAGCAAAAATGGAAAATCCATGTTTCCATATCATGAAATTCGAAAACTTAAAACTAACACTTTTAAAAACTGGAAATGGGAAATTGGTAAACTGACAAATGTGTAAACTGCAAAAATGGAAAATCCAAGTTTTCATATCATGAAATTCGAAAACTTAAAACTGACATTTTTAAAAACTGTAAATGGGAATTTGGGAAATTGACAAATGTGTTAACAACAAAAATGAAAAAAAAAAACGGTTGGGGTAGTGAACATGTTGTACAGTAGCCTATAAAACTAGCATAAGGATAGTTGCATGTGCCCTTATATACTTTGTGTACGTGCATTAGCCTTTGGATTAGCTTAAGTTAGGTTTGGTAAAGTTAGGTTAGGTTAGGTGAGGTTAGGTATGTGACCTTGTAGTTTACTCTTTTCGGAAAATCTAAAATCTAAAAATCTAAAATGTAAAATGTAAAAATAAAAAATCTTACATGCATTAATTTAAATCATTAAACGAGGTTTCTGTAGGTTAGGTTAGGTTTGGTTATGTTATTTTATAACTAAGTTTATTATTTGTGCTCTCACATTTGCTCTCACTTTTTTGCTCACACTTTTTGCTCATACTTTTTTTTGCTTGCACTTTCATGTTAGGTTAGGTTAGGTTAGGTTAAGTTAGGTTAGGTTAGGTTAGGTTAGGTGAAGTTAGGTTAGGTGAAGTTAGGTTAGGTTAGGTTATAACTAAGTTTATTATTTGTGCTCTTACATTTGCTCTCACTTTTTGCTCTCGCTTTTTTGGTTTGCGCTTTCAAGTTAGGTTAGGTTAGGTTAGGTTAGGTTGTAACTAAGTTTATTATTATTTGTGGTGTCAAATTTGCTCCCACTTTTTGCTTTCATATTTGCTGCCACTTTTTTTGCTCCCACTTTTTGCTCCCACATTTTGCTCCCACTTTGAAGTTAGGTTAGGTTAGGTTTGGTTAGGTTAGGTAAAGTTGGGTTAGGTTAGGTAAAGTTGGGTTAGGTAAGGTATGTGACCACCGTGTAGTTTAGTGCTTTGACACAATAAAAAATATTTAAAAAACGAAAATTTATAATATATAAAAATATTAGTAAATAATCAATAATTTATAGTTAATAACAAATAAATAATGATTTGAAAAGCCCGCCATTAAAGAGTGTTTTTGCGCGTGGCGGCTATCTTGCGCATTAGCCCCTGTGCCAGCTATGACTCTCTTGTCCATAAGACCAGCATGGGGTTGGAATCACGCGGCCGCCATCTTGCGCATTAGCCGCTGTGCCAGAACCGGTCTTTGTATTCTACTGTGGTCTGTACGAAATTATAAGTGGTCAGTGTTAATCGCTGGGTTTCAAATGGTAAGTATAGAAATTTTGGTTCAGATCGGTGAAACTGTGTAGTTTTGTGCCAAAGGGCCTAAATGCAGGGAAAGGAGTGGTCTGTCGGAAATTTAAAGTGGACAGTGTTACCCGCAGGGTACCAAAGGGTAATTATACACATTTTGGTTCAGATCGATGAAACGGTGTAGATTTGTGCCAACGGGCCTAAATGCAGCGAATGAAGTAGTCTGTCCGAAATTTAAAGTAGACA
Organism: Meconema thalassinum; assembly: GCA_946902985.2. Classification (NCBI taxonomy): domain Eukaryota; kingdom Metazoa; phylum Arthropoda; class Insecta; order Orthoptera; family Tettigoniidae; genus Meconema; species Meconema thalassinum. Next base: position 306,374,351 of record OX336390.1, read on the forward strand.
GTGTTACCCGTAGGGTTCCAAAGTGTAAGTATACACATTTTGGTTCTGATCGATGAAACGGTGTAGATTTGTGCCAAAGGGCCTAAATGCAGGGAATGGAGTGGTCTGTCCAAAATTATAAGTGGACAATGTTACTCGCAGGATTTCAAATGGTAAGTACACAAATTTTGGTTCATATCTGTGAAACGGTGTTGATTTGTGCCAAAGGGGCTAAATGCAGGGAAAGGAGTGGTCTGTCTGAAATTTAAAGTGGACAGCGTTACCCGCAGGGTTCCAAAGGATAACTATACAAGTTTTGGCTCAGATAGGTGAAACGGTGCTGATTTGTGCCAAAGGGCCATAATGCAGGGAAAGGTGCGGGCTGTCCGAAATTTCAAGTGAACAGTGTTACCCGCAGTGTTCCAATGGGTACCTAAGTAAACACATTTTGGTTCAGATAGGTGAAACGGTGTAGATTTGTGCCAAAGGGCCTAAATGCAGGGAATGGGGTGGTCTGTCCGAAATTTAAAGATGACGGGGTTACCCGCAGGGTTCCAAAGGATAGCTATACAAGTTTTGGTTCAGATAGGTGAAACGGTGCAGATTTGTGCCAAAGGGCCAGAATGCAGGGAAAGGAGCGGTCTGTCAAAAATTTCAAGTGAACAGTGTTAACTGCAGTGTTCCAAAGGGTACCTAAGTAAACAAATTTTTGTTCAGATCGGTGAAACGGTGTAGATTTGTGCCAAAGGGCCTAAATGCAGGAAATGGGGTGGTCTGTCCGAAGTTTAAAGATGACAGGGTTTCCCGCAAGGTTCCAGAGGGTAAGTATACAAATTTTAGTTCAGATCGGTGGAACGGTGTAGATTTGTTTACATAACAGACAAACAGACAAACAGACAAACAGACAGACAAACGTTGTGCTCTATAGATAGAAGATAGATGTTCAAAATTGAACTTTTTGGAAAAAAAGAAGAATGTAATACATATAAAGTTTTGTTTTAACAATAAAGGACATAGAGACCTTTCGTTTGAGCCATTGCACAACATTCTGCGATGGATAGTTTTGAAAATATAGCCTACTTTCAAAAACATTTTTTTTAATATAACGAGTTCACCATAGGAAAGAGGGCGTCACCCCAAGTAATTTCACACCTCACATAGCGATATCCGATATTTAATTCGCGAGATATCAGAAATATTACATGGCTAAGGGGGTCAGCGTAGCCGAGCGGCTAGTGTCACTCGTTTAAAACCCTGTTGCTCAATTACCTTCGGACACTCCCGATATTATAAGCCATACGATGAATAAATAACAACAATGAAAAAATCACTCTTGGCACGCCGGAAGGCGGAGATAGATTTTACCGGGCAAAATAGCAGATAGGCAAAAATAGGCAAAGTATGGAGGTTTTCGTAGAAGAACCAAACCTCATTTAATACCTCTTATTATGAGAAAGTATTTCACAATTGGAGCTTAATGAACTTTGTTTTTCGTCAATTTATAAATATTTTTAACATTTCATTGTCTTATGGGGACGGTAACCTTTTCGTCATTTGGGGTCTATTTTTAGCCTACTTTCGATTTTTGCATTAAATGAAAGTAGACTTGTGAGATCTACACAGGGTCAAACGTTATGTGTCTGTATGTGCGTACTCGGTATGCCTGCCCCACTATCAATTCAAACACGGTGAAACCGAATTGAACGAAATTTGGTACAAAGGTAGCACTAGCAAAGGGCACCTCATTGTCATGTTTTAAATCGCCGCCATATTTACCAAAACTAAATGGCGGCTACTCAAACGTTCAAAACGTAAAATCAAATAACGCCTAAAGTAATCATCCGATCTCTACCAAATTTGGTAATAACAAACCTTCATATGGGGCATGTCTTGCGCCCAAACTACAAGGTCATCATCCGTACCATTTCAGTATGGCGGCCGTGTGATTTATGGAAGTGTTACAATTAATAACTTTGATCCCATTAATTCCGATTATCGAACCAACAAGGGTTTAAACTGACCTAAAGGACGTGGCCTGTTCGATATTTTAAGTTCATATTATAATATTACATGGTAGCAGTGGCTTTAAAGAGCCAAGCCGTCTCGGTTACAAGACAAGTTGGCAGCTGATATCTTGTACCTGACCTATATTTCACTAGTTTGAGTATTGCATGCAATATAGCCTACTGATAGAAATAATAAACTTTGTATGAAATGCTTTATATATATAAATATACTCCACTGACGAAATCGTTTAGTCTAAGTCATTATTTGCTAAGACGTTGTATGTAAATCATTTGATAACGTTTAACTTGGGAGGACATGTTTGGCTCTGTGGTTAGAGCTTTGGTCTATCACCCGGCCGACCGGGGATCAAAACATATCAGAGTTGTACTTTTTTGCTTGATTTTTTATATGTATTGTTTTGTAATTACTCAGACGTTATAAAATTAAGCGTTATATTGTGGATATTACAATGGAAAATAAGTACTTAATTAAAACAACATTCGCCACCGGATCTGCACGAGACATCTAACAGCAACCAGATGAACTATGAGGGTGACAATTATGGCCAACTGGTTGCGAGCTGCGCACCGGCCTGCACATTAGAACGGCCTTAATTGGCAAGTGTCAAGTTATGTTCAGCGTGGAACCTCTGCAATTTTTGGCTGATACAGTATTGGCCCAAAATCCTGATCTGCCCCTTTCAATGCGCAAGTTAGTACAGAACTTCAATGTGGAATGTATCGTGTCTGTTGCTCTTTGCTGCTCTAGGAATCCCAAGCGAAGCCGAAACATTCCGACGGTCCACGAAAAATACACAAGAATTTGTGCTCGCGAGACGTGAGTTGACTTGTCTATGTGGGACTCCATCGGTTTACCTACCGTTGACATTCAATACGCATCGAATTTGAAGAATGACAAGTTGATAACACCTATGATACATTTTTATTTTAAAGCGTTTGTAACAGCTTATTGTGTGTTATTTGAAATTGTTATTTGAACTAAAGAATAAAACGATCCCACATAGGTCCTGTACTCTATCTGTTGGTGCTAGTTCACGATATTTTTTAATACTTTTATTGCAGCCAAATAGCAATCGAAAATAGAGATTGAACATGTAGACCTACACTAAAATTGCGTTCTGGCGATTTGAATTACATAGTTTTTGATTGTTTGTTGTCCTTTACTACTCCAACCCGGCTTTTAGTGGGGAACCTTTTTTTTAATGATTGAAATTTATTCTTGACATGCTAAAGATGACATTTAGAGAGGGAGCCATTTTTGTTATTTTGGCGTTTGGCCGCCATTTTGAAAAATGGCGATATTAGAAAATACAAAAATCTCCCAAACTACTTAGACAATTTTAATGTTTAGGCCTAACCTTTTAACTGGTATGTATTTCCAGATGGTCCGCCTCGTTGCGTAGTGGCTAGCATTCTTGGCTGTCACCGCAGGGGGCTGGGTTTGATTCCCAGCTCTGCTAAGAAATTTCATTCTGGTCTGAGGGTTGGAACGTTGTACACTCAGCCTCGTGAGACAAAACTGAGAAGAGGTGGGTTCAATTCCTACCTCAGCTATTCTGAAAGTGGTTTTCGGTGGTTTCCAATTTTTATTCCAAGTAAATTCCGGCATGGCACCTAACTTAAGGCCACGGCCGCTTCCCGCCCAAATCCTACCTCAATTACAAATGCACACACTTCTGCCTTATGTAGCGACTGCCTCAACGGCCTTTCACTACGGGAGACAAATCAGACTTTTAGGGAGGTTATCCCCCCTATGCCCCCTCCTGGGTACGGTAAGCGTTTAGAATCGCCACATCTCTAACTACTACTTGGTCTGTTATCAGCCATTACAGCACAAAGAAGTCAAATAATGTAGGTCAAATTTTGTCATCACTTTGAACAAATGAATAGCGTAATTCGCATCACCATAGAGATGAAAATAGCAAATTTATTTATTTAGCGTATGCATTTTAGTGCCGGGAGTGTCCGAGGTCATATTCGGCTCGCCAGAGGCTGTAGCTGCTTCAAGTGGACACCCATGCGGTGAGCTACAAGTTCCGTTCAATTTCAAGTAATTCCTACTTTCACTACCAGATGTCACTGACCCCTAGTGGTGAACGTTGAAACTTAAATAGAGCATTGCAACGAAATCTAACCTAGAAATTTAGCTTCACACAGGTTTAGTTAGTGGTAGGATCTTTTGCATGCCATAAATCTATAACACGGGACCGCCGGCTTTACTTCCCCTCCGAAGGAAGGCATACTGAAGGGTTTTAACGCTCTTAAAACATCCGACGACTTTGGCAGAGTTTGAACCCGCGATCTTGGCACTGCAGTTCAGCATGCCCCCAACTACGCCACCGAAGCCGCTAAAAAAGCAAAGTAATCGCTTCAAACAGCTGAAATGTGAAACTAAAGCGGCGCGTGCGTAACGACGAAACGTTTTGAAAAGAGCACTCTGATGGATAAGGTATCGTTTGTTTGGTATTTCTTCATTCTACAGTTATGGTTCTATTCCATTTAACTATAAGTCCCCTTTTTAATGCTAATTTTATCTTTTGTTTCTTTAGTACAGTAAATAAGTAGTCTAACAGACAACTGGAATAATGGATATGCCCGGTCCATCAAGACCAATAAAGAGACAAGCTTTACTGGTAGCATCATCAGGCAGTACGCAGTACCTACCAGCAAGAAATCTAAAGCATATTATGAATGTGTGATATATGAACAATCTACGATGTCCAAAAAAAATCCACTACGACAACCAAACCAGGACACCTGGAACAAAATTGCAGAAGAAACACAAGAATGGAAAGGTGTGGGTACAATATTTGATGATATTTATAGAAAAATACAAGTTGACACTGTGCCTGCGAAAATTCACAAACTCTGCAAACTTGAAATTGTTGGCGAGAAACTAAAACGAGCATAGGACACTTATAGGAAATCTGGCCTTGGAGCAAATGTGGGAGGAGCTGCTGGAAATCCTGCTCCCCAGACACAAGAACCACAAATGCGAAGTAGCCGTTGGGGTTCTACTCATTCGTCTTGCATTATTTGTACCGAAACTTTGGAAGGAAAGACCGTTAGAAACAATTTTGGTGGAAGAACTCCAGTAAAATATCATAGATTGGAAACGCTGGATGCTTGGGACACTTTCTCGAATGTGGTTGACTATGTTCAAGAGAAGCAAGCCAAGAATTGACTTCAAGCTCCAATCACATTCTGTAACAAAGATGGAGGGATACTGAAAGTTGCTGCGTTGGATATTCGATATCATAAAGATTGCTGGAGGGCATACTGCAGACCAGTGTACAGACAGAACGAGAGCGATACCGGAAAAGAACAAAGCCATCAGCGATTGAAATGGGTAACAGAAAAACAATCCGAAGCATTTAATCAACTGTGTGAATAATAATTATCACGTAGCCTACTTGGACATCCGGAAAGAAGTTTACACGGTCAGGGACTAATTATGCGAATATGAGCAAATTCAGAGAGATATGTTAATAACAAACGAAGAAATTAGAAACACTCGCGACGACAAGCACGCCCTACGTTCGCTTCGCCAAAAACTGGAAACCCACTTTGAAGAGGAGATTGGGTTTATGTCGCGATACCGACGAATCGAATCATCAATAGTCTTTTTTTTGCTGAACACGGGGGAGCATATGTCGAAAGTGCTTTGAATAGTTGGTGCACGAACACCTTTAACTGGATACAAAATTCTCATAAAATTCTACACGGTGAGCATCGGAAAGCCTGGATTACTATGGCCCTGCCAGGTTGAAGAACTGCAAAAGGACAATACCCCTAATGATATTCATAACTTAATTGCTTTGCTTGCGGATCTCTGTGCTAAACTGAAAGAAGATCGCGTAGTGGTTGCGGAGCGATTGCAATCAGCTGTACATTTCATCTCTGAAGGTGTAATGCATTTAACCCTGCAGTGCTCGCGCAGTATTTTACATCATAGTAGGTCGCGTGGCGTCTGGAAGGCATTTCTGCTATACCAAGTTGTGATTAGCGAATTAAATTAATTTTAGGACATCTTGGAAAAATAATTAAAGTAGTGGAGAAAGGCGGTTTCTGCCCCACCCCCCACTACTCCCAATGCGAGCCGATAGCTCCCGAACCCGTGGTCGGAGATTCACGAATGAGGTGTCGTTGGACTCGGGCTGACGGGGGCTTTGCTATGGACCACTCATTTCAACCCCTAAATAAAACCAACCCCTACTAGGGGGTGAAATTTTAATTTTTAGTGAAAGTCTCTTTTCAAATGCGACATGTATAAGGTGCGCTGCTAAAATGAACTAAAATGTTGTTGCTCATATAGCGCATACGCTTTGTTGGAAGCCGCTATGGATCAACATTTTTGTTTTTGTTTTTTACGCATGCGCACTTGGGATTTTTGTAAGAGGGCGAGCTCTTTGAAAAAAATGATTGATAAGAAGGGGTTTTGGTGGTGATGAGAGAACCAGATAGTCGCCTACTTTCCTACGAAGTTTGCCGATATCTCTCGAACGCAAGGTCGGATTTGGACGTATGACGTGTCAAATCGCTTGTCTCGAAGCCCTATATATGTTATTAATAGGTTAAAGTTTTTAGAATGAGGGAAACAGGCTTTTTGGGGGTAAAACCATGATTTTATACTTTTCCGATATCTCACGAACGCATGGTCGGATTTGGTCCTATGACGTGTCAAATGGCTTGTCTCGAAACCCTCTTTATTTTGGTAATAGGTTAAAGTTTTTGAGAATGAGGGAAACAGAATTTTTTGGGGTAAAACCGTGATTTTAAACTTTTTGCTATATCTCGCGAACCAATCATGCTAGAGGCGTGTAAGAGGGGTCCAAGGACTCGGGCTGACGTCCTCTTTGCTATGGACCACTCGTTATATTTAAAAAAATGGAAACTCGATTTTGGGGTAAACAAGTGTTTTTTTGTGATTTTTGCTGATTTCTCACGAACCCATAACGCTAGAGACGTGTACGAGGTGTCCTAGGACTCGGGCTAACGCCACCTTTCAAATGTGGTGGATATTTTTTCAAAAAATAATTCACAGAGGGCCTAACGCCAAACATGTTGAAAAAACTTTTTTTTCTTTACCTGTTTATAATGTTCATGATGCGTGGTGGCTGAGAACGATGATACTGCTGGGTGGGTATATGTTTCAACGAACCTGTTGCTAACCACAATGACCATGCTCAATAGATCAATCGCTATTTCGACAGGTCGGTTTATGGCAGAGCGAGGGTGCGTTTTTTCTGATACTTTACCCCCGAAGATGATCTTATGATGAGAACTTGATTCTATGTTGGTCGAAGCGAGTAGAGAAAACAAAATTGCCGAGGAGCAGGAGGTGAATGTCATTTGAGCTTATTGGAAGGCGCTGATCTGACTTGACAACAGGTGCAATGGAAAATGACAAAGACATTTGAAAGTGAAATAATCTGACAACCGTGGTGGCAGGAGAGTGCGAAATGCATGCACACACGTGTGAAACCACATGTACGCCAAACAAGTTACATCCTGTTTGCTTCGTACGTGACAAAATGCAAGTTCATGTGAAATTTGATCTGCCACAGGTGTTCACCTTGGACGTTAGATGTCCACGTGTCCGATAACAGAATGTTCAAAGCATGGGAATCGCTGAATCTGTAAAAAGTATGATGCAACTTGTGTGAATGATGTCACAATCAATAGATAGGCAGGAGCTGCGAACAGCAGTGGTGGGAGGTGAAGGGGGGGGGGGGAGATGGGGGAGGGGTAATGTATGAGAGAACACAGGTGGAAAGAGAAAGAAATAAGTGGAGCTGAGGACTGTACAAACAGAGCTATAGGTAGTGTACAACATGTGTGAATAAAAAAAATTACACAGGTTCATACAACATGTAATTTATTGATCCAAGAATTAAACGTAGAGTTAAATCCCAACCATTTGACATATAGTTTATTTCCTTTTGGTTTCAACACTTTTTCCACAAGATAATGCTTAGGAAATGCTGTTTTCTGAAGTTCATGGAGATAAAATCTACCTTTTATGGGTTGATGGTTGAGGTCCTCGAGTAAATAGGTGACTGGACTGTCCAAGTTGACTTGACGAATTCGAAATAGTTCAGTCCCCCACTGAGGCGTGTAGCCCTTATTGAAGGCAGACTTAAATTTGCTCACACGAACAAAATCCCCAATTTTCAGTCGGTGACGTTTAGGAACGGCTGTTTTTATGGGGTTAAACAGTTTATTCAATCGCTGAATATTTTTGGTCACGAGGCGTGGCTTGGTCCCAATCGTTCTATGTTTGGTGTCATTGTAATGTGATACTAGCTCTGGTAACATGTCCAACCAGCGATAACTGCCCTGAGCGGTAAACGCTTTCCACATATGGGTTTTCAATGTTCGGTTGAACCGCTCGACCACACTGGCTTTGAGATTGCTGTATGTGGTGTAATGGTGAATATCCTTAGATTTGAGTAAACTGGAGAAATCCTTGTTGAAAAATTCTATTCCCTGGTCGGTTTGTAGCAGCTGAGGTTGACGTTTGGAGTGTTGAATAATATGTTGAAAGGCCTTGGTAACTAGTGGACCAGACTTGCGACGCACAGGTTCAACAAAGGCCATTTTGGAATAGACATCAATGACGGTCAACATTTAGCGTACACCATCGTTAACACCAGCTTAGGGTATCATTTCAACCAAGTCAGCCTGCCAAAGTTCATCCACACCTCGTGAAATCACCTTGAGTCGTGGATAGTGACGCCTAGCTGGGCGATGCAATTCGTGAGCAATACCCATTTTAATGGGTGAGGGCTTAAACAATAATTTTGGCATTTCGAAGTTCTTGTTCAATTTCTTGAATTTCCCAATCGTGACCGGTATTGCCAGCTTGACGTGAAGCATGCAACAACTGTAGCCGCTAGACGAGCTTATTGGGATTGTGCCAGTAGGTAACATCCACAAGGGGTTTTAATGGTTTAAATGTCACTCCCGAAGCGGATGCTTTACGACGAGTACTTTGACTGGTGGGAAACATTTTTGCAATGATGGTTTTATATTTTTGAGATATATTGGCATTCACTTGTTGAGCGGGATCATACTGTCCTTTGTGGGCATGGGTATCCAATAAAATGGATTTATATTTGTCAAGATCCTCTGACGTATAATCATGGGAAGAGGGTGTCCGAGAAAAGAGCAGCTTTAACAGTCCTGGAGTTAATTTATAGTTAATGTTTTTAATGACAGCTTTAGTACGAGAAAATTTAATGGATGGATCGCCAATTTTAAAACTATCATTCTCATAGCGAACACCATACGTGGTATCAGTGTTTCCAATAAATAGATCGGTGAAATAGGGTTCCAATGTTGATCCATAATATTTTATTAAAATGGTTTTCAGTTGAGCTTTATGTTGAGGGGTGGCCAAAAGTTGTGAAAACGGAGACGCTCTGGAAGGGCAAGGTGTTTCGACCATGGCCAAGGATTTCTTTTTTCTCAAAAACTCTGCAAGGGGTGAGGACTTTTTTTGAGGCGTAAACACTTGTTCCTCCTCATCCTCAACTTCGCTAACACTAGTCAAATCTTCCTGTTCCTGTTCCTCTTCCTCTTCCTCAGGGTCCTCGTGCAGCGTCTGAGTGGCTTGTGAAACGGTGGGTAGCGTTTCAGATGGCTTGAAAGTGGGTTTCAACATGACTTTTAGTGGAGGTGCTAAATGTTGTTGAATAAACAAACCATGATTTGCACGTGATTGTTTCAATTGACGCAACTTTTGGCGAATACTATTTTTTGCTCTAATAATATGCTTTTTCAATTGACTCTCTGCTAACGCCATGGTGTCTTGACAAATGACTTGACGGGGAATTAGACAGGGCCTTAAATAGCAATAAAATGATCAAACCCTAAGCGATACCGTCCTTGGTTGAGTTCAATTTGTTTGTCAATCACTAAACAGGCATGACGTTGAGTGTTCCAGCACTTGGCACACAATTCAGTAAACATTTGAAAGGTCATATCCGGATTCACATGTTCATTATAAATGTGACGACTGTTCCTCTCGCCCAGGCGAAATAAAACAATGACATTGGCATTGTCACGAATCAACTGTTTGGACATTTTTGAATACGTTTGTCCAAGATAGAAGCAATCGATATGTTTGTGACGACCCATGCTGAAATAGCTTTGAATGATGCCTTGTCGTTCAGTGGATACATCATCGAAAATCATGAGAGAATCTGGCTTTACCTCATTCGGTGAAATCACATTTTCTTGCATGGAAAATGTGAAATAACCCATATTCTCTTTTTGTAATCCAGACATGACTTGATCCAGAAACACGTAGAGGGGTTGGTAGAGAGATTTTCAAAAATATAAATATTTTGAAAACGCAGACCATTGGGCACCGTAATGAGCGTTAGCAAAAGATTGGTTTTTCCACAGCCGGAAGGCCCCACAATGATGCAGCGAATGGAAGATGGAAACAGTGAACCATGGCGTTGTTCACGTGATGTGGGACAGAGATGGGAAACCATGTCCCCCACGGGGAATGACTCTTGCTGCGTAATAATCTTCGTTTCAACTAAGGCTTAGCCAGGCTAGCAGGCTGTCTATATACAGGACACCGAGCCTTGTCATAGAAACAGTAGACTCATACTACAGGTTGACGATGGATGTCTTTGGACGTGCGTTGATGGCCAAAGCTAGGTCTGTCCCCATACATGATCCTAAACAACAAACAGATCCTGCTAATAAACACTATGTGGATAGGTCAGTAGTACCACGCACAAAACAGGGAGATTATGACTTTAAGGGAAAGCGGTTAACCCGTAAAACATCCTCAAGTGTCTACAGACGTTACTACGAAAAAGTATGTGGATAACAAAGTGTATGAGTTTTATGACAAAGTGCCCCAGCTTACGGTGAATGGCTATAGCGCTAATCACCATCGGATTATTCATGTGGAAGACCCGCAAGGCGAAGGCGATGTCTGTACAAAGCGTTACGTGACCTATGAAATGAAAAGGCTTTATAAATTTATCCCATCTGTATTTTTAGTGTATCTGACAAATGAAAAACCTGTGAATGAGAGAAACCATATACCGCTAGCCCTCGAGCAGCACTTGACCTATGTGCTTGCTTCAGGATTAAGCCACTATCGGTTACACTATGATGGAACCATTCACATCAAATATGCCATACCTGATGAGAACCATTTACAAATACAGATAAACGGTCATAGGATGTTGGTTCATAACCATGAAATGGTCAATGCAGGTGACGAATTATCCTTTCATCTCATGTTGACATGGGATGAAAAGCAAGCGGGAAAAACCATAAACGATTTCCCACTTTATGTAGAATTGGAATATACAGCCATGAAATAACAATCTGACGTTAGTTGTGATTTAAACTTTCTTGTGAAAGGTTGTTGGTCATTATCATCATGGTGAAACAAAGGTATGTGGTGAGAAAGACTAAAAACAGGACTTTGTCCTTGGCAAAGCCTGGGCTTAAGACATTCGTGGACAAGCCGTTGCGAAAGGAAAAAAGAAAAAAATATGTATTGAACATAAGGAAAGCTGTTCGTGCAGCACTGAGACATGTTATTCCAAAACGTCAGCGACAGGGTTCAAAACAAGGGCGAGTGATTCCCGTCCCCAAACGAGCGGGATTTTTACCTGCATTATTTGCTGGTTTGGCTGCTCTAGGTTCACTTTTGGGCGGTGCCAGTGCAGTGGCGAAAACCATTAAAGCAGTGCAGCAGGGCAAGCAACAACTCAAAGAAAGTCAGCGACACAATGAAACGATGGAAGCGATTGCTATGGGGGCTAGAAATGCCAATTTAAAGCCAGCCTTTTATCAACAAGGATTTGGGATTTTACCTTTTAGAAATAAAAAAAAAATAACCTCAGCCATAGCGAGACATGCCCTGACGCATCAACAAGTGGAAAGCTATGCTAAACAACTAAAGCTTTCTCATTTTCGAGGTGTGTTTATGCGAAACCAATTACCCCCACAACCCTGGAAACAGGAATGTGCTGTTGTCAATTTGGATGATCACCGAGGACCAGGAACGCATTATGTAGCTTATGTGAAAGAGGGATCCATCGTGTGGTACTTTGACAGTTTTGGGAATTTCCCCCCGCCCATGGAACTAGTGACCTATTTTGGAAACAGGATCAAGATATATTATAATGTGAAACGTGAGCAAACGTTTAACAGCCAACAGTGTGGACGTTTGTGTTTATTTTTTTATATAAGCAAAAACGCCACCAGTATGTCGGCAGAAAGTAAAACGTTTACACTGCATGGACGTGGACCTGAAGTCAGCCTAGACTTTTACCCGCCTATCGAATTGAGTGAAAAACCCTATGGTTTAGGACTTGTTTCTCTTGAAACGTACAGTCGAATATACAACGTAAGAGAAAATGTGAACAACAAGTTTTACTATGATGATTCTGTGCTCACCCTGAACTCTGGTGGATACACGATCGATGATATTTATGAACACATTTATGTGGTGTTGATCAATCAATATGGTTTAAAGTCATTTCTCGATGGAACGCGCAAGTTTGAACTTGTAGGAAATACCAACACTCATCGCTGCAGTATTTTCTCCACATTCAACATTGACTTTAAAACACGCCCCGATTCCATTGGCCCATTACTAGTATTTAAACCACGCGTGTTGGTGCCCAACAAAAAACATGAATCAGACCATGAAGTGAAATTCATTGAGGACCATCATGTGTCGGTGACATGTAATATTATTAGCCAAGTGTACACAAATCAAGAACCATCGCATTCGCTTTATGACTTTATTGTGACATCGCCCAATGGGTATATTATTCGTGAAAACCCTCCAGTGGTGCTTTTTCATTCTGTGGCTGTCGATAGTATTAGTAATATAACATTAAGACTGATCAATAGAGATCAGCAACTCATCGATCTAGATTCTACCACACCAGTGACTTACAAGTTGGTGCTAAAGCCACAATGAAGTTTGTGTATAAAGCAACAACACCGTCTAGGAATGATGTTAGTTGTTTGCCACGTGAATACACGTTAACATCTCAAGACAAGCAGATTTTACAGCATTTGGGTTACCACGTCAACCCTCATAATGAATTCTATCCTAGAGATAGCGAACCGCATCGAGGAGCAACCAGGAGTGGTAAGAATTGATCTCCATTCCTATCAAGCTCAAACACCTGGTCTCAATAACAATGATGAAATTAAATTTGTTATCAACAACCTAGATATTTACACCCTGCCGCATGAAAGTGTCATTCAGATTGAAGGTCGTCTCACCAAAGCCGATGGCTCTACACCCACCACATCCAAGTTGGCCAACCATGGTTTGGCCTTTCTGTTTTCTGAAGTGCGGTATGTCATTAACGATATCGTGGTGGATAGCACTCGAAATGTGGGCATTTCCAGTGTCATGAAACTATACCCCTCTTATAGTGAGGAAGAAGGTAAAACACTTTGCATGGCAGGTTGGTGTCCTGACTCGACCAATGACTGGATGGTACACACCGATGGGACCTTTACTGGATATTTACCTCTTAAACTGATTTTAGGCTTTGCCGAAGATCACCAACGCATTGTGGTCAATGCAAGGCAAGTGCTTTACCTAGTGAGAGACAGGAGTTATAATAATGCACTCAAGGGAGCCGACAATGCCCCCATGGATTCAAAAATTTAACTACAACGCTTGCTATGGAAAGTGCCCCATGTGACCCTTGACGATAGCAAAAAATTGGACATACTCAAAATGGTAAAGAAAGATATGCCTCTACCCATGGAATTTAGAAGCTGGGCACTCCATGAGTATCCGCTATTGCCCACCACCAACACACACAGTTGGTCTGTAAAAACAGCTCGCTATACAGACAGACCTCTCTACCTGATCGTGGGTTTTCAAACGAATCGCAAGTATCAACAAACCAAAGATGCCACGCAATTTGATCGCCTGCAATTGAGAAATGCACGTCTTTTCCTCAACGGAGCTTTGTTTCCCTATGAAGGACTGGATTTGGATTTTTCAAAAAATAAGTTTGGCCCCCTGTACGACTTGTTTTCTAAATTTCGATGGTCGTATTATCAAAAAGAGAACGGCCCCATGCTACTACCCCAAGCGTTTAAGGCAAGAGCACCACTGATTGTCTTTGACTGTTCTTACCTGGAAGAGTCTGTCAAGCCATCCAATATCGACATTCGACTAGATTTTGAAACGCATGACAATGTACCAGCCAATACCACGGCCTACTGTTTGATTATTCATCACAAACAAGTCAACTATTATCCACTATCCAACCAAGTGACGAGTGTGTAAATAACAGGTCAACCCACGTCAAGCCGCTCAGTCATGTCTTGCTTTAAAGCCTCAAGAGTCGTCACATCCATGAATTTAAACTCTGAGGAACAACGTTTCAAGACTTTTGCAACATGGCCAGTGCCTTTCATAAACCATCAAGCCTTGGCGGCCGCTGGATTCTACTATTTAAAAACAAGAGATGAAGTGAAATGTGCCTTTTGTCCCATCATCATAGACCAATGGCAGGAGGGCGATGAACCCATGCAGGAACATCAGCGCTGGTCACCCGCCTGCCCCTACCTGTGTAGAATGGAAGTGGTAAATATACCCTGTCATTCAAGCTATCCCTCACTTGTGTCTCTGAGTGATGAAAAAAAACAAGTTACGATACGTGTGGACCGTATGGTGTCCATGGTGCTTCGGTGAGCAGCTCACCATCAAAAACGCCTAGTTTAGAGACATTGGGACATCATCGGTGTTATGGACGTTACAAACACAAGAGACTATATTGTTGTATGAGTTGGTATCGTCCTTATCCCAAAATGACAAAAGCCTGTAAGACGTGTTATGATAATAAAATGATGTAATTCTTAAATTCTTATTTTTGCATGTCCCCCTGTCCTACCCTAACCTCAATTTGAAACTAGCATGGCAGGTAAGTCCATGTCATGATCACACTTTAGTGGTCGATCGTCAGTCATTCGTCAGTTGAACTTGGTCCAGGCAAGCGTCAACATTTTGCGCACACTCATTGTGGATTGCCAAGGGTTTAAAATTGGTGACAACAAATTTATATTTACACAAGTGGCCATTATCGATTGTACCACGTTTTGGATATCGCAAGCTACGCATTTGCTATTTAAACCACCCAATGCTTTTGATTTGTTGTGTGAAAAACACCGTAAACAAACCCAGTGGATTAAAAATCATAGGCAACTAGACTGGAATCAGGGAACCATTTCCTATAAATATTTGGACGTGGTCATGAAAGCACACTTGTCCTCGGCCAATGTGGTATTTGTGAAAGGTAATGAAAAACGTCAATGGTTGCAACCATTTTTGGCGTCTTACTGCCAATGTATCGACCTCATGGAGTTGGGCTGCCCCTCCCTGCAAACGTTCACGGATACTTGTTCCTGTGGCAACATTACCCATACAGCCCTATCGCATGCGTGGCATCTCTCTCATTGGTTAACCACCCATGCCTGCTGGGAGTTGTTGAACAAAATTATAACTCAAGATTTACCTGTGAATGACGCCAGTGAGATTTCTACAAGCGACGTGTAAACATCTACAGCACGTGATACCATGGAGAAAGGCAATGCTACGGACAAAGCCATCGGCAAGTTCTTTGTGTGCAAAAAGAAACTAGACAGTTTTCCAAAGAGGAACTGTTGGCGCTCCCCAAGTCGTTCATTTATTATGTGGCCGCCAACGCGGTCAAAGAAATCTGGCAACATGTACCAAAATCATGGACTCAAGACCCTGTGTTGAGTGAATTGCAACCCTGTACGGATTACGATCACCATAAGCAAGTGGCCATGGCAAAAATACCGTCTATGCGTCAGTGTGCGTTTTGTCAGCTAGTGAAACTGTATCACGGTCATAAAAGTCCATGTAAAGACTTTGTTGAATCATTCCACGGGTGTCATGGCGAGAAAAAGCAACAACAACAACAAACACAAACATCGTCCACAGAGGAGGAGGAAGACCAAACCTTTTTACCATCGATGGCAAAGGATATGCCAGACCTGTACTGGCAATGGCGTCATTGACAAAGTGATTCAATACCTACCTTTCGAAATCCATCTTCCAGGTTATCGTTTTTGCGGCCCTGGAACTCATCTTGAAAAACGTTTACAACGTGGTGATGTGCCCATTAATCTTTTGGATCAAGCATGCAAGGAACATGACCTTTCTTATCGCCATAGTCATCCTGGTTTAAGACATGTGGCAGATAAATTGTTATTGAAGAAAGCTAAACAACGTTTCACATCCAGTGATGCCTCAGTGGGTGAAAGGATGGCAGCCCTGATTGTCATGAGTGCTATGAGAGGAAAGTTGATGATGCATGGACATAAACATTGAGGAGTGAGGAATTGGGATTTGTTTGTATTCTATTTTTCTTTTGTCAATTCACTATGACTATGAAATAAAAACAAAGGTTTACCAGAGCACGATGTTTTGTTATTTTTAATTTTAAGAAATCATGATGTTGATGGCTTATGTTTCATTTTAGACATTTCTCACATGATGAATTCACACACTGCCATTTGTCATTTTGCAATTTACAGATTTAAAAAAAGTTTGATGATGATATGGATTTTTCCAGTTTGTTGATGACACTTTTTAAACAATGTCCGTTTGAATTTTTTTGAATTTTCAAATTTCACATATGGCCATTTCCAGTTTTTAAAAATGTCCGTTTTTAAGTTTTGCGTTTTTGGGTGATATGGAAACATGGATTTTCCATTTTGCTGTTTTCACATTTTTCCATTTGGTGTATGTCGAAAGTTGAGATTTGACAATGATGTTGATGCAAGTGCATGACCATGGCGATGCTGCTACAAAAATAATGTCTTTTGACTGCCACATTTCAATGAAAAAAAAAAACGAAACTATTGAAAACAAAATGAGTATATAAGTTAAAATTTCCCCCCTCCCCACCCACCCTACCTCACCGTGTTTGCTCTGGTCATACATACACACCAGCTTTCTCTCTCTCTCTACTCATACATTCGCACATGTCTTTGGGGACAAACACAACCACTTTATTTATTCCCAAAAGCACATTCTCGACATGCACACTCATCTCAAAAGAACTTTTTTAGTTTAACATTTATCATTTACATTACGAAAAATAATTAAATACTAGTTATTAAAGTTACTAAAAATCTTACTTATTTCATATTTACAATAAAAAACAACTTTGTACAGCTTAAAAGAATCAAACTATTCACCAATCAAAAAAAAAGGTTGCATAGAACTTTTTAAAGAGCAAAAGGTCCAAGTGGGTTGCCACTATTTTCAAAATCTACTATTTACAATGGAAGAAACCAATATTTACAAAATACTAAATCTACAAGTTACATAAAGCTATGTCCCATAAACGATTAAACAGTGAAATCACACCTCCTCCTCCTTACGATCATAACCCCAGGGCAGGCTGGTGAGCAGGTCATTAGCCCACACGCGTTTGTTATCCATGGAGGCGAGGGTGCGTTTTCTCTGTTCCACAAGATACAAATGATGGTTGTTGGATTGTATCCTGCACTGTGTATGAGACATAGCTTTGCCAGTGCGTAAAACCGCCAGGTAATCGTCTACACGTAGCGATTTTACCACTGCCCTACCTACACCTTTTGCTCTTTTGGCTTCCTTACAGTCGAGTGTGCGATAAGCATACATTTTCGAAGCCAAACCTACGAATTCCGTCATAATGGAATCACCGCATTCATCTTTTAAAACGCCCATTACCTTCTTGTTTTTTATGGGCAGCTGAAACATGTTGTCAGCACTATACGAAGAGGTGTCGAACCAGTCACTATGCTGCCTCATGACGTCATAGGGGTTGCAGTGGCGAATGCGGTAAATGAATGAGTCCGTATCCATATACAAAAGAGAGACGTCCTCAAAATGGCGTTTGGCAAACTCATAGTGGAATCGATAGATGACCGATTTTGAAAAGTCTAAAATGACTTGGCCCAAATAAATGGGCTTATCCATGGTCACGCTGGTCTTACTCAATTCAATAGTAGCCAAATCCTCATCGATAATGTTGATCGATTTGAAATTTGGCTTGGCAATGTACCGCCGGGCACCCCACCGCCCCTCCCAGACATTGACCAATTTAATGTCACGGTATTTTCGGACATTCTCCATGGACTTGCCATAGATGCAGTTGTTCATTAATTAAAAAAAAAAATTCAAACTGCTGTGTTGCCATTTGTCGGTGCTCTGTGTTGAGTTGCATGTATGGCTCAAGCCATGCTTTTTGAGCAAAATAAATACCCCTGTGGATTTTCTTCAACACCAAGCCTTGGGCGAGGCATTGCATCAACATTTGGATATGTAGCACATACAGATTTTTGTTGTAAAGTGTGCCCATGAGTTTTTCAATTTGCTCAAGGCAGAATGGGAAATCGGCATGTTCATCATACAAGGATGAGGGATATTCGATATCCACTTCTAGCACATATCCACGGCCTGTTTCTTGGCTAGCCATGTTCACATCAAATTCTGACACTTGTTTCTCTGTCAGCCAAGCAAACTTCCCATAGGGCAAAGGCTGACTCATGGCGTAACCGTACAAATTAATCACATCATAGTACATTAAGTACGATTCTGGTTTGTCTGGTGAATAATCAGGCATGTAGACATTGTTCGCTTTGGCATGGTGCTGGTTAAGTGACACAAAGCCGCCACGAATGCCCTTTTCAAAAAATAGAACCATGTCTACGTCAGTGAGTAAATCCAATTCCACTTGTGTGTATTTTAAAGCGGCATCAAACGAGAGCCCAGGACTTGTATAATAGTGAGCCGGGTCAAGACCATAAATGTGCTGACACAACTCACGAAATTTTTCGAACACATCGGTGAGCAGCAATACATCCAGTTTTAGGTAATGCATAGCATATTCACTTAGCGTGTTCATGCCAAACACTCGCCAAACTTGTCATGCATGTGCATAGTCTTCATCGGAAACGGTGCTGCGTGTTAGTTTCGAGTAAAATTTCTCTTGTGGTGGGAGTTTTCTTTGCTTTAACACGTCCCAGCTGTTGCAGAAATCATACGGGAATATACCTATCCGAATGCACAATTGAAATTGCTCAGGATCATTAAAATGCATTCTAGTATTTTTTAATTCCTCCTCATTCAAGCCATTCACAAGGCTGTCTAGCGAGGATGCCATAAACTTAAAGGAATCCAAAAATCGAATGCTTAAGTCGCCCAACCACCATGTCAGGGCCGTAAAACGCTCATGGTTTTGGGGAATAATGGTAAACGAGCCCTTGTTGACATGACCCAATTCACGAATCAAAAACTGAACGTCATAATTCGCCAGATTGTGGAAAAAGACACTAATGAAACGAGGAGCTGGAAAGTTCAAATTGCATTTACTATGTACAGCTCCACGAAACTCCCCCGTAAAGTGCGAGTGGTCTCTGACTTTTTCCTCTCTATTTAAAATAGGCCTTTCACAAATATGGCATGTCGTGGCATGCTCATACCGTTGCTGCTGTTCTGGAGATATGCTCATGGGTACAGGGTGGTCCAGTAATTCCTGTACATGGTCGGCCAACTTGACAAGTTCTTCCAAGAACCATTTGGCTAAATCTGGCCCCTCACGGTATTTGTAAATGGATTGTGTGGGGTCATAGGCACACACCGCATTAAATCCTATGGCAAAAGGTTCATGTTTTTGAATGGGTGTGGTTGAGCTGATGGTGGGATCTGGTTCACATCCCGCCATGGGTGTGGTGAGTGCTTCGAAATCTGCATATACCACATAGGGAACTGTGTCACGCTTGTGAATGTCCTTAAACTTTAACACAGCCTTGTCCCCTTGTGGCAATATCAATCTCACCGCTTCCTGAGTAAACTGCTCAGCAATCTACATAAGCTTTTAATCAGACAATAGTGATTCACCTCTCCTACAGATAAATATAAAAGATGAATGTGGTGTCGTTTTGGTTCTTTTGTAGCATAAAGAGGACCCACAATCTCATCACCATCAAGGCCATACACCATGAACGAAAAGTCCTGGTTGTCTTGTTCAAACCTATGGATCTCGGTTAAGTCCATAGGGAACGATACTCGAGTTAAATTTAAAGTTTGTTTTAATTCTTCAAACTTGGCCTTATACTTTGCTGGTCTGTTAACATGGCGATCTTGAGCTGGCTGCAAATACGCAGCCACAGCCCACAGAAAACATTCATCATCAAAATTTTCAATATTCACCACAGCCTTTTTCGAAGCTATTGCTGGCGGTGTTTTAATATAGCTAGACCCAGCATTTAACGGGTTGAAATGACAAATGTTGATTTGCATATGGAGAATTTTGTCTAAGGCAAGGCCACTCGGTCCTTGTTGCAGTTTATCAAATTTTGATAGCAAGGCATTCACCACATGGCTTTGATACCACTCGTTCAGATTATCGGCTATCAAAAGCTCTTGCATTTTACTGCAAATATAGAATGTCTCTTTATGCTCTACGTCCTTCTTTTTATATACGAAATCGCACACGAGTTCTGTATTCACCTTTAAAGCCGTATGCAACCTTTGCGCTGTACAAATTTCAATTTAAAAAATTTCAAAACAAGATTCTAAAAATTCTTTGGGAATCAAACTTTTTCTAACATTTACCACACGACCAGAGCACACACGCGATTTGAAACAAGTGTTTAGGGGTTCCCAACTTAACGTATCCACAGCAGTAAAAGACATTATTTTGAAAGAACACTCTCACCTGAGTTTTCAGCTGTAGACTGCTGGACAATGGCCCCAAACACACACGTTCCTGGTTATCAACAGAGGTCAAGCGTTTTCCAAAACGATAAAAAGAAATAAAATAAACCACCATAAGTATATCCATTCCATATAGTTTATGCATTTCATGAACAAAACAAAATCAAACAGGTTATATATAAAAAAAGAAATCTCACCTTGACGTGTAATGCTTTGCTTTATTCCCGTCTCGTGGGCTAGTGTGGAAATAGTTTCCTTTTCTAGCTGTCTGTCTTTCTCTCTTTTTCAATCTCTTTCCCACAGACACACGACAGGTAGACTATACACGTTATCTGCAAACAAATAAATAAACATTTAATTATAACTTTAACAATCAATAAATAATTGCATGTAAATATATATAAATCAATAAATATATAAATGAATGAATAAACACCTACCTCACAACAAGGTTAAGTATTTTCCACCAACACCAAAACTGCTAAACAAGACCAAGTGTTTCACGCAATGCAGTGTGTTCAAAGGTAGTTACCTACATGAGAGTAGAAATGATAATGACATGTCTTTATATATGTTACGTTGCATGTATAATCATTTTTTCCCCACGCTATGAACATTCTCTTATCGTGCACGTG
Organism: Meconema thalassinum; assembly: GCA_946902985.2. NCBI lineage: Eukaryota > Metazoa > Arthropoda > Insecta > Orthoptera > Tettigoniidae > Meconema > Meconema thalassinum. The sequence goes on from OX336390.1 coordinate 306,395,752, forward strand.
GACATCTAACGTCCAAGGTGAACACCTGTGGCAGATCAAATTTCACATGAACTTGCATTTTGTCACGTACGAAGCAAACAGGATGTAACTTGTTTAGCGTACATGTGGTTTCACACGTGTGTGCATGCATTTCGCACTCCCCTGCCACCACGGTTGTCAGATTATTTCACTTTCAAATGTCTTTGTCATTTTCCATTGCACCTGTTGTCAAGTCAGATCAGCGCCTTCCAATAAGCTCAAATGACATTCACCTCCTGCTCCTCGGCAAGTTTGTTTTCTCTACTCGCTTCGACCAACATAGAACCAAGTTCTCATCATCGTTTACACGTTTAAGATCATCTTCGGGGGTAAAGTATCAGAAAAAACGCACCCTCGCTCTGTCATAAACCGACCTGTCGAAATAGCGATTGATCTATTGAGCATGGTCATTGTGGTTAGCGACAGGATCATTGAAACACATACCCACCCAGCAGTATCGTCGTTCTCAACCACCACGCATCATGAACATTATAAACAGGTAAAGAAAAAAAGTTTTTTCAACATGTATGGCGTTAGGCCCTTTGTGAATTATTTTTTGAAAAAATATCTACCACATTTGAAAGGGGGCGTTAGCCCGAGTCCTAGGACACCTCGTACACGTCTCTAGCGTTATGGGTTCGTGAGAAATCAGCAAAAATCACAAAAAAACACTTGTTTACCCCAAAATCGAGTTTCCATTTTTTTTAAATATAACGAGTGGTCCATAGCAAAGAGGACGTCAGCCCGAGTCCTTGGACCCCTCGTACACGCCTCTAGCATGATTGGTTCGCGAGATATAGCAAAAAGTTTAAAATCACGGTTTTACCCCCAAAAATTCTGTTTCCCTCATTCTCAAAAACTTTAACCTATTATTATTATTATTATTATTATTTACCTATTACCAAAATAAAGAGGGTTTCGAGACAAGCCATTTGACACGTCATAGGACCAAATCCGACCATGCATTCGTGAGATATCGGAAAAAGTCTAAAATCATGGGTTTGCCCCCAAAAAGCCTGTTTCCCTCATTCTCAAAACTTTAACCTATTAATAACATATATAGGGCTTCGAGACAAGCGATTTGACACGTCACACGTCCAAATCAGACCTTGCGTTCGAGAGATATCGGCAAACTTCGTAGGAAAGTAGGCGACTATCTGGTTCTCTCATCACCACCAAAACCCCTTCTTATCAATCATTTTTTTTCAAAGAGCTCGCCCTCTTACAAAAATCTCAAGTGCGCATGCGTAAAAAACAAAAACAAAAATGTTGATCCATAGCGGCATCCAACAAAGCGCATGCGCTATATAAGCAACAACGTTTTAGTTCATTTTAGCAGCGCACCTTATACATGTCGCATTTGAAAAGAGACTTTCACTAAAAATTACAATTTCACCCCCTAGTAGGGGTAGGTTTTATTTAGGGGTTGAAATGAGTGGTCCATAGCAAAGCCCCCGTCAGCCCGAGTCCAACGACACCTCATTCGTGAATCTCCGACCACGGGTTCGGGAGCTATCGGCTCGCATTGGGAGTAGTTGGTGGAAAGGGGGGGGGGGGGGGGGGGGGGAGAAACCGCCTTACTCCACTACTAATTAATCTTTTATATTGATATAAAAGCAACTAACGAAGCACATTTATAATTTACCAGCAGAAGTACCCGTTCTTCGAACTGTGTTCGGTGTTAACACCAGACATTATCAATTGAGCTGTTGCAATGGATAGCGGTTTGTCATTCATTCATAAGTTTATCAGGACGATGTTAGTTTTCTGGGAATATCACACACACTGTTAATTTATGGGCCTTAAAATGTGGTTTTCGGAGACCATGTTAGACTCCCGAATTTTGTGTCTCACATTGAGAAGCGCAACATATGCTTTGGTCGTCCTCCTAGGATAATTTTTATATTTCGCCTATTTTAGCATGTATTTTGAGAAGTTTTTCCCTATATCCACCCTTCTACTGTATGAAAAGTACGGTGAAGAGTTTTATAAATGATTGGAGTATTGACTCTCAGGGTTACCATACCTAATTTTACGATGCACCAAGCATCCGAACACGAGTTATAGGCGTACATAAGGATACACAGAAAGACAGACAGACAATTCTAGTGTCTACAACATATCACCCAGATATCCAGATATGGGTATACTATGCGGCTTCGGTGGCGTAGTTGGTAGCATGCTGAGCTTCTATGCCCAAGATAGCGGGTTCAAACCCGGCCGAAGCCGTCGGATTTTTTAAGAGCGTTAAAAGTCCCTCAGTATGCCTTCCTTCGGAGGGGAAGTAAAGCCGGCGGTTCCATGTCATAGATTTATGGCATGTTAAAGAACTTTCCACTAATTACACCTGTGTGAAACTAAATTGTATAGGTTAAGAAGGTAAACAACACTCTTAGGTTGCTACGTTCGTTGCCAAGAGCCGACTGCGGTGGCGTCTAGTAGCTAAGTTCTGAATTAGTCCTAGTAGTAGTTGACGGTGGCGTTTGACGGCAAAAGTAGAAACTACTTGAAATTAAATGTCTGCAGTCCTCACTTAAATTGAAAACAGATAACACACACTAATACAGTCATCACAATTAACATCGGTTATCAGACAGATTCTACACACACCCAAAGTGCACGGGGCTACATGACCGCGTTGTCGCAGCCCCTAAACTAAGGAACCAACCAACCAACCAACCAACGTGTACTACCTGACGTGAAATAGAATTGAAAGCCTTGTAGACGAAACGCAATACACGTCACATAAAAACTGACCCTCTACGTTGTGTTAGGTCCCCATACACAGGAAGACCCTTTTCATAAATTATAAAGGCTTGTGGTGCATGAAAATTCAGGTTCTTTAGCCTCAAATGGCCCAAATTCCTAAAAGCCACAAAAAATGCTGATTCAATTCAGGAATTTTTGAAAATAATGTTGCTGTTTGGAGATATAATAGACGTTCTGTACTATATGTCACACGTGAAAATTGCATGAAAAAATTCTAGGTTACCCCTTGACCCCCTTAATTGCATTGATGAATTATACAGTCTACGTTGGTTCCGTGATAACCTTATAGCAAATTTTCACAGAAATGTAATAAATGGAGTGACATTGCTTCTTATAGAAATAGGTGGAAAGTTGGATGCCACCCCTTGAGATAATGTTATGGTTACCGATTTGCATTCCTTCATTAGTTTGTTAAATTAAATTAAATTATATAAATAATTCATGCTTTTGGGCTAATGCCGTGTGTATTTTTAATTTGAACCATACGTTTCGGAGAAACCTTGCCTCCTTTTTCAATGGAAATAAACAATGTGGCCATAGAAAGTAAATCAATGAGATTACAAAAAATATAGATAAATTCCTCTGTTCGTCACCAGAGAGCAGCTGCCAGAAATTACTGTATGGACCATGGTGGAACGGCGGACAGATTAGTAAGTAACGAGGAGGTAAAGGGGGCGTTGTGGAAATATAGAAACTCCTCGAAGAATGAGGAGGGGGGAGGGGGGGGGGGAGGGTTAGATGGATATATAGGGAAACATAAACAAAAGGGAAGTGTATCTGAACGATACCTAACGTCATACAGTCAACGGCGAAAAAACAGATGGAAACTCCCCCAGTGACGAACAAAGGAGATCAAATCCAGGCTCTGAGACCTTGAGGGAAAATGTACAATTTTAGATATGTGAAGAACAGAGAGACTGAGAGGAACTATCTCCCTAGATCCTTAATAACTGGTAGCCAAGTGTCACTTAGCTGATATCCAGTGTCTCTGTTAAAATTATTGGGATTTTTACGAATTTCAACTGCCTCCCTTATAATTCTAGACCAGTTGTGCTTAACAAGGGCAAGCGCATGAGCATCCTTGAAACAAACATCGTGCCCTGAAGACAGGGCATGTTCATCTATAGCTGATTTGTCAGGTTGGTTTAGACGGATGTTCCTTTGATGCTCTTTGATGCGAGTTGCAATGGACCGTTTTGTTTGTCCAATGTAGACTTTTCCGCAAGTACATGGGACTTCATACACCCCAGGTTGAAGTGATGGGGACAATTTATCTTTGTTTAATGCTAAACGTTGACCAATTTTCGTCATAGTGCCAAAAACTGTTTTTATCTTGTGCTTGCGGAGAATCTTAGCAACGCGGTCAGTGGTGTTGTGAATATAAGGGAGGTAAGCAGTTCCTCTCACGTCGGAGCTCTGAGAAGGTTGTCTATCCCTCCTTCTGGGATGTAGGGACCTATATATAGTGGATTCATTATAGCCATTACCCTTAAAGATGGTTTGTAAGGCATGTAACTCTTCCTGAAGAGTTGATGCCTCACAAATACGTTCCGCTCTTTTGGCTAGAGTTGTTATAATTCCTTGTTTTTGTGCTGGGTGATGGTGGGAGTCCGCATGTAAATACCGGTTAGTGTGAGTTGGCTTACGGTAGACGCTGTGCCCCATGGAGCCATCCGCCTTCCTCCTCACAAGAACATCCAAAAAAGGTAAGCATCCACCCGACTCTAGCTCCATTGTGAAGTGGATTGAAGGATGCAGCTGATTTAGGTGGTTCAGAAAGTGGTTCAGTTTCTCAGAACCCTCCTCCCACACCACGAACGTATCATCCACATACCTCCACCAAATCACAGGTTTGAAAGACGCCGAAGATATAGCCTCCCCCTCAAAATGTTCCATGAAAAAATTTGCCACGACAGGCGAGAGTGGACTTCCCATGGCCACACCATCAGTCTGCTCGTAATATTTACCATCCCACAAGAAATAACTGGAACACAAGCAGTGGTGGAATAATCGGGCAATGTCCTCAGGAAACAAATCCTTGATGAGTGACATGACCGAGTCCACCGGCACTTTGGTAAACAAGGACTCTACATCAAAACTCACCAAAATAGCATTTGGTTGAACGGCGATGGTTGACAATTTTTCGACGAAATGGGTTGAATCCCTAATGTAGGACTGTGTGCGCCCCAAGTGTGGCTGAAGCAACTTGCTGAGATATTGCGCAAGAGCGTAAGTTGGAGAACCTATTGTGCTAACAATTGGTCGAAGAGGGACGTCTTGCTTATGGATTTTTGGAAGACCATACAATCTCGGAGGAACAGCATCTCTCGGAATAAGACATCTTCCCTCTTCTTTTGGAATAGATGACAGTTTAACAAGCTTAGCAGTGGCATTGGATACACGAGTGGTTGGATCACGAGTGCACAGTCTGTAGACAGGATCAGATAACAAAATCGAGATTTTACTTTTATATTCAACGGTATCCATCACCACTGTCGCGAACAGAGGAATTTATCTATATTTTTTGTAATCTCATTGATTTACTTTCTATGGCCACATTGTTTATTTCCATTGAAAAAGGAGGCAAGGTTTCTCCGAAACGTATGGTTCAAATTAAAAATACACACGGCATTATCCCAAAAGCATGAATTATTTATATAATAATCCGGGCCGTGAAAGCCTTAATATGCAAATTAAATTAAATTAGTTTTCTAGGAATATGTCACAAACTGTTGGTTTTAGAGCCTTAAAATGTAGTGTTCGAGGACACTTTCGGGCCCCCGAGTTTTGTTTCTGGCACCGAGGGGCTTTGTCTCGGCGTTGTACGCCATAATATAATACTACTAATAATAATAAAATATAGGGATTGGAATATAATAGACCTGCCGTACCACACCCACAGGTGTAAATCGCGTGAACAAATCTTAGAATACCCCTTGACCAGCTTAAGCGCATTATACGTATTGATGAATTTTACAGCTTAATTTGGTTCCGTGATAACCTTCTAGCAGTTTGCAAACTTTCACACTGTACCCGATACCTATTTTAGGCTATCGGCTACGCCAGCTGACATTAAGCTGTAGTTGAGGTTTTGGAAAGCATTCAGATAAGATAGCGCATCGATCGCGTCAAGAAGAAAGCCAAGATGACGTAGGAGGTCAAGAATCAAGGAGGCATTGAAATCTGTGAGAAGATAGAATTATTAATAAAGATGTGAAGCTTTATTGAAATATATGTGGGATTATAATAAGTTAAAACAACTTAGAAGAGTATATATGACATGAATTATATGTGGAAATAATTTTATGGAAATAAGTTATTGTATAACAGAACAGCCGAGAGGAGTCGGGTTCGAGACTATCTTCGTGACGTAGGAGCACCGTGGTGGGGAGAATCAGCCACGTGCCGCTCGGAACTCATAAGCTGGGACGCAGCGCTTAGCAGTTCAGTTAGGCTCATTGAGAGGAGCAGTACAGAGCAGTCCTATAGCACAGCGAGACGGGCATTGAAGGTCACGCAACACACGTAAGCCGTCACGGCAAGTGTAGGCGACTTTTCTCGCATCACCGAGCAACAGAGGCCGAGCGGGTCATCGATCCAGCCGGGCTAGCCGAGAGGACAATTGTGGATAGCCGGGGTATTTCAAAACCGCACTGATCGCATATGAAGACTTTGTTTCAAGCTTCATTTCGACGTTGTTCGAACACAGGCTTTCACATTTAACATTATAACCATGCTGTTATATAATACATTCAAAGCGACTTTTTACTATTTCAAGTAAACTGAATGTTTAGCATAGGCTCTGATGAACATTACAGCGTGCATTTATAAGATTTTTATCTTATGCCATTTTCATGGATTACAAATTATAGACAGATACAGGGTGTATCGTAATCTGGAACACTATCTAGTAAAATTTTTATTTTACTCAAGTAGAACTTCGCAGTAAGTTGAGAGAGGACTTACAATTCTCAAACTGAACATTTATCGGAACAGTGGCGTATATTAGAAGAAGAGTAGGGGGTCCGCTGTTACCATGAACTTTTCGAGAAGGAGTTGGACGATATCCGCTATGGGTAATCCGAGGTTCAACATGATCGAGTAAACGTGAATAGAGACAAGATGGCACCACAGAGCGATGGATTCGGTTCCTGACGAGAGGAGTCCAACAGCTGATTCGCTTGGGATTTCGAAGGAAAGCGTCATTTCATGGATGAAATGATATTCACGCCGATCTTATGAGAAATCTTTAGGTAGGGAAAATCGACGATCTTGGAAATTATATTACAACTGATAATGAAAGGTATTGTAAGAGTTCTATCTACCTGATACGATTATTTTCATGAATACTGGGCACACATGTATATTTTTCTAATAGGAGTGATTTGATTATTAAGACATGGTTTGAATTTATATACTTCGAATTTGCTAGAATATGGAGTGACCATATGATATGGCAGGCATCATTATTCGATATTCTCACCGTTGTTTGACTTTATTAAGAAGATGTTTGATCTTATAGACATTTTTCCAGCTAGGATATTTTTCATGAATAGTTTTTTTGAGTAACGAGTATTTCGAGCTCGTGATCTGCAATTGATTATCAGAAACTACTTCGTCAGTTCATTGCATACTAGCGAGTGTGTATTATTCATCAGTAGGGATTTTTTCCATTGGATTGTTTGGAGATATTAAGAAGTTATTCACTTTAGTGAATGAACGTCGCTTTTATATGACAACTAGAAACTTGTTGATTCCTTTCTGGTACATTCACTCATATAGTCCACGAGATGGGGTCTGTCGTATTTATACGATTGTATGGTGGTACTCGCCTTACCCATCGTTTAGGGAACTATCATCCAAGTCGACGGGGCGAGGTCCTTCGTATTTATACGATTGCACGGTGGTTACACATCTTACTCGCCATTGAGGAACTCATTTAACATCCGAATGTACACGAGATGTAAGTGAATTAAACAAGGAACTACTAGTCACATATCAGTCGAAATTTTGTTAAATAAAGTAACGATAAATGTCAACAGGATTGCATTTAGTAATTCTTGTTTGCCAATCCAATATTTTGTTGCTATACTCTTTTGAGAGTAATTTCAGTTTAACAGCTATTACAGCTGATGCTTTGATGATTTTTATAATTGTGTTTGATACCTTTGAGAAGGATTTAAAGTAATTTAATCTTGTAAGATTAATCATTAATGGTCATAATTATTTTAAGGCAGATCAGTATTGCAGATTTTGATGTGAGAGATTATAGCACATTGGTGTTTTTCTACGATGTGAATTATGAAACTTGTGAAAGAGAATTTCTGCTATTTGAAAGCAAATATTAAATTACTGAAGTAATGTTTTTCCAATTGTTTAAGAAGTTGTCTAGAAGTGATCAGAGTAATTACAGTCATTGGAGATTATGTGCGTTAATAATTTGAAGCCATTTATATATTTTTGTAGATCATGCAACGTGGTTAAAAGAAGTTTGTGATAGGCATTTTGTGGAATTTGCCATTTGATAGTTGCAACGTTGATAATGTATTTTGAAGCGGACATGAGGTTGTCGTACCCAGTCTAGCGTTATTGTTGAAATTCATGCTGTATGTGCTGAATATTTATGGAGTTTTTGTAGCAATTCTTCTATTCAAATGTGATATTTGAAATATTGAAGAAATATAATGTCGTTGTGGATAGTTAGATCCAACGTGATGTCGTGGAGACAATAATATTTTTGGCATGATAAATTAAATACGAGATATAACTTGGAAGTAATAAAACTGTAAGACAACGTTCTATAAACCCTATTAAACAATTTGTTAGGAAATTAAACAAGTAGATGAAGTTGATAATACAAGATTTTCTGAAAATAATAATTAATGAAATAATAATCTGAGATTTAAGCATATTAACGATCTGACCTAATGAAATAAAAATCAGAATGACCTAATGAAATAAAAATCAGAATGACTAGATGAAATAATAAAATTAAATAACCAGATGATTGAAATTTAAATAAGTTGATAAATTAAATTTTGAAATAAATCGATGAATTAAATAAGTGGATGAATTAAAGATTGAATTAATTAAACTGATTGAAATGAATTATTAGACGATTGTAATGATGATGAATAACTGAATTAGAAGGTGATGATTAATTAAAGAAGCTGATGATTAATGAATTTATATGCAATTAAATAAATTTAATTGAGAGATGATTCGAAGGAATTGCAACTTGAAATGTGAATTTAAATGATGTAATGGTGAGGAATTAACGATTCTGACAGGAATATTTGGAATTTTGAAGTGAGAATTAATGTGAGAAATATTTAATTTGATAATAATGATGAGGATGACCAATGAGAATTTGAATTTTCTGTAATTCACAGATAAGAGATTAATGACGATGTAAATAATGTAAATTAATTATTCAATGTTTAGGAACATTTGATTAACATGTTCTACGTTCAAATTATACCATGCAAACCATAATTTATGTGATATTTAACATGAGTGATTATTATATGTGTATGTTTAGGCAGATTAGTAACTTAATTAAATCCACATTGATGTTAAATTAAAGAGAATTAGGTCTCAGGTTTCACAAATGTCAGTGACGAAAGACATAGTGCGACAGTGATCCTGAGAACCCAAGAGAACTTTATACATTTTTCTTGATAAGTGGATTGAAATAATTTTGCATTAGAAAGGAGATGGTTCGATTTTTTGGACAATGACAATTTAACTTTGCATTCGACCATACTCTTAGGTAGGATTTATATTTAAAATGTCTGTCTGACTATCAAAGTAAAATAAATTTGTTTTTATCTTAGTTGTGATCTGATGATGGTGTGATGTTCCTTTTTCTTTCCTTGTCTTGAGTAAGGCTTATCCGGAAAGGAAGTGGTTTTGCTAGGAATTCAGTTGATGGCGCCCATTTATATTTGAATTATTTTTATTAACTTAAGCCCGTAACGACCCTAGAGATACTTTGTCTCGTGAAACCCACTGCTTTTTCAAGAACTCAGCTGAATTTCCGACACATTCCTTATTTGACTAGAGGTTCATTTAACTCCGCTCTGTCCTGGAACTCCAGGGATGTGATGTTATAGCAGATGGGTCATCGCATCCCCAGGACGAACGGGTACAGAGAGAGAGAGAGGGAGAATTGGCTTTATCCAACTAGTGGGGCTTTTCGATTTTGTTAATTCTATGGAATCACATCAGATTTAGATTACTGAGAGATTGATCTCAAGTTCATTTAAGTGTGTTACAAAATTTATTATACTTAGTCAGACAATGTACTTGTGTGCCCAATCCAGTGTTCATGTTAATCGTATTAGTAATATCATGTTAGTTATAAGATATTTTTCCCTATACCCAAGTGAATGCAGGAATTGAGACATTGCGATGTGTTGTTGTCTAACGTCTCTATATAATTCTATATTGAAATATAATTATGTTGCCAGAGGATTTAGCGAAGGTGTTAGGAGAGTTACAGACGGGTATGTCTGGAATTGCAGAAACCATTTCTAAGATGGAAACTGAAGTTAAAGAGCAAATTAATAATTCAGAAGCTAGATTAGAAGCTAAATGTAAAGAGAATGTACAAGCATTACAGGCTAATAGCGAAGGCAATCTGAAGGATAATTTAAAGTCATTAGAGACTAGATTGCAGTCAACTAATGAAGATAATTTAAAATTATTAGAAACAAGATTACAGTCAAATAGCAAAGATGAGTTGATGTTGTTAGAAACAAGGTTACAGTCAAATAGTGAAGCTAACTTGAAGGACAATTTTAAGTTATTAGAAGAGAAATTACAGTCTCGTAGTGAAGAAACTAATACTGAATTAGAAAATAAGTTAACCAGATTAGAGAATAGTTTAACTTTGAAGAACAATGAGATGTTGAAAACTTTACAATTAGACATCATTGCAGTAAACATGAAAGGAGAGGAAAATGTTCAGATATTAAGGAAAAATATTATCGAGTTAGAAAGTAGAGGGGAAGAAAATATTTTTACTTTAAGAACAGACGTTATGACCATACAGAAAGACATTAAGTCAGATGTATCGAAGTTGAGATTCGACATCGATGGTTTAGTGGCAGATGTAGGAAAAATTCAAGATTGGTCTACCGAAGTATCTTTCGAGACTAAGATTAAGAGTCTAGAAACGAATCTAGGTAACGAAATAAAAGATTTGAAGACAGTAATTGGGACCATTAAAGATGAAGTCTTGGGAGAGGTCAATTCTAATATAAAGTCGTTAGAAAATCAATTGCAGAAGGATATTAGAAAGATAGACGACGATATAGAGCAAAAGGTTAACGAAAACTTAACTTTATTTAAAAATAGAGTCGGAGCAATTGTTGAGGAACGATATAATGAGGTCGATGCCGAAGCAAAAGAGAAACGGGACGGGTTAGATGAAAAATTAATCGCAGGTATGGCAAACTTAGAAGTTAGGTTTACGGAAAGCAAGGAAGCGATGAAATTAGATTCAACACTATTTAGAACAGATGTTGATCTGTTGAAAGAACAAGTCGCGTTAGTGAAGAACACGTGCGAAGGAAAGATTGACAAGTTGAGGAACGATCTAGACGAAAGTAACAAGACGCAGGACGTTACATCGTTAGATGAGTTGAAGACTCAGGTCAAGAGATTAGCAGAAGACAGGATGACTAAACTAGAATCCATAGTTAACAGTTTTACCAGTCATAATGTAACATCAGGGGAAACATTGATGAATCAAACAGCGATAGACCGCAGTATGACGAATCAAGACACGAGCATGGTAGAAGACCGTCAAATGCAACCGAATGTGACATTCGAAAGGGTCAGTTCAACCCCGCAGGAGAATCCAAGTTCGAGTAGGAGTACGTCGAGTCCAAGTGAACGATATTCAGGTCCAGTCACAATTATAAGGAACCTAGATGACAAACCGAGAAAGTTTTCGGGAAATACAGGTGTTACACCAGTAGAATTTCTGCGAGATATTCGAGACTACATGGCGGAACACAGGGTAGCCAAAGAAAGAGAGCTAAGGATAGTAGAACGCGCCTTAGATGGATCTGCACTTACGTGGTTTAGAGCGTTCAGAAGCAACTTTGCGAACATGGAGCAATTTGCCATGGCTTTCTTGAGGAGATTCTGGAGTGCCGAGGATCAACTCAACGTAAGAGCGGAGATGTACTCTAAACGCTATTCTACGTCACATCCGACGCATTACGCCAACTACTTCACGTCACAGCTGGCTAAATTACAGTTCCTTATTCCTCCATTGCCAGAAGAAGAGCTTTTGCAAGCTATAGCGCGACAGTTACCGATAGAGGTACAGCGATCTTTGATAGCATCGGGAGCCAATACGCTGGAACATTATGATGATATATTGAGGCGATTGGATTATACGAGCGCACAGGTTACACCGAGAAGTAATCGAAACGACAACAGAAACACGCAAGAAGTAAACGCGGTAGTCGTGGACAATGCAGTTCAAACGGATAGAAGGGATTCCTGGGAAAACCGACGGAACGATGGGAATCGAGGAAACATCCGTAATGCAAGAGGAAATGATCGATATAGAGGACCATATGAAAGGCCATACGATCAAGAAGCGAGAGATAACCGGTATAGGAATTATAACCAAAATTCCAGGTATCAGGACAGGAATCGGTATAATAACAGATATCGGGGAAGGAATAACTGGAACCAAGGGCAACAGTTTAATGGAAACGACCGACAGGAAGGCCGAAGAAACGATCCTGACGACAGAAGGGATAATCGTGGACATGAAAGGTCAAGACAAGAGGACAGACAGCCTAGTGCACCACTCGAGGAGACAATGAGAGATGTCAATCGAGCCAGCACGAGTGGCAATGAAAAAAAAAAACGTCAAATTAACTCCAGAAGAAAATGAAAATCATTGGGAATCAATCGTCATCGTAGAAACATATCAGGTCAAGGACGAGGATTTAATCGAGGAAGAAGACATAATACAACGGGAAAATAGACATGAATTGCCAGTTATTAGTGTGGAAGTCATGGGAAAAGAAATAAAGACACTTGTAGACACGGGAGCTATGGTGAGCTTGATATCCATAGGTTGCCTGGATGAATTAAAATTATTAGGAAGAATTACAATGTTGCCAACTGTTGTTAGCAAAATTCAAGGGGTGATTCCAGACAAGAGTATGAAATGTAAAAGTCAGGTACTTTTAGATGTTGGGATTGGAACCAGAAGTTTTGAACAGATGTTCCTAGTAGTGGGTCAACTACATTTTGACATGATCCTAGGAGTGGATTTCCTAAGTGAGAGTGGCCTGATCATAGATATGCAGAGTAGGCGCATGTACTTTCAAGAAGGGGTTATGGAAAATCAAGAATCGGAGATGACATTCTTTAGAGAGGATATATTGGATGAAATTGTATGCAGCGTTGAAAGGTCTATAGAAGATAAAATTGGCATAACTAGTAAAATAAATCCAGAAATTAAGGGGCGGTTTGATCAAGTGATTTCAGAATACGAGGATATATTCAATGACAAACCAGGTCTCATAGAAAATTTTACATACAGCATCAAGTTGATGGATGACAAACCATACCATAAAAATTTATATCCCATTCCGGATAAATGGAAGGAGGAAGTTAGCATAATGATAAGCGACATGGAAACAGATGGAATAATTAAGAAAATGCCAACTGCTTATTTGAATCCTTTAGCTGTTGTCAAGAAACCTAACGGTAAGCTGAGGATATGTCTAGATGCCAGATCCCTTAACGAAAGAGTTCTTCCTGAACACGATAGACCACCTGTTATTCGTGAATTGTTACGCCGATTTAGAGGAAAGAGTGTCTTCTCGACAATCGATCTGACTAGTTCATATTATCATGTTGAGCTAGCAGAAGAGTGCAAACAGTACACAGGGTTCCTGTTTGACCATAAAACATATGTATTTAATAGGTTACCTTTTGGTGTGAAAAATAGTGGTCCGGTGATGATCCGAGCACTAGATCAAAATTTGTCAGATGCAGTTAAAGAGCATGTTGTAAGCTATATTGATGACCTGATTATAGCGTCTGAGACAGCGGAAGAACATATCAGACACCTTCAAATGCTTTTTGAAGATCTTAGAAGAACGAACTTCAAGGTGAACTTCAATAAATGTCAATTCTTTCATGAAGAAATTGAATTTCTTGGACATAGAATCGATGGAGATGGTTATAGGCCCAATCCAAAGAAGATAATAGCAATTTCAGAGTTTCCAACACCACGAAAGATTAAAGAGGTACGGCAGTTTTTAGGCATGTGTCAGTTCTTTTCAACACATTGTCCTGGATATACTGAGACAATGGCACCTCTGCAGGATTTATTAAGGAAGGGAAATCGATGGAAATGGGACGATAGATGCAATCAAGCGTTTTTAGCAGCCAAGAAAATGCTAATCCAAAATATCAAGCTTGAGTATCCTGATTTTACAAGACGATTCTTTGTAGAGACAGACGCATCCAAAATAGGTATTAGTGGAATCCTATATCAGCTGGATGATGACAAGAAACATAGATATTTAGCTTTTACCAGTCGCAAGCTTAGGAATTGTGAGAAGAATTACTATGCAACTGAGTTAGAGGCATTAGCAGTGGTTCATGCTCTCAAAACGTGGAAGAAGGTGTTGTTTGGACATGACATAACAGTGATCACAGATCATAAAGCTCTCCAATTTATTATGAAGACAGACTTAGCGAGTGACCGCATCACCAGATGGGCTCTGTTCTTACAGCAATTTAACCCAACTGTTGTACATAGACCGGGGAAGTTAAATCTGTTAGCAGATGTGCTGAGCAGAAACCCTTGTGAAGAAGTAATAGTCAACCATATAAATTTGATTCAAAAGGATAGTGGTACTCTAGAAAAGTTGAAGTTGTTATCGCAAACTCAGAAGAGATATGCACCTTTACGAAGAATTTACCGTTTTCTGACACGTAGGATGGATAACACAGATCCAGATTTTCAAAGAACTGAGATAGAGGCTAGAAGACATCATATTATGGGAGGTGTTATATGCCAATATATTGACCAGGATCATACTAGACTTAGAGTAGTGATCCCACCCAAGCTTGTCAAACCAATTATTTGGATGATACACCGAACTGCAGCTCATGTAGGTGTAGACAAGACTTTGGCTCTCGCTCAAGAAACTTTTGTTTGGAAACAAATGGGACAAACGATTCGCGACGTCATAAAGACCTGTGACAGTTGTCAGCGAAGTAAATACTCATCTAAGTTAATGAAAGAAGTTCCCAGATCAATATTACCCAGCAAGCCAAGAGAACTTTTCGCGACGGACATTTTTGGTCCGATTCCTCGTTCGACGAAAGGCAATCAATTCGTTTTAGTAACAGTCGATGTATTTTCGAAGTACGTATCTCTATGCCCTATACAGAAAGCTACGTCCAAGTACGTAATAAATCGACTTGAGAAAACAGTTATTCCGAGCATGGGGAAACCTGAAGTTTTGTTGAGTGACCATGGATCGCAATTTACTAGCATGGAATTTTCTACTGCTATGGAACGTTTAGGAGTCAGGCATGTGTTTAATTCTGTACGGTATCCAGAGGGAAATCCCGCCGAAAGAATTATGCCGGAGATAAGTAAGCTGTGTCGCTTATATGTGTCAAGGCAACACCATAGATGGATGGAAGTGATACCCATCATTAGCCAATGCTTGAATTCCACAGTACATGAAAGCACAGGACAGATTCCGTCCATGCTTCATCATGGATTGAAACCGGATAGACCATGGGATAGAGTCGTGAGGGCACCAGTAGATCCTCAACCCACACAAGAAAGAAGAGTCGAGATGGCAGGAGAGAGGCTCAGAAGACAGGCGGAGAAGAGAGCCAGGAGACAGGCAGGAAGGAGGTTCCACGAGCCATTTCAAGAAAATGATGAGGTGCTGATTAGGAAGCCAGTCACTTCGAACCTACAGCTGAAGATCTACCATAAATTCGCTCCATTGTACGCTGGTCCGTTCCGTATTGAACAAACATACCAGAATAATAGCTATAAGATTGTCAGAATGGATACTGATGAAGTTGTAGGAACTTTTAATGCAGCTAGCATCAGGAAATACCATCATGCTGAGTAAAGGAAATTGTAGAGCTATCGTGTACATGTATAATATATTGAATGCCTGAGAGTGTATTTTTTTTTTCAATCCTGATAAAAAAAAAGGAGATGTACGGGAGAGATGTACCCGATACCTATTTTAGGCTATCGGCTACGCCAGCTGACATTAAGCTGTAGTTGAGGTTTTGGAAAGCATTCAGATAAGATAGCGCATCGATCGCGTCAAGAAGAAAGCCAAGATGACGTAGGAGGTCAAGAATCAAGGAGGCATTGAAATCTGTGAGAAGATAGAATTATTAATAAAGATGTGAAGCTTTATTGAAATATATGTGGGATTATAATAAGTTAAAACAACTTAGAAGAGTATATATGACATGAATTATATGTGGAAATAATTTTATGGAAATAAGTTATTGTATAACAGAACAGCCGAGAGGAGTCGGGTTCGAGACTATCTTCGTGACGTAGGAGCACCGTGGTGGGGAGAATCAGCCACGTGCCGCTCGGAACTCATAAGCTGGGACGCAGCGCTTAGCAGTTCAGTTAGGCTCATTGAGAGGAGCAGTACAGAGCAGTCCTATAGCACAGCGAGACGGGCATTGAAGGTCACGCAACACACGTAAGCCGTCACGGCAAGTGTAGGCGACTTTTCTCGCATCACCGAGCAACAGAGGCCGAGCGGGTCATCGATCCAGCCGGGCTAGCCGAGAGGACAATTGTGGATAGCCGGGGTATTTCAAAACCGCACTGATCGCATATGAAGACTTTGTTTCAAGCTTCATTTCGACGTTGTTCGAACACAGGCTTTCACATTTAACATTATAACCATGCTGTTATATAATACATTCAAAGCGACTTTTTACTATTTCAAGTAAACTGAATGTTTAGCATAGGCTCTGATGAACATTACAGCGTGCATTTATAAGATTTTTATCTTATGCCATTTTCATGGATTACAAATTATAGACAGATACAGGGTGTATCGTAATCTGGAACACTATCTAGTAAAATTTTTATTTTACTCAAGTAGAACTTCGCAGTAAGTTGAGAGAGGACTTACAATTCTCAAACTGAACATTTATCGGAACAGTGGCGTATATTAGAAGAAGAGTAGGGGGTCCGCTGTTACCATGAACTTTTCGAGAAGGAGTTGGACGATATCCGCTATGGGTAATCCGAGGTTCAACATGATCGAGTAAACGTGAATAGAGACAAGATGGCACCACAGAGCGATGGATTCGGTTCCTGACGAGAGGAGTCCAACAGCTGATTCGCTTGGGATTTCGAAGGAAAGCGTCATTTCATGGATGAAATGATATTCACGCCGATCTTATGAGAAATCTTTAGGTAGGGAAAATCGACGATCTTGGAAATTATATTACAACTGATAATGAAAGGTATTGTAAGAGTTCTATCTACCTGATACGATTATTTTCATGAATACTGGGCACACATGTATATTTTTCTAATAGGAGTGATTTGATTATTAAGACATGGTTTGAATTTATATACTTCGAATTTGCTAGAATATGGAGTGACCATATGATATGGCAGGCATCATTATTCGATATTCTCACCGTTGTTTGACTTTATTAAGAAGATGTTTGATCTTATAGACATTTTTCCAGCTAGGATATTTTTCATGAATAGTTTTTTTTGAGTAACGAGTATTTCGAGCTCGTGATCTGCAATTGATTATCAGAAACTACTTCGTCAGTTCATTGCATACTAGCGAGTGTGTATTATTCATCAGTAGGGATTTTTTCCATTGGATTGTTTGGAGATATTAAGAAGTTATTCACTTTAGTGAATGAACGTCGCTTTTATATGACAACTAGAAACTTGTTGATTCCTTTCTGGTACATTCACTCATATAGTCCACGAGATGGGGTCTGTCGTATTTATACGATTGTATGGTGGTACTCGCCTTACCCATCGTTTAGGGAACTATCATCCAAGTCGACGGGGCGAGGTCCTTCGTATTTATACGATTGCACGGTGGTTACACATCTTACTCGCCATTGAGGAACTCATTTTATCATCCGAATGTACACGAGATGTAAGTGAATTAAACAAGGAACTACTAGTCACATATCAGTCGAAATTTTGTTAAATAAAGTAACGATAAATGTCAACAGGATTGCATTTAGTAATTCTTGTTTGCCAATCCAATATTTTGTTGCTATACTCTTTTGAGAGTAATTTCAGTTTAACAGCTATTACAGCTGATGCTTTGATGATTTTTATAATTGTGTTTGATACCTTTGAGAAGGATTTAAAGTAATTTAATCTTGTAAGATTAATCATTAATGGTCATAATTATTTTAAGGCAGATCAGTATTGCAGATTTTGATGTGAGAGATTATAGCACATTGGTGTTTTTCTACGATGTGAATTATGAAACTTGTGAAAGAGAATTTCTGCTATTTGAAAGCAAATATTAAATTACTGAAGTAATGTTTTTCCAATTGTTTAAGAAGTTGTCTAGAAGTGATCAGAGTAATTACAGTCATTGGAGATTATGTGCGTTAATAATTTGAAGCCATTTATATATTTTTGTAGATCATGCAACGTGGTTAAAAGAAGTTTGTGATAGGCATTTTGTGGAATTTGCCATTTGATAGTTGCAACGTTGATAATGTATTTTGAAGCGGACATGAGGTTGTCGTACCCAGTCTAGCGTTATTGTTGAAATTCATGCTGTATGTGCTGAATATTTATGGAGTTTTTGTAGCAATTCTTCTATTCAAATGTGATATTTGAAATATTGAAGAAATATAATGTCGTTGTGGATAGTTAGATCCAACGTGATGTCGTGGAGACAATAATATTTTTGGCATGATAAATTAAATACGAGATATAACTTGGAAGTAATAAAACTGTAAGACAACGTTCTATAAACCCTATTAAACAATTTGTTAGGAAATTAAACAAGTAGATGAAGTTGATAATACAAGATTTTCTGAAAATAATAATTAATGAAATAATAATCTGAGATTTAAGCATATTAACGATCTGACCTAATGAAATAAAAATCAGAATGACCTAATGAAATAAAAATCAGAATGACTAGATGAAATAATAAAATTAAATAACCAGATGATTGAAATTTAAATAAGTTGATAAATTAAATTTTGAAATAAATCGATGAATTAAATAAGTGGATGAATTAAAGATTGAATTAATTAAACTGATTGAAATGAATTATTAGACGATTGTAATGATGATGAATAACTGAATTAGAAGGTGATGATTAATTAAAGAAGCTGATGATTAATGAATTTATATGCAATTAAATAAATTTAATTGAGAGATGATTCGAAGGAATTGCAACTTGAAATGTGAATTTAAATGATGTAATGGTGAGGAATTAACGATTCTGACAGGAATATTTGGAATTTTGAAGTGAGAATTAATGTGAGAAATATTTAATTTGATAATAATGATGAGGATGACCAATGAGAATTTGAATTTTCTGTAATTCACAGATAAGAGATTAATGACGATGTAAATAATGTAAATTAATTATTCAATGTTTAGGAACATTTGATTAACATGTTCTACGTTCAAATTATACCATGCAAACCATAATTTATGTGATATTTAACATGAGTGATTATTATATGTGTATGTTTAGGCAGATTAGTAACTTAATTAAATCCACATTGATGTTAAATTAAAGAGAATTAGGTCTCAGGTTTCACAAATGTCAGTGACGAAAGACATAGTGCGACAGTGATCCTGAGAACCCAAGAGAACTTTATACATTTTTCTTGATAAGTGGATTGAAATAATTTTGCATTAGAAAGGAGATGGTTCGATTTTTTGGACAATGACAATTTAACTTTGCATTCGACCATACTCTTAGGTAGGATTTATATTTAAAATGTCTGTCTGACTATCAAAGTAAAATAAATTTGTTTTTATCTTAGTTGTGATCTGATGATGGTGTGATGTTCCTTTTTCTTTCCTTGTCTTGAGTAAGGCTTATCCGGAAAGGAAGTGGTTTTGCTAGGAATTCAGTTGATGGCGCCCATTTATATTTGAATTATTTTTATTAACTTAAGCCCGTAACGACCCTAGAGATACTTTGTCTCGTGAAACCCACTGCTTTTTCAAGAACTCAGCTGAATTTCCGACACATTCCTTATTTGACTAGAGGTTCATTTAACTCCGCTCTGTCCTGGAACTCCAGGGATGTGATGTTATAGCAGATGGGTCATCGCATCCCCAGGACGAACGGGTACAACACTAATGTAATTAATGGAATTGCATTGCGTCTTACAGCAATAGATGGACCTCTGAGAATCTGTTGCTATGGTTACCGGCTTGCATTCGTTCAATAGTTTATTTATTTATTTTAATTTTTTAGCCAACATAGAACTACATTAGTCAGGTTTATGGAGGGTTTTTCTTCTTTTTGTCAGCCCAATATTTCTTCATCCTTTCTGAACGTAATTTTCTTTCTGCTTCAGGAATGACTCTTCCTATTCACTGCTTGTTGATTTTTGTCTGTGGTCTAGTGTGTTTGTCTTTCAGAATCTTGAGTGTGTCTGTCTTGTATTTTAAATCTTCTATTGTAATATGTAACTCTCTCATGTCTTCTTTAAGTTCTGTGATCCATCTAATATTGTTCTTACTCTTACTCGTCCATAATTTTTCTATTATTTTTCTACTGATTATATTTTCTGGTGACCGTATTAGATGCCCTAAGAATGATATTCGTTTCTTTTTCATTGTGCTTGTCACTGGTTCTATTTCTTTATAAACTGTTTCGTTGGAAGCTAGTCTCCAGACTCCATTTACTTGATAACTTTTATTTAAACAGGTTCTCACTATTCTCCTTTCTAACTTGAGTACTCTATCTATTGCAACTGTGTTTGTTGTCTTGAATAATGTTTCACATGCATATGTAATTTGTGGCTGGGTGACTGTTTTGTAGTGCTTCAATTTGGTTGCTATCGAGAGACATTTTTTTATTATATGTATTCTTGGTAACATGCTGTGCTCTAACCAGTTTATCTATTCTATTTTGCCATGCTGGTTTCTCGTTCAGGTTGTATGTGATTACTTCACCGAGGTATTTAATTTTTTCTACAATTTTTATTTCTTGGTCTACCAACTTAATTTTGTTTGCAAGCGGAGGTTGAGTTAGCATAACTTCTGTTTTTTCAAATGAAATTTTCAAACCAATATTTTGAGCTATTTCCTGTATAGATTTTATTTGCAGTTTTGTTTCCTGAATATCATTGGCCAGAAAAGCTAGATCATCAGCAAATCCTAGACAGTTCAGATGTATGTTGTCTTTCTGGGTTCCAATTTTTATATTTTTCGAGTTGTTCTTGTACCATTCCCTCATAACGTACTCCAGCGCACAATTAATAATAATAAGAAGAAGTGATAATCCGTCACCCTGTCTCAAACCAGTTGTTACCAAAAATGGTTCAGAAAGTTCTCCTCTGAACTTAATTTTAGAAATTGTATTCGTTAGAGTAAGTTTTATCAATTTGATCAGCTTTGGGTGAAGTCCGAAATGTCTTAAAATTTTTAATAATGATGGTCTGTGGATGGAGTCATAAGCTTTCTTGAAATCTATAAATGTTATTGAAAGGGGCTTGTTTCGTTTTCTGTAATATGCCATGATTAGCTTCAAAGTTATTATTTGTTCAGCGCAGCTTCTCCATGGTCTGAAGCCTCCCTGGTATTCACCTAACTCTTGATCTAGTTGATCTTTAATCCGATTATATAGTATCTTAGAAAAAATCTTATAAGTGATACCCAGAATGGAAATACCTCTATAGTTGTCTGGATTACTTCTGTCACCTTTCTTATGAATTGGGTTAAGTATAGCTGTGGTCCATTGTTCTGGGATTTTTTCTGATATCCAAATCTTTTGTAATACCATATGGAGGGACGTCTGAGTCGAACTCCGGCGTATTTCCACATCTCTGCAAAAACCTGGTCTTCACCACACGCTTTGTTCTTCATTTCCTTAAGCGCTGTTTCAACTTCTTTCGCTGTAGGTGGGTTTATGTTTTCTGGTTTAGTTTTTATTGGGGTATGTGTATCAATGAATAAAATCTTTTCAGGTTCATCATTGTTCAAGAGCTTGTTAAATGCTTCCGCCATGATTTCTGCATTTTCCTTATTGTTATGCGCTATTTTTCCTTCTTTATTTTTCAACAATAATGTGGGGGAGCTGTATTTTTGCAATTGTTTATTAAAGGCTTTGTAATAATCTCTAGGATTGGTTTTTAATTATTTTCCTCAATAGAGTTTATTAAATCTTTTTGATATTTTCTCTTTATTCTTCTAACAGTTTGGGTGAATTCTTTTCTGACATTCTTGAGGTTAGTGGCGTTCTCTTCTGTTCTGTGGTCTTGAAATTTCAACCAAGCTTGATGTCTTTCTTCATGCATTCTATCACCATCAGAGTTCCACCAGGCATATCTTTTCTTTGGAATTAATGGAGATAGATCTTCTGCGTTCTGTTTAAATATTGGTATTAGTTCATCTAAATTGTCTGTTAGTCTTGTAGTTCCTGTTCTTTGCCGGTACGGGTCATTCTGGATTAACTGATGAGGGTCGTATGTCCTTTTCCCTCCAACCGTATTTTGTCTTTTTCTTCTTAACGGAGTAAATTTGATCTTGATTTTAATTAAGTAATGATCTGAGCCAGTGTCGGTTCCTCTTAGAACTTTGACATTGTGGATTTCCTTGTGATAGAATTTGTCCATACATACATGGTCTAGCTGAAATTCTCCTTTTGTCCAATCAGAATGTTTCCAAGTTTTGAGTTGGTGTGGTTTTCTTTTAAAATAAGTAGATTTGGAGATTAGTCCATGGGTTCTGAGAATTTCTACAGTTATCATCATCATCATCATCATCTTCAGAATCATCTTTCTCAAGCAAACTCTGCACAATCCGTCTATCATCAAGACGATCAAGATTATATAAATCCTCTCCTTTCCACTCATTTTCAGCCCGAAAAACGTGAAAATATAACCTTTCAGCAAGAAGCCATGCAATATAAGACACCATGAAGAATAATTAGGCAATAATTTCGGAGAGAATACTTCAGAACGAGTACTTACTTTATCACAGCGAAGGTCGCACGGCGTCTGTCAGACTCCGTTCACACTCGTGTAACAATGACCCACCACCACACGCGCTAGACTAACACTGGCGCGCTGACTCATTATTACGTTGGTCATGAATAGTTACTTGAAAGGTAGATGGAATTTCCGGTCAGTGGCTTTGGAATTTTCCTTTCAATTACAAAAGTAAGCTAGTGTGGCGTCTGTTCGACGCCGCGCGAGCACTGCAGGGTTAATCACAGGAAAGCGCCAACCATTACAAGTATGCTTATCAATGTCTGTATACAATTTGACTGGTAGCAAGGAACTTGTTACTGTACTAAACAAAAATTTGAAAATTTGCATTTCATATAACGACGTACCGGTACTTGATGAGTTATCAGCATTGGCGTTATAGGAACACAATAAGGCAGAGCAAAATGAAATGGGTTCGAACGTCCTGTTATGTCCTTAACAAATTTTCTTTTGAAAATTGTAAATTTCAGCAGGTCAGCCGGGAACAGTTGTTATGGATAATGCCGATTTCAGAGAAGACGGAATAACAGGTTCCGAGACTAGTCATTACACGAACATCATAATGGCACAACCAATATCTTCTCGCTGTGAAGCAGTTAGCGATGGAGCAGCGTTAGCTATACCAACGCCTGAAGTCAAAAGAGCTCTATCCTATCCTGTTGTCCTCAAAACTTTTAGCCACGATCGCCACGATGACGTACGCAATAATTCACAGCCAAAGAGTTTGGAATCCAGCGAACAAGCACCTGTAGTGCATCGAGTAGGCCTAATGGCTCACTCACTTGTGCGTGTGATTCAACTGGGAGAAAATGTACCGTCATATACTGGTTATCATTGTAACCTTTACCGACGGTAGTGGCTACGCAGGCTAAAGCGCTGCGTTAGGTCAAGGGGCCAAGCTCTCTGCTGACTCGGTAGACGCGTGGGTTCGAGCCCCACCCTCGGCTGTCCTTGAAATGGTTTTCCGTGGTTTCCCCATTTTCAACACCAGGCAAATGCTGGGACAGTACCTTCTGACAGGCCACGGCCGCTTCCTTTCACATCCTTGCCCAGTTTCATTCATCTTCGTCCATTCCATCTTTCATCCCGACGCGCAGGTCGCCCACGGGCGTCGACTAGAAAGACCTGCACTCGGCCTCTCAGGAGGCTACACGACAGAAAAAAAAATGTAACCTTTAAAGCCATATTGAAATGTGGGAAACATAAAATGTCAAATCTTACTCACAGCCACCATGCAAAAAGGTTGTCAAAGATGTGTTGGTGTCAAAGAGTTGCGGAACACAAGAAAATGCCAGTAATTCAACTTGTTGGTGATCAACCAGTTTTAAAATAGGTTGCAGTATATTGAAGAATATCTATGCGAGGAAGAGAATAGGTGGTCTCTCGTAAAGGGCGTATTAGGTGGATTTCACACAGAGATGTCATACCTTAATGCTCTAGGAAAAAGATTCGAAGGAAGTGGTATTGAGGAGCTAGCTGTTGCTACAGGTGTGGCTGCTATAGGCAATATAAAGCAAGCATTATCTGGAGAACACTA
Organism: Meconema thalassinum; assembly: GCA_946902985.2. NCBI lineage: Eukaryota > Metazoa > Arthropoda > Insecta > Orthoptera > Tettigoniidae > Meconema > Meconema thalassinum. The sequence continues at coordinate 306,420,320 of OX336390.1, forward strand.
CAACAGGGCAATGCGTCTGCAAAAATTGATAGCTGATCCGTTATTACGCATGCTGATTCTAAGATGTGTTGAGAATCACCCAGATCTACTTAACGGTTTAGAATATGTAGTGGATATCAAAACAGAACACGAAAGTGAAAACTTCGTTGCATCATAATCATTTAACAAATTTGTGCATGGGATCAAAGGAGATAGTTTGTTCTTGAAAATCGGTGCTGTGATGCTTGTAGTCCAGTTAATAGGGATGTGGCCAGCGTCCAATATGGCATTGAAAAAGGTAACAAGCCAATCTATCGGGTAACACTTCGGGAGTGTTAAATTAGCTGAAATACCTTGTGTAATGATGATTAATAATTGTAGGAGTGATGTGGTAATAGATGTTGTCTCCTCCGCTGACTATAACCCACCCACCTTCCCCAATTAATAACACGACTTATATAGTGAAATTTCAGTTGTGTCGTCCATTGTAGGCGTGGCTTATTTGACAAATAAGATATTGCCAACCCCACGTATACGGTAAACACGGCCGTGTGTTGTTTGTTTTGAGTGGAGTGAGCGATGTGAGCGCGCTCGCTTATTTCTGTTTATATAGGGACATCCTGAACTAGCTGCAACAGATAGCGCACAGGTATTTTGTGGAATCATTTTGTTCTTTATTTCAAATAGCATTTACCAAAAACACACAATTGACTGTTACATACTATTTAAAATGAAAATTTACTGTATTTTCAACTCGTCATTCTTCAAATTCGATGTGTATAGAATTCCAACGGAAGGCAAATCAATTGAGTCCCACATAGAACAGGTACGCCATCTGGCGGAAAATTTTCGTATACGATATCCCTATTCTTTGGTGTTGCGATTGTTGATACTCGTATTCGAAAGGCAAACCCCTAATTCTATGTTATTAATGTTTCACATACAAAAACAAACCTAACCTGGGGCTTACGCCCCAGACCCCCTTGCTTGTGCTACTAGCAGTAATTTTCGGCCAGGCAGTACCTAACCTAGTAGCGGACATAAATGCTATCTTATTAATGTTTTACATACAAAAACAAACCTAACCTGGGGCTTATGCCCCAGACCCCCTTACTTGTGGTACTAGCAGTAATTTTCGGCAAGACAGTGCCTAAGTTAGTAGTGGACATAAAAGCCAGTAGTATCTAACTCCGCTTCGTAAGCCAATAGTTTTTCGCTTCGCTGGATTACCTATCTACGCTCCCGATTCGTAAGCTAATAGTTTCTCGCTTCGCTCAATTAACTCTCTACGCTCTCTTAGCTCGCTACACATGACCTGTGTCGTGTATTTTGTGTACCATGCATTGGCAACAGTGAAATGACGTCTCGTTAACAATTGAACACGCCCAATGCGCATCCTTCAGTAGCAGTTGAGCAACGACAAGCCATGACAATTGCCGTCGTTCGCCGTCGTTCAATGAACAATAAATAACTACTTACGTCACATATTTACGTGATTTTAGTACTTATTTCCTGAGCAGTATTCATAATGGACAGTAATTTCAATTGATAATAAACTAACTTTCTTCGGCTTTTCCCAATTAATTGGGGTCGCCGGAGTCAACCAGGCTCATTTTGGTTTTGGCCGGGGATTTAAGGCCGGATGCCCTTCCTGATGCCACGTGATTTTTCGGGTGAAAATTCCACCCCACTGTCACCGGGATTCGAACCCCGGCCGTCCGGGTGAAAGACGAGCAGCTAAGCCACTGCGCCATCACGCTCCCATTTTCAGTTGATAATGACTCCCGGAATATCAAATAAGGTATGAAAATCATACATTAGGTAAGTAACAATGTAGGATCTTGGTTCATCACTCCCGAAGAATTACCGTTTGTTCTGTAGTCTTTGGGTTCCCTTGCCCTTTATGCACACATAGTGTTCAATATCCCCTGCTGTTCTTGCTCGGGCTTTGGCCAGACGGTAAATATCCTTTTCACCTTCTTTGGTGACCAAGTTAAGATAGAGGTTGTTGTAGTGGTTGGCTCTTGCTTCAGCCACGGCTTTCTTTGTCTCTCGTTTAGCAGTGACGTACCTTTCTCTGTTCACGTCTGTCTTTAGAGAAAGCCAGCTTTTATATGCTTTCTTCTTATCATGGACCTTTTCTTGTACCTGATCTGTCCATAGGCATGTCTCCTTGTCAATAAGGCGACGCCCTGACTTTGTGGTACTGGTACCCAATGCTTCTGCTGCAGCAGTAGTCACTGACTCAAAGAGATCAGTCCATGCCACGGGTCCTTGCGGTGTCGATGGAATTCGGATCGACAAGAGGGAAATGTTATACAGTTAACCAATTCTGATTTCTGGTCTTGTAGTTTCCACCACTTTACTTTTGTTGGGCCTCTTTACATCCAACTATCCTGCGTTTACTGATCCTCAGGTCTGCAATGAGTAGTTTGTGTTGGGGGTCAACACAATCGGAAGGTATAACCTTCACATCTATGACTGTTCGGAAGTTACATCGCCGTACCAGTACAAAGTCGTTCTGGCTTCTGCTGTCACCACTGGTGTAGGTTATGAGTGACTGGTGCGCTTCTTAAAGAAAGTGTTGCCTATGAGAAGGCTGTTTGCTTCTGCAAAGTCGAGGACTCGGCATCCGTCATCATTTCGTCTACCATGACAACAATAACCATTCTTATTTTGACCAACATGTCCATTCAAGTCCCCACATACGAGTAAGAAGTCCTCCTCTGGGCACAACAAGGCAAGATTTTGGAGTTATTGCCAAAACCGTTCTTTCTCACTCTCATCATAGCCAGTTTGTGGGGCATATGTACTAATGATGTGTAACTGACAAGATGCATATCTATGATGACGGTCATGAGGCGGTCTGAATGTCGATTGACCTCGGCTACCTGATTTCTTAAGTTGGCACAAACAACAACAGCAACCCCATTTCGGTTGCTTGTTCCATGGTAGATGAGCTGGTATCCATCTCCTATTTCACGAGATTTCTGTCCTCTCCAACGAGTTTCTTGAATACAGGCAATGCCCACTTTCCGTCTTTTGAACATATCTGCCAGTTCTCGGCTTCGTCCTGTAAGAGTTCTGATGTTCAACGTAGCAATGCGTAGCGGTGGTTCTTTACTCTGATCCCGCTCTTGAACCAGTAGCCCATGTATTTGGCACGGCAGTTGGGCGAGGCCGACGCACGTCGCTTCCGGGGGACGCCCGATACAGATGAGGTTGTCATGATCCATTAGTTGCGACAAAGAATGAACCAATCGGCCTGTCGCCCCAGCCAGACGTCGGGTGCATTTTATACTTACTGCCAGATGATAGTTAGGCCGCTCCTAACATGATGATAATAATAATAATGCCGAAGAAGCATTTTGCCCTGTATACAAACAGCTGACATAGACAGGGCAGAAGATGTAAGTGACCAATGTATACTCTGTGCAGTGTAGAGTTCCTATCTGTTTCGTGATTTCTATGGGAATGGTGTTTGTTATCACTCTGACTAGCGATGGAAGCGTCATCTAACTAGTGAGAGCAGCGCCACCTGACATACACAAGGCTACGATGATAGGTTAGACAGAGCCGCGGGGATTCGAGGACAGTTTCTTCCTTGGCATTGATATCCATTGTAGCACGGAGATAACGGGCGTTATCTTATGTTAAGAATAACGTCTCAAGTTGTTTCCCTACAATAAGGTACATAACAGAATTGGCGACGAGGATGGGATGTGAAGTGATTGCGAGAAATTAAACTAAAACCAACCCAGTGCTTAAAAAAAGAAAAAAAAAGGACCTCTGTGTGCGAATCTTACCAATTGTTCCGTATAATCAAAGAGCTTCCAATCTTATGTGGATAGCCCGCCCCACAAATTCTTTTCATATTTTCCTTGCATTCCTAGCTTAAGCTTACCTACACATACTGTAATATCAAAATGGGAGAGGCAAATCTAGCCGCAGTTTTAGAACGGATGATGGATACGATGCAGCAAATGCAGGCACAACAGGCTAATCTATGTACAACAAGCCTTAACTCAGGACAGAGGTACAACAGCTCAAAATAATTACACAGCGGCTTCGGTGGCGTAGTTGGTAGCATGCTGAACTTCTATGCCCAAGATCGCGAGTTCAAACCCGGCCGAAGTCGACGGATTTTTTAAGAGCGTTAAAATCCCTCAGTATGCCTTCCTTCGGAAGGGAAGTTCAGCCGGCGCACAGTGTGAGATTTAGCCTATCTAGGAGAACTTTACTCAATTTCCCGACCATGTTATTTTTCACAAAATATATGACATTTAGTTCACTAAATATCCCAGTCAAAAGAAAATGCTACGCACTTGTACTATAGTCACCCGCAACGTCTGTCAATGGGGCTGAAAACAAAGTAAAGACGCGTACGCTCTCAGAGCCCTGCAACAGCCGTGCAGTGTGCAGTATGTTTATTCGACTGGCGACGAGCGCTGTGACGCAGAGTGGTCAGTGCTGTGCTTCAATGTTATTGCTGATATCTGAAGGTAAGATTTTGTATGTTAACTTAAAATTTCATTGAAGGGTTAGGTTTCAATGTTGCCTTGAGAAGAGGCTTGTCATGAACAGAAACTACTGTAGTCTCTTGAAATTCAAAGAGGATTCTACTCAGGTGTTCCATCGTGTTCCGACCTGAAATTTGTTTCACATTATAGCTTATTAAGTATAATACTAGCAACGATCGAAATATCCTGCGCAAGTTTGCGCGATAACGACCAAACGTCCTGTCTGTTTCAGAATGGCACCCGTGTTTACGTGGCGTACTATGTTCGATGAGTGGGCAAAATCTCACACAAACCAGTCAGAAGTTCTTTCAAACTTTATAATGGAACAAACGGGAGTCCCGGAACTTTCGCCTAGTTCAATGGCAAAAATAAGCAAGTGTGTACACAGTATACAAGTTAAATGGGATAAAGCTAATCGACATCGGGGGAGATTTTTATATGACAACGCGACTTGGTTGGACAATGAAGTCGACTTTAATTTTGCAACTGATCCTCCGATTAATCCAACCAAGGCCGGAAGACATCAAAAATCCTTTAAAGATTGTTCCTCCAAAGTTCAGACTAGAAAAATCAAGGCACTTGTCGAATCTACAAGTCATGAAGAACTGTCGAAGGCTATTGAACTCTCATTGCGCAAGGCGGGAAAACGCGACTCGGCTGCAATCGTGAAGGAGCTTTGTTCTTCTTCTCCTACAAGGGGCGTAAACTTCAATAAGGCTCGAAATTCACCGATTGAAGTGTCACCTAATTCTCCGCTTGAAGTGTCACCCAAGTTGTCCGCCGATGAAGCATTAGCTTTATTAGTTGATGGAAATCTTTCTACGAACCAATACAATATTGTGCGAAATCAAGCAAGAAAAATCGGCAGTAAAATTTATCCATCGCACGATAAAGTAAAGGATGCTAAGAAACTTTGTTATCCTAACAATATTACAATCACTGAAACATCCGCTGAAATTTCCTTGCAGTCTCTTCTTGAGCACACTGTAACAAGGCTTAGTAAAGCCCAAGAAGTTGTACTCAAGACTTTACCCGGTGTTGTTAGTAACATTAACATTGCTGTTAAGTGGGGCTGTGACGGTGCCCAACAGAGTGTGTATCGTCAAAAATTTTCAGATGAACAATCGACAGACGAAAGTTCGTTTAGCATCTCCATGGTACCTATTTAAATTTATAGTGCAAACGACGACCATAAATCTGTAATATGGCAAAATCCAGCTACATCTTCAACTAGATATTGCCGGCCCATAAAGTTCGTTTTAACAAAAGAAACAGTCGATGCTGTAAAAAGCGAAGTACAGAAAGTTGAAGGACAAATAGCTAATCTCACTCCTATTATAATAACTGTGGGCAACAGGGAATTCATCTGCAAGCCTAACATGATGTTTTGTATGATTGACGGAAAAAATTGTAATGCAGTATCTGATTGTTCTTCAACCCAAATATCGTTATTTGTGTGGAGCTCAACCGAGCGAAATGAATGACCTTCGTACTCTATCCCAGAAAGAAGTTCAACAAACATTTTTGACTTTTGGACTGTCACCCCTGAATTCTTGGATACGGTTTTCCGAATGTATACTCCACATCTCGTATAGACTGGATATTATGAAGTGGCAGGTTCGCGGCAAAGAAAATAAAGCTAAAATGGAAGTGAAAAAAAAAAAAAAAGTCCAAGAGGAATTTCGTTGTCAGCTCGGGCTAATAGTAGATATGCCCAAGCAACAATCAGGAAACACGAATGATGGCAATACAGCTCCTAAGTTTTTCAGAAATGCTGAAAAATCATCAGAAATAACTGGAATAAATGTCGAATTGATAAAGAGATTTCATGTAATTTTAGAATCTCTTAATTGTGGTTTCCCGATTCATGCAGATAAATTTAGTGAGTATGCTCGTTCTAGTTGGAAATGTATTTGACACCCTATCCCTAGTATTATATGCCAACAAGCATTCATAAAGTTTTGTATCACGGTAAAGACATCATAGCCTCAAGTATCTTGCCAATAGGCCAGCTATCAGAAGAGGCCCAGGAAGCTAGGAATAAAGACAATAGAAAATACAGGGAACTCTTCACACGAAAATCAGCCAGAATACATACAAACACGGACTTGGTTCACAGATTGCTTATTACATCCGATCCATATATTACTAGTTTACGTGCTTCTCTGAAAACTAAATGCCCGAAGTTTTAGAACTTTCAAGGGATCTTGTTGTAAATGCTTCGGATAACCACTCTGATGATAGCTGCAGTGATACAGACTGGATCAGATAACTTTCTTTTGTGTTTGCGCATGTTTTATGTCGTACCTTGTTATTACGTTTTAATTTTATGGACCGAAAATAGTTGTAGTTCCCATTGTCACCAAAGTTTAATTTCAATGAATCTGGCTGCATCAAAAGCCAAGAGCAATATATATGTTGTATATTTGACGGTAACACTAGCCAAATTTGTGTCTTACGTTTGTCAAACTTGTGTGTTATTAGCCTATTTTCAATTTTGAAAAAAAAAAAAAAAAAAAAAAAAAAAAGGTTTTGAGATCACCTTTTGTCCGTGTGTGTGTGCGCGTGTGTGTGTGAGGTGTGTGTGTGTGTGTGTGTCCCTAATAAAATCTAAACGGCTGGAGCGATTTCAATGAAACTCGGTAATTTCATAGCACTATTCCCGACGACCTCGACCGTGCCCTTCAAATTTTGTTACGTCTCAACAATCCAAAATGGCGGCAGTACGAAATATTTCACCAGCATTCAATATCTCCGAAACTATTCCCGATATCTCCCTGGAACTATTTACGGTCATAAAGGGAACTACTAGAAGTTCATCTATGTGTCTTTTGAAAAACTGGTAACTACAAAACCAACATGGCGGCCACGAGAATTTGGGACTTTTAAATAGACGTTTCTCGCGATTTAACCAACCAAACGCAATAAAACTTGGTGCAGTATATGTTTATACACATTGTAATGCACTGACATATAACTTCGTTCAATTGTTTACATAACCACAAGATGGCGGATGTGCTAAATATTTCACCGGCATTTTATATCTCTGAAACTATTAGGGGTATCACCCTGAAATTTTGTACGGAGATAAAGGGCACTACTGGAAGTTCATCTATAATACTTTCAAAAACCGGTTAACTACAAAACGAACATGGCGGCCAAGCGAATTTGAAAATTTTAAATAGACGTTTCTCGCGATTTAAAGTTTCAAACGCAATGAAAACTGGTACAGGAAATGTTTATACACATTGTAATGCACTGGTTTCTGATTTAGTTCAATTGCTTACATAACCTCAAGATGGCGGCTGTGCGAATTTTAAAATTAAGTTTTTATTTCTTGTGTCGTAATCATGCGATCGAAGTGAAAGTTTGAATATTGAACCTACGCAATAACTAACCTTTAATGGTTCATGACTCTATGGCCTATACATTTAACAATCCAACATGGCGACCATCCGAAATATTTAGACGGCTCTGAATATCTACGAATCTATTATAGCAATCAAACTGAATTGTTGTATGTTCATAGGGGCTATGAACTTAAGTTCACCTATAGGACTTTAAATAACCTGGTGATCACAAATCCAACATGGCGGTGACGCGAATTATAAATATTCACATGGACGTTTCTCGCAATTTAACCATCCGAGTGTAGTGAAACTTGGTACAGTAAATACTTATACGTGTGTCAATCCAATGGCATCTAATTTATTTCAATTGTTTCCAAAACCACAAGATGGCAACTGTGCGAAATTTTAAAATCTCCTTGTTTATTCTTGTGTCCTAATCATGCGATTGAAGTTTGAATGCTACACGTACACAATTATCTTCATGTAACAGTACATAACTCTAGGACCTACATATATAAAATCCAACATGGCGACCATCCGAAATATTTAGTTCGTTCTCAATATCTACGAATCTATTACAGCAATCAAACTGAAATTTTGTATGTTGATTGTGGCAGTTAACATAAGTAGGATATATGAAAATAGGCTGTATAGTTCTTCACGGAACTACTTGGTTTTTTTTTTTGGACAAAAATACAAATAAAACATTTTTAATCTCTAACTACAAATTAAAAACTTTATTTTAATTCTAAAGTAACCAAAATCTGCCAGAGATAAGTTTACATTAGCCAGTGAATAAAGTTCCTCTGGTTGGGCAAAATCTCACACTGTGCGGCGGTCCAATGTCATAAATTTATGGCACGTTAAAGAACCTTCCACTAATTACACCTGTGTGAAGCAAACTTATAGGTTAAACATTTGACAAACGCTCTTAGGTTCCGACGTTCGTCGCCAGGAGCCGACTGTGGTGGCATATGGTAACCAAGTTCTGAACTGAATGTTGTTTTAATTAAATATATATTTTCCATTGTAATATGCACAATATAATGCTTAATTTTATTACGTCTGAGTAATTAGAAAACAAAACATATAAAAAATTCATTCAAAAAAAAAGGTGATAGGTTTTGAACCCTAGTAAAACGGATAAGAGACTAACGCTTCACCACACAGCCAAACATGCCGACCGAAATTCATCGTTATCAATAGACTTGCATACAACGTATTAGCAAATAATGATTTGGACTAAACGATTTCTTCAGTGGAGTATATTTTTTACATATAAAGCATTTCATACAAAGTTTGTATTAATTCTATCAGTAGGCTATATTGCATGCAATACTCAAAGTAGTGAAATATAGGTCAGGCACAAGATATCAGCTGCCATCTTGTCTTGTAACCGAGACCACTCGGCTCTTTAAAGCCACTGTTACCTTGTAATATTATCATATGAACTTAAAATATCGAACGGGCCACATCCCTTAGGACAGTTTAAACCATTGTCGGTTCGATAATCGGAACTAATGGGTTGAAAGTTATTAATTATAATGCTTCCATTATTCTCACGGCCTCCATTCTGAAATGGTACCGCTGATGACCTTGTAGTTTGGGCGCAGGACGTGCAAAGGTATGTTGTTACCTAATTTGGTAGAGAAATGATTTTAGTTGAGTCGTTATCTGATTTTTCGTTTGAATGGCCGCCATTCAGTTTTGGTAAATATGGCGGCGATATAAAACATGACACCGAGGTGCCCTTTGGTGCATTCCTTGGAATACACGCTCAGTTAGAGTTAGCAATTGCTGCTCTTTGCTTTCTTTCTTTCATTAATGCTTTCTTTCCCTTCTCGCAGACACCGACAGTGATCCCTTTGTATTTCTCCTTTCCTTCGAGCAGGAATTTATTGTGTTTTTGAGTTTGTTTCAGTTGCTTATTCTGTGAAAACTTCACTGGCTCACCGCCGAAGTTCTTCGGATTCATCGAGTCAAGAGGACTTACACACCACTCCACCAGGCGTCATCTTCGTCGTCACTTATCATCTCCATGAAGATTTATTTGATGTATTCCTTTGTCAAAGTGTAGAATTTTTTGACTTTTAAAGTCACACATTTTTCCGTATTGACAGAATGTAATAATAAACAAAGTTTTTATTGACTAGGCGGAACCATAAAAACTTTGTTTATTATTAAAGTGTAGAATATTTGCATTTTTCCGATGTTCCCCACCCTGCACAATCTTCTTTTGTTTTCCTCCACCTCTCCCCCCGTTCGTTAATGCTCTCCATGGCTCGTTTTCGCCTTCTCACTTCTTATTGAGTCGTCGCCGTTTGAGTTCGGCCTTTTTTCAGAGGTATACATTCAAATCGCCGGCATGTTGTGGTATTGGATGTAGGCTAACGACTGCCAGGAGCCATCAACCTTCAGCGGCTATGAAAAAGCTAAGTACAAATCTTCAATGATCTTAAACACATTTTAATGGTTTTAATCTATGCTGAACGCTTTTAATGGAAATGTATAGACAGTGTGGGGAATTACGCAATATTGTGCAATAACCGTCTTCGTGGGATTTTCTTTGTCATGCTTTAGCTAACCAATCTTGCTTTAAAACATGAAATTTAGTACTTCTTGTACGAAATAAAGGGGATACCTTCCCTACACCGTGGGATTTCTGCTAATACTCATACCTGTCTATAAACTTAACTTTTTCCACCGTGGGATTTCTAACGCCCTATTGGCAACTCCAGCTGATATGACATCTAGCGGTAAAAATGAGAAACTTACCAAGTAGGGTACATTTGTCACGTGGTGACTGTATGTGGTTTCTTGTATTGGAAAGCAGATCGTGGTAAATTCTTCGTGTTTTTATACATAAGTAATACGTTTTACTCGTTGATAGAGTGCAAAATGAGTAAAATCAAAGTATATTGCTCAGTTTACGGCTGTAAGTCGATGTATAAGAGGGCTGCGGATATAAGTTTTCATCACTTTCCAAAAGATGCAAATAGCAATAGCCGAAAGGTGACGATACCAAATAAATACGGGCAACAGGAGCGGGTTGGACCACACACCACTACACTCACTGACAACAGGACGAGTTGTTCACTGTTACGCCGAGCCAAGCCGTACCAAGACAGCCAAGCCTACACCAGCCGAGGACAGCCAAGCTTCATCAGTCAGGTATCCTTCCCCGCTCCCTAGTTCATTTCCAATAACCCTACCAACCGCCATCATCTCACTCTGCGATATCCGAGCCATTCCACTACGAGTCAAATAGGCCTAATTTGACTTCGCAGGGTAAATATATACTCTGTGAGAACCTGTTACCAGTCCGATATTCATCACCAAACCCACCTGCTAACCATCCAAATCAAGCAATTCCTGTCTCCCCCGAGTTTTAATACAATTTACCACGCAGCAAATAATTTCTAGAGTCTATAGTACAGTGAGCAAACTCAAATATAGGTTTTAAACGTAACAGTGCCATGACTCGAACTGCTCAAAAACAAATACCAGCAGATAGCCGATGCTTGATAATATGCAATTGACACATAAAATCCAGTGGAACACACAAATTAGATCACGTGCATCGCACAGTTATACATATATACAAATAAAAATAACACTGTCATTATTTTAGGGACCACATTTACTGATTATAACCGAAAAATAAAAAGTGTTCCGTATCAAACCCGTGTTATTGAGTATTTTTACCCTACTTATCCAGACCGACCGCAGCTCCCCAAGTGTTAGTTTGAGTTGCCAATTCAACTGTCATCGCAGCTCTGGAAAGTTTCATTCAAAACAAGCTTTCAACCGTCAAAACCTATTCTAAATACTATCGAAATCACCGCAACTTTAAGTGAACCAGAACTATTAACTGCAATCCAAAAACTTTCTAACGCAATAAACCTACTTAAGTCAAACTCAGTGAATTCATAAACTACATTCTGAAGACTACATACTGCTAAAACTTGTCAAAATGCAATTTAATGAACTTACATATACTACAATAGTGAACATTTACAATCTATCAACAAACTATCAGTACTTCGAATGTGTGTGTGCTAACTTCAACCGCGTCGCGTTCGTTAGAGCAATAAATTGGCCAGAACTATAAATCCCTATTTCCTTTCCTCCAAATACCTTTTACTAACAAATCTAGGTTAATTTAACTATTGAGTTATATTTCTACGAGGCCTAGCCCATAGAGGCTCCCTCCCATCTTGTTGGATATCCCATTTATTCACTCTGCGAAAATATATGTGGTTATAATCCACATTTTAATCTTTGTTTTCTCCTGCTACGTGACACAGGGCAGCATAATTTTATATTTGTTAAACTTTCTCAATTAATACAGGCCTCACAAAAGGTGACCTGCCCTATTAGAGTTTAATATCTCTTAAATTCCGTATAAATAGTAGTGGTTATAGAAACCACTTATTAATCTCCTTTTTTTTCTTATCCTGCTAAGCTCAGGAATTCCTAATTTTTGCTTTTACTAAGGTATTCCAAAGGCCTTAATTTAGAAAAATTAATATACCACCTAATTAATTTAGAGAAATACTAAGCAATTTTGTAATTACTTTACTATTATCCTTTTAAGCTTGAAGTTCCTAATTGTAACTACATTTCAAACCCTTGTATGGGTTTAGTGCATGTAACAGGTTCCAAACCTTGAAATTGTTAATTATAAACTTTACGCTTCTAGAAGTCTGAGACTTCAAAAGTTTGCTAAACCAAAAAATATGTTCTTAACGTGAATTAGATTTCAAATCTAACTATCAAATGCTACTATTCTAACTTTTTCAATTTGTTAAATATTTCTTGATTGTTTGGTTTCCTATTTCTCATGCTAGAAAAACGGCTAGGCAGGACCTTCTCTTCCCTAATCTTTCTCCTGAAATTATTCTATGCTCAAAGAAAAAGGCAAAGCCCTAAATGATCAGTTCATTAAAAATCCTATCACTTGTTGCGTTTGAAACAAAACTTCTTATAACAACATTTACTAAGCATCTCTAGGCTATCACGGCTAATTCTAGTAAATCATCGAGGCAAGTGTAACTCGCTTTGCCAGCTTCCTACTTGTAGAGATTTTCTCTCTGACTTGTGTTCTACTTTCAAAATTTTGGTTTTGTTCAAATTAGGTTCGAGGTGTTCCTCCTTTCTAAACTTTTAGTCGGCACCCTGCTGGGTAAACGTATAGCCTGCTTTAAGTGCAACAATTGGTATTCTTTAAAAAGTTCACTAATAATAATATTAATCAAAATATTGTTAAAAAGCGCTAGAGCTGCTTTATCTCTGCCCACTCTGGGGACATTCGGTCTTTCTGTCGGAGATCCGACAGTACCTGATACTAAAACTATTCCAGCCAATTTAATTCTTTCCGGCATTTCAGAATGCTCTCTAAAGTTTCACCCTTTTGAAGGGAAAGTATTCAAATCCTTGACATTTGTCATACATTGCCTTGCCAGCACACTACGTCCCTACAATATACCCGCAATCAGGCTCGGGAGGGAAAGAGCATTTAGCGATAGCTTGCAGGTGACCTAAGCTCACGCTGCATTCTCCGTTGGACTTGTTCTGCTCCCCGCACATTTTATGTACTGCACAGACCTTGTGCAGCGGAACCTCTTTATTTTATTTCGGTTTTGTGATGGATTCTCTTCCTATCTGCCAAAAATTGTTCCCTCTCCTAAACCTACTTCATTTTCTCTCATCATCTTCCGTGAGGTAGTGTTGACTAAAAGAATTAATTGGTATTCTGCGCGAAGGCAGGTTCGAGCCCCCGAAGAGGCTACCCCCAGCCGGAGTTTACGTGCGGTAGGGTGGCCAGGGCCTTTCCGCTCCTCCTTATGTTGGCCAACAGCGCGCAGTACCTAGAACCGGCATACCATCAAAGTTCTGACTGCACCCAATGTTGCTTAACTGCGGAGTTCTCATGGGATCCCGTGTTTAAACACGGCTAGGCCACTCAGAATTAACCTACCACCCTTTGCTAGTGCTACCTCTGTACCAAATTTCGTTCAATTCAGTTTCACCGTGTTTGAATTGATAGGGGGGGGGGGGGCAACTAACATACATAGTAAACACACACAGACATACATTTTTTGGTCCTGTGTAGATCTCATAAGTCTTCTTTAACTTTTTTGTTGCAAAAATCGAAAGTAGGCTAAAAATCCGATCTCTAGATATAACATGTAACGGGCACTTGATAACAGCCTGTTTATATTCCACTCCAATTGATCGGCTTTATCTCCTCACAGGAGTATCACCACCCTCTGTTGGACAGCTTTTGTTGCTGCTCATGAGTTTGCGACGTCATGGTCATTTAGCCCCATGTATTTGAGTGTATATAGAGATATCAAACATCACGCACGATTTATAAGAATAAGTGCCTTTCCCAAAACACTAAGATACGTCACTATGAAACGATTCTGAAGCCAGTAGTTTTGTTCGTAGCTGAAAAGGCCGATAACGGGCTCCTCGAAGAACTGGAGAAGAAAGAGCGCAGAATCATAAGAGGAATCATGGGATCCAATTACAAGAATGGCATCCACCAAACAGGGAAGTCTATGGGATAACAGAGAAGTTTACAGACACAATCCGTAAAAGATGGGCATGATTTTATTGCCAATTCAGACAACTGGATGGCAACAGGTGACAAAGAAGATATTTCATTTTTTTGATTCCAACTATAGACCACGGTGCCCTGGTTTAGAAACACCAATGAAGACTTCCAAATGCTCCAAATCAATAACGATGCGCATTGGACTGGGATCTCTTCCGCAAGAAGATAGTGATCAACGGACTTAACCGAGTCTTGCCTCCAAAAAGACGACATGGTGCCCCTTGGACTGAGGAACGCAAGCAGGCTCATTTCCAAAGGATGAGGGAATTCTGGGCGCAAATTAAAGCCAAATGTAACAAGAATTAACGTGGAATTATAGCGAATTATCTATATATATATATATATATATATATATATATATGAATGCATGATTCATCTTACAACCTGTGTTATTGTTGTGACTGTATTAGAATTTGTATTGTAATTGAGACTAGGATTGGGACGGGGCTGGGGCCGGCTGTGGCATCAAGTTAAGAACCAGCCCGGCATTTGTCTAGAGTAGAAGTAGGAAAACCATTCTAGGATGGCTGAGACGGGAACCACGAGGTTTAGTAATCCCCCCGATCATCATCATCATCATCATCATCATCATCTTCATCAGCATCATCATCATCAGCATTTATTGTACCTAGCAGACCATTTAGGCCCATGATAGAAAGCAAAGAAATATGACACACACATCAAATATTCAACATTGCATAACACTATCCTACTCAATCACTCAGGAAGGATCATTATCCCAATTACAATCACAAGTATTTGTTACAAATGCCGTTCCATTTACTTCTATCCATTGCATCATCCAGTACTGCTGTTGGTTCCACCTGCTGCAACGTTCTCATCATCCTATCCTTCCATCTCGTCCTCGGCCGGCCTCTTTGGCGTCTGCCAATCAGTTGAGCATTAAACACTCTGTTAGGGATAGATTCCACAGCTCTTACGATATGACCCATCCACTGTAGTCGTCTTCCTCTGATGATCCTACCCACATCAGCTTTCCCAAACCATTGGTATAAGTCCTCTTCCCCCCCGATCGGAAATACATTTCTTGGCAGACTCGGGAATCGAACCCGGACCTCGGGGATGACAGCCAAGAATGTTAGCCACTACAGAACAGCGATATAGGAGAGGATCAAAATGTAATACGCAATCTGTATCCTACACTTGACACGAGAAGGTCAGGTGTGACTAGGGCCTGGTGACTGTACTATTTTCCACCATAGATAAGTAATTTTTCTTATTTGTGCCTCACTACAGTACTCACATTCTAATTTTATAATGAGTGGCGTCTAGCAATCAATCTAATTCAGACCCATATCAGTAATGAATATGCACAAATGTATGTAAAGACCACCCAATTCGTAATAAGTTACAAAGGGGGCTCTGCCAAGAAATTTAATTCTGATCTGAGGGCTGGAACGGGATACAGCCTACTCAGCCACGTGAGACATAACTTAGAGGAGGTCAGTTCGATGCCCCCCTTAGCCGTCCTAGAACTTGTTTTCCATGGTTTCCCACGTCTACACCAGGGGAATGCCAGGATAGTTCCTAACTTAAGACCATACTCGTATCTGTCCCAATCCTATCCTCAGTTACAAATACGCACACTAGTACAGTTATCACAATGACACAGGTTAACAAACAAATAATCGTTAACCGTGGTCCTTAAAAGGGCTCAGATGTGGATGTTTCTGGTGTGAAAGGATCAGCAGTCAGGTTATTCTAAATCATTCTCTGGCGTTGCCCAGGGTACGCCCGATTGCTTTTATTATTCCGATTACAATTAATCAAAGCGGTCTTCGGGGAGGCTCCTGTACAGAAGACGATCTTCATTAAGGAACAGAAAAAGCATTGGAAGTGGCCATGTTTTGGACAAAAATAATATAACTGTGTGAAATGTGTACGTTTCTGATATGAGAATAATAATAATACAAACAAATATACATACCCAAGTACACGGGACTGCATGACCACGATGACGTAAAGCTCCTAAATGAATCAACAACAGCAGACATCAACGTGGACATAGAGCATTTCTGGAATTTACACGGGAATTCATTAAGTTTTTTTTTGTCGTGTAGCCTCCTGAGAGGCCGAGTGCAGGTCTGTCTAGTCGACGCCCGTGGGCGACCTGCGCGTCGGGATGAGAGATAAAATTGGGCAAGGATGTGGAAGGAAGCGGCCGTGGCCTGTCAGAAGGTACTGTCCCAGCATTTGCCTGGTGTTGAAAATGGGAAACCACGGAAAACCATTTCAAGGACGGCCGACGCTGGGGCTCGAACCCACGCGTCTACCGAGTCAGCAGTGAGCTTGACCCCTTGACCTAACGCTGCGCTTTAGCCCGCGTAGCCACTACTGTCGGTGCCGTTAATAGGATAGCTGATAAATTTGATGCCACCCTTATCCTTGATTGATGCCCTGACACAGCCAGTGTAGGACGTAATTCAGTTCTAATAAACTCGTCGAGTAAGTCAGATTTTGTCACTTCAAATCTCTGCAAGCAGCCATGCGAGCCAATTTGCATTCCCTGAAGTGAAATGTCAGCGTGCAGTGAATGGTCTTGTTAGATCGTGACATCCGCGTGTTATGTCCGCATTAGGCAAATGTCTCCCGTTACTCGCAGACCTTTGAGACAGGGCACACGAGAGGGAGAGAGCGAGAGAGAGATTGATTATTTATGTTCGACGATCAAGAAATGTGAATATTATATGTCAGAAAACTGTATCAAATGATACAGTTTCTCCAACCAATCAGAGTTCAACATTTTCATTCATTGACCAATTAGGTAAGGTAAGTTCCTCATTTCTCTACTAGAAAGCGCTATAAAGGCAAGGAGCTTAGATATCTAACCTTCTTGGCTTTCATAGTGATTCAAGGAACAACAAAATTTGACATGCAAGCTGCCCTCTGGGTGTCAAATAAAAAGCTTGGACCCGGCATCCTAGGCCATACGATATTATTATTATAGGGTAAGGATATCTTCGCACATGCTCTCAAAATCCAACATGTCAGACATGAATTACATGATTTGAAAGTTGTCAATTTAGCCTATTCTGGAACAACCATTGTAGTTACAATGCCAAACACAAAGACAAAATCAGCACGGTAACAGGAATACGCTATGAAATAAGCAAGAAATTTAGGAATCTACGTCCAGAAGTTTGCAACACCATCCTTCTAGCCATTATCGACATGGAAAGTGTGCACCGTCCCCAATTGTTTGCATAAACAAACTGGGCTATATTGCAAAAGACATAGCACTGTACCTTAATATCCGCAACTCCAATGAATAATGAATAATTAGAGTAAAAAAACACTGTTTTTCCTAGGGTTGAAAGATAATTAGAGTGATAAAACACTGTTTTTCCTACGGTTGAAAGATAATTAGAGTATAAAAACACTGTTTTTCCAAGGGTTGAAAAATAATTAGAGTGAAAAAACACTGTTTTTCCTCGGGTTGAAGAATAATTGGAGTGAAAACACACTCTTTTTCCTAGGGTTGAAGAATAATTAGTGTAAAAAACAATGTTTTTCCTAGGGTTAAAAAATAATTAGAGTAAAAAAACACTGTTTTTCCTAGAGAAGAATTATTAGAGTAAAAAACCCATTGACTTGGCGCCACTTCAGCTACTTAGCATTTACTCCTGCTCGTGCGTCGAGAATGGTCCGCCATCCGAATTCGTAAGATTTCGCCGACAAT
The DNA here is from genome assembly GCA_946902985.2 of Meconema thalassinum. NCBI lineage: Eukaryota > Metazoa > Arthropoda > Insecta > Orthoptera > Tettigoniidae > Meconema > Meconema thalassinum. The sequence goes on from OX336390.1 coordinate 306,438,491, forward strand.
TTTAGTGAATGCTGTTGTTGACATAAACACACCAGAACGTCATGGAGGAAGCAGGCATGACATTAGTACCACGGAAATTATAATACAGCTCTATGTTCAGTAAATGGTTTTCTTATGCGAAACGTTTCCGCCAGATGTCATATTGGGACTCAATTGATTTGCCTTCCGTTGACATTCTATACGCCTCGCATTTGAATAATAACTAGTTGATACATTTTAATTTTAAAGTGTTTGTAACAGCCTAGTTTGTGTTATTTGACCAAAATAACAAAATGTTGGTGCCACCTCATCATAAACAATGTTTCAAAGCTTTGGAATTCGTTATTGGGTAGAGATCAAATGTGAGCCCACACAATTCCCAAGAAGAAGAAGTCAACCGATAGAATCTCGACAGATATTTATGAATATTTATGTTAGAACATATAATAAAGTTATTATCGTCGAACATAAACAGTCGTATGCAACTCACCTATAATGGTAATTAAGATACTCGTATGGAGATTACTCGTGTCTTAATTATTGCCATTATAGGCTCGTTGCATAATGTACGGTACTATTATTTAAGGATTGCATTCTCACAGTATTCACCCCTTCTGTTCAATTTGTGCATGGATACAGTAACAGTCGACATACAAACACCTCACCCATGGACACTCTTATATGCTGATGATGTATTTCTTGCCGATCAAACTCGTGAAAATCTCGAGAAACGTGCTCTGTGCTGGAAAGATCGTTTGGGCAAAAATGGTTTAAAACTCAACATAGGAAAAACCGAATATCTGCAATGTGGCAATTAATATTGAAGACCATCAACTCAATGAAACCACTAAATTTAAGTACCTTGGTTCTCTGATCACTTCGGATGGCGAACCATTCTCGACGCACGAGCAGGAGTAAATGCTGCGTGGCTGAAATGGCGCCATCTGAAAGGAAAAGTTTACAAGACCATGATGAGCCCATACCCATTGGCACTCAACGGCACAGAATGTTGGCCAGCTTCAACCAAATACGAACAAGCTCTCCATGGTATGGAAAGGAAAATGTTGTGTTGGTCCATGGGTATTACAAGACTTGACCATGTCAGAAATGAACATGTAAGAAAGCAAATAAGAGTTGCAATAATTTAAAAAAATACGAGCCTTACAGTAGTCGCATATGATGTGTAACATCTGACATAGAAGAAACCTCACGTGAAATAGTTGATACACCGGTATTTTATAGTATTATTGGCACAAATATTAATCTATTTTAAAAGGGAGTGTTTTACAGATATTCTAGTTTATAATACGGAACTCATTTTATTAGATGATTTGTAGCTTCCACCAGCACTAGCCTAAATAAAGAATACGATATGGATCAACTAGATTAATAGACGCGGCACCGCTCATAACCTTAAATTCCTTATAAACAGGTCCTCTTGATTCACAGACCAACACGTAATTTCATATGGATTCTGTTAAAATGAGTCATATTGATATGATAAATATCGTTTAAAATGAGAATCTGGTAGAAAAATATCTACCCTGCCCAGGATTCGAACCCAGGATCTCTAGATTCACAGTCATACGCACTAACCCCATGGTTATTTCGTCTACGCAAATATTATGCACAAGATGGTGACTTGTTTCCACGTTCCAATAATACTGCATTACGGAATTTAGTTTCATTTATATTTTGCTTGTTTCGATAATGTTCCTGCGTGAAATTGAGTTTAAAATGCCTTATGAATAGGCCCTCTTGTGAGTAAAGAGAATGTATTGAGTAATAGTTTATGAAGGCTTGCTCAATTCTCGTATAACCACAACGATTATATTATATTGATGACTGCATTACCGTTATGTGGGTTAATATTTGAATAGCCATTGTGCAGAAACATAATACCGGCAATGCCGACTACTTACAATGTTTGATATTAAAGCATTTTACCATTTAAATACTGATACGAAGACTTCGAACATGTACCATGTCATTTGTTTCAATCACTTGACACCAGAGTTCGCATGAGCGTTTTCCGTTGAGTATGTCATATACATTCCACATGGCCGAGAGTGCGTCATGGTATCAATTTCTGACACCGCGCGCTGATTGTTTCTCTTACCAGTGCTAGCTGGATCGATCGATCGAGTTGGCAGTGCGTCTTATACTTCCGTTCGATTCACCACTGCCAGCTAGGGCACACTTCCGTTCGATCGATCGAGCGAGCAGTGCATACTTCCGTTTTCCACCACTGCCAGCTAGTACACTTCCGTTCTATTGATCGAGCGGGCAGTGCATACTTCCGTTCGATCCACCACTGCCAGCTCAATCGTTCCGATCCACTTCCGTCCCCAATTTTCAAAATCACTCCCACAAAACTATCCAGCAACCGAGCGGAAAGATGTTACACATCAAAAACAAAATGAGGGAAGCGCGTCTTTGCTGGTATGGGTATGCCACTAGAAGTGATGAGAACTCTCTGATAAAAACGGCCCTCCGATACGATCCAGGAGGGCATCGACCCCATGGGCGTCCAAATAAACTATGGATAGAATCAGTGAACTGGTGTGCGTCCTCAAACCTGAAGATACCCTTGACAGGAAGAAGCAAGTGGACCCTGCGCCGACGTGGAAAATACGCTAGGAAAGAATAATTCATAGGTCTAGAAAATCCTATTCGATGTACTTAATTCGATCTCTTACTTAAAAAACATCACGATGAACAATCAATAAATTTAACAAAGTATAATCTACACCAGGCGTTCTCAAGCTGGTGCTCTTCAAGTGAAACTTGGTCCCCTCGTCACACGAGCCAAGAAGTGCTCGAGAGCACAAGCTCTGCTGATATCCATTCTTCAATTAAAATTCTGTTGCGCGAACTAGAATAATAGTGTTTTCATTACAGGTTTTGACAGTCAGAAATGTTATCATTTAGTGAAATAGTATTTTTAATCCACAGTAAAATAATTGCACATCCCTGTTTTATGAGTGACACGAAATATGCTGATTCGACTCGACTGTCCACATGTAAATTTATCTTATCTGCAAGAGCCATGCAAGCAGTTGCAGCATGCGTATAAATAACCCCTGGCACTTCAGCCCATGAAGGGCCTAGGCCTACCAAGTGACCGCTGCCCAGCCATTTAGCCTGCAGATATTGGGGTGACGCGTGATCAGCGCATCGGGTCCACTCGGCCTTTAATCTTGGTTTTCGTGGTCGGGGCGCTGCCTTACTGTCAGACAGCTACTCAATTATATTGCCCTCACGAGGCTGAGTGCACCCCGTTCCAACCCTCACGTCAGTTTCTAAAATCCCTGACGGAGCCGGGAATCGAAGGCGCGCTACCCCAACACCACGGGGCCGGCAGTTGTAGCATGCCTGGTGAGCGGTAAATCCCTACCTATTTCAGCTCTTCTGAGGAAGAGAGATAAAAAGAAGGAAGATTGTAGTTTAACGTGACCGTTAATCTTGAGATCATGAGCCACGGGACCTCCTTATAACGTGGAATCCGAACCACAGGACATGGCATTTCATATCAAAAATCTCACCTGCATTGACCGGGAATCGAACCTGGTCCACCTGGGTGAGAGGCCAATAGCTTGACCGCTGCACCATCACGCCCCTAGAAGAGAGATAGACAAAGGAAAGAGAGGAGCATGTTTGTATTATTATTATTGTTGTTATTATATTCGATTTGTGGTGCTCGAGTACTTGGTATGCCATTAGGGTGGTGCTCACAGTCTCAAGGTTGGGAACGCCTGATGTACACTAAACTACACTACAATTATCTATGTAAAGCAATGCTGCACTTGCCACAATGTAGTAGCCTAGATGTTAGGCCCCTTAAAACAACAATTATCATCATCATCATCATAATCATCATCATCTTAAAGCTCCCATTAATGCATTGGTAAGGTTATGCATCTTTTACTGATTATAAATGCGTGATGTGGAACAAATCAATGATTTGTTGAATTTGACCGCACGATGGTGTGGTATCTGCATCGTGACTTGAATGAATCTATTACATCGACCATGAACATCCTCCATACGGGAAAAATGTTTTTTTTTGTTTTTTTTTTAGTCGTTTACCCTCCAGGTTGGTGGAACCCACGGACTCAGCGAGGGAACTCACCACTACCGCCTCTACGGGCAGAGTCCTAGAGCTGGGAACATCGAATCGGAAGGGATACAACTGGTGAGGTGGGATTGGCACCTCGCCCAGGCGGCCTCACCTGCAAAGCGTACAGGGGCCTCATGAGGGAAGGTAAGGGATGGTGAGGATGGATAGGCAAGGAAGAGGGAAGGAGGCGGCCGTGGCCTTGAAGAAGGTACCATCCCGGCATTTGCCCGAAGACGAAGTGGGAAACCACGGAAAACCACTTCGAGGATGGCTGAGGGGGAATCGAACCCCCTCTACTCATTTGGGCCACCCGAGGTTGAGTAGACCCCGTTCCAGTCCTCGTACCACTTTTCAAATTTCGTGGCAGAGCCGGGAATCGAACCCAGGACCTCCGGGGCGGCAGCTAACCATGCTGACCGCTACGCTACGGAGGCGACGGAAAAATGATTATAGAGTTAAAATGGTGGGACTTGTGTTTGAGTATAGCCTACTGATAGTTAAAATAGTTATAGACAGTAATATTCGCTCATTTAATTTAATACCATTAATACTAATAATGTAGAGCCTCCGTGGCTTAGGCGGCAGCACGACGGCCTCTTACCGCTGGGTCCGTGGTTCAAATCTCGTTTACTCCATGTGAGATTTGTGCTGGACAAAGCGGAGGCAGACAGGTTTTTCTCCGGGTAGGCCTACTCCGGTTTTCCCTATCACAAATTTCATTCCATCAACAATCTCCATTGTCGTTTCATCTAATCTGTCATTCATTTAATCATTGCCCCAGGGGAGTGCGACAGGCTTCGGCAGCCGGCACAGTTCATATCCTCGCCACTAGATGGGGACTTCATTCATTCTATTCACTGACCCGGTCGGTCGACTGGAAGCAGGCTGTGGATTTTCAATACTAATAATGTTTTTGTTTTACGTCCCTTTTAACTACTACGGCTTTTAGAGACGTCGGGCTGCTGGAATTTTGCCCCAGTAAATCTACTTACACGGCTCACTAGCATTTGTGCACCCTCAAATGCCAGCTGACTGCGCCAGGATTCGATCCTCCAACCTTAGGAACAGCAAGCGAGAACGTCACCGCTGAGCCACGCAGTCAGCCCATTGAATTTAAGCCACTGAAGCTGAATGAAGTGTGGTGTTGTATGCTCATCTTTGTGAACATCCAAGATGAATCGACACGGAGAGTGTGTATGTGTGAGAGAGAGAGGGAGGGGGGGGGGGGGGGAGGAGGGGGAGGTGAGCAAGTGGGGCTGTAGCCCTGGGCTAGGGGTGGTAGAAGAGCTCAGAGTAGATAAAAACCTCTGTTTGCGAACAAGTTGCCTCCATAATTCCCTATTAGCATTTAGTACTGCGGCCTCCTCTGCTTCTACACCTCTCACTTTGAAATCATTCAACACTGAATGTAACCATCGTCTCTTAGATCTACCTCTGCTTCTCTTACCCTCTACATCCCCCAGGGGCTCACATCTAGTGGGACGTTGGTTGGCGACCACGGGGCCCCAGCTGAGTCCGGCATTGCTTCCACTTACTTGTGCCGGGCTCCTCTCTGTCTTCATTCCTGTCGACCTCACTTGGTCAACTCTTGTTCTCTTCCGACCCCGACGGTATTAGGGTATCTGAGGCCTAGGGAGTCTCTTCCTTTCCCGCCTTAATTGGCCCTTGTCTCATCTTTTCTGATTCCCTCCTTCTGCGAGGGGCCAGTCTTCTTTTTCTTTTCATGTTATCTCCTGCCTTCTGCTCAAGGCCCTAAAGGAGGCCGGGTGTATGTAGCCCCACCACTTCTGGTGCACCCTCGATAATGCTACACCCTCAGGGGCTCACGGCTGGTGAGTTCGGGAGTCGGCGACTCCGAGGGTTTCCTGAGCTGGTTCCGTTTTCCCCTTGCGTCCTTTACCTTTGGGGCGGACCCTCTCCTCTTTCACTTTCCTATCTGCCTTTCATGGCTCTCCTTCCTTCCAAGTCCCTCAATCCGCATTCTTCGAGAGTTGAGGGGATTTCTTTTCCTCCTGTCCTTTATTTGCCTTATTCTCCTTTTGTTTTCCATTTCTTCTTCTAGTATATAAGTTAGTTATAGTTTACCTTTCATTTTCATCTTCACGATCACCCAAACCATTAGGGACCGATAACCTAGATGTTAGGCCCCTTAAAACAACAATTATCATCATCATCATCATCATCATCTTACCCTCTACAGCCGAACTCATTAATCTCTTAAGTAATCCCTCCTCCCCCATTCTCTTCACATGATTTGGGTGTGTGTTAAAAATGTATTTAACCTGTGCTATTGTGATAGCTGTACTATTATATGCATTTGTAATTCAGGAGAGAATTGGGAAGAAGGTGGCCGTGGCCTCATGTCAGGAACCATCCCAGCATTTGCCTGGAGTAGAAGTGGGGAAACTACGGAAAACCACTTCCTGGATGACTGAGGTGGGAATCGAACCTTCCTCTACTCAGTTTTGCCTCATGTGATTTATTTTTCAGAAGTGCATCTAGCGATGAATTTTGGACTTTCTTAAGGAGCTAGCTATGTTGGAAGTTTTAGTATTCATTATGTGTTGTCATTTTTTGAAATAAAAGTGAGTATTTTAAGAAAACGTCTGTGACGTGTGCTGTAGTTCCTATGGACTCGAGAATAGTGGCACCCTGAGTATTAGAGTCTCATGCCGCAATTGTTCTCGAGGTTGATGCGTATGTGTTTTTTGGCCCTGGGGGTTAACGGGCACAGTATATATTATAGAATCGTACATCTTACTTGAATAGCGTATATCTTACCAATCTGCAAATGCGTACTGTACCTCTGTTTAAATGTCAGGACAGCGTGACGTATGGCGATCGATATTGTGGTGGTGGTACCATGACGCTTGCGCACACATCTCCTACCTGTTGGATGCTGTTCCCTGGACCATTAGAGAGTAGAACAGTAGAACTCAAGCATTGGCGGGAACATGCGGCCTGCCACCCACCAGCCCACGCCCATTGTTCAGAACTATCGCTTCTAAACTTGTTGCGCGCGGCCAAGCGAATCCATACTCTCAATCTCACTCTTTTTACTGTCACCTGTGTAGAAACTTCGTGTTTCATTAAATAATGTTTGTTGTAATTTGTGGTGTTAACATATTATGTAAATATGCAATTGTGATGCGTACTTCTTGTGAGGAAATAAGTGGTTGTTTTTTTAATAGTCTAAATAAAATGAAAAACAGAACTCGTAGCTCTTTATAAGTCAGTGGTCCAATCATACATCTCTAATTGTTCTTAAATATCAGTGCTGCTAACGTTTTTAGTTTTACTGTAAAGTACAATATGTGCGGAAAGGAATTCAATAAATTTTGATATTTGCAGACATAGTACTTTATCAGTAAATAGTTGTTATATTTAACGGTGTTCCGAGATATTGTAGCAATTTTCCAGTTGACATCGGCTCGAACGAAAATAGGTAAGTTTCTATGCAATTACAATATTAAACACACCTAACGTTTTCTTTGTATAATCAGATTTCCTTTTTTAACACTTCAGTATACTCTTCTATTTTCCATATATCCAGTGTTCTTTTCAAAACACTGCTGCTGCGTTGTTTCCTTCCTAGGCGTAGCTTATGATAATGTTAAAGTTAAGATTTCATTAATAATACTTTATTGAATATCTGTGAACATTATTATTTTAGAAAATACTCACGTTTTGGGCACAGCCCCTAGAAAATTGGAGTCATTGACCTTTTGAATCTCTACTCCATTTATATGCGTCGTACTCGTACAATCGGCTGAGCTGTGATCATCATCGTCACTTTCAGGTGCGCTGTACACCTTCCTGCCCAACTACGTCTTCAATTTATAAATCTTCTGTTCTTGACTGTCAGTGAACTCGGGATATTTTCTGTGTACTTTTGTTTAATGTCCTGCATACTGTATTGTATATTGGGTAGTTACAAGTCTGATTCACACTACGACACACATGTAGATGATATTATGGAAATGTATTCAATAGATATAACATTAATGTCATACTTCTGACTTATTGTTCACCACTGAATTGTTGAATCATGCTACTTTAAATTCGGTTTAAGGGCGTACTAATGCATTTTCCCAAACACGCACTGGATTCCCCAATATCTCATGAGTTAAGCTGTTATTTAGTTTTTCATCTAGCCTTACAGGATGCAGCCGCGTCGTGTATCGGTGATTGTTTCCCGATAAACTAGACACTGGCCGCGGAAGCCTACGATCTAAATAAGCTGTTGTTGTTAATTCATTTTGGGACTTGGGACGTCTTAGTTATCAGCCTCGTGTAGATGGGTGTGTGTTGAACTTGCCTTCCTGTGATGACTGTAGTAGTGTGTGTAACTATATTAGGGACGGGAATGAAATAGGTGCCACGGGACTTGAAGTGAGGTACAATACCGACTTTTTCTTTGTGGAAAAACCTCAGGATAGCCACTGTCAGTGCCGGGATTCGAACCTGAGATCCCCGGACTTGCTGCAGCTTCCATCCCGCCTGTGGTGCAAGGTTTAACGAGTAAAACAACATTGGGCGTGGTTACTACATGGAAAGATGACCGATAATGCGTACCACGTGTAAATGACCTGTGGAGGGGTGAGAAGTGCGTAAAGTAACTGGCTATCGTACAGCAAGTAAAATCTAGCTCAGCGGACCCTCGTTTTGTAGTGTAAACCAATATAAGTGTTAAAATCGTTCTCTTATCCTTCTTCTTTATCTTCATGATCATGATGATCATCATCTTCTTCAGTCTTCAAAATGTTGATGCGTCGTTATTTTCTTCCTGAACTTAGATAATAATGGTCTTATATCGTGTAATCTATCTATATATAAAGGAAGATGTCCTGACTGACTGATAATTTACGCACAGCAAAACTACTAGAGATAATTGCATGAAACTTTGAAGATATGTTTCTACTTTAATGTAGATGCGCACTAAGAAAGGATTAAAAAAAATCCGATATTAAAGGAGTGAAAAGGGGTGAGATGTGATTTTACATTTTTGTTATACTTAACTGGGACAAAATATCGAAGTTGTTAAGCCCCTCGATGCGAGAAACAATACTCGGTAGGTCCCTACGGGACACCGAAAACCACATTTTAAGGCCCTAAAACTAACAGTTTTAAAGATATTCCCAGAAAATTATCTTTGCTCTGATAAACTGATGAACTAATGGCAAGTTCGTATCCATGGCAACAGTACGCTCTGATAAACTGATGAATTCATCGCAAGTCCGTATGCATGGCAACAGTAGCTCAAGACATGACATCCAATTGTCCATCTATCCCTGTATGAGGCAATGCCAATCCACTTATTATCTAAAACACGATAGACTAGCTGCGAGGCTCAGCGGTAAAGTTCTAGCTTGCAGGGCCCAAGGTTGCAGGTTCGTATCCTGGCGCAATCAGCTGGCTTTTGAGGGTGCGCAAATGCAAGGGAACCATGTCAGTAGATTTACTGTCACGTTAAAGATCCCCTTCGGGGCAACATTCTAGTACCTCGGTGTTTCTAAAAGCCAGAGTAGATAAAAGGAACGTAAATCCAATAACATTATTATTAAAACAAGATAAGAACATTAGAAATCTAAACGATCATCCCTTTTTGAAGATATATCTAAACACGATAAGAACATTAGAAATCTTTCAAGTTATATATATATATATATATATATATATATATATATATCATAATTTAAAAATAACTTTCTATATTTTAGAACTACAATAACGAACACGAACATTCGTGTGAGATAATGCCTTCCAATACCACCTTTAATTTTGTAACACTACAGTAGCGACTACTAAATAAAGGTAGCGATCAAGCTACCTTCAATTTCATAAACACAGGGCTCACAAATTCATGTTACGAACATGGGCCGTATAACCTGTACCGAAAGCTTCTGCAGATTTAATACCTGGCCTATTCTGAACAGCAGTTCCTTGAATTCATATTTGCCAACATTTCACAGTAACTTTTCATATCTGTCTGGTCGTTATGCCAGTAGCAACGAAGCTATGTGGCGGCTATTGCAATTTCCGTAACACTAAAGGTATCCCGCCGTCATATACCTCGATATGCACTTACAGAATTGTGAACCAGTCTATTTTACTGAAAATAATTTCTACGAGCGAGTATCCATTCCGCCAAAAACCACATTCACTACCTTTTCCAACATTTACACAAGACGTGATTTTGAAAACACTTTTCTGTGTGTTGAGATACAGAGATATTACACATGAAAAGTTACTATAAAATGTTGGCAAATCTGAATTCAAGGAACTGCCTGGTGTTAAATCTGCAGAAGCTTTCAGTACTGGTTATACGGCCCATGTGCGTAACATGGAATGTTTTCCTTTGACAATGCATCTATTGATATCGCGCCAGGAGATGGCAGTTGGGATAGAACTGCGGATGTCTTTCCACTCACTGCGTATCGTGCATTCCAAAACACAATGCCAAAGTTTAACATTTGCAGGAATCGACCTACGCGAAGGCTGTTTTTCCCTCGGACAATTTTATGTTGCCTGTTACAGAGTAAGTTCTCCAAGTACCTTAGTCATTTTGGCACCAGAAGGAAGAACTGCCAATATTGTATATAAAGAAGTTCTAGACTAAATTATTATTTTTAAAATTCTTCTTTTATTTGTTGTTATGTGACTTACAATTTTACGATACTTATACATTGATTAAGTATATTAAAGCTCATGTTTTCAAAATATATTTAAGTTATTTATGGTTAGGTTAAAGATATAGTTAACTGTAATACGTTTCTTTGAATCTTTAAAATTAAAATTTAGTTCGATAGCAAATATTTGTATTTTAACTCTGTATTTTGATTTCATATTTAAAAGTTAATTTTCAACATTAGGACAATTTAATTAACCCGCCATCGGTAGCGTTGTCCTCACTTACGCGAGAGGTATCGTGTATAGGCGATCCCTAACATCAGCTTGGTATATGATTTAGTGCTTATACGTGCTCTTCTTGGCATTTAGAATAAATGATACTAGTATTTGGTTATTTATTAATATATCTAGGTAAGTATATACTTACATATTTGTATATATCCACAATAGTTTATTACCTAAAAGTTAACTACTACAATTTTGACTCCTACATTGTGTTCGTTCTTTTAGTAGGTAATTATAATTTTGTTTTATTAGACTCGTTTTATGTTACCCCTTTATATTCACATAAATCAACATAAACATTACTAAATATTATGAAAAGGAACAAAAAAGACCGTGGCATTACATTGCTAAACAACAAATTTGATCATGATTTGTAAACAACAATATTTTCTATCATTGTCCTATTCACTCATTTCACTATCTGAATACCGGGTGAGTTAGCCGTGGTTGTTACGGCGTGGCTGCAGGTAGCCGCTCACATCAGGGAGGCGAGAAGGTTCGAATCCCCCCGCCGGCAACCTTGAAGATGGTTTTCTGTGGTTTCCCATCTTCCTTCCAGGCAAATGCCAGGGTTTGTCCCTAACTATAGGCCACAGCCGATACCTTCGAATTCCTAGTCCTTACATTCACACTTTTCTTCCCCAGACAACACTCCACACGCGACGGTACTTGCTAGAAGCAGCTACTAACTCCGGCGAATCGAACACTCCCGGCACTAAAAGCCATATGGTAAAAAACTATCCGAAACGTTGGATTGCTCAGTATCAGTTTGATGCATGGAATGTTCTCTAGGAGCATCACTTAGACATTCAGAAGCACAGTCTTGGTCGTTAACATCTGTAAATACGTCGTCCTATTCTTCAATCCAGCTCAAAAGAACAGATTCACTAAGCCTATCAGCCTTTAAAACTTCTCTTTGACACTTCTCAAAAAAATATTACACCAGCACGGAACGCGAAAAAAATGTAACGCCAAAGGTATCGAGGCTAGAAGCCACCTAACACTGCCTGTGACACTGACTTACCACCTTCCCACATGTGACACGTGTGCGTGAATCATCGCATAACAAAGCAAAACATGTGACTCATATACTCATTTGAGAATACCTGGAGTTTGAAAAGGTTGAGTCTTAAAACAAAAAACTTTTCTTAATAAGGAATGTTTTTGTTAGGAGCAACCTAACAACGATACCGATATTTCATTCCATTCATAAAGCTGGCAAAGAATGTTTACAAAAGAAGTAATGTAACATATTCTTCTTCTTCTTTGTTCGATTTTGGCCTACTTTGGACCACGGGAAACAATTGACTGCTGATTAGTCCTTTTTTGTGCTCCCAGAAACTCTTCATCCTTTCACTGTGGATTCTCTTCCTTTCTTCCGACCAGATGTTCTTGGCTCTTCTCCTTTGCTATTCCTGGAACCCCTTGAATGCATCAATCCTACCTCGAAACACCTCTCTCTTACAGATCTCATTTGGACTGACCCCAACTTCCTCCATATCCTTTCTTATTTCATCTACCCATTTTGTAGTCGCTTTTATCTTGGTGATGTAATTAAAGATCTTCTTCGTTAGTCGACTATCGCTCATTCTCGTAAGGTGTCCATAGAACTTCAATCTTCTCTTCCGTATGGTATCTGTGATTTTTCTGCTTGTCCGTAAAGATCTTTGTTTCGCCTCTTCCGCCATGTACCATCATTTCTATTTTCGGGTCCTAAGATCTTCCTCAAGATTTCTCTTTCTTTCTTCTCCAGTTCCTCTAATTCACCTTTCTTGTTCAGTATCAAACATTCTGAACTACACAATGCCTCAGGCTTGACAAACGTGGTATAGTGTCTTATCTTCGCTCCGTAAGATATTGTTCTTTTGTTGTACCTATTCTCTACTAATTTAAAATCTAATTCCATCTTTCTGATCCTTCCTTTGTTTGCTGCATTATCCAGTCCATTAGGCTGGATCCATTCACCAAGATATTTAAACTTATCCGACCTCTTGATCTTCCCATATTTTGTTTCTAAGTGCTTTTCGTTATCATGTTTGTATTCCATGTATTCTGTTTTTTCATACGAAATCCTGAGTCCCGTTTTACCTGCAATTTCGTGTAATTTTTCAAGCATTATTTTAATTTCTTCTTTATCTTCAGCTAGCAATGCCATATCATCCGCAAACGCTAAGCAATCAACCTTCACACCTTGCTTCTTTGTACCTAAACATATTCCTTCTATCCCTTCTTCTCTCATGGCATTCCTCCATGTTCTCATTATTTTTTCCAGGACAACGTTAAACAGAATCGGTGAAAGCCCATCTCCTTGTCTGACCCCTGTCCGAATTTTAAAGGGCTCCGAGATTTCCCCCTGAAATTTAATTTTGGAATCAGTTTCTGTTAATGTTTGAATTATAACCGCCCTTGTTTTGCTATCAATTCCAAATTCTTCCAAAACATTGAATAGGGTTTTCCGGTCTATGGAGTCGTAGGCTTTTTTGAAGTCAACAAACACAACTACCGTATTTCTACTTCGTAAAGCTCTTACTCTCAAGATGCTTTTCAAACTAAAGATCTGCTCCACACAAGATCTGCCCTTTCTAAAGCTTCCTTGATATTCGCCTATTTGATGGTCTACCTGAACTTCAACTATGTGTAATAGCGCCTTAGATAGTACTTTGTACGATATCGCTAGCAAGGAAATTCCTCTGTAGTTGTTTGGATCAGTTCGGTCACCTTTCTTATGGAGTGGATGCATTAGGGCGCTTTTCCAGTCATCTGGGATAATTTCATTTTCCCAGATATCACAAATGAGGCGATGTAAGTTCCCCACAGCCGTATCTCCTCCAATTTTCCAAATTTCAGCTACTATGCCATCTTCCCCTGGTGCTTTATTGTTTTTGAGATCCTTGATGATGTTTTTGATTTCTAAGAGGCTCGGTGGGTTGGACGGTGGATTTATACTCATTGGCTGCTCGAAATCAAGCCTTTCTCTTGGCTCCTCACAGTTTAGAAGTGTTTCAAAATAATTAGCCAAAATGTAACAATTCTCCTTGTTACTCACGGCCAATGTACCGTCCTTTCTTTTAAAAGCAAAGACTTGGAGGTTGGTATTGTTGTAATTCATCCCTAAATATCTTATCAAATTCCCGGGTATTATTTTTCTTAAAATCGTCTTCTATATTTTCCAACCGGCTTCTGTCATACAGTCTCTTTTCTCCTCTGACGATCTTGGCAGTTTCTTTCCTTTGTTGCTTGAAGACATTCCAATGTTGTTCTGTGCGGTTGGAGTGCCATCTCTTCCACGCCTTGAGTCTCATATCAAGAGTATCATCGCATCTTTTGTTCCACCATCTGTGTTTCCTTTTTCGTTGCCGTTGCCCTAAGTTTTCAGCCGCTCTTGTTAACGATTCTTTCATTTCTTTCCAATTGTTCATCTGTAACTTGGAAAGATTTTCCTGATACATATTTTTGTTTAGCTGGAGAATTTCTGTGTCAATCCTAGTTTTCCTTTGACATATGCGTCTTTGTCGATTCGGTTGAAATTTTACTTTGATTTCTGACAAGAAATGGTCTGTGTCAATGTTACAACTTTTTCGTACTTTGATATTCAGAATCTCGCGACTGTTTCCAGTTGTAATTGCAACGTGATCAATTTGAAATTCGCCTAATAGAGGATTTGGGGAGATCCACGTCTTCTTTTTCTTCGGGAGAGCTTTGAAATATGTAGACATAAGTTTGATATTGAATTTGTTACAAAAATCAATTAACCTTTCTCCATTTTTATTTGTTCTTCTATGGGCTGGGTAATCTCCAACAATCTTGCTGTATTTCTTTTCTTTTCCTATCAGGGCGTTGAAATCGCCCATCAAGATTTTCACATTCTCATAGGGGATTTTAGAAGTTTCATTTTCAAGTGTTTCCCAGAAGTCTTCTACTTTCTCCTTGTTCCTTTTGTTGTCTTGGTTTATGGGAGCATGTGCATTGATGACCGTGTATAATTTGTTTCCAGATTTGAAGGATAAGAACGATATTCTCTCTGACGGTGAACTGAAGTTTACTATCGAATTCACTATAGTTCTGTTGGCCACGAAAGCTGTTCCTAAGATTGGCAGTCTACCTTTTGAAATGGTATGACCTGGTTTGCCTTTATATATTCTAAAACCAGCCGACTCTATCGTATTTTCATCCAGATATCTTGTTTCTTGTACTGCCAGAATGAGTATGTTTCTTTTCTCCAAAATGGTAGTCAGTTGTTTCAACTTCCCTACTTGACGGAGAGTATTGATGTTTAATGTTCCCAGCAGATGTTTTCGCTTAGGTCTTATCTTCTGTAAGGAGGTTCACGGAAGCTCCGACTCTTCCTTACATGACGTTCCAGGCTCTCCAGAATCCAAAGGCCTAGTTGCACCACTATTCGTGGTGAGGGATTTCCGTTTCCGGCTGCCCCCTGGAGTAGTTTCATTCGAAGATGGTTTCATCATGTCAACTGTTGAAGTCATTGGGAAAACAGGATATCCTGTTTTCGAGGGTAGAACTGAGGTTGTAAGCCCCAGAGTCCTTTTCTCTCTGGGCAGGTCCCCAAGCCTTTGAGAATCCCTTCTCTACCCACAAGGCAGTGGTTTGCCTACTCATACGAAACCCCTGAGTAGAGGGTTGCCTCTTCCGCCATCTACACCGTACCAAAGTCCATCTTCTACGCTGTAGATATCGTTGAGGTCTTCACCGTTACCCTGGCACGGGGCCCAGAACATGGTACTATCAGCCGGAGCCAGCTGTCCCAAGGTTTTTTTGAGAGGTGTTACTCCTCTAACACTCACCCTTGGTCCTGGCTTGTGACAGGCAGAGCCTGGCTTCCCTACATTGGGTCCAGGTTGGCGGGTTTAATGTAACATATTATTATATTTGCATTTTGATATCACGAGAAATTTTAAATTTCATTTAACAGCGAACTCGGAATGATAATCGGTTTAAATAGAATAACTCTTTATGATATAAGTGTTACATAACACGTGAAACTTTCCAATTCCGCGGCCGAAGTCGGACGGGAAACACATAATTTAAGTACACGTCTTACATTTCTGACGAAAGTCGATGAACATCTAACTCTCGGTTCAGTGGCATTCAAAAGAAAATGGGAAATAACAAAGTATATAATGGGACATAACTCAACTATGAGCGAGCGATGCCGCGGGTACCTGCTAGTTCTAAATATTACGATCACTTTTCATGGCGATAACGTTCATGTTCACTAGGCTATTCGCTGTTCCACGTCATATTGTTTATCGGTGATATAGCATAGGCTACAATATGACATGGTGTACCGAATATTCTAATTAACATCGTGCTATTTATTTTTTATCGTTGTTTTTGATGTTTCATTGTGGTGCTTGGATATTGTGGTAATTTCAGCCCCGTTTACTTGGGTGTGTGTAGAATTTGTCTGATAATCTGTGTTATTATGGTATCAGTAGTAGTGTGTATTTGTAATAAAAGCTAGGATTGGGAAGGTTTCAGCCGTGGTCTTAAGGAGGTAAACATCCCGATATTTGTCTGGGGTAGAAATGGGTAACTATGGAAAGCCTCTTCTTGGATGACTGAGATAGTTATTGTTCTTTTAAGGGGCTAAGCACTGATAACGGGTAGTAATCTCAGATTTGCCTTATGAGGCAAACCTTCAGAAGAGAATTAAATGTCTTGGCCGAGCCGTAAATCAAACTCGGACCTCGGGGGTGACACTGGCCACTCTACGCTGAGATTGTCAATTTATCATAAGTTATTAATTTACTGAATATTATAAATATGCGGACAATACTTTTATAAACAGACCATTTTGAAACTATGTGCTGAGAATAATAAGTGTGATAGAATGGACTAAATGCGCTATTGCTGTATGATATAGTTTTAGAGACGGACTCATAGCAGCTCGCATGCAGAGAGCATAACATGATGATGAGATCCCCCTAAATTAGGCAGCCATTTTGTTAACCTACTGTTCACTTACCGGTACGTAGCTCTGCACTTCCCCATCCCACTCCCCCGGTATACTACTACAGCGTAAAACATTTGCCACGCTGAGCGTGTGTGTGTCTGATTGTGTGAACATACTGTCACGCGCGTCAATATTCTCAGTTAGGGAAGCATTCATCATGCTCCCCGCTTCGCTTTACACCCCGCTCCTACCGCTGAGCTCTAAAGGTCAAATGCACAGTTAGATGCCGCTATCTATACGTTGTGGTAGGAAAGGCACTTTAATAAGGCGCCACTTCCGAGGGATGATGATTTTATGGATTTTAACTAATGGGGCTTTCGAAGCGCTGTGACGCCGGAATTTTGCCCTGCATCTGGTCGTTAAAATCATCTGACACACAGAAATTCATCGCACCCATTCCCTGACTTTGTAAAAAGCGGGAAAAATAAAGGAGGCACATTATTCAGTTCATAGATATATAGGCCTATATACCTAGGCACAGTATCTTATTATATAATACGCTAAGGCTAAGGTGTATGTTTCACAAAACTCAAGCTCCTAAACCAGAAGGAGTTAGAAGCCGTGGTTTGTACCAAAATCTTCCAATTTGTCTCAATAGTACATGAAGAATCTTACATTTCTAGAAAAGTCAACGGAAATATATGTATCTCTACTAAGTATAAAACAAAGTCCCCGATTCTTGGATGTTACGGGTAAACTCGAGAACCGCTGAATGGATTTTGATGCGGTTTTAACCATTCTGTAAAGGATATCTCAAGGATGATTTCTGTAGAAAATAATTTATTCATGATCAAAGGAAGCCGAGCAGTAACGATTTCAGTAGAAAAGTCAAAAAGAAACCTGGCGTCCGAGCGCTTTGTAAGCTTACGCTGGACAAACCGTTCAAAATATCTAAATACTATGAGCGTAAGAATTGTTCAGCATGAAAAGTTCTACAAAAAAGGTCCGCGAGAGCATATGTCTATCTTCAATACATCGCCCACTATAAGTGTTTTTACGTTTTAATAATTAATTAATTTTAATTAATAAGAAATTATTTCTTCCAACCATGTCCATTCAACTACTGAGGCGACAGTTTACGAGCTAGCTAAGGGCAAGTCTATCATCCCTGTTACAGCCTAGCTAGCGGGCGAACCTATTACCCCAGATACAGCCAGTAGCAAACCATTGAGTCGTGTTGAGTTATGACTTCTGAAAAGGGTGGTTGTGTTTGGAGTTTTCCTGGAAGTGCAACTCGGGTTTTCTTCATTTCGCCTGTGAAACACAGTCAAGTTAAGATTGGACGGAAGGGGGATTTGACTTTCATTCACCTCGCCATTCCCTTGAAGTGCAACTCTTATTTCGCCTGTGAACTTTTCGTTCCGCAAAATTCACAGTCAATTTAAGATTGGACGGAAGGGGGATTATATTATATTAAATTATACTGATTGGCGTATAATCTCTACTTAGTATAAAACAAAGTCCCCGATTCTTGGATGTCACGGGTAATCTCGAGAACCACTGAATGGATTTTGATGCGGTTTTCACCATTCTGTAAAGGATACCTCGAGGAAGGTTTCTGTAGAAAATAATTTATTTATGAACAAAGGAAGTCAAGCACTAACGATTTCAGTGAAAAGGTCGAGAAAGAAACTGGCGTCCGTGCGCTTTTTAAGCTTACGCTGGACAAACCGTTAAAAATATCTATATACTATGAGTGTAAGAATTGTTCAGCAAGAAAAGTTCTACAAAAAAAGCCCGGGAGAGCATATCTCTATCTTGAATAAATCGCCTACTATAAGTGTTTTTACGTTTTCATTTCGTCCAACAATCTCCATTCAGTTACAGAGGCGACAGTTTACGAGCTAGCTAGGGGCGAGTAACAGTAACACCAATAACAGCTTAGCTAGCGGACGAGCTTATTGCCCCAGATACAGCCAGCAGCAAACTGTCAAGTCGTGTTGAGTTAAAAACTTTAGAGAAGAGTGGTTGTGTTTGGAGTTTCCCTGGAAGTGCAACTCGGCTTTTCTTAATTTTGCCTGTGAACTTTTCGTTCCGCAAAATTCACAGTCAAGTTAAGATTGGACGGAAGGGGGATTTGTGTTTCATGCACCTTGCCATTCTTAAATTACGTCTGCCAAGAATTTGTTGCACATGCATCTCCATGATAATATAATTAATAGTCCAGCCAGTGACTTTAACCCATCATGCCGAGACGTAAAACGGATATTGGTCGTTGTTCATTGACACTGAAAAAAAAAAAAAAAAAAAAAAAAAATAAAGCGCTTATCACGTAATGCATTCATAACTGTTCCTGGGCGAAGCCGGGTCGGGTTGCTAGTTTGCTTATCAAGTGCTTTTAAACAAATAAACACGACGATAGCCCCTGCGAGAACTCTGTCGCCTACAGCCCGCATAGCACTAGAACAACGAGGGTAGTCTGTACACATGGGGGGCGCACTCAACCCATTATGCGAGAGTTCTTGCACGGGTCCACTAGTACGCCTATATATTAATCGCTTATCCTCCAAGCTCGGCTTGAACCACGGACTCCGCAAGGGATCATTCCTCTACCGTCACAAGGAGCTGAAAACACTTTGTCAGCAGACAACAGGGTATGGTGATAGGCCGATCACCTAGGCGAGCGCTAACTTGGGTCTAATGAATGAAAGATTAGGGAAGGGAGTGGGAAGGAAGTGGGTCGTGGAATTGTTGAAAGGAACCATCCCGGAATTTGCCTGGAGGATGAAGATGGGAAGCCACGGAAAACCATTTTCAGAACGGCTGAGGTGGGAATCAAACCCACGCTCTCCCGTATAGTGCTCTCGGCTGACGTGCCCAGTCTCTTTACATTTTAATTTTCCTAAATCCACGTCCCAGTACATTGACGTTGTGCATTGAATTTGTAATTCGTCGCAGATATTTATTCCTCAAAGCATTCTTGCCACATGGTAAATTTGCGTTGTTGTTTGAGTCTTCAGTCTTTTGACTGGTTTGATGCAGCCCTCCATGCCTCCCTGTCCTGAGCTAATCGTTTCATCTCTACATAGCTCCGACACCCTACATCGGAGGCAATCTGTTTAACATATTCTAACCTTGGTCTACCCCTACAGTTTTTGTCCTCGACCCTTCCTTCCATAACTAAGCTTGCTATTCCTGGGTGTCTTAGTATGTGTCCTACAAACCTATCTCTTCTCTTCATTAGCAGTCGCCAGAAACATCTCTCCTCTCCCACTCGTCTTAATACCTCTTTGTTTGTAACCCTATCTACCCATCTGATCTTCATCATTCTCCTGTAACACCACATTTCAAATGCTTCAATTCTCCTCTTTTCTGCTGCACCAATAGTCCAAGTTTCACTTCCATAGAGCGCCACGCTCCAGACAAAGGCTTTCAAAAATGACCTCCTAATACCTAAATCTATATTCGATGTCAGCAGATTCCTTTTTTGTAGAAATGCTTTCTTTGCCTGAGCCAACCTACTTTTAATATCCTCTTTGCTTCGTCCATCACTGGTTATTCTGCTTCCTAAGTAACAGAAGTCTCCTACTTCCTTCAGCTTTTCACCTGCCAATTTGATCTCCATAGAGGTTTCTGATTTATTTCGGCTGCATTCCAATATTTTTGTTTTACATTTATTTATTTTCATCATGAATTCTTTCCGTAAGACGGAGTCCATACCATTCAAAAACTCATTCAAATCCTCAGGCTTGTCGGCCAAGATGACTATGTCATCAGCAAATCTCAGAGTTGAAATTATTTCTCCTTGAATCTTCACTCCCACTTTAAATTTTTCTCTAATTTCCTTCATTGCTTGTTCAATGTAAAGATTGAAAAGTATGGGTGATAAGTTGCAGCCTTGCCTTACACCTTTCTGAATACCAGCTTCTCTCTCATGTCCTTCAACTCGAATGACTGCTGTCTGGTTTCTGTACAGATTGTATATCACCCTCCTATCCCTGTACTTTATTCCAATTGATTTCAAAATGTCAAACAATTTAGTCCAATCAACGTTATCAAAAGTCTTTTCTAAGTCTACAAAAGCCATGAACGTTCTCTTATCTTTCCTTATTCTACCTTCTAAAATCAGCCTAAGACTTAGTACAGCTTCCCTTGTTCCTACATTTCTCCTGAAACCAAACTGGTCTTCACCCAACTCCGTTTCTATCTGGCTTTCAATCCTCTTGTAAATTATTCTAGACAGGATCTTTGAAGCATGAGTAATCAAGCTGATTGTACGGTAATCTTCACATCTGTCAGCTCCAACTTTCTTTGGTATAGGGATGATTACATTCTTCTTGAAATCAGGGGGTACCTCACCTGTCTCATAAATCCTACACACCAAGTGAAATAACCTGATCAGACCTTCATCTCCTATGCAGCGTAGCAACTCAATCGGTATATCATCTATGCCTGGTGCTTTGTTCCTGCTTAAGTCTTCCAAAGCTCTATCAAATTCTGATCTCAATATTAAATCTCCTTTCGCATCCTCATCAATTTCCTCCTCCCTTTCCATTACATGATTCTCAATCTCCTTTCCCTTATACAAACTCTCTATGTAAGCTTTCCATCTGTCAACCTTTTCTTCCCTATCTGTTAGAGGCTTTCCATTTGTGTCCTTAATATTACAGCACTTAGTCTTCTTTTCCCCAAAAGTATTCTTAATCCTTCGATAAGCTGTGTCTACTTTTCCTAATTTCAGACAATTTTCTATACCTGCACATTTCTCTTTCAACCATTCTTCTTTCGCTTCCTTGCACTTCTTGTTAACCTCATTTCTCAGACGTCTGTATTCTGCTTTCCCCTTTTCATCTCTTAGATTCTTGTGTTTCCGCCTTTCATCCATCAATTCTAGTATATCCTGAGTGATCCACGGTTTTCTACCTATTCTTTCTTTCCTACCAATGTTTTCTTCTGCGTATTTTGTTATTTCATTCTTCAAATGTGCCCATTCGTCTGCAATTGAAGTTTGTTTAGGGCTTTTCATTAGTCCTTCCTTTATACTCTTCTTGAATCTTTCGTTTACATCCTTCTCTTTCAGTCTGTCTATTGCCCACCTTTTTGGCTTTTGACTTTTCTTCAGTTTCTTCAACTTTAATCTGCATTTCATTACAACCAGATTGTGATCAGAGTTTATGTCAGCACCAGGATATGTTTTACAATCCAAAATCTGGTTTCGAAACCTCTGCTTGACCATAATGAAGTCGATTTGGTAACGCCCTGTATCTCCTGGTCTCATCCATGTGTATATTCTTCTATTATGGTTATTGAATAAGGTGTTAGCTATGACCAATTCATGCTCGGTGCAGAATTCTACCAGCCTGCTTCCTCGATCATTCCTTTCACCTAATCCGAAATCTCCTACTATCTTCCCTTGTGTAGTGTTCCGTATATTTTGTGCTCATTACTTGCCTGTTGCTATGGTTACGTCCACTCAACACTGCAATCATAGCCAGGAAAAGAGTGCTACATGTTACTCTGTGGCGAAAAAACTGATGGCTTTGGAAAAACTGATAGCGATTGGATTCCATGAATTGAATGTGGCGTATAATTTTGCCTACAAGGTTACTGTCGGCTAACTAGAGAATCTTTCCTTCACAGTCCCCACACACTCATTTCTTGATAAACCACGGCTCATTTAAAGCAAGAGTACGAGTTATTGCTACTGCTTCATTGATGACTTCGGGACATCGTAGTTATCAGCCTCATCTACTTGACCGTGAATGACATATTTTAATCTGCAGTATGTTATTGTGGTTTCTATACGAATGTTTGTTCGTTTCCTTCTAGGTCTTGAGATTAGTATTCAGATTCCGTTTCCGAAAGGTTATGGGTTTGATTCTCGACTCTGTGAAGAAAATTTATATTATTTATTTCATTTGCTTAAGAAACAAAAGTCATCAGTCTCATGTTCTTGACCGAGTATAGAATCTGTCCGATAACCTTTGCCTTTGTTTTATGCAGCCCAACTAACGTGTATTATCAGGAAGGTCGATATTTCTCTGCTTACATCGCTTATGGTACTAATGCACTGCAAGCATTTCTTCGCAAACGATACTGAACACTATTATTCCCCCCCCCCCCCCATATGACTACAGAACGGTTGAATAATATGGTGTAGGCTACCTAGGGAGTGTCCGAGGACATGTTCGGCTCGCCAGAGGCTGTAGTTGCTTCAAGCGGACACCCATAGGGTGAGCTACAAGTTCCGTTCAATTTCAAGTAGTTCCAACTTCCGCAACCAGATGCCACTGATACCTAGTGGTGAACGTTGGAACTTTGATAGAGCGTTCCAACGAAATCTAACCTAGACACTTAGCTTCACACAAGATTAGTATGTAGAAGGATCTTTTACATGCCATAAATCTATGACATGGGAACGCCGGCATTACTTCCCCTACGCTCTTAAAAATCCGACGACTTCAGTTAGGTTTGAACGCGCTATCTTGGGCACAACAGTTCAGCATGCTACCAACTACGCCATCGAATGTTGTAGTGCAACATCATCTCAGTGAAAATGTCGGGCCAATTTGCTGGGTATCGCAAATCATGAGATTAACGCTTAAAATTACTACATAGTGACGTGGAGAGCGTTTGTAACAACGAACTGGAGAAGTGACGTACTCTACGACGTTCTGAATACAAATCGCTATCAATGATGAGGCGCAGCACTTATGGAGTACCACTGAACTTCCAATTAACGTTGTGCAACGTTATGACGCTTCAATACTATAATCACATGTCATTGTGTGCCACATACTCGCAGTGTTATGTAAACCGCAGGTTTATATTCGTGCTGATAACATCTACTCTTGCGGTACGCATGTAAAAGAAAGTGCTTTTCGCTCCCTTATCATCACCTTTTGAAGTTACAAACATAATATTTTGAATAGGGCCTATATGTTCCTTTTAAATTGTAAACATCCACTAGCGAAAGATTTTGGGATATCCAGGTCATAAAGCGGTGTTAATGGGGATAATCCTGCGTTTCATGAATATTAATATCTCACGAGGGGTTTCATTTGGAGATGTGATACTCGGCATACAAACTAATCATTACAATTAAACAGACACGTGTCGAGTGCTTATCGATCTGGGCTGACAAGTGGGGGTTGAAGGATTCCTAACGGTGCGTATATCTCTGAAACATTTAAAAATCCCTTCCTTCGGATGGGAAGTAAAGCAGGTGAGCCCATGTAATAGATTTATGGCATGTAAAAGAACCTTCCACTAACTACAATTGTGCGAAGCTAAATTTTGTAGGATAGAACTGATTAACGCTCTATTAGTTCTAACGTTCGCTGCCAGGCGCCGGTCGTGGTGGCATAGTAGCCAAGTTCGCGGCTAGGTATCGTTGACGGTAGATTTGGTAGCAAAAGTGGGAAGTACTTGAAATTGATCGTCTGCAGTCCTTCTTAATTACAGATAACACAAATACATCCATCACAATTAACACTGGTTTATCAGACAGATTCTACACACACCCAAACTACACAGGGCTACATGACCACGTTGTCTCAGCCTCTGAACTGAGGAACCAATTGTCACTGTACAGTTTATCTTAGATTATGTTAGGTTAAGGTTATAGCATGGCTACCTTTTTGCTGATAGATCATTGCAAGGAGTATTGAGCCTTGAGCTATGTTATTCCTTGTAATGGTCTGGCAGTGAGGTAGAAGGGGGCCATGCTAAATGAAGTTCCACATCTGCAAAGATATTTCCTTTTTCTATTGTCGATTGTTTTCATAGAGATTGTTAGGAGAAACTCTTTGAGACAAAGGAAGTTAGTATCTGTTGAGATTTTGTAAGCGATATGGGACAAAATATGACGGGAAAAGAGACATGGTTTGGAAGATTGGGTTAGTTTTAATGATGGTCTGTGTCAGTGTTTGGCAAGAGATTATGAGAGTGGATGTTTGTGGTAATGTGGAAAAATTGTGAAGAGAAGATAATAATGGTTCATTGTAAAATTCCCTTATGGTGTAAATCACTACTACCCCCAAAAAGAGAACACGTACGGTTACACAATCAACCATCTCTGAAACGACATACTGTAAGCGAGCAGTTTAAAATTCGGGGAAAAGAAACTCATCTTAGTTATTCGACTGATCTTTCATAAATCCTATTTAAGTGCCTCATGGGAAGGGCTAAATTTTTGAAATTACAATTTCATATATGTATCCTAACATTAGTCTAATGTACAGGGTGGTGCACGAAATGTGTCACCATTTGTTTCGTACATAATTTTACCCGGCCGAAGCCGTCGGATTTTTTAAGAGCGTTAAAAATCCCTCAGTATGCCTTCCTTCGGAGGGGAAGTAAAGCCGGCGGTCCCATGTCATAGATTTATGGCATGTTAAAGATCTTTCCACTAATTACACCTGTGTGAAACTAAATTGGATAGGTTAAGAATGTAAACAACGCTCTTAGGTTGCTACGTTCGTTGCCAAGAGCCGACTGCGGTGGCGTCTAGTAGCTAGTTCTGAACTAGGCCTAGTAGTCGTTGACGGTGGCGTTTGGCGGCAAAAGTAGGAACTATTTGAAAATTCAAAGTTGCAGTCTCTACTTGAATTAAAAAACAGATACACACACTAATACAGTCATCACAATTAACACCGGTTATCAGACAGATTCTACACACACCCAAAGTACACGGGGCTACATGACCGCGTTGTCGCAGCCCCTAAACTAAGGAACCAAATCGTACATAATTTAAAAGTCGCACTAGATATCCCGTTGACCATCTCAACAGTTGTAGCTGTGGAGCTTGGAGAAACAAATGAGTTATGAAATGACGCGTAATTCACGATACCGTCGCTAGGAGACCAGTGTTTTCAACACGGCCTCTTTGTTCGCCGGAGAAAATTGAAGTGGTACGAGTTGCTGCACAGAGAAGCCCCGGCAAATCGTGTAGAAAGGCAGCAGTGCAACTGGGCATATGCAGACGCTCCGTTCAACGGATTCTTCAAAGTGACTTCCTGATGTACCCGTACAAGATGACCTCTGCTCAGAAGCTTATGGCAGAACACAAGCGGCAGAGACTATTGTGTGCTCGCTGGGCGGAGGATAGGGAACAAACTCTCAACAACGTTTGGTTTTCAGACGAGGCGTATTTTCATTTGAATGGTGTGATTAACAAACAAAATGAACACTTTTGGGCGCAAGTGCTTCACGAACGACAACATTATGCTCCGAGGATTACAGTGTGGGCCGCATTTTCCAGCCACGGACTTATTGGAGCTTTGTTCTTCGAAGAAACTGTGAACAGTTAGCGTCATTCAAGCATGCTCCGCAATAACTTCATTCCACAGCTTCTTGCTACTGCGTTGCCCTTCAACACGCAGTGGTTCATGCAAGATGGAGCAAAGCCACATACTTCAAGCATTGTGTTGGATTTCTTGCACGAGCGTTTCGACATGCGGGTCATTTCACTCAGATTTCCGGATCGTTTCAATGACGGGCAATTTTGGCCCCCCAAAAGGCCGGACCTCAACCCATATGACTTCTTTCTCTGGGGGTTCCTAAAAGAAACAATTTTCCGAAACGTCCACATGATTTAATGGAGCTCAGACGTCTTATTCTTCAAGCTTGGAGTGAATTCATGGAAGACATGTGCCGTAGAGTTTTCGCTAACATGAGTGTTCGTTTGAAGGAAATTGGGAATCTAAATGGTGGACATATTGAGCATGTGCTGCATTAGAATAAATCTCCACAGAGTGTACTCCATGGCGGATGTTCCTTTGAGTTTGTCTTCACAGTAAAGTTTTTATTCAGAAACAAAATAGTGCCACATTTCGTGCGCTACCCTGTATATTGGACATAACAAAAAAGTAGGCAATAACATGTTTCACCTTTGTTTCACTTGCTATTTTATCATGAGACGCATACTAAGTAAGATATTTACGATTTTCAATGTTTTCAATTATTTTCCATGTTCCACTCTTTCTTTTATACGAAGTGAGATAAACGGATTTTGTGTTTTGCCTTTGTGATAATAATGTTCTTTAATTCTATAATACCGACTTCAGTGGCTACGCTCGATAAAGCAAAGCGTGAGGTCATAGGCCCAAGCTCTCTGCTGACTCTGTAGACGCGTGGGTCAAGCCCCACCTTCGGCCATCTTTGAAATGGTTTTCCGTGGTTTCCCCCATTTTCAACACCAGGCAAATGCTGGGACGGTACCTTCTGACAGGCCACGGCCGCTTCCTACCACATCCTCGCTCAGTTTCATTCATTTTTAGCCTATTTTCAATTTTGAAAAAATAGGCTTATGAGATCACCTTTTGTCCGTGTGTGTGTGTGTGTGTGCGTGTGTGTGTTTGTGTGTGTGTGAGAGAGAGAGAGAGGTGTGTGTATGTGTGTGTCCCTAATAAAATCTAAACGGCTGGAGCGATTTCAATGAAACTCGGTAAGTTCATAGCACTATTCCCGGCGACCTCGACCGTGCCCTTCAAATTTTGTTACGTCTCACCAATCCAACATGGCGGCTGTGCGAAATATTTCACTAGCATTCAATATCTCCGAAACTATTACCGATATCGCCCTGAAATTGTGTACGGTGATAAAGGGCACTACTAGAAGTTCACCTATGAGACTTTCAAAATACTGGTGACTACAAAACCAACATGGCGGTCAAGCGAAATTGAGACTTTTAAATAGACATTTCTCGCGATTTAACTATCCAAACGTAATGAAACTTGGTACAGCAAATGTTTATACACATTGTAATGCACTGGAGTCTAATTTAGTTCAATTGTTTACATAACCTCAAAATGGCGGCTGTGCGAATTATTTCACTGACATTATATATCTCCGAAACGATTACAGATATCATCACGCAATTTTGTACGGTGATAAAGAGTACTGATACAAGTTTACCTATGTATATTTCATAAACCTGTAACGTATAAAACGAACATGGTGACCAAGCGAATTTGAAATATTTTAATAGACCTTTCTTGTGATTTAACTCTCTGAGCGCAGTGAAATGTGGTACAGTAAATGATTTTGCAGATTGTAATGCACTGACATCTAATTTAATTCAATTGTTTACATAACCTAAAGATGGCGGCTGGGCGAAATTTTAAAATTAAGTTTTTATTTCTTGTGTCGTAATCATGCGATCGAAGTGAAAGTTTGAATAATGAAGCTAGGCAATAATTGTCCTTGAATGGTACATAACTCTATGGCCTATACATATAACAATCCTAAATGGCGAGCTTCCGAAATATTTAGACGGTTCTCAATATCTATGAATCTTTTACAGCAACCAAACTGATTTTTTTAATGTTCATAGAGACTATGAACATATGTTCACCTATAGGACTTTCAGTAACCTGGTGAGCACAAATCCAACATGGCGGCGACGCGAAGTATAAATAATTAAATGGACGTTTCTCGCGAATTAACTATCCGAGTGCCGTGAAACGTTGCACGTTAAATGCTTATACAAATGTTGATCCACTGGCGTGTAATTTATTTCAATTGTTTGCATAATCACAAGATGGCTGGTGTGCGTACTTTTAAAACCTCGTTTTTACTTCTTGTGTTCTAATCATGCGATTGAAGTTTGAATACCACACGTACACAATAATCTTAATGTAATAGTACAAAAATAAAAATCCATCCTGGCGACCATATGAAATATTTAGACGGTTCTCAATATCTACGAATCTGTTCCAGCAATTAAACTGAAATTTTGTATGTTGATAGCGACAATTAACATGAGCAGGATATATGAAAATAGGCTGTATAGTTCTTCACGGAACTACTTGTTATCTATTCCATCTCTCATCCCGGCGCGCAGGTCGCCCACGGCCGTTGACTAGAAAGGACCTGCACTCGTCCTCTCAGGAGGCCAGCGACAAAATAAAAAAAAGAATCTATATTGACGTGTGTTGATGTAAACTGTGATGTCATTTTAAATCAGATTTTATAAATGCAGTGCTGTGTTAAGTTCGTGAGATTTTTATATTAATATGCCATTTCGAAAGGAATAAAAGACAATTTTCTGATACTTTACTGTATGTCATTGGGCATACTGAGGGATTTTCAACGCTCTTAAAATCATTGCTAAGGGCGGGTTTTGGGCAGAGAAGCTCAGCATGTTACCGACTACGCCACCGAAGTCACCGTTATTCAGGTGAGTGTGTATATGGTTTTTAATTTCATTGCTTTTCGTAAGATATAATATTAGAGTGAAGAAGCAGTGCATGTCATCCAGGCTTTCGGTAATACAACTAGAATTATCTACGAAAGACTTAACAGTTCGTTCCCTGAATGGTGTTCAAGTCACGATTTAAGTGATAGTAGTGTTCAGTAGTATATTTTGAAGACAGTAGACTATGATTTTCAAAATGTTACAAGTATGCTTCTTATTTATATTGACACGATATTCACGGGTTGGTTCCTCAGTTTAGGGGCTGCGACAACGCGGTCTTATAGCCCCGTGTACTTTGGGCGGGTGTGTGTAGAATCTGTCTGATAACCGGTGTTAATTGTGATGGCTGTATTAGTGTGTGTGTTATCTGTACTTCAGGTACGGACCGCAAACGATCAATTTCAAGTAGTTCATACTGTTACGTACCACCCCCTAGTGGCACTTCCGTTAACTGGATTACGGTGGGTAGAAAGCACAACACAAATTATTCCTTTAAAGAAACGTATTAGCTTTATTGCGGGCCAGAAAGATACACCACACAAATGGCAAATACAAGCAATTAGTATCTCACTCTAGTTTCCTCTCGTAGGGAACACTTGCCTTTCACTTGTCAAGAAGCCACAGAAGTTAATCCCTCCTAATGAGACCGGTGGCCTCGATAGAACTACCTGCAACACTTCCTTGAATACGCAAGCTACCGTTACTTACGATAGCCGGTCACTCACCACTACACTCTGCTTCACTGTCCACTGGCTAGGGAAGCAGCCCCTGGTGCATTCGCAATTCACCACACTAACCTCTGCTGCACTGGAAAACCCACTCGCTCAAGACACAGTTTCTCCGTAGGCTTCACACTCCTTCACCCACAACTGTCGCTCAAGGTAAAAGCTCGCACTAGCTCGAAAAACACTGTCCATCCCGCTTGCCAGGTCACTCTTATATAGCAGGCTGGTGACTCAATAAATGCTTCTAGACCCGTCCAGGATTCACGGCTTCTCGAGATTTCCATCACTGGCTGGGTCACGAATATTATGGACCATCCCTTTTGTCCTAGTAGCCCTGTTGCGTAAGGCGCACTTAATACACTGAGGCAGAGCGCAGCCCGGGGGCAGCTGTGACTCATGCGGCGAGGTGACGAAACAAACTCACAGCCGTAACAATACTTTTGCTACAAAATGCTACCGTCAACGACGCCTAGCCGTAAACTTGGCTACTAGATGCCACCGCAACGGTACCTGGCGGCAAACGTTGGAACTTCAATAGAGCGTTAATCATATCTAACCTACAAATTTTAGCATCACATAATTGTAGTTAGTGGAAGGCTCTTTTACATGCCATAAATCTATGACATGGGCCCACCGGCTTTACTTCCCTTCCGAAGGAAGGCATACTGAGGGATTTTTAACGCTCCTAAAATTACTGCTACGGGCGGGTTTTGGACAGAGAAGCTCAGCATGTTACCAACTATGCCACGGATGTCACCGATATTCACGGTGAACGGCCTTTCGAGTTTTCCTTTTCTATAGCCACTAAGTGGTTTCTGGACATATCTTATTTTTTGTGGTTGAAGTAGAGGCAATATGAGAAGAGGAGCAAGAGCTACGCAGTGGTAATGATAATATGCTGTAGCTGATTCTTGATGTTAGCCTACGGTGATAAGGAATGTATTAGGCTACTTTCAACAGAACAAAATCTACATTTAAAAATATCTTTACTTTGATGAGGATAAATGATTAGGATATTTTATATATTGTTCATGTTTAGAACAATACGAAGATACAATTCTACTAAACGGCTTACAACAGTTCTCTATTTCAGGAGGGAGTAAAATACTCAGCATGGTTCTGTACATATCTTTTCGATCGTACCTTAAATCGGGCTGTTTCAAAATTGAACTACACATGAATCATAGCAATGATCAGTGAGTTGTTGCTAAATTTAAAGTGCAGTGTTTATATAATTTTCGTGGGAGATTATATTACCGAAATTATATGACAGAAAGCACGTGTAAATCCAACTAATGAACCCTTTTATCCTCTGTTGGATAAATGATTCTATGTTTTATTTCTCCAATTAATAAATATTTCAACCAGCATCATGAAAGTAGCCAGACGGAGATGAGGAAATTTCAAGCATTGTGTGGAGACAGCGGGGACATACCTGAAGCAGATTGACAATAGGCTAAATACTTTAGCTGTGAAAGGAAATAGCATAGCGATGTGTCAGAAGGACAGGTGGGCCGCCTCAAATAGAAGCGACGCGCAGTGAGACATGCTGCTAGTATGTTCATTGTGATATTCGCGCCTAGAAGAAATGATGCAGTAATGTGAGTGGCTGATGAGCAGGCTGGACACTCCTACGACGCCAAGATCTGCTATGAACCGCCAAATTACAGAAAATGTGAGAACCAATGAGAGAAGAATGCCTAGTTAACGCGGCAGGTCTAGCGTGGGTACGCTCGGCTAGCATTCACGCGGGAAATCGCCTAGACAAAATCTCTACGATCGATTCTAGGATTAATGAGCATATTCTTGACCTGTGCAATGTTACGAGTTCAGTGATATTTATTTCATGCCTGTACCACAATTATTTCGAGAAATTTTTACATAAATTCCCCCCCCCATCGAGACCTACGGCCAGTTCTTTTATAAGTGGCATGAAGAGCCAAGACTTTGACTTCTATTCTGTTCGTCTGAGGACGTAGACTTTTATTCTGTGCGTCTACGGGCGTAGACGTCTTATTACTGTGTTCGTCTGCGGACAGAACGACTTCTATTTTGTGTGTCTTGGACACAGAAGTTATTGTAAAGTGTTAAATTCAGTGATAGATAGTCACAGTACTATATTGTAGGGGCAGTATCGTCGATAATTCGCCAACGAACTGTGACAGGGAAAGTAGTACCTGAACAGCGAATTTAGTAGTCAGATATCAAGTGTATAATAATCTAATTTTTGAAGCAGCGCCAGAGATGACACCGACGACTACAGAGGAAGTTTGGAATTCTCAACACTCCGTCCAGATGGCTGAGATGAGATAGAACCATTCAGTTGGGAAATGGCAGCAGACGTTCTTTGACGGGTGACTACAAGAGATATGAGTACAAAATAATATTCTTTATTATTTGATAAATTAACTTATGGTTTATGGGACTTATTTTTGTAAATACATTGCTTGTGTGATTAACGTAGTATATTTAGTTTTGGTCTGACACACTTTTGTATGGAAGCAGCTCGCACGAATGTAGTTAGTGGAAGGTTCTTGTTTTTGTATTGTGTTAACTAACGTAGCTATGTGAACGGCCGTGTTTGCATATGTTACGCAATGCGGTTAAAAACGTCTCTCGGAGATCTGTTGTGTTTCAGAAGTAGGACTGAATTAATGTAATTATACAGTAGATTGGAGGGTAATTAAAATTGTTTAAGATTTATTATGGATCAGATTCAGTGTGACTATTGCCGATTGGAGCAATGAAATTTGTGACGAAGAGTAATCAGCTCTATCGTAGGTTTTAAATATTGTGTTTAATGTTTGTGAGCACCTATTCAGCAGACCTGTGTGGAAAGCGTCATGTCGGTCCCAGATGTGTGTATGTGTGTATTTTTGTGGTATTACAAGCGGGAATTTCAGCTGAGACTGATTTCTGTCAGCTTGGTACCCGGTCCATATTGTATCCTTGCGAGGGCAATTGTGGATATGTGATTATGTCTGACCATATGTTGAGTTGGATGAGATTTTTGTTGCTGTTGATTCCGTGAGGTAACGGAACAGCTGGTCAGCTATTTATATACACTGGACTGGGACACGACAAGTATTTGAGAAAAGGGGGGAGATGTTTCACAAGGCTGTCTGAACGTGCAAAGCATGGTCATTAGTGAGGAGTGCTCGTTGGCTCCCTAATTACTTGAATTTCAGATAAGAACTGATCAATGGTAAAAGAATTGTTGAAATAAATGGGAGTTGCCTACGAATCACGATAATCTCCGAAGCGTTACCTTAACATGCAGTTTCGTTCATATAAAGTAATCTTAGCCGGTCAGGTTTTTGTTGTTGTTGGTTTATTCCAGGTTTATTTTCATTTCAGTGACCCGTGAGTCACGTGCAATGCTGTCTTTCCTGGTGTGTATTGAGCAATTGGCCAGTTGGTAGCTCATGTTGTTAAGTGCGTTTTCGCGCTAATGAGGATCTCAGAGAGATTCCTGTAAATAATAGATTTGTAGTGTGTGTCAGCATTAGAGTTTTTAAGGGTTTTTATTAATGTCATGCCCATATCCATAAACGTTGATTTACGTGATGATTGTTCGTGAGCACCGTGGCTGTTAACCCGTTGTGAACGAACGGTCATCCAAGTACTCATTTTCTCGTAGTTAGTCATCACGCGCACATAAAACTCAAATGCAAGGTAGTGGAACTAGGATCCACATTTTATTATAAAGGGGGAGATCCGTTTGACTCCTCAAAGTGTTAGATATTCCTGTCAGGGAAAAATTTCAGGGAGGATATATTTTTATTATTGTTTGTTTATTTTCTTTTATGCACAATTAGTTATTAAATCTTGTTATCATCTTACGTCTTGTCTCCTTACTTTCTTAATTACAGTTTTTATCCTATGACCCTTGCCTCAGTAAAGCACGTTGTTTGGCGGACGTAAACACCACACTATGAACTGAGCGCGACCCCTTAATCAAGATTCTTGCATAAAACACTGCTATTCTGAAGGGTTCATAGGGATAAAACTGGCGCGGCCAAGCGTGGGGCCATTTACTGTGGTGTAACGGCGGAGATTACACATGTCAATAGTGGCGTATTTGAGTAAAACTGACATGCCGCAAGTGCAGGCAGATATGACAGTATTTAATCACCGGGAAGTGATATTTTATTAAAAGTAATTGAGGCGAAGTGGATACCGCAAAATGTGTGAAAAATAAATTAAAATCAGGAGTTTGCAAAGTAAAATACGGTTCACGTTTTGTCTTTTAAATTAAAGTAAAATTAATATGTGATACCGGGCGCCCAATGATAAAATTTAAAACTAGATTTGTTAGAAAGTCAAACTCATGGAAATATTAGGAGGCTGTAGCCTAAAATGACAATTAATACTTGGTTAATTAGTCAGTGTTAATATCAGATTAGGATAACTATTTAATGACTAAATATGTGCTTGGGTTTAAAATTAAATTGAGTAAAACTAGAACCACTCAGAGATGCAATTGACTAGTGGGATAAAATGTAAAAATAATTGAACTGAGTTGGATAAAGAAAGTAAATGTGCATTGGATTTTATGTGTGTGTCAAAGGGCATTGCTTTATGCCATTTCCCTAATGTCTCATATAAATTGTGTAATATGGCAACGGTGGAGCAGATCCAGGAGATCATTGAGAGTGCGGCGAGGAGAACACAGGAATTGTTGGATACTAAATTGGCGGAACAAAGCGTATCGCTAAACACGAAGTTATCTGAACAAATAAACACTAAACTATCAGAACAAAGTGAATCGCTAAATACTAAACTGTTAGAGCAAAGTGAATCATTGCGGACACAATTAAACTATAGTAGGCTAGAACAAAGTGAGTCTATAAACAAATTATCTGAACAAAGTGAACAATTGCGGACACAATTAAATAACAGTAGAATTGAACAAAATGAATATCAGGCGGAACAAGCTAGGTTATTAAAGAGTGAAATTAATTACACTATCAATTCGCAGTTAGAGGCGCAAAATATTAAAAACACGAACCAATTAGCTTCGTTAACCGCAGAAATGAAAGATCACACTAATCAACAGATGATATTACTGGCCCTAGATGTTAGCAAGAATAATGAGAAACAATTAGAGCAGATTAAAAAAAATGGAAGATATTTTTGACCAAAAACTTAGCATTCTGGATGAAACGGTGTTGGCTAAATTAGAACAAATTGAAATAGCATGCACAATGAATACAAGCGAGGTCAAAATAGCTCAGGATAAATTGGAAGGACGATTTAAGGAGATGGAGAAAAGCGGCAGGGTCATTCAACAACAATTATCAGCAGTAGATGAAAACATATCCGGCATAATTAAAGATATGGACCGTCTCGAGATAAAATCAGCGGAACAATGGGAAAGCCTAAAAACGGAGCAAGAGCAATTTAAGAGTACATTAGACGAAAGGCTGAGCCAGATAGAAAGTAATCAGGATGACACAAAAAGCCAGATCGAAGGGCAAGTAAGCACGATTAAAGAACAAATAAGGAAAGATTGGAAGAAAATGAATATTGATTCTAAAGAGGAAAGATCCACCATTCTTAAAACAGTAGGCGAAAATCACACGCGTATTCAAGCTTTGGAGCAAGAGGTGAAAAATAAACTTAAAGAGCAGACGGACAGGATCATTAAAGCCGAGCTCCGCTCATTAGAACAATCATCTATATTTAGAACGGGAACAGTGAACGACAAGCCGGATAACTCAAATAGTCCAGAGTCCAGCACAGCAGGAAGTCAGACTCAGGCAGACAGCCCATTAACAACAAACAGGGAAGGATTTCGTAAGAATGTAGATAGGAGCTCGACACCACAAGACGGTCATCAGCCCACACAACTTATTCAAGTAATTCGCTCAAATGACTACAAACCGCAGAAATACACGGAAAATTCAGGGGTGACACCTAAAGCCTTTATCAAAGAGATGGAAGACCATTTCAATGACACTGGGGTACCTGAAGCACGAAGATTAAGGATGATGGAGAGATTTTTATCGGGAAATGTCCTCACATGGTTTTTAAGCTTCAAATATACATTTGGAAACATGTCAGATTTCAACTTAGCGTTTCTGCGCAAATACTGGTCGCCCGCAACACAACAGAGTCTAAGGATGGAGCTTTACTCTAGGAAGTACCAAACCACCCAGCAAACAAAATACTCAGATTTCTTTAACATGCAAATGTTAAAATTTCGTGACCTTGATTACCCATTAAATGAAGCAGATCTGGTGATGACTATAGCGAGACAAATGCCAGTAAACGTACAACAAGTACTAGTCGCAGCGAACGTTAGTACGGCCTTACATGCAGAGCAGATACTACGGCAAATAGATGAGACTACATCCCATAGTCATTATAGGGGAGGAAGACAGCTGGAGTTAGTCAATACTACAGAGGTCGTCAAACCAAAACAGGCAAACACCAAAACGCAGTGCACTAACACAAGCACTTCCACACCTAGGCGAAACCAGGAAGAAGGAGAAAACAGACCATATCAGCGTAACGAAAATCATTACAACAATAGGTCATACCAAGGTAACAATAGATACCAACAGAGAGGATATCAGCAATGGCGTGAAAATCGAAGGAATGACAGGCCTTATGGAAGATACGGTGATTACAATGCCAATCAACGATGGAAAGGAAGAAGAGATCAAAATCAAGGAGAGCCACGTAACTATCGAGATGACTGGGATGATAGGCACGCTCAATCGCAAAATTACTTAGAGGAGTTACACGCTAGTCAAGGTGGAGAGCTAGGAAGATGGGAAAAGGCCATTGGGAACATGAAGAATCCTGATACACATACTGAGGAAGCTGGAAGTCTACTGAGACAACAGGGATATCAAGGACATGAGCGACAGAAGGATGATGGGAGTCGCAATGGAGCTAAAAAAAAATGTTAAATTTGGATGAAGGAGACAGGCTACAAACACAACAGTCGGAAGTTGAAGATGGATGGATAGTAGCGAACATACAAGAATGGATTGCTTTGCCAGAAGACTGCCTGGAGGAGACGGTGAAACCACGGAACGATGAAATTAGGCAGTTACCCATTATTTACGCGAGGATTGGTGAAATTAATATAAGATGTTTATTGGATACGGGGTCACAGATCAGTTTGGTATCGGAGGCCTTGGTTCGAGAGTTGGGACGGAGTCAGAATATTCCTGTAATTCCGGTACCACAGCTCAAAGTGAGGGGTGTTATTCCTGAACGCACCGTCACTTGTAAACGTCAGGCATACTTAGAGCTGAATATATTGGAACACACTTTTGGGCAAACATTCATTATCATGGCAAAGATGAATTTCAATATAATTCTTGGTGCAAATTTTATTTGTGACTATCAAGCAGTGATAGATTTGCACAAGAATACTGTCAGTTTTAGAGAGTATGATCAGCTGAAAAATGTGGGATTGCATATGGATGAAATCACTACCGGAAGAGATGTAAATTCTTGGGCATTGGAAGCAATATCGGAAGAGACGGAAGAGGAGGTACGAAAGGCAGAAGATAACATCATAGAAGGAGCTGTTGTGCAACTAGATGAGGAGAGTGAATCCCAGGAGATATGGTCTTTATTAACGGAAGGAGATAACAGTGATGCACAATTTGAAGAGTTACTACCGGATGCACTCAGCAGGAACCCAGAGCCTGATAATGAAGAAACAGCGATGGTACAACACTTGGAGTTAACACCGAAGGACCGGGAATTCTTGGAGGAGTTACGTGAGATACAGCGAGAACAGGAAGCGGAACCATGGATGATGCTTTTAATTCAATACTTCAGAAAGCAACTACCTACAGGAACACCTGCATTTCGAGAAGCGAAAGCAAAAGAAGGAAGATATGTTTATGTCAACAATTTGCTGCACAAATGGGTAGATAGTGACCACACCAAGTTACGCATATTAGTACCTGCATCGTTACAACGAGGATTGACATGGCATACGCACGAAAGTTACGGTCATGTGGGCGTAGATAAGTGCGAAGCGACGATAGGAGAGACATTTACATGGCCACGTATGAGAACAACTATGTGTGACGTCATTACAACTTGTGATCCGTGTCAGAGGACAAAGCCCAATAATTACTTAATGAGGCAGTATCCCAGACCATTGCTACCTCAGAAACCATGTGAGCTACTGGCACTCGACTGTTTCGGTCCAATCCCGAAGGGAAGGCGAGGTTGCCGTCATTTGCTAGTGTGCATTGATGTATTTTCTAAATTCGTAGTACTATGCCCTATTCAGAAAACTACATCGAAGCAGGTACTCAGTCGCACTCGAAATAGAGTTATTCCAATCCTTGGAAAACCAGAGTTTATATTATCAGACCATGGCAGTTATTTCACAAGCGCCGAATTCAAGAAAGGTATGGAAGATATGGGTATAAAACACGTTTTAAGCAGTATCCGACATGCCCAAGCAAATCCAAGTGAAAGAGCAATTAAGTGTGTAACTTCATATTTGAGGATCGTCATTCCGAACGAACACCACAAATGGGTCGATAAAATTAAGGATGTAGAGACATGCATGAATTCTACCAGGCACGAGTCAACAGGACAAATCCCTATGGTCCTACACAAGAACGAGTATCCAGTAAGAACGTGGAAAAGCATCATTAACTGTCCACAAGATCCAATGATAGCACCTGACTTGCGAATTGAGAGGACGAGAGCCTACATGAGAAAACAAGCAGACCGCAGATTACGGCGAGTAAGAAATAAGAGGTTTCACAGGGATCTTGAAATCAACCAGCTCGTTTTGGTGAAACGACCTGCTACATCGGACCCAGAAAAGAAAATCTTCAGTAAATTCTGCGAAAAGTTCATAGGACCCTATTCTATCGTAAGAAACCTTGGAAACAATGCTTACAGAGTGAAAGAATTGAGTACAGGAACAATGTCAGTCTACAACGCTGCCAACCTAAAAAAGTATCGTCGAAGTGAGCCATGGGAGCGCCAAAATTAATGATGCAGTTTGAATATATGGACGTCCTATTATCAACAAAGTGCACGAGGAGTAGTTGAGTACGGCACGTAAACGAGGAAGTAGTGTTGTTGTTGACAAACATTAACGAGACGAGCAGAGTGTTGCCTCAGGCACCAGAGCGTCATGCAAGCAGACTGAGAGGGGAGATACGAGCAGGAAATGAAAACGAGTAAATGCCATTCAAGACAGGAGCGACTAAACCAGTAATAGAAAAGGGGTGATTCCGAAATAAAACAATTTGGCCTACGGAAGTCTTTTAAAAATTGTCGACTTTATTCCTAAGTTCGAAATTTTGTGAGTGGGAGAGTTGTGAACCCTTTTATCCTCTGTTGGATAAATGATTCTATGTTTTATTTCTCCAATTAATAAATATTTCAACCAGCATCATGAAAGTAGCCAGACGGAGATGAGGAAATCTCAAGCATTGGTTGGAGACAGCGGGGACATACCTGAAGCAGATTGACAATGGGCTAAATACTTTAGCTGTGAAAGGAAATAGCATAGAGATGTGTCAGAAGGACAGGTGGGCCGCCTCAAATAGAAGCGACGCGCAGTGAGACATGCTGCTAGTATGTTCATTGTGATATTCGCGCCTAGAAGAAATGATGCAGTAATGTGAGTGGCTGATGAGCAGGCTGGACACTCCTACGACGCCAAGATCTGCTATGAACCGCCAAATTACAGAAAATGTGAGAACCAATGAGAGAAGAATGCCTAGTTAACGCGGCAGGTCTAGCGTGGGTACGCTCGGCTAGCATTCACGCGGGAAATCGCCTAGACAAAATCTCTACGATCGATTCTAGGATTAATGAGCATATTCTTGACCTGTGCAATGTTACGAGTTCAGTGATATTTATTTCATGCCTGTACCACAATTATTTCGAGAAATTTTTACATAAATTCCCCCCCCCCCATCGAGACCTACGGCCAGTTCTTTTATAAGTGGCATGAAGAGCCAAGACTTTGACTTCTATTCTGTTCGTCTGAGGACGTAGACTTTTATTCTGTGCGTCTACGGGCGTAGACGTCTTATTACTGTGTTCGTCTGCGGACAGAACGACTTCTATTTTGTGTGTCTTGGACACAGAAGTTATTGTAAAGTGTTAAATTCAGTGATAGATAGTCACAGTACTATATTGTAGGGGCAGTATCGTCGATAATTCGCCAACGAACTGTGACAGGGAAAGTAGTACCTGAACAGCGAATTTAGTAGTCAGATATCAAGTGTATAATAATCTAATTTTTGAAGCAGCGCCAGAGATGACACCGACGACTACAGAGGAAGTTTGGAATTCTCAACACTCCGTCCAGATGGCTGAGATGAGATAGAACCATTCAGTTGGGAAATGGCAGCAGACGTTCTTTGACGGGTGACTACAAGAGATATGAGTACAAAATAATATTCTTTATTATTTGATAAATTAACTTATGGTTTATGGGACTTATTTTTGTAAATACATTGCTTGTGTGATTAACGTAGTATATTTAGTTTTGGTCTGACACACTTTTGTATGGAAGCAGCTCGCACGAATGTAGTTAGTGGAAGGTTCTTGTTTTTGTATTGTGTTAACTAACGTAGCTATGTGAACGGCCGTGTTTGCATATGTTACGCAATGCGGTTAAAAACGTCTCTCGGAGATCTGTTGTGTTTCAGAAGTAGGACTGAATTAATGTAATTATACAGTAGATTGGAGGGTAATTAAAATTGTTTAAGATTTATTATTGATCAGATTCAGTGTGACTATTGCCGATTGGAGCAATGTAATTTGTGACGAAGAGTAATCAGCTCTATCGTAGGTTTTAAATATTGTGTTTAATGTTTGTGAGCACCTATTCAGCAGACCTGTGTGGAAAGCGTCATGTCGGTCCCAGATGTGTGTATGTGTGTATTTTTGTGGTATTACAAGCGGGAATTTCAGCTGAGACTGATTTCTGTCAGCTTGGTACCCGGTCCATATTGTATCCTTGCGAGGGCAATTGTGGATATGTGATTATGTCTGACCATATGTTGAGTTGGATGAGATTTTTGTTGCTGTTGATTCCGTGAGGTAACGGAACAGCTGGTCAGCTATTTATATACACTGGACTGGGACACGACAAGTATTTGAGAAAAGGGGGGAGATGTTTCACAAGGCTGTCTGAACGTGCAAAGCATGGTCATTAGTGAGGAGTGCTCGTTGGCTCCCTAATTACTTGAATTTCAGATAAGAACTGATCAATGGTAAAAGAATTGTTGAAATAAATGGGAGTTGCCTACGAATCACGATAATCTCCGAAGCGTTACCTTAACATGCAGTTTCGTTCATATAAAGTAATCTTAGCCGGTCAGGTTTTTGTTGTTGTTGGTTTATTCCAGGTTTATTTTCATTTCAGTGACCCGTGAGTCACGTGCAATGCTGTCTTTCCTGGTGTGTATTGAGCAATTGGCCAGTTGGTAGCTCATGTTGTTAAGTGCGTTTTCGCGCTAATGAGGATCTCAGAGAGATTCCTGTAAATAATAGATTTGTAGTGTGTGTCAGCATTAGAGTTTTTAAGGGTTTTTATTAATGTCATGCCCATATCCATAAACGTTGATTTACGTGATGATTGTTCGTGAGCACCGTGGCTGTTAACCCGTTGTGAACGAACGGTCATCCAAGTACTCATTTTCTCGTAGTTAGTCATCACGCGCACATAAAACTCAAATGCAAGGTAGTGGAACTAGGATCCACATTTTATTATAAAGGGGGAGATCCGTTTGACTCCTCAAAGTGTTAGATATTCCTGTCAGGGAAAAATTTCAGGGAGGATATATTTTTATTATTGTTTGTTTATTTTCTTTTATGCACAATTAGTTATTAAATCTTGTTATCATCTTACGTCTTGTCTCCTTACTTTCTTAATTACAGTTTTTATCCTATGACCCTTGCCTCAGTAAAGCACGTTGTTTGGCGGACGTAAACACCACACTATGAACTGAGCGCGACCCCTTAATCAAGATTCTTGCATAAAACACTGCTATTCTGAAGGGTTCATAGGGATAAAACTGGCGCGGCCAAGCGTGGGGCCATTTACTGTGGTGTAACGGCGGAGATACACATGT
This sequence comes from Meconema thalassinum, assembly GCA_946902985.2. NCBI lineage: Eukaryota > Metazoa > Arthropoda > Insecta > Orthoptera > Tettigoniidae > Meconema > Meconema thalassinum. Next base: position 306,480,435 of record OX336390.1, read on the forward strand.
CAATAGTGGCGTATTTGAGTAAAACTGACATGCCGCAAGTGCAGGCAGATATGACAGTATTTAATCACCGGGAAGTGATATTTTATTAAAAGTAATTGAGGCGAAGTGGATACCGCAAAATGTGTGAAAAATAAATTAAAATCAGGAGTTTGCAAAGTAAAATACGGTTCACGTTTTTGTCTTTTAAATTAAAGTAAAATTAATATGTGATACCGGGCGCCCAATGATAAAATTTAAAACTAGATTTGTTAGAAAGTCAAACTCATGGAAATATTAGGAGGCTGTAGCCTAAAATGACAATTAATACTTGGTTAATTAGTCAGTGTTAATATCAGATTAGGATAACTATTTAATGACTAAATATGTGCTTGGGTTTAAAATTAAATTGAGTAAAACTAGAACCACTCAGAGATGCAATTGACTAGTGGGATAAAATGTAAAAATAATTGAACTGAGTTGGATAAAGAAAGTAAATGTGCATTGGATTTTATGTGTGTGTCAAAGGGCATTGCTTTATGCCATTTCCCTAATGTCTCATATAAATTGTGTAATATGGCAACGGTGGAGCAGATCCAGGAGATCATTGAGAGTGCGGCGAGGAGAACACAGGAATTGTTGGATACTAAATTGGCGGAACAAAGCGTATCGCTAAACACGAAGTTATCTGAACAAATAAACACTAAACTATCAGAACAAAGTGAATCGCTAAATACTAAACTGTTAGAGCAAAGTGAATCATTGCGGACACAATTAAACTATAGTAGGCTAGAACAAAGTGAGTCTATAAACAAATTATCTGAACAAAGTGAACAATTGCGGACACAATTAAATAACAGTAGAATTGAACAAAATGAATATCAGGCGGAACAAGCTAGGTTATTAAAGAGTGAAATTAATTACACTATCAATTCGCAGTTAGAGGCGCAAAATATTAAAAACACGAACCAATTAGCTTCGTTAACCGCAGAAATGAAAGATCACACTAATCAACAGATGATATTACTGGCCCTAGATGTTAGCAAGAATAATGAGAAACAATTAGAGCAGATTAAAAAAAATGGAAGATATTTTTGACCAAAAACTTAGCATTCTGGATGAAACGGTGTTGGCTAAATTAGAACAAATTGAAATAGCATGCACAATGAATACAAGCGAGGTCAAAATAGCTCAGGATAAATTGGAAGGACGATTTAAGGAGATGGAGAAAAGCGGCAGGGTCATTCAACAACAATTATCAGCAGTAGATGAAAACATATCCGGCATAATTAAAGATATGGACCGTCTCGAGATAAAATCAGCGGAACAATGGGAAAGCCTAAAAACGGAGCAAGAGCAATTTAAGAGTACATTAGACGAAAGGCTGAGCCAGATAGAAAGTAATCAGGATGACACAAAAAGCCAGATCGAAGGGCAAGTAAGCACGATTAAAGAACAAATAAGGAAAGATTGGAAGAAAATGAATATTGATTCTAAAGAGGAAAGATCCACCATTCTTAAAACAGTAGGCGAAAATCACACGCGTATTCAAGCTTTGGAGCAAGAGGTGAAAAATAAACTTAAAGAGCAGACGGACAGGATCATTAAAGCCGAGCTCCGCTCATTAGAACAATCATCTATATTTAGAACGGGAACAGTGAAAGACAAGCCGGATAACTCAAATAGTCCAGAGTCCAGCACAGCAGGAAGTCAGACTCAGGCAGACAGCCCATTAACAACAAACAGGGAAGGATTTCGTAAGAATGTAGATAGGAGCTCGACACCACAAGACGGTCATCAGCCCACACAACTTATTCAAGTAATTCGCTCAAATGACTACAAACCGCAGAAATACACGGAAAATTCAGGGGTGACACCTAAAGCCTTTATCAAAGAGATGGAAGACCATTTCAATGACACTGGGGTACCTGAAGCACGAAGATTAAGGATGATGGAGAGATTTTTATCGGGAAATGTCCTCACATGGTTTTTAAGCTTCAAATATACATTTGGAAACATGTCAGATTTCAACTTAGCGTTTCTGCGCAAATACTGGTCGCCCGCAACACAACAGAGTCTAAGGATGGAGCTTTACTCTAGGAAGTGCCAAACCACCCAGCAAACAAAATACTCAGATTTCTTTAACATGCAAATGTTAAAATTTCGTGACCTTGATTACCCATTAAATGAAGCAGATCTGGTGATGACTATAGCGAGACAAATGCCAGTAAACGTACAACAAGTACTAGTCGCAGCGAACGTTAGTACGGCCTTACATGCAGAGCAGATACTACGGCAAATAGATGAGACTACATCCCATAGTCATTATAGGGGAGGAAGACAGCTGGAGTTAGTCAATACTACAGAGGTCGTCAAACCAAAACAGGCAAACACCAAAACGCAGTGCACTAACACAAGCACTTCCACACCTAGGCGAAACCAGGAAGAAGGAGAAAACAGACCATATCAGCGTAACGAAAATCATTACAACAATAGGTCATACCAAGGTAACAATAGATACCAACAGAGAGGATATCAGCAATGGCGTGAAAATCGAAGGAATGACAGGCCTTATGGAAGATACGGTGATTACAATGCCAATCAACGATGGAAAGGAAGAAGAGATCAAAATCAAGGAGAGCCACGTAACTATCGAGATGACTGGGATGATAGGCACGCTCAATCGCAAAATTACTTAGAGGAGTTACACGCTAGTCAAGGTGGAGAGCTAGGAAGATGGGAAAAGGCCATTGGGAACATGAAGAATCCTGATACACATACTGAGGAAGCTGGAAGTCTACTGAGACAACAGGGATATCAAGGACATGAGCGACAGAAGGATGATGGGAGTCGCAATGGAGCTAAAAAAAAATGTTAAATTTGGATGAAGGAGACAGGCTACAAACACAACAGTCGGAAGTTGAAGATGGATGGATAGTAGCGAACATACAAGAATGGATTGCTTTGCCAGAAGACTGCCTGGAGGAGACGGTGAAACCACGGAACGATGAAATTAGGCAGTTACCCATTATTTACGCGAGGATTGGTGAAATTAATATAAGATGTTTATTGGATACGGGGTCACAGATCAGTTTGGTATCGGAGGCCTTGGTTCGAGAGTTGGGACGGAGTCAGAATATTCCTGTAATTCCGGTACCACAGCTCAAAGTGAGGGGTGTTATTCCTGAACGCACCGTCACTTGTAAACGTCAGGCATACTTAGAGCTGAATATATTGGAACACACTTTTGGGCAAACATTCATTATCATGGCAAAGATGAATTTCAATATAATTCTTGGTGCAAATTTTATTTGTGACTATCAAGCAGTGATAGATTTGCACAAGAATACTGTCAGTTTTAGAGAGTATGATCAGCTGAAAAATGTGGGATTGCATATGGATGAAATCACTACCGGAAGAGATGTAAATTCTTGGGCATTGGAAGCAATATCGGAAGAGACGGAAGAGGAGGTACGAAAGGCAGAAGATAACATCATAGAAGGAGCTGTTGTGCAACTAGATGAGGAGAGTGAATCCCAGGAGATATGGTCTTTATTAACGGAAGGAGATAACAGTGATGCACAATTTGAAGAGTTACTACCGGATGCACTCAGCAGGAACCCAGAGCCTGATAATGAAGAAACAGCGATGGTACAACACTTGGAGTTAACACCGAAGGACCGGGAATTCTTGGAGGAGTTACGTGAGATACAGCGAGAACAGGAAGCGGAACCATGGATGATGCTTTTAATTCAATACTTCAGAAAGCAACTACCTACAGGAACACCTGCATTTCGAGAAGCGAAAGCAAAAGAAGGAAGATATGTTTATGTCAACAATTTGCTGCACAAATGGGTAGATAGTGACCACACCAAGTTACGCATATTAGTACCTGCATCGTTACAACGAGGATTGACATGGCATACGCACGAAAGTTACGGTCATGTGGGCGTAGATAAGTGCGAAGCGACGATAGGAGAGACATTTACATGGCCACGTATGAGAACAACTATGTGTGACGTCATTACAACTTGTGATCCGTGTCAGAGGACAAAGCCCAATAATTACTTAATGAGGCAGTATCCCAGACCATTGCTACCTCAGAAACCATGTGAGCTACTGGCACTCGACTGTTTCGGTCCAATCCCGAAGGGAAGGCGAGGTTGCCGTCATTTGCTAGTGTGCATTGATGTATTTTCTAAATTCGTAGTACTATGCCCTATTCAGAAAACTACATCGAAGCAGGTACTCAGTCGCATTCGAAATAGAGTTATTCCAATCCTTGGAAAACCAGAGTTTATATTATCAGACCATGACAGTTATTTCACAAGCGCCGAATTCAAGAAAGGTATGGAAGATATGGGTATAAAACACGTTTTAAGCAGTATCCGACATGCCCAAGCAAATCCAAGTGAAAGAGCAATTAAGTGTGTAACTTCATATTTGAGGATCGTCATTCCGAACGAACACCACAAATGGGTCGATAAAACTAAGGATGTAGAGACATGCATGAATTCTACCAGGCACGAGTCAACAGGACAAATCCCTATGGTCCTACACAAGAACGAGTATCCAGTAAGAACGTGGAAAAGCATCATTAACTGTCCACAAGATCCAATGATAGCACCTGACTTGCGAATTGAGAGGACGAGAGCCTACATGAGAAAACAAGCAGACCGCAGATTACGGCGAGTAAGAAATAAGAGGTTTCACAGGGATCTTGAAATCAACCAGCTCGTTTTGGTGAAACGACCTGCTACATCGGACCCAGAAAAGAAAATCTTCAGTAAATTCTGCGAAAAGTTCATAGGACCCTATTCTATCGTAAGAAACCTTGGAAACAATGCTTACAGAGTGAAAGAATTGAGTACAGGAACAATGTCAGTCTACAACGCTGCCAACCTAAAAAAGTATCGTCGAAGTGAGCCATGGGAGCGCCAAAATTAATGATGCAGTTTGAATATATGGACGTCCTATTATCAACAAAGTGCACGAGGAGTAGTTGAGTACGGCACGTAAACGAGGAAGTAGTGTTGTTGTTGACAAACATTAACGAGACGAGCAGAGTGTTGCCTCAGGCACCAGAGCGTCATGCAAGCAGACTGAGAGGGGAGATACGAGCAGGAAATGAAAACGAGTAAATGCCATTCAAGACAGGAGCGACTAAACCAGTAATAGAAAAGGGGTGATTCCGAAATAAAACAATTTGGCCTACGGAAGTCTTTTAAAAATTGTCGACTTTATTCCTAAGTTCGAAATTTTGTGAGTGGGAGAGTTGTGAACCCTTTTATCCTCTGTTGGATAAATGATTCTATGTTTTATTTCTCCAATTAATAAATATTTCAACCAGCATCATGAAAGTAGCCAGACGGAGATGAGGAAATCTCAAGCATTGGTTGGAGACAGCGGGGACATACCTGAAGCAGATTGACAATGGGCTAAATACTTTAGCTGTGAAAGGAAATAGCATAGAGATGTGTCAGAAGGACAGGTGGGCCGCCTCAAATAGAAGCGACGCGCAGTGAGACATGCTGCTAGTATGTTCATTGTGATATTCGCGCCTAGAAGAAATGATGCAGTAATGTGAGTGGCTGATGAGCAGGCTGGACACTCCTACGACGCCAAGATCTGCTATGAACCGCCAAATTACAGAAAATGTGAGAACCAATGAGAGAAGAATGCCTAGTTAACGCGGCAGGTCTAGCGTGGGTACGCTCGGCTAGCATTCACGCGGGAAATCGCCTAGACAAAATCTCTACGATCGATTCTAGGATTAATGAGCATATTCTTGACCTGTGCAATGTTACGAGTTCAGTGATATTTATTTCATGCCTGTACCACAATTATTTCGAGAAATTTTTACATAAATTCCCCCCCCCCCCCCCCATCGAGACCTACGGCCAGTTCTTTTATAAGTGGCATGAAGAGCCAAGACTTTGACTTCTATTCTGTTCGTCTGAGGACGTAGACTTTTATTCTGTGCGTCTACGGGCGTAGACGTCTTATTACTGTGTTCGTCTGCGGACAGAACGACTTCTATTTTGTGTGTCTTGGACACAGAAGTTATTGTAAAGTGTTAAATTCAGTGATAGATAGTCACAGTACTATATTGTAGGGGCAGTATCGTCGATAATTCGCCAAAGAACTGTGACAGGGAAAGTAGTACCTGCACAGCGAATTTAGTAGTCAGATATCAAGTGTATAATAATCTAATTTTTGAAGCAGCGCCAGAGATGACACCGACGACTACAGAGGAAGTTTGGAATTCTCAACACTCCGTCCAGATGGCTGAGATGAGATAGAACCATTCAGTTGGGAAATGGCAGCAGACGTTCTTTGACGGGTGACTACAAGAGATATGAGTACAAAATAATATTCTTTATTATTTGATAAATTAACTTATGGTTTATGGGACTTATTTTTGTAAATACATTGCTTGTGTGATTAACGTAGTATATTTAGTTTTGGTCTGACACACTTTTGTATGGAAGCAGCTCGCACGAATGTAGTTAGTGGAAGGTTCTTGTTTTTGTATTGTGTTAACTAACGTAGCTATGTGAACGGCCGTGTTTGCATATGTTACGCAATGCGGTTAAAAACGTCTCTCGGAGATCTGTTGTGTTTCAGAAGTAGGACTGAATTAATGTAATTATACAGTAGATTGGAGGGTAATTAAAATTGTTTAAGATTTATTATTGATCAGATTCAGTGTGACTATTGCCGATTGGAGCAATGTAATTTGTGACGAAGAGTAATCAGCTCTATCGTAGGTTTTAAATATTGTGTTTAATGTTTGTGAGCACCTATTCAGCAGACCTGTGTGGAAAGCGTCATGTCGGTCCCAGATGTGTGTATGTGTGTATTTTTGTGGTATTACAAGCGGGAATTTCAGCTGAGACTGATTTCTGTCAGCTTGGTACCCGGTCCATATTGTATCCTTGCGAGGGCAATTGTGGATATGTGATTATGTCTGACCATATGTTGAGTTGGATGAGATTTTTGTTGCTGTTGATTCCGTGAGGTAACGGAACAGCTGGTCAGCTATTTATATACACTGGACTGGGACACGACAAGTATTTGAGAAAAGGGGGGAGATGTTTCACAAGGCTGTCTGAACGTGCAAAGCATGGTCATTAGTGAGGAGTGCTCGTTGGCTCCCTAATTACTTGAATTTCAGATAAGAACTGATCAATGGTAAAAGAATTGTTGAAATAAATGGGAGTTGCCTACGAATCACGATAATCTCCGAAGCGTTACCTTAACATGCAGTTTCGTTCATATAAAGTAATCTTAGCCGGTCAGGTTTTTGTTGTTGTTGGTTTATTCCAGGTTTATTTTCATTTCAGTGACCCGTGAGTCACGTGCAATGCTGTCTTTCCTGGTGTGTATTGAGCAATTGGCCAGTTGGTAGCTCATGTTGTTAAGTGCGTTTTCGCGCTAATGAGGATCTCAGAGAGATTCCTGTAAATAATAGATTTGTAGTGTGTGTCAGCATTAGAGTTTTTAAGGGTTTTTATTAATGTCATGCCCATATCCATAAACGTTGATTTACGTGATGATTGTTCGTGAGCACCGTGGCTGTTAACCCGTTGTGAACGAACGGTCATCCAAGTACTCATTTTCTCGTAGTTAGTCATCACGCGCACATAAAACTCAAATGCAAGGTAGTGGAACTAGGATCCACATTTTATTATAAAGGGGGAGATCCGTTTGACTCCTCAAAGTGTTAGATATTCCTGTCAGGGAAAAATTTCAGGGAGGATATATTTTTATTATTGTTTGTTTATTTTCTTTTATGCACAATTAGTTATTAAATCTTGTTATCATCTTACGTCTTGTATCCTTACTTTCTTAATTACAGTTTTTATCCTATGACCCTTGCCTCAGTAAAGCACGTTGTTTGGCGGACGTAAACACCACACTATGAACTGAGCGCGACCCCTTAATCAAGATTCTTGCATAAAACACTGCTATTCTGAAGGGTTCATAGGGATAAAACTGGCGCGGCCAAGCGTGGGGCCATTTACTGTGGTGTAACGGCGGAGATACACATGTCAATAGTGGCGTATTTGAGTAAAACTGACATGCCGCAAGTGCAGGCAGATATGACAGTATTTAATCACCGGGAAGTGATATTTTATTAAAAGTAATTGAGGCGAAGTGGATACCGCAAAATGTGTGAAAAATAAATTAAAATCAGGAGTTTGCAAAGTAAAATACGGTTCACGTTTTTGTCTTTTAAATTAAAGTAAAATTAATATGTGATACCGGGCGCCCAATGATAAAATTTAAAACTAGATTTGTTAGAAAGTCAAACTCATGGAAATATTAGGAGGCTGTAGCCTAAAATGACAATTAATACTTGGTTAATTAGTCAGTGTTAATATCAGATTAGGATAACTATTTAATGACTAAATATGTGCTTGGGTTTAAAATTAAATTGAGTAAAACTAGAACCACTCAGAGATGCAATTGACTAGTGGGATAAAATGTAAAAATAATTGAACTGAGTTGGATAAAGAAAGTAAATGTGCATTGGATTTTATGTGTGTGTCAAAGGGCATTGCTTTATGCCATTTCCCTAATGTCTCATATAAATTGTGTAATATGGCAACGGTGGAGCAGATCCAGGAGATCATTGAGAGTGCGGCGAGGAGAACACAGGAATTGTTGGATACTAAATTGGCGGAACAAAGCGTATCGCTAAACACGAAGTTATCTGAACAAATAAACACTAAACTATCAGAACAAAGTGAATCGCTAAATACTAAACTGTTAGAGCAAAGTGAATCATTGCGGACACAATTAAACTATAGTAGGCTAGAACAAAGTGAGTCTATAAACAAATTATCTGAACAAAGTGAACAATTGCGGACACAATTAAATAACAGTAGAATTGAACAAAATGAATATCAGGCGGAACAAGCTAGGTTATTAAAGAGTGAAATTAATTACACTATCAATTCGCAGTTAGAGGCGCAAAATATTAAAAACACGAACCAATTAGCTTCGTTAACCGCAGAAATGAAAGATCACACTAATCAACAGATGATATTACTGGCCCTAGATGTTAGCAAGAATAATGAGAAACAATTAGAGCAGATTAAAAAAAATGGAAGATATTTTTGACCAAAAACTTAGCATTCTGGATGAAACGGTGTTGGCTAAATTAGAACAAATTGAAATAGCATGCACAATGAATACAAGCGAGGTCAAAATAGCTCAGGATAAATTGGAAGGACGATTTAAGGAGATGGAGAAAAGCGGCAGGGTCATTCAACAACAATTATCAGCAGTAGATGAAAACATATCCGGCATAATTAAAGATATGGACCGTCTCGAGATAAAATCAGCGGAACAATGGGAAAGCCTAAAAACGGAGCAAGAGCAATTTAAGAGTACATTAGACGAAAGGCTGAGCCAGATAGAAAGTAATCAGGATGACACAAAAAGCCAGATCGAAGGGCAAGTAAGCACGATTAAAGAACAAATAAGGAAAGATTGGAAGAAAATGAATATTGATTCTAAAGAGGAAAGATCCACCATTCTTAAAACAGTAGGCGAAAATCACACGCGTATTCAAGCTTTGGAGCAAGAGGTGAAAAATAAACTTAAAGAGCAGACGGACAGGATCATTAAAGCCGAGCTCCGCTCATTAGAACAATCATCTATATTTAGAACGGGAACAGTGAAAGACAAGCCGGATAACTCAAATAGTCCAGAGTCCAGCACAGCAGGAAGTCAGACTCAGGCAGACAGCCCATTAACAACAAACAGGGAAGGATTTCGTAAGAATGTAGATAGGAGCTCGACACCACAAGACGGTCATCAGCCCACACAACTTATTCAAGTAATTCGCTCAAATGACTACAAACCGCAGAAATACACGGAAAATTCAGGGGTGACACCTAAAGCCTTTATCAAAGAGATGGAAGACCATTTCAATGACACTGGGGTACCTGAAGCACGAAGATTAAGGATGATGGAGAGATTTTTATCGGGAAATGTCCTCACATGGTTTTTAAGCTTCAAATATACATTTGGAAACATGTCAGATTTCAACTTAGCGTTTCTGCGCAAATACTGGTCGCCCGCAACACAACAGAGTCTAAGGATGGAGCTTTACTCTAGGAAGTGCCAAACCACCCAGCAAACAAAATACTCAGATTTCTTTAACATGCAAATGTTAAAATTTCGTGACCTTGATTACCCATTAAATGAAGCAGATCTGGTGATGACTATAGCGAGACAAATGCCAGTAAACGTACAACAAGTACTAGTCGCAGCGAACGTTAGTACGGCCTTACATGCAGAGCAGATACTACGGCAAATAGATGAGACTACATCCCATAGTCATTATAGGGGAGGAAGACAGCTGGAGTTAGTCAATACTACAGAGGTCGTCAAACCAAAACAGGCAAACACCAAAACGCAGTGCACTAACACAAGCACTTCCACACCTAGGCGAAACCAGGAAGAAGGAGAAAACAGACCATATCAGCGTAACGAAAATCATTACAACAATAGGTCATACCAAGGTAACAATAGATACCAACAGAGAGGATATCAGCAATGGCGTGAAAATCGAAGGAATGACAGGCCTTATGGAAGATACGGTGATTACAATGCCAATCAACGATGGAAAGGAAGAAGAGATCAAAATCAAGGAGAGCCACGTAACTATCGAGATGACTGGGATGATAGGCACGCTCAATCGCAAAATTACTTAGAGGAGTTACACGCTAGTCAAGGTGGAGAGCTAGGAAGATGGGAAAAGGCCATTGGGAACATGAAGAATCCTGATACACATACTGAGGAAGCTGGAAGTCTACTGAGACAACAGGGATATCAAGGACATGAGCGACAGAAGGATGATGGGAGTCGCAATGGAGCTAAAAAAAAATGTTAAATTTGGATGAAGGAGACAGGCTACAAACACAACAGTCGGAAGTTGAAGATGGATGGATAGTAGCGAACATACAAGAATGGATTGCTTTGCCAGAAGACTGCCTGGAGGAGACGGTGAAACCACGGAACGATGAAATTAGGCAGTTACCCATTATTTACGCGAGGATTGGTGAAATTAATATAAGATGTTTATTGGATACGGGGTCACAGATCAGTTTGGTATCGGAGGCCTTGGTTCGAGAGTTGGGACGGAGTCAGAATATTCCTGTAATTCCGGTACCACAGCTCAAAGTGAGGGGTGTTATTCCTGAACGCACCGTCACTTGTAAACGTCAGGCATACTTAGAGCTGAATATATTGGAACACACTTTTGGGCAAACATTCATTATCATGGCAAAGATGAATTTCAATATAATTCTTGGTGCAAATTTTATTTGTGACTATCAAGCAGTGATAGATTTGCACAAGAATACTGTCAGTTTTAGAGAGTATGATCAGCTGAAAAATGTGGGATTGCATATGGATGAAATCACTACCGGAAGAGATGTAAATTCTTGGGCATTGGAAGCAATATCGGAAGAGACGGAAGAGGAGGTACGAAAGGCAGAAGATAACATCATAGAAGGAGCTGTTGTGCAACTAGATGAGGAGAGTGAATCCCAGGAGATATGGTCTTTATTAACGGAAGGAGATAACAGTGATGCACAATTTGAAGAGTTACTACCGGATGCACTCAGCAGGAACCCAGAGCCTGATAATGAAGAAACAGCGATGGTACAACACTTGGAGTTAACACCGAAGGACCGGGAATTCTTGGAGGAGTTACGTGAGATACAGCGAGAACAGGAAGCGGAACCATGGATGATGCTTTTAATTCAATACTTCAGAAAGCAACTACCTACAGGAACACCTGCATTTCGAGAAGCGAAAGCAAAAGAAGGAAGATATGTTTATGTCAACAATTTGCTGCACAAATGGGTAGATAGTGACCACACCAAGTTACGCATATTAGTACCTGCATCGTTACAACGAGGATTGACATGGCATACGCACGAAAGTTACGGTCATGTGGGCGTAGATAAGTGCGAAGCGACGATAGGAGAGACATTTACATGGCCACGTATGAGAACAACTATGTGTGACGTCATTACAACTTGTGATCCGTGTCAGAGGACAAAGCCCAATAATTACTTAATGAGGCAGTATCCCAGACCATTGCTACCTCAGAAACCATGTGAGCTACTGGCACTCGACTGTTTCGGTCCAATCCCGAAGGGAAGGCGAGGTTGCCGTCATTTGCTAGTGTGCATTGATGTATTTTCTAAATTCGTAGTACTATGCCCTATTCAGAAAACTACATCGAAGCAGGTACTCAGTCGCATTCGAAATAGAGTTATTCCAATCCTTGGAAAACCAGAGTTTATATTATCAGACCATGACAGTTATTTCACAAGCGCCGAATTCAAGAAAGGTATGGAAGATATGGGTATAAAACACGTTTTAAGCAGTATCCGACATGCCCAAGCAAATCCAAGTGAAAGAGCAATTAAGTGTGTAACTTCATATTTGAGGATCGTCATTCCGAACGAACACCACAAATGGGTCGATAAAACTAAGGATGTAGAGACATGCATGAATTCTACCAGGCACGAGTCAACAGGACAAATCCCTATGGTCCTACACAAGAACGAGTATCCAGTAAGAACGTGGAAAAGCATCATTAACTGTCCACAAGATCCAATGATAGCACCTGACTTGCGAATTGAGAGGACGAGAGCCTACATGAGAAAACAAGCAGACCGCAGATTACGGCGAGTAAGAAATAAGAGGTTTCACAGGGATCTTGAAATCAACCAGCTCGTTTTGGTGAAACGACCTGCTACATCGGACCCAGAAAAGAAAATCTTCAGTAAATTCTGCGAAAAGTTCATAGGACCCTATTCTATCGTAAGAAACCTTGGAAACAATGCTTACAGAGTGAAAGAATTGAGTACAGGAACAATGTCAGTCTACAACGCTGCCAACCTAAAAAAGTATCGTCGAAGTGAGCCATGGGAGCGCCAAAATTAATGATGCAGTTTGAATATATGGACGTCCTATTATCAACAAAGTGCACGAGGAGTAGTTGAGTACGGCACGTAAACGAGGAAGTAGTGTTGTTGTTGACAAACATTAACGAGACGAGCAGAGTGTTGCCTCAGGCACCAGAGCGTCATGCAAGCAGACTGAGAGGGGAGATACGAGCAGGAAATGAAAACGAGTAAATGCCATTCAAGACAGGAGCGACTAAACCAGTAATAGAAAAGGGGTGATTCCGAAATAAAACAATTTGGCCTACGGAAGTCTTTTAAAAATTGTCGACTTTATTCCTAAGTTCGAAATTTTGTGAGTGGGAGAGTTGTGAACCCTTTTATCCTCTGTTGGATAAATGATTCTATGTTTTATTTCTCCAATTAATAAATATTTCAACCAGCATCATGAAAGTAGCCAGACGGAGATGAGGAAATCTCAAGCATTGGTTGGAGACAGCGGGGACATACCTGAAGCAGATTGACAATGGGCTAAATACTTTAGCTGTGAAAGGAAATAGCATAGAGATGTGTCAGAAGGACAGGTGGGCCGCCTCAAATAGAAGCGACGCGCAGTGAGACATGCTGCTAGTATGTTCATTGTGATATTCGCGCCTAGAAGAAATGATGCAGTAATGTGAGTGGCTGATGAGCAGGCTGGACACTCCTACGACGCCAAGATCTGCTATGAACCGCCAAATTACAGAAAATGTGAGAACCAATGAGAGAAGAATGCCTAGTTAACGCGGCAGGTCTAGCGTGGGTACGCTCGGCTAGCATTCACGCGGGAAATCGCCTAGACAAAATCTCTACGATCGATTCTAGGATTAATGAGCATATTCTTGACCTGTGCAATGTTACGAGTTCAGTGATATTTATTTCATGCCTGTACCACAATTATTTCGAGAAATTTTTACATAAATTCCCCCCCCCCCCCCATCGAGACCTACGGCCAGTTCTTTTATAAGTGGCATGAAGAGCCAAGACTTTGACTTCTATTCTGTTCGTCTGAGGACGTAGACTTTTATTCTGTGCGTCTACGGGCGTAGACGTCTTATTACTGTGTTCGTCTGCGGACAGAACGACTTCTATTTTGTGTGTCTTGGACACAGAAGTTATTGTAAAGTGTTAAATTCAGTGATAGATAGTCACAGTACTATATTGTAGGGGCAGTATCGTCGATAATTCGCCAAAGAACTGTGACAGGGAAAGTAGTACCTGCACAGCGAATTTAGTAGTCAGATATCAAGTGTATAATAATCTAATTTTTGAAGCAGCGCCAGAGATGACACCGACGACTACAGAGGAAGTTTGGAATTCTCAACACTCCGTCCAGATGGCTGAGATGAGATAGAACCATTCAGTTGGGAAATGGCAGCAGACGTTCTTTGACGGGTGACTACAAGAGATATGAGTACAAAATAATATTCTTTATTATTTGATAAATTAACTTATGGTTTATGGGACTTATTTTTGTAAATACATTGCTTGTGTGATTAACGTAGTATATTTAGTTTTGGTCTGACACACTTTTGTATGGAAGCAGCTCGCACGAATGTAGTTAGTGGAAGGTTCTTGTTTTTGTATTGTGTTAACTAACGTAGCTATGTGAACGGCCGTGTTTGCATATGTTACGCAATGCGGTTAAAAACGTCTCTCGGAGATCTGTTGTGTTTCAGAAGTAGGACTGAATTAATGTAATTATACAGTAGATTGGAGGGTAATTAAAATTGTTTAAGATTTATTGTTGATCAGATTCAGTGTGACTATTGCCGATTGGAGCAATGTAATTTGTGACGAAGAGTAATCAGCTCTATCGTAGGTTTTAAATATTGTGTTTAATGTTTGTGAGCACCTATTCAGCAGACCTGTGTGGAAAGCGTCATGTCGGTCCCAGATGTGTGTATGTGTGTATTTTTGTGGTATTACAAGCGGGAATTTCAGCTGAGACTGATTTCTGTCAGCTTGGTACCCGGTCCATATTGTATCCTTGCGAGGGCAATTGTGGATATGTGATTATGTCTGACCATATGTTGAGTTGGATGAGATTTTTGTTGCTGTTGATTCCGTGAGGTAACGGAACAGCTGGTCAGCTATTTATATACACTGGACTGGGACACGACAAGTATTTGAGAAAAGGGGGGAGATGTTTCACAAGGCTGTCTGAACGTGCAAAGCATGGTCATTAGTGAGGAGTGCTCGTTGGCTCCCTAATTACTTGAATTTCAGATAAGAACTGATCAATGGTAAAAGAATTGTTGAAATAAATGGGAGTTGCCTACGAATCACGATAATCTCCGAAGCGTTACCTTAACATGCAGTTTCGTTCATATAAAGTAATCTTAGCCGGTCAGGTTTTTGTTGTTGTTGGTTTATTCCAGATTTATTTTCATTTCAGTGACCCGTGAGTCACGTGCAATGCTGTCTTTCCTGGTGTGTATTGAGCAATTGGCCAGTTGGTAGCTCATGTTGTTAAGTGCGTTTTCGCGCTAATGAGGATCTCAGAGAGATTCCTGTAAATAATAGATTTGTAGTGTGTGTCAGCATTAGAGTTTTTAAGGGTTTTTATTAATGTCATGCCCATATCCATAAACGTTGATTTACGTGATGATTGTTCGTGAGCACCGTGGCTGTTAACCCGTTGTGAACGAACGGTCATCCAAGTACTCATTTTCTCGTAGTTAGTCATCACGCGCACATAAAACTCAAATGCAAGGTAGTGGAACTAGGATCCACATTTTATTATAAAGGGGGAGATCCGTTTGACTCCTCAAAGTGTTAGATATTCCTGTCAGGGAAAAATTTCAGGGAGGATATATTTTTATTATTGTTTGTTTATTTTCTTTTATGCACAATTAGTTATTAAATCTTGTTATTATCTTACGTCTTGTCTCCTTACTTTCTTAATTACAGTTTTTATCCTATGACCCTTGCCTCAGTAAAGCACGTTGTTTGGCGGACGTAAACACCACACTATGAACTGAGCGCGACCCCTTGATCAAGATTCTTGCAAAAAACACTGCTATTCTGAAGGGTTCACTAAGTTGTTAATAAAACGTCTGTGAAACATGATATCGGCGGCTTCGGTGGCGTAGTCGGTAGCATGCTGAGCTTCTATGCCCAAGATTGCGGGTTCAAACCCGGCCGATGTCGTCGGATTGTTTAAGAGCGTTAAAAATCCCTCAGTATGCCTTCCTTCGGAGGGGAAGTAAAGGCGGCGGTCACATGTCATAGATTTATGGCACGTTAAAGAACCTGCCACTAATTACACCTGTGTGAAGCTAAATTGTATAGGTTAAGAATGTAAACAACGCTCTTAAGTTCCTACGTTCGTTGCCAAGAGCCGACTGCCGTGGCGTCTGGTAGCTAAGTTCTGAACTAGTAGTCGTTGACCGTGGCGTTTGGCGGCAAAAGTAGGAACTATTTGAAAAATTCAAAAGTCTGAGTCCTTACTTGAATTAAAAAACAGATAACACACACTAATACAGTCATCACAATTAACACCGGTTATCAGACAGATTCTACACTCACCCAAAGAACACGGGACTAAATGACCGCGTTGTCTCAGCCCATAAACTTAAGAACCAACCAACCAACCAACCAACCAAACATGAAATCGACATTGCAACCAAGTAGAAATTCTCACGAGCTCTAATCCGCAGGCAGCTTGACGTGCTGTAGGGGATCAAACTGCACTAACAATGGTTAGTCATGGTATTGAGTATTCGAAGTCATGACCTGCTTGGTTTATGCACATCTGCGCACGCCGCTGATAGACATTCTAGCACGCTGTAGCATGGCCTGTGTTAATAATAATAATAGTTTTAATGCAGCCAATGACCAATGAAAATGTACTGTATATACATTGCAGGAACTGTCAGTCACTACAAGATTGCGTCAGGGAAGTCAATCTTCTTTTACAGTATGACGCATGATATCTGTCACAGGGCTCGCTACATAATTCACGTATGCATGTAGCTGCATTTGGCGGGTGAAAGTCTTTTTTTCTGCATATCCTGAAGTGGAATCCATGGACTGCGAAACGAGTCACAGTGTGTCGTAAATCGTAGTCTGCTCTCTTCCTGTCAGATGATAACATCGCTTCTGTCCCACAGAAGTCCAACCATATTTCTTTCTTTTTTAAATGAAGTTTCGCAAGACGTTCCTGATAGGCAGCGCTAGATGGAAGCTGCATTTGTAGTCTGATTTGCTCAATACAGAATGGCTCTGCAGACAGCTCGTATATTAGCCGGGACGGAGTAAATTTCGATACACACAACACTTTCTTTAGGATGATAGACCTAACTTGTTCTATTTCCTTTAAGTTGGTTTAGGTCAGATGACCTGTGCAGGGGCGGATCTAGGGGAGGGCGACCGCCCTGGGCCCCCGGTCTTTGGGGCCCGCGCCATGGATTTTTTTTAAATTTAATTAATTAATTATACTTTTCAAACTAATTTATAATTCTTTTTTTTTCAGTGCAGCTATGACCTCCCTTGACCGTTTAGCAAGTTTAGATTTCAGTGAAATAATAGAAAACTTCAGCCAGAAAAAAAGTGGCAAAGTTTACATAGTCTTCTTCAAGGGGACTTAAAGATTTATTTCATATTATTAAAACAAGTAGTTCCGTGAAGAACTATACAGCCTATTTTCATATAACCTGCTCATGTTAATTGCCTCTATCAACATACAAAATTTCAGTTTAATTGCTGTAACAGATTCGTAGATATTGAGAACCGTCTAAATATTTCAGATGGTCGCCAGGTTGGATTTTTATTTTTGTACTATTCCATTAACTTAAGATTATTATGTACGTGTGGTATTCAAACTTCAATCGCATGATTAGAACACAAGAAGTAAAAACGAGGATTTAAAAGTACGCACACCAGCCATCTTGTGATTATGCAAACAATTGAAATAAATTACACGCCAGTGGATCAACATTTGTATAAGCATTTAACGTGCAACGTTTCACGGCACTCGGATAGTTAATTCGCGAGAAACGTCCATTTAATTATTTATACTTCGCGTCGCCGCCATGTTGGATTTGTGCTCACCAGGTTACTGAAAGTCCTATAGGTGAACATATGTTCATAGTCTCTATGAACATTAAAAAAATCAGTTTGGTTGCTGTAAAAGATTCATAGATATTGAGAACCGTCTAAATATTTCGGAAGCTCGCCATTTAGGATTGTTATATGTATAGGCCATAGAGTTATGTACCATTCAAGGACAATTATTGCCTAGCTTCATTATTCAAACTTTCACTTCGATCGCATGATTACGACACAAGAAATAAAAACTTAATTTTAAAATTTCGCCCAGCCGCCATCTTTAGGTTATGTAAACAATTGAATTAAATTAGATGTCAGTGCATTACAATCTGCAAAATAATTTCCTGTACCACATTTCACTGCGCTCAGAGAGTTAAGTCACGAGAAAAGTCTATTAAAATATTTCATATTCGCTTGGTCGCCATGTTCGTTTTGTACTTTACAGGTCCATGAAATATACATAGGTAAACTTGTATCAGTACCCTTTATCACCGTACAAAATTGCAGGGTGATATCTGTAATAGTTTCGGAGATATAGAATGTCAGTGAAATATTTCGCACAGCCGCCATTTTGAGGTTATGTAAACAATTGAACTAAATTAGACTCCAGTGCATTACAATGTGTATAAACATTTGCTGTACCAAGTTTCATTACGTTTGGATAGTTAAATCGCGAGAAAAGTCTATTTAAAAGTCTCCAATTCGCTTGGCCGCCATGTTGATTTTGTAGTCACCAGGTTTTTGAAAGTCTCATAGATGAACTTCTAGTACTGCCCTTTATCACCATACACAATTTCAGGGCGATTTTGGTAATAGTTTCGGAGATAGTGAATGCTGGTGAAATATTTCGCACAGCCGCCATGTTGGATTGGTGGGACCTAACAAAATTTGAAGGGCACGGTCGAGGTCGCCGGGAATAGTTCTATAAACTTACCGAGTTTCATTGAAATCGCTCCAGCCGTTTAGATTTTATTAGGGGGGGGGGGACACACACACACCTCACACACACACACACACACACACACGCACACACACACACGGACAAAAGGTGATCTCATAAGCCTATTTTTTCAAAATTGAAAATAGGCTAAAAATGTACTGCAGTGTATTCAAAATATTGTAACTATTCTTTATTTTATTATTATTACAAAACTATTTTTCATTTGATTTGATATTTTTTATTTTCTATTGTTGTGGGCCCCACCTTATATCGCCCAGGGCCCCGCAAGGCCTGGATCCGCCACTGGGCCTGTGTTATTGAACGACAGATTTCAACGAATGGATTGTCGAAGACGCTCTGGAGTTTCTGGCTGCTGGATGTAGATTGCGTGTTTTAAATGCCCCACAGGAAAAAGTCTAATGTCGTTAAATCAGATTACCTGGCTGGCCAAGGGACAGGATCTCTTCTTATCCATTTTCCTGGATGTGTGTCATTGAGATGGTTGCCGACAGTTGACGTCCCGTATGATGGAGCTCCGTCATTTTGAAACCACATCATTTAACATTCCCCAAGTGGTAGCCTACATTTTCCAGCAGAAGTGGGAGCTCATGGCGAAGAAAGTGTAGATAAAGTGCGCCTGTCAAATTGCCCAAAAGAAATATGGTCCAATAAGGCGATTACCCAAGATTCCACACCATATATTCACTCCCCATTGCACTTGATAGTCCGCCAGTCGAACCCAGTGGGGATTGTCACCACTCCAATAGTGCATGTTATGGAGGTTGACAGTACCATTATTGTAGAATCTCAATTCGTCCGATTTTCGATAGGAATTCTGCTTCATCTTTCACATTTCCTAACAGCAACAAACAACAATTCATCCGAGCTTCGAAATATCGCCCATAGAGCTCCTGGTTTAGCCGTAGATGGCAGGGGTGATATTTATGCGCATGTAATATTCCTAGTATGGACGACTGTCTGATGTTCACCTGTTGTGCAATTGTCCTTGTACTCGTGTGAGTACTACTGCGAGTTGCGTCCATAACAGTCTCCACATTCTCACCAGATGTTATGGTCTTCTCTCGGACAAATGGTACCCTTATTGTTCGTAAACGTCTTTCAACACTGCGAACAGTATTTGCACTCGGATGCCACCTTTTTGGGTACCTATCTTTTCAGATACAGACGAAGTGCCTGCAATGAATTCGCTCTTGCCTTCTCGTATACAAGAAGCATGTTGACGTATTCGTCCGTGGAATACATGACGAATGACTGAAGTGACTTCAATCCGACCGTGTAGCAGTGCACAAATACTGTGATAGCGACTCGCCTGTGGCACACAATGACGTGTGATTGTAGCGTTGAAGCTTCACAACGTTACAAACATTTTTGTCCGATGGGGGATTCCTTCCTTCGCTCTTCCGGTCAATTTCTTTAGTAACATATTGGTTATCCGCGTACGCTACGCCTCAGGATTTTTTTTTTAGCGTATGGCTTGTAGTGCCGGGAGTGTCCGAGGATATGTTCGGCTCGCAAGTTTTGTAGCTGCTTCGAGACGGACACCCAATGGGTGAGCTACAAGTACCGTTGGGGAGGAAAGTTGGGATGTAAGGACGAGGAGTTGGAAGGTAGCGGCTGTGGCCTATAGTTAGGGACCAACCCCGGCAATTGCCTGGAAGGAAGATGGGAAACCACAGAAGAAAATCTTCAAGGTTGCCGGCGGGGGGATTCGAACCTCCTCGCCTCCCGGATGTGAGCGACTGCCAGCAGTCATGCCGTAACGACCACGGCTAACTCACCCGGTCTCAGGTTTGATATACATTTGTAATAAGAGCCTCTTAGAGTACGTTACTTCTCCAGCTGTTTTAAACGCTTTCCACATCACTATATTGTCGTTTTAAGCGTTAATTTCTTGTTTTGCGATACTCGGCCACTTGGCACGACATCTTCACTCAGATGATATGTTGCACTGCAATAATTGATTGCAGGTGCATTAGTACTATACGGCATGCAAACAGATAAATATCGACCTTCCTGATAACACAGGTTAGTTGGGCTGCATAAAACATTATTATTAAGGGCTGCTGGTTCACCTGATATATGTTTGTATTGTAAGTTAGGCTAAGATTAGACAGAGGGAGGCCGTGCCCTCTCACGTTACACGCCAATCTGGGTATATAATCTATATATATAAAGCTCAATGTTTGTCTGTCTGTCTGTCTGTCTGTTTGTCTGTTATGTATACAAATCCACACCGTTTCACCGATCTGAACCAAAATTTGTATACTTACCCTTCGGAACCCGGCGGGTAACCCTGTCCACTTGAAATTTCCGACAGACCACCCCATTCCCTGCATTTAGGCCCTTTAGCCCAAATCTACACCGTTTCACCGATCTCAACCAAAATGTGTATACTTACCCTATGTAACCCTGTGAATAACACTGTCCACTTAAAATTTCGGACAGACCACCCCATTTCCTGCATTTAGGCCCTTTGGCAAACATATACACCGTTTCACCGATCCGAACCAAAATTTGTATACTTACCCTTTGCAACCCTGCGGGTAACCCTGTCTGCTTGAAATTGCGGACAGACCACTCCATTCCCGGAAAGTGGACAGGGTCCGTCCCAAAGGCAATGAAAAAAGGGGTAAAACTGGACCCGCTCAGGAAACCCTCAGGGTTGCCAGCTCCTGAACTCACCAGCCATGAGCCCTTGAGGATGTAGCACTATCCAGGGTGCACCAGAAGTGGTGGGGCTACACACACCCTGCCTCCTTGAGGGTCTTGAGCAGAAGATATGAGATATTAAGAAAAGAATGAGGCTATCAGGAATGATTAGACAAGGGCCAATTAAGGCGGGAAAGTGAAAGAGTCGCTAGGCCTCGGATAACCTGATACCATCGGGGTCGGAAGAGAACAAGAGTTTGACCAAGGGAGGCTGACAGGAAAGAGAACTGAAAGGTGCCCGGCACCAGAAAGTAGAAGCAATGCCGGACTCAGCTGGGGTCCCGTGGTCGCAAAGCCACGACCCACAAGTTGTGACCCTGGTGGGTGGAGGGGAGAAGAGGGGGCAGGGATGAGAATAGCTTGCTCATTCATCGCGAGGTGACATGAGAGAAATGTCCAGACCCCGCCGTGTTACCTCTTATTTCTGACTATGCTGATGTTCATACAGGGTCTTTGCTCAAACCGCTGTAGTGTTACGGAAGAATGAGTGATTCACCGGTCAATGTGAATAGGACCGGGAACCCCCCCCCCCCCCCCCCCCGAACGTCTGTCATCATATATCGTCATCTGCGATATTCTCAGCTTCGTGCAGCTTGGACCCGAGCAGTACTCGATAAGCTCTTTCACTACACGCATCGAGTATAGGACTAAGCCAGAAAATAACGTTCAGACTTTGGAAGACTTCGAAGGTAGAAATCTGAATTACCTATATCAGATTTAAAATTACACCATGTTCGTTTAGTAGTCATTTTTCATTACCTTATTATTATCATAAGGGCAAATGACCTAGATGTTACGCCCATTATACCACTAATCACCACACACAATAAGTCTTCATCGCCTGTGCATTTTGAAATATTTCTATCACGGTAGTTTGTAAGTTTGTCGTGTAAATTCAACAGTAGTTTTCATTACCATCCTCATCAAAAGGGCAAATACCTAGATGTTACGTCCATTATACTACTAAGTAACACCACAGTCTTCATCGCCTGTGATTTTTAAAATGTGTATTTCCATTAGTTTGTAAGTTTGATATATCCGTTCAGTAGTAGTCGTCTTCATTATCATCCTCATCAAAGTGGCAAATGAACTAGATGTTACGTCCATTATACTACTAAGCAACACCAGAGTCTACCTAGCCTGTGATTTTAAAAATATGTATTTCCATTAGTTTGTAAGTTTGATATACCCGTTCAGTAGTAGTCGTCTTCATTATCATCCTCATCAAAAGGGCAAATGACCTCGATGTTACGTCCATTATACAGTACTACTAAGCAACACCACAGTCTTCATCGCCTGTGATTTATAAAATGTGTATTTCCATTAGTTTGTAAGTTTGATATACCCGTTCAGTAGTAGTCGTTTTCATTATCATCCTCATCAAAAGGGCAAATGACCTAGATGTTACGTCCAACACCACAGTCTTCCTCGCCGGTGATTTAAAAATATGTATTTCTATTTGAGTGTAAGTTTGATGTACCCGTTCAGTAGTAGTCGTCTTCATTATCATCTTCATCATTGGGGCAAGTTACCCACATGTTACGCCCATTACTATAGTAATAATCACCAAAACATAGTCTTGCACGAACTATGATTCTTAAAAATGACTTTGTCTATTAATTTCTAAGTTTCATGTGTTCAATGCAATAATAGTCATTAGGGGCCAATGACACATAATAAGCTCCGTTCATATTACTTTTAAATAATACGACATAAAATCTTTCTTGACTGCGATTTACAGGTACATGGTACGCCCTTTGTTATAGTAACAATCAACAACGGCTTTCCACAGCGAATTTTTCTTTTCAACTATTTCAAAATGCCTCCTAAAAAGCGACAATCTATTGGGAAAATCAGCCAACAAACCAAGAAAGTTAGATTATTAAGGGCTGCTGAAACACCTGAGCAGCGTCAATATCGGCTTGAACAGGACGAAAAGAGGCACGCTGAGCTCAGGGCTGCTGAAACTCCTCAGCAGCGTCAAGACCGGCTTGAAGATCAGCAAATAAGGCAGTCTCAGACTAGGGCTGCTGAACCATCTGAGCAGCGTCAATATCGGCGTGATCAGGATGAAAGAAGGCATGCTGAGTTCAGGGCTGCTGAAACACCTCAGCAGCGTCAAGACCGACTTGAACAGGACGAAAGAAGGCACGCTGAGCTCAGGGCTGCTGAAACTCCTCATCAGCGTCAAGACCGGCTTGAACAGGACGAAAGAAGGCAAGCTGAGCTCAGGCTGCTGAAACTCCTCAGCAGCGTCAAGACCGACTTGAACAGGACGAAAGAAGGCACGCTGAGCTCAGGGCTGCTGAAACTCCTCATCAGCGTCAAGACCGGCTTGAACAGGACGAAAGAAGGCACGCTGAGCTCAGGGCTGCTGAAACTCCTCATCAGCGTCAAGACCGGCTTGAACAGGACGAAAGAAGGCACGCTGAGCTCAGGGCTGCTGAAACACCTCAGCAGCGTCAAGACCGGCTTGAAATCGAACGTACGCGACTTTTTCAATCTAGGCAAACATTTAGGCAGTCTGATTTGAAATTAGAGGCATTTCAATACGATCACACTTACAATTATGGAATACACCACAGGGAAAATTAAGCTAGCTGCTTTAAATCCTCCTCCAGAACCACTTCTTTCGTACACGTCAGGAACGACTCAAGAATCTAAGCACTTCCTGAAAAACATTAGGAAGTACAATTCATGCTTCCAATAGACTTTTTTCGGTACAACAGCAATAGTAAAAGAAACTGGTTTCATGCCACCTTTCAAAGTGCAAGGACAAATTTATCATCAACTTGGATCAATTCTTCCCTTCACTAATGAGAATCCAAAATTCTTACAAATCTATTTTATGGGAGACGAACGACAACAAGCCGATCAACGTTGTAAAAGATTTTCCAGCACCAGAAGGGAGATTGTTATAGCTCTACAGAGGTTGTTGCAAGAGCATAATAACTTAGTAAATATGTTTAAGACCGCCCTGGATCGAATGCCAACGGATGAATATAAGGTTGTCATATCAGCAGACAAGAGACCAGTAGGCGAACATGAACGTCGTTTTAATGCTCCGACCATTGACGAAGTGGCCATTGTATGATAGGACAAGAATTCGAGAAACGTGACATAATCATTCATAGACGGAGTGATGTTTTGCAACGAATTTCAGAAACGCACAGATCGTACGATGCCCTTCAGTACCCATTAATATTTTGGGAGGGTGAGGATGGTTACCACTTTAATCTGAGGCAAACTGATCCAATCAGTGGTACAGCCACGAATAAAAAGATATCAGCTATGGATTTTTTGCCTACAGAATAATGATTAGACCAGGATCATCAAACCATATACTGAAAAGCGGACAACTCTTCCATCAATTTATTGTTGATATGTACGCCAAGATAGAAAGTGAACGCCTGCTCTACATCCGATTAAACCAAAATAAACTTCGAGTAGATGATTACATTCATTTGCGTGATGCTGTAGCCAATGATGGCAATGTTGTGGACATTGGAAAAATGGTTATTTTACCGGCAACATTTACGGGAAGTCCAAGACATATGCACGAATATGCCCAGGATGTCATGTGCTATGTTCGGATATACGGATGTCCAGATTTATTTATTACAGTTACATGTAATCCTGCCTGGACTGACATTAAGGAAGAACTTTTCTGTGGCCAGGCAAGTACTGATCGCCATGATTTGACAGCGAGAATTTTTAAACAAAAATTAGCAAAGCTCGTGGATATAATAACCAAGAGTCATATTTATGGAGAAACTCGCTGTTGGATGTACTCAATTGAGTGGCAAAAAAGAGGCCTTCCACATGCTCACATATTATTATGGCTCAAAAGCAAGATACGTCCAACTCAAGTGGACAGTGTTATTTCCGCGGAGATACCCAGTAAAGAACAAGACCCCATGCTCTTTGAGATAATTACATGGACCATGTGAAGCTATCAACCCTAAGTCACCCTGCATGAAGGAAGGAAAGTGTAGCAAAAAGTACCCCCGAGAATTTGCCCAGGAAACCCGAACCGGAGATGATGGCTACCCTCTGTACAGAAGACGAAAACCATGAAACGGAGGCTATACTTCGAATATTAATCTTAAAATAAACAACCAGTACAGACAAACTGAGGTAGACAACAGATGGGTGGTTCCATATTCTCCTCTACTTTCTAAAATGTTCCAAGCACACATCAACGTTGAATACTGCAATTCAGTGAAATCCATTAAATACATATGTAAATATGTCAACAAGGGTAGTGATATGGCAGTATTTCAACTTGAAGGACAAACCAGGACTATCGATGAGCCTACACAATTTCAGTTGGGAAGATATATCAGCAGCAACGAAGCAGTTTGGCGTATCATTAATTTCCCAATTCATGAACGTTATCCAGCTGTTGTTCATCTCAGTGTTCACCTAGAAAACGGACAACGAGTTTATTTCACAGCTGATAACGCCCAAGAGAGAGCTGTACAACCTCCTAACACGACACTAACAGCCTTCTTTCTTTTATGTCAACAAGATCCATTTGCTAGAACACTGATGTATGCAGAAGTTCCAAGATATTATACATGGAATAAATCTACCAAAGTTTTCTGCAAGAGAAAACAAGGTGCTTTAGTTCCAGGACATGATGTGCGAGCAAGTGATGCCTTAGGCCGGGTATATACAGTTCATCCCAACAACGCCGAATGCTATTACCTTCGATTACTACTTCACACAATTCGAGGGCCAACATCATTCAAATATCTGAAAACTGTGAACGGGGTAGGATGCCAAACATTCAAAGAAGCATGCCAACAGCGTGGCTTACTTGAAAATGACCAACATTGGGACATAACATTGTCCGAAGCATCCCTCACATCTTTTCCATCTCAACTAAGAAGTCTCTTTGCAATTATAATAACAACTTGCTCCCCATCGAACCCTCAGGCTCTTTGGGACAAATATAAAGAAAGCCTTAGTGAGGATGTACTTAGAGAACAACGAAGAGCTAATCCAGCTTTGGTTTTGAATTTTTTTCCTCATGTACTTAATGAAGCCCTCATAATAATTGAGGATAAATGCAATGGCAAAACTCTCATACAGCTTGGTTTGCCAGACCCATTACGCACTAATACTGACGTACTTGATAGGAACATATTGAGAGAAAGGAGCTTCAACACTGATGAGTTAAAAAGGTTCGTTGAAGACAAAAAGCCTCTCTTAGTTGATGACCAAAGATTTGCCATAATGGACTTAATCAATAACGGAAATGGTGGAATTGTTTTTCTTGATGCACCAGGAGGAACAGGAAAAACGTTTCTCATTAATTTGCTACTTGCAGAAATTCGGGCACAGAACGAAATTGCATTTGCAATGGCATCATCAGGAATTGCATCCACACTACTCACTGGAGGTCGAACAGCACACTCAGCTCTGAATCAGCCATTAAATCTTGCGCAGTCAGAAACTCCAGTATGTAACATCAAGAAGGGCTCCGGAAAAGCTGAAATACTTAAAACATGCAAAGTCATTGTTTGGGATGAGTGCACTATGGCCCATAAGAAAGCTCTTGAAGCGCTTGATCGAACACTGAAAGACATACGAGGAAACAGTCAACTAATGGGAGGAGCTGTTTTAGTTCTGGCGGGTGACTTTCGCCAAACATTACCAGTTATACCACGATCAACTCCCGCTGATGAACTCAATGCTTGCCTCAAAGCATCGTATCTTTGGAGACATGTTTACAAAATGACACTGACGACCAATATGAGAGTCCATTTACTAGGAGATGTGACTGCACAGAATTTTGCGCAACAATTCCTGCATCTCGGTGATGGTGATTTCACGCCTGATGCGACAACCAATCTCATTTCTTTCCCGTTAGACTTTTGCGAACTGATGCCTTCAGTTCAGGAAATGATGAACGAAGTATTCCCAAATATTCCTGGAAATTATAAAGACCATCAGTGGCTTAGCGAGCGAGCAATTCTAGCGCCTAAAAACGAAAGTGTACACAAAATGAATATTCAGATCCAAGATCATGTTCCTGGTCCCAGTATGACGTACGAATCTATCGATACTGTTCTGGAGACCGAACAGGCTGTATTTTACCCTACTGAGTTCTTGAATTCTTTGGAACCACCTGAATTTCCACCACATAAATTAATACTAAAAGCTGGATCATCAATACTGCTACTGCGTAACATTGATCCACCAAAATTGTGTAATGGAACGAGACTCTGTGTGAAAAAACTCATGCCAAATGTAATAGAAGCGACAGTATTGACAGGCCATGCCAAAGGAGAAGATATCTTGATTCCCCGAATTCCTATGATCCCTACTGATATGCCTTTTGATTTCAAGCGACTGCAATTCCCTGTACGTCTTGCATTTGCAATGGCCATAAACAAGGCCCAAGGACAGTCGCTCAAGGTAGCAGGCCTTAATCTGGAAAGTCCATGCTTCTCTCATGGTCAGTTATACGTAGCTTGCTCAAGAGTGGGCACACCTAAACATTTATTTATTTATACACCAGAGGGAAAAACAAGGAATATCGATTATCCTAACGCACTCCATTAATTTCAATGTTAGCTACAAACATGTTAGTATTTATTAAATAACAACTGCGAAGTGAGATGAAACATTTCTCTGAAGTTCAACCATTACATCGTATATTAGGCCGTGTTACTTTGCGTGTCATCTGTCTAGGATACTATTTAATCTACTGTCACTGTATTCATTTATGTCAATGATCTGGTTCCTCTTCTTGAAAACCTGTACCGAAACATGTAAGCCGGTCACGTAGAAAATTCACTGCGAGTGTTATGGTATATCGTACATCTCTTTTCTATTTTATTCCTCTCATTCCTTTAAAGTATCAATTTTTCCCAATCGTTGATAAGTTACATGTGCCAGTAGTCGCTTCTATGTTCATCAACACTATGTAGAAGATGTTTTGCATCAGAAGAAAAGACAACTGGATGCTCAGGAACGTTAACGATATATCGACTGCGAAATCTGGAAGCTTCTCTTGGAGGAATTGCTTCAGACATTTATCGTACAGTTTAAACCTTAACAAGACGAAACTTTTAACCAGATAGCGATCTAAATAATCAAGTCTTTCCCGAAATGTGAGTCCTAAAATTAACTTTTTCTATTATTTTCTAAGTTTCATGTGTCAGTTATGTAGTAATTTTCAATATCATCCTGATCAGTAGGGCAAATTACCTAGATGTTACGCCCTCAACGTCATTGGGGGCAAATGACCTAGATTTTAAGTCCATTATATTTCTAATCCCCACCACATAAAGTCTTCTACGACTGAGATGTCACGAATTCTGGGACCGCTAACGACGTGTCTTGTCTCGGACTGAAGACAAATACCACGAGAATGATCATTATTTTACAGAGCTTTCCCATAGTGACTTAAGTATAAACATTGTCACTGGGTTTGATAATGTAAGAAATGAATACATAAATAAATATAATTTATGACGTTGAGTGTTAAGGAAGTCGCCTCCGTAGCGTAGCGGTCAGCATGGTTAGCTGCCGCCCCGGAGGTCCTGGGTTCGATTCCCGGCTCTGCCACGAAATTTGAAAAGTGTTATGAGGACTGGAACGGGGTCTACTCAGCCTCGGGTGTTCCAAATGAGTAGAGGGGGGTTCGATTCCCACCTCAGCCATCCTCGAAGTGGTTTTCCGTGGTTTCCCACTTCGTCTTCGGGCAAATGCCGGGATGGTACCTTCTTCAAGGCCACGGCCGCCTCCTTCCCTCTTCCTTGCCTATCCATCCTGACCATCCATTACCTTCCCTCATGAGGCCCCTGTTCGCTTTGCAGGTGAGGCCGCCTGGGCGAGGTGCCAATCACACCTCACCAGTTGTATCCACTCCGATTAGATGTTCCCAGCTCTAGGACACTGCCCGTAGAGGCGGTAGTGGTGAGTTCCATCGCTGAGTCCGAGGGTTCCACCTACCTGGAGGGTAAACGACTAAGGAGAAGAAGAAGAAGAAGAAGAAGAAGAAGAAGAGTGTTAAGGAGACAGAAATATTATCATCATTCCTCCGGGCGAAGCCGGGTACTACTGCTAATATAATATAATATAATATAATATAATATAATATAATATAATCTCTTATATATAATCCAAAATTGACTCATCACCGCAGGGCTCAAACCACTAGACCTAGAAAGCTGAAATTTTGCATGTTGGTTGATCCGAGTATGTAGAGGCTCACTAAGAAACGGTTTTTGAAAATTCAATTTGTAAGTGACTTTTTTCGGCCCTTTGGCATTGACAATCCAAAATTGACTCTTCGACGCAGGGCTCAAACCACTAGACCTAGAAAGCTGAAATTTTGCATGTTGGTTGATCCGAGTATTTAGAGGCCCACTAAGAAACGGGTTTTGAAAATTGAATTTGTAAGTGACTTTTTTCGGCCCTTTGGCACTGAGCAAGGACAGTCGGTACAAAGTTCGGATTTAGCTCATTTTAAGCCGCCAGATACGAGAAACAATACTCGGAGGTCCTGTAGGGACCCCGAAACACACTTTTTAATTTCCTAAAATGAACGGTTTCGGAGATTTTCCCAAATAACTGTGTTCCCTCTGAGAAACAGATCAACGTTACTATGGCAACCGCTGAATTTTCGCAGACCGGGGATAGTTTTCTGGCAATATCTCGAAAACCGTTCGTTTTAGGGCCTTAAATCGCTGGGTTCGGTTCCCACTTCTTGGAAGTGGAAACCACGAACATTGCTCCTCACATTGATACGCGCAAAAATAGCTATAATCCATATTTCTACGAGCAAATCGACTTGGAAAGTCTCATCTCTTATATATAATCCAAAATTGACTCATCACCGCAGGGCTCAAACCACTAGTATAATATAATATCGTATGGCCTCGGGTGACGGGTGCAAACTTTGTTATTTGACACCCAGAGGGTACCTTGCGTGTCGAATTTCGTTGTTCCTTGAAGCACTATGAAATTCAAGGAGGTTAGATATCTAAGCTCCTTGAACACTATAGCGCTCTCTAGTTGAGAAATGAGGAACTTTGTGTTGGCGGAAACTCCCGAGATTAATTTTGCTTTTGAACACGGCCTACTGAATTCAAATGGGTTCTTTAACATGCCAACATCGTAAGACATGCGTGTCGTATTTTTGCCGCCTTAAAAAAAAAAAAAAAACCAACAACAACAAAACCACTCACCACAGCCAGGAGCGAACCTGCAAGCTTGGGGTTAGTAGACCGACACGTTAACCACTCACCCACCGTGGAAAGCTGCCAATCTGTGTATTTACCAGGAATAAAAGTTGTGAATCACTGCAATCTATTTGTATAAATTCTTCAGTTATCCTCACGTGGTTGTACTTTCCAAAGCTCAGACCAGAAAACATTTCTTGGCAGAGCACGGAATGAAACCCAGGACCTTTGGTGGATAGGAAGCATAACACGTACCTCTAATGCAGGCGTTCTCAACCTGGTGCTCACGAGCACCACGATGGTTTTTAAATAACATTTGGTGCTCTCGTCATACGAGCCAAATGTGCTCTCGAGCACCAGCTCCCCTGAGATCCATTCTTCAATTCAAATTCTGTTGCACGAACCGGAATAATAGTATTGTCATTTCAAGTTTTGACAGTCAGAAATATTATCATTTTGTGAAATAGTGTTTTCAATCTACAACAAAAATAATTAATTGGACATCCTTGTTTTATGAGTAGCATGAAATATGCTATTACGACACGACTGTCCATACATAAATGTTTCTTACCTGCTTGAGTCATGCAAGCAGTTGCAGCATGCCTGGTGAGCGGTGAATCCCCCAGCTATTTCAGCACTTCTGAGGGAGAGGTAGGAAAAGCAAAGAGAAACGCATGCTTGTTACCTTATTATATATATATCTTCGTTACGGCCAACTATGGACCACGTTTGGCGCGTTGTTGTTGTTTGAGTCTTCAGTCTTTTGACTGGTTTGATGCAGCCCTCCATGGCTCCCTGTCCTGACCTAATCGTTTCATCTCTACATACCTACCATACTCTACATCCGAGGCAATCTGATTATGATATTCCAACCTTGGTCTACCCCTACAGTTCTTGTCCCCGACCCTTCCTTCCATAACTAGGTTTGCTATTCCTGGGTGTCTTAGTACGTGTCCTACCAACCTATTTCTTCTCTCCTTTAGCAGTCGCCAGAAACATCTCTCCTCTCCCACTCGTCTTAATACCTCTTCATTCGTTACCCTATCTACCCATCTGATCTTCATCATTCTCCTGTAACACCACATTTCAAACGCTTCAATTTTCCTCTTTTCTGCTGCTCCAACAGTCCAAGTTCCACTTCCATAGAGTGCCACGCTCCAGACAAAGGCTTTCAAAAATGACTTCCTAATACCTAAATCTATATTCGATGTCAACAGATTCCTTTTCTGTAGAAATGCTTTCCTTGCCTGAGCCAACCTACTTTTTATACCCCCTTTGCTTCGTCCATCACTGGTTATTTTGCTTCCTTAGTAACAAAAGTCTCCCACTTCCTTAAGCTTTTCACCTGCCAATTTGATGTCCATAAAGGTTTCTGATTTATTTCGGTTGCTTTCCAATATGTTTTTTGTACATTTATTAATATTCATCAATAGGGGAGTAGTAGGGGTTCTAAGGAGTGTCATGGCCGCCGCGTGAGTCCAAGCCAATATCTCGTGAAACCAAGGTCGAATGGTGACAAATGAGATGTCGTTGGACTCTGGCTGACGTCCTCTTTCCTATGGACCACGTATTATATTTTTCAAAAAAAATAATGAAATTTTTGTTTTTGAAAGTAAGCGATAGTTTGAAAACTAAACATGATAGAACGTTGTGCTATAGCTTAAACGAATGGTCTTTATGTCTTTTATATTTTATAATAAAACATTTTTATTTTTGATGTTTTTTTGAAAAAAGTTCAATTTTGAAATTTTTATATTTTGGAAACTAAAGAGTTTACAAAAAATTTTGTTTGACATAAATGAATGGCCCTGATCCCCTCTACTCGCAAAATAAATTGTAAGCCTCTAGGACTATAACTGTGCAGTAGTGGGGTAAGGTCGGTTCTAACCATAATCGCGCGTGTGCTTGAATACGTATGGCTATCTTGGAAAAAGTTGGCGGTGGGGGAGGAGTAGGGTCGAGTGAGGGGTCGTTTAGATGGTATTGTTTCCGCTCTATTTGATGGTGAGGTTATTTTTTACAATGGGTGGAATTTGGAAACGCAATTTGAGGTAAACGTGCGTTTTTGACATTTTGGTGATATTTAATGAGCTTGTAAGGCAAGAACGATGTGTTGTTTAGGAGCGGGGTGACGTTCTCTTGGCTAAGAATGTGTGTTGATTTTTTTAAAATTTTGAAAATTCTTGTTTTTTTTTGGATTGGCACTATTTTGAAAACGGTGAATGTTGGAAAAAAGTTTGTTTGACGTTAATGAAAGGTGGGCATGCCCTCTAGGGTGGCAGGAAGTTTCAAAGGTGTAGGAGGAAAAAAATGATAGCCTACTTTCTAGCGAACATTGGTGATCATTGGCGAATGGATGGTCAGATTTTAACAAATGAGGTGTCGTTGGACTCGAGCTGACGTCCTCTTTCCTATGGACCATTCGATATATTTTTCATTTTTTTGGAAAAATTTTGTTTTTGAAAGTAGGCGATAGTTTGAAAACCAAACATTATAGAATGTTGTGCCATAGTTCAAACCAATGGTCTCTATGACCTTTAGTTTTTCATAATAAAACTTTTTAAAATTTTGAGATTTTTTGAAAACCCTTAAATTTTGAATTTTTATTATTTTGGAAACTAACATGTTGACAAAAAATTGTTTGACATAAATAAAAGGTCCCTACCCCCTCTACCAAGAAAATAAATGTCAAGTCTCTAGGACAAAAAAACTATGCATTTTAATTATATTTTAATTTAAAAAAATAAAGGCGTGTTTGTAGACAGAGAGCCGGTAGCGCTTGACGTATGTTACAACGAGGCTATGATTGGCCATGGTGGATACTGGAAATGACTATTTCGACGGAGCAATGTATGGCAAAACAAGGGGTCGCTTTTCGATATATTTATTTTCCTATGACGAAGGAATAAAGGCAATTTTTTTCGAAAATCCCTCATGACGATATTTAAAATAGGGTAGTGAAAACTTGACCAGTAAACAAATAAAATTCATAATGCTATGAGACGAATGAGACTAGCAGCCAGAATGGAAAAAACAGAATATCTGCTCGAGAGGCCTGCTAGAAGCTTGGCTGGCTGGGGGACAGTATGTGACATGTTATCGCGTTTCAGGAATGTGGCCAGAGCAGACAACAGGCCAATGGAAAATTAGCGTGACGTAGAGGTCACTTGGAGGTCGAACAATATCGCAACGACGTCAGAGAAATAATGCAGTAAGCGAGTATAACTCCTCCCCCTACCATTGCCATAGCCAATTGCAGGGCAAGAGCGATGTTAACAGCTGTGGTAAGAGGAACACAGGGCGAGGGGCTGGGCGACGAGAGGAGGGCAAGGGGGGGGGGGGGGGGTAATAGAGTGTTGATCATGTTATGACACACAGTCAGTCATTACTGTTTTACACGTTACTGTGTTAACATAGGCTGTGTCTTATGTGTATAAAATTAATTGCATTCGTGTGCTCAACCCCAGTTGGTTACTATATTGGATATATTTGAGGTAAGTGTTGGAATAACACTGTTTATTTTATTTTATGCTAATCAATGATTAAATGATTATTGGTTTAACGTTTGATTGATGTATTGTTATTTTGTTTTGTTTTAGATAATTGGCATACCTGGTGTTGGAAGACAGAAACCCCATTCCACTCGAACCTAGAGAAAGGCAAACGCAGGGCTTTTTACAAAGCAAGGTAAGATTTTTTGTTATATATAAAAAACCTGTTTTTATATTTTAATTATTTATTTATTTATTTTTCTTTATGAAAGGTGCTATTTGAAATAGATATACTCAAGGTGATTTATTTATTTTATTTCTTTTTTTTAGTGTGTGTTGGAAAAAGGCTTGTCCACTACAGCTACTGCTGAAAACCCGCCACGTGTGTGTTTGGGGCTATTGCTTACCAGGCAGTCTACGACTGAAAACTCTGGTGAGATTGTTCTTTTTATAAAAATCAAGTCTTTTGCCACTGCTACAGATACATTAACTTGGGAGCCGCTCGAGTCCTGTTTCAAGTCACATGTGTGCTCTGGCCGCATAGTGAATGTTAGAGAGAGTTTGATTCCAAAAGACTTTGTCGAATCTTGTTTTGAAATTTTTAAAGAACAAATCTGTAGAGCGCAAAGGTTGCATACGGCTTTAAAGGTCAATACACAACTCGTGTGCGATTTCATATATGAAAACAAGGACGGTGAGCATAAAAACCATTTTATATTGGCAGTAAAATGCAAGAGCTTTTGATAGCCGATAATCTGAACGAGTGGTATCAATCCCATGTGGTCAATGCCTTGCTATCAAAATTTGATAAACTACAACAAGGACCAAGTGGTTTAGCTTTAGACAAAATCCATTACCTGCAAATCAACATTTGTCATTTCAACCCGTTGAATGCTGGGTCTAGACACATTTCTTTACCATCAGCGATTGCCTGTCGGAGAGCGGTGGTAAATATTGAAAATAAAGATGATAAATGTTTCCTCTGGTGTGTGGCTGGATTGCAGCCAGCACAACGTGACAGTTGTCGACCAGGAATGTACAAGGCCAAGTTTGATGAACTGAAAGAAACATTAAATTTAACTCGAGTATCGTTCCCTATGGACTTAACGGAAATCCATATGTTTGAACAAGACAACCAGGACTTTTCGTACATGGTGTATGGCCTTGATGGTAATGAGATTGTGGGTCCTCTTTATCCCACAAAAGAACCGAAACGACACCACATTCATCTTTTATATTTATCTGAGGGAGAGGTAAATCACTATTGCCTGATTAAAAGCTTAAGTAGATTGATAAGCAGTCAAATGTCTAAGGACAAGCGTTCAAAACATATTTGTGATCGTTGCTTGCAATATTTTAAAACTCCTACGCTTTTAAAACGTCATAGGGTAGATTGTGTTTCTCAGGAAGCGGTGAGACTGATATTGCCACAAGGGGACAAGGCTGTGTTAAAGTTTAAGGATATTCATAAGCGTGACACTGTTCCCTATGTGGTGTATGCAGATTTCGAAGCTCTCACCACACCCATGGCGGGATGTGAACCAGATCCCACCATGAGCTCAACCACACCCAAAAACATGAACCTTTTGGCATAGGATTTAATGTGGTGTGTGCCTATGACCCCACACAATCCGTTTACAAATACCGTGAGTGGCCAGATTGTGCCAGATGGTTTTTGGATGAACTTGTAAAGTTGAGCGAACATGTACAGGGATTACTGGCCCACCCAGCACCCATGAGCCTAACGCCACAACAGCAGCAGCAGTATGAGCATGCCACGACATGCCATATTTGCGAAAAGCCACTGATCAGTGCTGAAGACACCGTTCGTGATCACTCGCACTTTACGGGAGAGTTTCGTGGAGCTGCTCATAGTAAATGCAATTTGAACTTTCCAGCTCCTCGTTTCATCAGTGTCTTATTCCACAATCTGGCAAATTATGACATTCAGTTTTTGATTCGTGAATTGGCTCATGTCAACAAGGGCTCGTTTACCATTATCCCCCAAAACCATGAGCGTTTTACAGCCCTGACATGGTGGTTGAGCAACTTTAGCATTCGATTTTTGGATTCCTTTAAGTTTATGGCAGTCTTGTGAATGGCTTGAATGAGGAGGAATTAAAAATACCAGAATGCATTTTAATGATCCCAAGCAATTTCAATTGTGCATTCGGAAAGGTATATTCCCGTATGATTTCTGCAACAGCTGGGACGTGTTAAAGCAAACAAAACTCCCACCACAAGATAAATTTTCCTCGAAACTAACACGCAGTACCGTTTCCGATGAAGACTATGCACATGCATTACAAGTTTGGCGAGTTTTTGACATGAAGACGCTAAGTGAATATGCTTTGCATTACCCAGGGGGATGACAGTTAATAGGGAGCGCGTGGGTCGGAGTAAGGCCCTGTACTGGATGTTCTACCAACCAATGAAGAATTAATTTTAGCACTAAGGTTCCGTAGTTGGCACTCATGAACGTTCACATCAAATCGACTGGCGGAAGCGGGAATACTCTGTTTTGATTGATTTTCCTCGTGGTGTTGTTGGTTGTTTTGATTTGTTCAATATTTTGATTATTTATTTGAATTTAATTGAGAGTCAATCATGCCACTGCAAGGGAGGAAACATTG
The DNA here is from genome assembly GCA_946902985.2 of Meconema thalassinum. Taxonomy (NCBI): domain Eukaryota; kingdom Metazoa; phylum Arthropoda; class Insecta; order Orthoptera; family Tettigoniidae; genus Meconema; species Meconema thalassinum. Next base: position 306,517,434 of record OX336390.1, read on the forward strand.
CCAAGCACTGGGATGTAAGAATTATAATGATAGTAAAACAATACGGCAATTTTCATCTGCCTGGTGTTGACCATGTGTAAAACTAGTGGGCAATATGGACTAGGCCTACTATCGAATAAAAATATATAGAGAATAAATGTGTGCATTTCATCTCTTGTTTGTTTTCTTACCCATTCTCCTTTGCATTGCAAAAAATTGTGGTTTAGGGCTACGGGGAGGGGTGGGTGGCAGCCGGCATGCTAGGCAAAAAGTGAGGCTATGGCAATATATTGTGTGCATTTGGACAGTTTTATTTATATTCATCGAATATCCCAACAATTCTGTAGAGTAGGAGAGCATTTTAATTAGCCTGAAGGTGAATTAAGCTCTAGAACGGCATATCTGTTTCCTTCGTGACAAATCTATTGCCAACATTGATATATATCAAAATGTATTATTTTCCTATCTGGGCGTATATTTCAGTGCCTAGCGAAAGGCGCAGTTATGTTTTTGTTATTTTCATCAATTATCAATAACTCATTGCAGAACATACTGTTCAATTACGTGTAATAAAGGCTACATTCATATGGCTTTTTACTTTTTATGTTGCCAGACTTGCCAGTACAATCCATAGCCTCAGGCGGTGTTCTCTCTCGGAAATTCTATAACCAAAAGTGACGAATCTCTTATACTTACATGATCCTTGGCATTACCTAAAACTAGATGTATTGCTGCTCACCGATGTGTTTGAAAAATTCCGTAACTTGTGTCAACACCAGTGGCGGCCGGTGGTATGAAAAGCTGGGTGTTGCACCAACATTTCTGATGTCGCAATTTTATATGGGAAGTTTACACATGTAACAAAAATCAATTAACGTTAGATAAACTACATTTCTATAAAAAACTGAAATACATGGGTTTTCCAAAATAACTGTACGTTCGACAAATAGACAAATTTTAATGGCTCTTTTGGGCTTCTTCCTACAGGAATTCATAAAAAATCATATGTATGTATTTACGCCCTATGCCTGAGTTAATTGGAAGAATTTAAAACACAGCAGGTTGTCTAAGGTTGGGTCTCTATCTCCAGGATAATAAACATTCTCAACATAAAAACATGGCAACCGAAAAGTTTGTACGTTACGAAAAATGATATTACTAACAAAGACGGGCACATATTCTGCATAAGGATAGTTTTTTTTTTACTATAGCTTGAACCCCATCAGAGGAACCAGCCATGAAGTGCGCTCTGTCATACGTCTGCGCAATTCATTTTTGCGGAGTTTCATTCAATTTCTGCTTCTTTAATTAATCCAGTAAACACGCTGCTAATGTGTGTGCATCATGTTTTGTTTGCCTCTTACTACGTAACTTATCGGTACACAACAGCCATCTGAAATATGTTTGAAATATCACTAGTTTCATCTGCTATAATGGCTAAAATTTCCGATTCCCTTATTTGCTTTGATACCTCTTCTTGGCAAACCACCAACATATCTGTAAAATTTAATTTTGAATTGTTTTGGACGTTCCTTTGAAAACAGTTGCCCTTACCAAAATGACCTTTAACACAGCATCCAACTCAACGCTAAAATTAATTAGTTCTCTCAAAACACCTGGATTTGTTGATGTTACACTTTCATCATGATCACGCAAGGCCAGTTCGAAAGAGCCACAGAAACGAATACAGTTTATTACATACCTATTGTGCCTAACTTCTTCGTTATATTCCGCAATTTACCTTCTATAGACACTGTCCAATTGTGCAGCTTCGTTCATCATCATCATCTTGAGCAGTTTCCAACCGCTGGTCGGGTCTGCTTGGAACATAAGCCTCTCCATCGTTTCCTGTCCATCCACCATCTCTCGTCATTTACTGTGTCCCAGCACACTCCTCTTTCCTCCACACTCTTCTTAACACCTTTTGTCCATCTGTCCCTTGGTCTTCCCCTTGGCCTCCTTCCCGTCATTTCCATTCCAAACATCTTCTTCGGTATCCTCTCCTCTTCCATCCTCCTCACATGTCCATACCATTGTAGCCTAGATCGCTCTATTCTATTTTGCAATGGTTCCTCTCTTACCATCTCCCTGACTCTCTCATTCCTTACTCTGTCCATTCTTGTCACTTCTACCCTACTCCTCTGGAACTTCATCTCCACTGCTCGTATTTTATTCTTGTCCCTTTCCTTCATCACCCATGTTTCTGAACCATATGTCAAAATTGGCACAAAGTAGGTCTTGTAGATGATTCCTTTACATTTTTGTGGTACATCTTTATTCCATAGCATCCCCCTAACACTCTTGAAAAATCCATCTGCGCACCTTCCCCTCTCATTTATTTCCATCCTATTGCCTCCCTTTTCTTCAATTATGCTTCCCAAGTACTTGAAGCATTCTACTTTCTGCAACTGCTGTCCTCCAAGTGTTATGCCCATATCCAGTCTGTTCTTCTTCCTCGTTGTGATGACCACTTCACTCTTTTGTGCTGAGAACTTCATCCCATATGATAACACTACCTTCTCCCACTCATCTAATTGCTCTTGTACTTCTTCCTCATCCTCTCCCCATACCAGAAGGTCATCAGCAAACAACAGTGCCTTCATTTTCCTTTCCCCAATGCTATTTACCACTTTTCGTATGATTTCATCCATCACCACTATAAATAACAGGGGTGAGAGGGCACTTCCCTGTTTCAGACCACTCTCCAGTTGAAACCATTCCGTTCTCTCTCTTCCCACCTTTACACAGCTTTTGCTTCCCTCGTACATTGCTTTCACTCTTGCCACTGTCTCCTTGTTCACTGCTTTTGCTCTCATTGCTTCCCATACCTTGTTTCTATTAATACTATCATATGCTTTCTCAATATCCAAGAAGGTCATCACCAGATCTTTCCCATATTCATAATGGTGTTCTTGTAGCTTTCTTACTGCAAAGATGAGGTCAACTGTTGACCTTCCTGGCCTGAATCCATACTGTTCTTCCCTCAGCCCATCTTCAACTTCTGTCCGAATTCTTCTCTCCAGTACCTTCTCAAATATTTTGGCGCAGTGGCACATGAGTGTAATTCCCCTGTAGTTCTTGCATTCCTTCCTACTTCCCTTTTTAAATATGGGTATTATTATCCCTCTTTTCCAGTCCTCTGGTATTTTCTTCTCCCTCCATATCACTTTCATTACTCGAAAGAGCCACTGTGTTCCTATCACCCCTGCTGCTCTCACCATCTCCACACTCACTTCGTCTATTCCCGGTGCCTTTCCCCCTTTCATCTTCTTTAATGCTTCCTCCACTTCTTTCCATGTCAATTCCTTCTCTGAAATGTCTTGGTCACTGTCTGTTTCTTCCTCCACAATGTCCACTACGCTGGTTTTAGTTGGATTTAGGAGTTCCTTGAAGTATTCTCTCCAGATAACCTTTACTTCTTCCATATTTTCGACCTCCTTTCCATTCCTGTCCACCATTCTGACATTTTCCCCTGTATCTCTTCTCTTTGCCTTTATCATTCCATACAACACTTTCTTACTGCCATCACATTCCTCCTCCATCATTTCTGTCCATTTCTCCAGCCATTTCTTTTTCTCTTCCTTCACTACTTCTCCTGCTTCTTTCTTCCGCTCTTGGTATTCTTCTCTTGTTCTGTCTGTCCTCTGTTGGAACCATTTCCTGAATGCTTCATTTTTCTTTTTCACTGCTTCCTTAGTTCTGGGGTTCCACCATGGTGTTTCCTTCCACCTTTTCTTTCCACTAGTTCTGCCACACACGACTTCCGCTGCTTCTACCAACACGTCCTTGAACCTATTCCATTCTTCTTCACCTGTTTTCGGATCATCCTTCGGTAATTTGTTCCTCACTAATATCTGGAACTTCTCCTTATTTCCATCCTCCTTCAGCTTCCATGTCCTTATTCTTCTTTCTTGGTTCTCAGTTCTCCTCTTTTCCTTCAGTCCTCTCACCTTGGCGACCAGCAGACGGTGGTCACTGTCCAGGGCTTCTGAAGGTATTACCCTTATATCCGTGATACTCTTCTTTGTCTCCTTCCCGCATAGAATATAGTCCACCACTGATTTCCTAGTCAAATCCCTGCTGTACCAAATAATTTTATGGCTCTCTCTCTTCTTGTACCATGTGTTTCCAACCATTAGCCCATTTATCTTGCACAGTTCCAACAATCTCTCTCCTTCCTTATTCCTGTTTCCCCATCCTTCACCACCAATCACTTCCTCAAAACCTCTTCTATCAGTTCCGACATGGGCATTTAGGTCTCCCATGACTATCAGGTCTCTCCCCACTAACTGCTTCTGCAACTCCTCTTCAAACTCGTCCTTCTCGCCTTCTGTGCATCCCACCTGTGGTGCATAGACTTGCAGAATGTCCAGGTTTCTACCTTTCACAGTGATTCTGGCTCTAATTATTCCATCACTTACCCTCTTTACTTCCTCCCTCAGCCCTTCTCTCACCACCATTCCCACTCCATTTCTCTTCCCCTCCTCATTTCCTATCCAGTATAGCTGCAAGCCATTTCTCAGTTCTTTTCTTCTTTCCCCTCTCCATCTGGTCTCTGCCAGTCCGAGTACATCCAGTTTTCTCCTCTCCATCATATCCACAACCTCCTCCACTCTTCCCGTCAATGAAGTTATATTCAAAGTTCCGATTCGTAGTCCATTTCCATAGCCAGGTCTGCTTCCTTTAGATCTGTCCTTTCCGAGGCCCGTTCCCGTTTTAAAAGCAGTTTCATATCCACTACTGGCTTGCTAGGCCTAACGTAGCTTCACCATAACCCTGGCGAGGGGCCTGTTTTTGGTCCGCGAGAGGTATTTTATTTCCCTCAAACCCTCCAGACAAGTCCGGCGAGCCCCCCTATCCGCCACCTGGGACGCGCCCGATAGAGGAACAGGCAAACCCCCACGGGCAGCAGCTTCGTTAACAGTTCCAAAAGTGTCAATTTCAAACAGCTGAAGATTGGTTGGTTCCTCAGTTTAGGAGCTGCGACAACGCGGTCATATCCTGTACTTTGGGTGTGTGGAGAATCTGTCTGATAACCGGTGTTAATTGTGATGGCTGTATTAGTGAGTGTCATCTGTTTTTAATTCAAGTGAGGACTGCAGACATTGAATTTCAAGCAGTTCCTACTTTTGACGCCAAAGGCCACCGTAAACGACTACTAGTTCAGAACTTGGTTACTACACGCCACCGCAGTCAGCTCCTGGCGACGAACATTGGAACCTAAGAGCGTTGTTCAAATTTTTAACGTATAATTTAGCTTCACACAGGTGTAATTAGTGGAAGATTCTTTAACATGCCATAAATCTATGACATGGGACCGCCAGCTTTACTTCCCCTCCGAAGGAATGCATACTGAGGGATTTTTAACGCTCTTAAAAATCCGACGACTTCGGCCGGGTTTGAACCCGCGATCTTGGACATAGAGGCTCAGCATGCTACCAACTACAGCACCGAAGCCGCTCAGCTGAAGATTCATGTTTCTTTATTTTAGGGATTAATTTCCGTAACTCCTATTTTGGTCCACGCGGATTCTCCACCAACAAACATGGAAAACAGAATAAAGCGTTTTTAATATCGCATTCACATAACCAATTATTATTGCCTTAAATATATCCTTTAAACGCCCTCGTAGCCTATACTTTTATTTTGGAAAATACTTATCTGGTATTGGTCTACCGAGTGTTTTTACTGTGAGTTTATCGTCATCAGGGAGCTGGGAAAGCTGTCTAACTAGTAAATTACTTGCTCTATTAGTTTTCACTTACACTCCACAATACAATTAATGTTTCAAACTAAACATTCCGTTTAAATAAAATACTAACTTACAAGATGCACAGATGATACATCTGGGTGCTATATCGGTAAGTGGCGCGAAAGGCAAACTAACAAAACACTGAATTTTGCTAGCCTGAAATTTCGTAGTGAATGCATAGTAGTGAATCAACCAAACAATAATAATAGCACGGTTATGTATCTGCCTGGAACCAAAATACTCAATCAACTAAATACAGAACTAATCGCAACCCAAATCCCGCAAGAACAAGAGTGGTAAAAGCAAACACAAACCGCTACAGTACACCAACAATACGTCGCAAAATAGTTCAGCCACTTATCTACTGTACTTATAGCATGGTGGCGTTCTTAGGCTCGCTTCACAGAACAATTGACAAAAATATTAAATGAAGTTATGATGAGATCACATCTAAAAATAATTGGGTGTGAACCAACTAATGTCTCCCTATGAAATTCCGATATTTGTACTGTTGTGGGTGGTGTAGCATTCCCTAGTGGTATGGGAAAGAAACTACCATTCAGGGGCAGATGACCTCGTAGTTCCGCCCCTTAAAACAACAGTAACTAACTAACTAACTAAACTACCCTTCGCGGGGTAAGAGAAATCGAGGGTGTTGTCATTTCCAATGAGTGGTGCAATCTAACGGGGCCATTTGGAACTGAGTATTGCCAGGGGGCTGGCAGTTCGTCTGCAACTCCCTACAGCCCATGCTGGCCAGCAAGCATGTACAAGCTTGGCCTCGTCCCTGCCGGCCGCGCTGTCTACTTGGGAGTCGCAACAAGAGAGCTAACCCCCTGGAGTTTGATTTGAAGGCGGCAGCTTTTATAGGTACAGTGTGAAGCATTACGATAAATAATAACAAAATATAGATGATTTAAACACATTTTTGAGTGCATTAGATCTATAAAACTAAAACATTAAAGGAAAAAAAACGACGAATTAGTTGTAAAATTATTGGGAGTTGTGCAACGCTGCAACAGTATCACCAGCCGCCCTTGGTCAACACATTAATGTCTTGACCCGGCTCACTACTATACGAGTCCTGGGTTCTCGTTTGATGCCGCGTTAAAATACACTCAAGTGGAATTGGATTTACTCACTGATGTAGACATGGTTCTATTTTTGAAAAGGGCATTCGCGGTGGTTTTGTGTCGCTTAACCAGCGCCATGCCGAAGCGAACAATGTCTACATGCCTGACTATTCACCAGACAAACCAGAATCGTACTTAATGTACTATGATGTGCATAATTTGTATGGTTACGCCATGAGTCAGCCTTTGCCCTATGGGAAGTTTGCTTGGCTGACAGACTAACAAGTGTCCGAATTTGATGTAAACATGGCTAGCCATGAAACAGGCCGTGGATATGTCTTAGAAATGGATATTGAATATCCCTCATCCTTGTATGAAGAACCTGCCGATTTCCCATTCTCCCTTGAGCAAATGGTTCCCTCTGACAGTAAAGTGAAAATTGAAAAACTCATGGGCACACTTTACAACAAAAATCGCTATGTGCTACATATCCAAATCTTGGTGCAATGCCTCGCCGAAGGCTTAGTGTTGAAGAAAATCCACAGGGGTATTTCTTTGGTAAAAAACCATGGCTCAAGCCATACATGCAACTCAACACAGAGCACCGACAAATGGCAACACAGCAGTTTGAATTTTTTTTTTAAATTAATGAGCAACTGCATCTATGGCAAGTCCATGGAGAATGTCCGCAAATATCGCGACATTAAATTGGTGAATGTCTGGGAGGGGCGGTGGGGTGCCCGGCGGTACATTGCCAAGCCAGATTTCAAATCGATCAACATTATCGATGAGGATTTGGCCACTATTGAATTGAGTAGGACCAGCGTGACCATGGATAAGCCCATTTACTTGGGCCAAGTCATTTTAGACTTTTCTAAATCGGTCATGTATCGATTCCACTATGAGTTTGCCAAACGCCATTTTGAGGACGTATCTCTTTTGTATATGGATACGGACTCATTCATTTACCACATTCGCCACTGCAACCCCTATGACGTCATGAGGCAGCATAGTGACTGGTTCGACACCTCTTCGTATAGTGCTGACAACATGTTTCAGCTGCCCATAAAAACAAGAAGGAAATGGGTGTTTTAAAAGATGAATGCGGTGATTCCATTATGACGGAATTCGTAGGTTTGGCTTCGAAAATGTATGCTTATCGCACACTAGGCTGTAAGGAAGCCAAATGAGCAAAAGGTGTAGGTAGGGCAGTGGTAAAATCGCTACGTGTAGATGATTACCTGGCGGTTTTACGCACTGGCAAAGCTATGTCCCATACACAGTGCAGGATACAATCCAGCAACCATCATTTGTATCTTGTAGAACAGAGAAAACTCACCCTCGCCTCCATGGATAACAAACGTGTGTGGGCTAATAACTTGCTCACGAGCCTGTCCTGGGGTTATGACCGCACGGAGGAGGAGGTGTGATTTTTCTGTTTGTTCGTTTAGGGACATGGCTTTTTTTTGTAACTCGTTGATTTAGTATTTTGTATTTTGTAAATATTGGTTTTTGCCATTGTAAATAGTAGATTTTGTAAATAGTGGCAACCCACTTGAATCTTTTGCTCTTAAGAAAAAGTTCTATGCAACCTTACTTTTATTTTAATTTTAAATTTAACCGTGTTCGGAATTGGAAAATGGTATATAATGTGATTCTTTTAAAGCTGTACGAAGTTGTAGTGTTTGTTAATATGAAATGAGTAATAGTATTTTTTTTAGAAAATTTAATGACTAGTATTTATATTGTTTTTTGAAATGTAAATCGTAAATGGAGAACTAAAAAAAGTTCTTTTGGGATGAGTGTGCATGTGTAGAATGTGCTTTTGGGGATAAATAAAGTGGTTGTGTTTGTTCCCAAAGACAGGTATGGTTGTGTGAGTAGAGAGAAAGCTGGTGTATGTGTATGACCAGAGCAAACACGGTGAGGTAGGGTGGGTGGGGAGGGGGAAATTTTCACTTATATACTCATTTTTTTGTCGATAGTTTTGTTTTCTTTGAAATGTAGCGGTGAATAGACATTATTTTTGTAAAAACAGTCTTACCTGCAGTAGTCGTAGACCTCAACGTTTCTCCAAACACACATAAACTCATTGAATCATCATCATCATGGCCAAGCACTCGCATCAACATCATTGACAAATCTCAACTTTCAACATACACCAAATGGAAAAATGAGAAAACAGCAAGATGGGAAATCCATGTTTCAATAACACCAAAATTCAAAAAACGTAAAACAGTCATTTTAAAAACTGGAAATGGCCATGTGTGAAATATAAAAATTTAAAAACATAAAACGGACATTTTTAAAAAGTGTCATCAACAAAATGGAAAATCCATATCATCAAAAACGCAAAACTTGAAACAGACATTTTTTAAACACTGTAAATTGCAAATTGGCAAATGACAATGTGTGAAAATGTGAAAATGAAAAATCAGCCCATCAACATCATGATTTTTTTAAATTAAAATGAAACATTGTGTTCTGGTAAACCTTTGTTTTTTATTTCATAACCATAGGGATTGGCAAAAGAAAAAATAGAATACAAACACATCCCAATTCCTCACTCCTCAATTCCTTAATGTTCATGTCCATGCATCATCAACTTTCCTTTCATAGCACTCTTCACAATCAGGGCTGCCATCCTTTCACCCACTGAGGCATAACAGGATTTGAAACGTTGTTTAGCCTTTTTCAATAACAATCTATCTGCCACATGTCTTAAACCAGGATGACTATGGCGGTACGATAGGTCATGTTCTTTGCATGCTTGATCCAAAAGATTAATGGGTACATCACCACGCTGCAAACGTTTTTCAAGATGAGTTCCAGGGCGACAAAAACGATAACCTGGAAGATGGATTTCGAAAGGTAAGTATTGAATCACTTTGTCAATGACGCCACTGCCAGTACAGGTCTGGCATATCCTTTTCCATTGATGGTGAAAAGGTTTGGTCTTCCTCTTCCTCTGTGGACTATGTTTGTGTTTGTTGTTGTAGTTGCTTTTTCTCGCCATGACACCCATGGAATGATTCAACAAAGTCTTTACACGGACTTTTATGACCGTGATACAGTTTCACTAGCTGACAAGTCGCGCACTGACGCATAGAGGGTATTTGTTGCTTATGGTGATCGTAATCCGTACAGGGTTGCAATTCACTCAACACAGGGTCTTGAGTCCATGATTTTGGTACATGTTGCCAGATTTCTTTCACCGCGTTGGCGGCCACATAATAAATGAACGACTTGGGCAGCGCTAAGAGTTCCTCTTTGGTAAAACAGTCTAGTTTCTTTTTACGCACAAAGAACTTCCCGATGGCTTTGTCTGTAGCAGTGCCTTTCTCCATGGTATCGCGTGTTGTAGATGTTTACACGTTGCTTGTAGAAATCTCACTGGCGTCATTCACAGGTAAATCTTGAGTTATAATTTTGTTCAACAACTCCCAGCAGGCATGGGTGGTTAACCAACGAATGAGATGCCACGCATGCACTAGGGCTGTATGGATAATGTTGCCACAGGAACAAGTATCCATCAGCGTTTGCAGGGAGGGGCAGCCCAGGTCCATGAGGTCGATACATTGACAGTAAGACGCCAAAAATGGTTGCAACCATTCACGTTTTTCATTACCTTTCACAAATACTACATTGGCCGAGGACAAGTGTGCTTTCATGACCACGTCCAAATATTTATAGGAAATTGTTCCTTGATTCCAGTCTAGTTGCTTATGATTTTCAATCCACTGGGTTTGTTTGCGGTCTTTTTCACACAACAAATCAAAAGCATGGGGCGGTTTAAATAGCAAATGCGTAGCTTGCGATATCCAAAACGTGGTCCAATGGCCACTTGTTTCAATATAAATTTGTTTTCACCAATTTTAAACCCTTGGCAATCCACAATGGGTGTGCGCAACACGTTGCCGCTTGCCTGGACCAAGTTCAACTGACGACTGACTGACAATCAATGACTAAGGTGTGGTCATGACATGGACTTACCAGCCATGCTAGTTTGAAAAAAATAAGATTAGGGTAGGACAGGAGGACATGAAAAAAAATAAGAATTTTAGAATTACATCATTTTATTATCATAACACGTCTTACAGGCTTTTGTCATTTTGGGATGAGGACGATACCAACTCATACAACAATATAGTCTCTTGTGTTTGTAACGTCCATAACACCAATGATGTCCCAATGTCTCTATACTAGGCGTTTTCGATGGTGAGCTGCTTACTGAAGCACCATGGACACCATATGGTCCACACGTATCGTAACTTGTTTTTTCATCACTCAGGGACACGAGTGAGGGATACCTTGAATGACAGGGTATATTTTCCACCTCCATTCTGCATAGGTAGGGGCAGGCAGGTGACCAGCGCTGATGTTCCTGCATGGGTTCATCGCCCTCCTGCCATTGGTCTATGATGATGGGACAAATGGCACATTTCACTTCATCTTTTTTTAAAAATAGTAGAATACAGCGGCCGCCAAGGCTTGATGGTTTATGAAAGGCACTGGCCATGTTGCAAAAGTCTTGAAACGTTGTTCCTCAGAGTATAAATTCATGGATGTGACTTCTCTTGATGCTTTAAAGCAAAACATGACTGAGCGGCTTGACGTGGGTTGACCTGTTATTTATACACTCGTCACGTGGTTGGACAGTGGATAATAAATAGTTGACTTGTTTGTGGTGAAAAATCAAACAGTAGGCTGTCGTATTGGCTGGTACATTGTCATGCGTTTCAAAATCTAGTCGAATGTCAATGTCAATATTGGATGGCTTGACAGACTCTTCCAGGTAAGAACAGTCAAAAATAATCAGTGGCGCCCTTGCCTTAAACGCTTGGGGTAGCAGCATGGGGCCGTTCTCTTTTTGATAATACGACCATCGAAATTTAGAAAACAAGTCGTACAGGGGGCCAAACTTATTTTTTGAAAAATCCAAATCCAGTCCTTCATTGGGAAACACAGTTCCGTTGAGGAAAAGACGTGCATTTCTCAATTGCAGGTGATCAAATTGCGTGGCATCTTTGGTTTGTTGATACTTGCGATTCGTTTGAAAACCTACGATCATGTAGAGAGGTCTCTCTGTATAGCGAGCTGTTTTTACAGACCAACTGTGTGTGTTGGTGGTGGGCAATAGCGGGTACTCATGGAGTGCCCAGCTTCTAAATTCCATGGGTAGAGGCATATCTCTCTTTACCATTTTGAGTATGTCCAGTTTTTTGCTATCGTCAAGGGTCACATGGGGCACTTTCCATAGCAAGCGTTGTAGTTGAATTTTTGAATCTATGGGGGCATTGTCAGCTCCCTTGAGTGCATTATTATCACTCCTGTCTCTCACCAGACAAAGCACTTGCCTTGCGTTGACCACAATGCGCTGGTGGTCTTCGGCAAAGCCTAAAATCAATTTAAGAGGTAAATATCCAGTAAAGGTGCCATCGGTGTGTACCATCCAGTCATTGGTCGAGTCAGGGCACCAACCTGCCATGCAAAGTGTTTTACCTTCTTCATCACTGTAAGAGGGATATAGTTTCATGACACTGGAAATACCCACATTTCCAGTGCTATCCACCACGATATCGTTAATGACATACCGCACCTCAGAAAAGAGAAAGGCCAAACCATGGTTGACCAACTTGGATGTGGTGGGTGTAGAGCCATCGGCTTTGGTGAGCCGACCTTCGATCTGAATGACACTTTCATGCGGTAGGGTGTAAACATCTTGGGTGTTGATAACACATTGAATTTCATCATTGTTATTGAGTCCAGGTGTTGGAGCTTGATAGGAATGGAGATCAATTCTTACCACTCCTGGTAGCTCCTCGATGTGGTTTGCTACCTCTAGGATAGAATTCATCATGGGGGTTGACGTGGTAACCCAAATGCTGTAAAATCAAATCTGCTTGTCCTGAGATGTTAACGTGTATTCACGTGGCAAACAACTAACACCATTTATAGACGGTGTTGTTGCTTTATATACAAACTTCATAATGGCTTTAGCACCAACTTGTAAGTCACTGGTGTGGTAGAATCTAGATCAATGAGTTGTTGCTCTCTATTGATCAGTCTTAATGTTATATTACTAATACCATCGACAGCCACAGAATGAAAAAGCACCACTGGAGGGTTTTCACGAATAATATAGCCATTGGGCGATGTCACTATAAAGTCATAAAGCGAATGCGATGCTTCTTGATTGGTGTACACTTGGCTAATAATATTACACGTTACCGACACATCTGCAGACCAATTGGCTGGGCAGCGGTCGCTTGGTAGGCCTAGGCCCTTCAAGGGCTGTAGTGCCACGGGGGGGGGGGGGGGACACATGATGGTCCTCAATGAATTTCACTTCATGATCCGATTCATGTTTCTTGTTGGGCTCCAACACGCGTGGTTTAAATCCTAGTAATGGACCAATGGAATCGGGACGTGTTTTAAAGTCAATTTTGAATGTGGAGAAAATACTGCAGCGATGAGTGTTGGTATTTCCTACAAGTTCAAACTTGCGCGTTCCATCGATAAATGACTTTAAACCATATTCATTGATCAACACCACATAAATATGTATCATAAATGTCATCGATCGTGTATCCACCAGAGTTCAGGGTGAGCACAGAATCATCATAGTAAAACTTGTTGTTCACATTTTCACGTATGTTGTATATTCGATTGTACGTTTCAAGAGAAACAAGTCCCAAACCATAGGGTTTTTCACTCAATTCGATAGGCGGGTAAAAGTCTAGGCTGACTTCAGGTCCACGTCCATGCAGTGGAAACGTTTTACTTTCTGCCGACATACTGTTGGCGTTTTTGCCTATGCTGCGTCTTATATAAAAAAATTAAACACAAGCGTCCACACTGCTGGCTGTTAAACGTTTGCTCACCTTTCACATTATAATATATCTTGATCCTGTTTCCAAAATAGGTCACTAGTTCCATGGGCAAATTCCCAAAACTGTCAAAGTACCATACGGTGGATCCCTCTTTGACATAAGCTACATAATGCGTTCCAGGTCCTCGGTGATCTTCCAAATTGACAACAGCACATTCCTGTTTCCAGGGTCGTGGGGGTAATTGGTTTCGCATAAACACACCTCGAAAATGAGAAAGCTTTAGTTGTTTAGCATAGCTTTCCACTTGTTGATGCGTCAGGGCATGTCTTGCTATGGCTGAGGTTATTTTTCTTTTATATTTCGAAATGGTGAAATCCCAAATCCTTGTTGATAAATGGCTGGCTTTAAATTTGCATTTCTAGCCCCCATAGCAATCGCTTCCATCGTTTCATTATGTCGCTGACTTTCTTTTAGTTGTTGCTAGCCCTGCTGCGCGGCTTTAATGGTTTTCGCCACTGCACTGGCACCGCCCAAAAGTGAACCCAGAGCAGCCTGACCAGCAAATAAAGCAGGTAAAAATCCAGCTCGTTTGGGGACGGGAATCACTCGCCCTTGGTTTGAACCCTGTCGCTGACGTTTTGGAATAACACGTCTCTGTGCTGCTCGAAGGGCTTTCCTTAGGGTCAACACATTTTTTATTTTTTTATTTTTATTAAGGGTTTGTCCATGAGTGTCTTAAGCCCAGGCTTTGCCAAAGACAAAGTCCTTTTTTAGTCTTTCTCACCACATACCTTTGTTTCACCATGATGATAATGACCAACAACCTTTCACAAGAAAGTTTAAATCACAACTAACGTCAGATTGTTATTTCATGGCTGTATATTCCAATTCCACATAAAGTGGGAAATCGTTTATGGTTTTTCCCGCTTGCTTTTCATCCCATGTCAACACGAGATGAAAGGATAATTCTTCTCCTGCATTGACCATTTAATGGTTATGGACCAACATCCTATGATCGTTTATCTGTATTTGTAAATGGTTCTCATCAGGTATGGCGTATTTGATGTGAATGGTTCCATCATAGTGTAATCGATAGTGGCTTAAACCCGAAGCAAGCACATAGGTCAAGTGCTGATCATGGACTAGCGGTAAATGATTTCTCTCATTCACAGGTTTTTCATTTGTCAGATAAACTAAAAATACAGATGGGATACATTTGTAAAGCCTTTTCATTTCATAGATCATGTAACGCTTAGTACAAACATCGTCTTCGTCTTGTGGGTCTTCCACGTGAATAATCCGATGGTGATTAGCACTTTAGCCATTCACCGTAAACTGAGGCACTTTGTCATAAAACTCATACACTTTGTTATCCACATACTCTTTTGTAGTAAGGTCTGTAGACACTTGAGGATGTTTTACATGGGTTAACCGCTTTCCCTTAAAGTCATAATCTCCCTGTTTAGTGCGTGGCACTACTGTCCTATCCACATAGTGTTTATAAGCAGGATCTGTTTCTGGTTTAGGATCATGTATGGGGACAGACCTAGCTTTGGCCATCAACGCACGTCCAAAGACATCCATCGCCAACCTGTAGTATGAGTCTACTGTTTCTATGACAAGGCTCGGTGTCCTGTATATAGACAGCCTGCTAGCCCGTCTAAGCCTTAGTTGATATGAAGAGTATTAAGCAGCAAGAGTCATTCCCCGTGGGGGACATGGTTTCCCATCTCTGTCCCACATCACGTGAACAACGCCATGGTTCACTCTTTCCATCTTCCATTCGTTGTATCATTGTGGGACCTTCCGGCTGTGGAAAGACCAATCTTTTGCTAACGCTCACCACAGCGACCAATGGTCTGCGTTTTCAAAATATTTATATTTTTGCAAAATCTCTCTACCAACCCCTCTACGTGTTTGTGGATCAAGTCATGTCTGGATTACAAAAAGAGAATATGGGTTATTTCACATTTTCCATGCATGAAAATGTTATTTCACCAGATGAGGTAAAGCCCGATTCACTCATGATTTTCGATGATGTATCCACTGAACCTCAAGGCATCATTCAAAGCTATTTCAGCATGGGTCGACACAAACATATCGATTGCTTTTATCTTGGACAAACGTATTGTAAAATGTCCAAACAGTTAATTCGTGACATTGCCAATGTCATTGTTTTATTTCGCCAGGACGAGAGGAACAGTCGTCACATTTATAATGAACATGTGAATCCGGATATGACCTTTCAAATGTTTACTGAATTGTGTGGCAAGTGCTGGAACACTCAACGTCATGCCTGTTTAGTGATTGACAAACAAAGTGAATTCAACCAAGGACGATATCGCTTAGGGTTTGATCTTTTTATTGCTATTTAAGGCACTGTCTCATTCCCTGTCAAGTCATTTGTCAAGACACCATGGCGTTAGCAGAGAGTCAATTGAAAAAGCATATTATTAGAGCAAAAATTACTATTCGCCGAACGTTTCGTCAATTGAAACGATCACGTGCAGATCATGCTTTGTTTATTCAACATCATTTAGCACCTCCGCTAAAAGCCATGTTGAAACCCTCTTTCAAGCCATCTGAAGCGCTACCCACCGTTTCACAATCCACGCAGACGCTGCACGAGGACCCTGAGGAAGAGGAAGAGGAACATGAACAGGAAGATTTGACTAGTGTTAGCGAAGTTGAGGATGACAAGGAACAAGTGTTTACGTCTCAAAAAAAAAAAAAAAAAAAAAAAAAAAGACCGCACCCCTTGCAGAGTTTTTGAGAAAAAAGAAATCCTTGGCCATGGTCGAAATTCCTTGCCCTTCCAGATCGTCTCCGTTTTCACAAGTCTTGGCCACTCCTCAAAATAAAGCTCAACTGAAAAACATTTAAATAAAATATTATGGATCAACACTAGAACCCTATCTCACAGATCTATTTATTGGAAACACAGATACCACGTATGGTGTTCGCTATGAGGATGATATTTTTAAAATTGGGGATTCATCCATTAAATTTGCTCGTACTAAAGCTGTCATTAAGAACATCAACTATAAATTTACGCCAGGACTGTTAAAGCTGCTCTTTTCTCGAACACCCTCATTCCATGATTATACGTCTGAGGACCTTGGCAAATATAAATCCATTTTATTGGAAACCCATGCCCACAAAAGACAGTATGATCCAGCTCAACAAGTGAATGCCAATATATCTCAAAAATATAAAACCATCATTGCAAAAATGTTTCCCACCAGTCAAAGTGCTCGTCGTAAAGTGTCCGCTTCGGGAGTGACATATAAACCATTAAAACCCCTTGTGAATGTTACCTACTGGCACAATCCCAATAAGCTCGTCCAGCAGCTACAGTTGTTGCATGCTTCACGTCAAGCCGGCCATACCGGTCACGATTGGGAAATTCAAGAAATTGAACAAGAACTTCGAAATGCCAAAATTATTGTTTAAGCCCTCACCCATTAAAATGGGTATTGCTCACGAGTTGCATCGCCCAGCTAGGCGTCACTATCCGCGACTCAAGGTGATTTCACGGGGTGTGGATGAACTTTGGCAGGCTGACTTGGTTGAAATGATACCCTATGCTGGCGTTAACGACGGTGTACGCTATATGTTGACCGTCATTGATGTCTATTCCAAAATTGCCTTTGTTGAACCTGTGCGTCGCAAGTCTGGTCCACTGGTCACCAAGGCATTTCAACATATTATTCAACACTCCAAACGTCAACCTCAGTTGCTACAAACAGACCAGGGGAAAGAGTTTTTCAACAAGGAATTCTCCAGTTTTCTCAGATCTAAGGATATTCACCATTACACCACATACAGCAATCTCAAAGCCAGCGTGGTCGAACGGTTTAACCGAACATTGAAAACCCATATGTGGAAAGCGTTTACCGCTCAGGGCACTTATCACTGGTTGGACATGTTACCTGAGCTAGTGTCACGTTACAATGACAGCAAACATAGAACCATTGGGACCAAGCCACGTCTCGTAACCAAAAATATTCAGTGACTGGATAAACTGTTTAACCCCATAAAACAGCAGATCCTAAACGTCACCGACTGAAAATTTGGGATTTTGTTCGTGTGAGCAAATTTAAGTCTGCCTACAATAAGGGCTACACGCCTCACTGGGGGACTGAACTATTTCGAATTCGTCAAGTCAACTTGGACAGTCCAGTCACCTATTTACTCCAAGACCTCAACCATCAACCCATAAAAGGTAGATTTTATCTCCAAGAACTTCAAAAAACAGCATTTCCGAAACATTACCTCGTGGAAAAAGTGTTGAAACAAAAAGGAAATAAACTATATGTCAAATGGTTAGGATTTAACTCAACGTTTAATTCTTGGATCAATAAATTACATGTTGTAAGAACCTGTGCACTTTTTTTTATTGAATCATGTTGTACGAGAGCTCTGTGTACGGCGCTCCACGCTTCATGCATGTCCATACATGTTTCCCTTTCTCTCTCCACACCCGCGTCTCACTCCTTCACTCCATGATGACATACAACTCGTTCAGCTATTGGCTGTCATGGGTTCTCCCACTCCCCCTCACCTCTCCTCCGGCTCTCTGGCCCCGCCCCCTCACCTCTCTGCAGTGGTAACGTGATTTCCTGTTCTCTCTTTGTGTCCACCCTTCCCTCTTTCCCCTTTCCTCTCTGCGGGGCCCCCTGCCTGCCTGCTGCTGCTGCTCGCCTGGCTAGACGTTATCACCTTTTTACAGAGTTGTCAAATGGTTGCAACCTGTTTTCATCTTACAGCAATGTTGTCAGCTCTAACGCACATTACATTCTCTTAGCTGGCTAGCCAGGCTCCAAGCGGATCTCTCGAGCAGATATTCTGTTTTCCCACTCTGGCTGCCAGTTAGACATACATAGAAAAACAAGTTCTGTTGTTGTCGACTATTTTTATTCGTCTCATAGCATTATGAATTTTGTCTGGTTACTGGTCAGTGTTTACCATAATGTTTAAAGATCGTCATGAGGGATTTTCGAAAATATTCGCCTTTATTCGTTCGTCATAGGGAAAAAAATATATCGAAAATCGACCCCTCGTTTTGCCATACATTGCCCCGTCGAAATAGCCATTTCCAGTATCCACCATGGCCAATCATAGCCTCGTTGTAACATACGTCAAGCGCTACCGGCTCTCTGTCTACAAACACGCTTTTATTAAAAAAATAATTTAAAAAATAATTAAAATGCATATTTTTTTGTCATAGAGACTTGACATTTATTTTCATGATAGAGGGGGTAGGGGCCTTTCATTTATGTCAAACAATTTTTTTTGTCAACATGTTTGTTTCCAAAATAGTAAAAATTCAAAATTTAAGGGTTTTCAAAAAATCTCAAAATATAAAAAAGTTTTATTATGAAAAACTAAAGGTCATAGAGACCATTGGTTTGAACTATGGCACAACATTCTATCATGTTTGGTTTTCAAACTATCGCCTTGTTTCAAAAACAATTTTTTTTTTAAATTGAAAAATATAACGAATGGTCCATAGGAAAGAGGACGTCAGCTCGAGTCCAACGACACCTCATTTGTTAAAATCCGACCGTCCGTTTGCCAATGATCACCAATGTTCGCTAGAAAGTAGTCTATCATTTTTTTCCTCCTACACCTTTGAAACTTCCTGCCACCCAAGAGGGCATGCCCACCTTTCATTAACGTCAAACAAACTTTTGTCCAACATTCACCGTTTTCAAAATAGCGCCAATCCAAAAAAAACAAGAATTTTCAAATTAAAAAAAATCAACACACATTCTTAGCCAAGAGGACGTCACTCCGTTCCTAAACAACACATCGTTCTAGCCTTACAAGCTCATTAAATATCACCAAAATGTCAAAAACGCACGTTTACCTCAAATTGCGTTTCCAAATTCCACCCATTGTAAAAAAATAACCTCACCATCAAATAGAGCGGAAAAAATACCATCTAAACGACCCCTCACTCGACCCTAGTCCTCCTCCACCACCACCAACTTTTTCCAAGATAGCCATACGTATTCAAGCACACGCGCGATTATGGGTAGAACCGGCCTTACCCCACTACTGCACAGATTTAGTCCTAGAGACTTGTAATTTATTTACGGGTAGAGGGGGTCAGGGCCATTCATTTATGTCAAACAAAATTTTTTGTAAACTCTTTAGCTTCCAAAATAGTAAAAATTCAAAATTTAAGGGTTTTCAAAAAATCTCAAAATATAAAAAAGTTTTCTTATGAAAAAATAAAGGTCATAGAGATCATTCGTTTCAACTATGGCACAACGTTCTATCATGTTTGGTTTTGAAACTATCGTCTATTTTCATAACAAAAATTTTCATTTTTTTTTTCAAAAATATGACGAGTGGTCCATAGGAAAGAGGACGTCAGCTCGAGTCCAACGACACCTCATTTGTAAAAATCCCACCAGGCGTTCGAGAGATATCAGCAATGTTCCCTGGAAAGAAGACTGTGCGTTTAAACCCACCTTACCCCCCTACTTTCATCATGAATTCTTTCCTCAAGACGGAGTCCATACCATTCAAAAACACATTCAATTCCTCAGGCGTGTCGGCCAAGATGACGATGTCATCAGCGAATCTCAGAGTTGAAATTATTTCTCCTTGAATCTTCACTCCTACATTAATTTTTTTTCCAATTTCCTTCATTGGTTGTTCAATGTACAGATTGAAAATTATGGGTGATAAGTTGCAGCCTTGCCTTACACCTTTCTGAATATCAGATTCTCTCTCATGTCCTTCAGCTCGAATGACTGCTGTCTGGTTTCTGTATAGATTGTAGATCACCCTCCTATCCCTGTACTTTATTCCAATCGTTTTCAAAATGTCAAACAATTTAGCCCAATCAACGTTATCAAAAGCCTTTTCTAAACCTACAAATGCCATGAACGTTCTCTTACATTTCCTTATTCTACCTTCCAAAATTAGCCTAAGACTTAGTACAGCTTCCCTTATTTCTACATTTTTCCTGAAATCAAACTGGCCTTCACCCAACTCCGTTTCTATCTGGTTTTCCATCCTATTGTAAATTATTCTAGACAGGATCTTTTAAGCATGAGTAATCGAGCTAATGGTACGGTAATCTCCACATCTGTCAGCTCCCACTTGGTTTGGCATTATTATTATTATTAATTATTATTATTATTATTATTATTATTATTATTATTATTATATTCAATTTAATAGTGCTCGAGCACTTGGTATGGCTTGAGGGGGGTACTCACAGTCTCAAGGTTGAGAATGTCTGCTCTAAACCCTGGTTTATGGGAGAGGAAAATGAATGGAAAGGGTTTTGTTTCGGGGAATGCGTGTGTGATTCACAAACTTTATTATTTATTGTGGTTATGGCTCCGTAATATTTACACTGCAGCACACCTATCCCCATTCGTACCTGCAACGTAAATAAACGATTATTTGACGCAAGTCTTTTTTGGATAGCTCTAAGTAAACAACCTCTGTACTATAAACACATGTGTTAACAATTCTCAAATTCATCAAACAATGGGCTTTGCCCCCTGGCGACAAGGAGTGTGTGTTAGAGAGAGAGAGAGAGTGAGAGAGAGAGAGAGAGAAGAACGTATGCCCGAGAAAGATAGAATAGCCTACATCCAGAAACTTTGCTGAGCGTGGGTCACCCTCCGTGTGATATTCCACACTCCCTAAAAGCAAGTGCTGGGGTGCCGCTTTATTTCGAGTCCTGGAGCACCTACCCCAATCTTATAGCCTAATAACCTCCAGTAATTAAAGTTACACACACATTCACAGTCATCATAGGAGCACAGGTTGTATCATACTTAGCCTATCTACCACGATTGTGTGGCTAGCATTATTGGCTGTTATCGCGGTGGCCCGCGTTTGATTCCCGGGACTGTTAAGACATTTAATTTTGGTCCTGGAACGGGGTACACTCAGCCTCGTGGGGAAAAACTGAGAATAGGCGTGTTCCATTCCTACCTCAGCCGTCCTGGAAGTGGTTTTCCATGATTTCCCAGGCAAATGCCGGGATAGTTCCCAACTATAGACCACGGCTACATCCTTCCCAATCCTCATGTGAATTACACATACACACACTAATGCAGTCATTATAATAGCACAGGTTATCAGATAAATTCTAAACACTCTCAAGTGCACGGGGCTGTATGACCGCGATATCGCAAAGCCCCCAAAGAATCAACAACAACAACACCTAATGACGAGCCTCAGCAAGCTCGGGAAATCCATCATTTGACACAGTCATTGGCTGCTACGCCATCCACCGGTGCACTTCTGATCCTTATGCTCTGTCTTAATATTTATGTAGTCTCGAGGTTCTCTGGTTCCTAAGGTCCTGGGTTCATTTCCGGCTCTGTCAAGAAATTTAATTGAGGTCTGAGGGTTGGAACGGGGTTTACTCAGACTTGTGATGCCCCTCAGTCATCTTAAAATCGATTTTCCGTGGTTTCCCCACTTCTACAAATGCCGGGATGGCTACTAACATATGGCCAAGGCCACCTCCGCATCCTTCCCCATCTTAGTATAAATTACAAATACATACACAACTACAAACATCACAATAAAACAAATCATCAGAAAAATTGTACGCACACTCAAGTACACGGGGCTACATGACAACATTGCCGCAAATATAATAAATGACTCAACACCAACAACACGTATCAGCTAAATTTGACACTCACACAAGTATTCCGGGCTGATGACAACCTTTTCCCAAGCCCCAAAATGTACAACAACAACAACAACAACAACACTAACAACAACAAAAACAACAACATCAACATCAATATCAACATCAACATCAAACTATCTCTGTGCAGGGGGAAGAAGTTTGTTTATACTTTATATTACTTCCGAACCACTGGGTTCAGGATCTTGTTAAGAGCAAATGTCACATGATTTCAGCGGCCATTTCTATTTCTCGTGTTATCGTCTCCGGAAGCTGATATCAGAGCCTCTAGGACCCCTCTTTGGTGCAGACACTCCTACTTCAAGATAACAGTATCATATTTCCTTCAGTAGGGTAGGAGGGAGGCGTGGTTGGTCAAGCTGCTTGCCTCTCACCAAGGCGGACGAGGATATTATGTTCTTTACTGAACCGACGACTTCATTTTTATTTTTAAGTGTTTTCTGGAGGTTTAGAAACTAATTTTAATGAAAGATACATCTTTTTTCAATTTTCCAGTCTTACGTTCTTTGATTTTGTAACGATATCCACATACCAGGTGAATCATCTGCCCCCCAATAATAATGCTCCCTCGTATTGATCTGTAGTCACACCGAGGGAAAAGCAACTGTGTTCAGTATCGTTTGCAGGATATGCTTGGAGTGCATTAGTACCATACAAGATGAAAGCAGAGAATTATCTATGATTGGTTGGTTCATTAGTTTAGGGGCTGCGACCATGCTTTCATGTAGCCCCGTGTACTTTGGGTGAGTGTAGGTAGAATCTGTCTGATAAACGGTGTAAATTGTGATGGCTGTATTAGTGTGTGTTAACTGTAATTCAGGTAAGGACTGCAGATGCTCAATTTCAAGTAGTTTCTACTTTTGCTAACCAAATACTACCGTCATCGACACCTAACTGTGAACTTTGCTACTAGATGCCACCGCAGCCAGCACCTGGCGGCGAAAGTTTGAGCTTAATAGAGCGATAATCAAATATAACCTAGATATTTAGCTTCACATAAGTATAGTTAGTGGAAGGTTTTTTCATGCCATAAATCTATGACATTGGCCCGCCGGCTTTACTTCCCCTCCGAAGGAAGGCATACTAGGGACTTTTAACGCTCTTAAGAAATCCGACGACTTCGGCCGGGTTTGAACCCGCGATTTTGGGCATGGAAAGAATTATCGACCTTCCTGATAACAACGCTAGTTGGGCTGCATAAGCAATATTATTAGGGGCAGCTGATTCATCTGGTATATACAGAAGGTTATTTCATTTGAGAAACTAGAAAGGATTAACGTTGAGGTGTTTTAGGTTTGTTTTATGATAGTTACTTCGTTCAACTTATGCTGATGATGACTCCAATGAGTGTCGAAACATGTAGTTGTTTGAGTCCAGTCTGTTAACTGGTTTGATTCAGCTTTTCATGCCTCCCTGTCCTGAGCTAATCGTGTAATCTATACACAGCTACCACACCCAACATCCGAGGCAATTCGTTAAACATATTCTAACCTAGGTCTACCACTACAGTTCTTGTCTTCAACCCTTTTTCCATAACTAAGTTTGCTATTCCTGGGAGTCTTAGTATATGTCCTACCTACATTAACAGTCGCCAAAATATCTCTCCTATCCCACTCCTATCCTATACCTCTTCATTTCTTTCTCTATATACCCATATGATATTCATCATTCTCCTGTAAAACCACATTTCAAACGCTTCAATTCTCCTCTTTTCTGCGGCTTCAAAAGTCCAAGTTTCACTTCCATAGAGCGCCACGTTCCAGAAAAAGGCTTTCAAACATGACTTTCTAATACCTAAATCTATATTTGATGTCAACATATTTCTTATCTGTAGAAATGAAATTTTCTGTAGTAATCCGAACTTGTGAAAAGGAAATAAAGGGGATTAATACTTGCAAGCTAGTTAAAGATAAACTTTATTTAAAAATAAAATAAAAATCTACACAGAATATAGTAGTAATAATAATAATAATAATAATAATAATAATACCATTAAATCATTTTCGAGGCACCTGAGTTCAGACTTGTTATGGTTCAATATATATTAATAATAATGACAAATTGGTGCTACAATAAAACAACAAGATGTTCAGCAAAGAACATATAGCCTACTTTCTCCTAAATGTATGGGTATCTTTATGACTCTTTGTCCTCATCCCTAACACAATCACCCCTACCACAATGTATTGTTTGTTTTCTTTTACACACATCAAAAAAAGTTTTGCATCACCTCGGTTCCAAGAGTTCCGGAACCGTTAAATACAAAGGGAATAGAGATCAACACAAACAACATTTCAGCTCGTTTTATTGCTCATGAGACCCACACATTGCATGTTGTACCATCATACAGCTAGACTTTCAGCATTTGTGGTCCAGATTGCAGTACACACCACTACCTCTAATACCCAGTAGCACGTCCTCTTGCATTGATGCATGCCTGTATTCGCCGTGGCATACTATCCACAAGTTCATCAAGACACTGTTGGTCCAAATTGTCCCACTCCTCAACGACAATTCGGCGTAAATCTCTCAGAGTGGTTGGTGGGTCAAGACGTCCATAAACAGCCCTTTTCAACATATCCCAGGCATGTTCGATAGGGTTCATGTCTGGCGAACATGCTGGCCACTGTAGTCGAGCGATGTCGTTATCTTGAAGGAACGCATTCACAAGATGTGCACGATGAGGTCGAGAATTGTCGTCCATGAAGACAAATGCCTCTCCAATATTCTGCCGATATGGTTGCACTATGGGTCGGAGGATGTCATTCAGGTATCGTAAAGCCGTTTCGGAGCCTTCCATGACCACCAGTGGCGTACGTCGGCCCCACATAATGCCACCCCAAAACATCAGGGAACCACCACCTTGCTGCACTCGCTGGACAGTGTGTCTAAGACGTTCAGCCTGACCAGGGTGCCTCCAAACACGTCTCCGACGATTGTCTGGTTGAAGGCATATGCGACACTCATCGGTGAAGAGAACGTGATGCCAATTCCGTGGGGTCCATTCAGCATGTTGTTGGGCCCATCTGTACCGCGCTGCATGGTGTCGGGGTTGCAAAGCTGGACCTCGCCATGGACGTCGGGAGTGAAGTTGCGCATCATGCAGCCTATTGCGCACAGTTTGAGTTGAAACACGACGTCCTGTGGCTGAACGAAACGCATTATTCAACATGGTGGCATTGCTGTCAGGGTTCCTCCGAGCGGCAATCCGTAAGTAGCGGTCATCCACTACAGTAGTAGCCCTTGGGCGGCCTGAGCGAGGCCTGTCATCGACAGTTCCTGTATCTCTGTACCTCCTCCATGTCCGAACAACATCGCTTTGGTTCACTCTGAGACGCCTGGAAACTTCCCTTGTTGAGAGCCCTTCTTGACACAAAGTAACAATGCGGACGCGATCGAACTGCGGTATTGACCTTCTAGGCATGGTAGAACTACAGACAACATGAGCAGCGTACCTTCGTCCTGGTGGAATGACTGGAACTGATCGGCTGTCGTACCCCCTCCGTCTAATCGGCCCTGCTCATGCATGGTTGTTTACATCTTTGAGCAGTTTTAGTGACATCTATGAACAGTCAAAGGGACTGTATCTTGGATACAATATACACAGTCAACATCTATATGCCGGAGATCTGGGAACCGAGGTGATGCAAAACTTTTTTTGATGTGTGTACATTGATAATAAGCCAGTAAGTGTCAAAATCAATATTATATACTTTATGATGATTGAATAACAAAACTACTAACTTATTGTAATGCATTCACGTCCGTTAATCTCTATATTAAGCCAGCCTGCAAAATTAAGAATCTTCCGCCCCAATCACAGTAGGTGGTGCTGCGACCTATCAGTGAATTAATCTTTATCTTGTACGCCTGTGCACTGCTATCGTAATGTACTACGATGGCAGTGTTCTATGGGTGTTGAATGAGTAGGCAGTTTAAAGTAGCCAAGAGGGAGGCGATCCAGCTGGCAGTGTTTAAAGGTATTCGGAGCGCGATCGTGGCTAATAGTTGAACTACCAGTATTACAAAATTGCCCTACTTCAGGAGGCCAGCTCAGGCATTTACACAGCGTTATGTTTGGAACAATATTATCCACATAACCCACAAGAGGACAGCACCGTACAGAGGCATTAAGAAGGCTGTGGTTAATGACAACGTGTATCTAGTTCTTCTATTCTCCTTTTCCTAATGGCTTCTGTTTATGTGCGATGCTGGGACTGTGATTTTATTAATATACGAGTGTATACTTTATCCTCTCCTTTGAGCTAAATGACATTTTATTCAGTATCTGTGGAAAAAGCTCGTGCACATCATTTGTAAAAGAATTCAAGAAAAAAAAACCTAACTGTAGCAGTACTCGATCCCCAGTCTACTGCGTGTCAGACTAACATGCTAGCCCAGAGCTAACCGTATCCATGACGTCAGGTGTTCTTAACTGACATATTAGATACAAACTGTTGGCAAATAATGACTTTAAATAAACGATTTCTTCACTGCAGTACATCTTCATTAAAGATCATTTCATACAAAGTTTATATTATTGTATCAGTACGGTATATCACATACAACATACTAAGACTACTGAAATATAAGACAGGCACATGAGGACAGCTGCCATCTTGTCGTGTGACACAAACGGCTCAGATCTTTTAAGCCACTCATACTGTATAATATTATAATATTAAATTATAATAAATAACGGATCACGACCTTCAGGATAGCTTAAACCCCCCTAGGCTCGATAATCGGAATTGGTGGGTCTTAAGCTATTTATTAAAATGGTTGCATAATTCACACGGCCGCCATCCTGAAATGGCATGGCCGATGACCTTGAATTTTGGGTGAAAGACGCGTCCTATATAAAGGTATGTTGTCACCGAATTTGGTAGAGATCGGATGATTAGTGTAGCCGTAATTTGATTTTACGTTTTGAACATTTGAGTGGCCGCCATTCTGTTTTGGTAAAGATGGCGGCGATATAAAGTATGACACTGAGGTGTCCTTTACTAGTGCTACCTCTGTACCAAATTTCGTTCAATTCGGTTTCACCGTGTTCGAATTGATAGGGGGGGACAGACATTCAGAGTACACACACTCACACACACACAGACACACACACACACACACACACACACAGACTCACACACACACATACACACACACACAGACTCACACACACACATACACACACACAGACAGACACACTTTTTTCGCCCTGTGTTGATCTCATAAGTCTACTTTCATTTTTTGCAAAAATCGAAAGTAGGCTAAAAATAGGCTATTTGTATTACTTGTAGTATATGTATATGCTTGTAGGTTATAACTAGAGCTCGGAAGTTGACGACATATAAATCGCATAAAAATGACCTATAATAATAATAATAATAACAACAACAACAAAATCGTATGGCCTCGGGTGCCAGGTGAAAGCTTTGTTATTTAACGCCCAGAGTTCAGCTTGCATTTAGAATTTTTGTCGTTCCTTGAAGCGCTATGAAAGTCAAGGAGGTTAGATATCTAAGCTCCTTGACATTATAGCGCTTTCTAGTAGAAATGGTTGGTTGGTTCCTTAGTTTAGGGGCTGCGACAACGCGGTCATGTAGCCCCGTGTACTTTGGGTGTGTGTAGAATCTGTCTGATAACCAGTGTTAATTTTGATGACTGTATTAGTGTGTGTTATCTGTTTTTAATTCATTTCTAGTAGAGAAAAGAGGAATTTTGTGTTGGTGGAAAATCCCGAGATTAATTTTGCCGTTATGAACACGGCCTACTGAATTCAAATGGGCTCCTTAACATGTCAACAACGTATGACATGCAGGCCGAGATTTTTGTCGCCCTTCAAAAATCACTTACCACGGCCAGGAGCAAACCTGCAAGCTTGGGGTTGGTAGTCGAAATACGATAACCACTCACCCACCGTGGCAAGATAAAAAAAAGACCTGTAGAAGGACGTTAAATATGAAAATATAGGACATAAAAACAGGAAAACTAGTCTTAAAAGTGCAATTCAATTATTATTAATCAATTATTTTGTTTTAATTACATACTGAATATTGACATAATGTTTAAAAAATACGAAATTCTCGTGATATGCAACGTTCATTGCGTAGATATATGAATGGGACACTTCTTCTTTTCACATAATTTTAAAAAAGTTTCCGTGTATTAAAGAAAGTCCTTAGGGAATGTACAATGAAATATTTTGTCCACCTAGAATGAATTCAGTGAACCCACAATGGACAGAAAAGATGTTTAAGAGGTAATGAAATGATAATTGGCAGTAAAAATGTAGTCGAAAATAGGTGAAGTTGAAAAAAAAAAGCCATTAAGACTTAAAAAATACTAAGAAAAAAACAACCAATATGTCAAAAAAGGAAGAAAAGGACAAATAAAACCAACTATTTTCTGCCCTATAATGATCCAAAATGAACATAAATTATATTTGGCCTCGTGTTCGGAAAATGGAGAAAAAAAGGGATTTTTCCTCAACTTCCGAGCCCTAGTTCGAAGAAACACACCACAATAAAATACAAATGGGCAATAATTACACGGATATTCACAACTAGAATCAGTAAAAAAAACTATCACAGGTTAGCATTACATGTCTTATGAGTCTACGATTAGAGATTGGTAATGGTGAAGCATTCTGGAATGTTACTGAAAATCAAAATTAAAAACATATTTTTGTGAATTTTGATAGATGATAAATGAATGTAAAATAAGTACAATAATGAAGAAACACACTCAGCCAGCAACTACTGTACAGTATACCATAACAGTCTTAACTATTACTACATTGAGAACACTTATTAAGCACCTTTGGTTCCGTTGTGGGGCTCAAAAACTGAGGTCCTATTTCACCAGCGGGAAGTTTACTAGGTAAACAAATTACTAATTACACTTGCAAACTAATTACTAAACAAAGTTGAAATCTGTAAAGGATTAGTAACCATTTTATCTAGACTTTACCTGGATATCTCTATTAGAAGTAGTATTACTCGTTATAATCTCATTAATTTATTACCCAGTTATTACTTATATATTTGTTAACCTACAAATATATATGAATTCTCTAACCCCCTCTTAAATTCAGTTACGCCATACACATCAGTTTGCAGTCTAAAATGTTGATGGATGGTCTAAAGTAGCTAAGGAGTTACCCAAGCACAATGTTATCTACTATAATATAATAATTCTCAATTTAGCCAAATGTGATGTACTTTTCATCTCCGTTTAAGGTTGATATGGTCAACATTTTAAAATATGAAATATATAATTTGAAGAACTATTTGGCAATAGTACTCAGAATTAAAGGGTGGTCTGAAATTACTGAGTGATTTAACAGGACTAATGTGATTATACTTTAATACTTTTGTAGAGATATAATTCCTTTTTTAGATTGATACGCAACATCCCCTTCTATCTGTTCATCTTGTGTTAGTTGATGAGAGGACTTTTCTGTGCCTCCACAAACAATAGCAATCTTACTTAAAACATTCCTTATCTTACCGCTTTCACAACTATTAAACCATACCTCGATTACCGCAGATTCGACGGCTCAAATACTTCCAATTTTTCCAAATTACTACGCCTCCTAGAATTATGAATATGCCTAGGCCTAAAAATATGTATGGATACGGTATCGTAGTGTTGTGATATGGGTTTGAAGTAGACTCCTCAGTCCCATTAGCACTTTTAGTCGGCGTAGACGTAGTTTCTGCACTGTTTGGATATATGTCAGGAAAGCGGCGGTGCTGATCATCTATCATCTTCTCATTCCCAGGCTGTCCATCAGCTTGGATAATCTTCAAATTTGGAAACGAGGAAAATAATTCTTCACCTTCGTACTCAAAAGCTGTATCAATAAGGTTCATACGTAGCAATTTATCACCACATTCCAATTTCTGACCTCTCCTAAATGTAAATCTATAATTGTTTTTGAAGCTAACACGCTCTATTCGAGTGTCGCAGAAGAAGTCATTGGGAATGCTGGCAAGATCGTTAAATCCCAGGTTAACACTTTTTGCGCTCAAATTTGCGAATGCATATCTCTCAATAAGAGTCAGCTGGGTCGGACAGTTGGACAGGTCGATTTCTTCATGATATGTGCAGTTGGCGAGGTGTTCCCTAGTCAGAGTATCACCATCTGGACAGCAGGACACATTGTTCCTATGGGCAGAAAACATTACCAGTATATGAGGGATGAAACCTATAATAACAAAATTTAGTAATACGGTGGAACTGTATAAGTCGCTTCGTATGCCAAACTCAAGAGAATAGCGACTCCATACAGTGAAGATGGCGGCCTGGCGTACTATTAACATTTACAAATTAGTAACTCACAATATAATAGCACAATTAACGCGAAATTTAGTGAGAGAGGAGTACCGTATAAAAACCTCGCTAGCATTACTCATAAAAATATCAGACTGGATATAGCGCGCTTTGGCAATCTTGAAATTTTAATATAAAAATAAGTAAATATTTTGGAGATACGATGTCTGAAATTAGTGTTAAAGAAGAATCGTATATAGGCTTTATATGCCCAAGGCAAAATAACAGACTCGCCTAATATTCAATATGGTGGATGGGCGTACTATGAAAACTTCAAAATCAATAACTCAAGATCCAATTGCGCAATTAGCACGGAACTTTGTAAGAGAGGAGTTTCATATAAGAGACCTTGCTATCATTAGTCACGCTGCATATAACATGCAGCCGCCATCTTGTATATATAAGACATTAATCTTATAAAATCTGAAAATAAAACAATGTCCTTTTGGTGAATTAATCTTCTTCTTCTTCTTCTTCTTGTAGCGTTTGTCCAGCAGAGAAGGGTCGGCTCTTCTGCACAATTGCCTCCATCTTGCACGGTCTGCAGCATCTTTCTCCTCAACATTGGCTGCTCTCATGTCCTCCTTTATTTGGTCAAGCCACCAGTTCTTGGGCCTTCCTTGTGGTCGCTTGCCTGCTACATCTAGTTGTAGTTTTTTTTTTTGCCACTGTGTCCTCGTAACTCCGTAGTACATGCCCGTACCAACGCAGGCGTGCTTCTGGCATCTTGTCAGGGATCGGTGCGACACCAAGGGTGCCTCTTACATGCACATTGGTGACATGATCCAGTATTGTTAGGCCAATGGACCAGCGCAGCATTCTCATCTCCATGGAGTGCAGCACTTGCTCACATCTATTGGTTACTGACCAACACTCAGTTCCATACAATGCTGCAGGTATGATCACAGTGCGATATACTTTTGACTTCAGCTGCACAGGAATCTTACGATCATATAAAATTCCTGTCACATGTCGCCATTTAGCCCATGCTGTATTTGTTCGCATTTGTATTTCTCTCAATGTGTCTCCATCTGATGTTTTATATGAGCCCAAATATCGAAATCCAGTGACATTCTTGAGTTGTTTTCCAACAATATATATAGAGCCATCAGTTTGCCCTCCACACTCCATGTATTCAGTTTTGGAAATGTTTAATTTCAGTCCATATGCATCGAGGTGGTCTTTCCAAATTTGTGTTTGCTGCTCTAGGTCTTGGCGTGTCGCACTTGCCAGCAAGACATAATCGGCGTACATAAGATTCCAGGGATGTTTGGTCTGGATATCTACAGTTGCCATGGCCATACACAAAATGAAAAGAAGCGGTGACAATGCTGAGCCTTGATGAACACCAACGTTGATGTTGAAAGTAGGCGAAGTCCTCGCTCACACCTGACCCTACTGGTGACGTTGTGGT
The DNA here is from genome assembly GCA_946902985.2 of Meconema thalassinum. NCBI lineage: Eukaryota > Metazoa > Arthropoda > Insecta > Orthoptera > Tettigoniidae > Meconema > Meconema thalassinum. The sequence goes on from OX336390.1 coordinate 306,549,517, forward strand.
AAAGAGATTGTACACATTCAACATACTTCGGGCACTCCATGGGCTCGTAAGGATTGCCATATAAGGTCATGGGGCACTCTGTCAAAGGCCTTTTCTAGGTCCAAGAATGCCAGATGTAATGATTTTCTCTTCTCAAGATGGCGTTCTATGAGCAATCTGACCGCATGGATGGCGTCCACTGTTCCGTAGCCTTTGACAACACCACACTGGTTTTTAGTTACCGAGGCAATTTCACGAAGGCGCACGTCCATTACACGTTCAAAAATTTTCATTGTGTGACACATCAATCGAATTGGCCTGTAATTGACACACTCGTTGACATCACCTTTGTGCTTCCAAAGTGGGACAGTGATATCTGTAAGCCAAGTTTTGGGCACCTCGCGAGTTGTGATCTTGTTGAAAAGTGCTGTAAGAAATGTTGTGCCCCTCTGCTCCATTAGCTTCCAGACTTCAGCAGGTATATCGTCTGGTCCAGTGGCTTTTCCATTTTTCATCTGGCGCACTGCACTCTCCACCTCCTCAGTTGAGATCAATGGTTTAGGCCCTAGTATTGGCTGGTGAATGGGTATGGGTGGGTGTGGGTTCTCCTCATTACTGATCTTTTCAAAGTATTCCTTCCAACGTTGCAGGATTTTACTTGGTTCATGCAATAACTGGTGATTCTCGTCTTTCATATGTATGACGTGTCCAACATCTTGGCTTGCCAAATGACTGGTTTGGTTAATTTGTAGATTCTGTTAGCCCCCTCTGGCAAGTCAAGTTAGTCATACAGCTCCTGATAGTGGGCTGCCTTTGCACTTGCTACTGCCGATTTTGCAGTAGACTTATGCGCTATGTAGTGTTGAAGGTCGCTGGGATCCCGGATCTGTTGCCACTTTTTAAAAGCTGATTTCTTCGCTCGTACTGCGTCCTGGACCTCTTCGTCCCAACACCATATTTGTTTGTCTATAAACTGTCTGCCTGGCTTTGTAGTACCAAGGGAGTCGCAAGCGCATTTCTTGATAATATTAGACATGTTATCCCACATGGCGGTAGGTGACAGCGTATGGTCACTCCAGTCAGCTGTAGCTAACTGCTCCTCCAGACGTTTACCACATTCTCTTAGTTTCCACCGCTTGATGCGATTAGAATCTGTCCTTGGCAGTATCTGAGAAACTGGGGCTGAGAGTACTGAATCAAGTACTAATAGTCTATGCTGGGGAGCAATGTTATCAGATGGAATAACTTTTGCATCATGTACCATCTTTAAATCGCATCTGCGCACCATCCAGTAGTCAATTTGTGTTGTATGGGCCACCACTGCTGTAAGTGATGAGGTAAGAGGGCTTCTTTCGAAAAAATGTATTGTGCCTCTGCACATTCTAAGATCCTGACCCCCTCCTCATTTCGCGTGCCAAATCCAGTTCCTCCATGGACGCACTCAAATCCATTACTCATCTCTCCAACATGTCCATTCAGATCACCACCAACAAATAGGGTTTCTCTTGGATCAATGGTACGTAGATTATCCTCCAGGTTAGCCCAAAACTGCTCTTTCTCCTCATCTTGGCAGCCAGTCTGCGGTGCATAACACGACACAATTCTCAAGACATTATCATCAATTTTAATCAATCCATAACCCTGCTCTCTCCAGTAAATGAATTTCTTATACGAAACTTTTCCGCCAGATGTCATGACTGTTCTATTTGGGACTCCATTGATTTGCCTTCGTTGACATTCTATACGCACCGAATTTGAAGGATACGATACATTTTAATTTTAAAGACCAAAATAACAACATAATCCCACATAGTACCTGTGCGCTATCTGTTAGTGCTTGTTCAGGATATACAATGTTTCAAAGCTTTGGAATTTGTTATTGGGTAGAGAGCAAATGATGAATCCACACAATTCCCAAGGAGAAGAATAAAGATTTGGAAGATCTACAATACTCAGACCTTAATGCAGGTATCGAAAGGGTGAAAATGGCGTTTGCTGAAGCCCGACATATTGTTTGTTTACATTCGTTGCTGGGATACAATATTAGCTTTGATTAGCTTCGTTTGATGAATGTTGGGATAAACTATCGCTCATCTGTAATTTTTAGTGTCTTCAGTTTGTCTGTAAAGTCCAGTTAGCGTTAATGTACTGGAATCGGGTGTAAATATGTGATAATACGCTTATTATGGACTAGTTCGTTTGTGTGATGATTGATCAGTCGACCTATGGCATTGTGTCATTTACTGCAGATGTTGAAGTACCTAAGACTAAAGCATTAATAGAAGTGTCTCAAGAATATACACCGCAATTATTTTCTAGTTAGTGACGATATAATAATAGCTTAGTACACTTCAGTAGTGTCGAAATTAAGTACGTAAAGGGAAAACGCAATGAGCATCTACGGCTAGACCAAACCGTTGACGTTGAACGCTTAGCAACATGTGTCTCCGTAAATCCTTACCAGTCTGGCAGATGATACACTGTCTTGTATACACGCCAAATAACACAGTGAACTTTTTTTTATTGGTTAAGGAAGATGTTTCGGTAATTCTTCGGGAGTGATGAACCAAGATCCTACATTGTTACTTAGCTAATGTATGCTTTTCATACCTTATTTGATATTCCGGGAGTCATTATCAATTGAAATTACTGTCCATTATCACTACTGCTCAGGAAATAAGTACTAAATCACGTAAATATGTGACGTAAGTAGTTATTTATTGTTCATTGAACGACGGCGAACGACGGCAATTGTCATGGCTTGTCGTTGCTCAACTGCTACTGAAGGCTACGCATTGGGCATGTTCAATTGTCAACGAGACGTCATTTCACTGTTGCCAATGTATGGTACACAAAATACACGACACAGGTCATGTGTAGCGAGCTAAGAGAGCGTAGAGAGTAATTGGGCGAAGCGAGAAACTATTGGCTTACGAAGCGGAAGCGTAGATAGTTAATCGAGCGAAGCGAGGAACTGTTGGCTTACAAAGCGGAGTTAGATATTACTGGCTTTTATGTCCGCTACTAAGTTAGGCACTGTCTTGCCCAAAATTACTGCTAGTACCACAGGCAAGGGGGTCTGGGGCGTAAGCCCCAGGTTAGGTTTGTTTTTGTTTGTAAAACATTAATAACATATAATTCAAATCCGCTACTATGCTGGCTGGTACTGCCTGGCCGAAAATTACTGATAGTACCACAAGCAAGGGGGTCTGGGGCGTAAGCCCCAGGTTAGGTTTGTTTTTGTATGTAAAACATTAATAACATATAATTCAAATCCGCTACTATGCTGGCTGGTACTGCCTGGACGAAAATTACTGCTAGTACCACAAGCAAGGGGGTCTGGGGCGTAAGCCCCAGGTTAGGTTTGTTTTTGTATGTAAAACATTAATAACATATAATTCATGTCCGCTACTATGTTAGGTACTGCCTGGCCGAAAATTACTGCTAGTACCACAAGCAAGGGTGTCTGGAGCCCAAGCCCCAGGTTAGGTTTGTTTTTGTATGTAAAACGTTAATAAGATAGAAAATATGTCCGCTACTATGTTAGTTACTGCTTGGCCGAAAATTACTGCTGGTACCACAAGCAAGGGGGTCTGGGGCGTAAGCCCCAGGTTAGGGTTGTTTTTGTATGTTAAACATTTATAACATAGAATTAGGGGTTTGCCTTTCGAATACGAGTATCAACAATCGCAACATCAAAGGATAGGGATATCGTATGCGAAAATTTTCCACCAGATGTCGTAACTGTTCTATGTGGGACTCAATTGATTTGCTTTCCGTTGGAATTGTATACCCATCGAATTTGAAGAATGACGAGTTGATAATACAGTAAATTTACATTTTAAAGAGTTTGTAACAGTCGTGTGTTATTGGCAAATGCTATTTGAAATAAAAACAAAATGATCTCACATAAGTTACTACCTGTGCGCTATCTGTTGGAGCTAGTTTAGGATGACCCTATACAAACAGAAAGAAGAGAGTGCGCTCTCTCCGCTCAAAACAATCAACACACGGCCGTGTTTACCGTATACGTGGGGTTGGCAATATCTTATTTGTCAAATAAGTCACGCCTACAATGGACGACTCAACTGACATTTCACTATAAAAGTCGTGTTATTAATTGGGGAAGGTGGGTGGGTTATAGACAGCGGAGGAGACAACATCTATTACCACATCACTCCTACAATTATTATTCATCATTAGACGAGGTATTTCGGCTGATTTAACTAGTTTTCTACTTAGTTCATCACTCCCGAAGTGTTACCTTACAAACGGTAAAAGAGAATGTTTAATAGGTTAAATGGTAACGTATTATCATGTCCCTTGTGTGTAAGTAATCTCCATATGTTCTGATATCAACGACGACTCCTTTGCATGTTTCAATCAACTAATTCGGTGTGATGTTTTACCCGAGATTTTAGACAATATTCCATGAGAGGTCTTAATTGAGTTGTACGGATCTCTATTGCGTTGGTTCGATTTTTTTCAGGCAACTATTCTCATTCCGATTGTATACACAAATACTCTGCATGTGCTGGGACAGCACTTACAACGGGGGCAGTTTCTTCTCTTCTACTTCGGAATCTGTTTGATTTCTTGCTAATAATATTTATCTATAATTATTGAACTTAAATACAAATCGCGATAACTCGCCCAAAAACTCCTTATTCAACCACAAAAAGAGCGAGACGATTGTAGCTGCCCCTTGGGTGAAGACGAAGATACCTTTAGTTCAAGACCAACGCTATATAGATAAATTAATTCAGGTAAGTTTAAATTATTGATGCATATTTCTTCGGAACCTAGTCTCGTCTTGTGATATCTTGTATGCTCTTAGGTGAGTTAAAATAATAATTTACTGGAACTGTGACAAGCCCGATGACTTGTTCTTAGCTATTGGTAGGGCATTCATCGCCGCCATGTTTTTCTACATTTAGGTCTGAGGATTGTAGTTGGTCCACTGCCAGCTGGATCGCATCCCTCCTGGCTGCTTTAGACTGCCTGCCCATTCAACGCTCAGAGCCGTACAAGATAGGTTGCAGCACAAACCCACTGTGATCACCGCGGCTTTTTCACTGCCAGCTTCATCGCGTCCCTCCTGGCTGCTTTAAACTGCTTGCCCATTCAACACTTGGAGGCGTACAAGATACATACATATTAATTGCAGATTTAATTTCTGATTTACAAAAGAGCACGCAGCAGTACGGCATTCTAAAATCCAAAACACAACTTCGCGGAAAACTAACAACAAACGGTTGAACATCGTAATTCAGCGAGGCTCCAAAGCCTTTCACACTCAAAGCAATGGCTTCTTACCAAGGCTGTCAGACCGTACCTAACCTTACCGACAGTTCTACCCACCATGTACCCAATAAATCCCAGAAAAGTTATGCTTCTGCAATACAGTTAAAACCGAATAAAGAACAGGCTATTATTATTGACGCCATTAGCATCAATACAAAACAAATGTCTGCAACAGTGACTTGAAAAAGTGGCGATCACAGAGGGTTGTTGCTGCTCTTAGCGTCTATATTTGGAAACGAGGTTGTACGCATAAACCAATGATGTAATCGTTGAATGGGCAGGCATTCTAAAGCAGCCAGGAGGGATGCGATCCAGCTGGCAGTGAGTTGGTCTTGTTTGATCCTTAGTGGGAGCCCAGCGCATGCGCTCTGTTCACTTAAGTCAACTGATAGAATCTCGACAGATATTTATGAATATTTATGTTAGAACATATAATAAAGTTATAATTATCGTCGAACATAATCAGTCGTATGGAACTCGCCTATAATGGTAGCCTAATTAAGAAACTCGTATGGAAATTATATAACTCACTTCGCTCGTTTTATAAACATACTCGTGTCTTAATTATTGCCATTATAGGCTCGTTGCATAATGTACTATTAAATTACGTACTGTACCTTTGCTCTTGCTCTACCTTGGTGTTCTCTGAGCATGTTAGTTTCTTATCTGCAACATTATCTGAAAACAAAAAATATTCATCACAATTAAAATGATCGTTGCTTCAAGGGTTGGGACATCGAGGTCATCTGGCCTTAGAAAAGGTTAACTGAATTAGGTAATGCTGGGGTAGGATTTATTTCAATGCATCACTATCGACCGGCCATTTAGGACGTGATATACATTCTATCGCGATCATTTCGTGAGCAAGATAGTTTGTCTTCCTCTCCATAGAATATGCTTCAATCGAAATCTATCAACTTCATTCCTTGGTGGGGATTTAAAGTCCCTCCAAGGTGGACCTCGACAGGCCAGAGCTGTGAAGGGGGTAAAGTTATTGGAGCTGGGAGAAATTACGATGTAACAATTTTTGACATGATGTAGTAAAAATAAAAATAATAATATAAAAACAATAGTATGGCCTCTGCTACCTGGTGTTATACGTTTTTGAATTGGTGGTACTTATCTGACCTACTCTCCGATTTCGTTGTTGTTGGTGCTTATGTCAGGGGCTGCGATATCGTGGTCATATAGCCCCGTATATTTGTGTGTGTGTAATTTGTGTGACAACTTGTGTTATTGTGATGGCTGTACTAGTGTGTATTTGTAAATTGGGGATAGGATGGGATTATTTGGATAAGGGTCAAAAACGTATCCCAGTAAAGTTTTTGATAGCATCAACCATTGTCCAAAGGGCTGGAAAAAATAGAGTTTTGAGAAAAGAAAAAGACACCTACCTTAATAAGCACAATATCAAAGCCGTTTGAAATGGCCGATAGTCCTCAGAAAATAACCTAAAATTTTGTCTGAATAACTAACTACTAAGGATCATTCACAGTAGTGGGAGGGCTTGACTAGGATGTGCTTTCCTACAACACAAATCCTCTGCATGTGAGCTTGTTTCGAAGTGAAGGCGGAGAAAGACTCTGTGAAATTGATGTGGATCCTAACTTACACACCTACTGGGTTTTCCAGCCGAGGTCTTACCAGTTTCTTTTAACACCTCGATAAGCTTGTGCAGTGACTTGTATACAGTACCTTCCTTTATCTCCCCTAAGTTTATGTGCTTTTCCCAATGAAAACTACCCCTTCCCCACAGTAATCCCTAAGTAAAACAAACTCCACCACTGCAGGGAAATCGCATACTGCTATTGAGGACCCTTGGCCATAAACATCATTCACAGGTAGTAGGAGGGCTTGACTATCGCTAAGATTGTGCTCTCCCACAGCACAAATCTTCTGCGGATGGGTTTATTGCAAATTTCATGTGGAGAAAGAAGTAAGCTTGTTTTATTTGACGGTTAATCTTGCGATCATGAGCCACGGGATCTCCATTTTTACGTATACATGATATTTTACTACGAAAATTTCACATGCATTGACTTGGATTAAAACCAGGTCTGCCTTGGTGAGAGAAAGCAGCTTGACCAATGCACCTCCACATCCCTGTGTGGAGAAATACTCTGTAAGATTAAGTTAGTAATATGTGACGTTCTCCAGGAAATCATACCTTAAATAGGAAAATCTCAATTTTTGTTTATTTTATATTCGTATATTAGGTAAATTTGCGATCATTATCGTGAAGCTTATAAACTGATTATTTTATGAAACTTTGAAATTATAAGACAGAATTTATTGAATTACGAAAAATCTATTTGTAAATTTAGTAGGCCTATAGTACTCGGACAATATATTAAATATTTAAGAAAATCCTACTGTTTCACTGGATGAAGGAAGATCAGCATTTTGTATTAAAATAATATTTCATAAATATATTGGAGTTTTATTCTCTCAAAAGCATTGTAAATATGTAAACATGTTCAAAAAAATGAAAGTGAAATAGAAAATTATGTCTTGCAAGACTCGTACATAGATGTCCTGTCTTAAGAAGTGCAAACAAGATCAGGAAACAATAATAGTAAGTTATCTGTGATAATGTTAATAATAATAATAATAATAATAATAATAATAATAATAATAATAATAATAATAATAAGTTAATACGAGGTTGACTTTTTGTAGCTTTTCAGTCAGTCAACACGATTGTGCCCAATGAATGGTTAGTTAGTTAGTTATTGTTGTTTTAAGGGGCGGAACTACGAGGTCATCTGGGGTGGGGTACAATATATAAATATATAAATACACTCCTGGAAAAAATTACTTGTATTAATTAATATGCACAATTAAATGGAGCAATTTAGGATTATGCATTTTGACCTCCCAAGTGGTCATCTTCAGATCCAGATCAATGTGTTAAGGTTTAAATTTTCAATAACATAAGTTCACTATTGTAGTACAATAGTCTCGTTAGGTGAAATTATATGATTCGCTTGAATCCTGTCTTACGTTAGTTTTTTTCTCGTCACAGAAAAGGACGTGGTATCTATCACAAAGTTTGTAACACAGATTACAAATCCACTGGTCTCCTGGTTGGTGGTAGCTCTTGTTCTGGCAGATAAGGTGGTGAAAGCCGTGCACGGCGAGTCGCGTCATCATATGTGTGAGCTCGTAGTCGGCTCGCATCCATTCTCTATTTGTCATTGCGTCTGTACCTAGTATAAACGTCCTTCCAGATTTCTTCCATTTTCGCTTGTTGAGTTAAAACAATTGTTCAATTTTAATTTTAAAAAATCACTGTTATCAATTTTTAATGAATCAATAGCCATGAAACATAACAGTTTTAATTCATTTAGAATTTTTTTAAATCACGGGGGATCCCTTCAAAACAAATAGACCTGAAATTAAATACAGTTAGACGTTCATGAAAATATAATATCCAAACAAGTGAAATTTTAGAAAACATTTACATGCAGTTTTTAAGAAAGTTTCAAGGTTTTTGTATTTTTTAAGTGAATGTATCTTGTTGACATACTAGTCATAAGTGAAGCTAAGGAAGGGAACTAGAGTTCTTGAAATATGTACTTCTTTTGAAAGTTCATAATGCATGGTGTGTTGACATCACTGATGCAGAAATGTTGTATGTGTGCTGACCTATGGATGATACTAGCAAATTTTTGTATTCTGCATATTTTTGTTTGTCATTATAATCATATTTTTTGTTTGTTTTATTACTGGTAAACCGATTTATATTTTAGTCATCCCCCTGTTGGCCTGTTTGCCATCTCTTGATGAATGCAGTACATTTGCATTTGTCAGTTGGCACAGGCTAGAGTAAAAGGTGGCTTTTCACCGATGTCTCAGTCTCACTCATGGCTGTGATTATATGGAAGCTACTGAGGCTTAGTAATGGCATTCAGGGCACAGTCAGTGCCTGTGGATGCTGTGAAAGGTTCTACTCATAGGGTTAGGACTACTGTTCTGACTCAGTGAGGAAAGCAATGGCAAACTACCTCACTCCTCTTCTTGCCTAGAATGCCTCAATATAGCGCTGCCTTGGGTTTTCGTGGGTATCTACTCACATAACGTAACGGCGGTGCTTTTTGAGGATCCAACCAGCCTTCGGGCTGACTACCTAACAGACATACATCCCCCTTTGAATTTTAGTTAAACTTGAATCGCATAATTATTACACAAGAGACAAAAACGAGATTTTAAAATTTCACACATCTGCCATCTTGTGGTTATGATTTATGAAAACGGTTGAAATAAATTTGATGCCAGAGGATTAATATTTGTAAAAGCATTTACCGTACCAAGTTTCACTGCACTTGGATGGGTAAATCGCGAGAAACGTCCATTTAATTATTTATATTTCGCGTCGCCGCCATGTTGGATTTGTGCTCACCAGGTTATGGAAAGTCCCATAGATATACATATGTTTATAGCCTCTATGAACATTTCAGTTTGATTGCTGTAATAGATTCGTAGATATTGAGAACCGTCTAAATATTTCGGATGGTCGCCATGTTGGATTGTTATATGTATAGGCCATAGAGTTATGTACCATAAAATGAAAATTATAGCATAGGTTCATTATCCAATCTTTCACTTTGATCGCATGATTACGACACAAGAAATAAAAACTTAATTTTAAAATTTCGCACAGCCGCCATCTTGAAGTTATGTAAACAATTGAACTAAATTAGATGTCTGTGTATTACAATGTGTATAAACATATACTGTACCTAGTTTCACTGCACTTTGATGGTTACATCGTGAGAAAAGTCTATATAAATATTTCAAATTCGCTTGGCCGCCATGTAAGTTTAGTACTTTACAGGTTTTTGAAAATTACATAGATGAACTTGTAGTAGTGCCTTGTATCACCTAAGTTCAGGGTGATATCTGTAATAGTTCCGGAGATATAGAATACTGGTGAAATATTTCGCACATCCGCCATCTTGAGGTTATGTAAACAATTGTACTGAATTAGATGCCAGTGCATTACAATTTGTATAAACATTTGCTGTACCAAGATTCATTGCGTTCGGATGGTTAAATCGAAAGAAAAGTCTATTTAAAAGTTTCAACTTCGATTGGCCATCATGTTAGTATTGTAGTTTATAGGTGAACTTCTAGTAGTGCCCTTTATCTCCGTACAAAATTTCAGGGTGATATCGTTAATAGTGTCTGAGATATAGAATGCCGGTGAAATATTTCGCACAGCCGCCATTTTGGATTGGTGAGACGTAATAAAATTTGAATGGCACGGTCGGGGTCGGCCAATATGGTGCTATGACCTTACTGAGTTTCATTGTAATAGCTCCAGCCGTTTAGAAGTTATTAAGGGGACAAACACACATACGCACACGGACAAAAGGTGATCTCATAAGCTAATTTTTCATAAATGAAAATAGGCTAAAAATAATAACGTTTCTCCAGAATGTATAAAAGTTATAAGCCTGAACTCTTGCATCGTGACAGAATAATATATGAACATTTTAAACATATGGCCATCGCAACCGGTGATAAGCAAGAAAGGCAAGTGAATTTTTCAGAATTTGATCGCCCTTTCTTCTCGGTACCTACTAAAAGTACTGTAAAGACTGAGATACTTTGTCATGATATATGACTATACGCATGTTTACTGATAATACTTCTGGAATCGTGACATAAAAATCAACATGGTTGTCGCGCAAATTTTCGAAGTTTCGTCGATTTTTCTCGGAATCTATAATAGCTGGAAACCTAAATTTTTCTATTATGATAAAGAACTATAAAACAAGTTCTTCAACATAATTTTCGAATTCATGACAGTGTAGAAACAAAACGAATTTTTAAATTTGGATTGTTTTTTCTCTGATCCTACACAGATAAGGTTATAAGCCAGTACTTTTATGGCGAGATAGATGATTACAAAACAAGTTCACTGATACGCATTTCACATCTCTAACAAGCAAGGACACAAAATGGCACCCCAGGAGTTATTAAAATTTAATTACGTTCATGTTGACCTAATCGTCTTACCGCAGTGATGCTTGGCATAAGAAAACTGCATTTTGAGCTAAACAATGCAACGTATTGTCTAATTCTATTGCTTTTAAAACCAATAGGCGTATGGTAGCCGGTCAAATTCCTACAAATATAGCCTAATTTTAGCCCACCTAGGAGGCACGTTTTGCTTATGGAGTACACATTGGATAAAAGGTTTATGCTGATTTGATTAACAATGTTTATATGGGCCATCACATGGATACTGATTTACTGAGTTCAGAGATATGATGATATTTTGTTGTTTTAAGGGCCCCAAATGGTTGGGGTGATAATACTGATGAATTGAGAACTAGAACTGAAACTAACTACAGACTTACTGCTAACTTACGTTATGGTGTTTGAAGCCATCATTCAGTGTAGCCTTAGTAATAGAAATTTAATGTTTTTCAGTCGGTCAACACGATTCTACCCTATTGTAATCGGTGGTTCCCTAATCCTGAAAAAAATACGTGATATCAGTAAATACATTTGGATGGCCAGTTTCAATCGTCAAACGATCATCATCAGATCCATTGCACTTAGGCTATTAAATCTATGTCTACAAGTTTGGCTTACGATATTTACAATATGTTCCAGTAGTAGTTAAACCAACACCACTAGTCAATATTTGTTAGTTATGTGATATTATCATTTTAAATGATCTTGTCGACTTCGTCGTTACGCTGGGGTCTGGCGTTACGCTACGGTGACGGGACGAAATGTACCCAGATGCACTGAGGTGTGTGACGTCATAGTACTGCTTGGTGCATGTGTTCCCCGACAATCTCTACTTCGTTAGTATAAGACAAAAATCCCCGATTCTTGGATGTAACGGGTAATCTCGAGAACCACTGGATGGATTTTGATGCGGTTTTCATCATTCTGTAAAGGATATCTCGTGGTAAGATTCTGTAGAAAATAATTTATGTATGATCAAAGGAAGCCAAGCAGTAACGATTTCAGTGAAAAAGTCGAAAACAAACTTGGCGCCCGTGCGATTCTTAAGCTTACGCTGGGCAAACCGTTAAAAATATCAATATACATGTACTATGAGCGTAAGAATTGGTCAGCATGAAAAGTTCTACAAAAAAGTCCGCGAGAGCATATCTCTATCTTCAATACATCGCCCACTGAAAGTGTTTTTAAACTGGATGGAAGGGGCACGTCCGCGCGCGCTCTGGTGAGCGTGACGGCATCCCGCACGCTTGACCTTGCTTTGCCCTTGGTTTGCACTTGCCGTTCGCGAGTAATTTGAAGCAAGATAAGCAAGATAAGTATTATGCAGATAATTTTCTAACACGTCAAGAGTCTTTGGCTTCGAGCGAAGCCTCCAGCCTCCAGCCTTTCTAGCATTTTTCAGCATTTGTAGCATTTAAAATGATACAAAGTCTAGTCTTTCAGACTGACGGTCACTTTTTTGTTAAGAGACTAGAAGTGGTGATTGACCTTCAAATTTGCTTGCTTACTGTGATTATGTGATTGTTGTTAAATGATCAGGTTAGGGTGGATTCTATACTTAGCTGCTTGAGTCGTATTTTTTATTGGATTAGGGAACCAGCCATTACAATTGACCGACTGAAAAATATTAAACGTTGATAACTAACTTACGTATTAGAAGAAGGAAAGACTAGGAAAATAAATAAGAAAATTAAAGGACAGGGAAAATAAATGCCATCATCCTCTGAAGAATAAGGACTGAGCGACTCGGAAGAGCCATGAAAGGCAGATAGGAACGGGAAAGGGGAGAGGGGCCGTTCCAAAATCAATGGAAAAAAGGATCCAGTTCAGGAATCCCTCGGGATTGCCAACTCGCAAACTCACCACCCGTGAGCCCTTGAGGGTGTAGCACTATCCAGGAGCCTATCCACCAAGCCTTGTACAGAAGACAGGAGTACCACGAAAAGAAAATAATAGGCCTGACTCCTTGAGGAATGAGGGTGTCAGCCAAGATGAGTCAAAGGTCAATTAAGGCGGAAAAAGTCTCCCCAGGCTTGGGATACCCTTAATACCATCGGGGCTGGAAGAGAATAAGAGTTGACAGGAAATATGACAGAGTAAGTGAGTGGAAGCAATATCGGACTCAGCTCGAGTCCAGTGGCCTCCAACCCATGTCCCACTACTTGTGAGTCCCTGGGAGAAGTTCAGAGAAAGAAAGGGCCAGTATAATATATGACAATATGGGATTTATTTCTTTTCGTAACTGCTTGTTGTTTTCTACATTTATATTGGAGATGTTCAAAATGTGTAGATCCATACAACTACTTATATAAATGTTTAGTTTTGATGGATTGGATTTTGGAAGAGGGTGAATTATTACTGGATTCACTGGTGTAGGCCATTGCGATCATTGAGTTTGAAATAACGCTTATATTAAACGTAACGTACTGTAAGACTTACTTGGATGCACGTTCGATATTGCAGGTAGAAGAAAGGTGCACGCCCAAAATAAGAGTTTTCTCAATGGATCTCCACCAGAGCGCGTCATTGTGGCCATGTATTTCAGATTGCCTGCAACAATATTAAAATGTAATGACATGCACTCTATAACAACAAAAATACAACCAAAGCCTTCTCCACTTACAAGCTGTATCCTTACACTTGGCAACGCCGCCCATCTGTCATCTGCTAGGCCTAGAGCAAGCACAAAGTAGTTGCTAACACTGTGTAAACACATAGATTTTGACGCGAAATGTTTCCGAAAATACTACACAACATAACGTCCGCTAAATGCATATACAAATATCATAAATAAAGGATAAATATGATCTACTGTCAATTCCCGATAAGGTTGTAATAAAATGCTTAACTATATCTCAATGTCCCAATGTCTGAAGTGACCTTTTCTTGTTGCTATGCCCACTGCCGTCATTGACGCGCTTAGAAAAAATATTTAAATCTATTCTACCGAACATAGAGACTGCCTTTTATATTAAATCATTCACTTTTCGTCCACAAATGCAATCATCATATTTACAATAGACATAATTGGTCTCCAAAGGCAGTCTTAACAAGAATGTTCCACTGGTCACATAATTTGAAAAATGCACTTGCCAACTGACTAGAGTTCATAATATACTGGAATATAGAGGTCACAATAACATATGTTCCCCAAACTAAATCACTAGGCACTGAAAGTTCAACGTGCCTTTGCCAACCTCTTGATACAAATTGGTAACAGTGAATACCCTCACGTCGATGTCGAATATTCAGAATTAGTCGACTTACCACCCTGCTTCATTGCTGAAACTGATATTATCACTGAAATATATGGAAGTGAAATTCCCACGCTGAAAGATATTTCACGCTTTTCAAAAATAGCTATTTTAGCACCTAAATGAAAATTGTAAAGAAATCAATGACAAAGTTTCATAGCTTATCCCGGGAGTATCGAGAGCTTACATCAGTTGTGAATAGTTTGATTACTGAAGATGAGAGTGAACTTTTACAATTCCCAACGGAATTTTTACACAGCTTAGACAAAACCTTTTAGCCGCCTCATATCCTTCGACTTAATGAATGCTCAATTGTGATTTTGTTGAGAAATCTTAATGTTACCCAAGGTCAGTTGAACGGTAGTAGACTATTGGTTCGGAAGACGTATGGCAATTGATTACACCTGGAAATTATTACTGGCGTAAATGTTGGAGAAAATAACCTACTACCTCGCCATCAGATACTTCTAAGCCATTTTCCTTCAAAAAGCGGCAGTTCCAAGTACATTTCATTTCATTCTCAATAAAGCTCAAGGTCAAACACCAGATCAAGTAGGCATGTATTTACCTCAACCGGTGTTTAGCCAGCTGTATGTCGCACTATCGCGAGCAAAATCCTTTCAAGACGTCAATGTTCAAATAGAAACAAAAGGCAAGCAAACAGCAAATGTTGTATGGAAAGAAGTGCTATTCTAATGTTGAAACGAATGCTGCGGAGCATCATGGGTCTTGTAGTATCTATGTAATTTTTGAATCATCCTGACTGCATATACTGTAATGCAAATATGGTGCCTTTTACAAGATGCTTTTGTCAAAGACTGAGCAAAAGACAGAAGGAAAGCAACAACGGAAGAATACCCACTTCTACTCCAGGCAAATGCCAGGATGGCTCCTAACTTAAGGCCACGGCCGCATACTTCCCAATCCTCATCTGAATTACAAATACACACTACATATGTAGTATTTGTCTACTAGTACTACTATTACTACAACAACAAGATACACCTCAGTAACACAAGTTATCTGACAAATTATATACACACCCAAGTACACGGGGTAAAATGACCACGGTGCCCAAACCCCTCAAATAAAACAACTCACGCTATAGTCAGTGTCGCTTTACTTTAATCGCTAAAAATTATCATCAACTCGTGGTACAGCGGCTATCGTTCATGGCTGTCACTCCGGAGGTCAGAGTTCGATTTCGGACATTTTATTTCTGGTCTGAGAGCTAGAACGGGGTACACTTAGCTTCGTCAGACAAAACTGAGAATAGGAGATTTCGATTCCCCCCTCAGACATCCTGGAAGAGGTTTTCCGTGGTTTCCCCACTTTTACTCTAAACAAATGCTGGCATTGTTCCTCAATTCAGGCTACGGCCGCCTCCTCCCCAATCGTATCCCCAATTTAAAAATACACACACTAGTACAACCATCACAATAGCACAGGTCATCACACAAATTACACACACACCCGAATACACGGGGCTATATAACCATGATGTCGTTACCACTAAAATAAGCAACAAAAGAAACATTTTCTGTTTCTGGTGCAGGAGCACTGGCCTGTGAAGTGGAATTGTTTATATGCGCTGAGCTGCGCAGAGTTGCGCAATACATGAACAAGGGGAAGTAAGAAAGATAGCTTAGTTTTACGTGACCGTTAATCACACGATCATGAGCCACGGGACCTCCATTTTTATGTGGAATCCGAATCATAGGACGAGATAATTCACTTCGAACATTTCACATGCATTAACCGGGAATCGAACCCGGTCCACCTTGGTGAGAGGCAAGCAGTTTGACCACTACACCATCACGCCCCCATTGAACAAGAGGAGAGTTAATTTATTTTGGACGTCGACATTGATGTTTTCAGTCGGTCAACACGATTGTACCCAATTGTGATGGGTTGTTCCCTAATCTTGAAAATTATTTTTACATTAGGCTATATTAATAAATGCACTTGGATGACCAGTTTCGATCGTCAAGCGATCCATTACGCTTAGGCTATTAAATCTACCGGTATGTCTTATAACAAGAGCCCGGATTCGTAAGCACAATCAAATGGTGAAATAAGCAAGCATATAAGCACGGAAAATGAAACACATAAGCTAAAAAAAGTAAGCAAATAAAAATTAAATCATAAATAATATTGTTTCGTAGAATTCTTACCCTACGAAAGCTTGTCACAGTACACGCGAAAGTTCATCTTGAGATTTTACATAGTGTTTCGTAATCAGTTTTTTTGGTGTTAATACCTTGCTGAGTTACCCCATCGAGTTAAAACTGACTGAGGAGGTAAAGACAAATTAGGAAGGACTTTATATGACATTTTTGAACTCTAATTGGTGACTTCACAAACACTTTCTTCACGCTAGAGACAAGAAGATCCACTTCTTTATATTGGCTCCTAACTGTTTCAGCGACACGATGTAAACCATGAGCAAGACACGTAAGGTGAACTAACCTAGAATAAAGGACTTTTAATCCAGTTCACTCAGAAACAACAATACATTGTAACCGTACCCCTTCTGCCCCCCCCCCCCCAGGGGGCGTGGTGGCGCAGCGGTCAAGCTGTTGGCCTCTCACCAAGGTGGACCGGTGAGATTTTCGATGTGAAATGCCATGTCCTGTGGTTCGGATTCCACGTTAAAAGGAGGTCCCGTGGCTCATGATCTCAAGATTAACGGTCACGTTAAACTACAAGCTTCCTTCCTTTCCTTCCTTCTGGCCCCAAGATAGCCAACGAGTTATTGAAACGTTTTGCAATAGTAGAATGATTTACTTGGTCAAGTATTTGTATATTAAGAAGATATGATCTACTGCCTACTTTCATAGCACAAACAACAGCACTACACACACATTGTCCTGCTGCATCTGTGGTTTCATCAATAGAAATACATATTATTTCGTGCTTTATTTGATTCCGGACATGACAAATTACGTCTTGAAAACACGTTGCAAATAGTGTTTTTGCAATGTAGATTCGACCGGCACCCTTCTGTTTGTGTGTATTTCTAAAAATCCCCGAAGCTACTCATTATTTACAATTTCCACAATGGAGTGTCCGAACTCACTAATGCCAAACACAAGTCTTTGAAAAAATGTATCACTTGAATTCGATTGTTTGCCTACAGTGCGTGTAATTAGTTGCTGATTGAACTGAGATTTATTCTTAACCCTCTCCTTATATCGCGTTGTGATAATATGCTGTACAATGTCATATTTTTTCTTTGTAGAAACACTTTTTTCGCACACCAAACAAAATAAGACCCTTCCGTTTTCGCTAAATATACCACTTGCAAACTGATTTACGTATTTGAGCAACAAAGCCGATTGAGATTGTTTTGTAGGTGGCATTTCTTAACTTACTACATGACCGATCCCGATCATATACACCTTATCACACGAACACGTGTTACACGACTGAAAAAAGAATACTGATTGCATCAGCAAGCAGTGCCCTAACAGCTTGGAAAGAACCAACCAAGTGACAACATGTCGATACCGGATTGGACATCTTAATCGCAATAGAAGATATTCGGCGGGACATCCCAAGTTTCTCTCGTAATTTCAACTACGCAGTGTTATTTCACAACATCCTGGGGCTTCCCTCTTTCACACTTATACCGTATTGCCTATTAGTAGATATAAAATGAGTCGGCGGTCCCATGTCATAGATTTATGGCATGTTAAAGAACCTTCCACTAATTACACCGGTGTGAAGCTAAATTATATATAGGTTCAACATTCTACAAACGCTCTTAGGTTCCGGCGTTCGTCGCAAGGAGCCGACTGCGGTGGCATCTGGTAATCAAGTTCTGAACTAGTAGTCGTTGACGGTGGCGTCTGGCGGCAAAAGTAGGAACTACTTGAAAAAATTCAAAGTCTGCAGTCCTCACTTGAATTGAAAACAGATAACACACACTAATGCAGTCATCATAATTAACACCGGTTATCAGACAGATTCTACACACACCCAAAGTTCACGGGGCTACATGACCGCGTTATCGCAGCCCCTAAACTGAGGAACTAATCAACCAGATACAAAATGGCGGACGAATTGCTTGAATGATAAAATGATGGTTAGGAGTGAAAATTTACTTTTAAATTTACATGTCTTGGGTAATCAAATATCATAATATACCTAAAGCAAGCTCGTATTTCAGCGAAATAGCATTTATAAGCATTTCGCTTAGAAATCCTGGCTCTACTTATAACTAACAACTATTGACTAGTTGTATTATTTTAACTAATATTGCAACTAAATACGTGTACATATTGTAAATACTTTCACCCATTCTTTTAGACGTGGACTCGGCAATTGCCTGGTGGTAAAAATGGGAAACCACGAACACAAATTTTAGGATGATCAAAGTTGGATTCGAACGCTAGTTTTACCGTCTCGGCCACCGTGGCCGGTATTATTGTTACGTGCCACCCCCTAGTGGCACCTTTGTTAACTGGATTACGGTGGGTATAAAGGACAACACCAATTACTGCTTAAAGAAATAATTAATTTTATTGCAGCCAGAAAAATACACTAATCAGCAAATACAAGCAATTAGGAGCCTTACTCCAGTTTCCTCAAGTCTCTTCCTTGAGCACTCTTGGCCCTTCCACTTGTCAACAGATCACAGAAGTTAATCCGTCCTAATGAGTACGGTGGCCTTGACAGAAACTACCTACTCCTCTCCTTTATGTTCACCGACCACAATTACTTACGATCACTTGCTGCAGGCTATTTCGCTGTCCACAAGCTGGAGAAACAATGTCACTGGATTTCGTAACTCGCACGGCAATTCGTCACCACACTTCTGTCGCACAAGATAATCGCTCGCACTAGCTCGTAAAACACAACAACAACAACTGCTAGACAGGTCGCACTTATATAGCAGGCCGGTGACTCAATAAATGCTTCTAGATCCATCCAGGGTTCACGGCTTCTCGAGGTTTCCATCGCTGGTCCAGTCGCGAATATTCTGGACTATCCCTTTGTCTGTAGTAGCCCTGTTGCATAAGGCGCGCGCAATACAGGAGGCAGGCCACAGCCCAGCCCTGGGGCAGTTGTGACTCATGCGGCGAGTGATGACACAAACTCACAGCCGTAACACCACCCCCTTCCTAAAAAGGCTGATCGTCCCGATCAATCATTGGTCCGTCTGTGTCCCTCCGTAGGCTGCCAGGCGATCTCGATGCACGATCTTCATCTTCGCCCTCTGGCTCCGCTGGATCCTGTAGACGACATCGTTGATCCGTTTCACGACTCGGCACGGGCCCTCCCAGGACTTCTGCAGTTTGGGTGACAGGCCTTTCTTCCGTAATGGGTTGAAGAGCCAGACCAGGTCGTCCTCGTGGAATCCTCCGGCATCCGTCTGCTGGTCGTATCGGGTCTTCATTCGGTCGGTCTCGATCCGCAGTTTCCTCCTCGCGTACGCGTGCACGTCCTCCAGTTGGTCGACCAGTTCTTGACAATACTGGCTTACCGGGATCGGATCATTCCCAGGTCGGCCGAAGGCAAGATCGACGGGTAGACGGAGCTCCCTCCCAAACATGGCCCGGGCTGGAGTGCACCCGGTGGCTTCATGCACGGCGGCGCGGTAGGCCAGGAGAAATAGTGGAAGATGCTTGTCCCAATCCCTCTGGTGCTCGCTGACGACTATTCGGAGATGGTTCTCGATGGTGCGATTGAATCGCTCTACCATCCCGTCGGACTGAGGGTGTAGCGGCGTTGTCCTTGTCTTCCGGATTCCCAGCAGCTGGCATAGGTTCTGGAACACCTGCGACTCGAAGTTCCTCCCTTGGTCGGAGTGCAGCTCCAGGGGTACTCCGTACCGGCTGACGAATTCCTTCACCAGGGTCTCTGCGATCGTCACGGCTTCTTGGTTAGGGAGCGCATACGCCTCCGGCCATTTGGTAAAGTAGTCGCTGACGACTAATATGTAGCGGTTCCCTGCCTCGCTTAACGGGAATGGCCCAGCAACATCGATGGCCACTCTCTCCATGGGGCCGCCCACGTTGTAGGTCTTCAGTGGACCCCGTCGTCTTCGTCCTGGGCCCTTGATGGCTGCGCAATCGTGGCACCTCGCGCAGTGGTTCTCCACGTCTGTTCGGCATCCGATCCAGTAGAACCGCTCCCTCAGCTTCTCCAGGGTCTTCTTTCTCCCTAGGTGTCCACCAGATGATCCTCCATGGACTTCCTTCAGGACTTCCTCCGTCATAGCCTTTGGAACGACGACTTGTTCCCGAGATGTCTTCCCGTCGGTGCTCTCCCAGGCGCGGCAGATGAGGCCATCCCTTACAATCAGCGAGTCCCACTGCGCCCAGTAGGACTTAAACTTTGGGCTGCAGTCACTCACAATGTTCCACCCGGGTCTGGGGACACAGGCCCCCTTCCATTCGGCTATCAGTCCCAGGTCATCATCTTCTGCTTGTGCCCGCGTGAAAGATTCGCGGCTCCAGCTCCCTTGAAGTTCCACGGTAGTCCTTCGGCACTGTATCCCGGTGTTCTCCTCCCTTCGGGCACAGAAGGTGCAGTCTTCGGGGCACGGTCTTCGTGACAGGGCGTCGGCGTTAGAATGCAGTTGGCCTTTCCTGTGCTGAATCTCAAAGTTGTACTGTTGAAGCCTCTCTAACCACCGCGCGAGCTGACCCTCGGGCTGCTTGAAGTTCAGGAGCCACCGCAGGGATGCATGGTCGGTCCTGATGAGAAATTCTTGACCGTACAGTTACTTGTGGAAGTGTTCAATGGTCTTCACGATGGCGAGCAACTCCTTCCTGGTGACGCAGTAGTTCCTTTCTGGCTTTGACAAGGCTTTGCTGAAGTAAGCCACTACTCTCTCCTCGCCGTCCACTACTTGCGACAGGATTCCCCCTATGCCAAAGTCGCTGGCATCGGTATCGACGATGAACCTTGTTCCAGGTCTGGGGTAGGCCAGAATAGGCGCGGTGCACAGAGCCTGCTTGAGTTGTTCGAAGGCACTGTGGCATTCTGCTGTCCACGTGAAGAGTTGGTCCTTCTCAGTCAGTCGATGTAAAGGTTTGGCGATGTCGGCCAATCCCCTCACGAAGCGACGGTAATAAGTGCAGAGTCCCAGGAAGCTTCGTAGTTGGGACTTGTCCTTCGGAACTGGCCACTCCCTCACAGCTGCGGTCTTCTCTGGGTCGGTACGCACCCCTTCCTCGGAGACGATATGCCCAAGATACTGGACCCGCTTCTGGAAGAGCTGACACTTCTTGGGGCTCAACTTCAGCTGGGCAGCCCGTAGCTTCAACAAGATCTCCTTCAGGTTGCTGTAGTGCTCCTCGAAGCTTCTCCCCAGAACGATGACGTCGTCCAGGTAGACCAGGCAGGTCTTCCAGTGTAGTCCCCTCAGAATGGACTCCATCAGTCTTTCGAAGGTCGCAGGGGCGTTGCACAGACTGAATGGCATGACGGTGAACTGCCAGAGCCCGCTGCCCACAGAGAACGCCGTTTTCTCGCGGTCCTTAGGGTGGACCTCCACCTGCCAGTAGCCACTCTTCAAATCCAAGGTGGAGAACCACCTTGACCCTGATATGGTATCCAGCGTGTCGTCGTTCCGGGGTAGAGGGTAGCTGTCCTTCTTCGTGACGTCGTTCACCCGCCTGTAGTCCACGCAGAACCTGGTGGAACCGTCCTTCTTCCTCACAAGCACGACCGGAGAACTCCAAGGACTATGTGATGGCTCGATCACCCCTTGCTCCTTCATCTCTTCTACCATCCGGTCGACTTCGGCTTGCTTGGCGAGCGGGACACGTCGGAATGGGGCCCTAATCGGTGCGCTGTCCCCAACGTCGATTCTGTGCTGGACCAAGCTTGTCCTGCCGAAGTCTTTGCTCCCCACGGAGAAGACATCCTGGAATTCGCGTAGCAGGACCTGAAGTTGGCGTGATTGTTCGTCGTCTAAATGGTCCTGGGATCCTTGGTACAGCTTCTGTAGTTCTTCTGGCAGTGTGCGTCTTCTTCGGTTGTCCGTCTGCAGGTGTCTATCTGTCGTATCTGTGATGCGGGAAATCCAGGTAACGGGCTCGCAGACTCCTAGGTTGGTGTCCCGGTGAACCGTAATGTCGTAGTCGTTCAGGTTGGACAGGCGGACGTACGGCCGAGACGTCGTGTTGATGAGAGTCTTGGCAACTAGCAATCCTTTTGTCTGGATGTCCTCATATTTTGGTTCGATGACAGCCGCCACTCCCTCAGCAGTTCCGTCGACAATTACGGCAGCGCTGACCTCCGTCCTGGCGGGAACGATGACGTCTTCTCTCAGCCTTACTCGTCGTGCGGTGATGGACTCGTGCGCAGGTTGCAAAGCAAGTTCCTCACCTCCGAAGTGCAGAGTGTTGGTACTCAGATCCAAGATGATGTTGTTCTGGTCCAGGAAGTCCAGTCCGATGATCACTTCATTTGATACGTCAGCCACAAGCACTGGATGCTTTATCGCCCGTCGACCAATGACGAACTCCAGTGATGCTTCGCCATGTACCGGTGCGGTCTCTCCGGTCGCGGTTATTAGCTGGAGGTTCCTTTGTGTGGGTTGAACTCTCCACTTCGGGATCACGGTGGGACTGACGATGGTCCTTGACGCTCCCGTGTCGATCAGCATGGGCCAGCTCACTCCGTTGACGACTCCGTCGACCATCAGGCTGCTATTGTCCCTCCGTAACTTCGTCACACGCACTTGGACTGCTGGGGCTTGACGACTGTCACAAGCCAACCTTTGCCCCCCAAGGCTGGCTAATACTCGTTTCCCTGGGTCGCGCGGTTTTCAGACGACTGATTTCCCGTCGGATACCCTCGGCGGCGGCGATCACCGCAGTCCTTGCTCAGGTGGCCTTTCTTACCGCAGGTCCAGCAGGTCGGTAGTCCTCTTCCGGGCCGCCTCTCCGGTTGCCTTCCGGCTGTGTCGTTGCTGGTGGTGCCGCGACTATCGAAGAAACGGCTTAGCGCCTCCATTAATTCGTCGGCCAGGGGCTTGGTCTCGTTGGTTTTTACTGGTTCGTCGACGTCCACTTGACGCACCCGCGCGTGCATTCTGGATGCCTGTTTTGCCGTCTCGAACTCAAGTGCGTGGCTCAGCGCATCTGCCAGGGTCTTATTGCGCGCGAGACGCAGCGCCTGTTGAGTGTCCGAGTCCCGTAGCCCGTCGGTGAAAGTCTGCGTCGCTATCTGCTCCAGAAATTCGGCCGGCGCTGTTGGGTAGGCGAGCCTTACGAGGCGTGCGATGTCCATCTCGAACTCCTGCAGGGTTTCCGCGTTCTTCTGTACCCGGGTCCGGAGCTGCATCTGATAGGCCTGCTGAAGATGGCTATCTCCATATCGGGACTCCATATGGGCGATCAGTGCAGCGTAGTCCTGGGATCCAGTCGGGATGGCCTGAAGGACGTTAAGGGCGTCGCCTCTCAGCGCTACAATGAGAGCTGTAGCCTTTTCTGTGTTGTTCCAGTTATTTATGGAACAGGCTGCCTCGAACTGACGTAAGTAGGTGCTCCACGGGACCTTTCCGTCGAAGGTTGGGGGGCGTCACTCTGCTATGTCCCGTTCCTGATATTCCCGGTGTAACTGTGGGCGGGCGTTGGCGCAGCTCGGCAACTTCCTCTCGTAGAGCGTTGAATTCCTCTTTCACCCCCGTCAGTGGGCGTTGGCGCAGCTCGGCAACTTCCTTTTGTAAGGCGTTGAATTTCTCCTCCACCCCCATCAGCGGGCGTTTGCACAGCTCGGCAACTTCAACTTGTAAGGCGTTGAATTTCTCCTCCACCCCCATCAGCGGGCGTTGGCGCAGCTCGGCAACTTCCACTTGTAAGGCGTCGAACTTCTTTTCCACTGCTGCGACTTCCTCACGTAGGCCCTGTTCTAATTTCCTTTGGCTCTCCTCTAATTTCGTCAGCAGACACTCTTCCAGATTTTTCTGGCCATCCAGAAATTTGGCGGTTAGGTCCTCTGCTAACTTATTTTGGCTGTCCTTCAGGTCCTCTGCTAACTTCTTCTGGCCATCCTCCATCTTCTTCTGGCCATCCTCCATCTTCTTCAGGTCCTCCGCTAACTTATTTTGACCGTCTTCCATCTTCTTCTGGCCGTCTTCTAATTTGGCAGTTAGCTCCTTGGTTAAATTCTTCTGGCCGTCCTCCATCTTGGTTTCCATGCCATTTAACTTTTCTAGCAATGCTGCCAATTTCTCCTCCATTTTAGTTGTTTGTCTTGTAAAGGGCATGCACTCACAGGAAAATTAGAGAAAATGACCTGCTCGGGTTTTGAAACCAGGACCGTCAGGTGTTGTGCTTGAGTTCGTAATCCCGCTTCTGACACCAGTTGTTACGTGCCACCCCCTAGTGGCACCTTTGTTAACTGGATTACGGTGGGTATAAAGCACAACACCAATTACTGCTTAAAGAAATAATTAATTTTATTGCAGCCAGAAAAATACACTAATCAGCAAATACAAGCAATTAGGAGCCTTACTCCAGTTTCCTCAAGTCTCTTCCTTGAGCACTCTTGGCCCTTCCACTTGTCAACAGATCACAGAAGTTAATCCGTCCTAATGAGTACGGTGGCCTTGACAGAAACTACCTACTCCTCTCCTTTATGTTCACCGACCACAATTACTTACGATCACTTGCTGCAGGCTATTTCGCTGTCCACAAGCTGGAGAAACAATGTCACTGGATTTCGTAACTCGCACAGCACTTCGTCACCACACTTCTGTCGCACAAGATAATCGCTCGCACTAGCTCGTAAAACACAACAACAACAACAACTGCTAGACAGGTCGCACTTATATAGCAGGCCGGTGACTCAATAAATGCTTCTAGATCCATCCAGGGTTCACGGCTTCTCGAGGTTTCCATCGCTGGTCCAGTCGCGAATATTCTGGACTATCCCTTTGTCTGTAGTAGCCCTGTTGCATAAGGCGCGCGCAATACAGGAGGCAGGCCACAGCCCAGCCCTGGGGCAGTTGTGACTCATGCGGCGAGTGATGACACAAAGTCACAGCCGTAACATTATTATTGACAGTACAGACGCAGAGACACATTATGTTACTACTTCACGAACAGTCTCATATTTTATTAGACATTCGAATTTGGCCATTGCACACTGGTGATCTTGTTGTACATTTAGTACCTTGGCTGTTGCTTTGAATTCAAATACATCCCCAGGTTAAGGTTGAATAATCCATTTTTAACAAATGTGCGTGATGTTGAATATTGCATCACTGTTGGTGCTGTAGCGGTAGAACACGGAAAGGTCAAATGTGGAGGAAATCATTGTGTGTTGAATTTCGTAGTCCCAGAACGATGTTGAACATGGCAGGCGTAAACAGCCTTTTTCTATCGTGCAGCTCAGGAAATCATTTTGCTAGCATTTTTGGCTGTCACCCATGAGGTCTGGGCTAGATTCCCGGCTCTGCCAAATATTTAATTCTGGTCTGGGGACTGGAACCGTCTATACGTGAGGTCACATTACAAAGACCAGTGTCCTTACATGTTGTATAAATTCGTCTTTCTATATTAAAATGGTTTTCTGTTGTGGTTGTTTCATTTGAGTGACTTGGACATCTTGGTAATTTAGCGACGTGACCTCAAGTCTCGTGAGGCAAAACTGAGGAGCGGTGGGTTCGATTCTCACCTCAACCATAATAGAAGTGGTTTTACGTGGTTTCCCCACTTCTTAGTTATTGTTGTTTTAAGGTAAGGGGGGGGGGGGGGAGGGAGGGAGGGAGCAGTGAGGTCTTCTGTCCCTCTTAACACATTAAATTATACACATTTCTAATGAGTTAACATTTTGAGGTGGATGCCTAAATATGAAAATCTGACGTGGGGGCTAGAACGGGGTACACTCATCCTCGTGAGGAAGAACTGGAAAGAGGCGGATTCGATTCCTTCCTCAGGCACCCTTAAAGTGATTTTCCATGGTTTTCCTCTTCTATTCCACGCAGATACCGGGATGGTTCCTAACTTAAGGTCACAGCTGCCTCCTTCCCAAGTAACATCTGAATTACAAATACACACACTAATACAGCCATCACAATAACACAGGTTATCAGACAAATTCCACACGCACATATATTTACAAGGGACTACATGACCACGATGTCACGGAGCCCTTAAATCAATCAACAACAATAACCTTAATATGAAAAAGGCCTAAAAATAATAATACATAAAAATCACATACAACTAATAATTCTTGTTCTTTCTTCGAATGAGCCAACTATGGACTACGTAGGTTAACCAAAATGGTTTTCAGATTTATGAGTTGGGATTGGTTTCACATTCTTAAGAGCCTTCTTCCTAGCCCATATCTAATAATTATAATAATAAACAAAAATATACGGAAAAACAAAAATCAGAAATTCAAATATGAACTACTCCAGAATATGCTGGGATGGTTCCTAACTGAAGTCCACAGCCGGTTCCTCAATTCTCCCCTGAATTACAAATACACACACTTGTACTACAGACAACACAGGTTATCAGAAAAATTCTATACACATACACACATACACCCTAGTACATAGGGCTAAATTACCACGATTTCCAAGCCCCTCAAATGGAACAACAAAGAACAGATAACCATTTTAATAAACGATGAGCTTTTAAAAGAGCTTAAAAGTGTAAGAACACTGGTCTTCGTAACGTGACCTCAAGAAAGTGAGTCTAGTCCTACGTAATTTTCATTTTGTTGAAGTCAGTAAATTTGCTCAATAGTTTTCATGATGTATATGTGATATACCATTAAGTTCAGTGATGAGTACCTTTGAGTATATAGTTTATAATGATCTGACAGCTTGCGGATAACTTTTTAAAGAGAAACATTGACTCAAGGATTTGTTTAATAGATAACGAAAAAACACCTTCAGTCAATAAAATTAATATTCATGTAGTTCAATGTACTGGTTTCAGTCACATTATGACCGTCGTCAGCATATGTAATTAATAGAAAATGAAGTAGCAAGTCTGTGTGATACTTAAATTTATAAAAGGGTTAGGTTCAAAACTATTTCTACAAAAATTTTAACTGTCTAAATTATTAAAAATATATACTAAGAAACTAATAAAACCATATCTGTTAATCTACAATTTTGAGAAATAGGGAAAAATATTTCTTGAAGACAACTCGACGTAGGAAATGCCAATGTTGAGGACACGATGTGGAGGTACAGTGAAAATTTTGACTTTTTAGGTTGGAATGACGTATATTATTTTTATTTGCTAATGTGAAAATAACACTTGATAATCACGTTGCTGTTGAATTGCTATTGAAAAAACAAGGTTGTTAGAAGTTAATATTTGAGCACTTGATAATATGTTTCTCAGATTTAGATGATGAATACTCGTTGTCATGGTAACCATACAGGAGATGACCGTCACACTTTTAGGTCTTCTTAGGCAAATTTTTGATGAACCCCCAACCCAAACACATATCCTTGTTCAAATAGTATTAATGCGGCGGTATTGGTAACCGCACGCTTCTGATGGTTGAGCATATTATAGGCGGCCATGACTTAGATTGAAACTGTTCAAATAGTGAAACATGCAATTGTTTTCATTTTATTCGCGTTGATATTATGAGTAAATGGTATAACGTTTTGTGCCATGCTTACCTTTCCAAATTTGTCCAACATATTGTAATTTTCGAGAAGAGGTACTCCTGTATCGGACGTTCGCTGTAGATCTCAGAACTACACTGATGGGTTTGCTTGGAATTATTGTAGCCTATGTAGTATATCCGATAGCGTGATGGGAGACTTGATTTCTGATTGGTCGGTCGGTGGTGGTCAGTAGATGAGACTACGTAAACACAATGTGGTACTTTAAAAAAAGTATAGTGGATAGTAATTAGCCTCAGTTTAGGTTGTTTTTTTTCGTGTGGCCTCCTGAGAGGCCAAGTGCAGGTCTTTCTATTCGACGCCCGTGGGCGACCTGCGCGTCGGGATGAGAGATGGAAGGGATGAAGATGAATGAAACTGGGCAAGGATGTGGAAGGAAGCGGCCGTGGCCTGTCAGAAGGTACTGTCCCAGCATTTACCTGGTGTTGAAAATGGGAAACCACGGAAAACCATTTCAAGGACAGCCGACGGTGGGGCTCGAACCCACGCGTCTACCGAGTCAGCAGAGAGCTTGGCCCCATGACCTAACGCAGCGCTTTAGCCAGCGTAGCCACTACTGTCGGTAGTTTAGGGTGGGATATGTTAAATATTTGTGTTTAGCTGACAGTAATCCGCATGAGTTAGACTCTGATTTCGCTGCCAGCTAGAGATGTGTGGTGCGAGTGATTTTGTGTGAGGCGGGCTGTGATTGGTTGATTTTTGATGTCTATTTTAGGCTGTGTAAATGTATGTTTTGTATGGGTTTTTGTGTGTATGATGTAATTTG
Source organism: Meconema thalassinum (assembly GCA_946902985.2). NCBI lineage: Eukaryota > Metazoa > Arthropoda > Insecta > Orthoptera > Tettigoniidae > Meconema > Meconema thalassinum. The sequence goes on from OX336390.1 coordinate 306,578,432, forward strand.
GGTGTTCTAGTAGCTGTTTGTGAAGACAGTTTGGGATTTTGTTTGATTTTGGCTGTTTTATGGGTAGTCGGACCTTGGTCGGCAGTAGACTGTGTGGCTCAATTTGAATGACGCTCTGTGATTGGTTGTTGGTATTATTGCTGTGTTGGGTTGATTTAAGTAATTTTTGGTGCCTTTTACTTTAAATTCTGAAAAATGGCTGTGTAATTGGGAGAATTGCCGAAATTTTATGTGTGATTGTTGAAAATGCAGGCCGTGAGTACCTGGACATGGTCCGCTCGCACTGGAGTGGACCCTGTCCGACCATCCCCTCCCGCATTATTATAATTAATTTCTATGGTGTTGGGGTGTTGTTTAATGCGAGGTGAGGGTGACTAGGTTCTGTATGAGTTGGAGGATCTGTGTGAGGGAGTTGGGAGTGCTTGATGGAGGTGAAAGTGGTAGGGAGAGAAGTGAAGGGATGTTTTTCTGGCGTTGTTTGTTTTTCAAGGGCTGAGTTTTGATGGCCTTTTGGAAATGCCTGCATCCCTGATATGACGCCGCGTGCCCACCTCCACAATTTACGCACGTGGGGGTTTCTTTGGGCACAGTGTACACAGTGTGACGGTGAGGACCACCGCACCTGTTGCACCTGGCGTCATATTTGCATTCATCGGTTGAATGGTGCAGGCACTGGCAGTTGAAACATTGTATTGTGAGTGTTTGGTGTGGTCTGGGAGGGGACTGTCGCGACTCCAGCGTTTATGAGTGTGTTTTTCTAGGGGGAATGGGATTTGGAGAATTTTGAGGGGAGGATTTGGTTTGTGTTTCGGGAGGACGTTGTGAAGTGTTCTGCGAGTCTTGTGTGTTTGTTTGTTCGTGTGTGAGCTGAGGTGCTGGGTTCGTGGTTTGTGATTCTGTTTCTGTGGTTTTGTGTTTGCTGGCTGGGGTTTGCGTGGATCTGTTTTTTATTTGGTGCAGGGTGTTGTTTGAGCGGACTCGTGTTTGCTGTTGGGTGGATTGGTTTGTGTGCCTTCTGTGCGTTTTGATGCAGATGATTCTGTTTGTGTGGATATGTCTATGGCTTCTGAAGGGAAGGGGATGATGTACATGAGTGGAGGTTTGCCAGGGTGCCCCTTAAGCGCAACCTCCAAGGCATGCTACATGTTTGGCATGTGGGGCAAGTGCTAGGCATATGACCTGTCTGTTTGTGAGTGGGTCTATGTTATTTAGAGGGTGAATCATGATCATAGTGTTCCATAGGGGAACTCCCTTATCAGAGGGGGTTGCGTATAGTTGTTGGATAGTGTCCAGTGTATCTATCCAGTTTGTGTGTAGGGGAGGTGGACTTGAGTGTGGGGTGTGTCCCTGAAGGTGTCCCAAGCCGGGTCGGCTGGATCATATTCTTCAGGGTTGTATTTGCGTGTTGTGCCCATGTCTGATGTGTATGACTCGATTGACTAGTGTTGGGAGAAAAGAGAATTTAATTAACTGAGAATTACAGTTGAGTCCCGAAAACTCGGCACTCGATAACCCGGCAGTCCAGATAACTCGGCCACACTCTGGCAGGGCGTAAAAACTTACTCGGCCTCTTGAAAAGAGTTCCTGGATGTGCAGAAGCCGATGAAAATGGCGTCGAACAGTGGTTCCAGAATGATACCGAACAGGACTGAAGACATTATTGCTGCTGTCACATTTAATAAAAAAAATAAGTAGTTCCGTGACGAACTAAAGAGCCTACTTTCCTTAAAATTATAGAGACCATATATCAACAGTTAGCAGACCTGGCGACTGTAAATATATTCTTAGTTCCATCTCTTAAGGTACAGAATGCAAATGCAAAATTTGGTTGAGATCCAAAAGACAGTATGCACGTTACATGTATTTAAATATTGAATTTATCAGCATGCGTAACATTAGGTTGGTGACAATGCCATAAAGGGATGATCAAACTTAAATTGAAATATTATAAAAATAATAATATCGTATGGCCCCGGGTGCCAGGTGCAAGCTTTGTTATTTGACACCCAGAGGGTAGCTTGCATGTCGAATTTCGTTGTTCCTTGACTATGAAAGTCAAGGAGGTTAGATGTTAGATATATAACCTCCTTGAACTCTGTAGCGCTTTCTAGTAGAGAAATGAGGAACTTTGTGTTGGCGGAAACTCCCGAGATTAATTTTGCCATTATGAACTCGGCCTACTGAATTCAAATGGGTTATTTGACATGCCAACATCGTATGACATGCGTATCGTATTTTTGCCGCCTTTCAAAAATCACTTACCACGGCCAGGAGCGAACCTGCAATCTTGGGGGTAAGTACACCGACACGTTAACCACTCACCCACCGTGGCAAGCTATTGAAATATTATGATCTGTATATGTATCAATTTTTGAAAGAACTTCATTTATTAGTATGGAAGTTACATGTGATTCAACGTTAAACCTATCAGCATACATAGAATCATGTTGGCAGCACTGTCGTATATCGATCACTGAAAATTAACCTACGTTTGCAGGTACTATTGGCAACTCAAACTAACACTTGGGGCGCTGCGGTCGGTCTGGATAAGTAGGGTAAAAATACTCAATAACACTCGTTTGATATGGAACACTTTTTAATTTTCGGTTATAATCAGTAAATGTGGTCCCTAAAATAATGACAGTGTTATTTTCAATTGTATATATGTATAACTGTGCGACACACGTGATCTAATTTGTGTGTTCCACTGGATTTTATGTGTCAATTGCATATTATCAAGCATCGGTTGTCTGCTGGTATTTGTTTTTGTGCAGTTCGAGTCATGGCACTGTTACGTATAAAAGCTATATTTGATTTTGCTCACTCTACCATATACTCTAGAAATGATTTGCTGCTTGGTAGGACAAAGGGATGAGTTTAACTTGTATTAAAACTCGGGGTAGACAGGAATTGCTTGATTTGGATGGTAGGTATTAACCCTGCGAAGTCAAATTAGGCCTATATGACTCGTAGTGGAATGGCTCGGATATCGCAGAGCGAGGTGATGCCGGTTGGTAGGGTTATTGGAAATGAACTAGGGAGCGGGGAAGGATACCTGACTGATGAAGCGTGGCTCGGCGAGACAGTGCTTGGCTGTCTAGGTGTAGCTTGGCTCGGCGTAAGTGAACAACCCGTCCTGTCATCAGTGAGTGTAGTGGTGAGTGGTCCAACCCGCTCTTGTTGCCCGTATTTATTGCTATTGCTATTTGCATCTTTTGGAAAGTGATAAAAACGTATATCCGCAGCCCTCTTATACATCGACTTACAGCCGTAAACTGAACAATATACTTTGCTTTTACTCATTTTGCACTCTTATCAACGAGTAAAACGTATTACTTATGTATAAACACGAAGAATTTACCACGATCTGCTTATCAATACAAGAAACCATATACCAACAGTCACCACGTGACAAATGTACCCTACTTCGTAAGTTTCTCATTTTTACCGCTAGATGTCATATCAGATAGCTGGAGTTGCCAATATGTATGCAAAGTTTAGAACTGTTGGTCTGCATGCTTTCTGATATATTGAGATTAGGATAAAAATGTAGCCTATAGAGTGCATTTTTCAACATTTGGCAACCCTGTTGACACTAAAAAATGCATATTCATATCTGCTCCGGTGCGCAAATCACAAACCAAATTTGGTTGAAATCCAATAGATAGTATGGAGGTTATTGGACCTATCTGCAGGCATATAATCATGTTGGCAACACTCTCATGTATGGGCTCATGTAAATTAGTCTGATGTAATATTATCTATATGTGTGTCAATTTTGAAACAATTCCCATGTATATTTTCCGAGAAATCCAACATAGACCTCAATTTTCAATTTTGATTTTTCGGCAGTTGGTAACACTGACGTCATTTTAAGATATGGCCGTGTTATAATCAGCAGGTCTTTATTCATACCAGATTTGGTTTAGATAGCTGCAGCCGTTTAGGAATTTAAAAGGGGGAACACACACACACACACAGACAGACAGACAAACAGATAGAAGGACAGACGGACAGACATACATTTGCCCGGATCGATCTCATAAGTCTACTTTTTCCTCATTTTTACAAAATGTGAAAAGTAGGCTAAAATATGCCGGTAAATGATGAAGACGTTTACGTTGAGGACTCCACCGTACAAGCTCCTAAAGTATCACTGAAGACTGCTGAAACCACCCTTCAGTATTTCGAACAACAAGGTGTATTAATGAGCGAGCAGAGTATGATTGTTGGGAATAATTTGAATATTGGCTTGGCGGGAAAGGGAGAGTGGGAGACATGCTGCGAAAGGAAGCTTGAGGGTGAGGGGTTTTGAAAAGAAAGGTGGACTTAAATACTGTTCCTTCGTCGTCTTCGTGATGAAGCAGCAAAACGCAGAGTGAAGTGGGGAAGACAACAGGACATAACGCATTTCTTAAAAAAAGTAGCAAGTTTTTTCAGACGGCTAGTTAATTTTCATTATAGACAGCTTTATGCCTTAAAAAAGTATTTTTCTGAAGTCTGTCTTATCAGGTACACTGTGTATTCTTTTTTTTTTTTTTTAAATTTTCATGTTGCGAAGGTTTTATGCCTTCATAAAGCACGCACTTTACTTTTGTTTAAGGGTATTTGGGCAGTTTATTCCCCGTTGTAATCGCAAGCAAACAATATATACAGGAACAATATTGTATTTTCTGAGGAAACACTCGCATTTATTCTCTTTCACCCTATTCTCAATAACCCGGCATTTTCACAAACTCGGCCAGCCTTTGATGTACATTAGGCCGAGGATTCATGACTCTACTGTAGTTGGTCAAATGCACTTGGCAGACCAGAAGGAAAAAAAAAAAAAAAGGGGGGGGGGTTGGCCTCGCCCAAGAATACTTGAAGGAGGTTGACTATGGCTCTGTCGCTCAAGGTTGACCAGTATTAACGGTTGGCGCCGTGACAATGAGCGAGCAGAGTATGATTGTTGGGAATAATTTGAATATTGGCTTGGCGGGGAAGGGAGAGTGGGAGACATGCTGCGAAAGGGAGCTAGAGGGTGAGGGGTTTTGAAAAGAGCTGCCAGGCTTGGTGTTTTAGTATTGGCGGGGAAAAACTGGCGGGGAGAGATGAGTGGTTGATGAGCTTGACGTTATGTGATGGTAGTAGCAGATAGGCATTGTGGCTGGCGTCTACAGGCGTTGTATGCTTGTAGCTGGTTGTTAGGTTTACTTGATTGCTTGGCTGGGTGCTTTTTACCCAGCTCTCTGCGTGGCTCAGCGGTAACGTTCTCACTTGCTGTACCCAAGGTTGCAGGATCGAATCCTGACGCAGTCAGCTGGCATTCGGGAGTGCGCAAATGCGCAGGAGCCGTACCAGTCGATTTATTTGCACGTTAAAGATCTCCTTCGGGCAAAATTCCGGCACGCCGGTGTCTCTAATAGCTGCAATAGTTAAAAGTGACGTAAAGCAAATAACATTATTATGTACTTTTTTCCGGGTGGCTAATTGGTTAGCATGCTAGGCTTTGGCCCTAAAGCCTGTATCACACGACAATCATTGGCATGGAAGCTTCTGCCAATACGGGTATACACGTTGATATGGACGCGTCTATTGCCGTATGATTTATACTTTCTAGGCTAGGTTCTGCTTTCCATGATAGCTTTCATGCAAATCACGGAATTAAAACAGGTGCCAATTTTCCTGGCAGTGTTCATGGAAGATAGATTACAACAACCGATCGGATTGCTTTTATTGCTCGAGTCGAAATGCTTGCGACAATATAAACAAATATATTTGTTATGTGGGTAGACCTACAAAATGTAAATACATCAGAATGAAACTAAATTATCTTTAAATAGCGTCTGTTCAAAAAGCACAGTCAATAAAGAACGTGTTATATTGTTATTATTATTATTATTAATATTATTATCCTGGAGTAAAATCTGCGCTATTTAATTTCTAATATCACGATCAGTATCCATCCATGGTCTTAAACAGGAAATACAAATTTAAATAACAGAAGAAAACAAATTTTTCTATCAATGTTTATAATTTAAATCATCCTCGTAGGTCCTGTGAATAAAACTATGTTGGAAACTTGCTATGCGAAGCAGGGAGGATATTATAATACACAGTAATTATGAAAAAATACAAGATGCTCAGTAAAGAACATATAGCCTACTTTCTCCTAAATGCATGGGTATTGTTATAACATTTTGTCCTTTTCAAGGAGTATAATTGAATGTTGGTTGTAGTAGCTTGTTGAAATACAACGTGCTATAGGGATATTAAACATGAATATGAGGTGCCCTTTGCTAGTGCTACCTCTGTAAAAATTTCATTTAATTCGGTTTCACGGTGTTTGAATTGATATGGGGAATGGATTTGCACACATACATGGCCGCTATTTGCAAACTATTGGGCTGATGACCTTGTAGTCAGTCATTAGATGCTTTCCACAAAAAGGCATGTTGTTGCAAAATCTGGTAGAGATCAAATTATTAGGATGGTCATAATTTGATTTAAGCTTTTAACATTTGGGTGGCCGTCATTCCGTTTCCGTCAAGATGGCGGCGATATAAAACATGTCACTGAGGTGCCCCTTGCTAGTGCTACCTCTGTACCAAATTTCGTTCAATTCGGTTTCACCGTGTTTGAATTGATAGGGGGAATCGATTTGCACACATACTTGGCCACCATCTGCAAACTATTGGGCTGATGATCTTGCAGTTTGGTCAGAATATGCTTCGCACATAAAGATATGTTTTTGCAAAATTTGGTAGAGACTAGATTATTAGGTTGGTCGTAATTAAATTTTAGCTTTTAAAATTTGGGTGGCCGCGATTACGTTTCCGTCCAGACGGCGGCGATATAAAACATGACACTGAGGTGCCCTGTAGCACCTCAGTACCAAATTTCGTTCCATTCGGTTTCACCGTGTTCAAATTAATAGGGGGAATCGATTTTGACACAAAGATGGCCGCCATCCGCAAACTATTAGGCTAATGACCTATTAGATTGGTCAATGGATGCTCCCTCCATAAAGGTATGTTGTTGCAAAATTTGGTAGAGATCGGATGATTAGGTTAATCGTAATTTGATTTAAGCTTTGAACATTTGTGTGGCCGCCATTACGTCAAGATGGCGGCGATATAAAACATGACACTGAGGTGCCCTTTGCTAAAGCTACCTCTGTACCAAATTTCGTTCCATTCGGTTTCACCGTGTTCGAATTAATAGGGGGAATCGATTTTGACACAAAGATGGCCGTCATCCGCAAATTATTAGGCTAATGACCTATTAGATTGGTCAACGGATGCTCCCTCCAAAAAGGTATGTTGTTGCAAAATTTGGTAGAGATCGGATGATTATGTTAGTCGTAATTTGATTTAAGATTTGAACATTTGTGTGGCCGCCATTGCGTTTCTGTCAAGATGGCGGCGATATAAAACATGACACTGAGGTGCTCTTTGCTAGTGCTACCTCTGTACCAAATTTCGTTCCATTCGGTTTCACCGCGTTTGAATTAATAGGGGGAATCAATTTTGACACAAAGATGGCCGCCATCCGCAAACTATTATGCTAATGACCTATTAAGTTGGTCAAAGGATGCTTCCTCCATAAAGGTATGTTGTTGCAAAATTTGGTAGAGATCGGATGATTATGTTAGTCGTAATTTGATTTAAGCTTTGGACATTTGTGTGGCCGCCATTACGTTTCCGTCAAGATGGCGGCAGTATAAACATGACACTGAGTTGCCCTTTGCTAGTACTACCTCTGTACCAAATTTCGTTCCATTCGTTTTCACCGTGTTCGAATTAATAGGGGGAATCGATTTTCACACATAGATGGCCGCCATCCGCAAATTATTAGGCTGATGACTTATTAGTAGGGATTGGAATTTTTCGGTGATTTCAGAGTGAAGAAAGCGGTATTTTAAAGTGGCAAATTCGGTGGTTTCAAGTGCACTTTTCGGTACTTTCAAAGTCATAAATTTTAGGCGGGATTTTTTAAATATCATGGATAACATGCATAACATAACACTTTTCGGTCATCCTTCAAAGTATACTTCAGTGAAGAGATCCAAATTCTCTAGTGATAAACGGTGGCGCATATCACTTAACCTGCTAGTGCAAACTGAAAAACAAAAGTCCACCGCATTTGAACAGGGGATCCAAATGGTTTTCAACACGGATTCTGAGAACTTTGGAAATACAAATGGCATTCCTTGCAAAACTCCAACAATGTCTGTCTTGGTCCTGGCATGCATCTGCTTTTAGATTAAAGTTTTCAGTTCTTTGTATCCTCTTAACACCTTACTTTCTTCCAGTGTTCCACAGAACGGCAACTTCTTAATTTTCTTTGCAATGTCCTCATTGATGTTCATTGGCACTATATCTGCTGGATCAAACGCACACATTTGTAAATCCTGTTCCCAGGGTCAACGGATCTCAAGCTGATTGATTATCCACGAGCATGGGACCCAGCGTTTACTAAAACTGAATGTATTTTCCCTCTTTTTAACAAATTTCCACAACCCTCCAACTGCTCAATGTTGGTACCGTACTTTCCAGAAACAGCAAGTTTAAGGGTTTGCTGAATTCTCCTTTGATGTCCATCAAGAAGGTGAACAGTTGGATGTGGCCTCCTAATAAGGGAATGAGTTCAGTGATGTCTGTGCCAAATTCTTTGAATCTCAGGTATTTCGTCGTGAAACATTGTTGAGAAAATCAACACCAGACTTATCAGTCCCTACTACTTCACTCATAAATTGCAAAATATCTTTCAAGTACTCGGACAGGCATACTACAGAATGAAACCAAGAAGACCACCTGGTTAATACTGGTTCAGGAAACAGTGCACATTTTGATCTGGATACTTGCCATCTAGATATTCATGTCTGAAAGGCGGACTATATGACGCCACGCGTCGAGTAGATACTAGGATGAAGGGGCAGATGACCTTGCTGTTCCGGTCCTTAAAACCTCGTTTGTTGGAAGCTCGCCATGCAGTCAAGTCCTGGGAGAAGATTACCGCTAATACAATCGCACAAAAACAAGCGTTTGTCAGCTTCTGTGACGACGATATTTTAAACGGGCAAGGTGGTCTCACTACGATGACATTAAGTCAAAACCTGGATGAATATCAAGATGCAGAAGAGAGTGATATTCAGTAGTTAGACTTCGATAAAGACGATCATGGTTTCAGACTTGAGGATATTGTATGGAATTTGACTGTCGGTGAGGTAATCTGAGATCCAGTACATGTCGAGTGCAGGAGTGATGCAACGGACATCCCGAAAGTTCCCACAGTCAAGCTAGTGTGTCTATAGTCACACTTATCTCTTATATAGAAAATCAAGATGAATTTTCGTTCTCAGACATTGTTTTCTTCAGAATTGAACAATCTAAAATTAGAAAAAATAAACCATCTAAGAAACAAAAAGGGATGAGTCATTTTTCTTAGTTTTTAATATTGGTAAAATCCACATAGTGTGTCTTACACTACTATGTTATAAAGTATTATATTTTTTTTTGCGTGTTCAAAAAATACATTTCAATATTTTAACCATTAGTTTTCTCTTTGCTAGGCTTAAAACCATTTCTGTGGATAATTCGCGGTTTTCAATAATTCGCGGAAATTCGTGCATTAATTGCCGCGAATTATCGAAAGTGTACTGTAAAGAAAAAAAAACTAAAAAAGCTAAAATTCGCGTTTTTATGCGAAAATCATCCATAATTCGCGAAATTCGCGTCTTCATGCGAAATTCGCGACTTCAAAAACAATTTTTTTCGCCATTTTTAGGGTTATTAAAACATATTACCATCTGTGTATTACTTCATTTAATAATTCGCGAAATTCGCGATCGCGAATTTTTCCTATCCCTACTTATTAGTTTGGTCAAATGATGCTCCCCCCATAAAGGTATGTTGTTGCAAAATTTGGTAGAGATCGGATGATTAGGTTAGTCGTAATTTGCAAAAATCGAAAGTAGGCTAAAAATACCAGCCTTACAGTCGTCGCATATGATGTGTAACATCTGACATAGAAAAAACCTCACGTGAAATTGTTGATACTCCGGTATTTTATAGTATTATTGGCACAAATATTAATCTATTGTAAAAGATATTTACAGATATTGTAGTTTATAATACGGAACTCATTTTATTAGATGATTTGTAGCTTCCATCAGCACTAGCCTAAATAAAGAAAACGATATGGATCAACTAGATTAATAGACGCGACACCGCTCATAACCTTAAATTCCTTATAAACAGGTCCTCTTTATTCACAGACCAACACGTAATATCATATGGATTCTGTTAAAATGAGTCATATTGATATGATAGATATCGTTTAAAATGATAATCTGGTAGCAAAAATATCTACCCTGCCCAGAATTCGAACTCAAGATCTCTAGATTCACAGTCATACGCAATAAACCCACGGCTATTTCGAATGCGCCAATATTGTGCACAAGTTGGTGACTTATTTCCATGTTCCAATAATTCTGCATTACGGAATTAATTTTCATTTATATTTTGCTTGTTTCGATAATGTTCCTGAGTGACATTGAGTTGAAAATGCCTTATGCCAATGCAATGCCGACTACTTACAATGTTTGATATTAAGGCATTTTACCATTTAAATACTGATGCGAAGACTTCGAACATGTACCATGTCATTTGTTTAAATCACTTGACATCAGAGTTCACATGAGCGTTTTCCGTTCAGTATGTCATATACATTCCACATGGCCGAGAGTGCGTCATGGTATCAATTTTTGACACCGCGCGCTGATTGTTTCTCTTACCAGTGCCAGCTGGATCGATCGATCGAGTTGGCAGTGAGTCTTATACTTCTGTTCGATCCAGCACTGCTAGCTAGGACACACTTCCATTCGATCGATCGAGCGGGCAGTGCAAACTTCCGTTTGATCCACCACTGCCAGCTCGATCGTTCCGATCCACTTCCGTCCCCAATTTTCAAAATCTCTCCCACAAAACTATCCAGCAACCGAGCGGAAAGATGTTACACATCAAAAATATAAAAATATTCTCCCTTGAATATTCTCGAATCCGAGACCTTCCGTTCAATTGGCTAGCGCGATGCCAGTCGTACACGTTATCCATAGGATTCTAGGCTTATTGCTACTCATCACAACGCGTATGATGAAATACCCAATGGTTACAGTTATATGTCTTAAAATCAGATAAATACAGGTACGTAAACATTAGTTATACCGGTATACTCACAGCTGTTTTGTTTTAGGAAATCTGTAACGTGACTTGGGATCACTTTGTATTTTGTAATTAAAAGACCCATATATAGCACATATAACTCCTCTGACAAGCATTTCCAAAATCGTGACGCATAACAGCACAAAACAATACTATTTTAATTACACGCATGGGCTAGTTAAGTCAACAACATGAATAGTAACACTAACTCCCTGTACGAAATGTCAAGTAAAAAAAAAAAAAAAACCGGACCGGCATCACATCATTGCACGGCCTATACCAGGGGTTGCCAACCCTATGTCCGCGGGCCAAGTAATGGCCCGTCAAGACATTTTATTTGGCCCACCGATAGCTCAAGATCCGATGCGAACCTATTCATTACTATCAGACTGTGCGATTCATAGAAGGCGATTTTCAAGTACAGTTAATTTCCTTTTCTCGTAACAGTTGGCGCAGTCGTACCTAATCGGTTCTAAATAATATTGTCGACACATTATTTTTTATTTGAGAGGTTGGTACACACTATTGCAGCTTGTGTTGCGCTGTGCTGCCAGATAGTGATATTTAAGATGGCTTTAAGCAAGCATGGTTCGTCAAAGAGTATAGGTGGAAGTGCAGTGAGTGTCCGAGCATTTAATGAAGAATGGGAAGATCAATTTCTCTTTACAATGGGAACTGCTTCGAAACCGATTTGTTTGATCTGTTCATCGACAGTAGCAGTTCCGAAATATACTACCTGTAAAGGCATTTCAAACAAACAAAACAAATCATATCTTCTGGTTCCTGCCTTAAAATACTGATTACATCTTAAAGAATAAGAAAAGAAAAAAAAGTTGGCCCATCAAATTTTTAAAATTAATTTCCTGGCCAAGTTCAAAATAGGTTGGCCACCCCTAGCCTATACCAATTATGATAAAGCTGAAGCCCTGGCGGACATGTATGGAAATTACGAACATTGTGATGCAGACTTCACTGAAAAAGTCTATCGTGAACTCCCGCCGTACGTTAAAGAGACCCCAAGAGAATTGCTCGCTCTTTTCAAAAATATGAACAATTAGTTCCGTGACGAACATGGGTGCTTACTTTTCTTAACATTTAAGATTCATACCAATTATTCTTTTACCTCTAGACCTATCTAGAATAATGAATATACGGGCATTTATTATTTGATCGATATATACTTGAAATGTTGTAGCCTAATTGAGCACCCGAGTTTGAAATAGTTTCCTTCCATGCGAGTATATGGCTCAAAAGCTCAGAGATAGTAGTTGCTAGGTGGTTGGTATTGCAGCTGCCTCAGAAAATGCGCACAAATATATCTCTTACGGCATACACTGTACATATATTTTTTTAATTTTTCCTTTGAATGTTATGAAAGTTAGATGCAGTTAAACATTGCACTTATCAGCACACGTAGAAATATGTTGGCAATACTGTCTCGTATGGGTTGTCCGAAATGAATCTGCAAAATTATCGTCTATACACGTGTGCCCAATTTTGGGCAGTTTGCCTGCATACATTGAGACTACGGTTCAAAATTATGGAGAGCATTTATCAACTGTTGGTAGCCCTGATAACTCCCAAAATATCCTGAGTTATTATCTCTTGAGACATGCATTATACATACAAATTTGGTTGAAATTAACTTGTTGTTATCGATGCTACATCCTGTTGATCGTTGATCCTTTACGCTAGCAGAAGATTATGTTGGAAGCACTAACTTAGACCGTTTACTCTTATGTCTTAAATATCTAAAGCCAGTATTAGCAGCTTAATTTCGTCATTATTCTACAGTAGATAGATCAATATAGATCAATCATTAGCATGAATCTTAAATTTTTAGAAAATTAGGCTCTTTTGTTCATCACGGAACGACTTGTTATAGTGTGAAACCGAAATGTATACCACTGGGATTGCATTACCCATGTTATATTCCTTCGGTTACATCAATGTAAATGAGGAAACCATTTATTAAAGGCCAAATAAAGTGATACTTTTGCGGCATCCAAAGAAATGCATTTAGCTCATATTTCGGCCACCTCGTTGCGTAGTGGGTGGCATTCTTGGCTGTCACCGCGGAGGTCAGGTTTCGATTCCCGGCTCCACCAAGAAATGCCATTCTGGTCTGAGGGCTGGAACGGGATACACTTAGCCTCGTGAAGCAAAACTGAGTAGAGCCGGGTTCAATTCTTACCACAGCCATCCTGGAAGAAGATCGCCGTGGTTTCCTACTCCAAGCAAATGCCAGGATGGTACCTAACTTAAGATCACGGTCGCTTTCTATACAAATCCTACCTCAATTACAATTTCACACATTAGTATAGACATTACAGTGACACAGGTTAGATTACCACAATGTCGCAAAGCCCCTAAAAGAATCAACAATTATAACTCATATTTATTTTTGAGCGGGATCACACTATCCAATAGCAGTGGATATATTGTAACTGTTCCAGACATCAATCAGAGAACGAAATGAAATGAAAGAGACCATGTCTCTTCAGCTGACAGTATATGATACGAATTAAGTTGCAAGATTACAATTATTTTATAGAAAGTATGACTTCAAAAAATATTTCCTAAACGTTAACTAACTAAATGATTAATCGTACTCTAAAAAATTAAAAGTCAGATCTGTTACAACTTTCTTTAAGCTAATGATGAAAGAACAAAATTCTTCAAAAGACAGCCCGTAGTGGTGAAGTCAATGATATGAACTGATGCAGTTGTTCATTGAAACATTTTTGAGGTTTTGATGAATTGTGATCTTATGCTTACGTAGGAATAAAAGACTTTTATGATTTTGATATATTATTGTGATAATAGTTAATATTCATCTATAGCTTCTCTCGGATTTTTGGACATTCTTTAGGCATTAATAATTCTATTAATACGCGGTCCCGTCCCGTAGCCATGCTCGTTAAATCGTGCACGATGGCTGTGTGAGCAGATGCAGAAAGTCCATAGATAGCTGGTTCAAATCCCGGCGCTGACAGTGGCTACCCTGTGAGTGAGATTTCCCCCAGGATTTTCCATACTCCCTCCAGGCAAATGCCGGGATAGTACCTTACTTCAAGTCCCGGGACACCTAACTCATCACAGTCTCTGATACAGTAACACACACTGCTAGAGTCATCGCATAAATACATTCAACAAACACCCCAGTACACGGGGCTTATGACCAAAGTTTTTCCAAGCCCCTAATACGAATTAACAAAGACAACAACATATTTTAAACAGCTTTATGTGATGGGACAAAATAATGGTAATTTTGAATTCAGGAGAACAAAATCCATAGTTAAGACAAGTGTCAAAATAAAAATAAAAATATAAAAATCAGTGTAGACCTGTGTAACCTGCTGCCGTCTCTATGGTATCGGAACATAATATTTTCAGCAATCCATCGAGTGGTATTCCATTAGAGCCAGCGACTCCCCTGAAACCCATAAATCTTTGAGCTGTCCCACAGCGATACATACAGAACCAGCTGCAGCAGCATAAAATGACGAGATTTCTCTCGTTTATCCCTCTAGGTACGTAACTCGCACACGTATTCCGTATGTATGAGCAAGATCCATTCAAAGCACCTGAGTGAGCAAGAAGGAAGAATTTCTGGTACAAAGGAATGAATAAATGAATGCTAACGTATTGAATACTATGTACAACCACCATCTTCAAAAGTAGTGCTTTGGCATTGCTCGTGACGTCGATACTACATATTATAATGTGTATCAAGTGTCTTGCATTGGCCTGCTTATTGAGCACTATTCAGCGTCTTGGCGAGGTGTACCGTACCAACTGACGAGTCCAATGGTTCACTGGGGCGAAACGCTGTACATTATTTGAGCTTAGCCGGACCATTTAACATAATTTTGTTGAATAATCACAGCTCAAAGGACCATAACAACATGTTTCTCATTCAAGAACATTCTTTCGAGAACTAATTCTTCAGAACGTGCTTCTGTTTTTCTGAACAAATCTTTGAACATGTCAGCCACACTTTCTGGAGAAACGTCAGATATCAAGAAGCATATAACATAACCTAACAACTCAACATCAGTTCTGTAGATTCTTCACCCAGCAGTGAGAGGCTACACCAGTAGGGGAGACTTTGCTCACTCCACAGTAACTTATCGCTAATTTAAAGGTACTTGCAATATACTTTTCTGCAGAGTAACCTCAGTGTAAGAGACGAGCTCATCCCACCAGTTGTGTTAGGTCTACTATTTAATTTCCCTTGGCTACGAATTTCGAAACGACAAGTACTACCACCTACAGGTAAAATCGTGAAAACTTGTGTTATTTGTCTTTTGAAGTATTTATAAAATCTCATGAATTTCGGTGATGCCGTAGTGGTAGTAATGTAGCATATTATTAAATTTATCATGTAGTGGATTTAGATTAGGTAGATGTTTATGTTCTAAATCAACCGTTCCTATTTAAACTAGTAGCCTATTTTATTGTAATATCTCGAATACACAAATGACAAAACTGATCAAAAAATGGAATAAAATGATGTCAACTTATCTGGTTTTATATTGTTGCACCTTTAAGGACACATAATGTCCTTAAGAGGTACATGTACATATGCCTACAAATCTACAGCTAATCTACAGCTAACTCTACACTCCAGACACCTATAGTTGTCTACAACATCTACAGTTACACCCCTATCATTTACGCCATCTACACCTATCTGTCCAAGACTCAACACTACTTCACCCTTCAAGCCACCCCATTTGTAAGCAACAACAACAGCAACGCATTTCTTTTTACACCAAGCTGGCAGAGCCAAACTAAGACTCTTGCCTAAGCGCTTGCTACATACATCAACAATGACACAGGAACTGCTTCCTAAAACAGCAGTGTGGCAATTTAGCAGCGGTCAGCACATCAAAACAGTTAAATAGACCTCCCACTCAGAGGGAGATTGTCTGTTACCCCGTGACGCTGCCCGATTGACAACCGACTACAGGAGTACCAGGTGAGTGATTCTCAGGTGTCCTACACACTATAAAATCCTATCCTATTACCATACCTATGCAACTTGTAAAAACACTACATTCTCATTGTCGAGCTATCCCTACATTCAGGGAAGCTAATACACCCAATTGTAAGCCCTGCAGTAAACCATCACATTTATTATAATTTGCCTGTTTGTTTGTTATTTTACTGCACAACGCCTAGCCCCCTTTCCACACCTTATAATTTATTGGCTTTCTTATAAATCGCTGCGTAGGCGCTACCCATTTCTTTACCGTCCTCGACATTGCCCTTCAACGCGGGCTACTTGTGTACACTCCGTCATACTGCATTATAAGTACTCTTCTAACTTTGCCCGTTGCGCGCGTCATAGATCCTTGCTCGCTAAACGCTACGTCTGTCTAGAAGGCACCCCCTTTTATTACGATTGCTAATTCGTAGAGCTGCGCCCACCTCCGCGATCCCATCAGATCCTCTATCCATCACGGAGAGACTGACAGTTTAAATCATCCTTCACACACCCCTTAAATACAGGTCACCCTTCACACACACACTCCCTCGTTCTACCCTCCTAAGGGGTAAAACAATATCATTAAGACGTCACAAACAGCCAGTCCCCGAGCCAGGGGAATTAACCACAGGTGATTAAAACTCCATGGCCCGGCCGGGAATCGAACCCTTTGGGCCAAAGCCTATCACGCTAACCAATCATCCACTGAGCTGGACGAACTTCCTCCTGCGTTTTGGTAAGCTTCTGTTGCCGATTTTTTAAGCAGGAAACACAATTTCAAACACACTCTTTATTATTAAATCTGCCATAACGACTTCGCAGGCGGAACACGAGAACAGTAAGAGAAAAGCAACACTACGATCAAACGGTCACATACAAACTGGCGCCGTCTGGGCAGTTGTTTCGTGAAGGTCTCTATTAACTCCATCCAGCGGGAGAACTCTCTACTACGTCCACGATTGATAGTGCATGATTAGCTTTCAGTCGGCTTCTTTTGGGTCCACCCTCGTATGTTATTTACTATACTCTGATTTACCAATAATGAACGGCGACAGCTGTCAAAGCTAGCATGTGGGGAAATGCTGCGTTGCCACTGAGGCAGATCATGACTCATAACATTCCAAGAGCCTTGCATGAAGACACAAATACTGGGAAAGTTAGCCCCGCTGCCTGGCGATCTAATGACCGTGACGAGTGAAGGCACAGTAGAACACCGAGTCAAACCATGTGCTCACTGCTGTTTGCATACATTGCAACACTGCTCGCCGTTGCCATGGAGACCGTTACCCCTCTCGTCTCCACTCCTCACCTCACCCTTCAAGCGGATGACAGCTTTCACCGTTCATCTTTTGTAAATCAGAGTATAAACATCTTGATTCTTCTAGTAAGTTAGATGCAAGTGAGTAGTTAGAAGTAGTAGAATTGCCTCAAATTTATTCGGCCCTTGAGAAAGAAAGCAAGGCTTGCCAGCGCGCCTACCTCTAGTTGATTGACGGCTAGAATCCTTGTGGAATGCGGGTGCTTATTGCGACATTATAGACAGAGAGACACAGTCAGTAGCTTAAAACAAATCTGCTCATTGCCAGTACTGTTTGTTACCCTTCGTGCACAAAGTGAGTAGTGCCGAGTTTTCATTCTAAAGTTCACTACATAAGGAGAATTAACGTGAGAGTTTGTTCTCAATGTTAATTATCTTATGAAGAAAGAAGCAAAATAACATAAGAACAGCACAGATGAGAAATGTTGAAAGTTGGAGTTGCTGCAGGCACTGAGTGTACTTCTGATGATTGACGGCGGCATCCAGAAAGATGGGCGTAAGGTAGTCATGAGACTCGATCTTCAGCTTCTTATTGGGACGAGCTCAAGTGCCAACATTTTCAGAGGCAGAAATATAATTTTCATATTTATTTATTTGTCATCCACATACTTAGGGCCAGATGACCTGGATGTATTGAACCTGTGCACGTTTGCCCAAGGACGGCGCGGCGGTGTGGTAATCCATTCCCATATGCGCCTAACTCCATCAACAACCGTACCCTTATCCTACCATGCATATGAACTGGACCCTGAGGACGAGAGTACTCACTTGGGGTGTCACGGGCAAAAATGAGGAAGGTAGGTTGAGCCACAGTTCAGAATACACAACAAACATACAAATAACAAGTCCAGGTGAAGATAAAAATCGATACAATCAGGATTTATTTTTGGAAACGTTGACTTGGCAACAATTGGATCAGAGAAATGTAATAATAATACATAATCCTATTCAATTTATAATGTCCGCCACTGGTAACATTTAACGTTAAATCTAACTAAATCCTACACCTAACTCAGTTTAATCTACATCATTATACATCATAACATCATCACATTACACGTAAATGTGAAATTCTATTTACAGCATTATTTATATCGTCTATGTCGTCATCGTCTATTCGTAATAGTCTACCTGTCATTAAAACTAACACACTTTCTGAGATCATATCAGAACGTCCAAAATCAATAAAAAAATATTTTATAATTTGCATATTAAGGCTTTCACGGCCCGGATTATTATATAAATAATTCATGTTTTTGGGCTAATGCCGTGTGTATTTTTAATTTAAACCATACGTTTCGGAGAAACCTTGCCTCCTTTTTCAATGGAAATAAACAATGTGGCCAAAGAAAGTATATCAATGAGATTACAAAAAATATAGATAAATTCCTCTGTTCGTCACCAGAGAGCAGCTGCCAGAAATAATTGTTCCACCATGGTCCATACAGTTATTTCTGGCAGCTGCTCTCTGGTGACGAACAGAGGAATTTATCTATATTTTTTGTAATCTCATTGATATACTTTCTTTGGCCACATTGTTTATTTCCATTGAAAAAGGAGGCAAGGTTTCTCCGAAACGTATGGTTTAAATTAAAAATACACACGGCATTAGCCCAAAAGCATGAATTATTTATATAAATATTTTATAATTTATCGTAATAATTTCCAAATATTATTTTATCTTGTGTTACGCTATAATAAATTATGGCATTATTATTATTATTATTATTATTATTATTTCACAGGAGTTAATTAATTATTTGCTGGGTAGTTTCTACCGACCATGATGGGAATTGTATCACAGGAAACGAGAGAGAAGGGAAGGGGCATGTACAGTATGTTGCACTTTGTGTCGAAAGATTTATTTACAGTATCTAACCTACATATTAATATTTTTTTAAGAAAGAAAAAAATTAAGCTAACAGTAACACTGTACTTGCATTATTAATATTATTTTGTCCATCCTGCTTTCTGTTTGAGAAGGTAACTTTCCGCCATTTAAAGAATAATATTATAGTAACTACTGGCAACATTATAATTATCCCTATTAATACACCAACCTCGAGCGAATAGGAATCCAAATTGTTGGTTCTACTATGAATTACATCTTCTGGTCGTAAAGAATCCCATAAATGACCTAAAGGATTGCTTGTACTTGGGTTATTAATGTTAAGACGAGTTAATGCTGGGATTGCGCTGCTGGTTCTGTAATCATTTTCTTGGGATTTATCTCTAAGGTCATCTCCGATTTGTTTAGTTGAGATATTAATGACAGTATTATTCTTGGCGAATTCATCATAAATTGGCTTAGATTCGTTTCTCGACGTTGGTGTTACATAATTGTGAACAAGGGGAGATGACGTTATGGTTTCAGTCTCCATTTCTTGGAGTTCAGACGTAGCTTCTGCACCAACAATGGCGTCTTCTTTCTCGTCATCATTTTCTTCACACTCGACAGTGACTTGTGGACGGAAAGCTTTTTTCATTTCGTTGCAGCCAGCTGTTCCAAAAGCCACAATATGTTTTATATTTTTGAACGATGATAACATACCTGGTGTATATTCAAATGACGTGTAACTTACATCAATGTAAGTGACTTGATCCCCACAGTTAAATTTTTGTTCTGGTCTAAATTCAAAAAGTGTGTTATCTCTGAGGTGGATATGTGTGATACTTGTGTTGCAAAAGATGTTTATGGGAAGTTGAATCAGAAAGTTATTGGTAAGGTCGAGTGTTGTCGCGTGAGAGTGAGCTAAATCGTTACTCTCAATCGTCCAGATATTGCAGTCTGATAAATCCAGTACTCGAAGGTCTCTACAGTTCTTGAGGGGCTCGTTTCGCAAGATTCCTTCAGAGACACACTGGCACCGTTTGCTGCTCCTGGGAAATAAACATAAAACAAATTAGCACACTACAGTGAAATCTAGTTATTGGATAATCCTTTTAGCGGAGCAACAACTAGTTTGGGTCAAACCTGTGTGAGCACAATTGTATCACTATTTATACTCATAGAATACCCTTTAATAACCAGGTGCCTCTAATAAAATGCAAATTAAAGTAGATGCAATTTTAATAATAATAATAATAATAATAATAATAATAATAATAATCATAGGAACAAAATTTCAGGATGAAAAGATAATACACACCAAGAATGAGGCTCTCTACACGATGAAAAATTGTCAGATACTATGTGATAAAGGAGGATAATGTTTACGGTGATTTTCTCAGAATGAACTCTAATAGAAGAAACAGATAAATCTTTGAATTCTTCCGTTACCACAAATCAATATCCACATGGTTTAAAGAAACCGAAGAAGACCTAGTAGAATTAAAAATTACAGAGAATTCAGTACTCAATCGAAAAGCTAAAATAATTACGAAGGACGAAAATATAAGGATCCAAGACAAATCTACACTAAAATCCAAACCCATCATCTGGGAAGAAGTGGGGAAAAGAAGATCAGAAAGAATGGAGAGATACTGGGCACTAGGGAAAGAACAGAACAAAGAAATGATTGATACAACGTACCCCAAAGAGGGTGAAACGAATGAATAATAATAATAATAATAATAATAATAGTTTCAAAACTCAGCAAATTTTCTAGGTTTATGCCGTGTCTAGTGTGGGGTTTCACCTAGGAACACCAAACTGGCTCATCAGCGGGCTCTTGGTGTCCTTGCCCGGACCCTCCACAGGAATAGTGACTGTGGACACGGACACCAAGAGCCCGCTGATGAGCCAGTTTGGTGTTCCTAGTCGAAACCCCACACAAGACACAGCATAAACCTTGAAAAGTTGCTGAGTTTTAATTCAATGGCCGTGAAAGCCAATATACCAATAGTAGTTTCATCTATATTCATTCATTTCTTCACTCATTATCCCCTTTCATGGGGTTAGCGTCAGGAATGGCTTCCACTTTTAGGGTATCTGAAAAAGGATCGAACCCGCACTTACGAGCTTAATTTACTCCATTTCAGACCTTAGATCAGAATTAATTTTTTTTGCAGAACCGGGCCAGGAATCCGGTACCTGAGGAATGTCAGCGAACAACACTAACTACTCTATTACTTCACGAGGCGGCCGTAGAGGAGTCAGTAATTATGCAGAGTTGTATCTGTTAAGGCATACATTCCACATACAAAATTTGGTTGAAATCCGTTAGATACAATAATTTGGAAGTTATATGTAGTTCAGCATTGGACATATCAGCACGCGTCGAGTTATGTTGGCAGCACTATCATATATGGCTTCGGTGGCGTAGTTCGTAGAACGCTGAACTGCTCTGACCAGGATAGCGGGTTCAAACCCGGTCGAAGTCGTAGGATTATTTAAGAGCGTTAAAATCCTTCAGTATGCCTTCCTTCGGAGGGCAAGTAAAGCTGGCGGTCCCTTGTCATAGATTTATGGCATGTAAAAGATCCTTCCACAGACTAAACTTGTGTGAAGCTAAATTTCTACGTTAGATTTCGTTGGAACGCTCTATCAAAGTTCACCACTAGATATCAGTGACACCTGGTAGTGAGAGTTGGAACTACTTGAAATTGAAAGGAACTTGTAGCTCACCCTATATGTATCCGCCTGAAGCTGCTATAGCCTCTGGCGAGCCGAACATGTCCTCGGACACTCCCGGCACTAAAAGTCATACGATACATAAATCTATACTAATATAATAAAGCTGAAGAGTTTGTCTGTGTGTTTGTGTCTTTAAACGCGCTAATCTCTAGAACTACCAGTCGGATTCGAAAAATAATTTTTGTATTCAAGATTCAAGAGGAATAGTTTAGGCTATGTTAAATTTCGGACAGACCACTCTATTCCCTGCATTTAGGCCCTTTGGCACAAATCTACACCGATCTGAACCAAAATTTGTACACTTACCCTTTGGAACCCTGCGAGTAACACTGTCTACATGAAATTTATGACATACCAGTCCATTTTCTGCATTTAGGCCCTTTGGCACAATTCTACACCGTTTCACTAATCTGAACCAAAATTTGTATACTTACCCTTTGGAACCAACACTGGTTGGTTGGTTCTTAAGTTTAGGGGCTGCGACAACGCGGTCATGTAGCCCCGTGTACTTTGGGTGTGTGTAGAATCTGTCTAATAACCGGTGTTAATTGTGATGACTGTATTAGTGTGTGTGTTATCTGTTTTTTTAAATTTAAGTAAGGACTGCAGACTTTTGAATTTTTCAAATAGTTCCTACTTTTGCCGCCAAACGCCACCGTCAACGACTACTAATTCAGAACTTAGCTACCAGACGCCACCGCAGTCGGCTCCTGGTAACGAACGTAGGAACCTAAGAGCGTTGTTTACATTCTTAACCTATACAATTTAGCTTCACACAGGTGTAATTAGTGGAAGGTTCTTTAACATGCCATACATCTATGACATGGGACCGCCGGCTTTACTTCCCCTCCGAAGGAAGGCATACTGAGAGATTTTTAACGCTCTTAAAAAGTACGACGACTTCAGCCGGATTTGAACCCGCGATCTTGGGCATAGAAGCTCAGCATGCTACCGACTACGCCACCGAAGCCGCCGCGAGTAACACTGTCTGCATGAAATTTCGGACAGACCACTCCATTCCCTGCATTTAGGTCCTTTGGCACAAATCTACACCGTTTCACCGATCTGAACCACAATTTGTATACTTAAAAAAAATCGAATTTACCCTCCAGGTTGGTGGCTCCCACGGACTCAGCTGGGGAACTCACCTCTACCGCCTCTACGAGCTGGGAACGTCTGATCGGAGTGGATACAACTACGGAGGTGTTACCAGCACCGCGCCCAGGTGCCTCACCTGCAAAGCGAACAGGGGCCTCGTGAGGGAAGGGAGGGATAGGCAGGGAAGAGGGAAGGAGGCGGCCGTGGCCTGACTGTAGGAACCATCTCGGTATTTGCCCGAAGACGAAGTGGGAAACCACGGAAAACCATTTTGAAGATGGCTGAGGTGGGAATCGAACCTCCTCTACTCATTTGGGCCACCTGAGGCTGAGTAGACCCCGTTCCAGTCCTCATACGACTTTTAAAATTTCGTGGCAGAGCCGGGAATCGAACCCAGGACCTCCGGGGCGGCAGCTAACCATACTGACCGCTACGATACGGAGGCGACATTTTGTATACTTATCCTTTGGAACCCTGCGGGTGACGCTGTCCACTATAAATTTCGGACAGACCACTCCATTTCCTGCATTTAGGCCCTTTATCACAAATCCACACCGTTGCTCCTAATTGCGCCAAATTTTACTTACACTTTGAAACCCTGCTGGTAACACTGTCCACTTGATATTTTGGACAATGCTCTCCATTCCCTACATTTAGAATAACAAACAAACTGAACTTGAAAACCACGTATTAAGGCCCTTGAACCATTCATGTCCGTAGTAGTATAACTATAAGAGTATTTTAATAAGTCCATTGCTGACTGGCAATTCGGGCTGCATCACATCACCCCTACCAGTGTTCTGGTGCAGAATTGCGAAAATAGTTAAATCATGCGCTGCTTATAAATTGCAGTCACGGGGATTAGTGCAAAAAAGATTGTTTAGGCCCCTTAAAACAGTTATCATAATGAACATATTATGCCTCAGTATAAGTGCAATGGTGTTGGTGCAGTACATTGAGGTTATCAGCTGCAATAAGCGTTGGTGCTTTCAAATTTACCTTTATTTATTCGAAACTTATCGTTGAGTGCTATGTGGCGGTAAATTATACTATTCTACCACAGGAGCTCGGGACATCCCAAGTTTTCCAAAGTGTTCTGATTATTTTCCTACGGTGCTATGCGCCAAAAGACGACACTATCGGTCTCTACATTTCTAACAGCCAATGAGATATAGGCCCTAGGCAGTGTCTTATTTCACTTACTCCTCTTTCTAAACATATTTTAAAATTTGTTTGTAATTTACATGTGTCAGTGCTGTAGTTAGTAAACAGCAATTTCCCTATTCATTATTATCATAACGGGAAAATGACTTGAATGTTACGTCCATTATACTGTACTGCTTATCACCCCCACTACAACCACTACCACCACCACAAAAAGTTATATTTAAAAATATTTCTTTTCTGTTAGTTTAAGTATCATGGGCCAGTTCTGTAGTAGTATTAATTATCATTCATAAAACAAATAAATCCACCGGGCGAAGATGGGCACTACTGCTAGTAAATAAAAAAAATGAATACTACAAGTACTAGGCTACTACTAATAATGTACGTATATCCCTTATTATTCCTGTTTCCAATGGGGTCAGGGATGAGATGTGATGGAAGTCTTTGTGGCGGATGGTATTTATGGCCGGATGATCTGCCTGACGCTAACCTCATAAGAAGAGTCAATGAGAGATGAAATGAATGAATGGAGATGAAAGAAACTGGGCAAGGATGTTGAAGGAAGCGGCCTTGGCCTGTCGGAAGGTACCGTCGCAGCATTTGTCTGGACTTGAAAATGGGAAACCACGGAAATCCATTTCAACACCGGCCGACGGAGGGCCTCAAACCCACGTCTACCGAGTCCACAGAGAGCTTCGCCCCATGGCCTAGCGCTGAGCGTTAGTGAGCGTAGCTACCGCTATCGGTAATATAAAATAATACTTAGAAGAAAGAAGCTTTCGTGGCACGGATTAACAAAATGGAAATGGCTTACCATTTAACCAAAGACATTTACAAAACACGATCTATGTCCTTCAAGGCCAAACTGAGGCACTACGTTACCGTTATTCGCACGGAGGCGTTATATGCATCAGAACGCCTGGCGATGAATAAGAAGGACCTGGCAGAACAACTCGAAACCAAAGAGAGGAAGATTCTGAGAAAGATCTTGGGCCCGGTCAAGGAACGAGGAGAGTATAGAAGACGACACAACGATGAACTTTATCTACATGTGGAGAAAATAACGGAACCATTCGCAAAAGAAGACTCTCCTTTTATGGCCATTTAACACGAATGAACTCTGGAAGATTGTCCAATCGAATCTGTGCCTACTTTGTGGGAAAGAAAACCAAAGAGATCTGGTTTACAGAGGTGGAAAAAGACCTACAAGAACTGGGGATATCACATGAGGACATCTTGGAACGTGACTCTTTGAAGAAGAAACTTGGGGAGATACAGAGTTTTCAGCCAAAACCTATATTGAAAACCGGCAAGAAGTGGACCGAAGAACGAAAGGAAGCTCACTGAAGAATGCGCGAATACTGGGCCAATGTGAAAGAAAGAGGGAAAAGGCAGTTGAAATAACGTGGTCCATAGACGACCGAAACGATTATAAAAAAATAAAAAATAAAAAAAAATAATAACAATAAGAGTAATAATGACTATCTTAACACATACCTGTCACGTGATGACACATCTTCCGCATTCTCTAAAATATGCCAGGTAGGATCTTCTCTCTTCCTCGTCGACACATCTGAAATGAGAAGAGTGCTTTTATTCCACGTGACGTCATACTCTTGCATGTTTGCGAGGGTTGTGTAATTCCTTACATTTCTACAAATTCTTCTCAGGGGCAGCTATTACGCATTTAAGTGAGACGTAGGAAGGAAACTTGAACAAATAAAAAAATTGTGGGCTTATATCTTCTACAGTTTTGATTTACATGTATAACTCACTAAAAGTTGAAAAACTTTCAAGCTACTTGAGCTTTAATTTTGAGTTTCTAATTATTTTTGATTATTTATTTGTAAATGAATTCGAGTTAGGTTGGTTGGTTGGTTCCTTAGTTTAGGGGCTGCGACAACGCGGTCATGTAGCCCCGTGTACTTTGGGTGTGTGTAGAATCTGTCTAATAACCGGTGTTAATTGTGATGACTGTATTAGTGTGTGTATCTGTTTTTTAATTCAAGTAGAGACTGCAACTTTGAATTTTCAAATAGTTCCTACTTTTGCCGCCAAACGCCACCGTCAACGACTACTAGGCCTAGTTCAGAACTAGCTACTAGACGCCACCGCAGTCGGCTCTTGGCAACGAACGTAGCAACCTAAGAGCGATGTTTACATTCTTAACCTATCCAATTTAGTTTCACACAGGTGTAATTAGTGGAAAGATCTTTAACATGCCATAAATCTATGACATGGGACCGCCGGCTTTACTTCCCCTCCGAAGGAAGGCATACTGAGGGATTTTTAACGCTCTTAAAAAATCCGACGGCTTCGGCCGGATTTGAACCCGCTATCTTGGGCATAGAAGCTCAGCATGCTACCAACTACGCCACCGAAGCCGCCGAATTCGAGTTATTTAGTACACTTTGTTTTCGGTAGCGTACACGTCTACTCTAGATGGTATTCGGGCACAAAATTATAATTTCCATACAAAACACTAATCTAGCTAATAATTAGACTTTTAATTGGGCCAGATATACTCACTGTTCCACCCCTTAAAACAACAATAAATAAATACATAAATAGTTATTGTTGTTTTAAGGATCGGAACTACGAGGTCATCTGACCCCAAATAAATAAACCAGCCAATTAGAAGTTAAGTAAAGTAACTTATTAGCAACCTTTTTTTCTCTTATTTCTATTGATGTTTTGAATTTGTGAAATATTTTAAAATTTGACATTATACCGAATTTTTGTTTGTATGCGTGAGATTAAAAATCGTCGAGTACAAATGTAAATTAGTTTTATTAAAGGAAATTTCAGATTTGTGCCGTGTACTGAAAGGAAAAGTGTTACAAAACATCTGACTTCCTTACAAAAATTGAAATTCTAACAATAAATCACCTCATGAAGCTGTCACGCGAAAGTGTAACTACAGTATAAGGGACGTCTTCTGAATTGGTAAGTTAAACAATATGACGCATTATGGCAAATTTTTGCATCACGAAACGTTTGGAACTATTTCTTTTTGAAAACTTGTGATTGTGGAGACTGATGTGTTCGATTAAGTAGTAGTCGTTAATTCAATCTAGGGACTTGGGACGTCTTGGGCATCAGCCCCGTGGAGTTGGGTGTGTTTTGGGCTTGTCTGATAACCTGCATTTATGTGATGACTGTAGTAGTGTGTGTAGCTGTATTAGGGACAGGGATGAGTTAGGTGCCCCGGGACTTGAAGTAAGGTACTATCCGGCATTTCCCTAGAGGGAGTGTGCAAAAACCTGGGGAAAACCACTTTCAGGATGGCCGCTGACAGCTCTGGGATTCAAACCTACGATCTCCGGACTTGATGCAGCTGCTCACGTGGTCGTGGTGCACGATTTAAGGAATACGGCTACGCCATGGTATGGTGTTAGATTCCTACTTGAGAGGAATTGCATGCTGTTGTTGTCTCATTTGAGGGGCTTGGAAATAGCGGTTATTTAGCCCCGTGTACTTGGGTGTGTGTAGAATTTCTCTGATAACCTGTTTTATTGTGGCGTCTTATTAGTAGTGTGTGAATTTGTAATTGAGGTGAGGATTGGCAAGGAGGCAACCGTGGCCTTCAGTTAGGAACAATCCTGGCATTTACTTGGAGTAGAAGTGGGATACCACGGAAAACCTTGCCCAGGATTGTAGAGGTGAGAATCGATCTTACCTCTCCTAAGTTCTGCCACACGAATCTGAATGTACCCTGTTCCAGCCTTCAGACCAAAATTAAATTTCTTGTCAGAGCCGGGAATCGAATCTGGACCTCCGGGGTGACTGCCAAGAGTGCTAGCCGCTACATCAGG
The DNA here is from genome assembly GCA_946902985.2 of Meconema thalassinum. NCBI lineage: Eukaryota > Metazoa > Arthropoda > Insecta > Orthoptera > Tettigoniidae > Meconema > Meconema thalassinum. The sequence continues at coordinate 306,606,606 of OX336390.1, forward strand.
AGGTGAACACAAAATGAATTGCAATTCACCTTTTATCATAGGGAGTGTAACGAATATTTTGTAAACTATCGATCTGTTCGACTAGGGCCCCTAAGTAGAGGATTTCAAAGATCATGCAATTCCTCTCAAGTCTGAATCTAACACCGTACCATGGCGTAGCCGTATTCCTTAAATCGTAGGGGTTAGCATATTTTTTATGTCATTCCAGAGGTCTGGGGTTTGATTCCCAACTCTGCCAAGAAACTTAAATTAGATCTGTGGGCTGGAACGAGGTACAGTGTAATTTGCTCCAATCTTAGCGATTTGCCTCATGAGGCAAAACTGAAAAGATGCGGGTTGATTCCCACTTCAGACATTCTGGAAGTGGTTATTCGTGGGTTTTCCATTTCTACTCCAGGCAAATGCAGGGATGGTTCCTAAATAAAGGCCAGGGCTGCCTCTTCCCAATCATCACCTGAATTACAATAATAAGTTTTACAAAACATTAATTTCCTCCACTACATTGAGAAACATCGAATCATGGACAGGCTACGTTATTATTATTATTATTGTTATTGTATGTCTTTCAAAAGAAATACAGGGTGCCAGGAAATGTTCCCCGCAGTGACTACGTGCAGCTGTGAGAGGTTGCGTCATCAGTTTAGTTGGCAGCACAGTGTCCTTGATAGAGTGAATGCCACATGTGTGAGCTGTGGGCTGTCGATATCGTCAGTGCGTATAGTTAGAATATTGGAAGAGTGCAACAGTATGTTATGAATGGCTGTGGTGAGTGGGGGTCCGGGCGGGGACACTAAGAACCCGCTCATGAGCCAGCTTGGTGTCCGAGGCGAAACCCCACACAAGACACGGCACAAACCTAGAAGAATTGCTGAGTTTCAATTTACCGGCCGTGAAAGTCAATATACCATCTTTTTGGAAGCCTTCATAGGGAGCTTAAGGCTGCTTGAGCTTTTAGTTCTCACAGTCGAGTGGTGCAGTTGCACCTAATATAAAGGGAGGTGACGCGCAGTTCGTTACTCCTGTGGGGGTCCGAGCGGGGACGCCAAGAGCCCGCCGATGAGCCAGCTTGGTGTCCGAGGCGAAACCCCACACAAGACACGGCACAAACCTAGAAGAATTGCTGAGTTTTAATTCACCGGCCGTGAAGGGTGAAAGCCAATATACCATCTTTTTGGAAGTCTTCATAGGGAGCTTAAGGCTGCTTGAGCTTTTAGTTCTCACAGTCGAGTGGTGCAGTTGCACCTAATATAAAGGGAGGTGACGCGCAGTTCGTTACTCCTGTGGGGGTCCGAGCGGGGACGCCAAGAGCCCGCCGATGAGCCAGCTTGGTGTCCGAGGCGAAACCCCACACAAGACACGGCACAAACCTAGAAGAATTGCTGAGTTTTAATTCACCGGCCGTGAAGGGTGAAAGCCAATATACCATCTTTTTGGAAGCCTTCATAGGGAGGTTAAGGCTGCTTGAGCTTTTAGTTCTCGCAATGAAGTAGTGCAGTTGCACTCTATATAAAGGGAGGTAGCGCGCAGTTCGCTACTCCTTTGGGGATTCGGGCGGGGACACCAAGAGCCAGCTGAAGAGCCAGCTTGGTGTCCTAGGCGAAAATCCACACAAGACACGGCACAAACCTAGAAAAATTGCTGAGTTTTAATAAAGTTTACTGTTTGTTATGATACAAGTGACAGCCGAGCTGTCAACGTAACTGATGTCGTAATCTCTCGCAGCAGCTTGTAGGCACTGCGGAGAACATTCCCTGGCGTCCCGTATTTTTTTAAAATCAAAGTTACGCTCAGGAATGATAGCATTACTCTCCGCTAATATTTTAAGTGGTGCATTCGATGCTTTGTCAACTATGTTCGTATTTACGTACGCGTAGAAGTAAGGGACCATTTTATTATTCCAAATGAATATACACTAACTCCTATAAGTCGAACTGCTATCTCGAACTGCCGATTTTTCGAAGTAACTTTAATTTCACGGCTAAGTTGTACACAATTTATATGTCAACTTTTTTCTATAATTCGAATATTTAACTTGAATGATATTTTGTTGCCCAGACTTAAAATATGTGACTTTATTCCGAAGTTGGGGTGAAAATGCGGTTGAATTACGTTCTTTATGTGTGACATGGGAATTACAATATAAATTCAGTTGTGTAGGTCACCTGGACTGTGTGTTCCTGTCAATAGCATATTATGCTATTTAAGGCTGGAAGACGGGTTGAGGTCGATGTGCACCTCAGACAGTGAGAGTAAGTGGGTATAGCAAGCTAACAACAGTTGAATATTTATGTATTTACTAGGTGACCCGGCGAACTCTGTTCCGCCCTATGGGCAATAAATAAGCCGATTTTCGATTTTATTAAGTTCAATTTTTTATTAGGAAATACAAATAATGATTCTTTATTGTTCTTGTATTTTGGTGCATAGGTTGCACTCTTCAGTTAAGTACCTTGTGATACACGAAATATTATTTTTATTATCAGGCGCAAGAACACACTACCTAGATGGTCTTCCGACCCGTGAACATGCCACATATAATTGACCATGGGAAAACATGGATATTCCAGATTCAAACCACAAACTTTCAAGGATTGGCCTTGTGATTTGTTAATAGTCATGGCGAATGCAAGACGGATCGGAAATTGAAGTCTTTTAAACTCAAACGGCATACCGGTTGGGATCATCGGGATCCTCGGAATGAGAGCTTCCTCTCCTTCGAATTTTACTTTGAGTATCGTCGCGTAAATCACATTGTTCATCAATTTACTTTCCACCAATCGCGTACCGTTGCACAGTTTTGGTTGTTTTATGTTTCGATTACTACGCAGCCAACCTTTAGGCGTAAATTGTGCGGCGGTAAGCCAGGAACATCCAAGGAGTTTAAAAATTCAATTGGATAGTTGGTGGCTTCATCCTCATTTGTTACACAGTCAATAGATTTGAATGAATGCATTGTTCCAATGATCTCATTCTGAATTATGTAGTTTAGGTCATCTACATCTTTATTCTTAGCCGCTCAAATTGCTCGCTCACTCAACCATTCATTATTTTTGTAATTAGTAATGATGTTTGGGAATACTTTGTCGATAAGTTCGTCTTTCGATGGGACAAAGTTACAGAAATTATGAGGAAATGAAATCAATCCGCTCGATTCGTCGACAGGTACTCGACCATTACCGATAGTCAGCAATTGCTCAGAGAAATCTTCAGCAGATGTATCATTAAGCAATGCAACTCCCATGTTTGTTGTCAGCTGAAGTTTCTTCACATAGCGCCATAGATTCGATGATTTGAGGCAAGCGTTTATTTCGTCGGCAGCCGTTGATCTTGGAATTACTGGCAGTGTTTGGCGGAAATCGCCAGACAGTCAAATCATTGCTCCTCCAAAACATCTGTAGTAATTGCGTAGATCTTTCAATGTTCGGTTAAGTGCTTCTAATGCACGTTTATGCGCCATTCTACATTCGTCCCAGATGATGATTTTCGATGCTGATAAAACTTTGGACATTGCTATTTTTTTTTTGCAATATTACATGTTGGTTCTTCAATAGTTTGAAGACTTAACGGCAATTTTAATGCTGAATGAGCCGTACGACATCCTTCTAACAACGTGGCTGCTATTCCAGAAGAAGCAACTGCAACCGCAATGTTGGATTTCGCACGAACAGTGGCTAAAACTACTGACATTAGGAATGTTTTACCAGCTCCACCAGGGGCATCCAGGAAATGTAAACCACCATTTCCATCATCAATTGTCTTCATTAATGTATCATAAACTTTCTTTTGTTGGGAATTCAACAGGGGTACATTCGTTCGAACTACTAAATCTAATTCCTTGTGATCATATTCACGTTCCCGTTCCAATTCTTGATTAAATTCGTCATTCATTTCACGATTTGGCGCTGGCATTCCTAACGTGACTAATAAACTACCGCACATGATGTAACACATGTCTTCGATCACGAGTAAAGCCCGATTATGTATCTCCTCATTCATATCGAGATCGTGATTTCTGGAACTGACACGAATTTGATGTAAAATATCTTCTGACATATTATCCTTGTATTTGTGCCACAGGTTAGATGGGTTCGATGGAAAGCATGTCGAAATGATGATAGCAAATAATGTGCGTATCTGACTTGGAGATGCAGAGATAATGGCTTCAACGATTGTCGTATCCCAATGGGTATCGTTTTCTAGTAAATTGAGTTCTTCACATGCAGCACGATATGTTGGGAATATTATACCATTAACAGTCCGTAGTGTCTCAAATGACGTTGGCCCACGCACATTTACCAGCAACAACCGCAAATAGAAGAATTCATCATGCTTTGGATGTACTGTATACATACGACCAAGAGCATCAGTAGAACGCATATTCGGATAACCAGGAACCGCATCGCCTTGCTTCCATCTTTGAAAATTCTTCGATGAATCATTCCAAGTGTAATAACGTGGCATCTCCGAGTAAAGCAAAGTTCGTGCAAACGGATCGCTTTGGGAGATCGCAAAGAAACTGGTCAATGTTGTCGCTGGAGGTGTTTCAGCACGTTGAACAACATTCGAAGCCGTGAAATATACTCGTTGACCATTCTCCAGATGCACCACCAAATGCACAACAGTAGGATGACATTCGTGAATAGGGAATACGAATATACGCCAAATCGCTTCATTACAGTTCACATAACGACCAACTTGATAGCGCGCAATTTCATCGTTGGTATTGGAGGATTGGATGCCAAAAACCACCATATCGTTGCCTTTCGTGATATATATTTGCAAATGTATTTTATGGACTTTACTGAATTGCAATACTCAACGTTGCAATGTGTCTTGAACGTTTTGGAAATAAGTGGCGAAAATGGTACAATCCAACTGTTGTCGACAACGAAATCCATTTTTACACTTTTGTTGTGATAGTTCGAACATTATCATCGGGCGATCGACGCCGATACAGTGGATAACCATCGTTGCCAGTGACGGTCTCCGCCGTTAATTTCCGTGGATATCGTTTGGAACACTTTCCGTCGAACATGCAAGGTGATTGGGGATTGATGGCGCCACACGGTCCATGAATCATATTTGTAATTACAACATCATGTAGGTCTGGATCGGCTTCGTGATCGGGAATCTCGGCACATATGATATCATCTATTTGCTCTGGTTGAATTCTTTCCACCAACCAAATAAGAATGTGTGCGTGCGGCAGGCCTCGTTTTTGCCATTCGATTGAATACATCCAGCATTCAGTATCTCCAAAGACGCATTGTTTAACAATGTAGTTCATCAGGGACAGCATTTTTTTGCCTGAATACACGTGCTGTGATGTCGTGTCGATCACTTGATGTTTGTCCGGGAAGCAGCAATTGAACAATTTCTATCCATTTTGGATTACAGGTAAAAGTAATAAAGAGATCTGGCTGACCGTAATGACGAACATATGTCATTGCATCTTGCGCATATCCATGCATATGACGTGGACTACCTATGTACGTCGCTGGCAGAATAGTTAATCGACCAATATTAGCTACATTTCCTTCAGTATGAATTGCATCACGTAAATGGATATACTCCTCAGAACGCAGTTTGGCTAGGTTCAACCTAATGAAAGTTAAACGCTCCGTTTCTATTTTGACGTACATGTCGACGCAATACTGCTGAAACAATCGACGAAACCGCAGCAAATAATTGTCAGCATTTTGACGAATCATCAACATGTTAAGAGCCTCATTTTCTATACCGGTAGTGGAGAGCGTTACTCGCATCCAGTCGGCCGTGTCTCGTCAAGAGCTACGGTTGCCTGGAAACTACTTGCCTTGCCATTCCTTAATGAGTTTATTTTAGCTGTCATTTGCGTTACGTTTTATAGTGACTTGTATTCTCTTTGACGTTTTATGTCACGTCTCGGGATAAAAAAAAAAAAAGTATCCTATGTCCGTATCCTGGTTCTAAGCTACCTCCACACCAATTTTCAGCCAAATTGGTTCAGCCGTTCTTGAGTTATAAATAGTGTAACTAACACGACTTTCTTTTATATATATAGATGATATTATAACCCCGATTTTCATGTATTTTATGTCTCGAATTTTTGATAACTAGAAGTACTGTAGTTTCATAGAATATTCTTTTGATTGCAGGGAAAGATTTTAGATTGGCGACCAGGAGAATGTATGGAGATAGGTTATATTAGTTCTTCTAATTAGTTCGTTAGTTAGTTAGTTAGGTAGTTATTGCGGTTTTAGGGAGCGGAATAGCGATGTCATCTGCCAAATTTAGTTCTTCTTGGAGTTACTTGTTTTTAAGGGTGTTGTCACTGTCACTGACCTTTACCTCTACCCCCTCTCCACAGCGACGTCCCTAAAAGCCATTACCTAGTAAGTGAACATATTGCACTTACCTTTGAATTTATTTTGCGCTACTTGTACCGGCAATCCACGAGCGCTAACCATGTGAATGTGAAAGTACACAGCATATATTGTTGTCAGCCATACAACGAAAGCCATTATGGAGTAGCTGCAACAAAATAATAATAATAATAATAATAATAATAATAATAATAATAATAATAATAATAATAATAATAATAATAATAATAATAATAATAATAATTTTAAAAATGTTATTTATACTGTCTGCATGCTCCACTGCATGCGTAGTGCTACACGCTTCTAACTAGGCTTACAGGGTTGTATGTAAAACATTAAATTATGTCAGACATAATAGTAACTATAGTAATAATAACAATAAAAGTATGCTGGCAAAGTGTCCAAATATTTGGAACTGGCGGAGCTAATCAGGAGGTGAAGGGAGTTCGAATTGTATCCCACCAATAGTCACCTCAAGCACTGGTGAGGTTCCCAAACATCTTCTGCAAAGACTAAAAGAGCTTGATCTGGACACTAACTGTATAATTTATTCACAAGGTAGAGAGATTGGCGATTATTATGATAGTTCATAAAATAATTGGCAGTGATTTCAACTAAGGTGATGGTTATGCTTTGAATAAATGTAATTTGCATAATTTATTTGTATTTTACCCATCTGAGAATAACGTTAATCATAATAATAATAATAATATTAATAATAATAACAATAGATCCTAGAAATCTATCTCCAAGGATGCAGGATCGAATCCCGGCGCAGTCAATATTGACATTTGAGGATGCACGAATGCGAGGAAGCCGTGTCAGTAGATTTACTGGCACGTTAAAGATCCACTTCGGGGCGAAATTCCGACACCCCGGCGTCTCTAAAAGCCACAGTAGTTAAAAGGGATGTAAAACCAATAACATTATTATTTGAAATCTATTTGCAATACTTTTGGGATGGATTAGTGCAAAGTCGTCCATATGTATGTATAGGCGTTATGAAAAGATGAAGCGAAACCTAAATGAATTTTAATGAAGCCCTAGATTACCTCAGTGAAGGTTAACAATACAAATATTAAGGTTTCCTGCAATTAAGAGGAATCAGCCATCGGAAATAAGAGAAGAACGGATCAACACATTTCGTAAACGATTGAAGAAGTCAACAACTATTTCCATTTTGACATAAGCTACGCTTTCGGGGTCTAAAACCGGCCTTGAAAACTTTAAGGAATCCACCCCTGAGATCCGGGTTCGATTCCTGGCTCTGTCAAGAAATTTAATTCTGGTCTGAGGACTGGAACGGGGTCCATTCAGCCTCATGAGGCAGAACTGGGGAGAGGTGGGTTCGATTCCTACCTCCGCCATCTTAGTAGTAGTTTTCCGTGGTTCTACTCGAAGCAAATGCCAGGATGGTACCTAACGTAAGGTCGCGGTAGCCTCGTACCAATCCTGGTCTCAACCTAATACAGCCAAAATGATAATGACACAGCTATCACACAAGTTCCTCACATACCCATATACACGGGGTATACGAGAACGATGTCACAAAGCCCTTAAATGAACCAAAGACCATCTGAAATGCTCCTACGGGAGGAAATGACTAAACATAGTTTCTATAAAGATATAAATATAAACACAGACTCGCTTCGGTCGTTCAGTGAATTATCTTGCACCAAGTGAAAGGTGTTGTTGTTATTGTTCGATTGAGGTATCATCACCAAGTAAAGAAAACGTGGGTGTTCTAACCTGTGACCAGTAAATCAGTGTACGTAAATACTTTCTTCAAAAACACCTTGAATGTTTGCAGTCACGTGTGTGTTCTCAAAAACTTGTTAAATCTATGTAAATCAATGCATAACTAAAACTTATCTATTCGTATAACAAATGTACATGTTTCAACCGAGCAATGAGATCTTCTTCAGCCAATATCATGAATATATAATTAAAATAATTGTTATAACTAAGTCTACGAACTAATGTTGGATAAGTATTAAATTCTATAGTGAATATTATAAGCCTACTTTCCATTTTTGCAGAAAATGAAAGTACACTTATGAGATCTACACAGGGCTAAAAATTGTGTGTCTGTCTGTGTGTGTGTACTCTGCATGTCTGTCCCCCCTATCAATTCAAACACGGTGAAACCGAATTGAACGAAATTTGGTACAGAGGTAGCACTAGCAAAGGGCACCTCAGGGTAATATTTTATATCACCGCCATCATTACCAAAACTGAATGGCGGCCACTCAAACGTTCAAAACGTAAAATTAAATTACGACTAAAGTAATCATCCGATCTCTACCAAATTTGGTAACAACATACCTTTATCTAGGACGCGTCTTTCCCCCAAACTATAAGGCCATAAGCCGTGCCATTTCAGGATGGCGGCCGTTTGAATTGTGCAACCATTATAATCAATAGCTTAAGACCCACCAATTCCGATTATCGAGCCAAGAGTGGTTTAAGCTATCCTAAAGGACGTGATCCGTCATTTGTTATACTTTATATTAAAATATTATACTGTATGAGTGGGTTAAATGAGCTGAGCCGTATCTGTCACATGACAAGATGGCAGCTGATCTCTTGTCCCTGCCCTATATTTCAGTAGTTTTAGTATGCTGTATGCGATATAGCCTACTGATACAAATAATATAAACTTTGTATGAAATGATTTATAATGAAGATGTACTGCAGTGCAGCAATCGTTTATTTCAAGACATTATTTGCTAATACGTTGTATCTAAGTCGGTTAATAATACTCTGGTGTTAATGGTATGGTTGGCTCTGGGCAAGTACGTTAGCCTGTCACGCGGTTGACTGGGGATCAAATATTACTAAAGTTAACTTTCTTTTTTTTACTTGAATTCTTTTACAAATGATGTGCACGAGCTCTTTACACAAATACTTAATAAAATGCCATTTAGCTCAGAGGAGAGGCTAATGTATACACTCGTTTATTCACAATCACAGCCCCAGCATCGCACATAAACAGAAGACATTAGAAAAAGGAAAATAGAACACGATACACGTCATCAACCACAGCCTTCTCAATACCTCTGTACGGTGCTATCCTCTTGCAGATTACGTGGGTAATTGTTCCAAACATTCTGCTTTGTAAATACCTGACCTCCTGAAGTATGGCAATTTTGTAATACCAGTAGTTCAACTATTAGCCATGACCACGCTCCGATTACCTTTAAGCACTGACAGATAGATCGCCTCCCTCCTGTCTGCTTTAAACTGCCTGCTCATTCAACACTCAGAGGCGTACAAGATATATATTAAATCACTGCTAGGTTGCAGCACCAACCTACTGTGATCGCCGCAGATTTTTAAAGGGGAAGATACCCAAAACGAAGGATTCTTAAGTTTGGAGGCTTAATATCGAGATTAACGGACGTGAATGCATTACAGTAAGTTAGTAGTTTTGTTATTCAATCAGCATAAAGTTTATAATATTGATTTTGACACGTAATGGCTAATTATCAATTTAAAAGAAATCAAACAATACATGGTGGTAGAGGTGATTGTTTTAGGGACGAGGACAAAGAGTTATAAGTATACCCATACATTTAGGAGAAAGTAGGCTATATTTTCTTTGCTGAGCATCTTGTTATTAAATGTATAACAACGTAATGAAATGGATATCATCACAAAAAGGGGAAAAATTACTGAAATATAATATAGTGTTCTCAGGAAATTCCAAAATCAATATCAGATAATGTAGATTATCAAATATAGTTTTGTCTGCCTCGTTGCATAGTGGCTTGCATTCTTGGCTGTCACCGCGGAGGCCTGGGTTCGATTCCTGGCTCTGCCAAGAAATTGAATTCAGGTCTGACGTTTCGAACGGGGTACACTCAGCCTCGGTGATTCAAAACTGAGAAGAGGTGGGTTTGAGTCCTACCCCAACCATCCTGCAAGTGGTTTTCCGTGGTTTCCCACTTTTATTTCAAGCGAATGCCGGGATGGTACCTAATTTAAGGCATGGCCGCTTCCTACCCAAATCCTAACTAGATTACACGTATACACAATAGTACAGACATCACAGTGACACAAATTATCAGACAACTTCTACACACTCCCATGTACACGGGGATACATGACCACGATGCCCAAAGACCCTAAATAATCCACAACAACAACACATATACTTTATCACATATCCAAATACGTTGCTAATGCTGCAAGAAGAATCTGAATAATGTAGAATCTTAAGGTAACTCTATAGGCTAAGCCATTTTGTTGTCATGTGTGAAACAGTAAAGAAATGAAAGCTATCTTGAATCTCAAATAAGGTACTGGAAGCAAAAGGAAGTTTATGGAGTCCATCCTCGGCGATCTCAACAACAAGAGACTGCAGGATTTATAAGTCATTCAAGAGAGTTAACCCCTATATAAGAAATAACAGCAATTTTGTAAGTTTTTGTCGTATCCTTTGCGGGGATATCACCTAGGTGTCGCAAGTTGGACTCATCAGCAGGCACTTGGCACACCCTGCCCAGACAACCGATGGAATAGTGGACCATGCAATACGACTATTCGTTCGATTTCTGCCTTTATGGTAAGGCATCAATTTATTGCACACGGCTGATTGCTGAATTGTATTTAACTATACTTACACTAGTACAGGCATAACAATCACACAGGTTATCAGACCAACTCATAATACCAACGAGTACACGGAGTTGATGATGGCGTCACAAACCTCCACATGACACAACATCAGAGTTCATTCGTGTCCAGATAAAATGAAGTGGCAGTAAATGAATGCTAGGCTAACTCTTAATATCATACCTCTGAGTAGATGGCTATATTACAAATTGGTTTTCTAACCCAGCCCAGGACATTTCAGTGAGGTTTTAGTTATTGTTTTAAGGGCGGAACAGTGAGGTCATCCGCCCCTTCAGTGAGGTGTGACGTTTGCAGGATTTTTAAAATAGAATTTATTTACTTTTACTGTTTTCGTTTTCACTTTTTCTCTTTACTCTGATCTCAGTTTTTTATCATTATGACGTCACAAACACCCAGTCCTCGAGCCAGGGGAATTAACCATAGCGGATTAAAAACCCTGGCCGGGAATTGAACCAGGGAACCTTCAGGCCAATGCCTAGCATGCAAACCGATTAGCCACGGAACCGGACAGGGTTGGAGTGTATCGCGTTATTTGTGACATAACATTTCAATCAAAATAAGATTTGATTTCAAAATAAATGTCAACAATAGTCAAAATAAAATGAGACACGCCAGTGACATTGATAACGCAACGAGAATGTTCATTACTTTGTTACTGTGAAATAGTAGCGGCATTACAATTCTAGTTACTTAATTTAATCAGTTACTCCCTCGTTACTACAAACAGTATCCAGCGTTACAAGTTACATGTTCCTCCACAACACTGGCAGTGACTCCCACCAGCTCCATTCCACTACTATGGCTTCGAACTGGGAAGTTCGAGGTATGTTGTTGTTAATAATAATAATAATAATAATAATAATAATAATAATAATACTAATAATACTAATAATAATAATAATAATAATAAAGATACGAGCCTTACAGTAGTCGCATATGATGTGTAACATCTGACTTGTTATCCTACTATGAAATTGAGATGAAATGTATGTGAAGTCATCTGACATGTTATCCTTCTCGTATACTACACAGCTTGGACATTCTTAAAATGTTAATTTACGCTCCGTTTCCATACTGGTACTATGATGAATGTATAGATTGAATTGGAGATATGATACTGTCACACTTGTTTGAACAAACATCACATATTATATTGTGAATTAAGAGGAGGAATGAAACCATAGTCTCTAGCCTATCTATAGACTACCGTACTAGAAATAATGTTCAATACAATCAAATTTCCCAACTCCTGCTTGGTGCAAACTATTGTAATTAAAATTAGATAAATCGTAATTTCATGTAGAATCTGTTAAAATGACGCATAATGTTATGATAGATATAGTTTAAATCGATAATCCGGTAGCAAAAATTAATTGCCGTGACTGGGATTCGAACCTGAGACCTCATGATTCGCAGACCAAGATGTTATCCACGCAGCTTTTACAACCACAGAAATTTAGAGTACAAGACAGGTACTCATTTTCACGTGCCGGTAATAATATGGAAGTATTTTTTTATGCTCCATTAATATTTTGCTTTTTTCGATAATGTTCCTGCGTGGAATTGAGTTTTAAATTAGTTATGAATATGCCTACTTGACAGTAAAGGGAATTCCTATAGTGGTCTATGAAAGGCTAGTTTAGTTCCCGTATAAAAACATCGATACATATTACATTGATCACTGCATTACCGCAATGTGGGTTAATATCTGAATAGCCATTGTGCAGAAGCATAATACCGGCTTTGCCGACTAGTTACAATGTTTCATATTTATTTATGTTGTGAACATTACTGGAAGCCCCAATTACATTGCTCACTAATAGAATCATATAATATACAACAATATATAAATAGAAAAACAAAATATACATAAAGAGAAGATATAAATAGAGAAACACGTTATAAATAATAATATTAATAATAAGAAGAAAAGGAAGGTTAGGTATGAGAAGGAAATGGGCTGAATAGTCATATCATCATTTAAATACTGATACGAAGACTTTTAACATGTGGTTTGTGTTTCAATCAGTTGATACCAGAGTTCGCATGAGCGTTTACCGTTCAGTATGAAAGTGTTGAGCAAAGTTACTCGGGGAGTGGATGTCAATCACTTTTATCCAGAGATTGAAAAACAGACTCTTAATAAATCATAATTGTTTTCAGCAAATATGATATAATGAATATTTTTACACCAAAAAAAAACGTCAAATTGAAATTGATTTATTGTAGAAATATCTGTAATGGCGCCTGGATGCGATCCAGCTGGCAGTGAGTCTTACACATTTCCGTCCGATCAACTTCCGTCCCATTTTTCAAAATCACTCCCACAAAAATATCCAGCAACCGAGTGGAAATATGTTACACATCAATAATATTAATAATAGTCTAATAATAATGTAATACAGGCCTATATCTTACCCTTATCTTGCGGATCTTGCCTGCCAACAACAGTCACCAAAATCATAATAAATATCAATCCATATAAACTAAACCCATTTATTTACATCACGGATAGTAACACATCGCAAACGCTATATGTGGATTACAACGCACCCAAGAACGGACTCTCTGGGGGAGATCAGTTTCGAAATTCGAGCCTTTCACGTAATTGATTGTTTCGTTTTTTGTGTTGGAGATCAAATTTTGAAACTTCACATATACACAGAAAAGATATCTGGCTAACACATATCAAAAGTTGGGTGCTGTAGCACAACTAAGTTAAGAGTTGTGAAACTCTAAAGACGACACTTCGCTCAAACCCCGCAAAAAAAAAAAAAAAAAAAAAAAACTGTACTTTTTACGTTATACCTGCCAAAAAGATATTAAAATAATTTTCTAAAAACGAATTTTATCATGAATCAACGCAGAAATAAACAAGGAAGAAGGTGATGTTACTTGCTTTCCTGTAGGCCTTTCGGTTGTGTTGCATTTATCTCCAACCTTGGGTGCACATAATTTCTGCGCCGACAGTAGGTCCAGAGAAAATGTTTAAAACAGTGCGATAATTTGTGAGGAAGATGAATAGGAGTGCAAATAGTTCAGTACTACTAGTTTTAAGTTACTATTAAGGTAAATGTTCATCAGCCTAGCTCATCTGATGAAATATCTGAGAGCTACCCTGCTAGCAGGAGTCCTTTGCCCTTCAAGGGATTTATCAATGACTAATAATAATAATAATTGTCCAAGAGCATCCTCAACAGTACCTTTGTTGCAAATTAACAGTTATCTTATCGAATGCTAATCTAATCTGCTCTGGTTTCTTTGTGTTTGTTATCAGTGCATTCTTATGTTGCGTCAAACTATTGTGAAAGCAAATATGAATGCCATATCTGAAAATAATGAATTATCTTTGCATTGTCTTGAGTATGGAATTACCCGGGGGAAAACCACATTCAGAATGGCCACTTTAGCGCCTGGATTCAAACTTCGGATCTCTCAGCGACAGCTACGAAGTTCAACCATGGAGTGGGTTTTCATACCCATAATCCTGCCACTAAGTTCCGCCCAAGTAATTGTGTAGGTCCCGTGTCAGCTTCCTTTCTCTCAACATCAGACTTCCTGGTCGTTCCCGCCAGGTTTAAAGGTATTGTGCATACTTGGAGAGGCTCCCTTTTAAAGTCTATCATATCCCGTTTAGACATCACGGACGTGGTCCGGATTAGGCCCCGTTTCAGATTATGTTGGTAGCCTACGTGCAAACGCAACGAGAATTCATTATCTAGATTGTCCTCCAAACAAAATCAGCTGATCTGCAACTAGATAATCCCATTCCTGGCTTTTGCGATCGTCGGTGTGTTCTATCCTGGTTGGTTGGTTGGTTCCTTAGTTTAGGGGCTGCGACAACGCGGTCATGTAGCCCCGTGTACTTTGGGTGTGTGTAGAATCTGTCTGATAACCGGTGTTAATTGTGATGACTGTATTAGTGTGTGTATCTGTTTTTTAATTCAAGTAGAGACTGCAACTTTGAATTTTCAAATAGTTCCTACTTTTGCCGCCAAACGCCACCGTCAACGACTACTAAGCCTAGTTCAGAACTAGCTACTAGACGCCACCGCAGTCGGCTCTTGGCAACGAACGTAGCAACCTAAGAGCGTTGTTTACATTCTTAACCTATCCAATTTAGTTTCACACAGGTGTAATTAGTGGAAAGATCTTTAACATGCCATAAATCTATGACATGGGACCGCCGGCTTTACTTCCCCTCCGAAGGAAGGCATACTGAGGGATTTTTAACGCTCTTAAAAATCCGACGGCTTCGGCCGGGTTTGAACCCGCTATCTTGGGCATAGAAGTGTTCTATCCTCCTGCACTGTGTGAGTGAAGTAAGCAGTGAAAATGATGGCCATTTTGAACTGTCTTGTGGTTTCAAAGGGAGAAGAATGTAATGTTGGCCATGATGGTTGTATTTATGTTGGTCGATATATGAAGATTGAGAGACACGAAATCACGGAATGAGAACAAATATAGGCTACTAGTAAGATGGTATATTGGCTTTCACGGCCAGCGAATTAAAACTCAGCAATCTTTCTAGGTTTTACTGGCCGTGAAAGCCAATATACCATCTTTTTGGAAGCCTTCATAGGGAGGTTGAAGCCTCCGTGGCTTAGGCGGCAGCACGCCGGCCTATCACCGCTGGGTCCGTGGTTCAAATCCCGGTCACTCCATGTGAGATTTGTGCTGGACAAAGCGGAGGAAGACAGGTTTTTCTACGGGTACTCCGGTTTTCCCTGTCACAACCTCATTCCAGCAACACTCTCCACTATCATTTCATCTGTCATTCATTTAATCATTGCACCAGGAGAGTGCGTCAGGCTTCGGCAGCCGGCACAGTTCATATCCTCGCCGCTATATGGGGGCTTCATTCCATTCCCTGACCCGGTCGGTTGACTGGAAGCAGGTTGTGGATTTGCATTTGCATAGGGAGGTTATGGCTGCTTGAGATTTTTGTTCTCGCAGTGAAGAGGCGCAGGTGCACTTCATAAAAAGGAAGGTAGCCCGCAGTTCGCTACTCCTGTGGGGGTCCGGGCGGGGACAGCAAGAGCCCGCTGATGAGCCAGCTTGGTGTCCTAGGCGAAACCCCACACAAGACATGGCACAAACTTAGAAACATTGCTGAGTTTTAAACATACCAGTAGTTAGACACGGAGAAAGTGTTGGGGAAAGTCGTTGAAGACGTATAATAAGGACATATTTATTGTCATAGACATAGAAGGGATTCCGACAGCACCAAATGACTCTGGACGAACTAACTTTTATTTATTTAAATATCATAGACCTGTGCATATTTGTTTTATCCACACCAAGAGCAGGTCTTGCCTACATATCTCCTCAGGTTTTTATTAAAATACAAATGTACATTATCAGGTTGAATTCTGTTAAAAGAATAACTGAAATAACCCAAAACAAATTAGTATAAATTTCTGCTATAACACTTTGAATTCAAAAGTTGACAGAACTTAGCGATGTCGTGCTGTTTTATTCGATTATCCTGTTGTTTTATTATGGGACATCTAAACACGTACTAGTGACAAATTTATCCGATCCGAAATGGTCCTTATCCAGATCAGAGAAAAATCAAATTACGACCGTATCGTCTAAACGGGGTATTACCCTAAAACTACCTTGTTGGGCGAGACACACTTGTAAGGGGCTGATGACCAAACGCAAGCTGAAATCTTTATTCGACGATTGGTACGCGTTGAACGTTGCGACTATATCTTACAAGGGAACATCGCGAGCTTCAAGTTCCCGAAATCATCTCTGAATTATGTAGGGCAATTCCTAGGGAGAATTGTACCAGTTTGAGTATCGACGTGGAGCTTGGAGCAGCACACATTCGTGTGCAGACAAGGTAGAATTTCACAGGGTGCTTGGAAATGTTCTAATCACTGCATTCCGGAACTTGGATATTTTCCGTTAAAATTATTATTTTGATTTCCGTTGTCCAGGAAACACGTTTTCTCCTCGAAGTTCACGGGACCGTCAATTATTTTCGATTAAGACAAGTTTCCCTTTAATAAAGAATCCGCTGAGGCAGGCTTTACTGTACATTGCAGTTCCAGGAGGTCCTTCAGGCACAACTAGTGCCTGTATATTCTATCACTAATTTGCCGGAAACGCTCAATCTCACCCGTTGATTACGACGTCAGCTGATGTCGACATCTGCTTTCTTTGAGATAGAGCACGCATATCTTAATTATTGTTGTTATTATTAATATTGAATCATTTAGGGGGTTTGCAACATCGTGGTAATGTAGCCCCGTATGTGTGGACCCTGTCTAATAACCAGTGGCATTGAGGTGGCTGTTCTAGTGTGTGTATTTGTAATAGGGGCTAAGATTTGGGTAAGAGGTAACCGTGGTCTTAATTTAAGTACCATACCAGCATTCGCCTAGAGTAGAAGCGGGAAAATACAGAAAATTACTCCTAGAACGGCTGAGGTAAAATCTAACCCACATCTTCTTACTTCTGCCTCACAAGACTGTGTGAACCCCGTTCTAGCTCTGAGACAAGAATTAAATTTCTTGGCAAGCCAGGAATCCAACACGGACAACCGCGATGACAGCAAACAATGCTAGTCACTATGCCACAAGATGCACTTCGTTCTTTAATACAATGAACGTTTAGAGGATGAAGGTATTGCAGTATCTCATCTAATCTAATCTACTGTAACTAACTACATCTATTGTTTCAATGCTCCTTCAGTTGCTAGGCAAGGTGAATCTAGGGGGCGCGATGAAACGACGGTCAAACTGCTTGCCTCTCACCAAGGCGGACTGGGTTCGATTTCCGGTTATTACATGTGAGATATTCGAAGATGAAATGTCACGTCCGATAGTTTGGATTACACGTACAAATGAGGTCCCGTGACTTATGACCATAACGTTAATGGTCACGTAATAATGGCCTGCAATATTCCTTTTTGGAAGGTAAGTCTAGCTCGGGGAAACTTTTGATATATTGTACCCGTAGGCACCTCAAGATAGGACTCATATCTCAGAATGCGCTGACGGCTAATGGTACAATATCACACATCTTCGTATGGGGTGCATTCTTGGAGTTATGGATGTTTCCTACCAGTGGCATTCATTTATACCCTTAACATCATTAGTATTGCACTTTACGTGCCATTGTGATACACAGCAGGAAATATAATCAACTCCTTTTATGGGCTTGTGACAACTTGGTCATCAACCTTTTATTTAGGTGTGTTTTGAACTTGTCTGATAACCTGTGTTTCTGTGATGACTCTAGTAGTGTGTTTTGCTGTATTATGGACAAGGATGGGGTAGGTGCCCCAGAATTTGAAATTAAGTACTACTCCGACCTTTGGTTGGAGGAAGACTGGAAATTTCCGGGAAAAACAACATTTAGTTCAGCAGTTATCAACGGCGGGATTTGAACTTCCGATTTAAGGACTTGCTGCAGCTCCCTATAACAGTAGTAGTGAGTAATTTAACGCTCATGGCTACGCTGCATGGCACAGCAAGAAACAAAGACTATAGGCATATAGTACAAAAATATTAAAAAAACTATTGAAGTATATTTAAGATAAACGGTCCATTATTCTAAGCTTCAGAAAGCCTGGCAGATTTTCACCCAACGCTGTCTGTCTCCCGCGTCTTCTTCAGCGTCTTTCGGTCCCGCCTGTTTAGAGCTGTCATGTATCAAGAAATGAGGCAATTTGAGACAAAAGAACCTTATAGTGTTACAAATTTAAAATATTGCAGAATTGCATAAGCAATTAAAATATGTATGTATATATATGAAAATTTGCAAGTTCCCGGCTTATAGTTAAATAAATAAATATTCCTGTTTAAATTGGATATTGACACAAATCCAAAGGTCATGGGTTTGATCCACGACTCTGCCAAAAAAATTAATTCTTGTCTGAGGGTTGGAACGGAGTACACTTCAGCCTCGTGAGGCAGTACTGAGAAGAGGTGGGTTTGATTCGTACTTCAGCTATCCTAGAAATGGTTTCCCGTACTTTCCCCATTCTACACTAGGGCATCATGTTCCTTCCCGTTCAACACGCCAGAACCATTTACACCACATACCTCGCCCACGTCTTGAAGTACAGAAGCGCTCTATTTTCCACCGTCTACCTACCCTTAGCAACTCCCTTCCAAACATTGACACATTCTCTCCCTATCGAACATTCAAACATAACATTAGAAGATCCCTTTCACCCTCTTTTCCTAACCCCTCGCCCTCCTAATCACTCACTTCCCCAATCACTCCCTGCGACCTTCCCGAGATTTATCCCTTCTGCCATCACTGCCAATTGTTACCTGTTATTGTTGTTGTTGTTTTTGTTAATATTATTTGAAATTGTTAAAATATTAGTGTAAAATGACCTTTTCATGGTTGTATCTAATAATTATTAAATAAATAAATAAATAAAGGGTGTTGATTTAAAACCAATGCCGCCTTCTTACAAATCGTAGCCTCAATAAAAAAAATACACGCACACTAGTACAGCCATCACAATGGCACAGGTTATTAGACACATTTCACACACACCAAAGTACAATGGGCTACATGACCGCGATGTCACAAAGCCCCTAAACGAAACAACAACAATAACAAAGTTTGAAATATAGTCCATTTATCATGCTTATTTGAATTCTCCTGACTCAAAGCTAAAATCAGACATTCAGAAAATTAAAGCAAGTACAGCATTCAAAATTAAACGAATTGTTTTTCCTAACATGTTTCTAATTTCTCAATTAAAAGTGCTAAGTAAATGGTTAGCCTATTTGTGATAAACAACGTTAAATATGGAAGACAGCTGTAAACTATTAAGATCCAGATTTACAGTCCTGAAGTGGTGTTAGCATGGAACAAAGAGGGGCTTGGTAAACAGGTGGTTGAGAAACGCATGCACTTTGTCTCTGAGTGATAATACAAATATTATAAATTTCAAAGCTTCATTATTTCAATAAAATATATTCAATTTTTAAATTTTACCTTCTAAAATTAATTAAAATATTTTCTAAAATATTATCGGGACATGTCCACAGATATTCAAGCAAGAAACTCAGTTCGAAAAGATAGGCCTACATGATTCGATGCCAGTGCTGGCTGTAAGCATTGTGAGTAGTTTCGGGTTAGTTTCCGCACACACTCAATAGGATACTACCGTGTTGGTAATGTGTCTTATTTCACGTCCTTGGGTTTCTGCCCCAATTCCGTACTTAAATTAAGTACATATACAAACACTACAATAACGCAGGATATCAGAAAACTCTACTATTGATTTCGTTGCCCCTTGCCTATATGAAATGTAACGACATTTGTGTTATTATTTCATGGAGCTTAACTACATTTAACTCAAAGTACAAATAAATAGCCCAAGTGTTAGGTCATAATGCGGTAGCTGAAGCTTGAACACACGGAAGAGAAGAATTCCAGGAAGAAGCATTTGTCTGATTCGAGGTGGCGATGGATAGAAGACTGCGCAATGCAATAAAATTCCAGACGTCTAATAAAGCTCCAGCAAATGATCTAGGTGTTACCAGTTTCTGTTGCATGGTTTCGTCTAAGTGTACCAAGGCACATGCATCCTGAAACCCACTGGAAGAGCGAATCTTGCACATACATGAAGCACATCATACTTCTTTGCTGGGGGAACTAAGAGTATTTAAACTTATATCCAGTAGAGGAATTATTGTAGCTAAGGGCCGGTTTCACCAGTTCCGCTTAACGAACTAAGGGTGGTTTAAACTATCCTCAAGGATGTGGCCCGTTGCACCAGACCATAATTAAAGTAGGTTTAGATTAAGCGGCCGTGCTCGGTGGTTTAAGACATAAGGATGGTTTAAGCCGTTCACTCATACGCCAAAATGGCGGCCGGCCCCATTGTGTCAATCCATATCTCAGTAGGTTGGAGGTGTTGTTATATAATGTAGTGAACGAAATAATAAAACAAATATTATTAAATGGTTTATAATGACGGCACAATACACTAAAGAGATATTTTCTTCCGTGTGATAATTTGCTAAGCAGTAGTATATATGCTACTTGATAAAGCCACAACGTTTAAATCGTGTTTGGTTGAGTGGATAGCATTCCTGACTCCTGCCCGGAGTGCCGGGGTTCGAATACCAGCGGAGAGGAATATTTTTGCTTGACTTTTATTGTTTTTATTGTTTTATAATTACTCAGTCCTTATAATATACAGCCTACATAGTGTGCATTTCGCGATGCAAATTAAATATATACGTATAACATTCTTTCAGCGCGCTGCCACAGGGATTCCCTTCACGTTCCTAAAATCGCGGTAGCTTGTACTACAGACATCATAGCTTTTGACAACGTATAATGAAATACTCTTCTTTATATTGTCAGTACCGCAATGTACATTTTTGGTTGTTAAACTAAATAATGGCCCAGGGACGGACGTAGAAATCCTTAGCGAATGACGATCTAGCCTATTGTGGATGCTTGCAATACAACATGCTGTGTCATTCGTATACATACTGTATATATCATTAGAAAATACGCACTATATGTGCTTAATGCTATAAAGTATGCGAAGGCCTATTTATAAAACAAGAGATAGAATGCAAACCAAGTAAGAAAACATAACCTTCGCAAGATGCAACCATCTCAATGTGGGGTGTAGTCAATAACATGTTCAGGAAGTACCGTTATGATAATGAAAAATACACTGCATTATATTTCAACAGCGGTTTTCCCAGCGTCTACTACAGCTGATGCTCACGTCTCGCAAACACAGTGGGCAATTCTTTCTACAACTAGTAATCTATTTTATAGTCGCCAACCCAAAAGTAGAACAGCTGTAGTCGTGGAAAATTATTGCAACGGCTAGAAACAAATGATAATCGTAACCAACATGACAAACAAAATCAATCTCGGAGGATCAATACTGCCGAAATTATTTCATATTATATGTATGATGCGAATACAATAATAGCGTTCAAATAGCTCCCTAGATACTTAAGCTGTCATTCCTTCCTTATATTGCATATGATCGTTATGCAAGTAATTCTGCACGGCTGGGGTTATGTTGGCATAACGGTAAGATTGCGTATTCTTTGCTGCACGGTGCATTTCTCACGCAACGAAGATCTTGGACTCCCACCGTAGACTCAGTTCACCTAAGCGAAGTACGAGTCGGGTTGGTGCAACATCCAGCCTTAAGCCGTCGTATTTAAGATCGCTTAACCGTAAACCACCCTTAGCAAAGCAGGGTTTAAGCGGCCTCGTGGTGAAACCGGCCCTAAGAAACACATAATTCATAAAGATCACAAATGACGAGACTGGCCAATCTATTTTTCTATGCCTGAAAATGAGTTACCGTGAACGGTATTATTTTACATGGTGTCACCTTTCCGTTCCCCAGCGTTCACGAATCTTACTGATTTAGTCAAATTCTTCCTTATGCAAGACTTCTTCATGCGTTAAAAGATTTCCTTTCCTACAGCGTCTTGTCTCCACCGTAAAGAGGTAACAGAATATGGAGATTTGCTGGAATTGTATTACGCACTTGGCCGTTAAAGCCAATATTCTAATGTCTAATAAATTCTTATACACTCGCCCTAGCTCTTCCCACTAGCGCTCTGCCAGCAACGCACTAAGAGGTAAAAGTTTCAACTAGAGAATATGCAGTCGTATACGTAAGAATTACAGTATAGAGAACAATTCGTGTGTTCGCGATGAATGTGAGCTATTCTTTAAGACAACTCGCGATACATCTTGTTAAAATATAACAATTCTAAAGTGTTTGCGATGAATGTGAACGATTCGATAAAACAATTCGTGATACAGTGCATCTTGTAATTTTTAAAGTTAAAGTATTCGAAGTGAATGTGAACGATTCTTTATGCACATTGTTTGTGATGCATCCTTTTAAAGAAATGGCACACTAGATTATTTCCAATTAAAGGAATATTCAATTCACATGGACTAAAGCGTATTTTTTTCTTCTGGAAGTAGTCGAACGTTTCTAGAAAAGTAACGGTACGAAGTCAGATATCAAATTTTGAAAAATAATTTACACATTAATTAAAGTCTTTCCAGGATGAAACAGGTTTGGGTGTCTAGTTTATCACTAGTCCTTTTTAATGAGGCAATTTGGAGTCTCGTCCTCGGAATTGCCACTAGATATCACTGCTCGCAGTGCCTCCTCGCCTTCCCTTTTGGGAGGTAGGCTTTGGCCCATCTCCTGGCTAGGACACTACAAGGAACATGCATTCATACTGTATTTGAACGAATGGAAGCATGACCATGAATATAGAACGCCGAACAAGGCATTTTAAAGCGATAAATTCAATTGATTTGTACAAAATGACTTGATGACAAGAAAGAACACACTACATATTTTTATTTTCTGTCGCAAAACTTTTTCCTCCAAATCTACCAAAATATCGATTTTTAACCCCGTACAGTATAAGGACGAGCGAAACATTAGGCCCCACCAAACTGTTTTCAGCTTGAAATGACCTCCACAAAGATGCTCTTTTTCTATTCAAAATTGAGGTTCTGACTTTGTAACGTTCACTGATCAAACTGAAATACTGACGGTAACGATACGAGCCGAGGAAAAATATAATTTTGTCCAGTTATTTACATTTACGAGTGTTTTTTGACGTCTACAAAGGAATTCCAAAAATAAGTTAAACAGAAAAATAAAAAACAAAGTGAGTAAAGAAAATAAATTGAACTACTGTCGACCAAAGTATTATGTGTACTCGAGTTTGAAGGTTGTTTGTGAAGTAACCAATAGACCTACATAAAATCCAATAGCATCATCATTTTCGTCGTTCTATATTACGTTAGCTCATGTAGGTTTGGAATTTTTAATTTATATTTTAATATTTTTTGTCGCAGTTGGAACACAAAAAGTGCACGTTTTTAAGCGTGTTTCAACCATGCTTCATATTTAAGAATTATTATCTCAAAAAACCCGTCATCAGATCGAGTCCAAATTTTAACACAATATATATTGGAATGTTGTATAACTGGTTTATTAATGTCAAAATTTTGCGTGTCCAAGAAAAAAAGTTGTTATCATTTCTGTAAGGTAACTTTTTCTCGGCTCGGGGTGGTTAGAAAATGTAGTTCTTGGTCGCGATGTAATCCTTATACATCAAAAATTTATGCTGTATGACTGTGAAATACGCAAATTAACGCACTTATTTAATATCGGTTTGTATTTGTAGGCGGAAATAACATATCGTTCACCAGCTACCCGCTCCGGGAAAAGCGGTACAGCGTTGCTGTGATGGAGCCCATCACTTCCGAGCGAGGCACGCCATGATGCGTGATGGGCTTCAAGCAAAATTTTGAAATTAATAAACCAGTTATACAACATTTCAATGTATATTGTGTTAAAATTTGGATTCGATCTGATGACGGGTTTTTGAGATAATAATTCTTAAATGTGACGCATGGTTGAAACACGCTTAAAAACGTGCACTTTTTGTGCTCCAACTGCGACAAAAAATATGAAAATATAAATTAAAAATTCCAAACCTACATGAGCTAACGTACAATAGAACGACGAAAATGATGATGTTATTGGATTTTATGTAGGTCTATTGGTTACTTCACAAACAGCCTTCAAACTCGAGTGCACATAATACTTTGGTCGACAGTAGGCATTTAGTGCCCGATTGAGCTGACCACCGTTATATGTCATTTATTTGGCGTTATAATGTGATTATTCCAGTTGTCGCTAATCGAATAATTCAAATGCTTATGTTGTATGGCGCAAGAAACCACATTTACTTCGAATAGAGCTGGTGAATATTTTCTTATTTCTTATGGTCAACTTACGTTTAGATGAAGCACCGCGTTGATCAAGCTGTTATAATAGTAATTTTTTTATGGATATGCTGTAGAATTTGTTGTGTGATGTTCGCAGATTGATTTAGCCCCACTTGCCTCTTCGAAATCTCCGCTGTAAGTGAGCAATCTCTCTGGGGTTGTCACATCCATTAGCTATCAGTCTAGATAACAATCCGTTAAATACCGTGGCGTCCGTCACTAGCGTTGGTGTCGCCTGTTGCGGTGTCTCCCCTCCCGTCGCAGGGTTGCCAGAGGGTACCATTTATGGTAAATCTTGCCATTAAAATGTTCTGTTTTGTAAAATATGCCGTGTGTTTAAAACTGCATTGAAGAGGGCGCGATTGATTCTATTTTTGTTTTAAGGCCCTCTGCAGTGGTTTTATTTGTTTTATATTCCCAGTTTATTTTAATTTTATATTTTACAAAAGGTCATTTGTGTTGGATAAGAAAATATAGGCTACAACTTATTCTGAGCCCAGTGATAGGTCGGCCGAAAACTACTAACACTCTCAGGCAGTGACAGCATATCACCTTGACAGGTGATTGCAGGAAGAAATTAAGAGTCTGATGCCCGTAAACCGGGCCCCTTTCACTTTAGTTTGAGGGATAAATATTTGGAGGGTAATAATAATAATAGTGCATTGAGTACTTTGCCTCTGGCTATAGTCTAATAAATGACTTATAGCCAGAGTATTTACAGTGCATTGGTTTTTTAATTGTGCAAGGATAATATATAGTTTGTTTAATTCATTAATTACTGGGGCAATTAATTAATTATTGAGGGGCAGTGCAAATGAAAAAGAGAGTAGCAGTCAGTTTCAAAACAACAAATGATATTTGGTGTCATCCACTTTGATGATGTTCCCGGTGAGGTCCGCACCCCCTAGTACATTCAAATCAACAATAACTCACTACATTGCCTGAGGGGTTGGCCACGGCTAGCTCGCTCGGGATGCTGTCAGGTGGGTCGTGGGATCGACAGAAACATCACACTTTAGCACGCACTACAATTCATTTTCATTAACATTTTTCCCCAATCCAAAGCGAGGCTTATTAAAACTATTATTATTATTATTATTAGTAGCCTATTTCAATCAAAAAACCTACTATAGGTCTGTTTTTCTCCTTTCATACCCTCTAGTGGTCTCTCTTATTTCCTAACGAATTTTAAAACTTATCAGATCCAGAACTTTTCTATTTTTATTATTATTATTATTATTATTAAGCTGAAGCTGCCGCTGTACACGATTATAGAACCATCCACACCATGACGAGCAGGGATATATATAGCTTTGCTCCATTTAGCATAATATGCGAACATCATCCCCACACTGCTGTAAACTGGCGAACAAAGTTTTAGAGTCTATAACTAAGTCAAATCCCTCAATCATTATATTAAATAAGTCGTATGCGAACTTAAGGTCAGATCCCACATTGTTAAACCCCTCAACTATGTCATATATTTTTAGTGACAATTATTTCCAATTTTTTAAATCACCTCTGAAAAATTATTTTAAAATCCAAACATTTCTTTTAGCCCAAATCAAACTCAAATCCACGCAGAGGATTGCTTGACGCACCGGTACCTGGCGCATAACACATGACTATGACATTTCAGATTAAAACGTATAAAAGCGAAAACCTCTACCAAATAAGGAACTTCTCTCTACCTTCAACACCAAGACTACGGAGACAGCCGTTTTTTCACCCCCCCCCCCCTCTTCCCCCCCACCACCGTTAGGCCTCTCATTTCTTCTAAGCTTCTCCGATACTACCTCAAAAACCAACACACACAAGAACAGTTAAGAGCCTACGTTGTTGGCCACAGGATGGCTGTCCAACGTCCGACCTCCCGTAACTTAAAAAAGTCCTCTCGGCACGCCGGAAGACGGAGGTAGATTTCACCGGACAAACTTGGGGATAGGCGAAAATAGGCAGAATATACAGGTTTTCGTAGATGGATCAGACCTCATTTATTGCGAGAAAGTATTTTATAATTGGAGATTAATTAACTTTGTTTTTCGTCATTTTATGCATATTTTAAACATTTTATTGTCTTATGATGACGGTAACCTTCTTGTCATTTGGAGTCCATTTTTATACTTGTGGTCACACTGTCCTTATGCAAGGTTTCGACACTTATGTGTAACTATGTAACGGTCTGTTACTTCTTCACGAAAAATTATATCTTCCGCAGAGATTTTGGTTGGTTTCTCAGTTTAGGGGCTGCGACAACGCGGTCATGTAACCCCGTGTACTTTGGGTGAGTGTAGAATCTGTCTGATAAACGGTGTGAATTGTGATGGCTGTATTAGTCTGTAATTCAGGTAAGGACTGCAGACGGTCAATTTCAAGCAGTAGTTCCTAATGTTGCTACCAGATACTACCGTCAACGACACCTAGCTGTGAACTTGGCTACTAGATGCCACCGCAACCAGCAACTCGCAACGAACGTTGGAACTTCCCCTCCAAAGGAAAGCTTACTGAGGGATTTTTAGCGCTCTTAGAAAATCCGACGACTTTGGCCGGCTTTGAACCCGGGACCTTGGGCATAGAAGTTCAGCATGCTACCAGTTACGTCACCGAAGCCGCTTCACACTTAGTCAGATGGAAATCTAAATCTGATCTCGTGCAAGTGCGTGGTCATGGCAACGTCTGATGGCTCATCTCTCATCAATTTAGTAGTGTTGCCATGGCAACCACTGACAGCTCTTGGCATTTTCTTATAATTCCGAAATCATTTTTCTCATCCCTTGGCGTAATGGTGGGTCATATCAAAAATTCTTTCAGACAAAAGTTTTAGGTAATTATTAGGGGAATATTGTCCATTTGAACGGTTTTGATATTGTGCCTATTAAGAGAGATATGATTAATGTTTCCCGAAAAACCCACTTTTTCCCACCCCTTTGGTCAATGGTTGGTGCTATAAAAAACTTTTCAAACATCAATGTTTGGGCTTTATCCGACACATAGTATGAACTTTGAACGGATTCGATATTTCACATATTAATAGAGTTATAGCAATATTTCACTTTTTCGAAAAAAAAGCCCCCCATTTTCACCCCCTTCGACCGATTTATCCCAGTAACGAACTCGACCGAGATTTTATAGGTATACATATTTGGTAGAAATATTCAAAGTGATTGGTGCAAAATTACGGCAGTTATCGTGTCCACAAGAAACTGATATATATATATATACAGGGTTATTCACCTAAGATGTTACTCGCCAATATCTTCTAAACCGTTAAAGATATCAATATTCTGTTTTCACTTTTGGAAATGGTGCTAAGGGGCTCATACAGTAACTTATACTGTTTTTTCCTTTCTTTGTGAATAGCTGAGATATTGGTACCAACTTCGTTTTTCTTAATGGAACTATACTAATTTTAGCATACAGGGTAAATGATTTCACTGAGACATACTCAACGGTGTTATTATTTCCCAAATCGGACGAGTACTTTTTGAGAAATCGATGATATGAAAATTGGGCTAGGCCACGCCTTCTTTCGGTGACGCGTTGTGTGAGAGCGAATGGCTGGTACATAGCTTGTTGGTGCGCTTAAATAGCGTCACAGGTGTAGTCTGTTTCAAAACAAAATGAATGTCCTGTAGTCAGAATCGTAGTCGTTATTAACGAAGTTTGGTATTTTGGGAAATGTAAATCAGTGATGAAAAGAAATAGAAGAATGAAGTTTCATTTGTTGCCTAATAAATTCTTCCGTCACTTATTGATTGGAATAATGGGACGATTTAACATTTCTATTCATTTCTTATAACATGTAGAATAAATAGTGTAATTCACCTAAGATGTTACACGAAAATAACGTCTAAACCATTAAGGATATCGGTATTGTGTTTTCATATGCGTAAATGATATCCAGGGGATGGAAAATAATGTGCTACTGGTTCTAATGGGGTAAGAAAAAACCGAGATGTTGATACTATCTCCATATTTTGAATGGAACGGCACGAAATCATACGGCTGGTCTATAAGTTCAACTGCGTACAAGTTTAAGTTTTATTTATTTATCGTATGGCTTTTAGTGCCGGGAGTGTCCGAGGACATGTTCGGCTCGCCTGAGTCTGTAGCTGCTTCCAGCGGATACCCTATATAAAGGATGAGCTACAAGTTCCGTTCAATTTCAAGTAGTTCCAACGTTCGCCACCAGATATCAATGATACCTAGTGGTGAACGTTGGAACTTTGATAGAGCGTTCCAGGACCTTCTATACTACCGGACCTGACACTGCAATCCAAGATGGCCGCCGTAGTTGGTGGTCGGACATTAAACGCATGACGTGTGTCAGAATCCAACACAACACAAAATAACATCATGACGCGATTTTGTCTGCTGTTAATTCATTTTATGGGCTTGGGACATCTTGGTCATCAGCCCCGTGCAGTTGGGTGTGGGTTGAATTCCTCCGATTAATTGATGACTGTGGTAGTGTGTGTGGCTGTGTAAGGGACAGGCATGGGGAGGTGCTCCGGGAGTTAAAATAAGGTACTACCGGAGTTCCACCAGGAAAGGAATAAAATAAAATAATGTTGAGGCCCACAGGAGAGATCTGCAGAATATCTTGACTGAGTGAACAGGGAAAGTTGTAAATGTTCTTGTAGGAATCTCTTTTTAGTAAGTTACATATTATTCGGGGTGTTTTTGCCATCTCTTGATTAATGCAGTACATTTGAATTTTTCTGTCGGCACAGGCTAGAGGAAAATGAGGCTTTTCACCGATGTCTCAGTCTCACTCATGGCTGTGATTATATGGAAGCTACTGAGGTATGAGTGGTGCTTAGTAATGAGACATTCAGGGCACAGTAAGTGCCTGTGCCATAGGGTTAGTACTGCTGTACTGACTCAGTGAGGAAAGCAATGACAAACTACCTCACTCCTCTTCTTGCCTAGTACGCCTCAATATAGCGCTGCCATGGATTTTTGTGGGTATGTACCCACATAACCTAACGGCAGTGCCTTTTGAGGATCCAACCA
Organism: Meconema thalassinum; assembly: GCA_946902985.2. Taxonomy (NCBI): domain Eukaryota; kingdom Metazoa; phylum Arthropoda; class Insecta; order Orthoptera; family Tettigoniidae; genus Meconema; species Meconema thalassinum. Next base: position 306,636,422 of record OX336390.1, read on the forward strand.
GCCTTCGGGCTGACTACCTAACAGACAGACTGACATATTCATCTTAAAAATAAATGTGACCAACCAGGTGGTGTAGTTCTTGGTTGTCACTTCTGGGGTCCAAGTTTGATTTCTGACTGTCAAGAAATCTTAATTCTAGTCTGAGGGTAAGAACGGGGTACACACAGCCTAGTGAGGTAAACCGGGAAATGTTGGGTTCAATTCTCCGCTTAGCCACCCAGCAAGTGGTTTACCATGGGTTCCCACACATACTGAATATAAATGCCTAGGTAATTTCCTATCATTAGGTCACGACTGCCTCCTGTAAATCCGTCAACAAGTAGGCTAGTCGTATTCATTCATTCATTCATTCCTATTCATGAGATTAAATGGCACTCTGTCAAACGCATGACGTGTGTCAGATTCCAACCCAACACAAAATAACATCATGAGTGATTTTGTCTGTTGCTAATTCATTTTATGGGATTGGGACTTCTTGGTCATCAGCCCTGTGAAGTTGGGTGTGGATTGAATTCCCCTGATGGGAAATTAGAAAATAGGCACCAATGGCTTATCTTTATAATAATTGGATTTGCATCCAGTCACACAACAGTTTCAAGGCATATCACCACAATTTTAGCATAGCCTACCGCATCATTGATAATGGAACGGAAAGCCCTACCACCTCTAGAAAGAGAGCCGTCTACAGGTTCACAAAGCTCCCATTTCGTCTGACGTGCAGTCCGTTTCTACTATCGGCTGCAATCATAGAGCTAGCAGCTATTCACCAAGCCCAGTTTCCTATCGCCGCATCGCTCATAGATCAAAACACCTTCATGGATGATTTCGCTTCAGGTGCAGATGACGACAACGACGTATTTGCACTGTACTACGAGCTCGCATCCCTCGTGAGGCCAATCCAGCTTCCACTTGCTAAATGGGCGACAAATTCATTTCAGCTAACGGGCATATGGAAGGCAGAAGGACGAAAGATCTCACACAATGCTCATGTATTGGGAATTTCCTGGCACACAGATACTGACACGTTTTCACTCGCCCAACAGGAAGTTACAAGCAAATTGGAAACAGCGGTAGCAACTAAACGGACTCTGTTACAGGCCACTGCTAGTATCTACGACCCCTTAGGTTTGATTTCACCGGTATCTGTAGTGGGAAAAATGCTCTTCCAAGATACCTGGACAAGCGGAGTTGCATGGGATGACATCTTGCCTCACGACCTGGCAACTCGCTAGCGAGACTGGTTGTCCACACTACCTGACTTGCAACGCATCACCATACCAAGGTGGATAGGAACATCAAATACAGTTAAATCACAAATACATGTCTTCTGTGACGCGTCGGAGAGATCGTAAGGCGCCGTTCTGTACATGAGAAACACCCATCACAAGCACGCTCAAGTCCATCTGATCTGCAGTAAGAGCCGACTTGCGCCAGTGAAGGAGGTCACACTCCCTCGACTTGAGCTTCTGGGTGCGTTAATGGGGGCAAGACTTCTCCGTTAATACTGCAAGGCAACAAATTTCAATATCAGGGAAGCTATTCTTTGGAGCGACTCATCAGTTACACTAGGATGGATAAGGATTGACCCAAATCGTTGGAAAACGTTTGTCTGCAACCGAGTGACTGAGAGTCAGGCTTCCACAACTCCATCACAGTGGAGACACTGCCCTGGCAAGGATAACTCAGCCGACCATTTGACAAGAGGAGTAAGAGCAGATAACCTGTACAAACTGACTGAATGGTGTAGCTAAACTTACTGCGAAACAACTCCCACTGGTAGTTTATTAAAACGGGATCCACACCAAGTACGTGATAAGATTGATATCCTTGAACTAACAGGCGTATAATTGGAAGAGGGAACACTGCAGACAATTTAAAAAGTAGGTTATGTTCCTACGTACGGTAATCAATTTTCAGATTTTCTTAGACCTTAAATTGGAATACGTTAATTATTACTATGCTTGCTCATAATTAATTACCATTACTAATAATTTATAAACCCTAAACAGAATAATAAATTGACCAAACTTACCCACTGATTGGCAATAGTATTCATGGTATCACAAGCGTAACAGAAGTCACCGGTATCTCGTATTTATGAAGCACTAATGCAGACATTTACTTACACGAACGTGTAATATTATTAAGCAATGATCAACAAGCACAGATAATCAAGGGAGACGATTGCTAACCGAAATTCACACCACTATCACATCGTAAACAAAACGACTCAAGTTATAAACAAAGCATGTAATCACCAACAGCGACAGCCATCTTTCATCAGTCCCGCCGCCAGTGTCAGGTCCGGTATTATAGAAGGTCCTGGAGCGTTCTGACGAAATCTAACCTAACAAATTTTGCTTTACACAAGTTTAGTCTGTGAAAGGATCTTTTACATGCCATAAATCTATGACATGGGACCGCCGGCTTTACTTCCCCTCCGAAGGAAGACATACTGAAGGATTTTTAACGCTCTTAAAAAATCCGACGACTTCGGCCGGGTTTGAACCCACTATCTTGGGCATAGCAGTTCAGCATGCTACCGACTACGCCACCGAAGCCGCTACAAGTTTAAGTATGTAAGTATTTTCAAAATCGGACAGTTACTTTTTGAGATATCAATAACAACATACGCTGTTGTGCATGCCGCATCAGACAGTGTACAGTCGGGCAAATAGGTTCGTGGGTGTGATTCCAACCACAGGACAGATACTAGGCATGTACTGTAAACTATCGTAGGCTACACATAATGTGATGTACCGTAACATACCCTGGGTGTGCAACGTTATTGTATGACTGGCGAACTCACCACACACACCCAAGCAAACGGGGCTACCTGACCACGCTATCAAAGCCCCGGAAATGAAATTCTGTAATAACAAACAGTCACTCTTCTCCATACCCCGTCGACTTTCTGAATCACGTGTAGCGGCTTGGATTCTTAGCTGTCGCTGTGGTGATCCGGGTTCAATTCCCGGCTCTGATAAGCAATTTAATTCTTGTCTGAGGGCTGGAACGGGGTATACTCCACCTCGTTAGGCAAACTGAGAAGGGGTGGGTTCGATACCCATCTCAGCTATCCTGGAAGTGTTTCCGTGGTTTCCCACGGCTACTCCAGGCAAATGTCAGGTGGGTTCCTTACTGACGACAACGGCCACCTCCGTCCCAATTCCTCACCTAAATTAGGAATACAGTACACCACTACAGACATCAAAATAATACAGGTTATCAGATACTTTCTAACACAAATACAGCACCCCCCCCTCCCCCCCCCCCCCCCAAGAACATGGGGCTACATGACCACGGTGTCCAAGCTCCGGAATGAAATAACAACAGTGATTCTCTGTACCCCTTCCAGTGTTTTAGTCACGTACGTCTGGAGAGGTCACCTCCGTGGTGTAGTGGTTGCGTGCTTAGCTGCCACTCCGGAGGTCCGAGGTTCGATTCCCGGCTCTGCCATGATCAAGCGGTCAAGCTGTTGGGCTCTCACCAAGCTGGAATGGGTTCAATTCCCGGTCAATGCATGTGAGGTTTTCGAAGTGTAATGCCATGTCCTGTGGTTCGGATTCCAAGTAAAAAGGAGGTCTCGTGGCTCATAATCACAAGATTCACGGTCACGTACAACTACAATCTTCCTTCCTTCCTTTAATGGTTTAGACGTTATTTCCGTGTAACATCTCAGGTGAATTACCCTATTTATTCTACATGTTATAGGAAACCGACAGTAGTGGCTGCGCTCGCTAAAGCGCTGCGTTAGGTCATGGGGCCAAGCTCTCTGCTGACTCGGTAGACGGGTGGGTTCGAGCCCCACCGTCGGCCATCCTTGAAATGTTTTTCCGTGGTTTCCCATTTTCAACTCCAGGCAAATGCTGGGACGGTACCTTCTGACAGGCCACGGCCGCTTCCTTCCACATCCTTGCCCAGTTTCATTCATCTTCATTCATTTCATATCTCATTAACTCCTCTCATGAGGTTGGTGTCAGGATGGGCATCCGACCGTAAAAGTCATCCGCCACAAAGACTTCCATCGCATCTCATCCCCGACCCCGTAGGAAAAACGGGAATAATAAGGGGTAGACATACATACATACATACATACATTCTACATGTTATAGGAAATGAATAGAAGTGTACGCAACCATCTGTTAAATCGTCCCATTATTCCAAACATTAAGTGACGGAAGAATTTATTAGGCTACAAATGAAACTTCATTCTTCTATTTCTTTTCATCACTGATTTACATTTACCAAAATACCAAACTTCGTTAATAACGACTACGATTCTGATTACAGGACATTCATTTTGTTTTTAAACAGAATACACCTATGACGCTATTTAAGCGCACCAACAAGCTATGTACCAGCCATTCGCTCTCACACAACGCGTCACCGAAAGAAGGCGTGGCCTAGCCCAATTTTCATATCATCGATTTCTCAAAAAGTACTCGTCCGATTTGGGAAATAATAACACCGTTGAATATGTCTCAGTGAAATCATTTACCCTGTATGCAAAAATTAGTATAGTTCCATTCTGAAAAACGAAGTTGGTACCAATATCTCAGCTATTCACAAAGAAAGGAAAAAACAGTATAAGTTACTGTATGAGCCCCTTAGCACCAATTCCAAAAGTGAAAACAGAATGTTGATATTGGCGAGTAACATCTTAGGTGAATAACCCTGTATATACGTACATAAATTATATATAAACTTTTGAACTGACGGTGGTTTTGGGGTCTGGGGGATGAGAAACGCGAAGATATGTCGAAATTTTCCGGAAGTCGAAACATGGTACCCATTGCAATAGTTAGCTTTCCAATGAAATCTACATAAAATCAGTAAACCCAAAGCTTCAAAACTTCTTCTCAACCCTCAACAATAGTAAATATTAACATCTACACACCATAAAATAACTTATTTTAATCATAACAGCGCAAAAATGACCAATAACCAACCACCAATCACAGATCAGCACTCACCTATAGCAACCAATCAGAACCAAACACACATCCTGTACCGGTCATGGCAGGCGATATTCAATTAACAACTAACAGCATCGGCAGGAAAGAGACTAGTCCCTATTTAAGACCTACATTCACTTCCTCTCCGAACATAAGCTGAAGCAGTCTACTACTCTTATTCCCCCCCCCCCCCCCTTGCATGTGTCACTAGCATTGAAATATAAAACCCAAGCATAAAACATTATAAACTCAAAACAAATATTTTTGGGTAAAGACGCCTAAATATTTTACCAAAACATTTTAAACGTCCCTTAAACATAAAAATTATACACAATGTATTCCCTCAAAATAGAGTAAAAGGAGCCTAGCCCATAGGCACCAGACTCTTCATCCCCATCTGCGTATTGTAAAAATTCCGAGTGCGCACTGCATAAGAGTACTGTAGTAGTAGGGCATGACAGGGTCCTTCCCTAACCAACACATGGCAAGAATTTCTGTCACTAGCCTTGGCCAGAACATTTCGCCATAAATACATGCTATTTATATTTCGTGCAAGAGAAGTTCCATTATTGTTGGCATTTTTGCTTGGATGTATCCGCTACCCTTGCTGTTACTGCCATGAAGTGAAGTCTAGACAAAAGAGTTCAATAGGGCAAGAAATACCAAACCAACCTTAAGGATGTGTGATAGAACGGATCACTGATACGATGGGGATTGTTCTTTAAGAATTTTTACCTCTAGATCACTAATACATAACCGACAGCAGTGGCTACGCTGGCTAAAGCGCAGCGTTAGGTCATGGGGCTAAGCTCTCTGCTGACTCCGTAGACGCGTGGGTTCGAGCCCCACCGTCGGCCGTCCTTGAAATGGTTCTCCGTGGTTTCCCCATTTTCAATACCAGGCAAATGCTGGGACAGTACCTTCTGACAGGCCACGGCCGCTTCCTTCCACATCCTTACCCAGTTTCATTCATCTTCATCCATTCCATCTCTCATCTCGACGAGCAGGTTGCCCATGGGCGCCGGCTATAAAGACTTGCACTCGGCCTCTCAGGAGGCCACACGACAAAAAAAACTAATACATATAAGATTATTTTCTTAATAACTCCAGTGTTCTGCTATCAAATAAATCGAAAGTTTTGTCACTTAAATTAATTTGTGTGCGTATATGAACAAGGTCCAGTTCCTGGCCTCTAGTTTATTTCATTTTGAACTTTAAGTTTACCCCGTTATTATACTGGTATGAGATGCAATGAAAGAGTTTGTGTCGGGTGGTTTTTACGGCCATAAGCCCTTCTTAACGCCAACCTCATGAGAGGAGTTAATGAGAGATGGAATGAATGAAGATGAATGAAACTGGGCAAGGAGATGGAAGGAAGCGGCCGTGGTTTATTAGAAGTTGTCTGAAGTTGAAAATGGGGAAACCATGGAAAACAATTTCAAGGACGGCCAACGGTGGGGTTTGCATTCACATCTACTGGGTCCTCATGGCCTAACGAGCATACTACTACTGTCGGTAACACTGAAAACTATCACTAGGGCTCGGATTTTTAGGTGTTACAAATCGGGAAATTATTTATTTTTTATGTATTAAAAATACCTGAAATATTTGACAAAAAGGTAAACATATTTAATTGGCATTTAGTTTATTAATGCGAATATAAACAATATGCAGTACTCACGAATGCAATTTATGCTATGCCTCACTGACTACTGAAGAATTACAATACACAACGAGATACATCTTCAGGTTGTTCAACACAAATGACCGACGAATATCGCGGAACACTTCTTCTGAAGGCGTGAAACTGGGGCAATATGTTTCTTGCCCTTGAGGTGTTGTGTAACTTGAGTTCGCTGTTCAGCCTAGATTGTTTTCCCACATGGTTGGCAGAACAGAACGCCCCCATCAGAAGTAAAATTATCTTTAAATTCGGCAGCATTTTGCTGCAGACGATAACTTGTTGTTGTTTTTACTTTAGGCATCGTAGAACTGCCGTACACTTCACAGTGCCAGAAATGAACTGCATGTGAGTGACACTGGTTCCAGGTAGTTTTTTTTTGTGAGGGGGAGGTCCAGCACGTGGTACAATTTGACTATGGATGGACAAGGAAATCCCCGGCTTCCACAGTGAGTGGCACGGGACGACAAGTTAAGAATAACACAGTTTAAAGCTGACATACGCTCTGCATGAAGATTAGATAGCTTACAGGTTCTTCCCCGTTGTAGTAACACAGAACAAAAATTCAATGAACTGAAAGATCTAGCATATAAATATTATGTATTTTTATGTGCTAATAAGTGAAAAACAGGACTTTGTGTATTTATAGAAAAAAATGCTTAAAATATGTATTTACATAAAGAAATATTTATTTACCTAAAGTCCGAGCCCTATCTATCACACTACAATACTACTGTCGGTCCATTTTGAACTGAGTGTGAGCGTTTATATAAAAAGGTTACTGGTCTCTAATTTAGGAGAGGTTTCACATTGAACTAGACATTGCATTTCTTATAACTTGAAAAGAATATCAGGAAGTTAAAGGTAAATGCCAACATGCGTAAAAGAAGTTGCCTTTCCTAGCATATATTTCATGTTTTAGATTGTAAGATTTAAGGTTATATTTCTAGATGATAAACAACCTTACATACTGAAATCAACAATTAGCTGCTATGATACAGAGGCACACAGCCCATAAAATATGTTAGCTTAATATTGGAGGAATGGTCCCTTTTTGCACAGACACACACACTCATACGCGCGCGCGCGTGCGCGCGCGCATGCAATATTGCGCAAATGATCACACTCTCTTACTAATTGGAATGGAAATAATGTTTCCTGTGATAACATAACGGTTCGTTTACACTTACAGCTAGATGTAATGAAATGTTGATGATAGTCATAAGTTATATATTGTCATGAGCCCTTTTCATATACAGTACACACAATATTAATATTATAATGTATTGTTCCGCAATAGACCACATCTTCTTACGGATAGTACCGGAAACTAAGTTTCCTGTGTTAACAATGGTTTACTTACAGTTAGATGTCGTACGATATTGATCAAACTATAATTTGTTTAGTATTTGCAGGAATACGTGACAATGATGGTAGCAACTACAGTTACCCACACTAGGCTCTTCTTGACTGTCAGCCTGGGACAAGATAAGAGGCCAAGCCCAGTGTCTTGCGATAGTAATGGACCAATCACAGACCTGACTGCCAGGATTGTCAACGTCAATGGATTCTCGTCAATTCGAGTGGATTCCTAAATCATCTAGATGGTTGAATGTGAGATCTAGCGGGAAATCTGTATTATGTAATTCAATGTGCTATTAAGTTACAAGGGACAATGGCAAAATAATAGGGTTCATTAGCACTGAAAGCTACGTTTTAAAAATGCCTACATTACCTTTGTAGTTATTTGTTGCTGTTGTTGTTGATTCTTTAGGGGCGTTGTTTACATTCTTAACCTATATAATTCAGCTTCACACAGGTGTAATTAGTGGAAGGTTCTTTAACATGACATAAATTTATGACATGGGACCGCCAGCTTTACTTCCCCTCCGAAGGAGGGCATACTGAGGGATTATTAACGCTCTTAAAAAATCCGACGACTTCGGCCGGGTTTGAACCCGCGATCTTGGGCATAGAAGCTCAGCATGCTACCAACTACGCCACCGAAGCTGCTCACTCGACGTTAGGAGCCGCCTTGTATAGTTTGGATGCAATGGTCGATACTTAATGATATGAAATTACCGGTAATCATATTGAAAGGATTCCTTATTTACGTTTCGACCACATATTTTTTTCACTATTATTGACTAAGGTTACAAATATAATTGATCCAAATACTAAGTAGGATCGTCAAACTCCTGGGATTCTTGAGCGTGTAAGATGGTGCGTTGCTGCACACTTTGCCGTGATCATGGGGGTCGATATTTTGTTCAATATCTATAAGGAAACAGTTCTGCACCGTTCAATTGAACACATTGTAATAAAAGTGTACGTGTTTCATATGCACAATAACAGAGGTTTGCAGACAAATTGCACACTCACCCAAGTACACGGTGTCGCAAAGCCAATAAATGAATCATGTTATTGTTGTTCTTGTTTCATTTGAAGGGCTTGGACATGGTGGTCATTTAGCCTTGTGTACTTGGGCGAGTATGGAATTTTGTCTGATAACCTGTATTATTGTGATGGCATTGTATGTATTTGTTATACAGGTGAGGGTTGGAGGAAGCGGCCATGGCTTTTAGTTAGGAACCACCTCGGCATTCGCCTGGAATAGAAGTGGGGAACCACGGATAGCCACTACCAGAATGGCTGAGATGGGATTCGAACCCACCTCTTCTCAGTTTTGCCTAGTGTACCCCGTTCCAGCCCTCGGTGAAGAATTAAATTTCTTGGCCGAGCCAGAAATCGAACCCGAACCTTCAGCACGAGAGCCAAGAACGCTAACTGCCACACCAGAAGGTGGACGTAAATGAATCAACAACAACTCTATGGGGTTTGTTATTTACATAGTATGAAAGAGCATAGTAATGTTCAAAGATCAACTTGGTTCTCTCTTCCCTGCTTCAGTGTTACAAAACGCTGGTGGCATTTTAAGCGCCCACATTATAGACTAGTTCAGTGAGCCTCCTAGGCGCATATCAATACATAGCAGCTTAGCCGAGGTCGATGTGTCACGCTCCAAGACTGTCATGGCAATCAGTCATAATAATCGTGCTTCCCACGGTGGGTGAGTGGTCAACGTGTCGGTCTACTAACCCCAAGCTTGCAGGTTCCTGGCCGTGCGAAGTGATTTTTGAAAGGCGGCAAAAATTACGACACCATGTCATACGATGTTGGCATGTCAAATAACCCATTTGTTAGGCCCCTTAAAACAACAATTATCATCATCATCATCATCATCAAATAACCCATTTGAATTCAGTAGACCGTGTTCATAATGACAAAATTAATCTCGGCAGTTTCCGGCAACACAAAGTTCCTCATTTCTCTGCTAGAAAGCGCTATAATGTTCAAGGAGCTTAGATATCTAACCTCCTTGACTTTCATAGTGCTTCAAGGAACAACGAAATTCGACATGCAAGCTACCCTTTGGGTGTCAAATAACAAACCTTGCACCCGGAACTCGAGGCCATACGATATTATTATATCGTGACATCATTACCAATTTTAAAACATCGTCACTTTTTCGTCACTGGAAATAAAACTCTTGAAAAACACTGTAAAATTAAAATTTCCATGCAAGCCGCTGAAATACACCTAAAATGACAGTATAAAACTTACATGTAGTAGCAAGATGCAATGTATTCAAAGTCTAAGAACGACTACAAAGTCACCGCCCTCTGACTATAAAAGGATTGCCTGTCTGTTAGAGGGTCAGCCCAGAGGTTGGTCGGATCCTCAAAAAGTACTACCATACTCTATGTTGGTAGAAAAGCACAAAAACCCAGAGCAGTGCCATATTAAGGCGTGCTAGGCAGGGTCAGTAGTGAGGTAGTATGTCCTTGCTTTCCTCACTGAGTCAGTACATCAGCAGTAACTTTATGAGTAGAAACTTTCATGGCATCCACAAACACGGAAGTCCTTTATTCAGCACCACTCATACAGTACCTCAGTAGCTTCCATTTAATCACAGCCATGAATGAGACTGAGATATCGGCGAAAGGTCACATTTTTATTCTAGCCTGTGCCAATCGATAAATGCAAAAATACTGAAATCATCAAAAGATGGTAATCAGGCCAAACAAAGGGACTATCACTTGATAAATGATGTTATTCTGAAATTAATACTTGTATAGATGAGATATTGGCTTGAACGGTCACGTAGGAAGTACGACCAGTGTGTAACAAAAACCTGCAAATGAGCCTAACTTGGCACTCCTGGGCAACAGACACGATTTGCTGGATTTTAATACGGGAATAGTTTTATCGTTATATAACAGATTTTTAGCCTACTTTTCACATTTTGCAAAAATGAGGAAAAAGTAGACTTATGAGATCGATCCGGGCAAATGAGTGTCTGTCTGTCCTTCTGTCAGTCTAGCTGTGTGTGTGTGTGTCCACCTATCAACTCCTAAACGGCTGCAGCAATCGAAACAAAATTTGGTAGGAGTAAAGATCTATACCTGAATATCTCAATGCCGTATTTGAAAATGATGTCAGTGCTACCAACTACTGAAAAATCGCAATTGAAATTTGAGCTCCATGTTGGATATTTTGGAAGGTATGAATTGGAGCTATTTCAAAATTCACACACGTATAGATAATAATACTTTAGTTTAATTTCCAGGAGGCCATACATGGCAGTGCTGCCAAAATGATTATAAGTCTGCTGATAGGTCCAATTTTTAACTGCATATAACTTCTACACTATAAATTGGAATTCTACCAAATTTCGTATGTGCAATGTGTACATAAACAGATATGACTGAGAGTATTCTTAAGAGCCACCAGGGCTGCCAACGGTTAATTAATGCTGTCTCTATTGTTGTTACCCTAATATCAATATATCAGAAAGTATGCAAGCCAATAGCTCTAAATTTTGCACACGTATAGTACCTGGAATTCTAGATTAATTTGGAGTAACTAATATACGTCAGTGCTGCCAACATGATTCCAAGCCTGCTGATAGGTAAAATTTTAAAATTCATGTAACTTCTATACTACCTAATGTATTTCATTGAAAATTGGCACAACAATAGATCATATTATTTCAGATTATTTCTGACCAATACATGCATGACATTGTTGCCAACATGATTTTACGCGCGCTGTTAGATTCAATGTTTAACTGCATGTAACGTCCATGCTATCCATTGGACTTCAACCAAATTTTGTCTTCTGTACCTTAAGAGATGGAACTAAGAATATATTCAGTCACCAGGGCTGTCAACTGTAGTGATTTATTAGGCTACATTATGCCAGGCATACAGTATTTCGAACTAATTACATATTTCGATATTACCAACTTAATTTCGTCATTATTCTAGATAGATCCATATAGATTAATCATTGGCATGAATCTTAAATTTTAAGAAGAGTAGGCTCTTGAGTTCGTCACGGAACTTCTTGTTCTTGTTGTGAAGTAATTTAGGAACTTGGACATCGTGATCATCAGCCCCATGCACTTATGTGTTGGATTTGTATGATAACCTGTATTTCTGCAGTGACTGTACTAATGAATGTACGGTATTTGTTAGAGACAAGGGTTGTGTTAGGTACCCCGCCAGTGAGGAGTGGTAAAATCCTCGCATTCACCTGGAATGCGTGTGTAAGGCCAAGTAGGATGGGCGCTGTCAGTACCTTCCAGCGTTAGAGTTTAAATATGTTCAGTAGTGTAAGATCCAGAAATACTGAAGTGTTCCTTCATCTTACTGGAGTCCATATTAGAGTTAACTAGGGCTTTGGTACCGTCATTCCAACGGTATCGGGTGTAAGTCCCTGACGAGGAAAGGTTTAATTTTCCCCCAAGTCACATTCAGCTCGTAATGGTGGTAATTATAATGTACTTGCTTGTGGTACTCTCAGCCACTGTGCTCCATTAGCCTCGCATTTCAAATGTTCTCACATACCGTCTCTTTAATGCGAGTGCTCACAAAGTTGCATAGCTGAATATTGTGTGGCAAATTAGTTTTTTTTAACGCAAAAACACAACAAAGTGTGGCAAAATTAATATAGAGCAATGACACACACAATATGAATACCCCCGGGCCATAATGCGATGATGAACACCCGTCAGCTTCCTCGGTCGGTCAGTGTTAGAGTGTCCACATGCATATCCAATCATTGCAATGGTTTCGATTCTCGGCCAAAGATGTCGGATTTTTGAAGGGTGGAAAAAACTCACGGCACTCTCGAGTCGTACGGTGTTGGCTCGTAAAAGATCTCTCGTGTCGCGTTTGGTGATAATTGCAAGACAAAGTTTATTATATTATATTATTATAATTATTTTGGATGGGCCTACTGGGGACCACACTTGTTCAACTGTTGGGGTTTGAGTTTTACCTAGTACTGAAGCATCTTTTCCCGGTGTATTTTTTCTTTTCTTTTCTCCGACCAAGGGGATGCCCTTCTTTAGAGGTTTGTCCCGAAAACCACGGAATTCCTTAAGAATACGTCTCAGAGTTTATCTGTCTTGTAGATCTGTTAGTCCCAGCTCTTTGATGTCTTTCCCAGCTTCAGTCAGCCAAGTGGTACGGGCCTTATTGTTTCACCAGAAGGTGAACAGGCGGTTGGTCAGTCTGTTGCTGAAAGCCACCAAACCAATGACTTGCAGAAATTGGAAATGTGGAAGCTCCAACATCTGCATGGAAGACACCCTCATGAAGTAAGTCAAGCCCATGTCGACATGAATGCGTCGAACGTTTGACTGACTGCGGGGCAAATTTTCCCTGAGACGGAAGTATTTGTGTCGGCAATTCAAGAACAGGTCATCCCTACTAGAAACTATCTCTAGGCCATCATTAGAGATCTGTCAGTTAATGACGATAAATGTCACAATGGGTGTCAAATCCCTGAAAATATTCGACATATCATCTCTGGATACATGCAGCTGTCAGGAAATGAATATAAACGCAGGCATGATGCTGTATCTTACGGTACCGTAAGAGATGGAACTAAGATTATATTCAGTCACCAGGGCTGCCAACTGTAGTGCTCTATTAGGCTACGTTATGCTAGCTATATTTCGAACTAATTAGAAATTTTAATATTACCAACTTAATTTCGTCATTATTCTAGATAGGTCCGTATAGATTAATCATTGGCATGAATCTTAAATTTCAAGAAAAGTAGGCTCTTTAGTTCGTCACGGAACTTCTTGTTCATAAATGAAAATAGGCTAAAAATGGAAATGGTATATCAACTAACTAAATATGTCTACAAGAAGAAATCAATATCAATTAACGCCAAGATACGCCAATACTGCACAGTAACCTGACCTGACCCGTGCAAGCGAAGCCGGCTTTGTTGCATGTGATTTTAGCCTCTCAGCCCATCTAGGAGCCTTTAGTGCTATGTCAAGGTAATTTTGGGTTTAACAGCATGGATTGTATTGGGTTAAATGCATTGGGATCTAGCTGGCCAGATTGTGTCCTGAGGTTGAGGATGTGGGAAGGATGTAGGAGTACGAATTAGGGGGTATTTAGAGAATACCTTTACCTTTGCAGCATAATTTGTCATGTTATGACCTAAAGCTTGATAAAGAAAGATTGAGGGAGCCAGTGGGCTCGTAGATAATGTGGGAGATAAGAAGAAAGAGTAAGGGTAGCTAACAATATGCCAGAGGCAGTGTGAATGGGCCAGCGGCCCACTGTGTACCATCCCGAGTGGGCCGGCCGTGGCCGATCACCCGAGCAGGCACACAGCGGGTTCGCGGGGCAAGTAGGGGGTGATGAGTGAGTGCTTGGAGTGTGGAAGAACTAATTAGAGGTAATTAGCTGTTGGAGGATGTGAAGAATACTTGTAAGGGCTGTGTTATTGATTTGTGTTGTACTTGGAGGAGAAATGGGCAGAGAGAGAGGAGGGATAGGATGTGTTGGCACTTGCATATACGCTGGAACTGCCTATGTTGTTGTTTTAGGGCAATTTTAATATACCTAATCCCGAATACGATGCCGCGTGCCGCTCTCCACAGTTTGTACACGTGGGAGTGTCTCCCGGTACTGCGCAATCTCTATGACGGTGTGGACCGCCATAACGATTATACCTGGCTTCGTATTTGCATTCATATGCATTATGATGTAGTTCCTGGCAGTTGAAGCATTGTATAATTAGTGTGGATCGTTGTCTGAGAGGTGGGCGACGCGACGCCTGTGTATATGGACTTGTAGGGGAGGGGGACGTAGGAGAGGCAAGTGTAGCGGTGCTCTCTGAGGGAGAAGCAGCCACTGCAGTGTTGGGGGCGTGAGGGATATCGTAACCCTCTGATGGAGGAATGACCGATTTGCGCTGGACAGAGGCTTGAATGGTCTTGTTTTCCTTCTTGGGTCTAATGAGGGATTGATCGGTTTGTGTCCAGCGCCCGTCTATGTCTGGGACTGTTGTGAGGACTCGTGGAAAACTTCCGTGTCGTCCGTTTGAGTGGACTCGTTTAAGCCTACGAGAGTAGGAACTTCGTCCGTGTCATCTGTTTGTGTCTCCGCTGTTTCCTTACTTGTTTCCTGTGTAATGAGTATATGGGAGGGAAAGACTGGATGACTTGAGAGCAGTAGCGTAGCCAGGATCGACCAATGGGGGGGGGGGGGGGGGTTATATGTACTCAAGCCAAATTCTACCTGCATTTCGCCCCGCGGCGTAGCCACGCTCGTCAAACGTGCACCATGGTCGCGAGGGCAGCTGTCGTAAGTACGGATATCGTAGGTTCGAATCCCGGTGCTGACATTGGTTATCCTGAGTGTGTTTATTCCCCGGGTTTTGCCACACTCCCTACAGGAAATTGCCAGGATAGTGCCTTGCTCAAGTCCCGGAGTGGCTACTGCATCCCTGTCCAGGTACATTTACACGCACAACTACAATCATCACAGCAATACAGGTTGCCAGACAGCTTCAACACACTCCCAACTACATGGAGCTGATGACCAAGGTGTCTCAAGCCCCTCAAATGAATTAACAACTCTACAAGTATTTCCATTTCTCTGAGATGACATTACACAAGAAAAGTTCCATGTATTTTGATCCCGAATTTTTCGAGTAATACAATATGCTAAAAATACAAAACCAAATCAGTTCATTAAAAAATTAAGTTATTTTTTGACTAAAATGTCTCACCTCAATGGTAAATCTAGAACATTCCTGTTCCCCTGACAGGAACAAAATAAACTCAAATATACCTGTGCTACCAACATGAAGACTGCGTATCTCTCAAGAAGAGAAATTATTTACAGAAGTCTCAGCAAAAGTGGGCTTGCCCTCTCACGATGTATCATGTTGATTTATATGTATGTATTCTTTATTGTCAGACAGATAGAAATAATTCCATACCGGTACTCATTTTTATGTTTATTCAGTTTTTCCAACAAGATCCTGTGCTTTATATTGCAATTAGCCCTGAATGCCTAAAGCATCATTTTCGAAGAATTTTGTCTCCTACCAAGGTCCTTCTTACCTTACGAATGCTTCATGCTGCCGGAAAAAGGTTTAATTGCTTACACTACTCAGGCGACAAATTTCACTCATTCGTAACTGGGAGATAACCGTAATTCGGGGAATTGCTGGACATATATTTACGTAATATGAATCATCTGGGCTGACGGTTATCTCATGCTCAAGACGTTAATAATGATCCCAATGTTAGTGTTAATGTACCCATAGAATTTTTTAAGTCTTTATTAAATCGCGTTATTTTTTAGTAAAAACTAGATTAATTTACATATAACTTCTCTCCCGCCAAGAAAAGAATAAAAAAGCTAATATTGTCCCGCTGTGTGGGATTCAAATTTATTTGGCGCTAGCCTCAGTTTGAAATAAGCTATGAGTTATTTCGTGGGGGAAAAGTTAGATTGGCAACCCTGGGAGGACGGAGTTGTATTACCCGTGGCCTACGTTATATACAAGGCCTGGAAATGAGGCGCCAGACAACATTGCGAGCGATGGTTCGAACTTGTTCCGCATTTTGCCGCTAGGTTCACTGTCTGGCGCCCTTAATCGTACCGTTTGCATTACGTACAATGTGATTAGTGTGTCTGAATTTGGCGGTAAATAAGGTGTCCTAATGAGTGAGAAAGCTAAGGTGAGTTTAAAATTGACTGGCGAAGCGTGTCATATTATAGTTGTGCTTTCGTTAAGAGCAGTAGACTGCTGTTTGACTGATATTGAGATGGGTGCTAAGTGATCTTTATGAACAAGACGTAGTGAAAAATAAGTTTTAATCCTGTGTACTAGCGTAAATGTGACATGTATGTGTGATAAATACTTTAGATATAAATCACTGAATGATTTTAATAGAGTAAATCATGTGTAAATATTAATGTTATTATTGTGTTCGTCAAAAATGGTGTACTGTAGCGTGCCGTATTGTAAATCTCGTCAAGTTAAAGGCAATGGACTTTCGTTTCATACATTTCCATTGAACAATGACATACTGAAACAATGGGTTCTAGCTGTTTCACGTGAGGGGGTAAAGCCAGGGTCTTTGTGGACACCAAAACGGTCTTCTACTTTTTGTAGCAAGTATTTCAAGGATTCTGATTTATGTATAAGTACTACAAAGAGAACGCTCCAACCGAACGCATTTCCGAAGGTTTTTGAGGACTACCCCGAACATAAACAAGCACAAATAAATAGAAATACGCGCAAAAGAGCACGTGTCGATAGAGACATAGATATCAATAATAAAAGGAAATGTTCAGGTAATTTAAATTTTACGGAAGACTATTGTGATGAACGAATTGAAGAAAACCATGATCAACCACGTGTTAGTGTAGGAACGCTATGTTCTACAATCAACCAAACTCATTGCAAGTCAACAAAATTAAAATTAAGGAGGGCACTAAGAAAAAATACAGTATACACAACTACAATTAAGTCATTGAATAAGAAGATAATTTCATTGAAACGAAAATTACATTCAGTGCATCGTCAGGACAAACTCGATGTTCAAATATCGAAGCTCAAGAGTGAAGCAGATCGTGGGGACTTGAAGGCTAATTTCTTACTTGAACAAATTCAAGCTTTCACGAAACGAAAGTTTAAATACAATGAAACAACAATAAAAATATGTGTATTGCTCTCTAATAAATCACCGTCGGCTTACCGCTTACTGAGAGATATAAATATTTTACAACTTTCTCATCCACGAACACTGAAAACGTACATTGGGTATACGAACGGAGGGACTGGTGTCACGTCACTTGCAAAAGCTACCTTGACAGCTGAAGAAAAGTCACCGACTCACGATAATGAGAAGGTTGGTCCATTGATCATTGATGAAATGGCCATAAAGTCTAGACTATTGTATGACAAGAATTTAGACATGTTTATCGGCATTAGTGACATTGAGAAGATGCAATTGGAATCGAACATAAATTGGCTAATGCATTATTATGCATACTGTTCAAGGGCTTGTCATCCTTCTACAGGATACCTGTTTCGTTCTACTTTGCATGTGGGCTCACAGGACAACAGTTATCTAGGATAACACTGGACGCACTGACTGCGGTTGAGGAATGCGGCTTCAAGGTCATCAGAATAGTGACGGAAAACTGTCAGGCGAATGTGTCAATGTTTGAGGCGCTGTGTGGTGGATGTGTCACTCATGAAATTCGTCACCCGAAATATGAGCAGTGGCCACTTTTTCTTATTTTTGATCCGAGTCACTTCATTAAGAATGTACGATTACAATATCTTGAGTAGGAACTTCTATGTAGATGACAATTTAATCTCAAGAATCTGTACCACTTACAGAAAAAGCTAGTAGTAAAGTCAGTTAGAAAATTAAGCAGGAAGGTTGTATATCCAAGCAATTTAGAAAAAATGAATGTGGCAAGAGCCAAATTGGTGTTTCCTCCAGAGACAATAGCTGGGCTTAAGAGCATGGAAGCCGTGTGCCCAGAGAAAGTTGAAGATAAGGACAGCCTACACGAAACAACAAAATTCTTGGAAATTTTTAGAAAATGGTTTGATATACATGATATCTGCAATACCACACACGGACTTCATTCCAGAAACACGGACAAGCTTATTTTCAGTGAAGTTAATGATGAGAGACTTCCATGGCTGACCAATGAATTTCTGCCCTACCTATCACAGATTCAAAGTTATCCCTATAAAAAGGTGAGACTTACAACGGAAACTTATCAAGCTTTGGTGCTAACAACTTCATCAACCGTGTCCTGCATACGATTTCTAATCAGTATCGGCTTCCATTATGTGCTTACGAGGAATCTCTCAAGTGTCAATGTAGAACTGCTCTTCAGCCACCTGAGAAATAAGGGAGGTAACAATGACATGACGGACGTGAGATCATGCCTGCATGCCAAAGAGTCAACTCTTAGCACAAGCATTATCGCATCTTCTAGAAGTGGGAATGTGGAGCTGAGGAAAGATGCAGTCGTAACAGGCGCCTTGACCATGTTTCTGAAGCCTAAAAAAATCGCGGAAGGTGCAAAACCCAGTCAATGCTAAAGAAACACCCCAGCTTCCGGCACATGTCTTGGAGATTCTTGAAAACCCTGTTCCAGATAAGAATATGGGGCATATAGCCTATATTAAGTTCATTGAAATAAAACATTATGGTTGACATTTTAGAATTAAGATCTTTATTTATGTTTTAAGAAAAGCCAGCCTCTCTATCTTCCATTTCAATTGCAATGGTAGTGGGATTTCTTGTAAGAGTGGCAGAAGAGAGAACAGACTGTGAAGTTTGCTTAGAGAAAATATCATCTCCAGCAAATTCAAGCCTGCCATTTAGTTTAATACATTTTCAAGACAGAGGGGGATTAAGATATCCCAAAGCTTCTTTTATTTATCTGTTGGAAACAATTTCTCACTTTGTCACAACAGCCGTAAATTTCATGTCTCGAAAATATTTAGTGTCAAATTTCACAAATATTAAAACTGACACGTTTCACACAAAATGCGAAGTGTGTATTGACAATTCTCTCTCTCCGTAGTTCTTCTGCAAAAGTTCTTAAGGCCGCTTTTAAAGAATATTGGCGTGAACCACACGGGCAGTAGTGCAACGTTCCTGAATTTAAGGAGTAAGCCACTTGACAGACAAATTCTTAAAGTGAAGTGAAATACAGTCAAGAGTGAGCCGTATTCATCATTTAGGGGAAACTGGAGGAAAACAGGTAAGAAGTGCTAAAAACATGTATTAAATGTACTTGAGTCGCATGTAACGCATGGTCAAAAGCAGACAACTAGGGCGCAGAACCGCGATCCTAGTGGCATAAAGTGGAACTACCAGTTTGGCGTACCAAGTCTCCGCTCTATTTCCAGGCCTTGAGTATAACGTAGGCCACGGTATTACCACAGTCTAAAATACACAGTCGCGAAGCTCGCTGCGTTACGAAGTTGCATCCTCTTTGTAGGTGAAGCGACACTAGCGCTCGCGGTGGCCAGCATGCTGGCAACTGTCTTGAGCACGTTATTCGCGGAACAGATGATTTCACTTTTGCAAGGGTTTTTTGAATTTTAACTCACCTGAGTGATTATTTCAATTGTAAACATAAGTCACGTTAAATCACCAACTATTACAGAAAAAAGCCTCAATGTTGATATACTGTACACTTTTAATTCATAGAAACATAAAATAAATGCTCTGTTTTTATTAGTTCAGTCCTCTATAAGTATCCCTAGGTACAGTTGTATGACGTATTTAATGAGTCTTACGTAGAATTCATAATCCATACTAGTTATAAATTCATGTATTTGTTGTCGCTGGCATCAAAGTCCCTCGGAACAAATTGGCCCGTGAGTGAGAAACTGAAGCTGGCAACCGGGCTTACCTCAAGTTCAATGACAGATTGCAATGCAGAAGAAGGTTGGGAAGGGGCGAGAGAGGGCGAGAGGGGGCGAAGGAAGAAAGTCTACTTCTTGTGA
Source organism: Meconema thalassinum (assembly GCA_946902985.2). Lineage (NCBI taxonomy): Eukaryota > Metazoa > Arthropoda > Insecta > Orthoptera > Tettigoniidae > Meconema > Meconema thalassinum. Next base: position 306,656,942 of record OX336390.1, read on the forward strand.
CAGATTTATAACAGAGAGGTACAGTCAGCCAGTTGTTCCCAACGTGCTACCTATTTACCAGTCACATAAAAGAAGAGGAATACCACAAAGATATTAACAGTGAATATTATATTCGTTTGTTAAAAGAAAAGTTGATCCCTAATTTGGATGTAACGGGTAATCTCTAAATCCACTGGATTTTGATGCGGTTTTCACCATTCAGTAAATCATTTCTCGAGGACGGTTTCTGTAGGAAACCTGCCGTCCGTGCGCCTTTTAAGCTTACGCTGGGTAAACCATTAAAATATCCATATACTATGAGTGTAAGAATTGGTAAGCATGAAAAGTTCTACAAAGAAGTCCACGACAGCATATCTTTATCTTTAATACATTGCCAACTATAAGTGATTTTACGCTTTAATTTCTTCCTACAATCTCCATTCAGTGGAAATTTAAATTACTAGCTTCGGAGCGAGTTTATGAGTTAACGAGCGAGCCCATCACCCCAGCTTCGGCCAGCATTAACTGTCGAGTCGTGTCGAGTGAAGACTTCAGAGAATAGTAGACTATAAGTGTTTGGAGTTTCACTGTTCACCTCAGATTATCTGAATTGCGTCTGAGACCTACCGTCCGTGCGCCTTTTAAGCTTACGCTGATTAAGATACCCGGCAAAGTCGTGGTGGGTTGATAGTATGGGTATAATATAATAGCAAATTGTTAACCATATCAAAAGCTAGTTATTCCGTAAATTTGAGTAACATTATAGTTAATTAGTAAAAATACCAGTGTGATTTGTGAAACGAAAACTATAAAAAGATCTTAAGGTCTTAAATGGCTCAATTGTAGGTACTTCGTATTTTTCTGTGGGTTAGAAACCTTTCAATCCTGAATTTGACAAAATAATACAATGCCAATTTTACAAAATATCGGCAATAACAATTGTGTACCGTACCTTCACAGCAGCCATGTGGGAGACCAGGTATTTCATAAGAGAATTAACAAACAGTGTACCACATCTAAGTTTGTGAGCATTATCCTGACGGTATAAATTGACTTGCTTCCAAAGGATTTGAGAATAAGTTTATATTATTTTACAACATCTTTATTCATTAAGTTAAATCAGCTCTCTGACTATTAAGAAGCCATTTTCTACATCTGAAAATTAAAATGTCGGCACGCGTTTGAGATGACAACTTTTACGTTTACTTAGCCTACCGTATGTCTTAATTTTCATAATGCATAGATATTTATATTTGATTTGCAGCCAATGGCCATAGCAGGGCATTTCACATGAACGCCCGTAGGTTCCCCAATTTCAATGTCAAGTAGCTCCAACTTAAGCTACCAGACGCCACTGTCACTGAAACCCAACGGTGAACGTTTGAACTTGATAGAGCGTGTCTAACCCAATAGCCTACTAAGTTTGGCTACACTACCGATTGTAGTTGTAAGTTCTTTTACGTGCCATAAATCTATGACATGGGGCCGACGACTTTGACTGGGTTTGAACCCGCGAACTTGAACACAGCAGTTCAGCATGCTACCGACTACGCCACCAAAGCCATGCATAGATATCCTACCGAGACATGCTCCGCCGCTCAACGGTAACTTTCTCGCCTGCTGTTCCCAAGGTTGCAGGATCTAATCCTGGCGCAGTCAGCTGGCATTTGAGGGTGCATAAATGCGAGGGAACCGTGTCTGTAAATTTACTGGCACGTTAAAGATCCCATTCAGGGCAAATTTCTGGCACTCCAGTGTCTCTAAAAGCCACAGTAGCTAAAACCAATAACATTATTATTGATTTATAACCAGTTAAAGACCTAGTTCCGTTGTTTGATTGAAAAGCTTTATACTACTTTCTACTGTGTATCCCAATTAATTGGCGTCGCCGGAGCCAATCAGGCTCATTTTGGCTTTGGCCGGGGATTTAAGGCCGGATGCCCTTCCTGATGCCACGTAATTTTTCAGGTGAAAATTCCTCCCCACGGTCACCTGGATTGGAACTCCGGCCGTCCGGGTGATTGACGAGGGAAATTCGGTTGTCGTCTTGCTATTAGAACAGTCTGACTTCCCAGTCGGTCAACACGAATACACCCAATTAGATTGGGCGAGGAGTAGGCATAACAATTAATTTCCCTGTGTAATTCATAATACAATAATTATTTATACATTTAATAAAAGGATTCTCATACAACCCCCCTTTATGTGAGAAGTGTTTTATTAAGTGTATAAACGATTCATGTATTTTTATTTCAGGCATTAGGAGATAAATTGTCACTGCCCACCTAATCTTATTGGGTACCGTACACTCGTGTTGACCGACTGAAAAGCGATCATATAGGTTACATAGCAATACTGAAATATTGCTTCTAATATTACATCAGTTTATTGAACTGCACATCTCCTCTTGTAAGGTACATGTTAAATTAAAGATATAACCTTTACACAAAGCTCACATACAGTTAATCCAGCGACAATAACATACACCAACATAGCGCAGTCGGCACATTCTTGCTGGCTGCATGAGAGCATTATTGTCTGTCGGTAGAAGAATATGAGCCAAGCTTCGCTATCTGTAGGTAGACTGTGGTTATACGTTGTCATGAAGGCGTGTGTAGCCACAAATGGGGACCCGGGCCGATAGGCGACAAATGTACATCACCACAGACACAAATCACAACCTGCCGATTTTACAAGGGGGGGTTACGCCACTGCTTGAGAGAGCTTGCATGACAATGTTGCAGTGTTCTTTTGTCATGGGAGTGACGGCAATGCATTTATTTGTAAGCTCCTCAATTAGGGCTATGGACACAGCAATGGGAGAGAGCACGCTAATAATGGTTGTGGATTACACCAATAAATAAACCGTGACATAACCAGCCATGACATATATTTGTTGCCTATACAAAGCGAATCGAAAAATATAAAAAATAACATTCACGGAGCAAAGAGAGGCATATACGAAGAACTCGCTGCATCAGTTCTCCACACCCTCCCCACTCTGGTCGACTTCCAACGGAACGACCAGTTGAACAGGTCGGCTGACACTAGTCCCGTCTGTCCTCCGGAGGATGAGTGTTCGCACCTTCCCATCTCCGCCAGCTTTAGTCTCTGTGATCAACGCCCTCTGCCACACGTGCCTCGGCCGTACGTCTCCTTACAATAAAACTATATCTCCCACTCGGCACTCTGTTCGTCGTTTCATAGGACGCTGGACCTCGTGGTAGCTTCGTAATTCTAGAAGATATTCTTTCTTCCATCTCCCTAGGAAATCGTCTTGCATCTTTTGCCTATGTCGGACTTCTTTTCTCATGTTTATCTCAATGCTAGGTTCTGGTCCGGTAGGCAAAGTTGTCAAGCGTTCACCATTGAAGAAATGACGAGGAGTCAGTACGTCTGAACCATCTTGGGTGATGGGTCTTGAATTAATCGTTGACTCCACTTCTATCAATAGCGTTGTCAGAATCTCATGGTCAATCAGGGATTTGCCCAGAACCTTCCTGAGACATCTCTTCGTTGTTCCAACCATTCTCTCCCACCACCCTCCCCATCAAGCGGTGCGTGGTAGAATAAACTTCCAAGTGATGGAATGATGTAGAAGGTGGTGGTTTGTCAATGGGTGACACAAGATTTGACCCAGCTCCGATAGCTCCTTATTTGCTGCTATAAAAGTCCTTGCGTTATCGGAATACACTGTGTGAGGAAATCCTCGTCTGCCGGAGAAGCGCCTAAAAGCCATGAGAAACTTCTCTGTGCTCATGCCTGTCACAAGCTTAAGGTGTAGTGATCTTGTGGTTGCGCAAGTGAATAACACTATGTATGACTTCAGAACCTGACCCCCCACCATCACGTAACGCGGGCCTGCGAAGTCCACACCGGTGACAGCAAATGGCTTAGTGATTTGCACACGATCTGACGGCAAGGGAGCCTCTACTTCACCTCCACTATGATTCCTTGCTATCTTGCATGGCAGACACGTGTTGAGGACTTTCTTGATAGCTTGCCGAGCATTCAAAATCCAATATTCTGCACGCAGTTCAGATAGAATAATTCTTACTCCAAGGTGATGTAACCGGATGTGCGGCTGTCGTAGAAGTAACTTCGTAAAAGGGTGATTACCATCAAGAAGGAGTGGGTGCTTCTGTTCCAAGGTCAGCTCGGAAAATTGGTGGCGTCTACCTATCCGTATTAGGTCGACTTTTAGGAAGGGATTGTAGCGTGCTATCTTTGATTTCGTGTAAAAGTCAGTTTTCTTCTTGAGGGCGTCGCATTCTGTAGGAAAACTAACCCTCTGAACCACGCTGATCCAACGAAGATGTGCTGCTGCTAGTTCATGGACTGTCAGATCCCCTTTGAATTTTTCATTGTATCTCAGATTATTTATGAAGCGTAGATTCCATGCCATTATGTGCAGAATCTTCCAATATGAGCTGAAATTTGGTGCATCTATAGGAGGTTCCCACGTGTTGACAGTCAAGACTTGCTGGGGTGTCTTTCGAGCTTCTGGAAGTGAGACATTGGAGGCGGTGTTGTCAGGCCAAGTATCCTGATGATCACGTAGCCAAGTAGGTCCGTGCCACCACACTGAAGAGGACTGAAGTTCTGTAGTGAGCCGTCCACGCGATATGAGGTCTGCTGGATTTTCCGTACCAGGGCAATGTCTCCATTGAGCCGGAGTAGAGCTCTCATGAATTTCTGTCACGTGGTTAGAAATAAAAGTTCTCCAGCGATTAGGATCACTGCGTATCCAACCTAGAGCTACCATTGAGTCACTCCATACGGTTGTTCTCGCAATGTCATGTCCCGTAGAGTGGCAGAAATACTTGAGAAGGCGCGTACCAGTTAGGGCGGCCAACAATAAATTCAAGTCGTGGGAGAGTTACCCTTTTGATATGAGCAGGCCTACCTTTACTGCAAACAAGTTGAACCGAGGCTTTGGATTCAACCACGGTTCTAACATACAGGTTAGCTCCATAAGCTCTTTCTGACGCGTCGCAGAAAACGTGGACTTGCGAAGTCCCTGGAGACCAGCTTACGAATCCTATACACCTACGAATTCTTATCGTGTATAATTGCTTGAGGTTTGAGATCCAATTTTGCCATTTTAGGGCGATATCTTGTGGTAAAATCTCATCCCACTGGATGCCCTTGCACCAGATGTCCTGGAAAATCATTTTTCCTACCATTGACACGGGTGAAAGCATGCCAAGAGGGTCGTAGAATTTCGCAACTGTTCGGAGTGTCCGTCGTTTGGTGGCGGGGTTCGTGATATCCACAATGTCGCGATGATCGAACTGAAATTCATCTACTTCTGTATTCCAGATGACACCGAGGATACTAGTGATCTGTTTGATCTCACGACCTTCAGCTTTCCATATATTCTTCAGTGATTCACAGTTATTTGCCCACTTTGCCAGTGGTAGACATATCTGTTTCAGCAAGCTCGTCAGTTCGTAATATGTCGTTATGGCCTTACTTTCCTCTTCACAGCTGTAGGCGAAGTCGTCCATGAACATACTCTTGTTTAAGATTCTTGCAGCTGTTAAATACCTGTCAATGAATCTTTTAGTCAGTTCATGGAGGGTAGCTGATAGGAGAAAAGGGCTGCAGGTAAGGCCAAACGGCAAACGCGTGAATCTGTAGGTGATGATATCCTTTGTGGTCTGTAAGCGTCCATCGTCATCCTTCTCTACTCGGAACCAGAAAAGTCTTGTTAAGTCCCTATCTTTCTCATTTAAACCGAGTTGCAGGAACGCTTGAGTCCCGTCTGCGATTAACGCCTGCTGGTTCATCCGAAAGCGAAGTAATATGGATAATACTTCAGGTAATAGGTTAGCTCCTGGTTGTAAGGCGTCGCTAAGGGATGGTGAGTTCTTCTCATGGGACGAAGCATCGAAGACGATTCTCCATTTTAGTACATTCTGTCTTTCTGCCTTTCTTTCGTTCTTTCTTTCTTTCTTTCTTTCTTTCTTTCTTTCTTTCTTTCTTGACTGCATGATGAGGCAGATAAAATACGACATTCGTTGATTCCTCAAAAGGTATTGTTTCGACGTGTCCATTCTTAATATAATTCATCATTTCGGAATGGTACATATCGCGAAATTCATGATTTCCCTCAAATTTCTTTTGTAAGGAACTGAAGTGGTTTTCTGCGTTGATACGATTTGAGAGTATGACAACACCCTCTCTTCTGGGTAGACACACCACTCTTCGACCATTTTCCATTCGGAAAGAGTCGTGAAATTCCTTCATTATTGCAGTGTCATTGACAGTTAAAGTTCGTTCCTGATGATCTCGAATCCCAAGCGCCTCTAAGTCCCAAAATCGTCGCATTTCATCGTTCAAAGGCGACAATTCATCAATGTCGTGGATGTGATTTACAGCAACATGATTGACTGATATGCCAGATTTGTTCCCAGTGAGTATCCAACCCAACTTTGAAGGGATAAGCACCTGCGTGTCTGAGAGTTGAATCAGTGGACCATCTTCAAATATTTTCCAATATTGATCACCACCTATCAATACCTATATCGGCAGATCACGTCCGTCGTCGGTAGGATCTGCTACCTGGAATTTTCGCAATCGCAACAACGATTGAACGGTGGATGTTGGTGTGGGATGTGGCAAGTACTTGTTGGTACTTTCTCAGACCGATATTGGTATATTGATTGTGCCATTACTAATTTTGAACTGAATTAGTCTACGAGTTCTGGCCCTGGAGTGATACGATTCAAATAACTGAAACAACTAAATCTCTTTGTCCGATAACCTTCAGCTTAAGCTGTTTCGCGAGATCTGCGCTAATAACAAAGCTTGATTGGCTACCGGCATCTAGTATGCAACGCGTTAGTTTACTCTCACCAGTGGGACCGATAATGGTAGCGCGGGCAGTTTGAAGATGGGTGAACCCTCGTGTTCCTACGTCGATCTTGCCCACTGATAAAGGTTGCTCTCGTCTGTTACAGATGGAAATGTGATGTGGTCCCTTACATGTAGCGCAGGATACTTTGTCCTTCTTGCTGCAGTTTCTCAAAGTGTGACTTCTGTTTAGGCACAAGAAACATCGTTGGGTAGACTTGAGCTTTTCTATGCGTTGTTTGACATCTGTCACCTTGGCACAATTTTCAGCCCAATGGTCTTTTCCTTCGAGAAAAAAACGCAAAAGGGTAACGTCTTCGTCTTCTGTGTCTTCTGGCCCGTTCTAGTAGTGACTTTCAAGGCAGAAGCAGTTGGGTAATATGAGTTTGAGATGGCGTTGTCTCCTATGATTTTCTGCGTCGTCATTGCGCCTTCCACTTCTTCATTGAGAAATTCCATAAGCCTCGTTATGTGCGCTTCGCAAATCTTCTCTCTCTTCGCGTAGATGATCCACCTTCTAAAGATGTCATCCGGAAATGCACGTAACAGTTTGGAAGGCTAGCATTTTCCCATAGTGGTCGACGTTTTTCCCTAATGCCCTTAAAGCCTGTATACGTTTTTTACATTCTATATATATACAATTGAGGGCGTTGGGCGTAGCATCGAGAACTGGTTTCATGGTCTCCAAGTAATCCAGATGCGCCTGGATGATGCGGTTCTTATCGCCATATCGTCCAATAAGAATTCTCTTGATTTCCTTGTATTCGTCGGCAGACACCGCTATACCATCGACCAGAGCTTTCGGTTCTCTCTCCAGGTATCCACGAAGGAAGACGTGCTTGTCGATCGCGTTGATGGTTGGATTGTTGTCTACCCCTGTCAGGAATTGCTCCCAGAACCGGGACCATTTTTCTACATCTCCTGCGAATGGTTCTAGTTTGATCGTGGGTAATTTTACAGAGTGCGTGGCGATTCAGGTTGATGGCACTGGTACTGCGGATAAGGGTCTGGAAGGGTCAAGATCCATATTCCCGAACGATTCAGATAGTTTGTCATGAATAACGAGTGTCGAATTATATATCGTACTGAACTCGAATTCAGCCCAGGACCTTTGACTGAGCTGAGGTTCGAACGACTTGTGCACCATTGGAAGGAAAAATTGGAAATTTGGAATTAAAATAATTTAATAAATATATATGTATTATGGGATGCAAATGATGCATAATGAAAGTATTTTGGAGAATTTTGAAGCATTTTGAGGAATTTATTATTTGGAAATATTCTGGTGAATGAGATTTTAACTAAGGAAGAGTTCGATCATTCGAAGCTGGAAATTGTACAAAGCTTCATGTTTGGCACTAGAAAACCAGTTTTGGTTAGCAAGGCGATCATAACAAAGCGATGCACATGACCCGTGGATAAGAGGCTAGACCCACGAGCCTTTATCCGAATATTTCATCAGCCAATCAAATAAAAGCACATAATTTTTGAGGGAATCGCTTTTATATAAATTAGGCAGATATAAAGAGAAATAAACACATCTACATGTGTAGAATGCAATATGAAATTTATTTGGTTGAAAAGAAATATAAATTATTGAATAATAGAGCAAATATGAGTATATTTCTATTAAAATGCTTGTGTGTGAGGCTAGCTGAGCTAGGCAGGCAGTGACACGCGCCGCGGAGAGGAGAAGCGTGGCTTGACTCTCTCACAGCGACTGGACACGAGTGGACGCGTTTGACGCACGCGCACAGCAGAGAAGCATTTATTGCACGCAACATAAGCCTGGTCGACAAGCACGGTTGTACTATCGAACGACCTAGGGATCGCCGAGGAAGTTCTGAAGAGGAGCCGGCGAAATGAAATTATATTAGTATTGGAGAGACCAGCGTTTATAAAAGTATAACATCATTAGAACAAGTCTTCGTTTATAAAACAGCACTCTACAGAGAAGAAATAACTAACAGCACTATCTATTGCAAGCTACAATATTGCTACAACGAATTCAACTATATAATTCAACAGTTATTACATCACAATCTACATTACAGTCTACATGATGACAGTGAATTTAAGTCGGGGAGGAAAAGCTTATTCTACGTATACTGAAGAGAATATTATGGAGAACTAAATAAAATGAAAGGAGGTTAATCTATACCATGGATTGGGAAGTCAGAGTGACTTGGAAAATCAAGGATCGACACAGCCACAACTGCGTAACAACTTGCAGTATTCCAATATGAGTTTCTACACTACAAGCAAGATGTCCAACAACACCAGGATGAGATGTCAACTCAGGACATGCGGATCTACGATGGCGAGACCACTCTGCAGGACAGAGATAAGAAGCAGAAGACCGTTTGCAGCCAATCGAACCAAGAAACGCAGTTTCCAGGCCGCTGGCCGTGAAGATGGCAGATCTACCGTTAGCAGCTCAAGCCGAGACGCAGAGCAGGTGATTGCAGGCCGAGTGAGATGGGGTCGCTCGCAGCTGATTTGCACGTGCTTGGCTGTAACTGGTTTCTCTAGGAGGCGAGCGTTGACAGCTTCGACGGAACATCAAGAACAGCTGATAGAGGTATTCCTTGGCTGTAGAAGACGTCTCAAGGTAGAACAACCGTTCGATCTAATATCTGTAATTTTGCTGTTATAGTAGATATCCATTTTTGGAGTGACCAACTTCATTTGTAGAAATTCTTATCTTTATTCTTTGTTTTTGATAGATTAAATTTTAGAGTTTCATTGTAAATTTTGATACGTCTTCGTGTGTCGTTTAAGACGTTATTTCATGCATATTTAACTTGCGTTTCACGTATTTTTTATTTTGAAGGAAACGTTGTAAGTTACTCACTTTCGAACGATACTCGTTTTATAAAAGGCATGCTTCGACTATTTGTTTATTTGGTATCTCAAATATATTATTCGATTATTCGATAATATTGTATTTTGGAGAGGAGAGCGTCAATAATGACAATTTGTAAGAACATTTAAACATTATAATTGTTATTAACAATTTCTATGCGTAACAGCGAAAGTATACATGTATATGTCTATAATGCATTGTTATCAAGTAAAGCATTATTGTGAGATGCTATAATTCTATGTAACAAACATTACGATGTTAATACACCTCTGAAATATTTATTTATAGCAATTTGAATGTTATAAAATTCCAATAGCGGAATATAATTTATTAGACATCTAAATAGTCTTGGACTATTGGTACTACGAATATACACTATAAAATAGGATCATGGTAGTGACAATTGAGGTAAAATGATGCCTATATTTATCAACAATTAAAATGGAAACATTGTTTAACTGAGATGAAAAGACCAGGAGATATGTTCGTCTACCTGCGGTCTTGTATGTTAAAAGCAACTTAAATATGAATTGTTAATATATTTAAATGTACACCAGAAGCGTGAGGATATGTATTTATTTTTATTAACAACTAAAAGACGAGCGAACTACAAATTAACATTGTTAACGTTTGGTAACGTGGAAGAACAAGTTTGTTATGGATCAAAGAGAACGAATAGCGCTAATGAAAGGAATAAGAAGTACTTTGTGAATTGTATTATTGTGAACAAACATGTAATTGTTGTAATTTGATGCACGAGGTTTAATGATTTAGACAGGAGTTGAGAGTTAGGAGTGCATTCTGAACGGTAATATACTCTAGCGTAGTTACCTAGTAAAATCACTAATTCTTCTACAAGTGTGTAGCAAGATGGGTTTTTTATGGAAGTAATGCCGTGCGGAGTGTTGAAGATTGTTTATAGAGAGGAAAGGAAGGAAGTATGACTTGTTTGGAGCGTAGTAAGACGCCATTGATAAGTATTGTTCACTGTATTGCGGAAAGAAGGAACATATTGCTATGTGGAGCAACGAATTGTTACAGGATGAGTAAGAAGCGCTAACACAAAGGTTAAATGTTTGAATTGTTTATGTTTGAGAGTATTTGTATATTATCCACGAAATATATAGAGTCTTTAAATAGTTTCGCATCGCTCTTTATCCTATTGTTTTACTTATTAATACGACATTCTAAGCTGTATTTAACTTAATTGTTTGATACTCAGGCTTATTTATTATGACATACCACTAGAAGTACCTGAGAATTTGGTCGTTGGTTGAAACATTTTCCAAAGAACTGTTTATGTAACAGAGACACTATGAAGCTGTCAGATCGCGACTAATAGTGTTAATGGCAATTTTTAAACAGTGTGAAGCACGAGAACTGTGAATAATATAAATATTTAAACCATATATAATTTATAATATTATTATTAGAGTAGATAGTAACATTTTACGTACGCCCGTGTATAACGTAGGTTTTTTGTAATGTTAACTTCATTTTTATGAGTGAACAGCTGATTTTAATCAGCCTATTTAAATGACATAGCCACAGGATGAGTGTCAATTACGCAAACATTTTGTGAAACTTAATATAACTACATTGTTGTAACGAGTATGTTCAGAAACATTTATTCTACAGATAGTAGAACTATTTGACGTGTGTAACAATTAATTTTAACGTGATTATTTAATGGTGATAGGGATTATTTTTTTGCTTATTTGTATTTGTTTGGAAATAAATCCCAGGCACTAGTTTTTGTTTGCCTGTTCGTTTTTATAAATCTGATCATCATTTCATTCTTGCAATCGACATGCGATAATACTGCGAATTAGTTACTAGAGTTCATGTTAGTCTCAACTTTCACCGTTCACACCCGAGATCCGAGATTCTCGTCCTACCATTATGTGTTTAGGATAGTTTATTTTATTTGTAAATGTGTAACTAATCGGTAGTGTTGTTGCATGGCCGGTATGCCTCGAGGGTTCCCTAGTCATTATCCTAGTAGGGTAGTGTTGGTTAACCTGGCTGGTTATCGATCTCCCTACAATCCTTTTCTATCTTTGCGGATATAGGCTATGACTATGCGGGATTCGGGTGCAGTACGCTTCGCGACCTCAATGCATTTCTCACACTCTATGATGTCAGCGTCATATTCGTCGTCTCATAGAAGTTCGTGAATGTCATTATCAAGGAGAATGAGTTGATCCAGGCCTCTTGCAATCTCATCCGGTTATATTCGTGATCTATTTCTGCGTCTGGCGCTGTCTTTACTGAATTTGGTTATGTTCTCGCGCATTGTCTTTCGTTTTCTCTTCAACAACATTAACGCCTTGTTTCCGTTCTCGTCTGCCATGCTCGTGAAATATTTCTTTAAACAGACTGCTTAGATGTAAGACCGTTCTAATTCTTAATAAATAATATTCCGTTGCTTCTTGTTTGAGACTACAGGGGGAGGTTTTTTCTATTACGTTGCTACAGTAATCCGCTATATAGCAGCACTAGTCACATATATGTTCTTAGATTCCTGTAGCACTCATTGCATCTATGAAAAGAAGATCGATGCTCCTTTCTTACAATAAATTACTGGCCACACTCTCAACTAAAGAATCTAGCATTTAGCTACAACCTAAAATTAATTCCCAACTGGCAATCGTTCAATTAATTATACTCCCGTATAAGTAGGCAATTTGGATACTTATCAGCGTTCTCCAAATCTCGTGCGTACCATGTGATTCTGACGTGGAGCGTGTCCAATACATGAAGTGTCGTCAGTTACGATCACTTACGTCAATTCTGAGGTCAACTATTAAAGTTTTCAAACTTGTCGTCTGGTGTTGGTGTATCTTCGTGATTCGTTCCTAGTTCCCGTGTTTTTCGGCACCATAAAATGTGGATTACACCAATAAATAAACCGTGACATAACCAGCCATGACATATATCTGTTGCCTATACAAAGCGATTCGAAAAAGATAAAAAACATTCAAGGAGCAAAGAGAGGCATATACGAAGAACTCGCTGCATTAGTTCTGCACAATGGTTCCTCTGACTGAGCTGGCAAATTTCATCTTGGCAGGGCGAATGAGGATTGTAATGCCTGTGGGGGAATCTGTTGGCGGGGTGTCATCTGAAAGTGTTGTAGATGGCGAACTGCAGTTGCCGAGCGTGGAAGCATCCAGCTCGTGTCAATGTCTGTGCGCTTGCCTGTAGCTGCTGCATAGCGTGCGTCTTGGATCATGTTCCTGTGAGACATGATGTGAATATGAAGTTAAGTGGGAGGAGAGGGAGATGAAATGCCGCAATAGATCGTGAAAGTGAAAAGAATAAACAATGACTAATCAGTCGTTCAGGGTTATCCAGTTTAAGTACAGTTGGAGCTGTGACACTAAGCGCGCTGATTTGAAATTTTAATGAATAATTAATTAATTAATTAATTAAAAAATAAAAAATAATTAATTGGCTGCTTGGTGGGAAGAGGGGAAGAGTTTAACTTGTATTAAAACTCGAGGGCGGTAGGAATTGCTTGACGTGGAATGCTAAAAGGTGGGATTGCTGCTTAACAATGGGTAACGGCTGGATAGGGTATTGTTGGTATGAACTTGGGAGCAGGAGAGGATTATTGGCTATGGAAGACTTCACGATAGAAAAGAGATAAGCGGTTAATGGACGGGCAGATCATCAGTTCACGGAGCTCGAAGTGACAGCGTGTAGCTTACTCGGTAGCTAGTCTCGAAGTACCTGTGATGTGATCCTGTGATGACCAATCCTATTGAAGGAGACAATCTTTCACTGCACAGTAATAAGACCGGAGGCTTTATTGGCAACTCAAACTAACACTTGGGGCGCTGCGGTCGGTCTGTATAAGTAGGGTTTAAAATACTCAATAACACGCGTTTGATATGGAACACTTTTTATTTTTCGGTTATAATCAGTAAATGTGGTCTCTAAAGTAATGACAGTGTTATTTTTAATTGTATATATGTATAACTGTGCGATACACGTGATCTAATTTGTGTGTTCCACTGGATTTTTTGGTGTCATTTGCATATTATCAAGCATCAGTTTTTATAGTTGATGTAGATCAGCTGATTCAAATTTACACAGGGCTACACTTCGGACATTATTTCGGTACTATTATGCGCAATATAATGTAAATGTCGATCCTGAGTCAACGCCGAGGACATTCAAATAGAGAAATACGGTACATAAACAAATAAATAACACACCGAAGCTGTGCTACTTTTATCATTCCGAGACTAGCATCCACGCAAACCAGACGCCACTGTTTCAAGCTCCGACTTATATCGTGAATTGATGTCAAACTGATGATCCGCCAGCCTTTCCGCCAAGCCTACACCTCGTAATCGCTAAGTTCTTCGATATTCGAGCTATTCCACTATCAGTCATATAGGCCTAATTTGCCTCCCCGTGGGCACTGTAGAATGAGTGATTCCGCTACCATTCAAATATTCAACACCAAACCCGCCTTTTAACCATTCAAATCAAGCAATTCCTGTCGCCCCACGAGTTTTAATACAAGTTAAACTCATCCCTTCTCCCTACCAAGCAGCCAATAATTAATTATTTAATTAATTAATCAAGTAACTTCAATCTTACCAGCGCGCCCATCGTAACAGCTGTTTTTAAACTGAATAACCTTCGCTGGCTTTACGTCGCAGGTCTTCTGTCTGTCTACCTCGACAAGTGTTAGATCCTTCCCGGGGTGGAAAGGTATTATTATTAGGTATTAGGTATCATCACATTTCGGCTATTGCTATTTGCATCTTTTGGAAAGTGATGAAAAGGTATATCCGCAGCCCTCTTATACATCGACTTACAGCCGTAAACTGAGCAATACACTTTGCTTTTACTCATTTTTCACTCTATCAACGAGTAAAACATATTACTTATGTATAAAGACACGAACAATTTACCACGATCTGTTTACCAATACAAGAATACATATACAAACAGTCACCACGTGACAAATGTACCCTACTTGGTAAGTTTCTCATTTTTACCGCTAGATATCATATCAGATAGCTGGAGTTGCCAATATGGTGCTGAATGCCTTGCTATGAGTGGAAAGGGTATGATCGAGAAGCTAGAAATATGAAAAAGGCAGATCTTGGAGTAAACTACTAGATCCAATGAAAGAAAATGGTGAATTCAGAAGACGATACAATCTTGAATTCTACTCACATGTAGAAAAGATCACAGACACCAATCGTAAGAGAAGGATAGTTTTCTATGGCCACATTGCTCGCATGAATTCTACAAGGTTGAGCAATAGGATCTTCAGTTTTTAGCCTACTTTCGGTGTTTGCAATAAAAATGAAAGCAGACTTATGAGATCTACACAGGGCCAAAAATTGTGTGTTTGTCTGTGTGTGTGTGTGTATGTGTGTACTATGTATATCTGCCCCCCCCCCCCCCCCCTATCAATTCAAACACGGTGAGACTGAATTGAACAAAATTGGTACAGAGGTAGCACTGGCAAAGGGCACCCCAATGCCATGTTTTATATCACCGACATCTTTACCAAAACAGAATGGCAGCCACTCAAACCTTCAAAACGTAGAATCAAATTACGACTAAACTAATCATCCGATCTCTACCAAATTTGGCTTCATATAGGATGCACCTTGCGCCTAAACTACAAGGTCATCAGCCTTGCCATTTCAGGATGGCGGACGTGTGAATTATGAAAGCATTATAATTAATAACCTTGAACCCATTAGTTCCGATTATCGAACCGAGAATGGTTTAAACTGTCCTATAGGACGTGGCCCGATCGATATTTTAAGTTCATATTATAATATTACACGGTAGCAGGGACTTTAAAAAGCCGAGCCGTCTCGGTTACAAGACAAGATGGCAGCTGATATCTTGTGCCTCACCTATATTTCACTAGTTCGACTATTGCATGCAATATAGCCTACTGATAGAAATCATATAAACTTTGTATGAAATGCTCTATATATAAAGAATATACACTGAAGAAATCATTTAGTCCAAATCATTATTTGCTAAGACGTTGTATCTAAGTCAATTGACAACGGCAAATTTCGGTCGACATGTTTGGCTGTGTGGTTAAAGCGTTAGTCTTTCACCCATTTGATGTAGGTTCAAAACCTATCAGAGTTTTTTTTTGCTTGAATTTTTATATTTATTGTTTTGTTATTACTCAGACGTTTTGAAATTAAGCGTTATATTGTGCATATTACAATGGAATATATATATAACTAAAACATTATTCGCCACCGGATCTGCACGAGACAGCAACCAGATGAACTATCATGACTAACTGGTTGCGAGCTGCGCACCGGCCTGCACGTACAGTAGTAACAGCTTTAATTGAAAGGTTTCTTTTTATGGCCACTAGAATGCACTCGACCAATTAGGATTATCTTATGCGAATCTTTTCCACCAGATGTCATGGTCTATGTGGGACTCCATTGGTTAGCCTACGCATCGTATTTGAAGAATGACAAGTTGATAATACGATACATTTTTTTATTTTAAAGCATTTGTAACAGCCTATTGTGTGTTATTTGAAAATGTTATTTGAACTAAGGAACAAAACGATCCCACGTAGTAGGCTACCTGTACTCTATCTGTTGGTGCTAGTTCAAGATGGTAATTAATACTTTTATTTCAGCCAAAAAGCAATTGAAAATAAAGAATGAACATGTACACTAAAATTGCGCTCTGGGCATTTGAATGGCAAAGTCTTTGATTGTTTTCTTTTACTAGAGAGCTCTAAGTGGTAGCGTTCACATGCTTGTCTACATAATTGGCATACACACGCCACTGCAGGGTCATGGAAAGATTTTTAATGCAATTAAGGTGGTGAAAACCATGGACAGCCAGACGTGTAAATACATGCCTCAACTCAATGTTGGATGTTGCCCACGTCCGGTCGATTATGTCTCCAATTCCATACAATTCTTGAGATATGTGTCCTCTTTCTTTCTTTCTTTCTTTCTTTCTTTCTTTCTTTCTTTTTTTCTTTCTTTCTTTCTTTCTTTCTTTCCTTCTTTCTTTCTTTCTTTCTTTCTTTCTTTCTTTCTTCAATGATGGTAGTAGTTTTTCCGAGGTTCTGATGTTTGGTAGAGGTAAATAGTGACTACGGTCTTCAACCAAGAAATCACTCTATTATACTCCTTGATAAAGACAAAGAGTTATAACTTATAACTGTACTCATATATTTAGGAGAAAGTAGGCTATATGATTTTTACAGAACATCTTTTTTGTTAACAAGAAAACCAAGGAGGCGTGGTTCACCGAGTTAGAAAAAGATCTGAGTGAAGTGCGGATAACCCAGGAGGATATCCAGAAACGTGTTCCACTAAAGTCGAAACTCAAAGAACTTCATGGTTTCCAAGAAAAGCCAAAACGAAAAACTGGCAAGACGTGGACTGAAGCGAGGAAGGAACAGCACAGGAAACGAATGCGGGAATACTGGGCGAACGTTAAGGCCTAGGTGCAAAGACATGGAAAAGGGCAGTTGAAATACCATGGTCCGTAGATGGCCGAAACGACAGCAAGAAGAAGAATATTCGTATTGTCTCAGCTACCTGGTGTAGATCATTTGAGTTGGAACCTTTTACGTAGGCCCATCTACTCTTTAATTTTGACGTACCACAATGCACGGATGTGTATCCGAGAAATCAGAACTCGGTTGGGGACCTGAAGGTTGTGATTTCATGAAATGTTTATTGTAATCACCAAATGTGATACGAGTGATCTTTCGCGAACCGATAACGTATAACTCTCGTGGATTATTTACGCCCTTCAAAAACCCAACTTCCTCGGCCGGGAGTTGAACCCGCGATCTTGGGACACTCTACCACTGCTCCACTGAGGATGTTAAACACTCAGGATGGCCACTGTTAGTGCAGGGATTTGAACTAAGGATCTGTGGAGCCGTAGTTGTGATGTGCGGACACTCTACCACTGAGGATGCTCAACTCTCAGGTTGGCCGCTAATAGTGCGGAATGGTTGACCGACAGTGATGGCTACGCTCGCTAAAGCGCAGCATTAGGTCTTAGGGCCAAGCTCTCTACTGACTCGGTAGACACATGGGTTCGAGCCCAAAGTCGGCCATCCATGCAATGGTTTTCCGTGGTTTTCCATTTTTAACTCCAGGCAAATGATGGGACGGTATCTTCTGACAGGCCACGGCCGCTTCCTTCCACATCCTTGCCCAGTTTCATTCACCATCATTCATTATTTCATTTTTCATCAACTCCTCTCATGAGGTTGGCGTCAGGAAGGACATCCGGCCGTAAAAACTATCCGCCACAAAGACTTCCATCGCATTTCATCCCCGACCCCGTTGGAAAACGGGAATAATAAGGGGTAGACATACATACATACCTACCTGCGGAATGGTTGCCTCTGTCCGCCGCAGTTATGGAGGGCGATTAAACACGCGCGGCTACTCGGCGTGGTTGTCATATTACCACATTTTAGTGCTCTTCTATCATACTGTTTTTGGGGGGCCCGCATCAAAAGACAAAGATGAATAGGAGTGATGAGGTCGCGGTTCACCCATTACAGACTGAAATATGTAGCACAATGTACGGTATGTGCGTAATGAGGCGCCTCTCTATGTTCTATGGGACCATGGAATTAAGCTTGTTAACGAACACTTCGATCAAGCTTGACGACCGCTTTGATGCTGGGACATCAATCTGCCTACCGCTTCTACCCAGTACAAAAACATCAATTTTGGTTAGTTGGTCGGTTCCTTAGTTTAGGGGCTGCGACAACGCGGTCATGTAGCCCCGTGTACTTTGGGTGTATAGAATCTGTCTGATAACCGGTGTTAATTGTGATGACTGTATTAGTGTGTGTTATCTGATTTTAATTCAAGTAAGGTCTACAGACATTCAATTTTCAAGTAGTTCCTACTTTCGCTACCAAACGTCACCGTCAACGACCAACTAGTTCTGAACTTGGTTACTAGATGTCACCGCAGTCGGCTCCTGGTGACGATTGTCGGAACCTAAGAGCGTTAGTCAAATCTAACCTATAATTTAGCTTTACACAAATCTAATTAGTGGAAGGTTCGTTATTATGCCATAAATCCATGACATTGGACCGCCGGCTTTACTTGCCCTCCGAAGGAAGGCATACTGAGGGATTTTTAACGCTCTTAAAAATCCGACGACTTAGGCCGGGTTGGTACCCGCAACCTTGGGCATAGAAGCTCAGCATGCTACCAACTACGCCACCGAAGTATAGTATAATTTTCTAAGAATGGAGACGTTGGTGGGGAGCGCTAACGCGCTGACTCATGCCTCGCTGGCATCGGGAGAGCGTGGGTCCGAAATACACCTCGGCCGTCCTGGTTTCTCACTTTTACCACCAGACAAATGCCGGAACACTTCCTTTGAACAGGTCCATGGCCAACTTCCTTCCAAAATCCTTTCCGTGACCCAAGTTAGTGGTCGCCCACGCGATCAGACTGTCACCATCCCCAGTTGTACAGGGCACCCGAAAATGTTCTCCGCAGTGCCTACAAGCAGCTGCAAGAGATTACGTCACCAGTTATGTTGGCAGCACGGCTGTCGCTTGTATCATAACAAACAAACAAACAGTAAACTTTATACTCACCACAGCCATTCATAACTGATGTTAGAAGTGCTGATGACACACATGCTCGCTTATTGCAATACACACTGACGAATTCGACAGCCCACAGCCCACACATGTGGCCTTCACCCTATCAAGGACACTGTGCTGTCAACTAAACTGATGACGCAACCACTCGCAGCTGCACGTAGCCACTGATGAGAACATTCCCGGGCGCCCTGTATTTGCTGATAAAGCGTGTCCAGCTCCACGGTAGAGGAATGCTCCATTACATAGTCCGTGTGTGAAGCCATGCTTGGAGGAAAAACGATAAATAAAACATTTCTTAGCCTGGTTCCGTGGCTAAGTGGTTGGCATTCTAGGCTTTGGAACAGAGGGTCTCCAGTTCGATTCCCGTTCGGGCCATGGCAATTTTGATTTCTTACGGCTATTTTACGTGTCTCGAGGACTAGATGCTTGAGACGTCTTCATCGTCATTTTTCCTTTCGACGCGCAGGTCGCCCATGGGCGTCAACTACAATAGAAAGAACTGCACCAGGCCTCCCAGGAAATTACATTCACATAGACCAAAGATGGCTTCGCACAGCTCTCATTGTTAAATATTAATGTTGTTGTTATTACTGCTAATATGACTTGTAGCATCCTTGGTCATCAATCCCGTGCGCGTACCTTGTGTACGATATGTTCCTCGTAACATGTGTTATTGTGGTGCCTATGGTGGCGTTTATGATTGTAATTGTTAGCGTCGTGGATTGGGAAAGGTGTCCCTGGACTTGAAATAAATTATCATCCCGGTATTTGCCTGGATGGAGTGTGAAAATCCCTGGGAAATGATTACACTTAGGATAGTCTTTGTCAAGGCTGAGATTCGAACCTGGGATATATGAACTCCAGTCGAGTCATGGTAATGCCGTAAATTACTCGGCTATGCCCCTGCTTTTCTTTAGGCTGTTCTTTTTATCCCTTGGCTAACAGTGGCAGCTGGCGGATAATTGTTCTGGGTGTTGCACTATTTTCATTAAAGCGGTACATGGGCACCCGGAAATTTTGTCTAGGGGGGGGGGGGGGTGTATTCTTGGAATACACGGTACGAGAGAATATAAATTTTAATGCTCTTTTCTTGTTAATTTCTTCCTTTTTTATCAAACACCAACAGTGATCTTCTATTTTCTCTTTGTTGGTCATGTCTCTTATGTTCTTTGTGAGTCTGTTCTAGATATATATCTTCCATGACCCACCTAGCGTCATCTAGCAGCGAATCTCTGAAGCTCCTCAATTCTTCCTGGTGCAAGAGGACTTCCTTTTCCATTTGGCCATCAGATCTCGTCACCATCGCCAGCCATCATCTCTTTGATCAAGAGAACTTCGTCTACTTTTTCACTCACCATGATGTGCTAACATCGCCTGCTATCAACTCTTTGAAGACCATTTCCTCAAGAGAATTTAAGTTTACAATATTGGTCATGCTTATATGTTTTCCCTTTGTCTCCTACCCCCACTCTTTTCCCTTCCTTGGACCCTCCGCGCTTCGCTGAGTGGGTCTCACTTGTAAGTCGGCAGTTGACTTGGTCAGTCAAGGCTCAACCAGAGCCAGTCTCCTCAAACCAAGAGGCACTCTCTACATTCTACGCCATGTTGGCACATTAGGTATCCGTCAAAGGGAACTTCATCTTCGCCATGCAACAAAGATAAGTACAGACTTAAGGTTTTAACCTCATCTTCATCTGTTTTAATTCTACATACTTCAATGATCATTTTATAGGCAGTGTGAGATTACTTATTTGGGGCAAAAATCATCCTTCGCGGGATTTGCTATGTTGGGCTTTTGTCTGTCTAAGCCAACCTTAATAAAAAGTTGCTTTTCTTAAGCTATTTAAATGAGAAATCTTCTCACCACGTGGGATATTATCTAATACCCACTGTCTATAAAATACCAAGCTAGTTCCTCCGCTGGATTAACTTTGGCTCCATTCTTCTATTAGGATCGTTCTGGAACCTTCCAGATCCTGTACTTTATCTACAAGTCTTGCCGTCATGTATTTTTCACTCACTTGTGAGAATACTATTGAAAATTGAAGAATCTTCCTTCTGAATTAAAGCTCAATAGCTAATTTCCTTCCACCGTTGGAATGTTCTATGGCGCATTTAATTGTAATCCACAACTTTCTCAAGCAATAGACTTTCGCCTATCTAGTGCTACCAGTCCTTTTTCATCATTGCAATAACTTTCTTTGCCATAAACTTTCGTGTTACTACAGTGAACTTTTCATCCATTCTACAAACTATAGTGAGAACTAGTGCTTGTTCAACATTTCTACCGCGTCGCGATCGTCCGATTACCTTAAATAAGGCCATGAACATTGATCCTAAATCCCAATTGATCTTTCCTAAACATTCTACTAACAAACCATATTAATAAAATTGTTACTCTAGATCATTTTCAATGAGGTGTCACTCTAACGAAGTGCTCTTCCATCTTGCTTGTTTATCATCAATTAAATTCTGCATAACCACGTGTTTTATACTCGGTTCAAGTTTACATTGTTTCTCCCTTATAATCAGGGAAAACAATTCTTTCAACTCATGAGTGAGTTATTTCTAGGTCTAACGAAAGGGAAACTGCCCCATTTGTCTCGTGATTCCTAATTAAACATAGGAAGTCTAGAACCTTCCTTTTGACTTTCTCTTCAGGTTTCACAGTAAGTGACCTGCTCTATTTTGCATAGCTATCATAAAAGTAATTCTGCATAAATATAAGAAGTTATAGGAACTTCTCTTTCATTCTCCTGTTCTCTTTCTTTGTTATTTTGAAGTTGTAACTTTTTCTAAGATAGGTACTCAGAAATTTCTTATAGTACACACCTTGTACTCTATTTATTGTTAAACTTTAATCACCTTAATTGTCTTTAAATTTTGAATTTTTATCTTCGCTATTTTAAATCCTTGCTAGGATTTTATAAAGGTTTGAAACCTAATAAATTGTTAATTGCCTGGCGCAAACGTTTAATGTTTTCTGAGGTCTGTGACCCCAAAATTGTTAACCAAATTGAAAATATATATTTGTTAAAGTTATCAGCTTCCTTTGAATTGTTAAATAAATTAAATATTTGTTTTTGGATTTATCATTTCGCAAATACAACGGTTAGGCAAGATCCTGGCTTTCCTAACTCTTCCTAGGTTCATGCCCTCGTTAATACGCAATAAATCTGTTACTATTTGTCTTGTCAGACCATCACCCTTCCCCATAGTAGGCATATGCATGCTTGAGAGGGAATACGCTAAAGCCATTCTCTGGCAAACCGCCCAAGTCTTAGCTGCGGTTCCCGTTAGCTTCGACCAGGTCCTTACCCACTTTAGGTATCAGAGAACGGATTTGCAGTGGCAACCGCCTCTAAGTGCATTTAAAGTTAAATTCATAACTTTTGTGGGACTCTCCTCCTATTTTTCTATCCTTTTTCTCCAGTCCGAAACTCACCTCCTTTTCTTTATCATCTTCCCTTGGTGGTTAGGTTATTCCTCAGCCAATAATCTACCCAGGGGGGGGGGGGTATGTATTATATTTTATTTCATTACCTACATGTCACTAGGCGATATTGAGACGTACCCCCCCCCCTCCCCCCGACAATTTTCGTTTTATTTCTTACTTTCTTCGTGACATTCTATATTTGGCTGCCCTTAAACCGTTGGGTAAGTTACATGGTCTTTATGGCATGAATGGGAGGATTTTTTTTTAGTTCAGAGTTTTTTGTCCATAGGAGTTGGCTTTTCTTTGTGAATCATCGTCATAATGTTCTTTTTTTAACAGGCAAAAAGTAGTTGTATCGCAATGTATCGACAAAAATAATCAAGCAGTTCATTAAAATGGTAATTGTGGTGTTTGAAGCCATGTTAATGGTAATGTTAATCCAGTTCGCCGATTTTTAGCCTACTTTTCACATTTTGCAAAAATGAGGAAAAAGTAGACTTATGAGATCGATCCGGGCAAATGTGTGTCTGTCTGTCATTCAGTCTGTCTGGCTGTGTGAGTGTTCCCCCCCCCCCCCCCTCAATCAATTCCTAAACGGCTGAAGCAATCGAAACAATATTTGGTAGGAGTAAAGATCTATACCTGAGTATCTCAATGCCGTATTTGGAAATGATGTCAGTGCTACCAACTGCTGAAAAATCGCATTTGGAATTTGAGCTCCATGTTGAATATCTTGGAAGGTATGAATGGGAGCTATTTCAAAATTGGCACACGTATAGATAATAATACATTATTTCAGTTTAATTTCCAGGAGGCCATACATGGCAGTGTTGCCAAAATGATTATAAGCCTGCTGATAGGTACAATTTTAAATGCATATAACTTCTACGCTATCGATTGGAATTCAACCAAATTTCGTATGTGCTGTGTGTACAAAAACGGATATGACTGAGCGTATTCTTAAGAGCATCCAGGGCTGCCAACTGCTAATAAATGCTCTCAATTTCTTTTATCCAAATACCAATATATCAGAAAGTATGCAAGCCGACAGCTTTAAACTATGCTCACGAATAGTACCTGGCATTCTATATTAATTTGGAGTAACTTATATACGTCAGTGCTACCAACATGATTCTAAGCCTGCTGAGAGATCCAACTTTAAATACATTTAACTTCTATACTATCATTTGGATCTCAACCAAATTTCGTATGTGCTATGTGTACCATAACAGATATGACTTTGCGTATTCTTAAGAGCAACCAGGGCAGCCAACTGTTAATAAATGCTGTCTCTATTTTTGTTACCCTAATATCAATATATCAGAAAGTATGCAAGTCAATAGCTCTGAATTTTGCATACTTCTGGCATTCTAGATTTAATTGGAGTAACTAATATACGTCAGTGCTGCCAACATGATTCTAAGCCTGCTGATAGGCCCAATTTTAAAATGCATGTAACTTCTATACTTACTAAAGGATTTCATTCAAAATTAGCACAACAATAAATCATATTATTTCAGATTATTTTTGAACAATACATGCATGACATTGTTGCCAACATGATTTTACGCGCGCTTTTTGTTTAACTGCATGTAACGTTCATGCTATCCATTGGACTTCAACCAAATTTTGTATTCTGTACCTTAAGAAATGGGACTAAGAATATATTCAGTCACCAGGGCTGCCAACTGTAGTGCTCTATTAGGCTACATTATGCCAGGTAGGCCTATACAGTATTTCGAACTAATTAGAAATTTCGATATTACCAAATTAATTTCGTCATTATTCTAGATAGATCCATATATATTAATCATTGGCATAATCTTAAATTTTAAGAAAAGTAGGCTCTTTAGTTCGTCACGGAACTTCTTGTTAAATAACTGAAGATATTCTCAAATAATCCCAAATTACTAAGATAAATAAACTGTTAAATTATCCCTACATCTAAATCAGATAACCAACAGTAACTTCAATTGATGAAATAAACTGGTGTGACAATGAACAATCGAAATATTCTCGGAATTTCATGGGGTAGGGACACGGCCCCTCCTGCGATCTGCGGGTGCCCCTAAGGTGATAGGGTAAAAGACTGCTTGATATCGGAGAAAACCATGTTCAATTGCGTGGTAAAACGGATGTACCTCATTCATCACGAATGCCGCAGTTCAGACACATCACATTTTCATCGGATTCAATGGATTATAAGTTAGCCTACATGAAAACCTTCACGAGAACAAAACCACGTAAGTTATATACGAGGGCGAGAACTGCGAGTGTCACAAGTACGCGCAACATTGCAAGACATGGCTTCGGCAGTTGACGAAGCATCTCGGATGTCTCCGGCCGCGCCTGCGCCTCGGCTGTCTGGTTGCAGTCAGCGGGTAATGACCAGCCGAGTTAACTGTTGGGATAGGGCTTACCCGGTCTAGCATCTCTGCTATACCCTTCACTATCGAAATCTGGTCGGTGCTTGGGGCTGGCTACAAGAAATGGCTGCCGGAAACTTAATCTGGAATTCTTGTTGTTAATTCGTTTTAGAACATATTGGGACAGCTTAGTCATCATCCCCGTTTAGTTGGGTGTGTGTTGAACTTGTATTCTGAAAAGTTTGTTCACTGAGGATTTGCATTACTTCTTTGCAAAGGCACTGACGAAGGAGATAAGAGTTATTGGTAAGTTATAGATCAAAGACTAACTTGTCAGCAGAATTCTAAAATAAATAAATAAATAAATAAATAAATAATGATAAGAAAGAAATAAACAAAGAAACGTAGTGCGAAGCCCAGCATACTGCAAAATGTGAAGCACTCGACGGCATAGCCATGTGCATTAAATCATTCACAACGACCGCAATGGGGAGCTGCTGCAAGTCTGGAGATGGGAGGTTCGAATCCCGGCGCTGACGTTGGCTATCATAATGTAGTGTTCTTCGGGTTAGACCAAATTCTCTGAGGGTAAAATGCCAAGATAGTGCCTTATATCAAGTCCTATCACCCTAAACTCAGGATGGTCACTGTGGCCGCCGGCATTTGAACCTCCGATCTCAGGACTTGCTGCAGCTACTCATCGCCGCGGGGGTTGTTATTGTTTAATACTGAACTTGTGAACCATGGGGTGTGGCCAGAGAGCGTATCGGTTCCCTCATCTTTCCAGCTGTCTGACTGTTAATGAATGTGGTGTAGAGAGAGATCTGCAAGACAATGAAGCACAGCTAATCCCAAAGCGAGGGCAAGTTACGCCCCGCGACCAAAGTTTCCAGCTTCTGATTAACTCGCAACTAGAACTACTGTACTGTACTCCATTTTCACTCCCCAGCGCTGTATGTGGTCCAGTTACTACCACACGGGGCCAATCAAGTTCCTGCAACCATGAGAGTTGTCTCTTAAGGGACACAGTGGGCCCTCTTATTATGACTTGCGGACACCTCTAATTTACAGTAGTTCATCCCGTGTAATCCTGGAACCTTAAAGCCCTCCCCACAAAATAATAATATTAATAATAATAACAATAATAAAAGAACGATTAAATTTTATGGACAAGCAAAGCGAATGAGCCCAACTAGACAGACCAAACGCATCATTAATTACTTGCAGGAAATGAAAACCAAACATCAACTAACATTCAGAAGCACCCCACTCAAGAGAAAACTCCAAGCATGACTTGGTTTCCAAGAAAAACCAAGGCTGAAAACGAGAAAGATTTTGACCCAGTAAATGAAGGAAACCTACCGAGAACGAATGCGGGCGTACTGGGCAAACATCAAAGCCCGAAGAATGAGACAGTTGGAATGACGCGGTCCATAGATGGCCGATACGAAGCACGGGGCAGATCTTTCTATTTTAGTTTTTTTTTTGGTGATGTATGGTGACAATCATTTATCACAGTTATACTACGTAATGTGGAATGTTCATCGCCAGCGTTAATGACAAGAAGGGCACTTTTCACTAACACAAAGCACTTATGACTCACATGATGCGTTAGTTGACGCCCATGGATGACTTGAGCTTCAAGGACGACTAATGATGAAAACGTCACAAACACTTAGTCCTCGAGGCACGGATATTAGGCGTAGGAGATTAAAATCCCCATGATCTGGCCGAGAATCGAACTGGTGACCCGGACCTCCACGATGACAGTCAAGGAAGCTAGTCACTACGTCGCGGGGTGAAGGAGAGGGAAGGATATTATTATGGAAAATTGTAATGTCTTATAAACGTAATAGAAACAAGATGTTCAGTAAAGAACATATAGCCTACTTTCTCCTAAATGGATGGGTGTAATTATAACTCTTTGTCCTTTTCAAGGAGTATAGTTGAATGTTGGTTGTAGTAGCTTGTTGAAAAATAACTAGCTATATTATATGTTGACTGATTGAAACCTCACATGAATTATAAATACACACACTAATACTGCCAACACAGGTTATCAGACAAAATTCAACCCTCACCCAAGTAGACGGGGCTAAATGACCACGATATCCAAGCCTCTCAAATGAAACAACAATAACAACAGCTTCCTACCCAAATCCTTCCTCGTATAAAAGTACACACACTAGTACAGACATCACGGTAACACAGTTCAACAGACTACTTCTACACACACCCAAATACATGGGGCTGCATGGTCACGATGCAGCAAAGCACCTAAAGAATCAACAACTACAACAGACTCTACTGCAGATGAAGGACTGCTTCCTACACAAATACTTCCTCATTTACTAGTCAACACATTGGTACAGCATCACAGTGACACAGGTTATCAGACATCTTGTACACACACCCAAGTACACGGGGCTACATGACCATGTGGCCGGAAAATCCCTAATGAATCAACAACAACAGGCTATACAACGAATTTTAATCACTGTAGTCGAGTGTTGAAATATGTGGTGTAATAAGTAGGCCTACAGTATATATAAAATTTTCGATTGCAAATACACACTATGATTAACATTATTACGTGTGAGTAGTTGTAAATCAATAAATACAAAATAAATCACGTAAAAAAGAACGAACCCGTTTGGTTTTCAGCCTTGAACCTCCAGGTTAAGAGTAAAAGACGCTAGCCTGCTGCTACACATGGCCAATGCTAGTATTACGTTAACAACTGGTTTAGTATAACTCTCTTGGAAAAAACGATTTAATTGTCGTTTTCTGCCGTTTTTATGAATCATTTGATACTAAAATTTGTATTATTTTGTTCAGTACATTCCTAAAAGGATATCAGACTACTGAAATATTGACTATCGAGCAAACAATAGCCTCCATTTTGACCCAACGGGACGGCACGGCCCAGCAAGATACGGCACGGTCAGCCTGAACTGTTAGTTACTACTACGGAATAATATTCTATTATAAAATGTTAATATCCTACGGGTCACCTCCTTGAGGACAGTTTAAACCACCCTCTGTATGATAAATGGATTTGGTGAGGTCGGGCCTTGTTGAATCGTACGTCACGCTTAGGCTTTAATAATTGCATGTTTCATACATCCGCTATCTTGAAACGATTTGGCTGATGACCTTGTAGTTTGGGCAAAAGACGCTTCCTACATTAAGGTATATTGTTGCAAATTTTGGTAGAGATCGGATGATTAGGTTAGTCGTAATTTGATTGAAGCTCAGAACGTTTTGGTGGGCTACATGATGCTGTCCTTTGCTAGTGATATCTCTGTACCTACTGTAAGTTGATTCGAATTGCTTTCGTCGTTTTTGAATTGATAGGGGGGATCTATTTGCACGCATATACGTCCGCCATCATCAAACTATTTGGAAAATGACCTTGTAGTTTGGGAAAAGACGCTTCCTACATGAAGGTATATTGTTGCAAACTTTGGTAGAGATCAGATTATTATGTTAGTCGTAATTTGAACATTTGAGTGGCCGCCATTCCGTTTACGTCAAGATGGCGGCGATATAAAACATGACATTGAGGTGTCCTTTGCTAGTGCTACCTCTGTACCAAATTTGGCTCAATTCGCTTTTGTCATGTTTGAATTGATTGGGGGACGGGGATGGGGACACACAGATATACACACTCACACACAGACAGACTGACAACTTTTGGCCCTTGTAGATGTCATAAGTCTACTTTCATTTTTGCAAAAAATGAAAGTAGGCTAAAAAGTAATTGAGTATTGTCTCACCAATGAAAAAGTAATACAGAAATGAAGTTTATTTCTCAGCAAGTAACGGTAAATATAACATTGCTACTTTCGAAAGGAAACATTAGGTTGGTTGGTTCCTCAGTTTAGGGGCTGCGACAACGTGATCATGTAGCCCCGTGTACTTTGGGTGTGTGTAGAATCTGTCTGATAACCGGTGTTGATTGTGATGGCTGTATTAGTGTGTGTTATCTGTTTTTCAATTCAAGCAAGGACGGCATACATTGGATTTTCAAGTAGTTCCAACTTTTCGCATCAAACGCCACCGTCAACGACTACTAGTTCAGAACTTGGTTACTAGACGCCACCGCAGTCAGCTCCTGGCGACGAACGTTGGAACTAATAGAGCGTTGTTCAAATTTAACCCATAATTTAGCTTCACACACGTGTAATTAGTGGAAGATTCTTTAACATGCCATAAATCTATGACATGGGACCGCCGGCTTTACTTCCCCTCCGAAGGAAGGCATACTGACGGATTTTTAACGCTCTTAAAAGACCCGACGACTTCGGCCCTGTTTGAACCCGCGATCTTGAGCATAGAAGCTCAGCATGCTAGCAACTACGCCACCGAAACCGCCAAAAAAGGAAACATTACTGTGAACTCCAAGAAGCAGTGATGTAATCCACCCAGTTCTAAACGGAGCGGCAAGAGCTACTTTGTTCACACCGTTCCCTCCTCATTAAGTTTGTCGGTGGAACCCGTTGGTTCTGCATTGTAACCCTCTCCAAGAAAATGTATGCCAACAAGTGTGTTGGACCGTCACTTCTCAGCTAATGAATTCCTGTACGGGAGCTAATTAATTCTAATCGATGATGAAAGATTGCCCTGGCAGTGGTAACAAATGGAAATTACATTCACCGAGTTATGGAAGTGCGAAATGCTCCTAGAATATCAAGTAGCTTAGGCGAGACCCAGATGGAAAATGGAGACACAGCTAGTAAACACAACATGCAAATGAATCGCGTTTAGCGGAGCTAATGTAAGCCTCAATGAACTACGTGGTCCCAGGAGAAGAAGGAAGGAAGGAAGGAAGGAAGGAAGGAAGGAAGGAAGGAAGGAAGGAAGGAAGGTAATAATAATAATAATAATAATAATAACAATAGAACATAATAGAACTGTGAAAGAATCACGGATGTTGCCAGGAAATGACCAGGTTGACCAACCAGCTCCTCGGTTACTGGCAAAAGCGGAAGACCAAGTCGCCATGGTTGAAGGAAGTGAGTAAAGATCTGCAAGAACTTGGAGGGACGGAAAGAGATTTAAAAGACCGGACATCTCTAAGGAAGATGCTTCAGCAATTGAGGTTCCAGGACCAACCGCCAAGAAAGAAAACAGACCCAGGAGAGGAGGGAACAACACCGCCAGAGGATGCGTAACTACTGGGCAAACATCAAACATCAAAGCCCATCACAAATGTAACAGTTGAATGTCGTGGTCCTTAGATGGCCTATACGAAACAAGAAAAAAGAATAATAGTGGTCAGGCCCGACATTCTGTATGCAGCAGATACACTTAAATTCACAAGAATTGGTGATCTAGAAAAATTAGAGAAGGCAGAAAGGAGAAATTTGAGAAAAATACTGGGAGCTAAAATATACTACTACAGAATATACACTGGTTAACACCGAGATTTATAAAAGAAAATGATAAAATAACTGATGTAAAGGAGACGATTACAGTTTTTGGGCACATCTACCGAATATAGACTAACTAAACAGATCTTCAATCTACTTAAAGGTTACAAGTATAAACCCGCATGGTTCGTTGAAATTGAGAAATATATGAAACACGCTGGAATTACAGTACAATAATCGCCATAGAAAGCAGAACACTCTTCCGAGAAGTTACTCAAAAGGTAGGATATCAGGAGAGATGTTTCTGGCGATTGCTAATGAAGAGAAGAGATAGGTTGATAGGACACATACTAAGACACTCAGGAATAGCTAGCTTAGTTATGGAAGAAAGGATCGAGGACAAGAACTGTAGGGGTAGACCAAGGTTAGAATATGTTAAACAGATTGCCTCGGATGTAGGGTGTGGTAGCTATGTTGAGATGAAACGATTAGCTCAGGACAGGGAGACATGGAGCGCTGCATCAAACCAGTCAATAGACTGAAGACTCAAACTACAACAGGAGAGAAGGAAACTAACAACCATAAAACAGTGGACACAAGAGGAGAAGGACCACCACTTGAGCAGGATGAAGGAAATTCGGAAGCAAAGGAAATTGAATACAATGAAAAACAGCCAAAGGTGATTCATCGTACCCTCCAAATGGGTTATTCGAAATAATAATAATAGGTCCCAGGCATCAACCTGGGAGGATTCCTTGTGGTTCTGAAGAAATGGGAGTGAAATGCGTCGTTGCCTGTCATCTATAACCATAACATATTGGATTCATTACGAGAATCCAACTAGCCTCTTTCACTCCAACTCCTGCACATAACCTAAGAGAGGCGGCTCTGTTAAGCCGAGCAACGCAGTGGAAGGTTGGTTAACCAACCCCAGCGGGAAACTGGGTCGGCGGGCCGATCACTGCTGGGGGCTCCAAGGCTCACACACAACCTTGGTAGTACCATGGTCGGTGTGAAACATCACTGACCCCAATCTACAGTGTTTCAACTGTTCAATGCATGGAGGAAAGTTCAGCAGAAGCTACTACCCCAGGTGGTAACCAATCCACCTTCGCCTTGACAAAGCATGCAGGCCTTCGGAATCTGGGAAGCCTGCGCCGACATGCGTGGAAGTATCGGAGACTCCAGGAAAGATCCAACACAAACGCCAGAATTTCTTTGCTACCTTTAACACGAATTCCCATCGGAAGATTGGTAAATTGAAACAACTAACTGATTCTATATCTCAACATCAAATCCTGATTGCAGCAATTCAAGAAACAAGATTCACAGATGAATAAGCCTTTGAGTCAGAAGGCTACAGAATCATTAAATGTAAAACTGGTAAACGTATAATAAAACAGTCCCCAACCATGGCACGAGATTCATAGTCAGTAGGAAGATTTTGGATTCAATCATTGGCTTCAACTCGCCTAGCAGCCGAGTTTCAACTCTCTCCTTCCGGAGCACAAACAATGTTTACACTGTCGTCATGTTCATGGGCCAATCAATCAAGCGAATAAGAGAGACCCAGAAGGAACGGATAGATTCTGGGAGACCATGAAGATGTTCTCTGTAAGATCCCAGACAAACAAACTATTATGCTTCTTGGTGATTTCAATGCACAGCTGGGTAAGGAAAGAAAGTTCAAAACTATCCAGCTCACCAGAGAACAAATCGCAATAGTGAGAGCCTCACAGTACTATGTAAGGCCTTCAATCTTGTTATAAAATCAACAGGGTTCAAACACCTTCCCAGGAAATAGAAGATTTGGACATCTCCGAATCCCAATCTCGGCGAATTTCAAATTGATCACGTCGCAATCGCACGTAAAGCTCAGAGAGAAATACAGAATGTCAAGGTACTAAGAAATGTCAATCTAGATTCAGATCACTATCTATCCAAATTCAAAGTTAAACTGATTCCTAGATATGCCAAAAAAGGCCGTCATTAAAAAGAGCAATCGATGTGATACTGAAAAACTACGATCGTACCCTGAATTTACAAAAAACTAGAATCTTTGAATCCTGAGAACTGGGATGAACTACAACAGACCTTGGACACAACAGCACAGGAGGCAGTCCCACTGACGAAGTCAAAGAAACATGCGTGGTAGAATAATGCACGTGATCCAGTGGTAAAGGAAAGACAACTTGCTTGGCAGATATGGAACTCGGGAAAGAATCAAGATAAATGGGAAAACTTCGTTATCGAGACACAACGTGCTGCAAAAACCATCCGCAATGTAAAACGTGCCGACAACAAAAGCCAACTTACTCAAATTGAGCTAGTCTTCCAGAGTAACAACACAAGGGATTTCTACAGAACCTTCAAACGCAATCCAAGAAAATATAATCCTCCGAGTCTACAGTTCAAAGACTCAAATGGGAAACTAGCTCACAGTGACAGAGAAAATTGCCAGATTCTAGCGAAATACGTTGAATCCCTCCTCAATTGAGAGACTCCAAACTCCACTTTCTAATTTGAAGACAACATACAAGTCCACCCAGATTCATCCGCTCCAACGAAAGGGGGGCGTGGTGGCTCAGCGGTCTAGCTGTATGCCTCTCACCAAGGCGGTCCAGGTTCGATTCCCGGTCAATGCATGTGAGATTTTCGAAGTGAAATGCCATGTCCTGTGGTTCGGATTCCACGTAAAAAGGAGGTCCCGTGGCACATGATCTCATGATTAACGGTCACGTTAAACTACAAGCTTCCTTCCTTGCTTCCTTCCTCCAACGAAAGAAGAAATCAAACAGATTATCCAGTCACTCAAGAACAACAAGGCACCAGGTGAGGACTCGATAATCGCCGAATTGTGGAAGTATGCTGGTGAAAAGTTGATTGATCAATTGACTGACATTATCAAGGATATTTGGGAAACTGAGAAACTTCCACGTGACTGGACTTCTGCCCTGATTCGTCCCCTGCATAAGAAATGTGACAAAACGGACGTTAACAACTACCGCGGCATTTTCCTCCTACTGATAACCTACAAAATTATCTTAAAAGCTCTGCAGATTACGACAGAATATCAACTTTATCCACAATTGGTAGAGTACCAAGGAAGGTTCAGGAAAGAGCGCTCATGTGCCGAGCAAATCATGAATCTGAAATCTATCCATTTCTATCTGAAGCAAAGGTACAATAAATTTATGGTGACCTTAGTCGACTTCAAGAAAGGCCATGACTCGATTGATAGAATGTCTCTTATTCGAATTCTAAAGGGATTTGTATTGGATAATAAAACCAGGGCAATCATTCAACAGACCTTAGCTGACACAACCTCAAGAGTCAAGTTCAGAGGCGAAATTTCAGACTCTTTCGAAATTAAGACAGGAGTTAGCCAAGGAGATGGCCTCTCACCCTTGCTCTTCAACTGTACACTTGAAAAAGTCATCCACGAGTGGCGGAAAGAGATGAACGATGGGGTCCAAATTGGAGTAAGACTGGGTTTCAAGAACATGAACCTTTCTATTGATTGCCTAGCTTTTGCAGACGATCTTGCAATTTTCTACGATCATTGAGACATGGCCACAAAACAAATTGACCAGCTACAGGTACAGGCAACACAAGCTGGTCTCCAGATCTCTTTGGAGAAAACACAGTTCAAAACTAACATCAAGCCAGCACCAAGAGAGCTAAAAGTAAACCGGGGGAAAATCAAACGGATAGAAAAGTTTAAATATCTTAGTGAGTGGGTTGAACCCAACGTTTGTGAGAAAGAAACCTTCACTTCACGCATCAATAAAATGGAAATGGCGTACCAACTCACCAAGGACGTTTACAACAAACGCAAAACTAAGGCATTATTTCACTGTCATACGATCAGAGGCCCTGTATGCAGTGGAATGCCTCACTATGAACAAGAAAGGCCAGGTAGAGAAATTGGAGATCAAAGAAAGAAAGAAAGAAAGAAAGAAAGAAAGAAAGAAAGAAAGAAAGAGAGAAAGATCTAGAGGAAAATTCTTGGCCTGATTAAAGACAAAGGTGAATAGAGACGACGGCATAACCATGAGCTGTATATTCATGTCCAAAAGATCTCTGATGTTATGAGAAGATTGAGAATTGCATTTTATGGCCACTTGCTTAGAATGAGACCCACACGATTGACAAACCGGAACTTTACCTATTTTAAAAATAAGATCAATCCAGCCTGGTTTGATGAGATGGAAAGTGACCTGCAAGAGATGGAGATTACCTGTGGAGATATTCAAGATCGCAATTCCCTCAGGGAGAAACTAGACGATCACCAGGGTTTTCAAGAAAAAACAAAGTTGAAGACGGGAAAGATGTGGACGGAACAAAGAAAAGAGCAACACCGGCAACGTATGAAGAATCACTGGGCAAAGATAAAACCCTGATAAGTCAGTTGAAATGACTTGGCCCTTAGTAGGCCGATACAGTTAAAGAATAATAATAATGATAATACATCATCAAGGCAGACATGTCAGATGACAAATGTAGGTGAAGCCATCGCGAATCGGAGACCATCCAGCATATCACAGGGGGCTGTACAACAATTTCATCTACGTACTACTCGAAGAGGCATGACCAAGTAGCAAAGATAATCCACCCGAACCTGGCACAGAAGCACTCCTTAAGTAATAATGTTCTGCCTTACCATCAATACATTCCTGATGCTGTTTTGGAGAATGAAACACACAAGTTACTCTGGGACAGGTCAGTGATCACAGATAGACCTATATCAGCAAACTGGCCAGACATTATTCTTATTGATAACGTGTAGAGGAAAACTCTTTTAATAGATATTGCAGTCCCTAACTCGCATAATATCCAGCACAGTTATGCTGAGAAAGTGATGAAATACTGTACATGCCTCTGACTGAAGGGATCCGGCAGATGTGGCGACAGGAATTTGTCATTTTATTGCCTATCATAATCTCTTCCACAGGTATCATACCGAAGTCGCTGAAGGCCAACCTCGATAAATTGGGGCTCCACCATAATCTCCATACCAGTATGCAGAAAGTAGTTATTTTAGAGACCTGCTCCATAGTTCGTTCGTTCGTTCCTCAACCTACCAATATAGAGAACTCCATTCCATCTTGCAACAAATGCGGATGGAATGGTGTATTGTACCCAACGATATGGTGAACATATGAGACCGAAATAATAGCCTAATAGTTTTGTTGAGAAGGAAGTTCTATATTATAAATGCAGACCAGATCAATTTCTGAATAATGACAACTTATGGGATTCCACTATAATAGCTGATGATTTTGTAGAAGTCAGACCTCGTGAAATTCGGTAAGCAAACACACAAGTCTACCATAGTCGATGTTACGGTTCCACTCGATGAAAGCCTACAGAAAACGGTGGCTGAGAAAAGGCGCAAATAACAGCCATTTGCCGCTGATCTCAGTTACATATTCGCCTTAAAAGAAGTTTTCGTCATCCCAGTTGTTGTACTGTGAATGAATGAATGAATTAATTAATAAACGTCCTTCATAAGATATTTAGCAGTCTATGTACAGTGAACATAGCTAAAAACTGATTAATAGAAGAAATCGAAGAACGATCATAATAATCTAACCAGGTAATTTAGTATACGGTATAATTATTGAAAATACAGCAATTGAAACTGAAATAATGTTGATGGCGCAGAACGTCATGTAGTCGGCGTTCATGACGAAAGGCCAAAAGTAGCAGGCTGATATAGAAGATGGCTAGGAGCTGGCACAATTAAGAAGAGCACAAAGTGAAATATATTCTATGGTTGCCCTTCATCTATTGTCTCTGTTTCTCACTCGCAGTAAGGTTTCGTTTAGTCAGACCAGTTCAAGGAGTGAAGAAACGTACACAGTGACTGGCTGACAGACAATGCTTGCAGAGTATGTGTGGGTGGGTGGATCAAAAGACCACCACGTTGCGCGATAATGTCGCAGCTCAGACTAGCCTCCTGTAATCATACACCGTCCAATCTTCTTTGTTCTTTTGTATCTCATCTCGTTAATACTTGACAAATCTGTGGTCTTCTCTCTCATGGGGCTGCCTTTGTCTACCTACCATCTCCAGCGCTTGTAGGTTACCTCCAGTCGTGTGACTAGGGTTTCCTTCTAATGGGGATTAGCTGAGTCAAAATTACATTAGGGGGCGAGGGCTCGGATATAATGAGACACAATCAATAAAAACAAATATTCGATTCAGAAGTTTCAAAATATCCTGTTGATATTTTTTTCTTGTTTGATTTCATTAGCATTTGATACGTTGTAGTATTAGCACTTATCAATGGTCGAAAATTAACAATTTTGTTAAAATTAAATTCTTCTTCTGTCAATTTTGGCCTATTGTGGAAAGCAAAGCCAACTCCGTACAGGCCATGGAGGCGCTGGGAGTAGTGGAAGGTAGAGGCTTACACTTTTTGTGACATCGGCACTGGATGGGATGGAGTTGTCAGCTCCACGCCCGGCCGTCTTTGCTCCTAGGAATTACCCTGGTACTCATTTCTGTTGTAGGCTGAGTGAACCCCAGGGCTATTTGCGTTTCCGAAAGTGGTAGTTCTGTTTCTAAAATCCACTACCTGGTTGGAGATCGAACCCACTCCCTTTCAGTTAGAAGCACAGCGCCTTACCGACTGCGCCAAGCAGCTCCCGGCATACAGTGTACCGCCGTGAGCAATCGGCCGACTTGCCAATCTCTTCTTCTCCTCCTCCCAGAATCTCTTCTTGCATTCGATGACTCTCCTCCTTCTTTCTTCAGACCAGATGACCTTGGTTTTTGAGCTAGGGTTTTCTTGAAACCCTTTAAATTTATCAACTTTCCTTCGAAACAATGATTTGTTGAGAATCTCTTCTTGAGTGATGCCAACTTCTTTGAGATCTGCTCGTATTTCCTCAACCCATTTTGTGGTGGACTTTAATTTGCTAATGTAAGTGAATATCCTTTTGGTTAACCTATTGTTGCTCATTCGTGTGAGGTGGCCATAAAATTTAATCATTCTCGTCCGCATCGTGTCCGCAAGTTTCTCCACCTGGTTGTACGAGTCACTATTCCTCCGTCTCCTCCATAAGCCATCTGCTCTCTCTACTGGCACCAATATTTTCCTTAGGATTCTTCGTTCTTTCTTTTCTAACTCCTCAGTTTCTCCTTTGTTGTTTAAAATAAGGCATTGAGAACTATAGAGAGCTTCGGGTTTAATCACCGCTGCTTAATGTCGTAACTTTGCTCTGAAGGATATCGCTTTCTTATTATACCTATTCTGCGTAAATCGATATGCAGTTTCCATCTTACGAGCTCTAATCTTATTGGCTTCCTTATCAAGGCCATTAGGTTGAATCCATTCACCAAGATATTTGAATTATAAAGTCCAGTTTTCTTCGTGAAATTATCTGGCTCCTTCCATTCCCCAACATTGTACTGTATATCTCTATCTCTACATAGTATAAAACGAAGTCCCCGATTCTTGGATGTTACGGGTAAACTCGAGAACCACTGGATGGATTTTGATGCGGTTTTCACCATTCGGTATAGGATATCTCGAGGATGATTTCTGTAAAAAATAATTTATTTATGATCAAAGGAAGACGAGCAGTAACGATTTCAGTGGAAAAGTCGAAAAAAAAACATGCGTCCGAGCGCTTTATAAGCTTACGCTGGGCAAACCGTTAAAAATATCTAAATACTATGAGTGTAAGAATTGTTCAGCATGAAAAGTTCTACAAAAAAGTCCGCGAGAGCATATGTCTTATCTTCAATACATCGCCAACTATAAGGGTTTTTTACTTTTTATTTCCAGCCATGTCCATTCAACTACTGAGGCGACAGTTTACGAGCTAGCTAAGGGCGAGTCTATCATCCCAGTTACAGCCTAGCTAGCAGGCGAAACTTTTTCCCCAGATACAGCCAGCAGCAAACCGTCGAGTCTTGTTGAGTTAAGACTTCAGAGAAGGGTGGTTGTGTTTGGAGTTTTCCTGGAAGTGCAAATCGGGTTTTCTTCATTTCGCCTGTGAAACTCAGTCAAGTTAAGCTTGGACGGAAGGGGGATTTGAGTTTCATTCACCTCGCTATTCCCTGGAATCGCAACTCTCATTTCGCCTGTGAACTTTTCGTTCCGCAAAATTTACAGTCAGTTTAAGATTGGATGGAAGGGGGATTTTTATTATATTAAATTATACTGATTGGCGTATAATCCCTTATTAGTATAAAACGAAGTCCCTGATTCTTGGATGTCACGGGTAATCTCGAGAACCACTGCGTGGATTTTGATGCGGTTTTCACCATTCTGTAAAGGATACCTCGAGGAAGGATTCTGTAGAAAATAATTTATTTATGATCAAAGGAAGCCAAGCAGTAACGATTTCCGAGAAAAAGTCGAAAAATATCCTGGCGTCAGTGCGCTTTTTAAGCTTACGCTGGGCAAACCGTTAAAAATATCAATATACAGTGAGTGTAAGAATTATTCTGCATGAAAAGTTCTACAAAAAACGTACGAGAGAGCACATCTCTATATTCAATATATCGCCCACTATAAGTGTTTTTAGATTGGACGGAAGGGGGATTTGTGTTTCATGCACCCCGCCATTCTTAAATTACGTCTGACAAGAATTTGTTGCACATGCATCTCCATGGTAATATAGTTAATAGTCCAGTCAGTGATTTTAACCCATCATGCCGAGACGTAAAACGGATATAGATCGTAGTTCATTGACATCGTAAAGAAGCACTTATCACGTAATGCATTCATAACTGTTCCCGGGCGAAGCCGGGACGAGTTGCTAGTTTAATAATAAACAACAGTTTCCAACTAAAGTTTAATACAACTTAACACAATATTATTCACTTTCCAAATTGACACTCTTGCTCGGATACTAACAGAATGGTAACTGGCAAGCGGTGATTTTCTTGGAAAAGGACGAGGGAAGATACCACATCTCTCACATTGCTACCCCTCTGGAGAACTGATCATTTAGCTCAACTTATAAACTTACATAATCCAAACATTTTTAATCAGGCAGAAGATGGGTTTTATTCAAAATTAAATAAATTCAAGAACCTTAACAATCTTAACGATCACATTTATGGAGAATTCACTTCTCTTTACATTGCAGTTCTAGAAAACACTCCCGTGGGAGACGAGAAAAAAGTTATAACGGTGTAGCCAGGCTAGGTAAGGGAATAAAGGGAAACATGTCACTGGATTAATATGTACAGTACATTGTACCAGATCATCAATAAACCAAGGCCGTCATTAACGCCAGTATTAAAGAATCCAAGACATTCTCAATAGTCAAGGTGTGCTTAAAGAGAGATGTTTATCTTATGCGTGCGGAGAATGAAAATTGGTCTTTAATAGTTGAAGATGTCCAGAATACAGTAACAACACCATGTAAGGAATATTTATATTTGACCAGCTCAAAAAATAATGTATAATAGCGAGACATACAGGTAGAAATATGGAAAAAAGCCCAAGGAAGGGAAAGAGATAACGAGGTAGCAACCTGCTCAAGGAAATTCCTTCCTGTTCAGAGTAGACAGTGGAAATAACAGCAGTTGCACGACAAACGATACCACATCGCTCAGACAACAAACTAAGCTCATATTCCAAAATTCAACATGCCCATTTACTATCAACCACAAATATGACACTAAACAAGCAAACTTGAAGGTCGATAGCCACTAAGAATATCATGACAAAAGATCAAATATAACTAAAAATACTTGACAAGTTGCGCAAGTTTATAATAACTGCTGTAATTAAATAATACAAATAAGGAGCCATGTGAGTACAGTTTTTAATGCATGATCTATTTATTAAAATTTGTTTCAAATGTTGTGTTGTGTGGAACAATAAATGTCAAATATAAAACAATGTTTAATATAGAACAACAATAACATCATTCGGCCCACTCTAAAATTTTAGTCAGAAGCCACCCCTGAAAGTAAGTATAACATGAACAGATTATCTCGGTCTAGCGAGCATCAAACTGGTTGGTTGATATACATTTAAGGTCTTACCAACCTATCTGAAACTTGGTGCTTGGCGAAGACATCGTGGTCGTGGTGAGGTGAGCTATTTAACGTGCACAGCTACGCTGCAGGATGTTCTTAAAAAGAGTGTTTTGTCTGTTCAAGTACTCTATCTTGCGTCTTGTTTGTGCGTTGTCGAGAGAGCTGTATTACTGTGTGTTGAAGAGTTGCGGCCGAAGTTTCTGCTTCCAGCCATCTCGGTAAAAAGAACTTCAACAAGAGAGGGAGAATTTCTAACTGAGCGACGTCATAATTAACCAAGAATAGACACGAGGTGGTTTTAAACTGAAGCACTGTGACTTAACCCAGGGCGCCAGGAAACCTGCTGTTTCCAATAAACATAAATATAGAGCCATGAATATCCTCTTTATCTCAGGGTCAGAGACATTAATTTGTGCTGATCAATGACACTAACTACTGACTGACTTTATGAGAATTGTAGACTTAAATTGACTTTTATTTTCAATCATACTCTTCAGTAGAACATCTTAACAAAATTCCAAACATGGCATCCTTAGCAAATAAACAACTTTTTCCCATAGTTACCTATGTCAAAGACCTTAACAAAAAAACAACAAAAAACAAACACTAGCACACAATGACAAATAATATGACATGGCCCCATATACATATTGAAATATGTCCATATTACAGGATTTAATGGCTATCTAGGCGTTCTGTCTACGAGATTCATCATACATTTTATTGTGAAAACGAAATGTTTTTGTTTCATCCAGGCGGTGACTATACAGGAGAACTCGAGAACAGAATCTCCAAAGAATTTCTGTACAGAAGTCTGATTGTAATACGTTTTATCCGTGTACATTGTACTTAGCCTACGTACATTCTATATGTAAAGGCATAGCATCCTGAATATATTTACGACTGTCTGACTTCTGAGCTTCTTTGAATCCTTGAAACAATATTTGCTTTTCTTCATTGGTAGTTTTTTTAAGAGAACGGCGTGTCGAAGATAAATTTTTGAAACTCGTTCTCCTCCTTCTCCACACGATTCCATTCGCGATAATGTTTACATTTTTCAGAGTTGATTATTATACAAAGTAAATAGATTCCTAACGAAACAAGTGATACATTACTACGACACGAACTAAGAGCTTCTGTTCTTATAACAACGTATAGCTGACGCTACTGACCTATGATGATTGCTGTCTAAAGGGGTGGACCAGCGAGGTAATCTGCTCCACTTACTGACCTAGTATACATAGATGATGAACGCTGGTTCTCAGGGTTATCTTGGTGTCGGAAAATTGATGACGCTAATACCAGGTAGACTGTCAGCCCTTAAACATAGGGTATCTGTTAATAGTAATAACTAGCAGAAGTACCCGTTCTTCGAACGGTGTTCGGTGTTATCACCAGACATTATCAATTGAGTTACTGTTGCAATGGTTAGCGGTTTGTCATTCCTTCATAAGTTTATCAGAACGAAGTTAGTTTTCTGGGAATATCACACACACTGTTAATTTAAGGACATTAAAATGTAGTTTTCGGAGACCCTTTATAGACTCCAGAATTTTGTGTCTCACATTGAGAAGCGCAACATATGCTTTGGTCGTCCTTCTAGGATAAATTTTATATTTCGCCTATTTTTGCATGTATTTGAGAAATTTTTCCCTTTCTACTGTATGAAAATTACGGTGAAGAGTTTTATAAATGATTGGTGTATTGACTCTCATGGATACCATACCTAATTTTACGATGCCCCAAGCATCCGAACACGAGTTATAGGCGTACATAAAGATACACAGAAAGACAGACAGACAATTCTATTGTCTACAACATATCACCCAGATATCCAAATATGGGTATATCTACCACACAGTATCAAACAAAATCATCCTTACCATGAACCCGTATGTCAACAACAACAACAAAAAAAGATTAGTTAAAATGTGTTCTCAAACTAAATTCACCTAACATGTACTTCCTGACGTGAAATAGAATTGAAAGCCTTGTAGACGAAACGCAATACACGTCACATAAAATCTGACCCTCTAGGTTGTGTTAGGTCCCCATACACAGGAAGACCCCTTTCATAAACATTATAAAGGCTTGTGGTGCATGAACATTCAGGTTCTTTAGCCTCAAATGGCCCAAATTCTTAAAAGCCGCAAAAAATGCTGATTCAATTCAGGAATTTTTGAAAATAATGTTGCTGTTTGGAGATATAATAGACCTTCTGTCCTATATGTCGCACGTGAAAATTGCATGAAAAAATTCTACGTTACCCCTTGACCCCCTTAATTGCATTGATGAATTATACAGTCTACGTTGGTTCCGTGATAACCTTATAGCCATTTGCAAACTTTCACAGAAATGTAATAAAAGGAGTGACATTGCTTCTTACAGAAATAGATGGAAAGTTGAAAGTTGAGATAATGTTTTTCATGGTTACCGATTTGTATTCCTTCATTAGTTTGTTAAATTAAATTATTTTAGTTTTCTGGGAATATTTCAGAAACTGTTGGTTTTAGAGCCTTATAATGTAGTTTTCG
Source organism: Meconema thalassinum (assembly GCA_946902985.2). Lineage (NCBI taxonomy): Eukaryota > Metazoa > Arthropoda > Insecta > Orthoptera > Tettigoniidae > Meconema > Meconema thalassinum. Next base: position 306,699,998 of record OX336390.1, read on the forward strand.
AGGACCCTTTAGGGCTCCCGAGTTTTGTTTCTGGCACCGAGGGGCTTTGTCTCGTCGTTGTACGCCATAATATAATACTAATAATAATAATAATAATAATAATAATAATAATAATAATAATAATAATAATAATATAATATAGGGATATTAATATAATAGACCTGCCGTACCACACCTGCAGGTGTAAATCGCGTGAAAGAATTCTAGAGTACCCCTTGACCCCCTTAAGCGCATTATACGCATTGTTGAATTTTACACCTTAATTTGGTTCCGTGATAACCTTCTAGCCGTTTGCAAACTTTCGCACTAATGTAATTAATGGAATTGCATTGCGTCTTAAAGCAGTAGACGGACCTCTGAGAATCTGTTGCCATGGTTAACGGCTTGCATTCGTTCATTAGTTTATTAAATGAAATTAGTTTTCTGGGAATATCTCAAAAACGGTTGGTTTTAGGGCCTTAAAATGTGGTTTCCTCCGAGTTTTGTCTCTTACATTGAGGGGCTGAAAATGAGCTTTGTCTCGTCCTTCTAAGCCTACTTCAGCATGTATTTTAAGGGGGTGGGCCCCCTTTTATGAGAGGTACGGAGAAGAGTTACATCAATGATTAGTGTCGTGATACGTGATTACGTTGATACACCCAGCCGTTCTCGAGTTATAAGGGAACATAGTTGTCCACAGACAAACAGACAGACAGACAGACAGACAGACAGACAGACCAAAAATTATTTTCGCGGCATCCATCATAAAACAGTCTGAAACACGTAAATACCTCAAATTTCCGTAGAAATTCAGAAAACAACAGGCAAATTTTCATTTTTTATATACAGTATATAGAGATAGACTAGCCTCCGTGGCTTAGGCGGCAGCACGCCGGCCTCTCACCGCTGGGTCCGTGGTTCAAATCCCGGTCACTCCATGTGAGATCTGTGCTGGACAAAACGGAGGCAGACAGGTTTTTCTCCGGGTACTCCAGTTTTCCCTGTCAAAATTTCATTCCAGCAACACTCTCCACTATCATTTTATTTCATCTGTCATTCATTTAATCATTGCCCCAGAGGAGTGCGTCAGGCTTCGGCAGCCGGCACAGTTCATATCCTCGCCGCTAGATGGGGGCTTCATTCATTCCATTCCTGACGCGGTCGGAGACTGGAAGCAGGCTGTGGATATTCATTTTCATATAGAGATAGACTGCACCGCTCGGTGTTGACCGTGTCTTATTGCACAAATTTAGGTTTTACTCGTTAATCGTTGGAGATACACGAAAAGTAATAAGGACCTTTCTGATAGAAAATTAAATATTAAAGCTCGTGTATGCCATTAAAAGTTTGCTATTTCTTAGCGTTCTCTTTTGATTTGAAATGGAAATATTAAATTTTTATACCAATGGGTGTAGTGACGTCACTAAAATGGTCGCCATTTTTAAATAGTCCAAAATATCGAAATGAAAAGTAGCCTATGTGTAAACCCGGTAAATCAGCTACATCCATGCCAAATTTAATTTCAATTGGACCAGTGGTTCTTGCGTGATTGAATAACAGACAGGACGACAGACAGACAAACACCATCTCATTTTTATTTATTAGTATGATAATAATAGTAGTAATAAATTCTTAACAATAAAAGCAATGGAATGCTCGTCATTGAACTGCTACATGTCAGTACTTTTGAAGAAAACGAGTATTAAAACTAGTAATGTTTATAGGACGCCCGGCGTTTTGTTGAATCACGCACGCAAAAAACATGAAGATTGCAAGAAGAACTGCAAGTTTCTATGCTATTTTCCCCTCCAAAAGCACTTATTTGATTTTCTACATATTTACACCACTGAATTTGTCTAATTTGTCTAATAAGTAGGCCTACTGCCATGCTGGTTGGATAAAATATGTATAGTTCTCTTAAAGACCTTAAGTTGGTCTCTCTATCTCAGAGATTATTAATAAAACGCTGTTTCATGAGGCCTCTAAAGCAATTCCTCAGAATGAAACAGAACGTAGATGTCTGAAATACATCAGATATCAAACGTGACCAAGTCTGTGTAGGCTATATGCAGGGTGATCCAAAAAATGTGCTACCTCCTTTACAGGGCGAGTTCCTGCGAAGTGATAAAGAAAGGAAACAAGTTTGTTGTTTTACGTGGTTGTTAGTTTCGCCGTCATAAGCCACATGACCTCCTTTTACAGTGGAAGGCAAACCACCGGTCATGATATTTCAACCCTAAACCGGAGATCAATCCCGGTCCATCTAGGAGAGAGACAAGCAGTGGTGGTTTGAATTTAATATAAAAAGGAGGCCCCGTAGTTTATGATCGCGAGATGAACAACAACAACAACAACAACAACAACAACAACAACAACAACAACAACAACAACAACAACAACAAACAACAACAACAACCACCTTCCTTTTCCCTCTCTATAGTTAATTCCTTGGCATAGTCGTGCACGTTATGTTAGCCACCTCGACTGCGACGGAAGCTACAGCGAGTCCAGAAATTGGAATTTCGAACCCCGGCGCTTACAGCGTCTTTCCTGAGTGTGGTTATTCACACGCCCTCCAGCCATAGTAAGTCACTTCAAGTCCCGGGGCACCCACCACTTCTCTGACCCTAATGCAATAAAATTACACATGAACCACAGTCATCACAGAAACGCAGGTTATAAGTCAAGTTCAATACACACGTATTGAAATCCCGCCAGGAGATGGCAGTTCAACACGCTGCGACGGGGTGCGGGAGGGGGAGGGTATTGCAGTACGCTTACGAGTTTTATATTATTATTATTAATATTATTAATAAAATCATCATCATCATTATATGTCCACCCCTTATTATTCCCGTTTATATGATGTTAGGGATGAGATGATTTGAATTTCTATGTGTGGGATGGTTATTAATGCCGGATAACCTTTCTGGTGCCAACCTTATCACAGGAGTTAATGAGAGATCGAATGAATGAAGATGTACAGTAAGTAAGACGTAGGAAGTAGGTGGTAGTGTTCTATAAGAGGGTATCGTCCCGGTATTTGCCAGGAGTTGAAAATGAAAAAAAAAAAATGGAATATTGCTACAAGTATGACTAAGCGTAGAATTCAAACCCACTTGTCTGCCAAATCCGAAGATATCCTATCAGCATGACCTTGCGCCTTAGCTCCAATAGCAACTTTGGCCTTGGGTTCCATTCCTGGCTCCGTGATAAATTTTAGAAACTGTCATGAGCGCTGGAACGGGGAGTACTCAGCATCATTATGACAATTGAGTAACTATCTCATCAGACAGGTAGCGTCCCGGTCAAGAAAATCAATATTAATGGCCGATTGAACCCGACGTGCTGATCACGCGTCATCCCACAATCTGTAGACCAACAGGGCTGGGCAGCGGTCGCTTTTTTAGGCCAAGGCCCTTGATGGGATAAGTGCCACAGTCTATTATTATTATTATTATTATTATTATTATTATTATTACTATTATTATTATTATTATTAAGCTTGCTTCGTTACGGCTAGCTAAGGACCACGTCATGTCAACTGTTTCTTCTGCAATTTAATGTTAGCCCAGTACTCTTTCATTCGTAGTCGATGTTGCACCTTTCTCTCCGTCGTCCACGCCTTCCCAGTTTTTAGTTTCGGCTTAGGTTGAAAACTCCGATGTTCTTGAAGTTTTTCCCTAAGAGGGCTACGCTCCTGGATATCTTCACACGTTATCCCAATCTCCAACAGATATTTATCTACTTCACTGAACCAGACCCCCTTTGTCTTTTTCTCATGGAGAAAAGCGAAAATTTGGTTGGATAGTCGTTTTTATTTCATTCGGGTTATATGTCCATAGAAAGAAGTCCTCCTTTTCCTCCTCACGTCAGTTATTTTATTATTATTATTATTATTGTTTAAACAACGTTATGGCCAACTAAGGAGCGCGATTGAGCCTATCTAGCCGATGATAATGAATTTTCTTTCTTCTCATCCCAAAACCTCTTCATTCTCACACTATCATTCCCCCCCCCCCCTTCTTTCTGTCTATATTATTATTATTATTATTATTATTATTATTATTGTTAGGGTGCTGATGCATTACTACATCATGTCGATCTTGTCCATGTCGTGTGTGGATGTTAGTCCCTAGGCAGACAGAGATTGGTGAGCAAGGGAGCCCTAGGAGTATGTGTTTATGTCGGAATACAGCCATCACGACTTGTTGCGCCGAAGTGCGTGTGGCGTACGAGCAGTATGGCGCGGATATTGATCGAGTTGGGAGACTGTACCTGGAGCTGTTGGAAGCGTAATTAGAGCACTACGCTTTACCATCGAGCTCCATGAGGACTGGTCGCCTCAATCCCCGAGAGATAAACTCCAACATGGGTAGTTGACCTTAGTTAATAATAATAATAATAATAATAATAATAACATAACTTTAACTGATAAGAAGAACCATCACACGTACTTGATTGACATATCTGTTCCGAATGACCATAATATCCACCATAAATACAGAGAGAAGATTGATAAATATACTCCTCTAGCCATGGAGATGGCTAGAATCCGGAGACAAAAAATGTGACGATCCTTCCTTTCCTCCTTTCTCCCACTGGTCTGACACCTAAATCCTTTTCAGTAAATCTAGCCACACTAAATATTCCCATATACACCCACACTATTGCACAAAAGGCTGCAATTTTGAAAACCTGCAGCATCGTTCGAGGATTTTTGAGTACACACTAGGATTTTCTTGGACCCTCTTGTGAAAAGGAAACGTGGATGATAACATTACTGGAAAAGAAAATTAACTGGCAAACGTCTATGTTATCTAGTTTGAAAATGTGTTACGTTACTAATTTTCTTGTACGCAATGCACCGATATGAGTCATGTTACCAACTGTAAGTTGAGTAAATAAAGATATTATTAATAATAAGAGACAGTGGCGCAAGGTTGATCTGTAATGAAGAGGTCGACAGCGAACTCAGAATAGGTTATAAGAAAATGGATCTGACAATTGACTTCCTAGCTTTTGCAGATGATCTAGTTATATTTTCTGATTCCATAGATACTGCTACAAATAAATCACCAAACTTAAAACCCAAGCGGCAAAGACAGGCCTCCAGATTTCCTTTGAGAAAACGGAATTTATAACTAACATCAAGCAGGCCTCCAGAGATTTATATGTGGAACAACGAATCATCAAGCGGGCGGAAAAATTTAACTATTTATGCGAATGGATATAACCAAACAACTCTGAAAAAGAAGCATTTACATCAAGGATCAACAAGATGGAAACTGCGTACCAGCTAACCAGAGATGTTTACAATAAACGATCAGTGTCCATCAATGCCAAGATTAGGCATTATTGTTCAGTTATTCGTCCAGAAGCTCTGTACGCAGCAGAATGCCTTGCAATGAATAAGAAAGGATTAGTTGAAAAGTTAGAGGCCAAAGACCGAAAAATCCTGAGAAAGATATCAGGGAAAATGGAGCGTACAGGAGGCGACATAACAACGAACTCTACATACGTGTGGAAAGGATAACGGACTTGTTGCGAAATAGGAGAATAAGTTTCTATGGCCACATAACACGCATGAGCTCGCAGCGACTGACCAACCGCAATTTTCCTACTTTGTAGACAAGAAAACCAAGGGACCATGGTTCTCTGAGATCGAAAAAGATCTTATAGAGGCAGGGATTTCGCTTGAGGACATTAAAGAACGTCTTCCTCTCCAGAAAAAACTTAGAGCACACCAGCGATTCCAAGAAAAGCCAAAATTGAGAACAGGCACGAAGTGGACGGCTGTCAGAAAGGAGGCGCACAGGAAACGGATGAAAGACTACTGGGAAAATATTAAAGCTTAAAGACGGAAACAGTTGAAGTAACGTGGTCCATAGCAGACCGAAACGAAGAAGAAGAATGGAGTGTCTACGAAATTGTCTCAGTACAGATGGTTCCTTGTTAAGGCCGAACCAGGCTGTAACATAAAATGTAGCCGGTAGTTGCCGCGATAATGTTGTCAAACAATAATAATAATTATTATTAGACTATAATAATGCCTCCGTGGCTTAGGCGGCAGCACGCCGGCCTCTCACCGCTGGGTCCGTGGTTCGAATCCCGGTCACTACATGTGAGATCTGTGCTGGACAAAACGGAGGCAGCCAGGTTTTTCTCCGGGTACTCCGGTTTTCCCTGTCAACATTTCATTCCAGCAACACTCTCCACTATCATTTCATTTCATTTCATCTGTCATTCATTTAATCATTGCCCCAGAGGAGTGCGTCAGGCCTCGGCAGCCGGCACAGTCCATATCCTCGCCGCTAGATGGGGGCTTCATTCATTCCATTCCTGACCCGGTCGGAGACTGGAAGCAGACTGTGGATTTTCATTTCATTAGACTATAATAATGGTTATACGTTTCTTTTAACTACTGCGACTTTTAGAGACGCTGAGGTGCCAGAATTTTGCCCAGAAGGGAATCGTTAACGTGCCAATAAATCTAATGACACGGCTAACTTGCATTTACGCACTCTCAAATTCCAATCGACTGTACCAGGATTCGAACCTGTAGCCTTAAGCACAGCTGACCATGAACAAGGACAACCGCTGTTGTTGTTCGTTCATTAAGGGGATTTACTACATCTTTGCCATGAAGCCCCATCTACTTAGGTGTGTTTGGAATTTGTCTGATATCTATGTCAATGTCTATTTTTGTAAATTAGTGCTAGGAATGGGTTGGAGCGGCCGTGGCCTTCATTTGCATATCACCCCGGCATTTACTTGGAGTAGAAGTGAGAACCACTGCGAATGGAATCAAACGCATCTTTCCTCAGTTATGACTCTCGAAACTGAGTATATACCCTGTTCCAGACCTCAGACCAGAGTTAATTTTTTTGGAAGAGCTGGGAATAAAATGGCGGCCATTAGAACGTTATTGGCTGCCAGGTTCCGACTAAGCTTATCATAGAAACACTGATAAAATTTATAAAAATATAATGATCTTATGGAAGGTGTTAGAGGTCCAAGTTACAAGGTGATCAGCTGTATAATTTCAAGATGGTACCATGCGAAAAATTAAGACATTATAATCCATAACTCATGCTACAATAAAGTAATGCTAATAGCAAATTGTATACACGGAATTTATGGAGCGTATATTGTATCAAATTGAATATTATGTGCAGTCCCAGGATTGGGTCTGAGACTCTATAATATGACTACCGACCTAGGTACTTCCCAGCGTTGGGTTTAAGGACATTTCGAAGCCGATAAATTGTAGTACAATACTTCACACAAGTGTACACTAATGAACAGCGTTTCGGGGTTTAACAACAGTTTATTGTACAGTAGATATGACTTTATGGAACTATCTCCCATTAAGTCTATCATATTTGTTGAACTTGAAAATTTGACAGTTTTCGATTGGATGCCGTTGGAAGACTAGTCATTGCCCGAAATGCAGGAGAATCGGGTTCCAATCCCGATAACGGTGTAATTTTTAAAGTGTTATTCGATAGCCAGTTTAGTGTTTGAGTTTGATTTACTGTACTGTATCATTGTTAGCGAGAACTGTTATTCTTGGAAGTTATACGAATCTTGTGGCACGATTTGATATCTAAGCACAACATAAGTGTATCTTATCTCTATCAGCGCAAGAAACATAATAGCCATTGTCATAAGACTGTAATTACGTTCGATGCAATCACCTTCAACATCCGGTAAGCAGGATAATATTCTCTGAACTGATCAAAGACGTACAGCTTACTCCAAGAATTTCTACCAATAATTTTGACAGCCAAGGTTGCAGGTTCGTATCCTGGCGCAGTCAGTTGGCATTTGAGGGTGCGCAAATGCGAGGAAGCCGTATCAGTAGATTTACTGACACGTTAAAGATCCCCTTTGGGGAAAAATTCCGGCACCCCGTCGTCTCTAAAAGCCACAGTAGTTAAAAGGGACGTAAAACCAATAACATTATTATTATTATTATTATTAGTATTATTGTTATTATTATTATTCTTGACAGCTCGCGTATTGAAGCGAGTCTAGTAGTCTAGTAAAAACTCACACTGCTGGCCAACAGCGGAGCACACAGCTCGGAGTTTATTCACGATTGTGATCCGATCAAATTCTCCGCATGACTGACAATTTACGTATCAACGCGCATGCCCCTGAATTTGAGGCTAGGATACAATATGGTATCACGATGCCCATCCAGAGCCCACCAACAGAAAACGGTGGAGTAACTGTAATGGGGGATGACTTGTGATGTAGTAGTTGGCACTGTTTTCTACTACTCTGAAGTCTCGGATTCAATTCCCGGCTCTGCTAAATTTTAACTTTTGTTAGAAGTACTGTAACGGTATAGTGTGCCAAGACTTGTACAAGGTTAAATAACTGCACAAGTTTTATTTACGGGGCAGGTGGCCATCCTTATCCTACCAGCTCGGCTTCACCGACGGACTCTGCGAGGTATCATTCCTCTACCGTCGCAAGTACGATGCCTGTGATCTGAACCGACTTTGTTAGCAGACACAACTGGGGATAGTGATAGGCTGATAGCCTAGGCAACCGCTAACTGGGGTCCATTGGAGGGAAAAGTCAGGAATGGGAGTGGGAAGTAAGTCGGCCGTGGACTTGTTGAAAGGAACCATCCCGGCATTTGCCTGGGGGTGAAAATGGGAAACCGCTGAAAACCATTCTCAGGACGGCCGAGCTGGAGTTCGAACCCACGTTCTCCCGATACCAGCGAGGTAGGAGGTAGCGCGTTAGCGCTCTCGGGCACCGAGGTCGGTCCAAAAATGTTAGGCAGGAAACATAAAACTCTACCTGAAAAATGAATTAATTCTGATGATGTTCGCTTGATTAACGAAACATGTTATCCTTTATACTGTCCCCTTCTTGTCATCTGTAACTGAAAATAAACTAGATCTGATGATGTTAGCTCTACAAACGAAACCCCTCCTTGTAATCTCCTCCCAAAATAACCTAGATTTAATGATGATCGCTTTAAGAACGGAACATGTTGTCCTTTTACTGTCCTCCTTCTTGTAATCTCTGCTGAAAATAAACTGTATCTGATGATGATCGCTTTAATAACGAAACTTGTTGTCCTTTTAACTGTCCCCCTTCTTGTAATCTCTGCTGATAATAAAATGTATCTGATGATGATCGCTTTACGAACGAAACATGTTGTCCTTTTAACTCCCCCCCCCCCCCCTTGTAATCTCTGCCTGAAAATAAACTGTATCTGATGATGATCGCTTTACGAACGAAACATGTTATGAGCTTAACTGTCCCCCTCCTTGCATCTGCGCAAATACAGTATAATTAATCACATGCATTTTTTCCAGGTAGTGTCTTATATTTCCCGTTTATTATATTTGGTTATAAATACATGATGACCAACTGAAAAGTTAGGCTATCACTTCATTATTTAGTCCTTCATGGCATAGCAGCTAACATTCTTGTTTGTCACCGTGGAGGTCCGGATCCCCATTCCCTACTCTGGCAAGAAATTTAATTCTGGCTTGAAGGCTAGGATGGGATATCTTGTGAGGTAGAACTGATTGGAGATGGGTACGATTCATGTCTCAGTCATCGTAGAAGTGGTTTCTCATAGTTTCCGCGTCTTCGTATGCAAATGCCGGGATGGTAACTACATTAACGTCACGGCTGCCTCATATTATAAAACGTGGTACAATTACAAATAAACACACAGGCACATCCATCGCAATGGCAAAGGTTATCAGACAGATTTCACGAAGTCGCAACAAACAATAACACTTTTAACTAGGTAAAAATGAAAATAGTTTCAGAGTTTTTTACAATTATTTTAACAAGTCATGTTTTAAGTGAAATAAATAGTTATTATTTAAAGAGTTTTAACAATTTTTAGATTTTAAAACGACTGGAATTTTTCAAGTGAAAAGGAAATAAATTAGTATGAGAACGGGGCAATTACGAGATAATAACTGGCAACAGTGGCAGTAGTGCAGGTTGACACTAGTAAAATATAGAATGTTTGTGTGTGTGTCATCGGACAGATTTGACTCCCTCTCGATATGTGCATACGAGGACATGATATAGGAGACTGTCGATACATTTATGGAGCTACTAGCCAGAGTTATGGCTCTATCTGACATGACAGCTACATTTGTTGCGATCAGTCTGCTGTGCCATTTCTGGTGGATGTGTCAATGTAGTCGACACGTATAATATTCTTTATTGTCAACCTTACTCATAAATACATCACTCAAAGGAAATTGGCAATATGTCACCAAATCTCACAGTTGAGACGATGAACATATCGGTAGGCAATTAATGAATTCAAAGTTATGAAACATCGTAATTTTAGGCCCATTCTGAAATTTCTTAAACAATCTCCTTAGAAAAGAGGAGAAGGGGACGTCACTGTTACGCTTCTTAAAACAACAATAACTAACTCTTTAGAATAACGTGTTTGGTTGGCAGGTTGGATGCACGCTTTGATATCCAAGGGAGGGCGTGGTGGCACAGCGGTCAAGTTGTAAGCCTCTGACCAAGGTGGACCGGGTTCGATTCCCAGACGAAGCATGTGATATTTTCGAAGTGAACTGCTTCATAAATGTATCGACAGCCTCCTATATCATGTCCTCGTATGCACATATCCAGAGAGAGTCAAATCTGTCGATGACACACACACAAACATCCTATATTTTACTAGTGTCATCCTGCACGACTGCCACTGTTGCCAGTAATTATCTCGTAATTGCCCCGTTCTCATACTAATTTATTTCCTCTTCACTCGAAAAATTCCAGTAGTTTTAATTTTTGAAAATTGTTAAAACTCTTCAAATAATAACAATATATTTCACTTAAGACATGGCTTGTTACAATATTTGTAAAGAAAGCTACGAAACTATTTTCATTATTGCCTAGTTAAAAGTGTTGTTTGTTGTTCATTCATTTAGGAGATTTGTGACTGGTTCGGATTCCTCGTAAAACAAGGAGGTCCCGTGGCTTATGATCGCGAGATTAATGGTCACGTTAAACTACAATCTTCCTTCTTGATATCCAAGGTTCAATCGCGGCGCTGAAAGATGCAATTCTCTATGTGATTTATCCCGGGGGTTCTTCCACATTTCCTCCACAAAAATGCTGGGATAGCACCTTAATTCGAGTTTTGGGCCATCTTTATCAATCTAACTTCCAAATATCGTCACTGTTACTACTACAGATACAATAATACAGATTATCATAAACATTTTACTCACACCCAATTGCACATGACTAATGACCAAGATGTTCGAAGCCTTTAATGAAACAATAACGATATCACAATCACTGTTTAGCCCCGAAAAATTGGCACTCCGGATAACTCGGCCACACCCTGGCAGGCGTTGACGTTGAGAACTCCACCGTACAAGCTCCTAAAATATCACATAGTGAGGAACTAAAGGCTGTCGAAACCCCCTTCAGTATTTTGAACGATAAGGTGCGTCGGTAATGGACTTAACGCAGAGTGCAGTGTGGAAGGCAACAGGATATAACGCATTTCTTTAGAAAGTAGCCAGTTTTGCAGTCGGCTAGTTAATTTTCATTATAGTCTGCTTTATGCCTTCTTAAAGTATTTTTCTGAGGTCTTTCTTATCAGATAAATTACTGTACACTTCATTAATTTTCATTTTTATGTTGTTAGGAGCTCTATGCCTTCATAAAGTACGTACTTTTCTTATTTAAGGGTATTTGGGCAGTTTATTGCCTGTTGTATTCTCAATCAAACAATACATACAAGTACAGTACTGTACCTTCTGAGGAAACACTCGCTCTTATTCTTTTTAACCCCATTCCCGATAACCCGGTATTTTCACAAAATCGGTCAGCCTTCGGTCCACATTAGGTCGAGTTTTCTGTAATTTTCTTCAATTAGGTGGAAACATCTCGAACATCGGATCATTGTAGTGTCATTTTAATATCAATACACAATGGATGGAATAAAACGTGCAAACAGTGGAATTTAGAGGCATAGACATTTTCAAACACAGATGAAAATATGTGCACAATTTACATTAACGTTTATGAAAATTGTAACTTCCAGAAAGAATAGTATGAATGAAGCCAAACTTGGAAGATGTGTTGAATAGTGCACCAGCCATAAGTGATTAAGATAACAGAAAGATGGCGTGCACATAGACCCAGGAGTGCTGTCTCTTGTGTGACTGGTAAGGTAAGTGAAGAGCCATCAAACCAAATGAACCGGGTGAGTTAGCCGTGGTGGTTACGGCATGACTAATGGCAGTCGCTCACATCCGGGAGGCGAGGAGGTTCGAATCCCCCCGCCGGCAACCTTGAAGATGGTCTTCTGTGGTTTCCCATCTTCCTTCCAGGCAAATGCCGGGGTTGGTCCCTCACTATAGGCCACAGCCGCTACCTTCCAACTCCTCGCCCTTCCCTTCCAACTTTCCTCCCCAACGGTACTTGTAGCTCACCCATTGGGTGTCCATCTCGAAGCAGCTACAAAACTGGCGAGCCGAACATGTCCTCGGACCCTCCCGGCACTAAAAGCCATACGCTAAAAAAAATGCAAACGTGAAATCAAGTGGCAGTACGTCTCGTCGATGACTGAGGGCGCTGTATCAGAATGAAGTTTGAACCGGTGGAGAAAAATCAGTCTCCGGGCAACGGGTTTATCATCGTGACATTTTGACTCGTACAGGGCATGCTGCAACAAAAGTGATGCTTATGTGGAACCAGTTGATTGAAGAGAGTCACACACACAATGTCCACGCAACAGACCACAGAGTGGTCAGCAAGGCCATAACGGGCCGTGCTGCTTCGTCCACAGTGTTGGCTCGACTCTGGAGCACTGCAATGGGTCGACACTGCGACGCCGAATGTTGTGGACTGGACTGGTGGCACCCAAGTGTCGACCTGATGTCTTGGGGGATCTTTCTCTCTTTAATCGTTTAGTCGATTCCGACTCTCCATGACCCCATGTACAAAACTACGCCAATTTCTTCTGTCCTGCACTGCCTCCCGAAGATTTTCCATGCTGGAATTTAGTGCTTCTGTGATGCCATCCGTCCATCTCATTCTTTGCCTCCCTCTTCTCCTTGTGCCTTCTGTCTTCCCCAGCATTAAGGTCTTCTCTCTTCAGCCAATACATCTACTGACGCGGGTTTCTCGCAATTAAAAACCCTTTACTGCCAACCGACGTTGCCGGGATTTGGGTCAAAACCTTAGTCTCTGAAGATGAGTGTATGAGTCAACTAAATGTATGACAAACACATTCTCAGACGGAAATAACAATCGTTGAAATAGTTCTTTATAGAACATCTTATGAGCCTACTGAGGAATATAGGTTCATGGCATCACCTTTTAACCGTGTGTATGCATTCTTGATGCTGTGTTCGGAGGAAGGTTTGCATCTTTTGGATTTGAGCAAGTTTTATTTTGTTATATGTATCTAATCACAGTTTAGAGGATACATAAACGCCCTAGCGATTCAAAGCAAACATACAGAGGGTCGGAGCGGTGTAATCGAGTAGCCGAGATCCTATGATTTTCCAGGTGAGGAAGGACTCAAAGTCGTGAAAAACGTATGGTAGAATGTGCGTAGTTTAGCAGGAAAAATGATTTTGTCACAATACTGTATTTAGACATGTTTAGCAGGTTAATCGTTGGTTCTAGAGACTTTCTGTTTGTACTTGGTTGTATGGCGTAACATGGCGACAGAATCTGGACCGGGATGGATCAGCGTACGGTGAATGGTTCCCCCGAACTGTAATCACATAGGATACGTTCAATGGTCTCGTACAAAGCGATTGCAGTTGGAGAACCATTCGTCGTACGCAGATCCATCTCTGGCCATATTTCTTCGTTCGGTTATGCTGCACAACGTAGTGCAAACACAAAGACAATAGAACAGACGATTGACCTGCTAGACATGTATAAATACTGTGACAAAAATTTTATTTCCCGCTGATCATCGCACATCTTACAATCCAGTTTTTACTAGTATCGGCACTTCCTTACATAGCCAATAACATTATATCATGTCCATACTATTTTAGTTTACTGATCTCAATCTTGTAATAAGTAAATATAGTATGGTAGCCAATTACGAATAATAAAAATGTATTGTATACATGTAATTGGTCAAATGGATATATAGATAATCGTATGTTCCTGGCTGCTTAGATATACTCCACCCACTCCAAATACGCAACAATAACACACAGTTACAGAAGAGTAACTGGTGGATTACTTCGAGTGGCAACTGTTCAAAAGTATCTATAAATTATATTCGATAGAGAAACAATACAAACTGTTCATTGGATGTTTCATAATGGCAACAATAGAAAGACACGATTTATATATCATAGAACTTGTTAAACAAATTAGGTTGCCTGGTTTCATTCCATTCCTTTAAGGCCCACATTTCTGTTTTGTGAGCAGTTCTATTAAAGAACAAACCTGAGGAGCAGGTGCGACGCAGAGGCTGTTTTACCAAGCACGTCGCGACAATAAAAGCAATTAAGTCACAGTATTAGTAAACGTGTTTAAGAAGCGACATAAAATATAATTATAGAACGGCTATATAGATTGTTCCAAGTTATAAGAGCATTCGAAAGCAATTAGAACGTTCAGGTCTCTAGCAGAAGATGGCTTCATAGCGTAATTAAATACTGTACTAACATCAAAGGAAGGATTAACAGTTTAGGTTATCGCGGCCGGCGTTCATAGCTATGTATTACGTATTTGAGATACGAGTGACGCTGAATTTAGCTGCGGTAGCGAATGCTGACCGTTGCAGATGGAACCTTGCGGGACGGCTAAGGGGACACCACGGTGATGGAGTAGTGTCCAAATAAATCTAGCACTGCAGAGCGTAACAGGCTCACATGTCACCACTGAGTGGAGAAAGGGTGATTGAGGATACTGGAGCTGAGTCATATCCTACCTGCGCGACAGTACCTGTCAACACTGCAAGTTGACAGCGTGACACAGCAAAACAAGGATAGGCCTAACGTTAAAAGGTTACGCTTATTCACATTTGGACGAGAAAAGGATAAAAATCCTATGAGGAAAACAATGCATTATATATTTAGAGCAAGTTTTATTACGTTGCGAAACAGTTTTACTCCCTTAGGCTATGTTGTAAGTCCTGCGGCTTAGCCGCGCTCGTTAATTCATGCACCACGACCGCGAGGGCAGCTGCAGCAGGTCCGGAGATCGCAGGATTGAATCTTGGTTCTGACTCGATAAATTAATGACAAGTGAATTAATACTTGAGGATTGCATACTTCAAGATTTTATGAAGCTATATCACCGAGAGAGGATCTTCACGATAAGACTGACGGTCTACTCTTGTTGGCTTTTAGCAGTTCACGGAAAACGATTATTTCATGGAAAAGCCCATTAAAATTCCCCTCATTTTTAGCCTATTTTCATTTATGAAAAAAAAAAATAGGCTTATTAGATCACCTTTTGTCCGAGTGTGTGCGTGTGTATGTGTGTGTAAGTATGTGTGTTTGTGTGCGTGTGTATGTGTGTGTGTTCCTCCTAATAAAATCTGGAGCGATATCAATGAAACTCGGTACGGACATAGTACTATTTTGGCTGACCCCGACCCTGACCCCGACCGTGCCCTTCAATTTTTTTAATGCCTCACCAGTCTAACATGGCGCTTGTGCGAAATATTTCACCGGCATTCCATATCTCCGAAAGTATTACTGATATCACCCTGAAATTTTGTACGGTGATAAAGGGCACTAGTAGAAGTTTACCTATGTGACTTCTAAAAACCAGTTAACTACAAAACGAACTTGGCAGCCAAGCAAAGTTGATACATTTAAATATACTTTTCTCGCGATTTATCCATCCAAACGCAAGAGCAAGAGACCCTGATAGTATCCCAATTTCTCTAATCTCTAACTGTCTTGAGGTATTTCTACCCCCAATTGTCCATCTATTTAATTTTTCTCTACAAAGTGGAGTATATCCGTCTCTTTGGAAGTGTGCTAATATACGTCCAGTGCTAAAATATAAAACCCCCAATAGTTGTAGTGACTTTAGACCGATGAATATCCTTTGTAGCCTGAGTAACGCGCTTGATAAAATAGTTCATGAACAAGTATGTGACTACCGAAATAAATTTAGTATCTTCAATCCTTACCAATCTGGGTTTAAAAAGGGGCTTAGTTCCACTACTGCATTATTAAGCGTCAGCGATGATATACGCTCAGCTATGGACAAGAGTCATCTTACAATCTTAAGCCTTTTCGATTTCAGTAAGGCTTTTGACTGGGTGAATCACAATATACTTCTTGCAAGGCTGAAATATTTTGGCTTCTCTCGGAGAGCTCTGTTTTTTCTGAATTTCCACGGAAATTTGCGTTATTTGCGCGTTTCAGACTGTTTTATGACGGATGCGCGCAAATATATTTTTTTTGTCTGTCTGTGAACAACTTTGAGTCCTTATAACTTGAGAACGGCTGGGTGGATCAACGTTAAATTTGATACAGATATCCATCAGAGGCACCACACTAATCATTGATGTAAATCTTCTCCGTACCTCTCAAAAAAGGGGGCCTACCCCCTTAAAATACATGCTGAAATAGGCGTAGAAGGACGAGACAAAGCCTATTTTCAACCCCTCAATGTGAGAAACAAAACTCGAGGGCCCTAAAGGGACCCCGAAGGCCCTAAAACCAACAGTTTTGGAGACATTCCCATAAAACTAATTTCATTTAATAATCTATGAAAGAATGCAAGCTGGTAACCATGGCAACGGAATCTCATAGGACCATCTATTTCTGTAAGACGCAATGCAATTCCATGTATTACATTACTGTGAAGTTTGCAAACGGCTATAAGGTTATCACGGAACCAAAGTAAGCTGTAAAATTCATCAATACGTATAATGCGCTTAAGGGGGTCAAAGGATACCTAGAATTTATTCACGCGATTTTCACGTGCGGGTGTGGTACGGAAGGTCGTTTATATCCCTATTCCTATATTGTATTTATTATATTATTATCATTATTAATATTATTATTATATTATGGCATACAACGACGAGACAAAACTCATTTTTGGCCCCTCGGTGGCAGAAACAAAACTCGAGGGTTCCCGAAAACTACATTTTAAGGCTCTAAAACCAACAGTTTCTGAGATATTCCCTGAAAACTAATTGAATTTAATAAACTAATGTAGGAATGCAAGCCGGCAACAATGACAAAAGGTTCTCAAGAGAAGACATCCAACTTTCCACCTATTTCTGTAAAAAGCAATGCAACTCCACTTATTACACTTCTGTGAAAGTTTTCAAATGGCTATAAGGTTATCACGGAACCTACTTAGACTGTCAAATTCATCAATGCGCTTAAGGGTCAAGGTGTACCCTAGAATTTTTTCACGTGATTTACACGTGTGATATGTCGTACAGAATTATATCTCCAAACAGGAACATTATTTTCAAAAATTCCTGAATTGAAATAGTATTTTTTGCGGCTATTAGGAATTTGGGCCATTGTAGGATTTAAAAAACCTGAATATTCATGCACCACAAGCCTTTATAATTTGTTAAAGGTGTCTTCCTGTGGATGGGGACTTGACACAACACTGAGGGTCAGTCTTTATGTGAGGTGTATTGCGTTTCGTCTACGAGGTTTTCAATTTTATTTTCACGTCAGGAAGTACGCGTTAGCTGAATTTAGATTGAGCACATTCACTTTTTCTTTTCTTCAAACGGGTTCATCATAAGGATGAATTTGTTTGATACTGTGTGGTTGATATATCCATATTCGGACATCTGGGTGATATGTTGTACGCTGGTTGGTTCCTCAGTTTAGAAGCTGCGACAACGCGTTCACGTAGCCTCGTGTACTTAGAGTGTGTGTGGAATCTGTCTGATAACCGGTGTTAATTGTGATGGCTGTATTAGTGTGTGTTATCAGTATTTCAGGTAAGGACTGCAGACGATCAATTTCCAGTAGTTCCTACTTTTGCTACCAAATGCTACCGTCAAAGATCCCTAGCTGTGACTTGGCTACTAGATGCCACCTCAAGCGGCACCTGGTGGCAAACTTTGGAACTAATAGAGCTTTAATCAAATCTAACTAACAAATTTAGTTTCAAACAATTGTAGTTAGTGGAAGGTTCTATTACATGAAATAAATCTATGACATGGGACCGCCGGCTTTACTTCCCCTCCGAAGTAAGGCATACTTTCTGTGTATCTTTATGCACGCTTATAACTCGTGTTCGAATGTTTGGAGCATCGTAAAATAAGGTATCCATGAGAGTCAATACACCAATCATTTATAAAACTCTTCACCGTACTTCTCACAGAAGGGTTGGTATAGGAAAAAACTTTTCAAAATAAATGCTAAAATAGGCGAAATTTAAAAATTAACCTAGAAGGACGACCAAAGCATATGTTGCGCTTCTCAATGTGAGACACAAAAGTCGGAAGTCTATAATGAGTCTCCGAAAACCACATTTTAATACCCTTAAATTAACAGTGCCTGTGATATTCCAAGAGAACTAACTTCGCTCTGATAAACGTATGAAGGAATAACAAGCCCCTAACCATTGCAACAGTAGCTCAATATTGCTAACGTCTGGTTATTAATATCGAAGACCGTTCGAAGAGCGGGTACTTCTACTAGTTCTGTTCATATATACGCTGATGACCTCCAAGCCTATTTTCACCTCACGCCTAACACTGCATGTGATCGTATAAATCTGTTTAATGAAGACATTGACAGGCATTGTGAATGGGCCCTAAATCATAATCTTAACTTGAACATATCTAAAACACAACTTATATCCATTGGATATACAAAACTTCTAAATTCAGTAGATTTTAATTCACTACCACCTAACAAGATACTAGATAATAATATTAAGTATAGCAACACTGTCAATAATCTCGGAGTGATATTTGATAGAACACTATCGTCGGCAGAGCATACGTCTAATGTGTTAAGGAAGGTTGTATTGAACCCGCTGAGCTAAGGTTCATGTGATATTTTTCATGACAACACATTTATGATGGGATGTACTACCTTTGAACACACCCAGAAAGCTATGAGAAGCTGATAGCTTATACAATTCTCTTTGAAGTAGCGGAGAATCGCACTTTTGACTGTGGTGAAGTCTGCTAATTATTTATCTGAGGTCTTATTAATCAACCTTACCTTTCTACGAGACTCAGAATATTCCATTTCGTCATTCAGTATTATTGAAACATTTTGGAGAATGTTTTTTCACTTTAAGGTATGGTAATATCATTGCAGATACGCAAATAGGAATGTAAGTAGTCGCTCAACGACTTAGTTTGACGACTTGATTCCACGAGGAACGCAGTTCCGTGCACTACGTCTGGAGAATCCGCCTGTTAGACGTGAGGAATAGTCCGCTTTTTAGCGAGGACTCTTTATCAAGTGCCATCGAGCACCATTGTATTGCGAATCACAGTCATTGAAGTGTAGTGATTAGCACGAATAGTAAAGTGAACTTATTTGGCAAGTATTGTGAATTTTCTACAATTCTGTAGCACCACATTTATATACCCACGTGATTTGTGGAGGGCCAAGAGCCTGGTTCGAAATATACAGGTATTGCGATATTGTTACATTAGACAAGTGTTATACTAAAATACATTGTATATAAATTGCTACGGTGGATTAATCCACAAGAAATCGACGCCCATTTCACGGATGCCACGTGATTGAAAAAGTAGAATCTGTGCACGTGTGAAACAGCAGATCAGTGCATGGCCATTTATTAATGATATCTGCAAAGTGTAGAGGCTGTGTTACCGGATGTATGTTTAACGCCTGTGATATCTACGAAGCATACTGTAATTTTCAAATAATGGTGAACTACATGATGTCTAATATTACCGACCACGTGTTTGACATTTACAACACCATGTTCGAGTCGGAGATAATGGGCTAAGTACCATTTTGGTATGAGGGAGATGTCTCGGACGGAACGAGCATGATTATGGAACTTCAAGAACGTCGAACGAGAAGGAAGGAACCGAGGATGCCTTTCCCAGGCATGTCCAATCCATTCACGATGTCAACTACAGGGACAGACCGAACCCTGGTCTTTGGGAGAGCCAAGATGGAAGTTCTGATAAGGACGATGCCAATCCTGAAAGCCAGAGGTGCTTTTGTTCAACCCTTGTCGTTGGACAGAGAGCTAAGTGTGGGCTCCTTCATATCGTGAGTTTGTACAACCCTTCTTTGTTCTAGTCATTGGTAGTATAGTTAGATTAGTGTAGATTGTAAATCAGCCGAACTTAGTGACAGCCTTTTCATAGGTAGGGAATGTAATTAGTATAATTAGATGTCATTTATTTACAGTGATTGTGAGTCACCCTTGGGTTTGATATTTTGTTCAACCCTGGTGCAACCTGATGGACGTCATAGGACGCCAATTTCTGTCTATTGCTAATCGTGACTGTAGTCATTTCAAGGCTACTTTGTTTAACCCTATCTGGGATGATTTTCAAGTCTTAGCAGACTCCTGTTATGGCAATCTGATGCCATGGTCATGATTTTTTAACTGCACTTTTTGCAACCAGTCAATGTTACGCCCCTGACTTCATTAGAGTAGTCGTATCATTTGGGTAATCGACTGTAATTACCAGTTTTGTAACTGCGTTTATATTTCATTCGAGATGTGCTCAGAAGCCATCCAGGTCAAGTGTCGACCTTGCAAGTAAAAGGGATGTTTCGTTGTTGCCTAGCATTGAACCCTGTTCCCATCGTATCATTAAGCAGATCCAGCAGAGAGTGGAGTTTGCGTCATAATATTATTTTGTTAGTGTCAAGTGTGATGACACGTGATTTATTTGAGGTTTGATACAAGAGACTACTGAAGTATTTTATCTTTGAGAGCTAAGAGCTCCAGCAATGAGTGACATTGCCACCTTTTAAACGTCTTTGCTATGAAAGACAGAGTTATATGTTTATATTCAGATTTATAGCGTGCTTTTTATGCACACATTCTTCGAGGTTTATAACCTATGGTAAAGGTATTATTATGAGGCCAGTTTTATTTACAGTTAT
The DNA here is from genome assembly GCA_946902985.2 of Meconema thalassinum. Classification (NCBI taxonomy): domain Eukaryota; kingdom Metazoa; phylum Arthropoda; class Insecta; order Orthoptera; family Tettigoniidae; genus Meconema; species Meconema thalassinum. The sequence continues at coordinate 306,721,039 of OX336390.1, forward strand.
TTTCTTGCCAAAACTGCCGGCCCAGTTTATGTGTTGTGTCTAATAGCGCAGGGAGCTTGTAGCCCGCTGTGACACGAACAGGTTTTTGAACACTTCCCAGCGCCCGACTGTGAGCGCTTGCTTCTAAGTGAGACAGACTGATGTTCACATAGGACAGAATGTCAGTAGCATTCATTTGTTTTTCATTGCATTGATAGCTCATGGAACCCAGTGTCCATTTCTGTATCTGAGCATATGTTCTGTAGATTGTCATTTGTTAGTTAAACGCCTTTTGCGTGTACCGTTGTTTCGACGAGTACAGTTATGTCAGGTTTCTTATAGTATGCTGTAGGCTAGCCCGTGAAGAGGGTTTTATCATGTATGAAGGTATTTTGTGTACCATGTCCGGGACTGTTCCCGTGGACCAGATATTTAGGGAGGGTAACTGATGTGTCCAGGCCCGTCCCAGAGTTATTGAACGCGAGCTGTGCGCCGCAGGTAACTTGTGTTATTGTGTGCCCGAGTTGTTATTGCTCGTTGATTGTATTCCGACTTTTGAGTCGAGGCTTTTTGGCAGAGATGATCTCAGGGAGACGCTCCGTGCCAAGGCTTGTCAGCTATTATTCGCCATAAACCAACGATAATCTAAACCGACATCTTAATAATAAAACGCATAATTTTGATAAACAAAATATAACTAACGAATCCTTTCTATTTAACCTTGTTCATTTGCATTTGGAACCTGCTGACATAGCTGTGCTAATGAAGGTATTTCCTGGAGGAAATGACTTTAGGACAGCTGACACTTTTTGTAGCGACTGAAGCTTGCTCGAACCTTGAGTTCGTAGCTGGTGGAGCGCAGGTCATACGATGTTAGACATAGTCTTCACTACGCAGTCGTCACCGTAATTACACACGTTAAATGACTATGGCTTACAAACAGTAAACCAAGGTGTAGGCAGGCTTTGAATAAAACTGTGGTCTTGTATTTATTTATTTGTTGATGTAAAAGTGTACGAATCCTCTATGTTACCCTTTTGTGTGCTGATTAGCACTTAGTTCGTAAGAATGTCTCAGATGTTTTTTTATGGCTTGTCACATAGCTTTGATTGTAATTGTTTGATATTACGGACGTCACCGCCGTAAATTTTGTAATTAATTGATAGGACTTAGCTAGATGAATTAATATTAAACTAGATGAAACCCGTCAAAACATGACGGACAATGGAAAACAAAATTACTGAAGAAGCTACTTATATAAGTTACATTCTTTGTACGATTACTTTTTAGCACTATTGCAACTTTAAGGGCGTCAAAAGATAGCACTCTCAACATTGCAATATATTGCTGGTCATGACTGAAAACGTGATGAGGTCATCATCATCTTGCACAGTTTCCAGCCACTGGCCGGGTCTGTTTGGAACACAAGTCTCTCCAACGTCTTCTGTCTTCCCACCATCTCTCAGCCTCCACCCTTGTCCAGTCTTCTCCTCTCTTCTTCACGATTTCTTCCTCCCCCTTCAGCCACCTGTCTCTCGGTCTCCCTCTTGGTCTCTTTCCTCCCCACTTCGTCTCGTGTATCCTCCTGGGTATCCTCTTCTCCTCCATTCGTTTTACATGTCCATACCATCTAAGTCTAGATTTCTCTATACCAGTCTGTAATGGTTCATCCTTCATTAATTCTCCGGTCCTCTCATTTCTTATTCTGTCCATCTTTGTAGCTCCAATACTGCTTCTCAAGAACCTCATCTCACTGGCCTGTATTTTGCTCTTCTCCCTTCCTTTCATAACCCAGGTCTCCGAGGCATACGTCGGGATAGGGACATAGTACGTCCGATATATGATCTTTTTGCTGTTCTGAGGGACATTCTTGCTCCATAACATGCTTCTCGCACGCCCCCGGAATGCTTCAGCCTGCCTCCCCCGCTCATTTATTTCTCTATCGTTTCTTCCATTCTCTTGTATCAGGCTTCCCAGATACTTGAAACTCTCCTCTTCCTTCAGCTGTTCCCCACCAATTGTTATTCCTGTTGTGGTTCTTTCCTTCTTCCTTGTTGTGATCACCATCTCACTCTTATTTATGCTAAATTTCATCCCATAACCTTGTATTATTCCTTCCCACACGTCCAACTGTTCCTGTACCTCCTCCTCCTTGTTTCCCCAAATCATCAAATCATCTGCAAGCACCATTGCTTTCACCTTTCCTTCCCCAATTACTTGTGCCACTCTGGTCATTATGTCATCCATCACCAAAATGAAAAGTAACGGTGACAGTGCACTTCTTTGTTTCAGGCCGTTTCTCTGATCCAACCAGTCCGATCTCTCTCCTCCCACTTTCACACAGCTCACGCTTCCCTTGTACATCTCCTTTATCTTCCTTATAGTCCATTTTTATATTCCTCTATCCTCCAGGGACTTCCATACTTTGTTTCGGCATACACTGTCATATGCTTTCTTAATGTCCAGGAAGGCCATCAGTAGATCTGTTCCATACTCATAGTGCTGTTCTTGTAACTGCCTTACAGCAAAAATCAAATCCACTCTGGACCTTCCTGCTATGAAGCCATGTTGTTCTTCCCTCATCCCTCCTTCTAACCTTGTCCTAATTCTCCTTTCCAAAACTTTCTCAAACAACTTTGCACAATGACTCATCAGTGTTATTCCCCGATAGTTTCTGCATTCTGTTCTACTACCTTTCTTGAAGATCGGGACAATTATTCCCTTTTTCCAGTCCTCTGGGGTCTTCCTTTCCTTCCTTGCTGTCTTCATCACTCGGTACAACCATTGTATCCCCACCTCTCCTGCTGCTCTCACCATCTCCACTCTCAACTCATCCACACCCGGTGCCTTCCCTCCTTTCATCTTCCTCACTGCATCTTCCACTTCTTTCCATGCTAAGTCCTTTTCTGTTTGCAGTTCATCTACTGTACCTCTTCCCCGATTTCTTCCTCCTCGCCGTGGTTTCCATTTGGGTTCAGGAGTTCTTCAAAATATTCTTTCCACATTTTCTTCAGTTCTTCCCTATTTTCTATCTCTTGTCCCCTTTTGTTCACCATTCTAACATAATCCGTAGGATCCTTCCGCCTCTTATTCTTTACCATCCCAAACAGGACCTTTTTTGCACCTTCACTATCCTGCTGGTCATGACTGAAAACGTGATGAGGTAAATAGCCCAATACGTTCAAGAGTTTCTCCTTGAGCTTGATTGATTTTGATAAAGTAGGCCGAGCGAATAGGACATTGTTGCCTATTAAAAGAAAATGTACTGTACCTGTAAGTGTTTTATCGGAAGGTGTTAAATCAAGTCGTAGGATTTGAGCTCTCTGCCTAATATTACTGCACCTATTATATCCGAATCCAAGCGATTTCTTACAATTAATATATTACCATATATGAGTCCTTGGGAAACGTTCAGATTTCTAAGAAGCATATCTACGGCTCAAACGTTCAAAGTATGTGGAGGCGAAACTCTTAATTCCAAGGAATTGAAAAATTCAATACAGTAATAGGGAAATGAAGTAGCTGGCTTTCATCTTCAGTATCCAATCTGTTAACGCTGATGTATGTGTTTGAACTACTGGTTATAAGTTCAATGACTTTTAAATTAATATCATTACATTGTTGCAGGTTGGCAAATATTTTATATTCCAGCAGATCAATTTTACCCTCACAACAGTAAAGACCAAAGTATCCACGCATAGATTTTACGCAAGAGAAGTACAATGTAGAACAATGTTTACATTTGATCGTCAAGGACCTTACAGTACACTGTACTGCATAATATCTGGAATTGTTTCTGAAATGGCCTATTTATATTGGATTTTAAATGTGGCTTCGTATTATTCGATAACACTATAGTGTCCTGCAATAACGGAGCCGCTAAATATTAAATGGCAAATAATACTTCCATTGCCGAAATCAACTCCGTAGTTAGACTCAGTACTCTAAACAAATAATCATTAAACAATTGTCTTATACAATGAAGTTCAACATGACCGTCCAGAGACTTTCATACTCAAGTTGGCTGGTGAGGAGAATGCGATGAGACTGATCGCTTAAAATAAATTCCTTATAATTGTTCCTGCCAGCGATTTTTTTTGCGATAGCTTGAAAACGCAGCTCAGAATGACGTTCTTCATTTTGTTATAAAGAGTACGAAACTGCTCTAAATAAGCAATTTCCATCACCTGTTATAGGTTATGTCAGTACATTTTGCAGGGGAACATAGAATCACCTCGCCAACTACTGGAATGACCATAGGCCTATACTCAATACTCACTTCGATAGTCACCCTAATGGAGGCAGTTTTTGAATTCTATATCCCGTGCATGTCAAAAATCGTATTAACACATGGAGGCCCACCTATTCTTGTCTATCGCCCCGGAGACCCGGGTTACATTTCCTGCTCTGCCAAGAAATTTAATTCTGGTCTCAGGGCAAAATCGGGGTACATTCAGTCTCTTGAGGTATAACTAAGAATAGGAAGGTTTAATTCCCACCTCGACAATCTTGGATGTGGTTTTCCGGGGTTTCCCACTTCCACTTAAGGCAAATACCGGGATGGTTCCTAACTTAAGGCCTTGGCCATCTCCTTGCCATTTACCACCTTAATTACAAATACACACAGTAATGCAGCCATCACAATAACACAGGTTATCAGAGAAAATTTCACACATACACACCCAAGTACACGGGGCTGAGTGACCAAGATGTCGGAGCCCTTCAAACGAATTATATTTGCCAAGTGTCTCTCGTGGCGAAAGCAATTGTGGACACGCGCGAGTGCCTGGAAAACTACTTTTTTCTTTAAAAGAGTATATCGATGATGCATAATTATAACTTTTAGTCTAGGACGCTAATAACTTGACCACTGAAGCATTGGGAAGAAATTGCAATATTAAGGTACATAAACAACCTAGCCTACACATTCAACTGTCCGTTAATGTTCCTCAACATTTCCCTTCTTAAATATTCCCCTCCTTTATAATTTTCCATCACGTGAAAACATGCCATGTCTTGTGTTTTAAATATATCGATGCAATGGTGTTGCCATCTGCTGTCAGTTCATGGAACTATATGGGCGATGTACTGCCATCTGTTGTCAGTTATAGGAACTAATTGCAGATATTTAAACGGCGTACTGCGGACAACAGTTTGCTCTTTTGGTCACATGCTGCAATGCAATGGTAAAACGAAAATAAAACGTATTTAGAGGGAATGTAGAATTAAGTATCTTTAACAGACATAAAACCTTACTAATACTTCTTGATTAAACAATATTTCAGTGAAAAAAAAAATGCTGGCGAGGGGTAGGTTCGAACCGGCGCTTCTTGGACCACAGTCGGTCGCCTTAACCACATGGCTACTCTCGCACTCATGTGTAGCAGCAGACGCAGCCATTCATTATATTCAAAAGCCGCTGTTTGAAGGAAATAATCAATTTCATTATCCAAATAAATCAATGTTGCACATTCGTATACGTTCATAGTGTTTTATATTTTATTGTCAGAACTTGGTTAATGTATGTTTTCAATTACATGGAAGCTTATTAAATAACTTACATTTTAATGGACTTCTCACCGCCATTTTGTCATGACCCCAGGTGGATTGTGCGCATGCGTGAGAGTCAAGAATTCTGCTATTTTCTATATTAATTTAAAAATATACCGTAATATATTTGTTTATTTTAGAGACACTCTGCAAATCTAGAGGCCAAGAGCTTTCGTTAGAGTGCTCTACGAAGTAAATCGGTTCTGTCGTTTTCTCAATCTCGTGGTAACAAAAATCACCTTACTGTTTTAAATATATAGATGTAAATGTGGAGATGGTATCATCCTAACTTAGATTTGTTTTGCTACCCTGTTAAATGTAAATTCCGATATTAGCTTGATCTTGTAACTTGACCTAGGGTTTTTCGTCGTGCCATTTTCCTAGTGTTACTGTTGTTGCTTTATTATTGTGAGACAGATCTTTCGCGAGGGTTTACTGTAACTTCTCAGGTAGGGACCTGCTCTTTATTTTTGATTATTTATTAGCTTGCGGATTAGCCGATAGAAACCCTCCGAACTAGGATAGGGGTTTGTCAATTTTACAATAAATTTTCACGATGTTTTACATGAGTCTGGATGTTTCTTTTCTCAGTCTAGCTTTTAAGGTGAACCTTTCGTCACCATGTACCACGATCCCCGTGGACGATAGTTTCTCGTGCCGCTTTGGCCTGTTTGGAAGTTCACCTGATCCTCTCGGCAGTTAGGTCCGGCGGATGAGATGTTAGGGAAGTCATTTCGGTTGTTGGCTGTCCTGGCAGCTCCTCTGACGGGCTCATAATTATATACTAATATTTTAAATGGCGCCCAACTCATGTGCCGACGTTAACGTGGTGACACTCAGTTCCATGTTATTTAAGAGGATCTTAATGTCGATCAATGGTAAATTGACCGGACTGGGACGAAATTAGAAAGTCGTACTGCAGATCAATTAACCGCATGGCATTCATGTTTGATACAAGTCCATGGGGTGAGGCTTTTGTGTTAGATAAACGATGGATTTTCTTTGATGATGCCTCATCCTGAGTAAATGTAATACTTTGCTTTGCTCGCCGTTGTCTTTGTAAATGTAGAAGCACTTAGTTTGCATACTCCAGCTCTACTCATGATGTTTATTTAAATGAAACAAGCTTTATACCACCAAGTAACTAATCATAGCTGGAAGTTCCATTAGAGATTGATCCCTCTCTTTCTCAATAATTTCTTGTCATGGATGAGGAAACAATTCGTCGTGTGTTTGGGGAGATGTTGGCAGGTGTCAACGCCAATCTCCAGCAGATTACTGCTGACTTGGGTGAGAATACCCAAGCTGTCAATAATGTCCGGGGTGATTTAGAAGTTAACATCCAGTCAATTAACAATGTAAGTGGTCATGTGGACCAGGTTAGACAGGATTTAGAAGTTAACACCCAGTCAATTAATAATGTTAGACAGGATCTTGAGGCTAACACCCGATCGATTAATATTGTAAGTGGTCATGTGGAACAAGTAAGAGATGAAATTAATAATGTTATGGCTGATCTAACGCAGGTCAGGGCCGACATTGATGCTTATAGAATAGAGGCCAGAAATGATCTTACGGCAGGTTTAGCAGCTGTTAGGGTTGACGTAATACGACACCATCAGGAGGCTAACCAGCGTATTGATAGTTTGACAGATCAGTTGAATAGAGCTAGGGAGGACGTGCATACCCGATTAGAGGAGCACACCGCTCAGATTCAGACAACGATTAATAGAGTCCAGATTGATATGAGGGCTGACTTAGACCATACTCGAGAGGAATTTGGAACTCGATTAACTCACGTCGAGGGATTCATGGACAACGTCAAGAAGGACATGGCTACCATGAACATAGGACTCATACTGATGAGAGGTGCAGCGAACGCCGTCAACAATAACGCCAAGACGATCGTCGATGGTATGATCGAGGTCAAGGACGAGTTGAATACAAACCGAAAGAACATTTCGGAATTAACCGATACCGTAACAAGGCTACGAGAAACAGTAGACGTTCATCGAGAAGAGAATAAGATCGATGTAATGCTGTTGAGGGGTGACCTTAATGAGCATAAGACCATTATGGAGGCAAAGGTAGCCGAGGTCAAGGATGACGTAGGTAGGATCCAGGACAACATGTCCAAAGTCGAGGAAGAAATTGACTCACTACAGAAAAGATTTGAGGAAGTCGCGATAACCGAGAGATTAGACCTCAGTTACAACTTGAGGACAGCTATTCGTGAAGTCGACACCAACCTCAAAGGTAAAGTCGAGAGAATTGAGTTGCAGCTCAACGATTTGGGAAACAAGGTCGCAGCTAAGTCTATCCCAGGGCTCGAAGTTATCGAGAGACGTCTCGACCGACTTGAGACTCATCCAAGGGAGATACATTTACCTTCACAGATGGGAGACTCTCAGGCAACACCAGGATAGCAATCCGCAGGGATAATGCCTGCACATTTTCAACCTAGCGCACCCATGGAACCGCAACCGTTTCAATTTACCGGTTCAGCGCAGAGTCAAGCGTTAAATTTTGACGCGCATCCTTTCCAACCCGCACCTAATCGACAAAGTCAAGGGACGAGTACGCCAACGCATAATTATATGCCGAGTTCATTCAGACCCGCGCACACACAGGGGAACGTGACGATCATCCGTTCGCGAGAAGAGCAACCAGCTCGATTCTCAGGCGCTGGAAGTGGCATCACTCCTGTAGAATTCTTGGCGAATGTGGAGAGCTACTTAAGAGACACAATGGTAACTCCGGAGAGAGAACTCCGAGTTATTGAGCGTTTGCTTGAGGGGCAAGCCAGCACTTGGTTCAGGGCCTTCCGTTATTCATTCGTAGGCTACCAAGACTTCAGAGAAGCCTTGCTGAGGACTTACTGGTCAAGCGACATCCAGCAAAGTATCAGAGCTGAGATGTACACTCGCCGATACAGCTCGAACACTCCGACGCGCTATGCGAACTACTTCGCAACCCAGCTTGCGAAACTTCGTTGTTTACAACCCCCACTGTCAGAGCAAGACCTTGTAAACACCATCGTCTGGCAATACCCTGCAGACGTGCAACGAGTATTGATCGCTGCAGGAGCATCTACATTTCAGCAGAGCGATCAGATCTTGCGACGACAGGACACCAATACCGAACAGTTTCCAACACACCGTCAACAGAAGGCTGACAGGCGTGATGAGCGACACGTTAACTTGACGACTGTGGACAAAGTGTGCCAGACGCCACAGCAAACACAGACTCAAGAGAGCTTTGAACAGCGCAATGACTATAATCGTGGTCGGAGAGATTGGAATAACACTCCGTACGCTAGAGACCGGAGAGATGACCGTCGTAGTTACTGGAACCGACGCTTTGATCGAGGAACGAACGACAACCGTCGTTACGATGACGACCGCCGAGGGAATAACAACCGGAACCCACAGCAGGGAAGTATCCGTAGGGATTACCGCTACAGCAGAGGATACACTCGAGATCGGGACCCCAGATACCAGACCGATCGAGACTGGAGAGGAAGAGCACAGGAGAGTCGTGAATACCTTCAGCAACTCCGAGAACTCCAAGAAATCCAAGAAGGGGGAGATCAGAACCCGACTTCGAGGGAAACACGAAATATTCCGGCGGAAGAAACGGAGCGAAACCAGCCCGGTACTTCCCGCCAAGGGAGAAAAAAACACCGAAAAACCAGTAGATTCTTACCCGATTGAGCACAGAGTAACTGCCACTATCTTACTCTGGGAGCCGATTCAGGAAGATCTATTAGACGAACGACGAACGACGAACCACAACTACGAATTGACGCGTCTACTGAAGATTGTAGCTACCCTGAATGGATGTGACGTAGTCATTCTCATCGATACTAGAGCGATGATAAGTGTCATTTCCGCCGATTGCCATGCCAGACTGAAAGCAAACTCTGAGGTGACAGAGCTGCCAGTTTCTGCAGTAAGAGTCAGAGGAGTTATACCTGACCGTGTTGTAACGTGCAAAGTTCAGATTTTATGCACTTTGAAAATTTCGAGCCACGTGTACTTGCACGAATTTCTAGTGATGAAAGGATTGCATCATGATGCCATATTGGGTGCAGACTTCATTCGGAAGTACGATGGAATCATTGATATGGGACGTAATACGGTGGAGTTTAAGCCGAACGAACCCATTCAAATGAATGTAGTAGAGGAAGAACCGGAATTTGAATCCGAAGTCAACGTTGTTGAGAATTTAAATGGCAAGGAAATTGAGGAGACACAAGATGCCGACGAAGAGGCAGAACAATTATCAGCACCCATGCGAGAGAAACTAGATGCAATATTAAGCGAATACGAGGATATATTCGACACCACACCTGGTGAGATATTGGACTACGAGTACGATCTTGTACTACTGGATGATTCCCCGTTCCAGAAGAAGATTTATCCTATCGCAGAGAAACACCGCGAGGAAGCTGCTAAGAAGATCCATGAGATGGAAGCAGCAGGTACAATCAAGAAGTCACGAGACTCCTTTCTTGAATCCTATAACACCTGTGGTTAAGGTGGATGGAAGCTGGAGACTTTGTCTCGATGCGAGGGCCTTAAGCGAACGCTTAGCTCCTGAGCATGACCGACCGCCCAAGATTAGGGACCTCCTCAGAAAGTTTAAGGGAAAGAAGATATTTTCGTCATTGGACCTAGTACAATCCTACTACCATATAAGACTATCTGAGCATACTCAGAAGTATACAGGGTTTCTGTTCGATCAGACCACCTAGGTCTTTCGAAAACTACCCTTTGGAGTGAAAAATGCCGGAGCTGCATTAATTAGAGCACTTGATGCGAAGCTGACTCCTGAAGTACAACAGAAGGTGATATGTTACGTGGATGACATCATTATAGCTTCGGAAACGGAGGAAGAACATTTAGCAACTTTACGCCTTGTTTTTGAGAATCTTCGACAGGCTAATTTCAAAGTGAAGTTCGACAAGTGTCGATTTTTCCAGAGAGAAGTCAAATTTGTGGGACACATGATTAATGGAGATGGATACAGGCCGAATCCGGCAAAGATCAGAACCGTTGCTGCATTTCCGACACCAACCCGTGTGAAACACGTGAGACAATTCCTGGGAATTATCCAATTCTTTGCTGCTCAGTGTGAGAGGTATGCTGAGACTGTCGCACCACTTCAAGGTTTGCTGAAGAAGAATTGCAGATGGGCTTGGGACGACGAGTGCGAGACAGCTTTCAGAAAAGCTAAACAGATGCTGGTCGATTCGATTCAGTTAGAATATCCAGACTACTCCCGGAATTTTATTCTAGAGGCTGATGTATCTGCGATTGGAATAGGTGCCATCCTATTGCAGGAGGATGATGAGAAGAAACGTCATTACATCGCTTTCTTAAGTCGACGTTTGAGAGCGCTTTAATCTCATTATTTCACCACTGAGATTGAAGCACTTGCGATTGTTTACGCGCTTGAGTACTGGCAGAAACTTTTGTTAGGCCAGAGGATTATCGTGAGGACCGACCACCATGCGCTGACCTTCATTTTACGAACAAGACTGGCAAGCGACAGGATCACACGTTGGACGCTGTTTCTCCAACAGTTTGACTTGGAAATTGTTTACCGACCAGGCAGAGAGAATGTGTTGGCCGACATTCTCAGCCGGAATCCTGAAGCCACCGTGAATGCCATTGACATCGAGGGAGAATGCGAGGAACACCTTCGCCGACTTCGTCATCTACCAGAAGGACAACGACGTGAGGAGGAACTCAGGAACATTATCCGCTTCCTGGAACGACGAATGGATCCACAGGATGCTTACTATGCGAGGACAGCTGCTCTTGCAGATGACTATTTTATCTATCATCGTGTCTTGCATACGTTTGTGGACGAGGACCACACTCAACTGCGTGCAGTCATTCCGAGGAGATATCAAGAATCTGTCATTCTTATGGTTCATCTATCCATTGGACATGGTGGGACTGACAAGACCATTGCGACCATCAAGGAGTCTTTTACTTGGAAAAGGCTAGGAACCACCGTTAGACAGTGTTTACGTGCTTGCGACGCATGCCAGCGGAACAAGTACACGTCACACTTGTTGAAGGAATACCCTAGGCCAATACTCCCAACTCAACCTAGAGAGTTATACGCACAGGACCTTTATGGCCCAATACCAAAGGCCCGCCGTGGGAATCGCTTCATTGTTGTAACCATTGATGTGTTCACGAAATATTCGATGCTTCATCCAATTCAGAAAGGTACCGCACACCAGATTATCCAGATAATTAGACGACAAGTGATACCGGAGGAAGGAAAGCCACAATTCCTCTTGACTGATCATGGATCACAGTACACCTCCGCAGAATTCGCCAATGCTATGAACGAGTTGGATATAGGTCATGTTTTATCGTCTATTCGCCATCCAGAAAGCAACCCAGCAGAATGCGTAATGTCTACTATCGCAAAATTCTGTCGATTGTATTGTCAGGAAGAACACTGGCGTTGGACCGAAGTCCTAGTTATCATGGCGAAATGTATTAACTCAACAGTCCATGAGAGCACTGGTCAAATACCCATGGTTTTGCATTTGAACCAGACGCCGATGAGAATATGGGATCGTGTGATTGTAAATCCACCTTGTTTACAACCATCACACGCCAGCAGACTCTTAGCTGCAAGGGACACTTTGGACAGACAAGCTGCGAAACGTTTGAGAAGAACTAGACGCCAGAGATTCAGAGAACCACTAGTCGCGGGAGACCTTGTCATTATAAGGAGACCCGGAATTTCAAGTCATATAGACCGCATATATGGGAAATTTCTGTCTTTATATCATGGCCCCAGCCGTATCCGACAAGCTATGAACAATGGAAGTTACGTGATTGAAGACATTCGGACAGGAGAGCGCATTGGAACCTTCAACGCAGCTAATCTAAAAAAATATCACTTATGAATGAACTTTGAGTCAAATAAAAATGTCGTCCCTACATTTTATTTGAAACGACGGAGAGGCAGATGAACCCGCTGAGCTAAGGTTCATGTGATATTTTTCATGACAACACATTTATGATAGGATGTACTACCTTTGAACACACCCAGAAAGCTACGAGAAGCTGAGAGCTTATACAATTATCCTTGGAGTAGCGGAGAATCGCACTTTTGACTTTGGTGAAGTCTGCTAATTATTTATCTGAGGTCTTATTAATCAACCTTACCTTTCTACGAGACCCAGAATATTCCATTTCGTCATTCAGTATTATTGAAACATTTTGGAGAATGTTTTTTCACTTTAAGGTATGGTAATATCATTGCAGATACGCAAATAAGAATGTAAGTAGTCGCTCAACGACTTAGTTTGACGACTTGATTCCACGAGGAACGCAGTTCCGTGCACTACGTCTGGAGAATCCGCCTGTTAGACGTGAGGAATAGTCCGCTTTTTAGCGAGGACTCTTTATCAAGTGCCATCGAGCACCATTGTATTGCGAATCACAGTCATTGAAGTGTAGTGATTAGCACGAATAGTAAAGTGAACTTATTTGGCAAGTATTGTGAATTTTCTACAATTCTGTAGCACCACATTTTTATACCCACGTGATTTGTGGAGGGCCAAGAGCCTGGTGCGAAATATACAGGTAATTGCGATATTGTTACATTAGACAAGTGTTATACTAAAATACATTGTATATAAATTGCTACGGTGGATTAATCCACAAGAAATCGACGCCCATTTCACGGATGCCACGTGATTGAAAAAGTAGAATCTGTGCACGTGTGAAACAGCAGATCAGTGCATGGCCATTTATTAATGATACCTGCAAAGTGTAGAGGCTGTGTTACCAGATATATGTTTAACACCTGTGATATCTACGAAGCATACTGTAATTTTCAAATAATGATGAACTACATGATGTCTAATATTACCGACCACGTGTTCGACATTTACAACACCATGTTCGAGTCGGAGATAATGGGCTAAGTACCATTATGGTATGAGGGAGATGTCTCGGACGGAACGAGCATGATTATGGAACTTCAAGAACGTCGAACGAGAAGGAAGGAACCGAGGATGCCTTTCCCAGGCATGTCCAATCCATTCACGATGTCAACTACAGGGACAGACCGAACCCTGGTCTTTGGGAGAGCCAAGATGGAAGTTCTGATAAGGACGATGCCAATCCTGAAAGCCAGAGGTGCTTTTGTTCAACCCTTGTCGTTGGGCAGAGAGCTAAGTGTGGGCTCCTTCATATCGTGAGTTTGTACAACCCTTCTTTGTTCTAGTCATTGGTGGTATAGTTAGATTAGTGTAGATTGTAAATCAGCCGAACTTAGTGACAGCCATTTCATAGGTAGGGAATGTAATTAGTATAATTAGATGTCATTTATTTACAGTGATTGTGAGTCACCCTTGGGTTTGATATTTTGTTCAACCCTGGTGCAACCTGATGGACGTCATAGGATACCAATTTCTGTCTATTGCTAATCGTGACTGTAGTCATTTCGAGGCTACTTTGTTTAACCCTATCTGGGATGATTTTCAAGTCTTAGCAGACTCCTGTTATGGCAATCTGATGCCATGGTCATGATTCTTTAACTGCACTTTTTGCAGCCAGTCAATGTTACGCCTCTGACTTCATTAGAGTAGTCGTATCATTTGGGTTATCGACTGTAATTACCAGTTATGTAACTGCATTTATATTTCATTCGAGATGTGCTCAGAAGCCATCCAGGTCAAGTGTCGACCTTGCAAGTAAAAGGGATGTTTCGTTGTTGCCTAGCATCGAACCCTGTTCCCATCGTATCATTAAGCAGATCCAGCAGAGAGTGGAGTTTGCGTCATAATATTATTTTGTTAGTGTCAAGTGTGATGACACGTGATTTATTTGAGGTTTGATACAAGAGACTACTGAAGTACTTTATCTTTGAGAGCTAAGAGCTCCAGCAATGAGTGACATTGCAACCTTTTAAACGTCTTTGCTATGAAAGACAGAGTTATAAGTTTATATTCAGATTTATAGCGTGCTTTTTATGCACACATTCTTCGAGGTTTATAACCTATGGTAAAGGTATTATTATGAGGCCAGTTTTATTTACAGTTATTTTCTTGCCAAAACTGCCGGCCCAGTTTATGTGTTGTGTCTAATAGCGCAGGGAGCTTGTAGCCCGCTGTGACATGAACAGGTTTTTGAATACTTCCCAGCGCCCGACTGAGAGCGCTTGCTTCTAAGTGAGACAGACTGATGTTAACATAGGACAGAATGCCTGTAGCATTCATTTGTTTTTCATTGCATTGATAGCTCATGGAACCCAGTGTCCATTTCTGTATCTGAGCATATGTTCTGTAGATTGTCATTTGTTAGTTAAACGCCTTTTGCGTGTACCGTTGTTTCGACGAGTACAGTTATGTCAGGTTTCTTATAGTATGTTGTAGGCTAGCCCGTGAAGAGGGTTTTTTCATGAATGAAGGTATTTTGTGTACCATGTCCGGGACTGTTCCCGTGGACCAGATATTTAGGGAGGGTAACTGATGTGTCCAGGCCCGTCCCAGCGTTATTGAACGCGAGCTGTGCGCCGCTGGTAACTTGTGTTATTGTGTGTCCGAGTTGTTATTGCTCGTTGATTGTATTCCGACTTTTGAGTCGAGGCTTTTTGGCAGAAATGATCTCAGGGAGACGCTCCGTGCCAAGGCTTGTCAGCTATTATTCGCCATAAACCAACGATAATCTAAACCGACATCTTAATAATAAAACGCATAATTTTGATAAACAAAATATAACTAACGAATCCTTTCTATTTAACCTTGTTCATTTGCATTTGGAACCTGCTGACATAGCTGTGCTAATGAAGGTATTTCCTGGAGGAAATGACTTTAGGACAGCTGACATTTTTTGTAGCGACTGAAGCTTGCTCGAACCTTGAGTTCGTAGCTGGTGGAGCGCAGGCCATACGATGTTAGACGTAGTCTTCACTACGCAGTCGTCACCGTAATTACACACGTAAAATTACTATGACTTACAAACAGTAAACCAAGGTGTAGGCAGGCTTTGAATAAAACTGTGGTCTTGTATTTATTTATTTGTTGATGTAAAAGTGTACGAATCCTCTATGTTACCCTTTTGTGTGCTGATTAGCACTTAGTTCGTAAGAATGTCTTAGATGTTTTTTTAATGGCTTGTCACATAGCTTTGATTGTAATTGTTTGATATTACGAACGTCACCGCCGTAAATTTTGTAATTAATTGATAGGACTTAGCTAGATGAATTAATATTAAATGTAAATGTGGAGATGGTATCATCCTAACTTAGATTTGTTTTGCTACCCTGTTAAATGTTAATTCCGATATTAGCTTGATCTTGTAACTTGACCTTGGGTTTTTCGTCGTACCATTTTCCTAGTGTTGCTGTTGTTGCTTTATTATTGTGAGACAGATCTTTCGCGAGGGTTTACTGTAACTTCTCAGGTAGGGACCTGCTCTTTATTTTTGATTATTTATTAGCTTGCGGATTAGCCGATAGAAACCCTCCGAACTAGGATAGGGGTTTGTCAATTTTACAATAAATTTTCACGATGTTTTACATAAGACTGGATGTTTCTTTTCTCAGTCTAGCTTTTAAGGTGAACCTTTCCTTAGGCAATCTATGACATTTCGTCATCATGTACCACGATCCCCGTGGACGATAGTTTCTCGTGCCGCTTTGGCCTGTTTGGAAGTTCACCTGATCCTCTTGGCAGTTAGGTCCGGCGGATGAGATGTTAGGGAAGTCATTTCGGTTGTTGGCTGTCCTGGCAGCTCCTCTGACGGGCTCAGTATCAACTATGCATCTCCTGGAAAGAACTGTTTCTTACACCCCTCCTAATATACGTAAACGAAATTAATACTCCAAATTCCTATACACCGAACCATAAAGTTCAATAAATCTTTTGTTTGCACCGCCTCACACCTCTTCAACACCTTCGATTTATATAAGTTCGGCAACATTGCAAGCACTGCAGCTCTCAAAAGTCGTCTTTCATCCTGCTTCTTGGAGAAGTATAACTCTCATATCTGATTACTGCATTATGTTAAAATACTAATAACATGAGGACAATAGCTGACAACCTACCTACGTTAATACCTTTCCTTGTATATGGTGTTTGTTTTTCAGGCTGACACTGTGTCTGAGTGCACTCTTTGGTATATAACTTCTCCATTGTTATTATTATTGTATTATGACCGTCATTTTGTTCCTATCATTGTTAGACTATTGCTATTTTTGTATTGTGAATTTAAGCAAAATGTTTTACTTTTATATGCCCTAGCCTAATCTTATTGTATGTAGTATGCTACTGTAAAGGAGCTCTTAAGCTCGAAGTGTAGCCGTGGAAATAAATCATATGAAATAAAAAAATCAAACGCAGTGAAACTTAGTACAGAAAATGTATATATACTTTGTAATGCACTGATATCTAATTTAGTTCAATTGTTTACATACGCTCAAGATGGCGGCTGTGCGAAATTCTAAAATTAAGTTTCTATTTCTTGTGACCTAATCATGCAATCGAAGTCAATGTTTGAATAATCAACCTACGCAATAATCCTCATCTAATATTACATAACTCTATGGCGTACATATATTAAAATCCAACATGGCGACCATCCGAAATATTTAGACGGTTCTCAATATCCAATAATATATGACAGCAATCAAACTGAAATTTTGTATGTTGATAGAGGCTATGAACATAATTTCACCTATGTGGCTTTCAATAACCTGGTGAGCACAAATCCAGCATGGCGGTGACGCGAAATTTAAATATTTAAATGGACGTTTCTCGCGATTTAAACATCCGAGCGCAGTGAAACTTGGTACGGTATATTATTATACACATTTTAATCCACTGGCATCTCATTTATCTCTTTTTTTTTCATAACCATAAGATCGTGGCTTTGCGAAATTTTAAATCTCGTTTTTATCTCTTGTGTCCTAATCATGCGATTGAAGTTTGAATAATACACCTACACAATAATCTTCATATAGTAGTACATAACTCTAAGGCCTACAAATATAAAAATCCAACATGGCGACCATCCGAAGTATTTAGACGGTTCTCAATATCTACGAATCTATTACAGCAATCAGGCTGAAATTTTGTATGTTGGTAGAGGTAAGTAAGGTAAGTAGGATATATGAAAATAGGCTGTATAGTTCTTCACAGAACTACTTGTTGAACTTCAAGGAAGCGCTAGAATGGTACATTCTACTATGATATAATCAAGTCCTTCTGACTTCGTGTCCAATTTAATTCATCCTCATTCATTTCTTCTTTAACTACTATCAGTGCAGCAAAGACCATCTGCTTCACATAAATTCATGTCATCTCATCTCCTACACCGTAGAAATGTGTATAAGAAGGGATCAGTGGTGCACCAGTCTAGATGTTTGAGAATCACTGGCCTAAAACATAACCAATATGTGCGAGTCAATTCGATACACATGGTCCACTGTGTGCCAGATTGATGGATGGAGGTGTAAGTGTTAAATAATGTCGGCTAACGCGAATTTCATTAACACTCACTGCCTGTTTCAATGTGCGTTATCGTTATTCAACTGTATTATCGAGTTTATCACACCGACAGTGGTAGCTACGCTTGCTAAAACGCAGCGTTAGGTCATGGGGCCAAGCTCTCTGCTGACTCGGTAGACGCGTGGGTTCGAGCCCCTTGATATGGTTTTCCGTGGTTTCTCCATTTTCAAC
Source organism: Meconema thalassinum (assembly GCA_946902985.2). Classification (NCBI taxonomy): domain Eukaryota; kingdom Metazoa; phylum Arthropoda; class Insecta; order Orthoptera; family Tettigoniidae; genus Meconema; species Meconema thalassinum. The sequence continues at coordinate 306,739,292 of OX336390.1, forward strand.
ACCAGGAAAATGCTGAGACGGTACCTTCTGACAGGCCACGGCCGCTTCCTTCCACATCCTAGCTCAGTTTCATCCACCATCATTCATTTCATCTTTCATTAACTCATCTCAAGAGGTTAGCGTCAGGAAGGGCATCTGGCCGTAAAAACCATCCGCCACAAAGACTTCCATCGCATCTCATCCCCGACCCCGTTGGAATACGGGAATAATAAGGGGTAGACATACACACAGACATACATCGAGTTTATCACATATCTCTGGAGGAAATAGGGGTGGGTCATCTAACCTATGTGTAGGCCGCCCCGCCCTGCACAATCCCATATTGATTGCTATCTAATCAGTTACATTATGGTCTCAACTAATATGCTCTCATCACTCACCGTAATACGCGTCGACCCCAGTGTAAGTTTATTGGTAGTGGCGCAGCATAGTGGGTAGGTCCAGTGTAATTCCTCCACAGAAGAAAACAAGATGTTCAGTAAAGAACATATAGCCTACTTTCTCCTAAATGCATGGGTATTGTTATAACTCTTCGTCCTTTTAAAGGAGTATAATTGAATGTTGGTTGTAGTAGCTTGTTGAAATACAACGTGCTATAGGGATATTAAACATGAATATAAGGTGCCCTTTGCTAGTGCTACCTCTGTAAAAAAATTCATTCAATTCGGTTTCACCATGATTGAATTGATCTGGGGAATGGATTTGCACACATACATGGTCGCTATTTGCAAACTATTGGGCTGATGACCTTGTAGTCAGTCATAAGATACTTTCCACAAAAAGGCATGTTGTTGCGAAATCCCGTAGAGATCAAATTATTAGGATGGTCGAAATTTGATTTAAGCTTTTAACATTTGGGTGGCCGTCATTCCGTTTCCGTCAAGATGGCGGCGATATAAAACATGACACTGAGGTGCCTTTTGCTAGTGCTACCTCTGTACCAAATTTCGTTCCATTCGGTTTCACCGTGTTCGAATTAATAGGGGTAATCGATTTTGACACAAAGATGGCCGCCATCCGCAAACTATTCGGCTAATGACCTATTAGATTTGTCAAAGGATGCTCCCTTCATGAAGGTATGTTGTTGCAAAATTTGGTAGAGATCGGATGATTAGGTTAGTCGTAATTTGATTTAAGCTTTGAACATTTGTGTGGCCACCATTACGTTTCCGTCAAGATGGCGGCGATATAAAACATGACACTGAGGTGTCCTTTGCTAGTGCTACCCCTGTAGCAAACTTTGTTCAATTCGGTTTAACCGTGTTCGAATTAATAGGGGTAATCGATTTCGACACAAAGATAGCCGCCATCCGCAAACTATTAGGCTGATGACCTACTAGTTTGGTCAAAGGATGCTGCCCCCATAAAGGTATGCTTTTGAAAAATTTGGTAGAGATCGGATGATTAGGTTAGTCGTAATTTGATTTAAGCTTTGAACATTTGTGTGGCCGCCATTACGTTTCCGTCAAGATGGCGGCGATATAAAACATGACACTGAGGTGTCCTTTGCTAGTGCTACCTTTGTACCAAATTTCAGTCCATTCGGTTTCACCGTGTTCGAATTGATAGGGGGGGACAGACATTCAGAGTACCACACACTCACACACACACACACACACACACACACACACACACACACACACACGCACAGACTCACACACATACACACACACAGACAGACACACTTTTTTTCGCCCTGTAGTGATCTCATAAGTCTACTTTCATTTTTTGCAAAAATCGAAAGTAGGCTAAAAATCGCGTGGCCCAGTTACTTGAATCCGTGTTGCTCATAAGTTCAATGTTTAACTGCATGTAGCGTCCACACTATCTATTGGAGGTCAACCAAACTTTGTACGGTCACTGTGTGTCTTAAGAGCTGAAATTAGTCAGGTTTCTAGAGTCGCCACTGTTGATAAATGCTCTCTATAATGTTTAACTCTAGTCTCAATATATCAGACAGGGTGCAGGCCAAAAGTTCTGTAACTTGCACACGCAGAGGACATACATTTTCGATTGATTGATATTGAGTAACCCATATTGGCAGTGCTACCAACATGATTCTACGTGTCCTGATAGGGTCAATTTTTAACTGCATGTAACTTCCATACTAATAAATGGATTTAATCCAATATAAGCACACATATAGATCGTAATACGTATTTCGGATTAATTTTGAGTAACCCAAACTTGACTTTATTGCGAGCATACTGTAATTCTACGCGTGCTGATTAGGTGTAATGTTTAACAGTGCATACTATCTATTGAACTACTACCAAATTTTGTTTGTTAATATTGTACCTAAAGAGGATGGAAGTAGCCATATATTCACAGTCCGCAGAGCTGCCAGCTGCCAGCTGTTGATAAGTGCTCTCTATAATACTTCTATAACTGCATGTAACTTTCATACTAACGAATGGATTTTTGTGTGCAATGTATGATTTAGAACTTGCAAAGTGACAACACTTGGGTGACTTACATGTCAACGATATTATTCCAGTACCGTATCTCAAACTATACTGCATCTCTACCGTAAAAGACAGGACGCGTTAGTTTGTTGTATATAGTTATACCGCATGCCCTAAGTTATAATATTATATTGTTCACAAATATAATAATATCAGGGAAGAAATAATTAAAATCGTGTGTTCTGCCCGTTCTCTTTACGAAACAAAAACGTGGTCATTAACTAATAAGCAAGCATCAAAGTTAGACGTCAGCCAGTGGAGAATGGAGAGGAACTCCTAAGCATTACAATAAGGAAGATAATTATCAGATCAGGAAGAGGACAGGGCTAGATGTTGCCAGCATGAAGGCCAGGAAACTGAAGTGGACATGGACTGGCCATGTACTGAATGGATCAGGAGAGGTGTGCTTACCCAACTGAAGTGTGGGAGCCCAGAGATGGAAGAAGAAACCCCGGCCGTCCAGAGACCAGATGGTCGGACGAGCTCCAATCGATGATTAGGAGACGGTGGATGAGAGTGGCAGGTCAACGAGATATGTGGAGGACTGTCGTCGAAGGAGTCTGTTCGAAACATCCTTAGGCTCATCGTCATTAAACCTTGAAGAAAATATGAACTAGGTCCGAGTTCCAATGCAAATAGTGTCTTTAAACAACCCGATTATTTGTTCGGAAGATCATTAGGAGTGTAAATAGTACAGGACTACTAGTTTTAAGTTATGATTAAGGTAGTATACATGTACATCAGCCTAGCTCACCTGATGGAATATTTCAGCAGAAAGCTGTTGCCCTTTACGGGATTTATTAATGGCTAAAAATAATAAGGGTTAAAATACAGCACATACCTTTAGGCGGAGCAGTGCAAGAAGCTCGGTAACTTAAGAATGCTATCTGAAATTGATGAATTCTCTGTTTTACGTGACCGTTAATCTAGCGATCATGAGCCACGGGACCTCCATTTTTACGTGGAATCCGAACCATACTACGCAATATTCCACTTCGAAAAAATCAGATGCAGGAAAGCAGGTTGCCCACAGCACCATCACAGCCCCATATCTGAGACCGAGCACAGGTTTGATTTAAGAACTGTTTCAAACATTAAATAGGCGGCTTCGGTGGCGTAGTTGGTAGCATGCTGAGCTTTTATGCCCAAGATCGCGGGTTCAAACCCAGCTGAAGTCGTCGAATTTTTTAAGAGCGTTAAAAATCCCTCAGTATGCCTTCCTTCGGAGGGGAAGTAAAGGCGGCAGTCCCATGTCATAGATTTATGGCTTGATAAAGAACCTTCCTCTAATTCCACCAATGCGAAGCTAAATTATAAGTTAAATTTTAACATCGCTCTATTAGTTCCAACGTCGTCGCCAGGAACCGATTGCGGTGGCGTCTAGTAACCAAGTTCTGGCCCATTAGTCGTTAACGGTGGCGTTGGCTGCGAGAGCAGGAACTACTTGAAAATTCAATGTATGCAGTCCTTACTTGAATTAAAAATTAGATAACACACTCTAATACAGCCATCACAATTAACACCGGCTATCAGACAGATTCTACACACACCCAAAGTACACGGGGATACATGACCACGTTGTCGCAGCACCTAAACTGAGGAACCAACACAACATTAAATAAACATAATAACTTCTCGCTTAGTCTCCAACTAACAAAAATGATTCTTGCTACGTGACATTTCTGTATTACCATCCAAAAATTTTCGGGTAGTAACGTTCTCACCTGATATTCCCAGAGTTTCAGGATCGAATCCTGGCACAGGCATTTGTCATTTGAGGATGCTTAAATGCAAGGGAGCCATGTTGGTACGTAGATTTACTAGCACGTTAAAGATCCTCGCTGGAGCTGCGACACCCAGGCGTCTGTAAAGTCGCAGTATTTTAAAGGTCGTAAAGTCAATAACATTATTATTATTAATATCATTATATTAATTTTCAAGTGACATTTAATTAAAATAGCTTTCTTATTATGGAAATACCATTGCAGAAAAAACAAGATGTTCCGTGACGAACTAAAGAGGCTACTTTTCTTAAAATGTAAGATTCATGCCAATGACTAATCTATATGGACCTATCTAAAATAATGACGAAATTAAGTTGGTAATATCGAAATTTCTAATTAGTTCGAAATACTGTGTACCTGGCATAATGTAGCCTAATAGAGCACTACATTTGGCAGCCCTGGTGACTGAATATATTCTTAGTTCCATCTCTGAAGCTACAGAATACAAACTTTGGTTGCAGTCCAATGGATAGCATGGACGTTACATGCAGTTAGACATTGGATCTATTAGTGCGCGTAAATTTGTTGGCAACAATGTCATGCATGTGTTGGTCAGAAATAATCGTGCCAATTTTGGATGAAATGCATTTGCTAGTATAGAAGTTACTGCTATTTTAAAATTGGAATTATCATCAGGCTTAGAATCATGTTGGCAGCACTGACATATATTAGTTACTCCAAATTAATCTAGAATGTCAGATACTAGGACTATACGTGCGCAAAGTTTAGAGCTGTTGGCTTGCACACTTTCTGATATATTGATATCAGGGTAAAAAATATAAACAGCATTTATTAACAGTTGGCAGCCCTGATTGCTCTTAAGAATACGCATAGTCATATCTGTTGGGGTACACATAGCACATACGAAATTTGGTTGAAATCCAATTCATAGTATAGAAGTTACATGAAAATTGGGCCTATCAGCAGGCTTGGAATCATGTTGGTAGCACCGACATACACTAGTTGCTCCAAATTATTCTAGAATGTCAGGCACGATATGTGTGCAAAGTTTAAAGCTGTTGGCCCACATACTTTCTGATATACAGTGGAACTTGGATAATTCGAACCTCAAGGGACCAGTAAAATAATTCGAATTATCCAAAAATTCGAATTAAGAAAGTTCTTTGAAAAGGGTAGAGAAAATATATTGTATTACGTTTACATAACGATTTACGTTCAACAAAGCAGATTAACAGACAACGGTACTTTTTAATGACTGTATCGTGAATAACCTCAAAAGTTTCAAATGAAAAATAAAACCAAAATGTACTATTCACCTATTTAACGACAGTAGTAATCCAGTAATCTAGTTAAGTCTTAGAGAAATCTACTGTTTTCCAAAACTTTTGAGATTTTTACATGATTCCTACAATTAAGTCTCTCAAACAATGAATCTAACAAATTTAAGGAACGAAAAAAAATCACTTACGTCATTTCTAATTTAAGAAAATAACGCCAAGTTCTGTGATGTGGTTTGTTGCTTGGGCTGCACTCAGAACAGGTTTTTCGGGAACCGACCCAACTGTTTGGCTTCCGATCGGCTTTTTACACTAAAAACTTCGAATTATCCAAAATATTATTCGAATTAACCACCATTTTTTTTAGCATTGATTGCATATAAAATGCTAGGGACCAAGAGAAAAATTCGAATTAAAGAAGATTTCGAATTATAGAAGTTCGAATTAGCGACGTTCCACTGTATTGGTATTTGGATGAAAAATAGAGAGAGCATTTATTGACAGTTGGCAGCCCTGGTGGCTCTTAGGAATACGCTCAGTCATATCTGTTTATGTACACATAGTACGTACGAAATTTGGTTGAAATCCAATTCATAGCGTAGGAGTTATATGCATTTAAAAATTGGACCTATCAGTAGGCTTAGAATCAGTTTGGCAACATTGTCAGTTATGGCTTCCTGAAAATTAAACTGAAGTATTATTGTTTATATGTGTGCCAATTTTGGAATAGTTTCCATGTATACATTCCAAGATATCCAACTTGGAGCTCAACTTCAGTTGCAATTTATCAGCAGTTGGTAGCACTGATATCATTTTCAGGTATGACATTGAGATGTTCCGGTATAGGTCTTTACTCATACCAAATTTGGTTTCGATTGATGCAGCCGTTCAGGAGTTGATAGAGGCACACACACACACAGACAGAAGGGCAGATAGACAGACCGACATTTTCCCGGATCGATTTCATAAGTCTACTTTTTCCTCATTTTTGCAAAATATGAAAAGTAGGCTAAAAATAAATTCAATAAACAAAAAGTAACGTAATCTGTTGCGGGATGTTGCAGGTCACCATGCATCAAGGTGCGCTCATGGGAACGAACTGGACAGTGCGTCGCAAGTTGTCCGTGGCCCCCAGCACTCGTCTGCGGCAGTACCAACCTCAAAGCCAGTGGAACGTGCAGGTGGTACGAGGCAAGGTGACGACGCGCTGTTTGTGGAACGCCTGCAAAGCACTCACCCTGGGACTCATCCTTATGATGCTGGGATGCGCCATGGCTACTATAGGTGAGTTGTGTCTAATTCTTACTCTAGTTAAGCAGATTTTAACCGTCCATTGGAAATTCGCTTCAAGGGGATACTTATTATTATTATTAGTATTATTATTATTATTATTATTTATGGTAAGGCTTTTAGGCCGGGAGTGTTCGAGGACATATTCGGCTCGCCAGAGTTTGTAGCTATGCGGACACTCATGGGGTGTGCTACAAATACCGTCGCATGTGGATGAAATGAGATGAATGAAGATGAATGAAACTGGACAAGTTCAATTCCAACTTTGACTACCAGATGTCACTGACACCCAGCGGAGAATGTTGGAACTTGATAGAGCGTTTCTAGCCAAATAACCTATACATTTAGCTACTCACTACCAATTGTAGTGATAGGTTGTTTTTCATGCCATAATTCTATGACATGGGCCCGCCGACTTTACTCTGAAGAAAGGCATACTCGTACTGAAGGATTTTAACGCTCTTCAAAAATCCGATGACTTCGGCCTGTTTTGAACCTGCAAGAAAAGTCTATTGAAATGTTTCAATTTCTATTGTTCACCATGATAGTTTTGTACTTTACAGGTTTTTGAAAATCTTATATGTGAGCCTCTAGTAGTTCCCTTTATCACCGTACAAAATTTCAGAGTATTATCGATAATAGTTTCGGAGATATAGAATGCCGGCTTGCATTGGTAAGACGTAATAAAATTTGAAGGGTAAAAATAAAAGCTTATCAGCCCCTCAAAAATATCCATCACGATTTAGAATGTGAAAGCAAATATGAAACAAGAAAATATATAAATAAAATGTTTATAAAAACAAATACTGTATACTGTAATACTTTTAGTTCAAAGCTACATTCTTTGAAAAACCAAACACTTGAAACTTTAGAAAACATAAAATGTTGACTAATGTAAATGCTATTCAGTCGGTTTACGCGATTGTACCCAATGTGTAATGATTGTTATTCCCTAAACCTAAAGAAATTACATGAGATTAATTAAAATGCGAATAGACTATGTTTATTATTATATATGAATTGCAGCCAATGTCCATAGCAGGATATTTTAGTTGAACACCCGAAGGCCCCCAGCAGGTTCAATTTCAAGTAGTTCCAACTTTGGCTACCATATACCATTTTCACTGACACCTAGCAGTGAACGTTGGAACTTTACAGAGCGTTTATAACCATCCAAATACAACCTACAAATTTGGCAACACACTACCAATTGTAGTGGTAGGTTCTTTTACATGCCATAAATTTATGACATGGGCCCACCGGCTTTACTTCCCCTCCGAAGGAAGGCATACTGTAGGATTTCAACGCTCTTAAAAATCCGACGACTTCAGCCGTGTTTGAACCCGCTATCTTGGGCACAGCAGTTCAGCATGCTACCAACTACGCCACCGAAGCCGTTTATTATTAATTAAACGAACATGTTTCAATATCTTCTTCAGCGTCAACATTAATAGCGTTTAACATTAATAAAATAAAAATGGATATCCTGACAAATAATTTTATTAAAATTTAAGTTCCAAATACATAAATAAAATTTTTTAAACATCGGATTGTGTTTAACATGTAATCACTGATAGAGGGAATTGCGATTTCTACTCTCGAACATCCACCAAAGTCAAAAACATCACATCAAAAACCGGCCCACTCTCACTGCATTTGGGGGGGGGGGGGGCGTGGTGGCTCAGCGGTCTAGCTGTATGCCTCTCACCCAGGTGGTCCGGGTTCGATTCCCGGTCAATGCATGTGAGATTTTCGAAGTGAAATGCCATGTCCTGTGGTTCGGATTCCACGTAAAAAGGAGGTCCCGTGGCTCATGATCTCAAGATTAACGGTCACGTTAAACTACAAGCTTCCTTCCTTCCTTCCTTCCTTTTCCTCACTGCATTTGTTCGAATAGCTTCAAAAACATTTATATACCCCACAAGTACCGAACACTTCCGCGCTGATATATGAATGATTATTACAAGTTTCATTCGAACCAATGCAATGCTTCATGTGTCAAGCAGGTTATACATTCATCGGAGTTGAAAGATATCATTGTTTAATATAGAAGAATCCCCTAATAATATTGTTTTATGCAGCCCAACTAACTCGTGTTGTCAGGAAGGTCGATATTTCTCTGCTTGCACTGCAAGTATATCCCGCGAAGGATACTGAACACTGTTGCTTCTACCTCGTATTCGTCTGTAGTCACATCGGGGGAAAGAGTTAATTATTGTTTGCGGTACAAGCTTGTAGTGCATTAGTACCATAAAGGATGCAAGCAGAGAAATATCGACCTTCCTGAAAACAACGCTAGTTGAGTTGGGCTGCATAAAATAATATTATTAGGGGCAGCTGATTCACCTAGTATCATAAATATTAGAGATTAAATAATTAATTATTTTTTTCAGGTTGGTAGAATCGAAATAAGCGACTGAAAAGCATTTAAATTTCGTTGGTGACGTTATTGTAGTTGATTGTTTAGGGGCTTTGCGACATGGTGGTCATGTAGCCTCGTGTACTTGCGTGTGTGTAGAATTTGTCTGATAACCGGTGTAACTGTGATGTCTGTACTAGATTGGGTATTTGTAATTGAGGTACGATTTAGGTAGGAAGCGGCCGTTGCCTTAAGCTAGTTACCATCCCGGTGTAGAAATGGGAAACCACGGAAAACCACATCCAAGATGGCAGTGGTAAGAATTGGACCCGCCCATTCTTAGTATTGTCTCACTACGCTGAGTGTACACCGTTTCAGCCCTGAGAACAGAATTACATTTCTTGCCAGAGCCGGGAATCGAACCGGGCCTCCACTGTAACAGCCAAGAATGCTAAATACTACACAACGAGGCGGTCTAAATTCCATTAATTGTAAATAGTTGTGTATAAGAAACTAATTCGTCTATTTCCATTTTCATGCCATAATTTTATCAAATGAAAATTCTCATTTCGAATTGCGTATACATATTTAATTTACGTTACAGCTATTCTGAGTGCATATCGACGGTTGGAATGGCCTCGTAAGCCTTGTCTTGTTTCACGGCTACGACGTGACAAACTATATCGTAGCATCTTGGCTAGCCCTGTCCCACAGAGTCGATCACGTGAACTGGGAGCGTTTTCCTGTCCTGGAAGTCGAGTGTTCACATACTTTACAAGTATTTACTCGCACTAAATGAACTCGGTGAATGGACTTATAGCATTAGTAGAACCTGCTTTTCATTTTCTGTTCAAGAAGTAAAAATCTAATCCATGGACATCCTGTACTGTAGATTTCTTTTTAATGTTTGGCTGACCGCGTGGTGCTGCAGTAACGTTCTCGCCTGATGGTTGTAGGATTGAGTCCCGGCACAGTCAGATAGAATTTGAAGGTGCTTACATGCGAGGAAACCGTGTGGCTATATTTTACTGGCTCGTTAAATATCCCCTTTCAGGTTGACATTCCGACTCCCCAACGTCGCTTAAGCTGTAGCAGTTAAAAGAGACCTGAAGCTTTTCTTTTGCTGTTTTTGATTCGTAGTCATGTAGCCCCGTGTACTTGTGTGTATGTGTGTAGACGTTGTCTGATAACTGTGTTGTCTGCACTAGTGTGTGTACTTATAATCGAGGTAAGATTTGGGTAGGAAGCGGTCGTGGCCGTTAGTTAGGTACTGCCCCCGTAAATTGAATTATTTCGGGACAAAATGAGAGTATTTTCCGTCCCCATGATAAAATTTAACTAGCAAATATAATTTCTAGAAGTGTGACACAAGAGTGTAGTGTTACAAGCTCGAGACTGTGGGAGAGCCCGATCACGTGATATGTTGCACAATGGACGCTTCTAGAAGGCTATATTTAGCATAGCAACAGCGAGTTTGGAAATTAATATTATAAATATTGTTATAAATTATGCTATTGGATCCCAGCCCAGAGCCAGTGAGAACAGGTCTTATTTATGACGGGATCAACTTTAATTACACAACATGATGAAATTATGCATTTAGGCCCTTAGAAGAAGATTTTCTTATTTGGTAATGAAGAGAATATTAAGAGAAATTATGTCTGATACTTTAAATACCGCAGATCGGTTAATCTACGCAGTAATAAGCATTGGTAATCTACGCACTAAAATTATGGTGGAAGATTGATATGGCCGCCAAAAATTCGACTTGGAGGGGAAGATCCAAAGATCGAGGTTCTTATTCCAGCAGACTTCGAAGAGTGAGTAAGTGTTTTTACTGGGTTAACGGAGATCCCAAGGCTTAGTCCTAGTGCGACGACTGTCGACTTGTGGAGACGCGAGGATAGCTAGGTGGAACGTTAGAGATCACCGCACTTCCATTCTACGTGAAGTTGCGAGGAACATTGTATTGATTATATCTCATATATAATTGAGATCTGAAATTAAATAAGCGAATATATATAAAGAACAGGTCGCTTACTATATATTGTGAAAAGTCGAGTGCTTTAATATTCACCGTTTCGACAATATCAGCCTGTCAATTTAGATTTCCAAATGTGTTGGAAATAAAGCTGAACATCATTATAAATTGCAACGTGAAGTTGACGAACGCAGTTCAAGTGAACAGTGGCGGAGAACTTTTAATATTGGCGCAACACATAAACATTAACAGAATGACTATTATTATTCTTCAAACATTATCATTCAGCATAATTAACATTGTTGATATGATGAACTAGATAGTCATGCGCCAGAGATATATTCGATAACAGGAGTTAAGATACAACGATGGAGCTTTGTTAGACAACGTATTCTTGAATACAGACGTAGTGTACGGTCCATTTTGTGCATTTTCGTCAGTCTACGAACACTAATATAACATCAATTAGCAATGGAAACATTTCATTCACTATTTATATGAATATTTCCATAATTATATTCCAATGATGAAGCTGATACATATTTACGACGGAGAATGGAGACTTTACAGAAGAGATTTGTCAAGATGCTAGGGAAAGGTAGCCCAGCAACACAGAAGAATTTGCCAGAAGGATGTCGTTCGAGCCCAGGCGAATGTTGGTGAATTCCAGAGAGAGACGTTTCTTATCTCTGAGGTCGCAGATCCGAGGTTCGAATGCAGATCCATCTCAGTGTCTTGTACTGAGGAAACATCTAAAGTATTGTGGGAATACTTACATAGATCTTCAAGATTTCGTCCAAATAAGGTATTAGTGTATCTGAATTGTTATATAGAGCTTGATTAGCAACATTCTGAGCCAGCGATCTTATTCCATATTTCCAGCGACCTTATTACATATTTTCAGCGATCTTATTCCATATTTTCAGCGATCTTATTCCATATTTTTATATTTTCACACATCATGTATTTCAGTGCTTTTATGTAGTTTACATTTCAGATGTGTGTTGAGTTTTTTATACTTCAAGATTATTTAGAAGATGATTGCATTTCATCTATTTTTCAATTTTATTCAACGGATCAGTTGTGGAACTGACATTAAAAATGTTGTTTGAGGAATCATATTGCCTCATAGGAGATTAGTCGTTTCGACTCTCGGATTTTAATAATTTCATTTAAACCAAGTATTCTGACATAGTGTCATAGCTTCAAATTAAATTCTTATTAAATTTAAGTTGAGCACTTTAATGTAACGACATATAACTTCAAGAACAGAAGAAACATCGAATGATATTGTTATATCGTTATTGTACATAAACTATCGACGATCTAGGAAATACTAGTCGTTTGATAAGACCGAAGTCTTAATTCCTATGAACATTCTTTGTGTAGAGTGGAAAAACATTACGACATCGACAAACCTTTCTTATTATTTGTAAAGCTAAGAGCTTTGTTCATTTAATATGTTAGAGGAAATACCTTTTGATAGAAGATTATTCAAATCTTTGGCTAGGAATTCAAAGTTAGTTTATCCCGGTCAAGATTGAATTCTATCTGACACTATAAATAACATGTGTGTTATTTTATCCTATTTGTGTAACATCACGTCATTTGTGGACATGATATTACAACGATTAACAATTTATAGCTTGACAAGTGAGATGAGACAGGAGTATTATTTTTTATTACATGTATTTGCGACAGACGAGTATACAGTTAATTATCTTGTTGTGGAGTAAATTTTAGGAGGTTAATCACGACTGTCTAATATCGTTCATTACAATTGGAAGTTTCGTTTGAAGAACTTACGCATGTATAATTGTAGTCCAGTAGTCATGTGCAATGATACTGAGGGTCATGCCATTATTTGAGAGAAGTTCCTACATAAGATATGTTAATAACAACTAATCCCTTTTTGGTTATTGTTTAACATAGTAGATGATAATTGGTTATGCCATATATATTGTTATATGAGGATTTGTAGAGCTATGGAGTGCTTACACGAGGGCATTCCGCATTTTAAGGAAGTCAAAGTATTGTTGTTCTTTGATTAAAAAAAAAGGCATGTATCATGATAAGAGCCGTTGTATAAAAGTAGTCCAGTTCTTGTGAATTAACGATTTAGCTGTGTTAACAGGAAGGTTTCAGCGGAAATACAACTTGAGAAAGATTGCCTACTCATGTCTAAAATACAATTATTAAATTTTATTAAACCCGAAGTTATGTAATTACGTACAGTTTACCTTAATTAGTCGACTGTATTATACCGATAATGTAATAAAACCTATATAAGACGAGGTGTAAGCAGTATATTAAAACCACAGAACGTTAGAGAAGGATGGTTATGTGAAAAACCAGTGTATATATTCAGTTAAGAAATATATTGTAACCGAGAAGTTAAAATCTCGAAAGTGTCGCGTTAGCAACACTAGATAATGGACATTATTATAAACATATTACATGTAAATAATTTTTATGGAAATGATTTAATTAGTTAAATAATTTAGTAGGATTTATTAATCAATTGTTTTGGAACAGTGTGTGTTTTATGAGCGGATGTTTTGGTGTGTATGATTATTCATTGTTAAGAGTATATGTGGATCCGAATTGGTCTAGAACAATTGCGGAGTGCGAATGAAAGAGTGTATATTTTTTTTAGAATGATTGTTTAAGAAACAAAGTAGTTATGTGAACTTTTGTAAGACATAAATGCTAATTTTACGTGTTTTATAAATGCACACACAAGCAGCCTCTGTGGGCTAGCGAGAACGATCCACCGTGAGCATTGGAGAGCGATGACATAATATTAACAGGTGTAGACCCACCGTCTTGTATTTATTGTATACACAAGTTTGGAGTACGGCGTGGTGCCGGGGATTTCATTGATGAAACAAAGTTAATGCACGTGCGTTCTGCAAACGCAGGCTTGTGAATGAAACCATGTGTCTGGAATGCCATTAAGAGACTTCATTAAACGTTTTTATTTTTACGCATGGTAGGCCAAGAACAAGCCAAGATTTATACTCATAATTTTTAATACAGCATGGTAGTAAGATGTAGGTCTCCCACAAATCCAACCCCTCGTCCTCGTCGTGGGAGATGGGCAACGTAAATGAAGTAGGGGATTGCCTGTAGGGGTGAAGTACAGAGGGGACTTTGTGTGCCTCAAGACTGCTATGGTAGCTGTGAAGGCCCTACAGGAACCCTGAAGAAATTACGGCTAACGGGGCTCTGGTGAAACAACTGCTGCCTTGTAGTTTGGAGTTGGTTCTTCAAAGGCTAAGGGAAGAAACCCTGACAGAAAATCAGCCTGGTGCCTCAGGCCTAAGGTGGCAGTCCCTCCAAGGCACTCGGAGGCAGTGGGTTAATCACTCGCTCCTCTTAAATAAACTGATTACTGAAACTGAAGCGAAATTACAAAACCGGACGGATAACCTGATGACGACTTTTGGCATGAAAAGGATTACGAAAATCGGTTTCTGGAATGTGAGGACCTTGATGGAGAAAACCAGACTGAAACAAGTGACACGGGAGATGAAGAACTATGGGCTGGATATCCTAGGATTGAGTGAGGTGAGGTGGCCAGGATTTGGTGAAATACAGACAACAGATGGAATTACATTTCTCTATTCTGGGGGCGATGAGGAAGAACACAGGGATGGAGTGGGGTTGCTGCTCAACAGAAATGCAAAGAGGAGCCTTATGGAGTGGAAGCCAATTTCTAGCAGGCTCATGTTTGCTAGGTTCAAGACAAAGATCAGGAATGTGATCATCATCCAATGCTATGCGCCTACAGAACAATCGGAGCCAGAGAAGAAGGAAGAATTCTACCAAATGCTGCGAGATGCCACAAGACAAACAAGTAAGAAGGACATTCTCATTGTTATGGGAGACTTCAACGCGAAGGTGGGATCAAACAATGAGGGGTTGGAGCAGATCATGGGTAAACATGGCCTTGGTGAGATGAATAACAATGGGGAGAAATTTACGGAATATTGCGCCAGTCAGGATTTGGTGATGGGTGGCACGGTGTTTCCTCATAGGCGGTGCCACAAGGTCACCTGGGTGTCTCCTGATCAAGTCACAGAAAATCAAATTGATCACATCGCGGTGAGCAGGAGGTTCAGAAGAAGCTTGGAAGATGTTAGGAACAAGAGAGGAGCGGATGTCGGTAGTGACCATCATTTTATGGTTGCCAACTTCCGCATGAAGATCGTGGCAGTCCGCCGAAAGTTTATCACTCGGCACAACAAGTTTGATGTGGGCAAGCTTAAGAACCAGCAGAGATTGGACCAATTTAAACTGGAGGTCAGAAATAAATTCCAGGTGTTGGACTCCGAGACAGAGAAGGATGTAGAGACTGTGTGGAGCGAGGTAAAGAATATCTTTGTGGAGACCAGTGAGATGCAGCTCGGGTACAAGAACTACCTGCGGAAAGAATGGATATCCGATCAGACCTGGGACAAGATAAATTATAGAAAGGAGATTAAGGCTAAGCTCAACACCTGCAAGACTAGGCAGCAGAAGGCTCTCACACAAGCAGAGTATTCAACAGCAAACAGGGAGGTAAAGAGGAGTGTGCGAAAGGATCATAGGAGGTGGATTGATGAACACGCGGTGAAAGCAGAAGAAGCGGCAAGAAGGGGGACGTTAAGGAGCTCTATGGCATCACAAAGATGCTTTCGAAGAAAGGTTTTAATAAAACTAGGCCTGTGAAGAGCAAGACGGGCGAGATCCTCACGACGTGTGAACAGCAGCTGACTAGATGGAGAGAACACTTTGCGGAGGTTCTTAATAGAGATAGAGGACCAGAAAGTAAGCAGCGAGGAGGAGATGAAGAGGAAGCAGAAAGTGACCCGGACATCAGCCTCGACTCCCCAACTCGGGGCGAAATACGGACAGCGTTGAAGCAGATAAAGTGCGGGAAGGCACCAGGTCTGGATAATATCCCAGCGGAAGTATTGAAAGCAGACCTGGATATCACGATCAATCTGTTGCACCCGCTGTTGGAGAAGATCTGGAAGGAGGAGAAAATACCAACCGACTGGAAGAAGGGGTTGATCGTCAAGTTACCGAAGAAAGGGAACACCACAAACTGTAATAACTGGAGGGGAATCACCTTGCTGTCCATTCCAAGCAAAGTACTGGCGAGAGTCATCCTGAATCGTATAAAAGACTGCGTAGAAAAAAGGCTTCGGAAGGAACAGGCTGGATTTCGACAACATCGCAGCTGTGTGGATCTCATCAACACCCTCCGAATCATCCTGGAGCAGAGTGTGGAGTGGCGGAATACCCTTTACCTCACATTTGTTGACTTCGAGAAAGCTTTCGACTCCGTAAATCAAAGAATCATGTGGAAGACCCTTGAGGAATATAAAATTCCAACAAAGATCATCAGAATCATGGAAGAGATGTACGAAGGGTATGAGTGCCAGGTTCTACACGAAGGCAAATTAACAGAAAAGATAAAGGTGAGTTCCGGAGTGAGACAGGGGTGTGTCCTTTCCCCCACTTTGTTCCTGTTGGTCCTGGATAGTGTGATGAAGAAGGTAATGGGAGGACGGAAGAGGGGTATTCAATGGGGTATAAATGACAGGCTTGAAGATCTGGATTTCGCAGACGACATTTGTCTTATGGCACAACGGTACCGAGACATAGAAGATAAGCTGGGGAGGTTGCAGAGAGAAGCAGAACGTGCAGGACTGATTATCAACACCAACAAGACCAAAGAGATGAGGATAAATTCTGACATCACGACTAGTTTGACAGTCAACGGAAAGGACATTGAGCGAGTTGAGTCCTTCCTCTACCTTGGGAGTATAGTCACAAATGACGGGGGAGCAGAGGAAGATGTTCGAAGCCGTATCAGGAAGGCAAATGGTGCCTTTGTCCAGCTCTACCCCATCTGGAGAAATAGAAACATTTCCAGGAAAACCAAGCTCCGCCTTTTCAATAGCAACGTAAAGTCGATTCTTCTCTATGGCTGTGAAACATGGAAAGTCACAAAACCGATCAACAACCAGCTACAGGTGTTCATTAACAGATGTCTGCGTCACATCATGAATTTGAGGTGGCCGGACATAATCTCAAACGAAGATCTTTGGACCATCACCAATCAACAACCGATTAGCATCCAGATCAAGGAGAGGAAATGGCGCTGGATCGGTCACACACTAAGGAAGCCGTACGGAGCTGTTGAGAGGGCGGCGCTAGACTGGAATCCTCAAGGTGCCAGGAAGCGAGGTCGACCTAAGAAGACCTGGAAGAGGACGATCGAAAATGAAATTGCAGAGGAGGACAAGAACTGGAGTCAAGTGAAGAGAATAGCCAGGAACCGTACTGCGTGGAGAAATTTCGCCAAGGCCCTATGCTCCGGAAGGAGCGGCAGGAATTAAGTAAGTAAGTAAGTAAGATGTAGAGTTGAAAGGAGGTGTGAATAATTGCGTGTTTTTAATTTTAATGTCAATTTTTAAATTCGTTTATTGTTATTTTGTTTATAGTAGATTAGTTTACCCTATGGTTAATAAATTTTGTTCAGATCGTTTTCCATTGTTGTTAGAGTGTGATTCATTTTAAATATAAGGAGCAGAGTATTGTGAATGTAGTGTAGGTGAAGCTGAATTCCCAGTCCCCGAGAGGGAAGTAAAGGTGAGTGCCCCGTGTAGTTGGTTGTTAATCCACAATATTCTTGTAACTGCTGTCTGTAAATCCCTAAAAACCATGTTGGAAGCGATTTCTAATGTAGTATTTGCCGGTGCAGTTAGAAATAGGCAATCCAGCGGGGGCAATGAATATTCCAACAGGATCCTTTCCGGATTATCGGGTACAGTACCATTCCGGCATTTGCCTGGAGTAGAAGTGGAAAACTACGGAAAACCTGGTAAATGCTGAGATGGTTTCTAACTTAAGGCCACGGCCACCCCCTTCGCATTCCTATCCCTAATTTACAACTACACACACTAGCACAGCCATCACAATAACACAGGTTATCACAAAAATTGTACAAACACACCCAAAATACACGGGAATATATGACCATGATGTCGCAGTCCTTAAAATATGGTTCAGGCACAGCCTAAACTTTTCTTTATTTTTTACGGCGTGTCAGCAGAACGCCTTATGGCGAGCATGGCCAATATTCTAAAGTAAACAGTTGTTACCGGTCTAATTTAACCGTTTATTTGTGTTTCTGCTGAGCTCTGCACGTCTCAACTTCTCCTCCTTGTCCAAGCAATGAATATACAGTAATTGGTCGTAAATTGGTTATTCTTTGATTGTACTTTTAGTCTTGCTTAGTTCTTAGCGGAGGGATTAGAAATAGTTTGAGAGCTCATCGAGGAACTGCATAGCAAGAACAGAATCAATACACACAAGACGTTCGTTAGGTGTTGAGAGAGCTGTTTACTAATACAGTACCGGATATTCCATCGTAAACTGATGTTCCTACGCGTGGGATTACGAGTCAATACTACAGATCTTCTGTTGTGGTAGAAAATAAATAAATAAATAAATAAATAGACAATAACAATAGCCATAACAATAACACAGAAAACAAAAAACAGAACAGGGTCAGTGCTGGGGTAGGTAAGTGCCCAAGCACTTGAAATTAAATACTATCCCGTTATTTCCTGGAGGGAGTGTGGAAAAACCAGCGTAGGAATTCGAACCTCTGATCTCTGAACTTTCTGTAGCTCCATGGTGAGAGATTTAACGCGCATGGCTACGCACTGGGTGAACTCCGTGATGTCAAATGTGAACTGTGGACTGGACACACACCCTCAAAAGGCGTTGCCTCAAGATAGAAACACCATAAAAGGTGCTGGCCTCAAGGTAGAAACATCATAAAAGGGCATCTCTGTCTGCATGGATAAACACAGGCAACATCTGTGAAGATTCTGGGGACGCAAACAACTTGCTACCTTATCTCGGAGATAAAAAAAAAACCTGTACTATTCAGTTCAGAGAATAGTCGTGTGTGGAGTGAGGAAATACTTAGGCGCCGACTTCAAGAGGAGAATTAGGCACTTCCTACCCCACATGAATTATAAAGAGGCATTGACCCCTTTTCATGTCTCTCGTCATTTGTTTTGATTTTGTGATTTATTGTGGTCATGTAGCCCTGTGTCTATGGGTGTATGAGTGTGTGTGTGGGGGTGGGAATCTGTCTGATAACCTGTGTTATTGTGATAACTGTAATAATGTGTGTATTTTGACTGTGTCTAGGATTGGGAAGGAGAAAGCCGTGACCTTAAGTTAGGAACAATCCCGGCATTTGCCTGGAGTAGACGTGGGAAACCACGGAAAACCACTTCTAAGATGACTTTGGTGGGAATCAAACTCAGATCATCTCAGTTATACCTAACCGCCTCGTTGTGAAGTGGCTAGCATTCCTGGCTGTCACCGCGGAGGCCCAGACGCAATTCCCAGCTCTGCCAAGAAATTTTGGTCTGAGGGCTGCAACGGGGTACATTCGGCTTCGTGAGGCAAAACTGATAAGAGGAGGATACGATTCCTACCTCAGCCATCCTGAAAGTGGTTGTCTGTGGTTTTCCACTTCTACTCCAGGTAAATGCCGGGATTGTTCCTAACTTAAGGCCACGGCTGATTCCTACCAAAATTCTAATTTGATTACAAAAACACACACTAGCACAGACATCGCAGAGACACAGCTTATCAGAAAACTTCTACATACACCCAAGTACATGGGACTATATGACCACGATGTCGCAAATCCCCTAAAGAATCAACAACAACAACATTTCTACCTCACGAGGCTCAATGTACTCCGTTCCAGCCCTCAGACAAGAATTTCATTTTTAGGTAGAGCTGCGAATCAACCCGGACTTCAGGGGTGAGACTCAAAAATGCTAGCCACTGCGCCACCAAAGTATGCTGAAAATTATTATTTCAAGTGTTTATTCATTGGTGGGATTGAGCTGAGGCCAAAAATGAATAAGGAACATTTAATCAAGTTATTATTACTGTATTTAAATTACAGAGATGGCCAAATTATTATGGCAAAGCTGAGTAGAACAAAATTATTAATTGCAAATTAAGATACAATGTTTTTAAAATGGAAGATTTTATTTGAGTCCGAATCTCCGTTGCAGGCGTGTTGTCTCAGAGATCACGAGTCTTAAAACTCACTATAGCATCAAAGTTCTTTCGCCAATGACTCATCGTCATGCAGTAAATACTGCTGTTCAGTCAGGAAAGCAAATTGCGTCAGACCGATGCTCTGGCAACTCAGAATACCTCTCTCTACCACCGACAACAATTTGTCAGACAGTTATTTAGACCGTCGTGCATTGTTGCTGATTCTTTACCTTTGGGGCTTGTGAATTATTGGTGTGGTCAGACACAAACCCTCGTAGATAATACGCTGCTTTCCAAAATAAGAATGCCCTACATCCAAGTGAATGTTGGTGAGAAATAGTACATTATGCAACGAGTCTATAATGACAATAATTAAGACACGAGTATGTTTATAAAACGAGCGTAGCGAGTTTTATAATTTCCATACGAGTGTCTTAATTACCATTATAGGTGAGCTGCATACGACTGTTTATGTTCGACGATAATTATAACATTATTATATGTTTTAACATACATATTCATAAATATACGGTATGTGGGATTCATTCACTTCAGTTAGTGAACAGAGCGCGCTGGTTTTGCTTACTAAACAGAGCGCATGTGTGGGTCAAAGACCTTCGGAAGCAGAGACCATTTACTTTGCTTGACAATGCTATTGTTTACAGCCCGCATGATGTCTAGTGCCGATCAAGACTAGCATACACTAATACTGTCACCGAAGTCGTTTGAAAGCAATGAGCGGTGTAGAAATTGGAGTTGGGGATATTAAGGTACATTGCTATTTCTTTTCTCATATTTGCCAATTTATTTACGCCAACATAATTATCGTACGTTGCACTTTCCATGTTGGTAATTTATATAGAAGGATGCTGTGTTGCTAACTTCTGGAAGTAGATTCATAAATTTCTTGCATATGTCATAGTATTTTCTTGTTACCGTAAAGGTTCGTGCTTTGTGTTTGGGATTGTAACTATAATGGTTGATCCGATATCTAATTTGAACTTTCTTTTTCTTAGTCGTTTACCCTCCAGGTTGGTGGAACCCACGGACTCAGCGAGGGAAATCACCACTACCGCCTCTACGGGCAGTGTCCTAGAGCTGGGAACATCTAATCGGGGTGGATACAACTGGTGAGGTGTGATTGGCACCTCGCCCAGGCGGCCTCACCTGCAAAGCGAACAGGGGCCTCATGAGGGAAGGTAATGGGTGGTTAGCATGGATAGGCAAGGAAGAGGGAAGGAGGCGGCCGTGGCCTTGATGAAGGTACTGCCCCCGTAATTGAATTATATAGAGACCACGGTGGCTATTTTGGAAATTATAATGAAAGTTATGGCTGTCATAGTTATGACGTGGGTAGTCATGACGTAAGCATGGATGACGCAAACGTTATGCCAGCAAGCTACTTGAGCTGAGATTCTCAGTGACGTCAGCATTTATTCGAGAATGTTCCGAGATGTACGACGCAGTCGCAGGAAACGAGGAATTATGCTGAGGAAGAAACTATGCTATTTGAGGGGAGGCTTGAACCAATGAACGATAGTTTCAAGGAAGACGGAGATTGCTGAAACTATGGTATTTTTATTACTTTTGGAATGCAGAATTGTGGAAATCCATTTGCAGTAGAGGCATTGATTTGGAATTTTGGTGAAATTTATTTTCAGTTTTTGAATTTTGAAAATCCGTCATGTATTGACGAAGTTGGAACTTTTAGCGATGACGCAGTATCACGCTATGGAAGGGATGGATACGCCCCTTAGGAAGTTCATAAAAGGCCTTGCGCAGAAGAGAGGAGTCTCATTCTCCGATCATTCTCAGATCTCATTCTCAGATCATCGAAGTCTAATTGTGAAAGTTCTTTTCTTATACAGTCATTTTGGTGAAACATCGAGTGAAACGAGTAGAAAAGAGTCGTCTTTATAACGCGTGGTGAAGCCACTGCATTAACGAGATTCAAGTCAAACTAGGTGAAGTTAAAACGCACCTTAGAACGCATCTACAAGATTAGCTGTGAACAGTTAGCGGTCGCTTATAAGCTAATTCTATTGTGCAGTGCTACATGAAGTAATATAGAAAAGCTGAACAATTTCGAGCAATTATTTTTAAAGATATTAGCAAGTTTCGACGACTGACAAAAGTGATTATCTCGCCACCTGAGAAACACTTTGTATCGCCAGAATCTACGCCACGGCTGACACGGCTAGTGAAATAGGGAGACTTCAGTTTGCTTTTGTTACACAACGCTACAGTATAATGGAGCAATTTAATATGGCAGTTTGTTCTTCTATTACTACAACCGAAGAGAAAATGGAAGGCTAAAGGACTTAATGCGATTGGGACATATTTCAACGGAGTAAGATAGCAACATGGAACTTCGCTAATTGCTATTCCACACAAGCGAACATGTGGTGAATACCATCTACACCCATGTTTCGTGATTAAAGGCTGAATACTATCGAACAGCCATGGAAATGATTTCATACTCACTGTATATGAATATTTCTTCGGAAATTTCTACAAAACTTCATGGCGATTGTCTACTGGAACTTCAGGGATTTTTTTCAAGAGAGGTCAGGGTTATCCTGACTCACAAAGAAGATTATTGCCGGAAGGATGTCTATTCGTCTTCGAGGAGCAGTGCGATTTCCGGACAAGGAAGCAGTTCGATTCTCCGAGGGTGCTATTTCCTATTTCGAGGATGGAGCTCATCTTCAGTTGGTGAAATGGATCCATCAGCAGTCTTCTTTGGGGAATTTTCCTCTGGAACGTCAATCGGCAGATAAGGTAGTCGTGAACGTTTATTGTATTTGAGTTTCTTAATGATATTTGAGCAACCATTTTTCCCATATTTTTGTCCTCATGTATTTTGCCCCAGATCTTGTTTGAGATTCCTATTCTCAGTACATCTTGATGAGTTATGCCTTTTTCGACGTTTTATTAAGACATTGTTATGTCATGGGCATAGTTAAACGATTCTGGATCAGTTGAGACTGATATTTAGATTTTTCAGTAATTTGCTTATTTTTTTGTAGTCACGATTTGACTGTAAGTTAATGATTTTATGGCAGATTTAAATTCAGACAGCGTGTCACTTTATTAAAGTAATTCTACCCCAGTTTAATTACTTTGACCAATTTTCTGTCATCATCAAGAAGGAAGAACATTTAAATGATTTTAGAGCGTTAAAATCTCTTACGTTGTCGACGATCTTGGAAATACTAGTCGTTATTTGAATTGATTGCAACACAGACATTTATCGTCAGTTATGAACGATCATTGCATCATAGACACTTTTGTGAAAGATGAACTTTAATAATGAATTATTGAATGCATTAAATTCAAGAACTTTTGTTAGGAGTTTTTCTCAATTAGAGATTTATGTAATGATGTTTTCATTCCCCAGTCTAATTGGATTCTATTCGACTATTTTGCAGTTAGTCGCACTTTATTTGATGATAGTATTTTTATACTACAATTCTTTGAAGATGTTAATCTTAAATTTTGATAGACCAGACAGGCGTATATAAGCGTATTCACTATTAAATTTGTTTGTGATTGGCAAATTTTGACTTCATTTCGATTCATGAATGAAATCCACGAAGGTTAAATGAAAACAGTTTTGAAACAATTAATGATTATAAGAATTTTTAAGTGGAACTATGAATGTATAATCGCTAGTGCAGCGCACGTGTTGAAAGTCGCTGATGTATAATGCCCTTGAATATGAAGGAGGTTCCCACAGGAATTAATGTTAAAGAATTATTAGTGGAGGTTTTTGTAAGTTCTGTGGAATTTTTGATGCCATATAGATTAATATATGATGAATTTTGGGCCTAATTTTAATGCAGTTTGTGCATTATTTTGTTAGCGAAGTATTTTCCGCTGGAGTGTATTGTCATAGTTCGTTGAAAATTAATCAAGTGAATTTACTGTTATAATTAACACGAGTTTTGAAAGAATTTGAGATAAGATTTTGAATGAAGATTACCGTCACAAATAATTATTAAAACCTTTATTAAACCAGATTGTGACATAAATATGTATAACTAACCTTCATTGGTCGATTATATTAACACGATTATGAAATTACCAACCGGATGAACATGTGGTTAATGTATTTCTTAAATTAATAATTTAAATAATTTAAATGTTAATATTGTAAATAAATGATGTAAATATTTTTGACAATAATGTGGAACGAAAGTGATGTTAAAGGCGTGTTTAAAATTTTTGTTATTATCTTCGATAATATTATAAACAATTTCTAATTGTTATAAATAATTTATGTGATTTTGTTATAAACATTTAAGAGCTTAGTAAACATTTGGATGAGAACTTAACAAGTTTAAGGATTGTCATAATAATCCAGTAGGATGTGAGTAAAGTATTTGAAAGACTTGCGTAAATATATATATGAGTTGTCTTGCGGACATTTAAAGCTTTGAGAGCTGGCTTCGTACGCAATGTAACATGAGAAGGGAGCCCATTTGACAAGTATGCGACAGGTTGAAGGGTAGCTCGCAGCTGTCCCAACATCTGGTTATCAGCGGGTGAGGTCGTCCACTCTGGCCTTGCGCCTATAAATACAATTGTCATGTTTATTAAAAGGAAACCAAATGATCTATATATGTCTCGTCCTCACTTCCTTTCCAATCCAATTGTGTTATGAATATTACGTTATTTGGAGCTCGTGGGAGCTAATATGTTCTATATCATGTTGTATGATAACTTTGCAAGTCCTACAGGAGGACGTAGTCAGATTGACATGGGCTACTGATAGCCACGTTTATTTGTTGTGTTGTTAAAATCATACCCTTTATTTGAAATAAAGCTTTTGTACAGTTCAAAGTTCTCGTCTTCGTTCTGGTTCATTTTTAAATGTCATGGTGGAGGTTATTGTGTGAACAGACTTTAGTGATCCTGTTGTCAACTCAATCCCCGAGATAATTTTTAAGAGGTAAGTGAAGGTAAGTATGAAACCCCGTCTATTTTGGTGTGTTCCACAATGATTTCCTGTTAACTTCTGTGCTCATATCTCGATAGTATCTGTCAGTGCCATTTTCATTGATGTAGCTGAGCCGGTGCGATTGATTATTGGCAATCCGATTGAGGGGGCGGATATCTGACAGCCTACTATCCGGGTAAACGGGGACAGTAAGATTGGCGCCCAACGTGGGGCCTGTTCGACAAAACTGGATTACCAGGTTGAACGCTAGTAAGATTGGCGCACCTAAAACGTTGGGGCTCGATTCAACATAACTGGATTACCAGGTTGAACGCTAGTAAGATTAGCAAACCTAACACGTGAGGTTCGATTAGACTCAAATAAAGAGGTTGATTCTTTGTTAGATGTCTAGGCCAATTGTAGAATTTAAGAGTGTGATTATATAGGAATTAAATGTTGTATTGTATTAGGAAAATTACACTCAGAAAAGATCAGATCTTATACAACTTGAGAGAGGTTAAATAGGCTGGAAACTTAGAAAAATCGCCTATGATCTGGAATCTTATTTTATTTGACCGGCTTATGACATTTTAGTCATATTAAAGATAAAATTAAACTATTTGGATTGTAAATGTAAATTATTTGTGTTAGGATATTTTAAAATGAGCCAGGGAAATTTGAACATGTGCTTGAGTTTGTTTCAACATGAAGTATCTTCGAAAGTTAATTATAAGGTAGTTATAAGTTAGATTTAAGACAGAAAATTGATCAAATTTATATATGGTGAAAAGTGTTGCTCAAATGTTGTTATTTTGCTCTAATGATGTATGTCCCTACAGCAGTCTATTTTTGAATAATATTGTAATGGCAGATGAAAGTTTGAGGATGATGTTAGAGGAGATGTCTGCTAACATGAATCGCAGTATGAAGCAGATGCTGAATGAAAGTATGAAGGAGAATAATAGTCGAATGGAGGAGAATGCTAGTAATTTGTCTGCTAATTTGAATGCAAGAATGGAGGAGAATGCCAGTGATTTGAAAGCTAGCATGGGTGAAAGTTTGAAGGTTCTTCAGACTAGTGCTGCTAATTTAGAGGATAATATGTCGCGTTTACAGATTAATACCCTAGGAATTGAGAGTACTGTAACTGACATCCGCACAGATGTGTCGAATGTGCATAAAAATGTTGATGATGTTAAATTTGATGTGTCTAAGGTACAGAAAGATCTTACAATGTTGAATTTAGATGTGGCTAATGTCCGAGGGGATATTTCTTGTGCTAGAGCCGAAGTAGTTGTTGTTAAAAATGATGTTGCGACTGTCCAAGACAAGGTTGAGGAAGTCCAAAGAGAAATTCAAAATGCTAGAACTGATGTATCCAATGTTCAGGTTGATATTAATAACATTCATTCGGATATAACTGAGGTGCAAAGTGACATAACTAAGATTCAGGTAGAAGTCAACACAGTTTTCGTAGATATTACTAAAGTCCAAACTGATGTAAATAAAGTCAGGGAAGAGATAGAAAATTCGAAAACTCTTTGTACGCGTAATATAAGTTCATTAGCGACTAGATTAGTTGATGAGTCAGTTAGAACGACAACGTCTTTAGCAGGTTTAAAGTATGATGTAGAGGTCATGAGAACTCAGGTATTAGACCATAATAGATTATTAAAAGAGGATATCGAAGTAGACATAGCAGAAATGTTAACGGCGAATGTAGCAGTATGGAAAGACGAGTGGAATAAGTCAAGTGGGGAACATGTAACCCAAATTCAGGAAAGGATTGAAAGAAAACTTGCCAGTACTCAAATAGAAATTAACAATGAAGTAGTACAGATTAGGAAAGATTTAAGCGTCAGGATGGATTCGCTATCCGAAAAACAAGTTGACGATAGAACACAACTAGGTCGGGATATGCAAACATTAAAATCTACATTAGAGGAACAGATGCATAAAGTTGTCTCTAATGTAAATGAAACGACGAGCAAACTGCAAAATTTGAAGTTAGGAGAGGCTAGTTTGATGGAGAACTACAAAGAAGAGTTAATCAAGAAAGTATTAACGGAAATCACTGACAAGGATACAGAAGGCTTAGCTTGCGAATTGAATAGGAATTATGCCAGAAGATATAACCTAGATCCAGAAGAGAGAGACGTGACTCCTGAAGAACGTATATCCAGATTCAGAGAGGAGGATGACGAGAGGAATATGGAACCTGAGTGGAACTATCGAGATAGTGGGAAAAACTATCCGGATTCATATCCGAGGAACGTAACGGTCATCAGGAATTTTGAAGATAAACCGCAAAAATTCAGTAACACTGATAGTTTGACGCCTATAGAATATGTAAGGAACCTCAAAGATTATTTCATCGAAGCTCACATTCCCAGAGAGAGAGAGATGAAGATAGTGGAGAGATATTTGATTGGAGGACCCCTCGAATGGTTTCGCGCATTTAGATACACATTCAGTAACTTTGACGAGTTTGCAGAGGCATTAATCAAACGATTTTGGTCCATAGAAGCGCAGAATTCGTTAAGAGCGGAGGTGTATTCAAGAAAATACTCAGGTACTCTTCCAACACGGTACGCTGATTTCTTTACGAGTCAATTGTCCCGCTTGAGATTTTTACAACCCCCATTATCAACAGAGCAATTAATTCATGCGATTTCTCGTATGCTGCCAGTTGAGGTGAGAAGACTAATTATTTCATCAAACATCAGGGATTTAACCAGCATGGATGAATTACTGAGGAGGTTAGACTACACAAGTCCAATGCCTAACGTAGTACAGAAAGGTCAAAGGCAGGACTTCAAAGAAATCAATACTGTATATATGGACCAAGTCCAACAAACTGACAAGCCAGATGAGGAGAAAACTGACAATGTAGGTCCTCACAGGAATAATCAGTTTAGAAATAACAGATCACAAGGTTACCGTCCGTATCAACAGAGAAGAGGCTGGAACTACAATCGAGGAAACTACAATGGAAGAGGCAGATATTACAACAATAATGGTTATAACCGAAATTATAATAGGAATAACCAAAACCAAAATAGAAACCAGAATACTCAAGGTCAGGTTATGACACCCGATCAGTATCAGCAAAGAGAGAAGGAAAGCCAGCAATACCTGAAAGAATTACGGGATAAAGAAACCGAAAATCAAAAGAAAAGGCAGGATGTTGTAATCGATCCTGGGCCTTCTACGAGCCAGCAGAATTTTGAGGTCGGTAACACAAAAAAAACGCCGATTTCTCAACGATAGTGAGAACTTGTAAATACATTGCCACACCACACCTGATTACAATTAATGAGATATATGAAGTTACCGATGAAGATTTGCTAGAAGAGAGGGGTATTGTTAAAGAGGAAAGACCATGTGCCTTACCTATTATTTCTGTACGGATAGATGGCCAACAGTATAAAGCCTTGATGGATACTGGTGCAATTATCTCCATCATTTCAGAGGAATGTTATCAAAGTCTGCTAAGAGGAGAGAACATGACAGTTCTACCTGTTTCTACCGTCAAAGTGAGAGGGATATTCCAAGATAAGGCAGTGAAGTGCAAGATTCAAGTGTTATTGAACTTTGAGATCAATGGAAGGAATTATGAACAGATCTTCATTGTGGTGAGCAAGATCAATTTTGATATGGTGCTTGGAATCGATTTTAGATCGAAGGTCGGAGCTATTATTGACATGAAGAACAGAAGTATTAGCTTTAATGATGGGTACATGATCACAGAAGAGATAGAAAAACAGGACGTGAAAAACAGTCTGGAAATAGACCTTAGGGAAGACATTTTTAATACTATAATTAATGAAGTGGAAAATTTAGCAGAAATACCCAGTAGAGAAACTGAAGGATTTGAAGAAATTCAGGGGGAATTTGAGGATCTGATAAAGGAATTCCAAGATATTTTCGATGAAAAGCCTGGATTGATTAAGGATTATAAATACAAGATAAGGCTGACAGATGAAACCCCTTACCAGAAAAGAATATACCCCATTCCTGAGAAATACTATCAAGAAGTACGAGGGTTAATCAGAAAAATGGAGGTAGACGGGATTATTAAAAAAACAGGCGTCGTCTTATATAAACCCCATCACAGTAGTGAAGAAAAGTAATGGTCAGATACGTCTTTGTCTCGATGCCAGGACCATCAACTTGAAGATTCTTCCAGAAAATGACAGACCACCCAAGATTAGAGAGCTGCTTCGAAAATTCAAAGGGAGAGCATGTTTCAGCGTTCTTGACTTGACGTCTTCATTTTATCAAGTTCAACTAGAAGAAGATAGTATGCAGTACACTGGATTCCTATTTGACCAGACGTCATGGGTCTTTGTCAGAATGCCTTTTGGTATGGTTAACAGTGGACCAGCACTTATTCGAGCACTTGATAGTAAGCTCACTGACGAAGTGAAAGAAAATGTAATCTGCTACATTGACGATTTAATCGTATCTTCACCCAGCGCTGCAGAACATTTAGTGCACTTGAGAAAGTTGCTCGAGAATTTAAGGGAGGCCAATATCAAGGTCAATTTTGGAAAATGTCAATTCTTGAAGAAGGAGATAAATTACTTGGGGCATACAATTGATAAAGATGGATATCATCCAAACATGAAAAAAGTAGATGCGATCACGAGATTTCCAAAGCCAACTAAGGTGAAACAAGTCAGAGAATTTGTAGGTGCATGCCAATTTATTAGCAGCCACTGTCCAAGATACTCTGAAATTATGGCTCCTCTGTATGACTTACTCAAGAAGAACAACAGATGGAAATGGAGTACCGCTGCAGACGAGGCTTTTGAGAAAGCAAAAGAGATGCTCAGAAATAATGTGAAACTGGAGTACCCAGACTTTGAGAAGGTGTTCTATATTGAGTCTGATGCATCAAGAATAGGCATTAGTGCAGTCTTATACCAGAAAGACGAGGCAGGCAACAAGCACTACATTGCGTTCACTAGTCGGAAGTTGAAGAAGCACGAGGAAAACTACTTCACGACAGAACTTGAAGCGTTAGCTTTTGTAACAGCTTTGCAAGCGTGGAAGAAAATCCTGCTGGGACATAAGGTCATCATTATTACTGACCATAAAGCACTACAGTTTATGTTGCAAACTGACATGTCGAGTGATAGATTGACACGTTGGGCTTTGTTCACCCAACAGTTTAACGCCACTATCGTCCACCAGCCTGGGAAAGATAACTTACTGGCTGATGCTCTATCACGTAACCCTATTAAAAATGTGCAGATACACCATGTACAATTGGAGCAGGAAGATCAAGAAACCGTTAGGAGGTTAGCCCGAATCGGTGTGTCACAGAAGAGACACGCTCCAATAAGGAAAATGTACAGGTTCCTCAAGGGTTACATGGACAATACGGATGTTGACTATGAAGCTACACGGAGAAATTCACGACACTTTGTCTTGAGTGGAGACATCGTATGCAAGTATGCTGACTCTGCGCATACAAAACTCCGAATAGTCGTGCCACCTAAACTTGTTGTCAATTTAGTGTGGGTAGCTCATCATGCAACTGGACATGCCGGTTTAGATAAAACTCTTAATACTCTTAAAGAGAGATTTATCTGGACTAACATGCGTTCCAGCATTGCCAAGGTCATTCGATCATGTGACAGATGTCAAAGAGCAAAGTATGCTTCTGCTTTACTAAAAGGAAAACCGAAGGCTATGATTCCTTCTAAGCCAAACGAACTTATGGCGACGGATATATTTGGCCCCTGTCCGAAGGGATATCAGGGTAACCAGTACCTGTTGGTTACCGTGGATGTTTTCTCAAAATTTGTTACAATGAGTCCCATGCAGAAAGCTAACACGAGGAACGTAGTAAGCAGACTGGAAAATGCTGTATTTCCTAAAGCTGGTAAACCAGAATATCTACTGTCAGATCATGGAACGCAGTTTACATCTGTGGAATTTGCAGCGGATATGGAAAGGCTTGGCATTAAGCACTTATTTTCAAGCGTGCGTTACCCAGAATCGAATTCCTCAGAAAGATATATGGCTGAATTTTCGAAATTCTGTCGAATTTTCTGTCCAAATGATCATTCTGGTTGGGTGAGATTTGTACCCCTTATTGAGGAATGTCTGAACTCTACAGTGCAGGAGAGCACAGGAGAAGTGC
The DNA here is from genome assembly GCA_946902985.2 of Meconema thalassinum. Taxonomy (NCBI): domain Eukaryota; kingdom Metazoa; phylum Arthropoda; class Insecta; order Orthoptera; family Tettigoniidae; genus Meconema; species Meconema thalassinum. The sequence goes on from OX336390.1 coordinate 306,770,598, forward strand.
CAATGCGACTTCATCTAGGAAGAAACCCAGAAAGGCCGTGGGATAATCTTTTCAACCACATACCTAGAGATCCCGACATAGGAAGGCAGCAGAGGATTGACAAGGCGAAGGAACAACTCCAGAAAGCAGCAGAGAAACGATTGAAAAGAGTAGCTGGAAAACGTTTTGGTACACCCTTACAAGTTGGAAATCTTGTATTATTACGCAGACCTGTCAAGGCTGATATGACCAAGAAAATATACCCCAAATTTGGATTAGTGTTCCTGGGGCCGTTTAGAATTACGAACGCTTATGGAAACAACTGTTATGAACTCTACGATGATGAGAATAATGTCGTTTACGGCAAGTTCAATGCTGGAAATTTGAAAAGATACTATCCTAGAGTAAACCAGTAATAATTCAATTTCGTGTTCAAGAGAGTTGAAGTACTTGTAACACTGAGTTTAAAAAGAATTTGCAACTGTTTTTAAAACGTGGTGAGAGGAGAATGCCCCCGTAATTGAATTATATAGAGACCACGGTGGCTATTTTGGAAATTATAATGAAAGTTATGGCTGTCATAGTTATGACGTGGGTAGTCATGACGTAAGCATGGATGACGCAAACGTTATGCCAGCAAGCTACTTGAGCTGAGATTCTCAGTGACGTCAGCATTTATTCGAGAATGTTCCGAGATGTACGACGCAGTCGCAGGAAACGAGGAATTATGCTGAGGAAGAAACTATGCTATTGGAGGGGAGGCTTGAACCAATGAACGATAGTTTCAAGGAAGACGGAGATTGCTGAAACTATGGTATTTTTATTACTTTTGGAATGCAGAATTGTGGAAATCCATTTGCAGTAGAGGCATTGATTTGGAATTTTGGTGAAATTTATTTTCAGTTTTTGAATTTTGAAAATCCGTCATGTATTGACGAAGTTGGAACTTTTAGCGATGACGCAGTATCACGCTATGGAAGGGATGGATACGCCCCTTAGGAAGTTCATAAAAGGCCTTGCGCAGAAGAGAGGAGTCTCATTCTCCGATCATTCTCAGATCTCATTCTCAGATCATCGAAGTCTAATTGTGAAAGTTCTTTTCTTATACAGTCATTTTGGTGAAACATCGAGTGAAACGAGTAGAAAAGAGTCGTCTTTATAACGCGTGGTGAAGCCACTGCATTAACGAGATTCAAGTCAAACTAGGTGAAGTTAAAACGCACCTTAGAACGCATCTACAAGATTAGCTGTGAACAGTTAGCGGTCGCTTATAAGCTAATTCTATTGTGCAGTGCTACATGAAGTAATATAGAAAAAATGAACAATTTCGAGCAATTATTTTTAAAGACATTAGCAAGTTTCGACGACTGACAAAAGTGATTATCTCGCCACCTGAGAAACACTTTGTATCGCCAGAATCTACGCCACGGCTGACACGGCTAGTGAAATAGGGAGACTTCAGATTGCTTTTGTTACACAACGCTACAGTATAATGGAGCAATTTAATATGGCAGTTTGTTCTTCTATTACTACAACCGAAGAGAAAATGGAAGGCTAAAGGACTTAATGCGATTGGGACATATTTCAACGGAGTAAGATAGCAACATGGAACTTCGCTAATTGCTATTCCACACAAGCGAACATGTGGTGAATACCATCTACACCCATGTTTCGTGATTAAAGGCTGAATACTATCGAACAGCCATGGAAATGATTTCATACTCACTGTATATAAATATTTCTTCGGAAATTTCTACAAAACTTCATGGCGATTGTCTACTGGAACTTCAGGGATTTTTTTCAAGAGAGGTCAGGGTTATCCCGACTCACAAAGAAGATTATTGCCGGAAGGATGTCTATTCGTCTTCGAGGAGCAGTGCGATTTCCGGAGAAGGAAGCAGTTCGATTCTCCGAGGGTGCTATTTCCTATTTCGAGGATGGAGCTCATCTTCAGTTGGTGAAATGGATCCATCAGCAGTCTTCTTTGGGGAATTTTCCTCTGGAACGTCAATCGGCAGATAAGGTAGTCGTGAACGTTTATTGTATTTGAGTTTCTTAATGATATTTGAGCAACCATTTTTCCCATATTTTTGTCCTCATGTATTTTGCCCCAGATCTTGTTTGAGATTCCTATTCTCAGTACATCTTGATGAGTTATGCCTTTTTCGACGTTTTATTAAGACATTGTTATGTCATGGGCATAGTTAAACTATTTTGGATCAGTTGAGACTGATATTTAGATTTTTCAGTAATTTGCTTTTTTTTTTTTTGTAGTCACGATTTGACTGTAAATTAATGATTTTTATGGCAGATTTAAATTCAGACAGCGTGTCACTTTATTAAAGTAATTCTACCCCAGTTTAATTACTTTGACCAATTTTCTGTCATCATCAAGAAGGAAGAACATTTAAATGATTTTAGAGCGTTAAAATCTCTTACGTTGTCGACGATCTTGGAAATACTAGTCGTTATTTGAATTGATTGCAACACAGACATTTATCGTCAGTTATGAACGATCATTGCATCATAGACACTTTTGTGAAAGATGAACTTTAATAATGAATTATTGAATGCATTAAATTCAAGAACTTTTGTTAGGAGTTTTTCTCAATTAGAGATTTATGTAATGATGTTTGCATTCCCCAGTCTAATTGGATTCTATTCGACTATTTTGCAGTTAGTCGCACTTTATTTGATGATAGTATTTTTATACTACAATTCTTTGAAGATGTTAATCTTAAATTTTGATAGACCAGACAGGCGTATATAAGCGTATTCACTATTAAATTTGTTTGTGATTGGCAAATTTTGACTTCATTTCGATTCATGAATGAAATCCACGAAGGTTAAATGAAAACAGTTTTGAAAAAATTAATGATTATAAGAATTTTTAAGTGGAACTATGAATGTATAATCGCTAGTGCAGCGCACGTGTTGAAAGTCGCTGATGTATAATGCCCTTGAATATGAAGGAGGTTCCCACAGGAATTAATGTTAAAGAATTATTAGTGGAGGTTTTTGTAAGTTCTGTGGAATTTTTGATGCCATATAGATTAATATATGATGAATTTTGGGCCTAATTTTAATGCAGTTTGTGCATTATTTTGTTAGCGAAGTATTTTCCGCTGGAGTGTATTGTCATAGTTCGTTGAAAATTAATCAAGTGAATTTACTGTTATAATTAACACGAGTTTTGAAAGAATTTGAGATAAGATTTTGAATGAAGATTACCGTCACAAATAATTATTAAAACCTTTATTAAACCAGATTGTGACATAAATATGTATAACTAACCTTCATTGGTCGATTATATTAACACGATTATGAAATTACCAACCGGATGAACATGTGGTTAATGTATTTCTTAAATTAATAATTTAAATAATTTAAATGTTAATGTTGTAAATAAATGATGTAAATATTTTTGACAATAATGTGGAACGAAAGTGATGTTAAAGGCGTGTTTAAAATTTTTGTTATTATCTTCGATAATATTATAAACAATTTCTAATTGTTATACATAATTTATGTGATTTTGTTATAAACATTTAAGAGCTTAGTAAACATTTGGATGAGAACTTAACAAGTTTAAGGATTGTCATAATAATCCAGTAGGATGTGAGTAAAGTATTTGAAAGACTTGCGTAAATATATATATGAGTTGTCTTGCGGACATTTAAAGCTTTGAGAGCTGGCTTCGTACGCAATGTAACATGAGAAGGGAGCCCATTTGACAAGTATGCGACAGGTTGAAGGGTAGCTCGCAGCTGTCCCAACATCTGGTTATCAGCGGGTGAGGTCGTCCACTCTGGCCTTGCGCCTATAAATACAATTGTCATGTTTATTAAAAGGAAACCAAATGCTCTATATATGTCTCGTCCTCACTTCCTTTCCAATCCAATTGTGTTATGAATATTACGTTATTTGGAGCTCGTGGGAGCTAATATGTTCTATATCATGTTGTATGATAACTTTGCAAGTCCTACAGGAGGACGTAGTCAGATTGACATGGGCTACTGATAGCCACGTTTATTTGTTGTGTTGTTAAAATCATACCCTTTATTTGAAATAAAGCTTTTGTACAGTTCAAAGTTCTCGTCTTCGTTCTGGTTCATTTTTAAATGTCATGGTGGAGGTTATTGTGTGAACAGACTTTAGTGATCCTGTTGTCAACTCAATCCCCGAGATAATTTTTAAGAGGTAAGTGAAGGTAAGTATGAAACCCCGTCTATTTTGGTGTGTTCCACAATGATTTCCTGTTAACTTCTGTGCTCATATCTCGATAGTATCTGTCAGTGCCATTTTCATTGATGTAGCTGAGCCGGTGCGATTGATTATTGGCAATCCGATTGAGGGGGCGGATATCTGACAGCCTACTATCCGGGTAAACGGGGACAGTACCATCCCGGCATTTGCCCGAAGACGAAGTGGGAAACCACGGAAAACCACTTCGAGGATGGCTGAGGTGGGAATCGAACCCCCTCTACTCATTTGGACCACCCGAGGCTGTGTAGACCCCGTTCCAGTCTTCATACCACTTTTCAAATATCGTGGCAGAGCCGGGAATCGAACCCAGGACCTCCGGGGCGGCAGCTAACCATGCTGACCGCTACGCTACGGAGGCGACTTAATTTGAACTTTCAAATCATGTAATTCATATCCGACATGTTGGATTTTGAGCGCATGCGCGAATCTATCCTTACCTAATTGGTCAATGAATGAGCTCTGATTGGCTGGAGAAACTGTCTCATAATGAAAAACATTACTATAATGACCATCAACAGTTTTCTGACGTATAATATTTTATATGCCTATTTACATAAGGCTCATTTTCTTACGGCCATGCGCTCGGAGATAGGGCTTTCTCTCTTAGGGCATGACGTATATCATCTTCCATTTACCTGTCCAAGTATATCAGGTGAATCAGCTGCCCCTAATAATATTATTTTATGCAGCCCGACTAGCGTTGATGTCAGGAAAGTCAATATTTCTCTGCTTGCATCCCGTATGGTACTAATGCACTGGAAGCATATCCTGCAAACGATACTGAACACTGTGTTTATACCTCAATGTAACCACAGACCAATACGAGGGACAAATAATAGTGTTCAGTATTGTTTTCGGTGTGAGCCTCCGTGGCTTAGGTGGCAGCACGCTGACCTCTCACCGCTGGTTCTGTGGTTCAAATCCCGGTCACTCCTTGTGGCATTTTTTCTGGACAGAGCGGAGGCAGACAGGTTTTTCTCCGGGCACTCCAGCTTTCCTTGTTTGAATTTCATTCCAGCAACACTCTACACTCTCATTTCATTTCATCTGTCATTCATTTAATCATTGCCCCAGGGGAGTGGGACAGGCGTCGACAGCCAGCACAGTTCATATCCCCGCCGCTAGATGGGGGCTTAATTCATTCCATTCCCTGACCCGGTCGGTTGACTGGAAGCAGGTTGCGGATTTTCATTTTCATTGTTTGCGGGATATGCTTGCAATGCATTAGTAAAATACGGAATTCAAGCAGAGAAATATTGACCTTCCTGACAACATGCGTTAACTGGGCTGCATAAAACAATATTAATAGGGGCAGCTGATTCACCCGGTATAGTGCATGCTGACCGTGTCCTCCCGTAGCGCGGTGACCAGCATATTAGCTGTCATCGTGGTGGTCCAGGTTCGATATCTCGGCTCTGCCAATAAATTTAATTTTTATCTGAGGGATGGAGCGGGTTTCACTCAGCCTCCTGAGGAAGAATTGACAAGACGTGGGATCGATTCCCACCTCCAGCTATCCTAGAAGTGCTTCTCCGTGGTTTACCACTACTCCTCCAGGCAAATTCCCGGATGGGGTCTAAATTAAGGCTATGACCGCCTCCTTCCAAATCCTGGTCTTCACTACAAATAGCCTACACACAATACTACATCAGACAAGATGTAGTGATCATGATGCCCCGTGTACTTGGGTGTGTGTGGAATCATATCTAATGACCTGTTTCATTTTTATTGCTGTACTAGTTGAAGTACCCGTTCTTCGAACGGCTTTTAGTACTTGCTGGCCTAAATCATTAATATATATAATCACACATTCCTAATGTAGTTATGTTATTTCCATGTTACCAACTACATGTGTATACTACATACATTTTCACTCACCAAATTATTAATCAGAGGTAGGAAAGTGAAAATCCACAGCTTGCTTTCAGTCGACCGACCGGGTCAGGGAATGGAATGAATGGAAAAAGGAAAGGAAGCTTGTAGTTTAACGTGACCGTTAATCTTGAGATCATGAGCCACGGGACCTCCTTTTTACGTGGAATCCGAACCACAGGACATGGCATTTCACTTCGAAAACCTTACATGCATTGACCGGGAATCGAAACCGGACCGCCTTGGTGATAGGCATACAGCTAGACCGCTGAGCCACCACGCCCCCAAGGGAATGAATGACATCCCCATCTAACATCAAGGATATGAACTGTGCCGGCTGCCGAAGCCTGTCGCACTCCCCTGGGGCAATGAATTAATGAATGACGGATGAAATGAAATGATAGTGGAGATTGTTGCTGGAATGAAATTGTGACAGGGAAAACCGGAGTACCCGGAGAAAAGCCTGTCTGTCTCCACTTTGTAGGTGAGAAAGTGCGTTTATATATTGGAAATAAATATCAGCTTCTATGTAGTAAAAGTTAAATAACCTGTCTTAAATATTGAACACCTATCGTTTAACGTCTTCATACTATATTTAAACATATAAACATTATGCTGAAAATACATAAAAAATGATAGCAATTATCATATCCGCAATGAGTAATATTGCGGAAAGTACGTACCGTTATGATAAAGAGTAACAGTAACGGAACAAACATCAATCATCCCAAGTAATAATAACAAAAACTAATTAATCACAGAAAATGTTTCTAAGTTTATGCTATGACTTGTGCGAGTTTACGCCTAGTAACTCCGAGATGGTTCATCAGCGGGCTCTTGTGGTTTATTTGCGGACTACCAAAGGAGTAGCAAACTGTGCGATTCCTCAATTCTTATTTAGAACACCTCAGCTACTTTACTGCGAGTGCTAAAGGCTAAAACAGTCTTTCACCTCACTATAAAGGCTTCCAAAATGATTGTATATTGAATTTCAGGGCCAAACAATTAAAACTCAGAAACTTTTCTAGGTTTACGCCGTGTTTTGTGCGGTTTTCTTTATTGGCCGTAAAAGTCAAAATACCTACTTTATTGAAATAAATTTGCCCAGTTCTGCAGTAAGATTAATATGAATACTAAATAAACTAATATGACAGTCGTTAGTCTCCGACACATTCGTCTGTGAATTTGGGTTTCTGTTCATGGTAAAAAACGACATAAAGCAGATAAATATTGGCCAACTGAAATATTCATTTAACGAAAAACAAAACGATGAAAAGGATGAAAGCATACCTTGCAAAGTAGAAAGCACTATAACATTGTGAAACAGCGTAAAGATCCTAATACTCACATAAAATAACCGGCACAAAGAGTATAAAATTAGACTCAAAATCACATCTAGTTTCGGACCCCATAAACTACCTCTATAAATAAAACAATTCATGTAGAGACTAACATAGACTAACATCGCTCGGCGTTGACCGTGTTTTAAAATACATATTTAGGTTTTACTCGCTAACCGTTGGAGATACACGAAAAGTGATACGGACCTTTCGGATAGAAAATTAAATTCTAAAGCTCGTAGTGCCATCAAAAGTTTGCTATTTCTTAGCGTTCTCGTTTTATTAGAAATGGAAATATGACATAGTCACCATTTTTAAATAGTGCAAAATATCGAAATCAATAGTAGTCTATATATAAGCATGGTAAATCAGCTACATCCATACATAATTTCATTTAAATCGGACCAGTGGTTCTTGCGTGATTGAGTAACAGACAGACACACAGACAGTCACACACCATCTCATTTTTATATATTAGTATGATTAGTGAGTGTATTTGTAGGGTAATTTTGTTAGGAGGCGGCCGTGACTTTCCATAACAGCATTATCAGTTTTGTTTCGCGAGGTGTTAAGTGTACCCGTTTCCAACCTTCATACCCGAATTATATTTCTTGGCATAGCTGGGAATCGAAGTTGTTGTTGATTCTTTATGGGCTTTCGACATCTAGCCCCTTGTACTTGGATGTGTGTAGAAGTTGTCTGAAGTGGGAAACCACAGAAAACAACTCAGAGAATAGCTGAGGTAGGAATCGAACTCACCTCTTCTCAGATTTGCCTCACGAGGCTGACTGAGTGTACCCCGTTCCAGTCCTCAGACTAGAATTAAAATTTTTGGCAGAGCCAGGAATCGAACCTGGGCCTTCGCGGTGTCAGCCAAGGTTCATTTCATGGTTCTGCTAAGAAATTTGAATATGGTCTGCAGGACGTTTATATCTGAAGTCTCAATACGTAGCCCGGTACCACTTGGTTGCACTATAGGCGGCGATCGCACACAAACCCCGACATGGTTTTGACAAGGAAAGATGGATTGTGACATGTGTCACTACTCACTGACTTAAAGAAACTACTTGTCACTTTTCATTTGTTTGGACGGCACACCATTCGATAGATTGGCAGTGTGCAGCACTCTAAGTTTGTGAGGGAAGGTTTGGGGCGTTATTGACAGCCTTAGTCCTGAGTGGCAATATACAAGGCACACATACAGGCTATTTTGAAAGATATTTTGTGACAGAATTGGGGCAAAATAGAGCAAATACGATTCTCTTAACCCTAGAACGGTAGCGATAATTGCAACGTTGTTGTCGCTAACACTTCGCATTGGCGACCACTACGATTCTAGAAACTGATAATTAATACCACTTACGTCAACTTTTATTTCACTCTCTAGGCTAGAAGAATGGAGACTGTTTGTGAATAATTTTGTTTGATCTTGTTTTTTTTAATTTAAATTTTTGACTCATATTTTATTTATTTATTCTTTTGGAATTTTTGAGCAGTTTTTCACTAATTTTGAATAGATGTAATTGTTTTCTTTTTGAATTTTGACTATTGCTATTTTTGTTTTTATGAGCTTTTTTGACTAATTTTGATTGTTTTTTATATTTTGACTATTTTTGATTTTTGTGTTTTATAGATTTTAAGTAAATTTTCGTTTTTTTTAAGTTCTTGAGATTTTGTGATAAGTTTTGACTAATTTTGATTTTTTTCGATTTTATGAATTTTGACAAATTTGACTTTTTTGTTTTGTTTTGACTAATTTGCTATGTATTATAGGACTGCCTAACACTGGTGGGGATTAGACAAAAGGGAGAAGTGGGGGAAGGAGAAGTGTATCCCATTTTCGTCGTGGAGACGAACGCTACCATTCTAGGGTTAAGGGGTTCCAGAATGTTGAATGTTTTCAAAATTTAATTTTTTACATCATATTAAGCTATGGACCTTGGCTTTCTAACGGTATGTTTATTATCTTCAGGACACATTTTTAAGACTACTTTCCTTACACGTCCCCACAACCAATTTTTATTTTTCTCTCTATTTTTCATTATATTTCGCTCTAGATTCTTAGTTTCTCTTTATTAGACAATGGGCCTAAAACAAACATTAATAAGAAAGCAAAACGAGTGTTGCTGTGTCCTAAACCCGAAACTACCGCCTTTACCTCAACTGGCGGGAAAATCTTTGATTCCAGTTTATTGTTGAAATAGATTTCTAAATATAAAAATTCCCTCTCTTCCCCAACTTTTCAACATACAAAGCTGAAAGTTTTAGAAGTACAGTACCGGCCAAAGGTTTAAGACCACATAAGGAAATCATGATGTCACCTAAATCCTAAACTTGTGGCAGTAGAGCTCTGCGATTTTTTTACTGAGCTCTTACATCCGATAGAATATATACATCCTGATTTCGTTCAATTGGGCCGAGTATTGAAGAAGTTATGATTCTTTAGCTGTTGGAAGGTCACACCAAAAATAACCATTTTCAGAGGTATAATGTATTGTATATTTTAGACTTAGCAATAGTTGGGGATCATTTTGGTATAAATTTACAGATACCGAAAAAACGCAGGACTTTTTTACGGGTTTATACGTATTCAAGCCAGCGCTAAAATGGTTGATTTTCCCTTGTTTTTATCACGTTTGTCGTAAGGCGTCCGTGCTACCTACCCGCTTCTAACTTGTCGTGTCTAGTAGTTCCACTTTCACTCAACAGATGGCATCCAAGCACAGATTTCTGGCTTGTGGGATTTTGCCGTGAGATTATTTTGTTGTCAGCAGTGCATCGACCATTTTAGCGCTGGCTTGAAAAAGTATAAACCCGCAAAAAAAAAAAAGGTACTGCATTTTTTCAGAATTAGTAAATTTATACCAAAATTATCCCCAACTATTTCTAAGTCTAAAATAGAAAATAGGTGGCAATACCTGCAACCAGTTGGAATATACAATACATTATACCTCTGAAAATTGTGATTTTTTTGGTGTGATCTTCAAACGGTTAAAAAATTATTAACAGTTCAGGCCGAACGTGCCGTATCGAGCTGGGTCATGCCGTTCCGTTGGGTCAAAATGGAGGCTATTGTTTGCTCGCTAGTCCATATTTTAGGTGAGGATTCAATCAGTCAATATATAATATAGCACGTAGTTATTCAACAAGCTACAACAACCAATATTCAATTATACTCCTTGAAAAGGACAATGAGCTATGACTATACCTATGCATTTAGGAGAAAGTAGGCTATATGCTCCTTGCTGATTATCTTGTTTTATATTTCTTGGTCTTTTTAAAATTGCATATTTTTAACAGTACTGTCATGAACATTTCCATCTCGCAAAATTAAATTAAATTAAATTTTGAAAAACAGATGTGTTGAAATATAACTCATATATGATGAGGAATTACATCTAAAATTCTTTTCTTTTTTGTGTGTGTTGTTAGCATATTGTCCTTTTTGGACAAAATCCTATGTGTGGAATACATTCGCTATATGAGTTCGTCAATAAGGAGTCGGTCACGTAAGAGAATCATGCACTCGAAATTACAGCGGTTGGCGTATTGCTTTCTGTTTAATGCCTAACTATATGAAAGCCTTTAATGTCCCAAAAAGGGCTCGTCGTATTTGCAAATTAAACACATCACTGAACTTGTCGCTTGGTTCTGAGGTGTTCTATTGGCAGAAATCAGTATAGTCCGATTTAAAAATAATACCAAGGTTGTTACCTGTTTCTCGGTAAATACTTAAGCCATGGAGACCTAATGGACAGTGTTTAAGAGCCCCTCAATACAATTTAAGAAATTGACAACACAATGTCTATTTCTTCAACAGATTAGTAGATATTTGAGGTGGACAACTTAGCTGAATAACCTTGAATATATACACATCCAAGTACAATGGCTAGAATGACGACGATGTCCAAACCCCTCAATGAAACAATTAAAACAACAACTTTCTTTTGAATGAACAATCTTTTGATTTTTATGTAAGGGATTTCAGCTCGTCACCAATTGGGAGACACCCGAGAGGCCACCCTAGAACAAGATGGAAGGATCCAGCGATAATGCCACTGCTAAAGGTGGCACCAACAGCAACTGTGTAGGATGCAAGGGACAGAGAAAGTTGGAAGAGTCTCAGTCGCTCTTGTTTTAATGTCTGTGTTGTTTTGTGTAAGAGTTTTTGTTTATGCTCTTATTGCTGTCTATCCTGGGTCTGAATGGCCTGTTAATGCCATAAATGATGATGATGATGATGATGATGATGAAGGGATTTTTCTTACGGCCAGCGACCAATTTTGAAACTTTGTACTCAACTGAATATTTATTTGCACACTTATGTAAATTTGTTTTTGTTGTTTTATTTGAGAAGCTGGGAAACCGTGGTTAAGTGCTGTAAATTTGTATAGTTTTTTTGGTAAATAATAATACTAGCAATGTTATTGAACTATATTAGTTTAGTCCTAATTGCTATATACAGTATGGTATTATATTGCACAAAATCCCCATTCATAAAAAAAATGCTTCAAAATGCTTTCGGAGTATCACAAATGCTACAAAACGCTATTTTTAGCCTACTTTTCACATTTTGCAAAAATGAGGAAAAAGTAGTCTTATGAGATCGGGCAAATGTGTGTCTGTCTGTCTGTCTGTCTGTCTGTCTGTCCTTCTGTCTGTCTGTCTGGCTGTGTGTGTGTCCCCCGTATCAACTCCTAAACGGCTGCAGCAATCAAAACCAAATTTAGTATGAGTAAAGATGTGCACCGGAATAGCTCACGTCCATATTTGAAAATGATGTCAGTGCTACCAACTGCTGAAAAAACGCACTAGAAATTTGAGCTCCATGTTGGATATCCTGCAAGGTATGCATAGGAGCTATTCCAAAATTGGCACACATGTAGATAATACTATTTCAGTTTAATTTCCAGGAGGCCAACCATGACAGTGTTGCCAAAATAATTTTAAGCCTTCTGATAGGTCCAATGTTTAAATGCATATAACTTCTACACTATCAACTGGATTTCAACCAAATTTTGTATGTAATATCTGTACATAAACAGATATGACTGAGCGTATTCTTAGGAGCCACCAGGGCTGCCAACTGTTAATAATTGCTCTCTCTATTTTTTTTATCCAAATACCAATATATCAGAATGTGTGCAAGCCGACAGCTTTAAACTATGCACACGTATAGTACCTGACATGTTTGATTAATTTTGGAGTAACTTATATACGTCAGTTCTACCAACATGATTCTAAGCCTGCTGATAGGGCCAATTTTTAAATACATGTAACTTGTGTACTATCAGTAGGATTTCATCCAAATTTCGCATGTGCTATGTGTAACATATCAGATATGACTATAAGTATTCTTCAGTGCAATCAGGGCTGCCAACTGTTAATAAATGCTGTCTATATTTTTTACCCTAATATCAATATATCAGAAAGTATGCAAGCCAACAGCTCTATACTTTGCACACGTATAGCACCTGACATTCTAGATTAATTAGGAGTAATTAATACAAGGCAGTGCTGACAACATGATTCTATGCCTGCTGATATGTCCAATTTTAAAATACATGTAACTTCTATACTAACAAATGGATTTCATCCAAAATTGGCACAACATGATATCATAATATTTCAGATTATTTCTGACCAGCACACGCATGGTATTGTTGGCAACATGCTTTTACGCCTGCTGATAGATCCAGTGTCTAACTGCATGTAACGTCCATTGGACTTCAACCAAATTTTGTATTCTGTACCTTAAGAGATGGAACTAAGGATATATTCAGTCACCAGGGCTGCCAACTGTAGTGCTCTATTAGGCTACATTATACCAGGTATATTTTGAACTAATTAGATATTTCGATATTACCAACTTAATTTCGTCATTATTCTAGATAGGTTCATATTCTGTAGAATAATCATTGGCATGAAAAGTAGGCTGTATAGTTCTTAACGGAACTTCTTGTTTGAATACTTGATGTCATTTTGTATTTTAGAATGCCTGAAACCACAACAATATAAAATGAGTGCGGTAAGGTGTGACACTTGATGACAACACTTGCTCCCCATGCCACACCCTGATCTGCGAACACGCGACCTTACGTACAGAACATTAACAATGCAAGTGTTGGTGTGCGCCGCGGTATGGGTGCTCAATAATTCAGCCCGCCTCTGGGGTGAGCTTATGTCAAGACTGCACCGAGCCAAGCAGGTCTCAAGATGTTCTGATCACACCGCAACAAGAACAAAGAAAACGAATAATAAATTAGAATTGGTACTCAGTCTTTGTGACAAAGAAAGGGTCTTCATAAGCTCATTGAAGACAGGTATTACGAAGGCGGGTTTGTTTCCAACCTCCGGTGGTCCATAAAAAGGCAACTGTAAATAACGCAATGAATGTTATAGCAAACCTTATGCACAAACATGGCTACTTAACGACATAAAAAAGCAAGCTTGTAGTTTAACGTGACCGTTAATCTTGAGATCATGAGCCACGGGACCTCCTTTTTACGTGGAATCCGAACCACAGGACGTAGCATTTCACTTCGAAAATCTCACATGCTTTGACCGGGAATCGAACCCGGACCGCCTTGGTGAGAGGCATACAGCTAGACCGCTGGGTTAACGACATAAATACTCGATAAGATTGAGACATGTTTAGCCTACTTTTCGCATTTTGTAAAAATGAGGAAAAAGTAGACTTATGAGATCGATCAGGGAAAATGTGTGTCTGTCTGTCCTTCTGTCTGTCTGGCTGTGTGTGTGTCCCCCCTATCAACTCTAAACGGCTGTAGCAATCGAACCCAAATTTGGTATGAGTAAAGATCTGTATCTGAATATCACAATTCCGTATTTGAAAATGATGTCAGTGCTACCAACTGATGAAAAATCGCAATTGAAATTTGAGCTCCATGTTGGATATCTTGGAAGGTATGAATGGGAGCTATTTCAAAATTGGCATACGTATAGATAATAATATTTCAGTTAAATTTCCAGGAGGCCATGCATGGCAGTGTTGCCAAAATGATCCTAAGCCTGCTGATAGGTCTAATTTTAAATGCATATAACTTCTATACTATCAATTGGATTTCAACCAAATTTTGTATGTAATATGTGTACATAAACAGATATGACTGGGCATAATCGTACGAGCCACAAGGGCTGCCAACTGTCAATAAATGTTATCTCTATTCTTTTATCCAAATACCAATATATCAGAAAGTATGCAAGCTGACAGCTTTAAACTATGCACACGTATAGTACCTGATATTCTAAATTAATTTGGAGTAACTTATGTACATCAGTGCTACCAACATGATTATATGACTGCTGTTAGACCAATTTTTAAATACATGTAACTTCTATAATATCAATTGGATTTCAACCAAATTTCCTATGTGCTATGTGTACCATAACAGATATGACTATGCTTATTCTTAAGAGCAACCAGGGCGGCCAACTGTTAATAAATGCTGTCTCAATTTTTTACCCAAATATTAATATATCAGAAAGTATGTAAGCCAACAGCTTCAAACTTTGCACAAGTATAGTACCTAACATTCTAGATTAATTATGAGAAACTAATATACGCCAGTGCTGCCAACATGACTCTAAGCCTGTTGATAAGTCCAATTTTCAAATACATGTAACTTCTATACTAACAAATGGATTTCATCCAAAATTGGCACAGCAAGATATCATAATATTTCAGATTATTTCTGACCAACGCATGCGTGACATTGTTGCCAACATGATTTTACGCGCGCTGATAGATCCAATGTCTAACTGCATGTAACGTCCATGCTACCCATTGGACTTCAACCAAATATTGTATTCTGTATCTTAAGAGATAGAACTAAGAATATATTCAGTCACCAGGGCTGCCAACAGTAGTGTTCTATTAGGCTACAGGTATATTTCGAACTAATTAAAAATTTCGATATTACCAACTTAATTTCGCTATTTTTCTAGATAGGTCTATATAGATTGGCATGAATCTTAAATTTTAAGAAAAGTAGGCTCTTTAGTTCGTCACGGAACTTCTTGTTTTTTTACTTGATCGAAGGTCGAATGGTGTGACACATTACTCATTATTTTCCATTTACTTTCTTATCTCATTGCTAAGTAAAATATCGATGCTGCCTCCTATTCTGAAACTCATGTGGACAGTCTCTTGTTCATTCAACATTAGGTCATTTCTACGCGCCATTGTCACCAGCTTGTCGAAGGATTATTGCAGCTCATGGCTATGTTTTGCAACAATGAACATGTAATCTACGTATATGTATACTGCCCTTATGTGAATACTGGTCTTTAAGGGACAGTTCACAATACTGAAGTTTATTAACTTCATAGTCATTCCTCAATCTCTGTGAAAGTTCCTGGAGCTGACCTGAGGTGCCTGCAAAGTCTTCAGGCCGTGATCCAACAACGGAAATATTGTTCTCTGCACTGACTCGTTGTCTTCTTGCCGACAATTCACAAATATTTGCTGCGCAATTATTTCATTCCCAATCTCGTTCCTGAAGGCTTGAATTTGTATCTGGGAAAACACACGTCTAGTCTGGATAGATCGCAGCTGTGCACAGATGTGTTGTTGGTTTAAGTTTGTTTCCGGATAGATCTTCCTCCTTTCAACGTAGACCTACACCTTTGCTCGTTATCCCTCTATCTCTGTCTCGTTCGCAGTGCTTCTTAGGTACGCATGGGTGATATTAGTCTCTCTAGTCCACTTCATGCGTTGGCGTAGTAGTACAGTCTCTTTGGCACGTCAGTCAATCTGCAGCCTAACACACAAGTACTGGATTGTAAGTTCCGTGCAACCTTTCGGTGTCTGCGCGTTAACACAATTTGAATTGCTCTTTATGTACGACATTTCATCTGAAATATCAGCTGACTAACGTGTCAAAGGGACTGTATTTGTTTTTAGGTTATGTTTGATACCCGTGTAATTGACCACGGTTGTAAACAACATCTCTGTGATAAGTGTTGTAGCTTGATAATGATCTGCCGATCGAAACGTCGCTGATAATAAAGTTTGGATAAATAAGGTGAGTTTGTCGGTTATTTGGTGAAATTAGATTCTAAATAATAATAACGTTGCAATATTAGCGCTACCGTTCTAGGGTTAAGGACAACAACAACTATCACCATCAGTCTGTAAATAAAACTTTGAGACACTAGGCGCGCTTCTGGAGCCTTGTCGAAAAGCTTGCAAGAGATACACTGCGTCTTGGCAAAGTGGAGGTGTTCTATTTACAGAGGAAGATAGAAAGAACAATACTAGAAGAATGATAAACACTCAAGTCAGAAGGAAGTAGAACAGTTTGTGCTGTCTGCGCGATTATCTAATGTGTTTACCAGAGTTGAGAACTATTCCAGTTGGGAGAAAAATAAACATTGTTTGTGTCTGTAAGCTTACAAGTCAGCGCAGTGCACAGCAGTATACGACATCCTCGCTCGTGATCGGTACACAACACAGTTTCCCGTGCGGTTTGGGACAGCCTGAAGCCAGACACACAGTCAATTGAATTCTGATCTGAGGGCTGGAACAGGGTACACTCATCCCCATGTGGCAAAACTGAGAAGAGTTGGGTTCGATTACTACCTGATCCATCCTGAAAGCGGTTGTTCGTAGTTTTTCTCACTTCTACTCGAGGCAAATGCCGGGATGGTTCTTAACTTAACGCCACGGCCGCCTTCCTCCCAATACTCACCTGAATTACAAATTACACAAATATACACACATACACATAATAACACAATGGTTATAAGGCAAATACCACACTCGCACACTATTACAGGCGGCTAATTGACCACGATGTCCAAGACGGGCATCCTATTGTATTCGATTTGAGCTTGGCATGAAGAAGTAGTAATTATTGCCTCTGTCATTGTGGTAAGACTACACTAATTACTATTTTTTAAATCGCTTATCCTCCCAGCTTGGCTTCACCCAAAAACTCTGTGAGATGTCATTCCTCTACAGTCACAAGAACGGTGTCTGGGAGATGAACACACTTTGTCGGCAGATACAACTGGGGATGGTGACAGGCGACTGATAACTTCGGTCTAATTAAGGAAGGGTCGTGGAAGGGACTTTTGGAAGGAAGTCAGCGGTGGACCTGTTGAAAGGAACCGTCCCAGCATTTGCCTGGTGGTGAAAATGGGAAATAACGAAAACCATTTTCAGGGCGTCCGAGGTGGGATTTGAACCAACGCTTTCCCGATGCCAGTGAGGCTCGAATTACAACGTTGGTTGGTGTAATGCAAGATTACGTAACCAGGTACAGTGGCTGAGAGCTATAACGTGCTAGATCGGGGTTTGAATCCCACCTCGATCGTCTTGAAAATGGTTTTCGTGGTTTCCCATTTTCACCACCAGGCAAATGCCGGAACGGTTTCTTTTAACAGGTCCACGGTCAACTTCCCTCAAAAATCCCTTCCCTAACCCTTCCTTAACTAGATATATGGCCGTTTGGCAGCAATATTAACTCAATAATCTGTTGTTGTTTTTAATTGTTACCGTATATGGTCTACTATATTATACATTAGTTGTTGTTTGTGTTTTATCACTGACTTTGTTAACTGATTAACAATCTTATGCTAATTTAGTGATATTCAATAGTAGCCTATAAATGGAAGCGACACTGAATTACAGTAGCCAAATAGATGTAAAGTTTTTCTTTCTTTCGTTCTTTCTTTCTTTCTTTCTTTCTTTCTTTCTTTCTTTCTTTCTTTCTTTTAGGACCTTTGACAACGATCATTTCAATCCAGTCTTGTTGTGTGTGTAGAATTTGTCTGATAACGTTTATTATTAACAATTAATATTTTATTATTAATAATAAAATAATAATAATAATAATAATAATAATAATGTTATTGGTTTTACGACCTTTTAAAATACAGTAAAACTTCGTTTAACCATCACTCTTTAAACCGTCAGTGTCGGTTAACCGTCATTGCCGTAATAGCTTAATAATACTTTAATGATAAAGTGCTTTAAGGTGCAGTGACGTGTTCGCTTTGTTTACTTACTCTATTTTAGTGGGAAGTGAATGTAACTGCCCGCCATAGAATGGACGAGTGTTCAAAACCCTGACGAAAAACAAACTATTAGCCACTCAGAGGCTGAAACAATGCTGTTCAAGTGTATAGAATTGTTTGAAAGTCAAGAAGAGGCCAATGCAAAGCAGACACTTCTGCTCCGAAAAATACGAAATATTGCCGCGGTAAATGTTTGAGCATCACAGAGGCAGAAGAAAATGACTGACTATTTTCAAGCTAAATGAACTATTTCACCTGCAAGTTTGTATTACTGTACATTATTTTGCCACATTTGTAGCTACCGTACTGTACGGATGTTCTTATCATGTAATAAATAGTTTTATTTGCAATTACAATCGTGTTTAATTTCTTTTCGCTCCGAAATATATTACATTACTGTGAGAGTGATATCTCTCTATAATATAACTGATTGAGGTCATGGTTTGGAGGAATAATACAATGTTTCTGTTATCCGTCTATTCGCTCAACCGTCACGACCATGGTCCCGACGATGACGGTTAATCGAGTTTTTACTCTACTGCAGCTTTTAGAGACGCCGGGGTGCCAGAATGTTGCCCCGAAGGGGAGCTTTTACGTGCCAGTAAATCCACTGACACTGTTCCCTCACATTTGCGCACCCTCAAATGCCAGCTAACCGCACCAGGATTCGATCTTACAACCTTGGGAACAGCAGGCGAGAACTTTACCGCTGAGCCAAGCAGCCAGTCTAACGTGGTGTGTGTTTTAGTGTGGGTATTTGTAGTTGAGGGTAGGAATGGGATGGAGGTGTCCGTGGCCTTAGGTTAGTGAATATCCCGGTATTTGCCTGGAGTAGAAATGGGAAGCCACAAAATATCACTTCCAGGAAGGCTGACGTGGAAATCGAACCCACCTCTTCTCATATTTACCTGACGGGGCTGTGTGTACCCCGTCCCAGTCCTCAGCGAGAATTAAATTTCTTGGCATAGCTGGGAATTGAATCCGGACATCCTGGGTGATAGCCACAAATGCGAGCTGCTACACCACGAGTTGGGCACAGTGATCCTAGATGATACACCCCCCACCGGGCCCACCCTGATTATATACGACAGCAAACCGACAAAGGGAAATCTGCAGTGTAACCTAACCAAGTTTGTTATGTCCCTTTCCGCGAGTTCAATAGACAGATTTATTGATTCACTGGTCTCGATGATTCCCTGCCAATTAGAACAATGCGAAAAGCAGGTTGCCATAAAGTTGGCAGACATAAACTGAAATAGCTTAAACTAGGGAAGCAATAAACTAACAATATCGAACATAAATCACCGTTTATTGCTCCTCTGATCCCGTCAAATATCGAGCACAACCCAGAGAGATGTTCTCGAATTAGAACAGAATACTATCAACAGCAGCTCATCCAGACGTGACTGGGTGGTCATCTCCTGTATGTTATAATGCAATTAAATATATTGCCCGAGGTTTTGTTGTGCTGTGCTATGGGAAGTATTCACTACCTTCGTTGGTTGGTTGGTTGGTTCCTTAGTTTAGGGGCTGCGACAACGCGGTCATGTAGGCCCGTGTACTTTGGGTGTGTGTAGAATCTGTCTGATAACCGGTGTTAATTGTGATGACTGTATTAGTGTGTGTATCTGTTTTTTTTAAATTCAAGTAAGGACTGCAACTTTGAATTTTTCAAATAGTTCCTAATTTTACTGCCAAACGCCACCATCAACGACTACTAGGCCTAGTTCAGAACTTAGCTACTAGACGCCACCGCAGTCGGCTCTTGGCAACGAACGTAGCAACCTAAGAGCGTTATTTATATTCTTAACCTATACAATTTAGCTTCACGCAAGTGTAATTAGTGGAAGGTTCTTTAACATGCCATAAAGCTATGACATGTGACCGCCGGCTTTACTTCCCCTCCGAAGGAAGGCATACTGAGGGATTTTTAACGCTCTTAAAAATCCGACGGCTTCGGCTGGGTTTGAACCAGCGATCTTGGGCATAGAAGCTCTGCATGCTACCGACTACGCCACCGAAGCCGCCATTCACTACCTTGCTTATGAACTGGCACGGTGAACTACTGTTTCACTGAACTTCTTGCCCTAATTGGACGAGCTGCCAATTACTCTCTTTTGCCACGTGAGAAGATACGACTGAATGTCAATAAATAAACAAGATGTGCAGTAAATAACATAATAGTCTACTTTCTCTTAAATGTATGGGTATTTTTTTTTGTCCTTATCAAGGAGTAGAATTGAATATTCTTGTGATGAACTCTAAGTGCTGTATCTTACTCCCTGTTTACTATCTTTCATTGTAATTCCGCTTTTTCATCCAGTGGAATAGATTGACACATTAGAAAAGTTATATATATATATGCTGCAAAGACTCTAAATGCAGAAGAATTAATGTAATTAACCCTCTTCTTCTTCTTCTTCCTAGCATTTGTCCCGCCTGGTGGCAGGGTCTGCTGTGAGGATTCGTTGTCTCCATTTCTTTCGGTCTTGAGCCATATCTGGGTGTAGATGTGCAGTCTTCAGGTCATTATGGATAGTATCAACCCACCTCTGCCTTGGTCGTCCCTTGGGCCTCTTTCCCGTGACTTCCAGGTTATATGCTGACTTAGCTATTGTGTCTTCTTCAGCACGCAGCACATGGCCAAACCAGCGTAAACGGCCTTCCCGCATTTTCTGATGGATCGGCGCCACTCCGAAACGTTTCCGTGTATCAACATTGGTAACATGATCCATTCTAGTGACGTCGCCAGTGCACCTAAGCATCCTTGTCTCCATGACGCTCAGCCGACGTTCCACCTCTTTTGTAGTGGGCCAACACTCAGTACCATAGGGTGCGACTGGACGGATAACAGTGTGGTAGATCTTGGATTTAAGGTGGTCTTTCATCCGGCGGTCAGAGGTGACACCTGTCGTCGTACGCCATTTCAAACAAGACGCCTGCGTCCTTGCGTTGACCTCGTCAATGATTCTCCCATTGTCAGAGACAGTAGATCCAAGATATTTGAATTTTGTTACACGAGGGAGATCTTCTCCGACAACGCTGATGGTCCCAACTTCTTGGGGATCTAAAGTCATATACTCCGTCTTCCTCTTATTCAGTCGCAGGCCGTATTCAGCTAATCGGTCACTCCACATTTGTATTTGGTGCTGGAGTTCAAGTTTGCTGTTTGCAGCTAACATGACATCATCAGCATACAGAAGCCTCCATGGGACTGGCTTGTGCAGGTCTGATGTGACAGTATCCATGACAAGGATGAACAGCAGAGGCGACAAGGCAGAGCCCTGGTGGACCCCTACCATGATGTTGAAATCATTGGTTGCTCCTGCAGCAGCTTGAACATAACTCGTCGGTTCTTTGTAGAGAAGCTGCACCCAGTTAACAAGATATTCTGGAATTCCGTGCTCTCGGAGGGCCAACCAGATAACATCATGAGGCACCCGATCGAAGGCCTTCTCCAGGTCTAGAAAAGCGAGATGAAGTGGCTTATTCTTTTCACGATGCTTCTCGACCAGCAACCGTGCTGCGTAGATTGCATCCGTTGTACCGCAGTTTTTCACAAACCCAGCTTGGTTCTTTGTGAGTTTTGCTATCTTGCGAATCCTTTTGTCGAGAATGCGTTCGAAGATCTTCATCGCGTGGCTCAGAAGTCTTATTGGGCGATAGTTGAAACACTCAGCAGGGCTTCCTTTCTTCTTGAAGATTGGGACAGTGATGCTCCGCTGCCAGTCTGTTGGTATCCGACCTTCTTTGATGATCCGGTTGAAGAACTGCGTTAACCATCTTGCTGCATCCCATTGTTGAGAGCGCCAAAACTCTGCTGGAATATCATCAGGGCCGGTGGCTTTCCCCAGTTTCATCTCTTTCAGAACAGCCTCAACTTCGGCGATCTCGACCTCCTTTATTGGTCCTTCAACAGGAGAGGTGGGTGGAATTGGTGGATGGGGAAATTCCTCGGCCGACATTTTCTCGAAGTAGCTCCGCCAGCGTTCTCTCGCCTTCTCCCAGTCGACCAGCAGTTCACCTGTTTCGTTATTGATGCCATAAAAGCGTTGGATGTCTTCCGTTTTGCGGTGCCTTGATTTGACCAGGCGGTAAATGTCACGTTCACCTTCACGAGTGTCAAGTTTTGCGTAGAGGTCAGCGTACCTATCTGCTTTTGTTGCAGCAACTACCTTCTTCGCCTCACTACGGGCAGCTTTATAGGCATTCCAACGAGATGGTGTTTTATCTTCGAGGAACTCATGGTATAGTTGTTTCTTCATGCGTACTGCCTCTTTAACGGCATCATTCCAAAGCCACGCGGATTTATCTATCCTTTGTCGACCTGGTTTCGTTGATCCGAGCACTGAACGCGCAGCTTCATGAGTAGCATCTTTCAATAGAGTCCAGCTCTCTTCAACTGTGGTGACTGGAGGTACTGTGATTTTTGCAAGAACATTGGCCTCGTTCTCTTTGAATCGCCACCATTTGATTCTTTTTGGTCCGTTTCTGACTGAGTATCCGGTTCTTGGAGGATTTATCCGCAGTTTGCAGATGACTGGTCGATGTTGTGTGGCAACAGTTTCATATGGAATAACTTTCGTATCTAACACATCTTGAAGATTCCGCCGTCTGACAAGGACATAGTCAATCTGGGTTGCATTTGAGGCACTGTAGAATGTGATTAGGTGGGTATCACGTTTCTTGAACCAAGTGTTCGTAATTACCAAATCGTGGGTTTCTGCGAAGTCAAGGATTCGTTGGCCATCATCATTTTTCTCTCCATATCCATGTCCACCATGGGCTGCATGGCCTTCTTTCCTTTGTCCAA
This sequence comes from Meconema thalassinum, assembly GCA_946902985.2. Taxonomy (NCBI): domain Eukaryota; kingdom Metazoa; phylum Arthropoda; class Insecta; order Orthoptera; family Tettigoniidae; genus Meconema; species Meconema thalassinum. Next base: position 306,793,911 of record OX336390.1, read on the forward strand.
CATGACCATTCAGATCGCCAGCAACGATGAGGTAGTCTTCAGGTGGCACTTCAGAAGTCTTCTCATCAATCAGAGCCCAGAAGGCATCTTTAGTTTCTGCGCTCAGGCCGGTTTGTGGAGCGTAGGCACTGAAGAAGTGAATTTTTCTTCCATCTGCAACGTACACAATCTTCATAAGACGATCGTCATATCGTTGCACCTCAGAGACAGAACCATCAAACTTGGTTGATGTGATGATGCCGACACCGCTGGTTGTTCCGCGGGAGCCGTTGTATATCAGTTTGTAACCACAGCCAATGTCATAAGACTTTTGTCCGCTCCATCTTGTTTCTTGTACTGCACAGATGTCAATGTGCCTCTTTTCAAGTGCTTTAGCTAGTTCGCTGTGGCGACCAGACATAGTCCCGACGTTCAACGATGCGAGATAGAAAGAGGGGGCTCGCTTGTTTAGCCGTCGCCGCCCATGCGACGGTAACCCTTGCACACTTTTCATGTTGACCGGGCCTTGCCAACACGCGTCGCTTTCAGGGGACGCCCTAACCTTAGTTCCGAATCTATGAGACAACATTTCCATAAGGACGTGACGTTGAGTTTTACGGTCGGCTTGTCACAAAGCCTGTCACCAAGCATTTTAGAGCTACTGCCAGCAAATAATCCGGCCGCCCCTAACATGGAGTACAGACGCCGTTCGTAGCCGCCCGCTCCGGGTCAGACGCTACAACTGATACCTACCCTCAAAGAGAGGACGGTACCCTTTACTCAATTAATCCCGAGTACTGGGCTGCCACATCCGCCATCTACACTGTGCCGAAGATTATCCTCTCCACTGTAGATATCGTTGAGGACTTCACCGTAACCCTGGCAAGGGACCCTTACAAGGTACTACCAGCCGAGTCAGCTGGCCCCAGGTTTTTTAAAGAGGTGTTACTCCTCTATCACTCGCCCTTTGTCCTGACTTGTGACAGGCAGAGCCTGGCTTCCCAAACATTGGGCCCAGGTTGGTGGGTTTAATGTAATTAACCCTACCAGCCCTTAAAGTGTTACATGAAGCTAGATTTGTTGTTTATCTTTGATATGCGACAGTAATAAGTTGAATCGCAACACATTTAAGATTCTTTGTGATGAGGCCGTCGAATTTTTTAAGAGCGTTAAAAATCCCTCAGTATGCCTTTGTTCGGAGGGGAAGTAAAGCCGGCGGTCCCATGTCATAGATTTATGGCATGTTAAAGAACCTTCCACTAATTGCACCTGTGTGAAGCTAAATTGGATAGGTTAAGAATGTAAACAACGCTCTTAGGTTTCTACGTTCGTTGCCAAGAGCCGACTGCGGTGGCGTCTGGTAGCTAAGTTCTGAACTTGGCCTAATAGTCGTTGACGGTGGCGGTTGGCGGCAAAAGTACGAACTATTTGAAAAATTCTAAGTTGCAGTACTTAAATTAAAAAACAAATAACACACACTAATACAGTCATCAAAATTAACACCAGTTATTAGACAGATTCTACACACACCCAAAGGACACGGGGCTACATGACCGCGTTGTCGCAGCCCCTAAACTTAAGAACCAACCAACCAACCATTCTTTGTGATGGTAGCATCGCACCTTACATACATCGATATTCCTTCTAAGCCATCAGAAAAAAATATTCTGTTGTCTTATACAGTGCACTAGTTATGTATACCGTCAGGTATCAAACCAGGGGCTATGTTTCCCCAGAGATTTAACCTTTAAATCTCTTTATTATTATTATTATTATTATTATTATTATTATTATTATTATTATTATTATTATTATTATTATTATTATTGTTATTATTATTGTACCGGCAGTAGTGGCTACGCGGGCTAAAGCGCTGCGTTAGGTCAAGGGACCAAGCTCTCGGCTGACTCGGTAGACGCGTGGGTTCGAGCCCCACGGTCGGCTGTCCTTGAAATGGTTTTCCGTGGTTTCCCATTTTCAACACCAGGAAAATGCTGGAACGGTACCTTCTGACAGGCCACGGCCGCTTACTTACACATCCTTGCCCAGTTTCATTCATCTTCATCCATTCCATCTCTCATCCCGACGCGCAGGTCGCCCACGGGCGTCGACTGGAAAGACCTGCACTCGGCCTCTCAGGAGGCTACACGAAAAAAAAATATTGTTACTCATATGTTCACCATGTTTGGGTAAAATTAACCATTTCATCGGCATTTGTTGCAAGATGGAGAGGAGTTCTCTAGATCGGTAGTTTGAGGAAAGAACGAACTATGGAGAAGGTCTTTAAAATAACTACTTTCTGCTTACTGATATGCAGATTATGGAGGAGCCCCAGTTTATCGAGGTTGGCCTTCAGTGACTTCGGTATGATCCCTGTGGAAAAGATTATAATTGACAATACAGTGACAAATTCCTTTCACCACATCTATCGGATCTCTTCAGCCAGAGGCATGTATTTCGTCACTTTCTCAGCATAACTGTGTTGGATATTATGCGAGTTAGGGACTGCGATGTCGATTAGCAGAGTGTTCTTTTGCACTTTATCAATACGAATAATGTCTAGCTTGTTTAATGATATAGGTCTATCTGTGATCACTGACCTATCCCAGAGTAGCTTATTATTATCATTATTGGAATATGAAAGCAACGTGGAGATTCAGTTCAACTTGTAAAACTATATGATTTATTTCAACTCCCTCCCTAGGAGAGATGTTTACAGTTATGGAGTCAGGTAGTATGATCATATCCACTCCCTGTAAAGAAGAGTAATCCATTTATGAACATTGGTGCTATTAAGAGCTCCACTATGTTTCAAGTTTATAATCACCTGTTATTTATAACAACTGCTGTTCGATTGGCTGACCTCTAGGCGTTTTCTCTTGTATTTCGAGTCACCCCGCCACAGCATGAGAGCCCGAGGGCTCATATCATTCAATCACATACTGTGTGTAACAAGCCTGACGGCTTCTGTTGTAAATATTCTGTACATAATGTTCGACTAATAAATACCAGCATTCATTCAGATGGACTCTTAATTCCATTTGAATAAGACACCACTCAACCACGTGAAGGAATCCGTAAGGACCTTAACACAAAATACGAAGCTAAACTTGTACGTTAAGCTAGAAACTTAACTCACTTAAGAGTGTTAGAAATATTTTTCCCTACATTGAACAAACAAGAATTGTTCTTAGTGCCAATCTAAAGGATTTAAAAGATCTTCATTTTCAGAAGAAAATAACGTTGAGGAACTATCACCATCTTTGTCGAAGAAAGTCTTGTATCCTTTCAACATAGAGCACCAGAATGTTTCGTTAGCTGTCCGTCTCTTAGGTGACAAGAACATTGTGCCATTAGTGACCTTTTTCAAAGACCGAGAGAGAAATGACAGTGCTAAATTCTTAAGAACCGTGTTGTTATTGTTGTTGTTGTTGTTGTTGTTGTTGTTGTTTATTGTCATTTAGGGGCTTAATGATATCGTGCTCATATTGCCCCGTGAACTTGGGTATGTGTAGAATTTGTATTATAACTTGCGTCATTGTGATGCCTGTAGTAGAGAGTTTATTTGTAATTGAGGTAGGATTTGGTTAGGAAGCGGCCGTGGCCTTACGTTAGGTAACATCCCGGCATTTGTCTGGAGTAGAAGTGGAAAACCATGGAAAACCACTTCCAGAATGGCTAAGGTAGGATTTAAACCCGCATCTTCTCAGTTTTGCCTCGCGAGGCTGAGTGTACCCCGTTTTAGCACTCAGACTAGATTTAATTTCTTGGCGGAGCTGGGAATCGAACCCGAGCCTTCACGATGACGGCCAAGAATGCTAGCCACTACGTAACGATGCGAGCTTAAGAACCGTGCTTTCTTTGTGGAAATAGTAAATGTGAGAACACCAGAGACTGGTCACCATCTTAGGGATCCGTTTCGGGGACCTGTTGGAAGTTCTGGATATGAGAAGGTGATATTTCTTCAAAGGTTTACGCAATGTGACTGTGCATACATCATCTACCAAGCACACAGAGAAGTTAACAGAGGACACCATTTTCTCATTAAAACATACAACAGATGCTCTTATTATTTAATTGTTTATGTTTGTAAAAATTTCGAAGGCTGCAATTATTTATTGCTTGAGAAATTCCAGACCGACCCACTTGAAGGCAGATTTGGCCGATACAGACAAATGTGTGGATTGCGTTACTAAGCAATTGTTCCTGTAGTGATTGATTCTGAGAAACAAAAAACTTATTTTTGTGGTTTCCCCAGGTACAATACCAGGCCAATTCCTAGAAGGCATTATAAATAGACCACGGATGCTTATTTCTAACTCATAGCACAGTTATATTCATATCCATTCATTTCATCCCTCATTAAATCCTGTGATGAAGTTGGCGTCAGGAAGGGCATCCACTCGTAAAACCAGACTGTAAATTCTTTTTACAGTATCTCCAATCCCGTGGAATCGTAAATAATGAGACATTCACATTCTGTATCCCTTGATGCGTTTCGTCATAAATTTAGCATTGTGTGGTTTACGCGAGGCCTTGACGAGACCTAGGGAAATATAGGAAGTGGCAAGTACTACAGCTGGGAAGATAAGATACCGGCCTGTGTAAACAGCTGTGGGAAGAAAATATACTCAGCTCCAGATTGTAACCTTGAGGTTGATTGAACGGTTGTTGTTGTTGTTGTTGTTGTTTTAATTTCATTTAGGGTCTTGGGCATCTTGGGCATCAACCAAATGTAATTATTCAATTTGTGTGATAACCTGTGTTAATGTGATGTCTGTAGAAGTGTGTTTGTATTTGTAATTGAGGCTATGGTCCGGAAGGAGGGGGCCGTGGCCACAAGTTATGGAACCATACCAACATTTGCCTGTTGCAGAAGTGGTGAAACTACGTAGAGCCACTTCTAGGAGAGCTGAGGGGGTAATCAAACCTGTAAGTTAGGAATCATCACCAGATACTCACGTGATTGGCTCCGTGAGGAGAACAGGATGTGACGTACTCACCTTATCTCCATAGAGAGCCTCGTGTTGAAGCCACTAGCATTCTAGGCTGTCGACCCGGATTTACTAAGCATAAACCTTGGGAAATTGCTAGTCTGAAAATCTGAGTGTTTAAAGTTGTATTCGGCCTGTTTGCCATCTCTTGATGAATGCAGTACATTTGCATTTGTTTCTTGGCACAGGCTAGAGTAAAATGTGGCATTTCACCGATATCTCAGTCTCACTCATGGCTGTGATTATATGGAAGCTACTGAGGTATGGGTGGTGCTGAGTAATGGCATTCAGGGCACAGTCAGTGCCTGTGGATGCTGTGAAAGGTTCTACTCATAGGGTTAGTACTGCTGATCTGACTCTGTGAGGAAAGCAGTGGCAAACTACCTCACTCCTCATCTTGCAGAGTACGCCTCAATATAGCGATGCCTTGAGCTTTTGTGGGCATCTACCCACCTAACCTAACGGCGGTACTTTTTGAGGATCCAACCAGCCTTCGGGCTGACTACCTTACAAAAGTTGTATTACCGAAATTGATCGAGATAATTCAGTACACTCACTAGTACAGGCATCACAGTGACACAGGTTGTCAGACAAATTCTACACACATCCATATACACGCCACTGTGTCGCAAGCCCCTAAATGAATCAACAATAACATTTTAGTTCAATATCTGCCATTTGTAACGAGATTTTCCCCTGTAATGCCGTCCACATCCCCAGATTCCATAATTTGGAAATATGCTCATCAATTAATCACACGCACAGTTCTTTCAGGCAGGGTCTTATATTTCTATTGCCTGGCTGCGTGGCTCAGCGGTAACGTTCTCGCCTGCTGTTTCCAAGGTTGCAGGAACGAATCCTGGCGCAGTCGGTTGGCATTTGAGGGTGCGAAAATGAGAGGGAGCCGTGTCAGTAGATTTACTGAACATTAAAGATTCCTTTGGAGCAAAATTCTGGCACCCCAGTGTCTCCAAAGCCTCAGTAGTTAAAAGGGAAGCAAAACCAATAAAAATGTATTATTATTATTATTATTATTATATTTCTATTACCATTGGGTAAAATACGTGACCAACTGACAAGTTATCACGCAATGGTCTAAAATTCGTTCGATTGTTTAATCGTCACGTTACTTCAGACATATATTTCCACAATTCTAAGGAATTATACGTGTTTACATCAATAATATCCTTAGTGCATATATTCATCATTTACCGACCATGGTAGCTACGCGTGGTAAGATTCAAGGACATGTAACCTGGCTATATCTGGACTAAGAAGATGAGTGGGTTCTAATAGACTACGACAACTTCCTTGATCATTTTCATTAATTTAAACTGTCAGTAACTCTTCTGGTGAGGTTGGTGTCAGAAAGGTATCAGGGCGTAAGATCAATCCGCTACAAAGGAATTATCCTCACCCTTGGATGTAGAAATATTAAGTGATAAACAAACATACTGGATATAATAGATACGCATACAGGCAGTTCAGTATGTTAGGCTGCATACTGTAATAGAAGTCAACATCGTGATGTAGTGACTAGTACATGGGTTGTTTCTTTAGTTTGGGACCAATGCTTCAGTGCCAAGTTGCAACAATGTTGGGCGCTGCCACTTTTACGACGGTTGCTGCCCTGCATCCCCTCCCTCAGAGCACATGACCTCGCCCGTCCTCACCACCGCTCGTGCGCAGTCGCGCCTGTTATACGATTTGTGTGAGACCAGCGCTCGCGAAAGACAGTCGCAATGTTTTCCAAGCAGGAGCAGAGAACTTGGATAAAATTCAGTGTGCTATGGGTCGCAGTGCTAAACAGTGTCACCGAGGATTGCAGGAAGCGTGCGGTGCAGCTTCGTTGCCGTTCAGAACGGTAGCAAGATGGGTTGCAGCCTTTCGAGATGGGCGCGAACGTGTGGAGCACATGCCTCGATCTGGTCATTCACCAGTAAGTGATGACAATGTACAGATGGTGTCCGCGTTAGTAGAGGTGGATCGGAACGTAACGATTTGTCAATGAGAACAAGATACCGGACTGGCGCATTCAACTGTCCTGCACATCCTGAAGGACTTACTGAAAATGAGGAAGATTGCGTCCAAATGGGTTCCGCATGACTTAACCGACATGCACAAATGGCTGCGATATGACGCTTGTCGTATGCACTTGCAGCGTTATGAGCGCCTTCTTACGGCACCTTCTTGACGAGACGTGGGCCAGATCTTATGAGCCAAAACTAAAAAACCAACCCATGTATATTGGAGGTCCGGGTTTAATTCTAATCTGAGGGCTGGGACGGGGTTCACTTAGCCTCGTGAGCACAACTGAGAACAGGTAGATCAATTGCCACCTCATCCATCCCAAAAGTGATTTTCCCGCTTCTATTCCAGGCCTATGCCACGGTAGTCCTTAACTGAAGGCCACGGCCATCTTGTACTCAACTCCTACCCCTAATTATAAATGCACACACAAGTACAGCCATCACAATGGCACAAGTTATTAAGTAGATTCCACACACACCCAAATGGAAGGGGTTACATGACCACGTTGTCACTAATCCCGCAAATGAATCAACAACAGCAACAACAACTGTAATAGGAGCTTCCAGAAACTAAATCTCCAGTGTTCGCCTTTAAATTCGATCGTCCCGCTGCACACCTGAACCAGAGAAATTGCCGACATACGAAGGTTGTAGAATTTCCGATGCTTCTACTGTATAGGTATTTCAGTAGACAACCCAACTGTATCATTAAGCTAAACCTTGTAAGTTACACACAGTGGCTGTTTCTATTGTCTGTGCCGTACACCTGTCTGCAAGAAGGGGGGAAATTGTTGTTATTTCATTTAAGGACTTTGCAACATCGAGGTCATTTAGCTCTGTGTACTTGGGTGTGTGTAGAATTTGTCTGATAACCTGTATCAGTGTATGTTTTTGTAATTCAGGTGAAGATTGGGAAGGAGGCAGCCGTGGCCTTAAGCTAGGTACCATCCAGGCATTTGCCTGGGGTAGAAGTGGGGAAACCACGGAAAACCACTTCCAGAATGGATGAGATGGGAATCGAACCCACCTCTTCACAACCAGACCAGAATTAAATTTCTTAGCAGAGCCTCGCGGTGACAGCCAAGAATGCTACCCACTTTGCAACGAGGTGTGAAAGGGGGAAGAGAACGTTGTTGTTAATTCTGTTTAGGGGTTGCGACATCTTGGTCATCAGCACCATATAGTTTGGTGTGTGTGGAATTTGTCTGATAACCTGTATTTATGTGTGTGTAACTGTATTAGGGACAGGGATGAGGTAGGTGACCTGGGACTTAAAACAGGTACTATCCCGGCATTTGCCTGCAGGGAGGGCGGAAAAACTCGGGGAAGTACCACTCTCTGGATAGCCGCTGTCAGCGCCAGGATTCTAATCTACGATCTTTGGACTTTCCTAAGCTGCCTCAGTGGTCATGGTGCACGATTAAACGAGCACGACTAGAAGAGAAAGTTTAAGGCCCTTAAGATTAGAATAGATGTAGCTTCGCTTTGCCTTTTACTTGATGAATATACTCGTACTATCAAGCGGTGAAATTAGTGGAACGCTCTTGGTGTCTAAAGAGGATTAAGGAAAATAACGAGGAGATTCTGCTGTGTATTACAAGAGGATTATTATTAGACAAGGCAGGAAACTAATCTCATTAGGGGGTAATGGATTAGAACAATGGGATTATGTGAACTAATCGGGAGGGAGACAGAGGGAGAGTGTTTGAAGAGTGGTCGTCGTAGGGATAGGGACATCGCGTCTTCAGCCAGTTGCATTTATTGTATGTATGTTGTGTACCGATTAGGATAGCTTAGCGATCTAAAACTCAAGGTCTTGAGTCCAGACGATGAGTGTTGAAACTATACCATCGACTGTCCTTGAATATATTTTGCGAGGTTTCTTATTTCGACTCCAGGGAAATGCCAGGTTGGTAACTTCTTATAAGTCACGGACGTCTTCTTCCAACCTCTTGCTCTGTTTCATTGATCCTAATAACTTAACATAATAAGGCCAGCGACAGGAAGAGAACTCCGCCGTAAAATTCACTTTGTGGTTTTAGAGAAGCCTGAGTGTTCTGCGTTGAATAATTTTTTAACTCGCCAGTAATTCTAATGACACGCGGAGGCAACAATGTTACACCCTTAAATGCCATCAGACTGAGGTGAGATCAAACCTCCAATATTGGGATTTGAAGGCCAAAGTTTAATCATCTTTGCCACTCAGTCGAAAACACTGATTCTTTTGAACTCGCAAATAATATGCACACAGATACTCCTCGAATAAAACAAATAACATATTATTTTAAATATAGCAAATCTTCTAAATTTTTGCCGTGTTAGTTAAGGGATTTCGCCGCCCCATGGTGTTGGAGAAGCTCGCCTGCCTCGCACCCGGAGGCTCCAGATTAGAATCCCGGCTCCGTCAGGGATTTTAGAACAGACGTGAGGGCTGCTGAAATGGGGTGCACTCAGCCCCGTGAGGACAATTGAGTAGCTGTCTGACAGTGAGGCAGTGCCTCGATCACGGAGACCAAGATACCGTCTGAGGGTACCCGACGTGCTGACCACGCATCATCCCATAATCTGCAGGCCAAATGGTTGGGCAGCGGTCGCTTGGTAGGCCTATGCTCTTCATGTGCTGTAGGGTCATGGGGTTTCTGTTTTAGTTGAGGGGTGCATGAGTTGGGCTCATTGTTACTGTAAGTTTTTGGTACCCCCTGCGTAGAGGAATTGCTGGAGTTTATACTCACATGTGTATAAACCACCCACTTGGCTTTACTGTAATGCGGGCTTGATGCGACACAGTTTTGATAGGGGCAGTCATTAGTTTATTAGCTTTATTAGTTTAAACGCTCTTTTTAAACAAATTGTCGATATTTATGAAATCAGAGTGCAATTCGTCACTGCTGCAGGTAATTCTCTTTCTTTTGAATGGCCGTTTGTTACGATCGGTTACTTGTAATGCCCCATGTGCATAGACCAACCGCCCGGCTTAACTGTTAACCAGGGTGGACGCAACACAGTTCTGGCAGGGGCTATCGTCCTTTTTTGTTTGCTAACGTACTTTATAAACATATACAGTGTGGTCCACCCGCCCCTTATTATTTAGTTTTATGAAACCCAACTAACATAGCATTTCTCCCGATGGTCGATATTGCTCTGCGCTCTGACTGTGTGACAGCAGTGTAATTGGGTCATGGGTCTAGCAAAGAAAAACCAACCTTAAACTTTTCCCCGCCAAATACTACGGCCCATTCTACTAACATATGACTTTCTGCTCCTTGAAATAACACACATACACGTAATACAATCGAATTAATAGCTTACGCCACGTGATCTGTAATAGTAGAAAGTTAAATCAACACCACAAACCGTGATTGAAGACTTTGAGATGGACTTAAACGTTTGAGGTGGGACGGCTACAGTAACAAAAGCACGTTTAGCGTGCTGTATGTACTATGTCTTGGTGGCTGCGAGGTTTAATGCCTGACCGTACTTGGTAGACACGAGAGGGTAGAATGTTGCTTCGAATCCAGTAGTAGGCATACTTTTTTTGAACGGAAGCCCACATTACATTTAGTCGGGATGTAACTACATTGCCACATTTATTGCCTTACGACGAATTTTTGTGAAGAGTTCGCTGAATTTTGATGATTTATAAAGAAAACACGATTGAATTGGTACGTTATGCCACGTGACCTGTTATGGCAGAAAATTTAAAAACTGGCATGAATATTAACATAACATCTCGAAGTGTTGCTCCGGAAGTCCGGGTTCGATTCCCAGCTCTGCCAAGAAATGTAATATTTGTCTGAGGGCTGAAATTGGGTACACATAGCCTCGTGGAGCAAATATGAGAAGAAGTGGGTTCGATTCCCACCTCAGCCACCCTGGAAATGGTTTTCCGTGGTTTCCAAATTCCGGGACGGATTCTATCTTAAGGCCACGGCCGCCTCCTTCCCAATCCTTAATTGCAAATACACACATCATTACAAGCCCGCAATAACTCAGGTTATCAGACAAATTCTACACACACACACACACCAAGGAAACGTGGCTAAAATATTCTAGGCCCTCAAATGAAACAAAACAACAACATATCGAAGGATATTCTGATGGCCAGTGCTTGCATCGAAGTATACGTATTCCGTAGAAATTCCCATTGTATTATTAGCAAAAAATCGTGTGTCTGTCTGTGTGTGTGTGACGTGTGTGTGTGTGTGAGTGTGTGTGTGAGTGTGTGTACTCTGAATGTCTGCCCCTCCCTCACCCCCCCCCCCCCCCTATCAATTCGAACACGGTGAAACCGAATTGAACGAAATTTGGTACAGAGGTAGAACTAGCAAAGGGCACCTCAGTGTCATGTTTTATATCGCAGCCATTTTGACGGAAACGTAATGGCGGCCACCCAAATGTTCAAAGCTTAAATCAAATTACTAATAACCTAATCATCCGATCTCTACCAAATTTTGCAACATCATTTATTTATATGGCGAGCGTCTTTTGACTACACTACAAGGTAATCAGACCAATAGTTTGCAGATGGCGGCCATGTATGTGTGCAAATCGATTCCCCCTATCAATTCAAACACGGTGATACCGAATTGAACGATATTTGGTACAGAGGTAGCACTAGTAAAGAACACCTCAGTGTAATGTTTTATATCGCCGCCATCTTGACGAAAACGTAATGGCGGCCATCCTATTGTTAAGAGCTTGATTCAAATTACGACCAACCTAATAATCTTATCTCTACCAAATCTTGCAACAACATACCTTTATGTGGGAAGCATATTTTGACCAAACTACAAGATCATCAGCCCAACAGTTTGCATATGGCGGCCAAGTATGTATGCAAATCGATTCCCCCTATCAATTCAAACACGGTGAAACCGAATTAAACGAAATTTGGTACAGAGGTAGCACTAGCGCAGAACACCTCAATGTCATGTTTTATATCGCCACCATCTTGACGGGAACGTAATGGTGGCCACCCAAATGTTCAAAGCTTAAATCAAATTATGACTAACTTAATCATCCTATCTCTACCAAATTTTGCAACAACATATACTTGTATGGCGAGCATCGTTTGACTGAACTACAAGGTCATCAGCCCATTAGTTTGCAGATGGCGGTCATGTATGTGTGCAAATTGATTCCCCTATCAATTAAACACGGTGTAACCGAATTGAACGAAATTTGGTACAGAGGTAGCACTAGCAAAGAGCACTCCAGTGTCATGTTTTATATCGCCGCCATATTGACGAAAACGTAATGGCGGCCATCATAATGTTAAGAGCTTGAATCAAATTATGACCAACCTAATAATCTGATCCCTACCAAATTTTGCAACGACATACCTTTATGTATAGAGAATCTGTTGACCACACTACAAGGTCATCAGACCAATAATGTGCAGATAGCGGCCATGTTTTTGTGCCAATCGATTCCCCCTATCAATTCAAACACGGTGAAACCGAATTGAATGTTTTTTTTACAGAGGTAGCACTAGCAAAGGGCACATCATATTCATGTATAATATCCGTAAAGCACGTTGTATTTCAAGAAGCTACTACAACCAACATTCAATTATTCTCCTTGAAAAGGACAAAGGGTTATAACCATACCCATGTATTTAGGAGAAAGTAGGCTATACGTTCTTTACCGAACATCTTGTTTTGTTATTAAATTTTAACAAAAAGTCTTAGCATATCTTTAGGCCCGTATCACACGACACTCGCTGGCAAGGAAGCTGGTGTGATCGCTGGTACAAAATCCTGTATAATTCTGTTCTCTTCGTCAATACACCTGCTTGTATGACCGAAGTGTATCACACGCTAGCATTTTGGACGCTAAGTTGTATGAAATAAAACCGAAGGGCTGTCGTTTGAGGGCATTAGTTGCTGTTCTTTCGCCTTATTAACGCAAAGCGGTCGCGAAAATTGCTTTAAGTAAATTAGAAAACCTGCCAGGTACTGAACGAATGCATTCCAATCAATATTTAAGATCTAACTGTAATAATTGAATATTTTACCATACGCGTTAATAAGAAGCGCAACAAAAACCTCCAGAGTGTGTTGGAAATGTATGCATGTGTTATTGCGCCCGCTCGCTCTTTCGAAGTTCCCGGGTTCAAGACCATCCAACGGCAGATTTTTAAAATTCTTTTTAACTATTTTATTATACCCTCCCTACCTCGTACAGCAAGATTTCAACTTGGTTTTGTTCACATTATCTACGAAGACGATAGGGAAAGTTATTTTCTTGTCTCATTTAAATGGTTATTTTCCCTAAATACTGTTCTAAACCATGTCGCCTCCGTAGCGTAGCGGTCAGCATGGTTAGCTGCCGCCCCGGAGATCCTGGGTTCGATTCCCGGCTCTGCCACGAAATTTGAAAAGTGGTATGAGGACTGGAACGGGGTCTACTCAGCCTCGGGTGGCCCAAATGAGTAGAGGGGGTTCGATTCCCACCTCAGCCATTCTCGAAGTGGTTTTCCGTGGTTTCCCACTTCGTCTTCGGGCAATTGCCGGGATGGTACCTACTGTAAGGCCACGGCCACCTCCTTCCCTCTTCCTAGCCTGTCCATCCCAATCTTCCATCCCTTCCCATCCCTCATGAGGCCCCTGTTCGCTTTGCAGGTGAGGCCGCCTGGGCGAAGTGCTGATCACACCTCCCCAGTTGTATCCTTCCCGACCAGATGTTCCAAGCTCCAGGACACTGCCCATCGAGGCGGTAGTGGTGAGTTCCCTCGCTGAGTCCGTGGGAACCACCAACCTAGCGGGTAAATTGACTAAATAAAATTAAAAAAAAAACTGTTCTAAACCATGGATGGATACTATTCGTTATAATTAATATTTTTTTAGTCGATTTTACCCTCCAGGTTAGGTTTTCCCACGGACTCAGCGAGGGATCCCATCATTACCGCCTCTACGGGCAGTGACCTGGAGCTTGAAACATCTCGTCTGGGGATACAACTGTGGAGGTGGGATCAGCACCTCGCCCAGGTGGCCTCACCTGGAAAGCGAACAGGGACATCTTGAGGGATGGGAAAGGTGGGGAGGATAGGGAGGGATAGGCAAGGAAGAGGTCGTGGCCGTACGGTATGTAACATCCCGGCATTTGCCCGAAGGCGAAGTCGGAAACCACGGAAAACCACTTTGAGGATGGCTGAGGTGGGAATCGAACCCCCTCTATTTATTTGGACCACCCGAGACTGAGTAGACCCCGTCCCAGTCCTCATACCACTTTTCAAATTTCATGGCAAAGCCGGGAATCGATCCCAGGACGTCCGGGGTGGCAGCTAATCACGCTGACTACTACGCAACGGAGGCGACTCTATTCGTGATAATTAGAATTTTAATAGTTCAATATTTATAATAATATGACACGTTCTGTAATTACTGGCTTGCTGCGAGGCTCAGCGGTAACGTTCTCGCTTGCTGTGCCTAAGGTTGCAGGTTCGTATCCTGGCGCAGTCAGCTGGCATTTGAGGGTGCGCAAATGCGAGGGAGCCGTGTCAGTAGATTTACTGGCACGTTGAAGATCCCCTTCCGAGCAAAATTCCAGCACCCCGGCGTATCTAAAAGCCAGAGCAGTTAAAAGGGACGTAAAACCTATAATGTCATAATTATCTGTATTTACTGTAGGTTTGGGGCAGATGACCTCGTAGTTCTGCCCCTTAAAACCTCACTAACTAACTAACTAACTAACTAACTATTACTGTAAGTGTATAGCAAGCGCTTTTCGCACAGACGCCGTTGAAAGAAATTATAGTTTCGGTCTGATGTATTTATTTATTTGTTATGTGGGTCGTCTGAGTGAGTCGGAGTTTTCCTTTAAACAAAGGTGGTCAAAATTTCGAACACTTGCTACCTTGAATATACAGGATACCTTCTTTCGTTCTACAGATCATTATGTCGTCGTCCAATCTGGCTGCGTACCATCGGATAAGTACGGTCCTTTTGAGGACCAAATAATAAATCACTCGTTGGAACAGATAGATATGCGTCCATAACACATCCACAATAAACGACATTAAGCAAAAAAAAAAAAAGTACTAGTTCAAGATTCGAACCTACTACAATACGACTTCGTTGAAGCTACTCTTGATTTAGCCACCATAGCTACCGAGAACCATGGTATAGTGCTGGTACGCATTGAATCTATTCGTAGACACTTCCTGTCAAAACGTAAGCTTGTGTTATTCGGAGCTCTAATAGTTTCAATCATACATTATATTTGAGGTCATTGAAAGAAAACTGCCACTATTAATTTCTACTATATTCGCGAGGATGTACTCAACGGTAAAGTTGTACAATGGACGTAAAGGAACAGGTACTAATGTTTTTAGGATGACTGTGATATACGCGTTAGTTGGGTTGCCTTCCTCCAAAAAAAATAAGGGGCTGGCGGACCACACTGTATATACATTTCCGTTGACTTTTCAAGAAATACAAGGACTTTCCTCTACTATTAAGATGGTTTGGAAGATTTTTGCACGAACCGCACCTTCTAATTCCCTCTGGTTTATGAGCTTGAGTTTTGTGAAGCATACTCTTTAGCGTTTTGTATACGGGGTGAATCAGCTGCACCTAATAATATTATGTTATGCAGCCCAACTAACGCGTGTGGTTAGGAAGGTCGATATTTCTTTGGTTGTATCTTGTATGATACTAATGTACTGAAAGCATATCCTGCAAACGATACTCAACACTATTATGTTTCCCTCGTAGTAGTCTGTAGTCAATTGGAGGGAAAAATAATAGGGTCTAATATCGTTTGCAGGATTTGCTTGCAGTACATTAGTATCATACGAGAAACAAGCATACAGTAGAAATATCGACTTTCCTGATAACAACGCTAGTTGGGTTGCATAAAACAATATTATTAGGGGCAGCTGATTCACCTGCTACATCTTTCACATGTAATTTATCTCAAAAGTTTGGTGCTTTTCAGTCGGTCAACACGAATGTACACAAAACAGTTGGGTTATACCCTAATCCTGAAAAAATACATTAGATTAGTAAATACACTTGGGGGGGACCAGTTCAGTGAGATAACATTCCAATTCAGTCGACCGTCACTGGTGAAAGAGTGAAGTTGGCAGTGCTCGCAGCTACAGCGCGGAAGACACCCAATCAGATAAGCAGTAGCCTGTACTATACAGTACAGCCATAGTTGGCTTTTTACAACCATATAGTCACTCCAAACAGAAAATGCCGGATTTCTATCACCATTTTAGCATTTCACTTAATATCATATATACTACAATTAGCATACACCGACAAGTTGCATTACCAATACTGCAACTAAATAATTGTACATATCTAATATATCCCGTGGGGGTTTGCCTGTTCCTCTATCGGGCGCGTCCCAGGTGGCGGATAGGGGGGCTCGCCGGACTTGTCCGGAGGGTTTGAGGGAAATAAAATACCTCTCGCGGACCAAAAACAGGCCCCTCGCCAGGGTTATGGTGAAGCTACGTTAGGCCTAGCAAGCCAGTAGTGGATATGAAACTGCTTTTAAAACGGGAACGGGCCTCGGAAAGGACAGATCTAAAGGAAGCAGACCTGGCTATGGAAATGGACTACGAATCGGAACTTTGAATATAACAACATTGACGGGAAGAGTGGAGGAGATTGTGGATATGATGGAGAGGAGAAAACTGGATGTACTCGGACTGGCAGAGACTAGATGGAGAGGGGAAGGAAGAAAAGAACTGAGAAATGGCTTGCAGCTATACTGGATAGGAAATGAGGAGGGGAAGAGAAATGGAGTGGGAATGGTGGTGAGAGAAGGGCTGAGGGAGGAAGTAAAGAGGGTAAGTGATAGAATAATTAGAGCCAGAATCACAGTGAAAGGTAGAAACCTGGACATTCTGCAAGTCTATGCACCACAGGTGGGATGCACAGAAGGCGAGAAGGACGAGTTTGAGGAGGAGTTGCAGAAGCAGTTAGCGGGGAGAGACCTGATAGTCATGGGAGACCTAAATGCCCATGTCGGAACTGATAGAAGAGGTTTTGAGGAAGTGATTGGTGGTGAAGGATGGGGAAACAGGAATAAGGAAGGAGAGAGATTGTTGGAACTGTGCAAGATAAATGGGCTAATGGTTGGAAACACATGGTACAAGAAGAGAGAGAGCCATAAAATTACTTGGTACAGCAGGGATTTGACTAGGAAATCAGTGGTGGACTATATTCTATGCGGGAAGGAGACAAAGAAGAGTATCACGGATATAAGGGTAATACCTTCAGAAGCCCTGGACAGTGACCACCGTCTGCTGGTCGCCAAGGTGAGAGGACTGAAGGAAAAGAGGAGAACTGAGAACCAAGAAAGAAGAATAAGGACATGGAAGCTGAAGGAGGATGGAAATAAGGAGAAGTTCCAGATATTAGTGAGGAACAAATTACCGAAGGATGATCCGAAAACAGGTGAAGAAGAATGGAATAGGTTCAAGGACGTGTTGGTAGAAGCAGCGGAAGTCGTGTGTGGCAGAACTAGTGGAAAGAAAAGGTGGAAGGAAACACCATGGTGGAACCCCAGAACTAAGGAAGCAGTGAAAAAGAAAAATGAAGCATTCAGGAAATGGTTCCAACAGAGGACAGACAGAACAAGAGAAGAATACCAAGAGCGGAAGAAAGAAGCAGGAGAAGTAGTGAAGGAAGAGAAAAAGAAATGGCTGGAGAAATGGACAGAAATGATGGAGGAGGACTGTGATGGCAGTAAGAAAGTGTTGTATGGAATGATAAAGGCAAAGAGAAGAGATACAGGGGAAAATGTCAGAATGGTGGACAGGAATGGAAAGGAGGTCGAAAATATGGAAGAAGTAAAGGTTATCTGGAGAGAATACTTCAAGGAACTCCTAAATCCAACTAAAACCAGCGTAGTGGACATTGTGGAGGAAGAAACAGACAGTGACCAAGACATTTCAGAGAAGGAATTGACATGGAAAGAAGTGGAGGAAGCATTAAGGAAGATGAAAGGGGGAAAGGCACCGGGAATAGACGAAGTGAGTGTGGAGATGGTGAGAGCAGCAGGGGTGATAGGAACCCAGTGGCTCTTTCGAGTAATGAAAGTGATATGGAGGGAGAAGAAAATACCAGAGGACTGGAAAAGAGGGATAATAATACCCATATTTAAAAAGGGAAGTAGGAAGGAATGCAGGAACTACAGGGGAATTACACTCATGTGCCACTGCGCCAAAATATTTGAGAAGGTTCTGGAGAGAAGAATTCGGACAGAAGTTGAAGATGGGCTGAGGGAAGAACAGTATGGATTCAGGCCAGGAAGATCAACAGTTGACCTCATCTTTGCAGTAAGACAGCTACAAGAACACCATTATGAATATGGGAAAGATCTGGTGATGACCTTCTTGGATATTGAGAAAGCATATGATAGTATTAATAGAAACAAGGTATGGGAAGCAATGAGAGCAAAAGCAGTGAACAAGGAGACAGTGGCAAGAGTGAAAGCAATGTACGAGGGAAGCAAAAGCTGTGTAAAGGTGGGAAGAGAGAGAACGGAATGGTTTCAACTGGAGAGTGGTCTGAAACAGGGAAGTGCCCTCTCACCCCTGTTATTTATAGTGGTGATGGATGAAATCATACGAAAAGTGGTAAATAGCATTGGGGAAAGGAAAATGAAGGCAATGTTGTTTGCTGATGACCTTCTGGTATGGGGAGAGGATGAGCAAGAAGTACAAGAGCAATTAGATGAGTGGGAGAAGGTAGTGTTATCATATGGGATGAAGTTCTCAGCACAAAAGAGTGAAGTGGTCATCACAACGAGGAAGAAGAACAGACTGGATATGGGCATAACACTTGGAGGACAGCAGTTGCAGAAAGTAGAATGCTTCAAGTACTTGGGAAGCATAATTGAAGAAAAGGGAGGCAATAGGATGGAAATAAATGAGAGGGGAAGGTGCGCAGATTGATTTTTCAAGAGTGTTAGGGGGATGATATGGAATAAAGATGTACCACAAAAATGTAAAGGAATCATCTACAAGACCTACTTTGTGCCAATTTTGACATATGGTTCAGAAACATGGGTGATGAAGGAAAGGGACAAGAATAAAATACGAGCAGTGGAGATGAAGTTCCAGAGGAGTAGGGTAGGAGTGACAAGAATGGACAGAGTAAGGAATGAGAGAGTCAGGGAGATGGTAAGAGAGGAACCATTGCAAAATAGAATAGAGCGATCTAGGCTACAATGGTATGGACATGTGAGGAGGATGCAAGAGGAGAGGATACCGAAGAAGATGTTTGGAATGGAAATGACGGGAAGGAGGCCAAGGGGAAGACCAAGGGACAGATGGGCAAAAGGAGTTAAGAAGAGTGTGGAGGAAAGAGGAGTGTGCTGGGACACAGTAAATGACGAGAGATGGTGGATGGACAGGAAACGATGGAGAGGCTTATGTTCCAAGCAGACCCGACCAGCGGTTGGAAACTGCTCAAGATGATGATGATGATCTAATATATAAAAGTGAAAGTCTGTATGTATGTATGTATGTATATATGTTGGTTCCGTATACAAATCTACACCGTTCCACCAATCTCAACCATATTTTGCATACACATAGTTTAGGACCCAGAAGGAACCGCTTGCTACATGTATTTTCGATAGTCTTTCTCATTCTTCTGATTTTGGCCCTTTTTCACTCAAAAACAGGCTAATCAAATCATAAAATATACTCATGAAGGAATGGCAAGGCAGATAGTTTCCATGGCAACATAGCTCAAGTCGAGACACGGCCGACTTGATGCCAATTGCGCTCAGCACTACCGGTATAGAAAATGAGGATCTTTACTTGAAATCCCGTTAGTTACTCAGCTGCTCACACAGCACTGTCAACCGAGTTTAGCACAACAAAGACTTGACACTATCTTCTTTCTACTATATATTTTTCAAATACCACTCACTCACTCACTCACTCACTCATTCATTTATTCATCACGAAATCTCAGAAACCACCGAACGGATTGGAATGGAATCTGGTATGCAGCTTCCTCAAGGGCCGCAAATGCCCACTAAGAGAGAAATTTTGGCTATTCAGGTTCTAAAGGGGTGTTAAGGGGGTAGACCTGCATTTAATTGAATAGCAATATCTCCCGATTGGTTTCATGGGGGGATGTGATACTCGGCATATAAACTAATCATTAAAAATACGCAGACATGTGTTTAAGCGTTTTTCGATGTGGTGTATTATTATGAGGTGAAAGGGCTGAAAAGTTGAGGTTGAAGGATTCCTAATGGAGCGTGTAGGCCTATCTCTTAAACGACATAGGCGAGAAATTTGAAACTCAGCGAAAAAAAAATCAGCTTAAAAAGTAAGTAAATCGGTTTTCGACTGTTTTTTCATAAATTAATTTAAGGGGCCAATGGGGTGGGGTGAAATTCTGGGGAAAAAAAGGAGAGAAAGTGTCCTAACCGACTGACTCAGGGTAAAAAGACAGCTTAAGAAATAAGTTAATAGGTGTTCAAGCGTTTTTTAATCAATCCAATTTAATGGGCCCATGGGGAGGGGTGAAATTCTGGTAAAATAAATGAAAGAAAATGTCCTGTCTGACTCACTCACTCATCACGCCCAGCGAAAACTATTAAAGTTGGAAACATGAAATTTTGGGAAGATGTTCGCTGTATGTCGAAAACG
The DNA here is from genome assembly GCA_946902985.2 of Meconema thalassinum. NCBI lineage: Eukaryota > Metazoa > Arthropoda > Insecta > Orthoptera > Tettigoniidae > Meconema > Meconema thalassinum. Next base: position 306,814,547 of record OX336390.1, read on the forward strand.
TTAACTAAGGAATGATTTTTGTTTATTCGGGTTTTAGAGACGTGTCAAGGGGGTAAACGTGCATTTCGTTGAATAACGATATCTCATGAGTTGTTTGTTTGGGGATGTGATATTCGGTATATAAACTAATCATTAAAAATAATCAGACATATGTCTAAGGGTTTATCGATGTGGTGTATATTATGAGGTGAATGGGGTGAAAATTGGGGGTTGAGGGATTCTTGACGGAGCGTGTATCTCTGAAACGACATAGGCGTGAAGTTTGAAATTCGGTGGGAAAAAACAGCTTAAAATACAGGTAAATAGGTGTTCGAACGTTTTTTCATGAATCCAATTTAAGGGGCCCTTGGAGAGGGGTGAAATTCTGAAAAAAAAACAGGAAAGAAAGTGTCCTAACTGATTGACTCACTTACTCACTCATCAAACTCAGGGGGAAAACAGCTTTAAATAAGTAAATAGGTGTTTGACCGTTTGTTTCATAAATCCAATTTAAAGGGTTCATGGGGACGGGTGAAATTATCAAAAATAAATGAAAGAAAATGTCCTGACTGACTCACTCACTCATCATCGCCCAGCCAAAATTATTGAAGTTAGAAACATGAAATTTTGGGGATATGTTCGTTCTATGTCGGAAACGTCCACTAAGGAAAGAGTTTTGGGTATTCAGGTTCTAAAGAGGTGTTAAGGGGGTAAACGTGCTTTCCATTGAATAACAATATCTCACGAGTGGTTTCATTTGGGGATGTGATACTTGGCACATATACTAATCATTAAAAATAAGCTGACACATGTCTAATGGTTTTTCGATGTAGTGTATATTATGAGGTGAAAGGGATGAAAAGTGGGGGTTGAAAGATTCCTAACTGAGCGTGTATCTCTTAAACGACATAGGGAGGAGTCTGAAACTCGGAGGAAATCTATCAGCTTAAAAATAAATAAATAAATAAATAAATAAATAAATAAATAAATAAATAAATAAATTAAATAAATAGGTGTTCGACCGTGTTTTCATAAATGCAATTTAAGGGGCATATGGGGAGGGGTGAACTTCTGGAAGACAAACGTCCACTAAGGAAGGATTTTTGGATGTTTGCTCTCATCGACCAACCAAAACTATTAAAGTTAGAAGAATGATATTTTGGGGATATGTTTGTCGTGTGTCGAAAACGTCTACTAAGGAGGGATTTTTGGGTATTCAGGTTCTAAAGGGGTGTTAACGGGGTTAAACCTGCATTTCATTGAAAAACAATATGATACGACTATGACGTGAGCGAAGCGAGGCTAAAATTGAGATGGTGTGTGTCTGTGTATTACTCAATCTCGCAAGTACCACTGGTCTGATTTACGTGAATTTTACATGGAAGTAGCTGATTTTCCTGGTTAACATATAGGTTACTTTTGATTTCAATACTTTGCACTATTTAAAATGGCGACCATTTTAGTGACGTCACTACACCCTTTGGTTTCAAACTTTCATATTTCCATTTCAAATAAAAAGAGAACGCTAAGAAATAGCAAACTTTTGATGGCATATGCGAGGTTTAAAACTACATTTCCTATGCGAAAGGTATCTGCAACTGTTAGCGAGTAAAACCTAAATTTGTGCTATAAAACACGGTCAACGCCGAGCGGTGTAGTTGGACAAAATGTTCCATCCCTAATCTCCCTCTGCGCAGCACCTCGCCTATCCCCTGTTTTAACTGTCACCTTCACATTTTAATTTATTTATGACGCGTAGCGAAGCACGGGTACTTCAGCTAGTCGTAAATATTTTCACCTTTATTTCCGAACATAGATTTTATAGCCGAAGTGTAATGGATCTGATGATGATCGCTTAACAATCAAAACTGGTCATCCTAGTGTATTTACTAATCTCATGTAATTTTTTCAGGATTAGGGCATAACCCAACTCTTTTGTGTACATCGTGTTGACCGACTGAAAAGCACTAAACTTTTGTTTACTAAGGCAACACTGAAAAATGGCTTCAAACCCCACAATGTAATTTATCTCAGGTTATTTTACAAATTGCAGTAATTGGAATTATTTCGTGAAGACCGACTGAAAGTTAGAATATCAAATTCTGATAGGTCACTGCTATAGTGACGATAGTTCTTAAGTTATTCAATGGACTGATGACATGTGTTGCGTGAAGGACACGGTCCTGTATTATTATTTCAGTCAGAGAAGCAAATACGTTATATTTAAATTAGAAATAAGTCAACAAAATTTCATGAAATAGAATAAAGTCATGTTATAAAATCTGTATCAAGCAATTAATGTTAAATGCATGCCCGCGTTACATTTTGTCGTGTTCACTTTTTATAATGTAAATTATTCACGATCCACAGCGTGGATAGCAATGCCACAGTTATATCAATTCAATTCGTGTTGGAAGTAAGGTAGACCTAGCATATATTTAAGGGATTTCTTCTGTTTCACACCAACATTTCCATTGTGCTGTTTGATAACTAGCTCATATACAAGGTGATACATAAAGGTACGCCAGCATTTTATAAGTTTTTAAAATTAAAACTGAACTTTGAAATATCTTGTATATAAAACACTAATTGACTTTTGTAGCTTTACAGTCGGTCAACACGATGGTGCCCAATTAATGGGCGGGGTGCAAGATATAAATATGAAGACTCCACGGGAAAAACAGGTAAGTCACATTCTGTATGTTTTTCAGGAGAGTGAATTTAAACTTTCACACTAAAAAGAAATACTATAAACACCCCAATTGAGGGTAAGCAATATAGTTTCTTTGCCAACTGTAATTCTTATAAAGGAAGTTCATGTGAAACAAATAACAACTAAAGTTAAATTATCAGAAAAGTGTGAGGACATGGGACGTCCTTAACGTTTCCACTAAAAATACAAACCTCTGTATATCGGTGACATTCCGCTTTATTTAAAATTAATTTCAACTGATCTGTAGTGACGATGTCTGGCCACCAGAATGCGTCATACAGCAAACTCATTTTCGAAAAAAATGGTCTTACCCCGTTCTTTCCGTGGGGTCTTCATATATAATTACACATACTGGAAGTATGTATTAGTTAATGTTCACAATTAAATGGGGCAATTGATTGTGAACTTTAACTAATGCATGTAATTCTTTCTAGGAGTGTATTTAAATATTTGTATCTTGTACCCCACCCATTCATTGGGCACGATTGTGTTGACTGACTGAAAAGCTACAAAAAGTCAATTCATATTGGCAACAGTGAAAAATTAATGGCTTCAAATCTCTACATAAAACACTAAGGTATATGTTTCACAAATCTCAAGCTCTTACACCAGAGGAAGTTAGAAGGTGCGGTTGGTATCAATATCTTCCAAATCGTCTCAATAGTACAGGAAAAAAGCGGCTTCAGTGGCGTAGTTGGTAGCATGCTGAGCTTCTATGCCCAGGATTGCGGGTTCAAACCCGGCCGAAGCCGTCGGAATTTTTTAAGAGCGTTAAAATCCCTCAGTAAAATCGGCGCGGCGGTCCCATGTCATAGATTTATGGTATGTTAAAGAACCTTCCACTAATTGCACCTGTATGTGCTAAATTATAGGTTAAACATTTGAATAACGCTCTTAGGTTTCAACGTTCGTCGCCAGGAGTCGACTGCGGTGGTGTCTAGTTACCAAGGTATGAACTAGTAGTCGTTGACGGTGGCGTTTGGCGGCAAAAGTAGGAACTACTTGAATATTCAATGTCGGCAGTCCTTACTTGAATTAAAAACAGATAACACACACTAATACAGCCGTCACAATGGACACCGGTCATCAGACAGATTCTACACACACCCTAAGTACACAGAGCTACATCACCGCGTTGTCGCAGCCCCTAAACTGAGGAACCAACCAACCAGTACAGGAAAAATCTTGCATTTCTTCGAAAGCCAACGGAAATAGATTTATTTGTTTGTAACGTGCGTTTAAACAAATAAACAAGAACTGCGTCGCGTACAGCCCGCATACCAATAAAAGTGGTTTATGCACATGCAAGAGTTCTTGCATGGTTCCGCTAGGAAAAAAATGATACGTCATGAACATCCGAATCCTAGTTCTGAGACTGGTATTCATGAGGTATGCTGTATGCTATTTAGCGTAAATTGTTTGAAGCGATGTAGCCTACGCATAACTTCTAAACACAAAAATCTCACTAATTGCAACCATTTTGACTTTATCCACATACTGATGAAAATCGTGCACATTCAAAATACTGTTGTTTACAGGAGAACAATGGTTCTGAGCACAGGTATTTGCGACGACCTGAGGAATACTATGAACACCCAGAATTAGTAACCAGAAGCTTTAGAACATGTCAAGACAATACAAAGGAGTGAAATTGAGCGGTCCTATTTTGGATATGTCTTGAGGATATTGTTCTCGCCTTGTTTGGTCACAAAGTGGCCATGCTAGATCTGGAAAACACTGGCTGAAGGGTGTCAAAAGGGGTAGTGATTGAACACTTGCCCAAAACGAAGGAAATAACCTGAAAAGGTGTATGATGCATAGAATGCATTGCTTCTTAGGCGGGCCAAGTGTATTACAAATATTGATCTAGCAAACCTGTTCTAGTACTGTGCTAATGTGAGGGAGCCGTGTCAGTATTATTTTACTGGCACGTTTAAGATCACCATCGGGGCAATATGCACCCGCCCCGGCGTCTCTAAGAGCCTCAGTGGTTAAATAGGGCGCAGACCAAGAGCCTCAGTGGTTAAAAGGGCGCAGAGAGGTACTGATACACTGTCATGTCCTTCATGATGAGTTTGAAATTGAGGAAAAGTATAGGCTAACAATATGTACCAGCTGTTTTCGCTAAATTACAAGTACATGGGACTGGCTGCGTGACTCAGCGATAACGTTCTCACCTGCTGTTTCCAAGGTTGCAGGATCGAATCCTGGCGCAGTCAACTGACATTTGAGGCTGCGCAAATGCGAGGGAGCTGTGTCAGTAGATTTACTGGCAGGTCCAAGATCCCCTTCGGGGCAAAATTCCAGTACCTCGGCGTCTCTAAAAACCACAGTAGTTAAAAGGGACGTAAAACCAATATATAAAAACAAGTACAGTCGAACCTGGTTAAAGTGGACCTCTGTGTAAGAAAAAACTCTGTATTGTACCCAATTGTCATCATGTGAAACATGTGTTCGTATCCCAGCTAACTCACGGTCTTTCGAGGTATGGGACGTTCCTGCCCACCATACGACCACATGCTCAGGATTTGAGTCTACCAGGTAACTACTCTACATGAAAGAAACAACATATTCCTAAAATAGAATATTTACTGATATAAAATCATGGCTATACAACAAATACAAACAAAGGATAATTTACATTTAATTCCCACAATTAAAATCAGGGTTATTTTTGTGAGTCTCTTCTTAATTAGTGCTACACTGCACTCAAATATATTTCTAGCATCCTATCATTGATACTTTCAGACCTCTGCGAGTCTCCATAGTGTTCATCATGTGACACAATTTTACATGACTGGAGTATCACAACACAAAAGTCACATATCACATCTAAATGACATTAATTCTGTAATAATAAAACATTAATCCGTTTCCTACGGCATTTACTTTCATTAGCATAAATTCATTATTTTATGCCTTAATTAACAAATGTTGTTGTGTCGTGTGAATCATCTTCCCTCTTTTCCCATCAATATGAAACGCTTAAAAAGTGGTACGTTTCCCTTCCAAAATACACATGGATAGAAATGTTTATAGTTTCACCATACAACGATTTTCTGGGTCTTGTCGAGATTATTATCGTTACAAACGTGTCATGTTCTTAGAAATCACATACCCGTCTGCATAAATTAGCGTGAACTGGGCAAAAGTGCACTTTAAAAAGATGCCTAATAATTTATTTGGTTCAGTGTTCCTCCTCAGAGAATAACTGGGCCAAATATTATCCGATTTCAATGATCCGACGATGTATGTGTGTTGAAACACATCATTTAAATCAATTGGCATCATCATAACAATCATATCTTAATTACTTATCGAAATATCGAGATTCTTCAGTGTCCCACTATGACTCTAATTTAAAAGGACTGGCCGACCGACCTCCCCTCTCCCCAGCAGGCAATAAAATTAGTTCCAGCTGGCCGAGCAAGATGGCCGTCGCACTAGTGGTCTACTCCCACTCCCTCTCTTGGTTGCAAGCAAGGTCAACTTTGTTTACAATTGCAGTACAATGGAGTTACGCTAAGTGTTGTTCTCAAGTAATTGAGTCATTCTAATTATTTAACACCTATATTTATAGTGTAATGGGCTCAACTCGGCTCCTATTAAAATTCATGGCTGGGGATGGATTCTGTAATAGCCTTGGCGTTCTATGGTGAATACTAGTGGCTTTGGACGCGCATCATAATGAGAATACAAGGTTCTCACCAGCAGCTGTCTCAATAATAACATAATAAGGAAATCTGCGTTTCCTAAACGACGAACTTGGATCTCCTCTCAGGGCAGATCATTTTATACATGTGCTCACGGAGTCTCGAAGAGCTTCCCTCGTGGCAATTATTCCTGCAAGCGATGGATACAGACAGGGTCTGTCCAATTCGCTGCGAATAATAAAAGTATGCACAACGGCGATACTAACTCGTAGATTAGCCAACTTTTCACCTAACATGCAAGCTATGCTAGTTTGGTCCCCGCAACTTTATTTACGTAAATCACTGGATTCTACGTTACTTCGCTCGCTCTATGCGGCTCAAACAATACTTCTCATAGATGACTCAATTATTAAGGCACCCGCGTTCTCTCTGCAATTACACTTAAGCCAAAGCTTTAAATAGCTCCTAAAAACAAGTATAAATTTACTGGCTTACATTACTTTAATGGTTCTCAAATACAATCCTAAGAATTGACCATATCAAATATTCATTCAACACTTCATTGACACTGAAAAACTCTCGTATCTCGCTATATTTCACGTTACTTTCTTACTGTTTACCAAAATACAGTATCTTTATATTAGACATGACACACTTTGGACGTTATTTAGGTCAAAAATGCCTATTACTTTACTTAACTGTTACCGACCCCAGATTATTATTATTATTTATCATTTAACGTTACCGTTACATTCATCAAAATTTTAGGCCTGACTGGCCCTAAACAAATCACCTTCCAAGCCATATTCTACCAAATACGAGTGGTGAAAACTCGTACAATAAGTGACTGTTACATCTTAGTCTCAAAGTGATTCATCGTTGTATGGTGAACTATTTAGTTAGAATAACATTGTAAATTGGTACTCACTTTTTCATTTTCGCTGGATGATACCAGCATCCCAGCACCGGGACTACCATGACGCTTGATTTAAGCCATCATGCTATATCTCACACGACACTTGATTTCACATATTTCCCACATGATAATCATACTCTTATCAGTGGCTTCTCTCACTTTTACACAATACATATTAATCACAATACACATAAACACTTTCGAAATCACTATAATAAAATTTATGTACACTTTTTCACTATTTCACAGCTTGATCCTTAATCGGACTCCTCCTAACGCCTGACCTCAGAGATGCGATGAAGCTACGACATCCGCTGGTCTCCGTGAAAGTCTATCTGCGTGTACGTGCGTTCGATTCTCGTTTCCCTCAATACTGTTCATTTTACCGTCATGATTATTTGTGATGCCTCTCGGCTCCCATAAATGTAATGATCCTGACGATACTGCGTCATTTATAAGTATGACTATACCTCCTGGTATTCAGTGTCCAAAACCATCCTAAATTATTGCTACGCTGTAGCAAACTACACTTGCGTATAATAATGGATACATATCTTCTGTAAATTAAATCTTATGCGATTCATGATTACTATTAAGAAGCCGAATGATGCTTCCATTGTTCTTCAAATATGCTCTAACATTTCTCGCACTTATTGGTAGCGTTTAGTTTACGTGTAGACTGCTGACGATGAACTCAAGACGAACTGAAGACAACTTGAAGACAACTAAAGACGAACTGGCTTGGTCTGCACTGCTTCCCCAATATAAAGGTTTCTCGTAAAATGTAGTCCACAGGACACACGAGAGCGACCCCTTTCTTGAAATAATGTATTTCCATTCAAAATGACGTATACACCTTGTTTATCTAGATGTGGGAGTCCCATAATCACTTGCGTGCACGCGATCGCTTCGGCCAATTAATTACAATTAATTGCCTTATTCCATCGCGTCATGACGCCACCATGGTGATTCCCCTCTGGCTGGTCACCAAATCACTCCTCTCGAGCGTAGGCTCGGTGTTAACACACTTATATAGAGATATAGGCTTTAATTTAGGTGTAAGACCCCTCCTAAATTATCTCTCCCAGAATATATTCACCTGGGTGTACATTTCACTCCATTTCAATGCTCCACTTGGCTGTAATCAATTAATTTCCGTGGGCAATCATCCCCACTATAGTCTCAAGCGTTGTCCATTGGGGACTCCCAGGGTCATTAATTTCGAGCTGTCTCCTCGGTCCAGACGAAAGAAGTTCCCTCGGCGCCTTGTATCTCCTCCCATTCGCTCGCTGCAATTAGTAAAATGTCAAGCTGGCCTGCTTTCACGTTTCTATACATTGAAAACGTACATATGACTGCAATTTCTGACAATTATTCCCTTAAACAGCTATGATATTCACAATCTGGCCGTGAAATCATGCTATATTATTATATGTCTTATACATCTCAATGCTCTTCGGGTTCCCTGTCACTGTTCCCCCTCAGAGATCAATGGTTCGACTCTAGGCAGAATCATGTGCCTGGTCTTCTCTGATAAGACCCGAGTTCGATGCCAGTCTGCCGTGACCGATTGGGCACAGTATTGGAAATAAATTTTTGATCCCGTCATTTTTACGGTGAAGAACTCTATACAAGAAACGTTTGTATCTCTGTATAAGAAAGTTGTGTTGGACTCGTTTTCCTCTGTCTATACCGGGTGAGTTAGCCGTGGTCGTTGCGGCATGACTGTTGGCAGTCGCTCACATCCGGGAGGCGAGGAGGTTCAAATCCCCCCGCCGGCAACCTTGAAGATGGTCTTCTGTGGTTTCCCATCTTCCTTCCAGGCAAATGCCGGGGTTGGTCCCTAACTATAGGCCACAGCCGCTACCTTCCCACTCCTCGCCCTTCCCTTTCAACTTTCCTCCCCAGCGGTACTTGTAGCTCACCCATTGGGTGTCAGTCTCGAAGCAGCTACAAAACTGGCGAGCCGAACATGTCCTCGGACACTCCCGGCACTAAAAGCCATACGCTAAAAAAAAACCTCTGTCTATGAAAGGAAGTAGATTCTTGACCTCTAGATAAGAGAGTGGTGCGTCTCTTTTCCTGTTGTTTTCACTGTTTGCTCTCTGCATCAGACTGCGTACTGTAATGTATTATCCATACCTATTTTACTCTACTGCATTGTTTCTATTGTCAGAGTTCAGTCTGTATTTAGGAGTAAACGCGCTACGGTATCTTATAACCTCCATACAAGAAAGTGGCTTGGATAAACTTGGGTATAAGACAACCTGGGTATAACGAAAACCTGTATTTTAAGAAAGAATAACACTTTCACCTTCAACTTTCTTGTAACCAGGTCCGACTGTACATGGGACCAGACACAGAAGACGAGTGGGTATAAATCCCACCATCGGCTGTCCTTGAAAAGGTTCTCTGTTGTTTCCTTAAAACAAAACTCTAAGCTAACGTTCGGACGGTACCATCTTATATGCCATGGCTGCTTCCTTCCAACAACTTGACCGTTTCCATTCAACTTCATTTCCTTCATCACTTATCAACTACTCTGATGATAGGCGACAGGAAGGGAATACAACTGTAAAAAATCTACCACAAAGAAACTTATCACATCAAATGAGGGGTATAAACAAACGCTTGTTTACACAATATTGTGAAAGACTCTTAATATTGCTTTGAATGATTTATCATAATATAATTTATATATAGGGGAATTCGTTTATAATTAAAAGTCAGTAATTATGAATTAAAATGAGTAGTCAAAATTCAAGTTCTTCTTAAATCAATACTAATGCACGTCTACACGTAAAATTGCCAGCACTGTTTGGAATAACTCTACTTTTGTCAACACTGCTTCGTTTCTTTAGCCTGCGTCTGATGTTAAGATAACGCCTGAGGTCTATGCTAATACGTATTACCAAAATATGTAATTTCACCACACTTTGCAATATTTTTATGTGGAATCTCTTTTGATCATGAAATGAGGGAATGTTCTTCAATAACGTTCGCCTGGGGGGTGTAAACAGATGCGTAATGCATAGCGCTGTTGTGACAGAGGTGTTGATTATGAAGCCGTCCATCAACTTGCATATGCATGAAGCTTTTGACAGAGTAGGTCAAGAGTGGATAACACACAGCCCTCTCTGTGTTTCTATCCACACTCCAAAAAAATTCCTCTTTTGTGGGGCTTCTCTGCAAGGTTGGGTTAGCATTCCGCCAGTATTATAGGCCTCGAGTTGCCTCAGGAAATTCTCGTCATACTTTTATTCTGTAGTCCTCTTTTCCTCCTCCTCCTCCTTCTTCTTCTTCTACACAGTAGCGTCACCAGATCCTTTTAACTATGGTGGACACCTGAGATGCACATAACATTCATAGCGGTGTGGGGCAGATATACAATGATCTTATATTACTATTTTAGCCTACTTTTAACATTGAAAAAGAAGATGTCCGCTTATACGTGATAGATAACTGTTCGACAATAAAGGTATATACATATATCAGTGCACATTTATTCAACGAATATACAAGATTATGATAACCACAGGTTCATTGGCGAGGATGATAATAGTATTGACAAAAAGAGAAGATTGACGTCGTAAATAAGTGAATACGTTGAACAATTATTTGGCATTCAGGATTGTCCTCATATTTCTTTGCGCACACTAATTTCTTTCCTTTGGCTATAAGAACAAATTTATTACGTATTTTGTTGAAATCAATGACGAGGAACACCTCCCGCAGTTGCAACATGTTGCGTCATGCCGCTCCGTGGTGGCATATTCCTGCAGGAACATCCGTGTGCTTACACTCTATGATCTAAAGCAAGTGTTCTAATTGACATCGCAATCACTCACACGAACAATATCCAACTCATATGTGCTGAGAAAGTGTAAAAGCACATGCCTCTGGCTGAAGAGATCCTACAAAAGTTGCGAGAGAAGTATGTTACAACGTAGATTGTCATAATCTCTTCCACTGTCAATATGGGCCAACCACGGTAAACCAGGGTTCTACCATAATCTCCAATTCAGCTTGCAGGAAGGAGTAATTTTAAAGGCCTGCTCCATGATTCGTTCCTTCCTCAACATGCCAAATGAAAAACTTCTCTCCATCTGGCAGAAATACCGATGAAACGGTACATTATACCATTGATGGACATGTAATACAATAATAATAATGAAATGAAAATCCACAGCCTGCTTCCAGTCTCCGACCGGGACAGGAATGGAATGAATGAAGCCCCCATCTAGCGGCGAGGATATGGACTGTGCCGGCTGCCGAGGCCTGACGCACTCCTCTGGGGTAATGATTAAATGAATGACAGATGAAATGAAATGATAGTGGAGAGTGTTGCTGGAATGAAATTGTGACAGGGAAAACCGGAGTACCCGGAGAAAAACCTGTCTGCCTCCGTTTTGTCCAGCACAGATCTCACATGGAGTGACCGGGATTTGAACCACGGACCCAGCGGTGAGAGGCCGGCGTGCTGCCGCCTAAGCCACGGAGGCTCAATGATAATAATAATAATAATAATAATAATAAATTACACAAGTTCGACTCCAATACAGAACATTAATCAACAAGCATTATTTCTCTGAGGAAATTAATACCAGGCCAAAGAAATCATGGACCGAAGAACGGAGGAAGATATACAGTGCCCAGATTAAGATATTTTGGGAGGGGAAGAAAAACATCATTAACTAAATAATTCTATCGCGCTCCACAGATGTAAATAACAATAGTATTAATAATAATAATAAATCATCAGTTTATTTCATATTTATATTTATGATATACATATCATAGCTTAGTATTTTGTAGACCTTGTGATTTTCCTTCTTTCACCTTATTGGGATGATTGCTAAGCTTGGTATATTACGAGCCTTGTAAGTCGAGGAAGCATTTAAATAAATGAAATAACAATAATAATAGTAATAATAGTAATAATAGACCAAACATAACTTTAACTGATAAGAAGAACCATCACAGGTACTTGATTGACATATCTGTTCCGAATGACCATAATATCCACCATAAATACAGAGAGAAGATTGATAAATATACTCCTCTAGCTATGGAGGTGGCTAGAATCTGGAGACAAGAATAAGTGACGATCCTTCCTTTCCTTCTTTCTCCCACTGACCTGACACCTAAATCCATTTCAGTAAACCTAGCCACACTAAATCTTCCCATATATGCCCACACTATTGCACAAAAGACTACAATTCTGAAGACCTGCAGCATCGTTAGAAGATTTTTGGATACGCACTAGGATGTTCCTGGACCCACTTGCGAAAAGGAGACATGGAAGATAACATTACAGAAAAATAAAATTAACTGTCAAACGTCTATGGCATATAGTTTGAATATGTATGTTATAGGCTTTTCAAAGTGTGACTTGACTCATTTTCTTGTACGTAATTTACCGATATGAGTCATGTTACCAACTGTTAGTTGAGTAAATAAAGATAATAATAATAGTAGTTGTAATGGAACTCTTTGGTATTGCCTGAATATTTCAACACACTGGTGAGAGCTCCCCGGTCTTTGAATTCTACGATGGATAATAAAAGCCTATTACTTTCTTTGACTTGTGTTGAAAGTATGTTTTTCTCTTAAATTTACGTTATTCGGACAAGTAAAGCATAAGCTGAAACGAATGAAGTGTATTTAAGTTTTGTTCTTTGTCTACAATTGATTTGTATAATGAACGAGCGAAGGCACTCGCCCCGTCTCTTGGTCTGAAAACTGCGAGCGCAGACTTATTTTTACGGGCTCCCTCCACTTCTGTTTCCTTAATTGGTTTTACTACAGGCATTTTCCATTTGGCTCTCCGGTCCTTTCCCTCATAATTCCTTTCCAATTCAGTTTGAATGCTGTGCTCTTAAGACGATTCAGATTAACGCAAAGAACTCGCTGTGGGGATTTCTCGACTCGCGTACAAACTAGAGCTGGAGACATGAATGCAATATTATTCCCCGCGATAAATATTTATCTTGGTAAAGAGGGTTAGAAAAACCTAAAGAAAAGTGAAGAAAATATGACCTTGAAAAAAACAAAGCCTGCTTCCAGTCGACCGACCGGGTCAGTGAATGGAATGAATGAAGCCTCCATCTAGCGGCGAGGATATGAACTGCGCCGCTGCTGAATCCTGTCGCACTCCCCTGGGACAATGATTAAATGAATGACAGATGAAATTAAATGCCAGTGGAGAGTGTTGCTGGAATGAAATTTGTGACAGGGAAAACCGGACTACCCGGAGAGAAACTTGTCTGCCTCCGCTTTGTCCAGCACAAATCTCACATGGAGTGACCGGGATTTGAACCACGGACCCAGCGGTGAGAGTCCGGCGTGCTTCCACCTAAGCCACGGAGGCTCTGAAAAGAAAATATGATTTTAAAATAGCTAAATATTACCCATAACTGTGCGTATTTATTCTTTAAATCGCTTATCCTCCCAGCTCGGCTTCACCCACGGACTTCACCCAAGGATCATTCCTCTACCGTCACAAGGACGGTGTCTGTGAGCTGAACATTTTTTGCCAGCAGATACAACTAGGGATGTTGACAGGAGATCCCAGAGTGGGATTTTTGGAAGGAATTCAGCCATGATCCTGAGGAATGGAAACATTCCGACATAGTGGAAATAGAAAACCACGAAAACCTTTTTCTGGACGGCAGAGGTGGAATTCGATGCCAGCGAAGCACGAGGTTGTGCACATCTAACGACACAATATTGTTAAATTTCAAAAGTCAAATCCCACTATTGTAGCATTACAAGCTTGGTTTTTTCTACATAAAGCTGGCCTGTTCGCCATCTCTTGATGAATACAGTACTTTTGCATTTGTCAGTTGGCACAGGCTAGAGTAAAAGGTGGCTTTTCACCGATGTCTCAGTCTCACTCATGGCTGTGATTATATGGAAGCTACTGAGGTATGGGTGGTGCTTAGTAATGGCATTCGGGGCACAGTCAGTGCCTGTGAATGCTGTGAAAGGTTCAACTCATAGGGTTAGGACTACTGTTTCTGACTCAGTGAGGAAAGCAATGGCAAACTACCTCACTCCTCACGCCTCAAAATAGCGCTGCCTTGGGTTTTTGTGGGTATCTAATCACATAACGTAACGGCGGTACTTTTTGAGGATCCAATCAGCCTTCGGGCTGACTACCTAACAGACAATGCTGCAAGCTTCATATTGTGACATGCCGCCATGCATTAGCCGTTTTTACGATACGAATTCCACCGGCCAAGCTGGAAACTATTCTTTGTTTACTTGTGTCAGCTTGCAGTATTGACTGGTACAGTCGCGCGGGTAGGATATGATTCAGGTCTAGTAGCCTCAATGAACGTTCTCCTCTCCGTGGTGAGATATGCTCTTGTTATACTTAGTAGTAGGCTGGATGTAGGTGGCTCCTGTACTCAGTCACCGCGGTGTTTCCCTGTTCGTCCCGCAAGGCTCCATCTTCTACGGTCAACATACGCTAGCTGGTCCAAATTCAGCGGCACTCGTTTCTTAAAAACGTAATATTGAACTCTCCAGGCTCAGTCTGGTGGGTGGAGTACAGGGGCCAGGAGAGTAACGGGAGAACGAGGTTGTGGACGGGGTTGCAGGTATTCCCGGCGAACCAGCTCCTTGAACTAGAGTATAAGTATAAGTACAACAATCAGTGGAATCTAGTCTATTCTATCTTGAGAACAAGCCATTCCGAACTCCGTTCAGACAGACATATAGCTAGGGCGCTATGTGGTGATGCCTCAAGGTCACAGTACAGTATGTGTGGTGAGGAGATGATGCGCTGAAGGAGACACCCCTTACGTAGCTGCGCCGAGCTCAAGGCACAGATTATAAGCAAGATGTCGACAGAACCGTGGACGAAGAGTGACTGCGGCCGCTGTTCCCCCACCACTAAAACGTAGCTGGAAATATACCTGGACAAAGCCGTCAGCTTGACCTCGAGGCTTCACCACAAACTACCCAAGCTATAGAACGTTCCAGATATTTTGCCACAGTATGAAAGTGAGGAGAACTGGCCACGGTGACCGAGAGTGCTAATGGGCTACCTCATGCCTCGCTAGTATCAGAAGAGCGTGGGTTCAAATCCTACCTTGGTCGTTCTGAAAATGGTTTTCGTGGTTTACCATTTTCAAAACTTTACGTTACATTCAGCCACATAACATGTACCTTGTCAAAACTTAAACAAAGGTGCTCAAAATACAATCAACAATGGTTTCTTTCAATACGTCCACGTCCGATTTCCTTCCCGAATCCCTTCCCTGACCTGCCCTGAAAAATAAATGGTCATTGGCTCCATTAACCATATTATTAAAAGTGAGCAGAACAGTTCCGCGGAGGACAGTTCAAAGTTGACAGTCAGTCAGGGGGAGTACGGAGAGATTTATTAGGTGATGGTTTATGCGTATTCACCATAAAAACTTCTAAGATACAATGTACTGTATTAAGTTAAAATTACAATATACCTTACAACGTCTTCGGAAAATTAAGGAGAAAATATAATTATCCAAATTTAATGATTTTCTAAACTCTACTAATTACATTTTATCTCATTAGCCGAAAACAACTATCGTCATAGTACTTTCAAGTATTTTAAAAATGTTCCAGAATCAGGCTTCTAAAGCTGCTATCTGCATGTTCCAGGAACACAGTGAAAAATATATTTTACTGCACTATTTAAAATACTGAGTTTGAAACGTCAGCCATATACTGTCAGTTGGGAATATATCATTAATAAGTAACATTCCTGGAAGAAAGTACTGTACATGTATTAGCTATGATCATTATCATAATGAGGCAATAATGATTATCTATTATATAAAAACAAAGTGTCCTGACTGACTGACTGACTGACTGACTGACTGACTCTCTGAGTCATCATCGCCCAGCTAAAGCTATTAAAGTCAGCAACATGAAATTTTGGATATTCACTCTTCATCTCCCAGCCAAACCTATTGCAGTTAGAAACATGAAATTTTGGAGATATGTTCGATGTATGTCAAAAACGTCCACTAAGGATGGATTTTTGGATATTCATGTTCTAAAGAGGTGTTAAGGGGGTTAAACCTGCATTGCATTGAATAACAATATCTCACGAGTTGTTTCATTTGGGGATGTGATACTCGGCATATAAACTAATCATTAACAATAAGCAGACATGTGTCTAAGGGTTTTTCGATGTGGTGTATATTATGAGGTGAAAGAGGTGAAAAATGGGGGTTGAAGGATTCTTAACGGAGCGTGTATCTCTTAAACGACATATGCAAGAAGTTTGAAATTCGGTGGAAAAAATCATCTTAAAAATAAGTAAATAGGTGTTCGACCGTTTTTTCATAAATCCAATTTAAGGGGCCCATGGGGAGGGGTGAAATTCTGGGGAGGAAAACAGGAAAGAAAATGTCCTAACTGATTGACTGACTCACTCACTCATCAAACTCGGGGGGAAAACAGCTTAAAAATAGGTAAATAGGTGTTCGATCGTTTTGTTTCATAAATTCAATTTAAGGGGTTCATTGGAAGGGGTGAAATTCTGAAAAATAAAAGAAACAAAATGTCCTGACTGACTCGTTCACTCATTATCGCCCAGCCAAAATTATTGAAGTCAGAAATATGAAATTTTGGGGATATGTTCGTTGTTTGTCGAAAACGTCCACTAAGGAAGGAGTTTTGGGTATTCAGGTTCTAAAGGTATGTTAAGGGGGTAAATGTACATTTCATTGAATAACAATATCTCACGAGTGGTTTCATTTGGGGATGTGTTACTTGGCATATAAACTAATCATTAAAAATAAGCAGACACGTGTCTAATGATTTTTTGATGTGTGTATTGCACCCTTCAATAAAGCATGGTTTTCTCAAGATTCATCTACGGGGTCGTGTTCAGTCCTGACTGCATTACACAGCAAAGTTCGCTTAAAAACAACATGCTCTAATGAATAGAAAGGTCCATGACAGAGGCTATACTAGAAATAAAATGAATAACAAGTAGAATAAAAGAAATTTAATGACTGAAAATTATGTGCATAATAATAATAATAAATAAAAGAAATCCTCCCTGACTTTCACTCCCATAAGAAATAAATATTTACTGAGCGGTAAGACTCTCTCCACCAACAAAACAATGTGAATACAGCTTCACTCAAAATGATAAATCATAGCATAAAATTGAGCGGTAAGAACTCGCTTGTCACAACATATGGATGCAAGTCCATTTTTCCTGGTCAAGAAGTTATATAATGCGTGGTGTACTGCTCGTTAAATAAGAAACTGAGCACTGATACGAGTCCGTTTACAACTGAAACAGTCAAGTTGCTCACGGAGTTGCATCTTTTAAATCACACTACGTCTATGGGACCCACCCTCAATTAACATACTCTAATTACTACTGACACATGCAAGATCTAATAATACAAAAGATGACGAATCTCCCCGAGATTCTAGCTGGTGCCAGAGCACACGAAATAAAAAGAGCATGCCAGAAATAGGTCAAAACGCTCGCATCACAAATTGGGAACATAGCCTCACACCTCCTAATGCCACACGGGGTCATTGAACGCGTAAAATAAACACACAATAATTTAAAGCAACAGCAACAAAATACACGCCTAACGGCTGAAAACTATGTTTACATTTTTATAAAACGCCAGACAAACAGGAGTTTCGGGAGCTACCTTACACTATGGACAACACCCATTTAATCTATCAAATCATTATAACCGATCAGGTTTTGTGAATTTAAAACAACGTCTTAAATTGAAGTACAGGAGCCAGGCCTGTTACTAATGACAAGTCGCGTTATCTGATTTGAGCGCGCCCCTCTTGTATGAATCATCGCTGCGTCAACTATCTCTCTCAGTCCTTCAAGCTAGGTGCAAGTTCCACCTGGAAACGCAAACATATCTCACCCATCCGCTTGGATGGCAAGAAAACACAAAAGAAACCACGAGTCCAGCCTCGCGAGGTTATGAACTGGGCTGAGTTGAGCAAGTCAGAATAATCACAATGATATATTCTCGCTAACACATCATAAAATCACACTACGCACCAAAAGCTTGGACTGACTCTCTCTTAAACATACCACTGGGTCGGCTCAATACAGATCAACCACTATTGCGTCCATAGACACAAAAAAAATACACAACAAAAACTCGGGTGCAAAGTGCCATCCCGTTCAGATCTGCTGAAAAAGCAACTATCAAAATAATCCTGATCCGTCATAAAATTCTACTCACAAATAATCTTTACCCTCCAAATTCTATTTTTAATCTCAAAATTAATTCAGTTCCATTTTTGTTATAAGGCAGACTTCCAAATTACAATGCTTGACCACGATTTACGCAAGCGAATGCGAGCACGAGCTGCGCGTCGCCCCGTATAGTTGAATCAAACAAAAATCACAATATTTACAAATTACACAACGCTCGGCTTGTCCCATATTTAATGTGTCAGTAAACAATAACTAAGAGTCTACGTTACCAAACAAGCAAACAAATATCTACAAAAATATGTCCCATAATACCATAGCTGATTTAATAAATAAATAAATTCATTTGTACTCAATCCTTTAAAACAGCGTCAAGGAAAACATCTGCAGCCATCCCTCCTTTAAGATGCTTAGCTCGTCATCGACATCTTCTGGCAAATGTCCTGCTGGTTCCAAGATCCGGCCTCGTTCCTAGATGTCATCTCGTGCTGAATTAAATAAAATTTTGTCAGATACACTCACGATATATTTCCTATTAAATTCACCGATCAAGTACTAAATTCCTTGACAGTCTATTGGTGAATTATTTCGATGAACTGGTCCTATCTGGTAGTACTGGGACTACAAATAAATCACTGAAGTTACACTTATAACTTGACGAAATATTCCATGTTCAAATACATGAAAAATTATGCAGAGTATGCCTCGTGTCCTCGGACACCTTACGTCCTCAAATGCTCAAATAAAAATCAACGTTACGTCCTCAGACGCACAAATGAAAATGTGTTTTCTCGAAGCTTTCTGGATCATTATAAATGAAACTGACTAGGGTAGGTGTGGAAGGGGATTTATGGAAAAATATTCCATAATAATTATCAGACTAGCATGCGATCGGTATCAATGAGTTCGTAGCAGTGTGGAGGTTACGATTATGCTGTAGCTGGCTCGAATCGATCGTGGAATTAATCCGTAGATAACTCCCGCGTTAATTTACCACGGTGCGTTACCAAGCCGAGTTGCCGCTAAAACAGGGCGTCTTAATATTATTGGTTCAGACTCTTGTAGATCTTTGCGCACTTTTACTTGTATTTCTGCCACAGGGAATGGTTAACATGAAGATTGACCAATTACTTCGTAGTTTTCGATTTTCTTCTTGGCGCCAACACTCATAGCAACAGGCCATATTGTGCGTACCCAAGCCGTCTACGCGCTAAAAGTTGCACCTGTTCTATGTGTCATGAATATTATGCTACTTCCTAAAATAACCATTGTGTCCTCTCGGCCACTGATTTCTCAATATTTCCCAACACCGTCTGGCTCTCATATCTGCTGTCTGTAGAAATGTATCAAAAGATGATGAATAATTTAATAGAATCCTTTATACAGCCTCTGGATAAAGGGTTCAGTATATTATGAGGTGAAAGGGAAGAAAAGTGGGGTTTGAAGGATTATTAACGGAGCGTGTATCTCGTAAACGACGTAGGCGAGGAGTTTTAAACTCAGAGGAAAACAATCAGCTTAAAAATAAGTAAATATGTGTTCGACCGACTTTTCATAAATACAATTTAAAGGGGCCCATGGGGAGGGATGAAATTCTGGAAGAAAAACGTCCACTAAGGAAGGATTTTTGGATATTCACTCTCATCGACCAACCAAAACTATTAAAGTTAGAAACATGACATTTTGGGGATGTGTTTGTAGTAAGTCGAAAACGTCTACTAAGGAAGGATTTTTGGATATTCAGGTTCTAAAGAGGTGTTAACAGGGTGAAACCTGCATCTCATTGAATAACAATATCTCAAGAGTGGTTTTATTTGGGGATGTGATACTCGGCATATTAACTAAAGATTAATTAAAATAAGCAGTCATGTGTCTTAAGAGTTTTTCGATGTGGTGTCTATTATGAGGTGAAAGGGGGACAATGTAGGCGTAGAGGTTTCTTACTTGTGTAATTTTATGATGTGTACTTTTTTCATAGGAATTTAGGTAAATTGATTTTGTGTTTAGTCAGTGTGTTTAATATATTGTATCTCACTTATTTCCTATTTACGTTTATGGTCGGAAACCGTGTTGTGATTTTGAGTCGAATTCTATACATGCGATGCGACGTGACGTTGGAGAGATTTTGATATTTATGTGTCATTGTTGGGCTATATTGTCTTTATTTATTTACTTTTTATTCACATATTATATACATTGTTCCCCACCCAGTCATTGGGTAAATTCGTGTTGACCGACTGAAGAGTGACTACTGACAGTTTGTATAGGCAACACTGAAAAATGGTTTCAATACTTTATATTAAATTCAGCCATATAACATGTACCTTGTCAAAACTTAAGAAAAGTGCTCAAAATATAACCTAATATCACTTTCATATCAGGGGGGCTGCGTGGCGCAGTCGGTAGAGGCGCTGAGCTCTAACTGAAAGGGAGTGGGTTCGTTGCCCACCCAGGTAGTGGATTTTAGAAACAAAACTACCACTTTCGGAAACGCAAATAGTCCTGGGGTTCACTCAGCCTACACCAGAAATGAGTACCAGGGTAATTCCTGGGAGCAAAGACGGCCGTGCGAGGAGCTGACAACTCCATCCCATCTACTGCCGATGTCACAAAAAGTGAAAGCCTCTACCTTTCACTAAAATCACTAAAATGAACAAAATATGACGTAAACCATAAAACATACCAAAACTATTTATTTACAGGCACAATAAAATTACTTTGAATGACGTCAAGAACCTTTCACTGGCACTCACTTCTGAACTTCCGACAAAATTAGCTCAGGAATTTTCCATAAGTTCTCAACTTTATCCATAGCCGTATTACCTTATTGTGTTCAAGTCTGTGCTCCAAGTTAATGTAGGTAACGCTAGTGACGCTTGATTAATGCGGTGTGTAATCTTCATACGGCATGCACAAAAACGACACCATTACTTGCTCCCTGCCAACCACATTCTCTCTTACGAGAGTGTTCTGCCTGACACATTGAGCCGGGAGCAAATAGACAAGGTAATCCGACAGCGAGTTGGGAACAAAACAAAGACAGCATACAACACGACATCCCCTTTCACCTTCTGTAAGACGAACGATCGAAATAGCATCAAAAGCCATTTTGTTGTTGTTGTTTTCGTTCAGAGGCTTAGACATAGTAGTCATTTCAGTCCCTGTGTACTTGAGAGAGTGATTTTTTTAGCCTACTTTTCACATTTTGCAAAAATGAGAAAAAAGTAGACTTATGAAATCGGGCAAATGTGTGTCTGTCTGTCTGTCCTTCTGTCTGTCTGTCTGGCTGGAGCAATCGAAACAAAATTTGGTAGGAGTAAAGATCTATACCTGAATATCTCACGGCCATATTTGAAAATGATGTCAGTGCTACCAACTGCTGAAAAATCGCAATTGAAATTTGAGCTCCATGTTGGATATCTTGGAAGGTATGAATGGGAGCTATTTCCAAATTGGCACACGTATAGATAATAATATTGCAGTTTAATTTCCAGGAGGCCATACACGGCAGTGTTGCCAAAATGATTATAAGCCTGCTGATAGGTCCAATTTTTAAATGCATATAACTTCTACACTATCAATTGGAATTCAACCAAATTTCGTATGTGCTATGTGTACATAAACAGGTATGACTGAGCGTATTCTTAAGAGCCTCCAGGGCTGCCAACAGTAAATAAATGCTCTAATTTTTTTTATCCAAATACCCATATATAAGAAAGTATGCAAGCCGACAGCTTTAAACTATGCACACGTATAGTACCTGACATTCTATATTAATTTGGAGTAACTTATATACGTCAGTGCTACCAACATGATTCTAAGCCTGCTGAGAAGTCCAACTTTAAATACATGTAACTTCTATACTATCATTTGGATTTCAACCAAATTTCGTGTGTGCTATGTGTACCATAACAGATATGACTATGCCGATTCTTAAGAGTAACCAGGGCTGCCAACTGTTAATAAATGCTGTCTCTATTTTTGTTACCCTAATATCAATATATCAGAAAGTATGCAAGCCATTAGCTCAAAACTTTGCACACGTATAGTACCTGGCATTCTAGATTAATTTGGAATAACTAATATAGGCCTACGCCAGTGCTGCCAACATGATTCTAAGCCTGCTGAAAGGTCCAATTTTTAAATGCATGTAACTTCTATACTAACTAATGGATTTCATTCAAAATTGACACAACAATAGATCATATTATTTCAGATTATTTCTGACCAATACATGTATGTCATTGTTGCCAACATGATTTTACGCGCGCTGTTAGATCCAATGTTTAACTGCAAGTAACGTCCATGCTATCCATTGGACTTCAACCAAATTGTTGTATCTGTACCTTAAGAGATGGATCTAACACTATATTCAGTCACCAGGGCTGCCAACAGTAGTTCTCTATTAGGCTACATTATGCCAGGTATACAGTATTTCGAACTAATTAGAAATTTCGGTATTACCAACTTAATTTCGTCATTATTCTAGATCCATATAGATTAATCATTGGCTTGAATCTTAAATTTTAAGAAAAGTAGGCTCTTTAGTTCGTCACGGAACTTCTTGTTTTCCACTGCAACATGTAAAGATTAAGAGCTCCTTTACTGCACGCCCTACCTGCAATAGGATTATTGCGTGGCCTATAAACGTAGTTAATTTCGTTAAAATTAAAATCATATATCGTAACATATCATAAGCAACCAGTTAAATTTGTATAATACTAGTGAATCCGAATATATAGATCGGGTTCAGGTAACATATTTGAATTTTCGATGAACTATGATATTAAAGTGGTATTTGACATTGATTTTTTAAGAAAAATATCATCATTTCCATGACAGCCTACCTCAAATACCAAGAATTCAACATCACCACCACCTTTGGTACAAAAACAATTATTCACATAAAGTTAATTATTGATGAACTTCTTAGAAAAAAACCACTGCCAAGGGAACGCGCTTGGGAGGATTAGTGGGGAAAGAGGACCCTATTAAGCTTAACAAAAAATAATCAATACATTTCTAAACCCCGATCGCTGCGCTACCTATCTGGTCCAATTGTGATTCTAAACCATACAGGGACCAACTCAAGTATACATAAACATTTAATCAAAATCGGTCCAGCCGTTTAGGAGGAGTTTACTAACATACACACGTACAGAATAATTATATACTTATATATACAAAACTTATTTTTTCGTTTAATTGCGCAGTTTTTTCAGAGAATTGTTATTTTTTTTTTCAAACTTAAAAGTCGGGACACTTTTATTGCTATTCGGGATGCCGGGGCGTGCTCCCTTAAATCGGGACTGTCCCGAGTTTGTCGGGACATATGGCTACCGAAAGTATAAGCGGCATTTTCCGACCAAGACGGTTCTATGTGATTGTGGCGAATTTCAAACAACACAGCATCTCTTATGTTGTCCGTTGTGCCCATATAGATGTACATTGAGTGATTTGACTCAAGAAATTCAAATGCTCACGAAGTAGCTAAGTTTTGGGCAGGAACTATTGGAAGTTGCATGATCTTGTGTCCATTTATAGTTTCTTTCATGTTTTCATGTTTATGTCTTATTTTGATACTTCTTACACGAATAAATAAATAAATAAATAACAGTAGGACGGTATGAATTTCACCCTGGTGATGTACAATCGCTCATACAAAGAACGGACATAGGCCAAACTAGGTAACTGTTTTGTCCACCCCCTCGAGAGCGATTGGGAGGTGCAGAAGTTATGGAGGCCGTAGGTTGGTTCCAATACCAGTGATGACAGCGACTATTCTCGGTGTGGTTTTTAGCGGGGTTCTCCTACACTCACTCCAGGTAAATGCCAGGATAGTATCTTATTTTAATTCCCGTGGCACCTTGCCCAAGTCTATATATTTCTCTTCCCATTACTATAGCCTTGCACCGACACACACATCGTAAGAGGAAAGGAAGGAATTACATACATGTTAGGGATATACATATCATTCGATTAATTCGACTACTATGAATCTTTGCATACCGTATGCGGATATATAAATAATTCAGCGGTAACGTTCTTACCTGCTGTACCCAAGGTTGCAGGATCGAAACCTGGCGCAGTTAGCTGGTATTTGAGAGTGCGCAAATGCGAGGGAGCAGTATCAGTAGATTAACTGGCGCGTTAAAGATCCCCTTTGGGACAAAATTCCGGCACTCCGGTGTCTCTAAAAGCCGCAGTAGTTAAAAGGGACGTAACACCAATAACTGTATTACATCTAAATACTTCAGTTGTTCGAAGTACTCGAACGTTACAAATACACACATTAATACAGCCATCACAATAATACAGGTTATTAGATAAATTACACACACGTATACGGGGCTACATGACCACGATAATGAACCAACAAGAACAAACTTTGTGAGGTTACTTGTTCCTCCCAAGGCACACGGTTTCCGCCTTGGCCATATAATGGGACTGCTAACCTTAAACTTACTACTCCTAAATACAGTATGAATGGGATTTTATATCAGTGTTCTCAAACTTCTCATGTATCAACCTGCTCGTCGGCATTACTTCATAAATAATGACGGTTTATATAAACTTGCGAAGCACTTCCTTGGCCCCCACCCCTCACCCCCTCCCGGACAAATGTCCACTTTCACATAACATTAGACTACTATGTAAAGGCCAGAGGTGGTCGAGTATTATCTTTGGAAGCCAAGGCAACCATAATTATTATACCCTAGATGACGCGAGCTGTGAGATACCACGTGAGACCGACACATCCGCTTCCACCTAAACAAAATACAATCCTCAGCATCCGACAGGATGTACTCCTTCCAAGAATCACAATGAACAATATATCTCCCGCTTTCCAAGTTCCATATTCCTGAACTGCTATGCCCAAGATGGCGGGTTCAAACCCGGTCGAAGTCGTCGGATTTTGTAATAGCGTTAAAATCCTTCAGTATGCCTTCCTTCGGAGAGGAAGTAAAGCCGGCGGGCACATGTCATAGATTTATGGCATGTAAAAGAACCTACCACTGCAATTGGTGGTTTGTAGCAAAATATCTAGGTTATATTTGGCTACTACACAATGCTCTATCAAGTTCCAACGTTCGCCGCTAGTGTTAGTGACAGTAGCATCTACTATAGAGCATCCAGCGTTGAGAAAAGACTATGGGTCTTACGGGCTTTTACTTTTAACTTAACCCTCCCCCCCCCCCCCCCCCCCCCCCCCCCCCCCCCCCCCTCCCACCGCTATACTGGTTTGGTTACCACACCTTTTGTCGGGAAGGAACTCTGGACATATATTTTTTTCGTCATAATAGCTTCCTACAATTATCTGTCATTTGATTACTTTTGTTATTGCATACAAGTATCGCTTATATATAGTCTTAGTAATTTAAAAGTTTTCGAGGTTAGTACGCTGGAAAGAAGAGCCTCGTCCTGTGCTGCATGCTCGCGCAAAGTGGAGCACGTGCTGAGTTCCACCAGCAACGTAAGTTCTAAAGCACTATCCGTCATTGCATTTGTGTTGTGTGTCTGTTTTATTTTCTGATCGATCGAGTTGCCAACAGTGGGATTCAAACCCAGTATCACCCGAAAGTAAACTCACAGCTGTGCGCCCCTAACTGTACGGCTAACTCGCTACAATATTACAAATATTAATCTAAACAAAACAACAGCAAGAATAAAATTGAAAGAAACTAAATTATAGCCTAACTAATAAAAGAAGGTGATGATCAACAGTATTGATGACGTAAAAACTGTTAACATCGTCAGCATACATCCGAGAAGGAAGGGTTGTGCTCTCGATATCTTCAATCAGTAATGCGTCATATCACAACGAAATGAATGTCGTTATTAGTTCTCTTTGCGTATCCTTAATACTAGTCCAATCCGTTAACACCTGCAAACTGCTTCTTCCTGGGCGTGTTCTATTTCAGGTAGCTGCTGGGGTTGTGTCGCTAACTTATGAAAGTGCGTCTCGAGTTAGCAACACTGTCGCCATAAGGTTCCACAGTCTTTTCTCAACGCTGGATACTCAATAGACAAAGCTCTATCAAGTTCCAACGTTCGCCGCTAGTGTTAGTGGCAGTAGCATCTACTAGACAAAGTTGGAACTACTGTACCGGTACTTGAAAATGAACTTGTTGGGGAGCCCTTGGGCGTTCAATCAAAAACACCCTGCTTATGGCCATTGGCTACGATTCATATATCATCATTAAGACCCGGAAGTTCATGCACTATTAAATGAATAAATATGCATGCAAAAAATGCACTAATTATTGGCCAAATATGAATCACGTTTCAAACAAGAAGTTCCGTGACGAACTAAAGGGCCTACTTTTCTTAAAATTAAGTTTCATGCCAATGATTAATCTACAGTATATGAACCTATCTAGAATAATGACGAAATTAAGTTGGTAATATCGAAATGTCTAATTAGTTCGAAATATTCCTGGTATAATGTAGCCTAATAGAGCATTACAGTTGGCAGCCCTGGTGACTGAATATATTCTTAGTTCCATCTCCTAAGGTACAGAATTAAAAAATTGGTTGAAGTCCAATGGACGATACATACAGTTAGACATTGGATCTATCAGCACGCGTAAAAGCATGTTGGCAACAATGTCATGCGTGTGCTGGCCTAAATAGCCTAATCTGAAATATTATATCTTGTTGTGCCAATTATGGACGAAATCCATTTGTTAGTATAGAAGTTACATGTATTTTAAAATTTGACCTATCAGCAGGCATAGAATTTTGTTGGCACCACTGACTTATATTAATTATTCCAAATTAATCTAGAATGCCAGGTGCTATACGTGTGCAAAGTATAGGGCTGTTGGCTTGCATACTTCCTGATATATTGATATTAGGTAAAAAAATATATATAGACAGCATTTATTAACAGTTGGCAGCCGTGATTGCTCTTAAAAATACTTATAGTCATATCTGTTATGTTACACATAGCACATACGAAGTTTGGTTGAAATCCAACTGATAGTATAGAAGTTACATGTATTTAAAAATTGGCCTTATCATCAGGCTTAGAATCATGTTGGTAGAACTGAAGTATGTAAGTTACTCCAAAATTAATCTAAAATGTTAGGTACCATACGTGTGCATAGTTTAATGCTGTCGGCTTGCATACTTTCTGATATATTGGTATTTGGATAAAAGAATAGAGAGAGCAATTATTAACAGTTGGTAGCCCTGGTGGCGCTTAAGAATACCCTCAGTTATATCTGTTTATGTACACATATTACATACAAAATTTTGTTGAAATCCAATTGATAGTGTAGAAGTTATAGGCATTTAAAGATTGGACTTATCAGAAGGCTTAAAATTATTTTTGCAACACTGTCATATATGGCCTCCTGGAAATTAAACTGAAATGGTGTTATCTACATGTGTGCCAATGTTGGAATAGCTCCCATGCATACCTTCCAAGATATCCAACATGGAGCTCAAACACCTAGTGTGTTTTTTCAGCAGTTGGTAGCACTGACATCATTTTCAAATATGGACGTGAGATATTCCGGTATACATCTTTACTCATACTAAATTTGGTTTCGATTTCTGCAGCCGTTTAGGAGTTGATAGAGGGATGGGAGGGGGACACACACACACAGCCAGACAGACAGTCAGAAGGACAGACAAACACACATTTTCCCTGATCGATCTCATAAGTCTACTATTTCCTCATTTTTAGCCTACTTTCGATTTTTGCAAAAAATGAAAGTAGACTTATGAGATCAACACAGGGCGAAAAATTGTGTGTCTGTCTGTGTGTGTGTATGTGTGTGTGTGAGTCTGTGTGTGAGTCTGTGTGTGTGTGTGTGAGTGTGTGTACTCTGAATGTCTGTCCCCCCCTATCAATTCGAACACGGTGAAACCGAATTGAACGAAATTTGGTACAGAGGTAGCTCTAGCATAGGGCACCTCAGTGTCATACTTTATATCGCCGCGATCTTTACCAAAACTGAATGGCGACCACTCAAACGTTCAAATCGTAAACTCAAATTACGGCTAAACTAATCATCCGATCCAGACCAAATTTGGTGACCACATACCTTTATATAGGACGCGTCTTTCACCCAAACTTCAAGGTCATCGGCCTTGCCCTTTCAGGATGGCGGCCGTGTGAATTATGCAACCATTATAATCAATAGCTTAAGACCCACCAATTCAGATTATCAAGCTTAGGGTGGTTTAAGCTATCCTGAAGGTCGTGATCCGTTATTTATTATAATTTAATATTATAATATTATTCTGTATGAGTGGCTTAAAAGAGCTGAGCCGTATCTGCCACACGACAAGATGGCAGCTGTCCTCATGAGCCTGTCTTATATTTCAGTAGTTTTAGTATGTTGTATGTGATATACCCTACTGATACAATAATATAAACTTTGTATGAAATGATCTATAATGAAGATGTACTGCAGTGAATAAACAGTTTATTTCAAGTCATTATTTGCCAACAGGTTGTATCTAATATATCAGTTAAAATCGCCATGGTATTGAGGATATGGTTAGCTCTGGGCTAGCGTGTTAGTCTGTCACGCAGTTGACTGGTGTTCGAATACTGTTACAGATAACTTTTTTTTTCTTGAATTCTTTTACAAATGATGTGCACAAGCTCTTTCCACAGATACTGAATAAAATGTCATTTAGCTCAAAGGGGAGGCTAATGTATACACTCGTTTATTAATAAAATCACAGTCCCAGCATTGCACATAAACAGAAGACATTAGGAAAAGGAGAATAGAAGAACTAGATACACGTTGTTATCAACCACAGCCTTCTCAATGTCTCTGTACGGTGCTGTCCTCTTGTGGATTATGTGGGTAATATTGTTGCAAACATACCGCTGTGTAAATACCTGGCCTCCTGACGTATGGCAATTTTGTAATACTGGTAGTTCAACTATTAGCCACGATCGCGCTCCGATTACCTTTAAACACTGCCAGCTGGATCGCCTCCCTCCTGGCTACTTTAAACTGCCTGATCGTTGAACACACAGAGGCGTACAAGATAAATATTAATTCACTGCTAGGTCGCAACACCAACCTACTGTGATCGGCGCGGATTTTTAAAGGGGAAGGTACCCAAAACGAAAGATTCTTAACTTTGCAGGCTGGCTTAATATAGAGATTAACGGACGTGAAAGCATTACAATAAGTTAGTAGTTTTGTTATTCAATCATCATAAAGTATATAATATTGATTTTGACACTTACTGGCTAATTATCAATATAAAAGAAAACAAACACTGCATGGTGGTAGAGGTGGTTTTAGGGATGACGACAAAGAGTTATAAATATACCCATACATTTAGGAGAAAGTAGGCTATATGTTCTTTGCTGAACATCTTGTTGCAAAATGTGAAAAGTAGGCTAACAAGTAGTTCCGTGAAGAACTATACATCCTATTTTCATATATCCTACTTATATTAACTGCCACTATCGACACACAAAATTTCAGTTTGATTCCTGTAATAGATTCGTAGATATTGAGTACCGACTAAATATTTCGGATGGTCGCCATGTTGGATTTTATATATGTAGGTCCTAGAGTTATGTAATGTTACTTGAAGATTATTGTGTACGTGTAGCATTCAAAATTCAATAGCATGATTAGGACACAAGAAGTAATAAGGAGATTTTAAAATGTCGCACGAATGTCATCTTGTGGTTATGGAAAAAATTGAAATAAATTAGATGCCAGTGGATTAACATTCGTAAAAGGATTTACTGTACCAAGTTTCACTGCACACGGATGGTTAAATTGCGAGAAGCGTCCATGTGAATATTTATACTTCGCGTCGCCACCATGTTGGATTTGTGATCACCAGGTTATTTAAAGTCCTATAGGTGAACTTAAGTTCATAGCTCCTATGAACATAAAAAAATCAGTTTGATTGATATAATAGATTCGTAGATATTCAGAGTAGTCTGAATATTTCGTATGGTCGCCATGTTGGATTGTTAAATGTATAGGCCATAGTCATGTACCATTAAAGGAAAATTATTGCGTAGGTTCATTATTCAAACTTTCACATCGTTCGCATGATTACGACACAAGAAATAAAAACTTAATTTTGAAATTCGCAAAGTCGCCATCTTGAGGTTATGTAAACAATTGAACTAAATTAGATATCAGTGTATTACAATGTGTATAAATATTTCCTGTACCAGATTTCATTGCGGTTGGAACATTAAATCACGAGAAAGGTCTATTTAAAATTTTCAAATTCGCTTGGCCGCCATGTTCATTTTGTAGTTAACCGGTTTTTGGAAGTCTTCTAGATGAACTTCCAGTAGTGCCCTTTATCTCCGTACAACATTTCAGGGTGATACCGCTAATAGTTTCAGAGATTTAGAATGCCGGTGAAATATTTCGCACATCCGCCATCTTGTGGTCATGTAAACAATTGAACCAAGTCAGATGTCGGTGCATTACTATGTGTATAAACATATACTGTACCAAGTTTTATTGCGTTTGGTTGGTTAAATCGCGAGAAACGTCTATTCTAAAGGTGCAAATTCGCGTGGCCGCCATGTTAGTTTTGTAGTTACCAGTTTTTCAAAAGTCACATAGGTGAACTTCTAGTAGTTCCCTTTATCACCGTAATAAATTCCAGGGTGATATCGGTAATAGTTTCGGAGATATTGAATGCTGGTGAAATATTTCGCACAGCCGCCATGTTGGATTGGTGAGACGTAACAAAATTTGAAGGGCACGGTCGAGGTCGCCAGGAATTGTACTATGACCTTACCGAGTTTCATTGAAATCACTCCGGACGATTAAAAGTTATTAGGGGGGACACACACACACACCTCACACACACACACACACACACACACACGCACACACACACGGACAAAAGGTGATCTCATAAGCCTATTTTTTCAAATTTGAAAATAGGCTAAAAATACGCACTATGAAATATCTACGGCAATTACGATCACTCCGTATTCTTTAGCGTTTCTATTTTGAATATAAAGAAAATATGAACAGACGGACAAATAACTACACCTTTTTTTAAATATCTCAACTAAGAAACAGTTCTAAGTAGGAAATGTTATTTTATGGAACTTCAAGCGGTGTTGACCATCAATAATTATTTTATTATGGTGATTTTTAAGTATAACTGATATACAATTTGAATAACCATTGCATTTTTTAATGAAAATAATTTTACAATGTTTACATAGTGAATACTGAGTACAATTGATATTAACTTGCAAAATGACTGACACGTACTGGGTAATTTCAGTATTATTCTGTGTTAGACTCTCGGAGTCCGAATTGAAATATACGACTTTAATAACATGAAGTAACAAAAAGCGTTTTAAAACAACAGGAAAATAGAATATACGCCCTTCTCAAGCAGAGATACGCACTTAAACAAGCAAATGAGAAAAATATGATGTATTGTGCCAAAATAACCAAAATATGCTTAAATATTCAAAAATATTATTTTGCATGAACTTCCGGGCCTTAATGAACATATTGCTGTCTATACAATTTTTCATTGACCCAATAATTGTTGAGATCTCTCTGTCCCGCCCATCAAAACAACAATAATTTACGTACTAGGAAGTACAGTGAGGGCCCTCCTTGTAGAACGAAGCCTCACAGAGTCCGTGAGGCTAGCAGCAGCGTAGCAGTGGCGCTTGGCGGCAAAAGTAGGAACTATTTGAAAAGTTCTAAGTTGCAGTACTTAAATTAAAAAACAGATAACACACACTAATACAGTCATCACAATTAACACCGGTTATCAGACAGATTCTACACACACCCAAAGTACACGGTGCTACATGACCGCGTTGTCGCAGCCCCTAAACTTAAGAACCAACCAGATGTAAAACTAATGATACATACTGCAGGTCATTTGTTTACCAATAAATAAGAATTCTGAAAAAATATAAAAAAATAAAAACATAAGGGCTAGTATGTGTTACTACTTACCCTCAATCCAATTGCAAAGGAAAATTTACTTTTATAATCTTTAGTCATTCGTGTGAAAGAAAGTTGTTATTTCCAAATATTAAATGTCAATTTTCTCAAAGTCAGTCTTTCTTAATTCCCTATTACACAGTATAATGACAGCGCCAGGTCCTCATGTAGGGATACTGGAAAATAAATCCTTACAGGCAAGACCATTTCTCATTTCAGCTTCACAGCTACGTTTTGTGTTCTGAACTATCATCTTTAATGCAAACGATTCTAGTCTACTCCATAATAAAGTTTCCAGGTTTGAGTTTCGTAACACGATGTTTTTGAAAATGAGATTAGCTCAGCTAAATATTCTCGCACAATTGTTCTGCTGATCTATGATATATAAACCACTTGTTTTCATTTCTTTCATATTATATGATCTCCAATCTGATAAAAGCTTTCCTCCAGCCTGTTGCCTCCTCTTTGTTTGAACTATCTCTTCTCTCCATCTCTTGGCTCTTTGCTCCATATTGATTCCTCTCCCGTTTATACTTTAATACAAACGCGGTCTTTCTCTTCAGCACCTGCTTTTTATTCTATTTCATTTCGTTACTTATTCATACATTTTCATTGAAGTTTGGCATGCTTTTCAGAGTTTAGACAACAGGCCACGCTGAGCGAGACAATTACTTCCATGAGCCTCTATTTGCAGTACGAGCTGAATTTGCTCCATATTAATCCGATTTAGCACAAACCTGTCAACACTTGCTGATCTCCAACCGAAGAAATACAGGTACGATATAAAAACGCCAAGGTGTATTTTTCACAAAACCCAAGCTCTTCAACCAGAGGAAGTTAGAAGGTGCGGTTTGTAGCAAAATCTTATAAATCGACTCAATAATACAGAAAAGAATTTGCATTTCTTGAAACGTCAGCGGAAATACTTTTGTTTATAAAGTGCAAACAAAATGATAGCGCTTGCTAGAACTGTGTCGCGTCAATCCCGCATAGCAATAGAGCCGGGCGAGTGGGTTATACACACGTGGCGCTCACATCTAACCGACCGAAACACATGGGGATTGAAAAAAAAAACTAGGATTACCCGCAGCAGTAACGAATTGCACTCTGATTTCATAAATACCGATAATTTGTTTTAAAAGTGTATTTAAACAAATAAACAAGATGATAGCCCCTGCCAGAACTGTGTAGCGACAAGCCCGCTTACCACAAAAGCTGGGCGGGTGGTTCATACATATGCGAGAGTTCTCGCATGGGTTCCCTAGTTTTAAATATTATTTAATCGATTCTCCCCTATCGTCAGATATTGATGGTTGGTTGGTTCCTCAGTTTAGGGGCTGCGGCAACGCGGTTATGTAGCCCCGTGTACTTTGGGTGTGTGTAGAATCTGTCTGATAACCTGTGTTAATTGTGATGACTGTATTAGTGTGTGTATCTGTTTTAATTCAAGTAAGGACTGCAGACATTTAATTTTTTAAAGTATTTCCTACTTTTGCCGCCAAAGGCTATCGTCAACGACCAACTAGTTCAGAACTTAGTTACCAGATGCCACCGCAGTCGGCTCTTGACGACGAACGTAGGAACCTAAGAATGTTAGTCAAATGTTTAACCTATATATAATTTAGTCTCACACAGGTGTAATTAGTGGAAGGTTGTTTAACATGCCATAAATCTATGTTATGGGACCGCCGGCTTTACTTCCCCTCCGATGGAAGGCATACTGAGGGATTCTTAACATTCTTAAAAAATCCGACCACTCGGCCGGTTTGAACCCGCGATCTTGGGCATAGAAGCTCAGCATGCTACCAACTACGCTACCGAAGCCGCTGTCAGATATTGAGGATTTATAAGTAGCCTGATATGTTATAGATGGGCCGGTGATTCGTGGCCGGTCGTATGCGAGTGAGAATTCTTCTTAAAGCCTAAGTAGATCACTGAATATGCACATACACTGCCAAGGACACATTGCGCACTTTATTTACATTGACCACAAAGGTATGAAGGCTCACTGTGCGTGGAGACACCACTGCTCACGTAATATGCACCGGTCATGAAGGAACGGCCCACTTATACTTGATTCCATGGGTGATATCTATCGTCATTCTCTTCATTCTGAATATCTGCCTCCTTCCAAGCTCTTAAACTCTAATGACTGCAGTTTGAAATCCGTACAGATTTTAAATCACCATTTTATTTTCGTCCCCTGTTTAATTACAAACATCTGTCGTAATGAAGGCAATAAGAGAAAGTTTGAACTTCACCCGTCTTCTTTATCAACAAATGCACTGGATCATACTTTCTCTGGGAAAACAAAAGTTAGGGAGCAATGCCATATGTTGAATCGCAATTAATGTTGGACAAATTAGATAGGAAGCAGCGGGCTAATGAGATCTCACCACTGTGTTATCAGAGAATATAATTGGCTCAAAATTAACCCAATATTGCACCCCGCTAACCCTAGGTGATAAGGGGGGGGGGGATGTTATTTCATTGGCACGTGCTGGGCATACAGAATTGCTCTTGGATCGTTATTCTACACATTGGATGCCAGAATGTCAGCCAATGTTCAATGTTTGCTTCAAACCATTGTTCTGGCCTCTGTGCCAAAGGGTTGATCAAGTTACTGGTTGAAAGTTTCACTTACCGTTACTTACCAAATATAGTAACTAATGTACAGTTACGATACTTACCACCTCCTGGTGCAGCGGCTACAATTCTTGTCTGTCAGCCTGTCGGTCCGGGTTCGATTCCCGGCTCTCTCAAAAAACTTCATTCATATCCGAGGGCTGGAACGGGGTACACTCGACCTCCTGAGGCAAAACTGAGAAGAGGTTGGTTTGATTCCTACCTCAGCCAACCTAGAAACTGTTTTCCATGGTTTCCCACTTCTACTCCAGGCAAATGCAGAGATGGCTACGGCCGTCTCTTTCCCAATCCTCATCTGAATTGCAAATACACACACAATTACAGACACCACAATAACACAGATTAACAAAAAGTTTCTATACACAACCAAGTACACGGGGATAAATAACCACAATGTTTAAGCCTCTTGATTCTTCATTATTTTGACCTGTTTGATGCAGCTGTCCATGCCTCCCTGTCCTGAGCTAATCGTTTCATCTCTACATACTGTAGCTACCACACCGTACATCCGAGGCAATCTGTTAAACATATTCTAACCTTGGTCTACCTCTACAGTTCTTGTCCTCGACCCTTCCTTCCATAACTAAGCTTGCTATTCCTGAGTGTCTTAGTATGTGTCCTACCAACCTATCTCTTTTCTTCATTCTCTTAAATGAAACAACAGTCAATGTATCACGGTACGACTAATCAGCTTCCCGGAGACCGAGCATTCTCCCCCGTTGTAACTTACTCACTTGCTAATATTGCGCCCTATGGCGTGGCCGAAGCATACTTACACTTGCATTCACGTAGCCACTTTGTTTGACGGCTCTTTACTGAATGCGCTTGGCGCAACATTGAACTTTCTGGTCACATATGAAACGGCTTTGCTGGGCCTAAGTATACGCCATGTGTCTGTATTCTTAATCACTTATTGCTGGTACACCATTTTACATTTCCTGCGAATTCATTTGGGCCATTTCTTCTGGGTACTGCAGTTTACACAAACGTTCGTGTCATAATACGAGGGCAGATCGAAAAGTAAGTTGCACTTCCCAGTTATGGCCATTTATTACACCACCTATACAACAGCAACACGCCTATAACGACACACAGTGCAACGTCACTTTTCCACATAGTTTCCAAGAGACTCCAAACATTTCTGCGAGCGCACAACCAATTTGTCGATGCCGGATGCATAGAAAGTTCCTCCAGCGTTCTGCAACCACACGGAGACAGCGGCCTTCACCTCCTCATCGGTCTGGGAATGTCGACTACCGTTCTGTCTAATGATCGCATTCACACTGTAGACATTTGCACGGGTCCTGGACGTTGCGGGCCTGCCCTCACGATATTCGTCCGTGATATCCGTGCGTCCGGCTTCGAATTGCTGACTTTACGATCCCTTGCCGGGAAATGGCCCGCTACCCATACACAGCACTAATTTCACGATGAATGTCCGTGCAATTATTCCTTTTGGCCCATAGGAATCGGATTGTCATACGCACCTCATGTTTGGAATGAACGTCCAGTCGACGCGCCATTGCTTTTGGCCGCTATAACACCATACAAGACGAGACACCACAGCGACCTGCCTAACAGATGTGTGGTCAGTGTCTGTCCCTTTCTCCTCTGTGCCCACGTTTGCGACACACAGCGCGCTGCTGCAGCGCGTTAGTGCAACTAACTTTTTGATCCACCTTCGTAATAACTACTGTAGCATTTGGAACCGGTGTTGTCAGGCCTAGGAAGGTGTATAATGAGAGGAACTGTACTATAGAGCAGTAATGGGCAAAGTACGGCTCTTGGGCTAGTTTAATCCGGCCCGCGACATGGTTTCGAATTATACTATCTACAATTACACATAGGTCATATTTTCTGTTCTGTATACCTAGAACTGAAAAACTGTTTCAATCTCATTGTGTTTATGCGGTTTGTGTAATAGAGTTGCAGCTAGAAGTGATCCAAATCAGAGTTCCCAAACTTGAAATCGCATGCACAGGAGATAACTGCCACGTTCGCATCTTCCTATATCTGTGAACAGGGATTTTCTTCAACGAAGCTTCGCAAAAATAGCGTCAGAAATAGATTGACAGACCACCATTATCTGCCCTACTAAGAATCAGCTCATCCCAGATTATGAGAAACTTTTATAAGCACAGTCACAATTTCACTTGATCACTTACTTCTTCCTCTTCTAACAAATAATGAAGGTGTGTTCTTTCTTCCTTAGTTTTCTACCTTTATAGCCTGTCTGATTTAAAATGCAGAAATAAAAAGTTTATTATCTATAAACATGTGTTTTTTTCGGCCCGCCTAGATTATTTTGTATTGTACCCTTAAAGAGTTTGCCCATGTCTGCTATAGAGCATGCCAAAATTAATGCAACCATGACATTCCCTTTAGACATAACTTATTGTAAAACCCCTTGTAGACAGCAATTAACACCTGATGGCACAAAGATACGTGAACCCATGAGTGAAGAGGGGAAAGGAAGAGATGGAATTGCCATTTGTAGCTCTTCAGTCGGTCAACACGATTATGCCCAAAAATGGGCGGCGTACAAGATGTAAATATTCATAATGTTGAATTTTGGGCTCATGTCGTGTCTTATTTTATTAAATTCGACGCGTTTCGAAAGAAACCATGTCTTTCTTCGTCAGGAATAATCTGAAATACGACAAATGATTGCTAATAGAATGCAACAAAGAACCTATAAAAGGTGCCCAAAGATGGACGCCATTATAGCCCCATGTTAGGGACAACGAAAAGCAGCAGTGTATTACTTTCTCAGGGTTCTGGTAATGGGTAGCCAGGATTCACTGAGATTGTAGCCTGTGTCGCGGTTGAAATTAACTGGGTGTTTAGGTATTTCAACCGCCTCCCTGATGATTCCGGGACGATATTGCTTTATACGGGCAAGAACATCCACTCCTTGGAACATGACTTAATGGCCAGGTGTTAAAGCATGATCAGCAACAGCTGATTTATCAGTTTGAATGAGCCTGATACATCCATTATGTTCCTTAATGCGAGTGCATATTGTTCTCGAAGTCTGCCCGATGTAAATCTTGCCACAAGAACAGGGAACTCTGTAGATGCCCGGTTGTTGCAAATTATCCTTAGTTGGTCGCAGGAGTTGCCTAATCTTAACATAATTTCCAAATATAGTCCGTATGTTGTACCGACGTAGGATTTTAGCAATACGATCCGTCGTGTTATGTATGTACGGTAGGTAAGCAGTTCCTATTACATATCTTTTCTCAACTGACGTCCTATTATAATTCGTTGGTCTCAGAACCGTAGAAATCAAAGATTTGCTATAACCGTTGCTCAAAGGTGGTTCTCAAGGTATTAATTACTTCTTGTAAAGAACACACTCCACAAATCCTCCTAGCCCTGCTAGTTAGAGGCGGAAGGGGAATTATATTATATTACATTATACTGATTGGCGTATAATCTCTAGTTAGTATAAAACAAAGTCCCCGATTCTTGGATGTCAAGGGTAATCTCGAGAACGTCTGAATGTATTTTGATGCGGTTTTCACCTTTCTGTAAAGGATATCTCGAGGAAGGTTTCTGTAGAAAATAATTTATTTATGACTAAAGGAAGTCAAGCACTAACGATTTCAGTGAAAAGGCGTTTATGGGTTAATGACGAGAATAGATATGTTGGTAGGACACATATTAAGACACCCAGGAATAGCAAACTTTATTATGGAAGGAAGAGTCGTGGACAAGAACTGTTAGAGAATGTTAAACAGTTTGCTTCGGATATAGGATATGGTAGCTACTGTATATAAGTATGAAATAATATTACCTTATAATAGGGAGGTATTGCGAGCTGTATTAAAGCAGTCAAAATACTGAAGACTCAAACAACAACAGAGTAAAACAAAACCACATCGTGTTTAGTTTGAGATTCGTTTTCCGCTTATTACCTGTGCAGCCGTTCACTCCTCCAGAACATTGTGGTCGACAGCTGTTGATTGATGAGCCGGAAATGGGAACAGTTCCGCCAATGAGGAGAGGACACACGGACGAGATTCAATTACTCGTCCCCAGCCACACGTAGCCTACTCTAGACCGCCCAATTACCCCGCTGTTTAATGACGACACAAGAGTATGCACCACAAATTATATTTTTATGTGTCCATGCTCGTTAAGGGAAAATAATGTATGGGATGTGTTTGCAGCAGCAAGGGTGTTCGATATTGAATCAAAATTGAATCAATTTTAAACTGCGAATGTTGATGTAATAAAATAACGCTTGCCTTACGGCTTGCGGAGACTGCCATAGCTCGCTGCTCAGATCGCTTCGTAATAGGACACTATAAAGACTTGGTATAGTAACCCGCCATTTTGGTTGTTTGCTGCATTCTGTTCTAGCTAGACAAAACTTAGGTATATATAAGGAGACTTTCCTTATTTCGCACTATCCCTAATTTTACCAACATACAAAAGTTCTTGGTACTGAAATTCCTCGTCAGATAGCAACATCAAACAGCGACGTTTTGAAAGCAGAGAACTGCCTGAAATTACTGTTCCCAACTTCGTACTAAGAACGCAATATGTTGTTGTGAAATTAGGAAGGTCTCCCTTATATGTATACACTGCTCAACGAAATTTGGACTACCTATGCTGACGCTGTCATAGAGGAGTGGGACCTCTTAACCCAAGATGAAATTGATGGTCTCATTCAGAGCATACCTCCTCCGTGTGCGGGAAGGACTACTCAATACTGATACTGATCATCATTAGATTCAGATTTTCAAACTTTTTGTATTCAAAAGGGACACTCAGAAGCGAGTTCGCTTTGCTTTTGGACCATTTCATTTTTTTCTAACCACGATTGTTATTGTTTTCAGAAGAACTGATGATAAGTTTGTTAATAAGTTATTGTGCAAACCTCAATGGGTGCTGCGTGGCGCAGTCGGTAGAAGCGCTGAGCTTCTAACTGAAAGGGAGTGGGTTCGGTCTCCACCCAGGTAGTGGATTTTAGAAACAAAACTACCACTTTCGGAAACGCAAATAGCCCTGGGGTTCACTCAGCCTACACCAGAAATGAGTACCAGGGTACTTCCTGGGAGCAAAGACAGCCGGGCGTGGAGCTGACAACTCCATCCCATCTAGTGCTGATGTTACAAAGAGTGGAAGCTTCTACCTTCCACTACTCCCAGGGCCTCCATGGCCTGTACGGAGTTGGCTTTGCATTTTTTTATATAAACCTCAATGGGTTTACTATAAGAAGTCATTGTAGTAAATTCTATGATATTCCAAACTTTTGTTGAGCAG
Organism: Meconema thalassinum; assembly: GCA_946902985.2. Lineage (NCBI taxonomy): Eukaryota > Metazoa > Arthropoda > Insecta > Orthoptera > Tettigoniidae > Meconema > Meconema thalassinum. Next base: position 306,854,880 of record OX336390.1, read on the forward strand.
TGTATTTCCTGCCGTTTTCATTAATAGCGTTTGTGCTTTTAGCAATTAAAGATCCACAATTCCGCATTTTGTAAATCTTAACTTCTTAAATTAAGAAACAAGAATTCAATTGTTCATCATATATTCAATTATTGTACATGTTTTGGTCTACGGTGAGGCCATCTTCCGAAAAACTTAGATATTTTAAGTAAAATCTCTACATAGTATAAAACAAATTCCCAGATTCATGGATGTAACGGGTAATGTCGAGAACTACTGGATGGATTTTGATGCGGTTTTTATCATTCTGTAAAAGATTCTCGAGGAAGGTTTCTGTCGAAAAACATTTATTTATGTCCTAAGGAAGCCACGCAGTAACGATTTCAGTGAAACAAGTTGAGGAGAAACCTGGCGTCCGTGCGCCTTTTAAGCTTACGCTGGGTAAACCGTTAAAAATATCTATTACTAAGAGTGTAATAATTGTTCAGCATGAAAAGTTCTATTGTGAGGTTTGAAACCAATTTTCAGTGTTGCCTAAGTAAACAAAAGTTTGGTGCTTTTCAGTCGGTCAACACGAATGTACCCAAAAAGAGCTGCGTTATGTCCTAATCCTGAAATAAATTACATGAGATTAATAAATACACTAGGATGACCAGTTTCGATCGTCAAGCGATCATCATCAGATCCGTTACACTTAGGCTATAACAGCTATGTTTGAGAATACAGGTGAAAAATATTTACAATATGTACAATTATTTAGTTGCAGTATTGGTAATGCAACTGTCGGTGTATACTAAATGTAGTACATCTAATGTTAGGTGAAATGCTAAAATGGTGATAAACATCCGGAGTTTGTCTATTTGGGGTGATTATATGGTTATACAAAATCAACTATGGTTATACTGTAATAATACAGGCTGATACTTATCCGGTTGTCTTCCTGACTGGAACTCCGAGTAGTTTCGTGTTCACTCTATCACCAGTTTTTGTCGACTAACCCGGGTGTTAACTGGACGAAACTGGTTTTTCCTTCCCCCCCCCCCCTTTGTTCCTGTGTGCTTTCTGAGGTCAGTGCTATGTTTATTTGTGTGACGTTGCCAAATCTAGATAAGAATGTATGTTATTGAATACAGGAAGATCTACAACTATTAAAGACCGTGGAACTGTCTTCGCCACGCCTGGATTAAAAAGCCATTCAAATAAGCGCTGCCCGGTCTATTGAAGACGTCCCGCCACCTTAAATACTTCCGCGCATACCGGCCTAGGTTTATTGCAGAAAAAAGTACATAGTACACCTGAACCAGATAACATTTACCTATTAATTGTGTCTTGTTTCCTACAGGGTGTGTTTTTTAGTAGAGTGAAAAGGGGTGAACTCTCCATAAAAGTGTGTTCATTTAGATTGTTGGGATTGTTTCGTTTGGCTTGGTGAATCCCGATTGCTTCCTTTATGTCGAGAGCTCTGCCTTTCGATTCGTGATGAATTATTTTTAGGTCAGTCTCGATTTCCGTAAAGCTATGACCCGAGTCACACATATGTTCGCATACGGCTGAATGTGTTCCGTGTCTTATCGCATTCCTATGTTCATTATAACGTGTATCTACTCGTCTTCCACTCTGTCCAATGTAAATGGCTCGACAACCAGTGTCTTGGCATGTAATAGAATATACTCCTGACTTTGAATACGGGTCTTATTGTTTATTTCGTGAAAACCTGAATTTATGAACTTATGTCACTATTATGTAGTGGTAGCAAAACAAGCCTTCAGGCATAAAACGAACTTTTGCTAAATAATCACTTCAGTTTGAGGACTAGAAAATTATTTCTCAAGACCTTTGTTTGGAGTGTCTTAATGTGTGGATGTGAAACCTTTAGGGAAACTTGAAGAAACAAAACTTATGGCTGCGGAAATGTGGTTTTGGAGAAGAATGATAAGAACAAGTTGGATGGACAGGAAAATAAATGATCATGTTCTGCAGGACGTGAAGGAGGATCGATGTTTATTAAAAACAATAAAGAAGAGGAAAAATAAGTTCCTTGGACATGTAGGCTATTCAGGCACGACTCTCTTCTCCAAACCATTATCGAGGGCAAAGTATTGGGAATGTGGTTCTTATGGCAGCATGAAGAGACTAGCAGAAAACCGTCAAATGTGGCTGCAGTGACAAGCCTTTGATTCAGTAAATGATGATGACTATGTAGCAATGTAATTCTTGGGTTAACTTTTTGAAACTATTTCCCTTAATTTATCATGTATCCCATTAATCCCTTAAAATTGCGGATCTAGCCAAGTCTCTCCTATACACTTTTCTAAACAGTATTTTAAATAGTGTATACTTTAATCCATTTTATTTCTTCCAGGTTGGGAATTGTTATAAACAATTGTTATTTCCCGCCGAAATTCATCGGGCACAAGCGATTCTTTTGTTTGATATACATTTTTCCAGACTCATTCGTCAAGGCATTATCTTCCGGCTGATTGAGAAATCGTACCTGAGATAACACTGACTACTAGCCCACGATGATGGATCAAAGTGTAATCCAACATGCTGTAAAAATAAGTAACAGTTTTTTTCTTACCATTGCAAAACTCACAAAGTTCTTCCTCTCTTTGCTGACATTACTGTCTCGTTCAGATAAAATACACGACGTAGAGCGAGTCTCCGACACTAAAAGAAAAGAAGAAAGAAAGCTCTGCTCTCAGCGTTTACGTCAGGAAAGAGATAATAAAAGAAATTAAGAATTATATCCGCCCATATTCCCAATCCACGTTGGGATGGCTGTTACTATACGGTGCCATAGAAATGTTTACGCATTGTAATTTAAAATGTGTAAGCTCCACTAGCTGTAAGCATTATTTCCGTTCAAACAAAGTAAATCAGGATAATCATAAACTCTTTATTTAACGAGCAGAATATTACGTGAACCTAGACTGAAATGAGCATGAAATTAACAGCCTGCTGGGTTGTTAAGTCCACTGGTAACTCGTTAAGTATGGTTTACGAGCACTAAGCAGCAATCCAACGCCTTCTCTTCAAAGTCATCACCAAGTAAATGAGTATTGCTAACAATAGTTGTACTTTCCCTCCATTCGTAAAGTACAAGGACTAGAGAGAAAGTATTAACAATATAGACATACACAGTGGCGTCACTATATTGGCCGGATGTTTCACCTCAGTCATCACCTCTCTGCCTCTTGACCAATCCATGATCGCATAGTTGATGTCATAATTCTCTGCGTTGCAATATCACAGCCCACGTGCGTCAGTGCATGGTTAGCTGTGTCTCTGACTTGTACAGTGTGAACGCTTGTTATTCTAACCATGTGTTGGTGCTTTAATGATAATAATAGTGCTTTAATAATTGTTTGTGTAGTACTGTAGAGTAGAACAGCAGTAGTTAAAAGTAATTAGAAACTTATATTTGTGACTTTATTCAGTTTTCATTGACTTTAACAGTCTATTTTCTTATTATATTTTGCTATGTCGGAGGCGGGTACGTTGGCTAAGGGAAAGGGTAAACTGAAAACCACTGGGCGAGGAATCGTTCTGCGAGGTCAGTCCTGTGAATTGGTATGTACTTTACGGGAATATTTCGATAAGGAGAGAGATAACGGCGGTCCTTTAGTGCCTTTTAGTAAAGTTATCGAGAGAACTTCTGATGCCCTAAACATCAATAAGAATACAGTAGTGAAGATCTGCAAGGAGAGATTCCAGCTCAAGGAAAGTCAAAATAAATGTGTCAAACTCCAATAACTACCTACCTGAACCTTCGTTTAAAATGACTAGTTGGAAATAAATCTACAGATACACCTGCAACGAGAATTTCCAGTAATGTCAGTCTTAGTGGGTCACCCATCATCTACCTACCAGTGTGAAGGACCTTGATGCTATCCTTCAAATGGTAAGTTTCCTTTTTTTAAAATCTCTGAACTGACAGTTCACTTTTTGTGTGTGTGTTTTCTTAAACATGATTTTGCTTTGAGTAACAAATTCCTCTCTCCAAAGTTAAGGCGTAGCTTGAGACGTTAAGCTAAGTAGCCGACTTGATGAATGTTAATGATGCCACAATGAAAACTAACAAGATTACTGACAGCGTTATGACTGGTGCGTATAGCAATAATGGTAGTGAGAGCTGATGAAATGCCGAGACCTTCTACTCGAACATACGGTACTTAATAAGCTGTAAGAAAAACACGTTGAAAGAAAATGAAAATCCACAGCCTGCTTCCAGTCTCCGACCGGGTCAGGAATGGACTGAATGAAGCCCCCTTCTAGCGGCGAGGATATGAACTGTGCCGGCTGCCGAGGCCTGACGCACACCTCTGGGGCAATGATTAAAGGAATGACAGATGAAATGAAATGATAGTGGAGAGTGTTGCTGGAATGAAATTTTGACAGGGAAAACCGGAGTACCCGGAGAAAAACCTGTCTGCCTCCGTTTTGTCCAGCACAGATCTCACATGGAGTGACCGGGATTTGAACCACGGACCCAGCGGTGAGAGGCCGGCGTGCTGCCGCCTAAGCCACGGAGGCTACGTTGAAAGCATGTGAATAAATATTTCTCGGGTTTAAGTGCAAACCTGGCCTAACTATTTCGTTCGCAATATAGGAGCAAAATCCTCTTTTAAGCCTGAAGCAGTAAATTGTCACAGAAAAAAAATGCAGGCTAACATTATTGTAAGTTATCGAACTCAGCGTTTTCTTAAAGCCGTTACTATATCGCAAAAAATAAGGAGATAATGTATATTCTACATCTGTAGCAACTATTCTAGATTCTAAATAATTCTGTAGCTAATCACTGAAATAATATTAATAAATATATTATAGCGAGTTGAATGTACTGCAGTAACTCATTTGCCCACGAGCGCGCGGTAGGAGCGAGCAGTTTGGCAACCTCGTTCTCAGACCACATGGCGAGGCGATAACTGTCAATCCCTTTCTGGTAGCTCACAGAGTATAGCATTGGTGTCGTCTGGTGCGGTAACTCATGGTGTCACTTCTCCCTTCTCCCACATGGACCTCCTCCCGTTTAAAAATACAAAGACATATTACCATTTCTTTCAATATACTATGTGTTTACATCTTCCTTGGAGTTGTCTTTCACTTTTGGGGGGGTGGGGAGGGTGCCAGCAATCGTACCCGGGCCTCCATGGTGACTGCCACGATTGTTAGCCACTACATCATGCGGATGACTCTATAAAATGATTCTCATGTAACTGTCAGAATATCATACGCACCTTTAAACTGTAAACTGTTGAACTTAATATGAAATGAGCGTGATTGGATTGTCACTGGTGCACAGTTTGGCTGTTGTTCTATTAAAAGACCTATAGACAACTAGGCGATTGGATTTAAGGATTCATGGCGTCTGTATTGAAAGAGGAACTATTGCATTGAACTAAAATTCTGTCGCAATTACTTTTTTAATTATGAGAAAAAGCTCATCAGAAAGTTCATCAGAGAATCGACAAAGAAGTAAAGTACATTCAATCGTAGCCAATCTATTCGCCAATCTGCACAGCGTGCGGCTGATTTTATAACCTTGGGTAATGCGTTGATGCAGGACACTCACGTGTCACTCGCTCGCGCTCGCATCTAATCTCAGTAGTAACAGTGGCGTATCATAGAGCAGAGTAGTATCGTACTCTAAATTAAGGACAATTAGAGGAAATTCTGCTCTGATTTCTCCTCCCCGATGTCCTGTTTTATCACCCCTTCCCCTACTTGTTTCGTATCATGCAATACATTCTAATTTATTGCTTGCCAACCATACAGCACATTTAACAACCGATACTGTGTGGTCCTCATTCACGTGCTCATGTCTGCACTCCATTCACTAATAAACGTTGTGATCATTTCTGCATGCCCCATGCATTTTTCTTGGACATTTTCAATGTAGATATTAACACCCTTCACCTCAACGTTGGGGCAAATGACCTCGCTGTTTTGCCATTTTAGAACAACCATAACTAACTAACTAACACCCGTTACGTTTTGTTGAGAAGTCAATATACTACGTCGAAGGATATAAGAAGTACTAGCAGTAGTACCCAGCTTCGCCCGGAGGAATGATCAAAATCGTCTTACGCTCCGTGTTCAGATAACACTCTTAAGTGATGAAATTACTTAATGAATTAATTACCGTAATTAATTAATTAAATCAAAGAATAGAAAAATGGTAACGAAAAGAAATAAACGAAATAAAATACTCAGGCTATATCTCATTGGCTGTTAGAAAGTGGAGAGCAACAGTGCCATGTTTCACCACATAGTGCTGTAGGAAAATGATCGCAGTACGTCAAAGAATATTTGAGAGCACCACCACTTATCGCAGCTGATAACCTCAATGTTCTGTCCCAACACCATCGCACTAGTACAGAGGCCTCATATTTAGTTAAGAGATGTGGCCTACCGTTATGCATTAAGATGGTAACTGGTTTAAGAGGCCTAATAAATCATGTTCACTAATTACTACCAGTGACTGCAATTTTTAAGAAGCGCAAGATGTAACTATTTTCGCCATTTCGCACTAGAACACGTATAGGGGCCGCGTGATGCAGCCTGCATTGTCAGCCAACAATATGCTCATTTTAATATTCGTGCAGTTACACCTCAATTCCGAGAATCTCTGAACCCCTACTAACTTACAACACCAACATACTTGCAAGATGATTGGTTCTAGGACCTTTAAACGTCTTATTCGTGTCCCTTTGTCTGTCTGTTATTTATACAAATCCCCGCCGTCTCACCGAACTGAACAAAATGTTACGTCTAGAGTTTTGTTTCTTGCATTGCGAGGCTTAAAATGAACCTAGATTGGTCCTTCTACGACAAATTCGATATATCATCTATATGCCAAAGGGCCTAATCTATCAATTGGGAGAGCGTGGATTCGTATCCCTCCACTGCCGTCCTGAAAATGGTTTTCCGTGGTTTCCCATTTTCACCCCCAGGCAAATGCCGGGATGGTTCCTATCAACAGATCCACGTACGACTTCCTTTCCTTCCTTTCCTTCATTAGATTCAATTAGCGGTCGCCTGACAAAGTGTGTCCAGCTCCAAGACGTTGTCCTTGTGGAAGTAGAGGAATGATCCCTCGCAGATTCCGTGGGTGAAGCCGAGCCTGAAGGATAAGCGATTTAATATATATATATTGTACCCGATTGTCACCATGTGGACCATGTGTTCGTATCCCAACTAGCTCACGGTCTTTCGAGGTATGGGACGTTCCTGCCCACAATACGACCACATGTTCAGGATTTGAGTCTACCAGGTAACTACTCTACAGGAAATACACAACATTCCTATGAATAACATATTTACTGGTCTAAAATCATGGCTGTACAACAAATACAAACAAAGGACAAATTACAATTAATTCCCACAAATAAATAGGGTTATTCTGTGAGCTTTCTCCTTAAAAATAGCGCTACAATGCACTCAAACCTACTTCTAATATCCTGTCCATAATAGTTCAGATTACAAGGTTTTCATAGTGTCCGTCATGTGACACAATTTTATTTAATGGAAGTATCTTAACACAAAAACCACATGTCACATAAACATGAATTTCTAAGACATTATTCCGTCTCTTACAGCATTTACTTTAATTATCATTACTTCAATGTTTCCTACATTTATTAGCAAATATTTGTTGTGTCGTGCGAATCATCTTCCTTCTTTCCATCCCTATGAACGCTCTAGGAAAATGAGTCATGCTTCTTAATCATAAAATAAACATAAACATGGATAGAATATTTATAGTTTCACCATATAACGATTATCTGGGTCTTGTCGGGCTTATTATAGATACAACTGTGTCATGTTCTGGGAAAAACACATACCCGTTTTTCCTAAATTAGCATAAACTGGCAAAATGCACTTTAAAGAAGATGCCTACATTATTTTGGTTCAGCCTTCCCCCTCAGAGGATAACTTCGCCAAATATCATCAGATTTCTATGGTTCAACCACGTATGTGAGTTGCCATACACCAATTAATTCCATTTGCATCACTAAAATACTCATATTTTAATTGCATTATTGAATACCGAGACCTCTCAGTGTCCTATTGTGACCGTAATTGACAAGGGATCGGTCGAGCGACCTCTCTCCCCTCAGCAGGTCATAAAATTAGTTCCAGACAGCTCTCCAAGATGGCTGCCACGGAAATGGTGTACATTTCCTGTCTCTCTCTACCGTCAAAGCCACACTTGTTTACAATTATATAACAATAAAGATCCGCTAGGCATAATCCTAAGTAATTGAGTCATTTAATTAATTAACACCTAACTTTACAGTGTATTTGGGCTCAAATGGCTCCTATTAAACATTCATGGCAGGGGTGGAATTCTAATGATAGCATTGCCGTTCTAAGGTGATTACTTTGTGGCTTATAAGACGCGCATCATAATGAAACCCCATGGTTATCATCAGCAGCTGTCATTTACATATATTTGGAAACCACGTTCCTCGTCGACGAATATGATTCTACCTCTCGGGCAGACCATAAGTAAAAATGCTCACCGCGCCTCGCTGGGCGTCCATAGTGGCTATAATTCAATGCAAGCGTTGGCAATAGACAGAATCTATCCAAATCGCTGCGTAACACATACAGTATGCACAAAGGCGATACTTCTCGAAGATTAAGCCAATTTTCACCTCACGCGCAAGCTATACTAGTCTTTCCCGTGCTTATCTTACGTAAATCACTGGATTCTACGTTAATCTGCACGCTATATGCGGCTAAACAATATTTCACATATATGACTCCATTATCAAGGTACCTGCGTTCTTCCTGTTATACTATTTAAGCCAAAGCTTTACATAGCTCCTAACACAAATGTATAAATATACTGGCTTACTTTAATTTCACATATTTATTCAAAATTTCACTGACACTGAGAAAAGCTCTCGTATTCGCGATATTCCACACTACATTCTTTACTGTTTACCAAATGACAGTATCTTAAATTAGACATGACACTAATTTGAACATTACTTAGGCCAACTTTGCCCTTACTTTATGGTTGCCGACCCCAGTTATTATTATTATTATTATTTTAACGTTTAGATCCATCACTATTTTTGACCTACATGGTCCTAAGCAAATCACCTTCCAAGTCATACTTTATTCAAGACGAGTGGTGAAAACTCGTTCAGCAAGTGACTATTACTTCTTTAATTTCAAAGTGATTAATCGTTACATGGTGAACTATGCCATTATAATGTTATTATTTGCATGTTTTACTCACGTTTCCTTCTGGCTGGAAAGTACCAGTATCTCCGCCTGAGCTCTACCATGATGATTTGACTTAATCCATCATGATATCCAATACACAACACTGAGATTCACACTTTTTACACATGATACACATATTACCACAAGTGGCCTTTACCACTGATAAACACTGAATATTAAACATTAAACACATTAACACTTTAAATTATTATTTCACAATTTATACACTTCATCTATCATTTCACATGTTGATCCTTAATCTGGATTTCACCTACGCTTGACCTCAGAGATGCGATGACTTATGATAACCGCTGGTCTCCGTGAAATCTAGTAGCGTTTTTATAGATGTTCGATCCTAGTTCCCTGCACTCCCGTTCATCTCACTGTCCTGGATAGGTGGCAATAACTTCCACTCTCCCATCACTGGAGTGCTCCTAATGCTGATGTCATATAATTGACAATACCTTCCGGTATACGAACTGTTCCAAACATTATCAGTTCCTATTCGCTGTAGCGAATTTATATCTGTGTCAGATAATAAAGCAATATCTGCACTTTGTTACCTTATGCACTTCATTATCACTGATGAAGCTTACAATTTGCCTCCATTTTCTTCAACGGCGGTACGCTGATATCTTAATAATTGGCGTGCTTACTGCAGAGCGCTTGTAGACAAAGGACTAACTTCCAACTCGAGCGACCGTCTGACGTCTTCAACTGCTTTCCAACTGAACCATAACTGACGTATAACTGACCATAACTGACCCTTGGCGTAGGGTGCTCTTCCCTTATATTGGTTTCTTGCACAAAATAGTTCACGGGACACGTGAGAGCGACTCCCTTCTTGAAATACTCCGTCTTCAGCCGAAATAACAACTGCATCTTGTTTATCTAGGCGTGGAGGTTTTAAAAACACTCGCGTGCCGGCGATCGCTTCGGCCAATTAATTACAATTAATTGCCTTAGTTCAGCGCGTGGGATGCTACGGTGGGGATTTCCCGCTGGTTGGTTAAAGTATCCATGCTCTCGAGCGTGAGTTAGGTTGTAATGCGGTCATTTTGAGAAATAGGCGTAATTTTAGGTGAAAAACCACTCCTAAATTACTCCTCCGTGAATACATTCATCTGTGTGTATGTTTCATTGCATTACAATGCTCCATTTATCTGTAATTAATTAATTTCTTGTGGGCTTGGTCCCGCCAAAGCTTTGCTCGTTGTCGACCGGTGGATTCCCGGGTCATTAATTTTGAGCTGTCTGACCGCCCTAGACGGAAATAGTTCCGTAGGCGCCAGGGCTACTCCGCCTACTTTTTAAAGTCATTTGTCAGACTTCAATACTAGCCTCTTTCGACTTCGTATGCACTGAAAACGTACATTCCCTTGCATTTTGCTTACAATTTTTCCTTTAAATTGCTATGATTTGCACCTAAATAATCGTGAAATCACGCTAGACTATTATGTGTCAGTAGACCTCTCATTGCTCTGTGGGTTCCATATAATGGCTCCCCCTTAGAGACCACTGGTTCGACCTTAGGCATAACCATTTGCCTGGTCTTCTCTGATAAGGCCCTGAGTTCGATACCAGACTGCCGTGACCAGTTGGGCACATCTTTCTCCTGCTAAGTTCGAAAAATTCATTTCATAAGTGAATTTTTCGGGCCTATCAGCTGGTATCAACTCCTTGCAGTATTTGCTTTAAGCGGTCATTGCTCTCGGCAATGGGCTTTCACGTTTTCCCACTCCACTCTTGTCTGCTGTCTCGTAGACTTTCGTTTTCCTGTCTCAATTGTTCATTCATCTCCTCTAACTCCACAGCGGCTCCCTTCAACTGGTCGTAAAACTCCTGCAGTCGACAGCTGCACTCTTCCCTCGTGTCCGCTGGGCTGGCGAGCTGTTTTCTTTTCTTCGACCCTTCTCGAGCCTGCAAGCTTTTCTCCAGAACCTTTCCGTGCATACGTAATGATTCCTCGTTCACTTGGATGTGTGTAGCTTGCTCTTCTCTCGCTTCATAGTCTTCTGGTGGACTATATAACTTCAGATTAGCGGCATTTACCACAACTTCTCTACCTGTTGCCTCATCTTTAATCCGATATGCGTTATTCTGCAGATCCCTTATAATCAGGTAGGGTCCGAGATAAGCGTGCTGAAATTTCTTATATTTCCTGCTCTCTGGATCTGAACTGGCGGGTTTTTTCAATAAGACGTATTCTCCCATGAGTAGCGGTCTATGATAGCGTTTCCTCCTGTTTCTCCGCTGTCGTTTATCTGCTTGTTTCTTGAGATACTCGAACGTCCTCTGGATTCTCAACTCACGTCCAAGTTGTGCATCGACGGGTGTCTGGATGACATTATTCCATGGCCTCTCGGGTCTTCTGTCGAGATGTAGGCTCACTGGCACCTCTCCTGTAGCTTCGTGCACAGTATTGTTGATACAATATTCAATAATCTCAAGCACGTCAATCCATTTCCAATTCTCAGTGGAGCAGTATATCTTCATGTATTTTTGCACCTCCCTCATAACTCTCTCAGCTGAGTTCGACTCCGGGTGCCTAACCGTGGACAAAATCTGTCTTATGCCCAGATTTTCCAACTCCCTGCGAAATTCTACGCTGGTAAAACAGCTTCCGTGATCCGATAAGATGTTTTCTGGCTGTCCTAATATAGGAATGATTCTTTCCTTCAGCCTCTTAAGTACTTGTTTTGTACTGGTTTTCTGAATTGGACACAGGACTACCATTTTGGAAAACACGTCTAGTGCAACTAGGATGTGTTTATTTCCTCTTCTAGCTCTAGGCAGGGGCCCAAAGTTGTCCAGCGCCAGGAGCTGACATGGCTTCTCTGGTAAGAGTGGTATAGGTTTCTGCCTCATTAAGTACGAGTTAGGCTTTACTCGTTGGCACATATCACATGTCCTGATAGTATTTCTGACTGTTTCTCTAAGTTTAGGCCAAATAAACGCCTCTTTAAGCAGGGCAACAGTCTTATCTACACCTGAATGTCCAAAAGCTCGGTGTGCTAGCCAAACTAGCCTTCTCTGCAATGCTGGTGGTACAACAATCCTAGGTTTTGTGTGGTCAGAGTCGCTCCATTTATGTAGCATCTGGTTAAACCATAGATATTCCGTTGAAAGTGCTTCAGCTTCCATATACATCGGGGTTCCTCTATTCAGCTTTCCCTCGAAGTAATTTATCATCAACCGTATCCAGGGATCTTCACGTTGAAAAACGGTGATGTTCCTCAGATCATCTAAGGTCTTCTGATCTCTATCTTCTATTTCAATAGCTAGAGTTTCTTCTTCCTCTGCTGTAGGGTATCTGCTTAGCAAATCAGGTATGATATTGTCCTTCCCCGGGCAATATTCTATTTCCACTTGAAATTGTTGTATGTACAGGGACCACCTTGTCAGTCTTTGACTCGACAAGTCAGTTTTCAGCAGGAACGTTAGGGCTTTATGGTCTGTTCTCAAAATAATTCTAAAACCATAAATCAGCTTGTGCCAATACTGTAATGCATACAGTATCGCAAGTAATTCGATCTCCGTGACCGTATAATTCTTTTCATTAGGCCTCAACCTTCTACTGATGAATGCGATATAAGTTCTCTCCTCTGGCCTATCCTTATTTTCCTGATACAACATAGCTCCATTGCCTACGAAGGATGCGTCAGTCTGGATGATAAATTTCTGAGTGTAGTCAGGATATCCCAATTTTACATAATCTAACAGCATCTGTTTAGATTTCACGAAGGCTTCCTCGCATTGCTCCGTCCATCGCCATCTTCCTCCCTTTTTAAGTAAGTCTTGGAGTGGTGCTACAGTCTCGGTGTACTTCGGACAATGGTTCGAAAAGAATCCAATAACGCCCAGATATTGCCTGACGTTCTTCACCTTCGTTGGTCTCGGGAAACGTTTTATGACTTCCAGTTTTCCCGGATTAGGCCTGACTCCTTGTGCATCGATTACATGACCTAGAAATTTAACTTCTCTCTGAGCAAAGTTAGACTTCTTTATATTGACCTTGAAGTTAGCCTGACTTAGGTCATATAACAACTTGCGTAGATCTCTGACATGTTCTTCAACTGTTTCAGAGGTCAGTAGTATATCATCTACGTAGCATATGGTTGTAGCTTTTACTTCTTCGGATAGGTTCCTATCTAGCGCTCGTATCAACGCTGAACCTGCTGTTTTTAATCCAAATGGAAGACGGACGTAGGAGTACGTGTGCTGGTCAAATAAAAATCCGGTTAACAGACTTGTTTTCTCTTCCAGAGCAAGATGGTGAAAACTTGCCGTTAGATCAAGATTTGAGAATACAGTCTTTCCTTTGAACCTTCTGAGTACCTCCTTAATGGGTGGAACTGTATCAAATTCCGGTATAACCTTGGAATTCAAATTTCGTAGGTCCAGGCATATCCTCACACTTCCATCCTGTTTCGGTACAACTACCACTGGGCTGACATAAGGTGTGGCTGTCTTTACAATGACGCCTGCTTCTAGCATTTCTTGTATCGCTTCTTTGACCTTTAAATAATGTTTCTCAGCTACAGGATACGGCTTCTGTTTGAATGGCGTCCAATCGCTGACTTGAAACGCATACTGGAAATTCTTGATCCGGCCAGGTCTCGAATCGAAGACTCCTTTATACTCGAATAGTAGTTCCCTTAGCATTTTCTTATATTCTGGACCAAATTTAGCTTCCTCAATCTTCTCTTCCAGGCATTCTTCAAATTTTGGTTTGAGATCCTTTTCAATGTCTGCGGCCAGTGTTGCCAACTCTTCCTCAATATCTTCTATTGTCGACACTGCCTCCCCAGTCATATCTCCGTATGTATGCCATACGTATTCTTCTTGTCTCGCTTCATTATGCCTTAATGAGAGTTCTAAGTCTTCCTTTCCCTCACTTGCGCGAAACATTACAATGTCTTGCGAGAGATCTATAATAACTTTATACTCTCTTATGAAATCCATCCCCACAATAAGGTTATATGGCAGCTTATTTACAAGTAGGAAGCTCTGTGAGAATGTAGAGTTCCCTATCTGCAGATCTAAAAATACTTGGTATCTGCATATCATAACTTTGTCTGGTATGACACCTTTTATTTTCACGCTTGAAATGGGTATTTTCAATACGTGGATTTTACTCTGGATTTCATTGTATAATGCCTGGGTTATCAAACTCACCGTTGATCCTGTATCGATGAGACTTCTTACTTTCGTTCCCGCAATGTTTACAATAATAATAGGTAGTTCCCTTCTTACATTGACCGTTCTTTCATCGAGGTCTTCGATAAGCTCCTCAGGTTTGGCAATCCAGTTAATAACATTTACTGTACTCCATCCTGAACCTATCTCTCTCTGGTCATTTAAAATTTGTGTTTTTTTTTTTCAATTGCTCCATTCTTTGTGGAGTTCTTCTGCCTGTCTTCATGCTGTTGAAGTTCCAGACTTTTGGCACCATCATCATTTTGATATATGTCGGGTGACCTTCTATTTCGAATCGCTTCATCCCAGTGAACTCGCGATTGTCTTGGATCATCTCCGCGCTCTTCCATGTATCTTAAAGATGCATGATAGCGTTCTTCCGCCTCTTCATCGAACCCACGACTCTGCTCTTGGGATCTCCATCCTTGGTTATTCCCATTTCGGCCGTAATTTCTTCTGTTATCCAGCTGCTGGTCTCTGGTACCACGCTGATTCCAGTTTTTCCTTCCTCGGTTACCACGGTTCGAACCTCCTCGATACGCTGGCCTCCAATTTTGGTTTTCGCGTCCTTCGCGCTGCCAGTCGGATTTTTCTGTTTCGGTGCTTGTAGACTTGCATTTCGTCTGCACCTTCGTTGGCTCGATCGGCGTATTCGTCATATTAACTTGTTCCACATGTCGGCTTTGTCTTGCGTGCTGCACTGTGGTTAAATCAAGTTGTCTCAGCACCTCCTCCATATCGATTGCAGTTTTTGCGTTTGCTGAGATTAGCAGGCGCTGCACTTCATACGGCAGCTGCTTAGCTATTGCTATGCATAAGTCTGACTCTCTGAGTCCTTCGTCGAGCTCGCGAAAACGGCATAATTGGTTCACAAAAAACTCTCCGTACTTGGTCGGGTTACTAGTACTGTAACGCCTGGAATACAAGTCCAGTCTGAGATTTTGTTGTACGCTCGCGTTCCAATACCTGCTTAAAAATGCTTGGCGAAATTCCTCAACGGTATCGAACGTGTACCTAAAACTTCTAAACCATAGAGCACACTCTCCTTCGGTGAGTTTTTCAATCGCTCTCAACCTGCGCTCTGGCGGTACTTTCGCATCATTCAAGTACTCGGAAACTTCTTTAAGCCAGTACTTGGGTGTCATATTAGAATTACTCCCAGAGTATTTCTTTGGTTTTTCATCACTAGCCCTTATAACTGTGACTATTTGGTTCTGTACAGCATTTTCCTGCGGTGTTGACATAGCCATTGGCATACCAGGTGTGGCATACGGGCTGTCACTTGGCATTGCTGCATTCTTTGGAGTGGGCTGTATTTCTATCTCTGCCCATTTATTCCTCCTATTCTCGTCTATACTTCCTTCGCTAGACCTAGGATTCCGCAACATGGATTCTTCCTGCGCTATCATTCTCGTTTCTAACTGGCTGTGCCTGTTTTCAGTCCTTTCCAAACGAGCTAATACCTCTCGTTCTATTTTCTCTAGGCGATCTCGGTTTCTTTCTGCCATAGAAAATACCTTTTCTTTATTATCCTTAAGGTTTTCCTTCAGGTGGATAATTTCCCCTGCTAGACTTTCTCTTACTTCGGCAAGAGTCTTATCACTGGCTTCAGTCTTTAAGCCTTCTCGAAGCTCTAACTCTTCGCGTAAGCCTGTAACTTCCCGTTGAATGTGACCTTGTATATGAGATATTTCAGTCCTTATTTTTGTGATTTCTCCTTGGTCTTCGTCCTGTCTTTTATGGATAACTGCTAAGTCGTTCTGAGTTTGTTCCAACTCTTTCTGCACCTTTCCAACTTGTATCTTCATATTAGACATTATTTCCTTATTATCTCGATCAGACGTCTTTATTTCCTGCATTTCCTTGCATTGGTCAAGGATATTCTGGTCCTGCTTTTTTAAAGCTTCGTCTACAGCCTTGGCATAACCTGCCATTCGCGTATTCCATTTTAGTTCATTATCCTCGAACCTATGATCCACGGTCTGAGTAAACGTGTTAAATTGTTCTAACTGACGTTTCGTGTTAGCTTCATTCTGACTTTGAATGTCTTTAAGCTCCCGGGACATACTGTTTAAATTATCGTTAATTTCACGCTGTGACTCTCTGCACATTTGCAAATTGCTTTCTAATTTTAATTCAATAGACTCAAAGCGTTTTTCGTTATCATTTTGCATTTCTGAGATCACGCTAACAATATTCTTAGTTACCTGTCTCTGGACAGACTCTTTAACGTCGTCCATTTTCTTATTAACCTCTACTAGGTTTAATTCTAACTGCGTGTTTACATTAGTTTGACTAGCCTCTAGTCTAGTATTTATTTCGGCTTGATTAGCCTCTAGTCTAGTATTTACTTCGGCTTGATTAGCCTCTAGTCTAGTATTGACTGTAGCCAACATCTGGCTTACCTCATCTTTAAATGCTTTGGATTCTTCCTTACTTTTATCATTAGTAACATCGAAATGTTCCCTTAACTCGGCGATACACCTGAGTACCTCTTCCGTTCCGGCCATCCTGTACTACTTAATTTGAGATTCAGGTAGGCCCTAGCTGAAGACACTGGCGCTTTCTATTGGAAAGAAAAGATTCCGATCCCGCGACAACAACAACAACATATTATAAAATGTCAAACTAACTATGGAATGGGTATAGACCCTCGTACCCGTCTGACAACATTTGTCTGACGTCTGAACATCATCTAGAAAGACTCACAATCGCTCAAACCAAGTTTGAGGAAAAAAAGGTTATTTCTATGGTTTTCCCCATGAAAACCATGCTATTTATTATGGGGTTTTTCTAAATCCCATAAGCCAACCACGTACGGGCGCCATGTTAATTTTTAAGATGCATCCATGGTGGCTATTGTACGACATCGGCCATATTCTAATTTATTATTAAAACTGTCCAAGGAGTGGTTTTTATATACTGCCGAATGCCCCACATTGGGCCATGCCATGTTAATCTAATGGGGGTCACTCACACGGTGGGTGCCATGTTAATCTTATGGGTCATGGTGGCCCACTCATGGGTGACACGTTAAATTAGGGTAGTCAACATGCTTATTTATGCCATGCTCATGATGCTTAAGTGGAGGTTACCTGTCTTTTAAACTGGCCCCACATATCAGCGTCATGTTATTTTATAGGTGTTATCTATGGCTATGGTTTATGAAAGTTACAATTATATAAGCATGTCTTATGGAGGATTAACAATTATTTTTAATGTGGTGGCTTATTAACAAATGGGATGCGGTCTTCCTATTCTGTCCTAAATTCTATGCTATATTTGCTTCTACCATTAATACCTTGACCGACTTAAGTAATTACCTGTGACTCAATCCAAGTACAGAGACAACTCCCCCATGCACCCGATTGTCACCATGTGGACCATGTGTTCGTATCCCAACTAGCTCACGGTCTTTCGAGGTATGGGACGTTCCTGCCCACAATACGACCACATGTTCAGGATTTGAGTCTACCAGGTAACTACTCTACAGGAAATACACAACATTCCTATGAATAACATATTTACTGGTCTAAAATCATGGCTGTACAACAAATACAAACAAAGGACAAATTACAATTAATTCCCACAAATAAATAGGGTTATTCTGTGAGCTTTCTCCTTAAAAATAGCGCTACAATGCACTCAAACCTACTTCTAATATCCTGTCCATAATAGTTCAGATTACAAGGTTTTCATAGTGTCCGTCATGTGACACAATTTTATTTAATGGAAGTATCTTAACACAAAAACCACATGTCACATAAACATGAATTTCTAAGACATTATTCCGTCTCTTACAGCATTTACTTTAATTATCATTACTTCAATGTTTCCTACATTTATTAGCAAATATTTGTTGTGTCGTGCGAATCATCTTCCTTCTTTCCATCCCTATGAACGCTCTAGGAAAATGAGTCATGCTTCTTAATCATAAAATAAACATAAACATGGATAGAATATTTATAGTTTCACCATATAACGATTATCTGGGTCTTGTCGGGCTTATTATAGATACAACTGTGTCATGTTCTGGGAAAAACACATACCCGTTTTTCCTAAATTAGCATAAACTGGCAAAATGCACTTTAAAGAAGATGCCTACATTATTTTGGTTCAGCCTTCCCCCTCAGAGGATAACTTCGCCAAATATCATCAGATTTCTATGGTTCAACCACGTATGTGAGTTGCCATACACCAATTAATTCTATTTGCATCACTAAAATACTCATATTTTAATTGCATTATTGAATACCGAGACCTCTCAGTGTCCTATTGTGACCGTAATTGACAAGGGATCGGTCGAGCGACCTCTCTCCCCTCAGCAGGTCATAAAATTAGTTCCAGACAGCTCTCCAAGATGGCTGCCACGGAAATGGTGTACATTTCCTGTCTCTCTCTACCGTCAAAGCCACACTTGTTTACAATTATATAACAATAAAGATCCGCTAGGCATAATCCTAAGTAATTGAGTCATTTAATTAATTAACACCTAACTTTACAGTGTATTTGGGCTCAAATGGCTCCTATTAAACATTCATGGCAGGGGTGGAATTCTAATGATAGCATTGCCGTTCTAAGGTGATTACTTTGTGGCTTATAAGACGCGCATCATAATGAAACCCCATGGTTATCATCAGCAGCTGTCATTTACATATATTTGGAAACCACGTTCCTCGTCGACGAATATGATTCTACCTCTCGGGCAGACCATAAGTAAAAATGCTCACCGCGCCTCGCTGGGCGTCCATAGTGGCTATAATTCAATGCAAGCGTTGGCAATAGACAGAATCTATCCAAATCGCTGCGTAACACATACAGTATGCACAAAGGCGATACTTCTCGAAGATTAAGCCAATTTTCACCTCACGCGCAAGCTATACTAGTCTTTCCCGTGCTTATCTTACGTAAATCACTGGATTCTACGTTAATCTGCACGCTATATGCGGCTAAACAATATTTCACATATATGACTCCATTATCAAGGTACCTGCGTTCTTCCTGTTATACTATTTAAGCCAAAGCTTTACATAGCTCCTAACACAAATGTATAAATATACTGGCTTACTTTAATTTCACATATTTATTCAAAATTTCACTGACACTGAGAAAAGCTCTCGTATTCGCGATATTCCACACTACATTCTTTACTGTTTACCAAATGACAGTATCTTAAATTAGACATGACACTAATTTGAACATTACTTAGGCCAACTTTGCCCTTACTTTATGGTTGCCGACCCCAGTTATTATTATTATTATTATTTTAACGTTTAGATCCATCACTATTTTTGACCTACATGGTCCTAAGCAAATCACCTTCCAAGTCATACTTTATTCAAGACGAGTGGTGAAAACTCGTTCAGCAAGTGACTATTACTTCTTTAATTTCAAAGTGATTAATCGTTACATGGTGAACTATGCCATTATAATGTTATTATTTGCATGTTTTACTCACGTTTCCTTCTGGCTGGAAAGTACCAGTATCTCCGCCTGAGCTCTACCATGATGATTTGACTTAATCCATCATGATATCCAATACACAACACTGAGATTCACACTTTTTACACATGATACACATATTACCACAAGTGGCCTTTACCACTGATAAACACTGAATATTAAACATTAAACACATTAACACTTTAAATTATTATTTCACAATTTATACACTTCATCTATCATTTCACATGTTGATCCTTAATCTGGATTTCACCTACGCTTGACCTCAGAGATGCGATGACTTATGATAACCGCTGGTCTCCGTGAAATCTAGTAGCGTTTTTATAGATGTTCGATCCTAGTTCCCTGCACTCCCGTTCATCTCACTGTCCTGGATAGGTGGCAATAACTTCCACTCTCCCATCACTGGAGTGCTCCTAATGCTGATGTCATATAATTGACAATACCTTCCGGTATACGAACTGTTCCAAACATTATCAGTTCCTATTCGCTGTAGCGAATTTATATCTGTGTCAGATAATAAAGCAATATCTGCACTTTGTTACCTTATGCACTTCATTATCACTGATGAAGCTTACAATTTGCCTCCATTTTCTTCAACGGCGGTACGCTGATATCTTAATAATTGGCGTGCTTACTGCAGAGCGCTTGTAGACAAAGGACTAACTTCCAACTCGAGCGACCGTCTGACGTCTTCAACTGCTTTCCAACTGAACCATAACTGACGTATAACTGACCATAACTGACCCTTGGCGTAGGGTGCTCTTCCCTTATATTGGTTTCTTGCACAAAATAGTTCACGGGACACGTGAGAGCGACTCCCTTCTTGAAATACTCCGTCTTCAGCCGAAATAACAACTGCATCTTGTTTATCTAGGCGTGGAGGTTTTAAAAACACTCGCGTGCCGGCGATCGCTTCGGCCAATTAATTACAATTAATTGCCTTAGTTCAGCGCGTGGGATGCTACGGTGGGGATTTCCCGCTGGTTGGTTAAAGTATCCATGCTCTCGAGCGTGAGTTAGGTTGTAATGCGGTCATTTTGAGAAATAGGCGTAATTTTAGGTGAAAAACCACTCCTAAATTACTCCTCCGTGAATACATTCATCTGTGTGTATGTTTCATTGCATTACAATGCTCCATTTATCTGTAATTAATTAATTTCTTGTGGGCTTGGTCCCGCCAAAGCTTTGCTCGTTGTCGACCGGTGGATTCCCGGGTCATTAATTTTGAGCTGTCTGACCGCCCTAGACGGAAATAGTTCCGTAGGCGCCAGGGCTACTCCGCCTACTTTTTAAAGTCATTTGTCAGACTTCAATACTAGCCTCTTTCGACTTCGTATGCACTGAAAACGTACATTCCCTTGCATTTTGCTTACAATTTTTCCTTTAAATTGCTATGATTTGCACCTAAATAATCGTGAAATCACGCTAGACTATTATGTGTCAGAAGACCTCTCATTGCTCTGTGGGTTCCATATAATGGCTCCCCCTTAGAGACCACTGGTTAGACCTTAGGCATAACCATTTGCCTGGTCTTCTCTGATAAGGCCCTGAGTTCGATACCAGACTGCCGTGACCAGTTGGGCACAATATATACAAATATAAGATGAGGCCATTTGATAGCCAGAGCGCAGTGGGCGGGAACCAAGAATATAGGATACCAAATATAAATGTTTCCTATTGTAAAAACACGTACAGGAATTTGTACATTATAATTAAATAGAATGTAATGAAATACCTAACATGAAAATGAAACATAAATTTTTAGGCCAAAAAAAAACATCACTGAGGTGGGATTAGAACTACCTACAATCAATTAGTTCTACAACTGTCAATCATGTTGCTCATTAGACTACCGTTTCATAACAAAATGTGTGTAACGTGGCTATGATAGCATGTATAAGCTCCAGGTAGGACGGTACTTAATATCGTCGAGCATTTGCCTTCGATAATTTCTAACGAAATCTGTCTGTAATAGATGTGCTACTATAATGATTATACATTTCTACGTTTATCAGTAGTTAACTGGAATTAGTAGATAGTCAGCCAATTCTACGCCATTGGCGTTGGGTACGACCTAACAGTCGAAAGTGGAACTTTGCTAGTCATCGTAGCACAAGATATTTCAAAATATTGCAATTTTAGTAAATGTGAAATATGACCTTGGTGATCTGAATATACGCAATTATTTTAATACACAGAAGACAGAATCAAATAAGTTAGGGCTCAGTGGGTAATGCATAACGGGCGTCGTATCTCAAGCCAACAAACGGTATCGTAGCACAATTACACGTCAAGATATTTTAGTTTTAGTGAAAAGTGAAATTTCTTCCCAATTATTTCAACATATAAGATTCCATAAAACACCCCTTGACAGCTGTAATGATATTTAATTTACGGCCTATTACATCAATGCATATAGAAAACAGCCCAATAGTGTGGTGTTCCTCAGAATATGTTAACTTATAAAAGCCCAGCCGTGAGGGGGTCCTCAGTATAATTTAATTTACTGTATATAGGTGGTTTATACTGGCAAATACTCCGAGAAACTCTGCTCCCCATTACAAGGAGGACTGCAATAGCCTACACAGTTAACAATTACAGTCTGTTTTCTAGTTATATGAATGAGGTCCGTGCTATGTACTCAGCCATGACAGCACACTTCATTACGGCAGTGAAGCCTCTTATTCTGCTCTTTTCATCGCTTTGAAAGATATTTATACAAAAAATCTGGAGCTGTCAGGATATTATTCATCATGTACCACGGTAACTCCACCAAGCTCATTAATCACCATTCCCGACTGCTCTGAATTCAATATTCACTCTGTTTTGTAGCTGCGGCCCTCATTCAGGACGTGAGGACACAGTAGTCTTCTGCGATAACATCCTTTGTTGATGTTAATTCATTGTACGAGTTCTGGACACTTTGTCATAAGCCCTGTATCGTATACTTGGATGTGTGTTGAATTTGTCAAAGCCTAGCTTACTAGCTAATTAGCCACGTAGCTGGACCAGCTGGAACCCCATAGTCTCCAGTTCACATCCCGGAAATTGTAAATCCTTGAGGGAGGAATTCATAATATCAATAGTAGGCCTAAGCTAGGCTTTGACCCAAAGGGTCCGGGCTGCACAGTATTTCGTCCAATACAATTCGTAGGTGGACAAAATTAGCTTTCGACATTTTTAAATTTACATCAATTTGTTAAGGAATAGTATAAGAATACTGTGTATAACATGTTTTATTATTATAAACCGAGCGATATTTTAATTACCTCGTTATAAACATCGAACGTAGAGAAAACGAATTCTCATATTCGATTTTCCTCAAACCTACACAAACATCGCATGCAATTGACAATCACTCGAACCATCCTAGCACATACAAAATAGTGGGATTCAATTCAATGCTACACAGGGCATTGAGTATACCAATGACAAATGAAAACAGAGAAATCAGAATAATCAAGGAAATAGCCAAATAAAAAAAATCGCAACTAGAAAACAGATCAAATTATATCCAGACATAGAAATAAAATCGTACAAAAGCCGGACAACAATGAGAAAAAATTCGCGCGGTTCCATTTCGTTAACTCGAATACATACTAAATCATGAATTTATCACGAAACATGGTATCAAAATAGCTTTCACAGCAAACAACACAATCGGCAAGTATCTGCACTACAGTAATTTAAATAAAAAAGATCCGGGTTAAGAATCAGGAGTATACTCCTTAACATGCCAACACACAGGGTGAGAAGCAGATAACATTGGGCAACCCGGCAGAAGAATGAATGCACGATACAAAGAACACAGAAATGCGATAAAATACTGGACACACTCGGCTGTATGGGAACATATGTCCGAAGCGGGACACAAATTCACCAACATAGAAACAGACTTAACAAGTAGTTTCGTGTAGAACTAAACACCTATTTTCATGTATCCTACTGGCCCTTTCCATTAAGAACTCCCCCGGCAGTTGGATTTTCTATGTGATGTATACTAAACAGCGTTTAGTACACAACCTATGTTTACACCAACACTATTACATTGAGAAAGTATGTTTTAGAATACGAATATATAAAGTCAGTATCGGTGATTAAGACTCCTTCCACGAGATGGCATCTTTCCATAACAAGCCACGGGAGCATATTTTAAGAAAAATCAAATGCACGTCTTCTATGATTTACGTAAAGTGAGATACAAAGTTTAGGACCATTATATAATGATTATTATAATAGCCTATCTTATGAATCATCTTTTCAATCGCTTGACTAGGGTACGATAAATAAACAAGTAGTTCCGTGAAGAACTATACAGCCTATTTTCATATATCCTACTAATATTAATTGCCTCTATCAACATACTAAATTTCAGTTTGAATGATGTAATAGATTCGTAGATATTGAGAACTTATAAATATTTCGGGTGGTCGCCATGTTGGACTTTTATATATGTACTGTAGGGCTTAGAGTTATGTACTGTTACATAAAGATTATTTTGTACGTGTAGTATTCAAACTTCAATCGCATGATTAGTACACAAGAAATAAAAACGAGATTTTAAAATTTCGCACAAATGCCATCTTGTGGTTTCGGAAACAATTGAAAAACATTAGATGCCAGTGGATTAATATTTGTATAAGGATTTACTGTACCAAGTTTCACTGCACTCGGATGGTTAAATTGCGAGAAACGACCATGTGAATATTTATACTTTGCTCCGCCGCCATGTTGGATTTGTGATCACCAGGTTATTGAATGTCCTATAGTGAACTTATGTCCATAGCCCCTATGGTCATTAAAAAATTCAGTTTAATTGCTGTAATAAATTCGTAGATATTGAGAACCGTCTAAATATTTCGGATGGTCGCCACGTTGGATTGTTATATGTACAGGCATTAGAGTCATGTACCTTTAAAGGAAAATTATTGCGTAGGTTCATTATTCAAACTTTCATTTCGATTGCATGAATACGACACAAGAAACAAAAACTTAATTTAAAAATTCGCACAGCCGCCATCTTGAGGTTATGTAATTAATTGAACTAAATTACATACCAGTGCATTACAATGTATATAGACATTTGCTGTACCAAGATTCATTGCGTTTGGATCATTAAATCGCGATAAAATTCTATTTAAAACTTTCAACTTCGCTTGGCCGCCATTTTCGTTTTGTAGTTAACCGGTTTTTGAATGTTTCATAGATGAACTTCCAGTAGTGCCCTTTATCTTCGTGCAAAATTTCAGGGTGATACCGGTAATAGTTTCAGAGATATAGAATGCCGGTGAAATATTTCGCACAGCCGCCATATTGAGGTTATGTAAACAATTGAACGAAGTTATATGTCGGTGCATTACAATGTGTATAAACATATACTGTACCAAGATTCATTACGTTTGGTTGGTTAACTCGCGAGAAACGTCTATTTAAAAGTCGCAAATTCGCTTGGCCGCCATGTTGGTTTTGTAGGTACCAGGTTTTCAAAGGTCACATAAGTGAACTTCTAGTAGTTTCCTCTGTCACCATACAAAATTCCAGGGTGATATCGGTAGTAGTTTTGGAGATATTAAATGCTGGTGAAATATTTCGCACAGCCGCCATGTGGAATTGGTGAGACGTAACAAAAATTGAAGGGCATGGTCGGGGTCGCCCGGAATAGTGCTATGAACTTACTGAGTTTCATTGATTTCGCTCCAGTCGTTTAGATTTTATTAGGGACACACACACACACACTCCACACACACACACACACACACACACACACACACACACGGACAAAAGGTGATCTCATGAGCCTATTTTCTCAAAATTGAAAATAGGCTAAAAAATAAGGTTTAAAATTTCGAACGGATGCCATCTTAAATTTTTGAAAACAATTAAACATGACATTTCTCTATACTAAGCTCTCTATACAGATTCACTGTTCATTGCATAGTTGCTATCGTGTGATTAGTTGACCATAAAAATAATTTGAAATATTTGAAAATCACTTGGCCGCCATGTTGTTTTTGTGTTTCTCAGTATTTTTAAAGTCGCATATACTGTATGTACTGCATTTAGTTAATAGTACTCTATCACCATAAACATGCTCTGTTTCATTGCTTATGTTCGGAGATATTGTGAACCGCTGAAATATATTGTATGAACGCATGTTGGTCTGTTTCATATACCGAATAGGCTATAGAATTATATGCCAGCAGATGAATATTCTAATTTATTTAATCGTATGGTAAGTTATACAATATACAATTCTACATGACAAGCTATTGAGCATCTACAAGATGGCGGATAAGTTAGAAATACGTATTGAATGTGCTCTTAAAAACCTTGAAGACATCGCGGAAGCCGGAGGATATATGAAAAAAGAAACGAAAGAAGACATAGCAGAAGCAGTAAGTGTTATCAGGAATTATATCTTAGCACGGAAATCAAATGTGGCTCATAATATCAATGAAAAGGACAAGTCTGAAAGACAGGTTATCGAAAAGACGATACACCAAAGAAAGGCTATTGTTAGCCAAAGAGATGCCACAACTAAGGGAGGAGAGAGCTCTCCTGCGAGACAACTAGCGACATCTAGCAACACTGAACAGAACCAGCAAAGAGTGCCATCTACCGACAACTCGCAGAAAGAAGACAACGTCACTATGGTACACAGATTACCTACTACTACAGATAGCCGACAGCCATGCTAATTCTTGGTCCCTAAGACTTCAGCGCTGTCTGGTATTTGACCGCGGTACTAGTTGAGCACGGCCGTGCGGGTAGCCTACCCGACCCCTTCCCCTCGTTCCGCTAAATATTCTCGTCCTAACTGCTCTGCCCACTTCAATGTTCCGAAAATCACAATCTTCCCAATACTTATAGCACACGTTTTTAAGTGTGGAGATAATAATATGATCTACACGAAATAAATTACATTCAAAATAGCAATAACAGTTTTTTTTAAATAATACCAAAGTGGGATATTGTGAATTCCGGAACTCTGAAATGAACAATCACAGCATTTAGGACATGACCTCATCAATAATTTACATGTTTACATTTCTTTCAATTGCAATTGGAGCATATTGCATTGACAAGAATTAGGCTACTATAAGGTCTGCAGCATATTTTTACTCAATTTAAAAAACGGTCCCTTCCAATTAACCACTGTAGGCCCAATTATAACCGATTAGTTCCGAGATGACACTAGAAAGGAAAAGTACTGGGAAGGGAGAATATTCATATCTTAAAATGCTTGATGCTGTTCGCAATAACAGGAAAATTTTAAGAGAGAATACTAAGGAAATAGGTGGTGTAACCTGATCCTCATCACACTAAAATTGTTAGTGTAATTAGTGCCAAATTCATTCGTTTCAGAAAAATAATTGGATATCACAAAATTTATATACAGTAGTTCATTTCATATTCCCTTTAAAATATATCCAGTCCACCAATTTTGAAGGGTGAAATACAGTAAGTACATGTACATAAACAAATATCATGGCACACTAATACAGTAAATTCTATGACATGCTGTGAAGGGGAAAGGAGAAATAGGACTTTCAATGAAAAACAAGAAACACACTCAATACTGCTAGAAATCTTGTTTTATTTAAAAAGTTTGTCAACGAAGAAAAAATAACAGGGAGAGCCAAAATCAAACTTGGCAAAAATACTGTAATCAAATCTGGTCCTTTTAAAATTATGTGTTGAGGCATGTTCTTCTTTCTTGCCAAGGTATAACGGTAGGCTACAGCACATGATAATGGACCTATTACCTCCTTGACGCCATGGCTGACACCGATGAACCGCAAATTCCTACAACACATGCAAGTTTGTATGTTGAAACAGTTAACTTAATAAATGTGTAATGCTTGAAATGGAGAACTTGAATTTGCTGTTATGTGTATGTTTGCACCTATTTTAACTATATTTTAAAAGAATATCTTATTGTAGAATCATTGTGTTTTTGATAATAATTTTAGGGCTTTTGATAACATATTCATTTAGCACCATATATTTGGAAGTGTATAGGATTTATATGATAATCTGTGTTATTGTGGTATCTGTAGTAGTGTGTAGGTTATACTTTCTGTAATTCAGATGAGGACTGGAAAGGTGGCAGCCATAGTTAGGAACATTTATTTTTAAGAATTTTTAATAATATGTACTAAAAAGAAATTGAAATACCAACAGGAACAGTTACAACTTCCCTGTCCACTCAGCCAAGATATTCTGCAGATCTCTCCTGTGGGCCTCAACATTATTTTATTTTATTCCTTTCGTGATGGAACTCTGGTAGTACCTTATTTCAACTCCTGGGGCACCTCCCCAAGCATGTCCCTTATAAAGCTACACACACTACTACAGTCATCACATAATCGGAGCAATTCTACCCACACCCAACTGCACGGGGCTGATGACCAAGATGTCCCAAGCCCATAAAATGAATTAACAGCAGACAAAATCAAGTCATTATGTTATTTTGTGTTGTGTTAGATTCTGACACATGTATGCGTTGCACAGAGTGCCATTTAAGCTCATGAATAGGAATGAATGAATACGACTACCCTACTTGTTTACAGATTTACAGGAGGCAGTCATGATAGGAATTACCTAGAAATTTATATTCAGTATGTGTGGGAACCCATGATAAACCACTTGCTGGGTGGCTAAGCGGAGAATCAAACCCAACATTTCCCGGTTTACCTCACTAGGCTATGTGTACCCTGTTCTTACCCTCAGACTAGAATTAGATTTCTTGACATTCAGGAATCAAACATGGACCTCAGAAGTGACAACCAAGAACTATACCACCTGGTTGGTCACATTTATTTTTAAGAATAATATGTACTAAAAAGAAATTGAAATTCCTACAGGAACAGTTACAACTTTCCCTGTCCACTCTGCCAAGATATTCTGCAGATCTCTCCTGTGGGCCTCAACATTATTTTATATGATTCCTTTCCTGATGGAACTCTGATAGTACCTTACTTCAACTTCTGGGGCACCTCCCCATGCCAGTCCCTTATACAGCTACACACACTACTACAGTACAGTCATCACGTATTACTAATTGCACAACCACAACATCAAAATTTGAAGGAGTAGGGGTCTAAGATTGCTCTTGGTAATCTGTCCAAGTGTAGTAAACAAGCATATAAAACTCAGTACAGAATTGGAAGCATATGAAATTGATGTGGCGATAGGAGTGGAATCATGGCTGAGAGAAGGGGTAGGAAATAGAGATGTATTCCCAGAAGGGTATGTAGTCTATCGTAGAGACCGAGGAAATGAGAAGGGAGGGAAGGGGGGGGGGGGAGTATTCTGGTGCAGGAAACCTACTGCTCACATGAATGATTTACCGACGAAAAGGATGAAATATTAGGATAGAATTAGTTTGTGACAATATGAAGGAGGTGGGAATTATAGGAATATATAGGCCTGGGAGAGAGAAAAGAGACATGGAAATATTTGAGAAAGTAATAGATTACACTCATAAAAACAACAACTTAATGACATGGTAATAATTGAGGGGGGGGGGGGGGCTTTAAATTTGCCAGAAGTTGATTGGAATGGAGCTGCAACGGAAGCCCATGAACAGAAACTTGCAAATAAATTAGTTTGGGAGGGAGGATTTACACAAGTAGTGCAAGCACCAACTAGGCTCAGTAACTTGCTGGCTGTATTCCTGATAAAACCAGGGAAACTTGTTGAAAAAACTCACGTATTTGAAGGAATAGGTGACCAAAAGGCTGCAATAATGGACGTTGGTCTGGTACCAAACAGGCTTAATAGGAGGGTCACACAGGACAAGAAATTCGATGAATTTGGGCCTTACCTGAAATCAAAATTTATTTCTTGGATAAGTGAAGGGAGCAATGTGGATACACTCTGGGCAAATCTTGGATTGCAGTGTCAGGTCCGGTAGTATAGAAGGTCCTGACCAGAGCCAAGGCATTCTTCGTTCATCCACGGAGTGGCAGCACTGGTCACACGAAATGAGAACGTGGCCCGTGGCACCTTCTAGTCTCTGCGATAGCATTTTAGAGGGAATCGCTCAAATCAAACGGGGAAAAAATAGAGGAAGCTATCAGCAGTCCCCATCTGAAGGTTTATTAACATTCCCAACTTATTCTTGAGTGTTTCTGAGAGAATGCTCCTGTATGTTTCTAAATATTTTAATTCTTTAGAGGGGGGATGGGTTACAGCACACAACTAATTTTCTACACCAGCCGCTACTGAGCACGAGCTGTGACTGGCTTAGACATTGGCATCCTACGTGTTGAAAAATATTGTAAGTAACGTGTAGGAATAAAATACTACCTCTAGGTATGACAACCATTACATTGGCATAGAGATGGGACTATCGACTACTTTTAACCATCGACTGACTAGTCATTCATTGGAAGAAACAATCGACTAGATAGTCGACTACTTTCAGTCGAATGGTTACCTGAATTCGCATTGCTCCTAAGCGTGTTGTTTCATGTATTCGACTGAAAGTAGTCGCTTCTAGGCAGCGTACAAAGCACGGCAAGCCGTTACCGTCTGAGTTGAGTCGTACCAACAGATGAAAATCAAACATCTCCTTAACCCACCTATTTTTGCAGACGTTAGTTTGGACTACTCGACGCTCGGCAACATGCAATTGGTCAAAGTTATTTATTTATTTTTACTGTGCTTCAAAATGGTGGTTTACGTCGTGTAGAGTGCAGCCATTATTTGCAATGTTGCACATTTCATTTAATGCAAAATGTGTGAGTAAATGTTCCCCGATACCGGTATTGATACAGGGAACATTACCTGTATGTACTGTGGATAAGTGAAGTAATAGACCAACTTAATTAACCTAAGAGTAAATTAAATCACTATTACTGAGAGGGAGTTCTTAAGTACCGGGAACAATTCCATAGCCAACATTGAAATAATCACACTTCATATTTTAATGCCAAAAAATAAATGTAAAATATGTCCATAGAGTCATAAACAAGTTAGGCTATGTGTTCACTAATTTAATCCTCTCTGAAGTACTAAGAACGTAGAGCTGAAATACGACTTGAACAAGAAAATTACGGCCTACAGTAAATACACACGAAAATAGAACACTTTAGAACAGCAACGAGGGCGAACTTTCAGTGGAGATGTTGGCAACAATGTAAATACAAAGTTTTTTTAATGCGCGCGCTATCCATGTGCTGAAGCAATTGACTACCAGAACGTAAAACTATCCGAGCGCGTTCTACATGTTAAAAGTTAAAACACAATTGGGATATGTCGTTTGCAAGCGACTTGTTTATGTTACGGTGAGTAGTCGTTGAATTCATTCGACTGTTTTTTAAAAGCAGTCAAACAAGTCGATGGATTTAACATTTTTCAGTCGACTGCTGCGGTGCTGCCCATCTCTAAACAATTGACGACCAGAATCAATTTGTACGTACGGTCAAGCTGTCCTCACAGTACCCGCTGCAATAGATGTAGAGATTCACATCACCACTCTATCTTATGATGGATACATAAAATCAGCCATAAGGCAACGGCAGTTTAACCACAGACAACGCTACAACTCTTCCATCCCTGCCCTCATGTCTTTGCCACTAACCCCTTCCCCCCTCCCACACAGCACGCCACTGCTCTGACACAGTTGTTAGGCCTGCTACAACAACTCTCAGCCATAACCCTGTAAACTACAGCTAAACCAAACCCAGAACCCCCTAATACATTTCATTTGCAGAGCAATAAAATCCATAAAACAACTCCGCAACAAGCTTCACAAAAACCTAAATTATAAACGAAAAGACTACTCCACAAACACCAAAATCAGCAAAGCTCCCTCATTTCAGCCACACTACACCTTAAACAGACATAGAAGGCATAGTCATGACCCCTTCATGGAGTAGGCTATTGTCTAAACACGATCATGTCTCCTTCAACTTTACTGAAGACTTCATAAATTCTATTAAAAAAATCATAAACTCATTCCACAAATCTTAAAATCAGTATACATCCCTAATTTCAGTTACTCTATTCATTAAACAAACATAGAAGGCGTAGCCATGACCCCTTCGTGGAGTAGGCTATTGTCTAAATCTGACCACGCATACTACAACCTTACTCTAATTCAAAATTACGGCTAAATGATCCATCTGACTGGGAGGCAAAGGTATTGACCGGCTTGCCTGGGATGATGGGCCACAAAACCGGTATCTGGAGTTCAAACATAACCTAAATATTGAATGACAATATTGAATTGTCCAATAACTTGGACAACTGGATTTAGGCTATTTCATTGAAAGAATCAACGAACTGTATAAAACTATAGGCACCTACAGGTATACTTAACTTATTAATTAAAGCTCTACAATAAACACACAGCACAATGAATTGTAGCATGAAGTTATCCTGAAGAAGTCGTTTGATTAGAACGACTACTTAAATTCGAATGATTCCATTCGCTTGGAATTAGTCGTTTGCCAACGACTTGTTTCATTCGAATGATTTCCAAAGATGGCTTTGGGATCAGTCGTTTGCAAACGACTTGTTTATGATACGGTGAGTAGTCGTTGAATTCATTCGACTGTTTTTTAAAAGCAGTCGAATAAGTCGATTGTTTTAACTGTCGACTAATTCGACTGTTTTCAGTCGACTGCTGCCCATCTCTACTTGGCATATAAGAAATGAATTATATTTATCTTGTATCTATCTATCCCACGATAATACATAATACAAGGTGAAGAGTCCTTTAAAACAAATTGTTTACTGTGATACTGAAAGAAACAATACAACACAGTGGTAATAGTTCTAGCCTGCACCTATTTGTTAATAAAATTTCATTTGATTTCACTCAGATCTCTGTTGTAGTGGCTTATTATATGTGCACCTTGTAACTTAATAGTACATTATGCAACTAGCCTATAATGACAATAATTAAGACACGAGTTTTATAATTTCCATACGAGTGTCTTAATTACAATTATAGACGAGTTGACACGACTGTTTATGTTCGACGATATTATAACTATTTTATGTTCGAACATAAATATTCATAAATATGTGTCGAGATTTCACCAGTTTTATGTACTGAAAAGAGCGCATGGAATGCAGAGAATGCCTTGTATTTGACCATGGCATCCTGGAATACCTCACTATGACACTCGCCACGCAGTGAAATTTAAAATAGGGGGCTATGGAAGTGAGCGCAGGTGCGATGCTATCCTCACCTAATTGGTCACACAACTGTTTCTTGAGCTCTGATTGGTGGGAGAAACTGTATCAAAATGAAAACTTGTACTATAATGAGCCTCATTATAGTACAGTTTTCTGACATATAATATTTAGATTTCGCCAGTGTCGAACATAAACATATTAACCAATCTTCTTTACACTGTTTTATGAGTTCACTTCAAAACTGATGAGTATTTATTTTAGTTAGACACAGAAGCTTATTTATTAATGTAATGGACATCTATGATTGATGAAACCCATAAGATTGCCTCTCTCTCCTTTCAATAAATAACTAAAATTTTAATTCTGCGATTAATGTAACTAATCCACGTGTGTTTCTATTACACAACAATTAAGGGTAACTCCAGCATATCTTCTAGAATTTTGATGTGTCTGGCGAGTGGTTTTGTTACTGCTTCTGCAGGTATCACCCTTCTGAAAGATGTATCATCATTTCTAATTCTATTCTTACTCTTCTGCCAGAAGAGAAATAGTTTTGCAACGCATGAATACAGTGCTGTAGCTGCTGAATTTTCTAAAAATAATTATGGAATGATGGCAAGAAAAATAAATATAGCCTATTCTAAAATAACAACATACGCATAAAATGAAACCATTCTGATGAACTTAATATTCTTCAAATTCAGAGTACAAATGCGTTCATCATTTGGTGCTTCGTTCATTTGTATATTTGGACCAAAATGTAGACCTCTGAAATAAATTTTAATGTTGGACTTTGCTCCACAGAACAAGAGCACACAGCCACCCATAGGACCAGTGTGTGTTAAGATTTTAGAACCTGTAATTACAGTTCTACATCAATAATGGCATTACTACATATTCGACCAACTGAATACTTGCCACTGCACCAGTAACTAACATGTTAGACACGTCATGAACCATGACATTTTTAATCTACTGCAATGTAAAATGAATTATTAACACTCCTCAAGAACTTGAGTACACATATGCAATAGGCTCATGGTACTGTATGTATCTCTGCAAGATGTAATCAAGTTGAAAACATTACGGTAACATAGACTCTTACCTGACCATTTCTCAGGAGAGTAGGCCTAATTGCCACATTCCTCTGCTATTTCGAGAACAGCAATTTACGATTTGTTTGTTCACAGAATTTGGTAGGCCTACCTGTGGAATAAATAATAGTGAAAGTTAATTAATATGTCAAGTAGAATATCACCTGTACACTGCGTCAAATTAAATATCAATTCAAAACTAGGCTACGGTATATTTTTCACAGGCACTACAGAAACAAGTTTTCACTTAAACTCTTAAAATAAGCGTACTTACTTGGCGTAGCAGAAGAAGAACTGTTCACTTCTCATTACCAAGAAGCGATTTGATGAAAGAAAGATGAGAAAGAACACAACATTAGTTTATTATAAAATAATAATATACGGCCAATATTATTTACACCATGCACGACATAAACAGAGCGTCCATGTTGGTCAATGCCGCCAACCCAGTAGAAATAATGTTTATTTAAGGATAAGTGCCGTAATTATCGTCTGTGAGCAAGATAATTGCAAGGAAATGTCAATTAGGAATTATGTGTATATTTATTGACTAAATATAGGGATATATTTGCAATTTAATTACAACGTGTATCATGCATATGTTGGCAAGGCGATATACAGCGCTCCATATGGCTGGCCGCGCAACTACACCGATGGTACCAAATAATCCCTATCTGGTTGACACCCCCTGCGAGTAGCGCCGCCGGCACACAACGAACAGAACCAATCAAGTGTTCTATCTACCGGCAACGACCAGAACAAGCAAGGAGAGGAACCTACCAACAACAGTCAGGACACAAACAGCATCCAGCAAGCGGTGTCACCTACCGACACAAATCAGAAGACTAACAGGAGCCAGCATATACCGTCCCAGGCTGTGGAAACAAATAACAATCAAAGCGTAGATACATACAGATCGCTTGAAGACAAAATCACGAAAAGGATGACCCAGCAAATACAATCAACAATGGAAAACATGTCGCAAAATATCAAAAAGATTATACGAGAGATCAGCTGTACAAATCAACAGAATCTGACACCTCAGCTAGATATTTCTAAAACAAACCCTGAAATACCATACCGCTTCGAAAGGAATGCGCAGATGCCCAACATGCGAAGAGGAACACACCCCACCCCAACGCCTATAGGAAGAAATGAGGATTACAACATAGAGGAAGATAACTTCCCAGCGATAACACATGAATCACCACAAGGCCAAAAACAGGAAACACCAACAGACAAAACAGCCGAGGAGAAGTGGACAGATGTAATCGGCAGAAGAAGTAGACAACTAGCGCGATCACAAGCTCCCATAACTGGAACAGGAGCTGAAGACAAAAACCTACAAGCTGCAGAACAGATGGCCTGGTTCTTCATAGGGAGAGTACAACAGGAAACAACAACAGAGGACATAACGAAATTCCTTACCAACAAGGAAATTAAAGGAAACCTAATCTGCGAAGAATTATCAACGAAGTGTAAAACGAAATGCTTCAAAGTGGGAATCTCATTTAAATATCTTGTAACAGTAAATAAATCACACTTCTGGCCATCAAACATCACCGTCAGTCGTTTTAAGTTTTTTTCGGAGGTACACAGGGATGTCACTCGAATAAAACACAGAACGGACTTTGGAGCAACACAAGCAACAGAGGAGAATAGAGGAAACCTACAAATAATATTATGGAACATTGAAGGCTTAAAAAACGTATTAAGCATGTCACCAACGGACTGCCTAAAAGGATATGACATAATAATATTAACAGAAACGTTCCTCACAGGCCATTGGCAACATGCAGAATATTATTGCCAGTGGCGGCTCGCACATATCGCAGTTGGTGGGACTGCATGCACAAGCATTAACTTACCTTATTTGTAGATCAGTTCCAGGCGTCGAGTCTTGAACGCGACGAATTTTTCGATGACGAGGTTGTTGAAATTCGGTATGCTGTTAATCAGACCATCTCAATAGACAGCATTCCATGTCCAGTAAGTCTTTCTTGTCCTATGGCTAGAGCCCTGCGCGGATAAAGAAAACGTTACCCACATCCGCCTCGCATCCGCAAGTTTGTTATTCGAATCTACTGGCATTAAAATAATATTTTTATTTTTTATTAAAGCAACACATCCATCTGGCCGTAAAAACCATCCGCCACAAAGACTTACATCGCATCTCATCCTCGACCCCTTTGGAGAACGGGAATAATAAGGGGTAGACATACATTAAAGCAACACATTTAGACATTTGAGGAGAAAGTCGTTCCCTTAGGCTATGTATGTCATGTGCTATGTTTAAAATGAATGTTATACAGCCAGAATTGCAACCCTTTTCAGTTTGGAGGGTTAATTATGCTTAATGACATAATTTGAATGAGATAAGCTTAATCATCATTTTACATTTGTCATGAAAGAAACATAACAATAAACATCCGGGTCCTAGTAATGATATTCAATAAGTTCGGATTGTACTGTATTCTAAAAACTATCCGCAAATTTACTCCAAACATTACCGGTATCCGCTATCCGCACATCCATGCAAACTATATCCGTATGACGATAAATGTTGCGGATATCCGCGCAGGGCTTTACCCATGGCAGTCCTGAGGTACACTTTGATCCTCTTGAGGCACGAAAAGCAGCGTTCGGGTTCAGCGGTAGCCATAGGCAGGGTGATAGCGATACGTAACAGTTTAACGACCTCTGTAGATGATGGGCCTAAGAACCAGTGAGAAGGAAACTCGAAGGTTTTACAGCTCCACCGATATTTCGAAATTCTTCTCTTCGATATAAACATTTTCTTGTGATAGTATTTAGGCTGTTTGCCATCTCTTGATGAATGCAGTACATTTGCATTTGTCTGTTGGCACAGGCTAGAGTAAAATGTGGCTTTTCACCGATGTCTCAGTCTCACTCATGGCTGTGATTATATGGAGCTACTGAGGTATGGGTGGTGCTTTGTAATAACAATCAGGGCACAGTCAGTGCCTGTGAATGCTGTGAAAGGTTCTACTCATAGGGTTAGTACTGCTGTTCTGACTCAGTGAGGAAAGCAATGGCAAACTACCTCACTCCTCTTCTTGCCTAGTACGCCTCAATATAGCACTGCCTTTGGTTTTTGTGGGTATCTACCCACATAACCTAACGGCGGTATTTTTGGGGATCCAACCAGCCTTCGGACTGACTACCTAACAGACAGTCATGGTATTATGATTCTATTTATATATTTCCTTGTTTCTAGTCACTTTTAATTGTTATGACGCTCAACCGATTGTTGATACGCCGAACTTAAGCATAACACTGCAAAATGTTACATGTTATTTAAATGAGTTCCGGAAGATGCGTGCTTCTGAATTTCTTCGCTCAGTTTTCTAAGATCTGTCACTCTCTTTTGAGTTCAGCTAAATTCTCCACCGACTATACTGTGAAATAATATACAAGTATTTGTTAATATCACGCAAGCATACTACATTAGAATAATGATCTATAATTCGCATGTTGGCAAGACTGATCCTACAAGTGTTTGAAGAAAATGCACAAATAATGGAGATGGTGGAATGCCTCCCTTTCATTGGCTAAGGGTTGATAATGGACATGGTTCTTCTAGTACCCACTAGATGCCGTGAGTGCCTACTTGAGTTCCATCCTTCTTCTACTATGATTCTCATTGCCATTCAGTGCTACAAACATAGCCTTGTTGTAGCAAAAGTTTTTCCCATTTAAACATTTTCTTGCGATATTATTATGATTATATTTATAGTTTAGTGCATTAGAATATAAGTCGTAAATTTTCTGAATACGAATTAGGGGCTGTTAGTCGCTGCCAGTATAATATTTGAGCTGTTTGCAAACTGTATACTCTATTGTTTCCAAAGATGAGTTGGCACTCTGTGGCGAAGCTGCAGGGATTGCAGCATGGAGGATATATGGGTAGAGCTGCAACTTAATGCAAAATTTTGACCCCAACTATTGCTCGACGCAAATAGTTCCAACTGACAATATGAGATGGCGCGACGATGCACTCTCGAGCGCGATCCGTCCCCGACCTGGCCTACTCGCTTCTCTCCCCTCCCGGCCCGTGCCTACCCCGCCCTTTCCCCTACTCTATCCCCCCACCTCTACTTTATATTCCTTTCTTTCTTTCTTTCTTTCATATTTTAGTAATTGGTCTAATAATAGGCGATTTCTTCCTCCCTGTGATATCAGATAGAGAAGAAAACATAGGCTCTATCAGAATAGTTGTGGATGTTTCCACAAAGCACATAGCATGACATAGGCCTACCCCACAGATATGTACAAATAGAAAGAGTAGGCTACTATACTACAATATTGAAAGTGAATTGTAAGACAAAATTACAGCTGCACTTATCACACACCAGTATTATTTGACTGTCCGTGCGGTACTTCCTATCAATCGAATTAAGAAATATCAAGTTTGAATTACGGGAAGCGTTGGAACAACCAGCCACCAGCTCTTACTTTGAATTATATCGATAGTATCTGATATCGTTTTCGAGCGCAGTGTATCGACTAAAATCGATGTGTGATTAAATATAATTCAATTTCTTCGTATAATATTGTTCGAAACCGATTGTATTCCTTTCTAAGCACTGCAACATGTATTTACTATTGATATATATTCAAATATTAATTAAATATACAACATTAACAAGAATACTCACCAATTTTCCGATTTGCTGCCATCTATAGAAGTACAACACAACTACATCGTCGTACGCGATGACAGCTAGCGTTTTTAACGTTGTCAGCAGGTACTACTACAAGGCAAGCTAGCGTTGGTACCAAACCACCCTATAAAGTTTCACCCGGTCGGATTGCAGCACCCAAAGAGTCTTTCATAGGACAACTTGGCAATGGGGGAAGTGGATTCAGGAAGTGCAATGTTAAGTTCTTAAGGTGCTGCGGAGAATGCAGCAGCCGTGGGGGAAGCGGATTTACGAGCCAGCCTGGTCTTTACTTGTGAAAAATTTAAAGAGATCTATTTAATTACACAGTTACCCCATTACTTTCAAAGTGTAAATTGATATTGTCTAATACCCTGGGGGGGGGGGCTACAGCTCTGCAGCTCCCCTTCACGAGCCGCCGCTGATTATTGCATTCATCTACAAGCGAAACAAGGAGAAAAGGGAAGACCAATAGGAGAAATAACTGTTCTCTTAAAGCCTTGGCTGACCCCAACAAAAATGATAACACAACTGGATCACTCTCTACTAATAGAAACAAAACACATCACAATTATAGGTGCTTACTTTCAACCACACACAACAGCCTTGGAGGTAATAGACGAATTAGGACAACTTATCACTCAGAGTAAACAAGACAGCCCCCTAATCGTAGCAGGGGACTTAAACTGTAGACTGGATGTACACAATTACAAAACAAAAGTAGTAATGGAAAAACTACAAGAAGATGTCCTTCTCCTATTCAATAACAGCAACATACCAACCTATATATCTCACAATGGAAAAAGCGTCATAGATGTGGCACTCATGAAAGGACAAATAAATGGAGAAATAACCCCTATCTGGTCAGCAAATCACACACCAATAAGAAAACATATCCCCATGAAAATAAAAATTCATGGCGATTGGCGAGCACACAAAAAACAAACAAAATACCTATTATCAAGAAAAATTGACGTCGGAAAAATAGAAGGACGAGCCGACCAGATAAGAAAAATAGAAACGCTTACTGAAGAATCAAGACTAGAAGAAGCGGCACAAACACTTGAAGAACTGCTAATACAAGCCGCAACCCCAAGAAAGGAACGAAAGGCGAAACAATGGTTCGATCAGGAATGCTACCTGCTAAGAAAAGAAGTATTGAAGGCCCTGCATGAACTAAAAACAAACGAGAAGAACCTTACACTCTATCAGGTATACAACAGAAAAAGAAGTCTCTATAAAACGCTCACGCGGGAGAAGAGAAGGGTATACTGGGAGCAAGAAGGAAAAAGAATCGTAGAAGAGGCTAAGAAGGACCCATACATCACTCTACGTCCTAGGAAGCAAGCGCAGACACATTATATAAACATGGAAAAATGGATGACACTTTAACAATATGCTCAACAAGGAAGGAATAACGAACACCCCAGAAAATAATCAAAGTACCTATACACTAGCGCCAACAGAATGGACTCCGCTGACAGCTAATAAAGTCCAAAACATCATCTCAAGCACCAAGAAAACCAAAGCCGCAGGACCAGACAACATTTACAGTGAGTACATAAAAGACACTGCTCACCTCCTACTACCTACATGGACAAAATTATACAATAAATGCATTGAGACGGCCTCAATACCGGAGAGATGGAGACATTCAACTATAAAAGTACTCTATAAAGGCAATGGCGATCCATATGATACAAACACATACAGAGGCATCGCTCTGGAGAATATTCCGTTCAAGATATTCACAAAAATAATCGTGGGGAGAGTCAGAGAAGAAATAGACGAGTATCTACCAGAAAATCAATTCGGATTCCGGAAAGGAAGATCAGCTGTAACCGCTATACAATTACTACTCAATAACATCAGGGAAGCCCTTGAAAGAAGAGAAAAGTTCTACGTAGTGTTTATAGACTTCACAAAAGCATTCGACCTCATAAACCGGGAACTTGTGACACAGAAGCTGGAAGAAACCCTAAACAGGAACCATGTGTGGACTGAAACCATAAAAACGATACTACAATGGAACAAAATAAGAATCTCTGACAACATATCACTCTCAGAACCGATACTTCAAACGAACGGAGTATTACAGGATGACCCAATGAGCCCGTTATTTTTCATCCTGGCAGCAGATGAAATAATGAGAATAACCCATAAGGATGACGTAGTATCGTACGCCTACGCTGGTGATATAGTGATCGGATCAAAGGACATCAGAAAACTACAAAAAGTGATAAAAGAAATGGAGGAATGGTGCTACAAACACACATTCGAAATTAAAAACAAAAATGATGGTACTTAGGCAAGGAGGAAAGATCCCAGCAATGACAGAAATCTTCATAAAGAGGCAGAAAGTAGCCATAGTAAACGATTTCAAGTACCTTGGCATTACTCTGCAAACAAGTGCCAAATGCTTTAAAAAGCATGTAATAGAAAAAACAACACAGGCAATACGGACGATGCACGAAATCAACTACATTAGGTCACTTAGCCTAGAGACGGCGATGGCACTATTTAGAGCAAAAATCATGCCTACTCTAACATATGGGATGGAAATCATTTGGCCGTACCTCACAGAGAAGAACCTATCCTCTCTAGAAAGAATAAAAGCTCTATACTGAACCCATGTACTATGGCCTCAAAGGGATTCGAATCCATGTACTTTGAGAAAGGAATGAAAGAATCATACAGTTTCTAAGGGAACGAAGAGAGATTTCAAGCCAGGATTATAGCTTAACATTGTGCAAGCGCTAGGGTCAGGTGTTCCTAAGATGAGCTCATGCCTCTTGACATTTATAAGGAGCCAGTCATGGATATAATTAGAACGAGTGGAAAGTTTGAACTGTGAGACGATGAAGCTTGAATCGGAAATTGCTCTTACGTTGCAGGAAAATGGCAACCTCGCTGCTGAGTCAGAACAGGAATAATTAAATTTAACCCGTTTACGAGTATAAAAATAAGTAAACAGATACAGTACGGTGAATCATTTTGGATTAGATTTTTGTGTAAAGAAAAACCTTGTAATAATAGTCCAGGAAAGAACTGCAAACGCAAGTATACGTCATAGGGGAGTCACCGAGACCCAAAGAGTGGGAGAATTAAAAATGAACAGCACCACCCACACAGTTGAGGACGAGAAATTAATTAATATCTCGGAAATGCACGATCGATTTCCATGCACAGGAAGATTATTTTACGTTTGGAAGACGAGCTTCCTGGAGATATGATTTTTATAATTGTGCGACAATTAGTTCAAAAGTTGGTCACGAAAAGGACTAGGATTTTATCTTCTTGTGACTGAAAGGTATAAAACTCCTGGCCTCACCAAGCCAATCATGCAGTATTAGTCCGTCCAGGGAGGGCGTTACGCTGGAGCATCATAATCATGCAGTCTACGAGCATTCCGTGAGCGGAAGTGCTGCACCACATCGTATACGCAGTATTCAAGAGCCCGTGAGGGGAACGTCACTCTGTATCAGACATCGATCCAGAACCTGAGGGAGGTTACTTTGATCACAGTTCGTCATAGCACGTCTTGATGTAGGCAGTTCGCGCTACAATTTCAAGTAGTTAATTCAGAAACACAGTTCGACAAGAGACTCCTGTGGGAGGCTATGCTACCAGTTCGCCGTGTGTAGATCAGTTACGATATAAGTACGCTACGCTGATGGTTAGCAGTTCGAGACTTTGAAGAGTCCTAAATTATAAAGAACATTAAATATACGGACTTTAAAGCAATATCGCCAAAGTAAGATACAGCGATCAGTAGGGAACTTCGAGTTCCAGAAGAATACTAGTTCGATACAGTTACGAAGTTATAAGAACTCCAACAAACAAACGGCGTTACGTCTAGTAAAGACATTGTTAACGACATTAAGTCCTGTAAAGTACAAGAATAAATAGTGATTACGGTCGTGAAAGATAGAAGTTCTAGCAAAAGGAACTTAGGAACGTAGGTTCGAAACCAGAGGGAAAACGTACTCTAGTGAGAATACGTCAAAAATAGACGATAGAGAGTATACGGTCCTCGAAGGGAGGCCAAGATATAGAAACTATAGGGTACGATAGACAGTGTACGGTCCTCGAAGGGAGGCCAAGATATAGAAACTATAGGTGCGATAGACCACCATATATAAATAGAGGTGACGGCAAAGTAAAGACATTTATCGCCTAGTTAAAGCAGATCAAGTAAAGCCGAGTAATAGACAATAGAAGCGGTTTTGAGAGACTGAAACCAGTAGTTTCCATCGTAGGAGAGAGAAACTTTGAACGAGTAATATCACACGTCCAATGCAGGTCGATAGGATCCACATCAGGGATCGTCAACAGCTGATAGAAATCGTCCAAATCGTTGAGATACGCCCGTGTGATAGAAGTGAAGTGTAAATATTGTAAGAAAAAGAATAAGAGTATCATTTTAAGTGTTTTAGGTAAAGTGAAAGCGTTTTATGCAAAGTGATATGTGTTATAATATGTACCAGAGTAATATTTTTAGTGTTTTAATGTGTGTTCAAAACGGATACACCAGTATATTAAAAATGTTGTCAGTGTTAAATATAGTGAATATGTGTCAAGAAATTTCTGTACATAAGATGAGTTTGTACAATATGGAGTAAGTCAAGAAGGTGGGCCAAAATGTCACATCAAACGAGAATAAAGGTCAGAAGACGACCTTAGACATGTGAGTAAAGATTTTCATTATGTTTTGGTGTCGGGAAAAATTTTTGTGTACAATTCCACCGGAGTTTTGAGTAGAAGGGATGTTTTTAAATGAATAATAACTAAATAAGAACGCGATCTGAACGAAAATAAAGTTTTAAGCAATAATAAATAATTATGTGAAATAATAAATCCGGTAGAGGAAATGCATGGAATAAAATGTCAGTATTTAATGAATGTTATAAAGGCAAGCGTGATAATAATAATTATAACAAAGATATTTACATAAAGGTAAATTTGAATTATATGAAAGAAATAGCTTTTGAGCTTTTGTAAGGAATGTAATCATAAGAATAACAGGGTAAAGAAATCTAAATAAAGATTAAATTGAAGGATATAAAAATAGAGAGCGTTGAAGCCTTAACAAATGTATAAGACATGAGGTAAATGCATGTTCTTAAAAATGGAGCGATTTATTGTCAACGGAAAAGATTAATATAAGAATTGAGATATGTATCAATTGTTACTATGAAATTTATCAGTTCTTTGGAAGGCAGTCGGCCATAAAGTAATGTGTAGCGTAATGGAACGCAATTAAATAAAAAGTCACGCTAGGAACGCGTAAAAGTTAAAGCACTTGGTAAATTACTTATGGAGGGTAGTTGATTGCAGTGAAGTGAGATATGTTGTAAGTCCTCTAAATTGTGACGTAGA
Source organism: Meconema thalassinum (assembly GCA_946902985.2). Classification (NCBI taxonomy): domain Eukaryota; kingdom Metazoa; phylum Arthropoda; class Insecta; order Orthoptera; family Tettigoniidae; genus Meconema; species Meconema thalassinum. Next base: position 306,899,077 of record OX336390.1, read on the forward strand.
TCACGAGGCCATGTGTGTGTTATATTGAAAAGGGAGCTAATGTATGGTATTATTGAGCGTAGGTCATGTGGGCCACGGCCGACCTTAAATCGCATTTTGTATAAGTCCTCTAATATGGAAATGGTTCCCGAGGCATGTTAAGAGATTCGAACCTAGGATCCTCTTGTTGTTATAGCCCCTTTTTATTCGTCGTTGAATGTGTATTACTCTTCCCAATCAATGAGGACCCTCTCATAATTAATAAATGCCAAGGTTACGAAAGTGGTTTATGAACCAATAATATTGTTGAATGAAAATAAGTGAAGTAAAAGCCAGGTCTCTCCTTAGAACTGAGAATAATGTGAATGTTTGTTTTAAAAGCATTGAAGAGAGCTCCAACCGTAGGCTAGGCAGGGAGCCGCTCTCCCTGTCATAAATCACGCTCGAGTATAATGGCCTGACCCTCCAAGAGCGAGGTTGGGTAAAGATCGTTTTGTAAGCGGTGTTAAAGACACCGTGAGTGTTTAAAGTTGTTAATGACCCGGGCGTTGAACCGAGGTCCTTGTAGATTGATATTATCGCTTGCCAGTTCAGATCGTAGTTTTCTTATGTGATAATAGTCTTATAAGACAAATGAATTAAATAAAAATCCCTATTGTAATGTTGTATGAAAAATAAGGAATCCACGAGTTTTGTGAAGATAACTAGATTCGGGAGTAATCATAGTTTTTGACTTTGTCAAGTAATCTTTATAACTCTGGAGTACACAAATGGTTTCCCGATCACCGTAGTGAATTTGCAAACTTGAGAGAGATAGTAAATCCTGAGAATATGTGAAATGCCCAAATATTGAAGTGAATAATTAACATGTAATTTTAAATGTAATTATATATTGTTTTGATGATAAGAAAGGATACAAATAAATTCTTGAGGTGTACAAAAGTATGACACCATTATTATGGAAAAGTATCGAGCCAAAGGAGCTCGTAGTTATATGGACTTTAAGATAAGTACTTTTTGGAAGTGAAAATAATCGTGAATTGTTGGTTTTAAAGAAAACATGTGTTTTATTCTAAATATTGTTTTATTTTATGCTATTCCTTGTTCACTTTGAACAAGTAGAATAATATTGGTCAGTAGTTTATTTGTTTTATTGTTTGTAGCGCCATAATTTTGATTAATTAAATGTGTTAAAATAGGAGTTGATTTTGTTGTTATTTTTGCAAGTGTATCCTCTATTTAATCCAAAATATGTAAGTCACAGAGTGGGAGAACTTACCGCAGCCCCGAAAAATCCCGAATTGAGCAATGCTGGCATACTGTGATTTGCATATTTCTTGCTAAAAGGGCACATGGGGGTGTAGAAATAATGTGCTTGGATTAATAAGTAGAGGAACACTAAAGACGGTCGATTCATGTAAAAGTAAAGTAAAGTAATGATAGGAGTAGCTACAACGTGTAATAATATTTAACTGACCGCATGGGTCCCTAGAAACTCACACCGAGCAGCCCTGGATTAAATAAACAACCCCCTACCAGACATTTAACATGGCGCCCAGTACGCAGGGATGAGTTTTCCTAGGGAAAACCCGAGTTCTCTCGAAAAATCAAAATTTTCATTTTTTTGAAAAAAAAAATGGTTTTTCGAAATTTTGAATTTTAAATACTTCCATAAAGGTCTTTGAGTTTGAATAAGAATATCCAAAGGGTACGGTGTAGTAAAAACCCGTACCAAAGTAAATTTTTGAAGAATTGGGACACAAAGGTTCAGATTACTATCTCTCAAGCATGTTTTAGCGATGTGGCATTAGTGGCCCACTATATTCTAATAAGATGGCATTGAGTGAAGAGATGCAAAGGCTTTTTGAGGCTATAAAAGCCGATAGCAAAGAAAAGTTGGAGGCCATAAACAATAAATTGGGAACAATAGACAATACATTGGGCCTCCAAATGGATGAAAATAACAAAGTGTCCGAATCCATAAATGAGAGTCTAGAGTCACTAAAAACTGATAGTGCTAATATGGGAACTAAATTAGTAGATATCGAAGCTAAAAGTGATAACATGGGAACTAAACTAGAAGCTATCGAAACTAATAGTGATAGCATGGGAATTAAATTAAAAGCTATCGAGGCCGACTGTATAAAAATCAACGATGAACTGAAGGCTAAGATAGAAGAGATTAAGACAAAAAGTGGGGAAAATATTGCGGAACAGTTGGAAGTTGTAAAAGAGGAGACGTTAAAGTCTATAAGAGCCGACAGTCAAACCAATAATAATGTACTGAAGGCTGAAATAGAAAGGTCAATAGATACTGAATTTCAAAGTTTTGACGCGGGGTTGGAGACTAAGTTAAATGAGTCAAAAAGGGAATGTCAAGAAAATTTTGGAATTTTAAATAAAAGTTTGATTTCCATGGAAACTAAATTAAGTAGCATGGAAGGAACGTGCAAAAAGAATGTAGACGAGTGTAAAAATGAACTTGTAAACCAGATCCAAGGTGTGCAGAAAAAGTTAGAAGATCAGATAAAATCTAACAGCGATATCTGTAAAACATCCCGGGATGAAATAAAACAAAGTGTGAATGAGCTAGGAACCCGATTTGGAAAGGTTGAGGAGAAAGTAGGAACCCTCGAGAACAAAATCGGTGTAGTTCAGACCGAAGTAACTGAGATGAAGAATCAAAATCAAAAGGATGCGCGGGATATGAAATGTAAATTTGAGCTGTTTACCGGGCAGGTAGATGATAACTTAAAGAAGTACGAGGGTGAAATAAATCGAAGATTAGGTATATACGAGGGGCATCTCCAGAGTGAAAGAAAACAACGAGAGGACGAAAATAAGGAAAATACCCATAAGATAGATGAAATAAGTCAGGGTATTAGTGATGTTCAGGAAACCATCGGAACATTAAAGCTCCAAGTAGGAAAAACTCATACTGAAGTAAATAAGGTCCAAGATGAAATGATGAGATTATTTAAGAGCCAAGGGAAAACTGAAGAAAGGCTTGACGGAATTAAAATAGATATGGTCAAAGGACAAAGAGAGATGGAGAAAAAGATAAAGGAAATACGAGAAGACCTAGATACCAAAGGTGACGTTAAACCAGAAATTATAACACAACAGGTCAAGGTCATCAAGAAAGAGGTAGAAGAACACTTAAATGAAATCAGGAATAGCTTCAGGGACGACAAAAACCAACTCAAACGAGAACTGGAAACCAGTAAGAAAAATCAGGAAGAAATTCAAAATGAATTAGGATCCCGGTTGGAGAGGACTGAACATAAGAACAGTCAAATGGAAATCCAACTCATGGCTAATGAAGAAAGTGCCCGAAGGGAAAGGAAGTTAGAATTTGAGAATCAGGAGGAGTTTCCAAAGACAGGATGGGTAGATTCCCGTGAACAAGGCACAGATACCGATAGGGACTTAGGAGGGGAGAGCCCTTATAAGAACCCAGGATATCCGATGGCGATGTCAACCCCATACATGAACCAGACAAATGGTCAGATAATAAACATTATCAAATCGAATGAGGACAGACCGGTAAAATTTACGGGTAATAACATGTCAATTACTCCAAAATACTGGCTAAAGGAAGTCGCAGAGTACTTAAACGAAATGAAGGTTCCTCAGGATTGGAGACTGAGAGCTATTGAGAAGCTGTTGGCAGGTGATTGTCTCACCTGGTTCAGAAGCTTCAGGTACACCTTTGATACGGTGGAAGGCTTTAGGGAAGCCTTTTTAAAACGATATTGGGCAGCAGACGTCCAGGAGAATTTGAGGCTAGATCTGTACTCTAGGAAGTACAGCACAAATGCACCAACTAAGTACTCGGAATTTTTTACCTCTCAGCTGTGTAAATTCCGCGAACTTGACATTGCTCCAGCTGAGAACGACCTGTGTGCCGCCATTGCAAGACAACTTCCATATGAGATTCAGAGGCTGTTAATCTCATCCAAAGCCAGAAGTGCTGTGGAAGTGGAGAGCGTACTACGTCAATTAGACATGACGACGTCACACGTAACTCCTAGGCACCAAAGACAGACTGAACAGGTACACATGGCCAGCAGTCAGGAAACCAGAGAAAAACCATCGACCAGGAATCAGTCCACCAGCACTGATATTCAAGGACTAGGTCGAGAGTATGGGCACCAAGAGCCTAGAGGAATACAGCCATACCACAGAGGAGGATATCGAGGAAGAAATCCTAGGAACACGGGTTATAGGCAACAAGAGAGCCGACCCTATAAAAATAACCATCAGAGGCAAGAAAACAGAAAGAAATGGGAGAATTATCCCAGAAGGAACGTAAGGCCGGAGGATAGGGATGATGAATATCGGGCCGAGATAGAGGAAATATATCAGGAAAGTCTTCGTTATATGAACGAACGACCAGACGAACCTGAAAGGCAAAAAGTCCGTTGGAGTGAGGCAATCAAGAACCGGAAATCACCCGACCGACTAGATGGAGCTCAAAGCTTGGAACTACAAGCTCAGTTAAAGAATGAGGGAAAAGGGAGCCCTCAGGATAAAAAAAAACTCCAAATTTAAATCGTCAAAAGTGGAAACATACCAGGAGCTGGGAGGAGGTAGAAATTGTGAATTGGATAGCAAGACCAGATGAGCTAATTAATGAGGATGTGGAAGGAATCCCACCTATCAAAAGAGAATTACCCATTATTATGCTCAGGATAGAAGGATTACTGGTCAGGGCATTGATTGATACCGGATCAACAATAAGTTTAATTACGCAAACCCTTCTGAATGAATTGGAAACAAGAGGCCGCGTATTAAAAATCCCCACATCAAGTGTAAAGATTAAGGGAATTATCCCTGAAAAATCTTTAACATGCAAATTTCAGGTATACATTGATCTGATCATGGGTAACACTGAAATTTCGCAATGCTTTTTGTTGGTAAATCAATTACCGTATAATGTCATATTAGGTATTGATTTTATCCGTGAGAACAAGGTCATCTTTGACCTAGCGCAAAATTGCATTAGAATTCAAAGAGAGGATGTGGATGAACAAAACATTAACCTACAGGAACAGGATGCGAAAATAGGAGAACAGGTATGGCATGTGGAAGAAGTAACAGAAGAAGGTTGCAAGGACATAGAAAAGATATTTGAAGTCCTCAACATAGAACTCGAAGATAATTTGGAAACTGAGTTCGAGACCAACCTGTCAGGAAAAGTAGAGGAAGCTAAAGTGAGCCTCGAAAATAAGGAACAATTAAAGAGATTATTATTGAATTTTAGGGGCGTATTTGATTCCAAGCCAGGGAAGATTGAAAATTTTAAATACGCGTTCCAAGTCAATGATTGGGCACCGTTCAGACAAAAACCATACCCGGTTGCGGAAAAACATTACCCACAAACTAAGAAAACACTGCAGGAGATGATGAGTGCAGATGTTATAGAAAAGATGGCGACACCATATGTTAGTCCATTAGTGATTGTGAGTAAACCGGATGGCTCAGTAAGGGTGTGTCTAGATGCCAGAAATTTAAATGCAAAAATCATACCAGAAAATGATTCGGCACCACCCATAAAAGAAATACTGAGGAAGTTCAAAGGCAAGAAGATTTTTACAAATATTGACATGACTTCTTCGTATCATCATCTCGAACTGGAAGAGAAAACCAGCTTGTTAACTGGATTTCAGTTCGACCAACAAACCTATTGTTTTAGGAGATGTCCATTTGGATTGAAGACCGCGGGATCTGCCTTAATAAGAGCGCTTGATCGAAACCTGTCAGAGGAAGTGAAAGAGTGCACTATCCGTTATGTGGATGATATTTTGCTTACCTCGGAGAACATTGAGGAACATTTAGAAAAATTGAAGAAATTATTGGAAGACTTAAGAAGGGCAAATTTTAAAATCAATTTAAAGAAGTCAAATTTCTGTCAAAGGCAAGTAACATTTTTAGGGCATGTGATTGATAAGGATGGTGTTAAACCAAATCCATGCAAATTGGAATCGATAAGGGATTTTCCAAGGCCGTTGAAGGTGAAGAACGTTCGCCAGTTTTTGGGATTGATTGGTTTCTTCTCAGGACATTGTCCATCATACACAAAAACTGTTGCACCACTACAGGACCTTCCGAAGAAGGGGGGCAAGTGGAAATGGACGGAGGAAACAGAAAAAGCATTCGTGGAGGCCAAGGAAATGCTTTTAAACTATGTGAAGCTAGGATATCCTGATTTTAATCAGCGATTTATAATTCAAACAGATGCATCCCAGATTGGAATAGGGGCATTGCTATATCAGGAAAACCCGGATAACCCTGATAAGAAAAATTATCTAGCTTTCACAAGACGGAGACTGAAACCACACGAGAAAAATTATACGATCAGCGAAATCGAGCTGTTAGCGATATTGCACGCGCTGCAATATTGGCGAAAGATCGTATATGGGTTTCAGGTCCTTTTAAGAACGGATCATAAAGCCTTAACCTTTTTGATGAAGACTGATTTATCCAGTCAAAGGTTGATGCGTTGGGCTTTATATATTCAACAGTTTGATGTAAAGAGAGAATACTGCCCAGGAAAAGAAAATATAGTTCCAGACTATTTAAGTAGACAGCCAGATTCCACAGAAGAGGAAGTAATGGCTATTGATTTGGAAGACAGGGTTCAGCGTACTCTAAATGAGTTAAGGAACATTAGCCAACGGCAACGTGAGGATCCATGGATGAACATGCTCATATCCTTCCTTGAGGGAAGCTTGATAAGGGGAACACCAGCGTACACAGAAGCTAATAAGATAGCTCAAGATTACACATTTTATAATGGATTATTATATAAGTTTGTGGACTCTGACCATACACGATTAAGGATTGTTGTACCTGCAATTTTGCAGAGGAAAATAGTATGGTTAGCCCATAGATCGTTCGGACATATGGGAGTCGACAAAACAGTCTCGATGCTGAAAGAAGCATTTGTATGGCCGAGACTGAGAGAAACTGTAAGGGACACGCTAAAGACATGTGATCTATGTCAAAGGATCAAACCAAATGCATTTCTTATGAGACAAAAGCCTATACCATTGTTGCCCGAAAGGCCAGGTCAAATCATATCTATTGATAACTTCGGACCTTTGCCTAAGGCAAGAAGAGGAAATCGACACATAATGGTGGCTATGGATGTCTTCACTAAAATGGTTGTCCTTGCTCCCATACAGAAGACTAGTACCAAACAGGTGTTAAAACGACTCAAAGAAAAAGTGATACCGATTCTGGGTAAACCTGAGAATTTGTTGTCGGATCACGGTAGTTGTTTCACCAGTGTAGAGTTCAGACGAGAATTAGAAAGACTTGGAATACGTCAGATTTTGTCAAGTATTCGCCATCCTGAGGCAAATCCTGTAGAAAGAGTGATGAGGGAGACGGCCAAGTATTGTAGAATATACTGTGCCGAAGAAAATTGGAAGTGGATAGATATCTTGGATATTATCGAATTTAGTATAAACAACACAATCCTTGAATCTACGGGAGAGATACCAATAACGTTACATCGAAATGAGCAACCAGAGAGACCTTGGAGTCTGGTAATTCCTAGGCCAGGAGACGCTCAGCCTGGAAGAGATGTACGTATAGGAAGAGCCTTTGAGCATCTAAAAACTCAAGCCGACATGAGACAAAGAAGAAATAGGCACAAGAGGTATCATCGGCCATTATTAGCAGGAGAAATGGTGTTAGTAAAAAGACCAGCCATTTCGGATCCAGGGAACCGCGTGTACAAAAAGTTCCAGAAAATGTACCACAGACCGTATCAAATAATAAGGGATTTGAGAAATAATGCCTATAGAATTCGGCACTGTGAAACGAATCACGAAGTGACCATGAATTCAGCAAATTTAAAAGTGTATTACCCTCCCGAAGACTTCGATGAAGCCAATGAACAAGCCCTGGTTATGGAAACCTTTAGAGATGAAGAATCCACTTTTGATAGAAACGAGAATGAGATAGAAAAAGGAAACAGAGCTCAAACATTCGAGTGCGAATGCGAATTGGAGAAATTATATTGGGAAATAAAAGAAATAATTGATTTTATTGAAGAAGAAATTTTCAATTTAAGGAAGGAGAATGATGAAATAAAGGAACGGGTAGGGATAGACCACACCCGTAAAGAAGAATGAGGTTCTGGAAACCTAAAATCCAGATAAATGAAAGGGGGAAAGAAAGGGTAGGGACAGAGCGTACCCAACCGACACAATTACCGGATATGACTTAAAAAGATGAAAGAAATCAAATTATCGTGGGATTTTTAAGGAAGAAAAATCAGAAGGTACGAAGAACGTTATGATGGCTTCGACATTTAAAAAGGAAAAATAAGATTTTTTTTGGACAATTAAAATAAATTTTCTCAAAATTTCTCGGAAATGTATTTACCTAAGAAGGGAGAGATGAACCCATGTACTATGGCCCCCAAGGGAGTCGAATCCATGTACTTTGAGAAAGGAATGAAAGAATCATGCCTACTCTAACATATGGGATGGAAATCATTTGGCCGTACCTCACAGAGAAGAACCTATCCTCTCTAGAAAGAATAAAAGCTCTATACTGAACCCATGTACTATGGCCTCAAAGGGATTCGAATCCATGTACTTTGAGAAAGGAATGAAAGAATCATACAGTTTCTAAGGGAACGAAGAGAGATTTCGAGCCAGGATTATAGCTTAACATTGTGCAAGCGCTAGGGCCAGGTGTTCCTAAGATGAGCTCATGCCTCTTGACATTTATAAGGAGCCAGTCATGGATATAATTAGAACGAGTGGAAAGTTTGGACTGTGAGACGAAGAAGCTTGACTCGGAAATTGCTCTTACGTTGCAGGAAAATGGCAACCTCGCTGCTGAGTCAGAACAGGAATAATTAAATTTAACCCGTTTACGAGTATAAAAATAAGTAAACAGATACAGTACGGTGAATCATTTTGGATTAGAGATTTTTGTGTAAAGAAAAACCTTGTAATAATAGTCCAGGAAAGAACTGCAAACGCAAGTATACGTCATAGGGGAGTCACCGAGACCCAAAGAGTGGGAGAATTAAAAATGAACAGCACCACCCAAAAATATCTCGGAAAGGCACGATCGATTTCCATGCACAGGAAGATTATTTTACGTTTGGAAGACGAGCTTCCTGGAGATATGATTTTTATAATTGTGCGACAATTAGTTCAAAAGTTGGTCACGAAAAGACCTAGGATTTTATCTTTTTGTGACTGAAAGGTATAAAACTCCTGGCCTCACCAAGCCAATCATGCAGTATTAGTCCGTCCAGGGGGGCGTTACGCTGGAGCATCATAATCATGCAGTCTACGAGCATTCCGTGAGCGGAAGTGCTGCACCACATCGTATACGCAGTATTCAAGAGCCCGTGAGGGGAACGTCACTCTGTATCAGACATCGATCCAGAACCTGAGGGAGGTTACTTTGATCACAGTTCGTCATAGCACGTCTTGATGTAGGCAGTTCGCACTACAATTTCAAGTAGTTAATTCAGAAACACAGTTCGACAAGAGACTCCTGTGGGAGGCTATGCTACCAGTTCGCCGTGTGTAGATCAGTTACGATATAAGTACGCTACGCTGATGGTTAGCAGTTCGAGACTTTGAAGAGTCCTAAATTATAAAGAACATTAAATATACGGACTTTAAAGCAATATCGCCAAAGTAAGATACAGCGATCAGTAGGGAACTTCGAGTTCCAGAAGAATACTAGTTCGATACAGTTACGAAGTTATAAGAACTCCAACAAATAAACGGCGTTACGTCTAGTAAAGACATTGTTAACGACATTAAGTCCTGTAAAGGACAAGAATAAATAGTGATTACGGTCGTGAAAGATAGAAGTTCTAGCAAAAGGAACTTAGGAACGTAGGTTCGAAACCAGAGGGAAAACGTACTCTAGTGAGAAAACGTCAAAAATATACGATAGACAGTATACGGTCCTCGAAGGGAGGCCAAGATATAGAAACTATAGGGTACGATAGACAGTGTACGGTCCTCGAAGGGAGGCCAAGATATAGAAACTATAGGTGCGATAGACCACCATATATAAATAGAGGTGACGGCAAAGTAAAGACATTTATCGCCTAGTTAAAGCAGATCAAGTAAAGCCGAGTAATAGACAATAGAAGCGGTTTTGAGAGACTGAAACCAGTAGTTTCCATCGTAGGAGAGAGAAACTTTGAACGAGTAAAATCACACGTCCAATGCAGGTCGATAGGATCCACATCAGGGATCGTCAACAGCCGATAGAAATCGTCCAAATCGTTGAGATACGCCCGTGTGATAGAAGTGAAGTGTAAATATTGTAAGAAAAAGGATAAGAGTATCATTTTAAGTGTTTTAGGTAAAGTGAAAGCGTTTTATGCAAAGTGATATGTGTTATAATATGTACCAGAGTAATATTTTTTAGTGTTTTAATGTGTGTTCAAAACGGATACACCAGTATATTAAAAATGTTGTCAGTGTTAAATATAGTGAATATGTGTCAAGAAATTTCTGTACATAAGATGAGTTTGTACAATATGGAGTAAGTCAAGAAGGTGGGCCAAAATGTCACATCAAACGAGAATAAAGGTCAGAAGACGACCTTAGACATGTGAGTAAAGATTTTCATTATGTTTTGGTGTCGGGAAAAAATTTTGTGTACAATTCCACCGGAGTTTTGAGTAGAAGGGATGTTTTTAAATGAATAATAACTAAATAAGAACGCGATCTGAACGAAAATAAAGTTTTAAGCAATAATAAATAATTATGTGAAATAATAAATCCGGTAGAGGAAATGCATGGAATAAAATGTCAGTATTTAATGAATGTTATAAAGGCAAGCGTGATAATAATAATTATAACAAAGATATTTACATAAAGGTAAATTTGAATTATATGAAAGAAATAGCTTTTGAGCTTTTGTAAGGAATGTAATCATAAGAATAACAGGGTAAAGAAATCTAAATAAAGATTAAATTGAAGGATATAAAAATAGAGAGCGTTGAAGCCTTAACAAATGTATAAGACATGAGGTAAATGCATGTTCTTAAAAATGGAGCGATTTATTGTCAACGGAAAAGATTAATATAAGAATTGAGATATGTATCAATTGTTACTATGAAATTTATCAGTTCTTTGGAAGGCATTCGGCCATAAAGTAATGTGTAGCGTAATGGAACGCAATTAAATAAAAAAGTCACGCTAGGAACGCGTAAAAGTTAAAGTACTTGGTAAATTACTTATGGAGGGTAGTTGATTGCAGTGAAGTGAGATATGTTGTAAGTCCTCTAAATTGTGACGTAGATCACGAGGCCATGTGTGTGTTATATTGAAAAGGGAGCTAATGTATGGTATTATTGAGCGTAGGTCATGTGGGCCACGGCCGACCTTAAATCGCATTTTGTATAAGTCCTCTAATATGGAAATGGTTCCCGAGGCATGTTAAGAGATTCGAACCTAGGATCCTCTTGTTGTTAAAGCCCCTTTTTATTCGTCGTTGAATGTGTATTACTCTTCCCAATCAATGAGGACCCTCTCATAATTAATAAATGCCAAGGTTACGAAAGTGGTTTTTGAACCAATAATATTGTTGAATGAAAATAAGTGAAGTAAAAGCCAGGTCTCTCCTTAGAACTGAGAATAATGTGAATGTTTGTTTTAAAAGCATTGAAGAGAGCTCCAACCGTAGGCTAGGCAGGGAGCCGCTCTCCCTGTCATAAATCACGCTCGAGTATAATGGCCTGACCCTCCAAGAGCGAGGGTGGGTAAAGATCGTTTTGTAAGAGGTGTTAAAGACACCGTGAGTGTTTAAAGTTGTTAATGACCCGGGCGTTGAACCGAGGTCCTTGTAGATTGATATTATCGCTTGCCAGTTCAGATCGTAGTTTTCTTATGTGATAATAGTCTTATAAGACAAATGAATTAAATAAAAATCCCTATTGTAATGTTGTATGAAAAATAAGGAATCCACGAGTTTTGTGAAGATAACTAGATTCGGGAGTAATCATAGTTTTTGACTTTGTCAAGTAATCTTTATAACTCTGGAGTACACAAATGGTTTCCCGATCACCGTAGTGAATTTGCAAACTTGAGAGAGATAGTAAATCCTGAGAATATGTGAAATGCCCAAATATTGAAGTGAATAATTAACATGTAATTTTAAATGTAATTATATATTGTTTTGATGATAAGAAAGGATAAAAATAAATTCTTGAGGTGTACAAAAGTATGACACCATTATTATGGAAAAGTATCGAGCCAAAGGAGCTCGTAGTTATATAGACTTTAAGATAAGTACTTTATGGAAGTGAAAATAATCGTGAATTGTTGGTTTTAAAGAAAACCATGTGTTTTATTCTAAATATTGTTTTATTTTATGCTATTCCTTGTTCACTTTGAACAAGTAGAATAATATTGGTCAGTAGTTTATTTGTTTTATTGTTTGTAGCGCCATAATTTTGATTAATTAAATGTGTTAAAATAGGAGTTGATTTTGTTGCTATTTTTGCAAGTGTATCCTCTATTTAATCCAAAATATGTAAGTCACAGAGTGGGAGAACTTACCGCAGCCCCGAAAAATCCCGAATTGAGCAATGCTGGCATACTGTGATTTGCATATTTCCTGCTAAAAGGGCACAATACATAAAGAGAGCGATCGGAGTATCCAAGACAACAAGATCAAGACTCGTCTACCTTCTAGCACGAGAATCCTTCCTCATTGAAGACTTCAGAACACACCTGAACCTGCCCAACACCAGAGCATCAGAAAATCTCCTAGCAACACTCAACAAAAAAAGAGAAGACACCCCTCCAGAATTCTTTGGAACTGGAGCTATGATAGACCGGACGTGGACAACATCCAGCTTCGAGATGAGGCACGTGATCACAAGACTGGCAGTACATGGTTTCCACCATCTAATTTATAACAACACCTCATAGTATGAACCGACAGAGACATGTAAGTGCGAACTATGTGGATACATGTGTGAACGTTACCACCTAGAACTCTGCGCCAAAAGAACAAAAACAATTAAAGAATATGCAAACCAAGGCCCAAGCGCGCGACTACAGTGTATATAAATGTATTATTTCTTTTCTTTGTGTATGGCTATTTAGCTGCAATAAATATATTATTATAACAAGCTATATTAAAATTTTAAAGTGCATCCTTCTCAACCATTCGGTTAAGTCGGGTGTGAGAGCGAACAAATCGTCTGGAATGCCAGGGTACGAATAAAGAGGACAACGTTGGACCAGATGTTCGATCTCTGTTCTTTCAGGTTACACTCACACATAGGTGAGCTGTTCCAGCCCCACTTGTACCTGAAATAATTGCTGCAACCATGTCCAGTCCTCAGCCTGCTGATGCGGCACCAGAAGTTCCTCGGTAAGTCAAAGCCGTTTGGTTTCTTCATGGGATCAAGATGGTGGGCACTTGTTCCCAATGTTTTAGTTGACCACTCATGCTTCCAGCCTTCATTTAGGTCAAATCCATCAGCAATGAGTTGCCCCGCAGTGACACTTACTGGTCTTCTAGATTTCAGTCGTTGCTGTGATGGATGGCAGAATTCTTGGCGCAATGGCAAAGAGGGTGAATCAAAGTTTTTCTTAGCTTCCCTTAGTAGAGCTAGCTTCCTCCGTAAGTGTGGTGGAGGGATGTGACTCAGCTTGGGTAACCAGTGACATGGAGTTGATTTGATCGAAGCAGTAATGCAACGCATTGTATCATTCAATTGTGTGTCTACCTTCTTCACATGTACGCTTTCCAACCAGATGGGTGCACAGTACTCAGCAGCCGAGTTGACAAGACTGATGGCAGATAAGCGTAAACAGTCAGCAGAGGCTCCCCAGGATGTACCACTGAGTTTATGCAATATGTTGTTTCTTGCGGCGACTTTGTGGGAAAGCTTAATGATGTGTTCTTTGTAGCTCAGGGTTATATCTAAAGTGACTGCAAGATATTTTGGAAAAGGATTGTGCCTCAGATTTCGTTCGTTGAACAAAACTCTTGGATTGTAGTTTGCAGCACGATTCGACAGACGGATACAAGAGACTTCAGTTTTTGAAGTGCTGGTGATCAATCTCCTGGTCTTAAAGAAAGTTGACATCTTCTTGAGATCCTCTGTAAGAAGTTTTTCACCATCTTCAAAGTTATTACTCTGTGCTACAAGAGTGATGTCATCAGCATATATGAACTTAGTTGATGTTGTGACTGGTAAATCAAGAATGTACAAATTGAAGAGCAATGGGGCTAAAACAGGTCCCTGTTGTAGACCATTATTTAGTTTTCGTTTGTGGCTTTTAGTGCTGCCTAGAAACACTTCGAATTGTCTTTCACTAAGCATACTAGATATTAGATCCACGATATCTCGACTTGGTACAACTTGCAATAGTTTGTAGACAAGTCCTTGTCGCCAAACAGTGTAATATGCTCCAGTCAAGTCGATGAAAAGAGCTGTTGATTTCAGTTGTCTTTGAAAACTTTCTTCGATATGTGTAGTTAGAGCAAGAACTTGATCGGTGCAGCTGCGTCCATGTCAGAATCCAGCTTGTTCAGGAGGCGTAACAGCTTCAATGAAAGGTGCTATTCTGGTTAGGAGGATTCGTTCAAGAAGCTTGAATATGCAACTGAGCAGTGCGATTGGTCGATAACTTTCGGGGATTCTTCGGGTTTACCAGGTCTGAAAATGGCTATAACTTTTGATAATTTTAAATTTCTGGGCAGTCTGTTCTCTTGGAGAATGTAAGTGAAGAGAGAAGTAAGCCAGCATATACAATACAGACCCATGTTCTTAATAAATTCATTACAGATGTTGTCCGGACCAGCAGCCTTGCCGATTTTCAGTTGATTAATTGCACTTTCTACTTCCGCTGTGGAGAAGGGTTTGGAGAGCGGCTCGTTTTTCGGAGCACTGCGCTTGGGTTTAGAGAGGTTACATTTGACAATTCTAGTGTGATTCTTGTCCCTCTTTGTCCTGGTGAGGTCTACGATCCTGTTGGCAATAATATCAGGATTCAGTTTAGGAGGTGGATTTTTAGGGTGTTATTTTCCAGTTAGCCCATTTAAGATTATCCAGGCTTTCCTGCTTGACTTTGCGAAGTTCATTTCTTTAAGTGTTGCTTCCCATTTCTGTCGTCTGTTCTTGTTTAATGAGTGGAATAGCTGCGAGCCCACTGATGATTTCCAGAACTTTTGTATTCTTGGTATAAGGCCTCACTTTCTTCATTCCATCCAGGTACATATTCACTTCTGTAACCCTCAGGAATGTTGGACTTAGCAGTTTTGATTACTAGTTTAACAAATGTGTCGTAGGTATTTGCTGTTGGTTGAAGGTTCTCCGCAGCTAAACTGGAGTCAAGGTCTTTTGTGAATCCATCCCAGTTGGCTCGTTGAAAGTTTCATCTCTGTAAGGGCATTGAGTTTACAAGGGGAATTTTCAAACCAATTTCCACCAAAACAGGTCGGAATATTCATTATACCAACTATACTTCTCTCGCTTGATTAGGACACGAGAAATATAAGCTAGATTTTAAAAAATTTGGCACAAATGCCATTTTTAAGTTCTCATTAAATTCCAACGTCAATATATACTGCTCAAAAAAATTAAAGCACCACTTTTTTCAATGGCCACCAAATTTGGAAAGTTGATTGCACAAGGTCGAAATCTCAGTATGACGTTTGCCCCGACGCCTACCAAGCACATGCTTCAGCACAACTCCCCAACTTGTGTAGTTTCGGGATACCGCCCCCAAAACCAGCCCATTTTTGAAAACCGTAAATTGAAGTTTGCGAAAAACGCTGTAGGACTTGTCGCAGGTTGCCAAAGCAGTCGAAAATGAATGAGTCTTGCTCTTAAGGTTCCACGAACACGTTGAAATCGTTAAATTTGACGTTTGGGCATTTTCAACCCCCTTCATCATCCCCTAAACATGGACTACCATTGGGGGCGCCTGAGAAGGTAACGGATGTGTTTAATCACCTGAAAACCTGCACACCGTCCTCAGTTGCTGATTGCAGTAAGTTCTTAAGGCCTCCGGCAATGTTCACCCCTCCTAACACCCTCAACTGGCAAGGGACCAAACCACCCCTTCTTGATTCACCCCTAAGGAAGGTTTAAATCGAGATTTTTATCAGTGCTGCTAATGGGGGGGTCTTCCCCTAACGTTTCAAAAGGGGACCTGCGCCTCTGTCGCCACCCCTTCCCCTGCAACCCCCGTTTGTATGATTTTTCGAATCAGGCCCTTTTGAAGGGCTGAAATGAGGTCTTAATCGCTGAAAGGGCTGTAAAGGTCCTTAGAAGTAGTGGTGACACGAAATCGACCCCTTCCGATGTTTGATTGACATTCCATCCCCCAAAGTTGACATTTTTGCACCCTCAACCCTCCCTGTCTGGACGCGTAACGCGTCATGGCAGAGTTTTCAGAGTTGGATCAAAATGAAGCTTTTGGCCTGAAATGGAGTCCAAAACAGCTGGTTGGATGGAAATTCATCGGTAGGGTGGGAAAAGGGACCAAAAAGTTTTCAAAAAAGTTAACAGCCTCTAGTAAGTACACCAATGCATAGGCAACCCACATCACGTCATTTTTCTCCCATTGCCAAACGTTGTAACCTATTGCCGATTGGAGGCAACCCACACGCACGGACGTGATGTGGGTTGCCTGCGCATGGGCGTACATACTGCAGGCTGTACACTTTTTTGAAAAATTTTGGTCCCGTTTCCCAACCTACCGATGAATTTCTATCCAGCCTGCTATTTTGGGCTCCATTGCAGGCCATAAGCTTCATTTTCATCCAACTCTGAAAACTCTGCCATGACGCATTACGCGTCCAGACAGGGAGGGTTGGGGGTGCAAAAATTTCGAATTTGGGGGACGGAATGTCAATCATCGATCGGAAGGGGTTGATTTCGTGTCACCACTACTTCTAAGGATCTTTACAGCCCTTTCAACGATTAAGACGTCGTTTCAACCCTTAAAAAGGGCCTGATTCGAAAAATCATACAAACGGGGGTTGCAGGGGAAGGGGTGGTGACAAAGGCACAGTTCCTTTTTTGAAACGTTAGGGGAAGACCCCCCCATTAGCAGCACTGATAAAAATCTCGATTTAAACCTTCCTTAGGGGTGAATCGAGAAGGGGTGGTTTGGTCCCATGCCAGTTGAGGGTGTTAGGGGGTGTGGACATTGCCGGAGGCCTTAAGAACTTACTGCAATCAGCAACTGAGGACGGTGTAGAGGTTTTCAGGTGGTTAAACACACCCGGTACCTTCTCAGACGCCCCCAATGGTAGTCCATGTTTAGGGGATGATGAAGGGGGTTGAAAATGCCCAAACGTCAAATGTAACGATTTCAACGTGTTTGTGGAACCTTTAAGAGCAAGACTCATTCATTTTCGACTGCTTTGGCACCCTGCGACAAGTCCTGTAGCGTTTTTCGCAAACTTCAACTTGCGGTTTTCGAAAATGGGCTGGTTTTCGGGGTGCTACCCCGAAACTACTCAAGTTGGGGAGTTGTGCTGAAGCATATGCTTGGTAGGTGTCAGGACAAACGTCATACTGAGATTTCGAGGTTGTAGGTCAACTTTTCAAAATTTGGTGGCCTTTGAATAAAGTGGTGCTTTAATTTTTTTGAGCAGTATATTAAAGATTCTATGAAGATATATCGTGCCAAGTTGCACAGTGCTCGGATGAGTAAGTCACGAGAAAAATCCATTTAAATATTTAAATTTCGCGTCGCAGCCATGATGGTTTTGTGTTCATCAGGTTATTGAAAGTCCAATAGGTGGACTTACGTTAATAGCCTCTATCAACATACAAAATTTCAGTTTCTTTGCTGTAAGGTTAATCCGAGAGAGTTGCCGCACGTTTTACATTTTGTGTTATATCTCGGGAGAATTACTTTAAAAGTTACTGCAAATTGATCGAGCATAATTTTAAAATGTTTGCGCTAGATCTCTTGTGAGCAAGTCATTGGTAATTGTAAATAAATGGGAGGAAAGAAGGAATAAATTGTTGCATCAGCCGCATCTGCCTGAAAAGTGGGAGAGGTGCCAACTTTGCTCGGGAGAGATGCCACAAGTAAAATAATTAAAAACAAAATCAAATTTATGCTAATTTCCTCCACTCGAATACAATTCAGTATTAGAACATACTACAAGCCAGTTATATTTAGAAAAATAGAATTTTTCTTTTGAAAATATTCCACCTCGTCAATACAAACTACGTTTTATTTTAATTCACATTATAAATGTTAGCCTATATGTGTTGATACAGGCCTCATTTAACAAACACATATGGACCCATATTTCCGGAAACCATTCTTCGATTTAATGTTCGTACCTGAATTCCATTGCAACTTTTTGCCTTCCTGAAAGTATTTCCTTTGTTTTTCGTCTTTTTACAAATTCTCTTTAATTTTCCTCTCCCACTGAGCTCTTTAGACTGTGCCCTTACTTTTGTACTGTCCCCGTTTACCCGGATAGTAGGCTGTCAGATATCCGCCCCCCCCCCCCCTCAATCGGATTGCCAATAATCAACTGCACCGGCTCAGCTACACCAATGAAAATGGCACTGACAGATACTACCGAGGTTTGAGCACATAAGTTGCCAAGAAATTATTGTGGAACCCACCAAAATAGACGGGGGTTCATACTTACCTTTACTTACCTCTTAAAAATTATCTCGGGGATTGGGTTGACAACAGGATCTCTAGAGTATGCTCCCACAATAACCTCCACCATGACATTTAAAAATGAACCAGAACGAAGACGAGAACTTTGAACTGTACAAAAGCTTTTATTTCAAATAAAGGGTATGATTTTAACAACTCAACAAAATAAATGTGGCTATCAGTAGCCCATGTCAATCTGACTATGTCCTCCGGAAGGACTTGCAAAGTTATCAAACAATATGATAGCTCCCACGAGCTCAAAATAATGTAATATTCAAAACACATTTGGACTGGAAAAGGAAGTCAGGACGACACACATATACAGAGCATTTGGTTTCTTTTAATAAACATGACACTTGTATTTATAGGCACAAGGCCAGAATGTAGACGACCTCGCCCGCTGATAACCAGTTGTCTGGCCAGCTGCTGTCTACCCTTCAACCTGACGCACACCTGTCAAATGGGGCTCACTTATGATGCCACACTGCGTAAGAATCCAGCTCCCTCTCAAAAGCTTTAAATGTCCGCAAGACAACTCATATATATATATTTACGCAAATCTTTCAAATGCTTTACTCACATACCACTGGATTATTCTGACAATCCCTAAACTTGTTAAATTATCATCCAAATGTTTAATAAGCATAGTTTAGAGTATAAAACACACTCTTAAATGTTTATAACAAAATCACATAAATTATTTATAACAATTAGAAATTGTTTATAATATTGTCGAAGATAATTACAAAAAATTTTAAACACGCCTCTAACATTACTTTCGTTCCACATTATTGTCAAAGATATTTACATCATTATTTACAATATTAACATTTAAATTATTCAAATTATTAATTTAAGAAATACATTTAACCACATGTTCATCCGGTTGGTAATTTCATAATCGTGTCAATATAATCGACCAATGAAGGTTAGTTATACATTTTAATGTCACAATCTGGTTTAATAAAGGTTGTAATAATTATTATAATTATTTGTGACGGTAATCTTCATTCAAAATCTTATCTCAAATTCTTTCAATACTCTTGTTAATTATAACAGTAAATTCACTTGATTAATTTTCAAAGGACTAAGATAATACACTCCATCGGAAAATAATTCGCTTACAAAATAATGCACAAACTGCATTAAAATAGGCCCAAAATTCATCATATATTAATATATATGGCATCAAAATCTTCCACAGAACTTACAAAAACCTCCACTAACAAATTCTTTAACATCATTAATTACTGTGGGAACCTCCTTCATTTATTCAAGGGCATTATACATCAGCGACTTTCAACACGTCCGCTGCACTAGCGATTATACATTCATAGTTCCACTTCAAAAATTCTTATAATCATTAATTGTTTCAAAACTGTTGTCATTTAACCTTCGTGGATTTCATTCATGAATCGAAATGAAGTAAAAATTTGCCAATCACAAACAAATTTAATAGTGAATACGCTTATATACGCCTGTCTGGTCTATCGAAATTTAAGATTAACATCTTCAAAGAATTGTAGTATAAAAATACTATCATCAAATAAAGTGCGACTAAACTGCAAAATAGTCGAATAGAATCCAATTAGACTGGGGAATGCAAACATCATTATATAAATCTCTAATTGAGAAAAAACTCCTAACAAAAGTTCATGACTTTAATGCATTCAATAATTCATAATTAAAGTTCATCTTTCACAAAATGGTCTATGATGCAATGGTCGTTCATAACTGACGATAAATGTCTGTGTTGCAATCAATTCAAATAACGACTAGTATTTCCAAGATCGTCGACAACGTAATGGATTTTAACGCTCAAAAATCATTTTAATGTTCTTCCTTCTTGATGATGACAGAAAATTGGCCAAAGCAATTAAACTGGGGTAGAATTACTTTAATAAAGTGACACGCTGTCTGAATTTAAATCTGCCATAAAGATCATTAACTTACAGTCAAATCGAGACTACAAAAAAAATAAGCAAATTACTGAAAAATCTAAATATCAGTCTCAACTGATCCAAAATCGTTTAACTATGCCCATGACATAACAATGTCTTAATAAATCGTCGAAAAAGGCATAACTCAACAAGGTGTACTGAGAATAGGAATCTCAAACAAGAATATAGGGCAAAATACATGAGGACAAAAATTATGGGAAAATGGTTGCTCAAATATCGCTAAGAAACTCAAATACAATAAACGTTCACGACTACCTTATCTGCTGGTTGAAGTTCCAGAGGAAAATTCCCCAAAGAAGACTGCTGATGGATCCATTTTACCAACTTGAAGATGAGCTCCATCCTCGAAACAGGAAACAGCACCCTCGGAGAATCGAACTGCTTCCTCCTCTGGAAATTGCACTGCTCCGTGAAGACAAAAGACATCCTTCCGGAAAAATTCTTCTTTGTGAGTCGGGATAACCCTGACCTCTCTTGAAAAATCCCTGAAGTTCCAGTAGAAAATCGCCATGAAGTTTTTGTAGTAATTTCCGAAGAAATATTCATATTCAGTGAGTATGAAATCGTTTCCATTGCTGTTTGATAGTATTCAGCGTTGAACCACGAAACATGGGTGTAGATGGTTATTCACCACATGTTCACTTGTGTGGAATGGCAATTAGCGAAGTTCCATGCTGCCATCTTACTCCGTTGAAATATGTCCCAATTGCATTAAAGTCCTTTAGCCTTCCATCTTCTCTTCGATTATGGTAATAGAAGAACAAACTGCCATATTAGACTGCTCCATAATACTGTAGCGTTGTGTCACAAAAGCAATCTGAAATCTCCCTATTTCACTAGCAGTGTCAGCCGTGGCGTAGAATCTGACGATACAAAGTGCTTCTCAGGTGGCGAGAAAATCACTTTTGTCAGTCGTCTAAAATTGCCAATATCTTCCAAAATAACTCCTCGAAATTGTTCAACTTTTCTATACTCCTTAAGGTAGCGCTGCACAATAGAATTAGCTTATAGGCGACCGCTAACTGTTCATAGCTAATCTTGTAGATGCGTTATAATGTGCGTTTTAACTTCACCTAGTTTTACTCACAGTAAACTTGCACTGCTTGTATGCTCGAATCTCGTTCACTGCGGTGACTTCACCACGCGTTATAAAGACGACTCTTTCTACTAATCTCACTCGACGTCTCACCGAAATGACTATATAAGAACTGAGACTGAAGATCTGACGATATGAGCTATCAGACGATTGAGCTTTGACGATTAGAGCTTCGATGATCTGAGAATGAGAATCCTCTCTTCTGCGCAAGGCCTTTTATAAACTTCATGAGGGGCGTATCCATCCCTTCCATAGCGTGTTACTGCGTCATCGCTAGAAGTTCCAACTTCGTCAATACATGACGGATTTTCAAAATTCAAAAACTGAAAATAGATTTCACCAAAATTCCAGAACAATGCCTCTACTGCAAATGGATTTCCACAATTCTGCATTCCAAAAAGTAATAAAAATATCATAGTTTCAGCAATCTCCGTCTTCCTTCAGACTATCGTTCATTGGTTCGAGCCTCCCCTCCAATAGCATAATTTCTTCCTCAGCAGAATTCCACGTTTCCTGCGACTGCGTCGTAGATCTCGGATCTTTCTCGAATAAATGCTGACGTCACTGAGAATCTCAGCTCAAGTAGCCTGCTGGCATAACGTCTGCGTCATCCGTGCTTACGTCATGACTACCCACGTCATAACTATGACAGCCATAACTTTCTTTATAATTTTCCAAAATAGCCACCGTGGTCTCTATATAATTCAATTACGGGGGCATTCTCCCCTCACCACGTTTTAAAAACAGTTGCAAATTGTTTTAAACTCAGTGTTACAAGTACCTCAACTCTCTTGAACACGAAATTGAATTATTACTGGCTTACTCTAGGATAGTATCTTTTCAAGTTTCCAGCATTGAACTTGCCGTAAATGACATTATTCTCATCATCGTAGAGTTCATAGCAGTTGTTTCCATAGGCATTCGTAATTCTAAACGGACCCATGAACACAATTCCAAATTTGGGATAGATTTTCTTGCTCATATCAGCCTTGATAGGTCTGCGTAATAATACAAGATTTCCAACTTGTAAGGGTGTACCAAAACGTTTTCCAGCTACTCTTTTCAATCGTTTCTCTGCTGCTTTCTGGAGTTGTTCCTCCGCCTTGTCAATCCTCTGCTGCCTTCCTAGGTCGGGATCTCTAGGAACGTGGTTGAAAAGATTATCCCACGGCCTTTCTGGGTTTCTTCCTAGATGGAGTCGCATTGGCACTTCTCCTGTGCTGTCCTGCACTGTAGAGTTCAGATATTCCTCAATAAGGGGTACAAATCTCACCCAACCAGAATGATCATTTGGACAGAAAACCCGACAGAATTTCGAAAATTCAGCCATATATCTTTCTGAGGAATTCGATTCTGGGTAACGTACGCTTGAAAATAAGTGCTTAATGCCAAGCCTTTCCATATCCGCTGCAAATTCCACGGATGTAAACTGCGTTCCATGATCTGACAGTAGATATTCTGGTTTACCAGCTTTAGGAAATACAGCATTTTCCAGTCTGCTTACAACGTTCCTCGTGTTAGCTTTCTGCATGGGACTCATTGTAACAAATTTTGAGAAAACATCCACGGTAACCAACAGGTACTGGTTACCCTGATATCCCTTCGGACAGGGGCCAAATATGTCCGTCGCCATTAGTTCGTTTGGCTTAGAAGGAATCATAGCCTTCGGTTTTCCTTTTAATAAAGCAGAAGCATACTTTGCTCTTTGACATTTGTCACATGATCGAATGACCTTGGCAATGCTGGAACGCATGTTAGTCCAAATAAATCTCTCTTTAAGAGTATTAAGAGTTTTATCTAAACCGGCATGTCCAGTTGCGTGATGAGCTACCCACACTAAATTGACAACAAGTTTAGGTGGCACGACTATTCGGAGTTTTGTATGCGCAGAGTCAGCATACTTGCATACCATGTCTCCACTCAAGACGAAGTGTCGTGAATTTCTCCGTGTAGCTGCATAGTCAACATCCGTATTGTCCATGTAACCCTTGAGGAACCTGTACATTTTCCTTATTGGAGCGTGTCTCTTCTGTGACACACCGATTCGGGCTAACCTCCTAACGGTTTCTTGATCTTCTTGCTCCAATTGTACATGGTGTATCTGCACATTTTTAATAGGGTTACGTGATAGAGCATCAGCCAGTAAGTTATCTTTCCCAGGCTGGTGGACGATAGTGGCGTTAAATTGTTGGGTGAACAAAGCCCAACGTGTCAATCTATCACTTGACATGTCAGTTTGCAGCATAAACTGTAGTGCTTTATGGTCAGTAATAATGATGACCTTATGTCCCAGCAGGATTTTCTTCCACGCTTGCAATGCTGTTACAAAAGCTAACGCTTCAAGTTCTGTCGTGAAGTAGTTTTCCTCGTGTTTCTTCAACTTCCGACTAGTGAACGCAATGTAGTGCTTGTTGCCTGCCTCGTCTTTCACTAATGCCTATTCTTGATGCATCAGATTCAATATAGAACACCTTCTCAAAGTCTGGGTACTCCAGTTTCACATTATTTTTGAGCATCTCTTTTGCTTTCTCAAAAGCCTCGTCTGCAGCGGTGCTCCATTTCCATCTGTTATTCTTCTTGAGTAAGTCATACAGAGGAGCCATAATTTCACAGTATCTTGGACAGTGGCTGCTAATAAATTGGCATGCGCCTACAAATTCTCTGACTTGTTTCACCTTAGTTGGCTTTGGAAATCTCGTGATCGCATCTACTTTTTTCATGTTTGGATGATATCCATCTTTATCAATAGTATGCCCCAAGTAATTTATCTCCTTCTTCAAGAATTGACATTTTCCAAAATTGACCTTGATATTGGCCTCCCTTAAATTCTCGAACAACTTTCTCAAGTGCACTAAATGTTCTGCGGCGCTGGGTGAAGATACGATTAAATCGTCAATGTAGCAGATTACATTTTCTTTCACTTCGTCAGTGAGCTTACTATCAAGTGCTCGAATAAGTGCTGGTCCACTGTTAACCATACCAAAAGGCATTCTGACAAAGACCCATGACGTCTGGTCAAATAAGAATCCAGTGTACTGCATACTATCTTCTTCTAGTTGAACTTGATAAAATGAAGACGTCAAGTCAAGAACGCTGAAACATGCTCTCCCTTTGAATTTTCGAAGCAGATCTCTAATCTTGGGTGGTCGGTCATTTTCTGGAAGAATCTTCAAGTTGATGGTCCTGGCATCGAGACAAAGACGTATCTGACCATTACTTTTCTCCACTACTGTGATGGGGTTTATATAAGACGACGCCTGTTTTTTAATAATCTCGTCTACCTCCATTTTTCTGATTAACCCTCGTACTTCTTGATAGTATTTCTCAGGAATGGGGTATATTCTCTTCTGGTAAGGGGTTTCATCTGTCAGCCTTATCTTGTATTTATAATCCTTAATCAATCCAGGCTTTTCATCAAAAATATCTTGGAATTCCTTTATCAGATCCTCAAATTCCCCCTGAATTTCTTCAAATCCTTCAGTTTTTCTACTGGGTATTTCTGCTAAATTTTCCACTTCATTAATTATGGTACTCAAAATTTCTTCCCTAAGGTCTATTTCCAGACTGTTTTTCACGTCCTGTTTTTCTATCTCTTCTGTGATCATGTACCCATCATTAAAGCTAATACTTCTGTTCTTCATGTCAATAATAGCTCCGACCTTCGATATAAAATCGATTCCAAGCACCATATCAAAATTGATCTTGCTCACCACAATGAAGATCTGTTCATAATTCCTTCCATTGATCTCAAAGTTCAATAACACTTGAATCTTGTACTTCACTGCCTTATCTTGGAATATCCCTCTCACTTTGACGGTAGAAACAGGTAGAACTGTCATGTTCTCTCCTCTTAGCAGACTTTGATAACATTCCTCTGAAATGATGGAGATAATTGCACCAGTATCCATCAGGGCTTTGTACTGTTGGCCATCTATCCGTACAGAAATAATAGGTAAGGCACATGGTCTTTCCTCTTTAACGATACCCCTCTCTTCTAGCAAATCTTCATCAGTAACTTCATATCTCTCATTAATTGTAATCAGGTGTGGTGTGGCAATGTATTTACAAGTTCTCACTGTCGTTGAGAAATCGGCGTTTTTTTTTTGCGTTACCGACCTCAAAATTCTGCTGGCTCGTAGAAGGCCCAGGATCGATTACAACATCCTGCCTTTTCTTTTGGTTGTCGGCTTCTTTTTCCCGTAATTCTTTCAGGTATTGCTGGCTTTCCCTCTCTCTTTCCTGATACTGATCGGGGGTCATAACCTGACCTTGAGGATTCTGATTTCCGTTTTGGTTCTGGTTATTTCTATTATAATTTCTGTTATAACCATTATTGTTGTAATATCTGCCTCTTCCATTGTTGTAATTTCCTCGATTATAGTTCCAGCCTCTTCTCTGTTGATATGGACGGTAACCTTGCGATCTGTTATTTCGAAACTGATTATTCCTGTGAGGACCTACATTGTCAGTTTTCTCTTCATCTGGCTTGTCAGTTTGTTGGACTTGGTCCATATATACAGTATTTATTTCTTTGAAGTCATGCCTTTGACCTTTCTGTACCACGTTAGGCATTGGACTTGTGTAGTCTAACCTCCTCAGTAATTCATCCATGCTGGTCAAATCCCTGATGTTTGACGAAATGATTAGTCTCCTCACCTCCACAGGCAGCATACGAGAAATCGCATCAATAAGTTGCTCCGTTGACAATGGGGGTTGCAAAAATCTCAAGCGGGATAATTGACTCGTAAAGAAATCAGCGTACCGTGTTGGAAGAGTACCTGAGTATTTTCTTGAATACACCTCCGCTCTTAACGAATTCTGCGCTTCTATGGACCAAAATCGTTTGATTAATGCCTCTGCAAACTCGTCAAAGTTACTGAATGTGTATCTAAATGCGCGAAACCATTCGAGGGGTCCTCCAATCAAAAATCTCTCCACTATCTTCATCTCTCTCTCTCTGGGAATGTGAGCTTCGATGAAATAATCTTTGAGGTTCCTTACATATTCTATAGGTGTCAAACTATCAGTGTTGCTGAATTTTTGCGGTTTGTCTTCAAAATTCCTGATGACCGTCACGTTCCTCGGATATGAATCCGGGTAGTTTTTCCCACTATCTCGATAGTTCCACTCAGGTTCCATATTCCTCTCGTCATCTTCCTCCCTGAATCTGGATATACGTTCTTCAGGAGTCACGTCTCTCTCTTCTGGAGCTAGGTTATATCTTCTGGCATAATTCCTATTGATTTCGCAAGTCAAGCCTTCTATATCCTTGTCAGTGATTTCCGTTAAGACTTTCTTGATTAACTCTTCTTTGTAGGTCTCCATCAAACTAGCCTCTCCTAGCTTCAAATTCTGCAGTTTGCTCGTCGTTTCATTCACATCAGAGACAACTTTATGAATCTGTTCCTCTAATGCAGATTTTAATGCTTGCACATCCTGACCTAGTTGTGTTCTATCTTCAACTTGTCTTTCGGATAGCGAATCCATCCTGACGCTTAAATCTTTCCTAATCTGTACTACTTCATTGTTAATATCTATTTGAGTACTGGCAAGTTTTCTTTCAATACGTTCCTGAATTTGGGTTACATGTTCCCCACTTGACCTATTCCACTCGTCTTTCCATACTGCTACATTTGCCGTTAACATTTCTGCTATGTCTACTTCGATATCTTCTTTCAATAATCTATTATGGTCTAATACCTGGGTTCTCATGACCTCTACATCATACTTTAAACCTGCTAAAGACGCTGTCGTTCTAACTGACTCATCAACTAATCTAGTCGTTAATGCACTTATATTACGTGTACAAAGGGTTTTCGAATTTTCTATTTCTTCCCTGACTTTATTTACATCGGTTTGGACTTTAGCAATATCTACGAAAACTGTGTTGACTTCTACTTGCATCTTATTTATGTCACTTTGCACCTCATTTACATCCGAATGAATGTTATTAATATCAACCTGAACATTGGACACATCAGTTCTAACATTTTGGATTTCTCTTTGGACTTCCTCAACCTTGTCTTGGACAGTCGCAACACCATTTTTAACAACAACTACTTCAGCCCTAGCACAAGAAATATCACCTCGGACATTAGCCACATCTAGATTCAACATTGTAAGATCTTTCTGTACCTTAGAAACATCAATTTTAACATCAGACACGTCCTTATGCATATTAGACAAATCTTTATGGACATTGGACACATCTGTGCGCATGTCAGTTACAGTATTCTCAATTCCTTGGGTATTAATCTGTAAACGCGACATATTATCCTCTAAGTTAGCAGAACTGGTCTGGAGAACTTTCATATTCTCCTCCATTCGACTAGCATTCTCCTCCATTCGACTAGTATTCCTAGCTTCCATCTCCTTTATGCTTTCATTCAGCATCTGCTTCATACTGCTATTCATGTTAGCAGACATCTCCTCTAACATCATCCTCAAACTTTCGTCTGCCATTACAATATTATTCAAAAATTAGACTGCTGTAGGGACATACATCAAAAGAGCAAAACAACAACATCTGAGCAACACTTTTCACCATATGTAAATTTGATCAATTTTCCGTCTTAAATCTAACTTATAACTACCTTATAATTAACTTTCGAAGACACTTCATGTTGAAACAAACTCAAGCACATGTTCAAATTTCCCTGGCTCATTTTAAAATATCCTAACACAAATAATTTACATTTACAATCCAAATAATTTTATTTTATTTTAATATGACTAAAATGTCATAAGCCGGTCAAATAAAATAAGATTCCAGATCATAGGCGATTTTCCTAAGTTTCCAGCCTATTTAACCTTTCTCAAGTTGTATAAGATCTGATCTTTTCTGAGTGTAATTTTCCTAATACAATACAACATTTAATTCCTATATAATCACACTCTTAAATTCTACAATTGGCCAAGACATCTAACAAAGAATCAACCTCTTTATTTGAGTCTAATCGAGCCACACGTTTTAGGTTTGCCAATCCTACTGGCGTTCAACCTGGTGATCCACTTATGTTAAATCATCCCCACGTTGGGCGCCAATCTTTCTGTCCCCGTTTACCCGGATAGTAGGCTGTCAGATATCCGCCCCCCCCCCTCAATCGGATTGCCAATAATCAACTGCACCGGCTCAGCTACACCAATGAAAATGGCACTGACAGATACTACCGAGGTTTGAGCACAGAAGTTGCCAAGAAATTATTGTGGAACACACCAAAATAGACGGGGGTTCATACTTACCTTTACTTACCTCTTTAAAATTATCTCGGGGATTGGGTTGACAACAGGATCTCTAGAGTATGCTCCCACAATAACCTCCACCATGACATTTAAAAATGAACCAGAACGAAGACGAGAACTTTGAACTGTACAAAAGCTTTTATTTCAAATAAAGGGTATGATTTTAACAACTCAACAAAATAAATGTGGCTATCAGTAGCCCATGTCAATCTGACTATGTCCTCCTGAAGGACTTGCAAAGTTATCAAACAATATGATAGCTCCCACGAGCTCAAAATAATGTAATATTCAAAACACATTTGGACTGGAAAAGGAAGTCAGGACGACACACATATACAGAGCATTTGGTTTCTTTTAATAAACATGACACTTGTATTTATAGGCACAAGGCCAGAATGTAGACGACCTCGCCCGCTGATAACCAGTTGTCTGGCCAGCTGCTGTCTACCCTTCAACCTGACGCACACCTGTCAAATGGGGCTCACTTATGATGCCACACTGCGTAAGAATCCAGCTCCCTCTCAAAAGGCTTTAAATGTCCGCAAGACAACTCATATATATATTTACGCAAATCTTTCAAATGCTTTACTCACATACCACTGGATTATTCTGACAATCCCTAAACTTGTTAAATTATCATCCAAATGTTTAATAAGCATAGTTTAGAGTATAAAACACACTCTTAAATGTTTATAACAAAATCACATAAATTATTTATAACAATTAGAAATTGTTTATAATATTGTCGAAGATAATTACAAAAAAATTTAAACACGCCTCTAACATTACTTTCGTTCCACATTATTGTCAAAGATATTTACATCATTATTTACAATATTAACATTTAAATTATTCAAATTATTAATTTAAGAAATACATTTAACCACATGTTCATCCGGTTGGTAATTTCATAATCGTGTCAATATAATCGACCAATGAAGGTTAGTTATACATTTTAATGTCACAATCTGGTTTAATAAAGGTTGTAATAATTATTATAATTATTTGTGACGGTAATCTTCATTCAAAATCTTATCTCAAATTCTTTCAATACTCTTGTTAATTATAACAGTAAATTCACTTGATTAATTTTCAAAGGACTAAGATAATACACTCCATCGGAAAATAATTCGCTTACAAAATAATGCACAAACTGCATTAAAATAGGCCCAAAATTCATCATATATTAATATATATGGCATCAAAATCTTCCACAGAACTTACAAAAACCTCCACTAACAAATTCTTTAACATCATTAATTACTGTGGGAACCTCCTTCATTTATTCAAGGGCATTATACATCAGCGACTTTCAACACGTCCGCTGCACTAGCGATTATACATTCATAGTTCCACTTCAAAAATTCTTATAATCATTAATTGTTTCAAAACTGTTGTCATTTAACCTTCGTGGATTTCATTCATGAATCGAAATGAAGTAAAAATTTGCCAATCACAAACAAATTTAATAGTGAATACGCTTATATACGCCTGTCTGGTCTATCGAAATTTAAGATTAACATCTTCAAAGAATTGTAGTATAAAAATACTATCATCAAATAAAGTGCGACTAAACTGCAAAATAGTCGAATAGAATCCAATTAGACTGGGGAATGCAAACATCATTATATAAATCTCTAATTGAGAAAAAACTCCTAACAAAAGTTCATGACTTTAATGCATTCAATAATTCATAATTAAAGTTCATCTTTCACAAAATGGTCTATGATGCAATGGTCGTTCATAACTGACGATAAATGTCTGTGTTGCAATCAATTCAAATAACGACTAGTATTTCCAAGATCGTCGACAACGTAATGGATTTTAACGCTCAAAAATCATTTTAATGTTCTTCCTTCTTGATGATGACAGAAAATTGGCCAAAGCAATTAAACTGGGGTAGAATTACTTTAATAAAGTGACACGCTGTCTGAATTTAAATCTGCCATAAAGATCATTAACTTACAGTCAAATCGAGACTACAAAAAAAATAAGCAAATTACTGAAAAATCTAAATATCAGTCTCAACTGATCCAAAATCGTTTAACTATGCCCATGACATAACAATGTCTTAATAAATCGTCGAAAAAGGCATAACTCAACAAGGTGTACTGAGAATAGGAATCTCAAACAAGAATATAGGGCAAAATACATGAGGACAAAAATTATGGGAAAATGGTTGCTCAAATATCGCTAAGAAACTCAAATACAATAAACGTTCACGACTACCTTATCTGCTGGTTGAAGTTCCAGAGGAAAATTCCCCAAAGAAGACTGCTGATGGATCCATTTTACCAACTTGAAGATGAGCTCCATCCTCGAAACAGGAAACAGCACCCTCGGAGAATCGAACTGCTTCCTCCTCCGGAAATTGCACTGCTCCGTGAAGACAAAAGACATCCTTCCGGAAAAATTCTTCTTTGTGAGTCGGGATAACCCTGACCTCTCTTGAAAAATCCCTGAAGTTCCAGTAGAAAATCGCCATGAAGTTTTTGTAGTAATTTCCGAAGAAATATTCATATTCAGTGAGTATGAAATCGTTTCCATTGCTGTTTGATAGTATTCAGCGTTGAACCACGAAACATGGGTGTAGATGGTTATTCACCACATGTTCACTTGTGTGGAATGGCAATTAGCGAAGTTCCATGCTGCCATCTTACTCCGTTGAAATATGTCCCAATTGCATTAAAGTCCTTTAGCCTTCCATCTTCTCTTCGATTATGGTAATAGAAGAACAAACTGCCATATTAGACTGCTCCATAATACTGTAGCGTTGTGTCACAAAAGCAATCTGAAATCTCCCTATTTCACTAGCAGTGTCAGCCGTGGCGTAGAATCTGACGATACAAAGTGCTTCTCAGGTGGCGAGAAAATCACTTTTGTCAGTCGTCTAAAATTGCCAATATCTTCCAAAATAACTCCTCGAAATTGTTCAACTTTTCTATACTCCTTAATGTAGCGCTGCACAATAGAATTACCTTATAGGCGACCGCTAACTGTTCATAGCTAATCTTGTAGATGCGTTATAATGTGCGTTTTAACTTCACCTAGTTTTACTCACAGTAAACTTGCACTGCTTGTATGCTCGAATCTCGTTCACTGCGGTGACTTCACCACGCGTTATAAAGACGACTCTTTCTACTAATCTCACTCGACGTCTCACCGAAATGACTATATAAGAACTGAGACTGAAGATCTGACGATTTGAGCTATCAGACGATTGAGCTTTGACGATTAGAGCTTCGATGATCTGAGAATGAGAATCCTCTCTTCTGCGCAAGGCCTTTTATAAACTTCATGAGGGGCGTATCCATCCCTTCCATAGCGTGTTACTGCGTCATCGCTAGAAGTTCCAACTTCGTCAATACATGACGGATTTTCAAAATTCAAAAACTGAAAATAGATTTCACCAAAATTCCAGAACAATGCCTCTACTGCAAATGGATTTCCACAATTCTGCATTCCAAAAAGTAATAAAAATATCATAGTTTCAGCAATCTCCGTCTTCCTTCAGACTATCGTTCATTGGTTCGAGCCTCCCCTCCAATAGCATAATTTCTTCCTCAGCAGAATTCCACGTTTCCTGCGACTGCGTCGTAGATCTCGGATCTTTCTCGAATAAATGCTGACGTCACTGAGAATCTCAGCTCAAGTAGCCTGCTGGCATAACGTCTGCGTCATCCGTGCTTACGTCATGACTACCCACGTCATAACTATGACAGCCATAACTTTCTTTATAATTTTCCGAAATAGCCACCGTGGTCTCTATATAATTCAATTACGGGGGCAGTACTGAGCCCTTCAAATTTTATTACGGCTCACCAATCCAACATGGAGGCTGTGCGAAAAATTTCACCGGCATTCTATATCTCCGAAACTATTACCGATACCACCCTGAAATGTTGTACGGTGTTAAAGGGCACTACTAGAAGTTCACCTATGTGACTTTCAAAAACCTATTAAGTACCAAACGAGCCTGGTGGTCAAGCAAAGTTGAAACATTTAAATAGACTTTTCTCGATGTTTAACCATCCGAACGTAGTGAAAATGGTACAGCAAATGTTTATACACATTTTAATGTACTGATATCTAATTTAGTTCAATTGTTTACATAACCTCAAGATGACGGCTGTGCGATATTTTCATTTTTCATTTGATATGTGTTTATCAGTGCCTTACCCTATATGTACAGTGCACTGAAGGGTGTCTCTGAAAAGAGCCAAGCCCCACTTCGCATTCGGGATGCGTCAGAGTTTTAATTTATTGTGTCCTAATCATGCGAACGAAGTCAACATTTGTATAATGAACGTACGCAATAATCGTCATCTAATAGTACATAACACTATGGCCTACATACCTGTATATTAAAATCCAACATGGCGACAATCCAAAATATTTAGATGGTTCTCAATATCTATTAATCCATTGCAGCAATCAAACTGAAATTGTGTATGTTGATAGAGGCTATAAACATAAGTTCACCTATGGGACTTTAAATAACCTGGTGAGCAAAAATCCATCATGGCGGTGACGCAAAATTTAAATATTGAAATGGACGTTTCTCGCGACTTAACCATCCAAAGGCAGGGAAACTTGGTTCGGTATGTATGCTTATACACATTTTAAACCACTCATATTTAATTTATTTTAAATGTTTTCATAACTACAAGATGGCGTCTGTGTGAAATTTTAAAATTTCGTTTTTATTTCTTGTGTCCTAATCATGCGATTGAAGTTTGAATAATGCACCTACACAATAATCTTCATGTAATAGTACATAACTCTGAGGCCTACATAAAATTCCAACTTGTTGGCCATCCGAAATATCTAGACGGTACTCAATATCTATGAATCTATTAGAGCAATCAAGGTGATGTTTTTAGCCTATTTTCAATTTTGAAAAAATAGGCTTATGAGATCACCTTTTGTCCGTGTGTGTGTGTGCGTGTATGTGTGTGTGTGTGTGAGGTGTGTGAGTGTGTCCCCCTAATAAAATCTAAACGGCTAGAGCGATTTCAGTGAAACTCGGTAAGATCATAGCACTATTCCCGGCGACCTCGACCGTGCCCTTCAAATTTTGTTACGTCTCACCAATACAACATGGCGGCTGTGCGAAATATTTCACTAGGATTCAATATCTCCGAAACTATTACC
Organism: Meconema thalassinum; assembly: GCA_946902985.2. Classification (NCBI taxonomy): domain Eukaryota; kingdom Metazoa; phylum Arthropoda; class Insecta; order Orthoptera; family Tettigoniidae; genus Meconema; species Meconema thalassinum. Next base: position 306,933,177 of record OX336390.1, read on the forward strand.
GATATCGCCCTGAAATTGTGTACGGTGATAAAGGGCACTACTAGAAGTTCATCTATGAGGCTTTCAAAAACCTGGTGACTACAAAACCAACATGGCGGTCAAGCGAAGTTGAGACTTATAAATAGACTTTTCTCGCGATTTAACTATCCAAACGTAATGAAACTTGGCACAGCAAATGTTTATACACATTGTAATACAATGGAGTCTAATTTAGTTCAATTGTTTACATAACCTCAAAATGGCGGTTGTGCGAAATATTTCACTGACATTCTATATCTCCGAAACTATTACAGATATCACCTTGCAATTTTGTACGGTGATAAAGGGTACTGATACAAGTTTACCTATGTATATTTCATAATCCTGTAAAGTACAAAACGAACATGGCGACCAAGCGAATTTGAAATATTTTAATATACTTTTCTCGTGATTTAATTCTCTGAGCGCAGTGAAATGTGGTACAGTAAATGATTTTGCAGATTGTAATGCACTGCCATCTAATTTCATTCAATTGTTTCCATAACCTCAAGATGACGGCTGTGCGAAATTTTAAAATTAAGTTTTTATTTATTGTGTCGTAATCATGCGATCGAAGTGAAAGTTTGAATAATGAACCTAGGCAATAATTGTCCTTGAATGGTACATAACTATATGGCCTATACATATAACAATCCTAAATGGCGAGCTTCCGAAATATTTAGACGGTTCTCAATATCTATGAATCTTTTACAGCAACCAAACTGTTTTTTTTAAATGTTCATAGAGACTATGAACATATGTTCACCTATAGGACTTTCATTAACCTGGTAAGCACAAATCCAACATGGCGGCGACGCGAAGTATAAATATTTAAATGGACGTTTCTCGCGAATTAACTATCCGAGTGCCGTGAAACGTTGCACATTAAATGCTTATACAAATGTTGATCCACTGGCTTCTAATTTATTTCAATTGTTTGCATAATCACAAGATGGCTGCTGTGCGTAATTTTAAAATCTCGTTTTTACTTCTTGTGTTCTAGTCATGCGATTGAAGTTTGAATACCTCACGTACACAGTAATCTTAATGTAATAGTACAAAAATAAAAATCCAACCTGGCGACCATCTGAAATATTTAGACGGGTCTCAATATCTACGAATCTGTTACAGCAATTAAACTGAAATTTTGTATGTTGATAGAGGCAATTAACACGAGCAGGATATACGAAAATAGGCTGTATAGTTCTTCACGGAACTACTTGTTTATGTTCATAGAAGCAATTATCATAAGTAGGATATATGAAAATAGGCTACAAATCATACATCATTAAACGAAAGGGAGACTCCTAGCGTTAAGGGAAACTTGTTATTGGAATAGGATGTGCTGTGTATCATATCTTCAATACATTAAAGCCGATATCATGGCAATAATAAAAAGTTCGAGACGATATTTGTTTATCAAATTCTTAAGTATACCAATTCATTTCATGAATGTGCATTTTAAATGTCAAACAATGTGTACTATCTCTAGTAGTGTACTGTAGGTTCAACAATATAATGAGTAGTAAACATTTCTGAGCTCTTAAGTCGTTTCTGTGAAAATGGGAAACTTTTGGAAAAAAAGAAGGAAAGAATGTTCTTTTTTAGGAATCAAACAAGAAAGCTGGAGAAAGAAAATCGTACCAACGAATGTTACTACAGAATAAAATTCTCTATATCTGTTGTTTTTATGTTCTTGAGGATCATACAGATGCAGTATCTTCTTAAGTCTGCGAGATCGTGCTTCTTCTGCCGAATTTTAAAGTCATAATTTCTTGTAGGACTGTTTCTGCATTATGGACATACAGTAATTCATTCCATAGTGCTTGCTTCATAATATTTGGATATGCGTCAATGAAGGTGGTAACAGTGCTTTCAAGCCCACAAATACGTTTTTAGGCACCGTGGTTAATATCACTTACAAAACGTGAATGCTACATTGCATTTTACTTTATTAAATACCAAGTAGGAAGTGATATCGTAGGAAACAATGTAGACTACTTATGCACAACAGGATGTTTACTACAAAACAACATAACTTACCGCCTTCCAGAGCAAATAGTATTGTCTGAACAAATACTCACAAAATATGGAGAAATATATTTTGCAGTGACATATTTTCAAATGGTAACAAGATGTTCAGTAAAGAACATATAGCCTACTTTCTCCTAAATGCATGGGTATTGTTATAACTCTTTGTATTTTTCAAGGAGTATAATGGAATGTTAGTTGTAGTAGCTTGTTGAAATACAACGTGCTATAGGGATATTAAACATGAATATGAGGTGTCCTTTGCTCGTGCTACCTCTGTAAAAAAAAAAACATTCAGTTCGGTTTCACCGTATTTGAATTGATATGGGGAATGGATTTGCACACATGCATGGCCGCTATTTGCAAACTATTGGGCTGATGACCTTGTAGTCAGTCATAAGATGCTTTCCACAAAAAGGCATGTTGTTGCAAAATCTGGTAGATATCAAATTATTAGGATGGTCGTAATTTGATTTAAGCTTTTAACATTTGGGTGGCCGTCATTCCGTTTTCGTCAAGATGGCGGCGATATAAAACATGACACTGAGGTGCCCTTTGCTAGTGCTACCTCTGTACCAAATTTCGTTCAATTCAGTTTCACCGTGTTTGAATTGATAGGGGGAATCGATGTGCACACATACTTGGCCACCATCTGCAAACTATTGGGCTGATGATCTTGCAGTTTGGTCAGAATATGCTTCCCACATAAAGATATGTTGTTGCAAATTTGGTAGAGACTAGATTATTAGGTTGGTCGTAATTACATTTTAGCTTTTAACATTTGGGTGGCTTCGATTACGTTTCCGTCAAGATGGCGGTGATATAAAACATGACACTGAGGTGCCCTTTGATAGTGCTACCTCTGTACCAAATTTCGTTCCATTCGGTTTCACCGTGTTCGAATTAATAGGGGGAATCGATTTTCACACAAAGATGGCCGCCATCCGCAAATATTAAGCTAATGACCTATTAGTTTGGTCAAAAGATGCTCCCTCCATAAAGGTATGTTGATGCAAAATTTGGTAGAGATCGGATGATTAGGTTAATCGTAATTTTATTTAATCTTTGAACATTTGTGTGGCCGCCATTACGTTTCCGTCAAGATGGAGGCGATATAAGACATGACACTGAGGTGCCCTTTGCTAGTGCTACCTCTGTACCAAATTTCGTTCCTATCGGTTTCACCGTGTTCGAATTAATAGGGGTAATCGATTTTGACACAAAGATGGCCGCCATCCGCAATCTATTAGGCTAATGACCTGTTAATTTGGTCAAAGGATGCTTCCTCCATAAAGGTATGTTGTTGAAAAATTTGGTAGAGATCGGATGATTATATTAGTCGTAATTTGATTTAAGCTTTGAACATTTGTGTGGCCGCCATTACGTTTCTGTCAAGATGGCGGCGATATAAGACATGACACTGAGGTGCCCTTTGCTAGTGCTACCTCTGTACCAAATTTCGTTCCATTCGGTTTCACCGTGTTCGAATTAATAGGGGAATCGATTTTCACACAAAGATGGCCGCCATCCGCAAACTATTAGGCTGATGACCTATTAGTTTGGTCAAAGGATGCTCCCCCCAAAAAGGTATGTTGTTTCAAAATTTGGTAGAGATCGGATGATTAGGTTAGTCGTAATTTGATTTAAGCTTTGAACATTTTTGTGGCCGCCATTACGTTTCCGTCAAGATGGTGGCGATATAAAACATGACACTGAGGTATCCATTGCTAGTGCTACCTTTGTACCAAATTTCGTTCAATTCGCGTTCACCGTGTTCGAATTGATAGGGGGGGGGGGGGGACGGGGACAGACATTCAGAATACACACACTCACACACACACACACACACACAGACTCACACACACATACACATACACACACACACACACACACACACAGACACACTTTTTTTCGCCCTGTGTTTATCTCATAAGTCTACTTTCATTTTTTGCAAAAATCGAAAGTAGGCTAAAAATGCTTAATCATCCAAATTTTATGTAAGACATCAAAATAAACAAGAAAAATATAAATTACAATTCTTTCAATAAAACTGAAAATCGACATTTCACCAAACTTATTTTGCATTCCCCTTAATAAATGTGTACAGTATATGATACTTTATGGATATCTTTTACTTATTGAACTTCCAATATAATTCTAATACATTAAATGATAAAGATTTTGATTTAGTCGAGTGTACATGATTTTAATTTAGTAGGGACTTTATTTTAGTGCATCTTTAAGAGTGTACTGCATACATTTAAATTGTTAGCACATATATTTCTCATTACTTGTAATCACATTACTAAATTGTGTTGATATATCGGAAATTGGGTCTAGTCCATTTTCTTTTGAAATACATAAAGTAGCCGATTGACCATCTTTTCCTCTTAGCTCGAAGGCGTCATCGTGACTTGCTTTTCTCTTTCTTAAAATGGCTAACGTTTCTATCTTCTTGTTTCCATCCATTCAGTTTTTTCTTCTTCCTTATACAACCTTATTTCATATTTCTAAGGGAATGGAGAGGGAATGCTGGTTGGCTTGAAGGAGGAACTTTCTTATTAAATCTACCGAGGCAAGTCCCCTGTGATTCGTAAGCCAGGTTTAGGCTTGCCCTCAGTTTGTTAACCAACTATGGTAAACTTTCCGCTTATTACAGATAATCTTCTTCCTTCCCGGCGAGGTGAATAACCGGCGATTCGAAAATTAAGTTGCTTTAATATGATTAGTGTATATAGTGAATTATAATTTTTAACCTTAAGTTTTGTCTTACGATCATGCGTGCAAGCAGACGGATATAATTCTAGTTTCAACTCTTGAAACCGAAGTAAATACATCGAATTGCATGTTTATCATATTATGCCCCAAAGAGGAGTGCTGAGGAAGCAGGGTAATCAGTTATATCGACTCTTCTTTCACATACCCTCATTGAAAGAGAAACTTTAGCTCTCATAAAGAATGGTCGGATTTGAACGTAATACAGGGCACGTGATACTGTTGCTGTTTAGAACACTAGCTGTACTCATTTATTTATACATAAACTGCTTATTAATAATCACCAAAATCATGGTTCATCATTACAAGGCTTTATTTTTATTTTTTTCTTTACAAAGTGTTTTTATATAATCTCTTTTCTTTCCACTACCTGCTAGATACCACCACTAGACCGTCAGCAGTAGTTACGCTCGCTAACGCGCAGCTGTAGATAATTTGGCCAAGGTATCTGCGAATTCGGTAGACGTGGGTTCGAGCGTCACCGAGGGCTGTCCTTGAAATGGTTTTCTTTGATTTCTCACTTACAACTCCAGGCAAATGCCGGGACGGTACCTTCTAATAGCCCACGGCCGTTTTCTTCCATCTCCTTGTCCAGTTTCATTCATCTTATTTAATTTCATCTTTCATGAATTCTTCTTAGGACGTTGGCGTCAGGAAGGGCAACCATCCACATAGAACACGGGAATGTGCTCGTTAATATCAGCAATGGGTATTCGATTTTCTAAGAGTTGGCATGTCGAGAACAATTAACACAGAGGATGGTATTATCAGGCAACTGATAGAGTGCCAGAAAGTTATGGCAGAGGCTACCGTCTTGGTAATTTGTTTAAATGCACTTTATAAACAAAAATATATATTTCCGTTGAATTTTCAAGAAATGCAAGATTCTTCCTGTACTACTGAGACAATTTGAAATATGTTGGCACAAACCACACCCTCGAACTCCGTCTGGATTGAGAGCATACGTTTTGTGAAACTTAGCCTACACCTTAGCGTTTATCTACACTGTTCAACAAAAGTTTGGACTACCGTTATTAATTGTATGCTGACGCTGCCATAGAGGAGTGGAACCTCTTAGCCTTGATGGTCTCATTCAGAGCATGCCTCCTCCGTGTGCGGGGAGAACTACTAAAGACTGATACTGATTATCATGAGATATATATTTTCAATGTTTTTGTTTTCAAAAGGGACACTTAGAAGCAGTTCGCATTGCTTTTTGTACCGTTTCATTGGTATCTAACCACGATTGTTATTTTTTTTTCAGAAGGACTGATGTTTAGTTTGTTAATAAGTCATTGTATAAACATCAATGGGTTTACTATAAGATGTCAATGTAGTAAAACTAAGCAATTTCTCTAGGTTTGTGCCGTGTCTTCTGTGGAGTTTCGCCTAGGACACCAAGCTGACTCATCAGCGGGCTCTTGGTATCCCCGCCTTGACGCTACTCCTGTGGGGGTCCGGGCGGGGACAACAAGTGCCCGCTGATGAGACAGCTTGGTGTCCTAGGTGGAACCCCACACAAGACACGGCACAAACCTAAAATATATAGAGTATATTCCAAACGTTTTTGAGCAGTGTATATATGATGATAATAATCACAATCTCACTTGTACAATCTAAACATACTATTTCATTGTAAACAAGAAGTTCCGTGACGAACTAAAGAGCCTACTTTTCTTAAAATTTAAGATTCATGCCAATGATTAATCTTATATGGATCTATCTAGAATAATGACGAAATTAAGTTGGTAATTTCGAAATTTCTAATTAGTTAGAAATACTGTATACCTGGCATATTGTAGCCTAATAGAGAACTACCGTTGGCAGCCCTGGTGACTGAATATATTCTTAGTTCCATCTCTAAAGGTACAGAATACAAAATTTGGCTGAAGTACAATGGATACCATGGACGTTACATGCAGTTAAACATTGGATCTAACAGTGCAAGTAAAATCATGTTGGCAACAATGACATACATGTATTGGTCAGAAATAATCTGAAATAATATGATCTATTGCTGTGTCAATTTTGAATGAAATCCATTAGTTAGTATAGAAGTTACATGCATTTTAAAATTGGACCTATCAGCAGGCTTAGATTCATGTTGGCAGCACTGGCGTAGGCCTATATTAGTTACTCCAAATTAATCTAGAATGTCAGGTACTATACGTGTGCAAAGTTTTGAGCTATTGGCTTGCATACTTTCTCATATATTGATATTAGGGTAACAAAAATAGAGACAGTATTTATTAACAGTTGGCAGCCCTGGTTACTCTTAATAATCGGCATAGTCATATCGGTTATGGTACACATAGCACACACAAAATTTGGTTGAAATCCAAATGATAGTATAGAAGTTACATGTAATTAAATTTGAACCTCTCAGCAGGCTTAGAATCATGTTGGTAGCACTGACGTATATAAGTTACTCCAAATTAATATAGGATGTCAGGTACCATACGTGTGCATAGTTTAAAGCTGTCGGCTAGCATACTTTCTGATATATGGGTATTTGGATTTTAAAAAATTGAGAACATTTATTAACAGTTAGCAGCCCGGGTGGCTCTTATGAATACTCTCAGTCATATCTGTTTATGTACACATAGCAAATACGAAATTTGGTTGAAATCCAATTGATAGTGTAGAAGTTATATGCATTAAAAATTTGGACTTATCAGCCGGCTTATAATCATTTTGGCAACACTGCCATGTATGGCCTCCTGGAAATTAAACTGCAATATCATTATCTATACGTGTGCCAATTTTGAAATAGCTCCCATTCATACCTTCCAAGATATCCAACATAAAGCTCAAATTTCAATTGCGTTTTTCAGCATTTGGTAGCACTGACATCATTTTCAAATATGGCTGTGAGATATTCAGGTATAGATCTTTACTCCTACCAAATTTGTTTCGATTGGTGCAGCCGTTTAGGAGTTGATAGGGGGGGGCACACACACAGCCAGACAGATAGACAGACAGAACGAAGGACAGACAGACATACAGAAGGACAGACAGACAGACAGACACACACTTGCCCGATATCATAAGTCTATTTTTTCTCTCATTTATGCAAAATGTGAAAAGTAGGCTAAAAATCACAGAAATAATTCAAAATCATCAAAAGGAAGTATGATATCGGCGAGGCTACTCAACTTACGAAATGTGACCAGATGACCTCGCTATTCCACCCCTCAATACATCAATCTCCACAAACATAACTTACAAAATATACACAAATGAACGAAATACATGCACTAAGGATTAATCATCAATCATCAGAATTATACGTGAAACACTTTGTTACAAGGTGTTAATAAGATAGGTCATGTTGATACAAATATGAATTAACATATACAGGTACAGTAATTCTCATTTCCATGCAGTACTCATTTCGGTTCTATCTTGCTATGACGTCTTAGTTATTGCTGTTGTTGAAGTTGTTGATTATTTAGGGGCTTTGAGACATCGTGGTCATGTAGCCCCGTGTACTTGGATATGTGTTGAATTTGTCTGGAAATCTGCTTCACTGTGATGCCTGTGCTAGGGTGTGTATTAGCCTACTTTCGATTTTTGCAAAAAAATGAAAGTAGACTTATGAGATCTACACAGGGACAAGAAGAAGTTCCGTGACGAACTAAAGAGCCTACTTTTCTCGAAATGTAAGATTCATTCCAATGATTAATCTATATGGATCTATCTACAATAATGACGAAATTGAGTTGGTAATATCGAAATTTATAATTATTTCGAAATATAACTCGCATAATATACCCTAATAGAGCACTACAGTTGGCAGCCCTGGTGACTGAATATATTCTTAGTTCCATCTCTTAAGGTACAGAATTAAAAAATTGGTTGAAGTCCAATGGATAGCATGGACGTTGCATGTAGTTAGACATTGGACCTATCAGCGCGCGTAAAAACATGCTGGCAACAATGTCAACCATATGTTGGTCAGAAATAATCTGAACTGTTATGATCTATTGTTCTGTCAATTTTGGATGAGATCCATTTATTTGTAAAGAAGTTACATGTATTTTAAAATCGGACCAATCAGCAGGCTTAGAATCATGTTGGAAGCATTGACTTATAATAGTTACTCCAAATTAATCTATAATGTAAGGTACTATACGTGTGCAAAGTTTAGAACTGATGACTTTCATACTTTCTCATATATTGATATTAGGGTGAAAAAATAGAGACAGCATTTATTAACAGTTGGCAGCCTTGGCTGCTCTTAAGAATACGCATAGTCATATCTGTTATAGTACATATAGCACGTACGAAATTTTGTTGAAATCCAATTGATAGTATAGAAGTTACATGTATTTACAATTGGTCCTATCAGCAGGCTTAGAATCATGTTGGTATTACTGAGGTCTATTAGTTACTCCAAATTAATATAGAATGACAGGTACTATACGTGTGCATAGTTTAAAGCTGTCGGTTTGCATACTTTCTGAAATATTGGTATTTGGATAAAACAATAGAGAGTGCATTTATTAACAGTTGGCAGCCCTGGTGGCTTTTACGAATACGCTCAGTCATATCTGTTTATGTACACACAGTGCATACGAAATTTGGTTGAAATCCAATTGATAGTGTAGAAGTTATATGTATTTAGAAATTGGACTATCAGCAGGCTTAGAATCATTTTGGCAACACTGTCATGCATGGCCTCCTGGAAATAAAACTGAAATATTATGACCTATATGCCTGCCAATTTTGGTATAGCTCCCATGCATACCTTCCAAGATATACAACATGGAACTGAAATTCAAATTGTGATTTTTCAGCAGTTGGTAGCACTGATATAATTTTCGAATACGGCATTGAGATATTCAGATAGAGATCTTTACTCATACCAAATTTGGGTTCGATTGCTACAGCCGTTTAGGAGTTGATAGGGAGACACACACACACACACACACAGCCAGACAGACAGACAGACAGACAGGCAGACAGACAGAAGGACAGACAGACAGATAGACAGACAGACAGACAGACAGACAGAGAGACACACATTTTCCCGGATCGATCTCATAAGTCTACTTTTTCCCAATTTTTACAAAATGCGAAAAGTAGGCTAAACAAGAAGTTCCGTGACGAACTAAAGAGCCTACTTTACATGCCAATGATTATTCTACAGTATATGAACCTACTGTATCTAGAATAATGACGAAATTAAGTTGGTAATATCGACACTTCTAATTAGTTCGAAACTGTATACCTGGCATAATGTAGCCTAATAGAGAACTACAGTTGGCAGCCCTGGTGACTGAATATATTCTTAGTTACATCTCTTAAGGTACAGAATACAAAATTTGGTTGAAGTCCAATGGATTGCATGGACGTTACATGCAGTTAAACATTGGATCTAACAGCGCACGTAAAATCATGTTGGCAACAATGACATACATGTATTGGTCAGAAATAATCTGAAGTAACATGATCTATTGTTGTGTCAATTTTGAATGAAATCCATTAGTTAGTATAGAAGTTGCAAGCATTTTAAAATTGGGCCTATTAGCAGGCTTAGAATCATGTTGGCAGCACTGGCGTAGGCCTATATTAGTTACTCCAAATTAATCTAGAATGCCAGGTACTATACGTGTGCATAGTTTAGAGCTATTGGCTTGCATACTTTCTGATATATTGATATTAGGGTAACAAAAATAGAAACTGTATTTATTAACAGTTGGCAGCCCTGGTTACTCTTAGGAATCGACATAGTCATATCTGTCATGGTATACATAGCACACACGAAATTTGGTTGAAATCCAAATGATAGTATAGAAGTTACATGTATTTAAAGTTGGACCTCTCAGCAGGCTTAGAATCATGTTGGTAGCACTGACGTATATAAGTTACTCCAAATTAATATAGAATGTCAGGTACTATACGTGTGCATAGTTTAAAGCTGTCTGCTTGCATACTTTCTGATATATGGGCATTTGGATTTTAAAAAATGAGAGCATTTATTATCAGTTGGCAGCCATGGTGGCCCTTAAGAATACGCTCAGTTATATCTGTTTATGTACGCATAACACATACGAAATATGGTTGAAATCCAATTGATAGTGTGGAAGTTATATGCATTTAAAATTTGGACCTATCAGCAGGCTTATTATCATTTTGGCAACACTGCCATGTATGGCCGCCTGGAAATTAAACTGCAATATTATTATCCATGCGTGTGCCAATTTTGAGATAGCTCCTATTCATACCTTCCAAGATATCCAACATGGAGCTCAAATTTCAATTGCGATTTTTCAGCAGTTTGTAGCACTGACATCATTTTCAAATATGGCCGTGAGATATTCAGGTATAGGTCTTTACTCCTACCAAATTTTGTTTCGATTGCTGCAGCAGTTTAGGACTTGATAGGGGGGGGGGGGGGGGCACACACACAGCCAGACAGACAGACAGTCAGAAGGATAGACAGACACACATTTCCCCGATCTCATAAGTCTACTTTTTAGCCTACTTTCGATTTTTGCAAAAAATGAAAGTAGACTTATGAGATCACTACAGGGCGAAAAAAAAGTGTGTCTGGCTGTGTGTGTGTATGTGTGTGTGTGAGTGTGTGTGTGTGTGTGTGTGTGTGTGAGTGTGTGTACTCTGAATGTCTGTCCCCCCCCCTATCAATTCGAACACGGTGAGCGGAAATTGAACGAAATTTGGTTCAAAGGTAGCACAAGCAAAGGACACCTCAGTGTCATGTTTTATATCGCCGCCATCTTGACGGAAACGTAATGGCGGCCACACAAATATTAAAAGCTTAAATCAAATTACGACTAACCTAATCATCCAATCTCTACCAAATTTTGCAACAACACACTTTTGTGGGGGCAGCATCCTTTGACCAAACTAATAGGTCATCAACCTAATAGTTTGCGGATGGCGGCCATCTTTGTGTGAAAATCGATTGCCCCTATTAATTCGAACACGGTGAAACCGAATAGAATGAAATTTGGTACAGAGGTAGTACTAGCAAAGGGCACCCCAGTGTGATGTCTTATATCGCCGCCATCTTGACGGAAACGTAATGGCGGCCACACAAATGTTCAAAGCTTAAATCAAATTACGACTAACCTAATCATCCGATCTCTACCAAATTTTGCATCAACTCACCTTTATGGAGGGAGCATCCTTTGACAAATCTAATAGGTCATTAGCCTAATAGTTTGCGGATGGCGGCCATCTTTGTGTCAAAATCGATTACCCCTATTAATTCGAACACGGTGAAACCGAATGGAATGAAATTTGGTACAGAGGTAGCACTAGCAAAGGGCACCCCAGTATCGTGTTTTATATCGCCGCCATCATGACGGAAACGTAATGGCGGCCACCCAAATGTTCAAAGCTTAAATCAAATTACGACTAACCTAATCATCCGATGTCTACCAAATTTTGCATCAACATACCGTTATGGAGGAAGCATCCTTTGACCAAATTAATAGGTCATTAGCCTTATAGTTTGCGGATGGCGGCCATCCTTGTGTCAAAATCGATTCCCCCTATTAATTCGGACACGGTGAAACCGAAAGGAACGAAATTTGGTACAGAGGTAGCACTAGCAAAGGGCACCTCAGTGCCATGTCTTATATCGCCGCCATCTTGACGGAAACGTAATGGCGGCCACACAAATGCTCAAAGCTTAAATCAAATTACGTTTAACCTAATCATCCGATCTCTACCAAATTTTGCATCAACATACTTTATGGAGGGAGCATCCTTTGGCCAAACTAATAGGTCATTAGCCTAATATTTTGCGGATGGCGGCCATCTTTGTGTGAAAATCGATTCCCCCTATTAATTCGAACACGGTGAAACCGAATGGAACGAAATTTGGTACAGAGGTAGCACTAGCAAAGGGCACCTGTGTCATGTTTTATATCACCGCCATCTTGACGGAAACGTAATCGCGGCCACCCAAATGTTAAAAGCTAAAATGTAATTACGACCAACCTAATAATCTAGTCTCTACCAAATTTTGCAACAACATATCTTTATGTGGGAAGCATATTCTGACCATACTTCAAGATCATCAGCCCAATAGTTTGCAGATGGTGGCCAAGTATGTGTGCACATCGATTCCCCCTATCAATTCAAACACGGTGAAACCGAATTGAACGAAATTTGCAGAGGTAGCACTAGCAAAAGGCACCTCAGTGTCATGTTTTATATCGCCGCCATCTTGACGGAAACGGAATGACGGCCACCCAAATGTTAAAAGCTTAAATCAAATTTCGACCATCCTAATAATTTGATCTCTACCGGATTTTGCAACAACATGCCTTTTTGTGGGAAGCATCTTATGACTGACTACAAGGTCATCAGCCCAATAGTTTGCAAATAGTGGCCATGTATGTGTGCAAATCCATTCCCCAGATCAATTCAAACACGGTGAAACCAAATTGAACGAAATTTGGTACACGGGTTGAACTAGCAAAGGACACCTCAGTGTCATGTCTTATTTTGCCGCCATCTTGACAGAAACGTAATGGCGGCCACCCAAATGTTCAAAGCTTTAATCAAATTACGACTAACCTAATCATCCGATCTCTACCAAATCTTGCAAGAACTTATATTTATATAGTGAGCGTCTTTCGACTAAACTACAAGGTCATCAGCCTAATAGTTTGCAGATGGTGGCCATGCATGTGTGCAAATCTATTCCCCCTATCAATTCAAGCACGGTGAAACCGAATTGAACGAAATTTGGTACAGAGGTAGCACTAGTAAGGGACACATCAGTGTCATGTTTCATATTGCCGCCATCTTGACGAAAACGTAATGGTGGCCACCCAAATTTTAAAAGCTTAAATCAAATTACGTCCAATCTAATCATCTGATCTCTACGAAATCTTGCAACATTATACACTTATGTATGAAGAATCTTTTGACCAAACTACAAGGTTATCAGCCCAATACTTTGCATATGGCGGCCATGTATGTGTGCAAATGGATTCCCCCTATCTATTCAAACACGGTGAAACTGAATTGAAAACATTTGGTACAGAGGTAGCACTAGCAGAGGGCACTTCAGTGTCTTGTTTTATATTGCCGCCATCTTGACGGAAACGTAATGGCGGCCACCTAAATGTTAAAAGCTTAAATAATATTACGACCAACCTAATAATCTGATTTCAACCGAATTTTGCAACAACATACCATTAGGTGGGTAGCATATTTTGACCAAACTACAAGATCATCAGCGCAATAGTTTGCAGATGGTGGCCATGTATGTGTGCAAATAGATTCCCCCTATCAATTCAAACACGGTGAAACTGAATTAAACGAAATTTGGTACATAGGTAGCCCTAGGAAGGAGCACCTCAGTGCCCTGTCTTATATCGCCGCCATCTTGACGGAAACGGAATGGCGGCCACCCAGATGTTCAAACCTTAAATCAAAATACGACTAACCTAATCATCCGATCTCTACCAAATTTTGCAACAACATAAATTCCTATAGCAAGCGTCTTTTTTTAAACTACAAGATCATCAGCCCAATAATTTGCATATGGCTGCCATGTATGTGTGAAAATTGATTCCCCCTATCAATTCACACACGGTGAAACTGAATTGAACGACATTTGGTACGGAGGTAGCACTAGCAAAGGGCACTCAAGTGTCATGTTTTATATTGCAACCATATTGACGAAAACGTAATGGCGGCCACCCAAATGTTAAAAGGTAGAACCAAATTACGACCAACCTAACCATCTGATCTCTACCAAGTTTTGCAATATTGTACCTTTATGTATAAGGAATCTTTTGACCAAACTACAAGGTCATCAGCCCAATAAGTTGCAGATTGCGGCCATGTATGTGTGCAAATTGATTTCCCCTATCTTGTCAAACATGATGAAGAGGTAGCACTAGCAAAGGGCACCTCAGTGTCATGTTTTATATCGCCGCCATCTTAACGGAAACGGAATGGCGGCCACCCAAATTTTAAAAGCTTAAATCATATTACGACCAACCTAATCATCTGACCTCTACCAAATTTTTCAACAACGTACCTTTTTGTGGGAAGCATCTTTTGACTGAACTACAAGGTCATCAGCCCAATAGTTTGCAGATAGCGGCCATGTATGTGTGCAAATCGATTCCCCATATCAATTCAAACACGGTGAAACCGAATTGAATGAAATTTTTACAGAGGTAGCACTAGCAAAGGGCACCTCATATTCATGTTTAATACCCGTTTGGCACGTTGTATTTCAACAAGCTACTACAACCAACATTCAATTATCCTCCTTGAAAAGGACAAAGAGTTATAAGAATACCCATGCATTTAGGAGAAAGTAGGCTATATGTACTTTACTGAACATCTTGTTTTGTAACTGAAATAGGATTTGTGTAGGATGTGACCATGGCCTTAAGTTAGTAACCATCCCGACATTTGCCTGATGTAGAAGTGAAAAACCATGGTAAACCATTTCCAGGATGGCTGGGTTAGGAATTGATCCGCCTCTTCCCACATCAGCTATCCTGGAAGTGGTTTACCTTGGTTTACCCGCCTACTCCAGGCGATTACCGGGATGGTCCGTAACTTAAAGCCACGGCCACTTCCTTCCCAATCCTCACTTGCATCACCTTTCCTCAACTGTATTTTTCACAAGCATACCCTTAAGTGTTAAATCATATATTATTAATATTTAAATTGCAGCCATTGGCCATAGTGGCGTATTTTAATCGAACCCCGTGGACTCCCAGCAAGTTCAATTTCAAGTAGTTCCAACTTTGGCAACCATAGATGCCGCTATCACTGACACCTAGCGGTGAACTTTGGAACTTGATAGAGCGTTTCTAAGCAAATAACCTACAAACTTAGCTACACATTACCAATTGTAGTGTTAGGTTCTTTTACATGCCATAAATCTATGCCATGGGCCCGCCAACTTCCTCTCCGAAGAAAGGCATACTGAAGGATTTTAACGCTTTTAAAAATTCGGTCGCCTCCGTAGCGTAGCGGTCAGCATGGTTAGCTGCCGCCCCGGAGGTCCTGGGTTCGATTCCCGGCTCTGCCACGAAATTTGAAAAGTGGTATGAGGACTGGAACGGGGTCTACTCAGCCTCGGGTGGTCCAAATGAGTAGAGGGGGTTCGATTCTCACCTCAGCCATCCTCGAAGTGGTTTTCCGTGGTTTCCCACTTCGTCTTCGGGCAAATGCCGGGATGGTACCTACTGTAAGGCCACGGCCGCCTCCTTCCCTCTTCCTAGCCTATCCATCCCGATCTTCCATCCCTTCCCATCCCTCATGAGGCCCCTGTTCGCTTTGCAGGTGAGACCGCCTGGGCGAAGTGCTGATCACACCTCCCCAGTTGTATCCACCCCGACCAGATGTTCCAAGCTCCAGGACACTGCCCGTAGAGGCGATAGTGGTGAGTTCCCTCGCTGAGTCCGTGGGAACCACCCACCTAGAGGGTAAATCGACTAAATAAAATAAAAAATAAAAAAATCGACGATTTCCACCGGGTTTAAAGCCGCGATCTTGGGCATAGCAGTTCATCATGTTACCGACTACGCCCCAAATAATTTTATGCGCCTTCAAAGATGATGGAGTGACACTCAATCATTGGATTCTTTCGACCAAGTTTGTGCGCTGCAACTCCCATTAATGTCAGATTGCAATAAACATCGCTCTGATACGAGTCGTAAGAGGAGAGATATAAAGTGATGACGAGCTCTTTGTTCGCCAACACCCAGTCCATTAATCTCTTGGCCATTGTGAAGCAGACCGAATAACTTCTCAAGCAAGGTAAAGTGGGCGCGGACAGATGCGCACTAACTTGATCGCTTCCTTTGCTTCTATGTCCAATTTATTTTCTTTCTTCTTTCTTTCTCTGTGTAGTTGATCTCCAGCTCAGGTAGCTACGCCTTTCCGTCTTTGATCCCTCCATTTGTGAGGCACACAGAGAGAAACGATGAAAACTCTGAGATATTATTCCATATCATTTTCTCAGAAAATACTGTATAACACACTTTCTATTCTAGAAACATTGATTCTTTTACGGTAGTTCACATCGCGGCACATTGCGTAGCATTCCTAACTGTTGCCACAGAGGTACAGTACAGGTTCGATTCTCAGCCCTACCAAGAAAAGTCATTCTGATTTGAGGGCTGGAACAGGATTCACTCAACCTCATGGGGTAGAACTGAGAAGAAGTGGGTTCTATTCCCACCTTAACTATCCTAGAAGTGGTTTTCTGTAATTTCCTCACTTCGACTCCAGGTAAATGCTAAGATGGAACCTAAATTATGGCCACGGCCACTTCCATTCCTTTCTTAACTCCAATTACAAACACTAATACAGCCATCACAATAAAATAGGTTAACAGATATTCGACACACACCTAAGTACACCGGGCAACATGACCACGATGTTACAAAGTCCCTATAGGAATCAGCAACATTTACTTTATTCCTGTAGGCCGCCTTCTGTGGTCTAGGACTGTAGTCGGCAGTATGCGGAGGGGCGGCTTCGGAGGCGTAGTCTGTAGCATGCTGAGCTTCTATGCCCAAGATATAGGGTTCAAACCCGGCCGAAGCCATCGGATATTTTAAGAGCGTTAAAAATCACTCAGTATGCCTTCCTTCGGAGGGGAAGTAAAGCCGGCGGTCCCATTTCATAGATTTATGGCATGTTAAAGAACCTTCCAGTAATTGCACCTGTGTGAAGCTAAATTGGATAGGTTAAGAATGAAAACAACGCTCTTAGGTTTCTGCGTTCGTTGCCAAGAGCCGACTGCGGTGGCGTCTAGTAGCTAAGTTCTTAACTTGGCCTAGTAGTCGTTGACGGTGGCGCTTGGCGGTAAAAGTAGGAACTATTTGAAAATTTTAAGTTCCAGTCTGTACTTAATTAAAAGAAACAGATAACACACACTAATACAGTCATCACAATTAACACCGGTTGTCAGACTGATTCTACACACACCCAAAGTACACGGGGCTACATGACCGCGTTGTTGCAGCCCCTAAACTTAAGAAACAACCAACCAAGAATGCGGAGCTCCAATATGTTTCGTGGCTATCTGCAACGTCGCCTCCGTAGCGTAGCGGTCAGCATGGTTAGCTGCCGCCCCGGAGGTCCTGGGTTCGATTTCCGGCTCTGCCACGAAATTTGAAAAGTGGTATGAGGACTGGAACGGGGTCTACTCAGCCTCGGGTGTTCCAAATGAGTAGAGGGGGTTCGATTCCCACCTCAGCCATCCTCGAAGTGGTTTTCCGTGGTTTCCCACTTCGTCTTCGGGGGAAAATGCCGGGATGGTACCTTCTTCGAGGCCAATGCCGCCTCCTTCCCTCTTCCTTGCCTATCCATTACCTACCCTCATGAGGCCCCTGTTCGCTTTGCAGGTGAGGCCGCCTGGGCGAGGTGCCAATCACACCTCACCAGTTGTATCCACTCCGATTAGATGTTCCCAGCTCTAGGACACTACCCGTAGAGGCGGTAGTGGTGAGTTCCCTCGCTGAGTCCGTGGGTTCCACCAACCTGGAGGGTAAACGACTAAGAAGAAGAAGAAGACTATCTGCAACACACGAGGAGAAGTGGATGAGAGACACGACTCAGACAAAGCCCCAAAAGAGTATTTATTTATTTAATTATTTATTTATCGTATGGCTTTTAGTGCCAGGCGTGTCCGAGGACATGTTCGGCTCATTAGAGGCCGTAGCTGCTTTTAGTGGACACCCATTGGGTGAGCTACAATTTCCGTTCAATTTCAAGTTGTTCCAACTTTCGCTACCAGATGTAAATGATACCTAGTGGTGAACGTTGGTACTTTGATAGAGCGTTCCAACGAAATCTAACCTAGATATTTAGCTTCACACGAGTTTAGTCTGTGGAAGGATCTTTTACATGACATAAGTCTATGACATGGGACCGCACCGGCTTGACTTGCCCTCCTAAGGAAGGCATACTGAAGGATTTTAACGCTCTAAAATATGCGACGACTTCGGCGGGGTTGAATCTACTTGTGCGCCACCCATTGAAAAACGGATTTACTAATCCATACACCTTCGCAGGACCTTGGGCACAGCAGTTCAGCATGCTACCAACTACGCCACCGACGCCGCTCCCCAGAAGGTGTTAACAGATATCACTATCTGTTCTCTCGTTCTGTCAGATCTGGTGAGATATAATATGAGATATAGTATAGACTGTCTGTTAGGTAGTCAGCCCGAAGGCTGGTTGGATCCTCAAAAAGTACCGCCGTTACGTTATGTGAGTAGATACCCACAAAAACCCAAGGCAGCACTATTTTGAGGCGTTCTAGGCAAGAAGAGGAGTGAGGTAGTTTGCCATTGCTTTCCTCACTGAGTCAGAACAGACTATAGACTATGATGTGATATTATATATGATATGATAGGCCTATATTGTATTGTATTTCCTATTTCTTGTACCAATATTTGTTATTGGGCTGGTATTACACTTTCAAAGAAATTTGTCAAAGTTCTTTGATAAAAGATCTTTTATAAAAGACTAGCTGTACCCGGCATGCGTTGCAATGCCAATCAAAGAAAGTGTTGGCGTTGTAACTTTGTTTGTTAAAGTGCTTTTGGATTCCCAATATTTTTTCATTTTTCCGTTAACCACCTTCAAACTATCGTAAAATTGATTTACTATCTTAAAGAAAATTAGGGGAGCGTGTTCAACAACTCAACAAAGTTTTTTCGCAATGATATGAATGGTATATGAACGCATACGGGACATTGTTAAAACGATTCGAGCGCCGTCACCCATTTGTTGAATATACTCGAACGCTACCTAATGTAAAATTGTTATACTAATTCGAAAACCTTCCCTGGCGTGTACACAGCAACTCATCAAAGTTTCATATCAAACGGATCAATGGCATATGAACGCATACGGGATTTTGTTTAAATGATTCGCGCGCCGTCACTCATTTGTTGAATCTACTTGTGCGCCACCCATTGAAAAACGGATTTACTAATCCATACACCTTCGCAGGACTGTACCCAACTCACTAAAGTTTTATCACAATCGGATGAATGGTATATGAACGCATACGGGACTTGGTTGAAACGATTCACGCGCTGTCGCTCATCAGTTGAATCTACTCGTGCGCTACCAATTGTAAAATGGATTTACTAAATCAGAAATCCTCGGGGGGGGGGGGGGGGGGGAGTGGAAACAACATTTCACCAAATTTCATTGCAATCGCATGAATGGTATATGAACACATACGATTTTTTTTTAACGATACGCGCACCGTTACTCATTTGTTGAATCTCTTCGTGCGCTACCTATTGAAAAAAGATTTACTAAGTCAGAAACCTTTCCTGGAGTGTGCACAACAATCCAACCAAAGATTCTTAGCAATCGGATGAATGGTATTTGAACGCTACGTGACTTTGTTTAAGCGATTCGCGTGCCGCCGATCATTTGTTGAATCTACTTGTGCGATACCTAATGTAAAGTGGATGTACTAAGCCATAAACCTTCCCTGAAGTGTACACAACATCTCACCCAAGTTTTATCGCTATCGGACGAATGGTATATGAACGCGCCCTACCTATCGTAAAGTGGATTTGCTAAGCCAGAAGCCTTGCCTGAAGTGTACACAACCTCTCACCCAAGTTTCATCGCTATCGGACGAATGGTATGTGAACGTATACAAGACTTTGTTGAAACGCTTCGCCCGTCGTCGCTCATTTGTTGAATCTGCTCGTGCGCTACCTATTGTTAAGTGGATTTACTAAGCCAGAAACCTTCCCTGATGTGTACACAACAACTCGCCTAAGTTTAGTCGCTATCGGACGAATGGTATATGAACGCATACGGGACTATGTTGAAACGCTTCGCGCGTCGTCGCTCATTTGTTTAATCTTCTTGTGCGATACCTATTGTTAAGTGGATTTACTAACCCAGAAAGCTTTCCTGAAGTGTACACAAGATCTC
Source organism: Meconema thalassinum (assembly GCA_946902985.2). NCBI lineage: Eukaryota > Metazoa > Arthropoda > Insecta > Orthoptera > Tettigoniidae > Meconema > Meconema thalassinum. The sequence goes on from OX336390.1 coordinate 306,953,937, forward strand.
ACCCAAGTTTCATCGCTATCAGACGAATAGTATATGAACGCATACGGGACTTTGTTGAAACTTTTCGCGCGTCGTCGCTCATTTGTTGAATCTACTCGTGCCCTACCTATCGTAAAGTAGATTTACTAAGCCAGAAACCTTGCCTGAAGTGTACACAACCACTCACCGAAGTTTCATCGCTATCAGACGAATGGTATGTGAACGCATACAGGACTTTGTTGAAACGCTTCGCCCGTCGTCGCTCATTTGTTGAATCTACTCGTGCGCTACCTATTGTTAAGTGGGTTTACTAAGATGAATAGTATATGAACACATACGGGACTTTGTTGAAACGCTTCGCGAGTCGTCGCTCATTTGTTGAATCTACTCGTGCGCTACCTATTATAACATGGATTTACTACGCCAGAAACCTTGCCTGTAGTGTACACAACCTCTCTCCCAAGTTTCATCGATATCGGACGAATGGTATGTGAACGCATACAGGACTTTGTTGAAACGCTTCGCCCGTCGTCGCTCATTTGTTGAATCTACTCGTGCGCTACCTATTGCTAAGTGGATTTGCTAAGCCAGAATCCTTACCTGATGTGCACAGAACATCTCACCCAAGTTTCATCGCAATGGGATGAATGGCATATGAACGCATGTGGGACTTTCTTGAAACAAGTGCACGCCATTTTGTTGAAGCTACTCGCGCGCCATCTATTGTAAATTGGATTTACTACGCCTATAACTTTTCCGGGACTGTGCACAACAACTCACCAAAATTTGATCGCAATCTGATGAATTGTATATGAACGCATCGCCATTACGCATTTGTTTAAACTACTCGCGCGCTCTCTATTTTGAAGTTGATTAACTATGCCTATGAACCTCCTGAAAGTGTTTACAACAACTCACCAAAATTTTATCGCAATTGGATGAATGGTTTATGAATGCATAAAAGACGAGCACACAGACATTCCTTTTTATATATACATATAAGATATGACAGTGTAATGTGGAAATCTTTTATAAAAGGTGGTTTTATAAAATTTCTTTTATAAAATGTATGAGCACCATGCTATCTTTGATAAAAGATTCAAATCAAATTGGCGGATCATAACGGCTGGAATATTATCGCAGCAACGTAAAACATAAATAACAAATAGAAACTGTAGGTACAAATAGCCGAGGCTATAGGCTATACGCTGCACACAATGGACGCGCGTTTCTGGATAAAGAGGAATTAAATAGTTAAATAGGCTGAAATAGTCGCCTCCGTAGCGTAGCGGTCAGCCTGCCGCCCCGGAGGTCCTGGGTTCGATTCCCGGCTCTGCCACGAAATTTGAAAAGTGGTACGAGGACTGGAACGGGGTCTACTCAGCCTCGGGTGGTCCAAATGAGTAGAGGGGGTTCGATTCCCACCTCAGCCATCCTCGAAGTGGTTTTCCGTGGTTTCCCACTTCGTCTTCGGGCAAATGCCGGGATGGTACTGCCCCCGTAAATTGAATTATATTGAGACCACGGTGGCTGTATTGGCATATATGAATAAAGTTATGGCTGTCATAGTTGTGACGTGTATATTCATGACGTAGGCACGGATGACGCAGACTTCATGCAAGTAGGCTGGTTGAGCTGAGATTCTTGGTGACGTCATGATTTTGTTCGAGAAAGATCTGAGATTTACGACGCAGTCGCAGGGAAACAAGGAATTGTGCTAAGGAAGAAGTTACGCTATTGGAGGAGAGTCTCGAACCAATGAATGATAGTTTGGAGGGAGACGGAGATTACTGAAATTACCATATTTAATTACTTTTGGAATGCAGAATTGTGGAAAACTATTTTCAGTTATGGCATTGATTTGGAATTTTGAAGAAATTAATTTTGAGTTTTTGAAATTTGAAAATCCGTCAAGTATAGCCAAAGTTAGAACTTCTAGCAATGACGGAGGAACAAGCTATGGAAGGGATGGATACGCCCCTTAAGAAGTTGATAAAAGGTCTTGCACAGCAGAGAGGAGCTCTCATTTTCTCATTTTCTCTTGTCATATAGTCGTTTTTCTGATTATCATATTGTCAGACTTCGAGTGATTCAGTGAAGCAAGTCGTCATTAGCACGAGTGGCAGAGCCCACCGCATTGAACAAGCACGGAGCGTGCAGCAGTACCATTTTACGGTTTCTGAAACTAGGCGAAGTTGGAGTGCACACATAAACGAGTCTACAAGATTATCTATCAGGAGTTAGCTACTGCCTTTAGGCTAATTCAATTGTGCATTATAATATTGAGGTGTGTAGGAAAGTTGAACATTTTCACGATTATACTTTGGAAGATATTCGCATTTTAAGACTGCAGACAAAAGTGATTTTCTCGCCACCTGAGAAGCACTTTTATAATATCACATTCTACGCTACGGCTGACACGTGTATTGCAACCGTGATACGGAAGATTACGTTTGGTGATACAACGCTACATTCTACAATGCAACAATATAATCTGGCAGTACTTTCGACTATTATTATAACGGAAGTGGAGATGGAAGACTAAAAACTTTAATGCAATTGGGACATATATCAATGGAATGAAATAGCAGCATGGAACTTCGTTAATCGTCATTCTACAAAAGCGAGCATGTAGTGAACATCCAACTACACTCATGCATCGTAGTCCATCGCTGAATTATATCAAATGGCAGTGGAAATATCTTCATACTCTACAATTATGAACATTTCTGCGGAAATAATTGCAATAAACTTCATGGCGAATTTCTACCAGAACTTCAGGGAACTATCAAGAGAGGCCAGGGTGGACCCGGCTCACAAAGAAGAGTTTTTCCAGAAGGATGTCTATCGTCTACAGGGAGCAGTGCAATTTCCGGAGGAGGAAGCAGTTCTATTCTCCGAGGGCGCTGGTTCCAGGTTCGAGGTCGGAGCACATCTTTACGGTGGTGAAATGGAACCATCAGCAGTCTTCTTTGGAAATTTTCCTCTAGAACTTCAATCAACAGATAAGGTAGTCGTGAACGTTTCTTGTTTTATTTGAGCCATTTAGCGATATCTGAGCAACCATTTTTCCCATATTTTCTGTCCCATATATTTTGCCCCATATTCTTGCTTGATGTTTCTGTACTCAGTGCACTTTGATGATTTATGCCTTTTTCTACGATTTATTGAGACATTGTTATGTCATTGGCATATTTAAATAATTTTGGATCAGTTGAGACTGATAATATATATTCTTTCAGTAATTTGCATATTTTTGTAGTCACGATTTGACTGTAAAGTTAACGATTTTCTTTGGCAAATTTGAATTCAGACAGCGTGTCATTTTATTAAAGTAATTCTATTCAGTAAATTACTTTGACCAATTTTCTGTCATCCTCAAGAAAGAAGAATTATTAAAAGATTTTAGAGCGTTAAAATCTATTACTGTATCGACGATCTTGGAAATACTAGTCGTTTTATGAACATGATTGCAACATAGACATTTATCGTCAGTTCTGAAATACCATTGCATTATAGACAATTTTATGAAATATGAACTTTGGTTACGATTTATTGAATACACTATAGTAATGAACATTTGATAGGAGTTTTTCTCAATTCTAGATTGGAACAATAATGTTTGCATTCCACAGTCTAATTGTATTCTATTCGATTATTTATGCAGTTTAGATGAACTTTGATTGAAGATAGTATTTTTATACTGCGATACCTTGAAGATATTAATCTCAATTTTGATAGACCAGGGAGGCGTATATAATCGTATTTGCTATTAAATTTATTTGTGATTGGCAAATTTTTACTTCATATCGATTCATGAATGAAACCCACGAAGGTTAAATATAATAACAGTTTTCGAAACAATGGATGAATATAAGAATTTTTAAAGTGGAACTATGGATGTATAATCGTTAGTTCAGTGGACGTGTAAAAGTCGCTGATAAATAAAGCCCTTGAATAAGTGAAGGAGGTTCCCACAGTAATATTAATGAAGTTGATGAATTTATAAGTGGAGGTTTTTTGTATGTATTGTGGAAGATTTTGATGCCATATATATTGAGATATATGATGAATTCTGGGCCTATTTTTGTGCAATTTTGTGCGTTTTGAGCGAGGTATTTTTCCGCTGAATGTATTGTCCAGGTCCTTTGAAAATTAATCATGTGAAGTTACTGTTAAAATTAACAAGAGTGTTTAAATAATTTGATATAACGATTTTGAATGGAGGTTACCGTCACAAATAATAATAATTATTAAACCTTATTAAACCTGAATCTAAAATTTAAATATAACTAACCTTCATTGGTCGATTATATCACCACGATTTAAGTAATTATCAACCGGATAAACGTGTGGTTTAATGTATTTCTAATATAAATAATATTAATATTGTAAATAATTATGTATTAATTTTTCAATTGTCGTTTGACAATATTATAAACAATTAATAATGTTATAAATAATTAATGAACATTTTGTTATAAACATTAAGCGTTTTTGTTATTATACTCTAAACAACGCTAGTTAAACAATTGGATTATACAATTAAACAAGATTTGGGATTATTAGAGTAATCCATTGATATTTGAACGGAGCATTTAAAAGATTTGCGTGATAATATTTGAGTTGAGATGTGGACATTTAAAGTGTTTTGAAAAGGAGCTAGGCTCTGATGTAACTAGCATATGCTAACGTTGGCTGGACAGGTGGGTCCATTTGACGATGCAAGCATGCGACATGGTGCAGCTGGCCAGACAACTGTATGATAGAGGCCAAGGTCACCTACATAGCAGCCTTGCGGTTATAAATAAAATGTGATGTTTATTGAAAGGAAAACAATTGCTATATGTCTCGTCCCAACTCCCTTATCCATTCCAAGTGCATTATTATTATTACGTTCTTTTAAGCTAGAGAAAGCTAAAATTTTGTATGTAAAATCTACAAGTCCTACAGGAGGACATGGTTACATTGACAATGGCTTCTGATTGCCACGTATTTTTTGTTGTTAAATTTTTGTTAAATCATTCTCTTTATGTGAAATAAATTATTGTACAGTTTAAAGTTTCTTGTTTTCGTCTTGGTTCATTTTAAATATCGTGGTGGAGGTTATTGTGAGGGCATACTTTTAAGTGATCCAGTTGGCAACCCAGACCCGAGATTAATTTGAATAGGTAAGTAAAAGGTAAGTATGAACCCCCGTATAATTTGGTGTGTTCCACAATAATTTCTTGTTAACTACTGTGCTCTAATCTCGGTAGTATCTGTCAGTGCCATTTTTATTGATGTAGCTGTGCCGGTGCGATTGATTATTGGCAATCCGATTGAGGGGGGCGGATATCTGACAGCCTACTATCCGGATTATCGGGGACAGTGCCTTCTTCAAGGCCACGGCCGCCCCCTTCCCTCTTCCTTGCCTATCCATCCTGACCATCCATTACCTTCCCTCGTGAGGCCCCGGTTCGCTTTGCAGGTGAGGCCGCCTGGGCGAGGTGCCAATCACACCTCACCAGTTGTATCCACTCCGATTAGATGTTCCCAGCTCTAGGACACTGCCCGTAGAGGTGGTAGTGGTGAGTTCCCTCGCTGAGTCCGTGGGTACCACCAACCTGGAGGGTAAACGACTAAGAAAGAAAGAAAGAAAGAAAGAAATAGGCTGAAATAAGCCGTGAATAGTAGTGCATTTTATGTTTTAATATTTGTATTATCATTTTTCAATTACACTTATGGTATTACAAAGGAGTGTAAATAAGCACTTCATCCTTACCGGTAAACGTAATGCGTAATGCATCTAACCATCCTTGACCCGGCAGTGTTTCATTAGGGGAATGAGTAGAGCACTTGGCTCTCGTTCGAGGAGCCCTGGTATCGAATCCCAATTAAGGCAAGTCTTTTTCTTCGTATGTTTCAATTTTATTTGCTAGGGCAGAGGTTTTTTCGAACGTTACGATTATTCATTTCATCATAATTATTAATAATAAAATATTAATGTAATTATTCAAGTCCTCTTACTGCAGTACGTTCACCAAGATTTTACTCTTATAGGCCTAAATACCTTAGTTGCCACGTGGGCGTACTATGGTTTAACCCATAGACGTTTAGTTTATATTTCCGTTTCTTTTACATAATTTCAACTACCGGTACCGTAATGTACAGTAAAGTGAACAAGGAACTGTCCTTCATCCATTTTGCTGAACTATTATAAAATATTTGATGTAGAGTAATGGTGTGATTATTTCTTGGTATAACTTTTATAAAAGTTCAGTTTTATAAAATACTAGCTGAAGTACCCGTGCTTCGCTACGCGTCATAAATAAATTAAAATGTGAAGGTGACAGTTAAAACAGGGGATAGGCGAGGTGCTGCGCAGAGGGAGATTAAGGATGGAATATTTTGTCCAAATACACCGCTCGGCGGTGACCGTGTTTTATAGCACAAATTTAGGTTTTACTCGCTAACCGTTGGAGATACCTTTCGGATAGAAAATGTAATTTTAAACCTCGTATATGCCATCAAAAGTTTGCTATTTCTTAGCGTTCACTTTTTATTTTAAATGGAAATATGAAAGTTTGAAAACAAAGGGTGTAGTGACGTCACTAAAATAGTCGCCATCTTTAAATAGTGCAAAGTATTGAAATCAAAAGTAGCCTGTATGTTAACCAGGTAAATCAGCTACTTCCATCAGCTACACACACCATCTCATTTTTAGCCTCGCTTCACTCGCGTCATAGTCGTGTCATATTGTTATTCAATGACATGCAGGTTTAACCCCGTTAACACCCCTTTAGAACCTGAATATCCAAAAATCCCTCCTTAGTAGACTTTTTCGACACACAACAAACTTATCCCCTTCTTCTAACTTTAGTAGTTTTGATTGGTCGATGAGAGTGAACATCCAAAAATCCTTCCTTAGTGGACGTTTTTCTTCCTGAATTTCACCCCTCCCCATAGGCCCCTTAAATTGGATTTATGAAAAAACGGTCGAACATCTACTTATTTTAATTATTTATTCATTTATTTATTTTTAAGTTGATTGAAACTCGGAGAAAATCAAACTCCTCGCCTATGTCGTCTAAGAGATACACGCTCCGTTAGGAATCTTTCAACCCCCACTTTTCATCCCTTTCACCTCATAATATACACCACATCGAAAAACCATGATTAGTATATATGCCAAGTATCACATCCCCAAATGAAACCACTCATGAGATATTGTTATTCAATGGTATGCACGTTTACCCCCTTAACACCTCTTTAGAACCTGAATAACCAAAACTCTTTCCTTAGTGGACGTTTTCGACATACAACGAACTTACCCCAAAATTTCATGTTTCAAACTTCAATAATTTTAACTGGGCGATGAGTAAGTGAGTCAGTCAGGACATTTTCTTTCATTTATTTTTGAGAATTTCACACCTCCCCATGAACCCCTTAAATTGGATTTATGAAAAATAAAACGGTCGAACACTTATTTACTTATTTAAAGCTGTTTTCCCCCTGAGTTTGATGAGTGAGTAAGTGAGTCAATCAGTTAGGACACTTACTTTCCTGTTTCCCCCCCCCCCCCCCCCGAATTTCACTCCTCCCCATGGGCCCCTAAAATTGGATTTATGAAGAAATGGTCGAAACCTATTTACTTATTTTTAAGCTGCTTTTTCCGCTGAATTTCAAACTTATCGCCTATGTTGGATAAGAGATACAGTACACGCTCCGTTAAGAATCCTTCAACCCCCAATTTTCTCCCCTTTCACCTCATAATATACACCATATCGATAAACCCTTAGACATATGTCTGCTTATTTTGAATGCTTAGTTCATATGCCGAATATCACATCCCCAAATGAAACAACTCGTGAGATATTGTTATTCAATGAAATGCAAGTTTAAGCCCCTTAACACCCCTTCAGAACATGAATATCCAAAAATCCATCCTTAGTGGACTTTTTCGACATACAACGAACATATCCCCAAAATGTCAAGTTCCTAACTGCAATAGGTTTGCTGGGGGATGATGAGTGAATATCCAAAAATCCTTCCTTAGTGGACTTCTTTCCCCAGAATTTCATCCCTCCCCATGAGCCCCTTAAATTGGATTTATGAAAAATCGATCGAACACCTATTTACTGCTTTTTCAATCTGATTTTTCTCCCTGAGATTCTTACTTTTTGCCTCTGTCTTTTAAGAGATACTTGCTCCGTTAAGAATCCTTCAACACTCACTTTTCACACATAAACCTCATAATATACACCACATCGAAAAACCCTCAGACATGTGTCTTCTTATTCTTAATGATGAGTTTGTATGCCTCGTATCCCATCCCAAAGGAAACCAATCGGGAGATATTGTTATTCAATTAAATGCAAGTCAACCCCCTTAACACCCCTTTAGAACCTGAATATCCAAAATTCCTTCCTTAGTGGACGTTTTCGACATACAACGAACATAGCCCCTTAATGTCATGTTTCTAACTTCAATAATTTTGGCTGGGGGATGATGAGTGAGTAAGGCAGGACATTTTCTTTCAATTATTTTTGAGAATGTCACCTCCCTCATGAACCCCTTAAATTCGATTTATGAAAAAAAAAAACAGTCGAACACCTATTTACTTATTTTTGAGCTGTTCTTCCACCCTGAGTTTGATGAGTGAGTGAGTTAGGAGACTTTCTTTCCTGTTCTTTCCCCCATAATTTCACCCCTCTCCAAGGGCCCCTTAAATTGGATTTCTGAAAAAACGGTCGAACACCTATTTACTTATATTTTAAGCTGTTTTTTCCCGCCGAATTTCAAACTTCTCGCCTATGTCGTTTAAGAGATACACGCTCCGTTAAGAATCCCTCAACCCCCAATTTTCACCCCCTTCACCTCATAATACACACCACATCGATAAACCCTTAGACATATGTCTGATTATTTTAATGATTAGCTTATATACCGAATATCACATCCCCAAAGAAACAACTCATGAGATATCGTTATTCAATGGAATGCACGTTTACCCCCTTAACACCTCTTTAAAACCCGAATAAAAAAATCATTCATTAGTTGACGTTTTCGACATACAGCGAACATATTCCCAAAATTTCATGTTTCTAACTTTAATAGTTTTCGCTAGGCGTGATGAGTGAGTGAGTCAGACAGGACTTTTTCTTTCAATTATTTTTACCAGAATCTCACCCCTCCCAATGGGCCCCTTAAATTGGATTGATGAAAAAAACGCTTGAACACCTATTAACTTATTTTTTAATCTGTGTTTTTCCCCTGAGTTTGATGAGTGAGTGAGTTAGTCAGTTAGGACACTTTCTCTCCTCTTTTCCCCCAGAATTTCACCCCACCCCATTGGCTCCTTAAATTAATTTATGAAAATACGGTGGAACACCGATTTACTTATTTTTAAGCTGATTTTTTTTCGCTGAGTTTCAAATTTCTCGCCTATGTCGTTTAGGAGATAGGCCTACACACTTCGTTAGGAATCCGTCAACCCCCAATTTTCGCCCCTTTCACCTCGGAATAATACACCACATCGAAAAACCCTTTGACACATGTCTGCTTATTTTAAATGATTAGTTTATATGTCGAGTATCACATCCACAAATGAAACCACTCGTGAGATATTGTTATTCAATGAAATGCAGGTTTAACCCCCTTAAGACCCCTTTAGAACCTGAATATTCAAAAATCCTCCCTTAGTGTATGGTTTTGACATACAACGAACATATCCCGAAAATGACATGTTTCCAACTTCAATATTTTTGACTGGGCGATGATGAGTGAGTGAGTGAGTCAGGACATTTTCTTTCAATTTTTTTCTTCAGAATTTCACCCCTCCAGATGAACCCCTTAAATTTGATTTATAAAAAAAACCGTCGAACACATCCATACTTATTTTTAAGCAGTTTTTCCCCCTGAGTTTGAAGAGCGAGTGAGTCAATCGGTTAGGACACTTTCTTTCCTGTTTTTTTTACCCAGAATGTCACCCCTCCCCATGGGCCCCTTAAATTGGATTTATGAAAAAACGATCACACACCTATTTACTTATTTTTTATGCTGATTTTCTTCCTCTGAGTTTCAAACTCCTCGCCTATGTCGTTTAAGAGATACAGGCTCCGTTAGGAATCTTTCAACCCCCTCTTTTCACCCCTTTCACCTCATAATATAGACCACATCGAAAAACCCTCAGACACGTATCTTCTTATTTTTAATGATTAGTTTATATGCCGAGTATCACACCCCCAAATGAAACCAATCGGAAGATATGAAATGCAGGTCTACTCCCCTTAACACCCCTTTACAACCTGAATATCCAAAAATCCTTTCTTGGTGGGCATTTGCGGCCCTTGAGGAAGCTGCATACCAAATTTCATTCCAATCCGTTGGGTGGTTTCTGAGATTTCGTGATTAGTGAGTGAGTGGTATTTGACAAATATCTAGTAGATAGTGTCAAGTCTTTGTTATGTTATATTCGGTTGACAGTGCTGCGTGAGCAGTTGAGTAACTAACGGGATTTCAAGTAAAGATCCTCATTTTCTATACCGGTAGTGCAGAGTGCAACTGGGATCCATTCGGCCGTGTCTCGACTTGAGCTATGTAGCCATGGAAACTATCTGCCTTGCCATTCCTTCGTGAGTATATTTTATGATTTGATTAGCCTGCGCTTGAGTGCAAAAGGGCCGAAATACGAAGAATGAGAAAGACTATCAAAAATTCATGTAGCCAGCGGTTCCTTCTGGGTCCTAAACTATGTGTATGCAAAATTTGGTTGAGATTGGTGAAACGGTGTAGATTTGTATACGGAACCAACCCACCCACATACATACAGACTTTCACTTTTATATATAAGACTAGCTGAAGTCCCCGTGCTTCACTACGCGTCATAAATAAATTTAAATGTGAAGGTGACAGTTAAAACAGAGGATAGGCGAGATGCTGGGCAGAGGGAGATTATGGATGGAATATTTTGTCCAACTACACCGCTCGGCGTTGACCGTATTTTATAGCACAAATTTAGGTTTTACTTGCTAACCGTTGGAGATACCTTTCGGATAGAAAATGTAATTTTAAACCTCGTATATGCCATCAAACGTTTGCGATTTCCTAGCGTTCTCTTTTTATTTGAAATGGAAATATGAAAGTTTGAAAGGGTGTAGTGACGTCACTAAAATGGTCGCCATCTTTAAATAGTGCAAATTATTGAAATCAAAAGTAACCTATATGTTAACCAGGTAAATCAGCTACTTTCATGTAAAATTCATGTAAATTGGACCAGTGGTACTTGCGTGATTGAGTAATACACACACACACACCATCTCATTTTTAGCCTCGCTTCGCTCGCGTCATAGTCGTGTCATATTGTTATTCAATGAAATGCAGGTTTAACCCCGTTAACACCCCTTTAGAACCTGAATATCCAAAAATCCCTCCTTAGTAGACGTTTTCGACACACAACAAACATATCCCCAAAATATCATTCTTCTAACTTTAATAGTTTTGGTAGGTCGATGAGAGTGAACATCCAAAAAGCCTTCCTTAGTGGAGGTTTTTCTTCCAGAATTTCACCCCTCCCCATAGGACCCTTAAATTGTATTTATGAAAAAACGATCGAACACTTATTTATTTTATTTATTTATTTATTTATTTATTTATGTATTTATTTATTTATTTATTTTTAAGCTGATTGATTTCCTCCGAGTTTCAAACACCTCGATTATGTCGTTTAAGAGATACACGCTCCATTAGGAATCTTTCAAACCCCACTTTTCATCCCTTTCACCTTATAATATACACTACATCGAAAAACCATTAGACATGTGTCAGCTTATTTTAATGATTAGAATATATGCCAAGTATCACATCCCCAAATGAAACCACTCGTGAGATATTGTTATTCAATGAAATGCACCTTTACCCCTTAACACCTCTTTAGAACCTGAATATCCAAAACTCTTTCCTTAGTGGACGTTTTCGACATACAACGAACATATCCCCAAAATTTCATGTTTCTAACTTCAATAATTTTGGCTGGGCGATGATGAGTGAGTGAGTCAGTCAGGACATTTTCTTTCAATTATTTTTGATAATTTCACCCCTCCCCATGAACCCCTTAAATTGGATTTATGAAACAAACGGTCGATCACCCATTTACTTATTTAAAGATGTTTTCCCCCTGAGTTTGATGAGTGAGTAAGTGAGTCAATCAGTTAGGACACTCTCTTTCCTATTCCCCCCCCCCCCCCGAATTTCACCCCTCTCCAAGGGCCCCTTAAATTGGATTTATGACAAAACGGTCGAACACCTATTTACTTGTCTTTAAAGCTGTTTTTCCCGTCGAATTTCAAACTTATCGCCAATGTCGTTTCAGAGATACACGCTCCGTTAAGAATCCCTCAACCCCCAATTTTCACCCCTTTCACCTCATAATATACACCACATCGATAAACCCTTAGACATATGTCTGATTATTTTTAATGATTTGTTTATGTACCGAATAACACATCCCCAAAGAAACAACTCATGAGATATCGTTATTCAATGAAATGCACGTTTACCCCCTTAACACCTCCTTAAAACCCGAATAAACAAAAATCATTCCTTAGTTGACGTTTTCGACATACAGCGAACATATTCCCAAAATTCCATGTATCCAACTTGAATAGTTTTCGTTGGGTGTGATGAGTGAGTGAGTCAGACAGGACATTTTCTTTCAATTATTTTTACCAGAATTTCACCCCTCCCCACGGGCCTCTTAAATTGGATTGATGAAAAAACGCTTGAACACCTATTAACTTGTTTTTTAAGCTGTCTTTTTCCCCTGAGTTTGATGAGTGAGTGAGTTAGTCAGTTAGGACACTTTCTCTCCTTTTCCCCCCAGAATTTCACACCACCCCATTGGCCCCTTAAATTAATTTATGAAAAAACGGTCGAACACCGATTTACTTACTTTTTAAGCTGATTTTTTTCGCTGAGTTTCAAATTTCTCGCCTATGCCGTTTAAGAGATAAGCCTACACGCTCCGTTAGATATCCTTCAACCCCCACTTTTCACCCCTTTCACCTCATAATAATACACCACTTCGAAAAACCCTTAGACACATGTCTGCTTATTTTTAATGATTAGTTTATATGCCGAGTATCACATCCACAAATGAAACCACTCGTGAGATATTGTTATTCAATGAAATGCAGGCTTAACCCCCTTAAGACCCCTTTAGAACCTGAATATCCAAAAATCCTCCCTTAGTGTACGGTTTTGACATACAACGAACATATCCCCAAACTGCCATGTTTCCAACTTCAATACTTTTGGCTGGGCGATGATGAGTGAGAGAATGAGTCAGGACATTTTCTTTCATTTTTTTCCCTTCAGAATTTCACCCCTTCCGATGAACCCCTTATATTTGATTGTTCAAAAAATCTGTCGAAAAGCTATTTACTTACTTTAAAGCAGTTTTCCCCCCAAGTTTGATGAGTCAGTCAGTCAATCAATCAGTTAGGACACTTTCTTTTCTGCCCCCCCCCCCCTCCCAGAATTTCACCCCTCCCCATGAGACCCTTAAATTGGATTTATGAAAAAACGGTCAAACACATATTTACTTATTTTTATCCTGATTTTTTTCCGCTGAGTTTCAAACTCCTCACCTATGTCGTTTAAGAGATACACGCTCCGTTAGGAATCTTTTAATCCCCTCTTTTCACCCCTTTCACCTCATAATATACACCACATCGAAAAACACTCAGACACGTGTCTTCTTACTTTTTATGATGAGTTTATATGCCGTGTATTACATCCCCCAATGAAACCAATCGGGAGATATTGTTATTCAATGAAATGCAGATTTAACCCCCTTAAGACCCCTTTAGAACCTGAATATCCGAAAATCCTCCCTTAGTACACGGTTTTGACAAACAATGAATATATCCCCAAACTGTCATGTTTCTAACTTCAATAATTTTGGCTGGGCGATGATGAGTGTGTGAGTGAGTCAGGACATTTTCTTTCAATTTTCTTCTTTCAGAAATTCACCCCTCCCCATGAACCCCTTAAATTTGATTTATGAAAAAAAAAACTGTCGTACAGGTATTTACTTACTTACTTACTTACTTACTTACTTACTTACTTACTTTTCCCCTGAGTTTGATGAGTGAGTCAGTCAATCAGTTAGGTCACTTTCTTTCCTGTTTCCCCACCCCCTCCCTCCCAGAATTTCACCCCTCCCCGTGGGTCCCATAAATTGCATTTATGAAAAACCGGTCAAACACATATTTACTTCTTTTTTATGTTGATTTTTTTCGCTGAGTTTCAAACTCCTCGCCTATGTCATTTAAGAGATACACGCTCCGTTATGAATCTTTTAATCCCCACTTTTCACCCCTTTCACCTCATAATTTTCACCACATCGAAAAACCCTCAGACTCATGTATTCTTATTTTTAATGATTAGTTTATATGCCGAGTATCACATCCCGCAATGAAACCAATCGGGAGATATTGCTATTCAATGAAATGCAGGTCTACCCCCTTAACACCCCTTTAGAACCTGAATATGCAAAATACCTCTCTGTGTGGGCATTTGCGTCCCTTGAGGAAGCTGCATACCAAATTTCATTCCAATCCGTTCGGTGGTTTCTGAGATTTGGTGATGAATGAATGAGTGAGTGAGTGAGTGAGTGGTATTTGACAAATATATAGTAGAAGATGATGTCAAGTCTTTGTTATGCTAAACTCGGTTGACAGTGCTGTGTGAGTAGTTGAGTAACTATCGGGATTTCAAGTAAAGATCCTCATTTTCTATACCGGTAGTGCAGAGCGCGAATGGCATCCAGTCGGCCGTGTCTCGACTTGAGCTATGTTGCCATGGAAACTATCTGCCTTGCCATTCCTTCATGAGTATATTTTATGATTTGATCAGCCTGTGCTTGAGTGCAAAAGGGTCGAAATCAGAAGAATGAGAAAGACTATCGAAAATCCATGTAGCCAGCGGTTCGTTCTTGGTCCTAAACTATGTGTATGCAAAATTTGGTTGAGATTGGTGGAACGGTGTAGATTTGTATACGGAACAGACCCACCCACATACATACATACATACATACATACAGACTTTCACTTTTATATATAAGATTTGATAACATTTGTTTGACTAATTTCTTTGATAGTGTAATACCGGCCTTAGTGGTGACTTAGCTAAATCCACAAAATTAAGGGGTTGATGGTAAACAAGATAGGGAAAGGTTTCCAAACAACTGACCTAGAAATTAAATTACTACATGGCCTGTTTGCGATAAATTCAGTTCTTAAAATTTCATCTTGCGTGTGTTGTCAACATGAATTAATAACACTTTCGAAGGAGTGTAAATTTAGTAACGTTATAGGTTTTTCATACTAGTGGTACTAGTGCTAAATCTTCGTGATACCCTGTCTAAGTCCACAATATAATAAATATAATAATATGTTTCCTTACTACTAACTACCTCATAATTGAATCACCGAAATACATGAGATTTTATAAAATAACCCACAAACACAAGTTTTCACGAATTTACCACCACAACTGGTGAAAAGAACTCGTCTTTTGCATCGTAGTATCTTGGCAGAAAATATATATTTCAAGTACTGCGGAGTTGGCAAAGTCTCCCTTAAGCTCTGATCCTATCATATATAGGGTGCTACTGTAAAAGAGCTCTTAAACACTAAATGTGGGCAGATGACCTCGCTGTATCGCCCCTTAGATTAGAACAATCATCGAAGTCTAAGAGTAGCCGTGAGAATACACAGTCACTCACTTAACTATCTTCCTTATTTACGGGTCCAACTCTTGGTGTAGTGATTAGAGCTGGTAATAAGCGATTTTCGATTAATCGAGTAATAATAAATCTTATATTAGTCGAATAACTTGAAATTATTCGAAAACGATATATCGGTTAATTGATTGGCCGTAGAATCGATTAATTGATTAGTAGACACGAGATAAGAAAATAACTTTAAATGAGAGATCATCGCTTATTTTCGGAATGATGAATAGAAATCTACAAATGTTAAATTGTGTCTCAATATACAAAGTGACCTCCGTTTATGCTAATAATAACCAAATAAGAGTTAGTGACAGTGGAAGGGCAAACATCAATCAAATTGGGAATGGTTTGGAAAAAAGAAAACGAAAAGTTTTCAGGAAAGATTATGAATTTTTGTTCAATATTTACAATTTAGAACAGGAATTTTTTGTTTCACTTTCTTTTTGCATAGTTTTCACAAAGAACGCCCATTATTTAAAAACGCATGTAATAAAATATATTCTAATTAATTAGATGTATGTTTTGCTTCTGTGAGAGCGTAGTGAAAGGAGAGAAGTACATCGATTAATCAACAAAACACGTAATCAATTATTCGACCAACTGATTAATCAATTAAACGACCAATCGATTAAACGTATAATTGATTTATCGTTGGGACAATTAATCGATATTTCTGCTTTGATTAATCGATTATTCAAAACCTGAAATAAATCGATTAATAGTGTTAGCCCTAGTTGTGACTAACATTCTTGGGTGTCATCCCTGAGGTCTGACCCATCGAGTGCGTAGCTACTTGGATCGGTTCCGTGCCATTCACAAATGATTCTAAAGATTAAATATCCGACTATATCGTTTAACCATGAACTCAATATTGGAAATGCGTTGAACTTGTTCACTATTCACTAACGCAGGAACCTCTCAAGGTACTGTACATGTTGAAAAAAATAATTGCTCGTGGCATGAATGTTGAGCACTACACACTCGAATTCTGTACAGTTAACTGGGCATGGCTAGGAAATCAAAATAACAATCACATTGTTCTGTATGTGGTACCTGAAAACCATTGGAAGTTAATGAGACGTTTAGTACCTGGGCTTACAAGTGGCCATGGTAATGGCTGAACCCGCATCGCTCGTCTCACAAGGGCTGGCGCCACATTGTCTTGGTTCACTGAAACGTTTGGTGGCCCCATTCTATGGAAGAACTTCATGTGTTAACAACATAAAACAATTCGACTAAATGATTTAAGCCTGATATTGCATTATGGTACGTTCTATTGTCTTCGATTATCCTTCCTGTCAATTTTAATGAATGTGTTCTACTTATTATTCCCGTTTGTGCGTGGCCATGGATTAATTCAGATCTGATTTCTATTAATAATATTGATTTTGCTATCAAATCCCCTTCTTGACGCCAAACTTACTAGAGAAGGATGTAATGTGAGATGAAATGATTGAAGATGAACGAAAATGGGCAAGAAGTAGCAATAAAGCAGCCATAGTCTATTAGAAGACAACGTCCTGTCAATTGTTAGGAGATAAAGACAGGGAAGACGGAGAGAACAAACGGAGGGGGTTGAACCTACACGTTGTTTGAGTCCGGAGGTAGACAAGTTCCGTAATCGTAAGGGTTATCGCACGTAACTACTGTATGCTAGTCAGTAGGTTTGCTTAATAATTAATCTTATACAGTTTTTTTTAGCAGATGGCTTTTAGTGCCGGGAGTGTCCGAAGACATGTTCGGCTCTTCAGTTTTTTTGTAGCTGCTTCGAGACGGACACCCAATGGGTGAGCTACACGTACCGTTGGGGAGGAATGTTGGAATGGAAGGACGAGGAGTTTGAAGGTAGCGGCTGTGGCCTATAGTTAGGGACCAACCCCGGCATTTGCCTGGAAGGAAGATGGGAAACCACAGAAGACCATC
This sequence comes from Meconema thalassinum, assembly GCA_946902985.2. Lineage (NCBI taxonomy): Eukaryota > Metazoa > Arthropoda > Insecta > Orthoptera > Tettigoniidae > Meconema > Meconema thalassinum. The sequence goes on from OX336390.1 coordinate 306,971,617, forward strand.
TTCAAGGTTGCCGGCGGGGGGATTCGAACCTCCTCGCCTCCCGGATGTGAACGACTGCCAGCAGTCATGCCGTAACGACCACCGCTAACTCACCCGGTTTTATACAGTAATTTAATTGGGATTTGATTTAACTAGACTTGATAAGAATTGAATTAATTTTGATTTCAATTGATTTATTATTTGATTGGATTGGATTCCATTCCGTTTCATTTCAATTCATTTCATTTTATTTTATTTCATTTGATTTGATTCGTTTCGTTTCATTTTATACGACTTGACTTGATGCGAAACAGTTCAATTCGATTAAATGCAATTCAATTTAATTATATTTAAATCAGATAATTGAGTTACGTTCTCTCATTACAGAGTGAACCCCGTAACAGTCTTCATATCATAATTGTACCATGGCAGAGCAAATAATCGAATAAGGAGCCATCGATTCAAAACAAAGTCGTAGCTTGTGCTCCTAGACCACGACGTTGCAGGATGTCTTAACACGCTCAATTACGGGGTGGGCTTATGATCTATGGTAGAGGCACTTTCATTTTAAAAAATGATACAAAAGTTACTCCCTTTCATTGCGTTGAGTCATGCGCGCCCTTTCAGAGTCTGGTTGCGAGCTAGGAGCGTGCAGCTAGCGTCAGTGGAGTGTGAACATATTGTGTGTGGATCCTCTATCTCCCTCGCTCCACCGAGCTGCATTCGTTACTCTTTTGTAGTTGTTCTTCTGTTTGTTTGCCCTTTACAGGGTTCTGGTATAACAGTTACCACAACTAAAGTGTATTTTGGTGTTTGTATGCGTTGGCGGGCACTGGTATTACTGCTGTTGCACTTAATTCTTTCAAAGAGTTACAAATGCCCATTGTAATAATAATACTAATAATAATAATTTTCTGACTGATCAATCAGTACCACACAACAGGCCAGATCTGGTGGTTGTCAGCAAGAAGATGAAGCTACTACCTGGATTGAGGTTGCGATCCCTAACAACAAGAATCTCCAATCAAATCGCATAGAAAAGATCAGCAAATATAGTGAGTTGATTGGCTCTTTCAAAAGGCAATGGCATGTAGAACGGGTAAAAACATACTCATCACGGTCTCGAGTACGGGCGTGATTCCATGTACCTTGCTCCAAGGCCTTAAGGTAGGAGGTACACTTTTCGCATGACAATTTCTACTGAGTTAAAAGAAAAATATAACTCATAAACTATGTGTTGCAAAGAAGTAAAACTTTGCAGGATTATTAACACAGTTCACTCACTAATGCATAAAACACATTTTATAATATGCTTTGAACTGTTTTTGTACAGTTGGACAGCGTTTACACGATAAGTACCCAACAATGTAAAATATCGACATGAATATTCTTCTGAGCTGTCGGTAACATTCACGGATACAACAAATACCAAAATACTTGATACAAATAGGCCTATTCAGGATTTCCTTTTATATTCTGACTCTAAATATATATTTATTTATTTTTTACTTTTGTTGGGTAAAAAATATTGTCTTAAATGGGAAGTATGCTTGAAACACAAAATATGTTGGTGTATGTTGTTCATATTACTACAACACACAATCATGCCAAAATTTGAGTTATCATGTAAACGCTGTGTGAAAATAAAGTTTTCGAGAAACAAGCTTCAAACATACTAAGAGTAGAATTTAAAGAGACAACTTAAGCGACAGCAAAGAACATTTAGCGGGATATCTCTGAAAGTATCGAAGATATTTTCATTTTGATTTCTCCAAATCTATACTAACTTAATAAATCTGAAGAGTTTGTGTGTTTGCGCTAATCTCTGGAACTACCAGTCTGATTCGATTTTTTATATAGCCTATGATAGCCAGATTCAAGAGGAATAGTTTAGACTATGTAGCATTAGGCTACACCTCTCAGGTAACCTTAAAGATTGATTTTTGTTGAGTAAGTCGGTAGAACAAGCGCTCCCGAACAGCTCTATCTGCATGCGCTGGCATTATGGTTAGTGATACGTACAACGTTTCACCTATCTGAAACAAAATTTGTATACTTACCCTTTGGAACCATGATGGTAACACAGTCTACGTGAAATTTATGACAGACCAGTCCATTACCTGCATTTAGGCCCTTTGGTTCAAATCTACACCTTTTCCCCGATCTGAACCAAAATGTGTATACTTACCCTTTGGAACCCTGCGAGTGACACTGTTTACATGAAATTTCGGACAGACCACTCCATTCCTTGCATTTAGACCCTTTGGCACAAATCTACACCGTTTCACCGATCAGAACCGAAATTTGTATACTTACCCATTGGAACCCTTAGAGTAACACAGTCTGCATGAAATTTCGGACAGACCACTCCATTCCCTGCATTTAGGCCCTTTGGCACAAATCTACACCGTTTCACCGATCTGAACCAAAATGTGTATACTTACTCTTTGGAACCCTGCGAGTAACACTGCCTACGTGAAATTTATGACAGACCAGTCCATTCCCTGCATTTAGGCCCTTTGGCACAAATCTACACCCTTTCACCAATCTGAACCAAAAGTTGTATACTTACCCTTTGGAACCCTGCGAGTAACACTGTCTGCATGAAATTTTGGACAGACCCCTCCATTCTCTGTATTTAGGCCCTTTGGCACAAATATACACCGTTTCACAGATTGAACCAAATTTTAAATACTTACCCTTTGGAACCCGACGAGTAACACTCTCTGCTTGAAATTTCTGACAGACCACTCCATTCCCTGTATTTAGGTCCTTTGGCACAAATGTACACCGTTTCACCGATCTGAACCACATTTTGTATACTTATCCTTTGGAACCCTGCGGGTGACACTGTCCACTTTAAATTTTGGATAGACCATTCCATTCCCTACATTTAGGCCCTTCATCACAAATCTACACCGTTTCTCCTAATTGCACCAAATTTTACATACACATTGAAACCCTGCTGGTAACACTGTCCACTTGATATTTTGGACAACGCTCCCCATTCCCTACATTTAGAATAACAGACAAAATGAACTTCAAAACCACGTATTAAGGCCCTAGAACCATTCATGTCCGTAGTAGTGTAACTGTAAGAGTATTTTAATAAGTCTATTGATGACGGGCAATTCGGGCTGCATCACGTCACCCCTACCAGTGTTCTGGTGCAGAATTGCGAAAATAGTTGCACCTTGCGCTGTTTATAAATTGCAGTCACGGGGGGGGGGGGGGGTAATTAGTGCAAAAAGATTTCTTAGGCCCCTTTAAACTGTTATCATCATGAAAATATTATGCCTCTGTATAAGTGCAATGGTGTTGGGGCTGTACATTGAGGTTATCAGCTGCAATAAGCGTTGGTGCTTTCAAATTTACCTTCATTTATTCCGAAACTTATCGTTAAGCGCTTTGTGGCGATAAATGATACTATTGCTACCTCAGTAACTCGGGACAGCCCAAGTTTTCCAAAGAGTTCTGATTATTTTCCTACGGCACTATGCGACAAAAGACGACACTATTGGTCTCTTCATTTCTAACAGCCAATGAGATATAGGTCCTAGGCAGTGTCTTTTATTTCACTTACTCCTCTTTCTATCTTTTTATTTTTTTATAAATTTGTTTGTAAATTACATGTGTCAGTGCTGTAGTTAGTAAATAGCTGTTTCCCTATTCATAATTATCATTACAGGAAAATGACTTGAATGTTACGTCCATTATACTGTACTACTTATCACCCCCACTACAACCATCACCCCCACCACCACCACCACCACCAGCACCACCACCACAAAAAGATATATTTTTAAAATATTGTTTTCTGTTAGTTTAAGTATCATGTGCCAGGTCTGTAGTAGTATTCATTATCATCCATAAAACAAATAAATCCACCGGGCGAAGCCGGGCAGTACTGCTAGTGAAAGATAAAAGATTTGTCATTCAAATAATTCATAAAACTTTTTTTAGCCCTGAAAGGTGTACCTCGCCCCTTAAAGAACTGGATCTGGACACTCAACTGTACACACTAATGCGGAAGGTGGTAGTTCTCTCAGAAAACCGAATCGTACGGAAGTTCATGAGTGGCAATTTCGACTTTCCAGCTTAGAGGTGGTTGTTCCAGTATCTATACATTGGTTCCCTGAAGCCCGTATAGATTTATTGTGATGTACCAGCAATGTGTTTTATGTACTGTATAAAATAATAATAACAATAATAATAATAATATAGGACCATATTGCGAAACAAGTTGGTCTCAGACGTAAGAATTAGTGATTTAAAAAATTAAGTTGGATGTATTATTGTATTGACAGAAATACGAGTTCGAGAAATTCAGTTAGAAAATGAGCTACTGCAGAATGATAGCATCGCTATTGACTCTATGCAAGATAATCTAGCAAGGGATTTCCAGTGAAACTCAAGCGCTAGTCAGGTGTGGAACTGATTTACAAACAGTAATCACAGCTGCTTTCATAGTGTTTGGTGAAACTAAACCCACACAGGTCAAACCTACCAAGGATTAATTCATCTAAGAAGTTGACACAAATTGTGGATGCATTGAATCGTGAGGTCTTGCCTGTGCATGTTCATAAATCAAATTACCTGGAATCTCTTCACACAGCAATTTACGGCGGCAAAGTGACCATCATCATAGCTATGGATATCGAAGTAGAACAACCCCTGTTGGTAGTTACTCAGTGCTCCGCTGCGTTGTCTCTGCAGCACTTCCTGGCGCCCTGTCGCTGGGTTTGTAGTCTGGCCGCGTGATCATGTGACCTGGCGCGACTCGAGTCTGCTCGAAGCATGCAGCACATGGCTGGCTTACATCAGAACAAGCATGGCGCGGCTTGAAAGGGAACGAACTAAATCGTGGCCATCACGGCTACAGCCAGTGTATTTAGTTGTGAAATATGTGTAAATATATAGTTTAAATATTAATGTGTGTGTGTAACGCATTATTTTTGAATTCTGCTAAACCGAACACCATAACCAGCGAGCATCTCCTGGCTACCGCATGGTAACAGGAATCGTTCCGGGAGAGAAAGGAACAACCCCCTAGAAATCGTCCTTCACATGTGATGCCTAAGTGTGTACGAATATGTGTACGAATTGAAAAACTGTGACATGACATCTCACGTCTAACAGAATATGTCAATGCGACTTGCAGTAGAAAGTTGATAAGGCTGGCGTTGGAAATTATGCAACGCAGCAATATCCACGATGAATATGACGAACCAAAGAAGATCTTGTGTTTGCATGAATGACTAACTGAGCTGATCAATTACATAATTTCTCATCCTGAAAAGATGCCCTCTTAAGGGGTCGAAAGGTTCAAAGAGCAACTTGTATTTGATTCTGTGCGGTGGTATGTGGACAGGCATATTCAAACCGTAGGAACCTACTTATGGCCTGTATTGATTATGGGAAGGCATGTGAATCGGTTCCAATGACTGGCTTCTGGCAATACTGCGATTTTGCAAGTTTGATCCGCAAATTATCGTTTTCCTGAAACGTATGATGGCGTTATGACGTACGAGAGTTTGCCTTAGAACCAGTGGCGGCTCGTGATTTCCTGGATTAGTGGTTCAACAGAGAGGAGCGTTCCCCTCAAAGAACAGAACTTTAATCTTCTGAAGAGATAATCAGCTGATCAATGTGGCACGTTTCGTACGCAGGGAGCGTTTTCAAATACATCAGCTCAAATTTTTCGTCTATACTGAAGTGTATTTTCATTAAAATGAAAATGCTACACAGTAACCGCAGTGTAAGTCCAGATCTTGAGCTGCGAATGGTCAGGGGATATTATGTATTTCCCATACTATTGTATGGAATGGAAGGTGGACTCAAACTCAACCCTGTGCAAGAAGCTGGAAGCCTTCGAAATGGCGGTGTATCGTTGGATGTTACGTATCTCTTGGACCAAAAGAATGAGGAATACTAAGGAGATGGGAAGATTAAGCATGAAGACTGAAGTGCTCCATTCCATCATGAAGCAGAAACTCAAATATTTCGGACACGTGTTGCAAAATGAAACAAGAATACAGGATCTTACAGTAGGTGGTGCAGTGGAAGATCTCAGGATAAAGGAGACCTGGTCGAAGGAGAATCTCATGGGTGATGAACATGAGGGACTGGTTTGAGATGAACACAATGACCCTTTACCGTGAGGCAGACTCCAAGACTAGAATAGCCATGATGACCACCAACCTTCCATAGAAGACGGCTCAGCAAGACGAAGAAAGGTGTATCTACCTCTTAAGCCAACAGATGGGCAGATACTCGATGTTCACAATCTCTTGTAAATGACGCAGAAAGATGTGCGCAACAGGTTCTGATAGGTATTCTAGGGTATCTTGTATCCAAGAGCTGCCTGGAATAGCAATAGAGACAATGTTATCGCTAATGAACACTACATTCAAACTGTCATATCCCACGTAATTACTGACAAATTGTGGGAATTATTTCGCTGTGTTGAACTACGTATTGCTTTGTCTCTCCTTATGTTGCAAAAACATTACGATAATACAATTTCAATTCATTAAACAGATGCATATGTTTAGTCAGGAAACCATTTTCTACACATCCGTAGATATATACTCAGTAAGCTGATTAATTACGGAATTTTAATATCTCAAGAAACTTGTCACTGATGTTTTGACCTGAAAGTTCAAATGTTATATCAAGGCAGGTTCCATGTAAATCAGCTCTGAAGTTGTCGAACAATTAATTTAAACAAGAAGTTCCGTGACGAACTAAAGAGCCTACTTTTCTTAAAATTTAAGATTCATGCCAATGATTAATCCATATGGATCTATCTATAATAATGAAGAAATTAAGTTGGTAATATCGAAATTTCTAATTAGTTCGAAATACTGTATACTAATAATAATGTTATTGGTTTTACGTCCCTTTTAACTACACTGGCTTTTAGAGACGAAATACTGTATACCTGGCATAATGTAGCCTAATAGAGAACAACAGTTGGCAGCCCTGGTGACTGAATATATTCTTAGTTCCATCTCTTAAGGTACAGAATACAAAATTTGGTTGAAGTCCAATGGATAGCATGGACGTTACATGCAGTTAAACATTGGATCTAACAGCGCGCGTAAATTCATGTTGGCAACATTGACATACATGTATTGGTCAGAAATAATCTGAAATAATATGATCTATTGTTGTGTCAATTTTGAATTAAATCCATTAGTTAATATAGAAGTTACATGCATTTTAAAATTGGAACTATCAGCAGGCTTAGAATCATGTTGGCAGCACTGAGGTATATTAGTTACTCCAAATTAATATAAAACGTCAGGTACTATACGTGTGCATAGTTTAAAGCTGTCGGCTTGCATACTTTCTGATATACTGGTATTTGGATTTAAAAAATTGAGAGCATTTATTAACAGTTGGCAGCCCTGGTGGCTCTTAAGAATACGCTCAGCCATATCTGTTTATGTACACATAGCACATACGAAATTTGGTTGAAATACAATTGATAGGGTAGAAGTTATATGCATTTAAAATTTTGACCTATCAGCAGGATTATAATCATTTTGGCAACACTGCCATGTATGGCCTCCTGGAAATCAAACTGAAATATTATTATCTAAACGTGTGCCAATTTTTAAATAGCTTCCATTCATACCTTCCAAGATATCCAACATGGAGCTAAAATTTCAATTGCGATTTTTCAGCAGTAGGTAGCACTGACATCATTTTCAAATATGGCCGTGAGATACTCAGGTATAGATCTTTACTCCTACCAAATTTTGTTTCGATTGCTGCAGCCATTTGGGAGTTGATAGGGGGGGGGGGACACACACACACACACAGCCAGCCAGTCAGACAGACAGACAGAAGGACCGACAGACGGAAAAAAATTTGCCCGATCTCATTAGTCTACTTTTTCCTCATTTTTGCAAAATGTGAAAAGTAGGCTAAAAATCACTGAACGTTTTATGAATTTATATCGTATTATTATAATATTCGCAATATTGGCAATGCTACAACATTCTTTATGAAAGAATAACTTCTCAATCAACACATTTAAGAGACCAATTAAATAGCAAGCTTAGTTATGGGAGGAAGGGTTGAGGACAAGAACTGTAGGGGTAGGCCAAGGTTAGAATATGATGAACAGATTGCCTCGGACGTAGGGTGTCGTTGCTATGTAGTTATGAAACGATTAACTAAGGACAGGGAGGCATGGAGAGCTGCATCAAACCAGTCAAAAGACTGAAGACTCAAACGAACGAATTAAATTGGACGGAGAATAATTAATTGTCATACTTACTAATATTAGTACATAGAACTTAATTATATATTGAGCCCGATAGCTCATGATGAGCGATATCTTTTTCGTCCAAATGAGGTTGGTACAACACCAAGTCGGCTGGAATGAGATGTCGGTATTCTGAACCTGATAACTAGGACGTTTTGACCAAGGTGGTGTATATTTTTTGTTTCTGGATACCACGAGGCGATATTTTCCCAGTGAGTATTTTACGCCACTGAACTTGGAAACAAACTGCGATTTTGCCTGCTAGATGGACCAATTTGTGGATTTTTGGTGGTCTTGAAATTATATTTTACCACGCAGATATGCGTATTGTCATTTTTGAGGAGAAGTTTATAGTCGCTAAATGTTTGACGGATACTTCCGGCGACTTCATCTTTTACAACTACCCCTTTGTGTTCTTTGCGAAGCGCACAAGTCTTTCTCGCTAGTGCGATATGGAATTAAATTCTGTGAACTGTGAGTGGAGAAAACACTGGAAACGAATCGTTAAGTGTGTGTGAAGTACGCCACTACTCGATGACAGTGAAAGAAATAATTTCCTACGAGTTTTCACGCATTTTTTGTGAAGTTTTTGGGACCACTTTGAGTGAGACCACGAGGCGAGTACATGATTCAGTGTTAATAACTGTTTAATATCGATAATCACTAATTCTAAACAGTGTTAAAACGTGATAGTATATCAATTGCACGACTAAAGGCCATAAGATAAATAAATAAATAAGTGCCGCACTTGTAAAGCAACCCTAGGTAGGATTCAGCATTATTTCACCAGGCATAGTTTAAGCTTTTCAAGTGAATTTCCTGACCCTATTGATGGTCATGCCACATGCTTGAATGTCACGTGTACAGACGCACATTACTCTTTAGCAACTAGGAACATTCGAAATCCCCTACACCAGTGTTTCCCAAACTGTGTTGTGTGTGTACCACTTTAAGAGATGAGAATCTCTCGGTTACCACCTAATGGTTGGGAGATATAGTAACTATAACCCCACCACCACCACCACTACGTAACAGACCAAAAGATGGATTGTAAATTGTGTTTGTTAGAGTTAGACTGTTGGAGATAAAGTTAGAATAATACAAAGTGTGTCCAGTTGTTTATTTATTACAATAAGTAACATTCAGAAACGACACTGTACAAATAATATTAATCAAATAAACATAAAAAATCCTCTCGGCACGCCGGAAGGCGGAGGTAGATTTCACCGGGCAAACTAGGGGATTGGCTATAATAGGCAAAACATGCAGGTTTTCGTAGGAGGATCAGACCTCATTGATTGCAAGAAAGTATTTTACATTTAGAGGTTAAAAATCAACTTATTTTTCGTTTTTGTATGCATGTTTTTATCATTTTATTGTCTTATGGGGATGGTAACCTTCTTGTCATTCGGGGTTCATTTTTAGCCTACTTTTCACATTTTGCAAAAATGAGGAAAAAGTAGACTTATGAGATCGGGCAAATGTGTGTCTGTCTGTGTGTCTGTCTGTCTGTCCTTCTGTCTGTCTGTCTGTCTATCTGGCTGTGTGTGTGTCCCCCCCTATCAACTCCTAAACGGCTGCAGCAATCGAAACAAAATTTGGTAGGAGTAAAGATCTATACCTGAATATCTCACGGCCATATTTGAAAATGATGTCAGTGCTACCAACTGCTAAAAAATCGCAATTGAAATTTGAGCTCCATGTTGGATATCTTGGAAAGTATGAATGGGAGCTATTTCAAAATTGGCACACGTACAGATCATAATATTTCAGTTTAATTTCCAGGAGGCTAAACATGGCAGTGTTGCCAAAATGATTATAAGCCTCCTGATAGGTCCAATTTTTAAATGCATATAACTTCTATACTATCAATTGGAATTCAACCAAATTTCGTATGTTGTATGTGTACATAACCAGATATGACTGAGCGTATTCTTCAGACCTACCAGGGCTGCCAACTGTTAATAAATGCTCCTAATTTATTTTATCCAAATACCAATATATAAGAAAGTATGCAAGCCGACAGCTTTATACTATGCACACGTATAGTCCCTGACATTCTATATTAATTTGGAGTAACTTATATACGACAGTGCTACCAACATGATTCTAAGCCCGCTAACAGGTCCAACTTTAAATACATGTAACTTCCATACTATCATTTGGATTTCTACCAACTTTCGTATGTGCTATGTGTACCATAACAGATATGACTATGCGTATTCTAAGGAGCAACCAGTGCTGCCAACTGTTAATATGTGCTGTCCCTATTTTTGTTACCCTAATATCAATATATCAGAAAGTATGCAAGCCAATAGCTCTAAACTTTGCACACGTATAGTACCTGGCATTCTAGACGAATTTGGAGTAACTAATATACGTCAGTGCTGCCAACATGATTCTAAGCCTGCTGATAGGTCCAATTTTAAAATGCATGTAACTTCTAAACTAACTAATGGATTTCATTCAAAATTGGCACAACAATAGATCATATTATTTCAGATTATTTCTGACCAATACATGCATGACATTGTTGCCAACATGATTTTACGCGCGCTGTTAGATCCAATGTTTAACTGCATGTAACGTCCATGCTATTCATTGGACTTCAACCAAATTTTGTATTTTGTACCTTAAGAGACGGAACTAAGAATATATTCAGTCATCAGGGCTGCCAACTGTAGTGCTCTATTAGGATACATTATGCCAGGTATACAGTATTTCGAACTAATTGGAAATTTCGATATTAGCAACTTAATTTCGTCATTATTCTAGATAGGTTCATATTCTGTAGAATAATCATTGGCATGAAAAGTAGGCTGTATAGTTCTTCACGGAACTTCTTGTTATACTTGTGATCACACTGTCCTTATGCAAGGTTTGGAACTGATGTGTAACTATCTGACAGTCTGTTACTTCTTCTCGCAAAATTTTATCTCCCGCAGAGATTTTTGTTGGTTCCTCAGTTTAGGGGCTGCGACAACGTGGTCATGTAACCCCGGGTGTGTAGAATCTGATAAACGGTGTTAACTGTGATGACTGTATTAGTCTGTAATTCAGGTAAGGTCTGCAGACGGTCAATTTTAAGTAGTAGTTCCTAATTTTGTACCATAAACTAACGTGAACGACACCTAGCTGTGAACTTGGCTACTAGATGCCACCGCAACCAGCAACTTGCAACGAACGTTGGAACTTCTCCTCCAAAGGAAAGCATGCTGAGGGATTTTTAGCGCTCTTAGAAAATCCGACGACTTTGGCCGGCTTTGAACCAGCGACCTTGGGCATATAAGTTCAGCATGCTACCAGTTAGCCGCTTCCCACAGTCAGATGGAAAAATGAATGTGATCTCGTGCAATGGCGTTGTCTTGGCAACCTCTGATAGCTCATCCCTCATCAATTTAGAAGCGTTGTCACGGTAACCTCTGATGGCACTTGGCATGTTCTTTAATTCCGAAATCATTTTTCTCATCCCTTGGCGTAATGGTAGGTCAGATCAAAAATTCTTTCAGACAAAGTTTTAGGTAATTATAAGGGGAATATTTTCCATTTTGTACGGGTTTGATATTGTGACTTTTAAGAGAGATATGATTAATGTTTCCCGAAAAAAAAAAACTTTTTTCCACCCCTTTTGGTCAATGGTAGGTGCTATCAAAAAACCTATTTGACATAATTTTTTGCCTTTATCCGACAAATATTATGAACTTTGAATTGATTCGATATTTCACGTATTAAGAGAGTTATAGCGACGTTTCACTTTTTCGAAAAAAAAAGCCCCCCCCCCATTTTCACCCCCTTTAACCGATTTTGCCCATTAACGAACTCGACCGATTTTTTAAGGGGTTACATATTATGTAAAACATTAAAGTGATTGGTGCAAAATTACGGCAGTTATCATGTCCACAAGAAACTGATATATATGCATATATATACACACACATATATATAAACTTTTGAACTGACGGTGGTTTGGGGTCTGGGGGATGTGAAACGCGAAGATATGTCGAAATTTTCCGGAAGTCGAAACATGGCACCCATTGCAATAGTTAGCTTTCTGATGAAATCTACCTAAAATAGGCTACATAATTTAAAATACTACCATCAACGACACCTATCTGTGAACTTGGCTACTAGATGCCACCGGAACCATCAACTCGCAACAAACGTTGGAACTTCCCCTCCGAAGTAGAGCATACTCAGAGTTTTTTGGCGCTCTTAGTAAATCCGACGACTTCAGCCGGGTTTGAACCCGCGACCTTGGGCATAGAAGTTCAGCATGCTACCAGTTCTGGTACCGAAGTCGCTTCCCACAGACATATGAAAACAGAATGTGATCTCGTGCTGTGGCGTTGTCATAGCAACTGCTGATGACTCATCCCTTATCAATTAAAAGTAAAGTTGTCATGGCAACCACTCTTGGCACTTGGAATTTTCTTATAATTTAAATCATTTTGCTCACCCCGTGGCTTAATGGTGGGTCATATCGAAAATTCTTTCAGACAAAAGTTTTAGGTAATTATTGGAGGAATATTGTCCATTTTGTACGGTTTTAATATTGTGCCTATTAAGAGAGATATGATTAATGTTTCCCGAAAAACCCACTTTTTCCACCCCATTGGTCAATGGTTGGTGCTATCAAAAAACGTATTTGACATAAATTTTTGGCACTTATCCGACACATATTATGAACTCTGAATGGATTCGATATTTCACGTATTAAGAGAGTTATAGCGAAATTTCACTTTTTCGAAAAAAAGCCCCCCATTTTCACCCCCTTCGACCGATTTTGCCCATTAACGAACTCGACCGAGATTTTATAGGGATACATGTTATGTAAAAAATTCAAGGTGATTGATGCAAAATTACGGCAGTTATCGTGTCCACAAGAAACTGATATATATATATATAGATAGGTACATATATACATAAATTATATATAAACTTTTGAACTGACGGTGGTTTTGGGGTCTGGGGGATGTGAAACGCGAAGATATGTCGAAATTTTCCGGAAGTCGAAACATGGTACCCATTGCAATAGTTAGCTTTCTAATGAAATCTACCTAAAACCAAAGTTCAACTAACAACTTCAAAGTGAAGAGTGAGTTTGAAGATTAGAAGTCAACTTATGAATGTCTGGTTTAAGGTTGCTGAGTCCCAAACGAAGATCGTTTTCCACTGTAAGGAGCCTATTCCGGTATTTAATCTTGAGATAAACAAGTGAAGAAAATGCAGTCTCACACAAGTACGAACTAGTGAAAGGCAGTACAAATCTAACTGCTTTGTCAGCTATGTCTGCATAGTCTGCACGCATCTCAACCCAAAATTTCACATGAGCCATTTTTGAAAAAGTTTGCCTTAGTTCTGAATCACAATTCAATTCATAAAACTGCTCCTTATCTTAAAGTGCAACGTATCAATGTTTTTATATTTTTAAATTTTATATTTTTATATATTTTATATTTTTCGTAACATCACCGCGTACCACTCCAGCAGTACGAGCGTACCACCAGTGGTACGTGTACCACAGTTTGGGAAACGCTGCCCTACACCATCATGTGTAATTACTGTAATACTCTAGGCTACGATGATAGTTAAAGCATTTTTCTGCATTTTATGTTGGTAAGGACTGGCTATCCTATTCACGATTCGTATCAGTTGGCGGTAGGTGAAGTTGAACTCTGCCACTTTTGAACTATTACATTTATATGAGCTCAGAGGCCAATGTTTTATTATCAGAAACCTGTAAAATATGTGTGTTAGAAGGTAACACCGATATATCAGAGCATAGGCATAGTTGTTGCCCAATCAACGTATCAGTTTGACGACACAGGTGTTAATGTTTTCTTTTCAACTTTAATTTCTAGTGCCCAGAGTGCACCTGGTATTAGCAATGCATATTGAGAGTGTACAATTTTATTGTATTACACAAACTGTGAAGATTGGGACCAAGGTCTTTGGAACGACGAGTATCATTCCACAAGACGAGTGAAGTATCTTCATTTCTCTACTCTTTGGAATTTGTTTTCCTTATAACCACACGCATGTTTGCAGGTTAATCATAGTATGAGTGTTCAAGTGTAATAGTGTATTATGAGACGAGCTACCAGTTAGGACTGTAGTGTTTTTAAAGCTGCTCGCTTTTATATTAAACTAGCTATTTTACCCGGCGTTGCCCGGGATGTGTATTTACTTGTTATAGAAAGATACGTGCCAATATATTTCGCAAAATATATTCACTTTGGCCTTAAGTGAGTCTAAAACATTGTTCTCCTGGGCTCTGAAGTTCACGAAGTGCAATATTAACTCACAGTAAATCTAGGCAAAAGGTACTGTGGAGTACAATTACGTAGTAGAAAATGCTTCAATAACAAAGAAGGGCTGTAAATGCACATTTCTCAAGGACCTAGTCTCACAATTACAGTACTTTCCTGGTAGTCTTTATTGTTGTTGTAATGGGTGTAATTTAGACGTTTTGTTCACATAGTTCTGTTAAATTTTTAAATTGTTGCATCTACCATCTTGAAAGGAAACAACATTTAAATTATTCAATGTTTGGAATATAAATTCATCATTCTGGAGTCAAATATACTTACGAATTTTAACCCCGCACATATGGTGTGATAATGAGAACTGGCTTATTGATATACATAAGTCAGTGTGTAGGCTATTATAGCTGCATATTAGGGAATATTATTGCTGTATTTACATGCCTATTATCTCATATTGGGCGGCTTTGGTGGCGTATTTGGTAGCAGGCTGAGCTTCTATGCGGGTTCAAACCGGCCGAAGTCATCGGATTTTTGAAGAGCGTTAAAAATCCCTCATTATGCCTTCCTTCGGAGGGTAAGTAAAGCCGGTGGGCCCATGCCATAGATTTATGTGGTGTAAAAGAACCTTCCATTAATTACACTCGTGTGAAGGTAAAATGTGTAGGTTAAATTTGATTAACGCTATTATGTTCCAACGTTCACCGTCAGGTTCTGGTTGCGGCGGTATCTATTAGCCAAGTTTGCAGCTAGGTATCGTTGACGGTAGCATTGGGTAGCAAAAGCAGGAACTACTTAAAACTGACCGTCTGTAGTCCATACCTGAATTACATATAACACACAATAATACAGCCATCACCGGTTATCAGGCAGATTCCACACACACCCAAAGTGCACGGGGCTGCATGACCGCGTTGTCGCAGCCCCTAAACATTGGAACCAACCAACCTATCTCACCAAGTTAAAGTAAATGCAGCGACGTATAATCCCAGTATAATGTCAAATAAGATGCATTGATTGAGAACACATAGGGCTTTTTAGCCCCTAAAGTATTTCGTAAGATAAGAGATATATTCTCTAAACCCATACCGTAATGATCTCTAAAATGCTATAGCGGAGTTCGGAGAATTCGTGATAACTACATCATCATCATCATCATCTTGTACAGTTTCCAGCCCCAGGCTGGGTCTGTTTGGAACATAAGCCTCGCCACTTATTTCTTTCTTCCCACCATCTCTCCGCTGTGACTCTGGTCCAGTCCTCGCCTCTCTTCTTGACACATTCCTCCACTCCTTTCAGCCATCGATCTCTTGGTCTTCCCCTTGGCCGTTTCTTCTGCATCTGCATCTCATGTATCCTCTTGGGAATCTTCTTCTCATCCATTCTCTTTAAGTGTCCATACCACCTCAGTCTTGATGTCTCAATCCTACCTTGCAATGGCTCCTCTTTCACCATTTCCCTGACCTTTTCATTCCTCACCCTGTCTCTTCTTGTTACTCCGATCCTACTTCGCAGGAACTTCATTTCACCTGCCTGTATTCTGCTTATGTCTCTTTTCTTCATTGTCCACGTTTCTGAAGCATAGGTCAGTATCGGGATATAGTAGCTTCTGTATAACACTTCCTTGCATTTTTGTGGGACGTCTTTATTCCACACTAAGCTCCTAATGCTTCTCAGAAATGCTTCTGTCTGTCTGCCACGTTCCGTAATCTCTTTGTCATTTCTCCCATTTTCCTCCACTATACTTCCCAAGTACTTGAGACTTTCCACCTTCTTCAGCTGTCCACCTCCAAGTGTTATCCCACTCATTGGTCTGTCCTTTTTCCTGGTCGTTGACAGGATCTCACATTTGCTGATGTTGAACTTCCATCCGTACTCTCCCACTGTTTCTTCCCAAGCCTTCAGTTGCTCCTGGATTTCCTCCTCCTTGTTTCCCCAGACCATGAGATCATCTGCAAACACCATTGCCTTCATCTTATCTTCTCCTATCTTTCCTGCTATCCGTGTCATTACCTCGTCCATAACCACAATAAAGAGAAGGGGTGACAGCGCACTACCCTGTTTCAGGCCACTCATTTGTCTGAACCAGTCTGTTCTTTCCCCTCCAACTTTCACACAACTCACACTTCCACAATACATCTCCTTCACTCTGCCTACAGTCTCTTTTTCCACTCCCACCATTATACACCATTATACAATATCATTCGTCAGTAAGCACTAAAATGGCTAATACATAGGAAATCAGCAAAATGTGGGATGAACACACTTTTTATTTGAAGAAATAGGAGATCAGGCAGGGTTTGCCAATGTATTTCTTTTTTAATTTAATTTCCCTATTACGACCCCTGTTATTAAAAGAGATACGGTTTCATATGTATATTGCGTTCAGATTTCTAATGTTTTTATCGTACCTTAGATAATAGGTGGTGTGGCCACTGCCTGCTGGATTGCATCCCTCCTGGCACCTTTAAACTGCCTGCCCATTAAACGATTACAGTATTGGTTTATGTATACAACCTCGTTTCCAAATCCCCTCAGGGGCTCACATCTAGTGGTACGTTGGTTGGCGACCACGGGGCCCCAGCTGAGTCTGGCATTGCTTCCACTTACTTGTGCGGGGCTCCTCTCCGTCTTCTTTCTTGTCGACCTCACTTGGTCAACTCTTCTTCTCTTCCGACCCCGATGGTATTAGGGTATCCGAGGCCTAGGGAGTCTCTTCCTTTCCCACCTTAATTGGCCCTTGTCTCATCTTTTCTGAAACCCTCCTTCTGTGAGGTGTCAGCCTTCTTTTTCTTTTCATGTTATCTCCTGCCTTCTGCTCAAGGCCCACAAGGAGGAAGGGTGTATGTGGCCCCACCACTTCTGGTGCACCCTGGATATTGCTACACCCTCAGGGGCTCACGGCTGGTGAGTTCGGAAGTTAGCGAGCCCAAGAGATTCCTGAGCTGGGTCCAGGGTTCCCCCTTTTATCCATTACCTCTGAGGCGGACCCTCTCCTCTTTCACGTTCCTATCTGCCTTTCATGGTTCTCCTTTCTTCCAAGTCCCTCAATCCACATTCTTCGAGGGTTGAGAGCATTTATTTTCCTCCTGTCCTTTATTTGCATTATTCTCCTTTTGTTTTCCATGTCTTCTTCTAGTACATAAGTTAGTCGTTAGTTATAGTTATAGTTTACATTTCATTATCATCTTCACAATCAACCAAACCATTAGGGGCCGATAACCTAGATGTTAGGCCCCATAAAACAACAATTATGATCATCATCATCGTTTCCAAATATTGACGCTAAGAGCAGCACCAACCCACCGTGATCACCGCTTTTCCAAGTCACTGTTACAGACATTTATTTTGTATTGATGTTAATGGTGAAGTTGTGTTTTGTATTTTATGATGGCGTACTACTGTGTGTGCTTTTGTAAATCAGAACAGGGCAAGTTTGAATCCCAAAGAATCTCATTTCATGAGTTACCATCGGACAATTCACTTGACTTATAAATACACACACTAATACAGCCATCACAATAAGACGGGTTATCAGAAAAATTCAACACACCGCCAAGTACACGGGACTACATGAGCACGAAGTTCCAAAGCCCCTAAATTATCAACATTCCATTATTTGGCGTCCGGAGGCATTTCTTTTCCCTGTCTCTTATTGCCCGTATTATTTTCTTTTCATCTCGTCTAGTATGTAAGTTAGATTTAAATTAGTTGGAAGTAACTGTATTTTTATTATCATCCGTACGTATAATTACGGGCAAGTGAGCTAGACATTTCGCCTCTTGAAAACTATCACCTCCACTACCATCTATGTTTCGCTTTCCTTTAAATTGAAAATTTGCCCGTAAGTATGTGTCTGAATTAATATCATATTCTTTATGCTGATTGAATAACAAAAGAACTAACTTAGTGCCATGTTTTCGCGTTTTATCAATCACGATATTAAGCCTCCAAAGTTAGAAACCCTTCGTTTCAGGTTTCGTCCCCTTAAAAAGCCGCGGTAGGTTGACGCTGCAACTAATGGTGAATTAATATACAATATATCCTGTACGCGTTGGAGTGTTGAATTGGCAGGCAGTTTAAAGCAGCCAGGAGGGATGCGATCCAGCTGACAGTGAAAATGCCGCGGCGATCACAGTTAGTGCTGCAACCTATCTTGTGTTATGGACAGGCAGTTTAAGGCAGCTTGGAGAGATACGATCTAACTGGCAGTGGGTGTAGCATGGCCTCTTACCGAGAGAGATAGATAGAAACTTAGTTGTCTCGTCTTGAGCTCTTGTTGCCATGGAGATGCCGACCATGCCATTACTTTATCAGTTTATTTTCTGACTTAATTAGTCTTTGCTCGAGGTCAAAAAGGCCGAAATCAGAAGAATAAGAAAGACTATCGAAAATTCATGTAGCCAGTCGTTCCTTCTGGGTCCTAAACTATGTGTATGGAAAATTTGGTTGAGATTGGTGGAACGGTGTAGATTTGTATACGGAACAAATATGCTTACATACTTACATACATACATTCATACATACATACAGACTTTCACTTTTATATATAAGATTAAATGAGACTGCTACCGAATGCAAAGCCTACACACTACAAACCTGCTGTGCGTGAGTCACAGCTGGTGTGCTGAAGCACGTTTGAACCCACTGTTGTTACAACTTGTGCGAGACGACGATATTCTTTTGACTTCGACTGCATTGTGCTATAATTAAGCTAAAGGGATTATTCCAGAATAGAATCACGGTCGCACTTTGTGCATTATTTATGATTATTAGTCGATTTCATATTGTTATTTAGGATCTAGTACAAGCTTGTAATATTCTTCGGACCAGTTTTCATGCATTCCACTTAGATGGATTTTCTCTTTTTCCTTTGTGTTCATGATCGATCATTGGCCATGTATAAATTAATGATCTATGTAATTGATGTGTCTGTGATAATGAGAGATGATGGGATTAATGTATTTTACCCACATCATGTTATGGTATATTTTTCCGGCAATAGAGGACGAGGACTTTTCCCATCGACCGATGATAAGCGAGCTTGTATACCGTGCCTGATAACTACACACATCAAAAAAAGTTTTGCATCACCTCGGTTCCCAGATCTCCGGCATATAGACGTTGACTGTGTATATTGTATCCAAGATACAGTCCCTTTGACTGTTCATAGATGTCACTAAAACTGCTCAAAGATGTAAACAACCATGCATGAGCAGGGCCTATTAGACGGAGGGGGTACGACAGCCGATCAGTTCCAGTCATTCCACCAGGACGAAGGTACGCTGCTCATGTTGTCTGTAGTTCTACCATGCCTAGAAGGTCAATACCGCAGTTCGATCGCGTCCGCATTGTTACTTTGTGTCAAGAAGGGCTCTCAACAAGGGAAGTTTCCAGGCGTCTCAGAGTGAACCAAAGCGATGTTGTTCGGACATGGAGGAGGTACAGAGATACAGGAACTGTCGATGACAGGCCTCGCTCAGGCCGCCCAAGGGCTACTACTGTAGTGGATGACCGCTACTTACGGATTGCCGCTCGGAGGAACCCTGACAGCAATGCCACCATGTTGAATAATGCGTTTCGTTCAGCCACAGGACGTCGTGTTTCAACTCAAACTGTGCGCAATAGGCTGCATGATGCGCAACTTCACTCCCGACGTCCATGGCGAGGTCCAGCTTTGCAACCCCGACACCATTCAGCGCGGTACAGATGGGCCCAACAAGATGCTGAATGGACCCCACGGAATTGGCATCACGTTCTCTTCACCGATGAGTGTCGCATATGCCTTCAACCAGACAATCGTCGGAGACGTGTTTGGAGGCACCCTGGTCAGGCTGAACGTCTTAGACACACTGTCCAGCGAGTGCAGCAAGGTGGTGGTTCCCTGATGTTTTGGGGTGGCATTATGTGGGGCCAACGTACGCCACTGGTGGTCATGGAAGGCTCCGAAACGGCTTTACGATACCTGAATGACATCCTCCGACCCATAGTGCAACCATATCGGCAGAATATTGGAGAGGCATTTGTCTTCATGGACGACAATTCTCGACCTCATCGTGCACATCTTGTGAATGCGTTCCTTCAAGATAACGACATCGCTCGACTACAGTGGCCAGCATGTTCGCCAGACATGAACCCTATCGAACATGCCTGGGATATGTTGAAAAGGGCTGTTTATGGACGTCTTGACCCACCAACCACTCTGAGAGATTTACGCCGAATTGTCGTTGAGGAGTGGGACAATTTGGACCAACAGTGTCTTGATGAACTTGTGGATAGTATGCCACGGCGAATACAGGCATGCATCAATGCAAGAGGACGTGCTACTGGGTATTAGAGGTAGTGGTGTGTACTGCAATCTGGACCACAAATGCTGAAAGTCTAGCTGTATGATGGTACAACATGCAATGTGTGGGTCTCATGAGCAATAAAACGAGCTGAAATGTTGTTTGTGTTGATCTCTATTCCCTTTGTATTTAATGGTTCCGGAACTCTTGGAACCGAGGTGATGCAAAACTTTTTTTGATGTGTGTATTTTAGCGAGTGTTATTGTGTTGCCCGTAGGTAAGGTAACATTATGTTAGACAGACAGCTTCGCTACAGTGATTTGCTGTAATTTCTTCGAGTCGTTATGGTCATCAAAAACGTACTATGAGGAAATAATATTGGAATATAAACTGAAATTAAATCATTTGATTTAATTGAACTAAACCTACGAAATAATCAAGTGACTATATAATTGATAAATTTTCTAAACTTGAACTATTATTATTATTGTTATTATTATTATGACCGACATTTTGGAAGCTGAAACATGCACTAAGATGACGATCCGATGCAAAGAGCATTCGGAATTGCGTAGGAAGGAGTGTTATTATTTAATAAAAATATGTTTAGACATAAGAGTGTCCATTTATTTATTCAAACTGTATAATGTGTGTATCAGATTAATGTTTTCTTTAATTCATTCATAACGGTTGCCACTGATGCTTATCATCTTGTGTTAATTTCAGGTTGGATGTACAGTAGATAATGAATTAAAATAAATTTAAATAATGGAAGTGACGCCATCATAACTTAGCATATCTATTATTGGTGCCTAAATGAGCTTAGCCTTGTGAACAAGTTAAATATTTTGTCTTGCTGTAGATTCACTGCCTGTACTTATTCCTATACTTAATGACTTTTGTAATTGCTTAGGGATAATCCTGTAGTTGTTGTTGTTGTTGTTGTTGTTGTTGTTGTTGTTTGAGTCTTCAGTCTTTTGACTGGCTTGATGCAGCTCTCCACGCCTCCCTGTCCTGAGCTAATCGTTTCATATCTACATAGCTACCACACCCTACATCCGAGGCAATATGTTTAACATATTCTAACCTTGGTCTACCCCTACAGTTCTTGTCCTCGACCCTTCCTTCCATAACTAAGCTTGCTATTCCTGGATGTCTTAGTATGTGTCCTACCAACCTATCTCTTCTATTCATTAGCATTCACCAGAAACATCTCTCCTCTCCCACTCGTCTTAATACCTCTTCGTTTGTAACCCTATCTACCCATCTGATCTTCATCATTCTCCTGTAACACCACATCTCAAACGCTTCAATTCTCCTCTTTTCTGCTGTACCAATAGTCCAAGTTTCACTTCCATAGAGTGCGACACTCCAGACAAAGGTTTTAAAAATGTCTTCCTGATACCTAAATCTATATTCGAAGTCAACAGGTTCCTTTTCTGTAGAAATGCTTTCCTTGCCTGAGCCAACCTACTTTTTATATCCTCTTTGCTTCGTCCATCACTGGTTATTTTGCTTCCTAAGTAACAGAAGACTCCTACTTCCTTTAGTTTCTCCCCTACCAATTTGATTTCCATAGAGGATTCTGATTTATTGCGGCCGCATTCCAATATTTTTGTTTTACATTTATTAATTCTCATCATGAATTCTTTCCTCAAGACAGAGACCATACCATTCAAAAACTCATTCAAATCCTGAGGCGTGTCGGCCAAGATGACGATGTCATCAGCAAATCTCAGAGTTGAAATGATTTCTCCTTGAATCTTCACTCCCACTTTAAATTTCTCTCTAATTTCCTTCATTGCTTGTTCAATGTAAAGATTGAAAAGTATGGGTGATAAGTTGCAGCCTTGCCTTACACCTTTCTGAATACGAGCTTCTCTCTCATGTCCATCAGTTCTAATGACTGCTGTCTGGTTTCTGTACAGATTTTAGATCACCCTCCTATCCCTGTACTTTATACCAATCATTTTCAAAATGTCAAACAATTTAGTCCAATCAACGTTATCAAAGGCCTTTTATAAGTCTACAAATGCCATGAACGTTCTCTTATCTTTTCTTATTCTACCTTACAAAATCAGCCTAAGACTTAGTACAGCTTCCCTTGTTCCTACATTTCTCCCGAAACCAAACTGGTCTTCACCCAACTCCGCTTCTATCTGGCTTTCCATCCTGTTGTAAATTATTCTAGACAGGATCTTTGAAGCATGAGTAATCAAGCTGATTGTACGGTAATCCTCACATCTGTCAGCTCCTACTTTCTTCGGTATAGGGATGATAACATTCTTCTTGAAATCAGAGGGTGCCTCACCTGTCTCATAAATCCTACACACCAAGTGAAATAACCTGATCAGACCTTCATCTCCTATGCAGCGTAGCAACTCAATCGGTATATCATCTATACCTGGTGCGTTGTGCCTGCTTAAGTCTTCCAATGCTCTGTCAAATTCTGATCTCAATATTAAATCTCCTTTTGCATCATCATCAATTTCCGCCTCCCTTTCCATTACATGATTCTCAATCTCCTTTCCCTTATACAAACACTCTATGTAATCTTTCCATCTCTCAACCTTTTCTTCCCTATCTGTTGGAGGCTTTCCATTTGTGTCCTTAATATTACAGCACTTAGTCTTCTTTTCCCCAAATATATTCTTAATCTTTCGATAAGCTGTGTCTACTTTTCCTAATTTCAGACAATTTTCTATACCTGCACATTTCTCTTTCAACCATCCTTCTTTCGCTACCTTGCACTTCTTGTTAACCTCATTTCTCAGACGTCTGTATTCTGATTTCCCCTTACGTTCTTTCATCAATCAATTCTAGTATATCCTGAGTGATCCACGGTTTTCTGCCTATTCTTTCTTTCCTACCAATGTTTTCTTCTGCGGATTTTGTTATTTCATTCTTCAATAGTGTCCATTCGTCTGCAATGGAAGTTTGTTTAGGTTTTTTCATAAGTCCTTCCTTTATACTCTTCTTGAATATTTCATATGCATCCTTCTCTTTCAGTCTATCTATTGCCCACTTTTTTGGCTTTTGACTTTTCTTCAGTTTCTTCAACTTTAATCTGCATTTCATAACAATCAGATTGTGGTCAGAGTTTATGTCAGCACCGGGATATGTTTTACAATCCAAAATCTGGTTTCAAAACCTCTACTTGACCATAATGAAGTCGATTTGGTAACGCCCTGTATCTCCTGGTCTCATCCACGTGTATATTCTTCTATTGTGGTTATTCAATAAGGTGTTAGCAATGACCAACTCATGCTCGGTGCAGAATTCTATCAGCCTGCTTCCTCGATCATTCCTTTCGCCTAATCCGAAATCTCCTACTATCTTCCCTTCTCTTCCTTTTCCTACCACAGCATTCCAATCTCCCATTACTATAACATTTTCATCACCCTTGACATACCTCAAAATTTCATCTATTTCTTCGTAGACCTTTCCAACATCTTCATCATCAGCTTGACTTGTAGGCATATAGACTTGTACCACTGTGGTGCACATAGGTTTTGTATTGATTTTTGCTACAATAATCCGTTCACTATATTGCTCATAATATTCCACCCGCTGTCCAAGTTTCCTACTCAATATGAGACCAACCCCTGCTTGGCCATTGTTTGATTTAGTGCTAATGACCCTATAGTCTCCTGACCAAAAGTCCTGTTCTTCCTGCCAGCGCATTTCACTAATCCCAACCAAATCCAACCTCAACCTATCCATTTCCCTTTCCAAGTTTTCTAACCTTCCACTTCCTAGCAGACTTCTAACATTCCACGCTCCGATCCGTAGAATATCAGATTTCCTCTTTGTCACTTCTGTGATGTTAACCCCCTCTCGAGTAGTCCCCACCCGGAGATCCGAACGGGGGACTAGTTTACCTCCGGATTGGAATTTTATAAGGGAGGAGGCCATCATCACATGTAATTTTGCATAGAGAGGTGCATATCCTCGGGAAGAACGTTACGGCTGAAGTTTCCCGTTGCTTTCAGCCATGCAGCAGATCGTAGTGTAGCCATTAGTTGGCTTATATTATCAATATCCTTACGTGTCAAATTCTTAGCTTTAATTTAGAACTTCATTCTTATTTTTGTAATCAGGACTTTCGCGAAGGTTAATTTAACTTCAGTTTAGGGAAGAATTATTCATTTATTTATTTATTTATTTTTATTTTTACTAGCTTTGCGGATTAGATGGGATTTCAAATCCTCCGAATTAGGATAGGGATTTGTTTTATCTGAATAAATTTTAACGAATCTTACTTAAGCCTGGACTATTCATTCTCAGACTTTGTTTATTTTGGGGGTATGATTCCTCGGCATGTCATAAACTTTTTCTCTCACCATTCCTGATACTCCTGGGGTTATTGGTCTTGTGCCGGACCTGTCTGAGGACACATCCCATCCTCTCAACGTGTGGGCCCGAAGGTTATGGAAGTCGGGAAGACTATTTGGGTTTCGTTGTGTTTGAATTGATAAGGGGAATCGATTTGCACACATACACGGCCGCCATCTGCAAACTATTGGGCTGTTAGTTTGGTCAACAGACGCTTCCCATATGAAGGTATGATGTTGCAAAATTTGTTAGAGATCAGATGATTAGGTTAGTCGTAATTAGATTTAAGCTTTGAACATTTGGGTGGCCGCCGTTACGTTACCGTCAAGATGGCGGCCATGTAAAACATGACACTGAGGTGCCCCTTGCTAGTGCTACCTCTATGCCAAATTTCGTTCAATTCGGCTTCACCGTATTTTAATTGATAGAGGGGGGGGGGGAGACAGGCATGCAGAGTGCACTCACATACACACATACACACACACTCACAGATACACAATTTTTGGCCCTGTGTTGATCTCATAAGTCTACTTTCATTTTTTGCAAAAATCGAAAGTAGGCTAAAACAAGAAGTTCCGTGACGATCTAAAGAGCCTACTTTTCATGCCAATGATTAATCTACTGTATATGAACCTATCTAGAATAATGACGAAATTAAGTTCGTAATATCGAAATGTCAAATTAGTTCGAAATATTCCTGGTATAATGTAGCCTAATAGAGCACTAGAGTCGGCAGCCCTGGTGACTGAATATATTCTTAGTTCCATCTCTTAAGGTACAGAATAAAAAATTTGGTTGAAGTCCAATGGACGTTACATGCAGTTAGACATTGGATCTATCAGCACGCGTAAAAGCATGTTGGCAACAATGTCATGCGTGTGCTGGTTAGAAATAATCTGAAATATTATGATATCTTGTTGTGCCAATTTTGGATGAAATCCATTTGTTAGTATAGAAGTTACATGCATTTTAAAATTGGACCTATCAGCAAGAATAGAATCATGTTGGCAGCACTGACTTATATTAATTACTCCAAATTAATCTAGAATGTCAGGTGCTAAACGTGTGCAAAGTATAGAGCGGTTGGCTTGCATACTTTCTGATTTATTGACATTAGGGTAAAAAAATATAGACGGGATTTATTAACAGTTGGCAGCCCTGATTGCTCTTAAGAATACTGAGAGTCATATCTGTTATGTTACACATAGCACATACGAAATTTGGTTGAAATCCAAATGATAGTATAGAAGTTACATGTATTTAAAAATGGGTCCTATCAGCAGGCTTAGAATCATGTTGGTAGAACTGAAGTATATAAGTTACTCCAAATTAATCCAAACTGTCAGGTACTATACGTGTGCATAGTTTAAAGCTGTCGGCTTGCATACTTTCAGATATATTGGTATTCAGATAAAGAAAACAGAGAGAGCAATTATTAACAGTTGGCAGCCATGGTGCCTCATGAGAATACGCTCAGTCATGTCTGTTTATGTACACATATTACATTCAAAATTTGGTTGAAATCCATTTGATAGTGTAGATGTTATATGCATTTAAAAATGGACCTATCAGAAGGCTTAAAATTATATTGGCAACACTGTCATGTATGGCCTCCTGGAAATTAAACTGAAACAGTATTATCTACCTGTGTGCCAATTTTGGAATAGCTCCCATGCATACCTTCCAAGATATCCAACATAGAGCTCAAATTTCTAGTGCATTTTTTCAGCAGTTGGTAGCACTGACATCATTTTCAAATATGGCCTGAGATATTCCGGTATACATCTTTACTCATACTAAATTTGGTTTCGATTGCTGCAGCCGTTTAGGAGTTGATAGGGGGACACACACACACAGCCAGATAGACAGACAGAAGGACAGACATTTTCCCGGATCGATCTCATAAGTCTACTTTTTCCTCATTTTTGAAAAATGTGAAAAGTAGGCTAAAAATTACTGAGGAAAAAACATACCGTAGACTTATACGAAGATTTAGAGTAGAGAGTACCCAATACTCCAGTGAAACGGAATTCGATAGTAATTATTAATTACAATTTAAAAACCGTTGCCTTTATCCACTTATTGAATGAGCTAGTGGTGTGAATAAATCTACTCGAGCAACGAATGTATTTTAAAGCGATAATATTTCAACTAAATTGTGAATTAGATGATGAACACCTCTAGATCTTGGAATGTAAAACAGTTCTTGCTGTCGATATCTTACGTGTGGTACATGAAAAGGGTGAAACTAAGTAATTGTTGACAGCCAATTTTTCCAGTTCCAGTTGCCATGGAATTAATGTTCAAAAACATAACATTGAAGTGTCAAGTGAACAAAATATATTAAAATTCGTCTAATACAAATATCTTAGATATTTATTTTACACTATCTCAATGTGACGAAGGCAGTACTGAAGAAAACTTACATAGAACATTATTTCTTTCGTTTGAGTGAAGGAGTAATCATTATTCATCAGATTAGCGGCCGCGGTGGACGAGAGCGTTAACGCACTACCTCGTGCCTCGATGGAATCGGGAGAGCGTGGGTCGAATCCCACCTCGGCCGTCCTGAAAATGGTTTTCATGGTTTCCCATTTTCACCACCAGGAAAATGCCAGGACGGTTCCTTTCAACAGGCCTATGGGCAAATTCCTTCCAAAATGTCTTCCCTGAGCCGACCTGAAAATAAAATAAATGGCCTTTGACTGCATTAATAAAATTAGGCTGGTTGGTTGGTTCGTTGGTTCCTCAGTAGGCCCGTGTACTTTGGGTGTGTGTAGAATCTGTCTGATAACCGGTGTTAATTGTGATAACTGTATTAGTGTGTGTTATCTGTTTCTAATTCAAGTAAGGACTGCAGACATTCCATTTTTTAAGTACTTCCAACTTTTGCCACCGTCAACGACCAACTAGTTTTGAACTTGGTTACTAGATGCCACATTAGTTGCTCCTGGTGACGAACGTTTGAACCCAAGAGCGTTGGTCAAATCTAACCTATAATTTACTATCACACAAGTGCAATTAGTGGAAGGTTCTTTATCATGCCATAAATCTATGACATGGGACCGCCGGCTTTACTTCCCCTCCGAAGGAAGGCATACTGAGGGATTTTTAACGCACTTAAAAAATCCGACGACTACGGCCGGATTTGAACCCGCGCCTTTGGCAGAGAAGCTCAGCATGCTACTAAGTACGCCACCGAAGCCGCCTAATAAAATGAATCAGATTACTTGAGATATAGCAGTTTAATGGTTACGGGAAGGCTGTCTCTTGGCCAGTTAGCTATTCGGATAATAAGAGTCCTTTAGGTTTTGAGGTTTCGTTCAGGCAAGACAAGGAGATGAATGACACAGTGGGATAAGTGTAATATAAAACTAGAGAGCTGGTAGCGCACGGCAATCAATAGAAGGGCAGAGAGAAGATGCACATACGTGACGTCATAGCGCCACAATGGCTCTGATTGGCAGTGGTGACATAGGCACAATAGGAGCCTTATCGTGGAGAGCGCTGGCTCGCTAGCGAACAGGTGGTCCGTACTCAGTCAGGGTGATGTATAGGTTCAATTGCTATTAAATCATGCGAGTAAGGATGCATGTTGGATAACAAAAGCTACCCTTTCATATGCTGTGATTATCTCGAGGGAGGGGGTAGAAATAAGTAAATACTGTGAACGCGATCCAGGGGCGTCACCACTGGGGAAGTTTTGCGTTCCCCTCCTAAATGGCACTGTCATTCCGGTTGACCCTCATATATATATATATACACCCCGGCACTACAGCCCATTAAGGGCCTAGGCCTACCAAGCGACCGCTGACCAGCCATTTGGCCTGTATATATTGGGGTGACGCGTTATTAGCACATCGAGTCTCCTCGGCCGTTAATTTTGGTTTTCATGATCGGGGAGCTGCCTTACTGTCAGACAGATACTCAATTGTCCTCACGAGGCTGAGTGCACCGCGTTCCAGCCCTCACGTCAGTTTCTAAAATCCCTGACGGAGCCGGGAATCGAACTCGGGGCCTCCGGGTGAGAGGCAGGCGTGCTACCCCAACACCACGAGGCTGGCGCAGTTGACCCTCAACCTTTCGTTATCTTGGGGATGTGATATACTGTGAATTAATCATAAAATGAATAAATGTATAATCAGTTTATTAAACATCATTAATTTAAACGACCACCGCGGTGGTCGAGTGCGCTAAAGCGATACCTCATGCCTCGCGGTTTCGAATTCCACTTCGGCTGTCATGAGAATGGTTTTCCGTGCTTTCCCATTTTCACCACCGGGTAAATGCCAGGACGGTTACTTACAACAGGTCCATGGCCCACTTCCTTCCAAAATCCCTTCCCTGAACCTTCCATAATTAGACCCAAGTTAGTGGTTGCTATTTGCTGACAAAGTGTGTTCAGCTCCCAGACCCGTCCTTGTGACGGTGGAGGAATGATGCCATGCAGAGTTCGTGCATGTAGCCAAGCTTGTAAAGCCAGCAGTACCAACCGCATTTTATTATGATTTAGCCACACCTTTACGGGTTAATGTTGGAGGTTTGAGACTATTTGGGTTTGGCATTGCTGTTTTAATAGTGTTTGATAGAGCAATTTCTCGTTGAAACGGAAATAATAATAATAATAATAATAATAATAATAATAATAATTATTATTATTATTATTATTATTATTATTATTATTATTATTATTATTATTATTATTATTATTATTGATACAGCAGAGGGCTTCGATGTTGGTCTAGATGAGCTAATCGAATGTTTGGATGAGGGCGAAACTTACAAACACTTGGGCTTTCTTCAGCTTCGAGGAAGTCGACACACACAAATTAAAGCCAATTTGCAGAAGAAATTCTCTAATCGAGTGGATATTATATTTTTGGCATCATACTTGGAAGCAGACAAGAAGGTCAAAGCCCTTAACACCTTGGCAGTACTTGTACTTACGTATTCGTTCGGGATCGTTAAGTGGTCTAAGACAGGAATATTGTATCAAAGACACTGTTGTCTTACAACAGGATGGAGCACCAGCACGCTTGGCGATTCACGTGGGCAATTACCTGAATCGGACCTTTCCTGACCGGTGGATTGGAAGAAGTTCTGCATCTTTACCAGCTCCCTTTGCCTGGCCTCCAAGAAGTCCCGATCTGACGTCACCAGACAATGCTCTCTGGTGTTTCATAAAGCAACAAGTAAGAAACACTCGATATCACACAACCCAGGAATTACGAACACCTGTGGAACACACCTTCACCTTCGTGACTCCGGAGTATCTCCGCAAAACATCTGCGAGAATATGGCGCAGAATTCAGCTGTGTTACGACAAGGACGGTGCTCATACCGATGTATATGACTCTTAAGACTTCAAGGTAACATCACTAAAAGGCGGCTACACACGTTACGATATATCTGTGCGCTTTAACTGCACCAACCGAACTGCGGAGATTTATCTCACGTGTAGAGGATAAATCGTTGCAGTTATTTCGGTATGCACAGTTCATTGGGGCATGTTGAATTTTCTACCGATAAATCTGTGTCGATTGCGGTTGTACAGTTTTATCGTAACGTGTGGACGGTGGCAACTGCCGATTGCTCAGTCACTCGTTGAGATAGTGCGTGCTACAAGTTATTGCAACAAGTCTCAGGAAGACCAACGCGGATATCGTGAGCACTTGGAAGCTTTCATTGAATGCTCTAAAGCCTAAACGGAGTAACCAATGATAGAAGGTATAGGTAAGTCTCCTCATTCATTCTTAAATAATTGTGCCAATCTTTCGGCATTTTGCATTGATTAGGAACCTGGTCATGTTAGAAAGAACACAGCTGATATGTTGTGGCATTATTTCAACTGCAAGCAGCAGCTATGACTTCGTGGCGCTCGCTTAGGAGCTGTACTAGCAACCCGCATTACAATCTCGAACATGTGCTTTGTCCAAGGTACAGTTATTGCTTTCAAGATGGGTGCCATGTATGATGATGATGATGATAATTGTTGTTTTAAGGGGCCTAACATCGAGGTTATCGGCCCCTAATGAAATGAAATGGCGTGAAATGAAAGGATGTAGATAAAAACAACTCACTACCATGGATGAAGCGAAAATGGTGTTTATAAAACAGACAGTGAGCCCCAAAAATTATGCCTTATTTGAATAAAAAGGAATAAAAGGCGGCTGGTAAAAAAGGATAAAACAAATAAGGCATAGTGAACAATATAATACAGAACACAATAAAAAACATAAAACAGTTTTAACCAGAATTAAAAGTCGTAACTACACATTAAAACTTAAAAAAGTAACCACTCTCCCTCATGAACCGGATGACGAGGTCAGCTGACGGCCCGTCATCACGGAGAATAAGGGAGAGGGTATTAGGCAGTTTAAGAGTCCCTCGCAGATCGGCCAGATCCACACACTCCAAGAGAAGGTGTGCCACGGTTAGGTGGGCGCTGCAAGTACACACAGGAGGATCTTCTCTCTTTAGCAAGTGGGAGTGCGTAGCAATCCCATGGCCGATCCGGAGTCGACAGAGTACCACAGCTTCCTTCCGGAGAGATCGGAAGGAAGATTTCCACACCTTCGTTGTCTCCTTGATGCCTCTCAGTTTGTTGGGTGTAGGCGTGGCACGCCATGCCTCCTCCCAATGCGACAGGATCGAATGCCGCAACTGAGAGCGCACATCACTAGCAGGCACCTTATACGGTAGCGAGGGCAGTGCGACTGCCTCTCTCACCGCCTGATCAGCAAGCTCGTTTCCCGCAACACCCATGTGGCTAGGAAGCCACACAAAGGTCACCCCGGTTCCAGCGTTACGCGAACTGACGAGCTGGTCGTGCACACGCTGGACCAACGGGTGCTTCGGGAAACACACATCGATCGCCTGCAGCGCACTCAGAGAGTCAGTACACACAAGAAAGTGCTGGTGATCGTCTGATAACGTGTACCGCAGAGCCTCTAAGATGGCATAGAGCTCCGCAGTGTACACGCTACAGGCCTCGGGAAGTGAAAAGAGAAACCGACGATCCTCAACCACAAATGCACAGCCTACTTTCTCGTTTACCCTCGAACCGTCCGTGAATACAAGCCCTGATCCCGGATACCGTGTCACCACGGACTGGAACAGCCTCCGATGGACGGAGGAGTCCGTGTCCGACTTTGGGCCGGTGTGCAGATCCAGGATGATATCAGGGCGAGAGACTATCCACGGAGAGGCCTTGCTAGGTACTCGGACGATACAGGAGACAGAAGAAAATCGGAACTGACGGTATAAGTCATCCAAGCGAATCCCCGCCGGCCGAGTGGCTCGGGCGAGCGCATCATACAGCCGGCGATTCGGATTGGAAAACAAACATGGATAGCTTGGATGAAGGGGCATCTGTCGAATTGTTGCAGCATAGGTCAGCAGTACTTGTTGGCGCCTCAGGTGTAAAGGAGGTACGCCAGCCTCGGCGAGCAAGCTGACGACTGGGCTCGTCCGAAAGGCACCCGTCGCCAGCCTCACTCCGCCATGGTGGACACTGTCCAGTTTAACAAGCACTGACTTACGGGCCGAACCATATGCTACACTGCCATAATCCAATCGAGATAAAATCAGAGCCTTATAAAAGCGTAGGAGCACCGCGCGGTCCGCCCCCCATGATGTGCCGCTAAGAAACCGCAACATGTTGAGTTTCTTAGCACAGGTAGTTTTCAAACACCGCACGTGTGGCTCCCACGTCAATTTCTGATCGAAAAGGAGCCCAAGGAACCGGTACGCAGCAACGACCGGCAAAGCTACATCGCCCAGATAAAGCTCAGGATCAGGATGGAGAGTGCGCTTTCGGCAGAAATGGACAACCGAGGACTTAGCGGTAGAGAATCGAAAGCCATGCTCTAGTGTCCAGCGTTCCACTCTCCGAATAGCTTGTTGTAGCTGTCGTTCAGCGACCGCCATATTTTGCGCACTATAATGTAGAACGAAGTCGTCTACATATAGCGACGGTACCACTGCTGGACCAGCAGCAGCGACTATACCGTTTATGGCAATCGCAAATAATGTTACGCTAAGCACCGATCCCTGTGGGACTCCGTTTTCCTGTATATGATATTGCGAATATGTCCCCCCTATTCGGACACGGAACAGGCGAAGGGACAGAAAATTCGCAATAAAAACCGGCAAGTTACCCCGGAATTTCCATTGATTCAGGGTAGATAGGATGCCGTAACGCCAAGTGGTGTCATAGGCCTTCTCGAGATCAAAGAAAACAGCGACTAGGTGCTGTCTCCGGAGAAAAGCGTCCTGTATGGCGGTCTCCAGACGTACCAGATGGTCGTTGGTACACCGAGACGCCCTGAAACCACACTGGTATTCAGACAGGAGTCCCCGTTTCTCCAGGACCCAAACTAGGCGCCGATTGACCATCCTCTCAAAGAGCTTGCACAGACCGTTAGTGAGACAAATAGGTCTGTAACTCCCTGTCAATTTGGGATCCTTATCGGGCTTCAGGATAGGTATAATGATACCTTCCTGCCATTGCGCTGGAAACACACCTTCCAACCAGATACGATTAAACACCCTGAGCAAATAACGAATGCTCTCATCGTTAAGGTGTTTAAGCATCTGGTTGTGAATATTATCCGGGCCAGGAGACGTGTCCCTGCAGAGCGCCAGTGCTCCGCGGAGTTCCCACTCCGTAAAGGGCACGTTGTACTCCTCCGAAGCGCGGGAAGCAAAACTAAGATGGAACCGTTCCGCTTCGCGCTTCAGGGCCACGAAGGCAGGGTCATAGTTATCGGAACCGGATATATCCGCAAAATACGAGGCGAGATGGTTTGCAACGCGATAAGGATCTGTAACCAATTCATTATCAATGGAAATTCCCGGTACAGTAGAAGATGTCTGAATTCCCGAAATGCGTCTTAGTTTAGTCCACACTTGACAGGAGGGGGTATGTGCCGTAATAGAAGACACATACCGTTCCCAGGATTGTTTCTTACTCTGGCGAATAAGAATCCGTGCCTTGGCACGAAATTTCTTAAACGCCACCAAATTGGCCATGGTTGGACGCCGACGGTAGTGCTTATGAGCTCGACGACGGTCTCTTATTGCCGCTGCAATATCCTCTGTCCACCAAGGGACGAGTTTGCGACGAGGAGTCCCAGAAAAGGATGGAATGGACTCTTCGGCGGCAGCAAGAAGCACATCGGTGATGTGCTGTACCTCGTCATCGACGCTCCGGCAACCAAGATCAACGAACACAGCTCGTTCTTGAAACGAGGGCCAATTTTCCCGCTTAAGCACCCAACGACTGGGGAAATCCACGGGCTTCTGGTTCAGAAGTGTAAGAACGATCGGGAAATGGTCACTGTCACAGAGGTCGTCGTGTACATTCCAACCAAATAGGGGGACCAGCGCACGGCTACACACACTCAAGTCAATGTGTGAGTACGTGCCGTGCGCTAAGCTAAAATGTGTAGCTTCCCCTGTATTTAATAGACATAAATCCATCCCTTGAATTAAGCCCTCCACGTCCCTTCCTCTGGGGCAGGAAGATGGTGATCCCCAGTGGGGGTGATGAGAGTTGAAATCACCCACGAGTAGGAAAGGGACTGGAAGTTGATCAACAAGATCTAAGAAGTCATTAATATCAAGGGGCTGGTTCGGTGGAAGGTACACGTTACATACAGTTGTCATAGCAGGCAAGGACACGTGAACTGCAATAGCTTCCAGAGGAGTGTCGAGTGGAAACTCCTCACTATAGCAGTCAGAGCGAACGAAGGTACAAACGCCCCCGGAAGCCCGGGCGGCGTCTTGTCGCTCCTTAGAGTATAGTCGGAAACCTCTCAGAACAGTCTCGTGATCAGGTCTGAGGTTCGTTTCCTGTAGGCAGACTATACTCGCTGCGTATTGGGCAATAAGCTGACGGAGTTCTGTCAAATGCCTGTCATAACTGTTACAATTCCACTGTAACAGTGCCATTGGGTGGACTTAGGGAATAAGTTGGAGCAGCAAGCTACAACTTAGACTCTGGAGGATCATCATCCACTACGTCGACTATAATCTCCATGTCCTCAGGCGAGGTCATGGAGTGACTCGACTCGGTGGAAGATTTTCTAGACGCAGTTCGGCGGCGAGGGGAACTCCGTGGGGAGCGCGTAGATCTGGGGACCGAAACGTCCCCAGGCGCAGAAGCATCCGCAGGTGTGGGCGCGGATGGCTTCCCCATTTTTGGAGAAAGGGAATGCGTAGTGCGGGGTCCCTTCTTACCCGCCCCCGCCTCTTTAAGATATATAGATGGGTCAGGAACCGAATTCCTGACCCTGGTCGACGATGCCGCCTCCGCCGGCTTCGGCGCGGCTTTCGCCGACCGTTTGGGTGGGGAGAAAGTCTTCGACTTCCTCCCGAGTGGGGAGTAAGTCTTCAACTTCCTCCCCTGCTGTGCGGGCGGAGCAGCCTTCGCTCGCACAGCCTTCGTGCTGGCCGAAGGTGGAGTTGAAGTCACCTTCGGGCTTTGCGTTATAATCTTAGGAGCTGGTTTCGGAACGGGAAACTCAGTTGCAGGTTTCACAGCTGGTACAAAAGATGAGGTAGCCGGGACCAAATTTGGTATTATGGCTCTATAATCAATCGTTGGAGAAGGCGAAGTCGTGGTACGGTACTTCTTGCGGGCCTCCTGGTAGGTGAGACCATCCAGGGTTTTGATCTCCTGGATTTTCTTCTCACTCAGGAAGACAGGGCAGTTCCTGTCCCGAGGAGAATGAAATCCAGGGCAATTAGTGCACTGATAAGGTGTTGTGCACTCTTCCGCTTCGTGTGGTACCTTACCGCATGTTCCGCAGATTGCGGGGCTCGAGCATCGGGATAACATGTGCCCGAACTTCTGGCACTTATAACACCTCATTGGTGGAGGGATATAAGGCCGTACGTCACAACGGTAACTTGTAACCTTGACTTTCTCCGGGAGCACCGAAAGCTCAAAGGAAATAATGAAAGCACCAGTATCCACGATTTGACCATTGACCTTGCGCGTAATGCACCGGACATCAGTCACGTGACGGTGCCGCATATCCTCCTTGAGCTCCTCGTCAGTGTTCAGAATCAGGTCCCGGTGGAAAATAACTCCTCGGACCAGATTCAGGGACGTGTGCTTTTCCACTTTGACGGGAATGTCGCCAAAGTGGTCACATTGCAAAAGTTGTTCAACTTGCTCTCCAGTCCTAGTCTTGAGCAACAAGCTACCGTTCCTCATCTTTTGTACTTTCTCAAGCTCACCAGAGACACCTTCTATGTGGCGAGAAAACAAAATACTCTTTACCAGCTTGAAATCACCCCCATCTGTTCTGGTAGCTACCAGAAACTTGGGGGTGTTAGTACCCAGATTTTCACGCACAGATTGTTCCCAGGGGGTTGATCCCCGTAGGGAATCAAATGTTAAAGACTTGGGTGTAGGACCACCCTGTTTGGGTGTAGGTCCACCCTGGTTGGGGATTTTTCTTTTAGAACCCATGGCCAGATCATCCTCCCCGAATGCCACCGACATCCGATCACGGGCCGTCACAGTAGGCGCTACCCAGCCAGGGCAAGGCCCGCCTAGCTTGGAAGGCATTGCCCGGGGGTCCGAAGTTTTACAATGCCGTATCGGCATGTACCCCTTGGCATATACTGGATTTTACAGCTCAGACATTCGGCTGTGCGGGGACCTGCGTAGTCAGGCGGATACTACTGAACGGGTACATGGCACACCCACCTGTCGGTGCGGCCAAGACCGGAACAGGCTTTCGAGCGTAGTCGCTAGCGTAAGTGGCCCATCCCCTAACAGCACGCACATATAGAAATTTTGGTTGCCAGACCCTGAAAGCAGTGACGGAAAGAAGTGCGATATAACCTAATGAGAGTTATACCTCACGGGTGTATGTCTTTTAGAGCTGACTGTCAAACCCTCGAAAGGGGACCGTTCCGAGAAGCCCTTTTAGTCGCCTTTTACGACTGGCAGGGAGTACCGTGGATGTATTCTCTTCCTCCCACCCACTGGGGGTCCAATTCACAAAGCAACGCGGAGTCCTTAAAGTATAGCCAAGGTCGCCCCTTGTAGTCGCCTCTTACGACAGGCAGGGGATACCGTGGGTGTATTCTAAACCCCGCACCCACAGGGGGGGGGGGGGGGTGCCGTGTAAACATGACTCCAATACACACTGTTATAAAGATCTACAGTTATTACGGAGGGGAGCCACAACAGGCAAATGCATTGTATTTCATGTAGAAATGATTTGAGTATGATTTTGACATTACAAATGCACATTTCAGAATATCAGGTGATTATCGCAATCATACTGTGTCGACTTCGATTGTCATATCGTTTGCACCCAGGAGTATTGTGGGTAGACAGGCAGTCAGTTTGAAAATCTCAGTAGGGAGAGATAACACATCATTCGTTCGTTGAGTACACTACTTCAGTATCGGCCTAGAAACGCGTCCGATGGCATAACTGAATTTAGGCATATCAAGTGAAATTTAAACTTGTGCGGAGTGAGAACACTCCGGTACACAACGTTTAGTCTTGACTTGCCATAGCAAGACGCGAGTGTTAGCAACGCACAGGGAGAAACCAATAGCCCATTGTGTTAGATTTGAGTGCAATGTAAGTGAACACAGTCTTCATATAGACTGGTGATATTCTACTGCCATTATAAGACATTTGTACATTATAATTCAGTCAATGTATACTGCAGAAATGAACGTTGTTATTATGTTGTGTGGAAATACACTTCGATATACTACAATTATGATGAAGGGATACTAAATGAATAACGGGAATGCAGCCGCTTAGCAGTGTTGACCATTTGGAATGATTAATAAGATCAACTATGAATTTCAATTGCAGAATGCTCTATAAGAAGAGGCTGAAGGCACTCTTGAGATATTGACGCTACTTTCGTACTTCTACAGTATGAACTTACAATGTCATTATTAACTAGGCTATCGAGCAATCTTGAGACGTGTCGGAGCGATGAACTTTGCACGCGAACAGCTGTTTTTTCGAACCGGCCGGGAACGGGGTTCGATTCTTCGCAGTTCCAGGTGGTACGAGAGCTACGCAACGCTAAGGACAAGGGTTCAGTCCCTACCAGGAATGTGAGCTTCAAACATTCTTTTCCATTTTCATCGAGATGACTTCGAAAAAGGTAGCTGGAAACATTTCATATAAGTAGACAGTATGAATTAGTCATACTTTATAATGTTCTTCTTTCACCAATTTTTATTCAGTAGATAGAAAGTGCATTCTAGGGCTAGACTTGATACTTTTATCATTTCTGTCCAAGCATGTATTTTTCCTTTTAGTTAATATTAATATTAAATGTGATGTTATTTTTAAAGCATTACTTTCTTTTTCTAAATTTACTTTGGCGATAAATTGAGCATTATAATTAGTTGTGAAGACACGATATAAGAGGAACAGGGCCAAGACTACGATAAAAGAATATAAGAATAGTCGTTATCAAGAAGATGACCGATATTGCACGTATACTTGAACATTATTCAGAATAAATACTTGCGACTATTTAAGCAACGAAACTGAATATTTTGGCATTATATGCAACATTGTTTGATAGACGTGTTAGTCTATTTTTCATCGAGTTCGATATAGACTCGTAAATATAGTGATTTCTAGTGTGAAAAATTACGTTTTTGGATTAGGCTTTTGCGATCCACAATCTTGAATTTCGTTTTGAATATAGACATTTTTTCGAATCCGTTCAGTTTTTCTACTATCTTTATTTTTTTTGAAGACTCCAACTTGGTTAATCGTTTTATTCTAATGGAATATGTGTACCTTCTTAAGACAGGCTATTTTTCATGGCGCAGTTTCTTCGTGTTTCCTTAGAGGAGGATTTCCATTTCGAATTTAGTTTA
This sequence comes from Meconema thalassinum, assembly GCA_946902985.2. Classification (NCBI taxonomy): domain Eukaryota; kingdom Metazoa; phylum Arthropoda; class Insecta; order Orthoptera; family Tettigoniidae; genus Meconema; species Meconema thalassinum. The sequence continues at coordinate 307,010,646 of OX336390.1, forward strand.
GGTGAAAACTGAATTGTTATTTTTGATAGTGATCAATCTATAATCCTTTGAAGGAAATCTTTGTAAAAAAATGAGAGTACAATGAAATATTATTGAAAGAAAAGGAATCAATGTATAAAATATATTCGTCATAAAACGAAATGACAATTTTGGAAAATCACTAATGCTATTATTTGAACATGTGAATACAACATTTAACACAGTTCTGATAAAAATTGTCCATGACACTCTAACTTTTGTATATTATGAAACAGGGTATTTTACGATTGTTGTATAAAAGCTTTTTGGATCTTAAAAATGTTTAGTAATTATTTATAGCTATTGAGAGCTAATATACGTGTAAAGCAATTAATGTTTACGAGAATTGAGTTATAATGAAGTAGATATTAGACATCGATGGATGGTCAATATCAGATTTCCAGTATTAAATAAGGTGTTAAGCAATTACTGAGTAAATTAATGTGTATTTTTGAATGTGAATTATAGTCACGATTTCAGTTACTAGAAGGCTAGTAAGCATTTAAATCCAACATTTAAACCAAATTATGCATTTAAAAATTAATCTAAAATGAATTGTTAATAGTAACATTTGTTTTTGTGAAAAGTTCCGATTTGAAATACGTGTGATAATATCTGTATAGCATTGTAATAATAATAATAATAAGTGAAAGTTTAATGGATGATAATTTAAATATTTCATGAATAATTTAAAATGAATTGTTATATAATTCTGAAGCGATATAACGTTCGATTAACTTAATTGTTCGTCGGATATGCCCAAATAAGACTGTAACCGGTGTAAGGCAAGGCTGAAACTTATCACCCATACTTTTCAATCTTTACATTGAACAAGCAATGAAGGAAATTGGAGAAAAATTTAAAGTGGGAGTGAAGATTCAAGGAGAAATAATTTCAACTCTGAGATTTGCTGATGACATCGTCATCTTGGCCGACACGCCTCAGGATTTTAATGAGTTTTTTAATGGTATGGACTCTGTCTTGAGGAAAGAATTCATGATGAAAATTAATAAATGTAAAACAAAAATATTGGAATGCGGCCGCAATAAATCAGAAACCTCTATGGAAATCAAATTGGTAGGGGAGAAACTAAAGGTAGTAGGGTTCTTCTGTTACTTAGGAAGCAAAATAACCAGTGATGGACGAAGCAAAGAGGATATAAAAAGTAGGTTGGCTCAGGCAAGGAAAGAATTTCTACAGAAAAGGAACCTGTTGACTTCGAATATAGATTTAGGTAATAGGAAGACATTTTTGAAAACCTTTGTCTGGAGCGTCGCACTCTATGGAAGTGAAACTTGGACTATTGGTGCAGCAGAGAAGAGGAGAATTGAAGCGTTTGAAATGTGGTGTTACAGGAGAATGATGAAGATCAGATGGGTAGATAGGGTTACAAACGAAGAGGTATTAAGACGAGTGGGAGAGGAGAGATGTTTCTGGCGACTGCTAATGAAGAAATGAAGAGAAGAGATAGGTTAGTAGGACACATACTAAGACACCCAGGAATAGCAAGCTTAGTTATGGAAGGAAGGGTCGAGGTGAAGAATTGTAGGGGTAAACCAAGGTTAGAATATGTTAAACAGATTGCCTCGGATGTAGGGTGTGGTAGCTATGTAGCGATGAAACGATTAGCTCAGGACATGGAGGCATGGAAAGCTGCATCAAACCAGTCAACAGACTGAATACTCAAACAACAACAGCAGATCTCAATAGAACACTTGTCAATGGATTGATGAATAATGTAGGAGAAATTCGAACAACAAATCGAATGTATAAATGTATATAGATTAATACGAATTTATTAGGGTTTTTATATTTGTTAAATTTATTTGTACGATCTTGTAGAATCAAATGATGTTTATTTTGAACTTCGCTTAAAATGCTGCAATTCTTGAACAGCATGTGTTAGCCAAATTTCAGGCTAATGTCTCACCTGACTATCATGTGCTTCAATAGAAGCAATCTTATATTTTTGTTGAGTGGAGAGAATTTCCACAATGCAGCAGGTTTATTGACAATAAACTATTGATCCATTTTAAATTTTCTTCGGATGACTTGGTGATTTATATTAGAACCAGGATTTGCTAAGAGGACCAATGGGTTGTTTTATTGAATGCTTAGCCTTATGCCCGAGATTAATTTAATTTTTAAGAGTCTTGTTAGTTCATTTTGAGCTGATTTTCGTTTTCATTCCGTCGACCACTGGCATCTTCTTACCACATTCTTTTATATTGAGGTATCCTTATCCCTGGTTGATCCTAGTTGATAGAGTTTTGGGGATTATTTCAGCCGGGTACTTCCAGATTCTACGAACCAGCTCTTCCATAGGATTCCAACAGGTAAGACCACGTGGATACGGGTACATTATGAAGCGTAGCTCATTTAATAAATTTACGTGTGAATATTGCTTTATTTGTATAAGCCAATCTTTAGACCACACACATAGGCCCATCACCGCTAGTATGTCGTCGTCGTCCGTCGATGACATGTTGTCATGAATGTCTGATGATAACTGTTGATCGACGCAGTTATCTTTACCGTGTGGATGCTATAGGGCTTTCAGTTTTACTGCGCAGTTCATCGTTGCAGATAAATCGCACAGTTATATCGCAACCTGTGTAGCCGTGTGTAGCATCGTGCTTTAGAGAGTTAAGTGGTCTGATTTGGCCATTTAACGTAATTCCTTGTTAGTGGTAACTTAACGAGCGTTTATTTTTGATGAAATGCTCGTGAAAAGTCAAATAACCTTTAATGATGGATTAAGAGATTATTGACGTTTGTGAAAACGACCTTAAGTGTAAAGGATCTGATGATGATCGCTTGGCAATCGAACTGGTTATCCAAGTGTATTTATTAATTTCGTGTGCATTTTCTTCAGGATTAGGGAACCACGCATTGCGATTGGGTACAGTCTTGTTGACCGACTAAAAATACTTTAATTCCGATGATAATAATAATATTATTAATAATAACTAGTGGGCCCGTGCGAGCTTTCGCAACGTGAATGTAGGTTTATGGGGTATTAGGGAAGAATGTGGGAGAAGGAAGTTTTTAAATATTGAAGAAATGTATTTATTGTTGTTAAACAGCATATGTACATGAGAAGAACACAAAGAATAATGTAGAACAGTGTTTTGTAGGTCACTGCAAGGGAAATGAATGAGTAAACGTAACCTATTGTACAGAAATCTGAGATTAGGTAGTAGTCTATTGTAGGTCTTACCTTGTTCCCATATGTTAAGGCACATGAGAATTAAGGCATTTAAAGAGGAAGTGAGTGCGTTTTGGGCACATATGGGGCTATGCGCAACCTGTAGGTACCCTAAATGTGGGTTACGAATTGTATACTACCCAGCTTCCTAGCTCAGTTGGCATCTTAGATAACATAACAATCTTGGCGAGACCACACCTAAGCCGTCTGCTGAGAGACTCCTCAACTAGCAGTACGCCGCGCTCCCGCCATATGATGCCCTCGCCGCACCAGGTCACGGTGCTCCCATTGTAAATGTACATTTTTAAGGTATTTATTTAATTGTGAGGCATTTAAAGAGGGAGTGAGTGCGTTTCGGGCACACATGGGGATATGCGGAACCTGTAGGTACCCCATATGTGTAGGTTGGTGTTAACAGGGCCTTATTTTCGGTAGAAAATCGGAATGGGACCTTAGCAGAATAATATAGGGAGGATAATTTAGATAAGAACACATATAATAAGAAGTGTCGATCCTGAAAGACTAAAATGAGACACTACCAGACAGCTATACATCCTGAAGCCTTATATGCTTCAGAACGTCTTGTATTCAACCGGAAGGGACTCACGGACAAACTCGAAGTACAGGAGAAAAAAATATAATGAGGAAGATATTGGGGCCTGTTACGGAAGGTAGCGAATACAGAAGGCGACCTAATCAAGAGCTCTAAGCGTACTGTGAAAGAATCACGGATGTTGTTAGGAAACGACGTCTAGCATTTTATGGACACGTCTACAGGATGCATCCTACCAGGTTGACCAACCAACTCCTCGGTTACTGGCAAAAGCGGAAGACCAAGTCACCATGGTTGTGGGAAGTGAGCAAAGATCTGCAAGAACTTGGAGGGACGGAAAGAGACTTAAAAGACCGGACATCTGTCAGGAAGATGCTTTAGCAATTGAGATTCCAGGACAAACCGCCAAGAAAGAAAACAGGTACCCTCTGTACACAGGAAAGGAGGGAACAACACAGCCAGAGGATGCGTAACTACTGGGCAAACATAAAAGCCCACTCCAAATGTAACAGTTGAATATCGTGGTCCTTAGATGCCTTATACCAAACAAGAAGAAGAATATAGATAAGGAGGATTATCGAGAAAATTTCTTGGTCCATTCAAAGATGGTGTTTATAGACTTCGGAGTAACTTAGAAAAATACACCAATACCGTAATGATATCAAGCGTAATCCGAAAATGAAGGATACCTTTTACGCACACCTCATCAGATTGCCAGCTAAAATAATTTATAAATGATTGTTATCGCACTTTAGAGGTCTCAATACGATTCCTCATTGGCTCCTGGAGATTGATAAGGACCTTGCAAAGTATAGAATGTCAAAAACAGACATTCAACTCCGAACACCACTCAAACAAACTTAAACACGCTCATCAAGAATACGTCACAACTTGACCGAAAGGATGAGAACCTGGTGGGCCTGCATGGAAGCAAACAGTTGAGATCTCGCAGTCCTTGGTGGCCTTAACGATGAATACTAATAATAATAATAATAATAATAATAATAATAATAATAATAATAATAATAATAATATACTGAAAGAAACTAAACATCTCTACAGAAGACATTGCAGACAGAACAAGAAGTTCCGTGACGAACAAAAGAGCCTACTTTTCTCGAAATGTAAGATTCATTCCAATGATTAATCTATATGAACCTAATTAGAATAATGACGAAATTGAGTTGGTAATAACGAAATTCCTTATTAGTTTGAAATATAACTGGCATAATGTAGCCTAATAGAGCACTACAGTTGTCAGCCCTGGTGACTGATTCCATTCTTAGTTCCTTCTCTTAAGGTACAGAATACCAAATTTGGCCGAAGTCCAATGGATAGCATGGACGTTACAAGCAGTTAAACATTGGATCTAACAGCGCGCGAAAAATCAAGTTGGCAACAATGTCATGCATGTATTGGTCGGAAATAATCTGAACTATTATGATCTATTGTTGTGCCAACTTTGGATGAAATCCATTTATTTGTATAGAAGCTACATGTATTTTAAAATTGGACCAATCAGCAGGCTTAGAATCATGTTGGTAGCACTGACGTATATTAATTACTCCAAATTAATCTAGAATGTAAGGTACTATACGTGTGCTAAGTTTAGTGCTGTTGGCTTGAATACTTTCTGATATACTGATATTAGGGTATAAAAATAGAGACAGCATTTATTAACAGTTGGCAGCCCTGGTTGTTCTTAAGAATACGCATAGTCATATCTGTTATAGTACACATATCACATACGAAATTTGGTTGAAATCCAATTGATAGTATAGAAGTTACATGTATTTACAATTGGTCCTATCAGCAGGCTTAGAATCATGTTGGTAGTACTCAGGACCATTAGTTACTCCAAATTAATCTAGAATGTCGGGTACTATACGTGTGCATAGTTTAAAGCTGTCGGCTTGCATACTTTCTGATATAAGGGTATTTGGATAAAATAAATTGAGAGCATTTATTAACAGTTGGCAGCCCTGGTGACTCTTAAGAATACGCTCAGTAATATCTGTTTATGTACACATAGCACATACGAAATTTGGTTGAAATCCAATTGATAGTGTAGAAGTTATATGAATTTAAAATTTGGACCTATCAGCAGGCTTATAATCATTTTGGCAACACTGCCATGTATGGTCTCCTGGAAATTAAACTGCAATGTTATTATCTATACGTGTGCCAATTTTGAAATAGCTCCCATTCATACCTTCCAAGATATCCAACATGGAGCTCAAATTTCAATTGCGATTTTTCAGCAGTTGGTAGCACTGACATCATATTCAAATATGGCCGTGAGATAATCAGGTACAGATCTTTACTCCTACCAAATTTTGTTTCGATTGCTGCAGCCGTTTAGGAGTTGATAGGGAGGGGGGACACACACACACACAGCCAGCCAGACAGACAGACAGACAGACAGACAGACAGAAGGACAGACAGACACACATTTGCCTGATCTCATAAGTCTACTTTTTCCTCATTTTTGCAAAATGTGAAAAGTAGGCTAAAAACATACAGAGAAAAACTCAGAAAACAGCAATTTGAGAAATCACCCAAAGAGAAAAGAACAGGAAAGAAGTGGACAGAAGAGAGAAAGAGAAGAGCAGGTTTTGTGGAAGAAAGAGGGAAGGGAGGGAAAAAACATGAAAATCGATTGTGTTTTAAAGCTCTCCTTGAGGGGGAATTAACAATAATAAAAATAATAATATCTTAAAAATAATAAACCCGTTTGGAGTTGACATTGACAGATGTTTGGATGGATGTTCTACTGTTATTGTGTAGTTGTCAATTGGTCTGGGGTGGCATGTTCTGTCATGGGAAATTGATACTGAGGTGAAACCTCTAACCGCACGTCTCTGGTGTTCCTCTTCTTTAATCTAATCGCTAGCCGCTTGGGCTGTAGGGGTGAGAATGTGTACTCGGCGCCTAGCAATAAAATGGTTGCACGGTCTTTCGTCCCTTCATAAATTTTCATTCCTCTCCATGGCACCCACTGGGCTGGCTAAATGTATGGCACGCATGCGCTAACCAAGAGTCTGAAGTCCCCTGAGGAAAACTTGAAGCTTGTTTTTTTTATTTTCTCGTTTCCAATTCAAGACGATCAAGTGCTTATGAGAAGAGCCACATATTCAAGTATTGTTAACTTTTCAGGAGCACTAAAGACATCCTTAAGTTCTTCTGACAATAGTCCCTTTTAGAAATTTCATGCGCAAGGAACGGGAAGGACACTACTAATATCCTATAAGGCACCTTATATATTAGCCTACTTTCGATTTTTGCAAAAAATGGAAGTACAGTAGACTTATGAGATCTACACAGGGCCAAAAATTGTGTGTCTGTCTGTGTGTGTGTATGTGTGTGTGTGTGTGTGTGTATGTGAGGGAGAGTGTGAGTGTGTGTACTCTGCATGTCTGTCCCCCCTCCCCCCTATCAATTCGAACACGGTGCAACCGAATTGAACGAAATTTGGTACAGAGGTAGAACTAGCAAAGGGCACCTCAGTGTCGTGTTTTATATCGCCGCCATCTTGACGGAAACGTAATGGAGGCCACCAAAACGTTCAAAGCTTAAATCAAATTACGACTAACCTAATCATCCGATCTCTACCAAATTTTGCAACAACATATATTTATATGGCGAGCGTCTTTTGACTAAACTACAAGGTCATCAGCCATATAGTTTGCAGATGGCGGCCATGTATGTGTGCAAATCGATTCCCCCTATCAATTCAAACACAGTAAAACCGAATTTAATGATATTTTTACAGAGGTAGCACTAGCAAAGGGCACCACATATTCATGATTAATATCCGTATAGCACGTATTTCAACAAGCTACTACAACCAATATTCAATTATACTCCTTTAAAAGGACAAAGAATTATAACAATACCCTTGTATTTAGGAGAAAGTAGGCTATATGTTCTTTACTGAACATCTTGTTTTGTTTATATCTTTGGCTTGAGTGTTTACCAGATTAATGCGCAGTGGAATGGCCGGGTGAGTTAAGCGGCTAACCATTTTCATGTCTATAAATAAGCAAACAAACAAATAAATAAATGAATGAATGAATAAAGAAACAAAGCATTAATAAATAGATAAATGGATAAATGAACGAATAAATGAATGAATGAATTAATGCATACGTGCATATGTAATAAATAAATAAATAAATAAATAAATAAATAAATAAATAAACGAAGAAACAAGAAACAAAGAAGTAAAGAAACAACGAAACCAAGAAACAAAGAAATAAACAAATAATCAAATAAACAAATTCGTAAATAAATGAATACATCAATAAATACATATATAATGTGGGCCCAGCTTCTTGCTGGAGATTCTCCAATTTCACGTTCAGTTTGCCATCGAATAGAGAAACAGGAATTTGTTTTTGACCAGTCAAATTTAATTCGTTTTATCTTGTAGTCAACAAATGAGATACTAAAGGTCTTTTAAGAGCTAAGATAGTACGATTCGGAGTGCTGTGGATTGTTCCTTCCTTTTAAAAATTCTGACCTGGAATCAAACCCATGATTTTGAAACACGTGTCGGACACACTATCACTGAATCTTAAGTTAGCAAATATTAAGTTCAGATAAAATTTCCATTTGAGCGTGCTGTGCTTCTAATTTCTTGGTGCTGGATCTCATTATGTAGTCTCCCACACCATTTTACTACTCTCGTTGTCTAGGAGCACAGGTGGCCTGGCTTCAATTCTCGACCCAATGATCATAATATGAGACTCATCGTGGTGAAAACGAGTAAGCAGAGTTATGAAACAGTCACCCTTGAAGTGGTTACAACTGCAGACAAACGGACTGTACCTAACTTACGGCCATCACCACCTCCTGCTCAATCCCAGCACCAATTGCATGTTCACCCACTAGAAGAATCATCTAAATGATCCAGTTTAATGTACAGATTGCACACACACCCGTGCACACGGGGCTGATGGCCAAATTGCCCCAAGTCCCTAATCGAAATTCTTGGGTTCGCTATTTCCGAAGATCATGGGTTGGATTCTTGGCTGAGGAATACGGATTTTTGAAGAGCAAGAGAGATCCACGGCATTTCGGATATTACGATGATAGGTCGTGAAAACCTCTAATATCACATTTGCAAGGCTTAAATCTTACCCTCAGATATATTCCTAGATATACATATACATACAAACAAATACATACAGTACTTATATACCTAGGTACAGTACATACATACAAATGATAGATGACAGTGAAAACAAAACCTACAAATGAAGAATAAATCACTTTGATTGTTCTACCTACTACTCTTAGGCAGTGACAAGCATAACCCATTGAAAAAGGTGAATGCAGGAAGAAAATTGGCTTGCTGAACTATTTTAACTATTGTTGAATATATTCTCTTTACTCACAAGAGGGCCTATTCATAAGGCATTTTAAACTCAATTTCACGCAAGAACATTATCGAAACAAGCAAAATATAAATGAAACTTAATTCCTTGGTGCAGTATTATTCCTACGTGAAAATAATTCACCATCTTGTATCTAACATTCGTGTGGTCGAAATAGCCGTGGGATTAGCGTCATTGACTGTGAATCTAGAGATCTCGGGTCGATTCCCGGACGGGTTAGATATTTTTGCTACCAGATTATCGTTTTAAACGATATTTATCATATCAATAGGCTATGACTCATTTTAAAAGAATCCATATGAAATTACGTGTTGGTCTGTGAATCATGAGGTCCAGGAACTATGCAAGCCTTTCATGATCTACTGCTGTGCACATTGCATTTACTCGCAAGTTGGCCTATTTATAGGGAATTAAAGGTTATGAGCGGTGTCGCGTCTATTAATCTAGTTGATCCATATCGTATTCTTTATTTAGGCTAGTACTGGTGGAAGCTACAAAATCTCTAATAAAATGAGTTCCATATTATAAACTACAATATCTGTTAAACACTCCCTTTTACAATAGATTAATATTTGTGCCAAAAATATTATAAAATCCCGGTGTATCAACAATTTGCAGTCCTTGAAATGGTTTTCCGTGGTTTCCCATTTTCAACTCCAGGCAAATGCTGGGACGGTACCTTCTGACAGGCCACGGCCGCTTCCTTCCACATCCTTACCCAGTTTCATTCACCATCAATCAGTTCATCTCTCATTAACTCCTCTCGTGAGGTTGGCGTCAGGAAGGGCATCCGGCCGTAAAAACCATCCTCCACAAATACTTCCATCGCATCTCATCCCCGACAACGTAGGAAAACGGGAATAATAAGGGGTAGACTTACAATACCGGTGTATCAACAATTTCATGTGAGGTTTCTTCTATGTCAGATGTTACACATCATATGCGACTACTGTGAAAATGAAAATTCACAGCCTGCTTCCAGTCTCCGACCGGGTCAGGAATGGAATGAATGAAGCACCCATCTAGCGGCGAGGATATGGACTGTGCCGGCTGCCGAGGCCTGACGCACTCCTCTGGGGCAATGATTAAATGAATGACAGATGAAATGAAATGATAGTGGAGAGTGTTGCTGGAATGAAAATTTGACAGGAAAAACCGGAGTACCCGGAGAAAAACCTGTCTGCCTCCGTTTTGTCCAGCACAGATCTCACATGGAGTGACCGGGATTTGAACCACGGACCCAGCGGTGAGAGTCCGGCGTGCTGCCGCCTAAGCCACGGAGGCTTAATGAATAGTATTAACAATAATAATTACTAGTGGGCCCGTGCGAGCTTTCGCAACGTGATTGTAGGTTGATGGGGTAGTAGGGAAGAATGTGGGAGAAGGAAGTTTTAAATATTGAAGAATGTATTTATTGTTGTTAAACGGCATACGTAGGCTACATGAGAAGGCGAGCCTGCCACCGCCGCGCTGTTATTATTATTGTTAATATTATTGATATAGAGTATATTTTGTCTTTTCTATATTATTGTTCTAATTCCTGTTTGCTAATTTGCTGCCTGGCTTTATAAACATGTACTCGACAAATATTGCAGACTTTTCCCGCAAACTAGGTTAATAAAGTTGGCAAACGTGACTATTCCCGTTGGCTTTATGTTCAATAACGTATGCATGGCGCAGCGACTAAGTTTTAAACCTCCCACATGAATGCCAGCGTCATTCAGCTGTCGAAAAGAAGTAACTTGTTTCTAGGTCACGAATATGAAGTTTCTTTTTAGCGACTTCTCCAGCCAGCTATTTGAAGAAAATGCAAAAATTTAAATGAAGGTAGTGCACAATTCCTAGCGCTAGATTTACTCCAGCAATTCAGTAGACTACTGATGCGGGTATAAATACGTTGAGTGCTCACTAAATGGGGACCACTCCTCCAAACTCCATTGAAGTTCTCGCTTAATCCATCTTCCCACTAGTTTGAGGTTTATAGACGTGGCCTAGTTATTAGAGTTGATTTTTGTTTGTTGTTTCAATGGCTTGGCCATCGTGGTCTTTTTGCCCCATGTGTGTAATTTTGTATGATAACGTAGGTCATTGTAATGGCTGTATTAGTGTGCGTATTTGTAATTCAGGTGAGGATTGGAGAGAGGTGGGCGTGGTGTTACGTTAGGAACCATTCCGGAATTTGCCTGGAGTAGAAGTGGGAAACCACAGAAAATCTTTTCCAGTATGGCTGAGTTGGAAATCAAACCCACTTCTTCTGAGTTACACCTCATAATTCCCGCCTCAGCCATCCTGAAAGTGGTTTTCCGTTGTTTCCTGTGTCTTCTTCTTCTTCTTCTTTAGGTGCCTATCTGGTTCGGATGTTGGCGATCTTGTCTTGTTGGTGGCAACGGGGAATAATTATGTTGAAGACATATTGAACCAGCATCTAAGATTGTTGAATCAAGATATTCTTCTTCGTCCAGGACCTCTTTTGCTGTAGACCTTCTCTTGGGGTATTTTTGTAACAGGTCGTATCTATTTGTATTACGCATGATATGACCTAGATATTGCAACATTTGACATTTCACTCTTGATCAATTTTTGTGTTGTGCTCATTCTTGTTATTGCTTCTCCTACTTCTACTCCAGCAAATTCTGAGATGATTCGAATTGGAGACCATGGCAAACTCCCTCCCAATCCTTACCTGGATTACAAATACACACACTACTACAGCCATCACAATAATACAGGTTATTAGTCAAAAAATCCACACACATCCAAGTACACGGGAAAATGTCCACGACGTCCAATCTCCCAAATGAAACAACAACGACCTAACTCATCTGATCGTTTGCCACAGAACATCCATTGAGGGCGGAGAAGACCTCGATGTTCTGCCCCATAAAACAACAATAATTAACATCTATGGGAACAGACATTTGTCACTGACCTCAATTGGCTTGGAGTGGGCTAATTCCCCATGGATATGTTTCGGGTCCTATTGGAATGTCTACCTGGAATTGCGTGGGCAGTCTAAAAGATGGACCTACGAAGCATTAACTTGGTGGTCGCAATTCAGTGAGCACTTGGACTTTATTTTATTATGGTTCACTAATTTCGTTGAAATTAGCATCATGTGAAATACTCTAATTTTACTGAAATTATACTGCGTTCTTACTTGTGTTAATTCGTAAAATAAAATGAATGCAATGTAAGAAAAATTGTAACGTACTAACACTTAGTCTCTCGCCATCAAACATTTGGAGAGAAAAACATATCATGTGTGTAGGTTGGTTGGACGGTTTGGTCGGTCGTTTGGTTGATTCGTTGGCTGGTTGATTCGATGGGTTGCTTGCTTGGTTGATTGGTTGGGTTGATTGTCTGTTGGTTGGTTAGTTGATTGGTTGATTCGATGGGTTGCTTGCTTCATTGATTGGTTGGTTTGTTGGATGGTTGGAGTGGTTGTTTGTTGGTCGGTTTGTAGGTTGGTTGGTTGGTTGGTTGATTGGATGGGTTGCTTGCTTGGTTGATTGGTTGGTAGATTGGTTGGGCTGATTGATTGTTGGTTGGTTAGTTGATTGGTTGGTTTGTTGGTTGGTTGGATGGGTTGCTTGCTTGGTTGATTGGTTGATTTCTTGATTGGTTGTTTGTTGGTTGGTTTGTTGGTTGGTTGGTTGGTTGGTTGGTTGGGGTGGTTGTTTATTGGTTGGTTGATTGGTTGGTTTGTTGGTTGGTCGATTGGTTATTTTGTTGGTTGGTCGGTTGGGTGGAGTGGTTGTTTATTGGTTGGTTCCTCGTGATTCATTATAACATGACCTTAAGTACCAACAATCGTACCAGGCTTGAGCCGGGCGAACAACCTGAGAGCCTCAAAATTCCTACCCGTGAAAAGTGTTGCGTACTTATGTGATAAACCGAATTTGTATTTTACATATATAACGACAAGAAAAAAAATCCTTACGTGTTTTCTAGTGGCCAGAAATTTAGTTATTCTGTTCATCAGGCAAAGACAGATTGATACCTCGTGTGCCTCTATAACGTGGTCTAGGTTCTTTGATGGTTTCGCCTGCATAAAGATCTATGATCGTAATTCGGGAACAAAATGATTTAATTTTGTTAATTGCTTATAACCACCTCATTAATGAGTGATACAGTGACAAATAATAACAACAGCCTGTGACGGATACATAACCAAATTGGACCCATAACCACCCAGCCATTCTCAAGTTAATACCGTACCAATGAACAGAAAATATTTATTTCCACGCAATCGTCATCAAATATCATTAAGTAACCCTTTGAATTACCACAGTACGTTGCGTACAATCCAGCTAAATAAAGTCTTAATATGGACCAAAATGGATGGGGTCTTTGTTTAATTTTAACTTCCATGTTTATGTTATATTATTGAATTCTTAATAAGGTTTCCACAGGGATGTAAACTTCTTCTGAGTAAGTAATACGACAGAAATGTTAGACAACCGTGTGTCCAGAAAAAATGGATTTGGCTACTCCAAGTTTTCGTGCAGAAATTCCGGAAAAAAAAGTCGAAGCATATAGTTTAACGTGATCGTTAATCTCGCATCATGAGCCAAGGCTCCTTCCTTTTTACGTGTAATAGGAACCACTTCGTTTTATGCACCAGAATTTATTTGGCGATAGGCAAAGGCAGCTTTCAGTTGTACTCCTTCCAAAGCGCTAAAATATTTACATGTTTCGTTGTTTCAATGGATTGGATGGATTGTCGAGCTCTATGAGGAAATGAATAGAAATTTATAGGGACAGATAAGGCCTTTAAATTAGGACTTCCCTTTAAAGACTTAAATCAAGAGGGAAAAAGCAGAGTTTTGGCCAAAAGGAATCCTCGTACGGCCCTTTCGAGCCCCCAGACAGAGACAGTTCAACAGAGGGGTTGATCTGGAATAGATCCAGGCAGGGAATGACACAGTTGCGAATGTTATTATGGAATGTGGAGGGACTGAGAAATGCAATTAGCCTTCTACCAGACGATATGTTCGAACGCTATGACATAGTGATATTAACGGAAACGATGCTAACGACAGAATGGGCTGCAGGAAACGCATATACGATTAACAGATTAGCGAGACAGGGACAACGAGGGAGACCATCAGGAGGCATCACATGCCTTCTGAATCCGATACTTTCGCCATTTAGAACTATATATGATTCAGAAAACGTCCTTGTGATAAAAGCAAGTTTATGTGTAATCATATGCATGTACTTTCAACCAGAAATGACCCAAGATGAAATAATTGGGGAATTATCACTTGCGCTGCAAACAACAGGTTACAACGAGACAGTCATTGCGGCCGGCGACTTGAATTGTCGCATAGATAAATACTCTCTCAAGAAAACTCATGTCATGGAATTTTTTGAAGAAGCCGGTTTCACACTCATTAACGAAAGCAATAGACCCACATACTTCTGCCATAACGGATCCAGTGCAATAGATCTAGTTTTTACAAACGAGTTTCATATCAAGGCAGTTCAGCCGAGTACTCTTGGAGAGACTCTAAGGAAACACTTGCCAGTTTTGACAATATTTGAAATGATCTCCGCCGATTCCAGGAAGTACGGAAGACCACAGTGTACGTCTCGGAAATTAAATTCTGTTTTGTTGAGTGATTTGGAAATAAGTAAGTCCATGGAGCTAATTTCGTTAGGTAACTTGGACGCGGCAGCGATCAGGTTAGAGTCTCTTATCACAAAAGCCACGTTTGCCGCTTCAAGGGAAAGAAAGGCAAAGAGGTTGTTTAATGAAAGTTGCTACATGGCCCGTAAAGAAGCATTAGAAGCTCTACACATAGCTCGCATGGATCCATCAGAACATCTTCTGAAGGTGTATCGGCTCAAGAGGAAGAAGTACAAGGACATACTACAAACGGCCAAAGAATCCTACCACCAGGAGGAAGAAAGGAAACTAATTGACGAAGCAGAAGATAACCCTTATAAGGCGCTGAACCCTAGGCAACCAAAATATCCTAGAAACATTCCAATAGAGACTTGGGAAGACCACCTGACAGTAGTTTTACAAGGCAGGGATACCCGTCCTATTATTCAATGACTGCCCTTCCCTATTTTACTAGAGGAATCTGAGCTGCTCTCGGACATGGAGGTCATGATGGCTATACGAAAATCAAAGATTAACAAGGCGTGTGGGCCTGACCTCATATACAACGAGCACCTAAAGCTTGCATCAATAGAACTGAGTAGATGCTTAGTCGCCCTTTTTAATGCATGTTTAAGATATGGTACAATCCCTCATAGGTGGAGAAAATCGACAATAAAGATGCTGTATAAAGGAAAGGGAGATTGTGGGGACCCTAACTCGTACAGAGGAATTGCCCTAGAATCGACAGTATTGAAACTCCTCAGCAATATAGTTTGCATTCGTTTGACAAAGGCAATAGAATCTCAGATACCGGAAGAGCAATTTGGTTTTAGGAGGGGACGATCTGCAACTCAGGCTATACAATGTCTGCAGGCTGACATAGAAGAAGCCCTGAAACCACCCGGGGGAAAACTACATGTGGTATTCTTGGACTATGCAAAGGCCTTTGATACCATCAATAGACAAATGCTAGTAAGGAAATTAGACAACATGATTGGTGAAGGCAACTACTTGGCGAGATTTGTTAGGACCCTGTTGAGCGAAAACTACATCGTTATTTCGGACAACATTACAACTTCCAAGGAAATACAGCAGACAATTGGAGTACTGCAGGGGGATCCCTTAAGCCCCATTCTCTTCGCTCTTGCTACGGCAGATGTGGCGGAAATATTACCCCCAAATGTAAAAATATACATTTACTCAGACGATATGGCTCTAATTTCATCAAGTGAAAAGGATTTACAGCAGGCGTTTGACAGAGTTGTGGAGTGGGCGGAAGAGAATGAACTCTATCTGAATAAAAGGAAAACAGTTGCAATGACTTTCAGAAAAGGGGGAAGAGGAGCGACAATTCTCTACAAAAATAGACCGCTAGAATGTGTTACGCACTTCAAGTATCTGGGGGTGACGTTCCAGACTCACGGAAACGTCTTCACTATTCACATCAAGGACAGAACAAACGCGGCTATAAAGGCCATGAGTGGCATACGACATCTCCGAACACTTTCATTACAGACAGCGATGAGACTTTTCTCGCTGAAGATCATTCCTGTAGTTGCATATGGTTTGGAAAGTATTTGGCATCACCTTAAGTATAAGCAACTCGTAGAGTTGGAGAAGGTTAAAGCTACCTACCTGAAAAGGGTAATGTGTCTTTCGAAATTCACTCTTTCTCGGTTGGTGTATGAACTCGCGAAAGAGCCTCCTTTTGTTGAAGACCTCAGATTACAGCTGCTCCTGCCATCTACATCGGGTTATGAGAGACTAATGCAGGAAATTAAGTTATAGAGAGGAAGCATATGCCAGGAATTTTATATCACGGATGCGATGACATCGCGGGATTGGACGAGGGGTTTCTATGAGATGAGACACTTGATAACCAGATTCGCGGTGCATGGATTCCACTTCAGGGTGTGGGCAAACAAAATGTACCATCAGCCGGATTGCTGGTGCGTGTGTGCCCTCTGCGGCAAAGCATGTGACAGATATCATGTAATGCAGTGTGATCAGAGGAAGTACCGGGTGAGTTAGCCGTGGTGGTTACGGCATGACTGATGGCAGTCGCTCACATCCGGGAGGCGAGGAGGTTCGAATCCCCCCGCCGGCAACCTTGAAGATGGTCTTCTGTGGTTTCCCATCTTCCTTCCAGGCAAATGCCGGGGTTGGTCCCTAACTATAGGCCACAGCCGCTACCTTCCAACTCCTCGTCCTTACATTCCAACTTCCCTCCTTCCCTCCCCAACGGTACTTGTAGCTCACCCATTGGGTGTCCGTCTCGAAGCAGCTACAAAACTGGCGAGCCGAACATGTCCTCGGACACTCCCGGCACTAAAAGCCATACGCTAAAAAAAATCAGAGGAAGTTATCTCTGTCACAGTTTTGTACTAGTGATAAGTAATTAATGATGATGATGATGATGATGATGTTAGAGGAAAAGATAAGTCATGTTTCATTCAAATGCATATTTTGTGCTCTAATAAATTTATTAAATTTATAATGCATTTTAACCAAATATGTAGCGATACGAAAATATTATGGTAACGTAAAATAGGTCTTAGTGCAACTCCATGCCAAAGAATGATCAATTTCATCAACTCATCAGTGAACTTCTTGTCACTCTATGAGTCAGATTTCCACGAAGAATAAGATGGTTCAACCATCTATGTATATTATCTATAAAACCCTGCTGCTTCAATGTCATCATCATGAGCTTCTAAAGTCTAAAAGCCTTGTCGTTGCTGCCATTTCTTACGGTCTTCAGCAGTTCTCTTCATATGGGCATACAAGTCACCTTCCATTTACTTTACAATGTTCTTGAGATGCGATCGTCTTGGTCGTCCCCTTGATTCTTTTCCCAAAGTTGTTCCTTCAAAGATTACCTGGAGGAGAGTATCATGTCTGAGTATGTGTTCCATGAATTTTGATTTCCTTTTCTTGATGGTGTTCAATATGCATCGATTCTCCTGAATTTGGTTGAGAACAAGCTCATTTTGTCTTTCTTTCCATCCTGCTTGCTCGGGTCATTCGTCTACAAAACCACATTTCAGCTGCCTCAAGTTTTGTTTCTTCTCTTTTCCCAAGTATCCATGTTTCACAACCATAAGTCAACACGCTCCAAACAAATATACATGTTACAAATATGCAACTATAAAATAAGCTGTAAATATAATCAGATTCATTCTTCGTTGCTCAACCTCCGTATTCTGTTGGTTTGGCTAAGTAGGACAGTAAGTACTACTAAATATGAGACCCCATGTCTTCCAGTGAGGGAGATGGACCGCACCACCTTGAGATATGACGCTGTAATTAGTTAATGTCAAGAGAAAGGGAGTGCTCCGTCTGTCCCCAGTACCTTAGGATGACCGCTGCCCGGCCGGAATCAGCTGCGGGTGCGATCGATGTTCGTTGTCTCAACTTACGCCCAAGATCTTCATTTGTCAAAGCAAGTAGACAATAACATACATGGAGTTGAACAAGTTAAGTCGTTTAAGTAACTTTGAATCACCTTTCAAACAACATCTAACTCATTCAGGAAACACATAAAAGAAAGAGCATCAGGCGCCATCAGGGGTATCTATGACGTAAAGATTAGTGCATCTCTGTCATTACAAACGGCCAGGACTTTATTCCACGCAACAATAAGCCCTGATCTAACGTACGACCTGGATATTATATGGGTAAAATTACCATTGACTGACTTAAAGACTGTAGAGGAAGTGAAAACACGATACTTAAGAAGAGTACAATGGGTTTCAAGAACATCACAATCCAGACTTGTTTATGAATTCAGTTATCCCTGCCATTCACTAAGCCAACGAAGATACTTATTGAGTCTCAACAA
The DNA here is from genome assembly GCA_946902985.2 of Meconema thalassinum. NCBI lineage: Eukaryota > Metazoa > Arthropoda > Insecta > Orthoptera > Tettigoniidae > Meconema > Meconema thalassinum. Next base: position 307,029,276 of record OX336390.1, read on the forward strand.
GAAATATTTCTAGATTTCTACGTAACAGATGCGATGGTAGATAGAAGTTGGGTGAAGGAAAACCATGAATTATGGAATGTCCTCACCAGACTTGGAATCCACGAATTTCACCACAACGTTTAACAACACGAGAAATTTCATGAAACAAATGATAGTTGCTTTTGTATAGGGGCGACCTTGCTAATTCCACAGAACGGCTAACTCCGCAATACTTGAAATATTATTTTTTGGCTATGAATTTCAAAACGAGAAATCGTGAAAACTTGTATTATATGTTTGTCAAGTATTTATAAAATCTCACGTATTTTTGTGAAGCGTTCGTGGTAGTAATAAAGCATATTGTTAGACTGATCATATTGCCGATTTAGACAAGGTACCACGGATTTAGCCCTACCACCACTAGCATCAACCAAACTCCCTAAAATAATACTAAATTAAAATATGTTCGCGAGTGACATTTTAAGTAGGCTATTAGATGATTTACACAACCCATGCCAGGTGGAATTGTAAGAACTGAATTCATGTCAAATGTATAGACTAGTAATTTAATTTCTATGTTAATTTTGTGAAAACCTTTCTCTTAATTTACCGTGTTTACCATCGATCCCTTAATATTGCTGATTTTGTCTCCCCTACTACATAACCATTTCTGTGATAGAAGATATCATATAACAGTGTTCACTAAGAGAGAAAATCCATTGTTGAGTATAGTAAGACTTAATGTAAGGTGCACATTTGAAATACTACAATGGCCATTGGCTAGAATAATAATAACTTCTCGCTAGAGACCACTAACCGCCCCTAATGCTCCTTCAGAGCGCATGAAGGCATAATAGTGAGTTACGACCAACATGGTGTTCTGTATTATAACAGCTTACTTGATAAGGATATACTACGCACTTCAGAGCATGTGTAAACTAAGGGCCCAGGTCTGAATGTATCTTATCTTGTAAATAAGGACTACTTACAGCTTTTGGACTATTTTAATCATAGGCTTACCATCTGAAATTTGATTGTCTCCCTTCAACACCCTAAATGTGTTATCCAAGTTGATTAAAACCTATTACGGTGGAAGGTTTTCTCACTGACCGCTTTTAATTGCCCGTAATACAAACTCAAAATTGTATACGATCTAAATTCCAATTACAACGGAACTTGGTACTATAAAAAAACTAATTGCGGGCATTCGTCTTTTTAATTTGAGCGTCCTGGTAATTGTAAATCAAACGAGAAAAAGGTAGATTTCTTATATTCACAACATCATTTTTACTATCATCTTCTTTCTAATACATGGCATTTAATAAATGGTCAGCGTGTCGGTTTACTAACTCCAAGCTTGCAGGTTCACTCCTGGCCGTGGTAAGTGATTTTTGAAAGGCGGAAAAAATTACGACACCATGTCATACGATGTTGGCATGTCAAAGAACCCATTTGAATTCAGTAGGTCGTGTTCATAATGGCAAAAATTAATCTCGGGAGTTTCCGCCAACACAAGGTTCCTCATTTCTCTATTAGAAAGCGCTATAGTGTTCAAGGAGCTTAGATATCTAACCTCCTTGACTTTCATAGTGCTTCGAGGAACAACGAAATTCGACATGCAAGCTACTCTTTGGGTGTCAAATAAAAAAGCTTCCACCCGGCTATACGGTATTATTATATATATATATTTAGAATTTGGCCAATTATAGACCGCTTTGAACCTAAGACTACGGTACATTGTATCGTTTTTTCTTTTCTTCCCAAAACTTCTTCATATGTTGGCTGATGGCCTGCCTCTGTTCCGTTGATAACACTCTCCGTGGTTGATGTGGAACTTGCAGAATCGAAAAATCTGCAGTAGTGATCAGTCGCCGGAATTCCACCCTATTAGAAATGATGTTATTTGTGATCTTCAGTTTTTGCAGATCACACCTTATCTCTTCCAGCCATCTAGTGGTGTTTTTTAATTTGGAGATGTAGTCAAAAATTTTCTTAGTTAGCCTGCTGCTATCCATTCTATGAAGGTGACCATAAAATTGTAGTCTCCGTCTTTTAATTGAGTCTGTAATTTTTTCCACATTTCGGTAAAGGTCTTCATTTTTTCTCTTCATCCAAATATCTTTATTCTTTTGGGGACCCAAAATTTTCCTAAGTATTTTCCTTTCTTTCTTTTCCAGTTCCTCTTGTTCACCTCTTTTGTTCAACGTTAAACATTCTGATCCGTATAATACCTCTGGTTTAATTACAGTTGTGTAGTGCCTGATTTTTGCCTGGAATGAAATTGATCGTTTGTTGTATCTATGTTGGGTGAGTTTATAGGCATTTTCCATCTTTCTGAATCTCTCCTTGCAGGATGTGTTATCAAGTCCATTTGACTGGATCCATTCTCCCAAATATTTAAATTTATCAACTCTTTGAATCTGTCCATGTTGAGTTGTTAGATATTTTTCTCCATTGTGTCTGTGTTCAATATATTTGGTTTTTTCATACGAAATCTGAAGACCAGTTTTTATTGCTATTTCATGTAGGGTTTCAACCATTATTTGTGCTTGAAATCTGTTTTCTGAAATGATTGCTATGTCATCAGCAAAGGCAAGACATTTCACCTCAAATCTTCCTTTTCCTTGCCCCAAATGGACCCCTTCAATGTTTCTTTCGCATAATTTAAGTTTCCATTCCTTCATGATTTTGTTTAATATCAAATTAAATAGAAGTGGTGAAAGCCCATCACCTTGTCTAACTCCGGTTTTGATTTGGAAGGGTTCTGAAATGTCGTTTAGAAATTTAACTCTTGAGGTTGTATTTGTTAGTGTTTGTTCAACCAGTTGTCTGGTATTTTTATCTATCCCTAATTCTGCTAGCGTTAGGAATACAGACTGTCTGTCTATTGAATCATAAGCCTTTCTGAAATCAATGAAAGATACAACTGTGTTGAGGTTACGTATTGTTCTGATTCTAAGGATTGTTTTGAGATTGAAAATTTGCTCTGGACAAGATCTCCCTTTTCTAAATCCGGCTTGGTATTCGCCGATAGTATGTTCTGCTTGTTCTTCCAGATTGTGTATTATTATTATATTATTAATATTATTTAATCTATATGTAAGCTTTTCATTTTATTTAAATTCAAACAATTTTTGTAAGGATATCCATTTCTATTTTGGCTTTGTTAACCTAGTTTAAGATTTTAATATCATTCAAATACGCTGAAGAAGGTATCAATGGCATACCGAAACATGTATGTTTAATCAATCATTAAACATAATTTTCACAGTATTGACGACGCAGATTTATTTCTTATTATTAATCATACGAGATCCAAATGTAATTGTCGTAAATTCGTAATTGTCGAACGGTTTTTACCAGATATTGATTCATGAATCAGTGACGCCAGAAAACTTGAGAGTACGATAGACGGGTCTTTCCCTTCCCGATTGCCTATGAGAATAGCCAAAACCCAGCTGTCCACTGAAGCAGGCAAAGTGGAGAATTCTCATCCCATACTGCGCCCTTTCACCCAGAAATATGCAAATCACAGTATGCCAGCAATTCTCAAATCGGGATTTTCGGGGTTATGGTAAGTTCTCCCACTCTGTGACTTACATATTTTGGATTAAATAGAGGATACACTTTCAAAATAATAAACAGAATCAACTCCTACTATAAAACATTTAATTATTCCAATAAATGGCGCTACAACAAATTAAACAAATAAAATACTGACCAATACTTCTAACTTGTTCAGAGTGAACAAGGAATACATAAACAAAACCAATGTTAAATCAAAATAAATGGTTTCCTACAAACCAACAAACTTATAATTCTTTTCACTTCCATAAAGTATCCCTTTTAAAATTCAATATAATCACGAGCTCCCAACGGCTCGATACCTTTACATACTCTGTGTTATACTTATACAACACCTCACTTCCTATTATGTGAGTATCTTATAATCAAAACAATATATAATTCTTATTAAAGTACTTTTGTTCCTTCACTTAAATTTTTGGGCTTTTCACAATGTTCTCATGTTACCACCTCTCTCAAGTTAACAAATTCACTACAGTGATTGGGAAAACACTTGTGTACTCCCGAGTTATAGAAGACTACTTGAACATGTCAAAAATTATGATCACTCCCGAAATCTAATTGTCTTCATTGAACTCATGAAATCCTACATCAATATAACATTACATTAGGGATTTATTATTTATTTGTCTTCAAAGACCATTATCTCATAAGAAAGCAACGATCTGAACTTGCAAGCGGTACATTTCATCTACAAGAACCTCGGTTCGAATCCCGGGTCATTTACAAACTCTAAACACTCATGGTGTATTATTACTTCAAACAGACGGTCACCCGACCTACCGCGCTTCCGTCAATAGTAAGGGTCGGACCGTCCCACTCCGCGTGATTTATTGGCCGGGAGAAAGACCCCAAGTCTCGCCACAGAGACGGGCTACACTCTGCTTATACAGCTATTTCTTATACACAGTTCTTTGAACAGACCTGGTTTTTCATTCATTTATTTTAACAACATTATTTAGGTTCATAGACCACTCTCGTAACCTTGGCATTTATTAATTATGAAGTGTCCTCATTGATGGGTAAGAATAAATCAATACAACAACAATATTTAGGGGTTTCACACAACCGAACCTGGGTTCGATTCTTTCACTGCCTCGGGAACCACATCCCATACTGGAGGACTTATACAACATTAGCGGCTTAGGGCGACCTTTGTCTAACCTGCGCTCATAATACAATAAATAGCACCCTTTTAAAAAAATACACACAACGGCCTCGTGATTACATCACTATATGGAGGATTTATCATAGCTCAATTACCGCAATCAACTGCCCCTCATAATTAATTTACCAAGTATATTTAGGTTCAACGCCTTCCTAGCGTGACAAATTACTTCAATGCGCGACATGCCCTATACATTACTTTACGGCCAAAGTTTTTCAAAGAACTGATAAATTCAAAAGCAACATTTGCTCTACATTCAATTTTTATATTAATCCTCTCCCGTGGCAATAATCGCTATACTTTAAGAACATGTATTCACAACATGTATTTATTCTATTACAGGAGCTCAAAAGCTACTACTTTCATAATATTCAACTTAATCTTCATTTATATAATTGTATTTATTATTATTATTACGCTTGCTTTCATATAATTCAATCATTTATCAAATACACTGATATTTTATTTCATACATTTCCTCTAAGGGATTTATTCATTTCACATAATCATTTTATACTTTCTCAATTTTTATTTGTTCAGATCGCGCTCTTATTCTGTTATTTGTTATTCAAAACCATCCCTATTTCTCATTCTCAGGTGGATTGTACACAAATATTCCCCAACACATAACATAATGAAATGGTTACTCACATGATAGGACGGTCCTCGACCGTATTTTCCAACGATGTTTCATTTCGCCCACTATTAGTGTTTAAGTCATCTTGATTATTTCCATGTCACACACTGACATTTCTTGACACACATATAACTTATATACCTTAAACACTGGTAACATTTTTGAATACAATTCTGTATTCTTCTATTATACACAAATAAAGTCACTAAAATTTACTATACTAACACGAATTATATATATTTACATTACACTGCTTCTAATCACTCAGGCTTTGATTAGGCCTTGTACACGTGATTACTTGCTTCCCGTTTCCAAGGGTGAAACTCTTAGATGTCGGCTCCCTATCTGGTAAGAAGTTGAAAGTCTCGATCAATCTACCCCTCCCTGGAACGGTAATTCTTCAGATCCGGTTTCCTGACTATTCGGCTTTATTTTTAACTAGCTCGAAGTCGTTTCTCTCTAGACACTATTTAGTTTGTCTAGATACAGATTGTCCTATTTACGGCCTCTCGAATATTTATCGGTGACCTATGATTCTCTAGCATTTACTGCTCTTCCTTACTGCTTTTAATCACTGTTCGTTTGTCTCCAGTGAGACAATGTCTTGGATTAAATTTTCCCTTATTATTTTCTTCGCTCTAGACCCTATCTTATTCAGAATACTAGGCAGCACTTATTTCGTCTGACCCTGATCGGGTTCTTTAACTTTGCTAGAACTGTTCGTTTCTCAATCGTCGGTACTTCAAGCGTTACGATACTTTCAGTCGTTTTACTAAACGGTTATTTGAAGACCTATCGCCTGTTCTTTTAAGTCCGCAGCCTATTTTGACTGTAATACGGAACTTTCACTATAAGACTGATACTGGCGGAACTAAATCCTGTATTAGGATTTTCCTAAGTCTTCACACGGCGATACTATGATGATACTTCTCGGCCACTCCTTACGGGTGCACGTGGTGATACAGAGTATCACGACCTCTCGAGGTCAAGTAAGTACTGCATGAATTGCCTGGCACAGCCAGGGCTTTTATACAAATCGGCGACAAAACGATAAAATCCTTGTCTTTTTCATAACCAACTTTTGAAGTAATGGTCGCACACATTTGGAAATTATATCTCTGGAAAGCTTGTTTTCTAAACGTAAACTGATTTATTTGTACGTGAAAATCGATCGTACAATTCCGAGATATTAAATGAAATTTACTCTTGAGGTACGCGGTTGTTGAGGTTGATTTTTAATCCCCTCCTTCTCGGGTCTCGGGGAACTTTTTATGACGTATGGCCACCTTTGCACTTCTTTTCTAGGCAATTATTAAAACCTTTTTCTCCTCACAAAAATCTCTATTCCGAAATGATTCACAATGATGTATTTCTTTAGTTAATTATATGCTCGCAAGTGCTTTAAATCTAATTATTCTTCTTCTTGCGCAACTGCGACGATGCCAATTTACTGCAACGTAAGATCAATTTCCGAAACATGCTCGCAGTCACTCCGACTGAAAGTTCCACTCGTTCTAATTATAGCCATGATCGGCTCCTATCGGTGCGTCATGCGTGATATCATTTCCTGGCAACCTGGGCTCTCCTTTCTTGCACAACGTTATGCTCGCCCTCTCGTATAAAATCTTTCTATGTTCCACTGAAGACTGTATATTTCCTTACTTCTTTTACCAAATTACATGGGTTCGACCCCTTGAACCAATGGTACATGGGTTCATTTCTCCCCTCCTTAGGTAAATAAATTTTCGAAATTTTGAGGAAATTTATTTAAACGGTTTTCATCAAACTCTTATTTTTCTTTAGTGTCGAAGCCATCATAACATTTCTCAGTACCTTTAGGTCTTTCTTTTTTTTCAAGCCCTTCCTTGTTCTGGCTTGTTTTTTTGGGTCGCATGGAATTCCACGATAATTAAGGTTTTTTTTCACCTATAAAGTCATATCCGGTAATAGTGTAGGTTGGGTACGCTCTGTCCCTACCCGTTCCCCCTTTCTTACCTTTCTGGACTAAAAGTCTACAGAACATGATTCTTTGTTACGGGTGTGGTCAATCCCTACCCGTTTCCTTATTTCCTCATTTTCTCTTCTTAAATTGAAATTTTCTTTTTCAACAAAATCAATTATTTCTCTTATCTCACAATACAGTTTCTCTAATTCGCATTCGCAATCGAATGGTTGAGCTCTGTTTCCTTGTTCTACCTTCCTCTTGTTTCTATCAAAAGTGGATTCATCATCTCTAAATTGTTCCATAACCAGGGCATGTTCATTAGCTTCATCGAAGTCTTCGGGAGGGTAATATACTTTCAGGTTGGCTGAATTCATGGTCACTTCGTGATTCGTTTCACAGTGCCGAATTCTATATGTATTATTTCTTAAATCTCTTATTATTTGATACGGTCCGTGGTACATTTTCTGGAACTTCTTGTACACGCGGTTCCCTAGATCCGAAATGGCTGGTCTTTTCACTAACACCATTTCTCCTGCTAATAGTGGTCGATGATACCTCTTGTGCCTGTTTCTTCTTTGCCTTCTATCAGCTTGAGCTTTTAGATGCTCAAAGGCTCTTCTAATACGTACATCTCTTCCAGGCTGAGCGTCTGCTGGCCTAGGAATGACCAGACTCCAAGGTCTCTCTGGTTGCTCATTCCGATGTAACGTTATTGGTATCTCTCCCGTAGACTCATGGATTGTGTTATTTATACAAAATTCAATAATATCAAGGATATCTATCCATTTCCAATTTTCCTCGGCACAGTATATCATACAATACTTGGCCGTTTCCCTCATAACTCTTTCCACAGGATTTGCCTCAGGATGGCGAATACTAGACATTATCTGACATATTCCAAGTCTCTCTAATTCCTGTCTGAATTCTGCACTTGTAAAACAACTACCGTGATCCGACAACAAATTCTCTGGTTTTCCCAGAATAGGTATCACTTTTTCTTTGAGTAGTTTTAACACTTGTTTGGTACTAGTCTTCTGTATGGGAGCAAGGACAACCATTCTCGTAAACATCCATAGCCACCATTATGTGTCTATTTCCTCGCCTAGCCTTTGGCAAAGGTCCGAAATTGTCAATAGAAATGATTTGACCTGGCCTCTCGGGCAACAATGGTATTGGCTTTTGTCTCATCAAAAACGCATTTGGCTTAATCCTTTGACATAGATCACATGTCTTGAGCGTATCCCTTACAGTCTCTCTCAGTCTCGGCCATACAAATGCTTCTTTCAGCATCGAGACTGTTTTGTCGACTCCCATATGTCCAAACGATCTATGGGCTAACCATACCATTTTCCTCTGCAAAATCGCAGGTACAACGATCCTCAATCGTGTATGGTCAGAGTCCACAAACTTATACAACAATCCATTAAAGAACGTGTAATCCGGAGCTATCTTATTAGCTTCAGTATACGCCGGTGTTCCCCTTATCAAACTCCTTTCCAAGATCAATATGAGCATGTTCATCCATGGATCCTCACGCTGTCGTTGACCAATGCTTCTTAATTCATTCAAAGTGCGCTGATCCCTGTCTTCCAAATCAATAGCCATTACTTCCTCTTCTGTTGACTCTGGCTGTCTGCTTAAATAATCTGGAACTATATTTTCTTTCCCTGGGCAATACTCGATATTTACGTCGAACTGTTGGATATATAAAGCCCAACGCATCAACCTTTGACTGGATAAATCCGTCATCAAAAAGGTTAAGGCTTTATGATCAGTCCGTAATGTGACTTGAAACCCATATACAATCTTTCGCCAATATTGCAACGCGTGCAATATCGCTAACAGCTCGATCTCGCTGATTGTATAATTTTTCTCGTGTGGTTTCAGTCTTCGACTTGTGAAAGCTAGGTAATTTTTCTTCTCAGGGTTATCCGGGTTTTCCTGATATAGCATTGCCCCTATTCCAATCTGGGATGCATCTGTTTGTATTACAAATCTCTGATTAAAATCAGGATATCCTAGCTTCACATAATTTAAAAGCATTTCCTTGGCCTCAGTAAATGCTTTTTCTGTTTCCTCCGTCCATTTCCACTTGCCCCCTTCTTCATAAGGTCCTGTAGTGGTGCAACAGTTTGGTGTATGACGGACAATGCCCTGAGAAAAATCCAATCAATCCCAAAAACTGGCGAACGTTCTTCACCTTCAAAGGTCTGGGAAAATCTCTTATTGATTCTAATTTGCATGGATTTGGTTTAACACCATCCTTGTCAATCACATGCCCCAAAAACGTAACTTGTCTCTGACAAAAGTTTGATTTCTTCAAGTTAATCTTAAAGTTAGCCCTTCTTAAATCTTCCAATAATTTCTTTAACTTTTCCAAGTGTTCCTCAATGTTTTCCGAGGTAAGCAATATGTCATCCACATAACGAATAGTGCAATCTTTCACTTCCTCTGACAGGTTAAGATCAAGCGCTCTTATTAAGGCGGATCCCGTGGTCTTCAAGCCAAACGGACATCTCTTGAAGCAATATGTTTGTTGATCGAACTGAAATCCAGTTAAGAGACTGGTTTTCTCTTCCAGTTCGAGATGATGATATGAAGACGTCATGTCAATATTTGTGAATATCTTCTTGCCTTTAAATTTCCTCAGTATTTCTTTTATGGGTGGTGCCGAATCATTTTCTGGAATGATTTTCGCGTTCAAATTCCTGGCATCCAAACACACCCTTACTGAGCCATCCGGTTTACTCACAATTACTAATGGACTAACATATGGTGTCGCCATCTTTTCTATAACACCTGCATCACTCGTCTCCTGCAGTGTTTTCTTCGTTTGTGGGTAATGTTTTTCTGCAACCGGGTATGGTTTTTGTCTGAACGGTGCCCAATCATTTACTTGAAAAGCGTATTTAAAATTTTCAATCTTCCCTGGCTTGGAATCAAATACGTCCCTGTAATTTAATAATAATTCCTTTAATTTTTCCTTATTTTCGAGGTTAACTTTAGCTTCCTCTATTTTTTCCTGACAGGTTGGTTTCGAACTCAGTTTCCAAACTATCTTCAAGTTCTATATTTAAGACTTCAAATATCTTTTCTATGTCCTTACAACCTTCCTCTGACATTTCTTCCACATGCCATACCTGTTCTTCTATTTTTGCATCCTGTTCCTGTAAATTTATGTCTGGTCCATCCCCATCCTCTCTTTGAATCCTAATGCAATTTTGCGCTAGGTCTATGATGACCTAGTTCTCACGGATAAAATCAATACCTAATATGACATTATATGGCAATTGATTTACCAGCAAAAAGCATTGCGACATTTCAGCGTTACCTATGATCAAATCAATGTATACCTGAAATTTACATGTCAAAGATTTTTCAGCAATAATTCCCTTAATCTTCACACTTGAGGTGGGAAATTTCAATACGCGGCCTCTTGTTTCCAATTCATTTAGGAGGGTTTGCGTTATTAAACTTATGGTTGATCCAGTATCAATTAATGCCCTGACCAGTAATCCTTCTATCCTAAACATAATTATAGGTAGTTATCTTCTAATAGGTGGGATTCCTTCCACCTCCTCTTTAATTAGCTCATCTGGTCTCGCTATCCAATTTACAATCTCAACCTCCTCCCAGCTCCTGGTATGTTTCCACTTTTGATGATTTAATTTTGAAGTTTTTTTTTATCCTGAGGGCTTCCTTTCCCCCTCATTCTTCAATTGAGCTTGTAACTCCAACCTTTGAGCTCCTTCTAATCGGTCGGGTGATTTTCGGTTCTTTATTGCCTCACTCCAACGGACTCTTTGCATTTCAGGTTCGTCCGTTCGTTCATTCATGTAACGAAGACTTTCCTGATATCTTTCTTCTATTTCGGCCCGATATTCATCATTTCTGTCTTCCGGCCTCACATTCCTTCTGGGATAATTTTCCCATCTCTTTCTGTTATCCTGCCTCTGATTATTATTGTTATAGGGTCGGTTCTCTTGTTGCCTATAACCCGTATTTCTAGGATTTCTTCCTCGATATCCTCCTCTATGATATGGCTGTATTCCCCTAGGCTCTTGATGTCCATATTCTCGACCCAATCCCTGAGTATCAGTACTAATGGACTGATTTCTGGTCGATGGTTTCTCTCTGTTTTCTTGACTGCTGGCCATATGTACCTGTTCAGTCTGTCTTGACTGCCTGGGAGTAACGTGTGAAGTCGTCATATCTAATTGACGTAAGACGCTCTCCACTTCCACAGCACTTCTGGCTTTAGATGAGATTAACAACCTCTGTATCTCATATGGAAGTTGTCTTGCAATGGCGGCACACAGGTCGTTCTCAGCAGGAGCAATGTCAAGTTCCCGGAATTTACACAGCTGAGCGGTGAAAAATTCTGAATATTTAGTTGGGGCATTTGTACTATACTTAGAGTACAGATCTAGCCTCAGATTTTCTTGGACATTTGCTGCCCAATATCGTTTCAGAAAAGCTTCTCTAAAACCTTCCACCGTGTCAAATGTATACCTGAAACTCCTGAACCAGGTGAGAGAATCAGCTGCCAATAGCTTCTCAATTGCTCTCAGTCTCCGATCCTGAGGAACTTTCATTTCATTCAAGTACACTGCGACCTCCTTTAACCAGTATTTAGGAGTAATTGACATATTATTACCCGTAAACTTCACCGGTCTGTCCTCATTTGACTTGATGATATTTATTACTTGACCATTTGTTTGATTCATATAAGGGGTTGACATCGCCATCGGATATCCTGGGTTTTTGTAAGGGCTCTCCCCTCCTAAGTCCCTATCTTGATTAGTGCCTCGTTCATGGGGATCTACCCATCCTGTCTTTTGAAACTCATCCTGACTTTCAAATTCTAATTTCCTTTCTCTTCGGGCACTTTCTTCATGAGCCATGAGTTGAATTTCCATTTGACTGTTCTTGTGTTCAGTCCTTTCTAACCGTGATCCCAATTCATTCTGAATTCTTTCTTGATTCTTTTTACTGTCTTCCACATCTTGTTTGAGTTGGAATTTCTCTTCCCTGAAACTATCCCTTATTTCAGCTAATTGAATTTCTACCTCTTTCTTGATGACCATGACCTGTTGTTCTATAATTTCTGGCTTAACGTCACCTTTGGTATCTAAGTCCTCTCGGATTTCCTTTATCTTTTTCTCCATTTCCTTTTGTCCTTTGACCACATTTCCCTTAATTTCTTCAAGCTTTTCCTCACTTTTCCCTTGACTCTTATACAATCTCATCAATTCGTCTTGGACCTGGTTTACTTCAGTACTGGTTTTTCCTACTTGTTCCTTTAATGTTTCTATGGTCTCCTGAACCTCATTAATACCCTTACTTATCTCATTTATTTTCTGAGTATTCTCCTTATTTTCTTCCTTTCGTTGTTCTCTTTCTCCCCGGATATGCTTTTCGTATGTACCTAATCTCTTATTTATTTCCTCCTCGTGTTTCTTCAAGTTCTCATCCACCTGCCCGGTAAACCGCTTAAATTTACCTTTCATGTCCTGCACATCCTTTTGATTTTGACTTTTCATCTCAGTTACTTCGGTCTGAATTTCATCGACTTTTCCTACTTATTTCTCCACCCCTTTAAATTTGTCTCTTCATTCCTTAAAACTTTCTTTTATCTCTCCCCGGGATTTTTCACAAATATTGCTGTTAGATTCTATCTGAGCTTCTAACTTTGCCTGCACCCCTTGGATCCGGTCTACAAGTTCATTTTTACATACATCTACATTATTTTCCATATTATTTAATTTGGTTTCCACAGAACTCAAATTGTCCTTCAAAATCTCAAAATTTTCTTGACATTTAGTTTGGGAATTTACCGTACTTTCCTCTAAGGTCTTTATTTGGCCTTGCAATTCTGACTTATGTACATTATTTTCCTCTTTAATTTCACTTGTGATTTCCCCTTTGAACTCTCTTAACTTACTCTCCAACCCTGTATCAAAACCTTGAAATTTGGTATTCATTGTCCCTTCTATACTCTCTCGGAGTTCATTTGACCCCTTTTTTATTCCCTCAATTTCAGCCTTCAGTGCCTCATTATTTGCTTTACTGTCGGCTTTCATAAATTCTAATGTCTCTTCTTTTACAGCTTTCAACTGTTCTGCCATGTTTTCCCCATTTTCTGTTTTCATACTATCTAATTTACTTTCTATCTCAGCCTTCAATGCACTGTTCATCTTTATACAATCGGCTTGGATAGCTTCTAATTTAGTCCCCATGTTATCACTATTAATTTTTAGTGATTCTAAACATTGATTTATGGATCCTAACTTTTTGTTATTTTCATCCTGTTGGAGGCCCAATGTATTGTCTATCGTTTCAAATTTATTGTTTATAGCCTCCAACTTTTCCTTGCTATCGGCTTTTATAGCCTCCAACTTTTCATTACTATCAACTTTTAAAGCGTCCAAGAGTCCCTGCCTCTCTTCCCTACTCTCTGCTTTCATATTCGCCTTCAAGACGTCCGCAAGCCTCTGCATTTCCTCACTCAATGCCATTTTATTAGAATACAGAGGGCTATCATGCCACATCGCTGGTACATGCTTGAGAGATGGTACCACGAACCCTTGTGTCCCACTTTCAAAAAATTTTACCTTAGTACGGGTGTTTACTAAAACGTACCCTTTTGATTACTCATTCAAAGTCAAAACCTTAATGGAAGTATTTAAAAATTCCAAAATTTCGAAAAACCATTTTTTTTTCAAAAAATGAAAATTTTGGTTTTTCAAGAAAAACTCGGGGATTCCCTAGGAAAACTCATCCCTACGTACTGGGCGCAAAAGATAAGGTTTTCTAGGGGGTTATGATATTTAGGGATGCTCGGTGTGAGTTTCCAGGGTCCCATGCGGTCAGTTAACATTATATTTTGTAGCTACTTCTATCATTACTTTACTTTTACATAATAATGACCGTCTTAAGTGTTCCTCTAAATATTAATCCAAGCACAGTACTTCTATGCCCCCTTGTGCCCTTTCAGCCAGAAATATGCAAATCACAGTATGCCAGCAATGCTCAAATCGGGATTTTCGGGGTTATGGTAAGTTCTCCCACTCTGTGACTTACATATTTTGGATTAAATAGAGGATACACTTTCAAAATAATAAACAGAATCAACTCCTACTATAAAACATTTAATTATTCCAATAAATGGCGCTACAACAAATTAAACAAATAAAATACTGACCAATACTTCTAACTTGTTCAGAGTGAACAAGGAATACATAAACAAAACCAATGTTAAATCAAAATAAATGGTTTCCTACAAACCAACAAACTTATAATTCTTTTCACTTCCATAAAGTATCCCTTTTAAAATTCAATATAATCACGAGCTCCCAACGGCTCGATACCTTTACATACTCTGTGTTATACTTATACAACACCTCACTTCCTATTATATGAGTATCTTATAATCAAAACAATATATAATTCTTATTAAAGTACTGTTGTTCCTTCACTTAAATTTTTGGGCTTTTCACAATGTTCTCATGTTACCACCTCTCTCAAGTTAACAAATTCACTACAGTGATTGGGAAAACACTTGTGTAATCCCGAGTTATAGAAGACTACTTGAACATGTCAAAAATTATGATCACTCCCGAAATCTAATTGTCTTCATTGAACTCATGAAATCCTACATCAATATAACATTACATTAGGGATTTATTATTTATTTGTCTTCAAAGACCATTATCTCATAAGAAAGCAATGATCTGAACTTGCAAGCGGTACATTTCATCTACAAGAACCTCGGTTCGAATCCCGGGTCATTTACAAACTCTAAACACTCATGGTGTATTATTACTTCAAACAGACGGTCACCCGACCTACCGCGCTTCCGTCAATAGTAAGGGTCGTACCGTCCCACTCCACGTGATTTATTGGCCGGGAGCAAGACCCCAAGTCTCGCCACAGAGACGGGCTACACTCTGCTTATACAGCTATTTCTTATACACAGTTCTTTGAACAGACCTGGCTTTTCATTCATTTATTTTAACAACATTATTTAGGTTCATAGACCACTCTCGTAACCTTGGCATTTATTAATTATGAAGTGTCCTCATTGATGGGTAAGAATAATTCAATACAACAACAATATTTAGGGGCTTCACACAACCGAACCTGGGTTCGATTCTTTCACTGCCTCGGGAACCACATCCCATACTGGAGGACTTATACAACATTAGCGGCTTAGGGCGACCTTTGTCTAACCTGCGCTCATAATACAATAAATAGCACCCTTTTAAAAAATACACACAACGGCCTCGTGATTACATCACTATATGGAGGACTTATCATAGCTCAATTACCGCAATCAACTGCCCCTCATAATTAATTTACCAAGTATATTTAGGTTCAACGCCTTCCTAGAGTGACAAATTACTTCAATGCGCGACATGCACTATACATTACTTTACGGCCAAAGTTTTTCAAAGAACTGATAAATTCAAAAGCAACATTTGCTCTACATTCAATTTTTATATTAATCCTCTCCCGTGGCAATAATCGCTATACTTTAAGAACATGTATTCACAACATGTATTTATTCTATTACAGGAGCTCAAAAGCTACTACTTTCATAATATTCAACTTAATCTTCATTTATATAATTGTATTTATTATTATTATTACGCTTGCTTTCATATAATTCAATCATTTATCAAATACACTGATATTTTATTTCATACATTTCCTCTAAGGGATTTATTCATTTCACATAACCATTTTATACTTTCTCAATTTTTATTTGTTCAGATCGCGCTCTTCTTCTGTTATTTGTGATTCAAAAACATCCCTATTTCTCATTCTCAGGTGGATTGTACACAAATATTCCCTAACACATAACATAATGAAATGGTTACTCACATGATAGGACGGTCCTCGACCGTATTTTCCAACGATGTTTCATTTCGCCCACTATTAGTGTTTAAGCCATCTTGATTATTTCCATGTCACACACTGACATTTCTTGACACACATATAACTTATATACCTTAAACACTGGTAACATTTTTGAATACAATTCTGTATTCTTCTATTATACACAAATAAAGTCACTAAAATTTACTATACTAACACAAATTATATATATTTACATTACACTGCTTCTAATCACTGAGGCTTTGATTAGGCCATGCACACGTGATTACTTGCTTCCCGTTTCCAAGGGTGAAACTCTTAGATGTCGGCTCCCTATCTGGTAAGAAGTTGAAAGTCTCGATCAATCTACCCCTCCCTGGAACGGTAATTCTTCAGATCCGGTTTCCTGACTATTCGGCTTCATTTTTAACTAGCTCGAAGTCGTTTCTCTCTAGACACTATTTAGTTTGTCTAGATACAGATTGTCCTATTTACGGCCTCTCGAATATTTATCGGTGACCTATGATTCTCTAGCATTTACTGCTCTTCCTTATTGCTTTTAATCACTGTTCGTTTGTCTCCAGTGAGACAATGTCTTGGATTAAATTTTCCCTTATTATTTTCTTCGCTCTAGACCCTATCTTATTCAGAATACTAGGCGGCACTTATTTCGTCTGACCCTGATCGGGTTCTTTAACTTTGCTAGAACTGTTCGTTTCTCTATCGTCGGTACTTCAAGCGTTACGATACTTTCAGTCGTTTTACTAAACTGTTATTTGAAGACCTATCGCCTGTTCTTTTAAGTTCGCAGCCTATTTTGACTGTAATACGGAACTTTCACTATAAGACTGATACTAGCGGCTTCGGTGGCGTAGTTGGTAGCATGCTGAGCTTCTATGCCCAAGATAGCGGGTTCAAACCCGGCCGAAGTCGTCGGATTTTTTAAGAGCGTTAAAAATCCCTCAGTATGCCTTCCTTCGGAGGGGAAGTAAAGCCGGCGGTCCCATGTCATAGATTTATGGCATGTTAAAGATCTTTCCACTAATTACACCTGTGTGAAACTAAATTGGATAGGTTAAGAATATAAACAACGCTCTTAGGTTGCTACGTTCGTTGCCAAGAGCCGACTGCGGTGGCGTCTAGTAGCTAGTTCTGAACTAGGCCTAGTAGTCGTTGACGGTGGCGTTTGGCGGCAAAAGTAGGAACTATTTGAAAATTCAAAGTTGCAGTCCCTACTTGAATTAAAAAACAGATACACACACTAATACAGTCATCACAATTAACACCGGTTATCAGACATATTCTACACACACCCAAAGTACACGGGGCTACATGACCGCGTTGTCGCAGCCCCTAAACTAAGGAACCAACCAACCAGACTGATACTGGCGGAACTAAATCCTGTATTAGGATTTTCCTAAGTCTTCACACGGCGATACTATGATGATACTTCTCGGCCACTCCTTACGGGTGCACGTGGTGATACAGAGTATCACGACCTCTCGAGGTCTAGTAAGTACTGCATGAATTGCCTGGCACAGCCAGGGCTTTTATACAAATCGGCGACAAAACGATAAAATCCTTGTCTTTTTCATAACCAACTTTTGAAGTAATGGTCGCACACATTTGGAAATTATATCTCTGGAAAGCTTGTTTTCTAAACGTAAACTGATTTATTTGTACGTGAAAATCGATCGTACAATTCCGAGATATTAAATGAAATTTGCTCTTGAGGTACGCGGTTGTTGAGGTTGATTTTTAATCCCCTCCTTCACGGGTCTCGGGGAACTTTTTATGACGTATGGCCACCTTTGCACTTCTTTTATAGGCAATTATTAAAACCTTTTTCTCCACACAAAAATCTCTATTCCGAAATGATTCACAATGATGTATTTCTTTAGTTAATTATATGCTCGCAAGTGCTTTAAATCTAATTATTATTCTTCTTGCGCAACTGCGACGATGCCAATTTACTGCAACGTAAGATCAATTTCCGAAACATGCTCGCAGTCACTCCGACGGAAAGTTCCACTCGTTCTAATTATAGCCATGATCGGTTCCTATCGGTGCGTCATGCGTGATATCATTTCCTGGCCACCTGGGCTCTCCTTTCTTGCACAACGTTATGCTCGCCCTTTCGTATAAAATCTTTCTATGTTCCACTGAATACTGTATATTTACTTCCTTCTTTTACCAAATTACATGGATTCGACCCCTTGAACCAATGGTACATGGGTTCAATACATGATAGTATGTTTGGTAGTGTGTAGCGGGCAGTATTGTACGTCACATCACCATACATAATAGTGCTCAACGTTCAGACGATCAATGGCTTAAACAAATGCGACTACATTTTACAGTATATTATGTATTGTATCTAATCACTGAGGGCATCAAATTTTACCACTTTTGATTGTTTATGTTGTCAATGTTCTCATAATTTTTAACGGTCATACCAACTCTGGCAAACCGTCTTGTAGTGGTTGTTTATAGGTAGATGGTGGTCTTGCAGTTGGAACATTGAGGCCATATGCTCTATCTCCTGATAGACTTTCACTGTTTGTTCTATCGATTTGTGTCTATTGCACGAACAGCAAAGGGTAGCTGACAGATTTTCCTCTCAATACCAACTGATCGGCTTACCAAATAGGTACCTGTTTTTGCTATCTACAATTATATGAGGTGTACAAGACGTTCCAAGTTTGTCTTCCCAGATTACAGTACTTGTATTTTCAAAGACTGTACATTTTTTAAAAACCTTCATATTGTATTATAATTACTACCTGCTCACAGTCTTTGTTTAGAAAATCCTCTTAAGCAATAGTACGCACTGAAAACAGTCGCTCATTGAAATTTCAATGTTTTATACTTAGAACTAGAATATCAGCAAAATATTTTGCTGCGAGATTTCAAATGGATCTTTGTGCAACCATGCTTATTGTTGTTCCATTTTAGAGGCATTGGTCTTTAACCTCGTGTACTTGGGTGTGTGTAAGGTTCTGATTACCTGTGGCTTTTTTTACACTTAGAGCGCGGGCGCCGTAATATTACGTTCGAAGGTAACTTTTTAAAACTGCGGCGAGCGTAATATTACGTTGATCGATTTATCTCGCTCTGTGTTGGAAACGAACGTAATATTGCAGCTCTAGCACTCGCGTGTGGGTGCCAGTAAGCATGAAGTTGCACATACTATCGCTAGATAGCACCACGTCACTGTTCAGCGGAAGAATATAGATCTGTTCGAAGGCAAGCGATGCAAGTTCAAGTAGGTCAAACTGTTTTCCTTTCCTTTATTTTTATTCTTTGTGGACAGATTTTTCTCCCACAAAAACGTTGAGTTTATTCTATGACTAGTATATATATTTGGGGTTATAATTCGCATTACAGATTCTGAATCTGACGCAACCGAAGAGACAGTTCTCCCTTCTACTTCTGCCAGCGCGCCCGCTCGTTCCAGGACGAGAACGCGCGCAACAACTCTTTACGGCCTTTTTTTTACATTATAGTTTTTTCAATCGTGCCGGATTTTTTTAAAATTTGTAGTGTAAGGGTTCGGAAATGGAACGGACTTTTCAATTTATTTATAACTCAAACCACATTCAGTTTGTGCCATTCTGAACATAGCCATAAATTCTGGGAATCAGCCAGCACAGGGGTGAGGAGCAACATTTAAGGCATCAGCAGGGTAAGTGACTGTAGCAGTTGGAAGAAACCAGAAACCACTATTGACAAATTGGCAGCTGGAAAGCGAAAGTGAGAGGGAGAATTCTGCTACTAGGGAAGCAAAATAAGCATTGATGGACGAAGCAAAGACGATTGAAAAAGTCTGTTAGCACAGGAATGTAAATCTTTTCTAGAGAAAAGAAATCTGTTCATAGAGTTACAGAAGGTGTTAGTAAGTCATTTGTATGGAACATGGCGCTCTGTTGGAATGAAACTTGGACTGTTGGAACAGTAGTAACGAATAGAATACAAGCATTTGAATGCAGTGTTACAGGAAAATGATGAAGATCAGATGGGTAAATATAGTAACAAATGAAGAGGTATTAAGGCGAGCAGGGCAGGAGAGATGATTCTGGCGAGAACTAGGGAAGCGAAGATATAGATTGGTAGGGCACATACCAAGGCTCCAAAAAAAGCAAAATTAGCTATGGAAGGAAGAGTCGAGGTCAAGAACTGAAGGGGTAGAACAAGATTATAATATATAAAAACAGATTGCATCGTTCATAGGTTGTAGTAGCTATGTAGAGATGAAACGACTAGCTCAGGACAGAGGGAGAGCGGCAGCAAATCAGTCTAAAGACTGGTGACTCAAGAAGACAGCAGTGAATGTAATTGTAGTTACATGGGTCTCCGTTCGGGATTTTTATATCAGTTTGTGGTATAAAATAGTCATCAGGAGTATTTCTTCTCTCTTCCTAATACATTTAGTATTGTATTGATGCTTAGCAATTTTTCTATGAAGCTAATATATTTAGCTACAGTATGCCACTCCGAAAGCCAACCTTATCAGGGGGTTAATAAGCGACAATATTATTGAAGCCACCCGAAGCCTATTACAAGGTACAGTTAACTAGTTGGGCGCTACGCTGGTGCTAGCACCAGGGCCTTGCTCAACACGCGGCTATCCACAGTGCCCCGGCCACCACGCGGCCACTGTGAATCTCCATTCGATAGGGATGGTCCTCACTGTAGTATCACAGAATTATTCTGGAGTTGACAATAGGAACTATGGAAAACCATTTCGAAAACGGCCAACAATGAGCTCCGATATAGACTCGACCCAGGAACTTATGCGTTAACGAAGGTGGCGTAGTCGGTAGCATGCTGAGCTTCTATGCCCAAGATAGCGGGTTCAAACCCGGCCGAAGCCGTCGGATTTTTTAAGAGCGTTAAAAATCCCTCAGTATGTCTTCCTTCAGAGGGGAAGTAAAGCCGGCGGTCCCATGTCATAGATTTATGGCATGTTAAAGAACCTTCAGCTAATTACACCTGTGTGAAGCTAAATTGGATAGGTTAGAATGTAAACAACGCTCTTAGGTTTCTACGTTCGTTGCCAAGAGCCGAATGCGGTGGCGTCTAGTAGCTAAGTTCTGAACTTGGCCTAGTAGTCGTTGACGGTGGCGCTTGGTGGCAAAAGTAGGAACTATTTGAAAAATTCTAAGTAGCAGTCTGTACTTAAATTTAAAAAAAAACAGATAACTCACACTAATACAGGCATCACAATTAACACCGGTTATCAGACAGATTCTACACACACCCAAAGTACACGGGGCTACATGACCGCGTTGTCGCAGCCCCTAAACTTAAGAAACAACCAACCAACTAATCCGGCTGATAACTGATTTGTACATGTCTATAGAAAATACATGGTACAGTCCAGCTGTAACCGACGCAGCGGAGCAGAGTAATTGGAAATGAGTAGCCTAATAGGTCTTAGCCCAAGGCGCTCATTAGCAGCCAGGGGAAGTGTGCTGACCCCGACACAAGGTTGCTAAAAGGGTTGCATACACACCAGGAACCATTACGTGCAGGTGTTTCAGTACGAAGCGAATTAATTTTGAATCAGTCTAATTACTGTATACTAGATTCAGACATCGTATGTATTAAAGGCGAGACTGTCGTGTTCATTGAATTCACTCAGACGTGCACCTCGAGAGAACACAGAAGTGGAAGTTCAGTGTTTTGATCTCACAAGCTCCAACATGGTTTCGTAATTGACGTCTTCTACCAACCACAATCCAGGTATATTCTGGGATAATATTTTTATTTTCGAGTTCCAACCCAAACCTAAAGCTTCGGGTACACTTTCTACTAGCTACCACTGTAATATAGATTATCAATAATGGAAATGAAAGTACTCTGAGATCATAACTACGATGACTCTTGCCTCTTGACTATGCAACAATAACTACGGAATAATAATAATAAAATATGTCTTGAAATCACTAGAGGAACATAGTGTCTTGTAGACCACCTCTGACGTCGCAGCTAGTATTCAGGACTATAATTCAGTCCAGGTTGATTCCCGCTTAGCTAAAACCACAATCGTATTGCTTGAGGGATGGAAGGGCCATCTGTCCGATGGAGCATACAACGTGATTCATCGCAAAAGGCCACCTGTCGCCACTCAGTGGACGTCCAGTTGCGGTATTGGGGTGCAAATTGCAGCCTTCGTCACCAAGGGACAGCAGTCAGCATGGTTGCATGAACCAGGTGCCTGCTGCAGAGACACATACGCAGTATTGCTCACTGAACGGTCGATGAGGATACATGGTTGGTAGCCTCGTGGTTCATCTGGGTGGTCAATTGCTCTACAGTTGCATATCTATTCGCCCGTACACTTCACCGCAGCCGTCGTTCACCCCTCTCATCTTTGGCCCGTGGTACACCACAGTTGCCTTGGTGCCGGTGTTGAATAGCGCCATTTTGCTATGCACAGTATACTTTAACCACTGCGCTACGCGAACAGTTTACAACTGTAGCCGTTTTGAAAATGCTTCCACCCTTGGACCGAAAGCCAATGATCATGCCCCTTTGGACGTCAGAAAAATCGCTCCGTGTTCAAATTACGACAGCGACTGCACTTCTTTCCGCTTCCATTCGACACTTTTATATACCCTCCACTGCTAGTGCTGCCACCTGCCGCTTGTGTGGGGTATTGCAGGTTCGCATCGAACATTGGCGGTGTGACTGGACAGTGTAATACTGTGAGCTTCAGGGTTGGCAGGGTAGATTTTAATTGTCTGTTCAGGTGTATCAAAGTTTCCGTTCCAACGGGGATGTTAGTTTGGTGCTGGCTATCATCGAACGTAAATGGCATGACCTTTTCTCGTGTGCCTCCTGTTGTGACGTGGGAGTTTGTTGCAGTGTACTTGTCACGAGCAGGAATAAGATCGGACTGAACACTTCCAGCGCGTGTTGTACTTCAGTGGACGTAGTCCAAGCGCCCCGAGAACGATGTGCTCGGTGCTGTATAAGCTTGCTAGACAGCTTCACGGTCGGAGTTGGAAACAAACTAACTGAGCAATCGAGGACCAGATTTGTGTGCCATTTTGCCACGCCGCACTGGACATTCCTGTCAAAAGTGGTCAGTATCATTACAAGAAAATCATGATTTAGGTTGCCCATCATAAGCTACCCTTGCCCTATACCCATATCAATAGTAACTATGAGCGGGATAGAAGTTTTCATTTCAACACGCATTGCCCAAATTCTCCCCCTCCCCCCCCCCCCTAAATATTAAAGGTATAAATTGCAGACCATCTCTTGTCTCTAATTTCTCTCAGCTTCGCGAACCTACTAATGTACAACATCATTCCATCATTCAGCAGTTTTATTGCGAGATTCATATTTCTGACCAATTTTATGTCCACATCTGCAGAAGTTCTAATGCCATGAGATGAAGAAGCATTAAACTTCCGAACCTGGAATTTGCCATCCGTATTGGTTAGTATCTTCTCCGTCAGGAGTTTGCTGGTGAACTTGATGTATAGAGCAGTTTCGATATCGTCAAATAGAATGGCTTCCATTTAATTTTAAAATGTGTGAATCCACTCATGAATCTCCGCTGGACCTAGTTTGTTAGCCTTGTCAGGGAAAGCACATTTCGTTGTATGTTTCCTTACACTGTTGATTGACATTTTATCTGTACTTTTTCAAAGAACTATGCGCTCTTCTTTACTTCAATCAAAGTAATTAGAGCGTGGCAACGGCTAGAAGTTGAACTGTAATAAAGTTGTAATATACTTCAGAAGGCCAAGGATTTACAAAGGCACCCGCTCTCCCACAGTAATTCCTTGTTATCAAATTTAAAGCTAAAGGAAAAATATAGAAAAAATAAAAATTTATCCGAATATTACTTAAATAATTATACACAACTTAGATCCAAAACTAAAATAGACATTAAAAAAATTCCTCTCGGCATGACGGAAGGCGGAGGTAGATTTCACCGGGCAAACTAGGGGATTAGGCTATAATAGGCAAAATATGCAGGTTTTCGTAGGAGGATCAGACCTCATTGATTAAAAGAAAGTATTTTACATTTGCAGGTTAATTAACTTTTTTTTTCGTTTTTGTATGCATATTTTTATCATTTTATTGTCTTATGGTGATGGTAACCTTCTTGTCATTTGGGGTTCATTTTAATACTTGTGATCACACTGTCCTTATGCAAGGTTTGGAACTGATTGTAACTATCTGACAGCCTGTTACTTCTTCACGCAAAATTTTATCTCCCGCAGAGATTTTTGTTGGTTCCTCAGTTTAGGGACTGCTACAACGTGGTCATGTAACCCCGTGTACACTGGGTGTGTGTAGAATCTGATAAACGGTGTTAATTGTGATGACTGTATTAGTCTGTAATTCAGGTAAGGTCTTCAGACGGTCAATTTTAAGTAGTAGTTCCTAATTTTGTACCATATACTAACGTCAACGACACCTAGCTGTGAACTTGGCTACTAGATGCCACCGCAACCAGCCACTTGCAACGAACGTTGGAACTTGCCCTCCAAAGGAAAGCATGCTGAGGGATTTTTAGCGCTCTTAGAAAATCCGATGACTTTGGCCGGCTTTGAACCAGCGACCTTGGGCTTATAAGTTCAGCATGCTACCAGTTAGCCGCTTCCCACAGAGTCAGATGAAAAATGAATGTGATCTCGTGTGATGGCGTTGTCTTGGCAACCTCTGATAGCTCATCCCTCATCAATTAAGAAGCGTTGTCATGGTAACCTCTGATGGCACTTGGCATTTTCTTTAATTCCGAAATCATTTTTCTCATCCCTTGGCGTAATGGTAGGTCAGATCAAAAATTCTTTCAGACAAAGTTTTAGGTAATTATTAGGGGAATATTTTCCGTTTTGTACGGTTTGATATTGTGCCTATTAAGAGAGATTGGATTAATGTTTCCCGAAAAACCCACTTTTTTCCACCCCTTTGGTCAATGTTTGGTGCTATCAAAAACTTTTCAAACATAAATTTTTGGCACTTACCCGACACATATTATGAACTTTGAATGGATTCGATATTTCACGTATTAAGAGAGTTATACCGATATTTCACTTTTTCGAAAAAAAAGCCCCCCTTCAACCGATTTTGCCCATTAACGAACTCGACCGAGATTTTAAGGGGATACATATTATGCAAAACATTCAAAGTGATTGGTACAAAATTACGGCAGTTATCGTGTCCACAAGAAACTGATATATATGCATATATATATATATATGCATATATATATATATATATATATATATATATATATATATATATATACATATATATATAAACTTTTGAACTGACGGTGGTTTGGGGGTCTGGGGAATGTGAAACGCGAAGATATGTCGAAATTTTCCGGAAGTCGAAACATGGCACCCATTGCAATGGTTAGCTGTCTGATGAAATATACCTAAATTGCAATAGTTAGCTTTCTGATGAAATCTACCTAAAATAGGCTACATAATTTAAAATACTACCATCAACGACACCTAGCTATGAACTTGGCTACCAGATGCCACCGGAACCATCAACTCGCAACGAACGTTGGAACTTCCCCTCCGAAGGAAAGCAAACTCAGGGTTTTTTAGCGCTCTTAGTAAATCCGACGACTTCAGCCGGGTTTGAACCCGCGACCTTGGGCATAGAAGTTCAGCATGCTACCAGTTCCGATACCGAAGTCGCTTCCCACAGACAGATGGAAAACTGAATATTATCTCGTGCAGTGGCGTTGTCATAGCAACTGCTGATGGCTCATCCCTTATCAATTAAAAGTAAAGTTGTCATGGCAACCTCTCTTGGCACTTGGCATTTTCTTATAATTTAAATAATTTTGCTCACCCCGTGGCGTAATGGTGGGTCATATTAAAAATTCTTTCAGACAAACGTTTTAGGTAATTATTGGAGGAATATTGTCCATTTTGTACGGTTTTGATATTGTGCCTATTAACAGAGATATGATTAATGTTTCCCGAAAAACCCACTTTTTCCCACCCCCTTTGGTCAATGGTTGGTGCTATCAAAAAACTTTTCAAACATAAATTTTAGGGCCTTGCCCGACACATAGTATGAACTTTGAATGGATTCAATATTTCAGATATTAAGAGAGTTATAGCGATATTTCACTTTTTCGAAAAAAGCCTTCCATTTTCACCCCCTTTGACCGATTTTGCCCATTAACGAACTCGACCGAGATTTTAAGGGGATACATATTATGCAAAACATTCAAAGTGATTGGTACAAAATTACGGCAGTTATCGTGTCCACAAGAAACTGATATATATGCATATATATATATATATATATATATATATATATACATATATATATAAACTTTTGAACTGACGGTGGTTTGGGGGTCTGGGGAATGTGAAACGCGAAGATATGTCGAAATTTTCCGGAAGTCGAAACATGGCACCCATTGCAATGGTTAGCTGTCTGATGAAATATACCTAAATTGCAATAGTTAGCTTTCTGATGAAATCTACCTAAAATAGGCTACATAATTAAAAATACTACCATCAACGACACCTAGCTGTGAACTTGGCTACTAGATGCCACCGGAACCATCAACTCGCAACGAACGTTGGAACTTCCCCTCCGAAGGAAAGCAAACTCAGGGTTTTTTAGCGCTCTTAGTAAATCCGACGACTTCAGCCGGGTTTGAACCCGCGACCTTGGGCATAGAAGTTCAACATGCTACCAGTTCCGATACCGAAGTCGCTTCCCACAGACAGATGGAAAACTGAATATTATCTCGTGCAGTGGCGTTGTCATAGCAACTGCTGATGGCTCATCCCTTATCAATTAAAAGTAAAGTTGTCATGGCAACCTCTCTTGGCACTTGGCATTTTCTTATAATTTAAATAATTTTGCTCACCCCGTGGCGTAATGGTGGGTCATATCAAAAAAAAATCAGGCAAACGTTTTAGGTAATTATTGGAGGAATATTGGCATTTTGTACGGTTTTGATATTGTGCCTATTAACAGAGATATGATTAATGTTTCCCGAAAAACCCACTTTTTCCCACCCCTTTGGTCAATGGTTGGTGCTATCAAAAAACGTTTCAAACATAAAGTTTGGGCCTTGTCCGACACATAGTATGAACTTTGAATGGATTCAATATTTCAGATATTAAGAGAGTTATAGCGATATTTCACTTTTTCGTAAAAAGCCTCCCATTTTCACCCCCCTTGACCGATTTTGCCCATTAACGAACTCGACCGAGATTTTAAGGGGATACATATTATGTAAAAAATTCAAAGTGATTGGTGCAAAATTACGGCAGTTATCGTGTCCACAAGAAACTGATATCTATACATATATATACTTACATAAATTATATATAAACTTTTGAACTGACGGTGTTTTTGGGGTCTGGGTGATGTGAAACGCGAAGATATGTCGAAATTTTCCGGAAGTCGAAACATGGGACCCATTGCAATAGTTAGCTTTCTAATGAAATCTACCTAAAAGCATATGATTACTATGTAGCTCTTACTGATCGGAACATGGAAAAAGATAGCAATAGTTTCTGGAACTTTATAAAAAATGGAAAGGAGCATAAAGGGTCAGGATTGGCGATGGAATATGAAGGTAAAGAATATTGTAAATCACTGGAAATTGCCAATTGTTTCGCTGACTATTTCAAATCAGTATATTCGCAAACTATTTCCAACTATAATTTGAACACAAACAGCAATAACGTAAAGCAACATTATTTTCAAAATTATTTGGTTATATCTGAAGTCACCGAGGATATGGTTGAATTCGCCATTAAGAAACTAAAGCCAAAAAAGTCAGCGGGGCCTGATGGGTTACCACCATACCTCTTTAAAGGCTGTAAGGAATATATTACTAAACCACTGACTATAATATACAATCTCATACTGAAGACCAGCACATTTCCAGATAAATGGAAACATACAAAAGTAACACCAATTCTAAAATCCGGAAACTCAATTCAGATTAAGAATCACAAACCTGTAGCTGTATCGTCATCTCCGGCTAAGATATTTGAGAGTATTTTGTAGAGTCATATTTTTAGCCTACTTTTCACATTTTGCAAAAATGAGGAAAAAGTAGACTTATGAGATCGGGCAAATGTGTGTCTGTCTGTCTGTCTGTCTGTCTGTCCGTCTGTCTGTCTGTCTGTCTGTCTGTCTGTCTGTCTGTCCTTCTGTCTGTCTGTCTGGCTGTGTGTGTGTCCCCCCCCTATCAACTCCTAAACTGCTGCAGCAATCGAAACAAAATTTGGTAGGAGTAAAGATCTATACCTGAATATCTCACGGCCATATTTGAAAATGATGTCAGTGCTACCAACTGCTAAAAAATCGCAATTGAAATTTGAGCTCCATGTTGGATATCTTGGAAAGTATGAATGGGAGCTATTTCAAAATTGGCACACGTACAGATCATAATATTTCAGTTTAATTTCCAGGAGGCTAAACATGGCAGTGTTGCCAAAATGATTATAAGCCTCCTGATAGGTCCAATTTTTAAATGCATATAACTTCTATACTATCAATTTGAATTCAACCAAATTTCGTATGTTGTATGTGTACATAACCAGATATGACTGAGCGTATTCTTACGACCCACCAGGGCTGCCAACTGTTAATAAATGCTCCTAATTTATTTTATCCAAATACCAATATATCAGAAAGTATGCAAGCCGACAGCTTTAAACTATGCACACGTATAGTACCTGACATTCTATATTAATTTGGAGTAACTTATATACGTCAGTGCTACCAACATGATTCTAAGCCTGCTGACAGGTCCAACTTTAAATACATGTAACTTCCATACTATCTTTTGGATTTCAACCAAATTTCGTATGTGCTATGTGTACCATAACAGATATGCCTATGCGTATTCTAAGGAGCAACCAGTGCTGCCAACTGTTAATATGTGCTGTCCCTATTTTTGTCACCCTAATATCAATATATCAGAAAGTATGCAAGCCAATAGCTCTAAACTTTGCACACGCATAGTACCTAGCATTCTAGACGAATTTGGAGTAACTAATATACGTCAGTGCTGCCAACATGATTCTAAGCCTGCTGATAGGTCCAATTTTAAAATGCATGTAACTTCTATACTAACTAATGGATTTCATTCAAAATTGGCACAACAATAGATCATATTATTTCAGATTATTTCTGACCAATACTTGCATGACATTGTTGCCAACATGATTTTACGCGCGCTGTTAGATCCAATGTTTAACTGCATGTAACGTCCATGCTATTCATTGGACTTCAACCAAATTTTGTATTTTGTACCTTAAGAGACGGAATTAAGAATATATTCAGTCATCAGGGCTGCCAACTGTAGTGCTCTATTAGGATACATTATGCCAGGTATACAGTATTTCGAACTAATTGGAAATTTCGATATTAGCAACTTAATTTCGTCATTATTCTAGATAGGTTCATATTCTGTAGAATAATCATTGACATGAAAAGTAGGCTGTATAGTTCTTCACGGAACTTCTTGTTCAACATGTTAAAGTGATCATTTCCCCAAATCAGCATGGATTTATACCAAACAGGTCAACCGTGACTGACCTTATTAATTTTACGCAATTTGTATCCACGGAGCTAGATCACAAAGGCCAAGTAGATGTAATATATACCGACTTTCAAAAGGCATTTGACAAAGTGGATCATGACGTACTCATCACTAAACTATCAACGTATAATTTTTCTGAACCACTGTTTCGTCTGCTGATTTCATACCTGAAGAACAGAACACAAGTTGTGAAATATAAAACGCAACTATCCAAATAATTTCCCACCAACTCAGGAGTTCCTCAGGGATCTAACTTAGGACCATTACTATTCTTATTATTTTTAAACGACATCTCTGATAAGGTTCAACACTCAGAAATTTTATTATTCGCAGTCGATATAAAATTATATAAATTATATAAATCAATACGTGACCCTTACGGTTGTATCAAACTTCAAAATGATTTAAATGAACTAAACATATGGACGAAAGAAAATAAACTGCCATTTAACATCAGTAAATGCAAGCAAATTAATTTTACTAGGCGAAAAAATTACATAAAGTTTCACTATGACATTGACGGGGAATGCTTACTAAAAATTCATGAAGTTCAGGATCTGGGAATTGTATTTACCAATGATCTGAATTTTCAAAGACATACAGAGAAAATTGTCTCTAAAGCACATAAATGTATGGGATTTGTAATAAGAAATTCATTTAATTTCACCTATGGGATTTTAATATTGCTCTTTAATGCCTTCATCAGATCACAACTAGAATATGCTTCAGTTATATGGAATCCATACACACTGAAACATAATAAGCTTATAGAGAACATCCAAAAAAAAATTAAAATATGTATATTACAAAAGATTTGGCTATTATCCCTCTTACGAATCGTACACATGTATATAACAGTCCTTCAATGTCCGAAAACTATCTCACAGGCGAAATTGTCAGGGCCTGCTTTTTCTCTATAAAATAGTAAACAATAAAATTGAAGACGCTAAAATTCGAGAGAGAATTACGTTATATGTCCCAGCTGTGAAACCTAGTAGATTCCGAAACATTTTCTTTATTCCGAGAGTTCACACAGACAACCATAAAAACTCGCCGATTAACAGAATGTTATCCAACTATAATAAAGTTCATCATCTTGACTTAGATATTTCAGTATGTCAGAAAACCAGTTTGCAGCGTCCTGTGATAAACTGCAAGATGTCTTGTAATATATTGTAATGTATTCAGCCCATTTACTTCTCATACCTAACCTTCCTTTTCTTCCTCTTCTTCTTCTTATTATTATTTATAACGTGTTTCTCTATCTATATCTTCTCTTTATGTATTTTTTGTTTTTCTATTTATATATTGTTGTATATTATATAATTCTAGTAGTGAGCAATGTAATTAGGGCTCCCTGTAATGTTCTCAACATAAATAAATAAATAAATAAATAAATAAATAAATATAGTAACACTGCTTAGTCTCAGAAAGTGCTATATAGTCTTTGGATTTTCTTGGTAAAAACGAAATGCACAATCTGTGATCAAACACCACTGCTCACTCGACGAAAGGTAGGCAGAAAGAACACCAATATCAACGATATTAACTTATAAAGATATTTCTTACGTATTTTGTGACAACACTAAATGATATTCCACCGAACACAACTGCATATATATAGCCGAAGTTTACACCTACAATATTGTGATATTAAACGCACCCTTTGAAAAAAAACTTTCCGCCATCTTAGTGTGTAATGACTGAGGTGTCCTTTGCTAGTACTACCTCTGTACCTAATCTGGTTCAATTCGGTTTCGTCGTGTTTGATAGAGGGGGACAGACAAACATACATACTCACATACACATGGTCAGACACACAAATATTTGGCCCGTGTAGATCTCATACGTATACTTCATTTTTTTTTACAAAACCCGAAGAAAGGCCTACCCTAGTAGTCTGTTGGTGGGCTCTTCTGACTCCTCTTTTCTGCTCTCCTCCAGCCACAGTTTTCTTCACAAGTTCGCTTTGTTTTCCATTTTGCGCTGTTACTCTCTTGTCAACCGAATCCCCCCGATCTACCAAACAAAGATTTCCACCTCTGTGTCCTTAATATTTCCCTTCTAAAAAGTAAACAGTCCACGTTTCACAAAAAAAAAAGAACATCCGGCTGAGGCATTTGCCCGCTTTTTTATGTCGTTTCCTTTCTAGTTTTACCTCCAGGCACTTTTATTTTCTACCTGGCAAAGGCGGTTGTCTCTGATTATCTTTCTGTCGTTTCTCAATTGGTCCCTATGCTTTTCATTGTTTAAATTGTTTCCTCGTGATAAATTACTCCCCACGCTTCACCCTCTAAAAAAAGATATATATATCCTCGTCAGTCGGTGGTGATTCGCCCGTATTTATATTATACTTTCGCTGTTCATACTTTACGTTTGGCACCGTACTCCCTCCCTCCCCCCCCCCCCGCTTTATCACCTTTCCACCCGTCACACTCTTTCCACACTCTTCCGAAAATAGGTTAAAAATCTACATTTCAAATATTTCAAATTAAAATTACCGGGCCGTGATCTTCTTGAGGTTGTGAACCACTGTTCTCTGAATCATTCATTGAACGGTATTTCTAATCCTTTCCCACACGAGCCTCTGAGAGAGCCTCGTTATCCACGCTACCTCATCATTCCCAAGTCTGCACAGTACCTAACAACTTGTGAGCTATTAATGCTTCTCCCGGGACTGTGGTTTCGCTTCTCTCTCATTCTCGCTCGTGTATCTGGTAATAATCATCCAACATGTTGCTTGCTTGCTCGCTCGCTCAGCTTTGCATTCACATTGCATAATTGAAAAGAAGAGCAGATCCGGTAAACCGATGAAAGGAAGTGTTGATGGCCCGTGTTCAGATATAGTCTCTACCACCAGCCAGTGTACAGATTCGCATTGAAAATATTTTGTTGTAGGTACTGTAATTTGTGTTAAGAGCTTGGGACATCTTGGTTATCATCCCCGTGTACTGGTGTGTGTGTGTTTTCTTTGTCTGATAACCTGTGTTTCTGTGATTACTGCAGTAGTGTTAGGGTCGGGGTTGGTGTAGGTGTTCCGGCACTAGTAATAAGATTTTATTGTGGACTTTGCCTGGAGGGAGTAAGGGAAGACCCAGGGAGAAACCACACTCAGGATAGCCTCTGTCAAACCGGTATTCGAACCTCCTATCTCCGGACTTACTTCATCTCCCTATCATGGTCGTGGTGAGCGATTTAACATTCGGGGCTACGCTGTGGGTAAACTGTAGTAGCATTACAAACTATGTGGCGATTAACAAAACTTAGGTGAATTTATAAGTCCACTTCTGTATGCCGACCAAAATAATTGATACGAACAGTATAGAGCTTCTTTACAACAGAAACGTGGTTGTCAGAGCACTTTGAGGACATTCCATAATTTCAGATAAGTCTCTATATCAGATATTTCGTCACGTTGTTAGTAGACTGATTTTGTATGTTGCAGTTTCTTGCTGAGCTAGTATGGCCAAAGTCGCGGGTTCAAACCCATCCGAAGTCATCCGATTTATTAAGAGCGTTAAAAATCCCTCAGTATGCCTTCCTTCGGAGGGGAAGTAATGCCGGTGGTCCCATGTCATAGATTTATGGCATGAAATAGAACCTTAAAAAATGTGTAGGTCAAGTTTGATTAATGCTCTTAAGTTCAAACGTTCGTCACCGGGCGCTGGTTGCGATTGCATCCAGTAGTAGCCAAGTTCACAGCTAGGTGTCGTGGACGGCAGCATTTGGTAACGAAAGTAGGAACTACTTGAAATTACCGTCTGCAGTCCTTACTTGAATTAAAAACACCACACACTAATACAGTCATCACAATTAACACCGGTTATCCTACAGATTCTACACTCACCCAAAGTACACGGGGCGACATGACCGCGTTGTCGCAGCCACTAAACTAAGGAACCAACCAACCAAACTCAAGAAGATCACGGCCCGGTAATTTTAATTTGAAAGATTTGATGGTTTAGTAGAAATGTAGCAAAGTACTCGTAGGTCATTTCTGCATTTTAGCTTACAATTACCGACAGCAGTGGCTACGCCCGCTAAAGCACAGCGTTAGGTCATAGAGCCTAGCTCTCTACTGACTCGTTAGACTCGTGGGTTCGAGCCCCACCGTTGACCGTCCTTGAGATGGTTTTCCGTGGTTTCCCATTTTCAACACCAGCCAAATGCTGGGACGGTACCTTCTGACAGGCCACGGCCGCTTCCTTCCAGATCCTTGCCCAGTTTCGTTCATCTTCAACCATTCCATCTCTCATCCCGACGCACAGATCGCCCACGGGCGTCGACTAGAAAGACCTGCCCTCGGCCTCTCAGGAGTCCACACGAAAAGAAAAAAAAAAGCTTACAATTCTACTTCGTTTATGGGTTATTGCTTGAGATGAGTGTATGACAGCAATAGGAGCACACCTTCACAGATTAGTTTATGGAGGGAGACTGATTGTTGATGGGATCTTCATTTACCAATCTTGCAATATTGTAGGTATATAAATAGCTCTTCTTTTGGATGCTTAATGCTTTAGTATATATTTATCTACACTGCCCAACAAAAGTGTGGACTACCGTCATCAATTGTATGCTGAGTGGAACCTCTTAACCCAAGATGAAATTGTTGGTTTGATTCAGAGCATGCCTCCTCCGTGTGCGGGGAGGACAACTCAAGACAGATACTGATCATCGTGAGATACTGATTTTCAATGTTTTTGTTTTCAAAAGGTACACTTAGAAGCGAGTTATCTTTGTTTTTGTACCGTTTAATTGTTATCTAACCACGATTGATATTGTTTTCAGAAGAACTGATGTTTAGTTTGTTTATAAGTTATTGTAGCCTATAAACCTCAATGGGTTTACTACAGGATGTCATTGTAGTAAAATCTATGATATTCCAAACTTTTGTTGAGCAGTGTTTAACAGTTGCCAAACTTAATTACCAAAGATAAAGCGTTTAAAAATAAATAGAATTAAATAAATTCTATGCCCAAGGTCGCGGGTTCAAACCCGGCCGAAGTCGTCGGATTTTTTTAAGAGCGTTAAATATCCCTCAGTATGCGTTCCTTCGGAGGGGAAGTAAAGCCGGCGGACCACTGTCGTAGATTTATGGCACTTAAAAGAACCTTCCACTAACTTAACTTGTGTGAAGCAAAATATGTAGGTTAGGTTCGAATAATGCTCTTAAGTTTCAACATTCATCACCGGGCGCTGGTTGCGATGGCATGTAGTAGTAGCCAAGTTCACAGCTAGGTGTCGTGGACAGTAGCATTTGGTAGCGAAAGTAGGAACTACTTGAAATTATTGTCTGCAGTCCTTACTTGAATTAAAAACAGATAACACACACTAATACAGTCATCTCAATTAACACCGGTTATCAGACATTGTACACACACCCAAAGTACACGGGATTACATGCCACGTTGTCGCAGCCGCTAAACTATGGAACCAACCAAACAAGAATTAAATAACTACTTGCAACACCCCAGTGCAGTTGTTGAACGTGATTTAAGGCACACGGCTACGGTGAAGTGTATGGGATAATGTAACTGAAGATGGGCAGAAACTTTTGTGACTTCTCATTGGAAACTAGCAAATGATTTTCTCAGGACTTCTGTCTATCCTTTGTATTACACAATCTACGTCCGGGGAATCGTCTTCTCCGGTTACAATGACTGTAAAATATGTGTGTCGATCAGCGTCCGGTAGAAAAAGTTACTACCGCCAGCGACTCATATCTCCCCGGCCTCTCGTCTCGTTATTCTCAAAAATCAATAGCCCGATGAAAGGCACGAGATTCAGCGGAACAAAGGGCATTGTCAGGAACACGGGAGGAAATTGCACTCCCAAATTAATGCAAGAAATCGTGACGCAAATACCGAATACGTAGCTGTGATATAGAAAATTATATTTAAGATTCCCATTCACGGAAACGCAGGTTACCTCTATTTCAGTATATACAGTATGTCCTTACCGCGGAAACTTAGTTATTGTTGTTTTAAGGGGTGGAGGTCATCTGCCTCTAGGGGAAAAGTAGTGAACGCGTAAAAGAAAAGCAAGGAAACTTGTAGTATTACGTGACCGTTAATTTCGGAACTTCCATTTTACGTGGAATTCGAAAGACAAGTCGATATATTTCAATTTGAAAGACTGGGAATCAAACCCTGTCCACCTTGGTTTAAGGCAAGCAGCTTGACCACTACATCGTCACGCCCCTCATGTAAAAAGACTTAAGCCAAAGGTAGGTGACGGTGAAGGAAAGCAAGTTTCCCTAGAGCAGCAATTCTTAAACTGAGCATGCGTACTACCGATAGTTCGCGATGAGTATGTAGGCAATAATTTCCCTAGATCAGGGATAGAATGTCCACTTCAAGATCCAAGGATCGAAGGTGTGATTCCTGGCCAAAGAGGTGGGAATTTTGAAGGGCGGCAAGGATCCACGTCATTCTATGTTAGCCACTTTGGCAAGTTTCATCTCGCCACAACATAAGCAACCGTCCATTTAAGTTACACCCGACATCTTGAGATAAAAATCTTGGAATTCTAAAGTACTGCCTGACTACTGCTACTAGTCACAGAATTAAAATACCTAAAATACACCAAGAGGTCCAGGCGCAAAGGTGTGATCTTATACTCCCATTTGAGATATCAGAACTAAACAAGGCTTTCAAGGAGAAAAAATCTGGTAAAGCACCCGGTTTAGATGACATCCGTATGTAACAAATTAAGAATTTCGGGCTAGCGACAATAAAGTAGCTCCTGCAGCTTTTCAATAATTGCATGAGCAAGTGCCAAATTCGAAGGATCTGGCGAAAGAGCAGGGTGATAGCCCTCCTCAATCCTGGTAAGGAAGCAAACCATCCAAAGAACTTCAGGCCAATTAGTCTTCTGAGTCACCTCTGTAAACTATTAGAACGTATGATTTTGAATAGAATTCTACGTGTAATTGACCCTCTTCTCATACCTGAACAAGCAGGATTTCGACCAAATAAAAGCTGTACAGGGTAACACTAAACCTTACTCAGTTTATAGAGGACGGGTTTGAAACTCGGCAGGTGACAGGCGTGGTCTTTGTGGATCTTTCAGCAGCATACGACACCCTATCATCGGTTACTCCAAGCATGACCAAGGATTTCCATCTAGTTACACTAATCAGCACTCCACTTCAAAGCCGTAGGTTCTTTGTGGACTTCCAGGGGCAACGCAGTTGTTGGAGAGTACAGAAAAATGTCCTGCCTCAGGGAAGCATCCTGGCTCCAATTCTCTTCAACATCTATACCAACGATCAGCCACTGTCCCCAGACACAAAGGCTTCTTGTATGCAGACGACCTAGCCCTTGCTGAGCAGAGCGCAAGTTTTGAATCAGTGGAAAGAAATATGACATCTGCCCTGATAAATCTATCAAGTTAGTACAGTTGGAACCAACTCAGACCAAATCCCCACTTAAGGAACAGGGAAGCTCATCGTGAGTTACGCATAGAATGGTCAGGTATCCGATTGCAGCATTGGCACACCCCTAAATACCTGGCAGTAACCATTGGCAGAGCTCTTACATTCAAAACCCACTGTAAGAATAAAAAAATAAAAATCTCCACACGAAACAACCTGATTCGCAAACTAGTAGGGACACAATGGGGCTCACATCCAGAGACTATTCGCACTTCTGCAATGGCATTGTGCTTTTCTGCTGCTGAATTTGCTTCCCCAATCTGGTACAGGTCATCTCATGTCAGACGGGTAGATACAGCTCTGAACGAAACCTGCAGGTTGATAACAGGTTGCTTAAAGCCTACCCCCAACAGATAAGCTCTACTACCTGGATGGAATAGCACCACCTTGTGAATGCAGAGAGGTGGCTGCCAACAGGGAGAGGCTGGGAGTGGAAGAGAACAACGTCCACCCACTGCATGGATATGATCCTAATCAGCAATGGCTGAGGTCCCGAAAGAGCTTCCTAAGGACATCTGAGATGCTTACAGTCTCACTGGAGATGGCAAGGCTGGATTTATGGAAGAAGACGACCCCTCTCCCCCGGACACAACGAAAGCTGGTTGGTGTGGAAGTTCCTGAACAGGTTGCGATCAGGAGATGGAAGATCCCGAGACAATCTGAGGAGATGGGGCCTCAGTACAGGTGACACGTCTTGCGAATGTGGACAAGAACAAACCACAAAACACATGCTTCATTGCCCTCTATGCCCTTCATCTTGTGCAGGGGAAGATCTCCTGCTAGCCACTCCGAGCGCCTTGGATGTTGCTCAGTATTGGGCACATGCTATATAGACCATTTTACCCTGATATGTATAGCAACTGTACATTTGTACGTTTCCGACACGAGAAATAAATAAATAACTGCTATGTGTGGGCGCATGTACGACAATAATAAAAAATTCACTCAAATCGAAACAGATCTAAAAATCTTGCACCATGGAACAAAAGGAAGATTCCGAAACGTTAAAGAAAGCATCGAAATATACCTGGCTAAGAAAAGCAAACCATCTAATTTGAACGAGCATGGTTTCGTAGAAGAGCCTCCACTATTTGCTCTACTAAATATTAAGGAATATTAATCATGTTTGATCCGTCTTTACTAAGCGGAAAAGTATGTTCCATGATTTTAAACTTTAACTTAATATTAAGTCAGAAACGAATACCCCAAGTGAGAAGCATAACACTACGTAGCAGATATGAAGTGAAGCTTATGGATTACAATAAAGGGAGCAATCTGTTTAATAAGGAAAGAATTCTGGTGTAATCAGACCTATCAGCATATATTCTACCACATTTTATAGATAATTCCTCAGCCCTTGAATACTGAGGATAATTTCAAACATTCCAATCAATCACATTGCTAGAACAAAACGTCTTCGATGTTCTTCTTTCGCCTGAAAGGATCAGACATAAAGAAAGTTCATCTTGCCACTTCAAGAGGTCACACGCGTCAGATTCAAAAAGAGACGTACTGAAATCAAGGACATACTATATGTTAGGCTACATATTTACTTGAAATCATTTATTTGTGCTAATGCATTTATTTTTTACTCCACTATGAAGAAAACATTTAGGTGTTAACTGTGTGCCTCCAGGTAAATTTAAGAAGGTTTCAGTGCCTCCAAACAAGATAATTGCCAGTACTACAGTATATTCCAAGCTGAAATATAAATCCGTGGATAAGACTGTAAGTAGACTAAATACTGAAATATTGTAAATAGTCAACACTGGCGACTTAGTAGTAAGTTACTTTAGTAATACTAACTAATTATCTTGCACCGCACTGTATAGACTATATAATTACTCACATGAACGTAACCCGGATCTGAAGATATCCACGTGAAGAATGAAATGTGTCCATCCTCCTAATTATTGATGTGTAACATCTTTCCGCTCGGTTGATGGATAGTTTTGTGGGAGTGATTTTGAAAATTGGGGACGGAAGTGGATCGGAACGATTGAGCTGGCAGTGGTGGATCGAACGGAAGTATGCACTGCCCGCTTGATCGATCGAATGGAAGTGTACTAGCTGGCAGTGGTAAAAAACGGAAGTATGCACTGCCCGCTCGATCGATCGAACGGAAGTGTACTAGCTGGCAGTGGTGAAAAATGGAAGTATGCACTGCCCACTCGATTGATCGATCCAGCGGGCAGTGGTACGAGAAACAATGAGCGCGCGGTGTCGGAAATTGATACCACGACGTACTCTCGGCCATGTGGAATATATATGACATACTGAACGGAAAACGCTCATGCGAACTCCGGTGTCAAGTGATTGAAACAAATGACATGGTACATGTTCGACGTCTTCGTATCAGTATTTAAATGGTAAAATGCCTTAATATCAAACATTGTAAGTAGTCGGCGTTGCCGGTAATATGATGATGACTGTCGTTTTAAGGGGCAGAACAGCAAGGTCATCTGCCAGTATTATGTTTCTGCACAATGGCTATTCAAATATTAACCCAAATAACGGTAATGCAGTCATCAATATAATATAATCGTTTAGGTTATACGAGAATTGAGCAAGCCTTCAAGAACTATTACTGAATACATTCTCTTTACTCACAAGAGGGCCTAATCATAAGACATTTTAAACTCAATTTCACGCAGGAACATTATCGAAACACGCAAAATATAAATGAAACTTAATTTCGTAATGCAGTATTATTGGAACGTGGAAATAAGTCACCATCTTGTGCACAAAAATTGCGCAGTCGCAATAGCCGTGGGATTAGTGCTTATGACTGTGAATCTAGAGATCTTGGGTTCGAATCCGGGACGGGGTAGTTATTTTTGCTACCAGATTATCATTTTAAACGATATTTATCATATCAATATGACTCATTTTAACAGAATCCATATGAAATTACGTGTTGCTCTGTGAATGAAGAGGACCTGTTTATAAGGAATTTAAGGTTATGAGCGGTGTCGCGTCTATTAATCTAGTTGATCCATATCGTATTCTTTATTTAGGCCAGTGCTGGTGGAAGCTACAAATCATCTAATAAAATGAGTTCCGTATTATAAACTACAATATCTGTAAAACACTCCCTTTTACAATAGATTAATATTTGTGCCAATAATAGTATAAAATACCGGTGTATCAACAATTTCACGTGAGGTTTCTTCTATGTCAGATGTTACACATCATATGCGACTACTGTAAGGCTCGTCATTTTTTTAAGAAAGATATCGTGGCTCGACAACCTAAGCCAATAATAATAATAATACCGTATGGCCTCGGGTGCCGGGTGCAAGCTTTGTTATTTGACACCCAAAGGGTAGCTTGCATGACGAATTTTGTCGTTCCTTGAAGCACTATGAAAGTCAAGGAGGTTAGATATCTAAGCTCCTTGAACACTATAGCGCTTTCTAGTAGAGAAATGAGGAACTTTGTGTTGGCGAAAACCCCAGAGATTAATTTTGCCATTATGAACACGGCCTACTGAATTCAAATGTGTTATTTGACATGCCAACATCGTATGACATGGTGTCGTAATTTTTGCCGCTTTTCAAAAATCACTTACTACGGTCAGGAGCGAACCTGCAAGCTTGGGGTTAGTAGACCTACACGTTGACCACTCACTTAAGCCAGTGGCTTATGGTGACAAGATTCGAACTGTTCAGAAGAGCCCATCATCATCATGTTTTTCAGTCAAGCGACTGGTCTGCCCCTACAATGAGTCTTCTCCACGTTGTTCGGTCTTGTGCTGTCCTTTTGACCATTTCATAATTTCGTAGGCCAGAGCTATGTAGGAAAGATCTCATGAAAGTGTTCCGTTGCCTCCCGCGAGGGCGTTTTCCAGGGATTTTGCCTTCTAGTATGTCGATCATCAGGCCACCATGTCGTAACCTGTGGCCAAGCCAGGTGGATCTCCTTCTATATATCTGGCGGATCATTTGCCGTTTTTCCTTTATTCGATCCAGCACCGTTATGTTGGTAATTTTCTCTACCCAGCTGATCTTTTCCATTCGGCGCCAACACCACATCTCAAACGCTTCTAGTCGTTTAATGTCACCTCTATTCATTGACAAGGTCTCACTGCAGTACATTGCAACTGGCCATATGTAGGTCATAACCAGTTGTTTTCTAAGGCTCAGGGACATCGAGCGTTGACAAATTAGAGAATGCTTTTCACGGAATGCCTGCTTGGCCTTGGCTATACGGCTCCTGATTTCAACTTCACATCGTAGGTCTTCTGTGAAGATCTGACCAAGGTATTTAAAACGATTGACCTGTTGTACTGGTTCTTTATTTATGGTAATATTTAGTTCGTGTTGATGCTTACTTATCACCAGAATCTTGGTCTTCTTAAAATTGATTTTCATTCCATATTCTGTAGCTGTATCATTTAAACATTGCAACATGTTTGTTAATGTATGCGGATTTACTGCAAGTAATGCCAGATCATCGGCAAATTTAATATTCTGGATAAGTCTTCCATCAACGTTCACTCCCATATTAGAACCTTTAAAAGCCCACTTAGTTATAGCTTCATAGAAGAGCTATGGACAAAAAACAGATCATACTACTGATTGCCTGAGAGGACACGGCACTTGAAGAAGAAGAAGAAGAAGAAGAAGAAGAAGAAGAAGAAGACTGAAAGTGCGTATATTACTTCGGGTATTTATATATAATATATTAACATTAACCGCCCAAACAATTCGGTTGATCTACTGTGTACGAGTTAATCGACTGAAGAGCATTTTGTACATAGAATCATTTATTTGTGCTAATGTATTTATTTCTTACTCCACTATGCAAATAATTTGAGGTGTCAACTGTGCGCATTCAGGTAGGTGAGTCAATCCAAGGTAATTCTTAGAAGTTGTCAGTACCTTAAAAACACGGGAATCGCCAGCACTTAAATATATCTCAACACGCACAGAAGCAGTTTCGCTTTTCAGAGTAAGAAACGCGTAATGAACGGGATATGAAGGCGTAATAAAAAAAAACGTTAATGACATGGTAACTATCGTGTGTCCGAAGAAATTGAAGCGTAACGCCCGGAATCATGTTTGTGTAAGCAATTGCATGTGATCAGGATTTTAATGTACAGTATGTCGTCAAAGTCGCGCGTGGGTACTCGAAACATTATCCGCAACAGGACAGAGGGTATTTATTCTATTCAGTTGGAGCTTGGGCCGATAACCTCGATGTTAGGCCCATTAAAACAACAATTATCATCATCATCATCATCATCATCGCCATCAGTTGGAGCAACTAGCTGACAACTACCGCTACACCTATCTTATATATTAAAAATATTTATGAAATCTTAAGCCGTCCGTCCGGCCATTCTATCCGGTCAATTTCCTTCATTATTTTTTGAAATGAATGGTATTCATGCACATATTTGTTATCAAGTATTACAAATCACTTACGTTCCGCCTTTCTCAAATTATTTGATTTCTTCAACGTTTTCCAACTTTTTATCTCTTTGAAGCAATCATATCATTGGTTCTAATTGAGGTACGCAGGTCATTCTGGTCTAAGAACACTCAGTGACTCAATCGCTTTCATTTGAGCTGTTAACTATTCAAATCGGATGATTCTGAGGAAAGTTATGAGTGAACATTCGATATTACATATCATTTTTTCAACATTTTTTTTCATTGTAGCAATCATATATTTGGTTCTAATTGAGTTACACACTTCGTTTTGGTCTAAGAGCACTCAGTGGATCATGTTCTATCTTTTGATTTATTAAATATTTAAATTGGTTGATTCTGAGGAGTGTTATGAGTGCCGAAGCGAATATTAGAAATAATTATGAAAACTTAACCGAGCCCGTCCGGCTATTCTATCCGGTCGATTTCCTTCATTCTCCTTTTAAATGAATGGTATTCATGCACAGATTTGTTATCAAGTATTACAAATCACTTACGTTCCGCCTTTCTCAAATTATTAGATTTTTTCAAATTTTTCCAACTTTTTATCTCTTTGAAGCAATCATATCTTTGGTTCGACTTGAGGTACGCAGGTCGTTCTGGTCAAAGAACATTCAATCGCTTTCATTTGAGCTGTTAACTATTCAAATCGGAAGATTCTGAGGAAAGTTATGAGTGAACATTCGATATTACATCTCATTATTTCAACATTTTTTCTCATTGTAGCAATCATATCTTTGGTCTAAATTGAGTTACACAGTTCGTTTTGGTCTAAGAGCACTCGGTGGATCATGTTCTATCTTTTGAGTTATTAAATATTTAAATTGGTTAATTCTGAGGAATGTTATGAGTGCTGAAGCGAAGTAATGAGTGGACATTTAATATTACTTCTAAATTCCATTTTCTTGCACCGAAAAATGAACATTGCCATGAAATTAATAGGGTAGTTTCAGATATACTTCCAGGAAGTTATAGATTTTACACGAGTGTGAATACATTAGTAACTGAAGAAGAAATGAAGTTTTGCATTTTTTCACTGAATTTTTGAACAGGCTTGAGATGAGTGGTCTACCTCCCCATGTGCTGACTTTGAAAGATGGTGCTATTGCAATGTTCCTTAGGAGTTTCAATGCAACTAAGATATTACTGAACGGGACGAGGCCAATAGTTAGAAAAATGTACGACAATATCATAGATTTCTAAGTTCTAACTGGTGTGAATAGTGGGGAGCAAATACTGCTACCTCACGTAGATAGTCACAATCTGACACTAGAATGACGGCAATTTCCTATTACACTAGCGTTTTTATTACAATCAACAAAG
The DNA here is from genome assembly GCA_946902985.2 of Meconema thalassinum. NCBI lineage: Eukaryota > Metazoa > Arthropoda > Insecta > Orthoptera > Tettigoniidae > Meconema > Meconema thalassinum. The sequence goes on from OX336390.1 coordinate 307,073,233, forward strand.
CGCAGGGTCAAACGCTTTATGGAGTTTGAATCTACTTGCCTGATCCTGTTTTAGGCCATAGAATGTTGAATGTTGCATTATCCGGAGGAAAATCATTTAAAGATATGAAAGTAGAAATTAAACCTAAGGGCGACGCACAGCGAACATTGTCTGGAAGGGAGTATTGTGAAATAAAGGTTATAAACTATTACATAATGTCGTAATTTTTAAATTCCAATACTGAAAGATAATGCTGCAGAGCAGCACTGCGCCCTATTCTCCCTTATGCTAATATGTCTTTGTCTTGAAATGGCTATAATCAACCATCATAGCCTACTTCATTCTCACACTCGACAGGATAGAATACACTGACAATTGCAATGCCGAGAAGCTTAGCGACCAAGCCACGCAGCCGGCCTTATCACCGCGTATAAAGGCAGCATTGAGGTAGATTCTCCCATGGAAACAGGAGCTGTTCAATTTATTTACGAGTACTTGTCCGATGACAGTGAAGATGAATGTTTTGCTTCCATTAGCAGCAAAATATCACCTTGCATGTGAGGTGGACTGGCACGGTTTTGTAACAACAGGGATGTAATGAACCCTCGCTTGTACTAAAGCTTGACCATTCAGAGCCGTGTCACTGTTAGTTTCTTGCCTAGAGATCAAAGGGCCTACTTCTATTGTCCTTCAGCCCATATCTTCTCGTTGCACGCAATAGTCTTCTCTCCGTACTCCCATCACCATCACACGTGGGTCGCAAACGCACGAATGGCATTGTTACCGGGGGGGGGTTCACTTCAGAGGTAGGATGTTTCAGGCATAAGAGCCGTCACAAGGATGATCCAGAATTTTAATTTGGGAAGGACCTTCCAGATAGGATATGCAGACTTGGGTCCCAAAATCCCCCACTTTCTTGAAAACCTTGTGGACAGTCTTGTTGTCATGTGCATGTACAAATTACTTTGTGTACGGCGTCCAACTTTACAACGGCCACATGGCTCACGCCGTCCTGCACATCATGACATGTGAGATAGATGTTATACTGTATATGAGAACATGTATCACAATGAAGCACCTTACTTCTTTTTCCTTTTGTAAGCTGGCGTGGGTCAGCGGTATATGGTTGATCTTGAAACTGAACTTGAACTCGGCTCCCGGTTCGATTCTGACCACGGGAATGGATGTGTATATGCTGTGTTTAATTGTAAACCCATTCAATGTCTATGATATAACTAAATTAATGCAGCCAATGGCTATTTATTTTATTTTTAGGACGGGTCAGGGAAGGGATTTTGGAAGGAAATTGGCAGTGGTCCTATTGAAAGGTACCGTCCCGTGGTTTCCCCATTTTCAACTCCAGGCAAATGCTGGGACGGTAACTTTTGACAGACCACGGCCGCTTCCTTCCACATCCTTGCCCAATTTCATTCTTTATTCATTCTCTTCTCATGAGATTGGCGTCATGAAGGGCATGAGGCCGTAAAAGCCACCCAGCACATAGAATTTCATCGCTTCTCATCCCCTACCCCATTGAAAACGGGAAAGGTGTAAAAATACTGACATCAATAGTAGTTTTGCATGTTGCCATGGAGCACAGTGATGACGGTCTTATTTATTAAGCAGTGTCCACGCTTGCTCTACACAATTGAGATCAGGAGCATAGGCAGGCCATTTCATTCTGTGAATATCTTTCTCCTGCCATCTCTGTGCAGCCGAGCGTTATTGTCCACGAAAGTGAAATTTGGGCTGAAATTGTCAGCATAGCCTTTCACTACAGGTGCCAGGATAGTATCGCTGTAACGTATGCCTGTCATACTCCCTGTGATGTACACGAGGGGTTCGGCGACCATACATGACGCCACCCCAAAACATTGCACCACCTCCTCCCTGTTGGTATCTGTCTCGGATGTATTGGTCGTGCATACGTTCACCGGGTCGTCTCCACATTCGCACAGATATATCCTCATTGACACAGGTGAGTGTACACAGCCGACATACACGCACGGAAGAATGACTATTGGGTTTGAGACCACTACGACACTTGGCCAGCAATATGCAAAACTTGTTTTGATGTGTGTACGTACGCATTTTGCTGAATTGGGAAGGGACCGCTCGACACACAAGGTGAAGCGAGCGAGTTTCGTGTTAGACGTGGAATATGCCGAGCGTGACTGAGCTGACGTGGCAAGGCAATCACAAGCGCAGACCTGCCTGGTCCCGTAATAGGATATTCTCCCCTCCAGCAAAGGCTCCGCGCTCGCTGGATCATGGGTAAGGAAGTCCTCAGGCAGTATTCAATAGCGCTCATTGTTTGGTAATAATAATAATAATGTTATTGGTTTTACGTCCCTTTTAACTACTCTGGCTTTTAGAGACGCCGGGGACCAGAATTTTGCCCCGAAAAGGATCTTTAACGTGCCAGTAAATCTACTGACACGGCTTTCTCGCATTTGCACACCCTCAAATGCCAGCTGACAACGCCAGGATACGAACCTGCAACCTTGGGCCCAGCATGCAAGAACGTTACCACCGAGCCACGCAGCCAGCCATCATTGTTTGGTATTGTCTGTATCTATACAATCGAGGATAACAACCAACCCATGCTGTCCCAGATTACATGGTCTTTACATGAGCAAGTAACAATGTCCGTGTGGACATGGCCGGCCGGCCGGCATTGATGATAGGGTAGCTGATATTTATAGAGGTAATTAATTCTCTGCTGGTAGCTATCAGGTGCTGTGGATTCAAATGTTGGTTGATTGGTTCCTTAGTTTAGGGGCTGTGACAACGCGGTCATGTAGCCCCGTGTACTTTGTGTGTGTGTAGAATCTGTCTGATAACCGGTGTTAATTGTGATGGCTGTATTAGTGTGTGTTATCTGTTAGGTAGATTTCATTAGAAAGCTAACTATTGCAATGGGTACCATGTTTCGACTTCCGGAAAATGTTGACATATCTTCGCGTTTCACATCCCCCAGACCCCAAAACCACCGTCAGTGCAAAAGTATATATATAATTTATGTATATATGTATCTATATATATCACTTTCTTGTGGACACGATAACTACCGCAATTTTGCACCAATCACTTTGAAATATTTACATAATATGTATCCCTATAAAGTCTCGGTCGAGTTCGTTAATGGGCACAATCGGTCGACGGAGGTGAAAATGGAGGGCTTTTTTCGAAAAAGGGAAATATCGCAATAACTCTTTTAATATTTGAAATATCGAATCCATTCAAAGATCATACTATGTGTCGAATAAGGCCCAAAAACTTATGTTTGAAGAGTTTTTTGGTAGCACTAAACCATTCCCAAAGGGGTGGGAAAAAGTGGGTTTTTCAGGAAACATGAATCATATCTCTCTTAATAGGCACAATATCAAAACCGCACAAAATGGACAATATTCCCCTGATAATTACCTAAAACTTTTGTCTGAAAGAATTTTTGATATGACCCACCATTTCGCCAAGGGATGATAAAAATGATTTCGGATATAAGAAAGTGCCAAGAGCTATTAGAGGTTGCCATGACAACCCTACCAAATTGATGAGGGATGAGCCATCAGACGTTGCCATGACAACGTACTTGCACGAGATCACATTCAGTTTTCCATCTGACTAATGCCCGTATCACACGACACTCGCTAGCATGGAAGCTGTTGTGATCTCTGGTATAAAATCCTGTATGATTCTGTCAATCCTCGCCCGTACACCTGCTTTTATGGCTGAAGTGTATCACACGCTAGCATTTCGTGCGCCAAGTTGTAAGAAATAAAACATGGAGGACGTTTGTCGTTTGGGGGTAAAATTTACAGTCGATTCGCATTATTAACGCAAAACGGACATGAAACTTGCTTTAAGTACATTTGAAAACATGCCTGGTACTGAATGAATGCATTCCAATCAATATTTAAGATCTAACTATAATAATTGGATATTTGACCATATGCGCTAATAAGAAGCGTAACAAAATGAGGTAAAGTCCGTTGGAAAAGTGTACAAGGGGTATCGCGCCCGCTTGGTGTTTTGAAGATCCCGGGTTAAAGGCTATCCAACGGAGAATATTTTTACTTCTTTTTAATTATTTTATTATAACCTCCTCACGTCGTACAACAATATTGCAACTTAGTTTTGTCTACATGATCTACGCGTATGATAGGAAACATGTTTTCTCTCAATCAAAATTCTATTTTACCTAAATACTGTTGGAGTAATCTTATTCTTTTATATTTTTAGATAACTTCTATTAGATTCTATTATATTGTTCGATTGAATAAATAAAACAGACACAACGTACACTTATTTTTACGTAACGCGATCGCCGCAGTGTAGATTTTATTTTTAAAAACCAAAGAGCAGAGCGTTGCCAACTTCCAGAGATAACAAAATGACTTTTTTAGTTAACCTCAACAAATACTGTTTAAAACCATGGACGGATACTATTTAAATAGTTCAAAATTAATCCTAGATTAATATTATGACACATTCTGTATTCACTGGATATAGCAAGCGCTTTCCACACAGACGCTGTTTAGAGAAAATATAGTTTCGTCAGATGTATTTATTCGAGGGCCTACCTACATAACAAATACATTTGTTTATGTTGTCGCTAAGATCTCTACTAGAACGAGAAAAGCAATCCGATTGGTTGTTGTACTCAAACTTCCATACAAGCTGCCAGGAAAAATAGCACCTGTTCAATTTCGTGAGTTGTATGGAAGCTACTATGGAAGGCAGAACCTAGTATGGAAGGTACAAATCACACGGTAATAGACGCGTGTATACCAGCGTGTATACCCGTACTGGTAGAAGCCTCCATGCTTGCGAGTGTCGTGTGATACCGGCTTAAGTGAGAAGTGGCTTCGGTGACGTAACTGGTAGTATGCTGACTTCTATGCCCAAGTTCGCGGGTTCTAAGCCGGCCGAAGTCGTCGGATTTTCTTCGAGCGCTAAAAATCCCTCAGTATGCTTTCCTTTGGAGGGGAAGATCCAACGTTCGTTACGAGTTGCTGGTTGCGGTGGCATCTAGTAGCCAATTTCACAGCTAGGTGTCGTTGACGGTAGTATCTGGTAGCAACATTGGGAACTACTGCTTGAAATTGACCGTCTGCAGTCCTTACCTGAATTACAGACTAATACAGGCATCACAATTCACACCGTTTATCAGACAGATTCTACACTCACCCAAAGTACACGGGGTTACATGACCGCGTTGTCGCAGCCCCTAAACTGAGGAACCAACCGAAATCTCTGCGGGAGATAAAATTTTGCGTGAAGAAGTAACGGACCGTTACATAGTTACACATCAGTGTCGAAACCTTGCATAAGGACAGTGTGACCACAAGTATAACAAGTAGTTCCGAGAAGAACTATACAGCCTATTTTCATATATCCTGCTCATGTTAATTGTCTCTTTCAACATACAAAATTTCATTTTAATTGCTGTAACAGATTCATAGATATTGAGAACCGTCTAAATATTTAATATGGTCGCCAGGATGGATTTTAATTTTTGTACTATTACATTAAGATTATTGTGTACGTGTGGTATTCAAACTTCAATCGCATGATTAGAACACAAGAAGTAAAAACGAGATTTTAAAAGTACGCATACCAGCCATCTTGTGATTATGCAAACAATTGAAATAAATTACATGCCAGTGGATCAACATTTTTATAAGCATTTAACGTGCAACGTTTCACGGCACTCGGATAGTTAATTCGCGAGAAACATCCATTTAAATATTTATACTTCGCGTCGCCGCCATGTTGGATTTGTGCTCACCAGGTTACTGAAAGTCCTATAGGTGAACATATGTTCATAGTCTCTATGAATCTAAAAAAAAAAACAGTTTGGTTGCTGTAAAAGATTCGTAGATATTGAGAACCGTCTAAATATTTCGGAAGCTCGCCATTTAGGATTGTTATATGTATAGGCCATTGAGTTATGTACCATTCAAGGACAATTATTGCCTAGCTTCATTATTCAAACTTTCACTTCGATCGCATGATTACGACACAAGAATAAAAACTTAATTTTAAAATTTCGCACAGCCGCCATCTTGAGGTTATGTAAACAATTGAATGCATTACAGTCTGCAAAATCATTTACTGTACCACATTTCACTGCGCTCAGAGAGTTAAATCACGAGAAAAGTCTATTAAAATATTTCAAATTCGCTTGGTCGCCATGTTCGTTTTGTACTTTACAGGTTTATGAAATATACATAGGTAAACTTGTATCAGTACCCTTTGTCACCGTACAAAATTGCATGATGATATCTGTTATAGTTTCGGAGATATAGAATGTCAGGGAAATATTTCGCACAGCCGCCATTTTGTGGTTATGTAAACAAATGAACTAAATTAGACTCCAGTGCATTAAAATATGTATAAACATTTGCTGTACCAAGTTTCATTACGTTGGATAGTTAAATCGCGAGAAATGTCTATTTAAAAGTCTCAATTTCGCTTGACCGCCATGTTGGTTTTGTAGTCACCAGGTTTTTTGAAAGTCTCATAGGTGAACTTCTAGTAGTGCCCTTTATCACCGTACACAATTTCAGGGCGATATCGGTGATAGTTTCGGAGATATTGAATGCTAGTAAAATATTTGGCACAGCCGCCATGTTGGATTGGTGAGACGGAACAAAATTTGAAGGGCACGGTCGAGGTCGCCGGGAATAGTGCTATGAACTTACCGAGTTTCATTGAAATCGCTCCAGCCGTTTAGATTTTATTAGGGGGACACACACACACACCTCACACACACACACACACGCACTCACACACACACGGACAAAAGGTGATCTCATAAGCCTATTTTTTCAAAATTGAAAATAGGCTAAAAATGTACCCCAAATGACAAGAAGGTTACCGTCCCCATAAGACATTAAAATGTTTAAAATATGCATAAAATGACGAAAAACAAAGTTAATTACGCTCCAATTATAAAATATTTTCTCGCAATAAATGAGGTCTGATCCTTCTACGAAAACGTGCATATTCTGCCTATTTTCGCCTATCCCCAAGTTTTCCCGATGAAATCTATCTCCGCCTTCAGGCGTGCAGAGAGGACTTTTTAAATTCAAGTGAGGACTGCAGTCAGTAATTTCAAGTAGTTCCTACTTTTGCTACTACACCTGGCTTGCGGACTTGGCTACCAGATGGCATTGCAGCCAGCACCTGGCGGCGAACGTTGGAACTAATAGAGTGTTATTCTAAACTACAACGTTTTGGCTTCACACAAGTGTAGTTAGAGGAAGGTTCTTTTTCATGCCGGCTTTTCTTCCCCTCCGAAGGAAGGCATACTGAGGGATTTTTAACGCTCTTAAAAATCCGACGACTTCGGCCGGGTTTGAACCCGTGATTTTGAGTATAGAAGCTCAGTATGCTACCAACTACGCCACCGAAGCGGCATTTCAAATGTTGTACAAAGGCAGAATGATAAATAAAGTTACTCAGTTAAAACGTTTAGGTAGCCCAATAATAATAATAATTGGCCTGAGTGGTTAACGTTTCCTGTTGTTGTTGTTCTTGTTGTTGTTGAATCATATAGGGGCTTTGTGACATTATGATCATATAGCTTTTTGTGAGTGGAATGTTGTCAAATAACCCGTGTCATTGGGTCTCTTTTTAATTGGGGGTAGGAGGCAGCCCTGGCTTCAAATTAGGTTCTATCCCGGCTTTTGCCTGGAGTAGAAGTGGGAAACCAAGGAAAACCACCTCTAGGACAGCTGCTGTAGGAATCGTATTCATCTCTTCTCAGTTTTGCCTCCCTAGGCTGAGTGTACTGCGTTCCAACCTTCAGACCAGAATAGAATTTTGTGGCGGGGGTGGGAATTGAACATAGAACCTTTGGATCCGCAGTCTGAGATCGTTGAAGGGTGTTGTACAGACAGTTTTATAGATGAAAGATTATATCTCCATAAACAAACATTTAAATGCAATCTTTTGCGAATAGCAAACAGTATAGACTATTTTCCCTTTCAGGCAACCCACACATCTGGGAAGTACAGGGTCTATTGAATTAAGGCTCATAAATCTATTATTAGTAGATAGCCGGGCGTCCTCGCACTGGAACAGCTGTTATGAATTGATTGTTGATATTCATTTGAGGGGCTTGGACATCGTGGTCATTTAACCCCGTTTATTTGGATGTATGTGAAGAAGTTGTCTTATAAGCAGTGTTATTAAGGTGGCTGTAGTAGTGTGTGTATTGGTAATTCAGTTATTTGGAAGGAAGCGGCCATGGCATTAGGTTAGGAACCATCCCAGATTTGGCTGGTTTTGAAGTGGGGGAACCATAGAAAACCACTTGGGCTGTTTCGTAAGGTAGATTTCTATTTATTTATTTATTTCGTCTACATTCACCAGTTTTATTCATAACTTCATTTTTAGTAACAACTTCTTTCTAGTGTTTAACATTTAATTTTTATGTGAACTTCACATTTTATTTTAAATCAAAATTTTGTAAGGATGTCCATTTCACTTTATCATGTTAAACTCTTAAACCATCAACGCTGATGAAGATGTCAATGTCATATCGAATCATGTTCGTTCAAAATAGTTCATTAAACACCATTTCACAGTATTGACGAGGCGGATTACCAATACATATTATGAAAAACCACTTTCAGGATCGCTGAGATGGGAATAGAACCCACATCTTCTCAGTATTGCCTCACGAGGCTGAGTGTACCTCGTTCCTGCCCTCAGACCAGAATTAAATTCCCAGGCACACCTCAGGGATGACAGCCAAGAATGCTAGCCACTACACCACGAGGTGGTCTTAGCCATGCTAAAGTTAAACTGAGGGTATATTAATGGTTGTTAGGCTATACCCTGTTAGGGCAACTCCCGTTGGGATGGGATGCGATGGTCACCTAATGAGAATACCATCAAAACGTACACTCAAAGCCTACTGAGAACGAGAAGTAATTGTCAAAAGGCCTAGAGGTAGACCAAGAGATGGGTGGACGAAGTAGGTACAAAACGACCTGGCCAGAAGGATCTCACAATGGGAAGAGATCATCGAAGAGAAATGGTGCTAAGATACAAATCTGTGGAGGGGAAGTAAAGCCGACAGTCCCATGTCATAGATTTATGGCATGTAAAAGAACCTTCCACTAACTGCAATTGTGTGCAGCTAAATGTGTAGATTAGAATTGATTAACGCTCTTAAAGTTCCAACGTTCGTCGCCAGGTGCTGGTTGCGGTGGCATCTAGTGGCCAAGTACACAGCTAGGTGTCGTTGATAGCATTTGGTAGTAAAAGTAGGAACTACTTGAAATTGATCGCCTAAAGTCCTTACCTGAATTACAAATAACACACACAAATACAGCCATCACAATTAACACCGGTTATCAGACACACCCAAAGGGCACGGGGCTGCATGACTGCGTTGTCGCAGCCCCTAAACTGAGGAACCAACCAACCAACCAACAAATCTATGGAGGAGTTTGATGCTGGAGTGGAGAAATTCAGTTTGTTATTGTTGTTTAAAGGGGCAGAGCAGCGAGGTCATCTGCCTCTGTGAACAAAGATAAATTATACAAATTCGGTGGCGTAGCCGGCATCATGCTGAACTGCTATGCCCAAGATCGCGGGTTCATACCCGACCGAAATCGTTGGATGTTTAGAGCGTTAAAATCTTTCAGTATGCCTTCCTTCGGAGAAGAAGTAAAGCCGGTGGGCTCATGTAATAGATTTGTGACATGTAGAAGAGAAATGGTGGCAAGATACAAACCAATAGAGGGGTAGTGTGTAGCTAAGTTTCTAGGTTATTTGTTTAGAAACGCTCCATCAAGTGCCAACGTTCCCTGCTAGGTGCCAGTGACAGTGTATTCTGGTAGCCAAAGTTGGAACTACTTGAATTTAAACTTTCTGGGTACCTACAGGCGTTCAATTAAAATACCTTACTATGGCCATTGGCTGCAATTCATATATAATATTACAAATTTAGATTAATTTAAAATTTAGAGGTGGAACCCTAAATATGACTTTTTAAACATTGTGTGGTTTGAAGCCATTTTTTCAGTGTTGACTTGGTAAACAAGAGTGTAGTGCTTTTCAGTCGATCAACACGAATGTACCCAACAGAGCTGGGTTATGCCCCAATTCTGAAATAAATTACATGAGATCAACAAATACACCAGGATGACCAGTTTCGATCGTCAAGCGACCATCATCAGATAAGTGTAAGTGTAATGGAAAAGCACTAAACTCTTAAATGCCTTAAATTAGTAAAAGAAAAAGAACTAATAATTATAATAATAAACAAAAATTACGGGGCAAAATCAGAGTTTAAAAACGATGTGATGATGAAGACGCTGCTGCTGTTGATGATGATGTTGGTGAGACTATGTCCTTATCTGCGATAAATAGGCCGACGAAGTTTTAGCCGAAAATTCAAAATTTTCAGACAATCACTTCACTTGGTCCAAATTTATATCTATATAAATAAAGTATATTTAAATGGATATATTTATCTTTATATATATAATTCTTCGACACGTGTGTATGTCACTGAACTCCTCCTAAACGAATGGACCGATTTTGATGAAATTTGGTATGTATATTAGGGTGGGTCCCTGTATGGTTTAGATTCACAATCTGACCCCGTAGGTGGAATGAACACAATTTTAGAACCACAATTTACACATAATTTTAGAACCACAATATACAATCAAAAACAGTCGTCATGGAAACCACTAGCCTTGGCCTTGGTGAAAGCTGATGTCTTTGGACGTTTTGTCTCTGCACATTAGAGCCACCTGGTCGCAACCTGTGCAACTACCGCCATAACATACACTCTGCCTGTGGCGGAAAGTTGTGTTTCATACCAAAGGTGGCAGTGATGTCGAATTCTATTGTTTGTCTCTGCACATTAGAGCGTTCCAAAGTCCCGTATGCGTTCATATACCATTCATCCCTTTGCGACAAAACTTGGGTGAGATGTTGAGCGTACTCCAGGGAAGGTGTTTGGCTTAGTAAATCAATTTTATAATAGATAGCGCACGACTAGATTCAACAAATGAGCGACGACGCGCGAAGCGTTTCAAGAAGGTCCGGTATGCGTTCAAATACCATTCGTCCGATAGCGATGAAACTTGGGTGAGATGTTATGTACACTCCAGGGAAGGCTTCTGGCTTAGTAAATTCATTTGACAATAGGTAGCGCACGAGTAGATTCAACAAATGAGCGAGGACGCGCGAAGCGTTTCAAAGAATTCCGCATAAGTTCATATACCATTCATCGATTGAGATGAAACTTTGATGAGTTATTGTGTACACTTACCTGAAGGTTTCTAATTTAGTAAATCCATTTCACAGGATTTTGCGCACGAGTAGATTCAACAAATGAGCGACGACGTGCGAACCGTTTCAACAAGGTCCCATATAAGTTTATATGCCATTCATCGATTGAGATGAAACTTTGATGAGATATTGTGTACACTTGCCTGAAGGTTTCTAACTTAGTAAATCCATTTCACAGGAGGTTGCGCACGAGGAGATTCAACTAATGAGCGACGACGTGCGAAGCGTTTCAACAAGGTCCCGTATGCGTTCAAATACCATTCGTCCGATCGCGATGAAACGTGCGTGAGATGTTGTGTACACTCCAGGGGGAGGCTTCTAGATAAGTAAATCCATTTTACAATAGGTAGCGCACAAGTAGATTCAGCAAATGAGCGACGACGCGTGAACGTTTAAATAAAGTCCCGTATGCGTTCATATATCATTCATCCGATTGCAATGGCACTAGGGTGAGATATTGTGTACACTTACGTGAGGGTTTCTAACTTAGTAAATCAATTTCACAGGAGGTTGCGCACGAGTACATTCAACAAATGAGCGACGACGCGCGAAGCGTTTCAAAAAGGTCCCGTATGCGTTCAAATACCATTCGTCCGATTACGATGAAACTTGGGTGAGATGTTGTGTACACCCTACGGAAGGGGTCTGGCTTAATAAATCCATTTTGCAATAGGTAGCGCACGAGTAGATTCAACAAATGAGTGACGGCACGCGAATCATTTCAACAAAGTACCGTATGCGTCCATATACCATTTATCCGATTGCGATGAAACGTTGGTGAATTGTTGTGTTCATTTCAGTAAAGGATTCTGGCTTAGTAAATTCATTTTACAATAGGTAGCGCACGAGTAGATTCAACAAATGTGCGATGGCGCGAGAATCGTTTCAACAAAGTCCTGTATTTGTTCATATACCATTTATCCGATTGCAATGAAACTTTGGTGAATTGTTGTGTACACTCCAGGAAAGGTTTCTGGCTTAGTAAATCCAGTTTTTAATAAGTAGCGCACGAGTAGATTCAACAAATGAGCGACGGCGTGCCAATCGTTTCCACAATGTCCCTATGCGGTCATATATCATTCATCCGATTGCGATGAAACCTTGGTGAATCATTGAGTACACTCCAGAGAAGGTTTCAGGCTTAGTAAATCTATTTTACAATAGGTAGCGCATGAGTAGATTCAACAAATGAGTGACGGCATGCGAATTGTTTAAAGAAAATCCCGTATGCGTTCATATGTCATTCATCCGATTCCGATAAAACATTGATGAGTTGTTGTGTACGCACCAGGGAAGGTGTTCAACTTGGTAAATCCATTTTACAAATATTGGTAGCGCACGAGTAGATGTAACAAATGAGTGACGACGCGCGAAGCGTTCCAACAAAATCCCGTATGCGTTCATATACTATTCATCGAATGCGATGAAACTTTGATGTGTACACTTACGTGAAGCTTTCTATCTTAGTAAATCCATTTCACAGTTGGTAGAGCACGAGTAGATTGAACAAATGAGTGACAGCGCACGAATCATTTAAACAAAATCCCGTATGTGTTATATGCCATTCATCCGATTGCGATGAAACTTTGGAGAGTTGTTGTGCACGCTTCCACTAATGTTTCTAGATTAGTTAATTCATTTCACGATAGTTTAGAGGCAGTTAGCAGAAATTGAAAAAAATATTGTGTATCCATAAGCACTTCAAGATACAAAGTTACAACACTTTCTTTGAATGGCAAGACAACGTCTGCCGGGTCAGCTAGTCTTTATATATATAATTCTTCGACACCTGTGTATGTCCCTAAACTCCTCCTAAACGACTGGATCTATTTTGATGAAATTTGGTATGTATATTAGGGTGGGCCCCGTATGGTTTAGATTCACAATCTGACCCCGTAGGTGGAATGAAAGCAATTTTAGACCACAATTTACACACAATTTTAGAACCACAATATACAGTCAAAACAGTCGTCATGGAAACCACTAGCCTTGGCCTTGGTGAAATCTGATGTCATTGGACGGTTGCAACCTGTGCAACTACCGCCATAACATATACTCTGCCCGTGGCGGAAAGTTGTGTTTTATACCAAAGGTGGCAGTGATGTCGAATTCTACTGATTGTCTCTCCACGTTAGAGCGTTTCAAAGTCCCGTATGCGTTCATATACCATTCATCACATTGCGATGAAACTTGGGAGAGATGTTGCGTGTATTTCAGGGAAGGTGTGGGGCTTATTAAATCCATTTTATAATAGATAGCGCACGACTAGATTCAGAAAATGAGCGACGACGCGCGAAGCGTTTCAAGAAGTTCCCGTATGCGTTCAAATACCATTCGTCCGATAGCGATGAAACTTGGGTGAGATATTGAGTGTACTCCAGGGAAGGGGTTTGGCTTAGTAAATCCATTTTATAATAGATAGCGCGCAAGTAGATTCAACAAATGAGCGACGACGCGCGAAGCGTTTCAACAAAATCCCGTATAAGTTTATATACCAATCATCGATTGAGATGAAACTTTGATGAGTTGTTGTTTCCACTTACCTGAAGGTTTCTAATTTAGTAAATCCATTTCGCAGGAGGTTGCGCACGAGTAGATTCAACAAATGAGCGACGACGTGCGAAGCGTTTCAACAAGGTCCCGTATGCGTTCAAATACCATTCGTCCGATCGCGATGAAACGTGCGTGAGATGTTGTGTACACTCCAGTGGGAGGCTTCTAGATCAGTAAATCCATTTTACAATAGGTAGCGCACAAGTAGATTCAGCAAATGAGCGACGACGCGTGAACATTTAAATAAAGTCCCGTATGCGTTCATATATCATTCATCCGATTGCAATGACACTAGAGTGAGATATTGTGTACACTTACGTGAGGGTTTCTAACTTAGTAAATCAATTTCACAGGAGGTTGCGCACAAGTACATTCAACAAATGAGCGACGACGCGCGAAGCGTTTCAAAAAGGTCCCGTATGCGTTCAAATACCATTCGTCCGATTACGATGAAACTTGGGTGAGATGTTGTGTACACCCTACGGAAGGGGTCTGGCTTAATAAATCCATTTTGCAATAGGTAGCGCACGAGTAGATTCAACAAATGAGTGACGGCACGCGAATCATTTCAACAAAGTACCGTATGCGTCTATATACCATTTATCCGATTGCGATGAAACTTTGGTGAATTGTTGTGTTCATTTCAGTAAAGTATTCTGGCTTAGTAAATTCATTTTACAATAGGTAGCGCACGAGTAGATTCAACAAATGTGCGATGGCGCGAGAATCGTTTCAACAAAGTCCTGTATTTGTTCATATACCATTTATCCGATTGCAATGAAACTTTGGTGAATTGTTGTGTACACTCCAGGAAAGGTTTCTGGCTTAGTAAATCTAGTTTTTAATAAGTAGCGCACGAGTAGATTCAACAAATGAGCGACGGCGTGCCAATCGTTTCCACAATGTCCCTATGCGGTCATATATCATTCATCCGATTGCGATGAAACCTTGGTGAATCATTGAGTACACTCCAGAGAAGGTTTCAGGCTTAGTAAATCTATTTTACAATAGGTAGCGCATGAGTAGATTCAACAAATGAGTGACGGCATGCGAATTGTTTAAAGAAAATCCCGTATGCGTTCATATGTCATTCATCCGAATCCGATAAAACATTGATGAGTTGTTGTGTACGCACCAGGGAGGGTGTTCAACTTGGTAAATCCATTTTACAAATATTGGTAGCGCATGAGTAGATGTAACAAATGAGTGACGACGCGCGAAGCGTTCCAACAAAATCCCGTATGCGTTCATATACTATTCATCGATTGCGATGAAACTTTGATGAGTTGTTGTGTACACTTACGTGAAGCTTTCTAACTTAGTAAATCCATTTCACAGTTGGTAGAGCACGAGTAGATTGAACAAATGAGTGACAGCGCACGAATCATTTAAACAAAATCCCGTATGTGTTATATGCCATTCATCCGATTGCGATGAAACTTTGGAGAGTTGTTGTGCACGCTCCCACTAATGTTTCTAGATTAGTTAATTCATTTCACGATAGTTTAGAGGCAGTTAGCAGAAATTGAAAAAAATATTGTGTATCCAAAAGCACTTCAAGATACAAAGTTACAACACTTTCTTTGAATGGCAAGACAACGTCTGCCGGGTCAGCTAGTCTTTATATATATAATTCTTCGACACCTGTGTATGTCACTAAACTCCTGCTAAATGACTGGATCTATTTTGATGAAATTTGGTATGTATATTAGGGTGGGCCCCGTATGGTTTAGATTCACAATCTGACCCCGTAGGTGGAATGAACGCAATTTTAGACCACAATTTACACACAATTTTAGAACCACAATATACAGTCAAAACAGTCGTCATGGAAACCACTAGCCTTGGCCTTGGTGAAATCTGATGTCATTGGACGGTTGCAACCTGTGCAACTACCGCCATAACATATACTCTGCCCGTGGCGGAAAGTTGTGTTTTATACCAAAGGTGGCAGTGATGTCGAATTCTACTGATTGTCTCTCCACGTTAGAGCGTTTCAAAGTCCCGTATGCGTTCATATACCATTCATCACATTGCGATGAAACTTGGGAGAGATGTTGCGTGTATTTCAGGGAAGGTGTGTGGCTTATTAAATCCATTTTATAATAGATAGCGCACGACTAGATTCAGAAAATGAGCGACGACGCGCGAAGCGTTTCAAGAAGTTCCCGTATGCGTTCAAATACCATTCGTCCGATAGCGATGAAACTTGGGTGAGATATTGAGTGTACTCCAGGGAAGGGGTTTGGCTTAGTAAATCCATTTTATAATAGATAGCGCGCAAGTAGATTCAACAAATGAGCGACGACGCGCGAAGCGTTTCAACAAAATCCCGTATAAGTTTATATACCAATCATCGATTGAGATGAAACTTTGATGAGTTGTTGTTTCCACTTACCTGAAGGTTTCTAATTTAGTAAATCCATTTCGCAGGAGGTTGCGCACGAGTAGATTCAACAAATGAGCGACGACGTGCGAAGCGTTTCAACAAGGTCCCGTATGCGTTCAAATACCATTCGTCCGATCGCGATGAAACGTGCGTGAGATGTTGTGTACACTCCAGTGGGAGGCTTCTAGATCAGTAAATCCATTTTACAATAGGTAGCGCACAAGTAGATTCAGCAAATGAGCGACGACGCGTGAACATTTAAATAAAGTCCCGTATGCGTTCATATATCATTCATCCGATTGCAATGACACTAGGGTGAGATATTGTGTACACTTACGTGAGGGTTTCTAACTTAGTAAATCAATTTCACAGGAGGTTGCGCACAAGTACATTCAACAAATGAGCGACGACGCGCGAAGCGTTTCAAAAAGGTCCCGTATGCGTTCAAATACCATTCGTCCGATTACGATGAAACTTGGGTGAGATGTTGTGTACACCCTACGGAAGGGGTCTGGCTTAATAAATCCATTTTGCAATAGGTAGCGCACGAGTAGATTCAACAAATGAGTGACGGCACGCGAATCATTTCAACAAAGTACCGTATGCGTCTATATACCATTTATCCGATTGCGATGAAACTTTGGTGAATTGTTGTGTTCATTTCAGTAAAGTATTCTGGCTTAGTAAATTCATTTTACAATAGGTAGCGCACGAGTAGATTCAACAAATGTGCGATGGCGCGAGAATCGTTTCAACAAAGTCCTGTATTTGTTCATATACCATTTATCCGATTGCAATGAAACTTTGGTGAATTGTTGTGTACACTCCAGGAAAGGTTTCTGGCTTAGTAAATCTAGTTTTTAATAAGTAGCGCACGAGTAGATTCAACAAATGAGCGACGGCGTGCCAATCGTTTCCACAATGTCCCTATGCGGTCATATATCATTCATCCGATTGCGATGAAACCTTGGTGAATCATTGAGTACACTCCAGAGAAGGTTTCAGGCTTAGTAAATCTATTTTACAATAGGTAGCGCATGAGTAGATTCAACAAATGAGTGACGGCATGCGAATTGTTTAAAGAAAATCCCGTATGCGTTCATATGTCATTCATCCGAATCCGATAAAACATTGATGAGTTGTTGTGTACGCACCAGGGAAGGTGTTCAACTTGGTAAATCCATTTTACAAATATTGGTAGCGCATGAGTAGATGTAACAAATGAGTGACGACGCGCGAAGCGTTCCAACAAAATCCCGTATGCGTTCATATACTATTCATCGATTGCGATGAAACTTTGATGAGTTGTTGTGTACACTTACGTGAAGCTTTCTAACTTAGTAAATCCATTTCACAGTTGGTAGAGCACGAGTAGATTGAACAAATGAGTGACAGCGCACGAATCATTTAAACAAAATCCCGTATGTGTTATATGCCATTCATCCGATTGCGATGAAACTTTGGAGAGTTGTTGTGCACGCTTCCACTAATGTTTCTAGATTAGTTAATTCATTTCACGATAGTTTAGAGGCAGTTAGCAGAAATTGAAAAAAATATTGTGTATCCAAAAGCACTTCAAGATACAAAGTTACAACACTTTCTTTGAATGGCAAGACAACGTCTGCCGGGTCAGCTAGTCTTTATATATATAATTCTTCGACACCTGTGTATGTCACTAAACTCCTGCTAAACGACTGGATCTATTTTGATGAAATTTGGTATGTATATTAGGGTGGGCCCCGTATGGTTTAGATTCACAATCTGACCCCGTAGGTGGAATGAACGCAATTTTAGACCACAATATACAGTCAAAACAGTCGTCATGGAAACCACTAGCCTTGGCCTTGGTGAAATCTGATGTCATTGGACGGTTGCAACCTGTGCAACTACCGCCATAACATATACTCTGCCCGTGGCGGAAAGTTGTGTTTTATACCAAAGGTGGCAGTGATGTCGAATTCTACTGATTGCCTCTCCACGTTAGAGCGTTTCAAAGTCACGTATGCGTTCATATACCATTCATCACATTGCGATGAAACTTGGGAGAGATGTTGCGTGTATTTCAGGGAAGGTGTGTGGCTTATTAAATCCATTTTATAATAGATAGCGCACGACTAGATTCAGAAAATGAGCGACGACGCGCGAAGCGTTTCAAGAAGTTCCCGTATGCGTTCAAATACCATTCGTCCGATAGCGATGAAACTTGGGTGAGATATTGAGTGTACTCCAGGGAAGGGGTTTGGCTTAGTAAATCCATTTTATAATAGATAGCGCGCAAGTAGATTCAACAAATGAGCGACGACGCGCGAAGCGTTTCAACAAAATCCCGTATAAGTTTATATACCAATCATCGATTGAGATGAAACTTTGATGAGTTGTTGTTTCCACTTACCTGAAGGTTTCTAATTTAGTAAATCCATTTCGCAGGAGGTTGCGCACGAGTAGATTCAACAAATGAGCGACGACGTGCGAAGCGTTTCAACAAGGTCCCGTATGCGTTCAAATACCATTCGTCCGATCGCGATGAAACGTGCGTGAGATGTTGTGTACACTCCAGTGGGAGGCTTCTAGATCAGTAAATCCATTTTACAATAGGTAGCGCACAAGTAGATTCAGCAAATGAGCGACACGCGAATCATTTCAACAAAATACCGTATGCGTCCATATACCATATATCCGATTGCGATGAAACGTTGGTGAATTGTTGTGTACATTTCTGTAAAGGATTCTGGCTTAGTAAATTCATTTTACAATAGGTAGCGCACGAGTAGATTTAACAAATGTGCGATGGCGCGGGAATCGTTTCAACAATGTTCTGTATGTGTTCTTATACCATTTATCTGATTGCGATGAAACTTTGGTGAATTGTTGCATACACTCCAGGAAAGGTTTCAGGCTTAGTAAATCCAGTTTTTAATAAGTAGCGCACGAGTAGATTCAACAAATGAGCGACGGCGTGCGAATCGTTTCCAAAATGTCCCGTATGCGGTCATATATCATTCATCCGATTGCGATGAAACCTTGGTGAATCATTGAGTACACTCCAGAGAAGGTTTCAGGCTTAGTAAATCTATTTTACAATAGGTAGCGCATGAGTAGATTCAACAAATGAGTGACGGCATGCGAATTGTTTAAAGAAAATCCCGTATGCGTTCATATGTCATTCATCCGAATCCGATAAAACATTGATGAGTTGTTGTGTACGCACCAGGGAAGGTGTTCAACTTGGTAAATCCATTTTACAAATATTGGTAGCGCATGAGTAGATGTAACAAATGAGTGACGACGCGCGAAGCGTTCCAACAAAATCCCGTATGCGTTCATATACTATTCATCGATTGCGATGAAACTTTGATGAGTTGTTGTGTACACTTACGTGAAGCTTTCTAACTTAGTAAATCCATTTCACAGTTGGTAGAGCACGAGTAGATTGAACAAATGAGTGACAGCGCACGAATCATTTAAACAAAATCCCGTATGTGTTATATGCCATTCATCCGATTGCGATGAAACTTTGGAGAGTTGTTGTGCACGCTCCCACTAATGTTTCTAGATTAGTTAATTCATTTCACGATAGTTTAGAGGCAGTTAGCAGAAATTGAAAAAAATATTGTGTATCCAAAAGCACTTCAAGATACAAAGTTACAACACTTTCTTTGAATGGCAAGACAACGTCTGCCGGGTCAGCTAGTCTTTATATATATAATTCTTCGACACCTGTGTATGTCACTAAACTCCTGCTAAACGACTGGATCTATTTTGATGAAATTTGGTATGTATATTAGGGTGGGCCCCGTATGGTTTAGATTCACAATCTGACCCCGTAGGTGGAATGAACGCAATTTTAGACCACAATTTACACACAATTTTAGAACCACAATATACAGTCAAAACAGTCGTCATGGAAACCACTAGCCTTGGCCTTGGTGAAATCTGATGTCATTGGACGGTTGCAACCTGTGCAACTACCGCCATAACATATACTCTGCCCGTGGCGGAAAGTTGTGTTTTATACCAAAGGTGGCAGTGATGTCGAATTCTACTGATTGCCTCTCCACGTTAGAGCGTTTCAAAGTCACGTATGCGTTCATATACCATTCATCACATTGCGATGAAACTTGGGAGAGATGTTGCGTGTATTTCAGGGAAGGTGTGTGGCTTATTAAATCCATTTTATAATAGATAGCGCACGACTAGATTCAGAAAATGAGCGACGACGCGCGAAGCGTTTCAAGAAGTTCCCGTATGCGTTCAAATACCATTCGTCCGATAGCGATGAAACTTGGGTGAGATATTGAGTGTACTCCAGGGAAGGGGTTTGGCTTAGTAAATCCATTTTATAATAGATAGCGCGCAAGTAGATTCAACAAATGAGCGACGACGCGCGAAGCGTTTCAACAAAATCCCGTATAAGTTTATATACCAATCATCGATTGAGATGAAACTTTGATGAGTTGTTGTTTCCACTTACCTGAAGGTTTCTAATTTAGTAAATCCATTTCGCAGGAGGTTGCGCACGAGTAGATTCAACAAATGAGCGACGACGTGCGAAGCGTTTCAACAAGGTCCCGTATGCGTTCAAATACCATTCGTCCGATCGCGATGAAACGTGCGTGAGATGTTGTGTACACTCCAGTGGGAGGCTTCTAGATCAGTAAATCCATTTTACAATAGGTAGCGCACAAGTAGATTCAGCAAATGAGCGACACGCGAATCATTTCAACAAAATACCGTATGCGTCCATATACCATATATCCGATTGCGATGAAACGTTGGTGAATTGTTGTGTACATTTCTGTAAAGGATTCTGGCTTAGTAAATTCATTTTACAATAGGTAGCGCACGAGTAGATTTAAAAAATGTGCGATGGCGCGGGAATCGTTTCAACAATGTTCTGTATGTGTTCTTATACCATTTATCTGATTGCGATGAAACTTTGGTGAATTGTTGCATACACTCCAGGAAAGGTTTCAGGCTTAGTAAATCCAGTTTTTAATAAGTAGCGCACGAGTAGATTCAACAAATGAGCGACGGCGTGCGAATCGTTTCCAAAATGTCCCGTATGCGGTCATATATCATTCATCCGATTGCGATGAAACCTTGGTGAATCATTGAGTACACTCCAGAGAAGGTTTCAGGCTTAGTAAATCTATTTTACAATAGGTAGCGCATGAGTAGATTCAACAAATGAGTGACAGCATGCGAATCGTTTAAAGTCAATCCCGTATGCGGTCATATGACATTCATCCGATTCCGATGAAACATTGATGAGTTGTAGTGTACACGCCAGGGAAGGTGTTCAACTTGGTAAATCTATTTTACAATATTGGTAGCGCACGAGTAGATGTAACAAATGAGTGACGACGCGCGAAGCGTTCCAACAAAATCCCGTATGCGTTCATATACTATTCATCGATTGCGATGAAACTTTGATGAGTTGTTATCTATACTTACGTGAAGCTTTTTAACTTAGTAAATCCATTTCAGAGTTGGTAGAGCACGAGTAGATTCAACAAATGAGTGACAGCGCATGAATCATTTAAACAAAATCCCGTATGCGTTATATGCCATTTATCCGATTACGATGAAACTTTGGAGAGTTGTTGTGCACGCTCCCACGAATGTTTCCAGATAAGTTAATTCATTTCACGATAGTTTAGAGGCAGTTAACAGAAATTGAAAAAATATTGTGCATCCAAAAGCACTTCAAGATACAAAGTTACAACACTTTCTTCGATTGGCAGGACAACGTGTGCCGGGTTAGCTAGTATATATACAGTATATATATTTATTTATTTATTTATATATTTAAATTTATAAATTATATATTTATATAGATATAAATTTGGACCAGTGAAGTGATTGCATTGCGGAGAATATTTATTTCAACCGTGATTTATGTAATAATCAACACGCGCTACTTTGAAGGAAGGAAACATGTAGTTTTACGTGACCGTTAACCCAAGAATAGTAGCGTTCGTCTCCGCGACGAAAACGGGATACACTTCTGCTTCCCCCACTTCTCCCTTTTGTCCAATCTCCACCAGTGTTTGGCAGCCCTAAAATACAAAGCAAATTAGCCACAATAAAAATAAGAAAAACACAAAAAATCAAAAATAGTCAAAATCCATAAAACCCCAAAAAATCAAAATTGGTCGAAATTTGCCCATGAAGCGCAAAAAGTGAAAAACAAACAAAAAAAATACCAAAATATAAAAAATACAAAAAATCAAATTAGTCAAAATACCAAAAAACAATCAGAATTAGTAAAAAAAAGCTCTAAATCACAACAAATAGTCAAAATCCAAAACGAGAAAAATTACAATGAGTCAAAATTAGTAAAAACCAGGTCAAAAAATTCCAAATAAATAAATAAATAAATAAAAAATTAGTCAAAATCCGAAGATATAAATCACAATTAGTCAAAATTAGTGAAAACAAGCTCAACAATTCCAAACAAATAAATAAATAATTAGTCAAAATCCTAAAAGGAAAAATCACAATTAGTCAAAATAAATTAAAACCAGCTCAAAAATTCCAAATAAATAAATAAATAAATAAATAAATTGTCAAAATCCAAAGAAGAAATTAACAAAATTATACAAAAACTGTCGCCATTCTGCTAGCCTAGCGAGTGAAATTAAATTTGACGAAAGTGGTATTTATTATCAGTTTCTAGAATCATACTGTAGTCGTCACCAATGCGAAGCGCTACCGATAACAACGTTGCAATATTAGCGCTACCGTTCCTGGGTTAATGTCACGATCTTAAGCCATTTTTACGTGGAATGCGAACCATAGAACTTGATATTTCACTTGCTAAATCTCACATGCATTGCTCGTGAGTTAGTAAGTGGCAAGCAGCTTGACCACTGCACCATCACGCCCTGCCTTACGCATTACTTTCGCCACACGAGTATAAATTATTTGTAATTCTCCATATTGATTGCAGTTGACAGACGAGTTGAACTCACCAACCATTAATTATTTATGTATCTGCAGGAAGACTGCCGTTAAGGTTTGAGCTGAACTTAAATTGTTATTGCTTCAGTGATTCACGAGGATGTTGTCAAATTTTCAGAGGGATGGAGTGCACTAATGGGAAAGTCCAGGTCCAACGATGTCTCCACGATAAATTCTTAAACGTATCCACACAGCCACACGCGAAGCTGTATCTTCCCTTGAGTCCCTGTTTTATTGCCATTTCTCCTCTAACGGTTTGACTGCGTGCGGTCTTCTGAACCCTGCCGTTATATGAAATGATCCAATAAAAGGGCTAAAGGGAAGTAGAGTTAGTGACAGGCCTCGAAAATGTCATTGAGATGTAAAAATGATTTGTGGTCTCCTCATGGCGTAAACTTTGTGAGTTTATAATATTCCCTGAATGTTATTAGAAAAGAGACAAAATAGAAGATGCGAATAACCTTTATTGGTCTTCACAATAACCATCAACCACTCTTTATTCTTGATAGTGTTCATAAACGTTCTGGAAACTGTCAGCAAAGTCACCTTTTATAGGCTCGTGGTAAGTATTGAGACTCCGGATCGAAGGTCGTGCCTTCGATGCCCGAAACTGAATTCTTGTCTGATTGTGAGGGTTGGAATGGAGTACACTGATCCTGGTGAGAGATGGGTTCATTTCCCACCTCAGCTCTCATAGAAGTGACTTCTCCGTGGTTTCCCATTTCTACTACAGGCAAATGTCGGGATGGTTCCTAACTTAAGACCACGGCCGCCTCCTTCACAATCGTAGCCTCAATAGCAAATACACACACTATCACAGACATCACAATGACACATATTCCACACACACTCCCAAGTACACGTGGCTAAATGACCATGATGTCACAAATTAATTAATCAACAACAACAACAACAACAACAACAAAATGTCAGAAAGGTCTCTTTAGGAGTCGTTGTCAGAACGCTGTCACACGTTCACAAAACGTGAGCATTTCGTGATACTCTTCGCCGATCTCGTGAGAGCAAGTGTCGCAGTCTCTCGCTCATACAGTAATATGGGATTCTGCTTGTCGACCACCAACTCGAACGTACCTCATCTTCAGTCATTCCCTTACTTCGGCGAAAACGTTTGATCCAGTCATAAACACTCTGTCTGCTCAGTACATTTACACCAACATTTCACGCGTCTCCATCGCTGTTTTGTTCAATTTGTAACAGAACGAACTCTTCACTCAGTCCTTCATTTCAGTGCGACAGTAACTAAGGCCGACTGCCCACTGCCTCCAGATAGCCAGATATAAATTTATGTTCGACGATGTCAAAATGTAAATATTATATGTCAGAAAACTGTATCATAATGAGGGTCATTATAGTACTATTCTTCATTATGAAACAGTTTCTCCAGCCAATCAGAGCTCATTGATTGACCAATTAGGTAAGGATAGCTTCGCGCATGCGCTCAAAATCCAACATGTCGGACATGAATTACATGATTTGAAAGTTCAAATTGGATATCGGATCAACCATTCTAGTTACAATCCCAAACACAAAGTCAAAATCAGCACGAATGTTTACGGTAACAAGAAAATACTATGACATAGGAAAGAAATTTATGAATCTACGTCCAGAAGTTAGCAACACAGCATCCTTCTATATAAATTAGCGACATGGAAAGTGCACCGCCCCATATGTTCGCGTAAATAAACTGGCAAATATGAGACAAGAAATAGCACATTGCATCCTTCTATATAAATTAGCGACATGGAAAGTGCACCACCCCATATGTTCGCGTAAATAAACTGGCAAATATGAGACAAGAAATAGCACTGTACCTTAATATCCCCAACTCCAATTTGTACATAGCGCATTGTTTTCAAACGACTTTGGTGACAATATTAGTGAATGCTAGTTCTGATCGGTACTAGATATCATGCAGGCTGTAAGCATTAGCATTGCCAAGCAAAGTAAATGGTCTCTGCTTTCGAAATTCTTTGACCCACGCATGCGCTCTGTTCAGTCAGCAAACCACCCAGCGCGCTCTGTTCACTAACTGAAGTTACTGAATCCCACATATATTTATGAATATTTATGTTAAAACATATAATAAAGTTATAATTATCGTCGAACATGAACAGTCGTATGCAACTCGCATATACTGGTAATTAAGACACTCGTATGAAAAATTAGGCTCGTTGCATAATGTATTGCAGCTGACTGGCCATGAAAAGCCTTACAATATCTATCAATCTAAACAAAACCTATTTACAGATACACCTTCTTACATGGTATCTATCGCATTGTTCCTCACAGAGCTCGCACTTGCAGTCTTCACTTGAATTATGAATTGTTTAATTTTACAGACTTAACGATGGAATCCGTGAACCGCGAAACGTGTAATTAAATGTCTTAATTCATAATTTGGCTTTACCCAGTCGTCCGTTAACATTGCGTCAGTTGAATAAAAATCATTCCAAATGTCGTTCTCCAGATATTACTCATTTGACGAATCCTTGCCGGTGGTAGATATATGAACTACAAACTGTCAACTGTGTGACGGAATCTGTTAACCCGGAGATATTGGTACAGTCTGCATTATATGGCAATGAATCATTGTGGCACTAGCATTGCGAATGGTCAGTTGAGTATATCAAAAAGTGTTATGGGAATAGCTTTAAGGGATTCATACACTTAACGGAAAAGTAGTGTATTGTTACAGTAGAATTGCTATTATTAGTTTTATATGTTTGTATATTAGAACCAGCAACAGAATTGCACACAATTTTCTAGTGTCGATAACACTTGTCTTCCCTCTTGCCTCACGCCATCCCTGACATGCCGACAATCAGATGTAAACAGTCGACAAGGCACTCCAGAACGGCAAAGACTCATCAAACGGGTAATAGATATGTGTACACATGACCACCTGACCCATGTTGCCTTTGATATATCGCACCATTGATTCATCGTATCTTTTAGACACATCATCCATTAGGGTCTTTTGTAAAACGAGGTAGGATTAAAAAATTCGGTGACTTGATGTATAGTCGGAGTTATCTTAATTTTTTGTGTAGAGGCTAGCATTTTTGGCTGTCCAGGTTCGATTCTCGGCTCTGCCAAGAAATTTTATTCCAATCTGAGGCCTGGAATGGGGTAAAACTATAAAGAGATGGGTTCGATTCTCACCTCAGCCATTTTGAAAGTGGTTTTCCGTAGTTTCCTACTTCTAATCGAGGAAAATGCCCGGGTAGTTCATAAATTGAAGGCAACAATGGACATAACCCTGATCATGCCTTCGTGGAATTATTCTTTTGGTTGAATTTGTATGTTTCTATTATTGATTAAATCATGCGTCAGTTGGATTACTCTTTTGGTTAAATTTGTATTTTCTTCTTGTTGACTAAATCATGCGTTAGTGGAATAAATATTTTGGTTGAATTTGTATTTTTTCTTGTTGACTAAATCGTGGGTTAGTGGAATAAATATTTTGGTTGAATTTGTATTTTCCTCTTGTTGACTAAATCGTGCGTTAGTGGAATAAATATTTTGGTTGAATTTGTATTTTCCTCTTGTTGACTAAATCATGCGCTAGTGGAATAAATATTTTGGTTGAATTTGTATTTTCCTCTTGTTGATTAAATCGTGGCTAGTGGAATAAATATTTTGGTTGAATGTATTTTTCTCTTGTTGATTAAATCGTGCGCTAGTGGAATAAATATTTTGGTTGAATTTGTATTTTCCTCTTGTTGATTAAATCGTGGCTAGTGGAATAAATATTTTGGTTGAATGTATTTTTCTCTTGTTGATTAAATCGTGCGCTAGTGGAATAATTATTTTGGTTGAATTTGTATTTTCCTCTTGTTGATTAAATCATGCGCTAGTGGAATAAATATTTTGGTTGAATGTATTTTCCTCTTGTTGATTAAATCATGCGCTAGTGGAATAAATATTTTGGTTGAATGTATTTTCCTCTTGTTGATTAAATCATGCGCTAGTGGAATAAATATTTTGGTTGAATGTATTTTCCTCTTGTTGATTAAATCATGCGCTAGTGGAATAAATATTTTGGTTGAATTTGTATTTTCCTCTTGTTCATTAAATCATGCGCTAGTGGAATAAATATTTTGGTTGAATGTATTTTCCTCTTGTTGATTAAATCGTGCGCTAGTGGAATAAATATTTTGGTGGAATGTATTTTCCTCTTGTTGATTAAATCATGCGTTAGTGGAATAATTATTTTGGTTGAATTTGTATTTTCCTCATGTTGATTAAATCGTGCGCTAGTGGAATAAATATTTTGGTGGAATGTATTTTCCTCTTGTTGATTAAATCGTGTGCTAGTGGAATAATTATTTTGGTTGAATGTATTTTCCTCTTGTTGATTAAATCGTGCGCTAGTGGAATAAATATTTTGGTGGAATGTATTTTCCTCTTGTTGATTAAATCATGCGTTAGTGGAATAATTATTTTGGTTGAATGTATTTTCCTCTTGTTGATTAAATCATGCGCTAGTGGAATAAATATTTTGGTTGAATGTATTTTCCTCTTGTTGATTAAATCATGCGCTAGTGGAATAAATATTTTGGTTGAATGTATTTTCCTCTTGTTGATTAAATCATGCGCTAGTGGAATAAATATTTTGGTTGAATGTATTTTCCTCTTGTTGATTAAATCGTGCGCTAGTGGAATAAATATTTTGGTGGAATGTATTTTCCTCTTGTTGATTAAATCGTGCGCTAGTGGAATAATTATTTTGGTTGAATGTATTTTCCTCTTGTTGATTAAATCATGCGCTAGTGGAATAAATATTTTGGTGGAATGTATTTTCCTCTTGTTGATTAAATCATGCGCTAGTGGAATAAATATTTTGGTTGAATGTATTTTCCTCTTGTTGATTAAATCGTGCGCTAGTGGAATAAATATTTTGGTTGAATGTATTTTCCTCTTGTTGATTAAATCGTGCGCTAGTGGAATAAATATTTTGGTTGAATGTATTTTCCTCTTGTTGATTAAATCATGCGCTAGTGGAATAAATATTTTGGTTGAATGTATTTTCCTCTTGTTGATTAAATCATGCGCTAGTGGAATAAATATTTTGGTTGAATTTGTATTTTCCTCTTGTTGATTAAATCATGCGCTAGTGGAATAATTATTTTGCTTGAATGTGTGTGTTTCTTTCATTGATTAAATCATACGTAAGTGAAATTATTGTTTTCCATGAATTTATATGTTACTCTTATTGAAAACACCTCGCTGTTAGCTTATTTTACAGAACGCTACCAAAGTTCCAGCTACCCAATCAATATCCACAGGTCCCTGATTTACAACACACTTGCTGAAAAATTCCGCTCGCCTGCTATGTTGAAGTGGCGTCAATTATTAAATTAAAGAGTGCGCTCGGGCTCCACAGAGTAGCTGGACTGAAGAGCAAGCCCAGCTTCATAACTAAGCCCTAACGATCGATTTACTTCAATTAAAGGTAATGAAGGTTTAGTGTTGTCGGATCCACTTACCGAAATTTTACGATTCCCAAGTTCAAATTCAACGCCTATACACGCTGATTCAAAATCTGTTAAACTACCGTTTGTTTCGTTAAACTACTAGTCCTTGCATCATCAAACACATCCTTCCGATGATAGTAGGGAAGTATAACTTCAAGAGTCAAATGATGTAAAAATATTATTGTATGACTATGCCTTTCATAAATTTTGTTCAAGGATTATACATATTTCTAAGAAGACACAGATATATTAGCTAGCAGAAACAAACTTGCCATGACTATTTTTATCCAATTTTGAATATTTGTCCATTCTTTGAGCTGTTCTCTGCCATTTTCCTCATATCTCCTATGTTTATAAGACATTTTATCGTTTATTACCTGAAATGTGTGGTATACCCCACATAAATATTGATTCTCAGCCATTCGTACATCTGTTAAATAAACGTCACTATTAAATTTTTATTCTTCGCAATTAAAATATTTTTTTAAAATATTTTCTAAGACTAATAACCACTATTGACTAAACGGTTCGTCGTCACGCGCGCCGTTTCACCACATAGTTTGTAATGATATTATATTGCAGGTTACTATGAGGACCAGTTGTCCGGAGGCCAGGAGGTGTGACGACATATGCTATGTTGGTAATGTTTTGTGATGTTGGTAGTTACAGGTTACTACGCGGACAAGTTGCCCGTGGGCCAGAAGGTGTAACAATGTGTCTTATGCTCATAATATTTGTGATTGATATTACAAATTTCATTCGGTGAACACAACATAATCCCATTTCTGGACGGGTGAAACAATACCTTAAAAATTACATGAGATGTAATTATAAAAAAAATACGAGCCTTGCAGTAGTCGCATATGATGATTGTGTAACATGTGACATGTTATCTCTTGTTAACAGTGAACTCTGTTGGTCATTGAAATAACTACTTGTAAAACTGCAGTGCCAAATCCTGACCGGTTTTCAGCAAATATGAATGAATATTTTCACACCAAACAACAACTTGAAGAATATCTTTAATGGGGCCTCCAGACCTTGAAGTAATTTTGTATATGATATAGATTTCACAAAGCCACATGGCCGACAGTACCTTGAGTGCTTACATTAAATAAGAATTTTTATTCTTCGCAATTAAAATATATTTTTTTAAATATTTTCTAAGACTAATAACCACTATTGACTGAACGGTTCGTCGTCACGCGCGCCGTTTCACCACATAGTTTGTAATGATATTATATTGCAGGTTATTATGAGGACCAGTTGTCCGGAGGCCAGGAGGTGTGACGACATATGCTATGTTGGTAATGTTTTGTGATGTTGGTAGTTACCGGTTACTACGCGGACAAGTTGCAAAAGTATGAAGATTTAATAAATCATAATTGTTTTCAGCAAATATGATATAATGAATATTTTCACACTAAAGAACGACGATTTGAAGATGATTTATTGTAGGAATATCTCTATATCACTACCTGTTCTCCTGTGATAGTCTATAGAACCTTTCACTTGACAGTTTGTAGTTTGGGCTCTTCCATTCATTGGTCCTCATTACTTCTGTTTGGAAGCAACCATCAGGTATCTGCTGGCTGGGCTTTCAGTCTCTTTTCTTCAAGGACTGCGGTTAGTTAGTTAGTTAGTTAATTATTGATTGTTGTTTTAAGGGGCGGAACTACGAGGTCATCTTCCCCAAAGGACAGCGGTTGGTACGTCAGTGTCTGGTACAGTGTGTAACTACGGGAGGTGATTAGGGGCAGGAGCGGATCTAGGGGAGGGCGAGGAGGGCGATCGCCCAGGGCCCCGCGGTCCGGGAGGCCCCGCGCCATGGATGTTTAGCCTACTTTTCACATTTTGCAAAAATGAGGAAAAAGTAGACTTATGAGATCGATCCGGAAAAATGTGTGTCTGTCTGTCTGTCTGTCTGTCTGGCTGTGTGTGTGTGTCCCCCCCCCTCCCCTATCGACTCCTAAACGGCTGCAGCAATCAAAACCAAATTTAGTATGTGTAAAGATGTGCACCGGAATATCTCAGGTCCATATTTGAAAATGATGGCAGTGCTACCAACT
Source organism: Meconema thalassinum (assembly GCA_946902985.2). Taxonomy (NCBI): domain Eukaryota; kingdom Metazoa; phylum Arthropoda; class Insecta; order Orthoptera; family Tettigoniidae; genus Meconema; species Meconema thalassinum. The sequence goes on from OX336390.1 coordinate 307,104,009, forward strand.
GCTGAAAAAACGCACTAGAAATTTGAGCTCCATGTTGGATATCTTGCAAGGTATGCTTGGGAGCTATTCCAAAATTGGCACACATGTAGATAATACTATTTCAGTTTAATTTCCAGGAGGCCATACATGGCAGTGTTGCCAAAATAATTGTAAGCCTTCTGATAAGTCCAATGTTTAAATGCATATAACTTCTACACTATCAATTGGATTTCAACCAAATATTGTATGTAAAATGTGTACATAAACAGATATGACTGAGTGTATTCTTAAGAGCCACCAGGGCTGCCAACTGTTAATAATTGCTCTCTCTATTTTTTAAATCCAAATACCGATATATCGGAAAGTATGCAAGCCGACAGATTTAAACTATGCACACGTATAATCTGACATTTTAGATTAATTTGGAGTAACTTATATACGTCAGTTCTACCAACATGATTATAAGCCTGCTGATAGTACCAATTTTTAAATACATGTAACTTCTATACTATCAGTTGGATTTCAACCAAATTTCGTACGTGCAATGTGTAACAAAACAGATATGACTATAAGTATTGTTAAGAGCAATCAGGGCTACCAACTGTTAATAAATGCTGTCTATATTATTTTTACCTTAATATCAATATATCAGAAAGTATGCAAGCCAACAGCTCTATACTTTGCACACGTATAGCACCTGACAATCTAGATTAATTTGGAGTAATTAATATAAGTCAGTGCTGCCAACATGATTCTATGCCTGCTGATAAGACCAATTTTTAAATACATGTAACTTCTATACTTACAAATGGATTTCATCCGAAATTGGCACAACAAGATATCATAATATTTCAGATTATTTCTGACAAGCACACACATGACATTGTTGCCAACATGCTTTTACGCGTGCTGATAGATCCAGTGTCTAACTGCATGTAACGTCCAATGGACTTCAACCAAATTTTGTATTCTGTACCGTACCTTAAGAGATGGAACTAAGAATATATTCAGTCACCAGGGCTGCCAACTGTAGTGCTCTATTAGGCTACATTATACCAGGTATATTTTGAAATAATTAGATATTTCGATATTACCAACTTAATTTCGTCATTATTCTAGATAGGTTCATATACTGTAGAATAATCATTGGCATGAAAAGTAGGAACTTCTTGTTTTCATACTAATTTATAATTCATATTCCTTCTTTCAGTGCAGCTATGACCTTCCGTGACCCTGGGCCCCGCAAGGTCAGGATCCGCCACTGTTAGGGGAATCAGTCCCCCCCAAGAGCGCTCCCCCCCTCAAAAATGAAAAAACAAACTCCTGACAAAAACAGAAAGCAAAAATCAAAAACAAAAGCAGAAAACAACCACAAAAACAAAAAAGCAAATTCAAAAACAAAATCAAAAACAGAAAACGAACACAAAACTAAAGACTAAAAACACGAAGCAGAAAGCACTATTCAAAAACAAAATCAAAAACAGAAAACGAATACAAAACTAAAGACTAAAAACACGAAGCTGAAAGCACAATTCAAAAACAAAAGCAAAATGAGAAGAACACAAAACCAAACACAAATCAAAAAGCAAAAATTCAAAAGCAAAAACAGAAAAACACAAAACAAAAAACAAAAAACCAAATCAAAAAGCAAAATTCAAAAACAAAAGCAGAAGCAGAAAACGAAAACATAACGAAAAACAAAAATCTTAAATATAAAAGCAAAATTCAAAAATAAAAGCAGAAAACAAACACAAAACAAAACCCAAAGCAAAAGAATAGTAGGAAACAACAACACAAAACCAAAAACGCAATTAGTTCAGATTTGACTCCGCTCATCCCCCTTCAGAATCAAATCCCAGTTACGCCACTGCTCTGGCAGTCAAAAGGTTGGCATGATGTCTTCCAGGAAGCAGTTTCATTTGTCATAGGCCTAATGTATGCTATTCGGTTTCCTGTGCATTTTGAGACCTGTAGGATCCGTTTCAAGAACCTAGCCTTTATGTTCTCTATTCCTTTCATGTTTGCAACAATTAGTTTATGCCATATTAGTTGTATCCCGTGTGGAGCTACCACGGCAACTTGGAGCTTGAATAGTGCCATTGCAGTGCTCGTTGAGAGCTTCTGTGGCTTGGGGATTTCATACATCGCTTTGGTTGCTGCTGGTCCCTTTTCTTTAACGTGCACTGTGAAGGTTGCGCATGTGGTCTGCAGTGGAATGCCTTGCAGGTTACTGGAGTGGTTTTTACATTTAAAATATAGTCATATGGTAATAACGCGTATGTGTGTCAGGAGATTCTTTATTCCTTGATTCCACGTTTGTAAAAAAGAAAGGCACATCGTTATTTGAGTTCCAATGCATGATTTTATGTACTGTTCGTATCAATTTTGGTTGGCATAAAGATGTGGATTAATGAAATTCAGTTAAGTATTTTTAGCCTATTTTCATTTATGAAAAAATAGGCTTATGAAATCACCCTTTGTCCGTGTGTCTGTCTGTGTGTGTGTGAGAGAGGATTTTTGTGTGCCCAACCCCCCCCCCCCCCCCTATTAACGTCTAAATGGATGGAGCAATATCAATGAAACTCTGTAAGTTCATAGCACTATTCACGGAAACCCCGAACGTGCCCTTCAAATTTTGTTAGGTCTCACCAATCCAACATGGCGGCTGTGCGAAATTTTTTACCGATATCATCCTGGAATTTTGTACGGTGATAAAGGGAACTACTAGAAGTTCTCCTATGTGACCTTTGAAAACCTGGTAACTACAAAACCAACATGGCGGCCAAGCGAAATCGCGACATTTAAATAGACGTTTCTCGCGATTTAACCAACCAAACGCAATGAAACTTGGTACAGTATATGTTTATACACATTGTAATGCACCGACATCCAACTTTTTTCAATTGTTTACATAACCTCAAGATGGCGGCTGTGCGAAATATTTCACCGGCATTCTATATCTCTGAAACTATTACCGGTATCACCATGAAATTTTGTACGGAGATAAAGGGCACTACTGAAAGTTCATCTATGAGACTTTCAAATACCGGTTAACTGCAAAACGAACATGGCTGCCAAGCGAAGTTGAAAATTTTAATAGACTTTTCTCGCGATTTAATTATCCAAACGCAATGAAACTCCGTACAGCAAATGTTTAGACACATTGTAATGTACTGGTATTTAATTTAATTTAGTTCAATTGTTTACGTAACCTCAAGATGGCGGCTGTGCGAATTCCGAAAATTAAGTTTTTATTTCTCGTGTTCTAATCATGCGATCGAAATCAACATTTGCGTAATGAACGTACACAATAATCATCATCTATAATAATAATAATAATAATATCGTATGGCCTCGGGTGCCTGGTGCAAGCTTTGCTATTTGACACCCAGAGGGTAGCTTGCATGTCGAATTTCGTAGTTCCTTGACTATGAAAGTCAAGGAGGTTAGATGTTAGATATCTAATCTCCTTGAACACAATAGCGCTTTCTAGTAGAGAAAGGAGGAACTTTGTGCTGGCGGAATCTCCCGAGATTAATTTTGCCATTATGAACTCGGCCTACTGAATTCAAATGGGTTCTTTGACATGCCAACAACGTATGACATGCGTATCGTATTTTTGCCGCCTTTCAAAAATCACTTACCACGGTCAGGGGCGAACCTGCAATCTTGGGGTTAGTAGACCGACTCGCTATCCACTCACCCACCGTGGCAAGCTATCATCATCTAATAGTGCATAACTCTATGGCCTGCATACAATAAAATCCAATATGGCGACCATCCGAAATATTTAGACGGTTCTCAATATTTATTAATATACTACAGCAATCAAACTGAAATTTTGTAAGTGTGTAGAAGCTATAAGCATAAGTTCACCTATTGGACGTTCAATAACCTGGCGAGCCCAAATCCAACATGGCGGCGACGCGAAATTTAAATATTCAAATGGACGTTTCTTGCGTTTTAACCATCCGAACGCAGCGAAACTTGATACGGTATATGCTTATACAAATTTTAATCGACTGGCACCTAATTCATTTAAATTATTTTCATAACCACAAGATGGCGGCTGAGCGAAATTTTAAAATCCCCCTTTTATTTCTTGTGTCCTAATCATGCGATTGAAGTTTGATTAAAACACCTACACAATAATCTTCATGTAATAGTACATAAATGTAAGGCATATAATATAAAAATATACAGTCAGTCTGAGAGACTAGACTTTATATCATTTCAAATGACGCATGCTACAAATGCTACACATGTCAGAAAGGCTCAGGAGGGCTTCTCACATCCCTCCATTACCCATTAAGTTAGGCTTCTCGCGCGGGCCCCTCTTTAAGGGTCACCTTGTATTTGAGTCCGACATCATTTACAACTCTTTAAGGGTCACCCATTATTTGAATCTGATATCTTGCAAACCTCTTTAAGGGTCACCCTGTATTTGAATTGAATCTAACATACTGTACACCTCGTTGTGTCACCCTGTATTTTGCTCTGACGTCCTGCTGCACACCTCTTTAGGAGACACCCTGTATTCTTATCTGGCATCTTGTATATCTCTTTAGAAGTCACCCTGTATTCTTGTGTGACATCTTGTACACCTCTTTAGGAGTCACCCTGCATTCTTGTCTGACATTTTGTACACCTCTTTAGGAGTCACCCTGTATTCTCGTCTGACATCTTGTGCACCTCTTTAGGAGTCACCCTGTATTCTTCTCTGCCATCTTGTACACCTCTTTATGAGTCACCTTGTATTCTTATCAGGCATCTTGTATATCTTTTTAGGAGTCACCCTGTATTCTTATCTGGCATCTTGTACACCCCTTTAGGAGTCACCCTGTATTCTTATATGACGTCTTGTATATCTCTTTAGGAGTCACCCTGTATTCTTGTGTGACATCTTGTACACCTCTTTAGGAGTCACCCTGTATTCCTGTCCGACACCGTGTACACCTCTTTAGGAGTCACCCTGTATTCTTATCTGACGTCTTGTATATCTCTTTAGGAGTCACCCTGTATTCTAATCTGGCATCTTGTACACCTCTTTAGGAGTCACCCTGTATTCTTATATGACGTCTTGTATATCTCTTTAGGAGTCACCCAGTATTCGTGTGTGACATCTTGTACACCTCTTTAGGAGTCACCCTGTATTCCTGTCTGACACCTTGTACACCTCTTTAGGAGACACCCTGTATTCTTATCTGGCATCTTGTACACCTCTTTAGGAGTCACCCTGTATTCTTATCTGACGTCTTGTATATCTCTTTAGGAGTCACCCTGTATTCTTGTCTGACATCTTGTACACCTCGTTAAGGGTCACCCTGTATTCTTATCTGACATCGTGTACATCTCTTTAGGAGTCACCCTGTATTTCTGTCTGACATCTTGCACACCTTTTTAGGAGTCACCCTGTGTTCCTGTCTGACGTCACGCACTCGCCGTCTCCCAGGTGTAAACTCAGACTCGGTGCATATGCACTGAAAACGCTGTAACCATAACGCATAACGTTAGACCCAAGCATAACGACGAAGTCGACAAGATCATCTGAAATGATAAAATCCAACATGGTGACCATCCAAAATATTTAGATGGTTCTCAATATCTACGAATCTATTACAGCAACCAAACTGGCAATTTTTATGTTGATAGACGCAATTAATATTAGTAGGATATTTGAAAATAGGCTATTTAGTTCTTCACGGAACTACTTGTTAATGGCCACATAGTGTATTCCCACCCATTATTATTCCAACGGGGGCGTGATGAACGTCCATGTGGCGGGTGGTTTTTGCGACCGGATGCAATTCCTGACACAAACCTCATGAGAGGAGTTAATGCGAAATGAAATGATTGAAGATGAATGAAGCTAGTCAAGGATGTGGAAGGAAGCGGTCGTGGCCCAAGGACTGCCGACGTATGGGCTCAAACCCACGTCTACCGAGTCCGCAGACAGCTTTGCCCAATGGCCTACTGGTGCGCGTTAGCGAGCGTTGCTACCGCTGTCGGTAATCACCACATAGTTTGTAATGATAGCTTGCCACGGTGGGTGAGTGGATAGCGTGTCGGTCTACTAATCCTAAGATTGCAGGTTCGCCCCTGGCCGTGGTAAGTGATTTTTGAAAGGCGGCAAAAATACGATACGCATGTCATACGATGTTGGCATGTCAAAGAATTCAATAGGCAGAGTTCAAAATGGCAAAATTAATCTCGGGAGAATCCGCCAACACAAAGTTCCTCATTTCTCTACTAGAAAGCGCTATAATGTTCAAGGAACTTAGATATATATTATCTAACCTCCTTGACTTTCATAGTGATTCAAGGAACAACGAAATTCGACATGCAAGCTACCCTCTGGGGGTCAAATTACAAAGCTTGCACCGGGCACCCGAGGCCATGCGACATTATTATTATTTAGTTTGTAATGATATTATATTGTAGGTTACTATGAGGACCAGTTGTCCGGAGGCCAGGAGGTGTGACGACATATGCTATGTTGGTAATGTTTTGTGATGTTGGTAGTTACCGGTTACTACGCGGACAAGTTGCCCGTGGGCCAGAAGGTGTAACAATGTGTCTTATGCTCATAATATTTGTGATTGATATTACAAATTTTATTCGGTGAACACAAAAAGCCTCCGTGGCTTAGGCGGCAGCACGCCGGCCTCTCACCGCTGAGTCCGTGGTTCAAATCCCGGTCACTCCATGTGAGATCTGTGCTGGACAAAACGGAGGCAGACAGGTTTTTCTCCGGTTACTCCGGTTTTCCCTGTCAACATTTCATTCCAGCAACACTCTCCACTATCATTTCATTTCATCTGCCATTCATTTAATCATTGCCCCAGAGGAGTGCGTCAGGCCTCGGCAGCCGGCACAGTTCATATCCTCGCCGCTAGATATGGGCTTCATTCATTCCATTCCTGACCCGGTCGGAGACTGGAAGCAGGTTGTGGATTTTCATTCGGTGAACACAACATAATCCCATTTCTGGACGGGTGAAACAATACCTTAAAAATTACATGAGATTAAATTATAAAAAAATTACGAGCCTTACAGTAGTCGCATATGATGTGTAACATGTGACATGTTATCCCATCTTAACAGTGATCTCTGTTGGTCATTGAAATAACTACTTGTAAAACTGCAGTGCCAAATCCTGACCGGTTTTCAGCAAATATGAATGAATATTTTCACACCAAACAACAACTTGAAGATGATTTATTGTAGGAAGAATACAGTATCTTTAATTGGGCCTCCAAACCTTGAAGTAAATTTGTATGCGATATAGATTCCACGTAGCCACATGACCGACAGTAACTCGAGTGCTTACAATAAATAAGAATACAGCAAAAGTATGAAGATTTAATAAATCATAATTGTTTTCAGCAAATATGATATAATGCATATTTTCACACCAATGAACGACAATTTGAAGATGATTTATTGTAGGAATATCTTTAATGGGGCCTCAAAACCTTGATGTAAACCGTATGGGAAATGCATTCCACATAGCTACATGGCTGACAGTACGCCGTTGTATTAGCGCGCGTACCAATCTCCGCCACCGCGCGCGCTCATTGTTTCCCTCCCATCCATTTCCATTTCATTTTTTCCGTCCCATCCATTTCCGTTTCATTTTTCAAAATCACCCCACAAAAAATACACAGATACCGAGTGGAAAGATGTTCCACATCAAAAGAGATATATACTTGTTATGGAGGGAAAAAAAACTATAGGATGACAGGTTTCGCTCGTCAAGCCAGCATCATCAGATCCAAATATACAAGACAATGTAGTTGGTTGGTTGGTTCCTTAGTTTAGGGGCTGCGACAACGTGGTCATGTAGCCCCGTGTACTTTGGGTGTGTGTAGGATCTGTCTGATAACCGGTGTTAATTGTGATGGCTGTATTAGTGTGCGTTATCTGTCATTCAGGTAGAAGGACTGCAGACGATTAATTGTTTCAAGTAGTTCCTACGTTTACCACCAAATACCACGACACCTAGTTGCGGACGTGCCTACTAAATGCCATCGCAGTCAGCACCTGGTGGCGAACGTTGAAACTAATATAGCGTTATCAAACTAACCTACAAATTTTAGATTCCACAAGTCTAGTTAGTGGAAGGTTTTATTTTCCCTCCGAAGGAAAGCATACTGAGGGATTTTTAACGCTCTTAAAAATCCGACGACTTTGGCCGAGTTTGAACCCGCGATCTTGGGCATAGAAGCTCAGCATGCTACCAACTACGCCACCGAAGCCGCCTCAAGACAATGTAGCTCTACAAATCACAAATCACTACCAACCCCAAAATGTATGTCTACCCGTTTTCAACGAGGTCGGGGATGAGATGCGACGAAAGTATATTTTTCGGGTGGTTTTTACAGCTGTATTCCCTTGCTGACGCCAACCTCAGGGGAGGAGTTATGAGAAATGAAATGAATGAACTTGCATAAAACTGGGCAAGGATACGGAAGGAAGCGGCCGTGGCCTATCAGAAAGTACCGTCCCAGCATTTGCCTGGAGTTGAAAATGGGGAAACCCGCGGAAAACCATTTCAAGGACGACCAACGGTTGGGCTTGAATACGAGCGTAGCTACCGCTGTCGTTGCTACCAACCCCCACAATGACACCCACGAACGGTCTCTGCCCCCCAAAAACAAAGAGCACAACGAACAGAAAGTGTGGCAACTTTTACTGATAAATACTAAATTATTAAGCACCCGAAAAAGAACTAGGCTATTTATTTTAATATCCACAATGTTGCAAGACTGCCAAATGACGATCCAATCAACTCTACGAACTAATCTATAAAGGTGTAGTTACTATTATTGTGATACACTTAACCAATAAGCCCCAAACTATGCAAACTAATATACAGAAATGACTTTAGAGTACTCTGCTGAGGTGATGCTAAAAAGATAGAACTGCAACATACAGAAACAGTGTTTTTCAACTAATAATGACATCCTATAATTTTCTCTCTCTTCTGTAGTCCATAACACACATACAGTCCCGCAAACGATACTGAACACTCCCTCGTATTAGTCTCTAGTCACATCGAGGGAAAAATTATAAGTTCAGTATCGTTTGCAGGATATGCATGCAGTGCATTAGTACCATACGGGATGCAGGTAGAGAAATATCGACCTTCCTGATAACAACGCTAGTTGGGCTGTATAAAACAATATTATTAGGGCCATCTGATCCACCTGGTATATAGCACATGTAATTTATGAGTTTTTTTTTTCATTTTAAATGATCTTGTCGACTTCGTCGTTACGCTGGGGTCTGGCGTTGCGTTACGGTGACGGGACGAAATGTACCCAGATGCATTGAGGTGTGTGACGTCATAGTACCGCTTGGTGCATGTGTTCCCCGACAATCTCTACTTCGTTAATATAAGACAAAAATCCCCGATTCTTGGATGTCACGGGTAATATCGAGAACCACTGGATGGATTTTGATGCGGTTTTCACCATTCTGTAAAGGATATCTCGAGGAAAGATTCTGTAGAAAATAATTTATGCATGATCAAAGGAAGTCAAGCAGTAACAATTTCAATGAAAAAGTCGAAAACAAACTTGGCGCCCGTGCGCTTCTTAAGCTTACGCTGGGCAAACCGTTAAACATATCAATATACTATGGGCGTAAGAATTGGTCAGTATGAAAAGTTCTAAAAAAAATGACCGCGAGAGCATATCTCAATCTTCAATACATCGCCCACTATAAGTGTTTTTAGACTGGATGGAAGGGGCACGTCCCCGCGCGCTCTGGTGTGCGTGACGGCATCCCGCGCGCTTGACCGTGGTTTGCCCTTGGTTTGCACTTGCCGTTCGCGAGTAATTTGAAACAAGGTAAAGTATTATAAGGGTAGATAAGTATTATGCAGATCATTTTCTAACATGTCAAGAGTCTTTGGCTTGGAGCGAAGCATTTTTCAGCATTTGTAGCATTTAAAATGATACAAAGTCTTGTCTTTCAGACTGACTGTCACTTTTTTCTCATGTGTCGATGATTACAGTATATTGTGTTCACCGACTGAGAAGTTGCAATATCAACTGTTAATAAGACAAAACTGAAAAATGTCTTCAAAGCTTTCTATAATATTTGTGATGTTGGTAATGTTGCAGGTTACTACGCAGACCAGTTGTCCGTCGGCCAGGAGGTGCGGGGTAACTCCACAGTGCGTGTCAAGAATGAGAGCAGAGGATTCCATCTCAACAATTTGTCCTATGCCGGGCCTATCGTAATGGGTGTGGGTGGTGAGTACTGAGCTCATAATACGATAATAATACCTGCCTGAAATGGAAAGTCGTCGTTCCAGAATACGTTTTTCGATTTATGAGTTTACTCTCGAGAAAAGGGCAGTTTTAATATCGTGGCATGCTCGCCACAGAAGCGTAACCAAGAAATAATTTGAAATTTAAGTCATTACACTAGAGTCCTTCAAAAACTGTGATTTTGATATTTTGATTCAAGTAGGCGCTAGAGAAATCAATTTGCAGTATTTAAAAAACTGTAACAAATGTCTACCTTCTGTTGCATACCCACTATACAGCGACGAGCAATTGATTATGTAGCATGTTCTAATACACGGTTATTAAGCGTGCGGTGTCAATATGCAACGTCACCTAATACCTAGCACCTGTACATGAATGAAATGTAGAACTCTTTAGGAATTCAGGCATGTTGCACTTGCTTGAAGATTGCAGTATTTATTTATTTATGTATTAATTTATTTATTTATTTATTTATTTATTGACTCTTTAAGACCTGTAATTTTAGAAATATTTTGCACGTAAAACTCCTTCGCAAAAAACTTAATACTTATTTTTATTCTATTAAGTTAGGTTTGTGAACTAAAATATACATGTATCTTTAGGATGTACTGTGCCCGTTTAGACCGAAGTCCGGACGCCCACATATGCATTTCACCAAAAATCAGTCAGCACGAGAATCTAAACATCCCAGGGCGCCATAAGGATTAAAGTGACTACAATAACACCAAAAAAAATGCTTTACTGATTTTCGGCTCGATGCAACAATAAGGATAGAAGGAGATTTTCTGAAAATAACACAATCCGTAAAATTATCTCATTTTATTAAAATGTTTAAAAAAAATTAACGGAAGAATGCCAAATATAGCATTCTGGATGCATGACGGATCATACATTTATATCCACAAATTTACAGATTCACCAACACATGAACACTAGGCATTTGAAACGAAAGTTAGATGGTTAGTCCTGTTGACTTCGTTCAAATGAATTATTTACAACCGTAGGTTTGTCAGTGCAAATTGAATTGTCCATCCTGATCCCTAATTTTAAGTATTCACACGTTGAAATGAAATATTATCACTCGATGAAAAAATCACTGTTTTTAGGTAGATTTCATTAGAAAGCTAACTATTGCAATGGGTACCATGTTTCGACTTCCGGAAAATTTCGACATATCTTCGCGTTTCACATCCCCCAGACCCCAAAACCACCGTCAGTTCAAAAGTTTATATATAATTTATGTATATATGTATCTATCTATCTATATATATATATATATATATATATATATATATATATATATATATATATATCAGTTTCTTGTGGACACGATAACTGCCGTAATTTTCTACCAATCACTTTGAATTTTTTACATAATATGTATCCCTATAAAATCTCGGTCGAGTTCGTTAATGGGCAAAATCGGCCTAAGGGGGTGAAAATGGGGGGCTTTTTTCTAAAAAATGAAATTTCGCTATAACTCTCTTAATACGTGAAATATCGAATCCCTTCAAAGTTTATAATATTTGTCGGATAAGTGCCAAAAATTTATGTCACATAAGTTTTTTGATAGCACCAACCATTGACCAAAGGGGTGGAAAAAAGTGGGTTTTTCGGGAAACATTAATCATATCTCTCTTAATAGGCACAATATCAAAACCGTACAAAATGGAAAATATTCCCCTAATAATTACCTAAAACTTTTGTCTGAAAGAATTTTTGATATGACCCACCATTACGCCAAGGGATGAGAAAAATGATTTCGGAATTTTAACAAGAAGTTCCGTGAAGAACTATACAGCCTACTTTTCATGCCAATTATTATTCTACAGAATATGAACCTATCTAGAATAATGACGAAATTAAGTTGGTAATATCGAAATATCTAATTAGTTCAAAATATACCTGGTATAATGCAGCCTAATAGAGCACTACAGTTGGCAGCCCTGCTGACAGAATATATTCTTAGTTCCATCTCTTAAGGTACAGAATACAAAATTTGGTTGAAGTTCAATGGATGTTACATGCAGTTAGACACTGGATCTATCAGCACGCGTAAAAGCATGTTGCCAACAATGTCATGCGTGTGCTGGTCAGAAATAATCTGAAATATTATGATATCTTGTTGTGCCAATTTTGGATGAAATCCATTTGTTAGTATAGAAGTTACATGTATTTTAAAATTGGACATATCAGCAGGCATAGAATCATGTTGACAGCACTGCCTTGTACTAATTACTCCAAATTAATCTAGAATGTCAGGTGCTATACGTGTGCAAAATATAGACCTGTTGGCTTGCATACTTTCTGATATATTGATATTAGGGTAAAAAAATATAGACAGCATATATTAACAGTTGGCAGCCCTGATTGCTCTTAACAATACTTATAGTCATATCTGTTATGGTACACATAGCACATACGAAATTTGGTTGAAATCCAACTGATAGTATAGAAGTTACATGTATTTAAAAATTGGTACTATCAGCAGGCTTATAATCATGTTGGTAGAACTGACGTATATAAGTTACTCCAAATTAATCTAAAATGTCAGAATATACGTGTGCATAGTTTAAACCTATTGGCTTGCATACTTTCTGATATATTGGTATTTGGATTAAAAAAAAATAGAGAGAGCAATTATTAACAGTTGGCAGACCTCGTGGCTCTTAAGAATACGCTCAGTCAGATCTGTTTATGTACAGATATTACATACAAAATTTGGTCGAAATCCAATTGATAGTGTAGAAGTTATATGCATTTAAACATTGGACCTATCAGAAGGCTTAATATTATTTTGGCAACACTGTCATGGTTGGCCTCCTGGAAATTAAACTGAAATTGTATTGTCTACATGTGTGCCAATTTTGGAATAGCTCCCATTCATATCTTGCAAGATATCCAACATGGAGCTCAAATTTCTAGTGCGTTTTTTCAGCAGTTGGTAGCACTGACATCATTTTCAAATATGGACGTGAGATATTCCGGTGCACATCTTTACTCCTACTAAATTTGGTTTTGATTGCTGCAGCCGTTTAGGAGTTGATAGGGGGGGGGGGGGGACACACACACAGCCAGACAGACAGACACACATTTTCCCGGATCGATCTCATAAGTCTACTTTTTCCTCATTTTTGCAAAATGTGAAAAGTAGGCTAAACAAGATGTTCAGCAAAGAACATATAGCCTACTTTCTCCTAAATGTATGGGTATCTTTATGACTCTTTGTCCTCATCCCTAAAACAATCACCCCAACCACAATGTATTGTTTGTTTTCTTTTATATTGATAATAAGCCAGTAAGTGTCAAGATCAATATTATATACTTTATGATGATTGAATAACAAAACTACTAACTTATTGTAATGCATTCACGTCCGTTAATCTCTATATTAAGCCAGCCTGCAAAATTAAGAATCTTCCGCCCCAATCACAGTAGGTGGTGCTGCGACCTATCAGTGAATTAATCTTTATCTTGTACGCCTATGCACTGCCATCGTAATGTACTACGATGGCAGTGTTCTATGGGTGTTGAATGAGTAGGCAGTTTAAAGTAGCCAAGAGGGAGGCGATCCAGCTGGCAGTGTTTAAAGGTATTCGGAGCGCGATCGTGGCTAATAGTTGAACTACCAGTATTACAAAATTGCCATACTTCAGGAGGCCAGCTCAGGCATTTACACAGCGTTATGTTTGGAACAATATTACCCACATAACCCACAAGAGGACAGCACCGTACAGAGGCATTAAGAAGGCTGTGGTTAATGACAACCTGTATCTAGTTCTTCTATTCTCCTTTTTCTAATGTCTTCTGTTTATGTGCGATGCTGGGACTGTGATTTTATTAATATACGAGTGTATACTTTATCCTCTCCTTTGAGCTAAATGACATTTTATTCAGTATCTGTGGAAAAAGCTCGTGCACATCATTTGTAAAAGAATTCAAGAAAAAAAACCTTACTGTAGCAGTACTCGATCCCCAGTCAACTGCGTGTCAGACTAACATGCTAGCCCAGAGCTAACCGTATCCATGACGTCAGGTGTTCTTAACTGACATATTAGATACAAACTGTTGGCAAATAATGACTTTAAATAAACGATTTCTTCACTGCAGTACATCTTCATTAAAGATAATTTCATACAAAGTTTATATTATTGTATCAGTACGGTATATCACATACAACATACTAAAACTACTGAAATATAAGACAGGCACATGAGGACAGCTGTCATCTTATCGTGTGACACAAACGGCTCAGCTCTTTTAAGCCACTCATACTGTATACTATTATAATATTAAATTATAACTAGTTGAAACCCGTCAATACATGACGGCCAATAAGAAAATATTTACTGAAGAATTTTATTATATACGTTCTTTGTACAATTATTTTTTGGTACTATTGAAGCTTGAAGGGCGTCAAAAGATTGCACTCTAGACATTGCAACATACTGCTGGCCATGATTGAAAACTTGATGAGGCAAATTGAGACCTATACGTTCCAGAGTTCCCCCTTGAGCTTTATTGATTGTGATAAAGTATGCCAAGCGAATCGGAAAGAAAATGATTGTTTTATCCGGTGGTGTTAAATCAAGTCGAAGGATTAGACCTTTCTGCCTAATTTTAACTGCACTTATTTCCAAATCCAAGCATTTTCATGCATATTTCATATAATTAATATGGAATCAAGTCGAAGGGTTAGATCTCTCAGCCTAATTTTAACTGCACTTATTATTTCCAAAATCAAGCAATTTTCGTACATATTTCTTATAATTAATATGGTACCATTTAGATGCCCTTAGGAAACTTCAGATTTCTCAGGAGCATATCTATGGGTCAATCGTTTGGAGTATGTGGAAGCAAATCACTTAATTCCAAGGAATTCAAGAATTCTGAGGAGTCTAATATATACAACTGGCCGCAGGAACCGTCGCTTATAATTTTGGAATATACATTAACGAAGTTCTCTCTTAAATTCCTTGAGATATCATTTCTAGTGAAAAATTGTTGCAGTCTGTCAAATATTTTATATTTAGGAAGATTAATTTTGCCATTACAACACCAAAGGTCAAAGTAACCAGGCGTAGATTTCTCGCTACAGAAATACAGTGCAGAACAATGTTTACATTTGTTCGTCAAGGACCATACACTGTACGGCATAATATCTGGAATTGTTTCTGAAATGGCATTTTTATATTAGATTTTAAAAGTGGCTTCGTATTTTCTACGATTTCCCACTTTTTTTGTGGCTAATGTTCTTTTTCGTCAAATGGGTATATTTATTGCAGCATTTCTCTCCAAATTAACGTCATATTCAATAACACTATAGTGGCCTGCATCAACGCAGCCGCCAAATATTCAGTGGCAAATAATACTTCCATTGCCAAAATCAACAGCGTGGTTAGACTCATTGTTATGTACTCTAAACAAATAATCAATAAACAATAATATTCACGTATACAATGAAGTTCAGATACTTTCATTCTCAAGTTTGTTGCTGATGAGAATGCGATGATACTGATCGCCAATAATAAAATCCTTATAATTATTCATGCCAGCAACAATTTTTGCAATTTGCTTGCAAACGCAGCTCAGGATAACGTCCTGCATTATGGAATAAACAGTACGAAACTGCTCTAAATAAGCAATTTCCATCACCTGATGTAGGTACAATCCCTTGCATTTTCATGACAGTAAATTAAGCAAGGGAGCATACTTCGCCAACTACTGGAATGAGCATAGACTCACTTCGACAGCCACCGTAATGGAGGGAGTTTAAGAGTTAGACTATATGCTCAGTGCTTGTCAAAAATCGTATTAACACAGGGAAGCCCAATCTGAAGGCTACATTCTCAGCTATCGCCCCGGATTCCAGGTTCGATCCCTGGTTTGCCAAGAAATTTACTTCTGGTCTGAGGGCTGGAACGGGGCACACTCTTGAGGCAAAACTCGGGAGAGCAAGGTTACATTCCTATCTCAACAATCTGGGATGTGACTTTCCGTGGTTTGCCACGTCCACTGCAGGTAAATACAGGGATAGTTCGTAACTTAAAGCCTCGGTCGTCAATTCCCCATTCCCCACTTGAATTACAAATGCACACATCAGTACAGCCATCACAATAACACAGGTTATCAGAGAAAATTTTACACACACACACACCAAAGTAGACGGGGCTGAGCGACCACGATGTCGGAGTCCATCAAATGAATTATATTCGTCAATTGTCTCTCATGGAGAAAGCGATTGTGGCCATCTTTTATTTAATAATTTAAAAGTATATGGCAATGTAAATCGTGGAGAATTCCTTACTGTACGGGAATAACGAAAGTAAAATATGTTAAGACGGTGAATTGCCAATAGCCAGAAAGAATAATTAGGAAATAAAAATACATGTCTGAGGTGAGACGCCTTCGACTATGCAAAATTCATTCCTGGGTTCGCAATGTTACCCCTGAGCTACCCAGTCAACAGACTTCTAAACCAATATTAAGTTACTTAAACAACAAACGAACTCAAACGCCTGTTGAAGTTCTTCTATCCCCTCTTTTTAATTCTCAAAAACAAACATCACACTACGATACGGTGAATCCTTTATCCGCCATTTTTCTAGAACTGTAATTCTGGTCTGAGGGCTGGAACGGGGCGCACTCTTGAGGCAAAACTAAGAAGGGCAAGGTTCGATTCCCATCTCAACAATCTGGGATTTGGTTTACCGTGGTTTGCCACTTCCACTGCAGGTGTAATTCTGGTCTGAGGGCTGGAACGGGGCGCACTCTTGAGGCAAAACTAAGTAGGGCAAGGTTCTATTCCCATCTCAACAATCTGGGATGTGGTTTTCCGTGGTTTACCACTTCCACTGCAGGTAAATACCAGGATAGTTCCTAACTTAAAGCCTCGGTCGCCAATTTCCCATTCCCCACTTTAATTACAAATGCACACATCAGTACAGCCATCACAATAACACAGGTTATCAGAGAAAATTTGACACACACACCAAAGTAGACGGGGCTGAGTGACCACGATGTCTGAGTCCAACAAATGAATTATGTTCGTCAATTGTCTCTCATGGCGAAAGCGATTGTGGCCATCTTTTATTTAATAATTTAAAAGTATATGGCAATGTAAATCGTGGAGAATTCCTTACTTTATGGGAATAATAAAAGTAAAATATGTTAAGACAATGAATTACCAATAGCCAGAAAGAATAATTGAGAAATAAAAATATGTGTCGGAGGTGGGATTCGAACTGCTTCCATTGCGCGATGCATAAATTAAGAGTTCTGAACTCTACCGCCTGAGCTACCGAATCACTGGTAAAAGAGTGCAATATTAAGGTACTTAAAGAACATTCGCTCTCAACAGTCTGTATAAGTTCTTCTACATTTCCCGTTTTTTATAATATTCTATTCCTGTTTATATCGTGTAAACTTCATAATCAGTATTCCCCTCCTTTATTATAATTCTTATAAATAACTATTGCATTAATACACGGTGGACATCCGCCATGTCTGTCATTAACCAAGATGATTCTGCGCATGCGCTTGAACCAATAATTTTGCAGTTTTGTTTATAAATTTAAAAATATGTCGTAACATATTTGTTTATTTTAAAGACACTCTGCAAATCTACAGGCCTACAGCTTTCGACAGATAGCTCTGTGAAGTGAATCGGTTCTACCGTTCCTACAATCTCGCGGTAACAAAAATCAGCTTAGTGTTTTAAATATATAGATAAATAACGGATCACGACCTTCAGGATAGCTTAAACCCCCCTAGGCTCGATAATCGGAATTGGTGGGTCTTAAGCTATTTATTAAAATGGTTGCATAATTCACACGGCCGCCATCCTGAAATGGCATGGCCGATGACCTTGAATTTTGGGTGAAAGACGCGTCCTATATAAAGGTATGTTGTCACCAAATTTGGTAGAGATCGGATGATTAGTTTAGCCGTAATTTGATTTTACGTTTTGAACATTCGAGTGGCCGCCATTCTGTTTTGGTACAGATGGCGGCAATATAAAGTATGACACTGAGGTGTCCTTTACTAGTGCTACCTCTGTACCAAATTTCGTTCAATTCGGTTTCACCGTGTTCGAATTGATAGGGGGGGACAGACATTCAGAGTACACACACTCACACACACACAGACACACACACACACACACACAGACTCACACACACACATACACACACACACACAGACTCACACACACACATACACACACACAGACAGACACACTTTTTCGCCCTGTGTTGATCTCATAAGTCTACTTTCATTTTTTGCAAAAATCGAAAGTAGGCTAAAAATGCCAAGTGCCATCAGAGGTTACCATAACAACGCTTTTAAATTGATAAGGGATGATCTATCAGAGGTTGCCAAGACAACGCCATTGACGAGATCACATTCATGTTTAACCTACTTTTCACATTTTGCAAAAATGAGGAAAAAGTAGACTTATGAGATCGATCCGGGAAAATGTGTGTGTGTCTGTCTGTCTGTCCTTCTGTCTGTCTGTCTGTCTGTCTGTCCTTCTGTCTGTGTGTGTCCACCCCTATCAACTCCTAAACGGCTGCAGCAATCAAAACCAAATTTAGTATGAGTAAAGATGTGCACCGGAATAGCTCACGTCCATATTTGAAAATGATGTCAGTGCTACCAACTGATGAAAAAAAGCACTAGAAATTTGAGCTCCATGTTGGATATCATGCAAGGTATGCATGGGAGCTATTCCCAAATTGGCACACATGTAGATAATACTATTTCAGTTTAATTTCCAGGAGGCCAACCATGACAGTGTTGCCAAAATAATTTTAAGCCTTCTGATAAGTCCAATGTTTAAATGCATATAACTTCTACACTATCAATAGGATTTCAACCAAATTTTGTATGTAATATCTGTACATAAACAGATATGACTGAGCGTATTCTTAAGAGCCACCAGGGCTGCCAACTGTTAATAATTGCTCTCTCTATTTTTTTTAAATCCAAATACCAATATATCAGAAAGTATGCAAGCCAACAGCTTTAAACTATGCACACGTATATTCTGACATTTTAGATTAATTTGGAGTAACTTATATACGTCAGTTCTACCAATATGATTATAAACCTGTTGATAGTACCAATTTTTAAATACATGTAACTTCTATACTATCAGTTGGATTTCAACCAAATTTCGTATGTGATATGTGTACCATAATAGATCTGACTATAAGTATTGTTAAGAGCAATCAGGGCTGCCAACTGTTAATAAATGCTGTCTATATTCTTTTTACCCTAATATCAATATATCAGAAAGTATGCAAGCCAACAGCTCTATACTTTGCACACGTATAGCACCTGACATTCTAGATTAATTTGGAGTAATTAATACAAGGCAGTGCTTCCAACATGATTCTATGCCTGCTGATATGTCCAATTTTAAAATACATGTAACTTCTATACTGAACCCGCTGAGCTATGGTTCATGTGATTTTTTTTTTTTATGACAGAGCATTTATGATGGGATGTTGTACTTTTGAACACACCCAGGAAGCCACGTGAAGCTGAGAGATCACGCGATACTTTGAAGTAGCGGTGAATCGCACTTTTGACTTTGGTGTAAACTGCTAATTATTATCTGAGGTCTTATTAATTATTTTTATCTTTCCTACGAGACTCAGAATATTCCATTTCGTCATGCTGCATTATTAAAACATTTTGGAGAATGTTTATTTTTACTTTAGGTAAGGTAATACCCTTGCAGATACGCAAAAAGGAACGTAAGTAGTCGCTCAACGTTTTCGTTTTGACGACCTACTTTCTAGAAACACCCAGTACCGGAGCACTGCGTCTTGAGAATCCGCCTTGTGTAGGCGTGGAATTACATTTGTCCTACGAGACGTAGAAGAACATCCGCTGTTTAGCGTTAAAAGTGATTATAAGGTGCCATCGAGCATGCAAATACTAATTCACTGTCGATGAAGTCCAGTGAATTAAATAAGAAGCTTGGGAAATAATTATTGGCAAGTATAGTGTATTGCACAACATTGCTGTGACATCACATATTACCCACGCGTATGTGGAGGGCAGATGCCTAGTGGAAATATACAGGTAATAGTGTTACAATTATCCTGAATAAGTGTGATTATAATTGTATGAAATATTTAAATTGCCAAAGTGGAAATTTCATCTTTGAAACGTCGTATAATTCACGGATGCTGCGTGATACAAAAGTAGCGTCACTAGCACGTGCAGCATTATAAAATAGCGTTAGCTCACATGCTAATCCACATCTGCAAGATTAAGGCTGTGTCGTATTTTATAATTGAAGCCTATAATAGTCACGACGGACATATAATTTTGGAAGTGAGAGGATGAATAATCACGCAACTTATTTCGCTACCCACGTGATTGGACTTTTCTTCACCATGGTTGAAGCAGTCACCATGGGCTAATACCATCCCGGTATGGGGGGGTGACGTTTCTACAGGAACCAGCATGATGGTGGAACTTCCAGAACGATGAACGAGAGGGAAGGAGCCAAAATGCCATTTCCAGGCATATCCACGAAGATGTCGACAGGGACAAATCGAACCCTGGTCTTTGGGGGAGTCCAGATGGGAATCCTGATGAGGAGGATACCGATCCAGAGAGCCAGAGAGGTTTTTGTACAACCCTTGTTGTGGAATAGAGAGCTGAGTGAGAGCTCCTCCATTTCGTGAGTTTTTGTCACACCCCTTCTTTGTTCTAGTTTCTGGTGGTATAGTAGTTTTAATGTAGTTTGTGAATCAACCACACTCAGTGTCAGCCATTTTTCTAGGTAGGGATGTAACTAGATTAGTTAGATGTCATTTATTTCAGTTTAGAGTGAGACACCCTTGGGGTCAGACATTTTGGTCAGCCCTGGTGCAGCTTGGTGAACGTCGTGGAACGTCAATGCCTACCTTTTTGCTGAACCTGATCGTAGTCATTTTGAGGCTATTTTGTTCAACCCTACTTGGGGTAATTTTCAAGTCTTTGCTGACTGTAGTTATGGCAATCAGATGCCTTGGTTATTAATTGACTGCATTCTTCGCAGCCATCCTTTGTTACACCCCTGACTGTCGTTAGAACGGTCGTATCATTTAGGTAGTCGACAGTAACTACCAGTTTGTAAATGCATTATATTTCATTTTGAATAAGCTCAGAAGCTATTCTTGGTCATGTTTGAACCTAACAACTAGAAGGAATGTTTCGTTGCCTAGCATCGAACGCGGTTCCCAACGTATCATTAAGCAGATCTAGTGTATGAATCTGTGCCACATTTATCATATTTTTCTTGTGTCGTGTGAGACACGTTTTTATTTGATGTTCTAGCAACTACTGAGTTGCATTTTTAAAGCAAAGAGCTTCAGTTATTGTAAGTCTACTTTCATTTAGACGTCTTTGGTAGAAAGACGGAATTGTATTACTATACTCAGATTTATAGCGTGCGTTTGATACACGGACTCTGTAGAGATCCGTAACCTATGGTAAAGTTTTTTATGAACCGGCCAAGTGCAGGTTTTGTATTGATTAAATCGCCGGCCTTGAATAAACTGGTTATGTAACCCAGTGACCTAGAGCACGCCTGCTTCATTGTGAGACAAAACTACTATAGACGAGGACAGAGTACAATTTGTATTCGCTTTTCCTTTCATTGCTATTTTGCTTATGGAAATCAGTTTCCACTCTTGTATTTGATCACTTGTTTTATGGATCGGTTTTTGTTAATTTAACGCTCTGTTGCGTGTATTGTCGTATGACAGGTACAGTTATGTAAGGTTTTCTATAGGATGGTGAAGTCTACCCTGTTATAGCAGGATGTTATTGTATGCTTTGTCCGGGGATGATCCCGTTGACCAGATGTTATTGGAAGGTAACTGTTGTACAGGCCTATCCCAGAGTTATTGAACGCGAGCTTAGCGCCGCTGGTAACCCGTGTTATTGTGTGTCCGAGTTGTTATACTCGTTGATTATATTCCGACTGTTGAGTCGAGGCTTTTTGGTGGAGAATGATCTCAGTTGGAGACACTCCGTGCCCAGGCTATTGTCAATGTTATTCGCCATAAACCTACGATAAACCTATAAACCGACATTCTAATAATAAGATGCATAATTGTTGTAAAACAAGCCTAACTAACGATTCTTTCTATCTAACTTTGTTCTTTGCATTCTGGAACTGTTGACATAGCCGTGCAGTTGAAGATAATTTCCTTGTGAGGAAATGACTAGGACAGTTGACATTTTTGTAGCGACCTGAAGCATGTGCGAACCTAGAGTTCGTAGCTTGTGGAGCTCAGGCCATGCGATGTCAGACGTGGTCTCAACTGCGCATTCGTCACCGTAACTATACACATTAGATGACTATGGTTTACAAAGAGTAAACCAAGGTGTAGGCAGGAATTTTAATAAAACTACTGTGTCTATTTCGTTATTAATTTATGATGTCAAGTGTATTAAACCCTACATGTTACTTTATTGTGTGCTGTTAGCACATAGTTATTGAGCATAATTAAATTGTTTGTTTTTCATGGCTGTACACTTAGCTTTTGGATGTAAATGTTTTCTTTTACGGACGTCATCGCCGTAAATTTTGTTAATTGATAGGACTTAGCTAGTTGAATTAATGTTAAATTTAAATGTCGAAATGGTACCATCCTAACCTAGATTTGTTTTGCTACCCTGTTAAATGTAAATTCAGATATTAGCTTGATCTTGTAACTTGAACTAGGGACTTGCGTCGTACCATATTCCTAGCGTTGCTGTTGTTGCTTTATCATTGTGAGTTAGATCTTTCGCGAGGGTTTTCAGTAACTTCTCAGGTAGGGGGACCTACTCTTTATCTTTGTTTATTTATTAATTTGCGGACTAGCCGATTATAACCCTCCGAACTAGGCTAGGGGCTTGTGAATTTTAATAAATTTTCACGGTGTTTTACTTGAGTCTGGATGTTTATTTTCTCAGTCTAGTTTTAAGGTGAACCTTTCCTTAGGCGGTCTATGACCATCGTCACCATGTACCACGATCCCTGTGGACTACGGACTCTCGTGCCGCTTTAGCCTTTATGGAAGGTCACCTGATCCTCACGGTACTTTTTATTCGATTTATGTGTCGTTAGTTGAGTCATCGTGGTTGTTGACTCAACTAAACGGTCACATAAAATGGCGCCCAACTCATGTGCCGACGTTAACGTGGTGACCCTCAGTACCATGTTATTTTTTTGAGGATCTTAATGTTGATTAATGGTAAATTGACAGGACTGGGACGAACTTAGAAAGTCGTACTGCAGATCAATTGACCGCATGGCATTCATGTTTGATAGAAGTCCATGGGGTGAGGCTTTAGTGTTGGATAAATGAAGGATAGGATTTTCTTTGATGATGCCTCATCCTAAGTAAATGTAATACTTTGCTTTGCTCACCGTTGTCTTTGTAAATGTAGAAGCACTTAGTTTGCATACTCCAGCTGTACTCGTGATATTTATATAAATGAAGCAAGCTTTATACCACCAAGTAACTAATCATAGCTGTAAGTTCCAGTAGAAATTGATCCCTCACTTTCTCATATATTTCTTATCTATGGATGAGGAAACTATTCGTCGTGTGTTTGGAGAGATGATGGCAGGTGTGAATGCCAATCTTCAACAGATTACTGCTGACTTAGGTCAGAATACTCAGGCTGTAAATACTGTAAGTGGTCATGTGGACCAGGTTAGACAGGAAGTCAACAATGTCAGTGGTCATGTGGACCAGGTTAGACAGGAAGTCAACAATGTCAGTGGTCATGTGGACCAGGTTAGACAGGACTTAGAGATTAACACTCACTCTGTAAATAATGTTAGGGCTGATTTAACTCAAGTCAGGGCAGACATGGACACATATAGGATCGAAGCGAGAAATGATCTGACGGCAGGTTTAGCAGCTGATAGGGTTGATGTCATACGACACCATCAGGAGGCTAACCAGCGCGTAGATTGCTTAACCGACCAGATGAATAGAGCTAGGGAGGAGGTGCAAAACCGATTGGAGGAGCACACAGCTCAAATTCAGACAACCTTGAATAAAGTCCAGATAGACATGAGAGCAGATCTGGAACATACCAGGGAAGAATTCGGGACTCGACTAGATCACGTCGAGGGATTTATCGGAAATGTGAAGAAGGACATGGCAACCATGAACGTTGGTTTAATCTTGATGAGAGGAGCTGCCAATGCCGTTAATAACAACGTGAAGACTATCGTTGATGGCATGATGGAGATTAAAGAGGAACTTAACACCAACAGGAGAAACATTTCTGAATTGACGGAAACCGTAGCCAGTCTACGTGAGACAGTTGATGTTCATCATGAGGAACACAAAATTGACCTCATGTTATTGAGAGGTGACCTCAACGAACACGAGACCACAGTCGAGGCTAAGGTAGCCGAGGTTAGAGACGATGTGGGTAAAATCCAAGAAAATATGTCCAGAGTTGAAGGAGATATCGATTCCTTACAAAAGAGATTTGAGGAAGTCGCGGTGACCGAGAGGTTAGACCTCAGTTATAACCTTAGGACGGCCATACGCGAGGTAGACACAAACCTCAAGGGAAAGGTTGACAGGATCGAGCTGCAATTGAACGACTTAGGCAACAAAGTCGCAGCCAGAACCATCCCAGGTCTTGAAGTAATAGAAAGACGCCTGGACAGACTCGAGACGACTCCAAGAGAGAGACACGTACACCCACAGATGGGAGAATCTCAGGAAACGCCTATATCTCAATCAGGAGGAATGATGCCTACCCATTTCCAACCCAGCGCGCCTATGGAATCGCAACCGTCACAATTCACTAATTTAGCGCAAGGTCAGACCTTGAACTTTAACTCTCACCCGTTTCAACCAGCATCTAATCGAATTAGTCATGAGACTAACACTCCTACGCAGAGTTACATGCAAAATACTTTCAGACCCGCGAATACGCAGGGAAATGTCACCATAATTCGTTCAAGAGAGGAGCAACCAGCTCGCTTCTCGGGAACTGGGAGCGGTGTTACTCCAGTGGAATTCCTAGCAAATGTCGAAAGCTACTTACGTGATACTATGGTAACTCCAGAGAGGGAACTAAGAGTTATAGAGCGACTGCTTGAGGGACAAGCCGGTACCTGGTTCAGAGCATTCCGATACTCATTTACAGGCTACCAAGACTTTAAGGAAGCGTTATTAAGAACATATTGGTCGAGCGACATCCAGCAGAGTATCCGAGCTGAGATGTACACTCGAAGGTACAGTTCCAATACACCTACTCGTTATGCGAATTACTTCGCAATACAGCTCGCGAAGCTCCGTTGTCTTCAGCCTCCGTTGTCCGAACAAGATTTGGTGAACACAATTGTTTGGCAGTACCCTGCGGATGTACAACGTGTGTTAATCGCTGCAGGGGCATCCACTTTCCAGCAGTGTGACCAGATACTGCGAAGGTTGGACGCTAACACAGAACAGTTTCCTACACACCGTCAGCAGAAGGCTGATAGGCGCGAGGATAGACATATGAATCTGACGACTGTTGATAAAGTGAGCCAGACGCCACAACAAACACAAACCACAGAGGATTCTGGGCGGCGTGATAACAATTACAGTTATAACAGGAGAGAATGGAATAACACTCCGTATACTCGAAATCAACATGATGACCGGCGAAGTCATTGGGACCGGCGATTCGACCGAAGGACGGACGACAACCGACGTCATGAAAACAACCGCCGAGGGAATGAAGGAAGAAATCAGCAACACGGACGTATCCGTAGAGACTATCGATATAGTGGGTGTTACGACAGAAATCGAGACCCTAGATACCAGCCAGACAGGGATTGGAAAGGAAGAGCACGGGAGAGCCGTGAATACCTCCAACAATTGAGAGAATTGCAGATCCAAGAAGAGGGAGAACGGAACCCTACTTCGAGGGAAAATAGACATTCGGCGCAGGAGACGGAGCAGAACCAGCCCAGTACTTCTCGCCATGACAGAAAAAAAAACTCCGAAAAATCAATAGATTCTTGTTTGGTTGAGCACCGAGTAACTGCCTCTATATTACTCTGGGAGCCAATCCAAGAAGACTTGTTGGACGAACGACGAACGACGAACCACAATTATGAATTAACACGTCTACCCAAGATTGTAGCCACCTTGAATGAAGTCAGTGTAGTCATACTCATCGATACTGGAGCGATGATTAGTGTAATTTTCGCCGATTGCCATGCCAGACTGAGAGCAAACTCTGAGGTGACGGAGTTGCCCATTTCAGCTATAAGAGTCAGAGGTGTCATACCTGACCGCGTTGTAACGTGCAAAATCCAGATTTTGTGTACTGTGAAGATTTCGAGCCACGTGTACTTGCACGAATTTCTCGTAATGAAGGGCCTGCATCATGATGCCATTTTAGGCGCAGACTTCATTAGAAAATATGATGGAATCATTGACATGGGACGGAATACGGTAGAGTTCAAGCCGAACGAACCCATTCAGATGAGCCTAATTGAAGAAGAACCGGAATTCCTATCCGAAGTAGACGTAGTCGAAGAATTAAATGGCAAGGAAATTGAGGCGACACTAGATGCCGACGAAGAGGCAGAATCGTTATCAGCACCCACACATGAGGATCTTGAGGCAATACTGAACGAATACAGAGATATATTCGACACCACACCTGGTGAGATATTAGACTACGAGTATGATCTTGTATTACTGGACGATTCCCCATTCCAGAAAAGGATCTATCCGATTGCCGAGAAACATCTCGAAGAAGCTGCTAAGAAGATCCATGAGATGGAAGCAGCAGGTACAATCAAGAAATCACCGACTCCTTTCTTGAATCCCATAATACCTGTGGTTAAGGTAGATGGAAGCTTGAGACTTTGTCTTGATGCCAGAGCCTTGAATGAACGCCTAGCTCCTGAGCACGACAGACCGCCCAAGATTAGGGACATTCTCAGGAAGTTCAAAGGAAAAAGGATATTTTCATCATTAGACTTGGTTCAGTCTTATTACCATATCAGATTATCTGAGCATACTCAGAAATATACTGGATTCTTGTTTGATCAGACTACTTATGTATTCCAAAAACTACCATTTGGATTGAAAAATGCCGGAGCCGCATTAATCAGAGCACTTGATGCCAAGCTGACTCATGAAGTGAAGCAGAAAGTAATATGTTATGTGGATGACATAATCATAGCTTCGGGAACAGAAGAAGAGCATTTAAAGACATTGCGCCTTGTTCTTGAGAATCTCCGACAGGCAAATTTTAAGGTCAAGTTTGACAAGTGTCGATTTTTTCAGAAAGAAGTGAAATTCGTAGGACACATAATCAATGGAGAAGGATATAGACCGAATCCGGCAAAGATTAGAACTGTTGCTGCATTTCCAACACCAACCCGTGTGAAACACGTGAGACAATTCTTAGGAATTCTCCAATTCTTTGCTGCTCATTGTGAGAAGTATTCCGAAACTGTTGCACCACTGCAAGGATTATTGAAAAAGAACTGCAGTTGGAACTGGAATGATGAATGCGAGATAGCTTTCAGGAGAGCTAAACAGATGCTTGTGGACTCAATTCAGTTAGAATATCCAGATTACTCTCGGAACTTTATTCTAGAAACTGATGCATCTGCCATTGGTATAGGAGCCATTTTACTGCAGGAAGATGATGAGAAGAAAAGTCATTACATCGCTTTCTTAAGCCGACGTTTAAGAGCACGTGAATCTCACTACTTCACGACCGAGATAGAAGCACTTGCAATTGTTTTCGCACTTGAATACTGGCAGAAACTTCTGTTAGGTCAGAGGATTATTGTGAGAACCGATCATCATGCGTTGACCTTCATCTTGAGAACAAGACTGGCAAGCGACAGGATCACACGTTGGACGCTGTTTCTCCAACAGTTCGATTTGGAAATAGTTTATCGACCAGGCAGAGAGAATGTGTTGGCCGACATCCTCAGCCGGAATCCTGAAGCTACTGTTAATGCCATAGACATCGAGGGAGAATGCGAGGAACACCTTCGCCGATTTCGTCATTTACCTGAAGGACAGCGACGTGAGGAGGAACTCAGACATATTATCCGTTTCCTAGAACGAAGAATGGATCCACAGGATGATCATTATGCAAGGATTGCTGCTGTTGCAGATGATTATTTGATTTATCATCGTGTCTTATACAAGTTTGTAGACGAGGACCACACTCAACTGCGTGCAGTTATTCCTAGGAGATACCAAGAATCTGTTATTCTTATGGTACATTTATCCATTGGACATGGTGGAACAGACAAAACCATTGCAACTATCAAGGAGTCTTTCACATGGAGAGGGTTAGGAGCCACCGTTAGACAGTGTTTACGTGCTTGCGACGCATGCCAGCGGAACAAGTACACGTCACACTTGCTGAAGGAACAACCTAGACCAATACTACCAACTCAACCTAGAGAGTTGTATGCACAGGACCTGTATGGCCCAATACCTAAGGCTCGTCGTGGGAATCGATACATCGTTGTAACGGTGGATGTGTTCACGAAATATACGATGCTTCATCCGATTCAAAAAGCTACTGCACATCAGATTATTCAGAGGATTAGACGTCAAGTGATACCGGTGGCAGGAAAGCCACAATTCTTGTTGACTGATCACGGATCACAGTACACCTCAGCAGAATTTGCCGATGCCATGAATGAGCTTGAAATAGGTCATGTTTTATCATCTATTCGACATCCAGAGAGCAACCCAGCAGAATGCGTGATGTCTATTATCGCAAAATTCTGTCGATTATATTGTCAAGAAGAACACTGGCGATGGACTGAAGTCCTTGTTATTATGGCAAAATGTATTAATTCAACAGTACATGAGAGCACTGGTCAAATACCTATGGTCTTGCATTTGAACCAGATGCCGCTGAGAATATGGGATCGTGTGATTGTAAATCCACCTTGTTTACAACCATCACATGCCAGCAGACTTTTAGCTGCGAGAGAGACTATGGACAGACAAGCTGCCAAGCGCTTGAGAAGAACTAGACGCCAGAGGTTTAGAGAACCACTAGTAGAAGGAGACCTTATCCTTATAAGGAGACCCGGAATTTCTAGTCCTATAGACCGCATATATGGGAAATTTCTATCCTTGTATTATGGCCCTAGTCGTATCCGACAGCCTTTGAACAATGGAAGTTATGTGATAGAAGACATTAGGACAGGAGAGCGCATTGGAACATTTAATGCAGCCAATCTAAAAAAATATCACTCTTGAATGAATTTCAAAGCAAATAAAAATGTTATCCCAACATTTTATTTGAAACGACAGAGAGGCAGATGAACCCGCTGAGCTATGGTTCATGTGATATTTTTTTTATGACAGAGCATTTATGATGGGATGTTGTACTTTTGAACACACCCAGGAAGCCACGTGAAGCTGAGAGATCACGCGATACTTTGAAGTAGCGGTGAATCGCACTTTTGACTTTGGTGTAAACTGCTAATTATTATCTGAGGTCTTATTAATTATTTTTATCTTTCCTACGAGACTCAGAATATTCCATTTCGTCATGCTGCATTATTAAAACATTTTGGAGAATGTTTATTTTTACTTTAGGTAAGGTAATACCCTTGCAGATACGCAAAAAGGAACGTAAGTAGTCGCTCAACGTTTTCGTTTTGACGACCTACTTTCTAGAAACACCCAGTACCGGAGCACTGCGTCTTGAGAATCCGCCTTGTGTAGGCGTGGAATTACATTTGTCCTACGAGACGTAGAAGAATATCCGCTGTTTAGCGTTAAAAGTGATTATAAGGTGCCATCGAGCATGCAAATACTAATTCACTGTCGATGAAGTCCAGTGAATTAAATAAGAAGCTTGGGAAATAATTATTGGCAAGTATAGTGTATTGCACAACATTGCTGTGACATCACATATTACCCACGCGTATGTGGAGGGCAGATGCCTAGTGGAAATATACAGGTAATAGTGTTACAATTATCCTGAATAAGTGTGATTATAATTGTATGAAATATTTAAATTGCCAAAGTGGAAATTTCATCTTTGAAACGTCGTATAATTCACGGATGCTGCGTGATACAAAAGTAGCGTCACTAGCACGTGCAGCATTATAAAATAGCGTTAGCTCACATGCTAATCCACATCTGCAAGATTAAGGCTGTGTCGTATTTTATAATTGAAGCCTATAATAGTCACGACGGACATTATAATTTTGGAAGTGAGAGGATGAATAATCACGCAACTTATTTCGCTACCCACGTGATTGGACTTTTCTTCACCATGGTTGAAGCAGTCACCATGGGCTAATACCATCCCGGTATGGGGGGGGGTGACGTTTCTACAGGAACCAGCATGATGGTGGAACTTCCAGAACGATGAATGAGAGGGAAGGAGCCAAAATGCCATTTCCAGGCATATCCACGAAGATGTCGACAGGGACAAATCGAACCCTGGTCTTTGGGGGAGTCCAGATGGGAATCCTGATGAGGAGGATACCGATCCAGAGAGCCAGAGAGGTTTTTGTACAACCCTTGTTGTGGAATAGAGAGCTGAGTGAGAGCTCCTCCATTTCGTGAGTTTTTGTCACACCCCTTCTTTGTTCTAGTTTCTGGTGGTATAGTAGTTTTAATGTAGTTTGTGAATCAACCACACTCAGTGTCAGCCATTTTTCTAGGTAGGGATGTAACTAGATTAGTTAGATGTCATTTATTTCAGTTTAGAGTGAAACACCCTTGGGGTCAGACATTTTGGTCAGCCCTGGTGCAGCTTGGTGAACGTCGTGGAACGTCAATGCCTACCTTTTTGCTGAACCTGATCGTAGTCATTTTGAGGCTATTTTGTTCAACCCTACTTGGGGTAATTTTCAAGTCTTTGCTGACTGTAGTTATGGCAATCAGATGCCTTGGTTATTAATTGACTGCATTCTTCGCAGCCATCCTTTGTTACACCCCTGACTGTCGTTAGAACGGTCGTATCATTTAGGTAGTCGACAGTAACTACCAGTTTGTAAATGCATTATATTTCATTTTGAATAAGCTCAGAAGCTATTCTTGGTCATGTTTGAACCTAACAACTAGAAGGAATGTTTCGTTGCCTAGCATCGAACGCGGTTCCCAACGTATCATTAAGCAGATCTAGTGTATGAATCTGTGCCACATTTATCATATTTTTCTTGTGTCGTGTGAGACACGTTTTTATTTGATGTTCTAGCAACTACTGAGTTGCATTTTTAAAGCAAAGAGCTTCAGTTATTGTAAGTCTACTTTCATTTAGACGTCTTTGGTAGAAAGACGGAATTGTATTACTATACTCAGATTTATAGCGTGCGTTTGATACACGGACTCTGTAGAGATCCGTAACCTATGGTAAAGTTTTTTATGAACCGGCCAAGTGCAGGTTTTGTATTGATTAAATCGCCGGCCTTGAATAAACTGGTTATGTAACCCAGTGACCTAGAGCACGCCTGCTTCATTGTGAGACAAAACTACTATAGACGAGGACAGAGTACAATTTGTATTCGCTTTTCCTTTCATTGCTATTTTGCTTATGGAAATCAGTTTCCACTCTTGTATTTGATCACTTGTTTTATGGATCGGTTTTTGTTAATTTAACGCTCTGTTGCGTGTATTGTCGTATGACAGGTACAGTTATGTAAGGTTTTCTATAGGATGGTGAAGTCTACCCTGTTATAGCAGGATGTTATTGTATGCTTTGTCCGGGGATGATCCCGTTGACCAGATGTTATTGGAAGGTAACTGTTGTACAGGCCTATCCCAGAGTTATTGAACGCGAGCTTAGCGCCGCTGGTAACCCGTGTTATTGTGTGTCCGAGTTGTTATACTCGTTGATTATATTCCGACTGTTGAGTCGAGGCTTTTTGGTGGAGAATGATCTCAGTTGGAGACACTCCGTGCCCAGGCTATTGTCAATGTTATTCGCCATAAACCTACGATAAACCTATAAACCGACATTCTAATAATAAGATGCATAATTGTTGTAAAACAAGCCTAACTAACGATTCTTTCTATCTAACTTTGTTCTTTGCATTCTGGAACTGTTGACATAGCCGTGCAGTTGAAGATAATTTCCTTGTGAGGAAATGACTAGGACAGTTGACATTTTTGTAGCGACCTGAAGCATGTGCGAACCTAGAGTTCGTAGCTTGTGGAGCTCAGGCCATGCGATGTCAGACGTGGTCTCAACTGCGCATTCGTCACCGTAACTATACACATTAGATGACTATGGTTTACAAAGAGTAAACCAAGGTGTAGGCAGGAATTTTAATAAAACTACTGTGTCTATTTCGTTATTAATTTATGATGTCAAGTGTATTAAACCCTACATGTTACTTTATTGTGTGCTGTTAGCACATAGTTATTGAGCATAATTAAATTGTTTGTTTTTCATGGCTGTACACTTAGCTTTTGGATGTAAATGTTTTCTTTTACGGACGTCATCGCCGTAAATTTTGTTAATTGATAGGACTTAGCTAGTTGAATTAATGTTAAATTTAAATGTCGAAATGGTACCATCCTAACCTAGATTTGTTTTGCTACCCTGTTAAATGTAAATTCAGATATTAGCTTGATCTTGTAACTTGAACTAGGGACTTGCGTCGTACCATATTCCTAGCGTTGCTGTTGTTGCTTTATCATTGTGAGTTAGATCTTTCGCGAGGGTTTTCAGTAACTTCTCAGGTAGGGGGACCTACTCTTTATCTTTGTTTATTTATTAATTTGCGGACTAGCCGATTATAACCCTCCGAACTAGGCTAGGGGCTTGTGAATTTTAATAAATTTTCACGGTGTTTTACATGAGTCTGGATGTTTATTTTCTCAGTCTAGTTTTAAGGTGAACCTTTCCTTAGGCGGTCTATGACCATCGTCACCATGTACCACGATCCCTGTGGACTACGGACTCTCGTGCCGCTTTAGCCTTTATGGAAGGTCACCTGATCCTCACGGTACTTTTTATTCGATTTATGTGTCGTTAGTTGAGTCATCGTGGTTGTTGACTCAACTAAACGGTCACAATACTAACAAATGGATTTCATCCAAAATTGGCACAACAAAATATCATAATAATTCAGATTATTTCTGACCAGCACACGCATGGTATTGTTGGCAACATACTTTTACGCGTGATGATAGATCCAGTGTCTAAGTGCATGTAACGTCCATTGGACTTCAACCAAATTTTGTATTCTGTACCTTAAGAGGTGGAACTAAGAATATATTCAGTCACCAGGGCTGCCAACTGTAGTGCTCTATTAGGCTACATTATACCAGGTATATTTAGAAGTAATTAGATATTTCGATGTTACCTACTTAATTTCGTCATTATTCTAGATAGGTTCATATACTGTAGAATAATCATTGGCATGAAAAGTAGGCTGTATAGTTCTTCACGGAACTTCTTGTTAGCCTACTTTTCACACTTTTCAAAAATGAGGAAAAAGTAGACTTATAAGATATATCCGGGAAAATTTGTCTGTCCTTCTGTCTGTCTGTCTGTCTGTCCTTCTGTCTGTCTGGCTGTGTGTGTGTGTGCCCACCCCCCACCCCCCTATCAACTCCTAAACGGCTGCAGCAAACGAAACCAAATTTAGTATGAGTAAAGATGTATACCGGAATATCTCAGGCCCATATTTGAAAAAGATGCCAGTGCTACGAACTGCTAAAAACGCACTAGAAATTTGAGCTCCATGTTGGATATCTTGGAAGGTATACATGGGAGCTATTCTAAAATTGGCACACATGTAGATAATACTATTCCAGTTTAATTTCCAGGTGGCCATACATGACAGCGTTGCCAAAATAATTTTAAGCCTTCTGAAGTCCAATTTTTAAATGCATATAACTTCTACACTATCAATTGGATTTCAACCAAATTTTGTATGTAATATGCGTACATAAGCATATATGACTGAGTGTATTCTTAAGAGCCACCAGGGCTGCCAACTGTTAATAATTGCTCTCTATTTTGTATCCAAATATATCAGAAAGTATGCAAGCCGACAGCTTTAAACTATGCACACGTACATTACCCGACATTTTACATTAATTTGGAGTAACTTATATACGTCAGTTCTACCAACATGATTCTAAGCCTGCTGATAGGACCAATTTTTAAATACATGTAACTTCTATACCAACAAATGGATTTCATCCAAAATTGGCACAAAAATATATAATATTTCATATTATTTCTGACCAGCACTCGCATGACATTGTTGCCAACATGCTTTTACGTGTACTAATAGATCCAATGTCTAAATCCATGTAACGTCCTTTGGACTTCAACCACATTTTGTATTCTGTACCTTAGGAGATGGAAGTAAGAATCCCGTGGCTCATGATCTCGCGAATAACGGTCACGTTAAACTACAAGCTTGCTTTGGAAGTAAGAATATATTCAGTCACCAGAGCTTCCAACTGTATTGCTCTATTGGGCTACATTATGCCTAGTATATCTTATTTCGAACTAATTAAGACATTTCGATATTACCCACTTAATTTCGTCATTATTCTAGATAGGTTCATATACTGTAGATTAATCTATGGCATGAATCTTAATTTTAAGAAAAGTAGGCTCTTTAGTTCGTCACGGAACTTCTTGTTCCATCTGACTATGAGGAAAGCGGCTAACTGGTAGCATGCTGAACTTCTATGCCCAAGGTGCTGGTTCAAAGCCGGCCAAAGTCGCCGGATTTTCTATGAGCGCTAAAAATCCGTCAGCATGCTTTCCTTCGGAGGGGAAGTTACAACGTTCAAGTTGCTGGTTGCGGTGGCATCTAGCAGCCATGTTCACAGCTAGGTGTCGTTGACGTTAGTATTTGGTACAAAATTAGGTACTACTACTTAAAATTGACCGTCTGCAGACCTTACCTGAATTACAGACTAATACAGTCATCACAAATAACACCGTTTATCAGACAGATTCTACACACACCCAATGTACACGGGGTTACATGACCACCTTGTCGCAGCCCCTAAACTGAGGAACCAACCAACATCTCTGCGGGAGATAAAATTTTGCGTGAAGAAGTAAAAGACTGTCAGATAGTTACACATTAGTTCCAAACCTTGCATAAGGACAGTGTGATCACAAGTATAAAAATTAACCCCAAATGACAAGAAGGTTACCATCCCCATAAGACAGTAAAATGTTAAAAGTATGCACAGAAAGACGAAAAAATGTTAACTAACCTCCAATTGTAAAATACTTTCTCGCAATAAATGAGGTCTGATCCTCCTACGAAAACCTGCATATTTTGCCTATTATAGCCTATCCCCTAGTTTGCCCGGTGAAATCTACCTCCGCCTTCCGGCGTGCCGAGAGGAATTTTTTGTTTTTCAAAATAGTAGCAGAAAATTAACTAACACTTTTTCCAGGAATCAATATCTCAAAATTGATTCAAATATAAAGTCATAACAATGAATATAACACAATATTAATTACATGGACATTCGAGCATGGATTCGAAGAACAGAAAATGTTTATAATTTTTAACAGGACCACAAATATCCTCTAAATTGTAGTGGTAGTTAGGAAATGACATTTTTAAATCATTTACAGTAACGGCCCATTCGATTTTAATGTGTCAAAAATCACATGATCATAATTGGCATCTAGACAACGGTAAAGTCTTCTCATAATGAAAGGTAAATGTTAATAACAAAATACCGGGCTAACAATTTACTAGGAAATATTTATAGAAAACGTGGGTAAGCTGTGAATTGACTATGATGGTTCCATAAAATAACCCTTGGTTATAAATTCGACGAAAGTGTGGCTTGCAACAATATTTAACTCCCCAATATATTTTAAAGTCATCCAACCTACAATATGGTTGATGCTCCATTATAACATAACCTCATTCCTGCGACTTAATTGCACAATCAGAATGGCATATTTAACTATTCCCACACACACAATAATTTCTTCCCAAATTATACATAATAATCAAGCCTTTGCTTGTTACTCAAACTGGAAGATTTATAAGCTTGTAACCTCCTCAATGAGTTTACAGTAATTTTACCATCAGTTTAAACATTAATAATTCCACACCGTGTCTATTTCTAGCCAAACGTTCTATCACAAGACGTTGCTCATAATGATTTTATATTGATACAAACTCTAGTAAAACCCTATTTTATACATTCTATTTGCTTCCCCTATCATTACTTTCCGTGTCTTCTAAAAGATTTAACTGCATAATGCAAGTGTAAAATGCTCCCATATAATTATTCTGTTAGTTGAATGTGGGCGTGCGTTAACCACTAGCCTTCCGAAAAACAAGTATCCGATCTAGAAAACTGTTTTAAATATCAACTTATAAATTCACTACATGATATGATTATTAGAAAATATAAATCATAATTATTATTATCTCAGCAAAATATTGAAAATAATTATTATTTTTAAATCA
This sequence comes from Meconema thalassinum, assembly GCA_946902985.2. Lineage (NCBI taxonomy): Eukaryota > Metazoa > Arthropoda > Insecta > Orthoptera > Tettigoniidae > Meconema > Meconema thalassinum. The sequence continues at coordinate 307,140,717 of OX336390.1, forward strand.
GCATTATTATTATTATTATTTCCACAAATGGAATAAACGTTGCTAAACTGTTCGGGAAATATCATCCTCGACTTCTTAAATATGGATAAACATCCATTGAAAAATGAAAATCCACAGCCTGCTTCCAGTCTCCGACCGGGTCAAGAATGGAATGAATGAAGCCCCCAACTAGCGGCGAGGATATGAACTGTGCCGGCTGCCGAGGCCTGACGCACTCCTCTGGGGCAATGATTAAATGAATGACAGATGAAATGAAATGATAGTGGAGAGTGTTGCTGGAATGAAATTTTGACAGGGAAAACCGGAGTACCCGGAGAAAAACCTGTCTGCCTCCGTTTTGTCCAGCACAGATCTCACATTGAGTGACCGGGATTTGAACCACGGACCCAGCGGTGAGAGGGGATAAACATCCATTCCTCAACTTAAATTTATTATCAAATTTACAGTTAGACGGCTGATGACCGCGATTAGAAAAAATATCAAAAAACAAATAAATGCTCGTTTTGCTCGTCCATTAATTCAAATAATTGACTTCTCATGTCTCAGTGTAAAAACTGCTCAGATCAAGGCTTCCCATGCCTTGAAAAAAATATTTGCAACAGCAAAATATCGAAGAACAAGATGTTCAGTAAAGAACTTATAGCCTACTTTCTCCTAAATGCATGGGTATTGTTATAACTCTTTGTCCTCTTCAAGGAGTATAATTGAATGTTGGTTGTAGTAGCTTGTTGAAATAAAACGTGCTATAGGGATATTAAACATGAATATGAGGTGCCCTTTGCTAGTGCTACCTCTGTAAAAAAATTCATTCAATTCGGTTTCACCGTGTTTGAATTGATCTGGGGAATGAATTTGCACACATACATGGCCGCTATTTGCAAACTATTGGGCTGATGACCTTGTAGTCAGTCATAAGATGCTTTCCACAAAAAGGCATGTTGTTGCAAAATCCGGTAGAGATCAAATTATTAGGATGGTCGAAATTTGATTTAAGCTTTTAACATTTGGGTGGCCGTCATTCCGTTTCCGTCAAGATGGCGGCGATATAAAACATGACACTGAGGTGCCTTTTGCTAGTGCTACCTCTGTACCAAATTTCGTTCAATTCGGTTTCACCGTGTTTGAATTGATAGGGGGAATCGATTTGCACACATACTTGGCCATCATCTGCAAACTATTGGGCTGATGATCTAGCAGTTTGGTCAAAATATGCTTCCCACATAAAGATTTGTTGTTGCAAAATTTGGTAGAGACTAGATTATTAGGTTGGTCGTAATAACATTTCAGCCTTTAACATTTGGGTGGCCGCGATTACGTTTCCGTCAAGATGGCGGTGATATAAAACATGACACTGAGGTGGCCTTTTCCAGTGCTACCTCTGTACCAAATTTCGTTCCATTCGGTTTCACCGTGTTCGAATTAATAGGGGGAATCGATTTTCACACAAAGATGGCCGCCATCCGCAAAATATAAGGCTAATGGCCTATTAGTTTGGTCAAAGGATGCTCCCTTCATAATGGTATGTTGATGCAAAATTTGGTAGAGATCGGATGATTAGGTTAATCGTAATTTGATTTAAGCTTTGAATATTTGTGTGGCCGCCATTACGTTTTCGTCAAGATGGCGGCGATATAAAACATGACACTGAGGTTCCCTTTGCTAGTGCTACCTCTGTACCAAATTTCATTCCATTCGGTTTCACCGTGTTCGAATTAATAGGGGTAATCCATTTTGACACAAAGATGGCCGCCATCCGCAAACTATTAGGCTAATGACCTATTAGATTTGTCAAAGGATGCTCCCTCCACAAAGGTATGTTGTTGCAAAATTTGGTAGAGATCGGATGATTAGGTTAGTCGTAATTTGATTTAAGCTTTGAACATTTGTGTGGCCGCCATTACGTTTCCGTCAAGATGGCGGCGATATAAAACATGACACTGAGGTGTCCTTTGCTAGTGCTACCTTTGTACCAAATTTCGTTCAATTTGCGCTCACCGTGTTCGAATTGATAGGGGGGACAGACATTCAGAGTACACACACTCACACACACACACAGACTCACACTCACACATACGCACACACAGACAGACACACTTTTTTCGCCCTGTAGTGATCTCATAAGTCTACTTTCATTTTTGCAAAAATCGAAAGTAGGCTAAAAATATGTGTTGGCAAGGCTGTAGAAAAATTGAGAATTCCAGCTAACTAGGCATAAAAATAATGAAAAATGTAGCTTACATTCTTGAAGATCTTGATGTAGATAATCTGGTCTGTACCAGACTATTCCAGTCTTCTGTCCCCATTTGGACACGTACTTACATTCTCGTATCGGCCTCCATTATATACCCGCAAGATGTCTAACCAGACATAGCGGTGTTCATATTCGTTGCCTGATAATCTTGATGAAAACTGTTTGTAATATGAGCTGCTTCAACAGCTGAAGTAATATTTTTGATAGGGGTCGAATCGAAATGATCCATGATGCAAAATACCAGATTGTAACGTGACCCAACTGTGATGCATTCAGTACTATCAATACTCTGACAATCATATTCAGCATCGGTCCAAGTTCTGATGTTCAAGTCCCTGGGCAGAGTTTCTCACTCTCCAGACAATGCTAGGCATGCTGGTTTCCCTATGTCGGCTAAATGAACTGAACTGTGCAAGAATGGTATGTGAAAAGTACTGACTTATCTTGGTTGGTCAAATAGTTACCAAGACAAAAGCTTGTTCTGGTCATTGGATAAAAATAATCCAGTTTAAATATTAGTGGACAGTGGAAAAAAAAATTGGACAAAGTCTATCATATGTCCGTGTAGCAGTAACAATTACCAATGTTCTGCCACAAAGTCTATCACCTCAGTGATAACTTATGAAGAATTCGAAGTTCACTAAAATGTCAAACACTTTTCGAAGTCCAGTAACCATGTACTGTCGTAGAAATTCACTAAGTCATAGCAACCATGTGCTGATAAAAACGTAGGGTATTGCAACCATGTGCATGAAGATATTTTCAAAGTATAACGATGTCCTTAGCGGTAACGCGCTTACGAAGTAGCAAGGTGATGTTTCAGCGACTAGGCACTGCATCGAAGTAACATATTGAGCTATGGCTCCCAGCCATTTTATACTCTGCGGGCGGACTCCTTGCTTGGGATCTGCTCAAACTAAAACATCTCATATCTCAGCTTCCGCTCAATCAATTTTCTTGAAATATAGCACGTCTTCTTCCCTTGTCCGTGCCAGTGATTTGGTGTTAGTCCCATGTTTCCATTCAATAGGAAAATATTTTATACAAATATAGCCTCTACTATGACACTCTTGCTACGTCACTTAGCGATCTGTTGGCTGCATAACGTTTCGAAATGCTTCTAAGAACAATGGGAGCGCGCTATTCAAAATATCAGCTCTGGACTTAGCATCTGAGCCTGTGCTCTCAAATCTGGACAACTGGATTTGGGCACAGTACATACGACTGAAATAATCCAAATTACGGGGGAGATATCATCATTATATAGTAAAGACAATTTTACTATGGAAGCTGAGAATCAACGCTAGTATGAAGTATTTAGAATCTCAAATGTTAAAAAATGTATATAATAAGTAATAATGAGTAAGATATTTTCTAATGTTAGCCTTTCGTGTAGATATGCACATTAATCTTCATTGCTACACCCATTTGTCTTTGAGTATTGCATTTTCGAACACCCTATACACAGATTCGTAACAATATGTTCATCAGAACCTTATTTAAATAAAGTTTCACGTAACTATTATAGACATTCAACGATTGATCCTGTAGCACAACTTGGAGCACACACGGCTGGAGAATAAGTTCGTTGATAAGATTAGAGAGTAGTGAGGAGACTTGTCGACATTCTCGCGTGAATACATGCAATCGATTTGGCGCGCAGGCAGGCAGACAGCTCTTACACCCACTGAGCATGAAGTGTTCCTTCGCTCAAACAGTTCTGGCATGAGTCTGGGAGAAGGGAAGAAAGTCTTGTCGAGTTTCCTTGGCAGCACTCCAATGTAATGTGGGTCTACTCTTACTGGGGTAATGTAAAACAACCCTCCAACAGGTCTGACATGAATCTGGGAGACGACTAGTCGAGTTCGCTCTGGCATCACATAGTGTAATGTGGGTCTACTCTTGCAGGGGTAATGTAAACAAGTATCGTGTGCCAACTCACGCACAGTACTAGCCTATTAGTGAACTTGGAAGGTAAAGCTGACAAGTATCTAAGGGCTCATTACATGTGAGACGTAGTCTGTGACCCCATGCAAGATTTGGCATAGCTTTCAATCATTTGTGAGCTCCTGTCTGTTCTAGCCACACTTGGTCAGAACTTTTTTTCTTTTGACTCAACGCTGTTATACAGGGGGTTTCTAAAACTAATAATTAAATATTAAAAGTACAAAATAAATTGAGAAAAGATCAAAGTGAAAATATCACCACCAACGAATTGCGTGCATAACTTCTATTCATATTCGCTACTGGAGAACTTTAAGAGAATACATGCAATCGATTTGGAGTGCTTGTCTGCAATAAACCTATGGTTTATTAAATATGATAGTTGGAGTATGTTTCCAGTTTTTGGTGCTTACACCAAAGGGATTAGAATTAGAACATATGTTTTATGCCTAAGGAACATGAACCATTCAAAACCCTTATTAAATTATCTTGTATAAAGACTAGTTTAGCTTCCATTTCCTCACCTGTCATGATCGTTCTCTCTCTCTCTCTCTCTCTCTCTTCCATCCCATAACGCTTTGAAGGACAAAATCTCTCCATTCGTCTTGCTCAAATGGAGATTACATCTCTATCTTAACAAGTACGTTAAACTTCGGGGTTCCTACATTGAAGGAAGGTGGTTGTTTGAAAACTGGAGGTCACTGGAGACCTTTGACAATATTTATTCTTGTATCAGTCGAATAATATAAAAGGGTACCCATTTCCTTCCACTTGTCCGCAGTAACCCAGCTTTCAGAATACCAGTGGGATTTGTATCTCAGCTACTGCACGTACTTCCAGAACATAGACATAGATGTCTACACATACATAGCTTTATTAGCCTAAGTGTAAAGGATCGAATGATGATCTACATCGAATATCTTGAGAATTTTTCATATTATGAATGCAGCCCCTGCACATATAAAAAATAATACCTTAAGATATATTTAATAGTCTAAGTGTAAAGGAACTGCCAATGATCGCTTGACGATCGAAATTGGTCATTCAAGTGTATTTTTTCAGGATTAGGGAACCATCCATTACAATTGAGTACAATCATGTTGACCGACTGAAAAACATTAAATCTTGAATATGTATGATATAGCAATTAATTAAGAGAAGTAATGTCTGTTCTGCCAACTCTCAAGAGTTATTGGCAATCCCCTTGAACCACGAACTTGTTGGAACTCCATCCCTCACTTCACACCGGATGCGGGTGAGGCCTCTATCTCCACCCACTTGTTGCAGTACATCCCCGGGGCCCAGCGAGCTGCTTATTCAATGGGAATGTGCAGGAGTACATTCAAAGCATGTAATATACTCCTCATGTACTCACGAAAATATAAAAATACACTCTCATAATGAAAACCCTTCAGACATGGGTAGGTACATAATGTGAAGAGTAGCAGGGTTCACTCGTGAATAAGAAAATCACAACTGGTTGCGTGTATGAATCTTAGTTTATTCTATAGCTACTATGTACACTATTGTTTACAGGTTGCATCTTTACACTCCACTCCACTTCCTTCTGTACGCAGATAACCACAGTACACCAAATGTGCCTTCCATACAGTCTCCACAGTTCACCGCTTGCCGCTTCAGAATGCTATCACCAAAGTCCCACTTCTGTCTGTATCGCGTCGAACCCAGGTCTCGTGAGCGTCCTCTGTAACACTGCTACACCAAACTATCACAACACTTGGCTGTCATGGTCACCTCCTCTGACATATGTGCCCTAAAATGCTTGACGTAACTGCGCTGGCGTACACACTCCATTGTCACGGCTCGGGGGAGAAACTCTCCAAATTCTCCAAAATTGTCACTCTAAACAGATCTGAATGTGTTTTGTCCCTGGGATTTTCTAACTTCCTCTAGGCAAATGCCGGGATGTGTAGTACAAGCCGGACGTTTGCTTTAGGCGATTGTCCTTGACCTTGAAGCTTGCGGGTGAGCCTGTACACAGTCACTCTCTACCCATATCACTTCACATTTGTCACCACCGGTCTGATGTAATGGAATTCCAGACTTGAGCACGTGACGATACCACCGTGCAGACAGTACAGTCCACGTCGAAGTATTGTGTGACGCGGAAGTACACGTTACGTAGATACGAACAGAACGCCATTATATTTGCCAATGACTGTACTTCAGTAGGAGCGTGAGATAGATTTGTCAATACTAATAATAATAATAATATCGTAGGGCCTCGGGTGCCTGGTGCAAGCTTTGCTATTTGACACCCAGAGGGTAGCTTGCATGTCGAATTTCGTAGTTCCTTGACTATGAAAGTCAAGGAGGTTAGATGTTAGATATCTAATCTCCTTGAACACAATAGCGCTTTCTAGTAGAGAAATGAGGAACTTGTGCTGGCGGAAACTCCCGAGATTAATTTTGCCATTATGAACTCGGCCTACTGAATTCAAATGGGTTCTTTGACATGCCAACATCGTATGACATGCGTATCGTATTTTTGCCGCCTTTCAAAAATCACTTACTACGGTCAGGGGCGAACCTGCAATCTTGGGGTTAGTAGACCGACACGCTATCCACTCACCCACCGTGGCAAGCTGACCGCATGGGGCAGGTGACAACAACACAGGTACTGTAGTAACTCGCCTCCAGACTTCCATTAAGATATTTCACTCGTCTAAAACAAACGTCCGGCCTGTACCTTACTTCAAGTACCGGGGCACCTACCTCATCCCTTTCCCGAATACAGTTACACACACTACTACTGTCATCATATAAATACTAATTACCAGACAAGTTCAACACTCACCCTACTACTTGGGGCTGATGACCATGATGTCCCAAACCCCTAAAATGTATTAGTATAATACAACATAACTAGGCCGGCCCCGTAGTGTTAGCGTAGTGCATCTGCCTCTCACCCGGAGACCCCGGATTCTACCCCCAGCTCCGTCAGGGATTTTAGAAACAGACGTGAGGGCTGGAACGGGGTGCACTCAGCCTCGTGAGGACAATTGAGAAGCTGTCTGACAGTGGGGCAGCGCCCCAATCACGAAAACCATGAGTAACGGCCGAGGGGACCCGATGCGCTGATCACGCGTCTCCTCAATATCTGCAGGCCAAATGGCTGGGCAGCAGTCGCTTGGTAGGCCTAGGCCCTTCATGGGCTGTATTGTCAGGGGTTAGTAATACAACAGAACTCATTTTATTAATGTGCTTCCGGGTAAAGCAATTTTATTTTCCGGCAAGCTCAGCCTTGCCCAGGTGGCATCTCATATGTAACAGAACATGCAGTTTCGTGAATAACTAAATACAGTAGCTTATTTTAATATGCTTATGTTAATTGCCTCGATCAACATGCAAAATTTCAGTTTGATTGCTATTAGCCTACTTTCGATTTTTGCAAAAAATGAAAGTAGACTTATGAGATCAACACGGGGCGAAAAAAATGTGGCTGTGTGTGTGTGAGTGTGTGTACTCTGAATGGCTGCCCCCCCCCCCTATCAATTCGAACACGGTGAACGCGAATTGAACAAAATTTGGTACAAAGGTAGCACTAGCAAAGGGCACCTCAGTGTCATGTTTTATATCACCGCCATCTTGACGGAAACGTAATGGCGGCCACAGAAATGTTCAAAGCTTAAATCAAATTACGACTAACCTAATCATCCGATCTCTACCAAATTATGCAACAACATACCTTTATGAAGGGAGCATCCTTTGACCAAACTAATAGGTCATCAGCCTAATAGTTTGCGGATGGAGGCCATCTTTGTGTGAAAATCGATTCCCCCTATTAATTCGAACACGGTGAAACCGAATGGAACGAAATTTGGTACAGAGGTAGCACTAGCAAAGGGCACCTCAGTGTCATGTTTTATATCGCCGCCATCTTGACGGAAACGTAATGGCGGCCACACAAATGTTCAAAGCTTAAATGAAATTACGATTAACCTAATCATCCGATCTCTACCAAATTTTGCATCAACATACCTTTATGGAGGGAGCATCTTTTGACCAAACTAACAGGTCGTTAGCCTAATATTTTGCGGATGGCGGCCATCTTTGTGTGAAAATCGATTCCCCCTATTAATTCGAACACGGTGAAACCGAATGGAACGAAATTTGGTACAGAGGTAGCACTAGCAAAGGGCACCTCAGTGTCATGTTTTACATCACCGCCATCTTAACGGAAACGTAATCGCGGCCACCCAAATGTTAAAAGCTAAAATGTAATTACGACCAACCTAATAATTTAGTCTCTACCAAATTTTGCAACAACATATCTTTATGTGGGAAGCATATTCTGACCAAACTGCAAGATCATCAGCCCAATAGTTTGCGGATGGAGGCCATCTTTGTGTGAAAATCGATTCCCCCTATTAATTCGAACACGGTGAAACCGAATGGAACGAAATTTGGTACAGAGGTAGTACTAGCAAAGGGCACCTCAGTGTCATGTTTTATATCGCCGCCATCTTCACGGAAACGGAATGACGGCCACCCAAATTTTAAAAGCTTAAATCAAATTACGACCATCCTAATAATTTGATCTCTACCATGCCTTTTTGTGGATAGCATCTTATGACTGACTACAAGGTCATCAGCCCAATAGTTTGTAAATAGCGGCCATGTATGTGTGCAAATCCATTCCCCATATCAATTCAAACACCGTGAAACCGAATTGAATGAAATTTTTCACCGAGGTAGCACTAGCAAAGGGCACCTCATATTCATGTATAATATCCCTATAGCACATTGTATTTCAACAAGCTACTTCAACCAACATTCAATGATACTCCTTGAAAAGAACAAAGATTTATAACAATACCCATGCATTTAGGAGAAAGTAGGCTATATGTTCTTTACTGAACATCTTGTTTTTATTTATTTATCGTATGGCATTTAGTGCCGGGAGTGTCCGAGGACATGTTCGGCTCGCCTGAGTCTGTAGCTGCTTCCAGCCTTAGGGTGAGCTACAAGTTCCGTTCAATTTCAATTTGTTCCAACTTTCGCTTCCAGATATCAATGATACCTAGTGGTATTGGTATTGGATAGAGCGTTGTGACGAAATCTAACCTAACAATTTAGGTTCACACAAGTTTAGTCCGTGAAAGGAATTTTTACATGCCATAAATCTATGACATGGGACCGCCGGCTTTACTTCCTCTCCGAAGGAAGGCATACTGAAGGTTTTTTAACGCTCTTAAAAATCCGACGACTTCGGCCTGGTTTGAACCCGCTATCTTGGGCACAGCAGTTCAGCATGCGACCAACTACCCACCGAAACCGCTAGTTTGATTGCTGTAACAGATTCTCGGATATTGAGAACCAACTAAATAATTCGGATGGTCACCATATTGAATTTTATATATGTAGACAATAGAGATGTATTATTACATGAAGATTATTGCTCAGGTGTATTATTCAAACTTCCATCGCATCATCAGGACACAAGAAATAATAACGAGATTTTAAAATTTCACACAGCCGCCTCAATTACGGAGGAAGAACTTATGCGTGTTCTTAATTTTAATTGTTATCTCATGTCATGCACCTTTTTTCTAGCGTATGGCTTTTGTGCCGGGAGTGTCCGAGAATATGTTCGGCTCGCCAGGTTTGTAGCTGCTTCCAGGCGGACACCCAATGGGTGAGCTACAAGTACCGTCGCGTGTGGAGTGTTGTCTGGGGAGGAAAGTTTGAATGTAAGGACAAGGAATAGGAAGGTAGCGGCTGTGGCCTATAGTTAGGGACCAACCCCGGCATTTGCATGGAAGGAAGATGGGAAACCACAGAAGACCATCTTCAAGGTTGCCGGCGGGGGGATTCGACCTCCCGGATGTGAGCGACTGCCAGCAGTCATGCCGTAATGACCACGGCTAACTCACCCGGTATGTCATGCACTGATAAAGTGAGCGAAGTGCTATGCTATGCCGAGCGGGAGAGATGAGTCAACGTGAGGCAGAGGCTGGGCGCGCCGGACGGCCAGCCGGTCAACACTCGTGAGTGAGAGAGACTCACTTTATGTATTGTTTATTGACATGTACACTAGGATATTACACAGTTAGCGAGTGAACAGATGCGCATAAACATGTAGCGACCAATGCTGTGTTCCTCCATGGTTTGACTATCTCGTGGTGTAGCGGTCAGCATTCTTAACTGTCGCTTGGAGGTCCGGGTTTGATTCTCGGCCCTGCTAAGAATTTAATTCTGGTCTGAGGGCTGTAACGGAGTACACTCAGCCTGTTGAGGCAAAACTGATAAGAGGTGGGTTCGATTCCCAACTCAACCATCCTGGATGTGGATTTTGTGGTCTCCCACTTGTATTCCAGGCATATGTTGGGGTGGTTCCTAACATAAAGCCACGGCAACCTCCTTCCCAATTGTATCTGCAATTTAAAAATAAACACGCTAGTACAGCCATCACAATAACACAGGTTGTCACACGAATTACACTCACACCCAAAATACATGGGGCTATATGACTGCAATGTCTCCGCCCTTAAAATAAGCAACAGCAACACATTCTCCATGGTACGGAAGATAGCACAGTCATACAGATCTCGGACGTCGTTGCTATGCTTGTATCGAGGTAAATAATTATAATAATAATAATATCGTATGGCCTCGGGTGCTGGGTGCAAGCTTTGTTAATTGACACCCAGAGGGCAGCCTTCATGTCGAATGTTGTTGTTCCTTGAAGAACTATGAAAGTCAGGGAGGTTAGATATCGAAGCTCCTTGACACTATATCGCTTTCTAGTAGAGAAATGAGGAACTTTGTGTTGGCGGAAAATCCCGAGATTAATTTTGCCATTATGAACACGGCCTACTGAATTCAAAGGGTTTCTTTAACATGCCAACATCACCGCCTTTCAAAAATCACTTACCATGGCCAGGAGCGAACCTGCAAGCTTGGGATTAGTAATCTGACACGATAACCACTCACCCACACACTGATGAAGGAACTCGGGTTCGTTCATGGCATGGCCGTCAGTGCTACCGTGTAATAAATAATAATGTACACATTTACTGTAAATAAACAAAAGAAATTAAACTACAACCGTGCTGGACACCCTATTTGTTTTACCCATGCTTACACATTTACACCAGTATACACATTTAATGTCAACAAACATAAATAACTACTCGGAACACCCCAGTTACATATGTTAACGTCCATAGCACATTTGAAGACCACACGTTCCCTTCTCAGTGTGGCGGCCTGAATCACTGGTATCCGTTTGTCACGCTCTTACTGAAACATCCTGTATAGGCCTATAGTCCATAATATTCTCTTGAATAGCGATTAACCTAACCTAAAATCGTTGTTGTTTGAGTCTTCAGTCTTTTGACTGGTTTGATGCAGCTCTCCACGCCTCCCTATCCTGAGCTAATCGTTTCATCTCTACATAGGTACCACACCCAACATCCGAGGCAATCTGTTTAACATATTCTAACCTTGGTCTACCCCTACAATTCTTGTCCTCGACCCTTCCTTCCATAACTAAGCTTGTTATTCCTGGGTGTCTTAGTATGTGTCCTACTTATCTATCTCTTTTCTTCGTTAGCAGTCGCCAGAAACATCTCTCCTCTCCCACTCGTCTTAATACCTCTTCGTGTGTAACCCTATCTACCCATCTGATCTTCATCATTCTCCTGTAACACCACATTTCAAATGCTTCAATTCTCCTCTATTCTGCTGCACCAATAGTCCAAGTTTCACTTCCATAGAGCGCCACGCTCCAGACAAAGGCTTTCAAAAATGACCTCCTAATACCTAAATCTATATTCGATGTCAACAGATTCCTTTTTTGTAGAAATGCTTTCCTTGCCTGAGCCAACCTACTTTTTATATCCTCTTTGCTTCGTCCATCACTGGTTATTCTGCTTCCTAACTAACAGAAGTCTCCTACTTCCTTCAGATTTCACCTGTCAATTTGATATCCATAGAAGTTTCTGATTTATTTCGGCTGCATTCCAGTATTTTTGTTTTACATTTATTAATTTTCATAATGAATTCTTTCCGTAAGATGGAGTCCATACCATTCAAAAACTCATTCAAATCCTCAGGCTTGTCGGCCAAGATGACGATGTCATCAGCAAATCTCAGAGTTGAAATTATTTCTCCTTGAATCTTCACTCCCACTTTAAATGTTTCTCCAATTTCCTTCATTGCTTGTTCAATGTAAAGTTATAAAGACTTCATAGTACGTACACAAATAAAAATCACGTCAAAACTATAATGAAAAGAGAATCATAACGCGATAAATATAAAATCACAGAGATTAAATAAAAGATCCAAAGACAAGTCACTGGAATATAAAGTTAATGTTCACTTCCCGGAGGTCAAAAGTTCAAAATTGGCTCTGTAGAAATTACGAAAGTCTTTGAAGCTCTTCATTAAATTATTCATTCACCACTTACTTCCGGGCCAAGAACTTAAAAGCCCTCAAACTGCAAGCTTCTCCGATATTAGCCAGAAACTGATTCTAGTGTCGAGCAGAAGATACTGTTTAATGAGTTTGAATAATTAATAGTCTGTATTCTGGAATGGAGGTCATGTCACTTAGTATCTCTGTCATGTTATGAGGACATGTATGTCTACCCCTTCCTATTAATCGCGCTTGTTCAGAGACGGGAATGAGGTGAGATTATTTCCTTTAGACACGTGGCAGGTGGTTTTCACTGTCAGATGCCTTTCCTGACGCCGACCTCATCAGAGGAGTTGATGAAAGATCAATCAATCTGAGCAAGGATTCGGACGGAAGTGGCCGTGGACTATTGAAAGTTACCGTCCACCGACTTGAAAATCGGAAACCTCGGATAAACAACTGACAGTAGGGCTGTCGTGATAGGACGACAAACGATGTAGCCTATACAGTATAATGAAGGTTGGTGACTGCTGGGCCTCTCTTAAGGGGAGTTCCAATGGCCTATCTTCTTAATGTTAATATTTAATAAATTCATGTTCCTATTTTGTAGAAACTACTGGGTAGATTTAGATGAAATTTTATTGCCGTAATTATTGATCAATTCTTAGTACTTTAACACGGGCGTTTGGTGTTTCTACTATTGTAACCATAATAATATTTTTTTTCCCTTTAATCTCAACTTTTTCGTTTAAAAATCTATATACAGAATATCTATTTTTTTTTAGCCTACTTTCGATTTTTGCAAAAAATGAAAGTAGACTTATGAGATCACTACAGGGCGAAAAAAAGTGTGTCTGTCTGTGTGTGTGTATGTGTGTGTGTGAGTCTGTGTGTGTGTGTGTGTGTGTGTGTACTCTGAATGTCTGTCCCCCCCCCCCCTATCAATTCGAACACGGTGGGCGCAAATTGAACGAAATTTGGTACAAAGGTAGCACTAGTAAAGGACACCTCAGTGTCATGTTTTATATCGCCGCCATCTTGACGGAAACGTTATGGCGGCCACACAAATGTTCAAAGCTTAAATCAAATTACGACTAACCTAATCATCCGATCTCTACCAAATTTTGCAACAACATACCTTTATGGGGGCAGCATCCTTTGACCAAACTAATAGGTCATCAGCCTAATAGTTTGCGGATGGCGGCCATCTTTGTGTGAAAATCGATTGCCCCTATTAATTCGAACACGGTGAAACCGAATGGAATGCAATTTAGTACAGAGGTAGCACCAGCAAAGGGCAGCCCAGTGTCATGTTCTATATCACCGCCATCTTGACGGAAACGTAATAGCGGCCACACAAATGTTCAAAGCTTAAATCAAATTACGACTAACCTAATCATCCGATCTCTACCAAATTTTGCAACAGCATACCTTTATGAAGGGAGCATTCTTTGACAAATCTAATAGGTCATTAGCCTAATAGTTTGTGGATGGCGGCCATCTTTGTGTCAAAATCGATTACCCCTATTAATTCGAACACGGTGAAACCGAATGGAATGAAATTTGGTACAGAGGTAGCACTAGCAAAGGGCACCTCAGTGTCATGTTCTATATCACCGCCGTCTTGACGGAAACGTAATGGCGGCCACACAAATATTCAAAGCTTAAATCAAATTACGATTAACCTAATCATCCGATCTCTGCCAAATTTTGCATCAACATACCATTATGGAGGGAGCATCCTTTGACCAAACTAATAGGTCATTAGCCTAATATTTTGCGGATGGCGGCCATTTGTGTGAAAATCGATTTCCCCTATTAATTCGAACACGGTGAAACCGAATGGAACGAAATTTGGTACAGAGGTAGCACTAGAAAAGGCCACCTCAGTGTCATGTTTTATATCACCGCCATCTTGACGGAAACGTAATCGCGGCCACCCAAATGTTAAAGGCTAAAATGTAATTACGATCAACCTAATAATCTAGTCTCTACCAAATTTTGCAACAACAAATCTTTATGTGGGAAGCAAATTCTGACCAAACTGCTAGATCATCAGCCCAATAGTTTGCAGATGGTGGCCAAGTATGAGTGCAAATCGATTCCCCCTATCAAGTCGAACACGGTGAAACCGAATTGAACGAAATTTGGTACAGAGGTAGCACTAGCAAAAGGCACCTCAGTGTCATGTTTTATATCGCCACCATCTTGACGGAAGCGGAATGACGGCCACCCAAATGTTAAAAGCTTAAATCAAATTTCGACCATCCTAATAATTTGATCTCTACCGGATTTTGCAACAACATGCCTTTTTGTGGAAAGCATCTTATGACTGACTACAAGGTCATCAGCCCAATAGTTTGCAAATAGCGGCCATGTATGTGTGCAAATCCATTCCCCAGATCAATTCAAACACGGTGAAACAGAATTGAATGAAATTTTTTACAGAGGTAGCACTAGCAAAGGGCACCTTATATTCATGTCTAATATCCCTATAGCACGTTGTATTTCAACAAGCTACTACAACCAACATTCAATTATACTCCTTGAAAAGGACAAAGAGTTATAACAATACCCATGCATTTAGGAGAAAGTAGGCTATATGTTCTTTACTGAACATCTTGTTTCATAATGTATTTGAGCTAGAACAAAATCCCTTTGTTAAAGTCTCATTTACAAGCCAAGCTACAGGTGGCAAAAATTTGAGACTTCTGTGATAAGTAACAACTGAAAAATATGGAACATTTATGTGCAAAAAGTATGTTCTGAGAAAATGCCTTTGTATGTTCTAATTCTCAATGTTTTATAACGCGCACTGCATTATTTAAATAAATATTAGACTGTATTGCAAATAACAAATATCAAGTGTTATACATCATTTTAAACGTCAAAGTGCTAGGCTAGTGGTCTACATATTAACCACCCACTATAAGGACAATTTATATTGTCAAAGATGCTGATGGTTGAATCTTTCAGTGATATTTTCTTGTGGAAGTGTTTATATTTCTGAAAACCACATATAATCTCTTAACCTCCTTGAACTTTAGTTATTATTTTAAAATAAAAACAATTAAAATTAAAATTTATAAAAATATGATAGTAAAAATCAGAATTAATATAAATATGGTTGTAAAAATTTAAAATAAATAAACTAACAAAATTTAAAATTATAAGTTAATAATTTTATCATCTTAATTTTCAAATTTTAAAAATAATATGAAAATTAAAATTTTTAAAATAAATACAGTTTGGGCATTAAAATGTTAATGAAAACAAAAATTAAAATTAATAATAATTAATATTAGGGTGAAATAATTAAAATTAAATTAAAAAATAACACAAAAGAAAACATCTTCATTTTTCTGCTCTATAGAGGGTTAACCGTTTAGTTGTTAATTCAATTATGATTTTCCTGACTTCGTGGTCTTATAGACTCTGTACTTGGGTATATGTGTGTGGATTCTGTCTTATAACCTGTATTATTATGATGGGTGTATAAGTGTGTGTATTTAGGGGGCTATGCTTTTGTAGGAAGTGGTAATGGCTTCATTTTAGGAACCATCCCGTCATTAGACTGGAATAAAAATTGAAATCCACGGCAAAACATTTCTAGGATGGCTGCAAAATCGAACCCACCTCTCATGAGTGTTACCTCATGAGACTAAGTGTACCCCTTTCCAATCCTCATACCAGAATAAATTCATGGCAGGGCTGGGAATCGAACCCGTACTTCAGAGGTGACAGTCAAGGTTGCTATCCTCTGCGCAACAAGGTGATCTTACAACAGACCTAAAGGTAGTAACTTAAAGAGGTAAAATGACGCGACAGTAGGGTTTATAATGACTTGATAGTTCGTACACAAATAAAAATCACGTCAAAACTATAATGAAAAGGGAATTGTAACCGTATGTTCTCTATTCGGGGGGTAGTGGTGATTAACACCATAAGGGAATTTTACTAAGAACATTTATTAGCTTCACTTTACAATTTTTCCAGTATGCTATAAAAAGCCACTCTCATAATCTCTTGCCATTACTATAATCAGACCATCACCAAACCTAACTAAATCTTCCTTACCATATCTCTTCTTCCTCATATTTTCTAATATCTACCTAGCTAATTTCAACAAATACTCTCCTCCTTTGTCTCAAAAGGTTTCTCCTAACAATCTCTATAAAAAACAATCGACAATAGAAAAAGGAAATATATTTGCAGATGTGGAATTTCATTTAGCATGGCCCCCTTCTACCTCCCTGCCAGACCATTACAAGGAATACCATAGCTCAAGGCTCAATACTCCTTGCAATGATCTATCAGAAAAAAGGTAGCCATGCTATAACCTTAACCTAACATAATCTAAGATAAACTGTACAGTGACAGAATCATAACGCGATAAATATATTTTAACTCATGGAACATGGGTTGTAAGTTGTTTGTTAACACAGACTACAACGGTTAAGTATATTGTAGTTCATCCTCTCTTGAGTACGCAGATGGATGTATTCATTAACTTCTATTCGATTCGGTCACAAACGTTTTAACTAGATATCATGATTAACGTAATCCAATAGAACTCGCTTGGATTGATTACACTCAGTATTTACATTCACGTTGTATACATGGCAACAACATCACAATCCAATTATTTGTTGAACTGGTTAGGAAACAATATTCATCTCTCGCATAAATCAATTGCATCATTTCAGAAAATAAACAGCTGTGACACTCATAACAACCGGGCTACTATGTGAAGCTGTCTTAGAACTTAGAAGGCGAGTGGGTTCGAACCCACCGTTGCCCGTCTTTGAATTGATTTTTGGAGGGTTTTCCCCTTTTTCAGCACAAAGCAAATGCAGGGACTGTACCTCACAATAGGCTACGTGCCCAGCGGCATAGCCGTTCTCGTTAAATCGTGCGCCACGACCTCGAGGGCAACTGCAGCAAGTCCGTAGATCACAGGTTCCAATCCCGGTGCTATCATGAGTGTGACTTTCCTCGGTTTTTTCACACTCCCTCGTGGCTAATGCCGGGATAGTAACTTGCTTCAAGTTCTGGGGCACCTGCCTCGTACCCGTCTCTAATACAATTATACAACTACTACAGTCATCACATAAATACAGATTATTAGACAAGTTCAACAAACACCCAACTACTCAGGACTTGACCGAGGTGTCCCTAGCCCCTAGGAAAGTTAACAACAACTATAGGCTTCGACCACTTCCCTGAACACTTTATGCTATTTCATTCATCCTCGTTCATGTCAGTTCTCATTAACTCTTCTCAAGAAGTTGGTGTCAGGAAGGACATCCAATGGTAACAATCATTATCACATCGGAAGCTCATCTCACCATATCCGAGACTCCGTAGTAATGGAACAGTATGGGGTTAAAAAAATACAAATGTTGTACAGATAGCAACCGAATAAATGGTAATATTGGCCACTATCAAGGGTTGTAAGAAGACCTTTCAAGAACCGATCATCAACATTATTGTGACCATCAGTGGGTAGAGAGGTCATCATTTTTAGCCTACTTTCGATTTTTGCAAAAAATGAAAGTAGACTTATGAGATCACTACAGGGCCAAAAATTGTGTGTCTGTCTGTGTGTGTGTGTGTGTGTGTGTGTGTGAGAGAGAGAGAGAGAGAGAGAGAGAGAGAGTGTCTCTGTGTGTGTGCGTGCGTGTGTGTGTGTGTGTGTGTGTGTGTGTGTGAGTGTACTCTGAATGTCTGCCCCCCCCCATCAATTCGAACACGGTGAAACCGAATTGAACGAAATTTGGTACAGAGTTAGAACAAGCAAAGGGCACCTCAGTGTCATGTTTTATATCGCCGCCATCTTTACCAAAACTGAATGGCGGCCAATCAAACGTTCAAAACGTAAAATCAAATAGCGACTAACAAAATTATCCGATCTCTACCAAAATTGGTAACAACATACCTTCATATAGAACGCGTCTTGTGACCAAACTGCAAGGTCATCCGCCGTACCATTTCAGGATGGCGGCCGTGCGAATTATGCAAACTTTATAATCCATATCATGGGATCCACCAGTTCCGATTATCGAGCCGAGAATCGATTTAACTGTTCTAAAGGAAGAGGCGCGTTCGAAATTAAAAGTTTATTTTGTAATACTGTAGTGCAGAAGTGATTTTAAAAAGCTGAGCCGTCTCGGTAAGAAGACAAGATGGCAGCGGATATCTTGTGCCTGACTTATATTTCACTAATTTGACTATTGCATGCAATATAGCGTACTGATACAAAATAAATAAACTTTGTATGAAATGCTTTATAAATAAATAATATACTGCACTGATGAAATCGTTTAGTCTAAATCATTATTTGCTAACAAGTTATATGTAAGTCATTTTATATAAAACGATGTTCGTTGGCACAAATGGCTCCGTGGAAAAGCGTTGGCCTATCACTCATGTGCCTATGGTTCAAACCCCATCAGAGTTATCTTTTTTTGCTTGAAATTTGATATATTTATTGTTTTGTAATGATTCAGACGTTTCAAAAATTAAGCGTTAAATTGTGCATATTACGGTGGAAAATATATATTTAATTAAAACATAATTCACCAGCAGATTTGCTCGAGACATCTAGCAGCCAAAAAGGTAACTGCACGCCGGCCTACTTATTAACTTCAAGATTTTATTGAAAAGTTTCTTCTTATGGCCACTAGAATGCACTCGCTCTGTTAGGGTTATATTGTTCGATACTTCTCCACTAGATGTCACGACTGGTCTACGCGGGACTCCATTGGTTAGTACCGTATACCATTGGCATTCTATGCGCATCGAACTTGAAGAATGGCAAGATGATACTACGATAAATTTTTACTTTTTATTTTAAAGGGTTTGTAACAGCCTATTGTGCGTTATTTGAGAATGTTATTTGAAGTAAAGAACAAAACGATTTCACACAGTAACTGAATTCTAGCCGTTGGTGCTAGTTCAGGTTATTAATTAATACTTTTATTTCAGGCAAATAGCAATCGAAAATATCCACATCGTTTGTATACACACGTCTCTGTAGGGTCATGGAAAGATTTGTTAATTCAATTAGGGTTGTGAAAGCCATGCACAACCAGACGTGTAAAGACATGCCTCAACTCAAAGTTGGATGTTGCCCACGGCAGGTCGATTATGTAATAATAACAATAATAATAATATTATTTGTTTTACGTTCCATTTAACTACTGCTGCTCTTAGATACGCCGGGGTGCCGGAATTTTGGCCCGAAGGGGATCTTTAACGTGCCAGTAAATCTACTGACACGGCTCCCTCGCATTTGTGCACCCTCAAATGCCAGCTGGCTGCGCCAGGATACGAACCTGCAACCTAGGGCCCAGCAAGCGAGAACGTTACCGCTGAGCCACGCAGCCAGTCCGGTCGATTATGTCTCCAGATCCATAACATTCTTCAGATACTTCTTATCTACCTTTCTTCAATGATGGTAGTAGTTTTTTTCTAGGTTGTGGCGTTTGGTCGAGGTAAATAGTTTCTGAGGTCTTCAACCAAGAAATGATTCTATTATACTCTTTGATAATAACAACGAGTTATAACTATGCTCATACATTTAGGAGAAAGTAGGCTATATGCTCTTTACTGAACATCTTGTTGAGGATTTACAACTACGTTTTTCCGGTCTGTCTGCCTGTCTGTCAGTCTGTCTGTCTGTCTGTCAACTCAATGACTCACTGGACCCTCAAATATCCCTGCCGTAAGTTATGTAGGTAGAAAACCTAAAATACCAAGGTGGTACTATAATGAGACATATTTGATTGTATTTCCTATGCATGTCATTTAGTTAAAATAAAGGAAAGTGGATGGTTTTAAGAAACATGTTTTATGAATTTAATAGTAATCTGATAGGATCATCGTTTATCTTGGAAGATTTTAGGAATTTAGTTTGATTGGTACCTTACCCAACACCCCGTTTCAGTTCGCACCCTGTGATTCTTTTGAATCTCGTTCTCCCGGAAAGTAAACGTTTTTGTAATTGAATTCCGAACTAAATTCCACCGACAAGATTATTTTTCTCAAGTGTTGTATTTGACTTTTGGCATACATTGTGATGTAATACCGGGCCATCCAATTGTATGTCGAGTAAACTGGTACAACAGGGATAGGAAAATGGTACAGCCAACGTTATTAAGCTCGAGTGTGTTGGGGTAAATTGGGAAATTTAACACCAATTGATGGCTGGAATCCCACATTTACATTCAACATATTTCTGGCACTTATGTCCCATGTTTTCTAGGGATCGACGTTATGTGATATTGTCTACAGGTCTATGAAAATTGAAAATTTATAAAATTCATTCGAGGGAATTTTATTTGTGTTACAAAGATTTGATCGTGTACTTCAGACAATCAATTGTGTGAGTATAGATTTGATAGACAAGCATCGTGACTTCTTTATTTGTTTTTGAAATTATCAAAAACAAATCATGAATTAAAGAACCAAGGTGGAAGTTAGAACAAGTATTGGTATTCGTTGGTGGTGTTTGATTTTCAAATATAACGTGTTGTCCACTTCTTTACTGTGAGAGCTAAAAGCTCAAGCAGCCATTCACCTCCCTAAAAGCGCAGGTGCGGTTCATAAGAATGGAGGCAGTGCGCAGTTCGCTATTCCTTTGGGGGCCTGGGCACGGACACCAAGAGCCCGCTGATGAGCCTATCTAGGTGTTCCTAGGCAAAACCCCGCACAAGACACAGCAATAAACCTAGAAAAATTGCTGAGTTTAATTCCTTGGCCGTGAAAGCCAATATACCATTTATGTCTGAGTTGGAGAATGCGAAGGTAACGTTAGCCGAAATGTGACGGCAGATGAATCAACGTGCTATGGACTTAGATAAGCAATTACAGCATCAGTAATGTTTACAAGCACAATTTATTACAAAATCAGTCAGAAAGGTTTAGAAGTACCATAACAAATCAATAAGAGAAATATGGATGAATTAAAACACAATCAGGACGACTCGGAACTGAGGTTAAGTAAAATGATTAAGCAGCATCAGTTCAAGATTGCACAACAGATGTTTAGGACGCAAGCGGAATTATTGACGTTAGGAGAGCAGATGAAGAATGATAGGACGGAAATGGAGGAAAATATGGGTGAACAATAATTTAAGACATTTAAAGTTGCTGTCCAAAGAAACATAAATCAGGGATCCAAAATTCTCAGGTCAAAAGCGGAACAGAATACACAAGCTTTAAAAAAGGATATTAATAAGAACATTAGAATTCCCTAAGTACGTCTGGAAAAGAGCATTAAGGAATTTGAATCAGATGGTTGCGGCATTAAGAATGATCATAAGCAGAGATTAGGAAACGTACGGAAGGAAATGGCAGAATAGAATACAACAAATAGTGCTGATGTTACTTTATGAAGGACAGTATTACTGGTCTAGAACAGAAATAGTTAGTTATTGAGGTTTCAAGGGGCGGAACTACGAGGCCATCTGCCCCAAGCTAGAACAGAAAGTAAAAACGATAATCAAGGAGGAAGAAGTACGTCAAGGGAAGATGTCTCATATCATTAGAACTAGAATGAGAGTTGACGAACTAGACCAGACGTTAGTAGTTTGGTTGGTTGGTTCCTCAGTTTAGAGGCTGCGACAACGCGGTCATGTAGCCCCGTGTACTTTGGGCGTGTGTAGAATCTGTCTGATAACCGGTGTTAATTATGATGACTGTATCAGTGTGTGCTTCTGTTTCTTAATTCAAGTAAGGACTGCAGACTTTGAATTTTTCAAGTAGTTCCTACTTTTGCCGACAAACGTCACCGTCAACAACTACTAGTTCTGAACTTGGCTACTAGACGCCACCGCAGTCGGCTCCTGGCGACGAACGTAGGAACCTGAGCGTTGTTTACATTTTAACCTAATTTAGCTTCACACAGGTGTAATTAGTGGAAGGTTCTTTAACATGCCATAAATCTATGACATGGGACCGCCGGCTTTACTTCACCTCCGAAGGAAGTCATACTGAGAGATTTTTAAAGCTCTTAAAAAATCTGACGACTTCGGCCGGGTTTGAATCCGCGATGTTGAGCATAGAAGCTCAGCATGCTATCAACTACGCCACCGAAGGAATTAGAAGCGAAAAACGAAATACCGAGCCATCCAATTACATGTCGTATAAACGAGTACAATATCCATATTGAGTAAATATCCATGACTACATATTACCAGCAGAGAGAAGTTCTTCAAACCACTGCCATCTAGGTATTAAAAGATCCCCAGGATTCACATCAAGGCCGGCCGAGAAGAAGACGAAGTTGGAAACTCTTCGCAACAGTCGGCTTGATTGCATTTTTCCTTAGGCGTGGACGGAATTAAACCCGCTACTCAGTAAGATCAATAAAATCCCAAAACCACACAAGCTTAAGGCGCCTGCTGCTTCTAATGAATAGTTATATAATACAGGATAGCAAGACCATAATATAAGAGGCAGACAACTCTATTTAAACAGCAGTTATTTTTATTGATCCATTTAGGGGCTTAGCAATATCGTGACCAAGTAGCCCCATGTACATGGGCATCCGTGGGATCTATCTGATAAACTGTGTCATTTTGATGGCTGTACTAGTGTGTGTACTTGTAATTGAAGGCCAGGATTTGGAAAGAGGCGACCATGGCATTAAGTTAGGAATCATCTCAGTATTTACATACTGGAGAAGAAAATAACCAAGGAAAACTACTTCTTAAATGTGATGGGAATCAAACCCATCTCTTCACAGTTTTATCTCAGGAGGATGAATGTGCTCTGTTCCAACCCTCAGACCAGGATTAAATTTCTTGACAGAGCCGGGAAATGAATCCAGTACCCCTGGATCTGAGGTCTCAATAGGGACTCCGAGCTAAAACCTTCTCCCCTACATAAATAGCAATATATGAGATTTTTTTCTTTTATTCTCATGAGAATAAAAATAAATAATAATAATAATAATAATAATAATAATAATAATAAAAACAAAATGTTCAGTAAAGAACATATAGCCTATTTTCTCCTAAATGCATGGGTATTGTTATAACTTTTTGTCCTTTTCAAGGAGTATAATTGAATGTTGGTTGTAGTAGCTTGTTGAAATAAGACGTGTTATACGGATATTAAA
This sequence comes from Meconema thalassinum, assembly GCA_946902985.2. Taxonomy (NCBI): domain Eukaryota; kingdom Metazoa; phylum Arthropoda; class Insecta; order Orthoptera; family Tettigoniidae; genus Meconema; species Meconema thalassinum. The sequence continues at coordinate 307,164,420 of OX336390.1, forward strand.
CATGAATATGAGGTGCCCTTTGCTAGTGCTACCTCTGTACAAAATGTCATTCAATTCGGTTTAACCGTGTTTGAAATGATATGCACACATACATGGCCGCTATCTGCAAACTATTGGGCTGATGACCTTGTATTTCAGTTAAAAGATGCTTCCCACAAAAAGGTATGTTGTTGCAAAATTTGGTAGAGATCAAATAATTAGGTTGGTCATAATTTGATTTAAGCTTTTAACATTTCGGTGGCCGTCATTCCATTTCCGTCAAGATGACGGCGATATAAAACATGACCCTGAGGTTCCCTTTGCTAGTGCTACCTCTGTACCAAATTTCGTTCAATTTGGTTTTACCGTGTTTGAATTAATAGGGAGAATCGATTTGCACACATACATGGCCACCATATGCAAACTATTGGACTGACGACCTTGTAGCTTGGTCAAAAACCCTTCTCACAAAAAGGTATATTCTTGCAAAATTTGGTAGAGATCAGATGATTAGGTTGGTCGTAATTTGATTTAAGCTTTTAACATTTGGGTGGCCGCCATTACGTTTCCGTCATGATGGCGGTGGTATAAAACATGACAATGAGGTGCTCTTCGCTAGTGCTACCTCTGTACCGAATTTCGTTCAATTCGGTTTCGCCGTGTTTGAATAGATAGGGGGAATCGATTTGCACACATACATGGCCGCCATCCGCAAATTATTGGTCTGATGACCTTGTAGTCTGGTCAAACTATTCTTCGTACTGAACCCGAAATCACATTTGCCATGTGGCTTCTATGGCTCGTGAGGAGCTTACCATCCTTGAGAGAAGCAGAGACTTCCAAGGAGAAGGCATGTAAAGCGCTCATTTGATTCACATGAGTTGCCGCGCCGTGAATGAATATTATTTTTGTGTATTTGATAAGAATGTAATTATTAACCAATATTGTACATATTTTTGATGCACAGAAGCATGAATTGATTTACTTTGAAAAGGCAACATGAATATTAAAAACCCACTGAGAATGCCATAAATATTTTACAGTCGCACATTTAACTGATGGCTAGATAATTCATCCGGCTTCTTGCTAAAACACTCTTATCACAAGCATGGTCTTGGCGTGACGTGCAACTTACTGAAGGCATGGTCGTGTGACTACGTTAAAATCGTGCTCGTCATAATCGAGAAATATCCGTCGAATATAGTTTAATCCAACGAACTGAGATACGCTTTTGTGTGCAGCAAAGTTGTTAAGTGAATTTAAATCAGTCAGTGAACGCAGATTTTGAATGTTTGTAATATTCTGATGAAATTTCTACGCAGGCATCGAACACGCTGCCAACCACGTTTTTCGAAAAGTGCAACGATATTGCTAGGAACAGTGCAATACAGTAAAGAACAGATTACGTGTGAATTAAAGTCTCCCAGTTTTTAGTGTGCGCAGTGGCACAAGCTGCTGTTATTACACTCTGTGAGCGGAAAATCTATGGCCATTATTACTTGCTACCCGCTGATAAGTGTAACTTCAGTGTGCAATTGCTAGTTAGAATCTAACAGTAAATTCAGTGCTAACCAACGAATTCAACAGCATCATGGCATTGCTAATACACATTTTTCATGACGAAGTAATGCCAATTATTCCTTCTACAATGGAATTAGGAATGGAATAAAAACCCACAGGATGGCGGGGTTTAGCGACGGCTGGATCACACTATAAATGGCTCAGTGAAGGCTGAATCACCCTATGAGGAAGGCACGTGTGTAATAGGCATTCCACCATTATGCCTTACTTGCTACCTAAACCAGGCAAGTCATTTCACTGAGGAAATGTGAAGCACGCACGTGAGTCTGGCTGATAGCCGAAATATATTTTTATTTACGATCTCGCAATGGGGATTAGATTAGTTTATTAAGACCTTACACCGCACATTCTTATGTAGGCTTAATAATTAACATGTATTCCTAGTGGTGGAGTAACCACAAGTTATGACGTATCGTTTACAATTGCTTGGGATAAACGCATTTGACAACAATTTTTGTAAATAAACCTTTTCTAGTTCGACAGTGCATCGAACCAACACACTCTAACGTGTAGAATTTTGTTACATAATCATGTCTGAATAACTGCAATATTATTGGAGCAGTAAACTCAACGACCATCTGTTGGCCGTGAAAGAAGTCAATGTCACACTTTATTTCTCTTATTTCGACCTCGTAAACGCGATGACAGCGCACTCTTTTCTTGAAAAAACTAGTTAGAAGGCTGTGAGCGGAGTGGACACTAGACATTACTACCTGAAAACCTGTTTATGAAATGTGGAGAAGTGAAAGAATAACTTTATAAATTCTACATTCAGACGACTGCCAAACAAGCTATGAATTGTAACTTTGCGAGATGAGCTAAGCAGGCTATCTTGAGTTCGAAGGAAGGGGTCATTTCATAGGACTGTAAGCAAAAGACCCAGGTTTATTAATACAAGTTTTCCGGACATTAGACCTCTGATATATGAGTAAATAATGCACCTTTCTATAAGTTCAGAGTACACAGCTCTTATTACAGCAAGATTAAATCTTATCCTCAAGCTTGGATTGTATAAATTTAGTCAGACCATATTATGTTAAAACGCACTACAGCGGTAGGATATGATTACCCTTAGATGCTAGTACAAGTTTTGGTACTTTATGAGCTGATAACGCACACGACTTTAGTCTCGTTATTGCAGCAGATGATCAATGGATCAGTGGTATTGATCAGCACACAGATGTGCTATTTGATGTTTTGGAATTGATTTTTCTTCCAATGATGTGTTTGAGATTGGATGCTTGGTACACCAATTGTTAACGCTTTACGAATTTAGCATGGTCATTAAAAATACAATGAAACTGATAGGACTGAACTAATCTGATAAATAAGAAGGTAATAATCAAATATCAGGATTTTCAACTTAAAACTGAATATTAACCAAGAGTTAGGAAGTCTAATAAAATGTAAATAAACCTATAAACTTAAATGAGCCTTGATGACCATTACTTAGACTTGATTCTTCGACACACCTAAATACAAATATAGCTTTCCCTATTGAGAAACAGCAATCAGTTAGTTACGTCAGCAATTTTTCTAAGTTAGGTTCAGAATGTGCATACCTTTAGCTTGGAAATAAATTTAGGATGAAACGCTTCTCGTTTTCATCATTGTTATTATTAACGTACGATAGGTATTAGATTAGTTACGTGTTTAAACGCGGTAGCTAACCTGATATTGCAACGTTAGACATGTTTTACTCATGCAGTCGCTGACCTATTTTTTCTCTCCCAACACGAAACATGACCCAAGTTCACGAACAGTGAATTTGTGATGTAGGAAGGTAGGAGCAGTGGCGCCCATTGCGCAAGTAATTTAAGAGGGTTACATGTCACTCATTTGTGTTGTAAATTAGAATAGATTTTCATGGGTTCTGTTAGGTTCAGAATGTGCATAGCTTTAGCTGGGAAATAAATTTAGGATGAAACGCTTCTCGTTTACATCATTGTTATTATTAACGTACGATAGGTATTAGATTAAATGATCATAACGTTAAATGTTGGAGATGACACCATCATAGCTTAGCTTTAAACTTATTATGCTTTAAATGTAACTGATACCTTGCATTGTAAACAAGTAAATAACTATCTTTGCTGTAGAATCATGCTTGTACTATTATTATTATTGAATCTCCGAAGTAATTGTATAGGGAAGATCTACGTGTCATTCTCTTAGAATGCAATCTTTGATTTGCCATTTTTGCGTAGGACTTCGAGAGGCTTAATTTATTAGGATTGTCGCACGGAGACGAGTTACATTATTATCAACATTGTTTAGCACGGACTAGCCGTTTTCAACTCTCGGAAGTAGTTAGGTGTCTGCCACGTTTTTGAATAAACTGAGTGCGATTTAAATGTAAACCTTGCCTCTTTATTGTATTCGTTGAGTTTGTATTCCTCTGGACTGGTAGTTTCATCTCTCATTACACCCGACACCCCCCGAGTACAGTTTCTTGAGTGCTTTCCCAGTCCAAGAATGCATTCCTTCCCGTCCTATATGTCTTCCTGGGAGATGGGGGTTTCGAAAGGGTCATTTAAGGTCTCTGGCTCCTCGAAGTCCTCGTCAAACGGGCACAGGACATGAAGGTATAATGTTCCAAAATTTGGTAGCGATCAGATGATTAGGTTGGTCGTAATTTGATTTAAGCTTTTAACATTAGGATGGCCGCCATTACGTCTTCGTCATGATGGCGGCGATATAAAACATGACACCGAGGTGCCCTTTGCTAGTGCTACCTCTGTACCAAATTTTGTTCAATTCGATTTCACCATGTTCGAATTGATAGGGGGAAAGACATTCAGAGTGCGCACACACTCACACACACACACACACAGACACACCATTTTTCACCCTGTGTTGATCTCATAAGTCTACTTTCATTTTTTGCAAAAATCGAAAGTAGGCTAATAATAATTAAGTTACCATAAACCTAAAATATGCAGCTGAATGTTTGTGTTTGACAAAGAAAGGAATGATCAAAAAGTTGGAGCCAATAGAGAGAAAGATTCCTAGGAAGATACTTGGACCTCAAAGAACATAGGGGCGTGGTGGCTCAGCGGTCTAGCTGTATGCCTCTCACCAAGGCGGTCCGATTTTCGAAGTGAAATGCCATGTCCTGTGGTTCGGATTCCACGTAAAAAGGAGGTCCCGTGGCCCATGATCTCGCGATTAACGGTCACGTTAAACTACAAGCTTCCTTCCTTTTTTCTTCAAAGAACATAAGATGGTTTGTATAGAAGATAAGTAGCTCCATGAAGAACTAAATAACCTACTTTCATATATCCCACTCATATTAATTGCCTCTATCAACATACAAATTTTCAGTTTGATTGCTGTAATAGATTCGTAGATATTGAGAACTGTCTAAATATTTCGGATGGTCACCATGTTGGAGTTTTATATATAGGCCTTAGAGTTATGTATATTACATGAATATTATTGTGTAGGTGTATTATTCAAACTTCAATCGCATGATGAGGATACAGAAATAAAAACGAAATTTTAAAATTTTGCTCAGCCGCCAACTTGTGGTTATAAAAATAATTTAAATGAATTAGATGCCAGTGGATTAAAATTTATATACGCGTACAGTATACCTTTCCATGTTTCACTGCGCTCGGATGGTTAAATCACGAGAAACGTACATTTGAATATGTATATTTCGCGTCACCGCCGTGTTGGATTTGTGCTCACCAGATTATTGAACGTCCCATAGGAGAACTTAAGTGTATAGCCTCTATACACAGACAAATTTTCAGTTTGATTGCTGTCATACATCAATAGATATTGAGAAACGTCTAAATAATTCGGATGGTCGCCATGTTGGATTATAATATATGTAGGTCATAGGGTTATGTACTATTAGATGAAGATTATTGTGCACATTCATTATTCAAACGTTGATTTGTATCGCATGATTAGAACACAAGAAATAAAAACTTAATTTTAACAAGAAGTTCCGTGAAGAACTATACAGACTACTTTTCATGCCAATGATTATTCTACAGTATATGAACCTATCTAGAATAATGACAAAATTAAGTTGGTAATATCGAAATAACTAATTAGATCAAAATATACCTGGTATAATGTAGCCTAATAAAGCACTACAGTTGGCAGCCCTGGTGACTGAATATATTCTTAGTTCCATCTCTTAAGGTACAGAATACAAAATTTGGTTGAAGTCCAATGGACGTTACATGCAGTTAATCGCTGGATCTATCAGCACGCGTAAAAGCATGTTGCCAACAATACCATGCGTGTGCTGGTCAGAAATAATCTGAAATAGTATATCTTGTCGTGCCAATTTTGGATGAAATCCATTTGTTAGTATAGAAGTTACATGTATTTTAAAATTGGACATATCAGCAGGCATAGAATCATGTTGGCAGCACTGGCTTGTATTAATTACTCCAAATTAATCTAGAATGTCAGGTGCTATACGTGTGCAAAGTATAGAGCTGTTGGCTTGCATACTTTCTGGTATATTGATATTAGGGTAAAAAATATATACAGCATTTATTAACAGTTGGCAGCCCTGATTGCTCTTAACAATACTTATAGTCATATCTGTTATCGTACACATAGCACATACGAAATTTGGTTGAAATCCAACTGATAGTATAGAAGTAAAATGTATTTAAAAATTGGTACTATCAGCCGGTTTATAATCATGTTGGTAGAACTGACGTATATAAGTTACTCCAAATTAATCTAAAATGTCAGAATATACGTGTGAATAGTTTAAAGCTGTTGGCTTGCATACTTTCTGATATATTGGTATTTGGATTTAAAAAAATAGAGAGAGAGAGAGCAATTATTAACAGTTGGCAGCCCTGTTGGCTCTTAAGAATACGCTCAGTCATATATGTTTATGTACAGATATTACATACAAAATTTGGTTGAAATCCAATTAATAGTGTAGAAGTTATATGCATTTAAACATTGGACCTATCAGAAGGCTTAAAATTATTTTGGCAGCACTGTCATTGTTGGCCTCCTGGAAATTAAACTGAAATAGTATTATCTGCATGTGTGCCAATTTTGGAATAGCTCCCATGCATACCTTGCAAGATATCCAACATGGAGCTCAAATTTCTAGTGCGTTTTTTCAGCATTTGGTAGCACTGACATAATTTTCAAATATGGACGTGAGATATTCCGGTGCACATCTTTACTCATACTAAATTTGGTTTTGATTGCTGCAGCCGTTTAGGAGTTGATAGGGAACACACACACACAGCCAGCCAACCAGACAGACACACATTTTCCCGTATCGATCTCATAAGTCTACTTTTTCCTCATTTTTGCAAAATGTGAAAAGTAGGCTAACAATTCACATAGCTGCCATCATGAGGTTGTGTAAACAATTGAACTATATTAGATGCCAGCGCATTGTAATTTGTATAGTTATTTGCTGTACCAAGTTTCACTGCGTTCGAGTGCTTAAATTGCGAGAAAAGTCTATTGAAATAATTCAACTTCGCTTGGCCGCCATGTTCGTTTTGTTGTTAAACAGGGTTTTAAAAGTCCCATACGTGAACTTGTAGTAGTGCCGTTTATCACCGTACATTTTAGGTAGTTTTAGGTAATAGTTTCGGAGTTATAGAATACCGGTGAAATATATCGTACAGCCGCCATGTTAGATTGATAAGACGTATTCAAATTTGAATGGCCTGGTCGTGGTCGGCTGAAATAGTCCTATAACCTTAACAAGTTTCATTGAAATATCTCCAGCCGTTTAGAAGTTATTACGGGACACACAAACACGGATGCACACACACACATACATACACACACGGACAAAAGGTGATCTCATAAGCCTATTTTTTCATAAATGAAAATAGGATAAAAAGGGAACCAAGAATTATTATACCTAAGATTGGATAAAATATCAGACACCACCGCAAAAGAAGGGCCATGTTCTTCGGACAAACCGGGTGAGTCTCTTGCCCCTTATTTTTGTAGTTTTCTGCCACACTTCCTACGTCGATGATTGTATGGTCGACAGTTCCCGTCTACAGCCAAGCCACAATGATCCTAAACGTCTTTACAAGAAGGAAGTTCTTTACAAAATCACGTGTGCGACAAGTGATTATACAATGCATCGATCTGTTCGGGCTCGAGTCCCGGCTCTGACAAGAAATTTGATTCTGGTTTGAAGGCTGGAATGGGGTACACTCAGCCTTGTGAGGCAAAACTGAGAAGAGGCGGGTTCGATTCCCACCTTTGCCATCCTGGTAGTGGTTTTCCATGATTTTATCCAACCGTTACCCATTGTTAAGCAACAAACCCACCTTCTAACCAGCCCCAGCAAGCAAATCGTATCTCTCTCGAGTTTTAATACAAGTTTAACTCATCCCTTCTCTCCGCAGCAACCAATAATTAATTATTTAAATAACTCAAATTCTTAACCAGCACGCTCATTGTCACAGCTCCAACTGTTTTAAACTGGGTAACCTTGAGCGACTGGTGTTTTTAATTTTCTTCTCTTCACTTTCAAGATCTGCCAAGGCATTTGATCTCTCATCCCTCTTACTCATCTTTATACTCCCACCATGCCATTCACGCACACAAACACGATCACGAACTGGCAAATAGTACACTCTGCAGCTGCAGGCTCCCCGAACACTGAACACCCCTGCAGTTCGCCACCAACAGAACCGCCCCATGGCACCTTCCCGGATTTTGATTTCGGGGAGCAGCTATGCTACGCATCTCCCTCCAACAGGTCCGTCAAGAGCACGCTGATCCTCATTCGCCCACCTCAAAGTGAGACATTATTGAGCTCACTTAGAGCAGCAGTAATCAGCGTGCTAACTCCCATTGCCAGGATTGTCACTCTTATTGAGTAACTGGGCAATCATCACATTGGCATTACTCCCACCGGGGATGTTCGTCTCGGCAACATTATAAGGGCTCTCAAAAGCCACCCGGCTATCTCCTCCTTTGTACTCATCCCCTACCGAGAAACAACACTAGAAACTGCGGAGACACAAGCAGATGACACAGATGAAATTCCTACACTCGTACACCATGAGTCTACACAAACAGATGGCACAGATGAAATTCCTACACTCGTACACCATGAGTTCACACAAACAGATGACACAGATGAAATTCCTACACTCGTACACCATGAGTTCACACAAACAGTCCCTGACACAGGCGACGGCTGGACCCAAACTACCCAAGCACTCATTAAGCCGAAGCCGAAACATAAGGGCACTCAAGCTACCGTCCAGCACAAAACCAAGCACGCAGGCCCTGACACTTCAACAGTTACTCTTCCCACAGAAAGCGCCTCTGACACTTCACCAGATACTCTTCGCTCAGAAGGCGTCACTGACACTTCACCAGATACTCTTCGCTCAGAAGGCGCCACTGACACTTCACCAGTTGCTCTTCCCTCAGAAAGCACTGCTACACCTGCTTTACCAACGTCCCTCTCCCCTTCTACAGCTACAAATACACAGGCGTCGTGACGCCCACCTCCCAGGCAACGCTCTACACCCATTGCTCAATGTTACAACTGCCAACGCTGCATATGAATACAAGTACGATGCCAGGTGCAATCGGTGTGGCGGTCCACACCGCCATAAGGACTGTACGGTGCCCAGGGACACTCCCACGTGCATAAACTGTGGAGAGGGACACGCGGCGTCGTACCCGGGATGTAAGTTCATTAAAACTGCCCTTAAACACCAACACAGGCAGTTACAGCGCACGCACATGCATAAAATCATCCCATCTCAACTCTCACTTCCCATTTCACCTCCATGCAATACACAACTCCAGAACACAGCTCTCACAAACATACTCCATATACTCCAGCAACTAGTTACCATTACCCCTCACTCACTCTGACAGCATCCAAGAATACACTCCTCATCCCCCCTCCTTGCCCTGCAGTGCCGCTGTGTACCTGCTCGGGTGGCTAGCCACGGCCGGCCCATTCGGGATGGTATCCAGCGGTCCACGGGATCGATCATATTACCAAGCCCTCACTGCACCTCATGCCTCTCTTGTCGTTAGCTCTCTTTCTTCCTTCTTTCTTAATTCTTGTCTCCCACAATAATTACAAGAATTACAAGCCCTCTGGCTCACTTTGATTTTATCTTGTATGCTTTAGTTAATAAACTGACCATTTGTGCTGCATATTGGTAGCATCCAAACCCCTTTAATTCCTTATACTGCTATTCTGTATTCCTTGAACCTCAGATCACATTCTGACCAACTAGATTACCATGTAAATTACCCAAACATCCTTACTCATTCAGTTAAAAGAAAACTAAAACCCTTAATATAGCTCTCATGGCCCTAAAGGGCTGACAGGCTAAAATTGTATGCATCGAAGCCGGCTTCGCATGCATGGGTCAGGTTAGGTCATACTACCAGAAGTACCCATTCTAACGGTCTTCGGTATTAATAGCCAGACTTTATCAATTGAGCTACTGTTGCAACGGTTAGGGGCTTGGAACCTGTTTGTAGACAAAGAAGAATGATTAGTTAAAATGTGCTCTCAAACTAGATTAACCTAACGTGTACTTCCTGACGTGAAAATAAAATTGAAAACCTCGTAGACGAAACGCAATATACGTCACATAAAAACTGATCCTCACCGTTGTGTCAAGTCCCCTTCCACAAGAAGACCCCTTTAATAAGTTATAAAGGCTTGTGGTGCATGAAAATTCAGGTTTCTTAGCCTCCAATGGCCCAAATTCCAAAATAATATTTCAATTCAGGAATTTTTGAAAATAAAGTTGCTGTTTGGATATAGTATAGACCTTCTGTACGACATATCGCACGTGTAAGTCGTGTGTAAAAAAATTTAGGGTACCCCTTGACCCCCTTAAGTACATTGATGAATGTTACAATTTTAGTTGGTTCTGAGATAATCTTATAGCCATTTGCAAACTTTCACAGAAATGTAATAAATGGAGTGGCATTACTTTTTGCAGAAATAGATGAAAAGTTGGATGTCACCTCTTGAGATACTGTTGTCATGGTTACTGGCTTTCATTCCTTCATTAGTTTATTAAATGAAATTAGTTTTCTGGGAATATCTCAGAAAATGTTGGTTTTAAAGCCTTAAAATGTAGTTTTCGGGGACCCTTTACGGCCCTTTAGGGGCCCCGAGGTTTGTTTCTGACTCCAAGGGCCTGGGAATGAGCTTTGTCTCGTCGTTGTACGCCATAATAAAATAATAATAATCATTATTTTTATTAAGCAGACCCGACCAGCGGTTGGAAACTGCTCAAGATGATGATGATTATTTTTATTACTACCCACTCATAAAATAAACAGCATTTACCCCATTATAATAACATACACCAGGCAGAATAGCGCATTAGCGCAACGGCACCTGGACCACGCCAGACCAGACAATATAGGGATAAATAATAATAAAATTATAATATCGTATGGCCTCGGATGCCGGGTGCAAGCTTTGTTATTTTACACCCAGAGGGCAGCTTGCATGGCGAATTTTGTTGTTCCTTGAAGCACTATGAAAGTCAAGGAGGTTAGATATCGAAGCTCCTTGACACTATAGCGCTTTCTAGTAGAGAAATGAGAAACTTAGTGCTGGTGGAAAATCCCGAGATTAATCTTGCTATTATGAACATGGCCTACTGAATTCAAATGGGTTCTTTGACATGCCAACATCATATGACATGCGTGTCGTAATTTTTGCCGCCTTTAAAAAAAATCACTTACCACGGCCAGGAGCGAACCTGCAAGCTTGGGGTTAGTAATCCGACCCGATAACCACTCACCCACCGTGGCAAGCAATATAGGGATAGGGATATAATAGACCTTCCGTACCACACCCACACGTGTAAATCGCGTGAAAAAATCCAAATTACACCTTGACCCCCTTAAGCGCATTATATGTATTGATGAATTTTACAGCTTAATTTGGTTCCGTTATAACCTTATAGGCGTTTGCAACATTTTACAGTAATGCAATAAATGAAATTACATTAGGTCTTACAGAAATTAATGGACCTCTGAGATTCTGTTGCCATGGTTACCGGCTTGCATTCTTTCATTAGGTGCCCTACTTAGGAGCACGGTTGAACCTGCTTATCTGATGTGTTGGCCTTCTTTTCCTACCAAAAGCTCTTCATCCTCTCGCTAAGCTTCTTCCTTTGTTCTTCTGTCCAAGTTACAGTATAGTGGCTGTGGTGTTGGGTTTGTCTCCGAATTGGTGATTGTCGTTTTTGGTTCTGAAATTACATCTGACCTGTACAATGTCTTCTGAGATGTTGATTTCTCGGAGATCTGTTTCAATTTCACGAAGCCAGCTGTTCTTGGTTTTTAATGAAATGGCTAGGTTGAGAATTCTTTTAGTTAGTCTGTTATTGTCCATTCTAATAATATGTCCGCAAAATTTCAATCGACTTTTCCGAAATATGAGAGTTTTTCTCAGATTGACTATATAATTCCTGGGATGATTTTTTCCTCCTTATTCCCTCTATACAAACTGGCCCAAAAATGTTTCGTAAAATTTTCCTTTCTTCTTTCTCTATGTCTTTGGTTAAAGATGCACCACCAATGATTAAAGTCTCCGTTGCAAATAACGCTTCAGGTTTGATTACTGTATTATAGTGTCTAAGTTTTGCTTTCCGAGATATTGATTTATTATTATACCTGTTCCAAGTGATCCTGTAAGCTTTCTGTAATTTGGAAATTCTTTCTTTATTTGCTTCGCGGTTTAAACCAGAGGGCTGAATAATTTCTCCTAAATATTTTAATTGGTTCACTGGAAAGATTTTGCCGAATTTAGTTATCATAGTTTGTCCATCTAAGTATCGTGAGGCTCCTTCCATGTACTGAGTTTATTCATACGAGATTTGAAGTCCAGTTTTGATGGCAATGTCATGTAATTTTCCAATTGAATGAATTGCTTCTTGCCTATTATTGGAAAGGATTGTTATGTGATCAGCAAAGGCGAGAGACATTTCAAGTGAATTGTATCTTTAATTTGTCCGCCAAGTGTTATTTATTTACTTTCCTTTCCCAGGTCCTGATCACTTTCTCAAGTACTAGATTGAACTGTAACGGAGATAATCCGTCTTTGACGGACCCCGGTGTAATTAGTACAATGCTCCGAATCTAAATAAACAAGACGCGTATTCAAAGTCAGGGGTATATTCTATTACATGCCAAGACATTGGTTGTCAAGCTAATTACATTGGACAGAGCGGAAGACGAGTAGATACACGTTATAATGAACATAGGAATGCGATAAGATACGGAACACATTCAGCCGTATGCGAACATATGTGTGACACGGGGCACAGCTTCACTAAAATCGAGACTGATCTAAAAATAATTCATCACGAATCGAAAGGCAGAGCTCTCGACATAAAAGAAGCAATCGAGATTCACCTTGCCAAACAAAACAATCCCAACAATCTAAATAAACACACTTTTATGGAGAGTTCACCCCTTTTCGCTCTACTAAAAAACACACCCTGTCGAAAACAAGACACAACTTAGCGATACAGCCAAGCTGGAAAAAAGGGGGGGAAATAGCGGTGTTTATAGGTAAATGTTATTTGGATCAGGTGTACTATGTACATTTTTCTGCAATAAACCTAGGCCGATATGCGCGGCAGTATTAAAGGTGCCTGGACGTCTTCAATAGACCGTGTACCGCTTAGTATAAATGGCTTTTTAGCCCATGCGTGGCGAAGATAGTTCCACGGTCTTTAGTAGTTGCAGACTCCTGCATTCAATAGCATACACTTTTATCTAGATTTGGCAAAGTCACACAAATATACATGGCACTGACCTCTGGAAGAACATGGCAACTAAAGGGGGAGGAAGGGGAAAACCAGTTCCACCCAGCGAACACTCGGGGTTAGTCGACTACAACTGGTGTCTATGGAAACACGCAACTGCTTCAAGTTCCAGTTCAAGGGATAACTCGATAAGTATAAGCTTGCATTATTTCAATATAACCATAGTTGATTTTGTAAAACCATATAATCACCCCTAACAGACAAATTCCGGATTTTCATCAATATTTTAGAAGTTTACCTAACATTAGATATACCACATTTAATATACACCGACTGTTGCATTACCAACACTGCAACTAAATAATTGTACATATTGTATATATTTTTCACCTGTATTCTCAAACATAGATGTTATAAATGATCGCATGACGATCGAAACTGGTCATCCTAGTGTATTTATTAATCTTATGTAATTTATTTCAGGATCAGGGCATAACCCAGCTCTATTTGGGTACATTCGTGATGACCGACTGAAAAGCACCAAACTTTTGTTTACTTAGGCAACACTGAAAAATGGCTTCAAACCTCACAACAATGCTCCGATATTTCACCTAGGAATTTAACTTTTGAAGTAGTGCCAGTTAATGTTTGTCTGATTAATTCTCTTGTTAGCCTACTTTTCACATTTTGCAAAAATGAGGAAAAAGTAGACTTTTGAGATCGGGCAAATGTGTGTCTGTCTGTCTGTCTGTCTGTCTGTCTGTCTGTCCTTCTGTCTGTCTGTCTGTGTGTCCCCCCCCCCTATCAACTCCTAAACGGCTGCAGCAATCGAAACAAAATTTGGTAGGAGTAAAGATCTATACCTGAATATCTCACGGCCATATTTGAAAATGATGTCAGTGCTACCAACTGCTGAAAAATCGCAATTGAAATTTGAGCTCTATGTTGGATATCTCGGAAGGTATGAATGGGAGCTATTTGAAACTTGGCACACGTATAGATAATAATATTGCAGTTTAATTTCCAGGAGGCCATACATGGCAGTGTTGCCAAAATGATTATAAACCTGCTGATAGGTCCAATATTTAAATACATATAACATCTACACTATCAATTAGAATTCAACCAAATTTCGTATGTGCTATGTGTTCATAAACAGATATAACTGAGCGTATTCCTAAGATCCACCAGGGCTGCCAACTGTTAATAAATGCTCTCAATTTATTTTTTCCAAATACCAATATATCAGAAAGTATGCAAGCCGACAACTATAAACTATGCACATGTATAGCACCTGACATTATGTAATAATTTGGAGTAACTTATATACGTCAGTGCTACCAACATGATTCTAAGCCTGCTGAGAGGTCCAACTTTAAATACATGTAGCTTCTATACTATCATTTGGATTTCAACCAAAATTTGTATGTGCTATGTGCACCATAACAGATACGACTATGCGTATTATTAAGAGCAACCAGTGTTGCCAACTGTTAAAAAATGGTGTCTTTATTTTTGTTTCCCTAATATCAATATATCATCAAATATGCAAGCCAATAGCTCTAAAATTTGCACACGTATAGTACCTGACATTCTAGATTAATTTGGAGTAATTAATATACGTCAGTGCTGCCAACATGATTCTAAGCCTGCTGATAGGTCCAATTTTAAAATGCCTGTAACTTCTATACTAACTAATGGATTTCATTCAAAATTAACACAACAAGAGATCATATTATTGCAGATTATTTCTGACCAATACATGTATGTCATTGTTGCCAACATGATTTTAAGCGCGCTGTTAGATCCAATGTTTAACTGCATGTAACGTCCATGCTATCCATTGGACTTCAACCAAATTTTGTATTCTGTACCTTAAGAGATGGAATCAGGAATATATTCAGTCACCAGGGCTGCCAACTGTAGTTCTCTATTAGGCTACATTATGCCAGGTATACAGTATTTCGAACTAATTAGAAATTTCTATATTACCAATTTAGTTTTGCCATTATTCTAGATAGATCCATATAGATTAATCAATGGCATGAATTCTAAATTTTAGGAAAAGTAGGCTCTTTAGTTCGTCATGGAACTTCTTGTTTTTTTATCCACTTGAAATTCCTCTAGAGTATCTATAGAATCATATGCTTTTCTGAAATTTGCAAAACTAATGACTGTTTATCTGGTTTTGCGCATTTGTAGGGTAGTTTTGAGATTAAAAACGTGTTCACTACAAGATCTCCCTTTTCGGAAACCTGCCTGGTATTCACCAATTATATGGTTTGTTTGTTTCTCAAGTCTCGTGAGCATGGCTTTGGAAAAAAATTGTAAGCAACTGGTAACAAGCTAATTCCTCTATAATTATTGATGTTGGTTTTATCCCCTTTCTTGTGCAGTGGATGGATTAGCGCATATATCCAATCTTTAGGGATTTCTTCAGTTATCCAGATGTTCTTAAGAATCGAGGGGATTTTCCGAGCTACGCTCTCACCTCCAATCTTCAGCATTTCGGCAATTATATTATCTTCACCTGGGGCTTTGTTACTTTTTAGTCCATGCTTCTTTAACTTCTTCCACTATAGGGGGTTCTGAATCTTGATTAGATGAGGGTTTTTCAAAGGTGAGTTGTTCTTTAGGGGGTTCGCAGTTTAAACGATCCTTGAAATAAACTGCTAGAAGTTTGCAGTTTTCTTGATTATTCATTTCCAATGTCCCATCCGGGCGTTTGAAGCAAAGACCAGGTGCCTGATAATTTGATAATTTTTCTCTGAAAGTTTTGTAGAAGTTACGTGTATTTTTTTTTGTAAAATCTTGTTCAATTTTTTATTTTATTTTTTGTAAAATCTTGTTCAATTTCTACCAATCTGTAGTGATCGTTTTTCAGACCTGATAATTTTGGTTTGTTTCTGTATTTTGATGAATTCCTGCCAGGTTTGTTCAGTTTTTTGAGAATTCCAATTGTGCCAAACTTTAATTCTAATATTTATGGCCTTACACTCCACAACCTATGTTTGCGTTTCCTGGGTGGTGTGCCAACATTTTGAGAAGCCTTCAAAAGTATGGCTTTGAGTTCTAACCAGTTCGAATGATTGTGAGTAGGGACACTTTCAAGTAAATTACTGGTGTTCTGCTTAAGAAATTCCAGATCAACGCGCAGGTCTCTTTTTATTCTTGGTTAGACCTGTTTGGTTGAAATTTTACCTTGATTAACGATACATGGTGGTCAGAGTCAATAATTACTTTTTTAACTTTAACATTCATAATTTATTTTTGATTTTTCTTGGAAATTGCTGCATGATCTATTTGAAATTCTCCCAAGTGAAAATTTGGGGATTTCCATGTTTTTAGCCTATTTTCATTTTATGAAAAAAAAATAGGCTTATGAGATCACCTATTGTCCGTGTATCTGTATGTGTGTGCGTGAGTGTGTGATTCGTGTGTGTGTGTGTGTGTGTGTGTGTCCCCTTATAACTTCTAAACGGCTGGAGCGATTTCAATGAAACTCAGTAAGATCATAGCACCATTCCGGCCAACCCCGGCCGTACCCTTCAAATTTTATTCTGTCGAACCAATCCAACTTGGCGGCTGTACGAAATATTTCACCAGCATTCAGTATCTCCGAAACTATTACCGATATCAACCTGAAATTTTGTACGGTGATAAAGGGTACTACTAAAAGTTTATCTATGAGACGTTCAAAAACCTGGTAACTTCAAAACCAACTTGACGGCCAAGCGAATTTGAGACTTTTAAATATACTTTGCTCGTGATTTAACCATCCAAACGTAATGAAACATGGTACAGCAAATGTGTATACACATTGTAGTGCACTGGCGTCTAATTTAGTTCAATTGTTTACATAAACTCAAAATGGCGGCTGTGCGAAATATTTCACTGGAATTCTATATCTCCGAAACTATTACAGATATCACTCTGACTTTGTGTACGGTGATAAAGGGCACTGCCAAAAGTTTATCTATGTAACATTCAAAATCCTGTAAAGTACAAAACGAACATGGCGAGAAAGCGAAGTTGAAACATTTTAATAGACTTTTCTCATGACTTAGCCATCTGAGCGCGGTGAAAGGTGGTACAGTAAATGTTTATACATATTGTAATGCAATACCATCTAATTTAGTTCAATTGTTTACATAACCTCAAGATGGCGGCTGTGCGATATTTTAAAATTAAATTTTTATTTCTTGTGTCGTAATCATGCGATCGAAGTGAAAGTTTGAATAATGAAGCTACACAATAATTTTCCGTTAATGGTACTGTGCTCTTTTGTGATGCGAGCCAGAAATTATTCATCTCCGCAGAGTTTTCTAAATTGTCCCATGCTAAAATATAGCTATGCTGGAAGTCGACCAGAAGACCGGTTTGTTACATCGCCAGAGTTAATTCGGCCCGCCAATGACAATGTCCATAGCCACGTGCAGTAGCAGAGAGTCAAATTGCGTCGTGCAAGACAAAGACCGGACGAGCATGCTCGAAGAGGACCAAGTATTCCCGAGAAGAGACCCCACCCCAGGCGCGCGTGATACGCGTGGCTGAAACGTGGAGGGAGAAAACTTTAAGGAGGCACGTGACACCTGCCAATGAGAAGCGGCCTTACTTACACGAGACCAAATAATATAATGAACTTTGCTAATTACCGGGATGATTTTAAAACATCATAAAACCAGAGAAGATATTAAATAATAAATATGAACTATTTATTATAAATGCAACTCATTATTTATTTAATTAAGGAATAGTATGAGCATCAATCATCAGCGACCAATCAGATCCTTGGTTTGAAAAGGACGCGGTCTTGTAAATTTGATGAGGGAAATCGGAGAGAGGAATCACGGCTCTTAATAATTACACCGTCAGCGAAGACAGACGTCTCGACGTGTAACTCGACAGTCATACAATGCAAGCAGATATTTTCATCGAAGGCACTTAGTATTGTGCAAGTCAACATATTAAGTCGACATTCAACGAGAACGATATTGGAAATTATTTTTTAGCAAATCTACAGAATTTTATGTCGAAACTCCTGAAGTTGAGGGAGGCATTACTCACTGAATCTACTGCAGACAAGATGATCAACTAAATAGTTATGGGAGCAGAACTATGACGACAACAAGAGTATCCGGAATGACATAACATCGATCTCGCGGGGGAGACTAACATCTCTTCTCTCCCGTGCAGGCAATTCTACAGCTAATTCTACAAGTCATTTCACCAGCCAAAAATGACAATGTATATCAGAACTACGGCGAAGAAGATAGAAGAATTTCCCAGAACGAGGGCGATCAGGGTAGTCCCGATGCCATTCAAGAGAGAAAGGGTTATCCCATCTCGCACAAGAAGAATCACCGGCGGAGAGAACGGCAACACGATGATGACGGAGTTCGAATCCCGGACTTGACCTCACGGGAATTTCTGTACGGGACTGGAGCAGACCAAACCACATCATGCAGTCTAGCGCTATTGGAAACAGTCTGTTTCTAGGGAACAGCAAAGGCAGCCCACTTCTAGACATCCTTAACGCAACACAAGGTAGTCTCTGGACCAACGATATACTCATCCCACTTGTAGTTTTGTAGACATTTTAAGAATATCCGAAAAACTATTTATTGTTGCCATTTTCCTACATTTTTATGATAGTATTTTAATTTGCGACGTTAAATTTTCGTAAATACATCATGCAGATGTGTATTCACGTTTTGCGTCGATTTTGAATATATTGGAATTTTTACTTTGAATTTTTTAATTTTGCGACTTTCGAAATTTGAATGGAGAGATTTTACAGTTTAGTTCAGGATATATTTATGGTAAAGTTTAAATGTGTTCAGATCACATTTTGTGTATTTTTGAATTGTAAAATATCGTTTTTGTCAACGATAATAATGACGGAAATTTATTCCAAGAATGTTGTATTGAGTTATGTTTTTTAATGAATGCGATTCTTAAAGATCTTATGTAGAGATCCATGTAAAGTCACAATCTGATAACTTATTAGACAGATTTAATGATAAATATTTGATGACTGGCATTTATGAAGTATTGAAGTTTTGTAAAAATATTTTAAAGAAAGAATATGTGTGAAGAAATAGTTTAAAGAAATATTGCAGCTGAAGGAAAGCTTATATAGAAATGTGAATTATGAACAGAAATAAGATTGTTATTTGAAGACTAGTATTTTATCGTATTACCTGTTAAATTAATTCATTGATAGAACCAGTGAAAAATGAAAATCCACAGCCTGCTTCCAGTCTTCGACCGGGTCAGGAATGGAATGAATGAAGCCCCCATCTAGCGGCGAAGATATGAACTGTGCCGGCTGCCGAGGCCTGACGCACTCCTCTGGGCCAATGATTAAATGAATGACAGATGAAATGAAATGATAGTGGAGAGTGTTGCTGGAATGAAATTTTGACAGGGAAAACCGGAGTACCCGGAGAAAAACCTGTCTGCCTCCGTTTTGTCCAGCACATATCTCACATGGAGTGACCGGGATTTGAACCACGGACCCAGCGATGAGAGGCCGGCGTGCTGCCGTATTTTTATTAAATATTTTTATTAAGATTGTTGGAATTATGGAAAGAATTTGCTAATGAGAAGTGAGTCAAGAAGTATTATGTTTTTGAAAGGAACCGCGAAGCATCTCGGAGAGTGAGATTTATTATTCCCGTAGTAGACAGAAGCATTTATTGTAAGACAATGAGCGATTGTGAAGCCATTAGTCAATTGTTGAAGAAACGTCTGTAGTGACAGATCTACGCATATTTGAAGTTGAAATAGGACGTTTACGAAGATGCAGTATTATTGATGTTTATTATTATTTGTAGTTACTGCAATAGTCTCATAAAGTTGAAACTCCTTGAAATTCACAGGACAGTGGATCCTAGATGAAGTTAAATCTGAAAGCAATTATAGGGTTTAATGGTTCTTTGTTGAAACTGAGAGTAAACTGAGATCTATTAAATGGTTCTGAAGTAGATATTGAATTTACGGTAATTATTCAATGCAGTGAAAGAAAGTATGTATTTTTATTATAGACAGACAAGTTTTAGGAGGTTTTTAAACTATGTTTCTACTTAATTGTATGGATTATAGAATCCCGGATTTTCACAGCAACACGAATGAGACATGGTATTGTGAATGATTTATTTCTAAAGTCAGTAGAGAAACGGAGAGTTGTATATATTTTAATTGAGTAGTTGTTGAACTACGACGCCACTAATTTAGGTTGTACATAATGTTGCATTAGGATTTTAAGGATAGGTTTATAATTACATTTACGCGCATTATTATTTCTAATTTATGATTAGTATTTAAATAGTGTGTTTTATTACTTCCAAGAGAAGAATTTTTAAATGATAGGACGCGGGAGATAATTGTATAGAGTAATGAATAGTATTTGTAATGACGGAGATCTATGTCAAGGGGTAAATTCATTTAAATTTTGGGAATATTTGAATTTTAGCTTAATAACAATTTTCTTGTTATTGAACTCCCGTTATCTAGGGTACAGCAGTTGTTTGCTGCTATTCAAGTCAAGTTTTGTTTAAGCTTACTAAAGCGAGTTTTAATGGTTTCTATAGGAAACGTATAAATATTTGATGTTTATAAAGCAATGACATTTGGTCATACATTTTTATTCAACGTTATTAAGGCACAGAATCATTACCAAAGTTAGGAGACTTGTATTGTTTAGACAATAAATACGCCAGGAACGTTGTTACGTTTCCATGATTTGTTTTATAGAAATTTGGCATTATCTTTGTAGTTAAATGGTAGAGGGATGTGCTGTAGGGTGGAAGTTCCCGGGGGACCTAATCCGCATCCTTACGCCCGAGATTTTCATAGATTCTCATTGTTCCTGAGTAGATAGAGAACCCTACTGTTCTGTAGTTAGTTACTATAGCACATTCCGCTTAGAAAAATCCTGTCTCTTATTCTGAGTGTTTTCGCCAAGTAGCACCATGCTGTTTTTAGCCGGGACTCCAAGATGCTACAATCCACTATGATTTCCAACCTGGGATTTTGGTGGATCATCCAGATATAAGGGTACAGTACATAACTCTATGGCCTATGCATATTAACAATCCAAAATGGCGAGCATCCGAAATATTTTGATGGTTCCCAATATCAACGAATCTTTTACAGTAATCAAACTGAATATTTTTGTGCTCATAGAGGCTATGAAGATAAGTTCACCTATAGGTCATTCAGTAACCTGGTGAGCACAAATCCAACATGGCGGCGACGCGAAGTATAAATATTTAAATGGACGTTTCTCGCGATTTAACCATCCGAGTGCAGTGAAATTTGCACGTTAAATGCTTATACAAATGTTAATCCACTGGCATCTAATTTATTTCAATTGTTTTCATAACCACAACATGGCAGTTGTGCAAAATTTTAAAATCTCGTTCTCACTTCTTGTGTCCTAATCGTGCGATTGAAGTTTGAATACCACACGTACACAATAATCTTCATGTAATAATACATAAATAAAAATCCAACCTGGCGACCATCTGAAATATTTAGACGGTTCTCAATCTACGAATCTATCACAAGAATCAATCTGAAATTTTGTATGTTGATAGGGGCAATTAACATGAGTAGGATATATGAAAATAGGCTGTATAGTTCTTCACGGAATACTTGTTTTCTTATGTGGAAGCGCTCGAAAATGTGTTGACATTAATTTGAGATCAAAACTTCTGCAAAAATCGATTAATCTTCTCCAATTATAGCCTATTTTCATTTTATGAAAAAATAGGCTTCTGAGATCACGTTTTGTCCGTGTGTCTGTCTGTTTGTGCGTGTGTAAGTGATTCGTGTGTGTGTCCCCCTAATACCTTCTAAACGGCTGGAGCAATTTCAATGAAACTCGGTAAGGTCATAGCATCATTTTGGTCGATCCCGACCGTGCCCTTCAAATTGTATTACGTCTCACCAATCCAACATGAAGGCTGTGCGAAATATTTCACCAGCATTAAATATCTCCGAAACTATTACTGATATCACCCTGAAATTTTGTTCGGTGATCAAGGGAAATACTAGAAGTTCACCTATCAGACTTCCATAAACCTGGTAAATGCAAAACCATTATGGCGGCTAGACGTTCATCTGTGGGACTTTCAAAAACCTGTTAACTACAAAACGAACTTGGCGGCCAAGCGAAGTTGAAAGTTTTAAATAGACTTTTCTCTCGATGTAATCATCCAAACGCAATGAAACTTGGTACAGAAAATGTTTATACACATTGTAATGCACTGGCATCTAATTTAGTTCAATTGTTTACATAACCTCAAGATGGCGGCTGTGTGAAATTTTAAAATTAAGTTTTTGTTTCTTGTGTCGTAATCACGCGATCGAAGTGAAAGTTTGAATAACGAAGCTACGCAATAATTTTTCTTTATGGTACATAACTATATGGCCTATACATACAACAATCCAAAATGGTGAACATCCTAAATATTGAGACGGTTCTCAGTATCTACGAATCATTTACAGCAATCAAACTGTTTTTTTTTAAATATTCATAGAGGCTATGAACATAAGTTCATCTATAGGACTTTCAATAACCTGGTGAGCACAAATCCAACATGGCGGCGACGCAAAGTATAAATATTTTAGTGGACGTTTGTCACGATTTAACCATCTTAGTGCAGTGGAACTTTGTACAGTAAATGCTTATACAAATGATAATTCACTGGAATCTAGTTTATTTCAATTGTTTTCATAACCACAAGATGGCAGCTGTGCGAAATTTTAAAATTTCGTTTTTATTCCATGTATCCTAATCATGCGATTGACGTTTGAATACAACACGTACACAATAATCTTCATGTAATAGTACATAAATAAAAATTCAACATGGCGACCATCCGAAATATTTAGACGGTGCTCAATATCTACGAATCTATCTACGAATCTATTACAACAATCAATCTGAAATTTTGTATGTTGATAGAGGCAATTGACATGAGTAGGATATATGAAAATAGGCTGTATAGTTCTTCACGGAACTACTTGTTATTAGTCCTATTGTGTGCTGGGTATAGTCCTACAATGGTCCTGAATTTCTTTTCTCTACCAATTTGGGCATTGAAATCTCCCAATATATTTTTTTTCTGTGATGTTTTCGAATTGTTTATTAAATGAAATTAGTTTTCTGTGAATATCTCCAAAATTGTTGGTTTTAGGGCCGTAACATATGGTTTTAAGGGCCACCGAGTTTCATTTCTCACATTGAGGGGCTGAAAATGAGCTTTGTCTCATCCTTCTACGCCTATTTCAGCATGTAATTTCAGGGGGTTGGCCCCCTTTTATGAGAGGTACGGAGAAGAGTTACATCAATGATTTGTGTCGTGCCTCTGAAGGATATCTGTACAAATTTTACGATGATCCACCCAGCCGTTCTCGAGTTATAAGGACACAAAATTGTCCACAGACAGACAGACAAACAGACAGACAGACAAAAATTTATTTTCGCTTGCATCCGTCATAAAACAGTCTGAACGCGCTAATAACGCAAATTTCCGTAGAAATTCAGAAAAAAAACAGACAAACTTTCAGTGTTATATATATAGGGATTATATTATACAGTATATCAGCACCAGAAGCAGAACAGCACACAAACTCCTGGTGTCAATAACGCTTGAAGCGGAGTGTCTATGCCTTCCCTCTTGCCCCAAATTAGCCCTGACGCAAAAATATAGGCCTTGACGCGCCGATCGACAGATGTAAATAGTTGACAGCGCACTCACTTCAAAACGGCAAATAGTCGTCAGACGGGTAATACACACACTAACAGAGCCTCAAAATACCACAGGTTATCAGACATATTTCATACACACACCTAAATCAAAGTACACAGCTTGTTTCACTTAAATACACAACAGGCATGTGGGTTGCCTATCACCTGCAATAAAGCCGCGAGAAGTTCTTGCTCGCTAATTCGTCTATCTGTGGGATAAAATAAGTAATTCCGTGAAGAACTAAAGCCTGTTTTCATATATCCTACTTATATCAATTGCCACTATCAACATACAAAATTTCAGTTACATTGCTGTAATAGATTCGCAGATATTGAGAACCGTCTAAATATTTCGGATGGTTGCCATGTTGGATTGTAATATGTGTAGGCCATCGAGTTATGCACCATCAGATGAATATCATTGCATAGTTTCATTATTCAAACTTTCACTTCGATCGCATGATTACGACAAAAGAAATAAAAACTTAATTTTAAAATTCGCACAACCGCCATCTTGCTGTTATGTAAACAATTGAACTAAATTAGTTACCAGTGCATTACAATTTGTATTAACATTTCCTGTACCAAGTTTCATTGCGTTTGGATAATTAAATCGCGAGAAAAGTCTATTTAAAAGTCGCAACTTCGCTTAGCCGCCATGTTGGTTTTATAGTTACCAGGTTTCCGAAAGTCACATAGCTGAACTTCTAGTAGTTCTCTTTATCTCCGTACAAAATATCAGGATGATATGTGTAATAGTTTCGGAGATATAGAATCCCGGTGAAATATTTCGCACAGCCGCCATCTTGAGGTTATGTTAACAATTGAACAAAGTTAGATGTCGGTGCATTACAATGGGTATAATAATATACTGTACCAAGTTGTATAGCGTTTGGTTGGTAAAATCGCGAGAAACGTCTATTTAAAAGTCACAAATTCGCTTTGCCGCCATGTTGGTTGTGCAGTTACCAGGTTTTTGAAAGTCACATACGTGAACTTTTAGTAGTTTCCTTTATCACCGTATAGCATTTCAGGATGATATCGGTAGTAGTTTCAGAGATATTGAATGCTGGTGAAATATTTCGCACAGCCGCCATGTTGGATTGGTGAGACGTAACAAAATTTGAAGGGCACGGTCGAGGTTGGCCAAAATAGAGGTATGATCTTACTGAGTTTCATTGAAATCACTCCAGCCGTTTAGATGTTATTATGGGGACACTCACACACATCACACACACATCACACACAAAAGGTGATCACATAAGCCTATTTTTAGCCTACTTTCGATTTTTGCAAAAAATGATTAGCCTACTTTCGATTTTTGCAAAAAATGAAAGTAGACTTATGAGATCAACACAGGGCGAAAAAAGTGTGTCTGTCTGTGTGTGTGTATGTGTGTGTGTGAGTCTGTGTGTGTGTGTGTGTGTATGTGTGTGTGTGAGTCTGTGTGTGTGTGTGTGTCTGTGTGTGAGTGTGTGTACTCTGAATGTCTGTCCCCCCTATCAATTCGAACACGGTGAAACCGAATTGAACGAAATTTGGTACATAGGTAGCACTAGTAAAGGACACCTCAGTGTCATACTTTATATCGCCGCCATCTTTACCAAAACAGAATGGCGGCCACTCAAATGTTCAAAACGTAAAATCAAATTACGGCTAAACTAATCATCCGATCTCTACCAAATTTGGTGACAACATACCTTTATTTAGAACGCGTCTTTCACCCAAAATTCAAGGTCATCGGCCATGCCATTTCAGGATGGCGGCCGTGTGAATTAAGCAACCATTTTAATAAATAGCTTAAGACCCACCAATTCCGATTATCTAGCCTAGGGGGGGGTTTAAGCTATCCTGAAGCTCGTGATCCGTTATTTATTATAATTTAATATTATAATATTATACAGTATGAGTGGCTTAAAAGAGCTGAGCCGTTTGTGTCACACGACAAGATGGCAGCTGTTCTCATGTGCCTGTCTTATATTTCAGTAGTTTTAGTATGTTGTATGTGATATACCGTACTGATACAATAATATAAACTTTGTATGAAATGATCTTTAATGAAGATGTACTGCAGTGAAGAAATCGTTTATTTAAAGTCATTATTTGCCAACAGTTTGTATCTAATATGTCAGTTAAGAACACCTGACGTCATGGATACGGTTAGCTCTGGGCTAGCATGTTAGTCTGACACGCAGTTGACTGGGGATCGAGTACTGCTACAGTTAGGTTTTTTTTCTTGAATTCTTTTACAAATGATGTGCACGAGCTTTTTCCACAGATACTGAATAAAATGTCATTTAGCTCAAAGGAGAGGATAAAGTATACACTCGTATATTAATAAAATCACAGTCCCAGCATCGCACATAAACAGAAGACAATAGGAAAAGGAGAATAGAAGAACTAGATACACGTTGTCATTAACCACAGCCTTCTTAATGCCTCTGTACGGTGCTGTCCTCTTGTGGGTTATGTGGGTAATATTGTTCCAAACATAACGCTGTGTAAATGCCTGAGCTGGCCTCCTGAAGTATGGCAATTTTGTAATACTGGTAGTTCAACTATTAGCCACGATCGCACTCCGAATACCTTTAAACACTGCCAGCTGGATCGCCTTCCTCTTGGCTACTTTAAACTGCCTACTCATTCAACACCCATAGAACACTGCCATCGTAGTACATTACGATGGCAGTGCATAGGCGTACAAGATAAAGATTAATTCACTGATAGGTCGCAGCACCACCTACTGTGATTGGGGCGGAGGATTCTTAATTTTGCAGGCTGGCTTAATATAGAGATTAACGGACGTGAATGCATTACAATAAGTTAGTAGTTTTGTTATTCAATCATCATAAAGTATATAATATTGATTTTGACACTTACTGGCTTATTATCAATATAAAAGAAAACAAACAATACATTGTGGTAGGGGTGATTGTGTTAGGGATGAGGACAAAGAGTCATAAAGATACCCATACATTTAGGAGAAAGTAGGCTATATGTTCTTTGCTGAACATCTTGTTTTTTTTCATAAATGAAAACAAGATGTTCGGGAAAGAACATATAGCCTACTTTCTCCTAAATGTATGGGTATAGTTATAACTCTCTGTCCTTATGATCTCCTAATTTCTTCCTATTTGAAGTGCAAATTGGCACACAGGATTTGAACAGTGGCGTTCAAACCATAGTTTATAATTTACCCCCAGCATTTTGCAATTTCATCAGCAAACACTCCAAACACCGACTACTTACAATAATTGAAACTTCGTTGCTCTAATAAGGCCCATCTACAATGCGCAGTCGGCAGTCCGTAGTTGGTAGTCCTCGGTCGGCAGTCGCGATCGACTCCATGTATACTATAGGCACCATACACAACATGAAGTTGCAGTTGGTAGCTGGCAGTTGGCAGTCGCGAATTTTATCCTTGACTGCCAACTACCCGACTGCAGCAATGTAATAGCCAATCAGAGCAGATCAGAAACTGACGTCACGTTGTTGTTCTGTGTCGTATACGAATGATATAGGACTAAGTGAAGTAACTTTGCAACCCGTTAATTTATAGGCTAATCTTAAATACACGGTATAACAAAATAATCCATCTCCAAAACATCCATATTGCAAGTTTTGAGGTTATCAACAACGCCTCTGTGCACAAGGAATAAACGAATGTTACTGTATTATTACTCCTAGCAGTCATTAAGACTGGGTTCACTAACTGGCCGGTATAGAGCGCTGCTCGAATCTATAGTTTCTGCATAGTACAACTGAAGGCTGGTAGATGTCACTCCAGTGGAGAATGTCGTTTTTTTAATATATAATTTCCATTGCAAAAAGCACCATATAACGCTTTATTTTATAACGTCTCAGTACTCAAGAAACAATTAATATTCAAAAAATCAAGCAAAAAAGTTCTACTCTGATAGGATTTGAACCCCGGCTAGCCACATGAGAGACGGGAGCTCTAACCACACAGCCAATCGTACACTCATAACTCACGCGTTATCCATTAAATACATATAACGTACTGTATTAGCAAATAATCACTTGGACTGAAGATTTCTTCACTGGAGTGTATTTCAAACCGAGTTCATTTCATATTAAGTTCATATAATTTTTATCAGTAGGTTATATTGCATGCAACATACTGAAATTAGTAAAATGTAGGTCAGAACGAGAGATCAGCTGCCATCTTGTCAAATAGCCGAGACGATTCAGATTTTTAAAGTCACTTCTAGATTATAATATTACAATATAAACTTTTAATTTCGAACGAACCACGTCGCTTAGAACAGATTAAACGATTATTGGTTCGATGTGCACAAGGAATAAACGAATGTTACTGTATTATTACTCCTAGCAGTCGTTAAGACTGGGTTCACTAACTGGCCGGTATAGAGCGCTGCTCGAATCTATAGTTTCTGCATAGTACAACTGAAGGCTGGTGGATATCACTCCGGTGGAGAATGTAGTTTTTTTTAATATATAATTTCCATTGCAAAACGCACCATAAAACGCTTTATTTTATAACGTCTCAGTACTCAAGAAACAATAAATATTAAAAAAATCAAGCAAAAAAGTTCTACTCTGATAGGATTTGAACCCCGGCCAGCCACATGAGAGACGGGAGCTCTAACCACACAGCCAACCGTACACTCATAACTCACGCGTTATCGATTAAATACATATAACGTACTGTATTAGCAAATAATCACTTGGACTGAAGATTTCTTCACTGGAGTATATTTCAAACCGAGTTCATTTCATATTAAGTTCATATAATTTTTATCAGTAGGTTATATTGCATGCAACATACTGAAATTAGTAAAATATAGGTCAGAACGAGAGATCAGCTGCCATCTTGTCAAATAGCCGAGACGATTCAGATTTTTAAAGTCACTTCTAGATTATAATATTACAATATAAACTTTTAATTTCGAACGAACCACGTCGCTTAGAACAGATTAAACGATTTTTGGTTCGATAATCGGAACTGGTGGGTCCCATGTTATGGATTATAAATTTTGCATAATTCACACGGCCGCCATCCTGAAATGGTACGTTTGATGACCTTGTAGTTTGGGCACAAGACGCGTCCCATATGAAGGTAGGTTGTTACCAAATTTGGTAAAGATCCGATGATTAGTTTGGTCGTAATGCATTATTAAGTTTTGACCATTCGATTGGCCGCCATTACCTTTTGGTAAAGATGGCGGCAATATAAAACATGACACTGAGGTGCCCTTTGCCAGTGCTACCTCTGTACCAAATTTCGTTCAATTCGGTTTAACCGTGTTCGAATTGATAGGGGGGGGACAGACATTCAGAGTACACACACTCGCTCACACACACACACACACACAGACTCACACACATACACACACACAGACAGACACACTTTTTTTCGCCCTGTAGTGATCTCATAAGTCTACTTTCATTTTTTGCAAAAATCGAAAGTAGGCTAAAAATAGACTAAGAAATGCATCGGTCAAATCAAAATGTAATAAGGATGAGTTAGACAGCCATTTTTAGCCTACTTTCGATTTTTGCAAAAAATGAAAGTAGACTTATGAGATCAACACAGGGCGATAAAAGTGTGTCTGTGTGTGAGTCTGTGTGTGTGTGTGTGTGTGTGTGTGTGTGTCGGTGTGTGTGTGTGAGTGTGTGTACTCTGAATGTCGGTCCCCCTATCAATTCGAACATGGTGAATGCGAATTGAACGAAATTTGGTACAA
Organism: Meconema thalassinum; assembly: GCA_946902985.2. Taxonomy (NCBI): domain Eukaryota; kingdom Metazoa; phylum Arthropoda; class Insecta; order Orthoptera; family Tettigoniidae; genus Meconema; species Meconema thalassinum. The sequence goes on from OX336390.1 coordinate 307,194,221, forward strand.
AGGTAGCACTAGCAAAGGACACCTCAGTGTCATATTTTATATCGCCGCCATCTTTACTAAAACTGAATGGCGGCCACTCAAACGTTCAAAACGTAAAATCAAATAACGACTAACCAAATCATCCGATCTCTACCAAATTTGGTAACAACATACCTTCGTATAGGATGCGTCTTGTGACCAAACTACAAGGTCGTCCGCCATACCATTTCAGGATGGCGGCCGTGCGAATTATGCAAACTTTATAATCCATATCATGGGACCCACCAGTTCCGATTATCGAGCCGAGAATCGTTTTAACTGTTCTAAAGGAAGAGGCACGTTCGAAATTAAAAGTTCATTTTGTAATACTATAGTGCAGACGTGATTTTAAAAAGCAGAGCCGATTCAGTAATGAGACAAGATGGCAGCGGATATCTTGTGTCTGACTTATATTTCACTAATTTGAGTATTGCATGCAATATAGCGTACTGATACAAAATAAATAAATAAACGTTGTAAGAAATACTTTATATATAAATAATATACTCCAGTGATGAAATCGTTTAGTATACATCATTATTTGCTAACAAGTTCTATGTAAGTCATTTTATATAGAACAATATTCGTTGACACAATTAGCTCAGTGGTAGAGTGTTAGCCTGTCGCTCAAATGCCTATGGTTCAAACCCGATCAGAGCTAGGTTTTTTGCTTGAAATGTTATATGTTTATTGTTTTGTAATGACTCAGATGTTTTAATATTAAGCGTTATATTGTGCATATTATGGTGTAAAATATATATTTAATTAAAACATAATTCGCCAGCAGATTTACTCGAGACATCTAGCTGCCAAAAAGGTAACTGCACGCAGACCTACTTATTAACTTCCAGATTTTATTGAAAAGTTTCTTCTTCTGGCCGCTAGAATGCACTCGCTCTGTTAGGACTATATTGTTCGATATTTCACCACTAGATGTCACGACTAGTCTACGAGGGGCCCCATTGATTACTATGGCATTGGCATTCTATGCGCATCGAATTTGAAGAATGACAAGATGATACTACGATGCATTTTTACTTTTTATTTTAAAGGGTTTGTAACAGCCTATTGTGCGTTATTTGAAAATGTTAATTGAAGTAAAGAACAAAACGATTTCACATAGTATCTGAACTCTACCGTTGGTGCTAGTTCAGGATATTAATTAATACTTTTATTTCCGCCAAATAGAGAGCCTCCGTGGCTTAGGCGGCAGCACGCCGGCCTCTCACCGCTGGGTCCGTGGTTCAAATCCCGGTCACTCCATGTGAGATCTGTGCTGGACAAAACGGAGGCAGACAGGTTTTTCTCCGGGTACTCCGGTTTTCCCTGTCACAATTTCATTCCAGCAACACTCTCCACTATCATTTCATTTCATCTGTCATTCATTTAATCATTGCCCCAGAGGAGTGCGACAGGCTTCGGTAGCCGGCACAGTTCATATCCTCGCCGCTAGATGGGGGCTTCATTCATTCCATTCCTGACCCGGTCGGAGACTGGAAGCAGGCTGTGGATTTTCATTTTTTCATTTCCGCCAAATAGCAATCGAAAATATCCACATAGTTGGTATACACACGTCTCTGTAGGGTCATGGAAAGATTTGTTAATTCAATTAGGGTTGTGAAAGTCATACGCAGCCAGACGTGTAAGGACATGCCTCAACTCAAAGTTGGATGTTGCCCGCGTCAGGCCGATTATGTAATAATAATAATAATAATTAAAACTCAGCAATTCTTCTAGGTTTGTGCCGTGTCTTGTGTGGGGTTTCGCCTAGGACACCAAGCAGGCTCATCGGCGGGCTCTTGGTGTCCCCGCCCGGACCCCCACAGGAGTATCGAACTGCGCGATACCTCCCTTTATATAGAGTGCAACTGCACTCCTCGACTGCGAGAACCAAAAGCTCAAGCAGCCATAACCTCCCTATGAAGGCTTCCAAAAAGATGGTATATTGGCTTTCACGGCCGGTGAATTAAAACTCAGCAATTCTTCTAGGTTTGTGCCGTGTCTTGTGTGGGGTTTCGCCTAGGACACCAAGCAGGCTCATCGGCGGGCTCTTGGTGTCCCCGCCCGGACCCCCACAGGAGTATCGAACTGCGCGATACCTCCCTTTATATAGAGTGCAACTGCACTCCTCGACTGCGAGAACCAAAAGCTCAAGCAGCCATAACCTCCCTATGAAGGCTTCCAAAAAGATGGTATATTGGCTTTCACGGCCGGTGAATTAAAACTCAGCAATTCTTCTAGGTTTGTGCCGTGTCTTGTGTGGGGTTTCGCCTAGGACACCAAGCAGGCTCATCGGCGGGCTCTTGGTGTCCCCGCCCGGACCCCCACAGGAGTATCGAACTGCGCGATACCTCCCTTTATATAGAGTGCAACTGCACTCCTCGACTGCGAGAACCAAAAGCTCAAGCAGCCATAACCTCCCTATGAAGGCTTCCAAAAAGATGGTATATTGGCTTTCACGGCCGGTGAATTAAAACTCAGCAATTCTTCTAGGTTTGTGCCGTGTCTTGTGTGGGGTTTCGCCTAGGACACCAAGCAGGCTCATCGGCGGGCTCTTGGTGTCCCCGCCCGGACCCCCACAGGAGTATCGAACTGCGCGATACCTCCCTTTATATAGAGTGCAACTGCACTCCTCGACTGCGAGAACCAAAAGCTCAAGCAGCCATAACCTCCCTATGAAGGCTTCCAAAAAGATGGTATATTGGCTTTCACGGCCGGTGAATTAAAACTCAGCAATTCTTCTAGGTTTGTGCCGTGTCTTGTGTGGGGTTTCGCCTAGGACACCAAGCAGGCTCATCGGCGGGCTCTTGGTGTCCCCGCCCGGACCCCCACAGGAGTATCGAACTGCGCGATACCTCCCTTTATATAGAGTGCAACTGCACTCCTCGACTGCGAGAACCAAAAGCTCAAGCAGCCATAACCTCCCTATGAAGGCTTCCAAAAAGATGGTATATTGGCTTTCACGGCCGGTGAATTAAAACTCAGCAATTCTTCTAGGTTTGTGCCGTGTCTTGTGTGGGGTTTCGCCTAGGACACCAAGCAGGCTCATCGGCGGGCTCTTGGTGTCCCCGCCCGGACCCCCACAGGAGTATCGAACTGCGCGATACCTCCCTTTATATAGAGTGCAACTGCACTCCTCGACTGCGAGAACCAAAAGCTCAAGCAGCCATAACCTCCCTATGAAGGCTTCCAAAAAGATGGTATATTGGCTTTCACGGCCGGTGAATTAAAACTCAGCAATTCTTCTAGGTTTGTGCCGTGTCTTGTGTGGGGTTTCGCCTAGGACACCAAGCAGGCTCATCGGCGGGCTCTTGGTGTCCCCGCCCGGACCCCCACAGGAGTATCGAACTGCGCGATACCTCCCTTTATATAGAGTGCAACTGCACTCCTCGACTGCGAGAACCAAAAGCTCAAGCAGCCATAACCTCCCTATGAAGGCTTCCAAAAAGATGGTATATTGGCTTTCACGGCCGGTGAATTAAAACTCAGCAATTCTTCTAGGTTTGTGCCGTGTCTTGTGTGGGGTTTCGCCTAGGACACCAAGCAGGCTCATCGGCGGGCTCTTGGTGTCCCCGCCCGGACCCCCACAGGAGTATCGAACTGCGCGATACCTCCCTTTATATAGAGTGCAACTGCACTCCTCGACTGCGAGAACCAAAAGCTCAAGCAGCCATAACCTCCCTATGAAGGCTTCCAAAAAGATGGTATATTGGCTTTCACGGCCGGTGAATTAAAACTCAGCAATTCTTCTAGGTTTGTGCCGTGTCTTGTGTGGGGTTTCGCCTAGGACACCAAGCAGGCTCATCGGCGGGCTCTTGGTGTCCCCGCCCGGACCCCCACAGGAGTATCGAACTGCGCGATACCTCCCTTTATATAGAGTGCAACTGCACTCCTCGACTGCGAGAACCAAAAGCTCAAGCAGCCATAACCTCCCTATGAAGGCTTCCAAAAAGATGGTATATTGGCTTTCACGGCCGGTGAATTAAAACTCAGCAATTCTTCTAGGTTTGTGCCGTGTCTTGTGTGGGGTTTCGCCTAGGACACCAAGCAGGCTCATCGGCGGGCTCTTGGTGTCCCCGCCCGGACCCCCACAGGAGTATCGAACTGCGCGATACCTCCCTTTATATAGAGTGCAACTGCACTCCTCGACTGCGAGAACCAAAAGCTCAAGCAGCCATAACCTCCCTATGAAGGCTTCCAAAAAGATGGTATATTGGCTTTCACGGCCGGTGAATTAAAACTCAGCAATTCTTCTAGGTTTGTGCCGTGTCTTGTGTGGGGTTTCGCCTAGGACACCAAGCAGGCTCATCGGCGGGCTCTTGGTGTCCCCGCCCGGACCCCCACAGGAGTATCGAACTGCGCGATACCTCCCTTTATATAGAGTGCAACTGCACTCCTCGACTGCGAGAACCAAAAGCTCAAGCAGCCATAACCTCCCTATGAAGGCTTCCAAAAAGATGGTATATTGGCTTTCACGGCCGGTGAATTAAAACTCAGCAATTCTTCTAGGTTTGTGCCGTGTCTTGTGTGGGGTTTCGCCTAGGACACCAAGCAGGCTCATCGGCGGGCTCTTGGTGTCCCCGCCCGGACCCCCACAGGAGTATCGAACTGCGCGATACCTCCCTTTATATAGAGTGCAACTGCACTCCTCGACTGCGAGAACCAAAAGCTCAAGCAGCCATAACCTCCCTATGAAGGCTTCCAAAAAGATGGTATATTGGCTTTCACGGCCGGTGAATTAAAACTCAGCAATTCTTCTAGGTTTGTGCCGTGTCTTGTGTGGGGTTTCGCCTAGGACACCAAGCAGGCTCATCGGCGGGCTCTTGGTGTCCCCGCCCGGACCCCCACAGGAGTATCGAACTGCGCGATACCTCCCTTTATATAGAGTGCAACTGCACTCCTCGACTGCGAGAACCAAAAGCTCAAGCAGCCATAACCTCCCTATGAAGGCTTCCAAAAAGATGGTATATTGGCTTTCACGGCCGGTGAATTAAAACTCAGCAATTCTTCTAGGTTTGTGCCGTGTCTTGTGTGGGGTTTCGCCTAGGACACCAAGCAGGCTCATCGGCGGGCTCTTGGTGTCCCCGCCCGGACCCCCACAGGAGTATCGAACTGCGCGATACCTCCCTTTATATAGAGTGCAACTGCACTCCTCGACTGCGAGAACCAAAAGCTCAAGCAGCCATAACCTCCCTATGAAGGCTTCCAAAAAGATGGTATATTGGCTTTCACGGCCGGTGAATTAAAACTCAGCAATTCTTCTAGGTTTGTGCCGTGTCTTGTGTGGGGTTTCGCCTAGGACACCAAGCAGGCTCATCGGCGGGCTCTTGGTGTCCCCGCCCGGACCCCCACAGGAGTATCGAACTGCGCGATACCTCCCTTTATATAGAGTGCAACTGCACTCCTCGACTGCGAGAACCAAAAGCTCAAGCAGCCATAACCTCCCTATGAAGGCTTCCAAAAAGATGGTATATTGGCTTTCACGGCCGGTGAATTAAAACTCAGCAATTCTTCTAGGTTTGTGCCGTGTCTTGTGTGGGGTTTCGCCTAGGACACCAAGCAGGCTCATCGGCGGGCTCTTGGTGTCCCCGCCCGGACCCCCACAGGAGTATCGAACTGCGCGATACCTCCCTTTATATAGAGTGCAACTGCACTCCTCGACTGCGAGAACCAAAAGCTCAAGCAGCCATAACCTCCCTATGAAGGCTTCCAAAAAGATGGTATATTGGCTTTCACGGCCGGTGAATTAAAACTCAGCAATTCTTCTAGGTTTGTGCCGTGTCTTGTGTGGGGTTTCGCCTAGGACACCAAGCAGGCTCATCGGCGGGCTCTTGGTGTCCCCGCCCGGACCCCCACAGGAGTATCGAACTGCGCGATACCTCCCTTTATATAGAGTGCAACTGCACTCCTCGACTGCGAGAACCAAAAGCTCAAGCAGCCATAACCTCCCTATGAAGGCTTCCAAAAAGATGGTATATTGGCTTTCACGGCCGGTGAATTAAAACTCAGCAATTCTTCTAGGTTTGTGCCGTGTCTTGTGTGGGGTTTCGCCTAGGACACCAAGCAGGCTCATCGGCGGGCTCTTGGTGTCCCCGCCCGGACCCCCACAGGAGTATCGAACTGCGCGATACCTCCCTTTATATAGAGTGCAACTGCACTCCTCGACTGCGAGAACCAAAAGCTCAAGCAGCCATAACCTCCCTATGAAGGCTTCCAAAAAGATGGTATATTGGCTTTCACGGCCGGTGAATTAAAACTCAGCAATTCTTCTAGGTTTGTGCCGTGTCTTGTGTGGGGTTTCGCCTAGGACACCAAGCAGGCTCATCGGCGGGCTCTTGGTGTCCCCGCCCGGACCCCCACAGGAGTATCGAACTGCGCGATACCTCCCTTTATATAGAGTGCAACTGCACTCCTCGACTGCGAGAACCAAAAGCTCAAGCAGCCATAACCTCCCTATGAAGGCTTCCAAAAAGATGGTATATTGGCTTTCACGGCCGGTGAATTAAAACTCAGCAATTCTTCTAGGTTTGTGCCGTGTCTTGTGTGGGGTTTCGCCTAGGACACCAAGCAGGCTCATCGGCGGGCTCTTGGTGTCCCCGCCCGGACCCCCACAGGAGTATCGAACTGCGCGATACCTCCCTTTATATAGAGTGCAACTGCACTCCTCGACTGCGAGAACCAAAAGCTCAAGCAGCCATAACCTCCCTATGAAGGCTTCCAAAAAGATGGTATATTGGCTTTCACGGCCGGTGAATTAAAACTCAGCAATTCTTCTAGGTTTGTGCCGTGTCTTGTGTGGGGTTTCGCCTAGGACACCAAGCAGGCTCATCGGCGGGCTCTTGGTGTCCCCGCCCGGACCCCCACAGGAGTATCGAACTGCGCGATACCTCCCTTTATATAGAGTGCAACTGCACTCCTCGACTGCGAGAACCAAAAGCTCAAGCAGCCATAACCTCCCTATGAAGGCTTCCAAAAAGATGGTATATTGGCTTTCACGGCCGGTGAATTAAAACTCAGCAATTCTTCTAGGTTTGTGCCGTGTCTTGTGTGGGGTTTCGCCTAGGACACCAAGCAGGCTCATCGGCGGGCTCTTGGTGTCCCCGCCCGGACCCCCACAGGAGTATCGAACTGCGCGATACCTCCCTTTATATAGAGTGCAACTGCACTCCTCGACTGCGAGAACCAAAAGCTCAAGCAGCCATAACCTCCCTATGAAGGCTTCCAAAAAGATGGTATATTGGCTTTCACGGCCGGTGAATTAAAACTCAGCAATTCTTCTAGGTTTGTGCCGTGTCTTGTGTGGGGTTTCGCCTAGGACACCAAGCAGGCTCATCGGCGGGCTCTTGGTGTCCCCGCCCGGACCCCCACAGGAGTATCGAACTGCGCGATACCTCCCTTTATATAGAGTGCAACTGCACTCCTCGACTGCGAGAACCAAAAGCTCAAGCAGCCATAACCTCCCTATGAAGGCTTCCAAAAAGATGGTATATTGGCTTTCACGGCCGGTGAATTAAAACTCAGCAATTCTTCTAGGTTTGTGCCGTGTCTTGTGTGGGGTTTCGCCTAGGACACCAAGCAGGCTCATCGGCGGGCTCTTGGTGTCCCCGCCCGGACCCCCACAGGAGTATCGAACTGCGCGATACCTCCCTTTATATAGAGTGCAACTGCACTCCTCGACTGCGAGAACCAAAAGCTCAAGCAGCCATAACCTCCCTATGAAGGCTTCCAAAAAGATGGTATATTGGCTTTCACGGCCGGTGAATTAAAACTCAGCAATTCTTCTAGGTTTGTGCCGTGTCTTGTGTGGGGTTTCGCCTAGGACACCAAGCAGGCTCATCGGCGGGCTCTTGGTGTCCCCGCCCGGACCCCCACAGGAGTATCGAACTGCGCGATACCTCCCTTTATATAGAGTGCAACTGCACTCCTCGACTGCGAGAACCAAAAGCTCAAGCAGCCATAACCTCCCTATGAAGGCTTCCAAAAAGATGGTATATTGGCTTTCACGGCCGGTGAATTAAAACTCAGCAATTCTTCTAGGTTTGTGCCGTGTCTTGTGTGGGGTTTCGCCTAGGACACCAAGCAGGCTCATCGGCGGGCTCTTGGTGTCCCCGCCCGGACCCCCACAGGAGTATCGAACTGCGCGATACCTCCCTTTATATAGAGTGCAACTGCACTCCTCGACTGCGAGAACCAAAAGCTCAAGCAGCCATAACCTCCCTATGAAGGCTTCCAAAAAGATGGTATATTGGCTTTCACGGCCGGTGAATTAAAACTCAGCAATTCTTCTAGGTTTGTGCCGTGTCTTGTGTGGGGTTTCGCCTAGGACACCAAGCAGGCTCATCGGCGGGCTCTTGGTGTCCCCGCCCGGACCCCCACAGGAGTATCGAACTGCGCGATACCTCCCTTTATATAGAGTGCAACTGCACTCCTCGACTGCGAGAACCAAAAGCTCAAGCAGCCATAACCTCCCTATGAAGGCTTCCAAAAAGATGGTATATTGGCTTTCACGGCCGGTGAATTAAAACTCAGCAATTCTTCTAGGTTTGTGCCGTGTCTTGTGTGGGGTTTCGCCTAGGACACCAAGCAGGCTCATCGGCGGGCTCTTGGTGTCCCCGCCCGGACCCCCACAGGAGTATCGAACTGCGCGATACCTCCCTTTATATAGAGTGCAACTGCACTCCTCGACTGCGAGAACCAAAAGCTCAAGCAGCCATAACCTCCCTATGAAGGCTTCCAAAAAGATGGTATATTGGCTTTCACGGCCGGTGAATTAAAACTCAGCAATTCTTCTAGGTTTGTGCCGTGTCTTGTGTGGGGTTTCGCCTAGGACACCAAGCAGGCTCATCGGCGGGCTCTTGGTGTCCCCGCCCGGACCCCCACAGGAGTATCGAACTGCGCGATACCTCCCTTTATATAGAGTGCAACTGCACTCCTCGACTGCGAGAACCAAAAGCTCAAGCAGCCATAACCTCCCTATGAAGGCTTCCAAAAAGATGGTATATTGGCTTTCACGGCCGGTGAATTAAAACTCAGCAATTCTTCTAGGTTTGTGCCGTGTCTTGTGTGGGGTTTCGCCTAGGACACCAAGCAGGCTCATCGGCGGGCTCTTGGTGTCCCCGCCCGGACCCCCACAGGAGTATCGAACTGCGCGATACCTCCCTTTATATAGAGTGCAACTGCACTCCTCGACTGCGAGAACCAAAAGCTCAAGCAGCCATAACCTCCCTATGAAGGCTTCCAAAAAGATGGTATATTGGCTTTCACGGCCGGTGAATTAAAACTCAGCAATTCTTCTAGGTTTGTGCCGTGTCTTGTGTGGGGTTTCGCCTAGGACACCAAGCAGGCTCATCGGCGGGCTCTTGGTGTCCCCGCCCGGACCCCCACAGGAGTATCGAACTGCGCGATACCTCCCTTTATATAGAGTGCAACTGCACTCCTCGACTGCGAGAACCAAAAGCTCAAGCAGCCATAACCTCCCTATGAAGGCTTCCAAAAAGATGGTATATTGGCTTTCACGGCCGGTGAATTAAAACTCAGCAATTCTTCTAGGTTTGTGCCGTGTCTTGTGTGGGGTTTCGCCTAGGACACCAAGCAGGCTCATCGGCGGGCTCTTGGTGTCCCCGCCCGGACCCCCACAGGAGTATCGAACTGCGCGATACCTCCCTTTATATAGAGTGCAACTGCACTCCTCGACTGCGAGAACCAAAAGCTCAAGCAGCCATAACCTCCCTATGAAGGCTTCCAAAAAGATGGTATATTGGCTTTCACGGCCGGTGAATTAAAACTCAGCAATTCTTCTAGGTTTGTGCCGTGTCTTGTGTGGGGTTTCGCCTAGGACACCAAGCAGGCTCATCGGCGGGCTCTTGGTGTCCCCGCCCGGACCCCCACAGGAGTATCGAACTGCGCGATACCTCCCTTTATATAGAGTGCAACTGCACTCCTCGACTGCGAGAACCAAAAGCTCAAGCAGCCATAACCTCCCTATGAAGGCTTCCAAAAAGATGGTATATTGGCTTTCACGGCCGGTGAATTAAAACTCAGCAATTCTTCTAGGTTTGTGCCGTGTCTTGTGTGGGGTTTCGCCTAGGACACCAAGCAGGCTCATCGGCGGGCTCTTGGTGTCCCCGCCCGGACCCCCACAGGAGTATCGAACTGCGCGATACCTCCCTTTATATAGAGTGCAACTGCACTCCTCGACTGCGAGAACCAAAAGCTCAAGCAGCCATAACCTCCCTATGAAGGCTTCCAAAAAGATGGTATATTGGCTTTCACGGCCGGTGAATTAAAACTCAGCAATTCTTCTAGGTTTGTGCCGTGTCTTGTGTGGGGTTTCGCCTAGGACACCAAGCAGGCTCATCGGCGGGCTCTTGGTGTCCCCGCCCGGACCCCCACAGGAGTATCGAACTGCGCGATACCTCCCTTTATATAGAGTGCAACTGCACTCCTCGACTGCGAGAACCAAAAGCTCAAGCAGCCATAACCTCCCTATGAAGGCTTCCAAAAAGATGGTATATTGGCTTTCACGGCCGGTGAATTAAAACTCAGCAATTCTTCTAGGTTTGTGCCGTGTCTTGTGTGGGGTTTCGCCTAGGACACCAAGCAGGCTCATCGGCGGGCTCTTGGTGTCCCCGCCCGGACCCCCACAGGAGTATCGAACTGCGCGATACCTCCCTTTATATAGAGTGCAACTGCACTCCTCGACTGCGAGAACCAAAAGCTCAAGCAGCCATAACCTCCCTATGAAGGCTTCCAAAAAGATGGTATATTGGCTTTCACGGCCGGTGAATTAAAACTCAGCAATTCTTCTAGGTTTGTGCCGTGTCTTGTGTGGGGTTTCGCCTAGGACACCAAGCAGGCTCATCGGCGGGCTCTTGGTGTCCCCGCCCGGACCCCCACAGGAGTATCGAACTGCGCGATACCTCCCTTTATATAGAGTGCAACTGCACTCCTCGACTGCGAGAACCAAAAGCTCAAGCAGCCATAACCTCCCTATGAAGGCTTCCAAAAAGATGGTATATTGGCTTTCACGGCCGGTGAATTAAAACTCAGCAATTCTTCTAGGTTTGTGCCGTGTCTTGTGTGGGGTTTCGCCTAGGACACCAAGCAGGCTCATCGGCGGGCTCTTGGTGTCCCCGCCCGGACCCCCACAGGAGTATCGAACTGCGCGATACCTGGCGGGGACACCAAGAGCCCGCCGATGAGCCTGCTTGGTGTCCTAGGCGAAACCCCACACAAGACACGGCACAAACCTAGAAGAATTGCTGAGTTTTAATTCACCGGCCGTGAAAGCCAATATACCATCTTTTTGGAAGCCTTCATAGGGAGGTTATGGCTGCTTGAGCTTTTGGTTCTCGCAGTCGAGGAGTGCAGTTGCACTCTATATAAAGGGAGGTATCGCGCAGTTCGATACTCCTGTGGGGGTCCGGGCGGGGACACCAAGAGCCCGCCGATGAGCCTGCTTGGTGTCCTAGGCGAAACCCCACACAAGACACGGCACAAACCTAGAAGAATTGCTGAGTTTTAATTCACCGGCCGTGAAAGCCAATATACCATCTTTTTGGAAGCCTTCATAGGGAGGTTATGGCTGCTTGAGCTTTTGGTTCTCGCAGTCGAGGAGTGCAGTTGCACTCTATATAAAGGGAGGTATCGCGCAGTTCGATACTCCTGTGGGGGTCCGGGCGGGGACACCAAGAGCCCGCCGATGAGCCTGCTTGGTGTCCTAGGCGAAACCCCACACAAGACACGGCACAAACCTAGAAGAATTGCTGAGTTTTAATTCACCGGCCGTGAAAGCCAATATACCATCTTTTTGGAAGCCTTCATAGGGAGGTTATGGCTGCTTGAGCTTTTGGTTCTCGCAGTCGAGGAGTGCAGTTGCACTCTATATAAAGGGAGGTATCGCGCAGTTCGATACTCCTGTGGGGGTCCGGGCGGGGACACCAAGAGCCCGCCGATGAGCCTGCTTGGTGTCCTAGGCGAAACCCCACACAAGACACGGCACAAACCTAGAAGAATTGCTGAGTTTTAATTCACCGGCCGTGAAAGCCAATATACCATCTTTTTGGAAGCCTTCATAGGGAGGTTATGGCTGCTTGAGCTTTTGGTTCTCGCAGTCGAGGAGTGCAGTTGCACTCTATATAAAGGGAGGTATCGCGCAGTTCGATACTCCTGTGGGGGTCCGGGCGGGGACACCAAGAGCCCGCCGATGAGCCTGCTTGGTGTCCTAGGCGAAACCCCACACAAGACACGGCACAAACCTAGAAGAATTGCTGAGTTTTAATTCACCGGCCGTGAAAGCCAATATACCATCTTTTTGGAAGCCTTCATAGGGAGGTTATGGCTGCTTGAGCTTTTGGTTCTCGCAGTCGAGGAGTGCAGTTGCACTCTATATAAAGGGAGGTATCGCGCAGTTCGATACTCCTGTGGGGGTCCGGGCGGGGACACCAAGAGCCCGCCGATGAGCCTGCTTGGTGTCCTAGGCGAAACCCCACACAAGACACGGCACAAACCTAGAAGAATTGCTGAGTTTTAATTCACCGGCCGTGAAAGCCAATATACAATAATAATAATGTTATTGGTTTTACGTCCCTTTTAACTACTGTTGCTTTTAGAGACGCCGGGGTGCCAGAATTTTGTCCCGAAGGGGATCTTTAACGTGCCTGTAAATCTACTAACACGGCTCCCTCGCATTTGTGCACCCTCAAATGCCAGCTGACTGCGCCAGGTTACGAACCTGAAACATACGGTCCAGCAAGCGAGAACGTTACCGCTGAGCCACGCCGCCAGTCCGGTCGATTATGTCTCCAGATCCATAACATTCTTTAGATACTTCTTATCTTTCTTTCTTCAATGATGGTAGCAGTTTTTATCTAGGTTGTGGCGTTTGGTAGAGGTAAATCGTTTCTAAGGTCTTCAACAAAGAATAGTTCTATTATACTCTTTGATAATAACAACGAGTTATAACTATACTCATACATTTAGGAGAAAGTAGGCTATATGTTCTTTACTGAACATCTTGTTTTTATCTTCGATGTAATTCTGTTTTTTGTAATTTTTATTTTAATTTTAACGGCAAAGTTGCCCTAGAAATTACACTGATTTTATTTAATTAAGAATTACTACCAGAAAAAACGTCGCATACTAATACTTTACTGGATATAACTATTATAAAAATCAACAGTGTTCGTAAAAGAAAAGACGACAAACTGTTGAGCAATTTTTAGTAAGAACATTGCTATTTGCCTCACAATGGGCCAATAAGAAAAAAAACCTGAGGCAGGCTCGAGATTCAAACCTCGTATCATAGGCTCCGCAGTCTCTCGCGCTAGCGTCTGAGCCATCGTAAGATTCTTTGAGACGAGAGGAGAGAAAAGACTAAGGCACAGGGACCAGAGATAGACTATTTAGCGAGCAAGAACTTCTCGCGGCTCTATTGCTGGTGGTAGGCAACCCACATGCCTGTTGTGTATTCAAGTGAAACACTCTGTACATGGGGCTACATGACCACGATGTTGCAAAACCCCTCAATTACGCAACAACTCTTCATTCGGCGGTTGAAAACTCTTTTTGTTTTGACAGAACTTGTACTGGAATCCAAGTGCACCTGCACTATCTTCCAGACACAGTTTGAAAACTTGCCACGAACTTCCGTTGTTGTGATCCCGTTGAAACTAGAGTAATAAGGGGTAGGATTACATTGTTGTTGTTTCTGTTGTTATTTATTCAAACACACTCAAGTATGGACTGGGTAATATAAAGAAGAATATCCTGTGAAGTAGGATGCACCTGCACTATGTCTCAGACCTAAGACATGAAACTGTTTAGGAACTTCTAATGTACAGGAAACGTTTTCAGAAACATTTTGTACTTTGCCTTTTAAAGCTTCCCAGCTGTGACTATCCTGGTTAAGATAGAGGATTTACTTCCCAGCGCGCTCAATAAATCCTACTGGAGATCACTCCACGTAATTGAGAACTTAATTGGCGTATTACTTGCACCACTGAGCAAACAGAAATCAAGTCGGGAAATTACTTTGACAAGCGTGTTCTAATTCTTCACTTTGAATTGATATTTATGAGACGCATGTTAATGAGGGAAACTACTGTATGCTCTCATTAAATTCTCCGGAAAGGATTCCGTAATGAATTGCTTACTGAAACCATTCACCCTGCTTATCAACCTTCCATGAGTTAACAGACGTTCACACGCATACACTAGCTTGTAGACATTATACAATGTATTGTTGTTGTTGATTATTTATGTTTTTACTTCATGCAGGGGCTTGGGACATCTTGATAAACACGTAGCCTTGCGCGTTAAATCGCTTACCACGTCCACGATGGTGAGTTGCAGCAAGTTCAGAAATTGTAGGTTCGAATCCCTGCGCTGTCACTGACCATTCTGAGTGCGGTTTTCCTAGGTATTTCCCCACATTTTCACCTGCAAATGCAGGAATAGTACCTGCATTTAAGTTCCAGGACACCTACCCTATATCTGACCTTAATAATAATTACAGCTGCACTTACTACTACAGTCACTACAGAAACGCAGGTTATCATACAAATGCAATACACAACCAAGTACATGGGGCTGATTACCGAATATGTCTGAAGCGCCTAACATGAATTAACAACAACAAACACCTTGGTCATCATCCCCGGATGCTTGGATATATGTATGAATTTATTATCTGATAAGCTGTGTTGCTGGTGTTATTTTATCAACGGACTTGGATATCTCGTCATCATTCCCATGCATTTTGTTGAGCGTGTGCGTGTAATTTTTCTGATAACCAGTATTATTGCGCTGTCTGTTGTAGTGTGTGTATTTGTAAATATTGAGGATAGGATTGGGAAGGAGACAACTGTTGCCTTAAGCTCCATCTCGGCGTTTACCTAGAATAGAAGTGGGAAACCATGAAAAACCACATATTGGATGACGGAGGTGGAATTCAAACCTACTGTCTATTCAGTTATCCTTGCGAAAATGAGTGGACCCTATTTAAGCCCTCACACCAGAATTTTCTCGACAGAGCCAGGAATACAACCCAGGACCTCAGACATGGCACCCAATAACGTTAGTCACTGCACCACCAAGCATTGTGTCAAGGTGACTGAAGTCGTGTATGTAACTGTAATAATTACGGCCGGCGACTGAGATAATATATCATCTCGTCCTTTGCCTCGAGACAGTATGAGAAAGGATCGGGATGGCAACAGTCAGCGTTAGGATTTCAACATCAGACCTCTTGTCTTCCAGCTCCACATTGCAGTCACTTAAGGCTACAGCCACCCCCTTCCCAATCATCACCTGAATTACAAATACACATACAGGCATCACATTAACACAGGTTATCAGACAAACTCTACACATACCCACGTACACGGGGCTAAATGACCAGGATGTCCAATCCCCTCAAATGCAACAACAATAACTCACTTCATTTATTTACATGTAACATTAGTCTACAATGAAGGGAGTCTCTGAAAAGTGTGTCGGTAGATCAGTTCAAATAAACACTGCTTGCGACGTCCAGTTTAAATATGAAACGCCTTGCTGTATGGTAGTCTATTAAAAACAATTGGTTTAAATTTTTGTCTGATCAACCTCGCAAGGGTAGCGTTGCGTGGTTGGCGACCAAGAGACTATATCTGAGTCCGTCATTGCTTCCACATACTTGGATCTTTCATCTATACTGTCAACCCCTCTTGGTCAACTCTTGTTCTCTTCCGAGCCCAGGGGCGTGGTGGCTCAGCGGTCTAGCTGTATTCCTCTCACCAAGGCGGTCCGGGTTCGATTCCCGGTCAATGCATGTGAGATTTTCGAAGTGAAATGCCATGTCCTGTGGTTCGGATTCTACGTAAAAAGGAGGTCCCGTGGCTCCTAATCACAAGATGCATGGTCACGTAAAACTACAATCTTCCTTCCTTCCTTTCTTCTGAGCCCCGACGGTGTTAGGGTACCCGACGCTTAGGGTGTATTTCAATTCCCGCTTATACACCATACCTTACAATGTATTGTATATTTGGAATTTGTTTCTTTTTATTTTTTTATTTTATTTTGAGCCATGTTATGCCATATTGAACTCTCATAAGTTATGTAGAATACCTTGCTACTGTAATTGGGGCACTGCCCTGTTGTAGAATATGTATTCGTGTTAACGTATCATTCGCCCACGGCGTATTTTACAGCTTTGGTAATCACGCTCATTAAATGTAAGTCACTTTTCAGAGACGCAAGGGAGATTATTCTGCACATCAAATACCTTCTGCGAGCGAGCACTTCCTTTTATGATACGTTTCATTTAATATTACAGAAGAGTAGTGAAGCTTCAGAAACTTTCTCGAGTGTTGTATTAGGAGAGCACCGCTTAACAGCACAGAGCCCTGCAAAGCTACCAGTCGAATCAAAAGACGTATCTCTGTAAGTGCTTGTTTATGATGTTCGTATAAAGTTGCACGTGCCCACAGTAGCGTTGTGTACATCTAGCTGACACGACGTAATTACTGTACTACTGAGGGAACAGTACGAAGGCAGACATCAAAATATAGGTACAAAAGAAATATTACATTTTCGTGAAGGTATATTCGGGGCGGAAAAATGTTTGGGGAGTCTACATTTTCATTAGTCATTTTTAAGGGGAGATTCAGGGGTTCCAAGTTGGCTAACCGTGCTCTGAATAGAAGCCGATAAATGTCAACGCTCATAGCCAGTGCCTGTGCTTCCTCACATTCCCTTTCGGGAGAATCGGGGCCTATCTTCTGGCTACGACATTGACAGGCAGTGGCGGATCTAGGGCGGAGGGGGGGGGGAGCCTTGAACCTTAGGTTTACCAAACTATTTAAAGTATGATGAACAAACCGAATTCAACTGAATTAATATTGTTAACATTTTATCATTTTAAATGATCTAGTCGACTTTGTCGTTAAGTTACGGCGACGTCACGAAATGGACAGAGAATGCACTGAGCTGTGTGACGTCATAGTACCGCTTGGTGCATTTGTACTGAGTTCAGTGGTGAGCTCAGGCGTTACGAGACGGCAACGACATGGTGAGCGTGACGTCATCCAGCCAGCTCCCTCCTTTCGCCGCGCGCTCCAGCTACCTCATGACTTGTAACTTTCTAGCGTTCTGATTGTTTCTTGATCATCTAACATGTCAAGAGTCTTTGGCTTCGAGCCAAGCGAGAAGCCTCCAAGCCGTTCTATCATTTTTCAGCATTTGTAGCATTTAAAATTATATAAAGTCCAGTCTTTCAAACTCTCTTTTTAGCCTACTTTCGATTTTTGCAAAAAATGAAAGTAGACTTATGAGATCTACACAGGGCCAAAAATTGTGTGTCTGTCTGTGTGTGATTGTGTGTGTGTACTCTGAATGTCTGCCCCCCCCCCCCCCTCCTCTATCAATTCGAACACGGTGAAACCGAATTGAACGAAATTTATTTCAGAGATAGAACTAGCAAAGGGCACCTCAGTGACATGTTTTATATTGCCGCCATTTTGACGGATACGTAATGGCGGCCACCCAAATGTCCAAACCTTAAATCGAATTACGATTAACCTGATCATCCGATCTCTACAAAATTTTGCAACAACATACCTTTATATGGCGAGCGCCTTTTGACTAAACTACAAGGTCATCAGCCCAATAGTTTGGAGATGGCAGCCATGTATGTGTGAAAATCGATTCCCCCTGTCAATTCAAACACAGTGAAACTGAATTGTACGACATTTAGCACAGAGGTAGCACAGGCAAAGAACACCTCAGTGTCATGTTTTATATCGCCGCCATTTTGACGATAACGTAATGGCGGCCACCCGAATGTTAAAAGCTTAAATCAAATTACGACCCACCTTATCATCTGATCTCTACCAAACTTTGCAACGTTATACATTTTTGTATGAAGAATCTTTTGACCACAATACAAGGTCATCAGCCCAATACTTTGCGGATGGCGGCCATGTATGTGTGCAAATCGATTCCCCCTATCTATTCAAACACGGCGAAACCGAATTGAACAAAATTTGGTACAGAGGTAGCACCAGCAAAGGGCACCTCAGTGTCATGTTTTATATCACCGCCATCTTGACGGAAACGGAATGGCGGCCAGCCAAATGTTAAAAGTTGAAATCAAATTACGACCAACTTAATCATCTGATCTCTACCAAATTTTGCAACAACATACCTTTACATGAAAAGCGTTCTTTGACCAAGCTACAAGATCATCAATCCAATAGTTTGCATATGGCAGCCACGTATGTGTGCAAATCGATTCCCCCTATCAATTCAAACACGGTGAAACCGAATTGAACAACATTTGGTACAGAGGTAGCACCAGCAAAGGGCACCTCAGTGTCATGTTTTATATCACCGCCATCTTGACGGAAACGGAATGGCGGCCAGCCAAATGTTAAAAGTTTAAATCAAATTACGACCAACCAAATCATTTGATCTCTACCAAATTGTGCAACAACATACCTTTTTGTGGGAAGCATCTTTTGACTGAACTACAAGGTCATCAGCCCAATAGTTTGCAGATAGCGGCCATGTATGTGTGCCAATCGATTCCCCATATCAATTCAAACACGGTGAAACAGAATTTAATGATTTTTTTTACAGAGGTAGCACTAGCAAAGGGCACCTCATATTCAAGTTTAATATCCGTATAGCACGTTGTATTTCAACAAGCTACTACATCCCACATTCAATTATACTCCTTGAAAAGGACAAAGAGTTATAATAATACCCATGCATTTAGGAGAAAGTAGGCTATATGTTCTTTACTGAACACCTTGTTTTATTTGCTGATATAATTACATCTCGAACAGAAGGCACTAAAGGCACTCATTCATTATTATAACCTTATTATAAAACCACTGTAACATAGTCGGTTTCATTTTAAACTGCTATCGTCGTGAGCATCAGTAGTAGACCGCGAACCATGCCGTTATTTTGTGTTGCCGATTGGCAGGCATGCGATTTAGTTTGTATTTTTGTAATAAACAAAGTTTTTTTTTTCATAAAGCCTTTATTTGCATCACCCTGGTACAGGATTATTTTTATATATTGGAATTAGAGTGAGAGGGTCCCTGAGAGCCTAAAAACCCACCATTTAACACCTAGATTATTTTAAATCCAGGGGAGAGCCCCCGCAGCCCCACCCCCACCCTCCCGGACTCTCCCCCCCCCACCCCCCACCCCCCAAATTACAGTTGTGGTGTTGAAACCAGATTTTATGCCCATCCCTTCCAGAAGTTTTAGCCTACCAACTGCTCCTTCATTCAACGTCACCACAGCATCACAGACACCTATTACCACCATTTTCCAAATGCAGTGATTAAAACTTTCATTCAAGTTCCGAGTGGCTCCATGTAAACGTCTTTTCAACAGTTTGACATCTGTCAATTCCCTGTTTACTGGTCTGATAGCTTCTATAACTCGATAATATATCGACACTAATTATAATATTACCACTATTTACACTTTCACTGTTTCCATCAATTGAACAGTCGCCCTTCAAGTAAGACAGTTTCTTACTGGTAACACTTCCCCTGCTTTCATGCTATTCAACATGCTGTATTTGTATATAAGTTAGAAGACGTGCACAGATTATCGTCATTGCTACTATTGCTTAAATGCGTATTACCGAAGAATTTACGCTTTTCAAGCATTCTACTGCTTCTCGGCATTGCTAAATAGCTTCTAAAGTACACTTGGAAAGAAAACACCACTAGCAAAGTAAGTTTCAAAAGTAAAACCTAATAACTGTTGCTGTTTATAAACAAGCATTCCCGCTGAACAAAACTGAGACAAAATAAAAGCAAAATGCGGACACAGGACACGTTGCCAACATAACTACGTGCGTAAACAAAAATTCCCTAGGAGTTTCAACACCACACTTTCAGAGGAAAAGCAAAGACTGTAAGGAGGGGCGTGGCACTACTGAACTGGATGACGCACGGCCTCGTTAAATATTTTGATACAGCAAAAATAATGCAGCCATATACTTGATGTATATATAATTTTATTCAGGAAACTCCCAGGAGTACTTTGCAATTAAAAAATAAAATTGCAAATTTTTTGCATTTTCACACTTTCCAGGCCCCAATAGGTGTTGTTTATGATGTTGTTCATTTAGGAGGTTTTCGATATCGTGGTCATGTACTGTAGTTCCATATAGTTGAGTGTGTGTAGAATCTGTCTGACAACCTATGTCATTGTGATGGCTGTAGAAATGTATGTATTTGTAATTATGACCCGGACTTGGAAGGATGCAGCCCTGACTTTAAGTTACAAACAATTTCCCTAGAATTGAAGTGGGACACCACGGAATATTCACTTCTAATATGGCTGAGGTGGGATCGAACCCACTTCTTCCCAAGTTTGCCGCACGAGGCTGAGTTTACCTCGTTACCATCTTTACGCCAGATTTAAATTTCTTGGCAGAGCCGAGAATTGAACCCAGGCTATTTGGATCCGGAGTCGCAATACACAGTCCAAGGTCACAGAACGTGGAGGTCAAGGAGGCACAAAGTAATAATATTAATTGTATGACTGAGCCTGTTATAAGTATTGTACAAACCTTTTACACATTTCGAAGCAAACACAAGACATGTGTGATACTATGAACATACTTTTAAATTGATAAAATTCTTATCATAATTATGTTTTATACAATTTTCAAATTTCTTCTTTGCTTTGAACTGACTGAGGCTGTGGTGTTGCAGCGTTCAAGCTGTTTTCCTCTCACCAAGACTGACCGGGTTCGATTCCCGGCCAATACATGTGCGATTTTCGAAGTGAAATGCCATGTCCTATGGTTCGGATTCAACATAAAAATAGAGGTCCCGTGGCCCATGATCACGCAAAACTGCAAGCTTCCTATTTTGAGCTGATTTTTGCCGTTTCCCTCATATCTCCCAAGTATATAGACATTTTTAACTTACCTTTTTTTAATGTGCATGTTGAACCTACAGCTACAAAGAGAACCGACCTCATTTACATATTTGTTAATTAATAATTTCACTTTCATTCTGGGCTACTTTCTTTTCAAAAAAGATTCATAGAAAGACTAATTAAATATCAATTGGTTAGACTAACGTTCATTTTATAGCCGGGGGTTTAACAAGCAAATTTAAAAAAAATTGAAAACTTTCAATAAATTTGCAAGATATGAGGAAAACTGTGAAGCACAGTTCAAATCATGGCAAATTTTGAAAATGCTATAACAAATAGCGGTGATTTCGAGTATTACAAATTATAAGTATGCTTCTATTATTATCATATAAGAATTGCAGCCAATGGCCGTAGCTGAGTATTTTTGATTGAACGCCTGAGGGCTCCCAACAAGTTCAATTTCAAGTAGAACTTTGGCTACTAGATTCTACTGTCACTAACACCTAGCGGTGAACGTTGAAACTTGATAGAGCGTTTCTAACTAGCCAAATATAACTTACAAAATTTGCTACACACTGCCAATTGCAGTGGTAGGTTCTTTTACATGCCATAAAACAATGAATATGGGCTCTCTGGCTTTACTTCCCCTCCGAAGGATGGCATACTGAAGGATTCTAACGCTCTTAAAATTTCGACGACTTCAACCAGGTTTGAACCCACGCACGATCTTGGGCATAGCAGTAGTTCAGCATGCTACCGACTACTACGCCACCGAAGCATTATGTATGTTTCTGGTAGCACGATGCCTGTGTTTGCTTGGAAATGTGTACATTTGTTGTACAAGATTTATGATATATTGTTAATTCTTTGTGCTACTGTACTGTATATCTCCCCCTCCCACCCATCTCTGCCTCCCTCTCTTGAGAGGAGGCTTCGGTGGCGTAGTTGGTAGCATGCTGAGCTTCTATGCCCAAGGTCGCGGGTTCAAACCCGGCCAAGGTCGTCGGATTTTTAAGAGCGTTAAAAATCCCTCAGTATGCCTTCCTTCGGAGGGGAAGTAAAGCCGGCGGTCCATGTCATAGATTTATGGCATGAAAAGAACCTTCCACTAACTAGACTTGTTTGAAGCCAAAATTTGTAGGTTAGGTTTGATTAATGCTCTAAGTTCCAACGCTCGTCACCTGGCGCTAGTTGCGATGGCATCTAGTAGCAGCGAAGTTCACAGCGAGGTGTTGTGGACGGTAGCATTTGGTAGCAAAAGTAGGTACTACTTGAAATTACGGTCTGCAGTCCTTACTTGAAATAGAAAACAGATAACACACACTAATACAGCCATCACAATTAACACCGGTTATCAGACAGATTCTACACACACCCAAAGTACACGGGGCTACATGATCGCGTTGTCGCAGCCCCTAAACTAAGGAACCAACCAATCAACCTCTCTTGAGAACTAGTGAAAAGATAGCTCCCCCAAACATGTTTCAGTCTGAATATGTTATTTTCTATGTCAAGTTCGATGTCCGACTTCGAACAGTTGCTCGTAGGTCACTGATGACGTAGCAACATTGAGAGAAAAAGTGTCTTTGACGATTGATATAGCAATTTTTCAGTCGGTCAACAGAATATAATCCCCAATTACTGGGAAATTACTGAAGGTTGCAACATCAATTGCCAATAAGACAACACAAAAAATGGTTTCAAAGCTATCTAGAAATGTATGTGACTTTTTTTTTCACCCATTATCATGCCCGCTTTTTCGAGTTCAGGGATGAGATGACTATGAGTTCTCGATCTGGCAAATGATATTTACAGCCGCATGCCCTTCCTGGCACCAACCCCAACTGAGAAATTAATGGAGATAGGTTAATGAAACTGGTCAATGAGCTGGAAGAAAGTGGTCATGAACTACTAGAAGGTACCATCCCGACATTTGCCCTGATTTGAAAATGGGAAACCATTGAAAACCATTTCAAGAACTGCTGACGGTGGGATTGAACCCATACTTCTTCTGAGCTCAGAGATTATCTGGTCCCATGGCTATTTGCCTTAGCGCGCGTGGCTACTCCTGTCAGTGCATCTAATGAATGCATTTTGGAAATTATATGCAAGGGAAAAGGGAAGTATTTATATGACAACAAGCTGTACCCGGCATGCGTTGCAATGCCAATCAAAGAAAGTGTTGGCGTTGAAATTCTGTTTCTTGAAGTGCTTTTGGATACACAACATGTTGACTGCCTCTAAGCTATCGTAAAATGGATTTTCTAATTTAGAACCATTCGTGGGAGCGTGCACAACAACTTTCAAAAGTTTCATCGCTGTCACTCATTTGTTGAATCAACTCGTACGCTACCTATTGTGAAATGGATTTACTAAGTCGAAACCCTTCCCTGGCGTGTACACAATAACTCATCAATGATTCATCGCAATCGGATGAATGGTATATGTACGTATACGGGGTTTTGTTTAAACGATTCGTGCGCTGTCACTCATTTGTTGAATCTACTCGTGCGCTACCTATTGAGAAATGTATTACTAAGTCGAAGCCCTTCCCTGGCGTGTACACAATAACTCATCAAGGTTTCATCGCAATCGAAGAATGTTATATGAACGCAATAGGGGATTTTGTTGAAACGCTTCGCGCGTCGTCACCCATTTGTTGCATCTACTCTTGCGCTACTTATTGTGAAATTGATTTACTAAGTCCCCTTACCTGGCGGGTACACAATAACTGATCAATGTTTCACCGCAATCGGATGAATAGTATATGAACGCATACCTGATTTTGTTTCAACGATTCGCGCTTCGTCACTCATTTGTTGAATCTACTCGTGCGCTACCTACTGTAAAATGTATTTACTAAGTTAGAAACCGTCACGTAAGTGTCCACAACATCTCACCCAAGTTTCATCGCTATCGGACTAATGGGATATGAAGACATAGGGGACTGTATTGAAACGCTCCGCGTGTCGTCGTACATTTGTCGAATCTACTCGTGTGCTACCTACTGTGAAATGTATTTACTAAGCCAGAAACCTTCCTTGGAGTGTCCACCATATTTCACCCAAGTTTCACCGCTAACGGCAGAATGGTATATGACCTTATACGGGACTTTGTTGAAACGCTTCGCGCGTCGTCCCTCATTTGTTGAATCAGCTTGTGCGCTGCATATTGTATAGGGGATTTACTAAGCCAGAAATTTTCCATAACGTGTACACAACATCTCACCCAAGTTTCATAGCTACGGACGAATGGTACATGTATTCATACGGGACTTGGTTGAAACGCTTCGCGTGTCGTCGCTCATTTGTTAATTCTACTCTTGCGCTACATATTGTAATATGGATGTATTCAGCCAGAAACCTTCCCTGGAGTGTACACAACATCTCACCCAAGTTTCATCGCAATCGGATGAATGGTATGCGAACGTATACGGGACGTTGTCAAAACGCTTCGCGCGTAGTCACTCATTTGTTGAACATAAACGTGCGCTTCGTATTGTAAAATGGATTTACTTAGCCAGAAACCTCTCCTGGAGTGTACACAACAATTCACCAAACATTTATCACTATCAGACGAATGGTATATGACTTTATACGGGACTTTATTGAAACGCTTCGCGTGTCATCGCTCATTTGTTGAATCTACTGGTGCGCTACCTATTGTAAAATGTATGTACTAAGCCAGAAACCTTCCCTGGAGTGTACACAACATCTCACCCAAGTTTCATCGCTATCGGATGAATGGTATATGAAATTATATGGGACTTTGTTGAAACGCTTCGCGCGTCGTCGCTCATTTGTTGATTCTACTCGTGCTCTACCTATTCTTAAAGGGATTTACTGAGCTGGAAACCTTCCCTGGAGTGCACACAAAATCTCAGCCTAGTTTCATCGCTATCGGACGAATGGTATATGAACGCAAACGTGACTTTGTTGAAATGCTTCGCGCGTCGTAGCTCATTTGTTGAATCTACTCGTGCGCTGCCTATTGTAAAGTGGATGTACTAAGCCAGAAAATTTCCCTGCAGTGTACACAACATTCTACGCAAGTTTCATAGCTATCGGACGAATGGTATATGAATGCATACGGGACTTTGTTGAAACGCTTTGCGTGTCGTCGCTCATTTGTTGAATCTACTCGTGCGCTATCTACTGTGAAATGTATTCACTGATTTTGAAACCTTCACGTAAGTGTACACAACATCTCACCCAAGTTTCATCGCTATCGGACGAATGGTATATGAACACATACGGGACTTTGTTGAAATGCTTCGCGCATCGTCGCTCATTTGTTGAATCTACGCGTGCGCTACCTATTGCAAAATGGATTTACTAAGTCAGAAACCTTCCTTGGAGTGTACTCAACATCTCACCCAAGTTTCATCGCAATCGGACGAATGGTATATGAACGCATAGGAGACATACCCACAGACCCACAGACAGACAAACTATCACGTAACATTGATTTTTATATATATATACAAGCTGTACCCGGCATGCGTTGCAATGCAAAACAAAGAAAGTGTTGGCGTTGAAATTCTGTTTCTTGAAGTGCTTTTGGATACACAACATGTTTTTCAATTTCCGTTAACTGCCTCTAAGCTATCGTAAGATGGATTTTCTAATTTAGAATCATTCGTGGGAGCGTGCACAACAACTTTCAAAAGTTTCATCGTAATCGGATGAATCGCATATGAACGTATACGGGATATTTTTTGAACGATTCGTGCGCTGTCACTCATTTGTTGATTCTACTCGTACGCTACCTATTGAGAAATGGATTTACTAAGTCGAAACCCTACCCTGGCGTGTACACAATAACTCATCAAGGATTCATCACAATCGAAGAAGATTATATGAAGGCATAGGGGATTTTGTTGAAACGCTTTGCGTGTCGTCTCCCATTTGTTGCATATACTCGTGCGCTACCTATTGTGAAATGGATTTACCAAGTCGAAACCCTTCCCTGGCGTGTACACAATAACTCATCAATGTTTCATCGCAATCGGATGAATGGTATATGCACGTATACGGGGGTTTGTTTAAACGATTCATGCGCTGTCACTCATTTGTTGAATCTACTCGTGCGCTACCTATTGAGAAATGTATTACTAAGTCGAAGCCCTTCCCTGGCGTGTACACAATAACTTATCAAGGTTTCATCGCAATCGAAGAAGGTTATATGAACGCAATAGGGGATTTTGTTGAAACGCTTCGCGCGTCGTCACCCATTTGTTGCATCTACTCTTGCGCTACTTATTGTGAAATGGATTTACTAAGTCGAAACCCTTCCTTGGCGTGAACACAATAACTGATCAGTGTTTCACCGCAATCGGATGAAGAGTATATGAACGCATACCGGATTTTGTTTAAACGATTCGCGCCCCCGTCACTCATTTGTTGAATCTACTCGTGCGCTACCTACTGTAAAATGTATTTACTAAGTTAGAAACCGTCACGTAAGTGTCCACAACATCTCACCCAAGTTTCATCGCTATCGGACTAATGGGATATGAAGACATAGGGGACTGTATTGAAACGCTCCGCGTGTCGTCGTTCATTTGTCGAATCTACTCGTGTGCTACCTACTGTGAAATGTATTTACTAAGCCAGAAACCTTCCTTGGAGTGTCCAACATATTTCACCCAAGTTTCACCGCTAACGGCAGAATGGTATATGACCTAATACGGGACTTTGTTGAAACGCTTCGCGCGTCGTCCCACATTTGTTGAATCTACTTGTGCGCTGCCCATTGTATAGTGGTTTAATAAGCCTGAAACCTTCCATGAAGTGTACACAACATCTCACCCCAGTTTCATAGCTATCGGACGAATGGTATATGAATGCATACGGGACTTGGTTGAAACGGTTCGCGTGTCGTCGCTCATTTGTTCATTCTACTCTTGCGCTACGTATTGTAATATGGATGTACTCAGACAGACACCTTCCCTGGAGTGTACACAACATCTCACCCAAGTTTCATCGCAATCGGATGAATGGTATGTGAACGTATACGGGACGTTTTCGAAACACTTCGCGCGTAGCCACTCATTTGTTGAATCTAAACGTGCGCTTCGTATTGTAAAATGGATTTACTAAGCCAGAAACCTTTCCTGGAGTGTACACAACAATTCACCAAACATTTATCACTATCAGACGAATGGTATATGACCTTATACGGGACTTTGTTGAAACGCTTCGCGTGTCATCGCACATTTGTTGAATCTACTGGTGCGCTACCTATTGTAAAATGGATGTTTTAAGCCAGAAACCTTCCCTGGAGTGTACACAACATCTCACCCAAGTTTCATCGCTATCGGATGAATATTTTAAGACCTTATATGGGAATTTGTTGAAACGCTTGGCGCGTCGTCGCTCATTTGTTGATTCTACTCGTGCTCTACCTATTTTTAAAGGGATTTACTAAGCCAGAAACATTCCCTGGAGTGCACACAACATCTCAGCCTAGTTTCATCGCTATCGGACGAATGGTATATGAACGCATACGTGACTTTGTTGAAATGCTTCGCGCGTCGTAGCTCATTTGTTGAATCTACTCGTGCGCTGCCTATTGTAAAGTGGATTTACTAAGCCAGAAAAATTCCCTGAAGTGTACACAACAGTTTACGCAAGATTCATAGCTATCGGACGAATGGTATATGAATGCATACGGGACTTCGTTGAAGCGCTTTGCGTGTCGTCGCTCATTTGTTGAATCTACTCGTGCGCTATCTACTGTGAAATGTATTCACTAATTTTGAAACCTTCACGTAAGTGTATACAAAATCTCACCCAAGTTTCATCGCTATCGGACGAATGGTATATGAACGCATACGGGACTTTGTTGAAACGCTTCGCGCGTCGTCCCTCATTTGTTGAATCAACTTGTGCGCTGCATATTGTATAGTGGATTTACTAAGCCAGAAATTTTCCATGACGTGTACACAACATCTCACCCAAGTTTCATAGCTACGGACGAATGGTACATGAATGCATACGGGACTTGGTTGAAACGCTTCGCGTGTCGTCGCTCATTTGTTGATTCTACTCTTGCGCTACATATTGTAATATGGATGTACTCAGCCAGAAACCTTCCCTGGAGTGTACACAACATCTCACCCAAGTTTCATCGCAATCGGATGAATGGTATGTGAACGTATACGGGACGTTGTCGAAACGCTACGCGCGTAGTCACTCATTTGTTGAATATAAACGTGCGCTTCGTATTGTAAAATGGATTTACTTAGCCAGAAACCTTTCCTGGAGTATACACAACAATTCACCAAACATTTATCACTATCAGACGACTGGTATATGACTTTATACGGGACTTTGTTGAAACGCTTCGCGTGTCATCGCTCAGTTGTTGAATCTACTGGTGCGATACATATTGTAAAATGTATGTACTAAGCCAGAAACCTTCCCTGGAGTGTACACAACATCTCACCCAAGTTTCATCGCTTTCGGATGAATGGTATATGAAATTATATGGGACTTTGTTGAAACGCTTCGCGCATCGTCGCTCATTTGTTGAATCTACGCGTGCGCTACCTATTGTAAAATGGATTTACTAAGTCAGAAACCTTCCCTGGAGTGCACACAACAACTCACCCAAATTTCATTGCAATCGGATGGATGGTATATGAACGCATAGGGGACATACATACAAACTATCCCGTAACATTGATTTTTATTATAGAAGAAGAAGATTACTGATAATGTTGTGGCCTAACTTCTAGGTTATCGGCCCAAATACCACGAATATTCTGCAAACACGTACGAGGTGAAACACATACACCCAGCTCAATAAGTTGGACTGCCTACAGTAATAGGAGCTTCGGGAAAGCAGATCTGCAGTCTAAACCCCTGATGCGTCGGCAGTTCTCTGTTTCAGATTAGTAGTAGGACAATATACGCCACAGGCGAAAGTTTTAAATTCAGTCACTCCAAACTTAAGCTCGATCCTCCTGTCACGCATCTAAAGAAGAGAATTTGTCGACATATCAGCGGTTTAGACTGCAGACATTGATCTGCTTTTCCGAAGCTGCTGGTACTGGAGGCATCCCAACTTAATGGCAAGGGAACGATACCAAGTCGGGCATCGAATTGCGAAAAATGATTACATATCGTGAAGGTACTGTATTTTCAAGCTGAAACATGTTTAGGGGTGTAATTCTATGCTGGACATTTTTAAGGGGATAGTCTGGATATAGTCTGGATACTTAAAAAATCGAAAATATGGTGAATCTGGTGAAAAAAATAATATGTTCTGATGTTGATTCATTGAGGGGGATTTGCACCATCGTGGTCATGTAGCCCCGTGTACTTGGGTTTGTGTGGAATTTTTGATAACCTGTGTCACTGTGGTGTCTGAACTAGTGTGTGTACTTATAATCGACGTAGGAATTGAGTACGAAATAGTCGTGGGCTTATGTTAGGATACCATCCCAGCATTCGCCAGGAGTAGAAGTGGGGAAACCACGGAAAACCACTTCCAGGATGGCTGAGGAGATAATCGAACCCGATTCTTCTCCGTTTTGCCCACGAGGCTGAGTGTACAACGTTCCAGCCCTCACACCAGAATTGAATTTCTTGGCAGAGCCAGGAATTGAACCCGAGCCTCCGCGTTGACAGACAAGAGTGCTAGCCACTGCACTACGAGGCGGACTCAATTACAAAGTGAGAAAACGCATTGCCTTAACAATTGCTATTTTTCCACACGGTCACCAACAAAATTGATACATTTGTTAGCCTACTTTCGATTTTTGCAAAAAATGAAAGTAGACTTATGAGATCAACACAGGGCGAAAAATTGTGTGTCTGTCTGTGTGTGTGTATGTGTGTGTGTGAGTCTGTGTGTGTGTGTGAGTGTGTGTACTCTGAATGTCTGTCCCCCCCCCCCCTCTATCAATTCGAACACGGTGAAACCGAATTGAACGAAATTTGGTACAGAGGTAGCACTAGCAAAGGGCACCTCGGTGTCAAACTTTATATCGCCGCCATCTTTACCAAAACTGAATGGCGGCCACTCAAACGTTCAAAATGTAAAATCAAATTACGGCTAAACTAATCATCCGATCGCTACCAAATTTGGTGACAACATACCTTTATATAGGACGCGTCTTTCACCCAAACTTCAAGGTCATCGGCCGTGCCATTTCAGGATGGCGGCCGTGTGAATTATGCAACCATTATAATCAATAGCTTAAGACCCACCAATTCCGATTATCGAGCCTAGGGTGGTTTAAGCTATCCTGAAGGTCGTTATCCGTTATTTATTATAATTTAATATTATAATATTATACTGTATGAGTGGCTTAAAAGAGCTGAGCCGTCTCTGCCATACGACAAGATGGCAGCTGTCCTCATGTGCCTGTCTTATATTTCAGTAGTTTTAGTATGTTGTATGTGATATACCCTACTGATACAATAATATAAACTTTGTATGAAATGATCTATAATGAAGATGTACTGCAGTGAAGAAATCGTTTATTTCAAGTCATTATTTGCCAACAGGTTGTATCTAATGTCAGTTAAGAACACCATGACGATAAGTGTATGGTTAGCTCTGGGCTAGCGTGTTAGTCTGTCACGCAGTTGACTGGGGATCGAATATTGTTACAGTTAACTTTTTTCTTGAATTCTTTTACAAATGATCTGCACGAGCTCTTTCCACAGATGAAAATGAAAATCCACAGCCGGCTTCCAGTCTCCGACCGGGTCAGGAATGGAATGAATGAAGCCCCTATCTAGCGGCGAGGATATGAACTGTGCCGGCTGCCGAGGCCTGACGCACTCCTCTGGGGCAATGATTAAATGAATGATAGATGAAATGAAATGATAGTGGAGAGTGTTGCTGGAATGAAATTTTGACAGGGAAAACCGGAGTACCCGGAGAAAAACCTGTCTGCCTCCGTTCTGTCCAGCACAGATCTCACATGGAGTGACCGGGATTTGAACCACGGACTCAGCGGTGAGAGGCCGGCGTGCTGCCGCCTAAGCCACGGAGGCTCAGCTCTTTCCACAGATACTGAATAAAATGTAATTTAGCTCAAAGGAGTGGCTAATGTATACACTCGTTTATTAATAAAATCACAGCCCCAGCATCGCACTTAAACAGAAGACATTAGGAAAAGGAGAATAGAAGAATTAGATCAGATACTCGTTGTTATCAACCACAGCCTTCTTAATGCCTCTGTACGGTGCTGTCCTCTTGTGGGTTATGTGGGTAATTTTGTTCCAAACATACCGCTATGTAGATACCTGGCCTCCTGAAGTATGGCAATTTTGTAATACTGGTAGTTCAACTATTAGCCACGATCGCACTCCGCTTACCTTTAAACACTGCCAGCTGGATCGTCTCCCTCTTGGCTACTTTAAACTGCCTGCTCATTCAACACCCATAGGCGTACAAGATAATTATTAATTCACTGCTGGGTTGTGCCCGTTTAGACCGGAGTCCGCACGACCACATATGCATTTTACCAATAATCAGTCAGCACGAGAGTCAAAATATCCCGGAGCGCCAGATGGGTTAAAGCTAATCGCAAAAACGACATCAAATGAAAAAATGCTTTACTGATTTTTGGCTCAATGCAACAATAAGGATAGAAGGAGATTCAATTGGGTATAACACATCTGGTAAAATTATCTCAGTTTATTTTGAAGTTAAAATTGACTGCAAAGATGCTGAAAGCAGCATCATCCACGTGTGGCGATCCACACTCTTATTTACACAATATACAGAAATTTTCCAAACACATTTGACAATCTTTTTTTGGAAACACAAGTCTGATTAATAGTCCTGTAGACTGTGTTCCAAAATTATTTATGATTAAATCCAGTTCAAAGTTAGTTGTCTCTACTGGAAATATCGTAGATCACTGTTTGAATATTTACATAACATTAACACTCGTAGAATAAATGTTCATAGAATTTTTAACTTTCACTTTTTTTCCAGTTTCAAAAATATTATCAAAAAATATTATTATCATTGAATCAACACAAATTATTTACACATATTAATAACATCTGAAAAGTATTTGACCTTGAGCATAGCATCGAAGAACTGTGCGAAGCACAACAACAATTAATTGTTCTTCCGACATTAAACATTCGAGAATTGACTCGATTATGAACTTCAAGTTCCTAACAAAATACATGATTTCTGAATCATCAACTTGATCACTAAATTGTTGAACCATTCAACTATTCAATTTTCCACTTGGAATCATTATTATAAAAAATATTTATATTCATGGCCATTTTTAGCAATTTTCACAACTTGCAATTCTTCGACAGAATGCGGAAATAAGAATTGTAGCTTCATAATAAATTCATTTAGTTCATGGCACTAGGATTGAAAATATCCTTCAAATTATTCGTGGTTAAAGAATTATTTTTAATTGGCAGTGGCCCATTCTATTATTTGTGTAAGAACACAATATTCCAACAACAACGGCAAAGGTCTTCCTCTGTAGAAGAATAAACTACTATCATGACAAATCCGGGTTCTAGCAAAATCAAGGTCTAAATGGAATTCGTAAACAAGGTTGAAATAAGAACTGATGGTTTCAAGAAATAACCTTCCGGTCATTCATACGACGAAATGTGTAGTTCCAATACTCCTACTATAAACCTGAGCCATCGAACCTGCTATTTGATTGATGCTCGAAAAAACCTCTTCATTCCTGCGACTTAAACATGCGCACCTGGGAATGGCATTTCAACTACTCCACATATATAAATTTTCTTCCCAAAATTTATACAATAAATCAAGCCTCTGCTTGTTATCAACACTGGAAGATTAATAAACTTACAAGTTTATTTTATTTTACCATTCAGTTCAACCCGTGAATTTACCATACTTATGAAAATCTTCATTTCACTTTCGAGTGTATTTACGTCATGATTTTATATAAATACAAAAATATCCTATTTGATACAAATATCATTTGCTTCCCGTTTCATGCCTCTCCGTGTTATCTGAAAAATATACTTTGCTCATTGCAAATATTAACTGTTCAACCAGAACTGAAATGTTGGTTGAATGCGGGCTTGCGTTAACCACTCTCCTTCGGAAAATCTCCTGTTCCAGACTAGAAATGATTAAACTACTTCATAGGCTCTTTCTCAATACATATGATTATTATAAAATATAATATCCAAGAATTATTTAGAAAAATTATGAAAATTATTATTATTATTATTAGTGGATTATTATTATTATTATTATTTATATCATTTTAAATATATTTAATTATCATCTCATTACGTGAGAATCCACATGTTCGAACCTTCGAATATGGAAAAAATATCCATTCCTCAACAAAAATAATTATTAACTTTTACAGTTACATCGGCTGATTACCGTGATTACCCAAAAATATGAAATATTCAAATAAATCTTCGTTATGCTCGGTCATCGATCCTAAACTGTCCTGAGTGTTGAAAATACTCAGAATAACTCGAATATGTCTTGCGTAAATCATTGCAAGATGTAAATACGAAGAAAAAAAATGTGTTGGTCATCTGCAGAAAAATAGTTTGTTCCAATTAGCTAGGCATAATATAATTCAAATGTGGCTTACATTTCTTGATGGTCTTGAAGCGAAGTAAACCTGATCTGTACCAGATTTATCCATAGACATGCCCTATCGGACAAGCACGTATAATCCTTGTACCGGCCGCCATTATATACCCACAATTCGTCTAGTCAGACATAGTGGTAGTATTTCTTGACGTTTGAATTAACTGTTGTTCCATTTTAATATGAGCTTCTATCAAAGCCATAACAGTTTGTTTAAATAGGGTCAGATCTAAGTGATCTCTTCTTAGATATGTCAGTTGTAACATAACTCACGGTAATCTTATCAGTACAAGAAAAACACTGACAGTCTAAGCAATCAACGGCTGTTCTGAAGATCGTTCCCTGGGCATGGTTTAACACCATCTACCATGCGCTAAGCAACTTGTAGTTTCCCTTGCGTAGACTAATGAACGCCACCGTTATAGACTAGTCTTCAGTGTACTGATAGATCGAAGTGGTTAACTAGTTACAAATAATGAAAACTGACTGAAATGGATTTAAATATCCAAGTATTAGGTTATTACTGGACTGTGACAAAGTACTAATTCCAGACAAAGTCTAGCATATGTCCATGTAGAAATAAAAATATTTCCACCAATGTCTGTAGAAAAATCAATCACCTCAGTGATTCTCCTCGCCGGAAACTTACTAAGTTCCACCTCGTAGCGCAGCACTTTCGTGACTATCACGACTTTGAAAATAACTTTTGCGTAGATCCGGCAACCATGTGCCTTGGCTCAGCGTAGCAACAACTTGCTCGGCAAGTGCTTGTGTTGGAATGAGCTATCGATGCTTCGACCAGCCGGCTTTTATTCAAAACTGTCAGGGTCACGCCGCATCAGCTGATATCTGGAAATCCTCATATCTCTGGTATCCCTGGTCCGATTTACTTGATACTAATTGCATTCTCTTTCATTTGGCCGTGCCAGTAATCTGATCCCAGCCTCAAGTCTCTACTCCATGGTTAACTATTTAATCAATAAATAGCCTCGACCTCTGCTATTACTCGCTACGTCGCTTGACATGCAAGTATCGGTATATTCTTTCCAATTGCTTCGAGAAGCAATGTAGCGCGATATTCAAATATCTCAACTTTCAAAAGCGGCTACAGCCTTTCCCTTGATATCTAGGTGTCTGAATCTTGGAATACCCATTCCTAGAGTTGGGCACAGGGTGGCAGCTCCAACCTACTGCGATCTGCGCGGATTTTTGGTTGGTTGGTTGGTTGGTTGCACAGATTACCTACTACTAGGTTGGTTGGTTGGTTCTTAAGTTTAGGGGCTGCGACAACGCGGTCATGTAGCCCCGTGTACTTTGGGTGTGTGTAGAATCTGTCTGATAACCTGTGTTAATTGGGATGACTGTATTAGTGTGTATTATCTGTTTTTTTTAATTTAAGTACTGAAACTTAGAATAGTTCCTACTTTTGCCGCCAAGCGCCACCGTCAACGATTACTAGGCCAAGTTCAGAACTTAGCTACTACACACCACCGCAGTCGGCTCTTGGCAATGAACATAGAAACCAAAGAGCGTTGTTTACATTCTTAACCTATCCAATTTAGCTTCACACAGGTGCAATTAGTGGAAGGTTCTCTAACGGCGCAGATTTTTAAAGAGGAAGATACCCAAAACGAAAGATTCTTAAGTTTGCAGGCTGGCTTAATATAGAGATTAACGGACGTGAATGCATTACAATAAGTTAGTAGTTTTGTTATTCAATCATCATAAAGTACATAATATTAGCCCAAAAACATGAATTATTTATATAATCCGGGCCGTGAAAGCCTTAATATACATATATATATATATATATATATATATATATATATATATATAATATTGATTTTGACACTTACTGGCTAATTATTAATATAAAAGAAAACAAACAATACATAGTGGTAGAGGTGATTGTTTTAGGGATGAGGACAAAGAGTTATAAATATACCCATACATTTAGGAGAAAGTAGGCTATATGTTCTTTGCTGAACATCTTGTTGCACCGTGAAATCAATTTAAAGCAACCCTCCTAGAGCAATTCAATGGCAGTGACTTCAGGAATGAAAGCTACCCGTTCAATAAACAGGGAGCGATTCTAAGGTGCGAGAGATTCACACTCCCATTGTCTTAAACACCCCAGACTCTGAGATGATACTATTGTATAATATGTAGTTCGTTTGAGATATATCTACAACGACCACCACGTGGTGTGCTTGCCACGGCGGGTGAGTGGTTAACGTGTCGGACTACCAACCCCAAGCTTGCAGGTTCGCTCCTGGCCTTGATAAGTGATTCTTTTTTTAAGGCAACAACAATCACGACAGGCATATCATGTTAAAGAACCCATTTGAATTCAGTAGGCCGTGTTCATAACGGCAAAATTAATCTCGGGATTTTCCGCCAACACAAAGTTTCTCCATTCTCTACTAGAAAGCGCTATAGCGTTGCAAGGAACGACGAAAGCCCTTTGGTTGTCAAATAACAAAGCTTGCACCAGACACCCGAGGCCATCCGATATTATTATACTATACCACGTGGTATAGTGGCTAGCGTTCTTGGCAGTCGCCCCGGACGTCCGGGTTTGATTCCCGGCTTTACGAAGAAATTTAATTTTGGTGTGATGGGGTACACTCAGCCTGGATAGGCAAAACTGAGAAGAGGTGGGTTTGATTCCTGCCTCTGCCACCATGGAAGTGGTTTTCCGTGGTTTCCCAATTCTACTCCAGGCAATGGCCGGAATGGTTCCTAACTATAGGCCACGGTCACCTCGTTTAAATCCTAGTTTCAATCACAAATACACACACTACTACATACCCAACAATAACAAAGGTTATCAGACAAATTTTACAACCACCCAAGTACACGGGGCTAAATGTTCTACGTTGTCATAAACCCCTAATTAAACCAACAACTTTCCTCACACTTTGGCTCTTCGTTTCACGTTCCACGGAATTCTTCACCAGTGGGATCTAGATCCTCAGTGATTGAGGAAGAACACTTCGAAAGCAATGAAGAAGTGCAACGGGTTGTGAAGAACTTCCTGAAATTAAGGACAACGAATTTCACCAGGAGGGTTTCTTGGGATTGATTTCTCGGTAAGAAAAATGTATCAATGATGGTACCGACTAGCCGATGTGGAAAAATAGCCAAATGTCTGTTTTGTGTTATGACAATGTGCTTTTAATAGTCCATTGTTCTTTTGTTACAAAGCAATCTATCGTTGTAAATCACAACTATGATCCGTGCGACCACAAGCGCAGTTTGTTTTTCAATTTGTTCGTGTCATTATTACAGTGTGTAATCTCAATTCACCTCCAGTTATTTGACGCTAGGTGACAGCAGAGCAAGAGAGACCAAAGCTTGAAACAGATCCCAGACAGTCTATGTTCAACCAAAAGGTCCTCGCCTAAGATCCAGGAAGAGTTTTATTAAGAGAACAGTACCCCTCCATACCAAACCAGACGTCCGGCGTGTGTCACTCTGGAAACAAATCCTAAAGAAGAACTGAGCAGTGGTACGGTAGTAATTTGCCTTATACCACCTGGCGGTCCTTAAACCGGATGAGAAAAGGAGTGCCTAACCTCGTGAAGTGGGGTTATGCAGAAGATCCACGATGTGCCTGTGGAGAAATCCAGATTCCACAACACCTGCTCACGTGCCAAGATCTTAATGGCACCTACAGCCAGGAAGACCTTATGTTGGCCACAGACCGAGGGATAAGAGCTGCCGAGTTCTGGAAAGGAAGAATTTAGTGTGTCTCCCGGACACGGAAAGTAAAGTAAATATCACAATTCTAGGGGCAGATGACATTGTAGTTCCGCCCCTTAAAACAACAATAACTAACTAATCTCAATTCTTGTACATGTGTGACCTCAGTTTTAGGAGTTTATAGTGGCTATTGACAGATCCTCCCTATATTATTCTGCTAAGGTCCCATTCCAGTTTTGTACCGAAAATAAGGTCCTATTAACACCAACCTACATATATGGGGTACCTACAGGTTCCACATAACCCAATGTGTACGCGAAACGCACTCACTTACTCTTTAAATGCCTCAAAAAACATGTATATTTACAATGAGATAATGAACGAATGCAACCCGGTAACCATGGTAACAGAATCTCACAGGTCCATCTATCTCTGTAAGACGCAATGCAATTCAAATTATTACATTACTGTGAAAGTTTGCAGACGGTTATAAGGTTATCACGGAACCAAATTAAGCAGTAAAATTCATCAATACATACAATATAATGCGCTTTAGGGGGTCGGTGGCATTCAAAAGAAAATGGGAAATAACAAAATATATAATGGGACATAACTCAATTATGACGCGAGCGAAGCCGCGGGTACCTGCTACTAAGTATAAAATGAATGACTATGAGGATATAAATCGATGACTGAATGAGCCAGGGAGTGATGGAGATAATGAATTGCTTGGTGGAGGATGACGGTGAAATTAGCGGCTTCGGTGGCGTAGTTGGTCGCATGCTGAACTGCTGTGCCCAAGATAGTGGGTTCAATCCCGGACGAAGTCGTCGGATTATTTAAGGGCGTTAAAAAGCCTTCAGTATGCCTTCCTTCGGAGGGGAAGTAAAGCCGGTGGTCCCATGCCATAGATTTATGGCATGTAATAGATCATTTCACAGACTAAACTTGTGTAAAGCTAAATTGGTAGGTTAGATTTCGTCGGAACGCTCTATCGAAGTTCCAACGTTCACCACTAGGTATCATTGATATCTGGTAGCGAAAGTTGGAACTACTTGAAATTGAATGGAACTTGTTGCTCACTCTAATAAGGGTGTCCTTTGGAAGCAACTACAGACTCAGGCAAGCCGAACATGTCCTCGGACACTCCCGGCACTAAAAGCCATACGATAAATAAATAAATAAATAAATAAATAAATAAATACGGTGAAATTGAAAAAGACCACGTAGAAATACATGCTGATGTAGACAGTGATAATGACAGTGTTGATGAATATCCTGTATTCACATAGGCTATTAATTGAAGGAATAACACAGAAGTTCCTCAAATCACAAGTGAATTATGGATCAGAAAATTGTTATCCGCGTAACCACTGGCAAGATATTATTTCGCGCGACCACTGGAGTGTTAAATGCTTTTCAGTCGGTCAACACGGTATTCGAACGTCGGTTGAAAATTATTTACATTTCGCTTACTAAGGCAACACTTAAAAATGGCTTCCATCACGAAAACAATGAGGTTTCTCACTTTGTACCTGTGAGATAGAATTTAAAAACTTGTTTTCGGAACACCCCACGTAGACACATGAGCCCACAAACGCGCTCAGCACCCAATCTTGCTCCTTACGGATTGCTCTGCCAAAATAATAGAAGGGAGCGGATGCTCTTCGTTGACTTCCGTCCTGCTAAAACTTATGGTTCATGCGTGAGTTTTTATAATGCCTACAATACCAATGAGAAGAAAGATATTTCTTTACTAAAGTTAAAGGAAAGGGTTTTGCTTGCTTCGCAATTCGAGTCGTGTTGGCATTGCTGTTACTACTTCGTTGGTTGGTTCCTCAGTTTAGGGGCAGCGACAACGCGGTCATGTAGCCCCGTGTACTTTGGGTGTGTGTAGAATCTACCTGATAACTGGTGTTAATGGTGATGGCTGTATTAGTGTGTGTTATCTTTTTTTTAATTCAAGTAAGGGCTGAAGACATTGAGTTTTCAAGTAGTTCTTACAGTTGCCACCACACGCCACCGTCAATGACTACTAGTTCTGAACTTGGTTACTAGATGCCACCGCAGTCAGCTCCTGGCGCCGAACGTTGGAACCCAAGAGCGTTGGTCAAATTTAACCTATAATTTAGCTTCACACAAGTGCAATTAATGGAAGGTTCTTTAACATGGCACAAATCTATGACATGGGACAGCCGGCTTTACTTCCCCTCCGAAGGAAGGCATACTTCAATTCGGCGCTTAAACAGTGTGAATCTCTCGCTGCAGGCTCCAAACATTTGCCTTTGAAAATGTCATTTATGCGAATTTTGTTTTGAAATTTCGTGTGAACACACATTTAACCATGTCCCACAGTTCTTCACCCTTCCCATTAGAAGGAAGGAAGGAAGCTTGTAGTTTAACGTGTCCGTCAATCTTGAGATCATGAGCCACGGGACCTCCTTTTTACGTGGAATCCGAACCACAGGACATGACATTTCACTTCGAAAATCTCACATGCATTGACCGGGAATCGAACCCGGACCGCCTTGGTGAGAGGCATACAGCTAGACCGCTGAGCCACCACGCCCCTCCTTCCCATTAGACTTGGACTGTTCCAGCGACCTTGGTTTTAAGTGCTTCCAGAAACTGCAATATCGGCTTGGATGCCGCGAGATTTACAATGTACTCAATTGCAGAGAGCGCGTCTTTCTCGTTTGTAAATACCGGCAAACGAGTTCATTTAAATCATGTCAAAGGGAAATTCGTGTGCGACGAGTAACCTCAAAGAGTAGTATACAGAATGTGTTTAAAAAAGTCAGAGACAAAGCGAACCTTGCTCACACAGCATTCAGGCGGCCGGAAACGAATGAACATACAGTAGGCCAAGTAAAGGATCGATTACTGGCATCACCATCAAAATATTTGCGACAACTGTTCCCTATTCTACGTGTCAAAAAGTTGCTAAAAAGAAAGGAAGACTACATCCTTACCGCGTGACATGTGTTCAAAAATTGAAAGCGGTGGACAATGAAAAAACGTGTGCTTTTCTGTATAGCCTATGGTTTTAAAATTGTATGGTTGGTTGGTTGGTTCCTCAGTTTAGGGGCTGCGCCAACGCGGTCATGTAGCCCCGTCAAAATTGTATTTATAAAAATCATGGGATATTGGACCTCACTTGGTTTACGGATGAATCCTGGTTTCATCTGAGTGGCTACATAAACGCTCAAGACACGCGTAGCCTATATGGGTGGAAGCAAATCCTTATGCATTAGATGCAGAGCCTCTACAGTCTCCGAAAATCGGAATGTGGTCTCTGGTGTCTCGTAGACATATTAGGCCTATAGATCCCACTTTTCATGAGAATACCGTTAACACGGAAGAATACATTAGAACGTTCACTGAGATTGCCTAATAAATTAACAGACGATGCAATAACTCCTGGATATATCCAACAAGATGATGCGACATGACAGACGTCACATGCAAGCATGAGGGAAATTGAAACCTTTCTTTTTGAAGACCGAATCGCCTCAAAAAATATTTGGCCTCCAAGATCTCCTGACCTAACACCTCCAGACTTCTTCTTGTGGAGATTTATGAAAGGAAAGGTACACATAAATGAACTAAGTACAATTGCAGAGTTACTCCACCGACAGACAAGTGTTTGGAGCCTGTAGCGAGAGAATCACACAGTACATCTTGGCCATCGGCATCGTGTACTAGAGTGCATCTGTTACGTTTCTGATGAGACTGGTTGGTTGCTGATGAGACTAGTAGTCTGTTAACCTGTTTATATGAGGGTAGGTGCCCGGGATTGGAAATAAATCACCGCACAGGCATTTGTATGGAGAGAACATGAAAATTTAAAGAGAACGGGGGAAACCATAATGACCACTGTCTGTGCCGGGAATCGAGCCTCGTTCACCAAACTTGCAGCTCTCCTTTACAATCTTGAGCAAGGATTAACGTGCTTGTCTTACGTGATGAGTCAGCGTATTTGGACAGGAAGTATTCAGACGAAGGAATCGATGTTGTAAATCAGTAAATTAACTTTAACTGGGAAAGAGGCGACTAGGTAACAAATTAAATATCCATTAACAATCTCGTTCTTGAGGAGTTAAGATGCTTTCTTTTCTGGGAATTTAAGGTCAATGTAGCCAAGCGGTCTAAGACACGCTCCAAACCTGTACTGAGTAGCTGGCATTTGGATGTTGTTGTTTCACCTGACGGACTTGGAGATCGTGATCGTTTAGCCCCGTGTAGTTGGGTGAGTGTGGAATGTTGTCTGATAACCTGTTATATTGTGATGGCTGGATTAGTGCATCTGTTCATCAGGTGACGATTGGGAAGGAAGCGACCGTGGCTTTAAGTTGGGAACCATTCCAGCATTCGCCTGGAGTAGAAGTTGGGAAACCACGGAAAACCACTTCCAGAATGGCTGAGGTGGGAATCGAAACCATCTCTTCACGGTTATGACTCACGAAGCTGAGTCATGCCCTTTTCAGTCCTCAGACCAGAATTAATTTTCTTGGTAGAGATGGAAATCGAACCCTGACATGCGGCATCTACCTCTAAACTTTAAGTCAAACAAAAATTGGCAGTAATTTGTCTGTGTTAATAGGGGCAGATGACCTCGCTGTTCCACCCCTTTAAACAACAATAACTGACTAAAATCTTCTCCAAAATTATGTCCTTTCCGATATACACAGGAACTTGACCCGCACTCTTTGAACGAACATCACATATTTTACATATCACGTCGCCCTTCATTATTTCGTCATAACTATCCACACTATGTGTGTTCTAGTAAACTCCTGTGTAGACCACTGCCCTGGTGCAAGTCTGACAAACTGATAATACCTTGCCAGTGCTTCAAACCAGAATTATATTCCTTGGTAGAGTCGGGAATCGAATCCAGGCCCCAGGGATTTTCGCAGCCAAGCATGCTAATCATTACACCACGAGGCGCAGTGATCATCTCTGTTGGTTATCGGATGATATTCATGCGTTTCACTCCCTCGTAATTAAACGAGAAGGTTTTCAATATATAATATTTTAATTACATGAAGCCTCCGTGGCTTAGGCGGTAGCACGCCGGCCTCTCACCGCTGAGTCCGTGGTTCAAATCCCGGTCACTCCATGTGAGATCTGTGCTGGACAAACCGGAGGCAGACAGGTTTTTCTCCGAGTACTCCGGTTTTCCCTGTCAACATTTCATTCCAGCAACACTCTCCACTATCATTTCATTTCATCTGTCATTCATTTAATCATTGCCCCAGAGGAGTGCGTCAGGCCTCGGCAGCCGGCACAGTTCATATCCTCGCCGCTAGATTGGGGCTTCATTCATTCCATTCCTGACCCGGTCGGAGACTGGAAGCAGGTTGTGGATTTTTCAATTACATGAAAGGAAAGTTGCAGGCTTTCTTCTAAAATTGAAACTCCCCTAGGCAACAGACGTTGCCTGAATGGTTCGTCACTGAGTTGTATCAATCTAACTGGGCTGTTCCACTTTCAGTATTTGAGAACTCTACCTACACCAGCCCTGTTCTATACCGTAATTTGAGTTATTGGCGCGTGGGGGTTAAGCGAAGAGCGGGAAGAAGGGGCTTCCCTCCACACAGCCCTGCTTCTGTTAGCATAGCAACCTCCAATAGGCCAGTCAAAAGCTAGACAAAAAATCGCTAAATTCGCAAAACATTATGCATCTCTAATTTTGCAATATGTATTTTGGACCAATTAGGGCTATGTATACCCAAGTTTGCAACTCTCAAAAAGTTGTGGAAAAATTTTTACACGCCAAGAACTGCGAATTTGTAAGACTTGTTTCAGATTCTGCTCTATATCT
This sequence comes from Meconema thalassinum, assembly GCA_946902985.2. NCBI lineage: Eukaryota > Metazoa > Arthropoda > Insecta > Orthoptera > Tettigoniidae > Meconema > Meconema thalassinum. Next base: position 307,237,257 of record OX336390.1, read on the forward strand.
CCTAATCCATGCATTCTTCGTGGAAAGCTACTTTATATGTGTTAATAAGAGCATTAAATGTTTGACAAATTAAGCCCAACTGGAGCTCTGTAGGTTAATTGGTTACCGAATCACGGCACTTTGAAAATAGGCCAGTTTTTTTTTCAAAAATTGAACATTTTAGTTTTAGATCTTTTTTGGTCTGCACAGACACCATTGACCCTACGAGTAGAACTTGCAGAATATAATTTGTAGGCAATTTAATTAGATTTACATTAAGCGCAGAGCGGGGTCTGTGAGCCCCGTAGTTCGCTCAAAATCTTAAAAACCCCATATAACGTAAAATCGCATTTTTCCAGAAATGCTCCTAACCACTTTTTTGTTGCATGAAGTGAGATTTCAACACGCAAAACGCGTTATGATCATATAGGAGGTATGTAAGTTGAATAGATTGTAGGTAGGTACCAATATTATTAGTCAACAAGCTACCTCGTGTCTTGCTGGCATCGGGAAACCCACCTCAGCTGTCCTGAAAATGTTTTTCGTGGTTTCCCATTTTTACCACCAGGCAAATGCTGGGACGGTTCCTTTCAATAGGTCCACGGTGTAACTGACAAATTCAAAAGCAACCTTGAAAACTTGAAGAAGAAGGCGTGATTGCAAAACTTTGGGTACTCTACTATCGAATGACCTTACCCATGAAGCAATTCATTCAAACCGAAAGGATGGGAGATTGGAACCTTCACCTTCAAATGATGAGCCAAATGCTCCCATTCTTTCACTCGTCTGGACACTTCTTCTATGCGAAAAGTGCTCGTTTATATTTACCAGATATGAGCACTCTGCAAGACCGTATGGACCCAACAGAATATCAATTATCCATGAGAGGATGCTTTGACCAATTTTGGTCAGGTCTGTGGACTGACTTGATAATTGAACAGGTATTGATGCGTTCAATGAAGAGCCATGGTGGCCTAACCCATGGCAGAGGTATCTCTACAAGTGTGCTCTCTCGTTGGACGGGCAGGATGGTATATATGCTGAATATATGTGGAGGAAATTGGGATATTTCCTCCACAACAAGTGAACAGCATGTCGATATGCGACCTACACAAATTGCACGAGATACCTTTGACGTGAAAAAACTGAAAGCCTGGTTCAATAACCATCCACCGTTCCCATCGATAGATAAACTCGTATCCATCAGCAGTGGCACTGTAGGTGGCCCCCACATAAATTGCCGCACTGCCCGAGAAGAAGGACTGAAAAGGGTGAACCGAATTATTGGAAAAACTTTTGGGAATGTCAGTTTCTCTAGGAAAGAAGATGTCCTCTCTTTGGCAACGCCTACCACCTCTATCAAGATCCACAAGAAGAGAGTTGATGTCGAGCCACTCGCCATCTTCGAGCGCATGTGTATCATGAAACAGTCAGACCTACAGTTGAAGGCCCACGTCACATACGAGCTCGCTCCATATCCAATGGCCCTATTTTCCGACACAAAATCAGCCTTTTACGCTGCCTTCACTCAAGCCACAGAGAACGTCAGTGTGCAGGCAAAAACATTTGCTGTCGTCGATGGAGGATACCTTCTCCATTAAGTCGTGTACCATCGGAATGATTCGGTACGGGCTCTCACAACAAGCTACATATTTAACCACTTTGGGAGAGATGTGTGTGTAGTCTTCAACGGGTATCCTGAGGATGGCGCCCAAAAGAGCACCACATTTGCAGAGCGATCTCGACGGTATTCTGCAGCATGAACGGAAATTGTGTTTGACGCATCGACCATCATCGCAGTCCCCCAAGAGAAGATGCTCTCGAATGACAAAAACAAGGTTCGTCTAATTTTGCTCTCGAGGGGATTGAGACAAAAATATCAAAAGCAGACGCAGACCGCGATATCGTCATGACTGCTCGGCAAAAAAGTACCTCCAATGACCACGTCATCATCTTTGGATTTGCTTGTGCTCCTCTGCGGTCTAGGATCCACTAAAACAAACGTATACTTCCAGAAGAGTGGCAGAGGTGAGGCGGGTTGCGTCCAATTCTCCACCAGCTCATTCAACCAAGGGGAAGTGGAGCTACGAGCTACCACCTGGATTTGAACTTTTCATCCACGCATTTACTGGGTGCGACACCATCTCTGCCCTCTTTTGGCAGAGGAAGATGAAAATGTGGGAACACTTCAGACAAAATCAAGCCCTAGTGGACCAAGCAAGAGATTTCCTCCAGACAGACGCCACACACCAACAAGTCGCAGCAGCCGGTGACAAGTGCCTAGTTGCGCTATATGGAGGAGACGAAACGACAGACACCCTCAATGATGTACGCTTCCGTACTTTTGTGAAGACATCATCCAACGCCAAAGCAAATCTGGCCCATTTGCCCCCTACCACAGAGGCTATGTCGTATCACCACTACCGCACATACCACCAGGTGAAAAAGTGGTTGGGGGGTGCAGAAAGAGGCCACCGACTGGTTTTGGGAATTGACCTTGGCAGGACTCATCCCCATTACCCGTTGGCAAGCTCCTGCCCCCGCAGAGCTCCTAAAACTGCTCTCTTGCAAATGCAAGAAGGGGTGCAGAGGTGGCTGCGCTTACCTGAAAGCAGGGCTCAGATGTTCTGTGATGTGTGCTACCTGCTCTGGGGAAACGTGCCAGAACGCTGCCCTTATCATCATTGAAGAGGACGACGATGACGAGCCTCAAGACAACCTTGACGATCCACCAATACTGGAGTACCTATGTATAGGGGACGAAGACGACGACCCACCAATAGTGGAAGACCTACCTATTGAAGAGAGCAATGAAAGTGACGGCCCAGGGCCATAAAATACAAGGCGACGAGTTTGACTCTGTGTCTAATTTGATTGACTGATTGATTGATTAAGTTACTGTACTTATGATTACATATGTATATTTTATTATTATTATTATATATATTATTATATTATTATTATATTAAAATATATTTCACCGTTTGTTTACATGATTATGTGCCTTCTTTTCCATTACCGAAACAAAGAAAAAAAGATAGGAAAGGTTATGGAACATTTCAGGAAAAATGCGATTTTACCTTATATGGGTTGTTTTAGGATTTTGAGAGAACTACGAGGCTTACAGACCCCTCTCTATGCTTAATTTAAGCTAATTAAATGGCCTACAAATTATATTCTGTAAGTTCTACTCGTATGATCAATGATTTCGACGCAGTTTCGGTCCAAAGAAGGTCTAAAACTACTATTTTCAATTTAGATCGTAGACTTTCGCGGCCGGTGTCTAGTTTATCATCTTGGCTTACAGGATTGAGCCGCAAGCCAAGATGATAAACTAAAATTTTCATTTTTTGGAAAAACTGGCCTATTTTCAAAGTGCCGTAATTCGTTAACCAATTGACCTACAGAGCTCCGGTTGGGCTTAATTTGTCGGGTCCAAACAACATACTAAAAAGCAGAGATACATCATGATTTGCGAATTTATTGTCGTTTTTGACTGACCTATAAGTAGTCAGCCCAAAGACTGGTTGGATCCTCAAAACGCGCCACCAAAGGTTATGTGGTAGAAACCCACAAACCCAGAAACTACCGCTAAACGTTATGAAATACACCCATTTGTTGAAATAATTCACGCGCAACACTCCAACGACTCACGCGCCATCTAATTTAAAATGTACTTACTAAATCAGAAACCTTGGCGTGCTTGCGCATAACTCACCAAAGTTAATTTTTGAAATAATTTGCGCGGCAACACTCACTTTTTAAAACGGCTCATGTCACACTTATATTGAAAAATTTATTTTTCTAACTCAGAAACCTTCACGGGCATGCGAATATTAACTCACCAAAGTATTAACGCGATCGGAGGAATGGCATTCGAACGCAATCGTGACAATCATACAACGAAAACACAGAAAATGCCGCTAAACAGTATGAAATTCACACATTTGTGAAAACGATTCATGCACCAACACTCATTTGTTAAAACTATTCGCGTGCCATCTATTGTGAAATGGATTTACTAAATCAGAAACCTTTGTGGGCGTGCGCACAACAGCTAACAAATGTTCATTTGTTGAAACGATTCGTGCGCTAATACAAATTTGTTGAAACGACCTGCGTGTCATCTATTGTAAAGTTGGAGGCGTGGTGGCTCAGCGGTCTAGCAGTATGCCTCTCACCAAGGCGGTCCGGGTTCGATTCCCGGTCAATGCATGTGAGATTTTCGAAGTGAAATGCCTTGTCCTGTGGTTCGGATTCCACGTAGAAAAGGAGGTCCCGTGGCTCATAATCTACAGATTAATGGTCACGTTAAACTACAAGCTTCCTTCCTTCCTTATTGTAAAGTGAATTTGCTATTTCGGAAACCTTCTCAGGAGTGTGCGCAACAACTCACCAAAGTTTCATTGCGATGGAATCAATGGCATATTCACGCGGCAGCACTCATTTGCTGAAACGACTCGTGCGTCATGTATTGTAAAATGGATTTACTGATTCAGAAAATTTTGCTGGAGTGTGTACAACAACTCACCCAAGTTTCATCGCAATGTGATGAATGGTATACGAACGCATGACCTACTTAATTGAAACTAATCGCGCGCCAACACTCATTTGTTGAAACTACTCGTGCGCCATCTGTTGTAAAATAGATTCACTAATTCAGATCTTTTTGCGGGAGTGGGTACAACAACTCGCCAAAGGTTCATCGTAATCGGATGAATGGTTTACTATATGAACGCATAAAAGACGAAACAAACTCACAGGCATTCATATTATATATTATAGAGGCTGTATGAATGAATGAAAGAATTGTTAATCACTCAGAATGATATGAGACCAGGGAGCTTACGGAGACTTCGAGACTTCATGATCATTCGAGTGGGTGAATCCGGATACTACTGCTAGTAATAATAATAATAATAATAATAATAATAATAATGCAATTGTGTTTTTCACCCCTCTGCTCAACTTCAAGCCTACCTTTCTAAGTTGTAAATGGAAAAAATAAAGTTGCTTAACAGTTGCTTTCATTGCCACCAAAATTGGTAGCATACAAGACGTGATGTTTGACTTATACTGTATTCAACTATGCCATTGCTACCGACTGAGGAAAGGACCCCTCTAGAGAAATTTTGGTAGGAAATTCTGTTGCTCCGAAACCATTCAGCTTGATTCCATATAATGTATTCCCTTTGAAAGTGATATGCATTTTATACTTCGTACAAAGAGCATGCTTTAAATGTTTCTTCATTCAGTTTTCTATAAGCTATGACGATAACGGTAGGGATGATGGTGATAATAATGATGATGATGATGATGATTATGAAGATGATAATGACTGATTTAATGGGTCGAACCGCGAAGTATTCTGCCCCTACTATAAGCTATGAACACACTGTAGACTTATGAGATCTACACAGGGCCAAAAAGATTGTGGGTCTGTCTGTCTGTCTGTGTGTGTGGGGGGGGGGGGGGGATTTGGTATGTCTGTTCCTCCTATCAATTCATGCACGGTGAAACCAAATTGAACGAAATTTGGTACAGAGGTAGCACTAGCAAAGGGCACCTCAGTGTCATGTATTATATCACCGCCATCTTGACGGAAACGTAATGGCGGCCACCCAAATGTTCAAGCTTAAATCAAATTACGACTAACCTAATCATCTGATCTCTACCAAATTTTGCAACAATATACCATCATGTGGGAAACGTCTTTCGACCAAACTACAAGGTCATCAGCCAAATAGTTTGCATATGGTGGCCGTGTATGTATGCAAATCAATCCCCCATCAGTTCAAACACAACGAAACCAAATCGAACCACCTTTGGTGCAGAGGTAGTACTAGCAAGGGGCAGCTGAGTGCCATGTTGTATATCGCCGCCATCATAACAAAAGAGAAATGGCGCCCACCCAAATGTTCAGAGCTTAAATCAGATTACGACTAACCTAATCATCCGATCTCTACAAAATTTTGCAACAATATACCGTAATGTGGGAAGTGTCTTTTGCCCAAACTACAAGATCATCAGGAAATAGTTTCAAGATGGCGGATGTATGATTCTTGCAAGTAATATAACCAAACCGTAACTAACGATTCAACAAAGCCAGGCCTTACCAAATACGCTCATCGTACATAGGGAGGTTTAAACTGTCCTGAAGGAGGTAACCGGTAGGATATTAGCATTTTAAATAGGAATATTATTCCACAGTAGTGAATAATAGTTCAGGATGATCGCGCCATGTCGTGCTTGTCCGTGCAGTCCCGTTGTCGAAATGGTGGCTGTTTTTTGCTCGTAAATCCATATATTTCCGTAACTTCGTAAGTTAATATCCTTTTGGGAATGTACTGAACAAAATAATACATGTTCAGTATCAAATCGTTTAAAGAAACGGCAGAAAACGCTAATGAAATCGTTCATTGCAAGACAAAATATTCTAGGCAGTTATACTAAAGCAGTTATTAACACAATATTAGCATTGAGAGTGTTGAGCGTAATGGTAGTGTCTCTGACTTGTAGCTTGAGGTTCCTGGTTCTAATCCCGACAGGTTCAAATTTCTTTACTTCGTTTTTTGTATTTATTGATTTATAACTACTCACACGTTATATGTCAAGCATATATAGTGTGTATTTGCGATAGAAAATATTATATATTGTGTATATACTTATAACACCACATATTTCAACACTCGACTACATCGATTAAAATTCGTTGTCCTTGATCTGCGGTAGGGTCTATTGTTGTTTTTGTTGTTGATTCTTCAGGGGTTTTGCGGCATCTTGGTCTTGAAGCCCCGTGTACTTGGGTGTATGTGGAAGTTGTCTGATAACCTGTGCCACTGTGATGTCTGTAGGCTTAATAGTGTGTGTACTTTTTTACTAGGAAGGATTTGGGTAGGAAGCTGTTGTTGTTGTTTCATTTGAGATGCATGGACATCATGGCCATTTAGCCCCGTGTACTTGGATGAGTGTTGAATTTTGTCTAATAACCTGTGTTATTTTGATGGCTGTATTAGTGTGTGTATATATAATTCAGGTGAGGATTCAATCAATCAACGTATAAGATCCGTATAGCCCATTGTATTTCAACAAGCTACTACAACCATCATTCAATATTATACTCCTTGAAAAGGACAAAGAGTTATAACAAAACCCATGCATTTAGGAGAAAGTAGGCTATATGTTCTTTATTGAACATCTTCTTTTGTCACTCCGCCAACAGTTTGCGTACCGTTTGCATAAAACAGACCTTTCTTTTTTTTTCTTCAGAGGAACATGGATCTCTACAGACAATCAGCAATCAAACTTTTTTTTAAATTAAAGTAGAAAGTGTACAAGAATAGCTTCTCCTTCAAGTTTCATTGTCACGTTTTCTCACTCACGCATCATATTAGCCGTTCCCCTTAAAAGCGTGTGGGCAAGGTTTGACTGTAATCTAATCACCACTTGTATGAAACAAATGTGGCACAGCGTCATTAATCGGAGGCGCACGCATACTTACGGACATTGAGAATGTTGGAGCTGAGAGTAAATAACCCAGTAAGAAGCCTGCAGCCTCTTGAAAGGAGACTGCGGCCCATTGTTAGGAAGCGTGGCAATTAGACACTCCGCGCCTCGCCTACATCTCTCGTGGGAGCTCATGAGCGTAATGAGCTGGCTGCCCGCTCTTTAAAATACAAGCTGCAGTTACAGCCTATTTTACAAGTGACAGATTTCTACCTTACATTCAGTTCAACGTTTCAATATTATGATGTAAACAGTATTTCAAAACAAGTATTTACCCATTTCAAAAAAGGATCTGTAAATAGGTTTAATTTCTAAACCGACGATTCTTTATTAATACGTAATTCCAGACGGTCGCATTTCCATGTGGTAAATTAAACGATTATTATTGTTATCATTATTATTATTATTATTATTATTATCTTATATATTGCTTGCCACGGTGGGTGAGTGGTTATCCTGTCGGTCTACCAACCCCAAACTTGCTGGTTCGCTCCTGGCCATGGTAAGTGATTTTTGGAAGGCGACAAAAATCACGACTCGCATGTCATACGTTGTTGGCATCTTAAAGAACCCATTTGATTCAGTAGGCCGTGTTCATAATAGCAAAATTAATCTCGGGATTTTCCACCAACACAAAAAGTTCCTCCCTTCTCTACTAGAAAGCGCAATAGTATCAAGGAGCTTAAATATCTAACTTTCTTGACTTTCATAGTGTTCCAAGGAACAGCAAAATTCGACATGCAAGCTGCCCTCTGGGTGTCAAACCACAAAGCTTGCACCCGGCACCCGAGCCCATACGATATTAATTAATTAATCTTATATATTAAAATAATTGGGAAGAAATTTCACCTTATACTAAAACTAAAATATCTTGACAAGTTATTGTGCTACGATGACGCTTGAGACACGACTCTCATTAAACATTATCAATTGAACCCCATCTTATTTCATTCTGTCATCTGTGTATTGCAATCATTGCGAATATTCAATTCACCGAGGTCATTCTTCTGGGCAAGCTGAGTATAGAAAGTTAGCGAAGTTTCACTTTCGACCGCCAGGTGGTGCTCAATGATGAAAGGTTGTATGAATGGCTGACTATCTTGTTGTTAAATAAATACAAGTTTATCGGGCTTGTACTTAATTATGAACGCCGGCCGTGAAAGCCTAAGCTATCTTGTTGTTGTTGTTATTATTATTATTAATATTGCAATCGCATTCATTTCACCACATAAGTGGGATAAATCAACGTATCGTCGGCTTGTTTGCAAGACGGTATGACAACTTCTTTTAGGGTGGTACATTGAGAAACGAGCGAACAATGGAACAGGTTTCCAAGATGACTGCCTTCTGCATGGTGATATGTAGACCTGGATGCATTCCCAATATTTCAAGATTGCGAACCAATGATTTATGGATAATGCCGGTAGAAGAAATGACTATGGGCAGAACCACTACACTTTCCTGTCTCCACATTTGCAGTGTTTCCTCAGCCAAGGGCAGATATTTGGTGATCTTCTCACAGCAGGTCTGTTGCAGATTATGGGAATTGGGCACTGAAATATCAATCAGGAAGGTTCTCTTCTGCACCTTGTTCACTAGAATGATATCTGGCCGGTTTGCTGGTATGGTTTTATCAGTAATAACTGATCGGTCTCATAACAACTTGTGAGCAGGGTTTTCCGAAACGTCGTCAGGAACATACTGATAGTAAGGCAACGTATTTTCAGATAATAAGTGCTTTTGAACAAGGTGTAGGTGCATTATTTTGGCCACTTGGTTGTGCCTTTTCATGTTATAAGTACAGGAGATTGCTTGGCAGCCTCATGTGATATGTTGAATTGTTTCCGGTTCCAGTTGGCATCTTCGGCATTTATCACCCTGAATATTTGCCTTAACTGTATATTTAAGTTTGTTTTTGGTAGCCACAACTTGATCCTGGATTGCAACCATGAATCCTTCGGTCTCAGTGAATAGGTCCGTAAGAGATCCGTAAGAGTCAACCAGCTGATCGACGCATCAATGTCGACATGTTTCCGGTTGAGATCATACTGTTACGTGCCACCCCCTAGTGGCACCTTTGTTAACTGGATTACGGAGGGTAGAAAACACAACATCAATTACTGCTTTAAAGAGAAGTTAGTTTTATTGCTTGCAGGAAGAGGTACATTACTCATCAGCAAATACAAGCAATTGGAACCTTACTCCAGTTTCCTCAAGTCTCTTCCTTGAGCGCTCTTGGCCCTTTCACTTGTCAACAAACCACAGAAGTTAAACCGTCTTAATGAGTACGGTGGCCTTGACAGAAACTACCGGCTCCTCTCCCTTATGTACACCACCTCCAATACTTACGATAATCCGCTACCCGCTGTTTCGCTGTCCACAAGCTGGGGAAACAATGTCACTGGATTTCGTAACTCGCACGGCACTTCGTCACCACACTTCTGTCGCACTCGCTAAAAAACACACACCCACAGAAAAACTCAGTCCCCTCACTTTGAGGCCGCTTATATAGCAGGCTGGTGACTCAATGAATTCTAGAATCGTCCAGGACACATGGCTTCTAGAGATTTCCTTCACTGGCTGGGTCACGAACTTTCTGGACCGTCCCTTGCACTTCGCACCCCTTTGCGTAACGTGCACGTAATATACTGAGGCAGAGCACACACAGCCTGGAGGCAGCTGTGACTCAACGCGGCGAGGCGACAAAACAAACTCACAGCCGTTACACCACCCCCTTCCTAAAAAAGGCTGATCGTCCCGATCAATCATTGGTCCGTCTGTGTCCCTCCGTAGGCTGCCAGGCGATCTCGATGCACGATCTTCATCTTCGCCCTCGGGCTCCGCAGGATCCTGTAGACGACATCGTTGATCCGTTTCACGACTCGGTACGGGCCCTCCCAGGACTTCTGCAGTTTGGGTGACAGGCCTTTCACCCGTAATGGGTTGAAGAGCCAGACCAGGTCGTCCTCGTGGAATCCGCCGGCATCCATCTGTTGGTCGTATCGGGTCTTCATTCGGTCGGTCTCGATCCGCAGTTTCCTCCTCGCGAACGCGTGCACGTCCTCCAGTTGGTCGACCAGTTCTTGACAAAACTGGCTTACCGGGACCGGATCATTCCCAGGTCGGCCGAAGGCAAGATCGACAGGTATGCGGAGCTCCCTCCCAAACATGGCCCGGGCTGGTGTGCACCCGGTGGCTTCATGCACGGCGGCGCGGTAGGCCAGGAAAAATAGTGGAAGATGTTTGTCCCAATCTCTCTGGTGCACGCTGACGACTATTCGGAGATGGTTCTCGATGGTGCGATTGAATCGCTCTACTATCCCGTCGGACTGGGGGTGTAGCGGCGTTGTCCTTGTCTTCCGGATTCCCAGCAGCTGGCATAGGTTCTGGAACACCTGCGACTCGAAGTTCCTCCCTTGGTCGGAGTGCAGCTCCAGGGGTACTCCGTACCGGCTGACGGATTCCTTCACCAGGGTCTCTGCGATCGTCGCGGCTTCTTGGTTAGGGAGCGCATACGCCTCCGGCCATTTGGTAAAGTAGTCGCTGACGACCAATATGTAGCGGTTCCCTGCCTCGCTTAACGGGAATGGCCCAGCAACATCGATGGCCACTCTCTCCATTGGGCCGCCCACGTTGTAGGTCTTCAGTGGACCCCGTCGTCTTCGTCCTGGGTCCTTGCTGGCTGCGCAATCGTGGCACCTCGCGCAGTGATTCTCTACGTCAGTTCGGCATCCGATCCAGCAGAACCGCTCTCTCAGCTTCTCCAGGGTCTTCTTTATCTCTAGGTGTCCTCCAAATGATCCTCCATGGACTTCCTTCAGGACTTCCTCCGTCATAGCCTTTGGAACGATGACTTGTTCCCGAGATGTCTTCCCGTCGGTGCTCTCCCATGTACGGCATATGAGGCCATCCCTCACAACCAGCGAGTCCCACTGCGCCCAGTAGGACTTAAACTTGGGGCTGCAGTCACTCACAATGTTCCACCCGGGTATGGGGACACAGGCCCTCTTCCATTCGGCTATCAGTCCCAGGTCATTATCTTCTGCTTGTGCACGCATGAAAGATTCGCGGCTCCAGCTCCCTTGAAGTTCCACGGTAGTCCTTCGGCACTGTATCCCGGTGTTCTCCTCCCTTCGGGCACAGAAAGTGCAGTCTTCGGGGCACGGTCTTCGTGACAGGGCGTCGGCGTTAGAATGCAGTTGACCTTTCCTGTGCTGAATCTCAAAGTTGTACTGTTGAAGCCTCTCTAACCACCGCGCCAGTTGACCCTCGGGCTGCTTGAAGTTCAGGAGCCACCGCAGGGATGCATGGTCGGTCCTGATGAGAAATTCTTGCCCATACAGGTACTTGTGGAAGTGTTCAATGGTCTTCACGATGGCGAGCAGCTCCTTCCTGGTGACACAGTAGTTCCTTTCTGGCTTTGACAAGGCCTTGCTGAAGTAGGCCACTACTCTCCCCTCGCCGTCCACTACTTGCGACAGGATTCCCCCTATGCCAAAGTCTCTGGCATCGGTATCGACGATGAACCTTGTTCCAGGTCTGGGGTAGGCCAGAATAGGCGCGGTGCACAGAGCCTGCTTGAGTTGTTCGAAGGCACTGTGGCATTCTGCTGTCCATGTGAAGAGTTGGTCCTTCTCAGTCGGTCGATGTAAAGGTTTGGCGATGTCGGCGAATCCTTTCACGAAGCGGCGGTAATAAGTGCAGAGTCCCAGGAAGCTTCGTAGTTGGGACTTGTCCTTCGGAACTGGCCACTCCCTCACAGCTGCGGTCTTCTCTGGGTCGGTGCGTACCCCCTCCTCGGAGACGATATGCCCAAGGTACTGGACCTGTTTCTGGAAGAGCTGACACATCTTGGGGCTCAACTTCAGCTGGGCAGCCCGTAGCTTCATCAAGATCTCCTTCAGGTTGCTGTAGTGCTCCTCGAAGCTTCTCCCCAGAACTATGACGTCGTCCAGGTAGACCAGGCAGGTCTTCCAGTGTAGTCCCCTCAGAATGGACTCCATTAGCCTTTCGAAGGTCGCAGGGGCGTTGCACAGACCGAATGGCATGACGGTGAACTGCCAGAGCCCGCTGCCCACAGAGAACGCCGTTTTCTCGCGGTCCTTAGGGTGGACCTCCACCTGCCAGTAGCCACTCTTCAAATCCAAGGTGGAGAACCATCTTGATCCTGATATGGTGTCCAGCGTGTCGTCGATCCGGGGTAGAGGGTAGCTGTCCTTCTTCGTGACGTCGTTCACCCGCCTGTAATCCACGCAGAACCTGGTGGAACCGTCCTTCTTCTTCACTAGCACGACCGGAGAACTCCAAGGACTATGTGATGGCTCGATCACCCCTTGCTCCTTCATCTCTTCTACCATCCGGTCGACTTCGGCTTGCTTGGCAAGCGGGACACGTCGGAATGGAGCCCTAATGGGTGCGCTGTCCCCAACGTCGATTCTGTGCTGGACCAAGCTTGTCCTACCGAAGTCTTTGCTCCCCACGGAGAAGACATCCTGGAATTCGCGTAGCAGGTCCTGAAGTTGGCGTGATTGCTCCTCGTCTAAATGGTCCTGGGATCCTTGGTACAGCTTCTGTAGTTCTTCTGGCAGGGCGCGTCTTCTAATTTGGCAGTTAGGTCCTTGGTTAAATTCTTCTGACCGTCTTCTAATTTGGTTTCCATGCCACTTAACTTTTCCAGCAATGCTGCGAATTGCTCTTCCATTTTAGATGTTTGTCTTGTAAGGGGCATGCGCTCACAGGAAAATAAAAAAAATGACCTGCTCGGGTTTTGAAACCAAGACCGTCAGGTGTTGTGCTTGTGCTTGAGTTCGTAATCCAGCTTCTGACACCAGTTGTTACGTGCCACCCCCTAGTGGCACTTTTGTTAACTGGATAACGGAGGGTAGAAAACACAACACCAATTACTGCTTTAAAGAGAAGTTAGCTTTATTGCTTGCAGGAAGGGGTACATTACTCATCAGCAAATACAAGCAATTGGAACCTTACTCCAGTTTCCTCAAGTCTCTTCCTTGAGCGCTCTTGGCCCTTTCACTTGTCAACAAACCACAGAAGTTAAACCGTCTTAATGAGTACGGTGGCCTTGACAGAAACTACCGGCTCCTCTCCCTTATGTACACCAACTCCAGTTCTTACGATAATCCGCTACCCGCTGTTTCGCTGTCCACAAGCTGGGGGAACAATGTCACTGGATTTCGTAACTCGCACGGCACTTCGTCACCACACTTCTGTCGCACTCGCTCAAAAACACACACCCACAGAAAAACTCAGTCCCCTCACTTTGAGGCCGCTTATATAGCAGGCTGGTGACTCAATGAATTCTAGAATCGTCCAGGACACATGGCTTCTAGAGATTTCCTTCACTGGCTGGGTCACGAACTTTCTGGACCGTCCCTTGCACTTCGCAGCCCGTTGCGTAACGCGCACGTAATATACTGAGGCAGAGCACACACAGCCTGGAGGCAGCTGTGACTCAACGTGGCGAGGCGACAAAACAAACTCACAGCCGTAACAATACGGATGATGATCGTGCAGAGCTTTCTGCGTCCATTGCTGAAACTTGATGGCTGAACATTCCTCATCAGTGGCTAACTGTATATCCCTTACGTGAAGAAGATCCAGCGGTATGCACTTGTCATCTGCCTTCACAGCGGCTTGATGTATGGGAGAGTCATGTCTGCCCAGAAAGTATCTCTGATGGTTCCATGCTTGCCTTGCATGTAATTGGATAATGTCTGTGAGCCCTCGTCCACCACTTTGAAGCGGGATTGGCAATCGCTCAACAGCTGACTTAGGGTGGAGACATCTGTGTTTTGTTACGATGGTACATGTCCTAATTAGGATGTTCTCCAAGTCAGTCTGCGTCCATTTGATAATATCAAAAGTGTATGTCAAAGCAGGAATAGCATAGGTGTAAATAGCCTTAAAGGCGTTCTTTCCATTGAGCTTTGATTTTAAAATCTTGTTAAGGCGTTGATTGTCGATAGCTACGGTTCTATCATTAATACCTTTATGATCATTTCGATTAGATTGCAGGAAACCAAGATATTTCTAGGTCTCATTACCTTCCATAGGCTATATGAAACAACCGTCATCAAGTTGAAATGCTCGGGCCTCTAATTTTCCCCGTCGAATGGTGAGGGTGCGACACTTATCTAACCTGAAGGACATTCCAATATCAGAAGAAAATGAAGCAGTTATTGCAATTAGATTGTCGATGTGTTTCTCTGAGGATGCATATGTACACCAAATGAGAAATTTTGTACTACACTATACCATGGTGCTTAATTGGAAAACCACACTTTGCATTGTTCAGCAATGATGATAGCGGATTGAGCGCCAAACAGAACCCTAGAGGGCTCAAGCTGTCACCCTGAAATATACCTCTTTTGATTTGAAAAAATCCCGATTCCATGCATGTGTCACCATTAGGCATTTAAATTGGTCCCCCGATGGGACATGATATATGTTGCAGACTTATAATGGTAATAATAATAATAATAATAATAATTATTATTATTATTATTATTATTATATATGTGTAGTCAACCAAGTCAACCCCTGGCACTATACAGCCCATGACGGGCTAAGGCCGACCAAGCGACCGCTGCCCAGACATTCGGCCTGCAGATATTGGGGTGACGCGTGATCAGCGCGTCGGGTCCCCTCGGCCGTTAATCTTGGTTTTCGTGATCGGGGAGCTGTCTCACTGTCAGACAGCTACTCAATTGTCCTCACGAGGCTGAGTGCACCCCGTTGCAACACCCACATCAGTTTTAAAATCCCTCACGGAGCCGGGGATCGAACCCGGGGCCTCCGGGTGAGTGGCAGGCACGCTACCCCAACACCACGGGGCCGGCATATATATATATGTATATATAGTATATATATATTTGAATTGAGCCTCCAATGGACTGCATGTTAACAATCAATTTCATTTGTGTCTAGATCTTGTTCTACCGGGCTTGACATTCTCCCAGTATTTCTAAGTCCATCGGTCAGTGCCTTCTTTCGTGCTTCCAGCACAGGCCTGCTCCGTCTCATTTCTCGAAATTCAAATCTGCCGTGGGCTTTCTTTCCTGGAATACCAATTTGCGTCGGGTCTTTCTCACATTCTTGGAACCATCTACATTTGGTTTCCTTTGGCTTTGTGAAATTCCAGATTTTCTTAGTCAGTCGGTCACTGGACATACGAAAGGTTGTAATCTTTCAATTCTAGCCACAAGATGGCTTCACCCAGAGAAGCCATTTGTAACTTTGAAGATACAAAAAATAAATAAAAATGAATATTCTGCCTCATAAATGGCCTTTCTTTAAAATTTAAGCAAATGACATAATTAGTACTGTAATTGAACAAATCCACCTTTTTAAAACTCTTCCTATCTCCAGGCGTTTGCAGATATTCTGAAAGGACTGGCTCGTACATAGGCCCTACCAAAACCTCCTATAAAATAATAAAGACGAAGGAAGGTTTACATGCATCTAACTAAAAAGAAACTATCCAATATAAATTTACTTTATATTCTGAAGCTGCATGCAAGAAATGGATAAATATAATAAAAAAGTGACTCACAAGAAATGCAATTGAAATATATAATATATATAATATAATAATATAATAATAATAATAATATTTAGGCCTGTAAAGATTTCTTATTTGGTTTTCACATTACCGGTAATGCCGTCGTCTGCCCCATATGTCCATTTCACCTCTACACCACTTTGAAGCTGGTCAGCCATGCCTTCACATTTCATGGTCCTCTTCAACGTTGCACAATTATTTGCATAGGCATCAGCCCTACTGTGATTGTGGCATAACAGCAAGAACCCAATCACCCTCCGTCGAAACACGAAGCACTCAGCTCAAGAGAGACACACTGCCCAACCAGTCATCTCAATGTCCAGAGAGACAAACACCTTGCAGCAGTGCACTCAGTCTCAATGCCACAGCTCCTACCAGGAAGTCTTTCTCAGAAGCGCTCATTGTCACATCTTTGTCTCCCCAAGTCACTCATAGCATTTCCTCGGCCGCTTCCTCATCCCCCCCGCCCCCCCTCCCCCCCCCCCCCGGGACTCATAAAATATAGGTTACAGAACGCCCCCTTGCTTTTCATTCATTTGGTCCTATACCATAGAATAAAAAGCAATCCTTTTAGGCATGACTTCCCTTCCAAAATCCTAACTCCTTCCTTCCACAAATATATACACAACCAAAAGGGCTACTAGGATATGTACATCCTCAGATTGGAAATATTGTAAATCCCTAGTACCCTTCCGTCCTTTGTAAGGAGCTCGTACGCACAGGCCCCTAATTTCCGTGCAATTTCATACGGTCCTTCATACAAATGAAAAAATTTACTTACCAGTTTCTGGTCTGCGGACGAGACATGAGGCACCCTCAAAAGCACAAGGTCACCTACATCTAACTTATCTCCTGCCCGCTTCCCTTGCTGCTTCTGCCGTTTCTTACTGGCCTTACATAAATGTTTCCCAGCTAACCTGATACTTAAATCTCTGGGTACGGCCTCCCCTGTCCTCAAACCCAAAATCATGGCAAGTTTACTGACAGGCTTCCTGCCCAGCTGGACTTCTATGGGAGTGCGACACGTGCTCTCGTGTTTGGTTACATTGAGCCATCGCTCAACGTCCTTAAGCATCGAAAACCAGGCATTATGTCACTCACTCACATAGGTCCTAAACATGCGCCCTAGTTCTCTCATCACTCTCTCATTTTACCCAACTTTAACCTCTCCCCGTCCCTATCTGAAATCCTAGTTACAAAGACCAAAATTCCTTCCTCTCTCCTAGCTTCAACTCCCTCCCCAGCAATTTCTGGGTGGCGACTCACAAAATCCGCAAATGCGTTTTCTGACCCTTTTACATGAAATATATCAAAAACGTACTCTTGGATCGCCAATATCCACCTAGAAAGCCAGTTCGAGGTTATCCTACATGTCCTAAGAAACGTAAGTGCGTTATGGCCTGTATAGATTAGGAATTTTCGGCCAAGCACATAGGTCCGGAACTTGCCCAGCGAATACACAATGGCTAGCAATTTCTTCTCACTAGTAGTGTATCTTTTCTCCGCGGAATTTAGACCTCTACTAGCGACTGACACGATGCCTAGATTACCATCCCCATCCTTTTGACAAAGCACCCCTGCTAAACCAAAGTCGCTAGCATCTGTCATCACTATATACTGACTATCCTGCCCGGGGTACCTAAGTGTGACAGCATCCCTAAAACACTGTTTAAGTTTGATGAATGCCTCATCGTGTTCCTTTTCCCAAACCCACTTAGAATTCAGTTTAAGTAACCCGCTAAATGGCCCGCACAGCTGCGAATACCGCAGTACAAACCTCCTGAAATAATTACATACCCCCAGAAAAGAGCGAAGTTGTTTGACGTTACGTGGTGTCCGAGTGTTGATTATGTTGTCTAATTTCGACCCTTCCGGCGTAACCCCCTGTGGTGTAATAGTGTGGCCTAGAAACGTGATCTGTTGTGCACAAAAGGTCGCCTTCTTAAGTTTCACTGTGAACCCGGCCCGATGCAACTTCCCCCAAAACGATTCTAAGGTGTTCCATGTGTTCCCCAAATGTACGTGATGCGATGACTAAGTCATCGATGTAACTGGCTGTGAATTCCCCTGTGTCGTGTCCCAGAGCGATGTTAAGTGCGCGAATGAGCCCAGCTGACGATGTGTTCATACCAAAAGGAATCCGTGCACATTGTAACAGCTGGTTTTTGTAACAAAAAGCCGTGAATTGCCTATCCTCCTCCCGTAAGGGTACATGACAAAAACTAGCACTCAAATCTAATGAGGACAGCCATTCTTTACCCCCAAATCTCTGAACTAAATCCTCAGTAGTTTCCGGTCGCTGATGATCCGGCGCAATGCGTTTATTAGCTTGTCCTGCATCCAAACATAGCCTAACTGACCCATCCTTCTTAATCACAACCACCAACGGATTTACATACTGGCTCCTACTGAATTCGATCACCTCATCCTCTAGCATCTGCGAAATGACAGCATCTACTGCTTTGACATGGGCGTGTGGTATCGGGTATCTAACACCATTAAAACTAGACCTATCGGTGATCTCGAAACTATGCTCGTAAACATGTGTCCTACCAGGTTTGTCAGAGAACACCTCACTGCGCACTCTCAAGACCTCCACCAACTGAGCCTTCTGCTCTACCTCCAACATGGCATCTTCCACAACACTTGAAAATTCGCCTTCGCGCTCCTCTTCCACTACCATACTACAACTTTGCTTATCCTCTGATACCATGTCACTACTAACCTCACTGACTTCTTCCTCTTCATTTAAAACCTGGACACACACTGATAAACTCACAAAAGTTCCCAAGTCCACCTGATAACTCAGAATAATCGTATCAAAATTCTCACCCCACTTGAATCTCGCCTTAGCTTCACCATAATCAAGCTTACACATCTGACTGCTTAGCCAATCCGCACCCAATAAGACAGGATACACTAAATTCGCAACTACTAGAAAACTTTGACGACCACATTTCTCATCAATGTACATAGGTGCGACAACCTGTCTACGCACTCTCTGTGACTTAGTCCCAACAGCAGACTATATAAATATATTGGACACAGGAATCTCCTCTATGGCTTCTCCTTTACTCTTAACCTCATCATAAAAGCCTGCCTTAATGCAAGAACACATGCTCCCTGAGTCCAATAAGGCATCGACAACTTGACCCCATATCTTCACCTTAATCACAGGACTGATCAACGTAGGCTCACATCTCTCCTGCATAACCTCAACCTGGTCATCTAACAATTCCTTTCTAACATCAAGGTCGTATTCTATCTTCTTCAACACATGAACTGGAATACTGGGATGGGACCCTCTATCTGACCGTCTTAAAGAGCTCTGTTCCCGTTTAAATTACTCGGCTGAGCTGGCTGTCTCTCTTCTTCACGCCCCCTATTCTCTAACTGCCTTTGTTCCTCAGGTCCCCGATTTTCTGCCTGCCTCTGTTCTCCGCGCCCCCTATTCCGAAAATTCCCTTGGTCACCCCTATCCCTATTTACAAAATTTCCTCTATCATTCCTCACAAAGTTACCTGGCCTATCAAAATTCCTACGCTCATAATGCCTATTCCCTTCCTCCTGATATCCCTGATCGTAATTTCCTTCCCTTCCCTGTTCTTGCCTTTTGCCTCCCATTCTACGCAACGTATCAAACCTTTCTAACACACGTTCCATGTCCTTAATCGTATTTACATCCTGCATGACTACAGCCATCTTCACCTCATCAGAAAAATGACGGGCCATACGCCTAACAATATCACCTTCAGAAGAACTAGTGTCTAAATTCTGACTGATAAGGACATGTGTGAGGAAATACTCCGTCATGCTCACCCCCTGATTCGACTGAAACCTCCCAAAAGAAATCTTGTCTCTTTCTCTTCCTTTAGTCTGTTCGTTCCAGAACTTTCCCTCAAACTTCTGCCTAAAATCTTCTAACCCCAGGAAACCTCCCCTAAAAACTTGATACCAAGATTTAGCCTCCCCCACAAAAGCTAATGATATGACTTCCTCAAAAATATCCCAGTCTAAAGTCCCATCTTCTAACCCTTTCGAAAACCTCTTCTGAACCACTTTAACAAACTCCATAGGGTTAAACTGCCTTCCACTAAATTTAGGTAAGTCAGATTCCCTATAGAAGTTACTATGTCCTACAGAGTGATTACAATTTTCCTTAATTGACTTGGCCTGATTCAGTTCTCTTCTTAATTTCAAATTTTCGCTCTCATTAAAGGATTTCAGTTCACTAATCTCCTTTTTTACACTCTTATCTACCATCGTTACTCTGGCTGAAGACACCGCTAGCTCCTGTTCGAAAAACACCTGCTTATTTCTAATCTCAGTTATATCCTTCATTTCTTCCTCTACAACTATCAACCTCTCACTAACTTCTTTCTTGACAATGGCTACCTCATTACTCACCTCGCCTATCTGCTTATCAACAGTATCCATAATGCCCTTCCTCTGTAAGCTCATCTTCTCCTCAACTTGCTCGAATCTTTTATCTACCATCTCAATTCTACTGGCAATTTCCTGACGAATTTCCTTATAGCCTTTACTCATACTTTCTACAATCTTATTAATTTTGCTCTCTAAACCCGTACTTTGAATGTCTATCTTAGTACTAAATTCACTGCTTTGATTATTAATTTGAGTACTTAAATCACTACTCTGAGTATCCATTTTAGTACTTAAATCACTTAGCTTCCTACTGAATTTAGACATCATCTGCTCCATTAACTTGATCATCTGTGAGTTTTCCCCCAGCCCTACATTTTCCTCGTCACTATTCACTCCCATTCCTAACTCCTTGCTAGTTGCAACATCATCTTTCTCGGCCCCCTCACGTCCCTCCAACGTACCAGAAATCACATCCTTATCTGCCATTTTACTAAGAACTACTCTCGAATTTGTGGTATCTGACCGCTTATTGGTCTGCCTGTTTGACTCACTCCTGCCTCTTCTAGAATGACAAAGAATGCTTCGGTAAACACTTCTATATCTCAACTTTAATAAATCAGGCTCACTCTTATTACTTAGCATACCCTCCAAAATCACTGAACATATATATCCTTCCTAAAATACACGATCAGATTTCACAAATTACTTGTGCGTACTGCCATACTATGCACCAGCCAGCCTTATTCACACTCCATAGTTGGGCGCCATTTGTAATCTTTCAATTCTAGCCACAAGCCATTTGTAACTTTGAAGATACAAAAAATAAATAAAAATGAATATTCTGCCTCATAAATGGCCTTTCTTTAAAATTTAAGCAAATGACATAATTAGTACTGTAATTGAACAAATCCACCTTTTTAAAACTCTTCTTATCTCCGGGCGTGTGCAGATATTCTGAAAGGACTGGCTCCTACATAGGCCTTACTAAAACCTCCTATAAATTAATAAAGACGAAGGAAGGTTTACATGCATCTAACTAAAAAGAAACTATCCAATATAAATTTACTTTATATTCTGAAGCTGCATGCAAGAAATGGATAAATATAATAAAAAAGTGACACACAAGAAATGCAATTAAAAATATATAATATAATATAATAATAATAATAATAATAATAATAATATTTAGGCCTGTAAAGATTTCTTATTTGGTTTTCACATTACCGGTAATGCCGTCGTCTGCCCCATATGTCCATTTCACCTCTACACCACTTTGAAGCTGGTCAGCCATGCCTTCACATTTCATGGTCCTCTTCAACGTTGCACAATTATTTGCATAGGCATCAGCCCTACTGTGATTGTGGCATAACAGCAAGAACCCAATCACCCTCCGTCGAAACACGAAGCACTCAGCTCAAGAGAGACACACTGCCCAACCAGTCATCTCAATGTCCAGAGAGACAAACACCTTGCAGCAGTGCACTCAGTCTCAATGCCACAGCTCCTACCAGGAAGTCTTTCTCAGAAGCGCTCATTGTCATATCATTGTCTCCCCAAGTCACTCATAGCATTTCCTCGGCCGCTTCCTCATCACCCCCCCCCCCCCTCCGGGGTGAGCGAGCATACCTGCTTGAGACAATAGTGTCCATGAAGTGCTGCCTTCTGCACGTGTGACCAGAACATGAACCTGACTCCTGGTTCAGTGGTCTGAACAACATTAATAAACATACTTATAAAACATAGGATAAGAGCTAGCTTCAGAATCTCGTCAAAAGTGACCTAAAATACATTGAATAATTAATAATAAAAAGTATACGTATATGATAATAGTAATAATAATAATAATAATGACACTGCGTCTACTGCAGACGTGTCCAATGCAATTGAACACGTTGCCAACACGATAACATGATATAAAGAAATAACAAAGCTACGAGCCTACATTAAAACTGTCATGGGGGACTCATAAAATATAGGTTACAAGGTGTAGAACAGCAATCATTTATTTGTGATTATTATTATTATTGTTATTAGAGCTTCCGTGGCTTAGGCGGCAGCACGCTGGCCTCTCACCGCTGGGTCCGTGGTTCAAATCCAGGT